>OZ057415.1:72806075-75726794 GCA_964056705.1 Troilus luridus | reverse complement strand
AGGGCACCTGCCTTCACCATTCCGTAAGCCCTTCTTAAAAAAAAAAAGGATGTTGTGAGTACCTTCTGTACATCATCTGAGCTCTTATATCTGTTAAATATAACTATCAAATACTTGCACAGTCTCATCAGAGCGATAGCAGTGGGGATAGATAACCATACATAAATAAGCCCTGGTTTTGGTATCTCAAATATCCTTTCCATTGGGACATGTTTGGGACTGTTCTTACTCAGACTAGAGATAATAACTGAGTTGTCATTATAATGAATATGGTAAGTATTATACATGAAAATGAACGAACGGAATTTTTTTGAAAATTTTACTTTTATTTTCATGGGATAACCAAGTTTTTCCAATTTATTTCAGGAAAATTATGTGTCAAAAAAAAAAATGAAAAAATTCACGAAATATTCGGATTACTGTTATTCGTGTATTTAGGTTATTAGTTGGAAGCTTGGTAGATATGCGTGTAAAGTGCTGGGTTGCTATGGTGAAGGTTTCGGGATTGAATCCGGATCTGGGAGATAAATTATTTAATCTGATATCAACCAGGACTGGACCTTTTGGGATCTGACCTGGAGTTCACCCAGCCTGTATAAAGTGGTTACCCTGAATTGGGGTGGGGGGGGGCCTGACGGAAAAACCTGATTTCCTCCCTCCACAATATGGTCCTATAAACAGTATCCTGTTCTGTAGAAATGTACTATTCAGAAGATGAACCGTACTGTACCCACGAACCTTCATGGATTGTATTTTTTTATTTTTTTTTATTAGTGGTATAACACTTCTCTCTAACCATGGTCCCATTGTCAACGCTTGTTCTTTTCATTGTTTAAGAGAAGAAAATTGTCTAAATACTTTAATTTTTATGCATGCAATATCAAGTGTGGTATTAAAATTTTAAAATAAGGTAATTTTTTTTTGTTGATGGGTGCTGGTTACGCCAACTTTATTATTTGAAATTTTTGCGGTAGGTGTATTGTAATTTTGCTTAGTTTTGATACCTTGAAATTTTATGTTATTCAAGTACACCTATATCTATTCTTACCAAATATGACTGAGACTACTATTACTTTTAACTGTGTTTTAAAAAAAAATAATTCATCACATAGATGCTAGACAGTTGACACAGACCAGCGGTGGCCAAGGTCCTTGATAGTCCGAGCCATTTTTCAAAATTTGAAATTTTTCGCGAGCCGCAATTAAATATGCATTTAAAAGGTATGCAAAAAAGGTATTGAATTTTTTATAATTTAATAGAAATTATATTTAATGAAATCATACAACTAAATGTTCAAAATATGTGTATTGAATTTAAATATTAAATATTAAACACATTTTTTTTACTTCTCTTGATAATATTTTAAACTTTGGTGAATAATTGGTGACAGCACTTCTCAGTTATTCTCTGAGATGCTGGTTAGTTAATACTGATCGGTCTTCACGATTTTTAAAGTGGAATAAAATGATTCACATAAATTACGATGTTCCGAATATTGAAATAATTCGACAAGCAGCATTTTTTAATTCTAGATACCTCGATTCTGGTACAAATTTCCAAAATTCAATAATCGTCGTCAACTTATATTTTAATTTTAGAGCTTGATCTTCTTGCATTTCTATTAATTCCAATTCTCCAGTTGTTTTTTGGGTTATAATATCGTCGTAAATTGTTAGCTTTGTAATTTTTGACCGTAGAATTACAAATAACACATAGTGCTTTTCCGTTATTGCCAATAAAAAAGATATTCTCCTTCCACTCATTATTAAAACTTCTATTTTATTTTTTTATTTTCGTTTTCTGTCGTCATACTTTTAAAAGAACTGGAAATAAAAAATTAATTTAGAAAATACAAGTTTTGTTTTATTAAAATGTAACAACACGTGTTACATACTACGAAACAAACTTAGTTAACTTACCGAAAATTCCAGATTACAAATTATATCCGTAGCAAGAGTGATACAAATTGTTCCCTTCAGAGCACAATGTCAAATGTCCGTTGCAATGAAAGTTCACAAATTCAAAATCGGTCTGGAGTCGGACGATTACGGACGATTACGCCATTGTTTATGTTCGTTCGATGAGTCATACCATCCTTAACTTGGACGAAAATGAAATTTGTTACAACGTTGCACTTAGTATTTCATATTTGTTGTCAATAATTTAAAAGACATATTGAAACACTAACGGAACGGTAATAATTTTTTTAAATATAATAGCGTAAAAATGAAAATGTAAATCGGGTATATTTATCGAGAGGCACGAATAATCCTTCAAAGAGCCGCCTGTGGCTCGCGAGCCGCAAGTTGGCCCCTCCTGACATACGAACGAGTAGAGTGTGCCGCAATGGATTACATTATTTCTTTATTCATTTAACTTCACTATAGAGTAGAATAGGTAATCAGACGATGCTAATAGTCTTAAATTTTCCTTGTCCAGGTATACATATATATATATATATATATATATATATATATATATATATATATATATATATATATATATATATATATATAAGGATAGGGATATTTAACAAGTATTTGACTTTGCACAAGATCGGAACTCCCATTTTACGTACTTACCAACTATTACATCCTAGGGAAAACTTGCCGGGTCGGAACCCCAATGACAAGGGGATAGAAAGTTGCTATGCCAGCCAGTACACCACAGGTGGCTTTACTTACTTTTCAATTATGCGTATTAATTATTTAACAATGACAGAAATGAAGTAAAAAAAATACTACTTTCTATCATTCGTATTTTTTTTTACATTACCCATTTTTTATTAAATAGCTTTTAAAAATAACTGCTACTTCCGCGCACTATATAATAATTGTATTTACTAACCATTAAAATTGCTATTTTTGTGGAATTCAGGAAATAAGCAGTTTGTGTGGGGTACTTAATAGTTCCCACGGCCTTTATAAATTACTCGAGCCTATAACCGGGTACAATATCGGCTAAATTATAAGTGTCCCTGTCCTGGGCAGGGTGCCATATATCATGTTCCCGGTAGTATCCCAATTGGAGGAATCTGTTGGAATAAAAAAACGCAATGAGGCGGTATATAGGCGTATTATCCAGCGGTTAGATTGCGAACTAGGGCATCCTCTTCAGGTAAAAACCTTTTAGTAAAGTGTCTATTATTATAGTAAGGAGGACAAATTGTGTATCTGGGCTAGCGCATGTCAGGGAGGGTGATATACTGCCCTCGGTAAATGTGGGAAAATTGGTCAGGACCGACATCTGGCCTGCGTCCTCCCGGAGTAGCTTTGTTCTAGGCGTCGGTTTTCTTCATTATCTTTGGGAGGGAAAAGGAAGGATATAGGGAGAAGTCATGAAGAATCCTGCGTACTCAAACGAGTAAGACAACAGATATTTCACTCCTGGATATCTCTGACATCTTTCAAACCATCTAGGAAATCCATTCTAAGCCATAAGTAAACTATGCAGAAGACTTTTGAAGAAATAAAAAAAAAACTGTACCACTAGAACCCATGAATGGTCTCGGGTTCAATACCTGATAGAGACTGTACTGTTTCTGGGTCGATTGTGCAGGGAGGTGATTTGCCCTAGATTACACTCATCAGGCGTTTCCCTCCGATTTTATATAGGCTGGGTGAGCCCCAGGAGGGTTTCCAGATCCCACAGGATAAAGAGCTTCTAATAGGTTATATAAATTATCTGCAACAGATAGGCTTGAACCTGGAGGATGTAGCATCTACTATTCACTGAATCTCTCCGGTCCCAAAATTATACAATTATAAGTAGACAATTTTCTATGATTGTATCGTTATTTAACGATCTGTAAGATGATCAAATGGCTTAGTTCGGTAATGTCTTTAACAAAAAATCTTTAGAATCTTGATTTGATTCCTTAACAAAACAATATTGCTCTTTCTGAAAGGTGTCTAAACCTGAACTACCCACTTCCCCATTTTATTTATTTATTAATAATTTTTTTTATTTTTTATAATAGTTGGCTGTTATAAGATTAAAAGGAAACTAAACAATGGACTTCAAGTTCATCCTAAATATTAAGAGACTAATATTTAGGTTGCATCGAATTACTGAAAGTAACTTCTAAACCTCATTTATAACTCCTTAGGCCCTTAATCAACCTAACCCTGATATATAAGAGGTGAATAACACACTGCAATAATTATTTTATTCATTTTGAAATATTATGTATAATTTCAACAATGTTCATTGTTCGAATGAGCTTGACGAATCTGAAGGCGCAGATCGATCAGATAGAACAGAATCGTCCTATGATGAGCAAGATTATTATTATCGGTTGGTAAATGAAGCGGGATCTGGATAAAAGAAGGCAGACATGAGACGCTGCAGGGCGGTAGTTAATTCCAGATAATAACAGATTGCCTGGACAGGTCTCCAGGCAGCGGCCATCTTGTCTTCCTCTCCCGAGCTGTCTCTGTCCGTTGACTTCTGTTTGTCCGTTCCTCCGCCATGTCTTCGTCTTCGGATGTACTCTCCTGAGAAGTTTACTTGCTAGTAACTGGATAATAACTATCACGTGGGAGCTATAGAAGATAAAATTTAATATTTATTTTAACCAAATATTGGAATAATAAAACATAAAATATTTATACTGTTATACGTATATAAAAAAAGGAAAAAAAAACAATATCACTATCACCGATGAAGGATCTTAGGTTCAGTACTTGATAGAAACCGTTCTGTTTCCAGGGCAACGGTTGTACAGGGAAGTGATTAATCCAAAAACCATGCTCTATTTTTCCTCCAATTTTACAGAGGCCGGGTGTGCCCAAGGGGTGCCAACTGTAACTATTCTCACTGAATCCGTCCGTTTCTTTTAATATATTAAAAAATTTGAAACCTTCAGCATAGCAACTCAACGATCTACACACTCAGCAACCCCTTTCCACACATTATATATGTATGTATGTATATATCATATGTGGTAAACCACAAAGATCATTATATTGCTTTATGGTTTACCATAATAAATAGTTTATGCCTAATATTAAAACTATTTTGTAGGTCTAATACATTATATTTTTATTTATGACTTTACTTTGAAAAGTCCTCTAGTACATCATAATATAAGTTATGTTAATGCAACAGAAGTACAAAATAATTCATAAGTATTTGGCTTTTGAAGATTTGATTTCTTGGGATTGGGCACTCTACTTTCAAAAATCAGCGTTAGATAGTTATATCCTTTTAAATATAAGTCAAACATATATTCAAGACATCCTTAGAAGTATCTGTGCTAAGCTGGGAAGGAAGTGACGGGATATATTAAAGAAAGGGTCATAAATTATGTATTATTAAGTTCGGAAGCTGGTTGCCATGAGAAGATGATATGTTAGGATCTGCCACTTGATTGATAACTGTAACTATCTTCTTGAGGATAAACCGTCATTTCACATCGCTGTTACTTATATTGGTTTTATTTTTTTCTGCTATGGTTTAGTTAATCTGTTCATCAGCAGAGGTTCTCACACTCTCATGGTCTGTATTATGTTTAATGTATACAAAATAAGTAAGATAATCCAATCTCAATGCCATTTCGTCTACCACCTAATCATTCATTTGATATGAACATGCAATAAGTGCTTAAGTCCACTATTATAAGCATTAAAAAAAATGATTTAATTTTTCAGGCAATAATTTAATTTATTATTACTCTAAAAAAAAAAAGTCTTTAAACATCTCGTAGGAAATTCAGAAGAACAGAGTGTAGGAAAAAGAAAGAATTGAATGTTGGTGATGATTCACTGAGTGGAGTGTTGTGTGTTTGCTCTGAATAGTTTGGTTTTATGGTGTGAATGTATTTAATATTGTATCGCTCCTTCAACACAACAACAAAATAACTAAGAAATTGCCATTTTTGAGTTAAGCCTTCAGTAGCAACTGCAATAGTTGTAGCTTTTTAATTCAGGAACGACAAATCTGATATTCCATTTCCAACATGTTTTTTTTTCTTTTATAGAAGTCATATTTTGAGTTGTATCATGTTTGAACTTAAAATTTTATGGGAATATTGACATGAGTTAAAATAAAATAGTTTCAAGCTTTTAAAAACTGTCTAATTGTTATTAAAAGAAGTTCAATACCATCATTATACTAGGAATGCTTTGCTATACCAATACCCAAATATTTATTTTTATAACTCATATGGAGATTTCAACCATTTCTATTTTTGAATTCTGACGTTGTTCTTTTGGAACAGCAACAAAAATAGAGTATAGCAATAATAAAGTACGGGAGGGAAGTGGCTCAGTGGTAGAGCACAGAGTTGCCATACCGAAAATCTAGGTTCAAATCCAGCTGCTGGCAAGACTTTTATTTGGTCTGTTAGTGGTCGGAAATTGATCATATGGGATCTAGGACCCTTCTGGGGCTCACCCTGCCTCTATAAAGTGGGAACACAAAATAAAGGGGAAATCTGGCGGTTGAGCGTGAGGACAAATCACCGGTACACTTTTTTTTAAATAATAATAAAGTAAGAAAATTTATAAATCAAATGGTGTATCCCAACAATAGTATATTGACTGGTCATTGAACAGTTTGTGTGAGTTCAGACCCTTAACTAGTTCATCAGCTCTGCATTACGAATAACTCCCAGTTGGATTCCCTCCCCCGTTACAGATGGCTAAGAGTAATCACCCATACAAAGCTAACCCCGACTGTTACCCGATATGACGGATCCGGAAGAGGAATGAGTGGAACGGGATGGAACGGAACGGGTTGGAGATGGGAACGGGATGGCCCCTTGGGGCTCAATTAGCAGGTTGCAAATTGATAGAGCAATCTGTGCCATTGATTCAGTTACAGCGGCTCTATCTCATCCTGCCCATCAACAGTGTACTCTCTTACTGTCTATTCCCGGCTTCGTTCCCGTCCAAAACAGTTATATTTAGTCTATCTGCTCTATGCTGCTTTGTATATTCCTCATAGCTGTGTATCCCTAATCAGCAAGTCCTGTAAATGCCACTTATTTTTAGATTTTCCATATCACCGTCATTTTTATTTTTATTTGCATAAATATTTATGAAACATATATCAAAGGAAATTGTTTCAATAGTGAAAAATATCCAATACAAATCTTAAACAGGTGTATACGTTTTTAAGTCGTTTGAGGTCAAATAAACTCTAAAATTTCATATTTAGGATGAGTATGTTGCTGGGAAATCACAGCTACTTATTCGCCAAAACTGGATTTTCAGAAAAGTCTTTTTTTGCCTCAAATTTTACCAAAAAAAAATATGGAGGAACACAAACCAAGAAGTGTCTCGGTTTCAGGCCAATAGTAGATACTATACAAGCCAACAGGCCTTCAACTCAGTAACTCACTGTTCTACATACTTATCCCACCCCACTCCCTCAACAATTTTACACATTCTTATAACGTTTCTCAGAACCATTGCTTTGAAAATACAAATCAATTTCAGCAAGGACCTGTAAAGATGGAACGAGATAGTCTAATTGGCTAAAATTCCAAACTTTCTATAAGTAACGATTACATTTGTTGATTTATTATTTACCATTTAAATAATAAACAATATCTTATTTTTAGTAACAATAAATAATGGATAAATGTATAAAATTTACTCAAAGAGAAATATTTTTTCACGCTGAAAATAATTTTCTGGAAGTAATTGCTGTGTAATAATTAAAGTATTAAAAAAACATAATATATTATATAATATAAGGTAATAGTTGGTGAAAAAAAACTGATTTTCGTATTTAATAATTACTACTTTTATAATATTTAAATACGACTTTTTATTGTAACTGGATGGATAGTAAAAAGAAACATTACCTTCTTTCACTATTGATCCAAAATGAGAATTAGCTGCATTGGCCAAATTTTTATCTTTCGATAGATTAATATTTGAAGTTCGTTATAAACTAAATAGGAAAAAACCGGTGCACCCAATTTTTTTCTCGATAAATATGTATTTAAATTACATTCTGAGCTTATTATTTTTTTTGGTCTAGTTAGATAACGGCTAGAAAGACTTTCATATCAATAATCCCGTACAAAGTCCTTTACTATAGGAATAATGATTTCCACATTAGTTCATCTGCAGTTATTGTGTAGTTACGTTTCATTTTTACATTCACGTTCATTTTCGCACCTTTTTTTTTTTTTTGAAAGCCATTTATTTTTCTTCTTCTTATCCTGTTTGCTGTTCATAATGGTTTTACCCACCGAAACGGTTGCGAGGATCGTCCCGTTGGTAGAGGATGGGAGAAGCCAACGTTATGTGGCTAGGTCCTTAGGGCTACCAGAAACCAACTTTCGCGAGGCAGTCCAGAGGTACAGGGAGACTGGTGACTTAACCAGGAGGCCAGGTTCAGGTCGGCCCAGAGGGACTCTTCCCACTGACGTTAGATTTATTGTGATGCTGACGTTAAGAAATCACTTTCAGACAGCCGTGGAGACCAATCAAAGGCTTCGAATAGACCGAAATGTGAATATCAGTGTGGATACGGTACGGAGGCGGCTTCATGAAGTTCACCTTCAATCAAGGGCGCCAGCTACGGGAGTTGAGCTCAACCCGGCACACCTGGCATCTCCTCTTACGTTTGCTCGGGAACACTCAGCGTGGACAGGGGACGACTGGGCTTAAGTACTGTTTTCAGGCGAATCGAGATTTTCACTATTAGCTTCAGATCATCGGGTTACAGTGTGTAGAAGGCCAGGACAACGATTTGCACCATGCAATATCTCCGAAAGGGTGAGTTAAGGTGGTGGGTCTGTAATGGTTTGGGGTGGGGTCGCTTTAGTGGCGAAGACTGATCTCCATGTGTTCCAGAGAGGGAATCTAACTGCACATAGGTTCATACCCGAAAGTCTGGAAGAGTATGTAGTGTCATTCGCCCCTTTCAGAGGCAACGATTCCATGTTAATCATGACAACGCCCGGCCATATGTTGCAAATGTGGTTAGTAACTATCTTAATGAAGTCGGTATACTCACCCTACAGTGGCCAGCCCACAGCCCCGACCTTAATCCCATAGAACACCTATGTGATGAGGTAGGGAGGTGCACCCGAAGGACCTTCCAATGGACCTTCAACACCTCAGGACCGCGCTAGTGGAAGAATCGAACGGCATCGAACAGGAAATAGTTGCCATCTTAATCAGCACCATGCCAAGGAGAATCCAGGCTGTGATTCAAGCAAGGGGAATCACCCGTTATTAAACCAATTAAATAAAAATAATAACATAAATTTAATGAAGAAAAATTGCCGAAGAATATTTTATTATTTATACGAGTTTGGAGTTTTTGTGAATAAAATTATTTTTCTATTCAGATATTTATTGTTTTCAATCTGTTTCCATATGTTATCTCATATGATGTATACTTTACTTGGCAAATATAGAAAAAATATAATTATTTTCAATAGGAAGAAAAGAACGACAAAATTCCAGGTTTGTCGGTTTTTTTGCTGTTTAGTTTAGTAGGATCATCACTTTTTTTTTTCATAATAACTACGTGTTGTATCTTAACATAACTAGTTTACCATCTAAACTATTCATAAATACAGCATGCTTATGAAGGTTCATGTTGAATTTTAAGATGTTACCTACGAAGGTAGTTACTCTCAAAATAAATAAAGCAAAAGAAGTTTTAAATTATTTAGCGTAAAATTAAACACTATTAAAAATAAATATACGTGCAAAACACACTCACACAAACACACACTAACTATGTAGTACAAAGTTATTTTAGGCCTGCCCAATTAACATAAAATAATTAGGTTATCTTTTCCTGGTGTAATCGCAGTTCGTTAGGAAAGAATAAAATGAAGGCGGCTTTTCTCATAAGACACTAGCAACGGATCCCATTTTAATGGCCATTAGTAAGAGGCAATTAAATAATTTATGTAACGCAATTACGCGTTATTATTGCTCTTGCGGGGTACCAAATAATTGAACGGAAAAGCGTAACAGGTTTAGAGTTAGTGTGTGCCAACAAACATCAGTTATATCTTTCATATATACAAAATTATGATAAAAAGAAAGGAGATGAAAAAAGTATGAATAAATAAATATATTTAGTTATGTCCTATATGGACTGAGCCTGTAGGAATCAAGCTATGTATGTATATGTTTATATATATTTATGTGTGTGATAGGATTTACAAACTACTCGGCTTTGCTACCCAAAATAATAAAGTAAAAACAATTTATCTTATTATTATTATTAACCCATGTATTTTCTGTATATATTATTTTCACTTACCTATTATGCTGAGGGATTGGAAACCCACCTTCATCTGGAGACCCGACAGAATATATAGACTTGATCCGAGGAACATTTAATCTTTGGTTCTGGCTCTGAGTAATACCTGTTCTAACTATAGTTAGTGGTAGTATTAAGTATTTTCTGTGGCTTCCCATTCGCTATGAATGGGGCCTGTACTTCATCCACTAGACACAAAAGGCAGCTTGAATATTCTATACTGCTCATCTTCTAGGGACGATGATTAAGATTTTCACTTATAGAAATTAAGTTTAATAAAAAAAAAAATTAAGAGGGAAAAAATCGGCATTCAAGAGGACTTCCGAAAGGAGTGAAAACGCAAAAATTAAGAATAACTGCGTTTTTAAAAAAATTCTGATTTGATTATATTCTGAATTATTAAAATGTCATACTTTTTAAATCGAAAATTTTAATATTAGTATGGTTTTATCATCTATTGGCAGACAAGCAATAATTATAACATATTTAGGCTGCACAAGTTCAATAAAAAATACCAATAATTGAAATAATAACTAGTATACAGTTATACTATTTCAACCTTGTATTTGTATTGTATGAAATAGATGTTAATGGACTTTATTTTAATTTGTGCCTTATTATCAATGTTAAGTTTGACAATACTTAGATCATTTTTACTTTCAATCATTCCTTAAAACTGACATTTAACTAAGAAAAATTAAATCTTTTAGGGGAAACCAAAAGTTTATCTTGTTATAGATGTTTACAATTATTATTAGTAAGAATTGGACAACTATTAAACGACTTTTTAGTCAAATATTTTACTTTTGCCATAAGGGGACTATGTTTCATTTTAACGTGTAGTTATGTGTTTCTTTCGAAATTCCATAAAAGTTTAAATGCTTGTCATCAATAAACGAACCCGAATATGTTCAATTTAATAAATTAATTAACATTCTCGTGCGACGATAGTTCAAGCCTAACATTCACAGTTCCACAAATTTTCAAATACCAAATTTGGGTTTAAAAATAATACAACAGTGCTCATATTAGTTCAACTTTTAATATTAGTTTATAAATATATTGTATATAGAAAGTAGCGTGAGGCACGAACAATTTTAAACGCTCCTTTTATGTGATATGTTTTTGAAAATAAAATCATTATGGTTTTATCAAAAGAAATTGATTTAAAAAATAATAATTATTACTTTGTTTGTGTGCGGTTAAATATTGAATATTCTGGATTGGACAGTTGAATTAAAAATTTGTAACTTAAAATTTTCTAGCTACTCCTTTATAAATTGGTTTAAATGTATTTTTTTCAATTTTCTTCAAATGTTCTGGGCGCACATCCATTCGAGTTGACCACATATGGCATGTATATATAACCTGTCAAAATTTTCAATTTCGAATACAGTAGGGCGTTGATTATCCGATGTATTTAGGATTTGAGGGGGATAATAATCGAAATTTACATGTATTTAAAAAATAATCGACCAGGAAACATTCTATAGTAACAAGATATTGTCATGAATTATGAGATATGTGTATATTATTTTATTAATTAATGTCGCTAATCATAATGTACTATATTTATAACTTATTCATTGCTGCTTTTAGTTACATAAATTATTTTATAAAACCTTCTTGCTGCGCTTAAAATACTAATTTTATTTAATTTTTTGTTTATTTTATTTGTTAATTTTTTTTTTTAGTTTGTAATTTATGATTACCAATTTTATTTCCATTTTATTCTCACATGTAAATTATCAATTTAGTCAACCTGTTAAAATTAATTTCTTATATTGTTAACTTATACTAAAATGTACTCTAATGTAGTTCTATAAACTGATCTGTAATTATTAAAATCACGTTTAATGACATGTAACATGCTTATTTAAGCATGGAGCATGTCCTAATATTAATAAACGGTCCCTCCATGGGGTTGCAGGGGGGAAAAAGAGGGGAAAAAAGAAAAAAAAAGATATTGACATCAAACTGTTTTCATCGAGAAACTAACATGTACTCGTATCATATTGTTAAAAATGCAATTATTAAGAAATAGCAAGACTGGAATTTCATTAAAATTCTTTTAAAATAACATAAGTTTAAACAGAATACTCTTCAAGCTTATTTTATAGGAATGACAATGTCGACTCGTCCGCGATTATCTTTTCTCCGAAGCTAGTTCGGATATTTGAACGTTCGGATAATCGACACCCTACTATATTTGGAAAAAAAGTGAGTACCATAAACTCAGTCGTTTGTTTAATTACTTAAGTATAAATATTAAATTATAAAATATGTTTGAATACAGATCTTTCATTGCAATTATTATATCCATTTATGAAACCTCTTAAAAATAATTCAAATATATGGCTATTACGTGACAAATAAAAAGACGAAAATGATTTAAGAATGTGTTATGATATTTCCGAAGCCTCTTACAAATATCCCTTTGAGTATAGTTTAGACAGATATACTGAAAACACGGACATATATTATCATTTCATTATTACCGCATTTTTCTTAAAATATCTGCAGCCCCGGTCAATAAATTGTTGAGTCGAATTTTGTCCAAATCGAGTTATTTCTTCTGAGGGAAGCGGAATTGCGTCATTCTCGTAAATTTTGTCTTGAATTGGAATTATTGCGGAGAACATAACTTCAATTCAAGCCAAGCTCTGACTTAGCCTCTTAAGCACTACGTTTTAAAGGAAGCTACATTAATTTTAGGATGCTTCACATCAACAAGTTACTCTTATATCTAGATTTTTTAAAAGAAATTTCATACTTCATATATAGGGGATTTATTTTAAGGATGATTCGAAAAATGAACGATTTTTTTAAATTTTTAATAACCAATGATTTTTTTTGAGAGAGAGAGAGAGAGAGTGAGAGAGAGAGAGAAGCAGAGACTACACTGTAGTAGCTACCTAGATTTAATTACAAGCGAAGGAGGAGGTATAATGGTATATCTTTTAATTGTTGGCCACTGAGTTATTACAGAGGCAGTCCTTTGTCCACGCCCACCAATAGCCGATCTCTCCAATTGGTTATCTCCTTCTTTTTGTAACCTCTCTATTCGATTCTATCGTCCTGATTGGCTATTGGAATGAAGTATTCCTGGTTCTTCTTTTTCTTCCTACAGCCCGTGGAAGACATAGTTGTTCCCTTTCTAAATCGAAATATTGTAACGGTTTCTCCTCATAGCATAGTGGATTCCGATCCATTATTAATATTTTTTTAAATAAGTAAAAGCTTGATAAATATATTATGAAAGGCTCTAGGCTGTCACGAATATTCTGTAGGAAGTTAATTTGGGATATTGTCAATAAATATTCTATGTTATCACTCATTATAGTAAATACCAGATATAACTTCCCACTTTTTTTTTGCACACACCACTAAAGGATTTCTATGCTTTGCTATGCCTTATGAAGTGCTAACCACATCAGATTTTGTAATAATGTTAACCTACACTTTTAATTTTTTTTTCTGAATTTAAACTTGACGGTTTATTTCACTTAACATTTAGCATAAGTAAAATGTTAAGTTCCTATCATATTTCGTAATGACTTTATGGAAGAAGTAGAAAACCTCCAGAATACAGAATTAAAACCTTTAATAAATGTCTACCAATGTTTAGGAGAATTGGACCAGAGCTCCTTTGTGTACTGATTTTTAAAGACATTTTTCTCAAATAAAAACGATCTTTGTTATAAACGATATAATTTTTTTTTTTATTATTATAACTTTATTTTTTCTGTATACTTTTTAGGATTTGTGAATTAATACTTTATTATGATAGAAACTTTTAGGGGAATTGCGTTTACAGAAATACGTCTCTTGTGGGTAATAGCCATAAAAAAAAATTTCTCTCTCTCTCTCTCTCTCTTTATTTATACATATATATATATATTAACATCTGTTAAGTACAGTATATTGACAATCAATAGATTACCTGTCAGTCAAATAAAACAAAATAACATGAAATGTTACATAGTACCAAGTGGTACCTCTCTTGTGGCCTGATTTAGTTATTATAACAGATCTCTGACCCAGGTTGTATTAAAACTTGAATATCGAAGAAATCGTGTTTTTTTAAACTTATTTAATAATAATATAAAAATTCCAAAAATGGACTCAATATATACACATATATTAGGAAAGGCAAAGAGAAACAAGAAGATTTTTTTTTTCATTATTTGTACTTTAATTATTCCCTTTCTGCCCTGATGATGAATCTGAACATCTAATAATGATTTTTTTCATCATTTTCTATAAATTATTTTAACAGATTCGAAATCATTAATGTTATGAATGAAAGTTTTTTATAATTTTTTATAAATTGTTTTAATTTTTAAATATTGTAAATTTTTCAAATATTGAAAGAAAGTTTTGTTTCTGTTTACACCTTTTACTGTATTTTACTATTTCATTTACTATTCTATTAGGAATAAATGGAATGAACTATCTATATTTTTAGGGATATAGTATACCCTTGGTATACTTGCGATATTATAAAAAAGTAATAGCTATAAGAGAGAGACCAGAACAAGACGACGATGAAGGAAATAGGTTCATAATTTTGCGAGCCACGCCTCCACAAACAGCTACTGAGCAACTTAATAGCTGTAGAGATGTTATCCGTTTTGTAAGACGGCTTCTCATTGGTAGAGAGGAAACAATTAGCGAATGCCCCTGGGTTTACAACAAGCTGAGTTCTCTGGCTACCGCCGCTTCTAAATCATCTCACCATCTTGTTAGTTAATTAACATAACTATACATTAAGAGTCTCTTCTTAAAGCTATCTCCTGAATTTTTAAAGAAGGTTCATCACAAAAATGTAGAAGATACATCCGAGTAGTGACTTCTTTCCGATTTCAAAGTATTTAAGTTAGGCTATATAACTTTTTAAACAAATATTTATTAGTTTAAGTTAGCGGGGTAGTACAGTTAGTGATTTGGTTTATTGAATGTACCGGAGTCAAATACGGCAGATAAAGTAATTATTTATTTTGCTAACATCCCTGGATGGACCCTGTGGGGTCTAAAGACTCTATAAAGTGGGTACCTTCATTTGGAGGGAAAATATATATTGGTTTGGCCTGTTTTTGAACAAATCGCTCCTTGTACAACCGTTGGCCTAGATACAGTACATCCTCTACCATGTATTGATAAATCTATACCAAGATGTTTGAGATAAAATTAGGATGTATTTTTTGAAAAAAGGAGATTTGTTGAAATGGTTTTATAGTGTTAAACAAATTTCATAAACTGACAAATCATTAATGATTATTTTTACCTAAATTAATGACATGCCTGAATTATACTATAGATGATAAGACTCTGATCTGAGTGACCCAAGTGAAACGTAGTTTTGAAGTCCGCACACCCTATTAGAATTACTACCACCAATATCAATATGTACAACCCTTGTCCAAGAAACAGTTGAGTCGATATTATTTCTAAATTGATATTATTATTCTTGTTTCAATCGAAATTTAACCCTTCGGTATAGTTGAAAAAAATCGTATAACCCATACTATAAGTTTTCTCCTTATGTGTTTAAGAAAATCGATCAACGCGGTTAAAGAAATTTTTACTATAAAAAAAAAAAAATATCGCATTGTACAAATTTACCAATATTTTTACTATTGGAATAACTTTTAAAAATTTGAGATAAACAAACCACGGGAGCTCTATAATCTAAAGAAATGGAGTAAATATTAACCAAATTCTGTCCCGATTAAAATATTTCAACTTAAATATACCTTTCTCGCTTAGCCACACATCTGTTGGCAGAAGAGAAAGGAAATATTGGAATTTCACAATTAAACGAACCGGGCCAGGTGTTGGGATGATCGGCTCAGCAATGCTCAATAAATAACTGAGAAATCTTGCAATGGACTCCGGCAAATTGTCTGCGTGTTTTGTGAACATATCTCACATCGCACCCTCCTTTGACATATCAATCTCAACCCCTACTCAGAGCAAGGTAAAAAAAAACAATCCATTTTTATCGGGTCCAGTCTCGATTGGGTTATCGGGCTACACAACTGCACAATCTACTGAGTCTAAATTAAATCCTCGTACAGTCTTTGTACTAAATGATTAAATGATTAAATATGCCGAAGTAGCATATGATTGATAATATTCATATAATGCCAAAACAATACTACCGATTAAGATAAAAAAATAGATCTAAAACTACTTTATGACTTAAAGAAAAAAGGAAAAAAAAAAATTTACTCCATTACTCCAAATATTTTTTTTATATAGAGGGGATGGTTGAAACTAAGATTACAATTTTTACATTTACATTTATATATTATTTATATGAATATAACAACGGAAATATTGAACTATACTTCTAAAATCTGAAGTAGGATGGAAATAGTTGGGGGGTGCAGTCGAAATAAAAACAGTAAATAAGTGAGGACTTATTAATTGATTGTGCCGACGTTTCGACCTACTTTGTAGGTCATCTTCAGGGCTATGAGAGCAAAAATACAGACAAAACGAAATAAACTATAAAAAAAACATTACAGTACCAAGAATATAATAATATACAGAGAAATAGAAAAGTAGAACAAAAAGTGAAGGATAATAATTAAGGATATATGAATTAATTAAGAAGGATATATACAAAAATTTTTTTTTTTTAAATATGGAACGCAGTCAACGCATAGTTTAATACATATAAAGTATTTATATATATGTTAAACTATATATATATATATATATATATATATATATATTTATATATATATTCCCAAAAGTATAGTGTTATTATTATAATCAGGTTTTGAATACACTCAACTATGTTTGTAAGATGTGTTAAGGCAAAACTACTATTAATAAAAACATTGCAGGATCTGCCATTAGAGATGTAATAGCGAATATCATTAATTAATTTGGATGTCCAATTTTAAAACATATTATTTTATTCATTTCACCTCTACCTACGCTTACTCACAACAATGATGATTTGTTTCAGACCTCAATTCAAGTTTGAATAAGTATTTCTAATCATGTTTATTAAATTAATAAAAATATTTAAGCAAGCGGTAGGTATAAAGGGGCAGAGTAGCTCAGTGGTAGAGCGCTGAGTTGCGGTGTCGAAGGCCCCAGGGTCAAATCTGGCGGTGGTGAATAACTTATTTATTCTGTTTACATTCAGTGATGGATCCTGTGGCATCTGGAGACCATCCTAGAGCTCACTCAGGCTGTATAAATTGGGTACCCAAAATAGGGGAATTGTGGGTGTTCTTGTGCATATCACCTTGTTGCTGGACAGTTGTCCAAGAAACGTTACGGTCTATATCACTTACTGAACCTAAGACCTTTCATAGGTTGTAGTAGTACAGTGGAGCGTTAATTATTCGGTCTAATGTTGTCGGGGGTCGTTCGGATAATCAAAACAAAAATTCGGATAATCGAAATTCGCTAAAAAAAATCTTAAACAATTAATAAAAGTTTATAAAAAGCATGATTATTTATTTAATTAAAAATATATGTATATAGTGAAAAATGAACGAATACAAAATGCAACACAATGCAAAGAAAGAAAATATGTAGGTACATATGTATAAGTATTCACATGTATGTAAAACAAAATCAAATTGATGCCAAGATTTATCAAAATTAATTCTGTGGCTTAAAGAACGTTTTAATACCTTTCTGCTTCAAAGTTGGCTTCCTCTTCATGGCGGCTAGTTCTAGAATTCTTTTTAATAGCAATAAATTAAAATTACATTTGAAAAAACAAACAAAAAAAATAAATTATTAAAAAAAACAGTTCCGTTAATTGAACGTTCGGATAACTGACGTTTAGATAATCGACCAGTGGAGCGTCGACCAATGTACGCTCCACTGTACATTTTTTTTTTTTAGTTTTTCATAAGTATGATAAATAAAAACATCCAAAAATAACGTGATATGGAAAAGGATATTGAAGAAAATTGCTAGTATTTGCACTAAACTCAATTGTGGCGGATTCCATGAAGCGATTTGAATTTTATTTAAATATCTGAAGCTGTGATGTAAATGGCGTAATGGCTTCCATCGGTTGAGGGGCCTGCCTTGCGGGCTATTGGTTGAAAATAACAGGGAGTCAGGAATTAACCGATCGAACTGCTATCTTGCCAAAGTAATAGCATTTACAATATCACAGTTCATATACCGTCTTTGTCATTATTCATGTCCAAATTATAATTTTAAATTTTAAATATAATTATAGCTATTAATGAAGGGAAGTAAACTTTCACAGGAGGGGGGTCGATAGTGATAAACATATTATTTTAGAGAGGAAAGTAGTTGACTGGAAGATCTAATGTAGGATGGAAATATTAAATAAATAATAAACTTATTTATAGCTATAATACCTAATTTTTTATAAGCATTAGCCCATGATTAGGACATAAAGAGGAGCTAGCTTGTGTAACTAATTGAAATATGATGTGTAACAAATTAAATATAAAAATTGATTATATATTATATTAATATATTTACATTAATATTTCTATTTAAAGATGTTCCGCATTCCTTTAGCGTCGTATTTGTCTGTGGTTGGTATAATAATTGAAACAAATTATGTTTTCCACAAAATTATAAAAGCACTTCATCATTCATTCGAATTTTTTAGTAAATATATATATATATATATATATATATATATATATATATATATATGTGTGTTTATATATTTATAAATAGATATACATACAGAATATTTTCAATAAACTCCTTCGTAGATCACTCCTTGGCAGTTATTTTTGGCCTAAAAAGTTTTATATACCAAACTTTGGAGGTCATTGTGCCGGGATATTTTTGAACTTAGGGTATTTGGGTCGTAGAGGAGACTTTCCTAAAAACAATCATGTCGATTAAAATTTTGTAACATAACCCAATGCAGAGATATCCAAATTGACCCTAGTGTCTCCAAATTAAAACAAGCTCTGAACCCAGGCTGATATAGTTTCAATGAGTGATATTTAGCTTTTTCTTTCATTATTTGGTTTATAGCTCACCAATGAAAAAATATAATTTCTTTTAGTTTAATCACTTTAGATATACAAGGAGAAGAAATCGGTCCGGTTGGAGGTCAGAGAAATAACTTCCTAAATAGGATTGAACTATTTATATGAAAGCCAACGTGTCGTCCCATAATCCAGGTTTTCTTCAAGACTTATCATGTGGTGGGTTACAAGTCATTATAAGCCCCAATGAAGACCTGCATTATGGGACGAACGTTAGCCTTTAAATAAATATTTCAACCCTTTTTAAGAAATTATTTGTCTCCGTATATTTAAGGTAAACTAATATTAATCATGATAAATTTAGAAATACAATGCGAACTGCGACATATATTAGCCATTTTCTATAGAACCTGACATCTACTAAGTCCTTGTGCAATCGCATGTTGAAGAACTATTGCATAAGGGGAGCGAATCGGTTATGGGGAGGTCCCTCATTGACTTGCTCATAAATTAAGCATGGTCCTTGTTGGAGCTGATCAATATTACAAGGGAGGAGGAAGTTTGTTGGCAGAAGATGCTGTTCCTCCCGGGAGAAAAACCGGCCCCGTCCGACGGCGGCGGTTTGTATCCAAGAGCCTATATTTGAATTTTAATAGTGAGAGGGCTGAATATTAATCCGCGATGCGGGCGAAGGGACTGCAATATTGAGTACATCTGAGGCCGGCGAGGTCAGTCTTACCTGAATTAATTATAGTCACTAATGAGGTGGCCATCTTGGAGCGAGGAGGGCTTCCATTAGCCGGGCACAGACAAACTTGGCCGCCCTAACGCGGTTAGCTGCCGCCTTGGCCAGGATCCAGTTATAAACATTAGGTCCACCATCCAGACTCGGGAAATTGACCGTTAACAATTAGCCCCGCGCAACCGAATTACACTGGTCGATATGGACAATGGCTTCTCGGGTCTCTTCCAAATCCAATTATCGGGGTCCTCCAAGAACAGGAGGAGGCGGTGATTGCGCAACTGGAGGGAGTCATTTAGCCAAAGTTGCGGGGGAACCTTAAAGAAGTGGAGAGGTCGAGCAGGTATTCTTACGTATCTTTCCAAAAACTTCGGGTTACGTGTCTTAATGCATGTGAACGGGCTCACAGTTGGCGTAAAACCTAATAAGCTATGCCAATGTCGCAGATTTTCAGCCGGGCAGGTGAAAAGAGACTTTAAGGATCACTATCATAATTATACCTGTAAAGCCGGACTGTCGGCCTCCCACTGAAGCATGGCCCGATTTTCCTTTTAAAAAAACTCATTGATACTAAGGGAATTGAATAAACCACTGGTTTTGAATATTTTCTTAATTTTATTTATAAGAAGCTGAAGTAAGATTACAATTTCCAATGATTAAAAAACTTAAAAAAACTTATCACTACAATTCGTGAAGGGTCTGGAGTCTCCATTGCGTGCTATAGACTGTACTGTTTCTTGGACAATGGTAGTGAAGGGAAGTGAATTGTCTTAGGTCACTCTGAACCATCAAATTCACCCCCTTATTTTGAGTACCAACTTTATAGTGGGGCCCCAGGAGGGTCCTTGATCCCATTGGATTCATCTCCAGTTGCTAACAGATTAAATATCAGTCTTGCCAGCAGTGGGATTTGAACCCAAGACCTTCCACATGACAACTCAGCACTCTACCACTGAGCCACTCCACACCCTTCTGATTAGACATAGCAGCATAAAAATTACTTTAAATGAAACAAACACGCAAACGAAGCTTCCATAGCTTGGCGCATATACAATTTTCCAGATAAGAGTGGATAACTAACGGCTATTCTTGTGAACAATAATCAGTTATCGTATTTTGTTGCTGCCTATCTTCATCATAATCAATCCTCTTTAACGCCTAACCAGTGTGAAGAGGAATTCTGCGCACCTTTTTTCATCTCAGCCGGTCTTCTACCAACTCTGCTCTTCTGCTCCAATGGAGCCCCCTCCTCTCTAAGTCCTTCCTCACCTCGTCTTCCCACTTCCTCCTAGGTCGTCCGCTTCCTCGTTTTCCCTCCACTTTGGCTCGGTAGGTTTCGCTAGCAATTCTGCTAAGATCCATCCGCAGCAGGTGTCCAAGCCATCTCATTTCTGCTGCTTGTATTCTGGATTGGTGTTTCTTTGCCAGCGTCCATGATTCTGAAGAGTACGTGAGATAGGGAGAAGTGTTGACTTAAATTTCGTTTCCTTTTCTACTTCTCTTCGGTTAAGACATCCTCTCATAACCGCATCAAACATGCTGCCCGTGGCACCGATTCTCTCGGTCACTTCAAAATCGATGTATCCAGGTATTTGAAGTTCTCCACTTGTTCCAGGACTTTATCTTCAACTCTAATGACTCTCATTATTCTCATTGGCTTCTTTCCTACCCTCATCACTTTTGTTTGATTAGGGTTTATGGTCATATTTATATCCAGGAACTCTTATTTTAATCTGCTAACATTGTGCTGGAGGTTTCTATCATTCTCTGAGAAATCCACTATGTCATCCGCTAATGCCAGCAGTGAGAGGCTTATTGGGCTCAGATTGGCATATCCTAGGTGGAACTTCCTCATTTTTATCATGGCATTTCGAAGAGCCGAATCCATGACCAAAATGAACAGTAGGGGACTCAGACTACATCCCTGCTGGGTTTGTTGCCGCTACCTTGTTTTAATTAATTATTGTACTTCTATTTTCTATAAATATTTGATAGATTATTTATCTTGAGTCATAAATAATATGAAAAAGGTATATATTAGACTCTCTTTGCCACACGTTCTGGAGAACCGCATGAGTTGTTGTAATATTTGATATTGTGTAGACAATTTGACTGATATTAAATGTTCTGAATAATTTACAATAATCAGGAAACAGATTCCATTTCATTATTTCCTCATTGTTTAATTTATAATAACTACAAACCGATGAATCTGCTAGTAATGGAATTTTAAAATCAACAAAAAGATGCTAAGTATAAAAAAAAGGTTAGGAAATAAAAAACCGGGTGCACCCTCGAACATAAAAATCCCCAACGAGCAATTTCTAGGGAGTATTATAATAGCCCAGAGGTATAATAAGGCAGTTTGAGGATATGATAAGGGAGGAAGAGTGTTGATGGATCTGTAGCAATTAACATATAAATGTATTGGACTATTATCGTGCCTCCTTTATTCCCTACATCTTCCGGCAAATATTAAGGCTACCTGATTACCCACCATAGCGTATCATTAGTTCATCTCCGACAAGCAATGGACCAGGATTTTCGCATTAGAAAAACTTGTCAGTTTGCAATAATAATTCCCTGATTAACATTTCAGGGTGTCAGGAGAGCGGAATCAGGTTTCGCTAGTATTGGAAGAATCGAACTGAAGCGATGGCATCCTATAACATTCATCTTCTTGTATATTGTTGTTCAATATTATAGTACCTTATATCTTAACATACTAAACAACCTCTAATACAGATTGGTTGATTTTTTTATTTTTTGTAAAGAACGAATTTATTATTACTCAACATTTAACTTTGTATTGTTTTATTGCATAGAATCTTCATACTAGAATAAAACAAGAAACTATTCCCTGTTTCTAGCCACTTACCAGAAAAACGCTCTAATCTCCCAATTAATTACAAAAGATTCAACATATGAGTATTATAAGAGCTATTAGGACTTATGGAGTAGAGCTTAAGAGGTTCCACTAAAACATCGAATTCCTCCGGTATCCAATCCTTATAATCCCAATAAAAGCCCCGTTGCCCATTACTTTATCCATATATTATATTATATTATCATTACTATAATCCACTGAGGTTTCTGAAAAGAAGACGGTTTCGTAACCTTTTAAAGTTTTTTTTTTTTTTTTTTTTTTAATTTAATTCAATGATATTTACAACTATAATGGTATTATATCAAGTAAATGTGCAAAAATGTAGAATATGACATGAACACTTGTGGAGAAACTACCCATCGATAGCACTCCAATAAAGTTCTATAGTAGATGATCTCGAGGCCATCTTCTTTTCAGGCGCCTCGGAGGGTTATCAGGAATAGTATGGGAAGCAAGCTGAGAGACTAGCGGATTCAAGTGCGTATGGAGCTTGTTATGGAAGGATAGGTATCTAGTTTGGGCCAAATCAGTAACATATGGGATATTAAGATCATGATGGATGAGTTTGTTTGTGACATAATAAGGAGCATTGAGGATTTTACGAAGGATTTTGGATTGCAAGGATTGGATACGAGATGAATTGGATGGTTTAGTAGAGCCCCAAAGCTCAACTCCGTATGCCCAAATAGGTCTGATGACTGTCATGTAAATAAGTCTTTTGTAATTAATTGGTAACTTAGAGCGTTTGTCCAGTAAGTGTTGAAGTAGGCGAAAACGTCGAGCAGTTTCTTGTCTTTTCAGTCTTGTATGAGGATTCCAAGTGAGACGTTTATCCAGATGGAGTCCTAGGTAACGTATCTGTTCGACAGGGTTCAGTGGTGTATTATTAAACGATACCAGGACTCGTAACCAGGACAGACAAATCCATTCTCTTCACCGATCCCACATCCCGCCAGCACTTGGAATTTTTGCGATGTACATATGGGGAAGAATGTTCATTGAACATTACTTGACCTGTTTACGAGCCCTGATAGCTTAGTTGGAAGAGTGCCGCGCTAGAAATGCGGAGGACCCGGGTTCGAATCCCGGCCAGGACAAATCCTTTCTCTTCAAAATAAAAATATTTAAATAATCACAATTAAATTAAATTAAAAATTATAAATATAATATTGACGTACGTCAACCAGATCCCAATTAAAGTAATGTTCAATTAATTTTCTTCCCCATATTTAAATCGCAACATTGCGAATGCTGGGGATTTGGGATCGGTGAAGAGAATGGATTTGTCTGACCTGGTTACGAGCCCTAGTAGCTTAGTTGGAAGAGTGCTGCGCTAGAGATGCGGAGGACCCGGGTTCGAATCCTGGCCAGGGCAAATCTTTTCTCTTCAAAATAAAAATATTTAAATAATCACAATAAAATAAAAATAAAGATTCTGTTTACTGTTGTATTATAATACAGTTATAAATTCCAACAAATTAAAAAAAAAATATTTTTTTTTTAAATTGCACAATCATCACAACATGAGCACAACTGAATAAATAAGACAAACTGTAATCTTCATATACTCTAATATTATAAAACTATCTATTTCTTTAAACTCAAAATCTTTTACAACTAAAACAATGATTATTTTTCATTTTTCATTAATTTACTTCTGCAATCATTAAAATTATAATAATTAAAACGATTACTATGTTCACATATTTTTTATATGACTAAAAGCTAATGAAATTCAATTTAGAAAAAAACTGTTTTATTTACATTGTTTTTTCAAGTGATTTCATTTTATTTTAATTTTATAGTTTGAAAAATAGGCTAAATGTGAGAAATTGGATTATTAGTTTTCATTATTATTTATTTTTCTCTCAGATCCCCCTGGAACCAAATCCGAATCCCGCAATTAAAAACTCAGGGAAATGTAAAAGATACATTAATACTGATTTAAAAAGTTTCTAACAATTCTGCAGGTTAAATACTCTTTTAAGTTTCCACGGCTACTATTTATCCAAAAACTTTAGTTGTTTCTTCTGGTTTAGACCGTATCGGTTGAACAGCTGCAGAATCCAAAAAAAACGCCAAATGTGGTGGCTATTGCGATACTTCCAAATTGAGGCCAAGGTCTTCTGTGTTCTATTAATAAATATTATTTCTGCATTCTATTAATAATTATTAAGTTTTTATTAATTGATATCAGTTTAATTTATCTCCAATATTTTATTTTTTAAAATACTACATTGGTTATGTACGAGATAAATTCGAAAACAAATAACAAAAAAATAAATCGATGGACGGATAATAAAAAGCCCAGTACGCTGAGTAGATTCAAAGCACTTAGACTGAGATAAATTCAATTAAGAGTCTTAAAGTATTCCATACAGTCAGTATTCAATTAACTCGAAGATTCGAATCTACATTACTCGCTACTTACGGCTCGGGGTTACAGGCAGCCATGACTAATTATAAGGTTTTAATTTATTCAAAAGAATGTTATATAAGAATTATTATTTTATTTTTACACTGACTTTGTCTTTTTTTTTTTCCTTTCGAGTTCAGCACACTTGCCTACTTGAACTTGAGGAAGAACGGGCAATGGTCCAGCAAGTTAATGATTATTTTGGCCAAAAATACCGAGATTTTTCCCTCGTGCCTGATAAAATAATAAATACATAATGAAGATCATACGTGCAGGAAAATAACGATTATAAAAAAGACTTCACCAATAATATAAATAAATAAATTAAATACTAGCCGAATAATATTTTAATAACAATAAGTTACTTAGTCAATAGAAATTAGCAAAAACTCAAAAAGAAACATACCTTATAAAACAGTTGTTGTAAAACATCTTGAAGCAAAATTTGCTGTCACTATTTGAAGAGTCTGTTTGGACTGTTGTTGTCCGATGTGTTGTATTTTTTGGTGTAATATTTCTCTTGGTGTGTACCCCGAATTTCGATTGGGGGAAAACATGGTGGTAATCTCCGACATATTTCTTCTCTAACAACTGTTGCCCTGGAAACAGAATCCGAACCCACGACCTTTCAAGGGCTGTAGAGGTTAAGGTTATTGCAAAGTTTTTTTTTTCTAGAGTCGTCCAAATATTACTAAACTTTTTAATAAAATATGATCGAGACGTATAAATTTCTTGGAATTTAAAATAAAAAAGTATTTTACATAGATCTGAACCCCGTTAAAGGACACCCTGTCACAGTATGTGTTTGCTCAGGAGAGCCAATTTTCCATAACTTTTGAACTATTAAAACTTGTTTCGTTCCTTTTAGAAACAGCTTAAAGAAAATTCTACACTTAATGGAAACGATAAGTAATTGGAATTATTGAAGTCACAGAACTGTATTTACAATTAATTTTTTTTATTTTTCAATTTTTAGTTTTATTTTATTGACTAATTTATTTATTTAATATCTTAATTATTTGGCTAGTATTTAATTGTTATGTATCATCTGTTAAGTAATTTTTATAATCATTTTTTGCCTGTATTTGCGATCTTCTCCAAATATTGTATTTTTTTAATCAGGCCAAAAAAGTTATTAATAATTATAGAATCACTGCCTTTCTACGGTAGAACAGCGTATAGCATATCTCAGGGGCATAGAAATATATAAATATTTAAAGCTGTATAAATGTAGATACAAAGCACATTTATGAAGAAGGAATAAAGCAATTGATGGATATGTGAGGAGAGAGGAGCAAGTCTTGAGGAGGGCTAGTAGGGAGGGTAGTGGATCATATCCTTGAAGGACAGGAAGAAGAATTGGAAGCGGCCACCCGCCGAAGACTCCCGAGTAACAATATTAATTGGTCGATTATTCCTAAGACGGTACAAGTTTAATTACACGGACTGCGGAGTGGAAATGTTAAGAAGGAAGGGGAACAAATTGGAGGAGAGATGTGCCCGGAATAGGCAAGAGCCCGCCGGCCCATTTGTCCGTGTTCTCATCACCTCTCTGCGGGGAGTCGACTCCTCAACCATCGGCAATCCCAGCGACAATATTTCATCCTCGTCCGGGAGTTCTTCCTTCGACCGATCATGCTCCCGATGGATGGGAAAGAGATAGCTATGGATATGACGCCTGGATGATCAGGCAATACGGTCAGGTTTTAATTACTACAACTTATCTACAGTTCAAGAGGAAATTGTATCGTGGGGCAGTAGATAGTGGAGTTATTTATTAAAAGGAAAACAATCACCAGTGTGAATAAAGCAAAACTATGGATATGATTTACAATTTTTTTGGTTATGGAATTTTTTTATTTTTACTTATTTATTGATATTTACAACTGTATAAAAAAAATACAACAAGTAAATAGGCTAAGCGATACATAATGACAAGTAGAGAAACTACCCAATGGTAGTACTCAAATCACAAGTTCAACTAAGAAGTCACGGGGCCATCTTCTTTTCAGACGCCTCGGAGGATTATCGGGAATTGAAGAGGAAGCTAGGTTTGAAACTAGAGAGTTTGAGTGGAAATGAAATGTTATGAAAGGATAGATACCGGGTTTGGGCCAAATCAACAACAAATGGGACATTAAGGTCGTTATGGATGATTTTATTCTTAACAAAATAAGGAGCATTAAGGATTTTACGAAGTATTTTGGATTGTAGGGATTGGATACGAGAGGAATTCGATGGCTTAGTGGAGCCCCAAAGCTCTACTCCTTAGGTCCAAATAGGTCGTATGATGGTCATGTAGATGAGTCTTTTGTAATTAATTGGGAGCTTAGAGCGTTTGTCTAGTAAGTGTTGAAGTAGCCTGAAACGTCGAGCGCTTTCTTGTCTTTTCAGTCTCGTATGAGGATTCCAGGTTAATCTTTTGTCAAGATGCAACCCTAAGTATCGGATCTGTTCTACAGGCACCAGTGGGATATTATTAAAGGATACTGAAGGGCAGGAAGTCATTGGTTTACGACGTAAGGTAAAAGTGATTTATTGCGATTTTTGAGAGTTTATTTTAATTCTCCAGTTTTGACACCATTTTTCAAGATCAGTGATATGGGATTGGAGGTTTTGGGATGCAATAATTGGATTGGTGTTGACTGATAATACACATGTATCATCAACATACGTGGTGAGGATAGTATTAGGATGAGTTGGGATGTCAGCTGTAAAAACTGTATAAAGGATTGGGCCAAGGATACTACCTTGAGGATGTTATGGAATTTACATTTTCATACTTTTTCATCCACTGAAGAAACTTGAGTTGACTTGTAGTAAAGAATTATACTTATAGTGAAATAGAACGATATAACATTATTATGCAAAGAGACTTTGTGATGTGAACTAACTAGATCGACTATGACCTATGGACTATCATTATTACTTAACAACTAACTTAGTGACTACTCTCCATACCAATATGAAAACTCTAAGTGCAGTTAAACCAACGATTTTAAATATTTCACTATTCTGCTTCCGAAGGTTACTTTTCCGAAGTTTAAGGTATAAAACTTGATGTTTGAAATGTTTTCGCTTAATGTTTACATAAATTTGAGAATACCAACGTTGTTAACTTTTAAAGTGTTTATATTTACCCTTAAAAAATGCTTTAATTTTGAAAAAATATTTTTTTAATTTAAGGTATATCCACAAACAGTAATATCTGAGTAGAAATTGAAAATTATATTTTTTTACTGTAGATCTGATATCTTTTTATTTTTTTTTACACAGTTTTCCTCTGACAAATTCTTCGGAATTTTCTAGTTTTTTTATGTTTATGTTAATTAACTCAGTTTGGAATTGTTGAGTAATAATATAATTGCACTGATAGCATCGTCAACTTCAAGTGGAAGACCCAAGGCTAGTAGGTGAACTTCGGGATTTGGTTTTAGCTGTTATCCATAGACGGAGGTTTGTAAACAACGCCTGATGGGCTTCGAACCTTAGGTTCCACGCAGCCTTTTATTACTGATAGTTTTATTGAATATTTATGACTCTCGGTATGGTAATTCATACAGGTTTCTAACCTATTCTGACCAAAGTGGGAAGGTCAAGATTCATTTAGGTTTAATCTCACTCCTTACAACAGAGAAGTTCCCAAAATTTAAGTAAGCTATATCCTCCAAAATATTTAGAAAATTATAAGCATACATTGTGACCAGGGACACTATATTTAGATAATGAGCCCATATAATAGTATGTACTACTACATGAAAAAACATTATTTCCCATAAGTTCCTTTTTGAAACAATCGTTCATGATGTATATTAGAAATCTTGTTCTTGGAAATTTACTTAATTTTTTTAGAAATTCTTGTCCAAGTAAATAGGCTAATTTAAATTTAAATTAAAAAATAGAAGTAATAAAGTTGTATCGGATCATAATACATATTTTATCGGAGATGTCATGGGAGAATATATCACAGCAATCGGAGTAATAATTGAGGCAAATCAAATTAAATTTTATTGCGCCTCTGCTGAGTTATGGCCGCCTTTATTACTCGTTAGCAACTCCTTTTATTTCTCACTGACTTGTTTACATGCTTCTGCGTCTCTTGCCCTCAGATCTAGATCTGATGTCATAGCTCATAATTATTTTAAAATAAGGAGACAGTTTTTAGAGTGATTGGAATATGGGGTGTGTTAAGGCCAGATGAAGTAGTGACCTTATAAAGTATTATTAATTTTAATCATAAAAAATTAAATCATTTTTTCTTAAAAGAAAGAACATTATCTTTTCTTATTTTTCACATTTTATTTAATATAATAATTTAAACGTTTAATTTCATAATTGTTTAGAATAATTTAAAATGTAATTTTATTTGGTTTAGATATAAGTGTAATATTTGTAGTAAGTGTGAAAACATATGTTATAAAAGTGAAGAGAGAAAAACAAAAGAGAGTCGATCGGCTTTTGTTCGCTCCGGCTAGACCGACCAGTGAGTGTTGACGCGAGCCCTTAGCCGTGCACATCGAATGCTCTCTAGGAGCCCAAAGTCGTTTTTGTGAATTTTAAGTCAGTGTCGCCACGAGCCCTTAGCCGTGCACATCGTATGCTCTATAGGAGCCCAAACTTGTGTTTTGTGAATTTGAAGACAGTGTTGACGCGAGCCCTTAGCCGTGCACATCGTATGCTCTAGAGGAGCCCAAAGTTGTTTTTGTGAATTTTAAGACAGTGTTGACGCGAGCCCTTAGCCGTGCACATCGTATGCTCTTTAGGAGCCCAAAGTTGTTTTTGTGAATTTTAAGACAGTGTTGCCACGAGCCTCTTGACGTGCACATCGTATGCTCTATAGGAGGCCAAAATTGTTTTGTGTGAATTTGAAGAAGATACTAATTTGCTGCCCACCTGCAGGTGTAATTAGTTTAAACTTCGTCATAGATTCGACCAATTCGAATTGACCCAGTCGATCATCTCAACCTCTATTGTTTCACCATCTTCGCTCGCCCTGCCAACGAAAATCCTCTGTCGTCTCAACATCCAGCTCGCCCTGCCGAGAATCTACCATCTACTGAGAACTACTTCGACAGACAGATAAGAGTTTTCATTATTATATCATTGCAATCAGAAAACCGCATAAACATTCATTAATTTGTAATAGATTTTATTTGTAATTTAATAGAGTTAAATTTACTATCGTAGGATTAAATAATAATTGTTTTCTTTTGTTATTAATTAGTTGTTTGTAATTTAGTTAATTTTAATAACTTCATTTTCTCATTATAAAAGCGTTTAAATTGTTCTTTTAATTTAATTAATTGGGTTTTCATTATCAAAAGTATTAGTTATTTAATTTATGAACATTGATTTATGTTATTAGTTTAATAAAAGGTTACATTCAAAATGACATGCGATCTGGTATAATTGAATCAGAAATTTATTTTCCTTATCCATTTCGGAGCTCTCATCGAAAGGTCCAATAACTATTTCGAGGTTGCTCAAACAGGGTGAAAGTAGATTTTCTCAGTAGACTTTAAAAAATAATATGCGATTGTTAAGACAATTGACAAGCTGAAATGTCCAATTAATAATAAACTCATTTATAAAAATTCAAATTTAGCTAAATCTGGTAAAATATTTTAAGATAAAAAAATCATCAAATTATCTTCAAATACTTTTTTTTTCTTAAGTATTTTATAATTATCTTCTTTTAATTACTCAACTAATAATAATTTGTTTTTCTTTTAAATCTGTCAATGACTACTTACACCTAGGGATGGACGTGCAGATGCATAATCTCTAGATTTCATGAGTTCTGGCTGTTTCTGGAATGATTTGTTTGCCAAATTCACTTCAATCTCCTCTTCAGCCTGGTAATTTGTAGGTTTAATAAAAGTGCACTCTCTGTACTGTGAGGACAAATTGCTTAAAACCAAATAAACCAACCAACATTTCACTAAACCATGACCACCCTTTGCATTCCATGGTACAATTTTTTTATTGAAGAGTTAGTTCCGCCAAATAACTCCAAGCTAACTACCTTTGTGGTTAGTGGTTAGTGGTTATAAAATAGAAAAGAAGATAAGATCTGTTTTGCCATGAGAAGGAAAATAAATTACTAGTTTATCCAATTAATTTCATTTATTTACGCCAAGTTCGTAAAGCTTTGATAATCCACAATGATTTCTTGTACGAGAGAATGTTTATAATAAGGAACACAACTCCGATTTCAACACTCTTCCAGATATTTCATAAACCTTTTGCAAAATATTAATAGAAAAATCGAATGAAATATTAAACTGATCAATAAAAATAAAAATTATGAATACCCGTTATTCAAACACGATTTTCGATTAACGGTTATACTCCAACATGAAAAAGGTTATTTATTAAAACAACTTTATGAAATAAAAAGGAAAAAGTATTCAAAATATTTACCGTCATTTTCTATACATTTTTCCCAATGGGTTTTCAAATTTTAAATCCTTGATCTGAAAAATTCAAGGGTTAGTAACGAAATAAGGCCTGATAATGCGTGATTTGACAATCTTATTCAAAATTGTTCCCTTAAAGAAGCACCCTAAATTCCTGAACAAATGGGTATCTGTTGGAGAACTGCCTATTGAATATTGAAGGTGTGGAAGGACTTCATGGCCCAATTTCTTCAGTGCAGTCGTGAAACATGAGATACGTCAATACCCCTTCAGTACGATGTGGATGGTTTCAGCTCTGAATGAAAATGAGGTTAGGATTATTTATGAATTAATTATTTATTTTAAATACGAATTAATCTGTGTGTCAGGCTGAAAACTTCCCAAATAGTGAATGGTCCGTTCGTTGCAGCACCCTTCCCGAACGCGGTGGCAATGTTTGTCAGAGAAACCCATAAAAAAAACATTATACGAAAATCGTGTTTCCATGGCCATATATTGATGTCATACTAAAGAATTTTCGTTCAATTGAAGTGACAGTAAATGATATCTAAAAATAATGGATTAATAACAGTTCATTACAATCTGTGCACCTATCGTCTAGTGGTCAGCATTACAACATTTCCAAGATCTTGCTTTCGGAGCACGGCAGGTGGCCTTTTTTAAAGTGGCTTTTTTTGAATTTTTAGAATAGAATAGAATAGAAAAATAATTTTATTCTGGGACCAGGTCCCTTAAGATTAACAGAAATGCAAAAAATTAAATAAATATATATCTGGCCAAAGGCCTGCATTATTAGAATAAAACAATATTTACATGATATCTTGAAAGTAAATAACTAACATGTATGTTTTGGTAGAAAATTAGAAGATGTAATACACCAAGAAAATAAAGAAACAGACAAATTTACAGTACAAAGAAATAGGCTTATAGAAAAATAAGTGAATAATTAAAAGCATCTAATAATAAAAAAAAATATCATTATGAGATACGAATATTTACAGCAACTCATCAATCGATTAAGTTGAATATATCTATAAATTATTTATTGATTATAGAGCATCTGTTTGGGAATTTAGAAGATGTAGGAAATGGTTGGATTTAAATGAGGTTAAAGAGGACACATGACGGATATCGAGTGGGAGTGAGTTCCAAAGAGAGATAGAACGGGCGAGAAAGGAACGCTCAAAAGTTTTGGTTCTATGGGAACGGATATAAAGATCGGTGAGACCTTGTGCCCTGGGATTGGATAGAGAATTTCAATTGTAGGAGACTATAGATATAAGATGGATGTTGTGAGTTGATGGTTTGATGTTAGTAAGAACCTAGGAAATAGAGTCTACGGATAGAAGGGAAGAGCCACTTTAACTCAACGTTAAGGCGGGACACATGAGACCTCCTCGGATTTGATTAATTCTAATTAACCTCGATAGGTAAAATTAAAGGCCCCCATAGCATCATCTGATAAGCCGTAGCAGCGACGTTAAAGTAACTATAATAAAGTGATGTTAAATCAATAAATATGATTATTCTGTAAACATAAACTTTGTAAACAACGGAAATCCACTAATTCTGCTTTGAATTTTACAAATAATAAAAAATGACATTTCATATGAAGTTACCCAATATAAGATACATAACTATAACTCTTGCAATATTGATGGACCAATTACATATGAATTTCAATAATATAATCCAAAGCTATCGATCCCGAAGGACGGGAGGTTTTTCCTTTTTCTTGTTTTCCCCAGAGCGGTGGAATGACTGGGCTCAGTGATTGGACGAGAGATGGAAAGATTTAATTAAAAGAGCCAATAAGCGATGAGGAAGGTGTTAGTGAGCGCGGTTGGAGTTATTAAGTTCTAAATTGAAGCGATATAGGATAGGCCGTCCATGGAAGCATACCTATGTTCCTCCCGTCATTATTATACCTATAATAGGATAGCCCCATCGGCTATAATAGTATACAGATTAGTTTATTTAATAAGGCCCGGTATCAATCCGTTCTCAAAGGTCCCTACTATTCTATTTTCTTTTTTCTACGTACTCCTCAATAGCGCCACGAGTCCTTGTCCCTCCCGCGATAATAGCGCCATTGTCGTCCCCCGGGACTGCCCTCGTGTCCGGGATGAAAGGGAATCTTAAAACAACGTCGTCAACTCTCCCTACCAGTTCAATGTACCGTTGTCATTTAGGCAAAAGGAAAAGAAAATAAGGATACTTGAGTTAATAGGTGTTCAAGGAAGTCTCAAGAAGTGAGCCGGAAACAAATCAAAATTAAAATCTATCTGGATTGCATTGAGTAGTACCTACTTATTATTTGTTTCAGAATTCATAAAAATAAAGAAAAATAAATGGTATGATTAAAAAAGGGAAAATGCAAATAGCATTTTGCGGCAATTCCTTTATCAGTAAAGTATTGCTTCTTGTTAATAATTTAAAATTTTTAATATATTTTCACCATTACTATTAAAATTTAAATTATAATTTAAAAGGTTGACTGTTGCGAACAATGTGGAAGGAAAAGCCGAAGTGTGGACACCCCAGGTTTTTTTTTATATTGCTGGTGGGGTTTTTATTTGATTTCCCTTAACCATTCTACCCACATCGTTATCGTACATCGTAAAAATTGTTTAAAAAAACAAACTGTTAATATAAACCAGATATCAGATACTGTAAAAAAAAGAAACTGTATCTACACTATCCATGAAGGGCCTTGGGCACAGTACATGGTAGAGACTGTTTCTGAAACAACGGTTGTGCAGGGAAGTGACTTGTAAGAGAACACGCTATACCGCCAGATTTTTCCATTACGTGTTTCCATTTTATGGAGGCTGAGCATACCTCAGGAGGGTGTGCAAAATACTGTTCAAACCGATGGGAATTATATAACCAAAATGTTTACTTATCAAAGTTGCATGTGCTTTGTAATAGAATCCAAACGATACATATACTATATGAGAGTTCTTTTTTTATTAAATGTTAAAGCAGTTATTAATTCTATTCTAGTGGTTCATACACTCCTACATAAATAAAAACTCTTAACATACCTTTTTTTTCATTGCTAATTATTCAATTTATGTTTTAATGAACTTTTTTTGTTTGGGGAAACTATAACAATCTATGAGATTCGGTAGAAAAGTTACCTGTAGAGGCTATTACAGAAAAAAATTAGGTTTCCGTAGCAAGAAGGTAACCGGCAGTGTCTTACCCCGGGGTGGATTCCTTTTTTGTGGGCGAGGCACCGAGATCCCAAACATGTATTATTCAGTCGAAGGGACTAATAGCTATCATATCCGGCCGATATAATCATCATCATAGCTCGAGAAGTGCACCTTCCGAGAAATATACTCTTCACAACACCATCATCATACTTCTAAAAATCCTCATCATTATTTCACCTCGCAGCTTGAACTAGAAAAATGTTTCGTCAGTTAGGAAGGTCAGTGCTGAGCAGTGCCCGTCATGAATAAACATGGAACTACGACAAAGACTACTGTTCAATTTTTTTTATTAATTAATGACAGACAACCATTAACTTGGTTTTGTTTTATGTCTTCCTTTATAGGCTTCCAAGGCATGTTTTCATCAAGAATGGGACATCTGTCATCTTTTTAATTTTTTTTTTTGTGACACGATAATCCTCGATTGCTTCATGAATAGTATAATAAAAATATGAAATAATACACGAATACGCATTTGATTTTCATCTGAATGACCGATATGCATGTTTTCACCCACTAGAATTTAACGAGGAATAGTAATGTGGTAGTTTTCATTTGCCTTCTAAGGTGTGCTTGGCAAAAGATAGAAGGAGAGATCCAGGTGGCAGACGACTCTCCAAGTTGAAAAATCTCAGGCATTGGACGGGATTAACTATACTTGTTTCGTGCAGCGATCAGTAAATTAAGATGGGCCGTTATAATCGCCAACACCCAAAGAGGAATGACACTTTAAGAAAAATAATACACGTAGTGCAGTAAAGTATTTGTAATTAGTTCACATTTGCATACGAGGCATTTTAAGGAATTTTTTTTCCCCTTAGTTTTGTAAACCAATTGGACACTGGGCCGCCTTATTTTTCAAGGTATTAAGCCGGATCTGAACGTGAAGTTTCAGGAGCATAAAATCGCTTGGCTAAACTTGTGAAAAAAGTAAATTTTCGATATTTCGGAGCTTCCGTTTTAGACCCCTACCGCTTCATCTATATTTTAGTCATGAAGTTCTGGAGACCTGGACTTAAAACGGTATTATAGATCAGGAAGATGAAGTATCCCAAGAAGTTCAGAAATCACTTGGTTAGGAAGAGAGCTTCCTGCTCTTTATTGGTGTCAGAAAGGTGTCATATTCTTTAATCCTTATTTATTTCCAAAAGATTGAAGTTATAAATGTTATATTGTTGGAGAAAACTGGAAAACTAGCGTTATATCCGTAGCATAATATTTTCACGAGTTCATTAATGGTTTGTTATTCCGGAGTAAGAGGGAAAAGGTAAGCGGACGAGGAAAGGAGCCTAGGAGGCCTTAGATTGCCGCTTTAATCCTGAGGTTGATGAGTAAAGAGAATGGTGTAAGAAGAAGAGGAGGTGCGGCGTTAACAATGCAGGCTAAGGATAAGGCTCCTGAAAGGCGCTGTATTATTGAGGCAGGACGGGCCATGAATAGCTCAACTGGGTAATTAGCCGAGTGGAGGATCCGATCGGATAAATATATCATAGCCCATCTCACTTTTGACTCGGTCGCTTCCTCTAATCCCAGACCCTATTACACTTCCTCGTCTTAGCAAATAGCTTCTTCAAAATTTATGGGAGCGACACATCCTAACGGGAACCGGCATCTTCTTGGAAGTGTTGCGAGTCTTGGGAACCTTTTCAAGAACTGAATCATCACAAATTTTGGCTTATTTATTTATTTTAGCTATGGCTAATCGGACGATGCTACAGTGGGAGCCCTAAAGTTTGCCCATCCAAGTTTAATTAGGATTGGTATTTTTAACGAGTACCAGATATCGTACAGAGCAGAGGTCCTCACATCGCTCCCGAAGGACGGCAAAACTAAGGATTTTTAGCACCATTTTAAAAAATCTTATGCCAAAACCTAAAAAATTTCTCGGCCTACGAACCTTCTCGAATAAGTTGCTATGTTAACCGTAAGGGTAGTAACAAAGGTCACCCTTGATACTTTTGGGATATACAAATACATAATTAATGCATTCGGATTCATAGTACATTAAAACGTACATCTCCGTCTTATGGATTCAACATTATTCACGTTCACAATACATGACATCGTACAGGCTCGGGTCCCCCGTTCACGTCTCTTCCGAAGGATGGCAAAACTAAGGATTTTTTACCCCATTTAAAAAATCATAGGGCCACCTAATGGGCTTAATCGGTTGTTATGCTAACCACAGGTCGCCCCGAAAAATTTTCTTCTCTCTAAGAATTACATGACAAAGACAATAAGATCTTCCAATAAGTTATTTTTTATCACTTTGTCTGACCCTCAATTTTTCACCTTCATAACTACGTTAATATTGGGTATTTCCGAACAAGTAAACTTACTGAATAAACTACATATTTGAGCCATGCTCAGATAGCTGTTAGCTTATTGTTGCTGAGAGCTCTCAGCTGATGTCATAGATGTGCCCCGTTAGTTACTGCCTCACAGCTATTTCCAAATTTCAAACAGAGAAACCCATATCTTCGTGGTAGTTTTGCAAATCTTGAGAACCTTTTACCGAACCGAAATATAAGAAACTTTTATTTTTGCATGAGAGTCATATCACAAAGACATTATCATCAAATAAGTTATTCTTGGGTCACTACTGAAAAATTGTCACTTTCAGTGTCCCTCGCCATGTCACATCTCTGTCAATCAACAAATGAGATGAGAGTTCGATGTGCCAGAACTCTATGATTTTTTGGATATAAGCGGGAATATAAATTAGGATAACACAAAATGAAGAATATTTTATCTTCATCTATTGGCACAAAAGGCAAAGAAATGTAGAAGACTGCCATTTGCCGACTGAAAAGCTGCCAAAAAGTCTATCGTTTGACGATAATATTTCAAAATTCATCTCATATTCTTGTTTTGAACTATATCAATGTTCTATTTCTGATACTTGTTTGTTTATTCATTTAACGTAACATTAGTCTGATATGGCTAATCCGACGAAGCTGCAGTAGGAGGCATAAATATTGTTTATCCAGTTATAATTAGGATAGAGATCTTAAACGAGTACCTGACATCGCACTGGCTCGGGGGACCCATTTTAGGTCCCTTCTGAAAAATAGCATAACTAAAAAAATCTCCAGGACTACGAACTCTCGAGTAGGTTGCTATGTTAACCACTACAGCAAAGGTCACCCTTGATACTTTTTGGTTATAAAAATAATTAATGTATCCGAATTCAAAGGAGAATAAAACGTACATTTCCGTTTCAAAACATTGATTCCACATTATTCACAATCGGAATACTATCTAAGGTACTATGTATACTTTACTTATTGATATGTGAATGTAACATGTAAATAGCATAGGTGTTTAATAACCTGACGCTTGGCGATGTTTAATAAAAATGTAGAATTTAAAATATACCTTTACAGTGAAAGTTGGCCATTTACTACCTCGGTTTACAAAAGGGGCCAGCCTGGATGGGATAAGGAGCTATCAGATCCCAGTTATCAGGCGTGTTAATGTTACTTTAACGAAAGGCGATTACCCAGAGCCAGAGATCTAATCGCCAATAATAGCACTAACCATGGAATTATACGCTAATATTAACCCTCTTCAAAACGCCCAAGCAGCTATGTTCCATTTTTTATTTCAAACATTAATTTATCGGTAATGCACACACTTTGCATCGTCAAGGCAACCACTTCCAGATCGAGGATAATATTAATTGGATTTAGATTTAGCCAATTAAATAAGGCCAATTAGGTTTAAGTTGTTAGTCATTATTTCGTATTAGTTTTGCTAACTATATAATCGTTCTTACATAAGCTAGTACTCAGATTATCTTGCTAAATAAATAATTACAGCGGAATAGAATTAGTTTCATTATTCTCCAGTAAATCAAGTATTTTATTTTAGTAAGTTACAGTGCCAAAGGTCCCGGGTTCAAATCCGGCTTTGGCAGATGATTTAATTGATCTATTAACAGCCAAAGATGACAAACAAAAGGAATCAACAAGGCAAAAACGATAAAAAGCAATCTTATAATGCACACAGAATCAACTCAAATGACGATATGATAAGGAGGAAGATTTCATGGAGACCACCCAATCACTAGTACCCACAAAAGGAACAACAATAAACAACAGTAAAACAGAAAACAAGAAACTATATAAAAAAGGAAAGTAAATGCTCAAGATAATATGGACACTATCAAGAAACCAGTGGACGTACGGGATATTCCACAAAAATATATTGGTATATAAGAAAAAAGCTTATTATATATTTCTTTGTATATTTTCTCGTAAGGTTATGGAGTTGTGGATCGATGGGTTTGTCTTGAGCACGAATCTCGAGAGCGTGAAGCAGGAGTGCTCGAGAACGCCACGCCTTCGGGCCATTGTAACTTCTTATCACTCTTAGTTAGTTCACGTACTCCATAAACTGAAATAATGCCAATATATTCGTTACGATTAAAATACAAATAATATCCTTCCATCAATTGAGAAAGTAAAAAACAAACATGAATATCTATTATCAAGAATTGGGAAATTAAAAACTAGAAGAAAGTATAAGGACTCTATTACGAACTAACTTGAAAGAACATACTTGTGTAATCGAGTTTCAGAATTGAACCGTTTACTACAGAAAGGACACTTATCAGCAAGATAGCGCAGTCTTGAAAACGCCTTCACTATTTTGTTTATTGCTGATGGGGAACTAGTCCAGGACAAGATCCCAATTTTTGTCTCTTTTGTAAAATTTAGAAAAACGGAATATTTGTCTTACTGCAGTTAGTGATCCAACTTAATTGGATACAAGATTAAATATATGGGGTATTGTCACAATGCCTTATCAAAAAAAAAAAATAGCAATGCTATCCTTTTGTCGTGGAAAATACAAATAAGCGTTTTGCGTTTCTTATGGGTCATTTTTACTTTCAAAGACTAGCGTAGTCTATAAATTATATTACTAAGTAAATATATATACATGTGATGTTTCAGTGTACTTGGCTGAAACTGTTGCTGAAATATTCAAAAAAGCTGACATAGCAATTTGTAGTAGTTCAATAAACGCAGATAGATCTCTACAGAAGGCGGAGAACGGTTGCGATGTGATAACAAAGAAACTGGAGTGTAAAAATGACACATTCCTAGACTGACTACAATTTCCTTCCAAGTAGGTATATATGTATATAAGTACATAATTTTAACTTATATATATCCTATAACATATAACTTATTTCATTTTTTTGTATTTTGGAATTTTAAAGGTACAGTATAGCGTCGATTATCCGAACGTTCAATTAACGGAACTGTTGTTTTTTTTCAAATCTAATTTTAATTAAATTGATCAGATTATCCAGTTACTTGTTAGTATTGTTAAGATTATTGTTATTTTAAATAAAATTTGACGAAAAATAAAATGATTTTTTCCATGAACGTCAATAAGGGGGCTAATAATGTTTTCGTAAACAGCAAAAAAATGAAATTGGACTTCAATACGTATTTGTTAACTAAGAGCTGTAAACCTAATTTCTCGGAATACCTTCCTATTCATTCGGTTGGTATTTATTTTTTAGTGAATTTCGATTATCCGAATTTTTGATTATCCGAACCACTCCTGACAATATTGGTTCGGATAATCGACGTTCCACTGTATATAGTTATTGCCTGGTAATAAAGGAAGCTTAAGTGGAATGTAAAGTTTCTTGCCCTTTCCAGTTAGATATCTAGCTAGATAGATCTAGATAGCTATTCGCTGAAAAACGGAGTTCTGAAGGCTTTGCAGCCTCTTTAGGGTCGGTTTTTACAAATGTCGGATCAGTGGCACACCATCCAGCTTTGTCCGTCAAACGACCGTTGATATGTACCTCAGGTAATGTTACCAGGATGTATTCGACTTCTTTCTAAATAACTTGTTGTCCCCTTAAGCGTTACAGGTGGCAGTATGACCCGGCGATCATGGTTTTCCACACTGAAGATGAGGGCTTCTTCCATGTTGAAAGATAACAACGAATGCATGATGTGACGATCCGAGAGTTCCAGATAGCCCATAACGGTGAGCAAATCTATGAATAGGTTAAGGTCTATTGTTGAAGTCCTCTCAGTATAAGATGAACACCTGACGGAGTGAACTACCTGTACCTATTTTAGTATTTGTATTGCACTGATATTCCAGAAGGCTTGTCGATCGAGGCTATGTGTTGAATATCCCCATAGTTCCAACACATCAATTTCTCCCTTGTGATAGTTTTTTTACAGTCATAGCAGGAACTGAACGGACACTTTAGTCTCATTGACGTGATTATACTGACATGTTACTATTATTGTTTAATCGGATATATCTATAAATGTTATGAACCCTCCTCTCCTCTATATATCTTCAGATCAGAATAGCGACGCCTATCTTAGAACATGTATACTAGGAGGGGAGTACAGTCCCATTCAGCAAGGTGAAGAAAGAGGTCTTGAATTATAGTGACCATGAAATGATTATTTATTGTATTTGGTAATAATATTTTTGGAATAACAACCTTTTGAAGGACCTCTATCTCCATAATAACTATTTTTAGAACGAAGGAATAAACATATAAATGACCTTCACCTATAAAAACAACTTGATTTGTATCTATAAATGACACATATTCTTTTCCTTGCGCTTGTGTTGACTAAATCTATTCAATAACTAACTACGCTAGAGCGTAGTTATAGATATGGCCTTTGTAAATCTTAAAACATTATTTTTGGATAGAGGAGCATTCAAAGGCCCTTTTTCAAATTAGTTACACTCGACTGAAATACTTTTACCGGCTTCATTTTAGTTTATTTTTGTGACCTACGCTTTTTTTTCTAGTAACTTAATTTCTCGGATATAGTCCCTTTTCAATCTGGAAGAAGCACACATTCGGGTATCTATTTAAAGTAAATAACGCAGCGGCCTATAAAAATATTGGGCCGTACCCCTTTACTTCCCAAAGCGGGGAAGTAGATAATATTCATTAATAACTCATTTTAATATTCAAAACTATTAACATAGGAGCTGGAATATCTCCGACAATCTGCTTAAATAATTGAGCTGTTATTTTTGATTCATGTACATTTGGATCTAAAATAATTATTTTAAATAATTTATTAATTAATTAATTCAAATGCAAACCCCTATATTTTTCGATACAAGAAAAGATGGAGCTATACCACTTTCAGAAACATTAGCTTAATTTATAATTCTAATTGTTGTGAATTTTTTTACTATCCATATTAATAGCGATGTATGTAGAAAAATAATTTATTTCAGAGGTATCACGTTCCAGTGCAAAGGTTGATTTAACATGTAACGATCTATATGTCAGAAAACTTTTATAACTATGCACTCATCCATAGTTTAATTTGCAAGGTAACAAATTTGAATATTTATAAATAATGGGGAAGATAATGGTGTGGGTTGAGGTGTAAAAATCAATTCCTGAAATAGTGAACATCTATTTATTTATTCATCACTACGTATTTATTAAAATATGTAAGCTGTTTATTTATCGCTATTTAAAACATTGATTACCCAGACCATTATTTATTATCTCCTCCCTCATTATTTATAAATATTCAAAACTAATTACCAAACTTGAGGATGGAGGCATTCTTCGTATACAAGTTTTGTTAACATATGGATCATCAAAAGGCTAAAGGGTGCGACCATGATGTATCCGAAATATCTTATTTGTCTACATAGAGACCTGTTAATATAGATAACAGAAAATACAATTATTTAAATTTCTAGTATTCTTAGTTTTCGAATTAAAAAATTTTGAAGTACATTTTGTAGCTATTCGAGCTACATTTATCGTGCCAGTTTTGAAAATTAAAATTGAATGTTTGATACTTCGTTTTTTACTGTAGTATACATTCTTTTCTAACTCTTCCAAACTATAAATATATAATATATTATTGTAGCTGCCATTTTAGATGACCTTGAAGAATGTCTTTTCTGATAAGAAAGAAACAGGTTAGCCGACTTATCACCCCGACCTCAAGACAACGGGCAACGAGGTAGCTGGCAGAGCGGGTAGAAATGGTCGGTGGTACTCCGAACTCATTATAATATCGCCAGAGCCGTAGGTGGGAGAGCTCTCGGGGGCGTGCCCATTCGGATCTGATAACGAAAGAGAGAGAGGTAACCATTTTGTGAGTCTCTTAATTGCAACCGAGGGAAGATGGTGTTGCTCGAAAGGCGCGGCTGCCGGCAATTATACATCTACCTTTTCTATCTTCATCTCTGGGGCGAGGGGGGCATCCGAAGGAAAGGGATAAAAAAGAAACCGAGGATGGAAATAAAAAAAGGAATATCGGAAAAACAAGAATAAGAGTTCCCCCGAACGATTTACATATAAACTCCGAGATAGGATCTGAGACTGTATCCAAGAGTCGGAATAAATTACTATATTTATCATCTGACTTATCGATATATAACCTTTAATTTCCACCCTCCCCATCTTTCTCTCTCTGCCTCCCCATCTCCGAGTTGATTCATTGCATTGAATAATAATCCTCTTTCATCTTTTTTAATCTCTTCTCTCAGTTCTTATTCAAGTTTTTCGAATGAAGGACAATAAATCCCAATGGAATGCAAAGTGGGAACCCGTGATTGATCGATGCGATCATTGAAACCGTGTTCTCTTGGAAGGCGTAATTATCCCATTTTATGGCCATCTCTGATTATACCTTTCCCGATTACTTTTTTTTTAATCGCTTTTATTGCTTTCGTGATTAAACAAAGTTCCAGAGTTAATGTATGCTAATACTCCGGGTGCAATGAATCGATTGGATAGAGTCAAATAAAAAAAATATTGGAACCATCCGAAGTATTTTAATAGAACTCTATTCTTGATAGCTCAGTGTACTCAGTGAATCTTCGCCTACCTTTCTTTGACCTCAACAACACTTTTATGGCTGTAAATCAACCTTCATGTCTGATCGAATACCATTGCATCATACTAAATACGGTATAGTTATAGACTAGTTATAGTGTTTTCATATATTTAGTTCAGTTTACACTAATAATATTGATTTTGCCTTGAAATATTTGTCAAAAATCGTTAAGTACTGGAAAATAAAATAATCCTTTAAAAAAAATAAATGGAAGCGTAGACAGGAAGAAAGAATTAGCAAAGAATTGAACAACAAAAAAAAGAGAAGCTTTATATTTTTAAATGTTCATTATTGATACAAAAAATGAAGCAATATAACATAGAAGCACAATGTTCGTGTTAAAAATACAAAAGTATACATAATAATAAGAACCATTCCAGGAACATCAATTCCTGCGAATATTTATTAATAATGCTGATTTTAGACAAATTAAATAATTTTTGTATCTAGAGTTTTAATTGCTCCAAAAATATTGGTTTATGAGAAGTGCATTTAATATCTTTGATTGAAAGAATCTTATCTATAATATGAAATAAGTATCTAGTGAAGAATGGTGTTTTTTTATGTTCATATGGGAAAAAATAATATCAAAATACTTATTTTTATGATTATAAGTAGAACCATATGTAGATATGTAATTTAACTTTGGATCTTTTCGCACAGACTGATCGAATTCCTGTGTCCTCAAACCCTAACAATTTTTTTTTAAATATATGCTACTAACTGAATGAAAATGAGCACATATTTATTCATTGTATTTATTCTGATAAAAATGGCTTTAACAAATACTAGATAAATTAAAAATTGACATTGTACAAGTGCATGGCATTCTTAGCCTCTTATTGAAATATCATTGAGTGCTACTTAACAAAAATAAAATTGTGCCTTACCTGTCGATATTTACCCAAGTTTGTGATAGTTGAAAAAGGAGATGCAAGTTACAAATCTCATAAAGAAACAAACCTAAACTACCCATAATATAGAATAATTTTAAAAATTGGTAACAATAATAATAAATTACGTAAACCAGATAAAGAAATCAATAAAGGGATATTGAAAAATTAAACGTAAATAACAGAAGGTTGAATGGAATATGAAAAAATGTATCATGAATCTGGGATTAACAAAAAAAAAAAAGGAGAGGAAAATAAAATAGTTAATAAATTTGGGTCTCATTAGAAATGAAAAAGAAAATACATCATTCTTTTTTCCTAGGGACAATGCTATATGGGGCCGAAACATTGACAATGAAAATACAAGATAGTGTTATAAGTGAATCTATAGGGCAGGAGAAGAATATATTGTATGAAATAGTGACCAGGCGGCTTCAATGGTTTGGCCATCTGATGAGAATGAGAGACAATAGATTACTAAGAAACTCTTTCATTATAAACCGAATTATAGAAAAAAAGAGAGGAAGACATGGATGGAGGATGTGAGAGAAGGAATGGCAGGACGAGGACAGTTGGAAGAAGAATGGGCTGATAGAAAGAATTGACGGAAAAAGATTTTGGGTATCGGGATACATTGATTGCAAAAAAAAAAAAAAAAATTGTTTTCTTTATAAGATATTTCTTATATACTGGACTCAATCTTCTTGATTTAATAATGAAGAAAAAAACATATTCCAGTCTAAAAGTGTTATTCAAACTTAACAAATGATTAAAAAAACGTTTCGACACTTATTTGTCATTCTCAATTTAAGTAATTCCTCATACAACTTCATTTAAAATTTAAAAGTCCAAATCATTACTTGAGGTCAAACAATTTAAAAGTCAAAATATATATAAAATCCTGGAATTTGACTATCTTCCATGGTCAAATGTAATAGGTATTAATTAGTAGATATAAAACAAATACTATTAAAGATAATGTAATAACAGTAATATAAATGAAAATAAATATTGGTCAATAGAATTGAATAAACATTGATTAAATACAGTAAATTTCACAGATTAATGGATAGTTTTTTTGGCATATTTCAAACATATTACTTCAATAAATCGAGTGGAGAATTAGTTATTTTTGATAAGTCAAAGATAAAATAAATTTTGTATTGTATTGTAGAGTTCGATGGCCCTTTAAAGAAATGTTTGCCTTTAATATGTTTTATTCATTTTAAACAATGATATTTAATACTATATAATATAGCTAATTTTGACTTAATTATTCCGGTGTATAAAATGAGCTGAGACAATTTCATTTATCGGAGGGAGCTGTGGCGGTGATTTTAATTAAGAGAGAGAGTGAACTATCATTGGGAGTGATGGATAGCTTCATTACAATCCCACAACTTTCTTCATATTCCTGGGCTAATCCCGCGCCAGGCATTAGTCCCGCCCAAACAGAGCTCGAAGGCGGGAAAATATCAGGCTTGGGAAATTTCATTAAATTAGGAGCTGGTGTTTGGGGGCCATATATAACCTCGGAATTACCTCTCGTCCCGGGGTCCTCTAGGAATCAGTTATTAAATAAGTTAGAGTGTCTCATAGTTCACCGCCGTCTTTATCCCGGAGGCTTGATGAACCCGCGGCTTAATTCACGGAGGACTTTGCCCCTAAGAAAACTTAATAGTAGTACCGTGATAATTTATGTTGTGTTAATCATTCGGAACGTGAACAGGGCTCTTCTTCACTTAGTGTTACAACTTCTTGTTTGTTTGAAAACTTGGGTACTGTGTTGGTGGAATAATTTCGGTCTTGCCGGATAGGTTTTGTCTCCGGTTCAGATCAAAGTAGAGACTGTACACACTGTTTCTAAGTCAACGGTCCGAGACCACGGTAAACCGCCAGTTTTTCCCGCATTAAGGGTACCCACATTATAGATGCTGGATGAACCACAGGTCTACAGATTCTGCTATTTCTGCTGCAAGTCCTGCAGAACGGTTTAACCTGGGAATAGAATTATAGAAATTCGTATACAACTTGGATAACCAACTAATATAATATAATTGAAAAAAATACCTGAACCAGAACAATCCATCAATTGGGTTCAATACATGTTAGGGACCGTACTGTTTCTAATACAACTGTCGAGCAGGGAGGCGATTTGTCCGAGATAACGCTTAACAGCAAGGTTTAGCCCGCAATAGGTTGGGTGAGTCCCAGAAGGTTCAACCTGGGTCCATACACAGATGATAACACATTAATTATTAATATGCTACAGCTGGGGTTAGACCTGGGACATTAAGGACAGAAACTGAGCACTCTACATACAAAGCTACCCCGTCTTCTTTTGACATTTAGCATTATTAAAATTCTAGTATACAAAATAATAGCATGGAGTATAAACTAATAAAGATTAAATTAACAAACAATAAAAAAAATTGTACAATACGTTCCAGTTAATTTCAATTTCAGTGATTATGTCTATCAAATCATCCATTTTTTCCCAGTGTATTTCTATATTCTGGTTTATAATTATATTGCTGATTTATAATTACAATTATTTATAAAGTTTTATAATTACAATTATTTATCAAGTTGTTTATTCTATTTTACAGTACCAAATAGGCTTTCCGTTCTTTTTTTTATGATCCCTAAAAGTAAATTAATTAATTAGTAAGTAAGTCATACCAACAATATAAATATTAGATGCATATTTTAGAAAATATGTTCACTAATAGCAAAGGCTTACGGTGTCTTTATTTGAAGCTTATTAGCTAATTTAAAAAAAAAAAAGTATTTTTCTCGTAGTTTGAAATATTTATGTTTCAGGATATAGTTTAGGATTAGCTTGGAAATAGGTATAATAAAAAGCAGATAGAATTTAGAAATTCAGAAAATCATTTGAGTGTGAACTAATTATTTTAACACAATATTCAGATCTATAGAACGAGCAGAAAATAAAATTCAGACCAACCCCAAATATAGGATCTGATTTTATATATTATAAGATCCTATAATGATTGAGTAGCTAAATTTTTAAAAATGTACATATTCACTTCAATTCCTTCTTAGTCCTGTCCTAAGTCATATAGAAACCTTAATCTCTGATTAGTTTATTTTATTTATTACTTTTTGTTTAAACCCTATTCAGTTTAAGAAATGAATAAGAAAAGGAGTATTCATCCTTAATTAATACACAATCTTGATGAATTAAACTGTCCATATTTAATTAAAATATTTCCGTAAACCCTGTTAGCAAGAATCTCACGCTTGACGGGCAATAAATCATTCATGGTTATACTTTTCCAGCAATTATTTTCTTATCATTTCTATGATTTATTTTATTTACATTTTAATAAATTATAACGCAACGGTACAGAGTTAGTGGTTATATTTGATTGTTGTTCTTTTATTTTATATTTGTTCCTGCGCAGTTTCGCATCCAGAAAAAATGATCTCAATGCTTTTCTGCTCTCATCGACTTCCAGGATTGTTGATAACTAAATATTGGATTCTGATCAGGTCTCAAGGCCATTGTCTTTCTTTTTTTTTTGTTTAGTCTTCTCGTAGGAAGTCCAGAAAACAGATAGTAGGAAAGAGAAAGAACGAGAGGATTTTGGTGCTGTGCTCATCTTTGCCGTTGTCATGTTGTAAATGGTGTGATTCAAAATTAACCAAGGGACATTTATAATTTTTCTTAGAATTTGGAGTGTTTTCTGTGTATCTTCTGTATATGGACGGGTTTGGTGAACCCCAAAATTGTGCTCCATATGTTCAAATAGATCTTATAGTGTTGTACCATAGTTGTTTCTTTCGGAAGTAAATTAAAGATCTGTAGTCCAGAAGAGATGAATATTGTTTGTAGTTCTTGTCTTTTTTAACCCGTTGAACGGAACATGTCTGAGTTGTGGTCTACAGGGAACATCCGTCATAATGACGGCTATCAGTGTAGAAAGTGAGAATTCGCAAAAAAAAAAGTTGCAAATTATCACATTCTACACAGTTATACAGTTTACATAACTAAGCGTAAAACACTATATTTTCTAATAATATGAGTTCGGACTTCCCAATTTTCCCAACCACTCATTGCTACTGCGAGTAGCCTTACATTTATGGGTAAGATTATTCGATTGATTACTGCTGGTACATCACTATTATTTTATACTACAGGGACTAAAAAAAAGTCAAAATAAGTAATTAAACATTTATTTTTCATTTGACATCGTTTTTAAAATGATAAAATCAGTCTTTATTTATTTCATTTTTTATTTTTTTCGTCCCTGGATTTTTTCCCGACAAAACAAAGCGCGGTGAGGGGCTCCCAAAATAATGCAGTCGCGTGCCTATACCTGACGGATGATGTCACAAAGACCGAGACTTGTGCTGCACCTTCCCGTGTTTTTATCAATAAAAGTGTGAAAAAATGCCGTAATTATGTTCCATTCAACGGGTTAACTTTGTAGTTATGATCCATATAAGTCTTATGTCTTAGTATAATCTGAGATAACTTACATAGTTTTTAGAAGGCATGTGGTCGTTGTCAACTTGATTTAATATTTTTTAATTAATCAAAACTGAGAAGAAATTATTTATAATGTTTTAAATGGACCTCCAGCTAGATCCATATTTCCATTACCTCTCGAAAAATCTTGGTGGATACCGATCATTTAATCGAACGATGCTACAGTGGGAATTTTGCATATCCCGGTATAATTAGGGTAGGAATATTTAACGAGTAGCATCTTAAAGGCTCAGGACCTACATTTGACGTCCCTTCCGAAGGACGGCACAGCCAAGGATTTTTCTCTACTTTTAGAAAAATCTAAAGCCCACCTGCCGGGATGCGAACCCGCGATCAGAGTGTAACGTTGTTATACTAACCACTGCACCCAGATGTTATTATTATTTTTATTTTTTTCTCCGAAGCGTCTGAAAATAAGATGGCCAAGTGACCATTGTTGTCATTCAAATACTACCCGAGGATGTATCTCTAGTTCCCTTTATCTCATGTCATTAAGTACCATCCATTCCATTTACTTGATCTATTATTATTAAACAGTTATTATTATTGTAAATTAAATATATATATTGTTTTTAAATGTTTACTACAAGCTTATGCCTACACTATATATTTATTAAAAATTAAAAAAATTAATTCTCTAATAATAATTTAATGTTGAGTCATTCTGTTTATGTATGAAGGATGATAGAAAATAAATTTATCAACTATTATCTGGTTTATATTATTTTTTATTTCATTTCTATAAATATTTATTATTTGCTAAATGGTACTTCTTTGTTCCTTGATATTAGTAAATTAATAATAACCATAATCATTATTTTCTCGTTCGTAATATAACCAACCAACCTACTTTCCTTAATCAGAGAGCGAAGCATGTTTGGCGAAAAGGCTCTTTTGTATTAAATCAAACAAGGAGACAGGCTTCCGTGAGCAAACCGAAGGATATGAAAGGAACACGGATAAAAGGTATTATTAACATGAAAGCTCCAAAAGGGCGACCCATTTCCAGCTGAGGAATAAACATAGGAGCTAATGGACACTGATCGACTCGGCCAGAATCGACCCTGCGCCGCCCTGACTGATTGCCACCAGTCACGTTCCATTCCATTCTTCGTCTTCTATTTAAATCTTCTTTTTTTTTTTAATTAATAATTTTTGTTTCAATACTTCTACAATCCTTCATATTTGTCGGATTATTCATTCTTTGAGTAAGTTCTAATATCTCAAGGGGTATTTCAAGGTTTAGTCTTGGTATCCATTATATGTTTAACAAACAAGACTAATGGAGTTATAATAGCAATTCCAAAAATTAAAATTAAAACTAAACTATAATGTCACAATTAAATTAATATTCGATACTTGCCCTGTATAAGCCTCAAGAATGTAGCTAGTTAAAAAACGGAAAGTAGCCAACACATGGATAAAGGAGACTGAAAAGAAAGAGGTTCTTCACTTAGGGAAGAACTTTAGAATACCCGGGCTACCAAGAAAGACAAAAAAAAAATGATAACTATTTGAAAGCAGGAAAGCAAAGGTATGGGGGATATGGATGAAATGAACAAATGAAGGAGATATGGATGAAAATAACAGATGAAACAAACGTAGTACGTAATGGGACAATTCGAAAAAAAAACTAAACATATTATAATTGTTATAAATGAATGAACTGCAGTTAATTGTTCTTTAATATTAGTTTATTGACTCTTGTACGAGACCTAGACATTTTCGGAAGTGTAAGATATTCCGAGAAGACTTACTGTTCGGAAGCGAGCGCACCGCAGGTACGGAAGACCTAATGCCCCGTGGACATGAAGCTAAGGGCGGTAATGGTCGCCAAGGTACGGGGCGATAAATCGCCAGCTAGGATGTGGTTAGCATTCAACTGCTACGGATTTATTGCCAGTGGTGATAAACATTCATCAGGTGCAGTCGATCATTAGGCCCGCGGGCAGCGTGCTCCGTGCTCTTCTTATTGGGCATCTGTCTTCCGTAGGATAGTTTCCACTTAATGCCATATCCAGGGCTAGGAATCTATGTCGAATGAAGGAGGAGAACGAGGTATGGGTCTTAGAAAAAATTAAGTATATCGTTCAATGTATTCCAACCCTTCAATATCACAAACTAAAACCGAGACTCTTAAAAGATATTCTGATGTGAACTCTATTACGTTTCTCATTAATCTTTTTAAAAATTGTAATATAATCCTGTCATTCTTTTATATGAAAAAAACTATTATATATTTATATCCTCTCTAGTAAATAAGCTGATAATGTACACTATTGCATGAGACGAAACCCACATTTTTACCTCATATTAAAATTTCAAATTCATTATTAAAAACATGTAAGACTAGGAATAGCCGATCTGGAAATAAAGGATATATAAAAATATCAAACAAATAAAGAAAGACTCTGTTTTCAGGATATTGGTCATGCCATAACCTATTGGAATGGTTTGGCTCAACTAATAACAAAAGGATCTGTAGCAAAACAATAAAATATGACATCCTGACTTTTCTGCTTGATAGCTGTACCATTACCATTAGTCCAATATGGCTTAAACTACAAGGAGAACGTAGCTAGTACAATTTATGAGATTTTATTGAAGCTATTACAGCAAAAGCAAAAACAAAAAACAGAAATTTATATTTAGTGTTTAGAAATGCAACTTTGGAGCTTCACTAAGCCATCAAATTTCTCACTTTTCCAATCCTTAAGGAGTCCATAACGACCTCAAGGACCCATTTTTGATGATTTGGCACGAACTCTAGACCAGTCGTTTCATGACAAACTTCATTCCTACTCCTATCAACTAAATCTTAAATCTAGCTACTTCTACACTTCCCGATAATCCTCCGAGGCGTCTGAAAAGAAGATCGCATCATGACCTTTCAAGTTTAATTCATTATTCTTGTTACACCTGTGGGTAATTTCTCTACTTGGTTTTATCTCATCCCTCATTTACTTGTTGCATTATGTTGTGTAACATTCAATCAAAAAATTAGAAAAAATAAATAAATCCAGGAGTTGAAATCCTTAGAGGCCGACTGCCGAATTTTCCACTTTGGGGGATAAATCTACTTCTCTCAACGAGTATTTACCAAATTTTGAAAATTAAGGACAGTGCTCGATGCTTTGATTAAAGCGCGAACATGCCCATGTACATATTTTGAAGATATTATTTTTATTAACAATATTTTAAGCGATAAAACTTTATCACATCAAAGGAATCATTCTTCGATCTAATATTCTTGATGTATAGTGTGGAGTGAAACAGAATATGTTTTTGAAATAGATTTTGTAATTTTTCGCGACATTTATAGATTTTGTTATCTTAGCCTTATTATTTTTTATTTTATATTAAAGCCCAGTAAATCTCAGTAGAATTTATACAACTAAAAACATTAAGTGAGGCATCGCATATAAAAAAAAAGGTTGATGAAACTAAATCGAGTGAGTTAGTTTGATAATATAATAATTTAGTACGTTCGTTGTTTATTATTTATGTTGTTGTTTTTTTAATGTTCAGAAAAACGTATGAAATTACAAAAATGTTATCGATAAAAAAACAATAAATGAAATTTCAGAAATGAACTTTTTTTTTTAAATATATGATCGTAATGGAATTTACTTTAAATAGGACTTTTTCAGCACGAATTCAAGCGCAACCAATGCACTTCATATCATTATATTAAAAATTTATAGGAGCTAATATTATTATAATATTTTGTCTAAAATGTCTGCTTCTATGAATTATACTTATTCTTATCTAATATAGTTAAGTCAAGGGATTGGCAATTACTATGCATTACTCATAACCAATAATTAAAATCATCAGTTAAATTTTTGAAAAACCTAATTTTTAAAAATCTGATCACTTTTGTAGGGATTATCACTATGTCTAAGCGATACACGATTATTTTAGATTGTTTGAAACGTATAAAATAAATACGATTCAGTTATTAAGTGGTTGGAAATTAGGATAATATTAAAATGGAGAGACGGAGAACGAAGAATAGGAGGGATAGAGAAGGAAAGAGAGAGGGAGAGCCACTTAGAGCTTCAGAAGAAAATAATTAAAATTAGGAGTCGAGGTTTTATTTTAACAATAAATCACCGGTTGGTTAGCCAAGGCCTACCTTCTTAGCCGCAGTGCAGGAGTGCCGCCTAACACTCGCTTTTTCCGAAATAATTTAGTTAATTTGACCTATCATTCTCAAGTATTTAATCGGAATTATTTTTTATCTATACGTGTAAAAAGGGATATTGAGTAAGGCTTTGGGTATATCAATTATCAATACTATCTAGCATCTATTGAAAACGAAAAAGTTGATTAATTCAAATTTGATACTTTGCATTTGTATCTACAATTTATGAATCGAAACATATTATAATATGAATTTAAATTCCATATCAATTATTGAGTTGTTTATGGCTTGAAAAATATACTTTATGTTTTCATAATTGATAAGAATTCAATTACATAATGCGGTAGAAAAACAAAATGTGCATATTAAGAAAACATATTGGTAAATCCTTTTATAACGCTCTATTTATTGGCAATTAGGGCAATAATAATCACTTATTCATTCCCTAATAACCTATTATAATAGGAAAATGGCAGTTATCGGTACGAAGGACCTGCAATTATTAAAAAAAAAAAAACTAGTCAGAAAAACAAATTATCTAACTTAATGTCAAACAAATATTATTCAATTATATGCCTCACCCTGCAATTGATCGTTATGTGTAAGATGTAATTATCAATAATTGCAGTTGAGGGAAATTTAAGAGCATTGCTTTGAATATATCTGTGAAGAAATGTTTACACGGTTGTTGAAGCAAGTGAAATTATGATGTATGGCACATTAAGAAAGGACTTGGCACAAATTATTGATTGGAATAGATTTTCATATCGTTCCTTCATAAAAACGACAGAACTAAAAATTTGGCATTTTCGAGCTAAGCCTTCAGTTTTAATTGTTTTGTTTGAAGGTTTTAAATTCAAGAATGACATATCTGATATTCCAACTTTTTTTTTTATAAATCATTCTTTTGAGTTGTATCTTACTTGAACTTGAAGTTTTAGGGGAATAATGATAGAAGTTAACATAAAAAATGTTTCAAGTTTTTACAAATGCTTTGATGGTTAATAAAATAATTTCAATTCCATCATTATAATAGGAATGGTTTGCTTTACCAATGCCCACATTTTTATAAAGCTCTCATGGAACTTTCAAATACTTCTATTGAAAAATTAGATTTTTTGAGTTGCGGCATTGTTCTTTTGAGATATATTGGTATAGATCACAAAACATCTTTATATAGACATATGTCTCCAATTACCAAGCAGATATCTCCATTTTTCCCAGCATTAAAAACGAATGGCTACACATCGCTCCTCCAAAAGAACAATGTGATAACCCCAAAAAACCTGATTTTTCAATCGAAGTATTTGAAAGTTCCATGTTTTGACAAAATAAAACCAGCTGAGTTAAAAAATTAAAATTTGGGTATTGGTAAACCAAAGCTTCCTATTGTAATCTATAGTAATGATGGTATTGAAATTCTTTTATTAATCATTAGAAACTTTTAAACCTTTTTTATTTTTAACTTTGTCATTATTCCCATAAAATTTCAAATTCGAACATAATAAACTCAAAATATGATTTTATATAAAAAAAAAAAAGTCATCGCTCATATCATGAAAATGGAATATCAGATAAGGCATTCTAATTTTTCAAAAGAGATATTTAAAAATTCTATGTGAGTTTAAAAAAAATGTTGGTATAGGAAAAGAAAAACTTCCTAATGTAATCTATAATGATGATGGTATTGAAATTCTTTTATTAATCATTAGAATTTTTTATAACATGAAATTTTCTTATTTTAACTTATGCCATTATTTAAAAAAAAAAATCTGATTCAATCCTGATACAACTCAAAATATTAATTTATAAAAAAAAAAGTCATTATATCTTATCATGGAAATGGAATATCAGATATGTCGTTCCTGAATTTGAAAAGGTTTAACCAATACAATACTTCTAAAGGCTTATAGTCATTTTTGAGTGATGTCGTTGTTCTTTTAGAACAGCGATATTTATAATATATTATAAACTCTTATAATGTAATATAAGAGTTCGATTCGAAAACAAAGTGTTAAAAAACAGCTCTCAACTCCAAGCATTGATTCCTCATTTCAATTTCGCGGTGGTAGTTCTAACCATTCATCACATCAGTTGAATTCATGTTTTTTAAAGCGAATTCTCAATGACTACCCCACTTACACCATGAATAATTGAGGTTATGTTAATCTTCGAGTGGCGATTCTATGCTAAAACCCCTCCGCGAATATGCCACGACTCAATGCAAATGCCGTCGGTATAAAAATAACCATTACAGGAGAGGATTCGAACCCCGGAGAAGGGAGCAGTTGTCCCCGGCAGATGCCGGGCCAAGGAAGCGAGCAAGCGGAAAATCACCGAGTCCTCGGAGCCATATCTATATGTAGATTACGAAGGATATAAACAGTGCTTCAATCAATAGCTTCCAGGGGGCCTTCCTCTCTGGAGCCTCAAAACCTATCTTAGGCTCGTTCTTCCTTATACGCTCTCCACAGCTTTGAGGTTGTTCGCTTGAGGTGTCCAAAGAAGAAACCAGAACTACCTTCGATTATCCTAGGTCGTGTAAATAAAACAATAGATCCAATCTGAATGGGGTGTGGCATCTCCAATGTTGACTGTCATATCATACTAACACATTATGGGTTTCAGAACTATTTACAACACATATTCCAATACGTGTCTGTTATTTCAACAGTGTTATTACAACCAACTCTTCCGGATATTTCTTCTGACAAATGGTTTACTTCATTACTCCTCTAAAATTCTGTAAACAATTGAATTACCAGAGATTTTACAATTTACACAGTCAGCTACGATCCATTTGGAAAGAATATTAGATAAGACAGGTACCAGCACATATTAGCTAAACGTGCCAGTTTTCGATGAGAGAGGGACAAAAAGATGTTTAAAAAAATTGAACAACAGAATTGAAGAAGAAAATAAAGTTTTTAATTTCTCTTACATAGTTAACAGTAATCGCGAAATTTACCGATTTTCAGATTTCAACGATAATATTCATTTACAATAATTGAAATATGGAATGTTTTGAACATCTCTGAATCCAGTTTGATAGTTTTGACGTGGACTCCATAGATAGTTCTTAGAAAATAAAACAAGATTTCATTTAAATCGGCAAATCACATGTAGCACTTTAATTATAGAACTAAATATTTATTGTTAAAATATAAAAATATATATAATCAAATAAAGTTTAAATTTGGTTTTTAAGGCTTTTATGTTAATAGAGATGTCGTATGTATGATCATTATGTTAATGAGGATGTATTTCTGATATAATCTTGAATTAAATTTCTAAGTATAATTAACGAACCATTCACTTAGAGCATCAATTTGATTTGGTCCAAATTATATTTAAAAATAAACTAATCCTTTTTAAATTCGGTATGTAATGGTTCTATATTTAATGAAATGACTTACTAAATTTTAGGTAATGTTGATTACTCGGAAGTTATGTACAAATCTTGAACAATCTTACATCTTATTTTATAATGTTTGGATCAACAGAGTACGTAAATTTCACATTTTTGTCGGGGCTCGAAGGCATGTTATCATTTGTAGTAACTATTGTGCATAAGTACGTTTTAATTTTTATTGATTTTTCTTGTTAGTTATTAATATATTCCAAAAGTGTTTCTTGAAATACAAATAGTGCGTTGAAAGGTATTAAAATCACATTACTTTTACCTCATACCACTTACAATTACCTATCCAGAACGTTTTCTAGGGCGCCTTGCTCTAAATGAGACTTTCTGTCTTCGGATTATTGCGAATCACTTTTTCTGATTCGAATAGCCTTACAAACACTAGTAGCATATTTATCAACAGTTAAAGAACTATCCAGTGAGTGTTTGGCGAGGCTGGATGATGAGGAAAAAGTGGAAGGCGATATTTAATAGGGTTGTGGAGGCTAGCTCTGCTAATTGCCCCAGGTCAATGTCTTATTGATGGATTTAATTGCTTGTATTTCCGGAATAGTTTTAATAGAGATAATTCCGATAACAGCGTATTCTAAAATGGTTTGCTTACGAACAACTCATATCTTGTCCGAATAATAAATGATAATCCTAAGCGATTCAGCCATTGTTCTTGAGGGAGGAGAGTGAATGTTTAAAAATTAAAGCAAGTAACAAACCAAAACAACTTCTTTTTTTGACGAGAGTTGACAGGGTGGCATGGAACTCGTACATCTAGTTGTTCGTATGGAATGTCCGTTTTCAAAGTAAATTATTTAGTAAAAGACCTTTATGAAATCAAAACAAATTTATATACACATTTTTTCCCAACGTGTTATCAAATTTTCAATCCCAGAACTGAAAAAAGTTAGTTTTTGTGATCAATTGATGTCTGAAAATGCGTTTTTTACTTTTATTTATTTATTTATTTAATCTACTCCTCTTCTACCGCCAACGGTGTGAGGATCTCTCCTGTAGAGCCCAACCCATGGCTGTCTCTCCTGTACCAATCTTCTTCTCCTTCCCCATTCCAAACCTCTTCTGTCAAAGCCCTCCTGGATTGCGCCATCCCAAGTCTTCCTTGGTCTTCCCCTCGGTCTTGTACCTTCCACCTTCGTCTCATATACAGCCTTTGCCACACTGTTTTCTGTCATTCTGGAAACGTGGCCGAACCATCTCAGCTGATGCTCCTCGATGATATCCTCCGCTGACCGAAGCCCCACATTGGACCGCATTGTTATGTTTCGCACTCGGTCTCTTCTGCTCTTCCCTTCCATTCTTCTTATATTTTTTGAGTTTTTTACTTGAGAATCATTTTCAAAAATTGTATCCTTAAGTAAGTTGTCCGAATTTCTGAACGAATGAAGTAAGGTAGGTGTCAGGAGTAAGAACTCGGCTCGTTCAGTTTGTTCTCCGTCTGCCGTGAAACAGGCCTTGTCTTATAAGATCTTGTACTCTTTCAATTAACCAACGCAAGTTGATTTTGCATTGCAAAATAGAATAGAATGCTAATAAGAATGTGTATCTCCTCCTACAAAATCCCGATGATTTGGAGTCATAGAACTAGTTTGGAATTTTTCATTATGTCTCAACAAGTATATCTGCAGCCTCAGTGAACAAGTGGTTACGTCGAATTTTGTCCAGAGAGACTTGACTGTATTGAGGAAAACGAAGTCGAGTCACTGTCATAGTTTTCGGCTTGAAACGGAGTTGTTATATAAGCAGTAACTCCACTTCAAATCAATGCCTACCTTAGCCCCTTATTGCTACGAAAATAACACGAGTTCGCTTCTACCAGGGATACAAAATATATATTACAACTTCTGATAACACTTCTCTAGCTGTTAATTCTGAGAGCAATTATTGCTTGATGACAATATACATGAAATATTTAAAGGAAAATGTCTTCCATTTTGTTTATTGTTATCTACTCAGTTGAGCTGAGTACACTAATGGGAGGCAGGCAGGTGTAATACCGCGGCACATAAGAGCTATAAAGTCCTATTAGACGCTAATAGATGCATTTCCCCATTACACGAGATGGAAAAGATTTACAAGCACACAAGTCATCCGTGTGTGGAAGATTGCCCAAGCCGGCATTTACATTAATGGCGGCGATCTTTATCCCGGCTACTTATTTTGGCAAGTACTAAATCAAAACATCATTGTCCGGAACTGCTCCAACTACTAGTTCAGCTAACTAATCTATCGAGATTAATTGATTACCTTAAAGTAGTTCAACTTCAAAAGCAGAATCCTTCGCCGAACTGTCTACAAACATCTTCGGCGCTGTTGAGATACTATTGTAGACACTCCAAACAATTTTTTGCATAGTGAAGAATCACATGTCATCTAACATGAATATATATCAGCAAAAGTTAAAAATATCTAACAGTAGATGTTATTGAGTCAGTTTGTAATGTTTAAAAAAGAGTCCACCCTAGGCAGGCTTATTATCATTATATATGTTTCATTCACTTGGATGCACTCATGGAGGCAGTGTTTTACTGATTGATTGTGGAATTGTGTCTCAATTTTCAGCTTACGTAAACTCCAAATTTCTTCCTGTCTAATCTCCAATTCTTCGTGTTGTTCCATCAATGGTCCTTTTGTTGAATTCAAGTTTTACTTCTGCTTTCTGAAATCTTTTCTTTATCAGCATGTCTCCCATTTTACTATATTTTAATTGCTGCCTAGCTAAGACCTCGCAGGTACTATTGATGTTTTGTATTTTTAACTTCTTCTGCACTAGATTTCGCAATGAACTAAAACCAATGCCAAAGCTCAATTCGGTTTTGATGGATTTTTTTTTCAAAACAAACGTTTTCTTTTTTTCTCGCAATTCTTTTTAAAGCATTAATGATTTCTACCTGTACGACTACAATCCATGAAGGGTCTTGGGTTCAGTAACTCGTAGTGACTATACTGTTTCTAGGAATATTATGCAGGGAAATGATCTGTCCTAGATCTTGATCAATAATAAGTTAATACCCCAATTAAGGATACCCACTTTATAGACGCTGGATGAGAGCATTCATAATTAGTGTACATTAGTTATTTGGAATGCAAAACTATATAAGTTATGCATGTTTCGTTCATAGAAAGGGAAAGAATTACAAAAAAAATAAATAAATGTACTGAACTTATTGTTGTTAATCGTTTAATATTATGTTAAATATGCCAGTCTATGTGAATAAGTGATGAAGTCGAATTTCGTCTAGGAGAGTTATCTATATTGAGGGAAGCAAAATCTTTTCATTCTTGTAGTTTTTGGCTTGAAATAGAGTTGTAACGGTAGCAATAACTCCATTTCATGTCAATGCCTGACGTAACTCCTTATTCACTATGAAAATAACACGATTCCGCTTTCCTAAGTACAATTAACTCATTTTGAAGAAAATTCGACTTAACCACTTATTCACAGGGCCTGTAGATATAATATATTGGACAAACCCCGGTAAAACCATACAGTTCGAACTAGAGAAGACCCCTGTAGGCTGCCCACTGTTTTGCATATTAAGAGCCACAACGTGGGGTCTTGGTGCAAGGGTCGTTTCGAGAATCCGGAACAAATAACTGAAGGAGGGGGTTCACTCGCACCAGTTTTTTTCTTATTTTTTATAGCTGCTGAGGGGACGGTAAGTCGATACACTTAGTGTGCGGTCAGGAGATTGTTAGTACAGTGGAAGACGTTTATGGAATTAATTTATACTTATAAAATGGACGCCAAGAAGACAAGGGATACATTTGAAAATTTATGTGTATACATTAATGTAAAAATATGTCGAAGGGAATAAATGTTACCTTTTTACGTCCAGTCAGTTCAAAGAGTAACTGTGTCGTATTAACCAAGATTCTACAGTATATTATTATGGTTTTAAAATTAAAAGTTATCGAAGACAAATTTCAGCAACACGATACATCGAATCAAAGAGAAGAATATCGATTATAGGTAACATCGAAATAGATATATTTTCCTGAAACCAGGGTTACTCACAATCCTCTAATTATGCCATTATAATAATCTCTCTTATCTCATTAAGCATTGTATATGCTATTATATTATACTATCCTGCTATTCTTACAATCAATAGCAAGTGGTAAAAAACAGGTCCAGTAGCAATCCCAGTATACGAGTAGCTGCTTTGATCCTTTGCAATCGGCAATCTGGATCTATTAGATGTCAGCCATATTGGTTTGTCGAATCGAAGGTTTCAAAAAGTGTTAGGTATTTGGATATTTTAACATTGTAATTCAATGAGCTGATAGCAATGGAGTCAATAAAAATTAAACAATTCATAGTAATCGTCATTAATCGTATATTTGAATCAATAAAATATATGCCAACTGACAACATAAGTAATGATTCCTCATAACCCAGAATTGTTCCATGATTCAGGATTTTTTTTTTTTAATGTACAACTAAACCTTACCTTTGGTTCAGTACATGATAAGGTCTGTACAGTCACTAAACCCACGATTGTGCAAGGAAGTGATTGGGACAATATTTTTTCAACCTAAAAACGATGCCCACATCAAAGGCTAGGTGAGCCCCAACAGTGCCTCTAGATCCCACAGGGTCGAGCCATGGCTGTTTACAGAATATATAATTTACTTGCTAAACCCGATCTGGAACTAGAAATCAGTAGCTCAATTTCGCCACTTGATTTAATATATATCATAAGGTTTTTATTAAATACAGCCATTCCTCTCTCTGTTCTTTTTTATAGAAAATAAAACTTGGCTGGCTGGAGATCCAGCACAGGAAACCCAGCGCAATACCAATCTATTAGCCGTGAGAAATCCTAACTGTACATTCTGGTTATTCGCACCGGTTAACCATAACATTTTAATACGAGCATAAACCCGAGGCAAAGGGTGCCTGTAGGACTGGTCGCTAAAGAGGCTAATCCTAATTGATAACGGGCATTTCTCCAGTCATTAAATAAATTAATATTAATATTGAACAATAATTATACGCTCTTTAAGATGCTACATCGCCTGACTATCAAAGCTCTACAAGCTGGTGTAATCGCTAGCCGTTTTGTTGTAGATAAATGCTTGCAATTAGATTAAATTTAATTTCACACAGATTTATTCGCTTAGGTTATAAATTAAAAATGGGTTATTACTTTCACTTACCTAGGCATGAAATAACAGAAAACATTTTTGGACGCAGGTATTTATTTGGAATAGACGCTATAAGGTCTCCAAATACAAACAACCACGAGTTTCTAAATAGTTTGTGATAGTGTCCAGTGGTAATTCGAACTTTAATAAGATCCGTTTTGAGTTGTGCAACATTGAATTTCACACTTACTTTTTCAAAAAATTGTTAAACTGGAAGTGCTACTTTACACCACTATATTTTTGTATTACTTTTCTTGCAGTGTAAAAAAAAAAACGCATCTATGTTTCAAAATCAAACTCTATGTATGCACAATTTTTTTAATATCAGATATAAATGTATACTGATATAAATTGTACCAAACATTCAAAAACATTTCTAAATTATCGCCAGTTTTATTTAATTTTTTAGTTAAATCAAACTCGTTGTATATATGTAAAATTGAATATTTGTTAATATTAGCTATATTTTATACTGATGTAATTGTGCCAATTGTTTCAAAGTATTTCTTCAAAATTATATCCGGGTTTTTTTTTTTACTCAAGGTAGTATTCTTGGCACAATCCTTTATACAGTTTATACAGCTGACATCCCAACTCATCCTAATACTATCCTTACCACGTATGCTGATGATACATGTGTATTATCAGTGAACACTAATCCAGTTATTGCATCCCAAAGCCTCCAATCCCATATCACTGATCTTGAAGAATGGTGTAAAAATTGGAGAATTAAAATAAATTCTCAAAAATCGCATCAAATTACTTTTACCTTACGTCGTAAACCAATGACTTCCTGCCCTTCAGTATCCTTTAATAATATCCCACCGGTGCATGTAGAACAGATCCGATAGTCAGGATTGCATCTCGACAAACGATTAACCTGGAATCCTCATACTAGACTGAAAAGACAAGAAACCGCTCGACGTTTCAGGCTACTTCAACACTTACTAGACAAACGCTCTAACCTCCCAATCAACTACAAAAGACTCATCTACATGACCATCATACGACCTATTTGGACTTAAGGAGTAGAGCTTTAGGGCTCCACTAAGCCATCGAATTCCTATCGTATCCAATCCCTACAATCCAAAATCCTTCGTAAAATCCTTAATGCTCCTTATCTTGTTAAGAATAAAGTCATCCATAACGACCTTAATTTCCCATTTGTTGTTGTACTTAGTTGAACTAGTGATTTGAGTACTACCAGTGGGTAGTTTCTATACTTGCCATTAACTCATGTTATTATGTATCACATAGCCATAGAAACCTTAAATAATTGTTGTATATGACAATTTATACTGTTGCATTATTATTGATTAAACTCTATAGGTTGTTGTTTGATCATTTCACGTCACTTTTTGCTGATGTGGCTAATCGGACGATCCTGCATTGGGAGCTCTAAATTTCGCCTATCCAGGTTTAATTAGGATAGAGATTTTTAACGAATACCTGACATCGTACAGTTTCGGGACCCCCTTTTAACGCCCCTTCCTAAGGACGGCGTAAGTAAGAATTTTTTACTCCCTTTAAAAAATCCTAGGGCCACCTGCCGGGCTACGAACCGGCGATCTTGGGCTTAGTAGTTTGTTGCGCTAACTACTAGACCACAGGTCGCCCTATATGTTTACCAGTACCAGGTACCCAGGTACGCTTTATGTTTACCAGGTACTCTATATGTTTACAAGTTATGATCCCATTACCATAGAAACTAAATATGTAATTGCAAAATTAATTTGATGCTTACTAGATTTCTTTTCAACACTTCAAATAGATTATTACTACATTGCTAAAATCCTGGATTAGAGATACAACTCTAGACCATTATTTTGAAGAATAACTGAAAAAGACACAGTATATAAGCATTATCCACCAAGGTGTAATGAAATTCTTCAGACGGATTTCAATATCATTTTCGCAGACAAGGAATAGTTCGTAACCTTGACAGGGTGGAGTTTTATAAGTAGTACTGGATTTATTTATATTTTTTTTTACTATTTAACTGTAATGAAATACTTTATATTCTGATTCCTGTCAGTGGACTCATTAATGTAAGTGCGAATCGGAGAAATGGCCGAAAACGCCTGGCTATCTTGAGATCTGAGGAGAAGGAATGGCTGTTAACAAGTATTCCTTTTTCGGACGAAGGTCGTTGCTCAAAGCTAACGTTTTTACATAAATAAATGTTAATTAGGCTCCCCCTAGGGACTAATTAAAGAAAGCTATTAACGTGTTAACATGTCGGCAATTGTGCGCCCAGGCCACGTCACACTTTATGATAATAAAAATGATAATTTATAGCCCCATTAAATTACACTTTTCTGCTAGGAAACTACAGATGTGACTGATAAGAATAAAATATTGTAGCCCTGCTATAAAAATCCAATTTTAAAGCTATACACCTTTATGAATGGTTAGGCGGAACGGGAGGTAAAGAATAAATTATAAAATAAATTGGAGGCTTCCAAAAAAACAAAAAATGTTCAAAGAAACAGCTCTTTCCATGAATGCGAATTATTTTTGGAGTCCATATGATCCAGTAATTTACGATGTCATTCGTTGAGAGAAAACAACTAAAATTCTACAATACAAATCACAGTTGTACTGATGAATAATTCAACAATGAGTGGATAGAAAAATATATCTCATTTAAAACTTAATAATCGGCATTCTAAGCTGGTTTTCGGAGATGGTACCTTGCGTTCCTATCTTACTCTCTCATTCTCTTTTCGTTTTACCCCATATTGCTCGTAGAAGTTTCCTTTCCGCTGCTTTGTAGATGTGGAGTTTAACGATCATTCCTACTTCGCTCTTTCTCACTATAATCCAACAAGTCTGGAAATATATATTGTTTGTTTTCTTGATTCAACCAGACACTTCCTAATCTATTTTCCCATTTAAGTTAAAAATTGTTCCAAGGTAGGTATTGCTATATGCTTGGATGCTTCCCACGTTCAGAAGTAAATAAAAAAAAGATTAGATATCTTTGCTCTGGAGCAAGGAAATGCCAGACTCCTGTTGAAAGACTGCTAAAAACATTTTAAACTCTACTAGTAATAATAAATAATCTTTTCTAATATTGAGTTAATTAAAACATATGAAAGTTATGAGTATGATACTACAGATCTCCAGCGACCATTGGTTTTATTGTACAATACTCCTTTAAATAGTCGAGCAATAAAAGGTCATGTTTCTACTTTTAGAGAAATTAGCATTACCTGAGTGCAAAAATGTAAAAGGCTTCGAACAAGGTTAGCCATTAATATTAATGGCGATTTTAATAGTCTCACGGTTCGTTACATAAAAAAATTAATAAATTCTAAAACAGCATTATGAAGTGTACGAATGGTGGCAGAATATCAGGGTGAAGTTGGAAGTCCCTAATAACAGATAATTTTTATGATTTTAGGGTAAAATGATAGTATACAAATGAGTCATAGAGCTGTGTATTGGCTGTGATCTTGTATTTTTGCCGCGAATTCCTCCCGTACAAAGAGGTTCATACTAATCGCCCTGAGGAGACACACAATAGGAATAATGAGGCTTGGAATGGCGTTGGGTCGGTCATAAATCAGAGACCTAATACGTCACAAGTGTGGTTATTACCGTCTCATAAACCTTACCTTCGGGTTTTATTTCCTTAACAAGCCGCCTGTCCGTCTCAGTTCCGTCGGTGAGTTGAATTCCTTCGCTCGGAGATACTTTCGTTCTCTACTTATTTCTACTTCTGCCATTATAAATCAAGATCAGATTATTTAAGATATGGTAGCAGTGTTTTCTTTTAAATTTTTTTAACCAGCACTACAAATTAAAAAATAAATAACAAGTGCTATAAAAACTGATGATAAAAGGCAGGTAAGCATATTTTTTCCCAATATCCGGACGGAAAACTTATAAATATGAAGAATACATTATGAAGTATAACCATGGTCTACACTAAAAATTAAATTGATCAATTATGTTTTGAAAAAACAAATAAAAAATAGCATGTAGTACAAGAAATGTTAAGGATTTATGGGACCAAATAGGAACCTATTTTTCTGAAATTTCTTTTAAAACCATCTTTGGTAAATAGGCCGAGATAAACTCAATATCTATCAGAGCATTCAAATTATTTTTTTATAAATACACATATTTATAATATTCATAATTTATTATGAGTGATACTGTTTTGTATTGAAATATAATAGAGAAAAGATGAAGACAATAGACTTACAAGATAAAAAAAATGTAATAATAATTCAAATGTCTCTACTACCAATTTTAAAGGGTATAGATTTTTATTAATTTCTAGTTAGACTGATCCTTATATCCCATTATTTATCCTAAGTATAATGAATAGAAGTGCATTACTAGATTAATAAATGCAATAACTTTACTGTTAAAAACCTAGAGAGGTTTTATTCATAATCACTAACTGAAAAATGCTGTATCAATATTTACCAAACTTTCACTGCATCATCTCTAAGTTCACAAGATATTTTAGGTGAAATTTAATTTATTCCGAGATGAAGAAGAAGTTAAGACGGAAGGAATATTTCATTTGTGCATAGCTCGGGAAGTATACATTTTTTGTTTACTATTAGATTATATTATACATTGTTATTATAATATAAATAGTATTGTTTATATTGCATGTTATTATTACCTATTAATAATAGGATATATTATACAAACTGATGAGGAGGATCTGGCCTAGCGGATTCCATCTACTTGCCACTTAAGGGTTGTGAGTCCGAAACCCGGTCCTGAGATTTCTCAAGAACCCCCTCACCCGACAGACTACTGAAGGGAACTCACGACAACTGGTAGGAAAACGTAGGGCCTTATGTACTTGTAACAGTAATCGCGTTGTGGTTTTCCAGAACGCAGTTTTGGATTGCTTCTTAAAAAAATATAACTTTTCCCGCGCCAGCTGACATCTCACAGGGTTCATCCGTGGATCTAAAACACTTTGTAACAATTTTTAAACCTGAATGTGCGTCGGAGGGAAGGGCACTGGTTTATAATTAAAAGTTGTATGATCCTTCATACCTCTACTGTACTCGGCAATTTCGTTTCTTTAAATTTGAGACTTCTGACTTTCATATTCAATATAGTAATCTCAGCCTCGGTGAATGAGTGGTTAAGTGGAATTTCAAGCCAACCTTTTCAAGCATGTCTGACTTAGTTCCTAATTTTCTATGATATTAATAGGATTCCACTCCCTAAGTACAAGGAACTCGTTTTGGAGAAAAGTCGACTTAACCAATTACTCACTGTTGCTGTAGGATTATTAATTTCCCAATAAGCAGACTCCAGACGCTGGAGAACTGGAATCCCAATCAGCTAATGAAGATAAAGATGATTAGGAGTAAGAAAGCGAGCCGGCTAAGAGGCCGGCAGGGAGGCATAGCCCTCCCCGGATGGCTAAGCCCTAAGACGCTAAGCAGTTAAAGTGCTAAGTTTGACGGGAGGGTGAAGACTTGATGAAGCCCACATACACAAACCCCTGGGCACAGTAATGGACAGATAATGGACCGGGGCGAGACAATACCAGCTAAGGAAATTATTATAAATAGCTCCTCGCCTGGGCAGCCTCCTCGGGCCCCGGGCCTTGCTAACTTGCGGAGGATTAATCCCATTGTTGCTACCAGAAAGGGGATCTGTCGGAGGGGCATCTTTCGCTAAATTGGAAGGAATAGCAAAACTTCTTGCAGGAGAAGTAGCTTATCGATCGAAGAGGTCTTTGAGATCAGAATAATTAGAACTAGAAGAGATTATTTTGATGGTCTGTCGATACTGTTAATTTCTTGTCTGATTATTCATTAAATTTCACCCTATGCTGCAATGGCTAATCGGACGATGTGACAGTGGGAGTCTTAAATTCCTCCTATCCAGGTATGATTAGGTTAGGAATCTTTAACAAGTGACTATCGCCTCAATGGTTCGGGATCCCCAGTTTAGGTCTCTTCGGAATGGCATAACTAAGGATTTTTAACTCTCTTTAAGCATCCCAAAGCTACCTGTCAGGTCACTAACCCACGATCTTGCACATAGTAGTCTGTTATGATAACCACTAGGCCACAGGTAACCCAAGAGTTAATGTTAATCTTTCTGAAGATCAGAACCTATTGTGTTTATTTTTTTTAACACTACACGGTAAGAGTAAATCTAGTTCAATTTGTCAGACATTGTCGGATTCAGAGAGGTAGGGTCAGAATTACGAGAGAAAAAATATATTTGTTTCTGTTTTTGTTTTTTTTTCAGTTTAATTTCTTCAGAAGAGTTAGGGAAGTGTGTTAATCATAAGAGACCCGTTTTATTTCGAAATATATATCACACATACATATCACATAATACATATCATAAAATTATTTCATATTGTCCGGAAGGAGCGGGTGGCTCAGCTTGTAGAGCGCTGAGTTGATGTGATGAAGTTCCCTGGTTAATATCCGGCTTTGGCAGGTAAATTAATTAATCCATTATTTAACTCTATGGGATCTATAGAGCCTTCTTGGAGAAAAACCTTGCAGTTGAGGGTGATCTTGGACATATCACTTCTCTGCACAGCCATTGTCCTAGAAAAGTACAGTACTCTAACATAATCTAATGTGGAACCGTTTTGTTTTTATATTATCTAGGACCGGAAAAATGTATAACGACACGAAAAATTAAACTTGAGGGAAAAAGAGGGCTCAACATTAAAGATCCTAATCAGACACGATAATAGAAACATAAGGATAAAAAATGTTCTCTTCAATTGATATAAATTATCAAAAACATTATACAAAAGCGAATGACCTTCGTTAATTAAAATCCTCGAAGGGCTAAAGCTAGACATGAAAGAGATAGGGAAAGACAAGAAGAAAAAGGGCCAAAGAGAAAAGAGACGGAGTAGAAAAAAAAATTCTACTCAATAGGAAGAATCAACAATGGCAGGGTGGCGCTCCTAACTTTGTGGAGAAGACTTTAATCTTGAAGGAAAGCCGGAGAAAGGCGGGGGGGGGGGGAGAGAAGTCCTTTTTTATAAGGAAAATAATTTGGGCACAAAGTGTTAAGTTAAATGAGAGAAGAGTTTGGTAATTAAGCTGGATTCGGAACAAAAACTGACGAGCCCGCTTCCCGTAATGAGGGACTGGGAAGAACACTTCCTTTTGGGGCCCTTCTGGATAGGAAATTAATTTAGGTCCTTCAGGGCCTAGGAGAGTCACCAACTGGGATGAGGAAAAAAATCTTTAGGACGGAAAAAGTGGAAATTGGTCTGGCCTTTTCATCAACTATTAATTGAACTTGTCTTATAATTCAACAGCAGATCAAAACCCTTTTTTTGTCCGTAGGGAATAGAAAGTTATCTTCTACGCATCATTAGACACAGTGGTTTTATTGATCCTTAAAAATAGAGCACACAGAGAGGATAGTAAACATTATCTGAGGACCAATTCTTTCCTTATTAAAACAAAAAGTATTAATACAGTCATCTCAAAGTTTTTTGTCACTACCATACCTGCAGCTTTTTTTCTAGAGAGAGTTAACTATATTGAGGGAAATGGACTCGTGCCATCCTTGTAGTTTTAAATGCCGTAAGGAATATTTTAATTTCAAGCTAATACCTATGTTAGCTCCTTATTCACTACGAAAATAACACGATTCCGCTACCTCAATTTCAAGAAACTAATTTTGGTGAAAAACCTACTTAACCACTAATTGACCGGAGCTGTAGATATATTCCTTGATACTATCTTCACCAAAACAAATTAGCACTTCTATCAAATGTTGCCTTCACTCTAAACCATCCCATGCGCATTTCAGATATTGCAAGTATAACTGTTTTTCAGTAGAATAAAATAACGACAATGATATTAATGAGACTTGCGTAAAGTCTTGTAATTATCTCCAATGGATGTAAGGATAGAGCATCCTTAAAATACAAAAGGGCAAAGTTATGTAGAGAATGAGAAAATGAGAGTTCATTCATGCGTAAATTGCAAACTTAGACCTCGGAGTCTTCCTGCCAGGAAATATTTTCTGATACTGAAAACCTGTACCACTACAACCTGTGAACGGGTCTGGGGCTCAGTACATGGTAGGGACTGTATGGTTTCCTGGGCAATGGCTGTGCAGGGATGTGATTTGTCCTAGACCAATCAAACAGCCAGTTTGACTTAACAAATATTTTAACGTACCCTACCCACAATAAACCTACATTTCTGGGTTTTCAACACTTACTAGTATTCATTGTTTTTTAAATTCTGATACATTCGTATTTGTGAATGCATTTGCAACATATTCAGTCAATGACTGGCGCTGCTCTATCTCTCTGCGATCGAGATATAGTCATCTCTATTCCGCCTAAGCCATTCATTCATTGACTGTTGAAAGCGGTATGTTGGATCAAAGGTATGCTAGGGATAAGGAAAGGATGGTGTATCCTTGTGGTTCAAAGGATAAAATTAAATTCTCATTCAACAATCTTCAGCCTTTGTCAAAAGGAAACGAGAGAGGCTTTAGATTTGGCAAAAGGAGAAAAGAATGCTGATGGTCATGAATTGCAGATGAGACACGTCAGCATGAGTCGGAGAACGATTAGCGATTAAAATCGATCTAATTATTCGAGGCCTTCACGAAGGACTTAATGGCTTATCATTCGTCCAAGAATTTTAATCTGAAACATGCTTTATGATTGGTCTCTTGAAACAGGTCCTTAATGTTTCCTTACATGTGTCCCTTGTAGGAAGGAATGTACAAGTGGGAAAATGAACTAATGTTCTGGCAGGTATCCTGAATATCTCTATTATAAATTAAATGGAACAAACATGCTCATTAACAGCATCATTGAACCAAAGTACCATTTTATCCGTTGGCAAATCGGTTTTGATTAAGGATTTTATTTGAATATCGGTTAGTATAATCCCATCATCTTTTCAAAAAACAGAAAAATTACCAAAACTACAATAATTCATAGAAGTTCTTATGGGCTTGAATATTGTCCCTGGTCTTGGTGATCTCAATAATAACTATTAATGATAATAATAATTGCAGAACCAAGCATATATAATTATATTTTTTTAGTAAAGCATTTTAAAATTACAGATAAGAAAACATATATTATTCAAAATAGCCCAGCATGATATATGGAATAATTATATAAATTATAATTCTATAATACAAAATACAATAAATTATATAAAATAACACACAAATGAAATCAATAAATTTATTATGGTCCTCTATGAATAAAATAAAAAATTACACCATTTCTACCAATACTTAAAATTTATTTATATAAATAAAAAACTATCAATCGTTGCCCAATAAGTTATGTCACATCACTATTGCTTCTTTAACATTTAAAACTAGAAAAAAATATAGTAAACATTTTTTTTTAAATTATCTAGATTTAAAAATAATATAGTAGAATATAACGAAATAATTAAAAAAGAAGTTTTCTTAGTTTTGTGTTGACAATTCAGGTTTATTATTTTTTTTTAGTTTCCATTTGTGCCCTAACAACATTCTTGTATATTTTCTAGCTTTCAATGTTCTTATTGTCTAGTATTATTTTATTTAATGATGTCCATTACATTTTTTTTATAATTATTAAAATTGACTTAAATTTGTAAAAAAAAAAAAAAAAACCTTTTAAAGTGAAGGTACTATTATTTTAAGTGTAATGTTTCATTCAAGTCTCCGTTATATGATTTGTATTATTTTGTACACGAGCTACAAATAGCAAACGATATGCCTAATAATTTTTATAAAGATTTGACTTAGTTGTAAAATTGTAACTCTGATTATGCATGAATTTGGCCAAAAACTAATTAAACTAAAGAAGAAAATAAAAATCTAGACAGACCGCCGCTCTTCCATTCTTCCAATAATATATTTGTTGTAATTATTATCTCCGATTTATGATTTATATTTATAATTTATAATAGTAACATTGTATTTTAATATTTAATTACTTACTTTATGTTTACAATTTAGTAATAATACTTTATCATTAAGTATCGATACGTAAGTATCGATAAATAAGTTCATAATATGATAAATAAGTTTTTTTCAAATATGATATTTGAGCCAATATATAGGAATAATATATGGTTTTTTAAAGGCTTATTTCTTAAAATTGTTATGGGTTTATAGTCAGGTAGCATGTTTTTCAGTAAGTGCTTTTGAAAAACATTTTTTTATATTGACTAAGAAGGTACCCCCCTTGCTCCAAACTGTGGAATAAGCCCAAATTTATATATTATACATACCTAAACACTACAACCCGTGAACGGGTCTGGGGTTCAGTACATGGTAGAGACTTTACTGTTTCATGGCCAACGGCTCTGCAAGGAGGTGACTTGTAGTTTGTACTATACATGTATTATACATACTGTTCATTTAATTATATTGTACTAGAGTGGATACTTAAAGTTTTAATAGACGCACCCCGATTTTATTCTGTTAAATGAAGTTCAGTTTAGTGTTTATTTAGTACCTCCCCAGCGAGGCTATTAAAATATGGGTACCACTTAGTAATGTTCTGATATATTGAGTATGCTGCATAAAATAAATAATTTCCGTCCAGGGGGCTCATCTAGCCTATTTAAAAGGGGTATCCTTCATTGAGGAACAAACCTGGCTCTTGATTTCGATCTCGGCTGAATCAATTCTTTTCATAATCGTTGGATTGGAAACAGTACATTTTTTTTAAATATTATTATTTTGTAATAATGTTCCCGAAAGATATATAGCGGGGGATATTTATTTATCATCGATATATCAAATAATTTATTACGTATAAAAATATACCAAATATTAATTAGTGATTCTAAAAAAAGTCGGAAAAAGTTTTTAGTTGGTAAACATGATGCGCGGAAAAATGTTAAACTGTTTAATTTAATTTTTAATAAGGAAGAAATTACTTTTTTCTTCTGGAATTTTCCTCTTTATAAGTTTTCCATAGCACAGCATTAAATAAAATAATGATTTATTATTTTATGTTTGTAAAATATAAGATAAAAATAATATAAATATAAATTTAAAAATGTCTTAATCTTATTTCACTGCATTCTCTGTATTGAAATGAGAGTCCTAAAAACGAAATATTGGAACAACATATATCTTGTTTTAATTTTTTAATCAATGCATTCCATTTTTTCCATTTGTATTCAAAAACAGTGCTATATTTTGTTTTAACAGCTTAAAGAACATTAAGATAAACAAATGCAATAGCAATAAACAACAAGATTGACTATAAATATTTGTTTAAATAATACCATTGATTCTAATTAATAGAAACTGTTTTAATCATATATTAAATTGAGAGAAATTACTTAATTCCTTGAGGGACTTAGCTTGGAGGGGGCGACTTAAACTGGGGAGATTACCGAGCAATAACTGCTGCGAGGCTCTATCTGTGGAACAGTCAGTGAACTACGTTCAATTCCCTTCATACAAGTATGATCGTTATTAATTTATTTGTTTAATAAAATACAAATTATATATTCTTATAGATTAATTAGCAATACTTATCCCTGCAGTAGCAATGTAAATATCAAATACCCTCAAAAAGGCAATTGATCTGGTTGCAAATTTGAATGTACAGATAAATGAGACGTTCATTTTTATGTGGAACAAATCCATACAAATAATATACTATTGATTGTATGTTAATATAATTATATTATTAAATACTATTAATACGTTAGCTTTTGGGTCTATTTACAAACATTTGGAAACGTTAGTCTGTGCGGGTTTAACGTTAACTCTATAAATCTGTTAGAATTACAATGATAATTTTTACATAAATTCAATGATTTTTCATTATAAAATCTCAAATGAATTTTTATTACTATAATGGTACCATTTTATTGGAATTGGAAATAAGATAAAATTTAATTTCATAAATTTAAAAAAGTGCTTTTTCTGAACTGATTTTTTAAACGTTTAAAATAATAACAAAAACCAAAAGAAATTTGGGAAAGAATATGTAAGTGTTTTATACTTAGAAGTAACTTAATTCGTAAAGATGGCTAAAAATAAAAATCTTTATTATGTTAAATCTTATTTTCTTTAAGTCTTACATTATTATACTGAAGTGTTCAAGGTAACTATTAGTTAAAATATAATATATTTGTATGGCTAAAACTCTTTGAAGAACATTATCAAAAAATAGTAACCATATTGAATACAGTTATAAAAATATGATACACTGAAAATTCATTGGTTGAATCTATTGTCAAAGGAGTTTGTAATATTATGAAGGCGGTTAAAGAACATTTATTAATATGAAGAAATTAAATAAAAAAATAATAAAATTAAGAGAAAATGAACCAGTAAACTTTAACCATAAACCATTAATAATTATATTAATAAATTATTTGTAGTAAAATAAATAATTGTTTAATTCCATACTTATCAGTGCAGTAAAAATGTATACAATGAAAAATCTAGTACTTTATAAAAATAGAGATAAAATAAATTTTCTGTATTTAATACTTTTTGAAAATGCAGAATTCAAAATTCTCAAAGTAATATGTACCCGGTAAGTATATTAATTGTAATTGTCGATTTTCAGGTATAAATTTATTTAAATAATATATTCGAAACAAATCCGAATAGCATATGCATTTCTAATGTTAAAACATAATTCATTAATCACATATTTTTTTATTTTTTCATATAGTTTTTATTTTCTTATGCTCGGCACAATTATTAAAAAAATCAAAAACTTACCCGGTTTCAATTAATCATTATTTCAATTATCTTTGAATGTTATTTTTTTTAAATAAAAGTTGATAAAAACTTTTTTCTTTCTGGAAGAGGAGAGTGTGCGTTACACGAGGAAGTTATAATTCTTAATTTATATGTTTGTTCCTTATTTTTTCAAAATATTTATAATTTCTTTTAATGAGGACTTTACTATAAATAAAATGACGGCCCATTATCCAATCAATAAAAAGACGTTGGTATTAATTTGAGGCCGATGGAGAGGAAAATATTTAGCTGGCAGATGTAGAAGCGGGGCCATTCAAAAACTGATTTGCATTTAGATAAGAAATGAATTACATTCAATATTGGACAAATTGTTTTCTCAATAACTTGATTCTAATCTGTCACGCAAAAATAATAGCATGATTTACAATAGGCAGATGAGTGTTGTAAAATGTGATAAAGATCGTTGAAGTCCAAAAGCACCTTGGAGGTGATGCGTCGGTACAATTGTATCATGCCCTAGCAATTATAATTTTTATTAAAGCTGTTTATTAAAAATGATCACTCCCACGAGATATTTTCTTTAGTTTGGGGGGATTTTAAGTTCAGGAGAAGGCATGTGAGTAAACAGAATCTATGAATTTCCTTCACTGACACACTTTTTAAGTATAAAAATTCCTTACCTGTAGAACATATTTTGAATTATATGTGTATATAAATCACTGAATGGATGGTGAATAAGCTGTGGCAGATAAATTATTTCATTGGTTAACAACCGGAGATGTGCAAACCCTCCTAGGGCTCACCCAGTATGTGCAGGGAATACATTTAAGGGGCACGAGCCTGTTGATCTCGATCTCGGCTGGAATCACTTCTTTTCATAAACGTTGGCTCCTCCAATCCAAGATCCTCCCTGAGATATAATGGGACAGGTTTTTTTTTAAATATTATTATATTGTAATGTTCGAGAAAGGTGTAAAGTGGGTGATATTTATTTATCATCGAAATAACAAATAATTCATTAATTTATTCCGCATAAAAATATTCCAAATATTAATTAATGATTCTAAAAAAAGTCGGAAAAAGCTTTTGTAAAACTGATTCGTGGAAAAAAGTTTTATTTAATTTTTAATAAGGAAGAAATTACTTTTTTCTGTATATATTTTACATTTTCCTCTTCTACGTTTTGCATAGTATAGCATTTAAAAAACCAAAAACAAATGGGCCTCCATTGAATTTACTTAAATGATCTATTAATATTCTATCCTATATATTGTTTCTGATAATATTAAATATTCCGTTTTCAAAGGAAAGGTTATTTAGTAAAACAATATAAAATCAATACCTTTTTTACTTTAAATATTTACTCTAATTTTTTATACGTCTTTCCCAATCTGTTAAAATGTTCAATGTCAGAACTGGAAAATTCAGGGTTTTGTGATCAAATAAAATCTGAAAATGTGTTTGAGAATTTTTTTTCAAAATTATAAACCTTGAGGAAGTTGTGTCAATTTCTGAACAGATTAAAAATAATAATACGGCGAATAAGGTGGATGTTGGAGGACTTCGTAACCCAGCTCGTTTAGATTCTTCACTGTCTGTCGTGAATATGAAGTCTGTCGTTGTCATGAAAGAATATAGGTCTCTTCCGATTATTTTTTATTAGTTTTTGATGCATTATACAAATATTCTTGCAGCAAGATGTGTCTTGTTAGAAAAAATAAATGAATTATTTCCTGTATTGAACACCATTGGTTATCCAAATCTGTGTATCAAACTTCAAATGTCATCAAACCAACCGCAAATGGTGCGTCCCCGCACAGCGTGGTAAAGATTGCAACTTGGGCTGCCGAGTGCCCAGGTGTAAACACATTAAAAAAAAATTATATATATACACAATTTAGTATTATGAGTTTAGCCGTTTTGTTTCCAAAACCGGAAATAGTTATTTTCAAAAATTGTTCAGTATGATCAAAAAAGAATTAAATTTAAAAAATAATAAATTTAACATATTTTTTTTTTTTTTTTCGTTATTTTGCTAACGATACACTTCAAAAAATTATTACTGACAATTTTTTATGATCTCTTCTTTTTAAATGTCATTTAATATTTTTAAAACATATGTTAGATATATCTAGATCCGGAAATATCGATAACTGGTTAGTTTATGGTCGATAAAAAATAAATACATAAATAAAACAGCAATAAAAATCTAATTCCTACTCTCTATATTTCACATGAGAAGGAATTGAAATTGGTACGTGGTCTCTAGTCGGCCAAAACGAAGGGGAAAAAAGTAGACATTTTTAAAAACAAATTAATTTAATCAATATAATTAAACAATATATATCCATAGTTCTGATTTTTCATACATCAAAAATTTCCATTTAATGCAATAAATGTAACCACTTTTGATAGGAAATGGAATCTTTTTGTATTCGTCATTGAAGACTCTAGACGGGTTTGAAACAAACACATCTAATGCACCATTTCTGGCATTAAAGCTTATAAAAAATAAACATTTTTAGAAAAAAAATGGATTTACCTGATTTTGAAACCAAACGACTCAATTATGCTTTCTTGGACATTTTCATAAGTTTAATTCTTAAAACCTTTTTTTATTTAACTATGTGTAGTATTACTAATAGTATTATTATATCTACTATAAATAAAAAATATTCTATTATATATGTTTATAAATATATACGCTAGTTAAAGACTATGGAGCTGATAAATGCTGCGGAGAAGAGTGTTGATGATGCAGGGCTATCTCAACGTGCGAGGGATAACAGTTGATAAAGATGGTCCGGTAGCCTCATCCTTCAACCTCCTTATCCTCCGTCCCTCATTCATCTTCCTTCCATGGCTACTTCTTCTTTAGCTTTACGCTGGACTGATAACGTTCATGCTCAATCACTACTGGATATTTCATCTTCAAAGTTAGTTAATGAATATATCCCTAGAGCCAATAATATAAGACAGAGAAAGAGAATGATCATTACCTTCCGTGGAAAATAAAAATATGTGAGGCGTAGGGAGTTTCCGGCCCCATCGCCCAGCCATCTTACTGCAATTAGCAGCTGGTCCTCCAGGTTGGGGGCAACCCAGTACCGGGCGGTATAGCCTGGTCATCCTTTCTCCTGAAGGACATAAATATTCAGGAGACCAATTGTCCCGAGGATACAGGGCCTCCATCACTGAACTAATAACCCGCATGGTAGTAAATTCTATTCAAATAAAAATATTTAAAAATTAGTAACAAATAAATTATAAAAATTTTATTGTTCAAAACTGGATCTTTTAAGTACTACTGTGACCAGGTTCAAGGTTTAAGGTCCAAATGAAGAAATGAAATAAATAAATAAAAAAGTCCGTAGTAACTAAGTTACTACATAACCAAGCATAACACCATATCATAGGACATAACATAATACCAACTAAAAATAATTAATTATAAGGAAAAAACAAAAATTATACATGATGATACACCACAAAATAAATTACAGATGACAGGCTTTAAAATAAAGTCTACCCCGATAGGTAGCAGCATCGGGCGGACTAGATAAGCGATAAAAAGAAAGTCGTTACACTACTAATTATGTTAACTGGCATTGAAGAAATATTTTTATTTAACTATTTATGTATTTACAATAAAATATTTTCTAAATAAATAAACTGAATAAGAAGATGTGCATCCCCTGGAATGCCAAAATAAGACATTGTACCACTGTAGTGGAAACGGAATGCCTCTTCGCAAGTGAATGCCCCTCGATGTACTATACTCTCAAAAAACTGAAGTCCTGGAAAGTAGAATTTTTAAATCATGGATGCAGTTCAGACTGAAGATGGATGAAAACTGCAAACTGTCTGATAAATCTACCAGAAAGTTAAAAGAATTCCAGATAGAAGAGGATAATGACATTCCTTTGGCATCTGTACGGTATGAACATGCAAATTGGGCAAGCGAAAATTTCACTATTTTTGGAAAAATAATACCAACGAGGGCTAAAGAAGTAAAGAAGGATATGAAAAAGTTGAACATTGTAGAGTCTCAGATGCTAGAAGGAATTGAAAAGCGGAATGTAAAAGCAGTGTTTCAGGATGAAGAAATATCCGAGATGTTTGGACGAGCCTGAGCAGAGCAGCAAAATAAACGTGCTAGTGAACGCATGACAGAATATTGTAGACAGAGAAAGCAGAGCAAAGGGAAAATAAAGTTGTAACGTGATCCCAAGTGGTCAATACGAAAAAAAAAGTGATTTTTATACTTAATATATAGTAATTATATATCATTAATGAATAAGAGACATATCCCTCGCTTCTACAAAGGTTGACGTGGTTGCTGACCGGGAGTTGGTTATTCAAAAAAGATCCTCTCCAACTGAATAACATTATAATTATTATTTGCTGATCATAGTTACAAGATAAACTATAAATATAATACAAGGAATGAAAGAGGGGGTACTAATGCTAGATGTGACAATCTACATGTCAAGTTGCCCGTGAATTGCCTACAGCCGCCGTCCTGTCTCTTAAGAGTAAAGGTACCGACCCTAAGGGACATTTAAGCTACCTGCTCAATGCCTCATACCCTATCTACATACTCGTAGGTACTCTCAATGTTCCAGATAGTGTCATACATACCAATGCTAATTTTTTTTATCTTTCTTTATATTTATTTGTTTTCATTGATTTCAATTTCTTAATCTTATCTCTAGCTGTATCATTGGAGGGATAGGCACTAAGTGCCATTGGTAAGCGACTCAAGTGCACTCACAGTGGTACAGGGATCATAGACAGTACAATAAATGCGCTCAGTAATCAGTTCGGAAAACCCTCGACTACTGTAAACAAAGCGACGGAGAGACGAGCCGGAGGAAGATAGGACCACTGGAGCGCGGAACAATGGAAGAGGGGATAGCGATCTCCTGGGATGGATCGATCTGGTGGAGGGTCCTCCAGCGGTCCCTCGTCAGCAAGGTACGAGGACCCCTCCACCCACTTGTCCGCTCAGCCCATTCCTTACCAATACACTTCCCATACGGATCACAACCATCCACCACCTTCTTCTTCATCACCCGGGTATCCTCCAAGTGGATACGAGCTGGCTGTGCAAAAGTTATCGACTGTTAATCAGGAATCTGATCGCACCTTTAAATCCAACTAAAAAATCAATAAACATTTATTTGAAAGGATAGAAGGGGGGGGGGGGAGAAAATTGGACTTTTAATACATTTGGAGAGGAACAGAATCAGCAAAAAGCATTTGAGTTATTGACTAATATGGTGTATACAATTTCTAATTTGGGATGCCAGAGTAATCATTTAAGATAATTACTCAACTTATTATCTATTTCAATATTATAATTTGGATTCTTTCCAAGAGGTTGTGTGTTTACCAATTATTACTCAGTATATTAGTTTTACTAATCAGTCAACTTAATATCTCAATTAAACCATCAATATAGTATGCATAATTTATAGTCCATCTGGATTAGCTAAGCACCCGAATAATTATAATGAATATTATTTCATTTAATGGTTTTTTACATCTTAGTTGTTTTTCGTTTACAAGTATGTCATTTTTTTTACATACCATTTTAATCTGCTTGTTTCTATTGAGAAGAGCTGTCCTGATCTATCAGTTGCACTATTAGGGACGTGTTAAATTCTGGAAATGGCACAACAACGTCTCCAGAAGCCCATCTCCAATTTTTTATATCATAATGAATGTGCATAATTAATACAATTTCTTTTTGAGCAATCATTTACATTAAACATTTGAGAAATATTACATTAATGTTTCAGATGTAATAAAGGATTCTAATAAAATACGTAAATATATGTATATTAAAACTTATATGTTAATACAGAGGCACGCATAGAGTTCTTTGTGAGGTATGTCTTCCTCTGGTCTAACTTTTTCTCTCTTCCACGCCAGGTTCTCCATCTTCGGCTACGAACACTGATCTTCCTTGCAGAAGTCAACTTCGACTCCAGCTCACTCGGAGTCCTGTCAGAAAGTGCCTTGGTCCACCAGTCTTGGACACCCTCTTTTTTATCTCTTGAACCCCCTCACCTAGCTACCTGCCTGAGTGACCTGGTTCTTGTTACCGTATTTTGATCATTTAGTGAATTCATAATTATTGGTTATTATAACGCCTGGAACGATACATAGCAGGAAATAAACAAAACGAAGAAGAACACTCATACATTAAGATATTAAAAAGTAGATCTCCCGTCAAAACCTAAAAATAACACAATCTCCTGGAAGAAGAAGAAATTAAAGAAATAATATTTTTAAACGTTATATTTCATTCTAACATAATAAACTTAAAAGAATTCTTTCCTTTATATTCTTCACATCCTATCTATTTTCCTCACTAGGCATCTACCACCAACACCCAACCCTTTTATAATTAATGAAAAAATACCTGCACAGCGACAACCCATAAAAGATCTTTGGGTCAGTACATCGTAGGGACTGCACTATTTCTAGGACAACAGTTGTGATTCGACAACCGCCATGTTTTCCTCAATGTAAGTTTATAGAGGCTGAGTGACCCCCAAGAATGCTTGATGGAACCCAAAAGTCCATCCGTGGGGCGTTAATTAATTAATTAATATCTGGCGCTCTGCCAGGTAAACTGTTAAACCTGTTCACAGTCTTATGCCCCTGTGGGATCTGCAGACCCTCCTGGGTTCATCCTGCTTCTATACAATTTCACTTAATAGGGAGGAAACCTGGCAAGATCTCGAAAAAAATCACTTCCATGCACAAACGTTTTATTAGAAACAGTCTTTACCATGTACTGAACCCAAGACCCTTCATTGGCTGTAGCGATGCAGAGTTTTTTTAATATTAAACGAAATATCCCGACATCGGTCTGGTAGAAGGAAGCTATTATATTGATATCCATCTTGACATAGCTGGGGGGGGGGAGGTAGCTTATACAGTATCAGATAACAGTTTGGGAACTAAATTAAAAGGCAGTGGACTCATATGTATCGATTTTCAATTAGAGGGAGAAGGCGGGAGCGTTTAGGGAAATCCTTTGCATTAGCCTGTAATTAAACTAACGTTTAAGAAACATCTTCCTAATCTCCACTCCTTACTCATCTGGATTAGTGTCCTTGCAATATCCCCACTCCTCCTCGCTAAATTATAAATTATTCCTTATATATTCAATAAAGCATACGTTTTTCTTTTTCAAGAGTTATAAAGTCATATTAAATGAAAGAAGCCTGCAATTCGCAGTAATATCTAATTCATAAAATCAAGTAATATCACAAATGAGGAGTTATTTCACTCCGAATCGTACAAATAAATAAAAATTGATGCCGTCGTTTCCATCTCAGACAGCAGAGTAGTTTAGTGGTAGAGCGCTGAGTTGTCGTGTCGAAGGTCTCGGACTCAAAATCGGTTTTGAAAGACGGTAGACTCTGTATTGTTTCTTGGGCAAAGGGAAGTAGTTTGTCAGAGATCACGCTTAGTCACCAGGATTTCCACCAATTGTGGGTACTAACTTTATAAAGCCTGGGTGAGCCCAGGAGGGTCTGCAAATCCCACAGTGTTAACCAAGACTGCGGACAGGTTAAATGGTTTAACTGCCAGAGCGGGTTCGAACCCGGAACCCTCAGCATAACACCCCGCACATGGACCTTTGGGCTCCTGCACACACTCTTGTGGGTCACTCAGCCTCGCAAATCGCCATCAAATCGCAACACTTCACAACCGTTGTCCTAGACAAAGTACAGTACATGCTACGTACATCAGCCCGTGATCCATGATATCCAATCGTTCCATCATGTTTCATACCAGACCTTGACCAGACCAGAAAATGTCCCCGCTTTTGACGGTGAGTTTTAGCTGATCAGATTCCTGAAGAGAACGTTTACTCCTCTCTTTAAAGGTTCAGAGGTGGAAAATGCAAGTGGATCAAAAGATTTTCAACCTCGGTACTCCATCAAGATGGAATTAGCAAGAATAATTGATTAGGCCATCTTCTTGACTTCGCTTAATTTTTTTTAATTCTTAATTATCAATGCTAAAACAGCCCTGCTGAAAATACAATGTTCATTTTTTGTATCTTTCCCAATTTTTTTAATTAATGCTCGAAGGTTTTTATTGCAACATTTACCTCTGAACCTTCTTGTTGGATTAGGGATAGAAGATAACATGGATTTTCTATTCCGAATCAGGCCAACTAAGGGTCACTTATGGTAAATTTTTCTTATTCTTCTCTTCGAAGAGCTATTATATCTGCTCTGCAGATATAACCAACTCGGGTCAAATGCGTGTTAATTCTATAAACTCGGCTTCTAACCACCCCTTTAGTTCATTGTCAGAAACTCAGATGCATGCAGACCCCTTGGTTTACCACTGTATTTTTTTAGTGTCTGATTATGACGTTGTAATGCATTGCTCGATTGTCATTTCTGTTCTGATTTAATGTGTAAGCCAGTTCCAATTTTATGGTTCTTGTCTTATTTACCACGGCTTTGTCCAAAGTCTATTTTTTGTACATCATTCCAGTTATGGGTTTAGAGGGCAAGACCATCATCAAACCCTAACATTTAATTTAATAAGGGTTCTGCCCTTTCTTCCTGAAGCGTCTTCCATTGATTCCTTTTGATTTCCAAAGACTTTCCCAACGTTCTGGCGATTTACACCTGAGCAATATTGATGAGGATAGGTTTGCATGATCCTCCACTGTGATTAGCAGGGTTTTAGAGAATGTTTTGTACACAATACCCCTTTAGTTGTCTTCCTGGTTTTCTTTCTTTTGAAGGAGGAGTTTAAAGGTACATAATAAAATCGAGTTAATATGTGCTTATTTGTAAAGGTTCGGTAATATGAAGAACCTGATTATCCATTAAGAACTGAAAGAATTTCATGACTAATCTCAACCTAAATAAAATTATCTGATGATTATTATTATTAATAATTATATCATTTTTAGACATAACTGGAAGTATTCAGGTTTAAAACAACATTTGGCATAGATCTGTAACCCTCTGGAGCATATATGGAAAACCGAATTGCTTGAAAATTGACTTGTCGTTTTTGTTAGATTTATCTCTGTATTTAAGAAACTATACAATATCACATTTATTTATTTTTAAAATAGTTAAACTTATGTAATACTTATAGAATGTTGTTTGAACCCTAGAAATTATTTGAACTCCATCAATCGATACCCTTAAACCTTTCGGGGTATAACATGTTGGCAAGTTGTTTTAGGAAGAAATTTTCTGACAGGCTACATAGAATTAATTCATGCCTTTTCCGTTCGTTGTAGCCGATAAGGGCAAAAAAAGGAAGGAAGGGCGGTGAAAAGCGAGGATCGATCATAAGCGGCCATTGTGGAGGAGAGAGTATTGTGCAATTGCCGCGCCTGTTTCCTATAGCCGCCGGTGATGGATCGCCCAAACTGATTCTCTTACTCCTTCTCGGCCAGGACTTTCATGAATTATTCCGTCCGAAGTAACCACCCCACGTCCGCTGGCCACTTTGGTAATTCGTTCTGCCCGAATGTCAGAAAACTCTCTTATTTATTTATATGTATTGTCATGTTATCTTGGGAAACCAGATTATAAAAAAAAATGTACTTCTATAACCCTTGAAGGGTCTTGGGTACTGTACGTGGTAGAGACTATACTGTTTCTGTGAAGAGAGGAGAGTTGTCCGAAGTCACGCTCAACCGCCATGTTATCCCTCTTTATACCTACTTTATAGAGGATGGGTGAGCCCCAGGAGAGCACTCAAATCCCACAGGATCCGTCCCCGGCGGTAAACATATTAAATTAATTATCTGTGAAAACATCATTAGGACAGAAAAATAATAATGTGAGAATTCAATCAATATTCATCAAAAATATATTTTCATAAATTTTGTTTTTAATATTGCGTCATAAACTATACTTTCTATGTTGATACGGTCGGATATGTTATGAATTGAAGACCTACGTCTAATAAGAACTTCAATATTATGATTTGGTAACTGGTATGGTAGTGAACTACATTTTTCCATACATCCAAATTTTTGTTTTTGAATTGTCATTGTTTGGAGAAACACTGAAGTGAGTACTTACTAAATCCACAATTAGATGTTCTTAAATGTATTCTATTATGTTTTTCTCCCACTAGAATCCATGGTTTAGGAATTAGAGACGACGAAGTATCTGGCTTAGTGGTAGAGTGACGAGTTGCCATAGCGAATGCCCCGGGTTCAAATGCGGCTGCTATGAAAGATAGTTTATTTACTCTGTAAACTGCAGGAGATAGATTATATGGATTCTGTAGACCCACATACGGCTCACTAACCCAAAAAAGGGTTAAAAACCTGGCGGTTGAGAGTGATCTCTAAGCGTGTTTTCTGTGCACGATTCTACGTGCACACAATGCACGTGCCATCAGGATAGAAAAACATCACATAAAAAAATAAAGAGTTGTAAATTCTCTTTGTCTTCTGTAAATGATTTGGAACGTGCTTGAACAGTTTCAGTCCATACTTATAACTTTGGGATAAACAATAAAAACGTGCAGTTGTTAAATCTATAGCCTGATAAAGTCGGTTTAATTTTTACAATGTTTTTTTTTCTGGTAAAAGCTGTGTGTTATAGATTAAACAGGGGTTATCTTAATGGCATAGCTGTTAGTTGTAGTTCCGAGATCCCGGGATCAAATCCGCCTGTGTTATTTAGTGTGTTAACAGCCATGCATGGATCCTCGAGGCTCGCCTAACATCTGTAAAGTTGGTACCTAAAATAGGGTGAAAAACCTAGCGGTTGAGGACAAATCAATTCCATGCACAACCGTTGTTCTACTAACAGTACAATCTTTACCACATTCTTAACCCTAGACTCTTCATAGGTAATAGCGGTAAAGGTTTTTTTTTTAATTTTTTTAAGTTTTAAACTTTTGAGTTTTACTGCCCAGCATTTTGAAATACATCGAATTACATCGATTTTTTTTTAATTCTAACAGTATTAAGTATTAATCAGTATTACTAATTGATTCCAACAGTATTTTTACATAACATTTTTGATCTGAGTCTTGGACTTTTCGTGTCCAAGATTTGAGAGTACAATATGCGGAATGGTACAAAAAAACAAACAAAAGAAAGCAGAAATTAAACAAACGACATACTATGAGTCCATCACGACCCAATTACCCAACCCCTTGAGTATTGAAGGTTCGGGTCAGTTAATAGTAAGTAAATGCGCCATGACAGTTTATGCGAAGGATACTAACCTGATCGGGGGCAAAGAGGAGAGATAGAGCGAGGACGGATTAAGAGGGACATGAATAAGGAGAATGACCGTTAGCGGTCCCTGGTGGCCAGTATTGGAGATAACTAGCTCTCCTCCAAACTAATGCGCACTCTAATACCTCGCTCCTCTTCCAGGGCTCCCTCTGGGCTCGCCCGGGCTAATAGCCTCCTTTAACTGCCTTCAATGTCCTCTGTCCTTCCTCACACGGCGAGGTAAACAGTGGACCATAACTAGTTTTGCATTATCGATAGGATTGAGGAATAAGCCACTCTTCAATCAGATTCGGTAGGAGGTCATTGATCGGTAGAGACGATGACAATATGGTGCAAGAAAAAGATCTTTGACATTGCTCTTAAGATACCTAATGTGGATAAGATGAGTCTTAACCTCTACAACTCACAATGAGTGTTGAGTTCATAACGTGGTAGAGACTATGCTTTTTCTAGGACACTTGTGAGGGAGGTAAATTGTCCAAGATTACACCAATTAAGGGAGAACCCCAGGAATGTTTCCAGATCACAAATGAGTCATCCCGGCATGTTAAATAAAATCTGCTGCAGCCGGCTTTGAACCCGGAACCTTCGACACGGTCACTCAGCGCTCTACCACTTGCGACATTGACAAGTGGGCATTAATATTCAATATCTCAATTCAGTTCTATAGTCTGAAAGTTTAGAAAACAACCTGCAGAGAAGTCGCCTCTGGTCACGCATAATCCACGCCCTTTCACACAGTACCTAGCTCGCTTCACTTGCCATTCGACCTCATCGCAGTTAAAATTATATTGTTATAAGCTACAATAATTTTTTTTTCTTACCCTCCTAATTTATTTATTTACAATAATTTCAAATAATCTCTACAATATTATATTGCTAAAAATTATAAAACTCTTATAAAGGCTGAATTAATTCGGTAAGGAGGGCATTGCCACCCCATTTCTTGACACGGGAATATAACTACGATAACTTACCATACATTATAACATTGCTAACCAATTGCGAAACACTCCCATCACTTTGATTTCGCAAGAGGTCGTTTTCTAAATTATCTGACGATAGTTACCTTCACGCCCTCCTCGGATGTCACGGTCACAAAAAAATAGAGGAAAAACTACAAGTAAAAGTTATAAAATGAGAAAAAAAATACAATTCATTGCACTAAAAAAACAGTAACGAAGAATTACGCTGATCTTCCGAGTTATTACCGCAGGGATCATTTCATGTTTTAAAAAGAAACATTTGACGTAAACTCGGCCTGCTGCCTCCCATAGGTAGTTGCCTGTCCCCAGCCCGGAAAAAGATTACTCTTAGCTAAGTTTCTTCTTTACAATCGCTAGGAAAAGAGAATAGGTAAATCATTTAACAGATGAAAAATTCCATTCGAATTTTATAGACAAAAAGAAAAAAAGCTTTATTCTGGGACTAGGTTTCTTAAAGTAATGTTGAAATTAAAATAAACATAGAAAATATCTGGTCAAACCTCTAAATTATATCTTACATAACTATAAGAAACTATTTAGAACATTCCTTTGAAAGCTTTTTTCAGGGGAAAATTTAATTTTTATTGAATTAAAAAATAAATACAAAAAGTTACCAACAAAAAAAGAAATAAAACAATCAATAATTTGAATGGTAGGACAGTAAGTAAAAAATAAAAGTATTATATTCGTCTTGTTAATTAGAAACTTAAAAATGATTCAAATAACGACATTAATTACCATAAACTACTAACGACTAACTTCATAACAACCTGATAAGGACTGACAAATCATAATTATGGTAGTCTTGAAAAGACTACATACATATAAAATAAAATAAATAAATACAAAAAATAGCAGTTAACTTGAGGAAAAAAATTGATCTACTTATAAATACATAAACACCCTAAGTGATCCAATTGTAATCCATAGTAAATAATGTTAGCAGATGTTTTACCATGTCTTACGAAGTTTTACTGTTACGGGTTTATGCTGTGGAACCTTAAGTGCTTAAAGCATACGATATTTTTAGTATAAATTAATCAGAGTTTGAATACCCAACGGTCCCTTAGGATTGGGCCTTTGTATTAGAATAGACAGCTTAGGCTTTAGAGAGATGAATGCTGATCGCGACTTGAAGGATGGGTGTTTGGAGGGGGGGGGAGAAGGGGGGAGAAAAAACGGCACTGTAATTATGGAGATTGCACAATCGGTCAGGATGAATTACTTACATTGAGTGACACAATGTATACCCTTTGCTTTCAGTGGACATTTTAACTTATAGAAAAAATATGCTGCATAATGTGGGCGATATGCATAAAAATTACTCATATTTGACATTAGTTGACACCAACGTTGTTGATACGAATACCATGTAGCTTTGCACATGAATGAATTATTCTAAAATGAAGGGTTAAATGATACTACTTTGTAACTCGTATAATTCGCAACTGGATATCGCTGTCACACTTTTATAACAATCAACAACCATGATAATTTGTGAAGCAGTTTATTTTTGAAGCAATTTCAATTTTCGAAAAATTTACTTCTCTCTCATAGCTCTATGTTAAATTTCAAAAATACTAATATTCTTCTTCTTTGCCCCTTTCAACAACTAGATAAAGCATCAACCCAGAATCGCCATCTGACCCTATCTTACGCCAGAATCCTCAGGCCCTACATATTCTTCCCTCATACTTGTCCCAACTTGGTAATGTAATGGGAGTAGGTCTGCTTTGGTGTCTCTCAGGTCTAGTGCCAGTGATCTTGGCTTCCATTAATTTTCTTGAATAATTATAAAGGTGATTCCTGTCTTGTCCCATTCTGTGGGCATGCCAAAACCATTTAAGCTAGCGTTTCTGCTGCCTAAAAGTACTAACATACAGGTCGAATTACATATTTTCTGTAAAAAATTGGATAACCATCTAGGTCAAATTACAATCATATAAACTTGTTCCAATAAAATCGTTTGTACCTTATAAGAATGTACTTTTTCAGCCAACATTTTTATGAACAGATGATTCAGATAGGACCGTGTTCAACTATAAAGTTTTTCTTTTACAAAGTTTGAGCTTCAGGAGGCCATCGTCTAAGAGTCACAGGATGAGTTCGACATATCAATCCACATCTTATTATAAAACTAATCTGTTTTATAATACAATAATCTTTCACAGCCGGTCTCAAATCGGAAATCGTATAACAAAGTATAATATAGTACCCTATCTCACCCTAAGCTACCGAATTTACCAAAAGACATGGTTCCAATAAACGCCTACAAGGTAATAATTCCTGTTCACCAGCACAATGGTTGTCATATTATCTGTTACATAAACAAGCCTGAATGGACCAAAATTCTCCTTATAACTGCAAAGCAAGTCAGCTAAGATTGTTTAATTTCGATCTTCGCAAATCCGTTTTACCGGAAAACGATTGAATTTGGGTGGTAAACTCAACCTAGGTGCTGGCACAATATGAAAAAATAACCATATATTGGTCTACTTAATATCTATGCGTTGTAACTTTCGGTTTAGCTTTACTTTCCATTTCGAACATGGAAGTATTTCAGTTGGTAGAGTTAGTGATGAGACAATAATATAATTTAGAGGAAAGTCAATATGGTTATTTATAACATTTATGTTAATCGAGGATATAACATTAGTGACTATCTCCATGGCCCAACTGCCCTACAAGGGCCTGGGCCTCCTCCACTCTTCGTTCTCCAAAGCAGTCTCCTCTTTTCTCTGAGCCCTATTTCTTTTTCCATTTTCTCCTAATTATTAGCCTATCTTAATCGTTGGCGCATCTTTAATCTTTCTCCTCCAGCTACTCTTGCTTTAATTTATTTGATGTTGAGTATTGACAAAATATATTTCATAGTTTGGTTTTAACTCTTCTACTTCTCTACTCGTTACTCATCCACCGCCCTTAGACTATCCTGATGCAGATATAGATGACAAAGCCGATCCTCGGGCGCACGTAAGAGGTAGAAGAAGGGTGCGAAGGAGCTAATGACCCATTTGAAAATTGAATAAATAAATAGGAAGATGGAGGGTGGAAGTTGAGGCTGAGGCACAATGGCGCTCTATTGTCGGGTGATGGATGGCCACCGCGGTCGGTGATTGATACGCCTTAATTGTCAGCGCCCGAAGTCACCAGTCCCCGCTCATATTAATGGCACTTGTACCCGCTCTATAGTTCCTTGTCGGAATTATTGTCAATATAACGTTATCCGGTAGTCATCACATAACGTACAACGGCAATACCATCGGGGCACGTTGAGGACGCTGGTGAGAAAAAAAAATTAATCAATAGGCAGTAATGAAAACTGCCTACAAAAGGGAAAATTCATCACTTTGGAATGACTGTGTTCTTCTTTGAAATTCTACATCCATTTTAGTCTAAATTATTAACATTAGTCTGGTTTTCAAATATATTGACATTCCGAACAATAATTATATACAATTTATTATAATTTTTTAATCATTGCTTTAATTTTTAAATATTTTTATTGTGAAGAGAAAAGATTTGCCCCCGGAAAATCTTTTCCCTTCAAAAGGGAAATTCCTATTTATTTTCAAAATAAAAATATTTAAAAATTAAAGCAATGATTAAAACATTATAAATAATATAATGGCGTAAGTCAACAAGATCTTAAAATTAAAGTAATGATCAATTATCATTCTTCCTCGTGTATACATCACGAAAATTGCGAGAACACGGGGGATATAAGATCGGTGAAGAAACAGATTTGTCCTAGGTCGGAGGATTACCCCGGTAGCTCAACTGGCTAGAGCGTTGCCACGGTGAGGGGGTCGAATCCCTGCAGGGGGCAAATCTTTTCTCTTCAAAATAAAAATATTTAATAATTATATAAATTTTCAAGAAGTTTATCTTAATAGCATTACAAATTTACTCTAAACAGGCTCACAGAAAACGACTGTATTCTTTTCAGTCAAAATTACTTAGACTTATCACCAAAGCACTATTATATCTTTATAACAAAATTTTGCGTACGGACTTAAAAATACAAATGGTTGACAAGAAAAACTACACGGGTTACCAAATCCGTTGATGATACAAATGACCACGAATCTCATGCCTGAGAATACTAAGACGAGGCTAAATAGAACATGGTTGAGGAATCTATTACCGTAGGATATGAAATCGGGCCACGGGAGAGCTAGCGTTGGGTACTATTCTTCTTCCTGGCTTCATATCATTCTTATTCATAGGGGAAACGAAAAGTTCAACCAGTTATTGATACTAATAACAACTTAAAAGTTATAAGTATCAAGTGCACAACTATTAAAATAATTTTTAGATAAATACAATTATTCATATATCAAGGAATTATAACCTTCAAACTAAAGTTGATTTAATGAAATGTATTACTCATGCAAAGGCCGTCAAGTTTCGCCAGTCTTGGGCATGTTGCAGACACTAACCTATTTCCCCCTACCAACAGTCACTAAACGCAGTGAAAAAAATAATTACTAATCACGTAGAGAATTGCCCCTTGGCGTACAGTGCTGCCCCATTGTTGCAGATAAAAACAGTTTTAAAAGCTCATTTAAATATTTTTCTCATAATATATTTTGCTTACCATTGCTTTAAGGTGCATTAAACTGATTGCTCATATCGGATAAAAAATAAGGAGGAATGCATTCTGTTGGATAATTATTTCCGTTACCTTCAACTACAATAAGTAACTGCTTATGATAAAACCCTTTAATATTGGTATGGATATGTTATCCTCAAGTGTCCAAACAATGATCGTAGAGAAAGTTAAGATCCATTGATCTGATTCATTTTTAAATAATTAAATAGGATACCACCCTGAGATCATTACAACATAGGTCCAGTATACAATATCATTGTTGATTAAAAAGCATATCCTGGTCTTTTCCGAAGGTGTGCGTGGTCCACCTCACGACCCTTTTACATGTAATAACATAACTCTACTTTAGTAGAATGGTATTAATAGTTACAAATATATATATATATGTCTACTTTCAACATGCCCATTTTCCTTATGCGTGAGTGCTGACTTCTGAATATTGCTTCATGAGGCTTCCGCCATCTTGTCTCGCTACTGGTGTCCCTACAAATCTGTTGCCTTTTTAAACTTGCCTCCTACTTAAGGTAAAGACCCTGTGAAAACTTTGAGTAACCTTCTTATACATGTGTACAGTTGCTTGGTAAACCTTCATAGGTGTATTTGAATATACCTAGCTTTCTAACAGTGTCACATTTAAACAGTATTATATTTATTCACTTTAATTAGCAATTAAACTCTAGTAATTAAGCTCAAGAAAATAGTTCTCTGGTCTTCTTATAAAATATTGACGTATTATTTTTTCTCCAATAACTAACTCAAAATCAAACTTATATCGTTTATTCTTAATAATCACTAATTTTTCTTCCAAACTATTCATATTTGTATCCATGATGATATTTAAGATAGAATGGTCAAAGATACAGTCAGTCATTTCGTCCCAAACATGTGAACTAACATCAAACAAAGGAGCTAACATAAGAGCTAATTTGTTTTAGGAGAATCGAACAACTAGATGAACTTTGCTTCTTCAATATAAACAAGGTATTAGAGATTCTGTTTAAACCTGTTGGTAATATAACATTCATCATTAAGTTCTCTTAAAATAATATCGCTGATAACTCAAAAGTGTCACCTGTGCTTTAATATACAACACAGGGAGACCTAAAAAGCTAGATTGGCTAAAATTTCCAGAAGTAGAACTAAGTATAGATGTAAAGATTAAAACCACTTTTCTGTACCAACAGGTAGACAAAAAAAAGGGCCTGTATGAGGAAAATGGTTTAATTTACTGAACGCGACAGGGATCTCGTGAAAAGCATAGATAGATAATCTGGAAAAAATTTCAGTCTAAGGTTTAAGGAATATGAATATAATGGCTGGAAATGAAACTGTCGAGGAAGACTGTGGAAAGAACTCAACAAGAAAATATGTCTCTAGTCACGGTGAGTGAGTCGTCTAATTAATAAGTGAATAAATCTAATTTCCAGAATGAACTAATTGAATAGAGGGAAGCGAAATCCTGCCATTCAAGTCATATTTGACTAGAATTGGAGTTATATTTTAAAAGAAATAACTCATTCCAAGGTATCATTTGACTTATTCACTATGAAAATAACACAGCTCCGCTTTCCTATGTACAAGAAATCCATTTTGGACAAAATTCGACATAACAATTTATTCACTGGGGTTGTAAAAATTAACTATATCCATCATCAATCTATTTTTTACTTTTTTATACATAGATAAATGGTTATGTTTTTGAAAAAATACAATACTTTCTCATCTTTAGCTACATTAAGAGGTTCTATTTTCCACTGATATTTTCAACTTCTGAAACAGTAGTTCTTATAACTCTGAACTTCCGACTATTCCCAGCAATAACTCCCTTCTTCCTAAGCTGTACCTTAGCTATTCCAAGGAGGTAAGACAACACGCGGCAGTGACAAGAGGGCTACCTTACAGGAGGAGCCCAGTAGCCATCCCAAGTGGCACTACTGACTGGAAGGGCCTGGACACGTTTGACACTGGATAGGAGAACTTGACTAAGGGAGGCCTACGCCGTCTAATTGACGTCCTCTGTAAATAGAGAAGGGTCACTCTGATCGGATGCTAGGTCACGTAGCCGGCCTTTATCTCCTCCTCCGAGGTCCTGCCTCTGTCTTCGCCTCATTAGCTGTGGGGGGGGGAGTCATGAAGGAGTCTCGGCGGTCGATATGTTCATCTGCATATCTGTCTGCTCGCTGGGTGAGTCAAAGGCCCAACTGCGGTCGAGGAAGGCAATGTCATATCTACAGTGCTAAAGTCCAGAACGTTCTTCAGTGGCCAAGAAGGGTTTTCTTTGAATCAGGCAAATAGCACCAAGGCGCTCTCATCAGAAGTATTAATATAAGGAGGAAACAGTTTTTCCAGTTTAAGTTACAGGAAATCCAAATAGTAGCGTTATTCGCAAATCCTATGCTACAAAAAAAATTTAGCAAGATGTTTTTTTTATTTAATATTTTGTATGAGATAATTTTCTGTTTTGCCACTGTACTTTCTTTAGTTGATGTATTTGTAAGTGAACAGTGATTCTTCAGTTCTAAACTTGTCCAAACGTTTAGTCTCAATCTTTAGAATGTCTTTAAAAAAAGGGGGAAAAAGTGTGGTTCCAGCTCATCTATATGACTAAAACCATTTGGAAACATGAAGTTAGTCTTTAATAAATCCCTAAATTCTTTTCGTTTAGTATCCAAAATCTTTCCTGTTGTATAAACTGTCCCTTATCAGGAGACAAACACGATTATAAAAACTGTAAGACCTTCTAAGACAGGAATTCTATCTATACGCTTTAATCAGCATCTAAAATTTATTTCATAAGCTCAGGAAAAAAGATCTCTGGTACTTCTGACAAAGAAACGGTGTGTTGTTGTTTCTACAAGCATATTCATGCCGTTTACTCATAATAATCAGAGTTTTTTTTCAAGTTATTGATGTTTGTGTTAATTACTTAATTAATATTTCAGTATTTTCGCCCCTTACACATGAAGTACCATCAGAGCTATGCCATTTAATGGGAATTGAAGAACTGGAGTATGATACTGGATGAACTGTATATTATTATGGAAAAGATATTTGTGGTGCTGGTTAAACTTAATGGTTCCATTCTTCGACTCTCTTAAAGTAATAGCCCTTGATGCTGGCTCAGAAGTTTGGGCAGAAAAGTTGGCTTTCAAAATTTCAAATCGTGATTTTGCCAAATCTGTTAGTTTTTATAAATAAACTAGAAGATATCTAGAATGCTTTTAGAATAGAATAGAATAGAAAAATAATTTTATTCTGGGACCAGGTCCCTTAAGAATAACAATATTGTAAAGAAATTAATAGAAAATGTATGGCCAAACAGCTACATTATTGGAATACTACAATTAAATATGAACTAAAACGTTTGTTCCGATAGAGTGAAAAAAATATATATACGTGTGTAAAACAAACACACAACAGACATAAGGATCAGGAGACTGATATTCCATGGACATATGGTAAGAATAGCCCCGGAAAGACTAAACAAGGAAATATTCCAGAAAATCCAAGGATACAAAAGATCAAGGGGATAGACCAGCCAGATGAAGGAAGAAATGGAAAGACTAGGAATAACGGACCAGGACTGTCTGGGCAGAGAAGATATAGGAAAATACTGAAGGAAGTCAAAGTTCTTGTGGGAAAGAAAAAAATCGAAAAAGGGAGTCGCGTGGACAGAAGAAAGAAGACAAAAGACGCAGAGATGGTGAGGGAAAGATGGAAGGAAAGGAAAAAACAAACAAGAAAAGAACCGAAAGAAATTATATTCGCGTGGTCTTTAAGGCCGTTCCGTGACAAAAAAAAAAGTAGATAAGAACATCTAATTATATGAATAACAGTATCATAATGAGTGTGGAATATTTACAATCTTTAATAGTAATAATATTATAGAAATACACCCAGATATACAAACATTCATATATTAATTATTTACAGATAAGAAATTAAAAAAATAAATAAATAAACCAAAAAAATATATACTGATAGAGAAATATATATATAAAACAAACAAAATAAAATAAAATAACAGAATACAAATTTATAATAAACAGAATTTTGCTAATGGGAAAATAAAAAAATGATAAGAACCTCTAATAATATGAATAATAGCATCATAATGAGTGTGGAATATTATAAATATGTTATTGATAGGACAATCATCTTATTACCGGGCAAAGACAACAAGGCCATTATATGAGAAGCCGCTTGACACCTGGAGCTGTAAGCAATTCCAACTTGCAACTCCCCTACCTCCGCCTCAGATCCATATAGAATTAATTGAAGCTCAAAGTTTAAAGGTAATAGCTTTGCCGAGATATTAAGTAGGGTTCCACAATTTATACCCGAGGCCCGGGCAGCGGGGCTTAAGGCTTAAAGTAATTATAAACAACCTATACGCTTCGTTATCCCAATGTAGCCAACTTTAACCGCACAAATCGTCGCTACGTCTTAATAATCTAACCTTGCATAAGAAGAGCCGTTTGCGCAGGCCAATTCCGTTTATCTTTACAATCTGACATTTATAGCTTTAATCGTCTATTTTAAGGAACATTTGTAACTGAAAGCAAAATAGCTCTTGCAATGTTGGTTCAACTTTTACAATCTTTGTGGTATTTAGGTTAACTCGTAACCGATAACCGTGAAGGATGAACAACGCCTTGAGGTAGTCGAAAATAAGATGCTGCGTAGAATATTCGGACCAAAAATGTATGAGACCACTGGAGAATTCAGGAGATTATTTAATGTTCCTTATTTTTGTTAAGGAAAGTTAGTATGCCGTATGAGATGTTTCTGTTTTTCTGTATACTTTCTGGTTTTCAAGTGGACTTTCATCAGGTTATTCTTTTCATTTTTAAACTATAAATCTGCGTAAATTCAATTATCGCGGAAATTGAGTGGAATTGCGGAGCCTGCATCCGATTAATATTATTGAATTGATAGCGTCACTTAGATTAAGAAGGGCTTGTAAAGTTGTTTGGATCGGCAACGAACGAATTTCTAAAACGTTATTAAGCGTTGTCTCGACTGATTATCGTCTGAGGGGTAGATGGAGGCGTAGGTAGAGGGATTGCGTTGGAGATCTGACGGATTTGGGTTTTAGTTGTGGCCCGTGGACGGAAGTTTGTAAGCAGAGATTGGTGGTATCGGCATCTAGCCTTTGGTTTCTCTAAACCTTATTATTATTTTAAGTCGTAAATCTTCCAAAGTGGAAGACGCTAAGTAAAGATGGTTCACCTTTGGGGCTTATTTGTCAACTAGGTTTTCATTCTTTGCAAGACTTCAGCTTTTCTTTCTTCGCTCCATTTTGTGCCAACTTTCGGAATAATAAACCTTTTAATTATTATTTTCGGTTAACTGAATCTAATGCGAGCCAATATGATGTAACACCGTCGCTTAGTGATAGCCGAAGTTGGCATAAAAAAATCACTCATGTTTACTCCATCATGAAGCTTAAAACAGGAACAAGCTGTCCATACTGGCCTAGTGCGGAAAAGTTTGGGAAGTAAAAGTTTCAGGGGTGTAATGGAGGGAGCTTTATGTGTGTGGGTGTGTATATACATAGTATACAAATATATGATGTATTTTTAGGGGATTTATTTTTATATAATAGCATTTTTCGGTAATATAAGATGGGAGAGAAAATAAGGGTGTATTCAGAGGATAGCTATATTAAGAACTTAGAGTAAAAAAAAAAAGTTGTAAGCATTCGAATGTTGACGTAGTTACAATAATTATCTACTAAACTATTAGTTATTATCAGTAGAACTTTACTAATCATAACCTGAAAGATCAGAGGGTAGTCAACGGTGAAAATTAATTGGAAATGAAAACAAGCGCTGTACATATTACACAAAATCCTTTGTTTTAAGTTAGGGATAACCTTAGTTTGGTTAGTGTTAATGTTTTTCTCTTAACACACTAGAAAATATAAAAGCGGCCCTATTAGAATGTTTAGCTAACATCTACTACGGTTATAGCCAGACTGAAGTGTTAGACTTATATGCCCTGCTGTATCGCATCATTCACATTCTGAAACAATTTTTAGGACTCACATTTGACAGAAAATTAACCTGGGGACATCATATAACTGCAATCAAAACATCAGCCTTCAAAAAATTAAACATACTACGTATTCTCAGCGGTACTACTTGGGGTTCAGACAGGGCTACATTGCTGAAACTCTACCGGGCACTAGTTTGTTCAAAGCTTGATTATGGGTCCTATATCTACGCTTCAGCCCGCCCACGAATCCTAGCCAAGCTTGACTCCATTCACCACGCTGGAATTAGGATATCGACAGGTGCTTTTCGAACAAGTCCCATCCTTAGCCTGTGCACCGTAGCCGGTTTTCCTCCCCTTTTATTTAGAAGACAGAAACTGGCTATCAATTATGTTTCTAAACTATATTTGCAAACTGATCATCCCACTCATAAATATATATTTAAACCTAAGTTTACTTCTGCCATCCATAATAAACCGAACTCGACCCTCCCTCTCGCAGAAGGAATCTCATTTGCAATCGCCTTCCTTAAAGACATAACACTCCATAATATAATGGATACATATACACCACCCTGGACTTACAGACCACCCAAAGTATTTCTACAGCTGTCCAAGGTCCGTAAACAAGACACCCCGACCGCGCAATATCGAAAAATGCTCTGTGAACTGATACAATCTTTACCACACCACACTGCAATATATACAGATGGCTCAAAGTCTGATAACTCAACTGGATCTGCCTTTATTACGCCCAATTCAACCCATAAAAAAAGCTACACCACCTCTGCAACGTCTATACCGCCGAACTAACTGCCATAGCATCCGCTCTACATTTCTCCATGACAAATATACAAACCGACAATATAGTAATAATTTCCGATTCAATGAGCGCCCTCCAGGGATTGAACAACATGTACTCGCACAACCCCATAGTCCAACGCATTCACGAATATCTAATAATGCTAAATCACATAAGCAAAAAAATATTCTTCATCTGGGCCCCGGGACATGTGGGTATTGTCGGGAACGAGATGGCTGACAAAGCTGCTCGAGCAGCTCTAACCCTCCCAGGTAGAGGAACATCTATTCTAACCGCCCAAGAACTTGCTCGCCCCCTTAATGAATGTATAGACAAAAGATGGCAAGCAATATGGGATGAAAGTCCAGCCAGTAAAACGAAATATATAAAAAGGGAAGTAAAGCCTTGGGCTACATCTAATCTTAGTAAACGCCATGAAGAGGTGGCTATTGCTCGCCTTAGAATAGGACACACACGGCTTACCCACGCACATCTCATTACAAGGGATGCACCACCGATATGCCTTAGGTGTAATCAAAATCTTTGCATCAGACATATGTTTGAGGAATGCTACTCCTATAAAAAAATACTAAATCAGCTCAAAATACCACCCGATGTTAGAAAAGCACTTAGAGAGAGAATATCTGAAATAGCCAAAGTGGTGAAATTCATTACAAACTGTAAATTAATAACCAAATTTGATCCTCCATTGTCCTTGCTATAGATGCACTTGTTGTTTTTTCCGATTGTTTTATTTCCTTATTGTAGATGTATTATTTATTAGTATGTGTGTATATATGAATATTTTATTTATTTATTCATTTTTTATTTTTTTTAAAGATATTTGTAAAAATCAAAAATCTACAGGCGTTGATGACCCTAGGGTTTTACGCCTCTAAGCATCAACCAACAAACAAGCAACATTCTGAAAGAGCTAAATTCATATTCTAAATCTACCATAAAGGTAGCTTGATGGATCTACCATTCATCCAAATCTAGTCTTAAGACTAACAGATCGAATATACACGGACCGGGGCTATGTTATTTGGATATCGACTAATTTTACCTCAAAATTTTGCCATCATCCATGCCATTAAAAATAATAAAAGGATCATAATATATTTTGCTGCACATGGTTATTCATTTTCGTCATTTTCTGCTACTATGACTAATCGGAGAAATCGTAAGCGACTATGGGAGCCCTACATTTTTCCTTTCGTATAATTAGGATCATCTACGAGTGCATGTCTAGGCTCGGGATCCCCATTTTACACTACTTTCGAAGGACGGCATAACCAAGAATTTTTTATTCTCTAGGACTAAAAAGAGACTGCGATTTAAGGCATCTGAGGTTATTATGCTCAACAGGTTATATAACCCTCCTATATATCTTGATGTTATCAGATGAAATTGATATTCTTTGTGTATTATTCTAAAATACTGTTACATGACTATTGAACAGTATGGTTTAAAAAATATACTGTCGAAAAATTTAGACATTAACCTATGAGCAACCTTAAAATTCAATAATCACAAACACATTAATTTTAATATTCCTTATTCTAAGCTTTCGTTTTGTGCTCTTTTAGTACTTTAGTATTAATTGAGTGGTTGTCAATCCAATTTACATTTGGATTTTATTAAAAACTAGATTTTATTATTAGTTTACTTATTAATCACCACATTCTAATTATTTCTTTTTTTTTCCCTAATTGCCTTCCAGGTAAGTATGTCGTAGGATATCGCTTCGAGTTATCGTGAGGTTTGGTATAGAAAAGAGAATGTTATGGGTAATGAGTAGCTTTCGGTAATAATTTCATCAATAAATAAAGGTTTCAACTAACATTTCGAAGCATAGATGATATATGATTGTTGAAACGTTCATTTCAAGATGAAATGATTACCGAAGTATTCACGTTTCTCTTTTCCATACTAAAGCTCATGGATAACTTGTATTTTTAGAAAATATTACTAAAGCTCTGGTTAATCTGTATTTTTGGAAAATATTAAAAGGAGAGCTAATAAACAGTTAAACTTTGAGTTGGGACTCAACTCGAAGCTACAACCTGCGGAATAATTGCCCTATAATTTTATAATTAGTTTAATTATTAATGACCGAATTCCAATTATTTCTTTTGTTTTCCGAATTCCCTTCCATTCTGTTTTAAAATGGTATTTTTTTTCGAAATGGTCAAAGAAAACTCTCCCCATGATCATCATTCCACTCGACTTAGCACTCCAAGCGGCAAGAAAGTGGATATGCGGCCCCCAGACCGAGAAGTGGAGGATCGGATTGCCGAAGGAGATAGGGGAAAGGAGGCGATGTTGGAAGGTAAAAATGTTGTCAATGGTGGAGAGTAAGAAGTGGGTCAGGGAGTGGGGGAAAGGAGTATTGATCTCTCCCTGCCACGGGAGAACCGTCTCTGATTCCTCTGTCATTCCACCTCCCCACTCCCTTCACCTCCCCACTCCCACCTCCTCGGCCCTGCACCTGTTGTCAGCTTCGGGATCGTCTTCGCTTAGCCTCCTTCCTATCTACTCTTCGGTCTCTAATATAATTTATATCAAGGGGTGATTAAAATATTATATTTTTATGTTTATTAACTTCATTAGCGCCTGACACCTCCTCAATATAAGGAAGAGAATGACCATAAGATCATGGAACCAATACGTTTGAAAAAAAAAATAATAGATAAACGATTTAGGATACACTGTTTAGTACCAATAAGAAGTCTGCACCAGAGGAGCTAAGAGGGGACCAGGGAAAAATCAAAAGGGCAGGAAAGTATAAATATCTTGGTGAGTGGATAGAACCCAAAGTTGGTGAGAAAGGTATCTTTTATTCGCGCTTAAATAAAATGGAAATGGCGTACCAACTCACCAAGGACATTTATAACAAAAGATTAATGTTGTTGAATGCAAGACTCAGATATTATAGCACTGTTGTACGACCGGAGGTCTTATATGCTGAAGAATGCATATCTATGAATAAGAAAGCCCTGGTAAAAAAATTGGAGTTCAAAGAAAGAAAGATCTTAAGGAAAATTCTCGGCACAATTCAGGACCAAGGTGAAACGATGGCATAACAGTGAGCAGTACACTCATTTTCCGAAAATATCGGATGTTATGAGAAAAAGGAGAATAGCATTTTATGGCCACTTGTTAAAAATGAAACCCACAACATTGACGAACCGGATTTTTACGTATAGCGGATAACTCTAGATTTCCTAATTGTACCTTTTCGCTAGTTTAGTCAAGAAAATCTTCATGCTCCCGAAACTTCATTTTCAGAATCGGACTAAAACCATGAGAAATAAGATGGCGAAGTACCTTAAACAAACTTGCTTATCAACAAATCAAATAATTTCTCCGCCAGAGCCGGATTTGAGCCCGGATTCTTCAGAATAGGAACTTACACTGAGCTAACTCACTCTCATAAATAAGCAGAAAAATTCAAATCATCAAAAAGATTGGATTCTAGTGAATTACAGGTCATCAAGTCTGGAAGTAGATGATTTTTATAATTATTATGCCGATTTTTTTGTGTAATTTATTTGTCCATTGAAGAATTCGTTATTATAATAAACTGTAGTAACTGGGTACATTGAATATGCCTATTTTAAATATATATGCATAATTAAATAAGATGCATAATTATCCATTTCCTACCAAGTCTGAACGGTGAATAGTTTTATACCTTCAAGTGACGTATAATTCGTAATTTATTTCTAATCGAATAGAAAAGCAGCTTCTAGTTTAAATTCTAAATATGGATTCGGTCGTCAATGTCAAGTAAGTAGGTAGCATGCTGTTCTCATTCTTTAATACGTCAAGCGCTGTTGGCGGCAATTATGAGAAGTACTAAATGTATCTTTCCAGTAATTTTTAACACATAAACATTCAATTTCCCACATATAAATCACAGGTAATTATGTTTTTAAAAAATTATGAACTTAAATCATTGATTTGAATCATTATTTAAACTGCATTTATTATGTAAAGGGAATAAAAGTGTTTCCGTTGAATAAAATTTCCGTTGAAACTATATTTAATGGTTTAAAATTTATTTTGAGTTGTGAGGTGATTAAGATTTGTGTGATGCTTCCACATTATTTTTCGATACATTGTATAATTCTAAAAAGTTGTATATTTCCCCTCCACACAAATACAGGAAGGAAGACCAATTAAATCCGCCGGAGGGAATCGGGAGAGTTGCCTTAGCAACATGAGGCTCCTGTTTGGCTTGTCGGAAAGTTTGAGCGGGAAGCCGTTAATATTTAATGAACTTTATCGCTCATTCCGCGCTCTCCTAACTGCATCCATTACATATTTACCCCCTCCATAAGCTCTGTCATGATTATTGTCTCTTGTCTCTATTGCATCTTTGTCAACATGCAATACATCACTATGAATACATCACATAATTGTTTTAAACATAATTTTAATCAGTTTATAATCTAGGGAAAGATTCTCCTCAATGTATCCCAGCTACTTTATTTTTCTGTCCTCCATGGACAATAGGACTACCCATTTTTTTTTTAACGTACATTGGTACCGTGATTTTAGCGATCTTGCCACCCTCGGTATCCTCAATACGCGACGGTACGTCCGCACCTTTCGAGTCGCTCAATGCTTTCATTAATACTTATTTTTCTTAAAGTTCACGTCTCGATTACATAACAGAGTTCCAAACTCCTTCCATTATTTGAACGAATATTATTCGGTACCAAAGGGCCATGAAGCAGATAACCTGGTATGTTAGAGAGGGAATAATATTGAAGTTTGTTCGGGCGCCATTGGTCAAATTTGGATAGGGCCCGTGAAGTAATAAATATTTGATATAACAAGTATTTAAATATTTTTTTCATTTTAGACCAACATTTACACACCGCCAACTATCGTCAGGACATTTAGAGCCCTGAATTGCTGTTCTGAAGGTCTCGGATTCTAATCAGGCTGCTGTAGATAAATGTTTTAATCTGTTAATAGCCATAGATGGATGGACCCTGTGAGATCTGCTGAACCACCCATTATCTGTATTTAATAAATAACCTTGAAGGGTCTTGGGTTCAGTACGACGTAGTAGTGATTGTACTGTATCTAGGAAAACGGTTTTGAAGGGAGGTGACTTATCTAAAATCACACACAACCACCAGGTTTTCCCCCAATAAAGGTACCCAATTTAAAGAGGCTGGATGAACACCAGGAGGTTCGATCCCAGACTGTTAACAGATCAAATAATTTATCCGCTCTAGTGGGATTTCAACCCGGGACCTTCGACCCGACAACTCAGCGCTCCAACAGTGCGTAGAGTTGGTGCCATTCATCTTGGGTATATAAGCTCCCAGAAAAACCGTTTTCTTAGAAGCAGTACTGTCTCTACTAAGTACTGTATTCAAAAATATTCAAGTTCAATGAGAGGTTTCTCCATCCACGTGAATCCCTTATAGGCCAGCGGCCAGATATAAAAAAAGCTCTTTAGGTCACAAAATATTGATTAAGCTGCATTTTTGATATGTTGTAAGGGCATGTAGTGTAAATCTAAGTTTGCAACCGAAAAAACGGATGGGAAAACTTTTGGTGGCCGAAAAACCTCGAAATGTTCGGAGTTAATTCAGTTTTTGGCCTTTATCTCCTATTCTGTGCGTTTTTATATAAAACATGAGTGACCATTTTTTATGTTGATTAAATTTACTAAAATTTGAATCCAACCGCAGCTCTGTAGCTCTACAGATCTACTAATAGATTCTGAGTTACGCCCCTTGGTAATTTTTTTTTTGGACCAAGAGGCGTAACTCAGAATCTATTAGACCTAAAGGCTTCGGTCTGTGCTTAAATTAAAGCTAATTAAATTTACTATAGCTTCATCCCCCATAACTTTCATCATAGGACCACTCCTTTGGCCGGCGTTTCTCACAAAAGTATGCCAAAACTTAAAATTTGGGCTTTTTGAAAAAAATTACCAATTTTCAAAGGGGCGTAACTCAGAATCTATCTGAGCTACAGAGCAAATTTAATCTACATTAAAAATAGTCACTCATGTTTTTTTAATGAAAAACGCACTGATTAGGAGATAAAACCGCAAAACTGAATTAACTCCGAAAATTTCGAGGTTTTTCGGGCACCTAAAGTTTTCCCATCTGTTTTTTCGGTTGCAAACTTCGATTACACTACTCAAACATACCCTTACAACATATCAAAAATGCAACTCTCTTCAATTTTTTGCGACCTTCAAACACCTGTCCTCTGGCCTACTAGGTTTTTGGAAAGAAGATCACAAAAACAATATTTTCCAAATAGACCTTGTATAATTTCTGTTAATAAATATTATCACTTTGTTAAGATCTCACTTATCAATAATTGAATCCTAGTATCTCGGTACATATCAACTTAGACTGAAAAATCAAATCTCTAAGGTTCTCATATAAGTATAAAGTACATACTATTATCTCTCTTAATTCCTTAAAAGTATTTTATGATAAACATTTCTAAAAATATTTTATTTGTTTACTCATATTAATAGTTATTTAATTACTAAACTTTACTAATTTAATAATACCAAATTTCTTGGTGCATTGTATCAGAGTTTTGTACTTTCTTCCAATATTCATATTTTTTTGTTTTGGGGGAATTACAAACTTCATTATTTTATTGAGTTTTCCCAATGTTGGAGTTTTCTCCAACCAAATATTACATTGTTTTTCCAGGTGATTCTGTCATAAGCTGTTTGTTTATTCCCTCCCAAGACTTCCTGAGCTTGGTTATTCCATTAGATTCTTGGTCTGATGGACTTCTTCCTCCTACTTCTTCTTCTTCCTCCAGAGCACCAGTTCATTCTTGGTATTATTTTATCTTCCATTCTCAGTAGGTGATAAAAACACTCATATTGCATAATTATATCGTAAGAACCCATTATAAGATTTTGGATATCCTGCCACACCTAAGTATTCCGGTTACCCTTCTCCAGAAGTCTATCTCCGCGATGATTAGTTTTTTTTTTGCTTTCTTTTTCCAATTTCCATGTTTCACAGCCATTATCATTTTAGCCATTAGAATAGCATGGATTTTTTTGTATGTTTTTAGTAGCTTTTCTTTTTTCTCTGGTTCTTTGGATGTCACATATTTTTAAGGGCAGATACTAGATATTTGAAGTTTGTAGCATTATGAATTTGGGAACCTTTGCTAAACTACATAGTAAAATTTGAAATTTTGTATATTTATATGAAATCCTTTGTTTAAATTGTGAAACTTTCAGATGCAACATCGTTCATTAAATAAAGCAACGAAATATGTGTATATATTTTTTTTTTATGTTTATTGGTGATGTATTATGATTTCAAGCTTATTAATCAAAATTGTTGGGCTAAATTTAATACTGAAACTGCTTGGTAAATTACTTATACAAGAATCTACCTGGATGAAGAAAATCGAATGTAACAGGGAATAGACTGTTATAAATAATGTATTATTTGAGTAACAGACGAACCAATGGTTCATTCGTTCCATTGAATCTAGTTCTTCAATTCCAAGTATTCCCCCAGCACATTTTAGCTATCAACAACTCTTAACAAACAATAGATAAAGGAAAACACGTAAAAATATCTATAATTCTGTTAATGAGTCATCCTAGAAAACTCTTGACAAGAATCAACAAATGAGTTCATGGACTATAACAAAGGTATGTAGTTATAGCTGGAAGTTATAGGATTCCTTCCTTGTAGTCAGAACTTATATATAATATAATCAGAATTCTTCATAACCCCCTCTTCTTTGATAAGATTATAATAAGATAGTAATAGTTTATAGCGGAGTAGAGAATAATAGTCAGCATGGCAGCTTATAATTTATAGTCTTTAGTCTATTGTCAATTGCCGTTTGAGTATTTAGCATAGATAATTTTGTATTAGTCTTGAAATGTAATGTAATTCCATTCTATTCAACAATAAATGCAATTTTCAATTTGCATTTGATTCCAATGTATGTTAAATCAAGGCAATGTCCACCACTATCTATTATCTATTTAGAACAGTGAAAACTTCTTTAGGACTTTTTATAGAAAGTATATTATGCCGTCCTTTGGAAGTAACGTAAAATGGGGTCCCGAGCCTCAGATGTCAGGTACTCGTTAAAGACTCCAAACCCCAACTCGGGTAGGCAAAATTTAAGTTTCCCACTGTAGCATCGATTAGGCATAGCAGCATAAAGTGAAGTTAAACGAAACAAACACAAATTCCCGGCAATTATATTTGTTTCTTACAAAACCTAAATAATTCAGACTACAGTTGATTAAGAAATTCAATGAAGAACACAATTATTCCAAAATTTTGAGTCTATGACTTCTTATTTAATTTGGTTTCCTATGGTCATAAGAGAACCAATCTGAAAATTAACGAGTTATAACGCTTTATTTAAGATACTGTGTTTTATGGGCAATATTATTACTATATTATATCACTCATATTGAAAATTGAATTTTGAGATAGAATATTTTCATGGAATTGCTACTGCGAAGATTTTATTATAAATATTCTGTTCTGATTGATTTATGTAAAATCAATTAGCTGGCCAATCGTTACAGATTGGTCCAAAAACAAGATGGCGGCGAGTCGAATAAAAGGCAGAAAGACAGAATACAGTAGAAGAGAGGTACAGAAGGAATGTATCCGGATGGTGGGGGTGGAGAGAAGAATTGTCATTGGCTGGCAATGGGAATGGAGTGGGAACAGAGTCGAAACGCCCCCTCCACCAGCTCCACCTCTCTCTCTGTCTCTCTCTCTTATCCCTAGTTCTCTCTCCCGCTTCCTCCTCCGTCCAAATACCACCCATTCCACTGCGCAGTTCCAAAGAATTGTAACCTTTCCTTTCTCCGTCTCTAACTCCACCCACTACCGGCAGATGTATCCTCGGATTCGCCGCTTACAGTCCAACCCCCTAAAAGACGGATATCCCACCCAAACGAGTCGTCCCTACTGAATGTAACAGATCTCTTCAACCAAACACAATTAAATGTACATATATTCTACTATGTAACAACCTCTGATTAAAAACTAAACACATATATATGTGAGATCCTTGTAAAAATTAAATTAAAAAAAAACGTCAAGACTGCCAAAAAAGAAAATAAACAAACTTGACATAGTGCTGGACTTTATTTACTGCAAACGGCCTGATTAATCTAACCACTAAAACACAATGAAACTTAACAAATTATATAATAAGATGACATATGGGTGATTCTGTTTTAACTGTTTTTTTTGTTTTAATGCTTCTTATTCTCTGATATATTGTAAAATCAATCAATCATCATAATCAAATTTTAAATTTTCCGTGCCACGGTACTGACCAAAAATAAATTTGGTAGGCATTCTTCAGAAAAATTATTAAATTTATTTATGAATTTATCTAATTAGATTTATGGATTAATTAGTTTGGATCATTTATTGTGAAAAGAAAATTCATAAATTTATAGATAAATTCTAGAAATTCCTATGACCAGGTACTGACATTAAGGTGATTAATGTATTTTTAAGTAACTAATGAGTTATATTACACGAAAGAAGTGATTAAATATGTTCATGAGGATCGTATTGATATAAAAATTTTATAAATAGATTGCTATTAGATGACCAGTGAGTGCAAACAGTACAGGGCATTCTATACTTAGTACATAGTTTATAAAACTAGTTTTATAAAATTAGTTTATAAAGCAGTAAAGCATCTAATGAATACTCTATAACATAGATAATCTCACTGCAATGATTATTTTAAAAATCGAGTACATATATGTAAATAATAAAATAATTTTAAACTCCTAGAGAGCGCAACACTCTAATTGATAATTATAAACAACGGTATTTTTAATAATTAATGCTGTTACTTTCCATGCAGACGGATATTTTGAAGGCAGGCCATAGAGGCATATCTATGCAACTTTGTCCGATCCTGTATGCCACGATGTTCGTGGTACGGAAGAACAAACACACTAGTCCATCCACCTGTTTGACCTACTAAACCGCAGCACTAGAACAACCAAGATATATTCTTAAAACTTTATTATATATAAAATACGTGAAAGTTATGCAATTATTTTAAATAAAAAATAATAATCCATAATCATGTACAAAAGTTGAGAGATGGTACAACTACAAAAAAAGTATTATACTTTTGGAAACTCCAAAATTAAAAGTTTCTTGTTTGATTAACCAGTATGACGAAAAAGTGACTGCGAAATTGTCTGGGAATTGTACGATTTTTTGGGGAAAGAGGAGATGAAAACTGTATTTTTCAGCATTCTTGACCGGAATTTCCATTGAAGTATTTGGACTTTCTCAACTATTTTTTTTTTAAATCCTCAGCTTTAGTACATTTGAATTTTTTTGAAGAGACAAAAAAATATCTTGTTCTGTGCTCGATCCATATCTGCAGTAAACACAATATTGAAGGCGTTGTAAAGGCAGTGCTATCTTGCGAACAAGTGTCCATTCTGTAGCAAACGCATGCCTTTTGTACAAATCAAAAGTTTCAAAACCGAAAATCTTGAAAGTTGCTTTTCTGCAGTTAGCAATTCATTTATTTAGGCAACTTATATTTTTTATTTTCTGTAATTTTATTATATAATGTAATTAATAATATTTTATTTACTTCAATGATTAATAACTATGTAAAGATATTACATTGTAAATAATTAATTACAAAGTACACAGTATACACCGCCATGGCATGTGCCAATATAATAGACAAATAGTCCTTTTATCGTGTTACTTTAAATAATTAGGAAAAACAAATTATGTATGATATGTAAGACTACCAGTTTTTAGTTTCAGTTTTTTGAGATTCAGTGATATAATCGTTAAACCATGTTTTGGCGATTGAATCTCAAGACCTGGAAGTAAAAATTTATTAATTAATTTGTATACGTACATGTTTGCTTTTCTCTCAAATTATTCGAAGTAACGACTGTTTATGAGAAGGAAAGTTTCTTTATTATTTTTTTCCTATTGCACTTAATTTATCATTACCTGAACATCTACGCACTAATCCTCTTCAGCCTAGTAGAAATAATTAAAACTTGTAAGGTATTTGAAAGCAAATTCCATTACAATTCGAATACTTTTTATTTAGGTGATTTTTTTATTAAGTCAAAAAATTTATGGAAGTCATAAATAAAATTTTATTTAAAAATCTAGAATTCACTTGAAATAATATAATCATGTTCTCATGAAAACAAAATAATGCAGGTAATTTATAAGAGTTTTAAACATTTCTATTAATAGTATATCATTTTTCAAAATAAAAACATATCACCTCCCCGCTTATAAGATAAAATTTTAAGGGAAAGTGTTTGAGGGAGGGGGCGCGAGGAAGACAGTAGAAGCTAAGTTGTAGGAGAGCGGGTACCCTCTGGTATTGATTTTATCTCTCTCCCTCTCGCGCCCTCTCTCTCTCCCTCTCTCTCTCCCTCTCTCTCTCTCTCTCTTTCTCACTCTATCTCTCTCTCTTTCTCGGCTCCTACTCCACCTCAATCCGCATTTACATCTGCCCTTTCTGGTGTCACTCCTTCTCTCTCCTTTCCTCGCCCTTCTAGTCTTCCACCCTCTTTCTATACTTAGGAGAAAGCTTTACTGTCCACTCTGAAATAATAATAATAATAAAAACTTTTTATAACCGATTAAATAAGTTATTTTACGGCTCGTTTAAAATAGAGCATTGAACTGGGCTAATCAACTAATTACCGCATTGCTCTTTTAGGCCTAAATGTTTTTGTCTATCAAATAAAAAGGAAGGTTCTAGGGTTCAGTACGTGGTAGACACTGTACTAGGACGGTTATATAGGGAGGTGATTTGTCCGAGACCACGTTGAACCGCGAGTCTGATCCCCGATGAAGGGTGCCCACTGTCATATAAGCTGGGTGAGCCCCAGAAGGGTCTGCAGGTCCCACATAGTCCATAACGGGACCGGATTTTAACCCAGGACCTTTTGCACATCACCCCGCCAAAATATAATGATTTATTGAATATATAGCTATATCAAATTTGTATAATACTGCGAGGGGTAAGCGTTTGATATCCATAATAAAAACCTGATAACATTTCGTTTCCCACTGAACAAGAATATTTTAGTATTCAGATGAAGACAACTACTTTCAAAAAGTTCCCATTAAGATTACATATTGTTAATAATCATTAATAGCTGTTGTTTAGAATATTTTTTCCCCTTAAACAATTGTAACTGCCTAAAAAGGCTCAAATACGGTCTAAAATTTTTATAAAAATTTATTCAATGAAATTTACAACTATATTACACTAATACAACAAGTAAATAGAATGATTGGTACATTTAAATTTTTTTTTGAGTTTCCCCAAAGTTAAGGTTTTCTACAAATAAATTTTAGGATAGTATTTTTTTCCAGGGCTTCCCCACATTTATATATAAATAAATATAGTAAAGTTCGGAATATCTTGATTTATTTTTGTGAAGAAAGGCTGTGATCATTTAACAAGAAACTTTATTGTAATTGCTAATATAAACAATCTGATTTGAAATTCTGAACGTAAAAAACTTTTTAACCAAAGCCGCTCATTCGGTGATACCTACACTGCTCTCCTCCTTTAAGCCGCTTAGCTGACTACTTGGGCAAACTTTGTTAAAACATTGCGAACAAGATGGGGAGTCATTTTAGTTGATAATTCGCCTCATCTCGAAGTCGACTTCCATATTACGCCTTCAGGAATCTTGTAATCCCAAAAGGTACACTTTTACTAATAGAGTTTTTATATAGAATTTATTTTAAAAAAAATAAATCTATACAGTTGTGACACCTGACATTTGAAACTAATAACTTTAACATAATAATAAAAAAAAAAAACTGTACCATTTCAACTCATGAAGGGATTTTGGTTCATGATAGATAGGGACTATACTTTTTCTAGAACAACAGTTGTATAAGGAGATCACACTCAATCGCCAGGTTTTCCCCTAATTCAGGGTACCCATTTTAAAGATGCTAGGTAAGCCCCATGAGAGTCTGTAGAACCCACAGGGTCCATTCTGATGTTAACAGATTAAGCAAATAATCTGCCAAGGCCGATTTTGTACCCGGGATGAGTACGGCATTACAACATGCAACACACTGAGCTACCCCGGTCACTGATAATTAAATATTAATTAGAAATAATAATAAATGAAATAGAAATAAATAATTAGAAAAACAGCATCAAACCAACATTATAATTTTTAGAAAATATTTATGAGAAACGTCTTTCTATTGGAGTTTTTTTATAACAATTACAGACAAGCTCTTGTTAATTTAAGCCTCGGAGGTAATAGTTTATTAGTTTCTATGTTGGAGTTTAAATCGTTAATTTAAAATGAGTCGTATAGAATAACTTTAAAAGTATGCGAATCTGAAAATGGCGAAATATAAGAGGTCTAATCGTTATTTACTATAAAATATATGATGATTTATTAAAATAAATTTTTTATTTGTTTAAAATAAACTTAGAAAATAAATAATAAACAGAGCGGAGTGGCTCAGTGGTCACGCCGAAGGTCATCGGTTCAAATCCCGCTGATGGCAAGACTTTTATTTAATCTGTTAGCAGCCGGAGATGGTTCCTATGGGATCTAGGATCCTCCTGTGGCTCACCCTGCCTCTATAATAGTGAGTACCCAAAATAAGGGGGGGAAATCTGGCGGTTGTGCGTGGTCTAGGACAAATCACCTCCCTGCACAAACTGTACAGCCTCCACCATGTACGGAACCCCAGAACCTTCACGGGTTTTAGTGGCTCAGGTTTTTAGGGGAAAGAAAAGAACATAATTATTGTGTAGTACAAATGTTTTTAACGAAATAGAAAAGTATAAGGACAAAAAAATTCTAAGTATTCAATATTGAGTTATAATTCAATCATGAGTTGGCAATAATTGCAGAAATTCAAAATAATTTAAATGCTGTTATCCAATTTGTCCCTCCTGATAATAGTCGTATGTGTGTGTATTTATGTAATTAGAGAATAACAATTTTTTAATGAAAATATTCATTAGTTATGAATAAATAAAACTTTAAGTAAAACAATTAAAAGATATTGCAAAGTTTTTATCTTCGGAATGCTTGGATCCAATTATAAATTATTTTTAAGATATAAATAAGTAGGAGTGAAAGTTAACGGAAAGGAAGGGAGAGGGAGTGGGTAAAGGACTTAAAGAACTTAACTTGGGAAATTGGTTAAGCCTAATTCCTAAACGTGAACTAAACAAATTAAACTGGAGTGCCTGAATTACCTGGCGGGACCTCTCTCATCGATTTCCCTCAGCGCTTTAGCTCGTTTCCCTTCCATGATTTTTCATATACCTTGCTCTTTTACCTCATCCAGATGATTATTTAATAACTATATTTCCATATGTGGATGTGTTTGTATACGTTTTATTTAAAAGTCGAACAAACATATTAAACAAAATATTTCCTTTTTTACACCCCTCCTCAAAGACGAAGACAATCTAAATTCTGTGACTGCTATCACAATAACCCAATATTTTAATGATTAATGATTATTATTAAACAATATATTTTGTATACATTATTAAACGCAATGTGAATGACACCTCAAAAATTGTATAAAACAAAGCAAAAATTATTTTTTTTTTTTTTTTTTTGAATAACCAGTTAATAATACAGTTATAGAGGAAAGATCTTAAAAATATGCAGAGAAACGGCCAAAAATAATCAAATGGACATATTACTTCAGTTGAAAATTTCTTAAATTAAAAAATTCGTTTATGACCACTTTATATAAAGTAATAAAAACATATAAAAATAATAACATTCCCTACTTCACAATCAACATCAAAGACGAAACCGATCTAAACTCGGTTACTGAAATCACAATAACCAAACTTTTCAATATTTTTTAAATATTATTATTAATTAAAAAATTAGTCAAGCAATTTGAATGACACCTGAAAAATGGTATGATGGAATAACAGTAAGATAAAACTGTTTTTATATGATTATTACAGTGAATAATATTGTTTATAGAGGAAAGGGCTTCGAAAAGTCGGTAAAAATGTCAATAAACAATACAATAGAAGAGTTATAAAGATATTTAATCATAAAATACTTTATAATTTATATAAACTAATAAAACAATTACTATTTTTTTCAAATGTGATAGTAAGACAAAATAGCAAAATAATGTATCTAGTTTAATCAAAATCAAGAAAAAAATGTATATAGTTTGTTCTTTCTAATTATTAACTAGGTTGTCGCGCAAGGTGAAAAGCATTACAGTTTTTAAAAGATTATAAAATTACTAATATCGAATTATAATTAGACAACAGTAAATAATATAAAAATAATTCAAATCTTGATATCTCATTGCTTCTTATGCTCCTAATAATTTAAAATTATTTTATTGTTGATGTCTTGGCCTAATACTTTTATTAAGTTGTTTGATATTTCAGCCATAGCTATTCTCGGACCGATTATTTTAATATTTTGTATTAAAACATTTCTTCTAATACTCAAATTATTCTTGTTATCATTTGAAAAGTTCTGTTGTTAAGAAAAAAACCCTAGCACTACATCTTATAATGAAATCGAGAATTATTCTCATATAGAGAGTTGCGAATTTTATTCGGATGAAACCTATAAGACGTTTCAGTAATTATATTGGTAAATTTTAAATATTATGTAGGAAGGAAATAACAGGGTTAGTTGTTATTTAAGTTTTTAGATATCGGAAAGATTGATTTTTAATAGTTTTAACTTTTAAATTTAAATTAAAAAATTTAAGATAATACATTTTACAATTATTCTTATCATTGAAGGTATCATAATAAACTGTTACCAGGTTTATTTATAGGAAAGAAGTTACAAATAAAAAAAATATTCTTTCACGGCAGTAACATTAATTCTACGTATATAGAGATCTCTACGATATCGGAGTTGAGTACCTGTAGCCCCTTCAGTACGCTATAACGCTAAACCGCAAAACAGATCAGTGATGCTGAATGCAGCACTACTCAATTTAAGGGGCCTCACACATTTCAAGTGCACTAACTGATAGTCAGTATTATTTTGTCTACTGATCATACTTGAACTTTATTTATTAATACTACTAGGGTAATTCTACAAATATTTCAAGAACTTGAGATTAAAGGATCTGCAATATAGCGGAAAATATAAAACGTCTTTAGGTAATTTTTATTTCCAAGACTACTAACACGTGTAGTTGAGTAAACAAATCTATTTCCTTTCCTTCTTTGGTTTAAAATTTTGAATGATCAAATATATTGTATGAAATAAGATTTTCGACACCTGCCTAATACGTTTGAAGACCACTTCTCGGATTTGTCATCCATGCAATCTTTTTTTTGTTAGTGAAATATTATTTTATCCTTGAAAAACGAAAATATTTAAATATGCTTAGTTCTTTACTAGCTTATACATTTTTTTCTTTAAAAAATAAATAATCGTTTATATTGTACAAATAAAGGAAATTTAATAGATCCTCAGGATGAATAAGATGTAGGAGCGGATGAAAGCATATTGAATTCTTCATGATCAATAATATATTTAATTTAATTCATATTAATATTTTATGCTTCTATTTACCATATTTATTAATTACATTAATTTGTAGCCATTGTATTTGTGTATATGTATATATATATATATATATATATATATATATATATATATATATATATATATATATATTACTGACAGAATATATTGTTATACATCCATATAACCTAATTTATAGTTATAAATCCATACAGTGAAAATAGCAGAATATATAGTTATGTTTATTTATAAGGAAAATAATGATCTTTAAAAGTTGAGCATTCAATAGCTAACAAGATACATATGAAAAAACGAATCATTAATTTACAATTTTTTTAAAGAATATTATCAACCGCTAGTTAATATTATAAACTCTAAAGCAGTTCAATGTTTTGTTTAATTTTTTCTAGGTGTGTTTACTATAATTCCCAAAATTTCTACCACTATGAACGAAACCAAATAGTTAGTGCTCTCAGAAAAAAATAAAAGAAAAAGGGAAAATACCATAGGAAAAGCATAGAGCCGCTTTAAGGAAATATAGGAAACGTTACTCGGTAGAGATAGAGAGAGGGGGGGGATGGAACTAGAAGGGGCAGAAGCAGAAGAAGAAGGAGACAAAACGAAACGGGATGGAGTAGAGTAGGAGAGGGAGAAAGGGCAGAGCACTTGGCAGAGCTCTCTTATTGAATTATTAAGACCTGCGCACTACCTAAGGTGCCCTTACTTCACAATCCTTCTATCTGTGACAAATCTTAACCGCCCAATTTCACATCCACGACCGTTTGTCTGAATATATTATCACTAATCCTTATCAATAATTTAGCCCCCACCTCTGAACAAACTACAACCGAAATATACTAATACTTTAATCCTGAAAATCAGAGAAATGGATATACATAAACAAAAATAAGTAATGGTTGTAATATTCCTTATTGAACGAATCACTAACGAAGGAGCCCTGATACAGCGATAGGATATTGGAAAATACAGAGGCGATATTTTGGGAAGTTGGGGGTGAACTTGAACCCCATGACCTGGCGCTTGTAAACACAGGCCAGCACTCATCCTCTCTTCCGACTCTTCCAACACAAGGCATATTTTTTTATTTATATTGAAGAGACGTATATATTAATTTAAATAGTTTCACTAGGCTTTAATAAATAAAAGAAATATTTAATCTGATTTCAGCGATTAAAATTTTATTATTATCAATCTTGATTCGATTTATTTGTTTTCTAAGTTTCGGCAATATTTGAATTTGTATATGATTACAAAACCCTGAAAAATGCAGTCTCTAAAATAACAATAATAAAACCAGTTGAAAGACATAGCTTTACTTAAATACAAATCAGAGTTAGTACATCTAACATCAAAGATCTAAAATTAGATTAATTCTATCATTATCATAGTAATTAGGGTTTCATTTTTTAAGTTTATTTATTAATCACATTAAATATTTTTTTCAGATGTTATAGAATTCATTTCAACTTTCGCTATGATAATGACTAATATAATTCTTTTCAAATTTAATGTAAGTGTATTAAAGATTCGTTAGCCTTACACCTAAAAAATGTCATGAATTAATTCTCTTGAAGTGAAATAGACACCCTTACAAATCTTTGCAACTGAATTATTATAAGAATTATAGGTTGCATTTAAGTTATTTCAATTAAAGTTTTGTAATTTTACTTCCCTCGTAAGGAATAAAATTAAATTGGGTAAAACAAAGTTTGTAAAAGTGAACTCTATATTACACAATATACTTTTTTTCTTTTCTGAAAAAAGGATATTCTGTAATGTAGTAAAAATGTTCGTCTCTTCATTAACCAACTCGAAGGAGTAAGTTTCGGATTCATAAAATATTTCTTAATTCAATACTTAAATAATATATTTACATACCATTGCCAATAAACATCATAATAAAAGTGGCAATAATATATAAATCGATTAAATGAGAACTTTTTTAATTACGGATTGAAAGTAATATATTTACATATTACTGATTGAGTTCGTCAATGCTACAATATATTAAACATGATATAACTAAAACATTCTGATAATAATAAAACGTAAGTTTATATCTAAAAATCGTTTTATTGACGGCTTTATTTTTAAGAAGGTAACTAGAGGATAATGGCCGATTTTATAGCATGTAAACACCGGCGGCCACTTCATTAAGTTTATCAGCCATAAGAAGATACGAGGCGGCGAGACGACTCCTTGGGGCGATAGAAATACAGAAAGGGCAGTGGGAGTGGAATTGTCATTGGTCGATTGGGTTTCTAGCTCTGATTCCGATTGGTCGAGGAATGGCCCCTCCCACGGCAATAGATAATACACAATGCCAACTCTGGAATCGTATTGATTCTTAAGGCGTGGCCGCTTCCCCCCCTCTTCCTCCTTCTACCGCAATTCTCCTCCCCCCCACCCACCTTCTACTCCTCGTGTCACTACCCCCCTACTCCCCCCCCTCCCACCCCTCTTCCCGAGTGAGAGAGAAGTTTTATATGAAATTCTATCCAACTCGGGTATTAATTTTTAAAACGACTGCCGCTAGGAGCCACCGAACCAGCTTGAATATTTTATACCTGACATTGCTTTTTCTACCGACTACAGAGCGTATAAATTTCGGTTCTCCGTCTCACCACCCCCACCCTTTTATCAAGGGAAATTCTTTTCTTCTTTCGAGCGTTAAATATTTTATAAAACCTTGGGAGAGGAGTGAATATATATTTTTTTCTTTTTTTTTTTTTTTGTTAAATAATGGCTCCGGGAGTTTTCTTTACTAGACAAAACTGAAAGATGATGTTCTCCTTCTTGACTGTTTAAATTCTCATTAACAATTTAGGAAAAGTTTATTTTTATACTCCCAGAATAATTTTATTGCATATAAAACTTGAACCTAAAACTTATACACACTAAGCACCATTCTGCGAAGGTGCTTTAGCGTAACAACCTAGTAAGCCCAAGATCGCCGGTTCGTACCCCGGGAGGTGACCCTAGGATTATTTAAAGGGAATAAAATATCTTTGCCGTTTTTAGAAGGGACAGGGGTCCCGAGCCTATATAATGTCAGGAACCAGTTAAAAATCCATATCCAAATTAAATCAGGAAGGCAAAATTTAGAGCTCTTCCGATTAGCCGTAGCAGCACATGACAAGGTGCTAAAATGATTAACCAACTTTATTTTTATGTATAATATTTACATAATTAAATATTTTTGACACCGTGGCATTCAACTCAGTGCTCTTGGGCTCAGTACACAAGGATACAGTTCTGGAGTAGAGACTATGTTGTTCCTAGGACTACGTTTGAGGAAGAAAGTGATTTGTCTGAGATCGTATTCAACCGCCAGGTTTTTCCACCAATTAAGTTACAGAGGATAAGCACAGAAGGTGTTATAGGGGGTTTCCAGATCCCGCAGTGTCCATTCCCGGCTGTTCACAGATTTAATAAATTATCTGACAAAGACGGATTTTATCCCGGGATCTTGGGCACAGCAACTCATTGTTGAGTCAACCCATTTCCCTAATTAAATATTTACTAAACTGAATATAATATGAATTTATTAAATGAATATTATATAATATACGGAAATAGCCTGGTAGACAAACATTTTTTATATTGATTCAAGTAAGACCGTTGGAAATTAATATTATCTAGTTTAATTAAACTATATTTAAGAACATCTAAGTATGTTTTTATCTGCAACTATGTCTTTCACCGGTATTTTTTTTATTCATTTATTTATCAAACCACGAAAAGTAAATATTTTGGGAATATTGGACTTTTCAAACGCAAATTTTTTTTAAGATGCACCAATACTAGGCTATACAAAACGTTAATCACATCAGTACTTAAGTTCATAAATATGAACACTCACTGGTGCAATGAAATGAGCTCCAATTTTTTGAGTGAAAGGTTTTGAGGAAAATTTAATATAAAGGAAAGAATGTATGGAGGCTAGGGACTATTGCTAATTCCTTGTATAACGTTGCTCATGTTGGCCAATTCATCAAGATACGCCGAATAAAATAATTAGCCCATTTAATAAGAATTGCGTGTTATAAGAATAATGAGCAAGCTCTAGAAGGGTTCTACAATTGGCCTCGGAGAGTTAGTGGACCAAGCAGAAAATAGATGGAAAATCTTGAAGAGGTGTCTTTAGATTATTAGGCCTCACTGGATGGAAACTAAAGACTGGAACAAAATTGTTGAGGAAGCCAAGGCCCACCCCATCTATTATTGTATCTAGTTGTGAAGCAATGCAGTAGCCGAATGCATATTTACCTCTATATGATCACGTCACCCAGTTCAGTCCCGCCCAATTAGTGTAATGTTCCACCAAGGCAAAATTCATTGAGTGACGCAAAACTCGACGTCATTGAACAGGGCTGGTGTCCTTAGTCTAGCCATACCCTTTGGCTATCTAGTTGTGTTAAACGGAGTAGCTCTGTGGTAAAGCGTGGAGTTGCTGTGTAGGAGGTCCCGGGTTCAAAACCGGCTGTAGCAGATAAATTGTTTAATATGTTAACAACCATGAATGGGCCTAAGGGATGTGACTCCTGGGGCTCACGCAGCCTCTATAATATGAGTATCCTTAATCGATGGACAAAACTGGCGTTTGAGCAGGGTCTCGATCCTAGACAGTCTCTACTACGTAATGAACCCAAGACCTTTCACGCGTTTTAGTGGTACAGGTTTTAGGATCTTTAAAGTCGCATTTAAATTAACCGTCTATTAGATTCCATCTTCCTCCTTATCCCTCGCCTCTTGTTTTCCCCTATACCAGTATTAGGTCGATCGGTAACGAATGTGAATTATTCCGATTCTCAGCAACTTCAGTCAATAACAGATATTAGATGGGCTGAAAAATCAATAAGGCACACTTGTAGATCTGCCCCGAAAAAAATCATCAGATCGATTGACCTCATTTGAGATGTAAATAGAAGGAGGTATTACAGTTGATTAACAATGAAGTATACATTTTTTTTAAAGCAACATTTTTGGGTCATTTTCAAAAAACATTGTCACATTCACTGTCCCTCACCTTGCAACCTTCATTTCTCGGTTAATAGTTCCTTATTTCCAAGCCATTAAACTTGCTGAATAAACTACGTATCTGAGCCATAAATATTATGTGCTCAGATTCCTCTAAGCTGATTGGTGTGAAGATCCAATGTCATAATGGTGTCACGTTAGTTACCGCCCCACAGCTACTTCCGATTTTTCAAACAGTGATTTAGTGCTGAATAAGTTCTTTAAATTCTTAAAAATATTGTCGGCAATCATTTGTAGGATGTTATAATCCTGGGCCTCACCCAGCCTCTAAAATGTGAGTATTCTCAATCCTTGGGCAAACCTGGTATTTAAGCATGTTCTCGATTCTAGAGATCATGATACAGAGCTCCCGAGTATTTGAAAGGGGCAATACTACTTCAATTTTAAGCATATGATTCGCAAGAAAAATTGTCCAAAGATTTTTTCAATTAGTTAAATCATATTTGTTATTGATCCAATGGCAGTTATTGATCCAATGACAGTTATTGATCCAGTGGTAATACTGATTCAGTGAAATGGCGGGAAAAATGCTTAAAAAATATGAGAGTAGAATATATTTTTAAATTAAAAAATAAATCACTAAAAAAAAGAGTCACGTTAGTTACCTTAAAAGGTAGAAAATCACTTATTTCTTTTTATTTAATTCTTATATTTTATTTATGGTAAATCAAGCTAAATTTTATTAACGTCACAGTAAATAAAATAACACATTTCTAGAACTAAGCGCTTCGATGATTTTATAGTAACCATTGAAATATAAATTTAATAACGGAAATTATACTTATGTTCATGAATTGTATTACTTAGTTAATTCATTTAAATTAAATAAATTAGATATAAGACAAATAAGCTAGGAATCTGTGGCTATGGATCGATGAGATATGAGCCCTGTTTGGATGTGGGCTATTCGGCCAACCCTAAGGGTCCCCATCTTTATCGATCACCTCCTTATTTCGGTTTCCATTCAAGAAGGGGGCCTACAGAGAGGCCTCTTAAATTATTTAAATTATAGTTCTTTTATAAATTAATATTATTGTAAATATTTAAAAAGTATAAACAATATAAATAATAATAATGCCACTTTGACTATGGTTGACTTTGACTATCCGTAGACTTTACTTCCTTGGTTCTTTCTTATATCAAACTATCAACTCACAACATCCGTCTTAATCTATAGTCTCCTACAATTCAAATCCTCTATCCAATCCCAGGGCACAAGATCTCGCCCTTCTGATCTTTATACCCGGTCCCACAGAACCAAAACTTTTGAGCGTTCCTTTCTAGCCCGTTCTATCTCTCTTTGGAACTCTCTTCCTCTCGATATCTGTCATGCGTCTTCTTTAACCTCATTTAAATACAAACTTTTCCTACATCTTCTAAATTCCCAATCAGATGCTTTATAATCAATAAATAACTTATAGATATATTCAAATTGATCGATTGATGAACTACTGTAAATATTCCTCACCCATAATGATATCATTTTTTGTATTATTAGATGCTATTATTTATTCACTTATTTTTCCAAAAGCTTATTTCTTTTTATTGTAAATATGTCTGTTCTTTTATTTTAATTTTGTATCACATTTTCTGATTTTCTACCAAAACATACCTGTTTAGTTATTTACTTTCAGGATATTATGGAATTATTGTTTTATTTTGATGTAGGCCTTTGGCCAGATATATATTCATTTAATTTTGTTCATCTCTTTTATTCTAAAGGGACCTGGTCCCAGAATAAAATTATTTTTCTATTCTATTCTATTCTAATAAATTTATGAATCATGTTATTTTTTTCATCGACTCAGATTACACCTAGAACGTGTTAGTCTGAATGTTCGTAAACATCTAAGAACGTTACTTTTTCGAGAGAAATGCATAACCGACTTATAATTTTGATGGCTCAAATATTCTTTATCAATATCTCTAGCTCAAATTAATAAAAAAAAAAATAATGAATGCCTTTAACGTTTTCGGAGAAGAAAATGGTCCGGGTGGAGGTAAATAAAATTATTTAATTTCAATACAATTTAATAGATTAATTTGTATTACATTCTTTACTATTTAATTGATAATAATCTATAATTATTCCCTCTATAATTATATTATTTTATATCTGTTGCCCTTATGTATTTTTATTATTTACTAGCTGTCCCGGCAGACGTTGTTCAGCCCTATTACCCTAAAACAAAGGGCTCCCAAATTTTCTCCAACCATTTGAATGGCAACTTCATCGATTGTTGGTCCATTGAAACATCTCGCATGTTTTCCAGCAAGAGTTTTATCAGCTCTGATTAACATTTTATGATTACCAGATGGCATAAGATCCAGTGTAGTTTTAAACAATGTAATCAATTGATTTTGTTGATGAATTTTATTACATGATAGGGACTGAACCCTAATAAACTTTTACTAACAACTAACGCGCCATTGTTTTGCTTTAACTGACGTCAAATGTTTGACAGCTGGGAACAGAGTGGGTTGTATGGGAAAAGAAGTATTGTTTTAATTATTTAGATAGAAGATAGCTAAGATTCCAGTTATTTATTATATCATAGGGACTGAACTCGGAATCTATTAGACATACAGTAATTACTTTTAAAAATGGTTATCTATGTTTTTTTCTTTAAATGCACCGATTAGGAGATACAGGCCAAAAACAAAAATAACTCCGAATATTTCAAGGTTTTTCGGGCACCGAAGGTTTCCCTCAAAATTTTTACGGGTTGTCTCTCCATAAGAACCTTCTTTGCGCCTCACCAAAAATTTGAAGACAAAAAATTAGCCGAATTGTTCTCTAGTTTTGCGCTTAGCAAGAAAGTGGCGATTCATTTTTATTATATAGACTATGTATCATTTTAATTTGTCTTGTATATTTAGCCCTTCGGAAGACCTGCAATGTGTGTTGAAACGTTGGCATTCCAATAACTTTCCTCCTTATTTAAGAGATTTTTTTTGGCCTCCTCCTGGACCATTTTCCTCTTTGTATATATAAGGTCAGCTAATATTATTCAAGATGAACTTAGTTTGAGAGTGTTTTCCGTTTTTAAAAAATGTTTTTTAAAAAATCCCACTATGGATTTTCAGATTAGTTAAGTAAAATTACTCGTTGTATCCTGTGAACAACTTTGAGTTCAAGACACTAAATAGATGTAGAATAGAATAGAATAGAAAAGTAACTTTATTCTGGGACTAAGTCCCTTTAGAATAACAGATATGAACAGGAAAAAAACATAATATTTATCTGGCCAGAATGCTAAAAGTTACAAATCATAAAGCGTGTAGAAAATGACAGAAAACAATTTAAAAAGAAATATATAAACAAAAATAATAGTAAGTAAATAAACAGTACAGATCTTGACAAGATATTAAGCAATTAAAGCGAATAGATAAATCCATAGCTTTTGTTAGATGCATGAGCTAGCATGCAATAATTTCTTTACATGATGTACATCTTTTCAAAAAGCAAAATTAAAAGACCCAGAACTAAATAACACAATGAGTTATTCTATACATTACATTCTAAGCAAATGACTAACCTGCTTAGAGAGTATCCTTTTGGGAAGCTAGGAGGTGTTGAAAAAGCAAGGATTTGAATAATGATAGAGAGGGAGTATGACGGATATTAGGAGGGATTGAGTTCCACACTGTGGAGGAGCGGGCGAGAAAGGAAAGTTCGAATGCTTTAGTTCTGTGTGAACGTATATAGAGATCAGAAAGGCGGGATCTTGTTTTATGGTGTTGCAAGATTTGAATTGGAGGAGACTGTAGATATATGAAGGGTGTTGAGAGTGAGTGGATTGGTATAAGAATGAACCGAGGAAATATTGTCTTCGGAAGGAAGGGAAGAGCCACTTTAACTCATCATAGAGGTGGGAGACGCGCGATCGCTTCGAAGTACCAAGCACAAATCTTAGTGAGCAGTTCATTATTCTATTTAGTCTGTCTTCAAGCATTTTAGAGAGGCTTCCATATACCACGCTACAATAGTCAAAGTGGGGGAAGATGAGAGAAGATACGAGAAGCTTACGGGAAGATTGTGTAAGGAGATGACGAGAAGCTTACGGGAAGATTGTGTAAGGAGATGACGAGAACGATGGAACAACTTCAGGGAACTAATTGACCGTAGGGATATCTGGGCGATGTGGGATTTCCAAGAAAGGTTTTGGTCGATGGTGATGCCTAGGTTTTTCACAGAGGAGGAGATCATGATAGGATGATCGTTTAGGAGTAATGTTGGGAGGGTGTGGATGGATGTAAGTAGGGAATTGGAACCTAAAACAATGGCCTGCGTTTTCATTGCGTTCAATTCCAGTTTGTTCAGCTTTGCCCAGGCACAGATCCTATCTAGGTCTTCCTTAATACTACTGAACGCAATAAATAGCTCGGAAGGAGGAAAGGACAGATATATTTGGAAGTCGTCAGCATATAGATGATGGGAACAGTGGTGAACAGATTTAGGGAGATACCTGAGCCCTGTGCCACACCTGAGGAATTAGTGAGGAAAGAGGAAAGGGGATGATTAGGTATGTATTGAATGTTTTTAATCTAACCTTTTAAAAAAATGTTAACTATAAGAGAAATGAACTACCAAATTTGAAGTCTGATGGCGTTAAGTACTTAGTGAATGTTCTAGAGAAATATGATCTAAAAAAAACTTAAAAAAAAAATCCAATATATTTTTATTATTTTCGACTTAATATTGATCTTTCAAAATGCCAATCTTTAAAGAACATTAATATAAAATTTAGTATGATATCAAAGAAAACCCATTCTAGGGAAATAGCTTATGTATATCACAAACTTATTCGCCCTGAGGTGCTGAATGTTCTTGCAAACGGACTTAAACGTATTGATAGGTTGTTAGCGATCTTCATGTCCATGAATATTCAACCTTAGTGTAGTAGTTGACGGCATACCACCACAATACGGCTCATCGGTTTACATTATGTTCCATACATCTGCAAATGCCAAAATACATAGAGGATTGGTTAATTAATGTCACTTTATGCTATTAGGTCTAATCGGAAGATGCTAAAATGGGAGTCTTAAATTTTGCCTAGGTATAATTAGAATAGGAACTTTTAAGGAGTGTCTGACACCGCATGGGGTATGGAACGCCATTTTACGTCCCCTCCGAAGGACGGCATAACTAAGGATTTTTTAACTACCTTTAAAAAATATCAAGACTACCTGCTGGGCTTCGAATCTGCTACTTTGACACAGGTTATTTATTGTGCTGACCCCTACACAACAGTTGACCAAAAATTGTCATGTGAATTAAGAAAATTAAACTAATTAATCAATGAATTGAAGGGACAATATTCGTTTGGATGTGGGTTCAATCTTCAGGGATGTTAACTTCACCGACGCCCTTCCAACCTATGTTAAGTTAACTTCTTATTCGGGATTTCCTATGTATAGTTATCCTTAAAAATAATATGGCATCAGTTAATTAAAAAGAGAGATTATTCAAGATTTTTTTATTTGGAACATTCATTTTCTACAAATAAAAAAAAAAATTATTTATAAAAGTTTATTCCGCATTTGTTAATAACAAAGGGACAAAATCAAACTTGTACAATATTTTAAAATAAAGTAAATAAATCTACTCTTTGTAATTCCCGATCAAGGTATGAAGTCATGCCTATTTTTATATATTTAGTTATTTTTTCTCGAAACGGCCTTTTAATGTCACTACTTTTTTTTCTCATTTTCGTATTTCTTTTCTCTCAGTATTTTCTCATCATTTCTACGTACCTTTGCTTCCTTTCTTTCGACCACATAGCGCCCTTCCGTTTTTCTTTATTTTCCACAAGAACCTAGATTTCTGTTTTTTTTTTACCATATTTTTTTCTATCTAGGGAGTTTCTTGTTTAGTCTCTCTTGGTCCATTCTTACCGTGTGCCCGAAGAATCTTAGTCTTCTGATTCTTACTTCGGTTTCTAGGTCTTTCTTCTCCTGTAAATTTGATTTTATTATTTTTATAATTAAAAATAAATTTCCTGTTAATAAGGCTAAAAACTCCTTGACTCTTATGACTCGATGAAACCTTCACCATCATTACTTCGACACATTTAGTAAATACGTCATTAACATAGTGAAATGTCCTTCGAGTGGTCCTACGAAATAGATGCGGATCTATACCCTGGCCTGAACACTTCCTAGAATGTATCGTTTTTGTATTTGGGTTCAAATTTTCGCAGCAAGGTCAAAAATCCCGAAAGACATCTTCATAGTCTTCTAGAATCATCGGCAATCAATTTGAAGGAAGGTATTCATTTTTAAAATACCAAGATGAATTATATTAAGTTAGTCCAATATTTTTGGTATGTATTTTAGACTATCACTTCGGAAAATACAGCCAACTTTAAAAGAAAGCATAATTTGTCCTTCTCGGTTCATAGATTTGCTGAGTCTCCCTTACTAGTTTCCTCGACTTGTTCCCTTGTGACTAACAGAGTTACTGTTTGGAAAATCTGAAAACGTGAAATCACATCGAGTTATATTATGGTAGACTTTGTGATGGGAAGTCGTGAGAAACATTCGGTATTAGGATATGCTTTGGTAATACAAATCAAGATACTCAAGCAAAAGAAATGGCATATTGAAGAACCCAACTTGCAGATTCGTTTGTAGGACTATGACTAGTTCTAAAATGAATAACTTCTTCTTCTTCTTTCTCTATCTCATTTGTGCTTTTAAGCGTGGAGTAGTCTCGGACCACCTTCGGTATCTGTCGGTATCCTGGGCCTTCCTTCTCATCTCCACCAGGATCGACCCCCGCTCTCGGCCGAGCCTATCCATATAACTATTATATACCATATGTGATTCTCGGGCGTCCAACCGGTCTTTGCCCTCTCGGTCTGGCCTCCATCAGCCACCTTGGTCTACGCTCGTCCCCCATCCTGCAAATGTGCCCATACCACTTGAGCTGGCGTTCCTCTATGACATCCCTCACATGTCTAACTCCCAGGGTGTCTCTAATTGTTCTGTTCCTCACTCAGTCTCGTCTCGTCTTTCCCGCAGCTCTTCTGAGATAATTCATTTCTGCTGACGTCACTCGTGAGGCATTCTTGTCCAGGAGTACCCAGCTCTCGGCTCCATATAACAAGACCGGGAGGAAGACAAATCTAAAGATTCAATCATGTTTAATGAATTAAATATGAAGCTGATTAATTTTTCTCTGTCTTTTTACATTCCTTACTCTATTTGAATATATTGTTTTTATAGTATTCAATAGGAAAAATCCAGAAAACAAAGTCTCTAAATTACTGGAACACAAATCAGTCCTTTCACCTATTCCGGCATCGTCAGGACACACATCAAAGAAGTCTAAGTTCAGCATACCAACATACTCATCTAATAGAGACACCAACCTTGCTCCTAGATGCTCCACAATCAACTAAGCCAAAGCAAGGTAATACACTCCAAAGACAAAGCCTTAAGTCTCTAAAATACTGGAAAAACAGTCAACTGGATGGTTTTGTTCCAATATTTTAGATACCTATGACTTTGTTTTGCGGATTTTTCCTATTCCATTCTTTTTATAAATTATGTTTCTTAGGCATATCAATAGGTTGAGGTGCATTAAAATGGATATTGCCTCTAAAGAATCTTAGTGGAGTCAGATTCCGACAATGGTGAAACGTTAATTTTTCATTGGTTTCATGAAAAATTAACGTTTCACATTACAATTACATCAAATTACATTTTTACAGTGACATGAAAAAAGATTATATTTTTGACATAAATTATACATCCATGACTTGTAAAAAGGTGGATTCATCACCATCTAATTCTACAAACACTGGATCCACAGAATTTTTTCAAGTACTAGAAACAGCTTTTACTCAGTATATAAGTTTAAACGTACCTAAATATAAAATTATTACTTGAACTAGGCTCATCCATGATTTTAAGCAGATGAGATTGACTCAAATCGAGTGAACAAAAATACTTAACATCACACTGAGCCATATATTTGAATATTAGATCTTTTAGATAAGGATTTAATGTAGACTTGTACTTCGCACACTGACTGACTTATTTAGCTTCACAGCAAAATGCAATAGACAAAACTTTGGTTTCTGTTCTCTGGGTTCTTTGACTTATTATTTTTACATAATGGTCATGGTTTCATAATGGTACCAATAGGCGATATGGGCTGATCACATAGATAATACTTACATATAAATATGTATGCTAAAGCTTCTTATTGTGTAGGAGATTCTAAAAAGTAATCAGCAACAAGGTAAAACAGCGATTCCTGTATTTAGTGCCAGCAAAGTACATTTGTCTTTTCAAAATAAAATGAAGACATGTTTTGATCTTGAAATATTTGACCATAAAAACTGCACTCAAGCCTATAAACTGTAATATAAAATAACAAATGTGTTCTTGATGTAACAAACTAGTGGTCTTAACTTAAATCGAAAACTTCAGCCTGCTTCCTGATATTCTGTAGATAAAAAATTGGTTTTAATTTGGTATTTAAAGAGATTGTGTATATGTAGCAGTACCATCAAAAAGAAAAAAAAACATGGGAAAGGAAGGAAAACTGCAGCTTTGTCAGATTGTCATGTTATGTTTTTCATTATTGTGATTTCAGTAGCTGTTCACCAATGTTGTAAAAATTTCTGTAGCAACTGTTTGGTTTCCTCAGCATATCATTCATGAAGTGTCAAAAATTTATCTTCTGCATGTGCCCATGTCTAAGGATATAAACAATTAAATCACATAAATGAAATTATTTTTTCGATAGGACTATTTTATTTATGTAATCATCGAACAGAGACTAAATATATGATATTCTTCAATCTCACTTACCCAAGAGGCTTAAGCTCAGTAACTGAGGTAAAGAATAAAATCTATGCAGAAGAACAAGTCAGTGAACAGACAAGAGGCAAAAACCGAGATGGATTAAGTTTGTTGCAGAACTTGAACCTAGGCAGTGATGCTGGATTAGCTCAAAATGAACCAAGTAAGGTAAGATTGACAACTGCAAAAGGGCAAACAACAGAAAGCAGTAGAAAAGTAAGATAGGTCCTAGAGACACTCAAATCCAATCTTTTAAGGAAGCTTTGAGCACGGATCTACAACTAAAGGAAGAAAAGACTAATATGAAAGAAAAAATAACTGTTTGAAGTTTGATAAAATTGTGCAACTATTGCTGGAAGAAATGAACAGTGGTTTAGTATTGAGTTACTTAGAGCTTATAATGAGGAAATTAAGGACCGGCGAAGAAGGATAAAGTTATAGTAGGATAAAGTAGTAGTAGAAAAAACAACAACAGGAAAGCAAAAGAAAAGCAGTAAAGTTTGTGGAAAGAAAAAATAGAGAAATTAATAGGGGGTTAAGAAAATATTACAGCAGAAAACGGATGTATATCAAGATACAAACGGATATGAACTTGATGAATAGGTGGAAAAGACATTTTGAAGAAATAATCAACACTGGCTTAATCTACACAAGATGAAGCTTATTGTGCAACTAAATAAAGGAATACAGTAGAGAATCCTTACTTCCTTAAACATTGATCCAACTCCTGGTGGAGAAAACATTCCTGTTGTGGTCCTGAAATGGCAGAGATTCTCTGCATCATAGTCCATCACAACATAATACTCACCAAAAGTATCAATAAGAAAATGCCTTACATAATGGTTTTGAAGATTTATTTATGAAAGTGAAATAATAGAATATAATTTAAACAAATTTAATTCCTCGTGTAAACATTACAATATAAGAATGCATATATATACAAATATTCATATTTGGTTTGAAAGCAGAATATAAATAGTAATATAAAGAAAAAATAAGCTAAGAACAGAATTCAGCATCCTACAATTTATGTCATTACCTATCATATTAATGCTACCAGTTTTTTAGTTTTATTTTTTCAACCATTAATAATATTTGATAATGGTAAAATGACAATAGACAATCAAATGAACTAGGCACAATTCGATAGAAAGTAACTTGCGATTTCTACTAACAAAAACAAAATATACATAAAATAAAAATATCTTTTCTGGAAGTTCATATTTTTCGATATAACTAAAGTTAAAATATTTACAAAATTGCACTTTCCAAGAAGTCCAGTTCACAATTTATAAAGCATATTATTGTTAATTGTTTTGTAGTATATAAATGTATTTACAGTAGGCAATATGGTAATAAAATTGAACATTTTACTTGAGTGAGGTCACACGTTCAGTATTACAATTATTGGCTTTGACCTTCCGAAAATAAATAGAACAATAAATTTCCAATTTTTTTTTATAATATGTTATAAGTATTAATTTCAATGAATACAAATTAAAATTTGTAGCCAAGCAAAATTAAATTCATTAGGCTAACACAAAGCAGATCAGAACTGTACATAAGTAAAAAATATATTGCTTAACTCCTGTAAGTATATACAATCACCAATGTTCTTTCTTTTCACTACAAGAAAAAAAATTAACAAAAATATATATGGACCCATCATAAAAATACTGTTAAATAACATAAATATTCTTCTCCGTTTTTTTTTTTTAGGCAAGATATATTAAAAATTTATTAATTAAATGGAATAGGAAAGAACAAGCCAACCTATCACACTGTAAAATAAGAAAATAGGGTACATCGCAAGACCCCTCCTTTCGCCGGGATGAACGTCTGCAAGGAATTTCCAAACAGCTGAAACAAAAATATTTAAAAACAACTATTTTGAAAGCATATTTTTAAAATACAAAGTTTTATAAATCACTTCAAGAAGTAAAATTGTAAATTTTAATAATTTAAAAAATCTGATGGAAAAAATTATTACAAAAAGTACTAAACTTTTTTGTTCCAACATTGTAATAAAATTACTATGCCAAGAATTAATCATTACTCCTTGCTATTTGTCAAATTTTGACATGAATTAAATCATAATACATTGAAATTATTTCGACTTTTTAAATTCTATTTTTCATATCATGTTTCAACCCATACTTAACATTTAATATTTCATTCTATTAAGCTTAATAGACTATTTTTATACAAATTTTAATTTCTATTGGGTATGAAAATCAATATTACATGAAGAAACCTCCCATATAGGGTAGCAGGAAGGGGAAATCAAAATCTGTATAAATTTTCTATACATATTGTTTGGAACAAATAAAATAAAAATTCATGTTCTGGCTACAAAGTGTTGATTACCACAATTCATAATTTGCAAAAAACTATAGAAAAGAAAAAAAATGGATTCGATAACCCCCCTCCATTATATAAAAACCTCTCTAAAGTTAAGCAAGATCTTCAATTTGCATTGTATCCTAGATTTATTATAATAATATAATAATAAAATACATAACTAAATTATAATTCATAGAAGTTAAAGTATTAATTAGAGATGAATTAATCAAATCATCAGTTTTCTTGTTGATTTTATGCTTCATTAAATTTCCCTGGAGTTTCTATTTATTACATGAAAAATATAAATGTAGAATATTATAAATTCATATTTTACACACAGGAAATAGAATATAATTCTAATAAAGATTCTATTTCCTCCCATAACCAGACCGCTTCTAAACTTTCCGAGCATGCCTTAACTTTCAACCACATTTTCGACTTCGAGAACACATCAATCCTCGCCACTGTCCCCAACTATGACAAACGAATCATTTCAGAAACCGTTCATATCAATTTAGAATCCCTTCCTATCAACAAAAAAACAGACAAGCAAAACCTATCCTCAACCTACTCCCAAATATTTAACTTATTAAAACAAACCTAAATAAAATCATCATATTACAAGATCATATTACTTGTCATTATATTATTCAAATATCCCCTAAATCATCAGTTACAGAATCATTAAATTTCTTCTCTTCTCAACTGTTTATACTATTCTTCATATAATATCTCCCATCAATTGTTATCATTAATATTATGGATCACTTTATCATAAAATTTATTCTTTAAAGAAAATTCACAATTTGTGTTAATATAAATTCAAATTTATTATGTAACTTTTGAATATGAAAAAAGTATTTATAAAAATAATATGTTTAACTATGCTTTCCATTCTTATTATGTCTCACCTGTTTTACACAATGTACCATACTCTTTACTCTTTCCCACTAGTTAAGTCATAATTTATCTTACTCTCTGTAACTCTTTACATTATTATTAATTCTGGATACTATCTCTGTTATTCATACACAATTCTATTACATTTTATCTTACTCTCTGTATCTCTTCACATTACTATTAATTCTTTAATTCTTTCTTTGTACTGCAATGATTTATATAGTCATTTTCTGTCTCTTTCTTAGCCCTGAAGATGGCCTACATCGTGGGCCAAAACGTTGGCACAATTAACAAATAAGTTTCACTTATATAGTGTTATCGCTGACTGCACCCCCTGACCAAAAATATGTTTAATTGAGACGGAACATGGCACTACCTATACTAGTTGAATTCAGCAATTTTTATGAAAACAGGGATATAATGATTATCAAAAGTTTGTCAAGAAAAAAATTAAAGAATAAAAGTTTACATTGGGATTCATTTGAATTTATACAGGACTTATACTTAAATTGTTCAAAAAAGAAAGCCAATATAAATTAATTATAAACAAGATTTTGTATATGATTCACAGAAAATAGCACAATAGATAACAAAACAAATAATATTGTAATATAATAATTCAGCCGATACCTTTGCAAGTCCAATGGAGAGCGAACAAGGTGATCCAAAACCTTAAAGTATGGAATATAAGTGGGTAGTGACCATCTACAAATGTGTACTGGATTGTCAGTATCAGTTTGCATGACAATAACGCAACAGCCATTGGAAGTAGGCAGTATCCGAGAACACAGACACTCTGAAAGAATGATCTGAAAAAATAAATAAAAGATTAAATTTGAAGCTATAAATAAATATCTAAAGCTACTCTAAGCTATGTCATATTCTACTATTATGATTATTGAAAGTAATGAACAATTTCCAATAAATAAAAAAGCACCAGCCCAGTCAAGAAAAAATAATTCTGGTATTGAAGAATTTCATAAAGCAGAAGTAGCTAAACCTGTGGCTATAGATCAATGTAGCACACATTTGATGTTTACAAGTGATGCATTGCAGCTTTGGTCATGCCAATCTACACTCTTTCTAAGTTTTTCATATAAGTTAAATGTGTCTTTACGTTATTTATATCTATTAATATATTTAAGTATACATATATTAATATTGTTATTAAAAATTAATAACCAGGACAAGGGTCCTAACAATAGATAAAACAGACAAAAATACAGTTACAGCTGATCTCTCTCTGTATTAACAATTTATTTTGTAATAAACATGACTCTATGATGGCTGTAGTACTCTCTTACAAGAGCTCATTTCTGACTATTTTAGATCGTTGTTGCACTAAAATTGCATAAATAACTAATTTTATTTCTTTGCTGGTTAATTTTCCTTCTTTAAATTAGGAATATTCAATATTTGTCTCTACTAAACCACTTGAAAACGTGAATGTAAAGTATTAAAAGTGTTTGATCCTTATGTCACATTGGGCTCGCCTGTGAACAAATTTGGCAGATGGGATTCAAAATGTTAGCTTCCTCTGTCAAATGGCTATAATTTTGTTCATTTTTTGTTAATTGTTACAATAGTTTTTTTATATAAAAAAAAGTAACTTTCAATGTTTTATCATCCAATATTTCCATTAGTGACAAATCTTTGAAAAATATTTATATAAGAGTAAATATAAATTACTTTTTTTAAAAATCTCAATGCTTATTTTTGGAAGAAAAACTGAGTGGGATTTTCAATTTTGAAATATGTAAAATGCCTTTATATACTTTTCACCTAAGTTCAATTTATAATAATGTTTTGTTATAACAAATTTGTTTTAGTTGCACCACTAAATCTAAGATAGTTTTGAAATATTTTAATAGTGTTGAGTAATAATAAAAATGATTATATGTCGGCCAAATATAGGAGAATAAAAAAGGTCAATTGTAAGTAGGGATTAGAACGAGTAGAAACTTTAGTGAATCTAGGACAGCTATTATCCAGGGATGTGATTTGTCCTAAATCACGCTTAACAGCCAGATTTTTCTCTCCTAATTTTATATATTAGGAGGATCCTATATCCCACAGAATCCATCCACCTCAGGCCGCTAACAGAATAAATAAAAGTCTGCCAGTGACCAAGATTTGAATCCAGGATCCTCGGCAACTCAGCACCCAACCATTAAGCCACTCCCCTCCCAAGTTGATATATAAAGAGTACAAATACAAAATAATTACAAAAATTAGCAATGTTAACAATTTAAAAAAATTTAAGAATAAGAAATAAGTAGTTGGAAAAAAATCAGACTATTGATGAAAAGGTATAAATTCCGCAGGTTGTTGCTTCGAGTTAAGTCACAACAAGTTTTAATTTTTCATTTATTTCCATTTTAGTATTCTTAAAAATAAAAATAGTCATGAATTTTAATATGGGAAAAAAATTGTAATTATGGGAAACGTGTATAATTCTGTAGTCATTTCATCAAGAATTGAACATTTCAACAAGCATATATCATCATTTTATTATGATTATAATTTTATTTACAATCATAGAAATGTTAGTTAAAATGTTTATTTCTTAATGAAATAATTACCAACATACACACATTTCCCGTGATTACACTCCTTTTTCTATACTAAAACTAACAATTATTTTTATTTTCGAGAAAGGAATAAAAAGTTAAAACATATTGTGACTTAACTCAAAGTGACAACCTGCGGAACTGGTATCGATAAAAATTTTAAACAAATAAATTACATGTTTCCTCCAAGGAGTTTTGAGTTGAGAGTAACTATCATCGCTCCGACCCAAACAATTACGAAAACCTCAGCAAACTGAGGTCCTCCATCGTGAAAATCATTTAAGTTTTCATCTCCTTGCAAAATCCTGAACAAAGAAAAAAAAATATATCAAGTTTTATTTTAGATAATATATTAATTTATAGTTAATATTCTAAAAGTTTCTTATAGGATTAATTTGAAAATGTACTCTATAAAGACAGAATTATTACCATTGCTTAAGAATACAAAAAATAGTGCTTTTATTAATTTATTTTTTATTTAATTAAATAAATAGGTAAATCAATAATTATAATATATTCCATCCGATATAAATTGTTAAACACTCTAGTATCCTCAAACGGACCCTGGTCAATGACAGCCTTCACTGGTAAACTCTCTTAAACTAAACTAAATGACTGTGACCATCGGTGAGCTCATTTTATTCAATATTAATGCTCCCTTTGTGCAATCCAGTCATTCAAAGAAGCCTTCCTTGCCAGTTCAGTATTTTCAAACGGTTTTGAAAACTTGAAAATGTGTATATTTTTAAAAACAAATTTTTTAATAAATGTATTTGAGATATTGTTCTTTTGCTAAGAAATGATCTTGGTGGAAAAAGGAATTTTATTTTTTTATTAATTGTTATAATCTTTAAATATTTTTATTTTGAAGAGAAAAGGTATGTCCAGGGCCGGGATTCGAAACCGGGTCTCCCACGTTTCCGTTGTGGTGCTCTACCTAGCTATCCTGGTTCGTAACTCGGTCAGACAAATCCATTCTCTTCACTGAACTTACTCTACTGTAGACATTGTATATAATTGAATTGTAGATCAAAATTATACACAATTCAATTTCTTTGAATAGCCCATGATAAACCAGTATTGACTAATCCAGAAAGCCACACATGCAAACCCTTATAATGAGTGAACAATTTTCACAAAAAGGCAAATCGCAAAGAAAAAACAAATATTTTCAAACTACCAAAACATCGAGGAATTGTAGGAAAATTATGTGATTGGTCTAAAACTATGAACTTTAAGCGAGGTTATTAAGTATAATTTCATTTATTCTTGTCTGACCACTTACAATGGACTGGACCGCTAATAAAATTATTTATTAATTATAGAATATACTTACATGGCCATTAAAGTGCAAAGTAGAAGAGGGCCCCATAGATCCCCTACAACAAAACTATCATTATACAAAAAATCAAATAAATAAAAAAAATAGAAACCCTCTAGGTAAAATACATTTCTTATACTTAATAAAACTTCTGTAAAAAACTTATTTTTAGTATAACACAATAAATTACTAAAGCCCATAAGTAGCAATTGGTAGTATTATAGGTATTCAACCTATAGGCTTGCTAAATTATAAGATTATACAGTTATAACCATAGTTTACTAAAGTATGGTTGTTTAACTCATTCAACATTAATTTAATTTTAAAATTATTGTAACGAGTTTCTTTTTTTTGTCGCTAAATTCGTCCGTCAGTTGTTTCTACCTATCTGACCTAACTCTACTGTGGACTGTCATTCCCTTCGGATGTATATCAGTGGTTTATATGGCTAAGTAATTGCCAAATTTTACTTATTTTTTTTATCGTATCTTTGCGGCTCAGCGGTAAGCATCCTATTAATATTTGTAAATAAAACTGTATATAATCTTTGTTTTTATTAATTATTTATTTATGATTTTTTTAGTTGGTGTTATGTTGGTGTTATGTTATTTTATGGTTATGTCGTTGGTGTGACCGTTTGATGTAAAGAATATGAATGCAACATTTTTTTTTGGACTTCTTTTTATTTAATCAATTTGGACCTTGGACCGAAAACCCCACAACCTGGTCACAATATACATACATTTAAAATATTAAAAATAAATAAAATATAGAAATACATACAGTCCTTTAGGATACATTTCTTATCGGATGGACGAATTACATGTTTAAATTTGGTACATACTGCTTTAAGATCCCTCATCTGAAACACAGAAAGAATCATATTGTATCATTTGGTAGTAAGAAATAACTGAAAATGGGAGTAAGTCAATTAAAAGCTAGCAAATAGAAATAAGTAAATTTATTATCAGATTTAATCCACTAAAATCAATCATACAAATATTATTGTAATTACATTTATTCATGTTTTGATTTTTTCATTTATTCGTTCAAGGAAATCTGTTAAAAAAATGATAGCCTCAGTGAATGAGTGTGTAAATTATTTTCAAATAAAAAAAAGTTAATTTTCAAATTTATAATTCCATCGAGGAATGTCTGTGAGACTGAACATGTGACATTTTCATTACATGAATTTAAATTGTCCTGAAACTCTGACTTCAGCAGAAAAAGATCTGATGGAAGTTTGTATATCTCAAGAGTGGACATAAAGAGAGGAAGTTGACTACTCTGAGCAAGGTAAAGCAGTAATAATTCTAATAATCCCAAATATTATAAATTTAACACTGGTACAGATAATCCTTCCAATTTTTGGTTTATTCTATACTGTTTTGTAAAAGGAATTTTAGTAAAGTGATATAATTAAAATTAAATTTAAAAAAAAAGTACGTATATTTCTCTTAACTAGGAACAAAAATTTAAATGTTACCAGTGTCAGGTTATGATAGAGGGTAAAAATTCATACTTGTCCATCAAAAGTGAGCCCTCTATAGGAACCTCAGTATCAACAGAAAAATTATTAAATTATGACAACAATAAAATAAATTAAATCTAACCTCACTAGTAACTCTAAACAATAATCGTTTATGCTATTCTATAAAACATATTGTCAATCCAAAACAAATAAAATGATAATAAGTCGAACTGAGAACTTGGTTTTGAATTATGGTTGCAGAAGTAAGGCAGCGAGTTTTTTTATTAAGTAACATCATCAACTTCTTAATTAGTTATGTATTATAAACACTTATTTATTTCTGTCATAAAATGCAAAATTACACATTAAAATGCAACATAAACTCAAAATAGAATTTTGCAGATAATCCATATCAGGGGTGGTATTTTTAAAACATAAATCTATACAAATGAAAATTATCTAGTAGGGACATATCACATATAGTCTTGGTCATATCTTGGGATACTCCCTGTGTGTACATTTAAACATGTTCAAAAATAATACCAAAAATAAAATACCAAAATATTGTGTACTCACAATAGTATCCCTCACAGGTTCATCAAGAGAGTTAAAGTTGGGATCTCCAATATTTCCACTTGTTGGTTGATACGGAGATGACAGAGAACCTTGTACAGGTATACTGTCAAGCCCTTCATCAACCATCTGTTAAGTGAAAGAAAAAAATGCTTAGTATTTATTTAATTATTGTTTTCCATATCCATAAATGATTTAGAAATATAATGCTGACTGTCAATTCATACTGATATCAACTGATAACAAAGATACATAAAAATTACTCACTTCCAGCTTCACTTCCGAGTCAGAGTTCGTCATTTTTACGATAATTAGTTACTTCAATCCTATACGAACTATTTAAGCTTTATAAAATACATTTTAAAGAATTAACTGATAATCTTAAATAATTAACATGGAACTATAAGGTGACATCAACAAAATGGCAGGTTAACGTTAGGTTATTGCAACGAAGTATGACAGTCACTTCTCAGAAGTTATGTATATTAGCTCTATGGTAGATGTGAATTTGCTCCTAGACCTTATTAAATTTTTGCTTCTTAGTCTTATTTACGCTGTTTAATAGTGAAAATAATGTCAACAATTTTCATTTTATTCATAAAGCATTATGAGTTATATGACTCTGAGTTATTACTTCATGATTATATCATCTTTCTTATTATTACTCTAATAACTCTTTTGATTGTTGCTTTGACTTATAAAACGGTCCTCTTATTAAGAAGTCACTAGAGGGTCCTAGTCCACTAGTAATATTTTATTTTAATGAATATTTTTTCGTATTCTTTAAATAATATTAATTTAAAAAGGCAAAAAATATCAATGCAGTAAAGCAACTATTTTTTTTTCCAAAATTTTTCTGTTTATTTTAGGTGATCTCGCTTCATAGTCGCTGTTGTACAAACTTATTTTCACCTCAATATCATCAATTAGTGAGCAATGTATATTTTATATATGATTTCAAGGATCTGCTGCTAACGATTTTGAAGACAGAACCAACACTACTAACCTTCTATATTTATAACATTGTTTTTTAAAAAGTTAAATGTTATTTTTTAAATAATACCTGTACCTATAAAACACGTGAAGGGCATTGAGTTAAGGGGACTGTACTGTTTCCAAGCCAAGGGTTTGCAGAGACTCCTAGGGTGCCCCTCCTAGTAAAGAGTAGCTACTATATCAAGTGGTTGGGTGAGCCACAGGAGGATCTCAAGGTTTTATAGAGTCTATTCATGGCTCTTATGCGAATAAATAATCATTTTTCCACTGCCAGTCATGAATTAGGAACCTAAACTTCACTAGCTCAGTATTCTGTGTGATCAGCACAACCACGCTCCCCGACAAAAACAATACTTGAGTGTCTATAAGAAAGACCACCATACTTGATTAATAACATAGTAAAAAAGTATTCAGTGAGGGCATTCTGTGCGGCATAATAGTCTCCTCGACCTACTCCAAAGTACAAATATGGTTGGGAGTTGGGAATGTTTCGGAAAACGCATGCAGATATTTTTTTAGATATCTGTTTATATGCCATTAAATAAAATATTCATACTAAAACGCCTATATTTATAAATAACCTCAAAACCAAATAATTGCAATTAAATTTGTAGATAAAAATCAGCAATACTTTCTAAAAACTTAGTAAACAAACATTTCTTCTCGTACCCTCTGCTTCTTATGAATTCGTATAAATATGACTCCAACATATTTCTACTCGATCCACATTCATTTTGTTTCTTCGTTTGACTGAATCCCAAAGTGATTCCACCCTCTGGGTATGAGCACCTGTGTTCAAGTCAACGAAAATTTTTGAATGGTTAACAACGTAATGCTTATACCTCATGGCTTCAATTTGCTTTATTCTCTTATAGGCCTTTCAGCAATCAGAATATATTGTCCCAAGTCTAGGACCTTCTCCTCCAATCATTATAGGCTTTGGTAATATATCAGTTTCACATACTTCTCTGAGTTTGTGTTTCCATTCAACTATTGCCTCTCTGCCTATTACTATTTCCTTGAGACAAAACTTCAATGGTGCATAATCCTGGCATAAATTAGGAGAACTACCTTGTTCAAGGGCAGATGGCATCTCTCAAGCCATGTTCCTCGCAGAAGGCCCACCTCCTTCTTGCATCCCTTCTTATGACGTTATTATAAGAATTATCGAAATGGTATGGAAGATCGACGGATAGAAACAGGATCGGGCGGGTCATCTGATTGTTGATAATCTAACAGGAGTGGTCCGTTTCAAGGTTCAGATTATTCGATAGTTGGATACATAAGACGATGGTAACGGCTGTTTTTGAGTTGAATTACCATTTACTGAAAGTTATGTTGCTGAATGTAGAGTTCTCTCTTTCGTTTTGGGTGCAAATGAAACGTATAGATACATAAAACATGTAATATACATTAAAATATTCAATGTGGGTTAGATATACCTATCATCGAGTATGATCACTTAGTTAAGACGTCTTAATTTTTCCTAGAAAGTTCCGAAACGCCTCGTTCACAAAATCAGATAGGAGATCTTTTACTTAAATTGTAATTATTATTAGTGCCTATAAGATTATGGTTAGGGAGGATGGATCTCGTTTTAAATTGTAATTGTTTTTACATGTGTGCCTATATGATTATTGTTATGGATGATGGACCTTGTTTTAAATTGAAATTATTATTTGTATCAGTGGTTTTGGGCTCATAGTTATTGATGGTGAATCTTGTTGTAAGTTGTAATTATTAATTTTCTTAATGTCTTTAGGACAAACGCGGACGGCCACGATTAAGATGGGCAGACGAGGTCGAGAAAGATGCAGGTAGCATTGTTGGATCTAGAGCTTGGAGGACCTTGGCACATGACAGAGAAGAGTGGAGGTGGCGCCTTGATGCGGCCAAGACCCGTACTGGGTTGTAGAGCCAGTGTTGATTGATGTCTTTAGGACTATTATTATAATCATTAAATGTTAGGTGTAAGTTTATATTATTTTTGGTTTAATATAGTAGAGTTTTATTTTTGATAAATGGATGTTTTGGGTTTATTTCATTACCCTGTTTCCCAATGTGTCCTCAGCGATACCATGTCCTCACCCTTTTTAGGTGTCCAAGAAGTCCAAGAGAAGAGCCGCAGGTAACAGTAAATTAAATTATATCTAATAACATTAATATTAAATTTTGAAAACGAGACGTTTTATTTGTATTTATTTATTTTTTTAATTGGAATTACATTTAATCAATATTTTCTTTTTTTATGTTTTTTTGTCATATGTAGTTAAAGCACAGTTGTTTTGCTGACAGACGGAACTACTTTGTCTGAATCCTTTTTATTAAAAACACAAGTTTTACAATTACTAGTCACACATCCAAAGCCATTAACAGCTGCCATATTTGTTGATCTAAAAAGAAATCAAAAATATAAATACAAGAATTTTATCAAACTGAATTCTCTCTACATATACGGACACTCATTTCCATATTTATAGCACTTATTTAATTATATTTTTTAGAAATTAAGGTATTATAATGAATTTAGTTTGGTGGTAATGGGTCAATGTGTACTCAAACTGTTTGACAGTGACCATATTATTTGGAAAAAAAAGAATAGGTTAGTCAATATGCAGAATTCTCAAATCTAACGCAGTTGTTATTTTTACGGCAACGAATATATTTTAATTGAACGCTAAGATTCATACTTAAAGACAATTTAATAACAGGTCGCCTTCCAAGGCATCTTGGTTCTTGAATCATTACCCATTTCGTCCCATCTGTTTTTAAGTTCCTCAGACACTAGGGTCATCTTTACTTTCTGCTTCGGAAGGCTGCAATTACAATGACGGTTAAATATTCTAAAGTGAAAAAAATTAAAGCTGAGTTTAAAAACAACAAAACTTTGCTCAAAACCAGATATAAGGATTAATATCCGTAAGGTTGTATGCTCAACTATACATATTATAAAACAAAGTCGGAGGCCGCGTCTGTCTGTCTGTTCGCGGTAAACTTAATAACTACTGCACGGGTTTTCATGCGGTTTTCACGAATAGATAGAGTGATTCACCAGGAAGGTTTAGGTATATAATTTGTCGAGGTTTTGTGTAAATGGGTTGGAATATAACGATAATTGTCGGAAATGTTGGAAAAAGTATAGCCGCCTGGAAAGTTTCATCGATGATACTGCTCAGTCCCTTTTTCATCTAATGAAACAATGCATGGCGTATATTCCTCTCTTACAGATCTAAAAAAAAAGTCCTTGATAGTTTATATCTATTTTTGAAATACAGCCTACTATACCTATTTTATCTTTATTTATTTATTATATTATATATTTATTAAATAGGTATATCTTTAAAAAAAATTGTTAATGTACAATGCGGTATTTGGAAAGATGTTTAGATGAGTTCAATATTAATCCTCATCAACTTATATACTTTAGTTATCTTAAGCTTTTCACGCGCATTATTAGAATATTTTATTCCATATAATTTAAATGAGTATCACAAAAATTTAACCCGCATGAAAATAAATATAAAGAAATATTTTGTTTTTATGTTTATACTTGCTACATAATTAAATAAATTAGACAGACAAAACATGTGGGCATTATACGAGCTCGTATGTCCATACTACCCGTGCAAAGCCGGGGCGGGTCGATAGTTACGATATAAGTAAGAAAACTATTCTATAATTTTTTATGATAGTTTTCGTTTTTAAAACAATATTCAAAAGCTCATTATACTTACTCCTCTATTATTTTACGTTGCTTGCAGACAGTGCAAGGTGGTTTCACATCCTCTATCTTAGGGCGTTTGACAGGAGGATGTTTAATATTTACCAAGTAATTTATATCTTTAGTTTCTTTGTCGTCCCTCGATGCTTCTTCAGTGTCATTGGGATGCAGACTGCACTGTTGGGTTGGTATTGGCTTGGCCGAATGTGTCTGACCCATCTGAAAGCATAATGGCTTTGGCGAAATATATAGTGGCAAAATTAAAATCATTTCAAATATTGCCGTTTTTTTTTTTCCAGTATTAATTTCCACATCATCGTTATACATCGAAATTAAATACTGTCATAAGAAATTATATCGGAAAGAATCGATGGAAAAGCAAACCAAAGGCAAATATTCAAAAGGGAAAAATGGTTAAATTGGGATGTTCAGGGTCAAAAACGGATGACTCAAAGTTTAAAAAATTGATATTTTCCCATTTTTCGCTAGTTTAGTCCAGCAATGATTTATATTATCGAAATCTAAGGTTCAAAATCGGACTAAAACCATGAGAAATAAGGTGGTTAAGTGTCGTGTTAGGTATACTTGGTTGACTAAACTTGCGAAAAATGTGAAAGTCGAGTTATGAAATTTAGAGTTTATCCGCTTGGGATCCTGAACGCCTCGATTGGCTTCCATATGTATATCTATTTACTTCATCCTGTTGTATTAAACAGCGTTACTTCACCCTGTTATAATTAAGCGTTTACTAAGTAAGCATGAACTTGGTAAAAATTTCGAAATCTGAAAAACATTACATTCAACTGGTCAGAACCACTTCTTACTTATTCTAACGCTTCTGTATGTTTTACCTTGTGATTATTTCAACATTTTTTTTCTTTTTTATAAATGAGTAATTAATTTTATTTAAAAATTAACATGTACACTCAATTTTATATTAAATACATTTTTTTGTGTCACCTATGGTGTTATTGTGTCAGTATAAAGACTTACTAAGGTCAAGATCGCGCGTTCTGCAGGTGGGCTTAGAAGTTTTTAAAGGGAGTAAAACATTCTTGGCTATACCGTTCTTCGGAGGGGACGTAAAATTGCAGTCCGGATTCTGTGTTATGTCAGGTGCTCGTTAAAGACTCCTAACCTGACTATATCTGGATCGGCAAAATTTATGACTCCCGCTGTATGAAGGTACTATTTGTCATTGCAAAAAAGTGAAGTAAAATGAAACAAACAATACAAACATTTCGAAATAATCTTACAAGGGAATAAAGTTGTCATAGTTACGAAACGTACGCAACTTTCACTCTATTTCTCTTTTAATTTACTAATTACTAGTAGTAATATAAAAATCTGAAAGACCTGGTAAGTGGTTACAAACGAAAAGCTACTTTTTGGATCTGGAATGGTTTAAACATTTATTGAACATACAGGCATAGCATTGGGCAAGGTATATTTTATCTATTAAATAAGAGAATAGATGATAATATTAATAACACGCAGTTAAACCAGATTAGTTTGAGTTTATCCAAGTATTATATAGATAGTGCTTACCTGTTTCAGCTTATTCTATGAATGAACTTCTCAATTTTCATAATTCTGATGAAATTATTACAATTTTACATAAAAAGCATGTACAATTTTGAAGTTTAATCCCTTAAATTTTAAATACGACACAGGTTAGGCATTTGTGCCAAAACACATGGTTGCTACGACAATCAAATCCAAAATTTATTATTATAAATCTGCACCCGCGGCGAATGAAAAGTTAAGTCGATTTTTCCAAAATGAATTAGTTTTACTAATTCACTTAATTTAGTGATTCTTGTAGTGCACAAGTGGTTAACTCTGGCTTTGGCTTGAAATGGAGTTATTGCTTATAAAATAACTCCATTTCAAGCCAAAGACTTCGAGGATGACACGATTCTGCTTACCTCAGAACTATTAACTCATTTTGGAAAAAGGTCGACTTGGTAACTTATTCACCACGGCTGCAGAAATAACGTTATTCGGAATTGTAATGGTAATTTTGTACCTCCTTTACTTCTATATTGATATATAAAGCTGATGAATTTGAATGTTTAAAAGATATAATTTTAGAGAAAAAAATCAGTTTTCATTGGATAAATTATTAGTATAATAGGAAGGCTTAAAGCTTATTAACATCGTGATTTCTTCCATAGTAACGGAGTAGTATCTGGAAGTGAATTGCTATGAGAAAAAACGTTTCCAAATTTCGGACTTTCCGTTGTCATGGCAATTCCATCAATCAATAAATGATGCGTTCTGAATCAAAAGCGGACAGCTCCTAAATTTCAAAAATTAAATTCTTCAAAATTTTCGCTTGTCTAGTCAAGCATTTTTGTTTATCACGACAATTTTACACCATATTACTCATGGTTTTAATCCGGTTCCAAACCTGAAGTTTCGGAGGCATAATACATTTAATAATAAGGCTGAATATTAGGTATGTATCTTTCACTACCATAAAAAAAAAATCGTTTTGCATTATGGAAACCATTTATTTCATAAAACATTAGATTTAACAACGCTACAAACCATATTGACGGAGCGGTAACCATGATTTGCCAAAGGAGAAAAACCTATTTCGGGAAAAAACAAGTTGCACCACAATCTCACACTTGGTGAAACCAATTGAATTCAGCAACTTTTTGCTTTGTACTACTGAATATTTGTATTTTATCATCATCATCATCATCATTACATGGCGCTATGGTCCAAGGAAGACCTTGGCCTCCTCAACAATTTTTCTCAACTCTGACCGATCTTCCGCTGCTCTTCTTCATGTTCTTACCCCTAGGAGCCGAAGGTCTCCTTCAACATTGTCCAGCCATTTTTATTTTATTTTATATAATATTATTTATTACCTTTTTTTTCTTTCCTATCCTTGGTGAAGGACTCAAAACTTGGGAATAAATTAACAAATGTTCAACTTATTAGTGTGTTATTCTTAATTAACATAATACGTCCCCATACTCTTCCTCTAAATAACACTTTCATAAAAGCGCGTGAGAGTGGTAGCTTAAAACATGAGTTCTTAACCTCCAAGTACAGAGTTAAATACCAGTTGGGGCAGATAAATTATGTTAATTGAAGTGAATCGGCACTGTCGTATCTCGAGAATCGTCTATCCCAATTATTTTAATAAATGAGAAAGGTAGAAAAAGCGGTATGAAAATGACTTACTTTTATTACCATTGTTATTAATATATTATTGTTTGGATAATAGTTCTTGATAATGTCAGCAAAAAATAAGATTTAGCAAAATATTATAAATTGGAAAAAAATTTCCTTTATTTCATTTTTCGGACGTCATTTAAATGATAAACATAAAATAATATTACAATGTAAAATGATATTACATAAAACAATGAATAAAATATAGATATTATATGTGGATAAATATTTAAGATAAACAAATGAATGTGGATTCATTGTTATAAAAAACAAATCAATAAAAACATTCTACAAATAACGGCTACGACGTTGCCTGGCGATGATGACAGATCCTTAAGTCTTCTTCATAATCTGTCAGCGGTTGAAAATGACGATCTGACATTCATTCCAAGATTGTTTAGACCGCCTAGGGCAGATGTGATTTAAAATTTCATCAATCAAGTAAGTGAACCAGAACGAACGGCTAAGGTTCCAAACCAAATTTCGATTTTAAGGGGAACAGGAAAAAACATGAGATGGATAATTCTGTTGCTTCTTCAAGGGGCATTTTGTAATCGGCTCTCTACAGCCCAATTATGACAGGGAGAATGGGAACACTGCATCACATCCAATTTGACAGTAGCCTCGAAAGCAGGCATTTGAACCGATTCACAAATACATATTTGGAGCCTGAATGGAACTGTAGAAGGGCTTTGAAGTTGATGGAATTGGTTTGCCAAGGCAGTTGTAACTTTCGTTGATTTTCCCCAAGTCATCATTCACGGAAAGGAATTTACCGAAAAATCGGGGAATATGGGAACGTTCATGCCAAAGCTAATCAGTGCAATTTCTCATGACTCGTCCAGAACACAAATAAAATCTTCCGTCAATAAACGGATTGGCTAAAGCGTCAAATAAGCAACAGTTATAGTCTGGTAACATATAGCCTCCCTCGAGGATCATCATCGTTGTTGCATTGAAGTTGAAAACGGGACAGGACAATATGATCTCGCAGTTTGCATGGAAGGATTTCTGATCTATCCATTATTTCAAAAATTTCAAAGATCATGAAACTATGATTGCATACCACCTGACAACAAAGAGAGCTCTGAATCACTTGCAAGACTAAATCGCTCAGAAGTGTTCCACGGAAAAGAAGAAAGCTTACAAGTCACAAAATGGCACATCAGCCAACATTAAGTTTTGACTATTAATAGTATTTGTTCGCATAGAAACATCCATTATAGTTCAAAGACTTCTCAAACACAACAAATTCCCATTTTACCCTGCAATATCTAGTTAACTCTTCATGTCAGAGAATGATGTATGTAATACGTTAACTACTATACAATACATATAATTCAATAGATATCACAAAGTTTTATTGAGGTTGATGCAAGTTCTTCAAGCTGTCAATCCCTCCTTGGAGGACTTGAAGCGTTCATGTTCATGAGGCCCTGCATGGTTGTCCATGTAGGGTTCTGCGATTTCTTCCATTTTCCTGAACTCAGCGAGGTGTTTTATGTCTTCCGTGAGATGGCCTTCTCGGACGAGATACCTTCGGGCTTCACTTACCATTTCCGGAGTGAATTTTTCAGGATTCGCTTCCATGTAGCGATACACGGCCAGATCGACACCGGTTATTCTGAAACGGTGGCCGAAAACTTCGACAATGGCTCCTGAAAAGATAGGGTAGTTGAAGATTAGTGAAATACACGTATTGATGAATCATTCCACTAAACAATATGCTAACGGGGGGCAAATTACAGTCAAATACTGACCTAGTCTGAAGTCATGCGGGCTGAAGTATTCTGGATTATCTGGATTCGATCCAGGCTTGGGCACTAAGCAATGCCTGAAAAATTATGTTGATAATTAATTGAGTGTAATTCTTATATTAATTGTTCGACACTCAGGTGCTAAATGAGATAGTGAGTCTTTTCATAAGCAATGTCCGGGGAGACCCGAGGTGCAGTGGTTAGCATAAAAACCTACTGTGCCCAAGATCGCGGGAACGGATTTTTAAAACGGAGTAAAAAATCCTTCGTTATGCCATCCTTCGGAAGGGCCGTGAAACGATCCCCATAAAAATCCCCATCCTAACTAAATCTTGATAGGAAAAATTTCGGACTCCCTAGGACAAAATGAACAAACAAACATATGAAATGCCTACACTATATATTTTTTGAGTTATACAATATTGAGATATTTTTTTGTAATTATTATTAAAATAAGATTTTTTATGCGGAAAAGCAGATTTGGCAGTGTCCATTTAACAAAACGACACTCAAAAACCTGAAACAATTTTGGCTGTAATAACCTCAATCCTGGCATTGATATGACAATAAACAAATGTCTATTATGTGGTTTATCTTTCATTCAAACATAAGATACCTTTTGAGATAGCAAAATCAATTATTCTAGACGTACTCACTTTAAAAACCTTCCGCCTACGAAGCCAGTATTTCTCTGGGGTAATTCGTGTATCATAATATGACCGTCTGCCAGCCTGTATTCAATAATGAACTTTCTGTTCTGGTCCTCGGGATGTACGTAGTCCATCTCAGCCGTGTACCTCAACCTCTTTAAATAAAAATAAAAAACAATCCTTTTAGTATTTTAAAATTTGTTTAATGGTTTCATATCTTTGCGACTATTAAATTTACTAAAGCTACCAAATAATACACAATTTATTCGAACGGATTTCCTGCCGTCCCAAACTATTCAGTTCTACCTGATCGAAACTCTATCCAGACACACTTAGTTTGTATATCAGTGAAAGTAGATAAGTAGAGTTGTGTACTCGTATATAGGTAATTTATTTATTATAGTGGCACACGGTCCTGCAAGAACCCGGGCCTCCACCGCCCAATATTCTTCTTAATATTTTTCTCGTAATATTAGAAGTTATCTAATAAACGTGTTCTGTTGAAATATCTGAAACTTTTAATTGTCCTTGGATCTTGCACGAAATATGAAAAATAATTCTTCCTTGTTTGTAAAATAAAAAGTATTATCTTTCTTTAGATTATTTAAGCTATTATTTCACTCTTTTCATCGTTGACTGATAATTTTAGTTGTTAAAACAAGACGTCTTACAAGCTTTCACAAATGAAACTGGAAAATTACTTATAATACGAAAAACTGGAGACATGTTCTCTCATACTGAGGTTGGAATAGCGACAGATCTAAAAGTCCAACCAATTAAAAAATTATACCTGATATCAAACGTTAAATTTAATGTCGAGTGGAGCTTTTTTCTTTTTTTAGAAAATATGAGATGTCAGAATATAAGACATCTGTAACCTTCATCCATTGATATGTGCTTGCTTAAGTGTCTATAAGTATTGAAGGAGATCAATAGAGAGAACTCAATATATTTCCTTGAAGTAAGTAGTGGAAAAATGAATGAATTAGAATCATTAAAATCTATGTCTATATTTATTTGAATATACTCACCTTAGCTCCTTGCAGAAATCTAATGTAGTCCATTTTATCGATGGTATTCACTGACTGTGGATCGATATGGTAGTATGATAGCATAGAATCGTAATGTGTTCCGAAGCCGGTGTATTTGGGTATCGCCTAAAAAAAATAAGAATGGTATAATCTCATTCTGACATCAAAATGTTCGTATTTGAGATCAAGGTCAGATCACTTTCACCGAGAGTTGGTGTAAGGTGACCATCTATTCAACTTGAATCTGGAATATGTGCTAAAGAAATTAGAAATTTATAGAGGTCGTACAATACTATATAAACATTAAATAATCCTTACTTATGGGGATGGTATAGATATCGGCAGAACATTTAACGTTAGGAGCAAGCTATTGCTTTGACTATTAAGAGATATGGCTGAATTAGGACGAGAGATAAATTTAAAAAAAAACCTAAACGCATATTCGCCGGACCACATGGAGTTGTTTAAACCCCCATCAGTTATAGTTATGTATTACCACTTTTTTAATGTTAGTAAAATTGTAAAAAAGGAAGAAATATGTAACAATGTTGTAAAAACGGAAATACGGTTCACGGTCAATAAACGCTACTCGATCTCCAATATCTGAAAGCCTCGGATCAGAGCAGTGTTGACGTTAAGTTCAAAATGTTGGCTTCTAAGAGACCGTAAGATCACCAACCCTTCGAGTAGAACAACTTAGATGAGGAAAATATTAGTTTAACAAAATGACGGTTTGTGTAGGATCTAAACTAACTCTACAAGAACCCTGATGATATTGTAAGGGTTTTCAAGGTAGATCAAATCCGGTGGTGGGTCCTTGAATGATCCTGGACGAAAGGATATTGCGAGATCACGGGTGCGATTTATAGAGTGACTTTGTGTCAACCGATGCGATGTACTTTGGTTATCCTAATAATTGGAAGAAAATAAGGTCCTCCAATTTGATTAAATTTAGCTTTTGACAAATTACCAAATTTATTTATTTAATTGTCCTAGTTTTAATTTAAAAAAAATATTAGTCAATTTACCGTGGAAATTGTTTTTTTTTTCGTTTCTTGAGGCATTTCTAGTTTAAGTTGTTCTATTCTGTAGACCTTACCGTAATATCTTCTAGTGAAGTCGTCACAGTCGTATAAATAGAACCTATTAGTCACAAAAAAAAATACAAGATTATATAGAACTAAATATCCCTGCATTAAACCGCTAAAAAAACAACAACTTAATTGTAAGTTAATATAAAATTTTTACCAGGTTGTTTTAATATTGGGTCATTTCATATGAAATATCCGTTTTCATATGAAAAGTTATTAAAAAAAAAAAACCTGTACCACTACAACCCGTAAACGGGTCTGGGGTTCAGTATATGGTATAGAGACTGTACTGTTCCATGGACAACGGTTCTGAAAGGAGGTGAGGTGACATGTCCTAGGTCACGCTCTACCACCAGACCCCCCCCCTTTATTTTGGGTACCCTACTTTTATAATATTTTATAGAGGCTGGGTGACAGGAGGGTCCTAGATCGTATGTGATCCATCTCTGGCTGTAATCAGGCTAAATAAAAGTCTTGCCCGCAGCGGGATTTGAACCAGGATTTCATGGCATGACAATTCATTGCTCTACGACTGAGCCACTCCCGAAAAGTTATTTAGTAAAGTCAAAACATTGTTATTCAAAATATTTTCCCTCATTTTTCGTTAATAGTTGGACTAGCTCGTTAACTTCCTTCACTGTCTGTCGTGAAACATGAAGTCTGGCGTTATGGTGCAAGGGTATAGTTCCCTTCCAAATAACCAATGCAGGATGTGTCTTGATAAGTTATTGTTACATTATGTAAATATCTCTGCAGGAAGATATGAATGTGATGGTTTCACATCTGGGTAGAAACGATAAATGAATTATTATGAATTATATATTAATTTATTATGTTTATGTTCATAGATTGCAATTGACTATTATTAATCCTACACTTTTTTTATAATGTTTTACAATTGAACGAATGTTGCTTAATATGGCACCAAATATGACCTTAGAAACATGGTGTTTTTCGTGTAATTATTTTTTATGAGTTTAAACTTGGATACCCTGCAACCCAAGTTACAAGAAGCGCTCTGGCGAGGGCGTTCTAACGAACCGGTCATTTGCCCATACCAAAACCAATAAGATTTTCGGATGCAAATTCAGTTTTGGCATGGGCAAATGATCCGTTCGTGAGAAGTGTCCAAGTTTAAACTCATAAAAAATAATTACACGAAAATAGCATGTTTTTATGTTCACATTTGATGGCATATTAATTAACATTCGTTCAACTGTAGTGATAGTATATATTATAAAAAAAAAGAAGGCAGGATTAATAATAGTCAATTGCAATATGTAAAACTTAAACATAATAAATTACAAAAATCCATTAATTCCACTTTGAGTTTCAGAAATAATGAAAACGGACATTTCATATGAAAGAATACAATATAAAGCACACATTAGATAAAGGTACCAACCTTCTTCCCATCAAGAAAACAGTCTTGCCAACTATAAGATCAACTGGAGAATAGTATTGCAAAACGTCATCATCATTGGCCTCGTGGATGATAGGTGCTGCTTCACCTGCAACACATAAGAATTACTGATTTATTAATTAATTAAATTTATTAAAGTCTTTAAAATGTGGATGTTAATGACTATAAGGTGGATGTTTAACGACTAACTGTCCCAGTTTTTATTTGTTCACATATTAAGTACTATTTAATTTGCTACAGACCTAAAAAATTAGCCGAAAAAGGGCTATACCTTTTTATTGAATCGTTTCATATGAAATGTCCGTTTTTATTATTTCTAAAACTCATAGTAGAATAATAGGATATCTGTTATTAATTACGTTTATTTTTACATATTGTAATGAGCTGTTATTAACCCTCTCTTTTTTGATAATGCTTAATACCAATAAAATTTAACGAACATTTTTTAGTATGCCATCCAATATGGCCACCCAAGCACGCGAGATTGGTTTGACTTTTTTTTTATGAATAGACACTCGGGAGCCCAAGCTGCTAGAAACATTCCCTTAGCGTTCGGGGAGGATTGTAGCAATAAATGGACCATTCGCAGTTAGTTTGAGAAAATTTTAGCTGGGGACACAGATTAGTTCATAAATACATGATTAATTTATAAATTCATTTCTCATTTCTACCCAGAGGTAAAACCATCACCTACTGCAGGGATATTGACATAAAACAACAAAAATTAATCGAATAACAATCTGCATTTGATAATCAGAATTTACAAGACAGTGAAGAAACGAGCTGGGTTACGATGTAATCCTTATCCACCAGAATTATCTCCAATAGATTTCCAGCAGTTCAGAAATTTAGACAACTTTCTTAAAGTTAAATGTTTGAAAATGGTTCTCAAGTCAAAAACGCATTTTGAGGCATTATTTCATCGCAAAACCCTGAACAGTTCTTTGATTTGAAAATTGTATAAAGCTTTGGGAAAAATGTTAAAAGAGGGTAAATATTTTGAATAAAATTGTTTTGATTTCATAAAGTTGTTTTACCTAACAACCTTTCCTTAGAAAATGGATATTTATATGAAACGACCCATTCATTTTTTAATGGGTTAAGGCAATGACAATAAAATAAATAATAAATATATATATATATATATATATATATATATATATATATATATATATATATATATATATAAGTTAAGATGAGACTAAGAGCTGTATATCCACTAATACCAAACTCTGATAAACAAACATTGTAAATACTATATATAGAGAATTATAAGAGGAATAAAGTCAGTGTTTAACCAGCCTTCAAGTGTGTTATTTGTCCCTTAACCTTCTTTTTTTTATGCTTTGGAGTGGTGAAGCCTTTAAGTGGTGCCGAAACCCGGGAACGTTTTTGCAGTTTAGTGAGTTTTATTTTCTACGACTTTTTTTTTCTCTTTCTCTAGTTTTATTTTATTTAGTTCTTTTGGTTTGAAGATAATTATACTAATATGAATGAGCAAAGAGAAATCCTTAGGCCAGCAACGCTAACGTTGGAGCCTCCGCAGGCTGAACAGGGGAATCCCGAGTTTCCGCCATTGCCGTCAACAACTCTAGCAATGGCGAGGGCAGACCTAGCGGCGCAGGAGGCAAACAGAATAGCGCAGGAGACTAATGAATTGGAAAAAATGAAGTTAAGGAAGGCAAACGCACAAGATCTGAGAAGGGAGATATCGGACCTTGAGAAATTCAACGGAGACATAGGTGAATTAAATCACTTTCTCAAGGGCGGCGACGGCATCATGAGCAGTATTCAGTCTCAGGTCGCAGCGGACTTTTTGGAGGAAGCGGACGCCAAAAGGCTACGAGTAGCTTTAGCACGGAGGGTCAGAAGGAGTGTTTTAAATCTGATCCAAGCGGATGAGGATACCTCGTGGCAGGTAATTAAAGATAGATTAAAAAAGGCTTACGGAGGGGGGCGATGGGCCCCGGAAGAGGACATGTTGCAGATGTTTCGGGAGATGAAACGAACAAACCAGTCTAATGGACAGTATGCGGCAGGACTTCTCGCTAAGTTGAATAGGATAAATGAGAAGTTGAGAGAAGTAATGGAGACCGGTGCGGTTGAAGCGTGGATGCTATTTATGACCACGGTCCTGAAGGTGCAACTGGCTAGGGACACTGGAAAGAAGGACGGTCTACCCAGAGATAGAACATTTATGGAGTGTGCGCAAGAGATGGTAGACGCGAGTGCTCGAGACGAGGAAGAGAAGGAAGTGATAGAACCAGGGTGGAATAGGGTGTCGTACCGGAGGAACGAAACAGGCAGAAGCAGATTCAGGCAGGAGCCGGGAAGAAGAAGAGAGGGAGAGTTTGTGAGAAGAGAGAAGCCACCAAGAGAAAGAAGGCAAATTGTTGAGAGGAAGAATGGGAGAAGAGAGGAAAGGAGATGCCACGAATGCGGCAAAACAGGGCACTTGGTAGCTCAGTGTCCACGTACGCGGTGCTTCGAGTGCCAAGGTGAGGGACATATGGCCAGACAATGTCCATATATACGGCGCAGAGAGCACGACAGAGGTGAACCGATGGAGATCAATGCTCACAGACTGGGACGGAGGAACAGGATAGTATCGGAATCTGCGAGATCCTCGGAGACCCCAGGGTCTGAGACGGAAGGCAGCGAACCTAGTGGCAGAGGAACTCCCGGAGGAAGGAGCAGGCAACGGAGCACAGGGAGGCGTGCCGAGCAGGTAAGAAGGGAATGAGGATGGTGTAAACGGAGGGGCAACCTTTTTTTTGTGAATAGTGCGGGAAAGAAGGGTGACAGGTTGCCTGTTATTGAGTTTTATAGAGGGTGGAGGTGCTTAGTGGACACAGGGAGTTCTTGTACACTAGTGGGTAAGGACAAGTTAAAGGTATTGTTTAAGGGTAAGAATCAGCCAGACATTAGGCCATGTCAATGTAAAGTGGTCACTTTGAGTGGGCCCTGTACGATAGAAGGGGAAATCGATTTAGCCCTAGATAGGTGGGGAAAGAAGGGAGAGGTGTTGACGCTGCATGTTGTGGAAATCATGCCGCGGGAGTATGGGGGGATTTTGGGATGCGATGCGTTTAGCAAATTAGGGTTGAGAGCTCGTAGTACAGGGGGTCAGTGGGCAGTCCGGATCGGGAACAGGAAATATAAAACGGTGCAGGATGTGAAAGGGGGTGTTAGGTGCGTTGGAGTAATCGCCAAGGGTGCAGATTGGAGACAGGCCGTAAGGGAGGAATTCGGTGATATATTTTTTCGCGAGGGAGACCCACTGAGTGCGACGGGGGAGACGCTTCATGAGATCCATCTGAAGTCGGAGAAGGTCACCTATGTAAAGGAGCGGAGGTACCCACAAGCGTTAAGAGGACATATCCGCGAGGAGATTGAGGAGTTAAAGCGGCAAGGGATCATTGTGGATAGCAAGTCGCCGTTTAATAGCCCACTATGGGCCGTTAAGAAGAAACCAGTTGCTGGGGAATCTAGGGAGCGCTATAGGGTAGTAGTCGATTTTCGGCAGCTGAACGAAAATACGCGCGACGAAAAATACCCCATTCCCAGGTTAGAGGATATTTTGGACCGGCTAGGTGGAGCCTCAATCTTTAGTACGCTCGATCTAAAATCAGGATATCATCAGATCCGGATGCACCCCAGGGACCAGGCCAAAACCGCGTTTACATTCGAGAGGGGGCATTATGAATTCACTCGTATGCCGTTTGGGCTGAAAAATGCGCCCATCACCTTTCAAAGACTGATGGACAAATTCTTGCGGGGACTGGACGAGAACATGTGCCAGGTCTACATGGATGATCTTCTGGTATTTAGTAGGACAGAGGAGGGTCATCTGGAGGATTTGCGACAGGTGTTCACGAGAATCCGGCAGTTCGGGCTCAAGTTATCGCGAGAAAAATCGACTCTGGGACAAGAGGAGATTAATTTTCTGGGACATGTGATTTCGGGGGAGGGGGTACGACCAGATGGGAGAAAAGTGGAAGCAATAGGGAAGATGGCGATGCCGAGCGATGTGAAGGGGATCAGGAGATTATTGGGGACACTCAACTACTACCGACGTTTTGTACCGGAGATGGCGGAGAACTTGGTTCCTTTGAACGAACTGCTGCGAAAGGGGCGCACAGTTAAGATGACGCCAGAAATTGAAGCGAAGATCAGAAGGTGCATGTTACAGTTACAAACTGAACCAATTCTGGCGTTCCCAGACTTCGGGAAACCATTTGCGATCACCACAGACGCCAGCGAATATGCACTGGGGGCGGTTTTATCCCAGGAAAGTGAAAAGGGAGAACGACCCGTAGCATACGCGAGTAGGAGACTCACTGATGCGGAATCTCGTTACAGCGCACTCGAGCGGGAATTGTTAGGAATCATATGGGCGGTGCAGCACTTTCGACCATACGTATTTGGTAGGAAATTCAAGGTACATACAGACCACCGTCCGTTGCTCTGGGTGGGTAATCTGAAGGAATCTTCGGCTCGGGTAACAAGATGGAAGGAGATCCTTAGCCAGTACAACCTGGAAGTGGTGTATAAGCCGGGGAAAGACAATGTGGTAGCAGACTGGCTCTCTCGTGCATTACAGGTCAATATGATGGAGACGGAGGGTGCAGAAGCGTCGGAGGAGTTGCAAAGGTTTGTACGGGAATGGACACCAGACGGAGAAGGAGGACGCGTGGACGACCTCCAAGGCAATGAGGAATCCTCGGAGGACGAGTCAGGAAATGAGAGACCGGTTGAGATGGAGGAAATCGACGACATAGTCAACAACAAGTCCCGGCAGGTCATCTGGAAAACAAGGACTACGGGGCTCGTGAAAATGGAGTTTTCTAAGTATGACAAACATTCCGTCATCACCATCTGGTCACAACCTGGAGTTCAGGAAGAGCAAATGTGTCGTGTGCTGAAGGATGCCTCTAAGGCGGGAGCGACACATTACCTGTATGTTGGCAATGCGACGGTGTGGGATAAGATACGCAACTTATGGCGCCTCGAGAAAATAGGGATCGATAGGATGTTCATTCGATGCCGATTGATGGTGGAGACCATTCGGGATCAGGACCAACAAAAGGAGGTAACCACGGCCTATCATCAAGGCAAGACGAACCACAGGGGTATCAATGAGACGTTGGCGGCTTTAAAGAGAAAGTATTACTGGGTAGGGATGCGGAAGACGGTAGAAGAGATAATAAGGGATTGCCACATTTGCCATACGGCCAAATATGACCGCCACCCTCCCGTAGGATTACAAACTGAGACGCGGACACCCACGGTACCGCTGACAGACCTTCAAATAGACACCTTTACGTGGAGAGGGTTTAAATGGGTAACAATATTAGATACGTTTAGCAAAGTGGCCATGGCCCACCCAGTAAAAGAAAAGTCGGCGGCGGCGGTGAATGGCGCTCTACAGACGTGGTACCAGTATTATGGGGTGCCAGACACGATCTCCTCGGATGGGGGCAGAGAGTTCGATAACGCGCTCTTGCGACAGGAGATGCAAAGGTTGGGAATCGAGTGGCATTGGAACACGCCCGGACATCCGAAAAGTAGGGGAGGGATTGAACGTCTCCATAATACGTTGGGGGAACATCTCCGAGTATTTCACGCGGATAAAGGGTTAGAAGCGGATGAGGCGATGCCACGAGCAATAGCGGCATATAACCATTCCATACATATGGGCACCGGGTTTTCCCCTTTTGAAGTTCTTTTCGGGTTACGCGCACGAAGGAGAAACGAGGAGGAGACGGTTGTGGACGAGGGCATGGCCGAGCAATTAAATACCAACAGAGTAGAGCTCAAGAGACATTGGGGCAAAGCACACGGACGAATGGCCGCAGAGAAGAGTAGGAGAGTGGCGCGTGAGAACGAGGGAGTAAGAGATGTCATGGGTACGATTAAAATAGGCACTATTGTGTATAGAAAGATCTTGTCGAATCGTGCGAAGGAGGTCCTCAGGTATGAGGGTCCATTCAAAGTGATTACGATTAGGGAGCATAATCTTGTCACGATTCAGAGTCTGGTTGAGCCCAGGAAACGGAGAACCGTTCATATTGAACAACTTAAGGTTCCGGCAGGGGAGGGCCGATCATAAAATTGTATTTATTTCAGTTTATTATTGGATATATTTTTTTTTTTTCCTCTTTTTCTATGTATTTTTAGGAATTTAGCAATATATAGAAGTATATAATTATTTTTATGTTTTGTATGTTTTGTTTTTGGTAGAGTTTCCTTGTCATTGTAAATAAAGTTTAGGTGTAAGCCTTATATTGTATATATTCAGTGATGCTATAGAGTAAGATAGTATTAAGTTGGTTTTGTAAGTTGTAGAATTTGTTTATTTGTGACGATTGAGTTTAGCGTATACTATGTTGTTGTACCAGTATTTTTTTTGTTTTTTTTTTAGAGTTTACGAAGATGTTCGTAAACTGGCAGGGGGGAGTTAAGATGAGACTAAGAGCTGTATATCCACTAATACCAAACTCTGATAAACAAACATTGTAAATACTATATATAGAGAATTATAAGAGGAATAAAGTCAGTGTTTAACCAGCCTTCAAGTGTGTTATTTGTCCCTTAACCTTCTTTTTTTTATGCTTTGGAGTGGTGAAGCCTTTAAGTTATATATATATATAATAAATTACACTAAAATAAAATAATAAACCACATTACTTTTCAAACTCTTAGCCTTGGGTATTTTAACCTTCTTCAATATCGCTTTGGAGTCGAAGATCCTCATCTCCCCGACGTCCTGGTCTTCATAGATGTCCATCGTGCCATCCGCCAAATAATAGTAAATCTTGTACTTCTCAAGTGTTCCGTTATCTTCCGCCCTCCGATCCCACACTGCGTAAAACCTGCCAAAATAATTTTACATCAGCTTTATAAGAGATAAGTGAGTGCATGTGGACACAGCATATTTTTAAAACGTGGAGAGGAGTAGCTCAGCGGTAGAGTACTGAGTTGCCATACCGAAAATCCTGGCACAAATCCCGTTGCTTGCAAGACTTTTATTTAGTCTGTTAGCAGCCGGAGATGGATTATATGAGATGTAGGAGCCTCCTTTGCTCACCCAGCCTCTATGAAGTGGGTACCCAAAATAAGAGGGAACTCTGGCGGTTGAGCGTGATCAACCACCTAAACTAGGACAGATCGCCTTGAAACAGTACAGTCTCTACCATGTACTGAAACCCAGACCCGTTCACGGGTTGTACAGGCATAGGTTTTTAAAAAAATGTTTTCTTAAAGTTCTCCACAAAATATTATGCCATCTCTCATCATAGAATTAAAATAAATGTATGTACAAAATAGGCATGCACTTACCTTGTATTATGCGCCTTTCTGACACATTTTAAAAATAATATTTCATTGAATATTTCATTATCAGATATGTATATACTCTGTTTCTTATCATATTCATTCTAATTGCGATTTGCTGATCGAACATATGTTAATCGCAATATTTTATACTTAATGTTTATTATTAAATTATATTAAATGGAATAACCTTATAAAATAAGTTATAGATAAAGCTTATCCATGGGCGTTGGCTGCGGAATTTCAGGAAGAATCTACAAAGAATAGATCTAAACTAGTAATGCGTTGAATACCGATGGATATTTGACATGTTTGGGCGCCATATAAAAAAAGTAACCACCCTAAGAACTTAACAAAGTTACACAGGCTAAATCGGCATTATAACATCTATGAACAACAGCATACCTATTAGATACGTGATAAATCACCTATTACCAGGTGTTTCATTATTAATTGTAAACATAAGGTTAATACAGTTCAGTTAATTCTTGGCTATTAATGAGTAAACCATACAATATCTTTAGCAAATATCTTTTAGTGGCGACGAGGAAGGGATTCGAACCCACGCGTGGATAGCACTGTAGTCGCTGTTAAGTCTACTTCTAGCAGGACAACATTCTATTGCCTGAGAGATATTTTCTGCCACTTCGGGTTGTCCTCCGTTCTAGTGAACGACTGCGGCACATCTCTGGCCTCAAAGGAATTTCGAGATTTTCTTTAAAATAACGGGATCACTCATAGGGTATTAGTAGCTCCAGCTCACCCAGCAAGCAACGGTCAGGCGGAACGATTTGTCCAAACCGTAAAGAAGAAACTCCGAGCAGCACTAAGAGATCCAGGAGACTTAAATTTAAAATTAATTCGATACAATTTCAGAAAAATGCACCCAGTGCTTCCACGGGTAAATCACCTGCGAGTGTGATGCTAAATTTTCCGTTTCGGTCCAGACTCGACCTCCTCAAAGAAACACCGGAGCCGCCAGCGCCAAGGGAGAAACCACACGTACGAACATTCAATGAAGGTGACAAGGTCCAGATCAGATGCTACACGGACAGGGATCGGAAGTGGATGTTCGGAACCGTTATCCGTCGTACTGGAACTCATCCATTACCTGATTGAGGTCAGTGGGAAAGAGCACCGACGCCACATAGATCAAATGCGTGCCACACTGTATGACGTTCCTAAAGGCTTAAGGACTAGAGTATACTCGTTGGCATTTACAGAGGCTACAGCGGGGGGGGGGGGGTACTACTTCACCCCAAGGGGGAGGTAGAACGTCTACTTCGGTCGAACATCGGACGGCGCGAGATGATATCGCGGAATCCGGAGACCAAGGATTGTCTGCGAGAGACTCCATGAATCCGAACAGGAATGAACCACAGCAACAAGGACTACGGCGGTCAAGAAGAATTGCGGAGCGGAGAGCGAAGAGCACGTCCTCATTGGGAGGAAGACTATTAGATACGTGATAAATCACCTATTACCAGGTGTTTCATTATTAATTGTAAACATAAGGTTAATATAGTCCAGTTAATTGTTGGCTATTAATGAGTAAACCATACAATATCTTTCATACCAAATCAAATGACTGAATGATATGTTCTCCATCTAATCACATACATATACACGAAGTATACAGGTACTCCGGGAAGGGTACTCTGATTCAGGAATGCAGGGTTAACTTAACTGTCATAGTATCAATTAAAGTCTATAGAGAGCGGTGAGACATTGTTGCTTTTAGTGACTATGATCAATATAATTCAATTACCTCAAGATGCACTTATCGTAGTCCAAGAACTTCTTTAGCTTGTCCTCATCCACGTTTGGCGTGACCCTGTGTTGGATTCTATTTATGAAGCCACGTTTATGTGAATAAGGATCGATAGGCATCTCTTCCGGAGTGTCTAGTTCTACTCCTTGGCTCTCCAGCCATGCCTTGGAAAAATACATAAATAAATAAAATAAAGTGAAAAGAAATATTTTATTATAACTAAATACGTGAAGATTACCAAAAACACAAACCGAAAAGTGAAAGAGTGAATTCTTTCAATATGAGTAAATAAAGTCTGCGAGATTTATTGTTATTACAATATTAACAGAAAATGGTTGATTGTTTACTTGATAAGAGCTCGGTTGAACGTAACGAGAAATTATTTGCTATAAGAAAAGCTAATAAATAAGTGTAAGGCCAATCTTGAATACTCTTTCGGACTTAGAAATGAAATATTTGGCTAAAAAAACAACTAACAATATGTATAATAATATACCCTCTTCATAATTTACTAACCGATGAAGTCGAATTTTCTGCACAATGAGTTTTTAAAAAGGAGTTATTGCTTTTTAAGACAAAATCTACGAGAGTGAAACGATTTAGCTTCCTCTAATTCAATTAATTCTCTCTGGAAAAATTGGAAAGCATTTATTGACCGGGGCTGGAGAAATATGATGTAGACTTACCCTCGTGTACTGATCGCAGTCGCATATATGATATACTATACCATATATATCTATATCCATCCCCAGGTTGAAATCCTTCCAGTGCCAATACTCGTCCATTCCTGATTTCGGAATACGTGCCCTCTTCACTAGCTTCCCTTGCATGAACCCTGCATTCTAGACAAAACGGTTATGTCTTAATATCACGAAAATTAGCAAAGTCGTACTGAAAGTTAACACTATAAACAAATTCTAAAAGTCTCTGCTTTATGGTTTCATAAACTGGAAATGAAGAGTGCATATAACTTCAAGGCTATGTACATGTATATTTTGGTTAATGTATATAATGAGATATCCACCGTACCTCCACCTTAGGCTCCATAACCGTTATGGAATCGTCCTCCAGGAAATAAATTATGTTCACGATCCTCACTCTGTAATATTCGTCTGGAGATTCGACGACCGATTGTTTGAAAAAAGCCTTAAATGTGAGGCATTTGTTGGCGTACAGTAGAAAGTGCGGCTGGAAGATCGGAGGGACGTAAGCTTTAGTTCGTCCGTACGTCAAAGAAGGATCGTATCTGCAAAAGGAAAAAAATATATTTTGGTTAATTATTACATATCTTAATATAATCTTTATTATTATTAATTATTCATTACTTGACAGGATCAGGGTTCCTGGAGTGGAGTACGCTCTCGACATCCAGGGGTTGGCCGCCAATACCGATCGACGTCCGCTTGGCCACTGGGTAACCATTCTTCCAATCGAAATTGTGAGGAACGCTGAAATTATTTTTCTGAAATAATATAAACGAAAGGTTATTAGAAGAATCTTTAAAAATGTTATAAAATAATCAATAAACTTGCCTAAAAAGTTATGTTAAAAAAGGGTTAACAAGTTGTGAGCCTTAGGAATTTAGGCTAAACTTGCATCTATCGCATCATAACTTTAAAACATCGTTTTTATTTCTCCACCCTCGGCAAATAAGTGGTTAAATCGAATTTTGTCCAGGGAGAGTTAATTGTATTCAGGGTAGTGAAATAGCGTCATTTTGGTAGTTTTTGGCTTGAAATAGAGTTGTAAATTATAAAGCTATAATTATTTTTAAAGCCAATGAATGATAACGAAAATAATGTTGATTCCGCTTCTTTAAGTACAAGAAACTCATTTAGGAGAAAATTCGACTTAACCACTTTTCACCCCGACTATAGATTTTTTATAATAGTCTAAGCTATTGTATGGAGAGGTGTTTGCTCTGAAAAACAATATTTTTTGAAGTATTGAACTTTTGTATGATTGCATTATTAATCATTAACCAAATAAGATAATAACCCCATTCATTTATAACAAATCCATTTAAAAAAAATTGAAATACTAATAATTAAGTAAATAACATGTCTGTAACTGCAGTTGATTTAGATGATGGTTAAGTATTTACTGGTTTTACTTATGGTTTAGATGAGTTTAAGTACTTACAGATGGATCAGTGATGGAATACCCAGGGAGAAGTGGAAGTCCTTCCATGGTTTCTTGTAATCCGAGGAGACTTGTTGCGAATGGGGCTTCGGCGAGATTAGCCTTCGGAATACATGAGAGCTATCAACTAAACAATGTTACTGAATCTTCTCGATAAAACATCTGCTGCCATGGCAACCGAGTCGGTCGCCTTAGCGTTGTGTTTGTTGATCAATGGGAAGATCTGATCATGAGGAACTGAATTCACGTCCCCTCCTTTCCTTGAGTTTCACCTACAAAACCTGTAGGACTGATATCAAAAAATTGAATAATTTAACGAATATTATTCGTTTAATTTATAACTATTTTATATGAAATAAAATTATAACTTTTTATTTAGGCTTCTAGAAACCCCACGTTTTAGATTTCTATTATTTTTATTTTACCAAGAAGATGGCCTCGTGATCTTCTAAGTTGAACTTTTAATTTGTGTACTACCACTGGGTAGTTTCTCTACTTGTCTTTTCATGCCAATGTAAACATTCATTATACTTACTTGATGTATTCTGTTATACAGTTGTAAATTTCATTAAATATCTTTTAAAAAATATATACATATACATTTTACCAAAGAATAATACCTAAGATTGGAATCGTCAGTGATATTATAAAATACATAATTTTAGAGTTTTAATTATATTTTACATTTTAAGCCAAATTTGTATCGATCTTCAGCGCACATAAACGAGTGTAATGTTGCTTCACGGTGTTTTGCGGGTATACTATACGTTAATTTTCGTACCCGTCGGAGAGCATTATATAACAAAACAATAAAATTTCGATTTCGCGTAATATTAAAGTTTAAAATTAAAATCAACGCATCAGCAATAAACATTAGAATGAATATTACTGAAGATTAAATAAAAATCCGCGGAAAAAAACAAACATTGGTATTGCCACATGCAATAGTTAAGGAACATTTATTCGTACAAATATAATGTAATAGCAATAATAATATAATATTGTCAGTAAGATTTATTCAGCACAATTTCATAGTTTGAAATGAATAGTATTAGTTAATAAATACGTAACTAATTAGCTTTATAAACATATAAATATTTACTTATTTATTGTGTTCCCTTTAGGAATATAATACGAAAATGAAATATAAGCTATAATGTTGTGGAAGAAAAAATACAATTACAATTATGTAAATGAATTGAAATAATTGTTATTCTTGTAGTAACTCGTAATAACAAATTTAAAAAAAAGAAGTTAAGAAATAGTTAACAATAGTTTATAAATATTTACAGATTTAGTTTTTACTATCTTTTTAAATTTAATTTATCATTTTACTCTAACAATGTATTTCTATTAACTTATAAATGTAATGCATATTGTGTATACATTAATATGTCTAATGGTTAAGCATAACAACCTCCTATACCCAAGATAGGTCGCCCGACCCACAGCCCAGCAGAAGGCCCTAGGATTTTTCAGTGTGTGAAAAATCCTTGGCTATCCCGTCCTTCGGAAGGGAAGTAAAGTGGATATCCCGAGCCAATGCTATAACGGGTACTCAAAACCATCGTCCGATTAGCCAAAGCAACATAAAGTGACGTTAAACGAAACAAACAAAGCAGAATATTGTTACACGTGGATATTCCTTCTGATGGTGAGATATGCAAGTCCCGCATAGCATCGCTCCGGGAGAGGGGTTGGTTTTTCTTTTGTTTAGATATTTTCCTTTGTGTAGATAATGTGCAAACAATTTGTTTATAAATTATTATAAAAATATAAATTATTTTTGACATTATATTGATTCTTCATGAATAGACAAACCAAATTCTTCATGAATTTGTACCAGAATATAGTGTATTGTAAATATTATCATTAAACATGAATTATATATAAATATAAAAAATAATGAATTCTACCAGAATCGAAGAAATAATTGGGAAATATTTTAAGCTCAGAGGTTTAACATTACTCCCATTAGCTAAAGTTAGGTAAAATTGGGGATATTAAGCAATGCATGCCATCGCAATAAGGGAATCCCCAAATTAGTTTTCGGTGCCTTTTAATCATGAGATACTTTCGCACTATCAGTACATTTTAAACCTGGAATATCCCAGAGACTACCTGTCTTCTGTCCTCAGCCAAGCGGTCTGGGCTGGAACAAAAGAAAGGGTCGTTCAAGATAAGACAGTCGAACCAAAACGAAACTGGACTGAACAAAGCATGAACCACCATTGCTCCGTCAGTACATGCTAAACCTGGAAGAGAAGTCTTCAGTCCTCAGTCTTTAGTCCACTGCCAAGCAGTCTGGAACAAGAGAAAGGGTCCATCGAGATAAGACGTTCGAGCCAAAACGAAAAAAAGTTGACTTCTTGAAGTCCAAAGCAAGAGGCAGAGAGTATCTATTCATGTATGTATATTTATTAATCTGATGTGTAGATTATTATTTTATATAATTTTATCATCTTATGAGTTTATTGTGCTAAGATTTAATACTAAATCTGTGCGTCGGAGGTAAAGGACACCATGTCAACAACTTGGTCATATTTTAGATAAGGTGTTATAGATAAATACTACGATCAATAGTTTCAATTATTAATTAATGTCAATAACAATGTGAACAATTTTCTTTAAACCGTTGTAATAAGTAACGAATGAACAAATGTTAATAGATGAAAGATTATTGAAAATTGGCTTTCCTGAACCAATTAATTTTTTTTTTCTAAATTTAAACAAAAATATGACAGATTCTATATACATAATGAATAATTTAAATCTATTTATTTAAATTTAAATTTATTTATATATAATTATATTTATATCATTATTTATATATATTTCTATAATTGACGCTTCACTCACCCAGTCAGATATTTTTAAAAACAAGTTATATAAGTTGATATTGTTCATATTTTTGTTTCATTTTCTGCTTTCTTTGTTTCTACTTGACATTGTAATTTGCATACATATGTAATTATTTATTGTTTCTCTATATATAATTATTGTAATCTTATCTCTCTTATTTTTTATTTCTCTGTTTTTTATGATTTTTAGATGGTATCACTGAAGGTAATTCTCAATGTTTTTTTTCTGTTTTTATCTGATTTATTCTTTCTCATTTGTTAATTTAATAGTACTAATTAATTAAATGTAATCCCATTATACTCTAAGACATAAAAATACCCTGTCTAGAAATCTTATTGTTATTCTAAAGGGACTTGTCCCAGAATAAATAAAGAATTTATAATAATAATAATTATTATTAATATTAGGTAATAACTATTACAAAAATGTGAATTGGTGGCCTTTACCTCCGGGGTACAGAAATGAATATTTGAAATTTAATATAAATATTAAAACACTAAGAACTTTCAATTTGACAATTGAAACAAATTGTTAAATTTTATAAACAACGAGTTTTCTACCCTGCAAATATGTTTTGCTCGCTATTTACATTATAGTTGAACCAATCATTTATTGTGTTTTTCTAAATTTAAACAAAAATATGACAGTTTCTCTATACATAATGAATAATTTAAATCAGTAGTTATAATATGACGTCTTTATTGGTGAATTTTGTTTTAAGGAAAAATAGGGTATTTTGTATAAAAACAACAAAAGATATTTTTTATATGAGGAAACAAGACATATTTAAATATTTAATTAAGGAATTAAATAAATATTTTTTACTATATATACATATATAGTAAATATTGTTATATATGTGCAAAAACTTTTCAGTATTGTACGAAGAAAATTGTTTCATGACAAGAAAGGGTTTAAATTTTATACCTGCATTGGGTTTTTCAGAGTTAGGATAATATACAACTTAAGTTCAAAGTCAGGGGTCATTGCCCACAGGTCAACATTTAGGTACCTGTAATCGCCCTGTTCCTAATCCTGGTATTTTGACTTACAATATTCTATGAAATATCCCCATATCTTCTACTAGAAACTACCCTTATATCTTGCAATAATTGTCATTTAAAAATAATAGTTTAAAAAACTAAAAAGCAGAAAAAAGTTTTAGATAAATTTAAAATAAGAATGCAGAGATGAAGAAAAAAAAAATTGGTGTTATTTGTAATGATTTTATTGACTAATATTGGTAAAAGTAGATAAATAAAAATATCTTTAAAAAACACCACACAGTTTTTACGAAAAAATAAATTTTTTACAAAATACTTCAGTGGTATCTTCTGGTTTAGACCGTGTCGCTAACTTTTCCGCCAACGTTTCGCCAGACATGCTGCTGACTTCTTCAGGGCAGAAAAGAGAATGAGAGAAAAGAGTTTCTCTTTTCTGCCCTGAAGAAGTCAGCAGCATGTCTGGCGAAACGTTGGCGAAAAAGTTAGCGACACGGTCTAAACCAGAAGAAACCACTGAAGTATTTTGAATAAACAGTGGCCGTGGAAACCTAAAAGAATACATTTTTTGTCCGTCACTCTATTGTTATTTTAAGCTTATTGAAAATCGTTTGCTACTTTTTAGTGTTGTTAGCTGTTAAAGCGTGTTTTTAATTATTGTAAGCAATCATTTATTTTATACTTCTTAGTTCGGCAGGCAATTAAAGCGAGTACTTTATTTTTATTTTTTTAACTAATATTCATTTTCTACCTTTTAGTTCGGTTTCTACACAAACGGGGGTTTTAAGCTATTTATTTGTTTCGGAACTGAGAAATCAGTACGGGATAATGAGTCCTTGAGAAGTTTGCCGAGTATCAATTGAATTCCATGTTAGAACTCAAAGAAGCGGGAGAAAATTCAGTTCTAAGATTCCGTTGCATACATGCGTAAATGTCTATTTATATTACAAATATCATATTTCTATTATACTTGTGTAAAACATAATTATGTTGTCATTTTTTCACAAATTTAAGGTAGTAATAGTGTTTTTCCTTTCAATTTTTCCATAAGCCAAGAACTGAACAAGCTATCAGTAAGAATTTCTGGATCACATTCCAATATTTTATGTCCCTTGAGCATTAAGTCTCAAGCTGTTATTCTGGGAAAACACTCTAAATATTTATATTTATGTATTTAGTTTTTATTCTTAATAGTAGTGACGTTCTCACAGACATAATAGAGTGTGGAAGTGGCAGGAGTATCATATTGTAGCATACGTAACGGTCGAACATTGATTTCACAATGCCTATCGATTAAATAACATTACGAAGATAATCGCTTGCTAAGATGCTAAGGGATTGTATACGACAGTTCTTGATTAACAAATTAGTAAATTTGCAATGATATTATTAATATCATTAATATTCAATTAAATTCGTAAATGTAAAATATTATTGGCACATTTAGTTACGGAGCAATTCAACAAAATCCACGTTAGCGGTCTGTTAACATAACATGATCATAATAAATGAAATAAATAAATTATAACGATTTTATACCGTCATAGCGAATATAAACAAAAACTATAACCCTTGAATGGTCTTGAGTTCAGTACATTGTAGAGACTGTTCTGTTCCTAGAATAACGGGACTGTGAGGTGATTTGGCCCTAGATCACGCTCAACCGCCAGGGTTTCCCCGAATTAGGAGTATGTTTATACTTAATGCTGAAATAGGCTCAGGTGTATCTGCAGATCCCGCAGGGTCCATGCGTGGCTGTTAACATATTAAATAATTTATCTAAATATGAAAAGACTAGCGAAAAAATGTTTCGGTTCACTAAAAACAGGGGGGGGGGATTATATCTGTAGATATATGCTACAAAAATAATAATAAATAACAAATTATGAATTGAATTGGTCTGGGTTCCAGTCAAAGATAACACAAAATAAGTAGAATCTATTTTTTAATTTTGCCAACGTTTCAGCCTACGATGTAGGCCATCTTGGTGTGGGTGTAGTGCTTATTTGTGGGTGGTCAGATTATTTTGTGTTATCTTTGAATGCACCCCCATGACCAATTCAATCCATCAGTAGAATAATATATATAACTTTCGACTCAAAATAAATATCGAAAATGCATCTAGCATTACATGAAGAATAATGCAGCGTTGTTATTATTGCTGTTTTTGGTATTCTAGTAAGGCAATATTAGAAAATAATACTATAATTTAGGATATAATTGGCGATTTAATGAAAATGTGTTCCAGTTCACGCTCAATCGCCTGTTTTATTCTTCAGAACGAAGGAAGCTTATCCACCTTGTTAGCAATGAAGTGTAACCAGTCTTAGTCTATGAGTCTTAGAGTCTTAGGTATAACGTAAAATAAAACCTCGGCTAAGAAGAACCCACACCCGGAAGTCGAGTGTCGAACTCTATTTTTATAATATAACTTATCTCATTATTATTATTTTTACCTAACAAACTATCTCGATGAATTTATTGATTAATAGATATAAGGTTTTGGGTGAATAGCGAATCACAAATTACGACTTTCGATTTCGAATATGATAATTCCACTGAATTTGATATGGGAATCATGTGTTTGACAGAATGATATTTAAGATTAGGACGGAAATATAATCACAAGAAAAAGGAGCAGGTATAAGTTAGGTGGATTCTATTCTTAAAACAGTGTGAGGAAGAGTTTGCCAATTAAACTTAGATCCAGCGAGACTGAGTGTCTAGACACCTCTTGCTCCTGCGGCGCCCGGCTCAGTCATATTGAATTTTAGTTTACTGTCGTCCGTCCAACTTTACTGACCAGGTATGGATCTTGGCATGAAGTTAAATATTATAAACAAATATTAGTTTTAACTGCCTCTATCTCTAAAAATCGAACCAAACCCAACAAACGTAATTATTTACTTTCATTTCTATCTAAAACTACAAAAAATCCTGTACCACTACAACCCGTGAACGGGTCTGGGGTTCAGTACATGGTAGAGATTGTACTGTTTCATGGACAGCGGTAGTGCAGGGAGGTAAATGTCCTAAATCACGCTCAACCGCCAGATTTCACCCCCTTATTTTGGGTTTCCATTTTATAGAGGCTGGGTGAGCCCCAGGAGAGACCTAGGTCCTATATGATCCATCTCCGGCTGCTAACTGACTAAATAAAAGTCTTGCCAGCTGCAGGATTTGAGCTAGGATTTTCGCCATGGCAACTATGTTCTCTACCGGTGACCCTTTTTTTAATTCATATCTATAAACAATTTGTAAAATTTATATCTGAACACGTCCTAAAAATGTTTATCTCAACTATAAACACGTGAAAGCTAAATATAAACTTATGGATATGTATAGTATTTAATATAAAATTGCTATTTTAATTTTATATTAAATACTATACATATCCAGACTTAATATATCGTTCTTATTAAAAATTCCATATTATTTATTTAATCTGTTAATAGGCACGGATGAACTCTGGGGGGATCTGGATATAGAGACCCAGCCTCTATAATGTGGGTACCCTTTATATGGGGAAATCTGGAGGCTGAATTTGTTTTTGGATAAATCACAACCTAAAAACCGTATAGACCTTACCATGTACTGAACCCTAGACCCTTCATGGGTTGTAGTGGTACAAGTTTTTTTCTTTTTTTATAATTTATTCGTAAATAACTCTATTCTTCCCTTACGGTCAAAGGATTCTATAATAGGATTCGTAAACAATTGGAATATGCGAGTATACTTGTGAATTATTTATTTACCATTTCCTCTTGACGAGTTAAAAGCAGTGCGGGTTAGTCAGGAAAACATATTAGTGCTGTAGTTGTCCATGTAATCTCATATTATACATAAAATGTTATGTATACTTACTGCGTATATAGTACTCAGTGATTTGTCTTGAGATAATAGACTAAATTATCAGGATTTCTAAAGGACACCTTTGCAACTGATCCTTAAGGTCAAGTTCATAACTTTATATTGGGTTTACAATGATCAATTAATAATTCTTTTATGTCAATAACAGTATATTTTCTCAAATAAACGTATATTTTTTTAATTTTAACAGTTAATATGATGAAATTATACATGCCCTGTAGGGATTCTTGCTTATATATCCCTTAATTACATATGGTAACCACCCCATATATTAATAGACGAATGAAAGTAAGCTACTTCCTGAAGGCCCTAAGATTGGTACAATTTTGCCTTCAGGGATAACCCCTTTGTAATTTCTGCAGGAATACTCGTAATCTTCAGTTCCTGCATGTCTTTTTCCACTTCTGCAGGCCAAGTATTCTTTGATTATATATTTTTCAAATCTTTGCAAAGTCTTCCAGTTAATCGTTTTGGGCCCATTCTACATTATTATTATTATTGCTCAGATCATTAAGGTATTATTAAATGACGTTACACACTTGAGTTGTATTTGATAAAGGTGATGTGAATGCAGCTTTGTCGGAACTCGAAAAATGTTACCTTCGTCCAGTTGACACAATTATCCGAGGTCCGTTTATTGATTTTTCTTACCTTTTCAAGCTGGTAAGAGGGTAAAAGACTTTTATAAAAAGTGTGATCTGTTTCTCGAAACAGACAAAACATTCGTACATTTTTACTTCTGAGTGTGTGTGGGGGGGGGGGGGGGGTACAGACATACAAATGTATAATTATAAATCAGATTTAATCCTATAAATAGGAACTTTGCAAGAGACGCTAAGATACGGTTTTCTAGGAATTTTCACGTAATGATAGTAGTATATCATAATATATCGCAATGACATTATTAAAAGAAAAACCATTGCGGATTACCACCCAATTTTTACACACTTTTTGTCACAAAACAACTTTTTTTTTTTTACTTTCGTCGTTAACAATTGATATTTCCTTTTAATGAATCTAAAGGTTGGATGCAGAGACCACCAATCTCTGCTTACCAACTTCCGTCCATGGATAACTACCGTATCCCAAATCCGTTAGATTACTCTTAAAGCAATCCTCCCTCCTAAATTTCGCTCTATCCCTCCGATGCATATCAGTCGGCTCAATGCTTATTAAAGTTTTAGAAACTAGTTCGTTATTATCATCTTGTTTTAATTCTTAACAAATCTCGAACTTCAAAAATAATTACAGACTCAAAATTTATTTATGTTTTGGTCATGAACTTCCTTACTAGATTTACTAATTTATTCGTATGCGCTTTTCAATCAATAAGTTATGCATCATTTGGCTGTCGATGGATTCCACGAACTACATTTTTCTCAATCGATTTTAATTCCATCTATTTAAACAAAAAACTGTACCACTAAATCCTGTGATAGGCCTTGGATTCAGTACATGGTAGAGACTATACTGTTTCTAGAACAAAGGTTGTACACAGATGTGATTTGTACAAGGTCACACTCAACTGTAGGTTTCCCCCCCCCGATTAAGGGTATCTACTAAATTGAGGCTGGGTGAGCCCCAGGAGGATCAGTTGATCCCACAGGATACATGTACGGCTTTTAAATAAAAGGCTTTTATTTAAAAGAGTAAATAATTTATCTGCCACATCATGATTTGAAGCCTGGACCTATGGCACATCAGGTCAGCACTCTATACACTGAGCTAGACCGTTTCCTCCTATTTTATTAATACTTATTCAGCAGTCTCAGATCAATTATTAAATAATGTTTGATATTCTCAGTCTGACACTGAATAGTCAGCTGTTTCCAGGAACCGTTTGCAAAAAAAAAAATCGATAGGCCCACTATCCGGATAAGTTAGCTCACAACCACTAGTGTCATTAATAAAAACTTATTAATATATAATTATACCATATTATACTGTTTTTATGATTTTTTTTATCTTCTGAAAAGCAACCCACCTAGAATTTTTGACGATAAGTGAATAACTTTTGATGGAAAGGTAGAATTTTCTATAAAAACTAATTTAAAACTATAATGGGTTGTTATTCGCTGGAGTTGACCGAGTCATTAGACCTTGTTGGCAGCTTCAGATCTTGAGCCAAAGGATGTCTTTTTTAGATACGATTCAGCCCTGGGCAATATAATTAAACTTATCAATACTAGTGTTGTTTTCTTCCTTTAAATACATTTTTTCGATAAGTAACAACAAATTATTCATCAAAATTAGGCATTAAAAATTCGCCATTTTAACTATCTTTTCGAAAGGTTAAATAGCTATTTCCAGACAATGATAAATAGGAAATACACAGATAGGGAGTGGACAACTGTTTGGGGTATTATTGATTCGAACCTGGAAATTAAAAATTAATAATTAACTTATCTCTTTAGAAAGAAACGTAATAAAGAATATCGTTATTTATAAGAAATGTCACTTCCTGTTCTTCGTCAATTTATGTATTAATTCATACATTATAAATTTCTTCAATTTGAGAAAACTATTCATTAATTAATTTATTTTCTTTTACCCCTTATCTAACTTCGTGTCACCATCTCATAACAAAAAAATAACCGGAACCGTACTCCAATAACATAATCAATGTGTATGTCATATTTACTGGTTCAGTATATAATTCCTTGGTTTCCGCTTTTTCGTATATATGTGTGATTATAATTACACGTAACATCAAAAGTAATTATTTTTAAAATTACTTCAATTTGTACTCAGTAATTTATTCTTTGCAACCTATTTATATAAATATAGATATAGTATATGAATTACTGTAAATATTCCTCACTCATAATGATATTTTTTTTTTATTATTAGATGATTTTATTTATTTATACATTTTTCTATTTGCCTATTTCTTTTTATTGTAAAATTGTATGTTTTTTTTTGTTTGTTTTTTTATTACTTTTTCTTATTCTCTATCAGAACATACCATTAATATATTATTGTATGTATTATTGTATTATTCTAATAATATAGGCCTTTGGTCAGGTATGTTTTTATTAAATTTTATTCACTTCTGTTATTCTTAAGGGAATTATTTTTCTATTCTATTCTATATAGATGGAGTATCCAATGAAATGCTATTTTTACATTTTTTAAAATTATATCACTCTATTATACAATATATTTATTTTTTTTGTGACCGTGTAATATTTTATTTTATGTATGTGATATGATTACAATGTAAAATAATAATAATGGGAATAAATTTAATAATAGGATTAAGGATTTTTTTATGTTTACGCTATATTAAAAAAACAATACAAGCTGAACTGTGGACCATATAAATTAAAGTTATAAAAATTGAGCATGTAAAATGAAATGAACATTATTTGTAAAATGGAGGTTGAATAGGGGATATTCTCCTGTTTTCTAACTAATTCAAAAGTTGTTTAAAAAAAAGAATCATTCTGAGTTTATCAAAATTATTAAATTTATTGTTCATTTTATTTATAAGAGAATATCGAAACTAGTTGAGCACTACAAGTGCATTAACGCAATGTCAGGGTCAATGTTATTTACTCTAATGATCGCAATCATACATCCATTACATATTCATTTGATTACATATTTATGTTTTATATCCGTAGTGCTTTATGAATCAATGATATTTTTAATTTATATTAAATTAATCTCTATTTATAATATAGATTTGTTATAACTTATAACAAGTTATAACCTACCTTTTTCCCCCCTTTCAAAAAATTATTGTTTTAAAAGTACAAATATGAAGCAAGTATAATCATGTATATCATTGAACACAAAAAATAATGAACACTTAGCACAAAAAGTGTGAAATTATTATTTAATAACATACAGTACAATATTATTTTGATAATCAACGGTACACCTGAATCTTATAGACCGCCTTAAAAACACAATTCAAATATTTACATTGAAATGTTTGTTATAATATACACAACGTTTAGACTTTTGCCCACGAATTCAAAAGTTTGTATTATTTATGGACTTAATGCTTCCATATACCTTTGTTTCATATTGTTCCCAACAAAGGTGCGGGGTAGCTCGCAGTGTGTAGATCACAGAGTTGCTTTGCCGCAGGCCCTTTGTTTATATCCTGCTTTGGCAGATAAACTATCTAATCTGTTAATAGCCAGAGATGGATCCTGGTGGACCTGGAGCCACTCCTGGGGCTCATCTGAAACTCTGTAAAGTGAATAATGAGGCTTTATTATATTAAGTTCCTTGATTGGGGCAAAAATTTAGCGGTCTAGAATGATATCAGACACATCCTCTCCCTGCACAACAATTTCTAATTAAAAAAGAAAACAATCATTTTATTAATTTTAATGGGGTGAGGTAGCTCAAAGCGTAGAGTTCTGAGATGCTGTGCTGAAGGTCTGTGGCATATAACTTACTTAATCTGTTAACAGCAAGAATGGCAAACCCTCCAGGGGCTCACTCAGCCTCTATAAATTTATCAACAATTCAAAACAGCACTTAACTGTATTGGCGGAAAAACCTGGGGGTTGAGTGTGTTCTCAGAGAAACCTCAACGGGTTGAGTGAGTTCCTGGACAATCGTTGCCCTAGAAACTGTACAGACTGTACCATGTATTGAACCTAAGATCCTTCATGGGTTATAGCTATAAAGGTTTTTTGAATCTAAAAAAACACCTAAAAAGCGAACTTTGACTATTGAAAAAGTAAATTTAAGAACTTAAAATTTATGCCTGAAACTTCATATTTTTATTTATAATAATAATAAAAAGGCTTAGTGAATCCGAAGGCTCGATGCTGATAACAACAATCTCTGGTTACAAACTTCTGTCCACGGACCACTACCCGAACCCAAATCCTCCAGATCACTCTTAACGCAATCTTCCCACTTACGTCTCGGTCTACCTCTCAGATCCTTCCCAGTTGGCACAGCGCTTATTATCTTTTTAGGTATTTATTCCTTACTAAGCCGCCAACTTTAAAGGCCCACCTGAATCTTCGTGGCCCTATCACTTGAATAATACTAACCGGGTACATGTTTTGCGATTCCACATTGTGTAATCTCCTATATTCCCCAATGGTCTCATCCTTGGACCGAATATTCTACACAACACCGAATTTCCGAACATCTTAGGACTTTGTTCATCCTTCAGTGTTAGCGGCCACGTTTTTTATAATGAATAATTTATAATGAAAATTATTTTAAATCTCTCTTTTTATGAAAGTTGTTAAAAAAAAAGAAAAGAACGAAGACAAGGTGGTTAGGGTTAAATTGTATGCATAAAGTCGTTTACTTGCGTGGAACCGATAACAATCGTTTTACTTTTACAACAGTTCCAGAATACACGATGAAGTATTGCAATAAAACCCAACAAAAGCGTTGGTATTTGAGAGCGGAGCTGAGAATGGAGACATCACGCAATGTTTATTTTCGGAGCTAACTAGTATTAGGAGGGGAAGGGTTACATGATTGGCGGTCTGCCATTTAAATCTTTCTTCCTCCATCTCCACGAAGCGATGACACGGCGCCAGGACGCTGGAGATCTATCCGCCCCCGGGGTAGGCGGCAACAAGTGGTCGGGGGCGGTCGGATATAGAGGCTGACTAAGAGGGTGGCTATGAGTCACCACCGCCCGCTATCGAGCGGGGGTGGAATGAGTCATCGAGGAGAGAACAGACAGACAGGCCGCCGCTCCGGACACCTGGAGGCAGACTTACAGGCCCCGTCTGTTCGATAGTACACGCACGGTTCCTTTTACCGATCGATTTTGTTCTCGAATTATCTTATCGACCTTTCTCGAACCACTCCAGAGCCCGAACGCCGGAACCGAAAATAAGCGGCATTGAAAATAAGGATCAGAAAATAAGTACTACAATTGTCGTATCGGTTTGATTCATAGAACTATTACTTATTCAATTCTACGCAACTGTTTCAGAGAATTGGTTCTAAATAACATGAAATACACAATGTTTTGTATTAAGTTAGCAAAAGAGCAATGATTCGGATCAGAGGAAACTATCGATAGTTTTTTTTATAAATACGAAAATGGATAAATATTCTTATCATAACAACTACTATATCTCTATAAAAATCAACCGTATTTTTTCTTTATATTGTTTCTTCACAAGGATTTTTGCTAAATCATCAGGACCTCTATATTATAAGTAAAATGCGGGAGAAAATGGTTCAGGCGGAGGTCAAGAAAATTCACTTATATAGTGTCAACCCCCGTTAGTCTAGTGTCAACCCCGGCGATCAAACTACCCTTGAAGAAGACCTGCAATGTGGGTCCAAACGTTGGCTTACCAATAAAAAGTTATCCCTCTATAAGAGAATTTTCTTGATCTCCAACCGGACCATTTTCTTCCTCATATATACAATGTCAACAAATATTATTGAACATATAGGTAAAATATTATTCATATAGCCTCTACTTATGCAATTCTACGCAACTGTTTCAGTAAATGAATACTAAATAACTAGGAACACACATTGGTATTTTATTAACAAAAAAATGTAATTATTCGGAGCTGCGGAAACTATGGATCTTTTTTTTTTAATATCCCCATCAAATTTTGGATAAATATTTTCAGCGTTTCACCTCATTCATCTCTATAAACATCTGTCTGTTTTTATTTATTTATTTATTTTTTGTATTTTCCCCTCATCGTTTCCTCATAAAGATTTTTGGCTTAACAATCCGGATTAATCAAGCCAAACTATTTTTTATATCATTCAGTTCGTAATTTTTACCTGTACTCCTACGACACATAAAGAACTAGGGTTTAGTGCATGGCAGAGATAGCACTGTTTCTAGAACAACGCTTGTGCAGGAAGGTGATTTGTCCTGGATTTGTCCTTAACCAACATATTTTTCCCCTTATTTCGGGTACCCATTTTATAGTGGCTGTTTGATCCGCAGGAGAGTCCTAGATTCCACAGATACCTAGATTTCTCAGGTCGCAAACAGATTAAATAAAAGTCTGCTGGAGAGCGGGATTTGAAGTCCTGAGCCACTCCGCTCCCATCTTTCGTCGAGACATTACTTATTCAATTCCACACAAATAAATACTAGCATACACATCGCTTGGAACTTTATTTACGTAAAACTAATGGTTCGGAACCAATGTATGTAATATATGTATCCACTTTTACAAGAACAAAAATGTTTGGATAAATATTCTCAGTTCCTTAATCTCTATTAAAAAAATGCTTTACTTTATTATTTTTCCCATCGTTCCCTCATAAAGATTTTTGCTAAACCGTCCGGATCATTCTGGCCAAAATATCATTTTAATAATATCGTTCCATTCATAATGACTTTCTCAGAGGGTCTTCAGATCAATATTGGAAAATGAGTGAAAAAAATTAAAAATAAAAATAAAAAATCTATTTTAATTTAAAGACTCAATATAACATACCTGTCACTAACAAAATAATTCACGAACATCATAAAGTCTTGGATGTTATAAAGTTAGGCTTACTCTTCCACTGTAAACTTTTTATCCTCCTCTGCAAAGATGGAAAAATGACCACTCATCCTTTATATTCAATCTTTATGCCATTCACCGCAGTTCAATTGCTTATTGAGGCTTTTGCCATCCTTGCTGGTTTTCCAGCTGCATCTTGTGAATCAGGAAAAAAGTTACATTGAGTGAGTTAGTGAATGAGTCTGATCTGATTCTTGTGGTGAGCGGTTATGCGCTTTTATTGAATGCCTCACGGATAGTCTGCTTTGCAGGATGGGTATACCTTGAGCGCCTCTCTGAATCCAGATTCACATTAGGTATGATAACACGCTTGAAAATTGACGACTATCTTTTATTTTATTGGACCAACGCGAAATTAATATACTGCATTTAATGTTGTTACTATTTTAAATATTGGTTGTTTTACTTCATTAGCAATCCCGACCAGTTCCTTAAGATTAAAATAACTAGTTTTAGGTTGGTTTCTGTATTAAATAGAAAATATAGTCCCAATTTTCCTAATCTTTGTTTATAAGAACTGCAGTATACGAGTGGTTTAAAAGATATATACCAATAACTATGTTTTTAATGAGTTAAGAGCGGTTTTGGATGGTTAATGGATTTTTAAAATAGTTTTGTATTTTGTTTCATCGTTCAATATTCAAGGGATATAATTTGCGGATTTGGCGAATTAATTAGAATAATAAGTAGGCAATTGAGAAAGCGTCGGAACTGAATAAAATCCTGATTGTTACTAATTCATAAAACTTTTATTGTTATACGTAAATAAACAGACAAAAAAAAACTTATTTGAAACTTAATTAATATTAATAAAAAAAATAAATAATAAAATAAAAAAAAACCTATATCACTACAACCTATGAGTTTTAGCCTCACTAAATCGTGAAGCTGTAATCCTTATAAGCCAACGGTAGGACAGAGAGGCGATATGGTGAGATTTCACTTAACTGCCACGTTTTCCCCCATTAGAGTTAAGTGTGGTTTTGAATTTTTAATGCATTCATAGACACTGGGTGAACCCCTCGAGGGCTTGTAGAATTTGAGCACGGACTCTACAGCACAACTCAGCACTCTACACACTCAGCTATACCAAACCCCTCTATGTTAATAACATGATGATATTATTTTTTAAGTAGAAACTTTTTCTACTCACACACGTTATAATCAGGATTGCCAATAGAGGAACGTAAAAAAGAAATAATTTGTTTTTTTTTTAAACATTTTTTTTTCATAACAGCTAGTTAGCCAGATTTCTTTCATTACATCTCGAGACATTTGTCCTGCTTTATTGATTAATGAATTAAATAAATAAAACTTTGTAATGCTTTATTTATGTCAAATTTAAATTAAACAATGACTAAGTAGACACTTGAATATTCAAATAAAAATGTCTAGGGCTTTTAAGACTCGAAAAAGTGAGTGTCTTTATTTTAAATTTTATAAAATCTTCTAAATTTTTAAGAACAAACAACTATACGCGTCTAAAAATAAATCTATACATTCTTTTCACTTTCTCATAGTCACCTGAGACATAACAACTTGTGCTTCCCATATGACCTTCAAACTGCAAAATTTCGTTTTAAATATATTATCGATTGTTTTTTTTGTATTAATACTTTTTTTAATATCTCAACAAACAATAAAAAAATATATGCGTTAGTAAAAATCATACCTGGATCTGACAAAAAGTTAAGAGAAATTGGGGATTTCCCAAATAACAGCCTTTAAGAAATTGGAACAAAGGTTCCTACCTGTTTGCAATAGACAATTTTGGCCCTGCCTACTTGTAAACAAAATCAAAAATATTATCGATCATTTTGAAAAGGTTTCAGTACTAATAATAAGGACATTACTGTACTGTCGATTACATTAATTTAAATGTTCAGACCGACGAATTTTTATAGTTCATCAATCGTTGTTATTTTTCATCACTAGGGTTGCACATGATTATTTTAAACCTCTTGTGGATAAAATTCTACTTTCTTTCTTATCAAATTAGTTCCAAGAATAATAAACACTATAAATACTTAAAAATAATGTCGGTTTGAAAGAGAACTCTGATTGCCTCATGACTGAAATCACGGGATTTGCCAGACAACTATTCTGTTTTCGGTATCTCTTCTGCATATCAAGTACAATCAGGTACCGAAGTATACACATTTCCCACAATTACATTCTCTTTTCCGTACCAAAGTGAATTATAACTCGTATATTTTGAAATATTGAAAGGAAAACGAATGAAAAGTTAAATCTTGTGACTCGAATCGAAGGGACAACCTGGGGAATAATAACCCTGTTTTCTTCCAATATTCGCATACTTAGGTATTATGCCGTATTAATTATATATGCATACATGAAGCTATGATAGATTATTTATATATGTTTTTTGTTGATCATTAGTTTATATTCCTGTTTTAAATAAGATGTTGAGTTGTTGGAGTGACATGCGTATAAACCGTAAAGTGGCGCGCAACCGCAGAGGCCAACGGGAGAAGACTCTCGGGTGTCCCTGCTCGCCAATGAGCGCTCAGTCTATTTCAGTCATCGGTGCAGTCATACTTTCCCAAAATATCTATCTTTTCAGTAGTTTGGAAGGTTTCTTCTCTTCATAACTTCCTTCTTTTTGGTGGAGATTTTAATATATATATAGTTTTTCCGAATTCATTTCGTACTTTTATAAATTCTAAATTGAATGTTACTCTTCCTTGATAGACCTTGAATTTACTAAAAACTGTTCAAATCAGGACTAATACTTAACAAAAATAATGTGGAACTTATAATGGTGAGTTTTGATTTATAAATGCGTAGGTTATAATTACTGTCAATTTGCATTTTGTTGTTAACTTCAAAACAACTTGTTGCTTCACTTGTTACCTTTAACTAGGGGAAAGGTTACTGCCTTGGCTATTTACGTTTGATTCTTCATACTTTTGCCGCTTTGTGAAAATCTTTTTCTTCCTTTATCTTTTTTTTTTTTGTTCTTAATTATTGATGAAGAATGATTATGGTAGGTTGATTATTTTTTTCATTTAGGTTTTCTTCTTTTTTTCCTGAAAATTTGTGATGAAAAATTGAACATCTTTGATACTGCTGCTGATAATCACTGAGAATAAATGTATAATAACAACTTTCCAATAAGTGACTTAGGTCTGTAAAGTGTGAACTGTTTTGTGCATGGTTTGCATTCCAACATTATACTTACTGAATCTTGCATGTTAAGGATGTTAATGAAGTCTTGACTCGACTTCAATAACAGTAAAGCTGATTAACATCATCCCTTATCAGAGTCATTGATTTGATAATATCAACTTATCTATTATTTCTCATTTACTTTCATTTGTATGTTACTAACTTTTAACCAATGCTTATTAGAGTTGGTTTTACAGTATGCGATGAATAAATCTGGTTCAATACATGTGTGTAATTTGAATGTGGCTTACATTGTGCCCAATGTTGGGTTTGGTTGGTTAGAGGGTTTGTCAACTTCAATTCAATATTTCAGAATTTGGATATAATCTGAGCAGAATGGATGTTCAAAATGTGGATGACAACAACTCTTCAATAAATATAAGTGATGTCAGTAAGTATTATGTTCAAAACATTTTGTTCTGATTATTCTCTTATATGTTTTCAGTCTGACAAAGGCTTATTTCAGAAATAAACTTTGCTTAGTTTTAAGTGAGCTGACTTGCTTTATAATTTTAATGCTTAAAATAATATTTGCCAAAACTTGAAAATATTTTAAATCAGCTAGTTAAAAAACTTTTCTTGCCAAGTTGATTAGTATTATTTTTTTCAATATCGATATGCATCAACTTAATTAGATTACAAAGGTCTCTCGGATTTTTAATGCTCTGCAAATAAGCATTTAAATTTTGAATAATAAGCCTTTTTATTAACTTAGTGTTTATTGAGTTCATTAGGAATGGCATTTCGAGCCATATTGCTTTGCATGTATGTTTTAAAAACCAAATAATTAGGCACGTATATAAGAAAAAATATCTATTTTTTTTGTGTTGCACTTCAGCTTGTTTTCTTTGCTTATGTATGTTCCTCTTGTTGATGTGGTTTTGTTTGGTTTATGATTCTGGCACAATTTAATGAGCATACTTTTTTTCATATATTTTTTCATGTAAATATTCATATATTTACATACATTACATCATTATCATTTCTTGTTAATTTGGTTTATATTATAGCCTAGGTTACAAATCATCAATTCACCAATGATTTCATTCTTCATAGAACCTGCTTTATTTAACAGAATTTGGATATTTTATCACTAAGTCCTATTTTAATTAGTTTTATATAATTATTATAAAATTATTTGCTGCAGCTTTTTAGTGTAAATTGAATAGTTCTTAGTGTTTTATTAATATAATGAGCTGTTTAAATTTGAACTAATATTGACCTGTTTGTGGAATGTTTATTGTGGCTTCCACAATGCAATTGTTGAATCTTGGTTTGTTAGCATGATTTTTTAATATTTGTAATTGTTAGATGGATCATTTATATACCTTTTGAAATTTCTGCAGTTGAAGTGATAGAAACGGACACAGCTTTTGGTTCAATGCAGCCAAAAAGACCAAGTATCGAGGGCCCACCTAATACCTATATTAGAATTGTTGAACAGCCTGCTTCCAAAGCATTAAGGTACCATTTTTAAATAATAGCCCACTATTGATGTATATGTGTGTTAATGCAATAGTATGGGTCGTTGTGTATATCTAAATATTATTTTATTTTTTGTTAGGTTTCGTTATGAATGTGAAGGAAGATCTGCTGGAAGTCTTCCAGGAGCTAATTCAACTCCAGAGGTTAAAACATTTCCAACAATTCAGGTAAGATTTACTCTAAGTTATTTTCTAATAAATAAATGTATAGGATAAATATTATGTGTAAATATATATACGTTACATACATATATATCCTGGTTCAAATCCCGCTGCTGGCAAGACTTTTATTTAGTCTGTTAGCAGCTGGAAATAGATCATATGGACCTAGGACTCTCCTGGGGATCACCCAGCCTCTATATATGTATGTTTTTTTACAATTAATTATAGTTTATTATGAAAGTCAGAGTTGGTTTTTCCGTTAAAAAAATAATAATAATGGGTGGAACAAATTTCTTATGCCTTGTTTGTCGACTGCTATTCTTCATTTGTATTAATGACCCATATACTTTTCAAAATGTATTTTAAATATTGTTAAACTGCTTTGGCTCTGGCAACTTAGTATTTGTGAATCATCACCCTGGTTTAAGCTCCAATGTTTTCATTTTAACGGTTTTAAATGTTTTTTTATGTTTGTTTATAGATTGTTGGTTATAAAGGACGTGCGGTAGTAGTCGTGTCATGCGTGACAAAAGATCCTCCATACAGGGCTCATCCACACAATCTTGTGGGAAGAGAAGGATGCAAAAAAGGTGTTTGTACGGTAGAAGTGAGCAGCGAAACTATGACTGCTACTTTTGCCAATATTGGAATTCAATGTGTCAAGAAGAAGGATATTGAGGAATCCCTTAGGGTCAGAGAAGAAATGAGAGTGGATCCATTTAGGAGTGAGTTAATTTTTGTTTACAGTTTTGGACTAGGTGTATTATTAGTTAACTTTAAATAATAAATTTTATATTATAGCTGTTAGTTCGAATTGAATGAATGTACTTAGTTTTTACAACCGTTACTATCAATAAAAATAATGCAAAATTTTTTGTCATTATTATAAACTCTTTTAGTTATTCGTATCCATTTACGAGAAATTATTTAGTTAATTATAATTTATATAGTTAATTATTTATTTTATATTATATATAGTTAATTATATAGTTAATTGCTATCGTTCTGTTGAATCTAAAATAATTGTTACATCACATTTAAATAATATATTACTATTTATTTAATTAGGAAATTAATTATAGCAGAAGATAATTTATTTACTTAAAAATCATCTGAAATAAACAACAAAGAAAATTATTATTTATTCTGTTTTCATCGTATGTCTGCCAATATATATATAATATATTTCACTGAACCATAACATGAATTTAGCTTAACATATTTCCATGAACAACTTAAATAGAGAACAGTGATTAGAAACCACTGATTTTGTTATAGTCTTACGATTTGGAAAATAAAATTATGGTTATTAGTAAAGACCAGGCAATTATATGTTATTGGTAATTCCTTTTTTTTCTCTCTCTCTGTTTCCTTCCAATCCCTTTTCTTGGATATAATTTGATTTCCAAACAATTTTTATAAATGAAAATTATTTAGGATGTTTTTTTAATCGGCTCAAATCCCTATTTAGGCCCACCTTAAAGGTTAATTTTTTCTTGATAATTTAAATATATCAATCCAACAACCTCATTTTAATATATTTCAGCAAAATTAATTGTACAATAATATTAATATAATATACTGTTTATCGCCTAAAACTTTTGTTAAATAATATTAGTTGACCTTATATATATATATGTGGGGAAGTTAATGGTTTGGGTGGAGTTCAGTGAAAGAATGATACTGAAATATTTCAAAATATTTAAAACATTTCAGATATTACTTGATACATAAATCATTCTTTATTACTTACTAGATTTTACTTATTATTCTCATTGCTGTAAATTTATTTACGTGGCTTCTTATTATTATTACTTGTATCCCATTGTTCTAGTTAATACATTTTGAATAGTACCTTATTTTATTTTATCTATTTTTATTCTTTACATTTTTTTATGTATATTATTTTAATTTTTATGTATCTTTTCTATCTTAAAGAAGGCCTGCAGTGTGGGTCAAAACATTATTGAATTAATAGTTCATCTCTACTTAAGAAATTCTTTCATGACCTCCACCCAACCATTTTCTGCCCTAACTGTAGATTTTGTTTAATTCTGTATTTAAAATTAAAATAGATACACTATATACAATATTGTATTTTTTTTTTTAGCTGGTTTCGCCCACAAAACGCAAGCAAGTGGAATTGACCTGAATTCAGTGAGACTGTGTTTTCAAGCATTTTTAGAAGGTCCTCAACGGGGAAAATTTACCAGAGCAATCACTCCTGTTGTATCCGAGCCTATTTATGATAGAAGTAAGAGACCGATATGGAATAAACTTTATGTAAATTTGATGCTAAAACAGTAGTTGGACTATTTTATTATTAAATATCATTGTGCTCTCATAAAAAAATTTATTCAAAAAACCGTATAGGATATTATTCTATTTTTTTTCACAAGAAGTTAAAAAAATATAACTTTAAAAATACATAAGGATTTCTTCCTTTATTCCAGAACAAAATTTTATATCACTCCCATCATTATCTTCACTTATGAACTAACCAAAACTGTGCTTTTATATTTTATAGCCTTTTTAATTTTTTTTTTATTATATTCTAAACTACATTTTGGTTGTTCCATGATGAATGAAATAATCAAATCCACTACAATATATTTTTGTAGTAATAGTTTTATTTATTATATTTATTTTCTGTTTAATATTCTGAATATTAAATTTTATTATAGAGGCAGTAGTAGACTTAGTCATCTGCAAGTTGAGTCATTGTTCAGCCTCAGTTGCTGGCGGGCAGGATGTGATTCTTCTTTGTGAGAAGGTTACTAAAGGTATAATAAAAATATTTAATTATTGTTAATTGTTTTATTGTATGACCATTGGCCTATCATGTATTAATATTATTTATTATACCAGTCATGCTGAATTATTTTTTTTATTTTATAGAAGACATATCTATACGATTTTTCGAAGAAAAAGATGGTAAGATTTTTTGGGAAGGTTATGGTGACTTCACACCTACTCAGGTGCATAAGCAAACTGCTATTGCATTTCGTACTCCTCGCTACAAGAGTTTAGAGGTAATATTGTCTAAAAATAACAAACATGCATAATATTGCTTTGTTAGTTTTATTTAATTTTTTTCAATGCAAGTCTATTTCTTTTAATAACAGTTCTGTTCAAATAAATCATATCAGGTGTTAGACTATATATCAGAAGTACAAATGCTGAGTATCGATAGTGGAAAACACCACTTTTCAGTAGGACGAAAAAACTTTCAAGCTTCATTCAAAATCTGTTTGTATCATCAAATATATTCTATCTATATCATTATACGTTGTTTTTTGTGCATTCTAGATGTCTCTCTATGAATTTTATATCAATTATTAACGCTATGGATTGAAAATGACTAATGTTTTTTTTCACATACAATACTTTGCATTTGTATCGATGATGTTAAGTGAAGAATGGATTTTAAATAACAAACTTTTAACTCTTGTGAAACATTTTGTTATACTATTTTCCAGTGTAGCAGTTTATTTATGTATTTACTTTTTTATACTAATAAAGAAACTAATAAAGAAATATTTTTATTTTAAAATTAATAAAATCAATAACTAATAAAATAAAATAAATTATAATAAAGAAATAGTATTTTATTAATTATTTCTAATTCTACTTACTTTTTTTTCTAGATCGATCATCCAGTCCAGGCATTCATTCAACTTTGCAGACCTTCAGATGGTGCTACAAGCGAAGCATTGCCATTTCAAATCACCCCACTCTCAGGTAGGCCTTTCTTCTGGTCTTTACGTCGCAATAAAGCAAATTACCTTACTTTCTCCGACATAATGCAGCATGGAGTAAAAGATCAAGTCGAAGTTGAAAATGATAATAATAATAATAATAACAGTACGAGCGTAAACGAGGACCTTAATGAATGTGTTATGAAGCAGCAAGATGAGAATTGTTCGGAAGTAAAAAGTGATCCAATGAAGAACGTTATTGTTCTCCCCGATGCTTCAATAGAAGATGTTGAAAATGAAGTCAATGGCAATTTCGATGAATTTTTGGATCACGTTAAATCTCTCGAAAGTATGTACCCCGACAATAATAATGAAGCTGAATTTGGGATTTATTCGAGCCTGCAGTTGGCCATGAAAGATCCTTGTGACATGTTAGACACGCCAACTGCTGAAGGATACGAAGATATCGCTCCTCCAAGGCCTTTAAAAATGTCTTCTATGAAAGAGGTTGAAGAGGTCCCTCCATTACCTCCGAAACGAGCTAAGAAATCTCCTGCTCTTCCACCTCCTCCCCACAAAAACAAACTTAATTTGTTTCAAAAACTGTTTTCTTCTACTACAAAAAGAAAGAAGAAACAAAGGGAATCCTCCCGCGAGGGGAGTGTTGTGTCTAGGATTAGTGAAAGGTCGAATTCACTAGCTCCCAGTAGGGGTGATGTGGATCTCACGGAAGCTGAGCATTATGCGTTATATACATCTCTCGCACCTCGTGCGACTGCATCAGAATTCGATGAGATGTCTTTCTATTACAGTCCTGTAGAAAGGCCTAAAGTTAATTAGATTTTGTCTCTAACCCTATTCTTATCAGTATAAAAATAATAATATTAATGCCTAGTATATATACAATTCAAATCATAAAATAATTTGAAACATTTTAATGAATCTAAAATTGTGATAGTACCTGTTTTCTACAGTAATATTTTGTATATATAATTTTTTTTTTTATCTTTCCTAAAAATAAAAATTGGGGGTAAAGAAGAATAAAATGTAACAAACTGGTTTTAACTTTTAATTTATTTTTATTTATTGTTCTTTTGATGGTGATTATTTTTATTTTGAAGAGAAAAGATTTGTCCTGAAAAAAATTGAAATATTTAAAAAGGTTTTAACTTTTGTTCATTTCATAGTAAATGTCTACTCCATAACTTTTTTAGGTTTTTATTTTGTTTTAATTTTTGTACGTAAATAAAAATGTATTTTAGTAGACTTTGAATTTTTGTAAGTTAATCGATCAGTTTGGTTTCTAGTCATTGTATTTTCTTATCTGCAAATGAACTAACACCATAACATAGTACAATAGTGTTTATCATGCTGTTTAAATGTAAGTACTACTTGCCACATTTATTATTGTGTTGTATCGGATTCCATTGTTTCTCTCAATAACATTTTCATATTTTATAATTACAACTGTGACTTATGATTATACTAAGTTTTTGCTTAATTTTTAAAATAAATTCATTCAATAACTACCTAATGTGATTTTGAAGGATTTATATTTGTGATGAAAGTATTTTATACCAGAAATAATCTGCATTTTAAATTATTATTATAATTTTTTTTCTAATTAAAACATAGTTATACAACTGTAAAAAAATAGTTAGCGCTGATATACGGATCACAAAAATAAATTTACAAATTCTAGTTCTTCGGAGTGCAAGTAATTAATTAAGTTAAGAAGGTTCATAAAATTATTTCATTCTGATTGCTTTATATTTGGTTAAGAGTGTAATGTAGATTGCTTATTTTAAAGAGTTTATTTATGTATATATTAATTAAGATTAATTTTAATAAAAGATTTTTCATGTTAAGTTTTTCATGAGAGTAGGTAGTTAAACCTTCTGTTAAAGAATATGTTCTTTTATAAGCATATAATATATAATTATGTATATATATGCTCTATTTTTATTTCTTTAAATTAGTTTTTTTTAATATGTTGGTTTTTGCTTTTTATGATTATTGTATTTTTGTTGTTATTAAAATTATATTAAGGAGAGTTATGTTAAAATAATAATAAGTTATTCAAGGTTGTTTTGGAAGTTGATTTTCAAAAGGTTTATCTAGCATAGTTAAACAACTGTTGTGGGTTATGTGTACGGAAGTGGCGAACCAAAATAGGTTGTAGAAATTTTATTACTATAAAGTTTATTTATTTATTTTTATTTAAATACTAATAGTATTGTTATTGAATTACTTTATTTGAAACTAATGTAAAAGTTACCATTTTGATATTCCTAACTTATATTCGTATAATTATGGGTATTTTAAAAATTATTTTCGATTATTTATATATAAATATGTATTTTTTATTTTATTTTAGATCCTGCTGCGTTAAAAAGGAAAAGGCAAAAGCTTAGCAACGAGAGTGATATTAGGAAAATTAAAGAATTGGAACAGATGAGTGAGTTGTGCCTGTTAATTTATGGGAATTATAATATTAATGGAACAATTAGTTATTCTGAACTCTCAGGTTTACTTCAGATTTATTTTTTATCTTTAATTTATTAACTTGTTATTTTTGTGTTTTTTTCACATAGTATCTTGAAAAATAATTAAATTTGGATAAACTGTTTGTTTAACAAACCTTAAAATAAAATTTGATTCATGTAGTTACTTAATTTAAAAAATATGAAACAATTAAAATACAAATATATCAAAGTATCTTTAGAGCTCCTAAAACCATTCTGGTTATAGTAGGCTATGGTATTTCACTGGGAAATTTTGTAACATTATAAAATTAGTATAAGTTTAGAGTTTCAATTTAAAAACATTGAAAAGGATGACTTATGTACAACATACAAATCTTTTGTTTTTTAGTATCTACAGAATTTCAAATATCGACTTTTTTTTTTTTTAAATAGAACAAGTTAAACCGTGTTAGTATTGCTTATTTTATTACCAAGGATTATTGGTTAATCCTATCTTCACTTACTATAAAAGAAAAATAAGGATTAACAGGTTTCTACTGTATCGAGAAGAATTTTCAAACCTGGATTTTTTTCGGATTGTAGTATTGTTCTATATAATGAGGCATTGATGACCTGATAAGACTTGATATTTTTTTTGTGTGTGTATATATATATATATATATATATATATATATATATATATATATATATATATATTTTGTATTACCATTTTATTATTTTTAATATGTGAAGTAAATTTGAGAGTTCATTTACAACATATTTTCATCCTATACAATAACCATAATGGTGGTGGTTATATTATTAATACTTTAATGTTTTTTCAGCATTTTATTCAATGTTTGCTCATCTGTTAGTTTTCCCTTTCTCTCAGTGCTTTGTTCTGTTGTTCGGGCTATCTGTAAAAAAAAAAATTGTCTTTTAAAGAAATTGCTGTAGTGATTCTGTATTTTTATAAATTAAAAAAATCAACTTAAGTATTTGTATGTTTATATATTGAAGAGCTGTTTATTGTGTGTCTATGCATTTGTATTCTTTCTATGTGATCTTTCCTCTTAAAAGGATGTGGAATCAAAAGATAATTTTAAATATATAAAAGTTGTTTTGATGTTGTAGGTTTTTCTTCCTTCCTTCCTCTTTTTGTTCTATTTGTTTCTACTATAAATGTTTTTTTTTTCTTTAAATTATTTTCTTTTTAATTTAAAAACCAGGGGGTTGTATGGTCAAAAAGCTATTTCTCCTAGAAGCTCTTATTCAAGTCATTTCTAAGCAGGTATTTAACAGGTTTGCAATCATTTTCTCATTTTGCTTTTATGTTTGATTTTGTGTTCTTTTGTTTTATTTATGAGGCTGTATTTTTCTCTTTTTATTTTTGTTTTGATGTATTGCAATTTGTTAATAATGTTTAGTGCACGTTTTTTTGTAGAATTGATTTATTTTTAATTCATGATTTGAACTCTTATTCTAGTCATTTCTATGAAGGTATTCGACAGGCTTGCAAATTGTTTTCTTTTTTGATTTTATGTTTGACTTTGTGTTCATTTGTTTTATTTGAAAGGCTTTTTTTTTTCTCTTTTATATTTTACATTTTTTTCTTTTTCTATATTCCTTTTTTTAATCTAATTTTGTATTGCAGTTATAGTTAATAACTTATAGTGTATGTTTTTTGTAGAATTTATATACGTTTTTTTTTTAAGCTAAAATGCAAATAAACTTTTGGTTTTGTGTTTTTCATATTTCTAATATGTTTAATTAATTTTCCTGTTTATGCTACACTGAATTGAACAATAAACAAGGAGTTGAACAATTTAGATTAAAAAAAATTTTTTTTTTTAATTATTTTATTGAATTGTACAACTGTAATATATACATCTAGTACAAGGGCTGTATGAATAAATAAATACATGAAAGGACATGTAGAGGCACTACCCATTGGCAGCACTCTAATTAGATTAAAATAAACTGAAAATTTCAATTATTTTATGATTTTTTAAATCAAAATATTAACCTTACAAATTAATATTCCTAACTCTTTTGGAAGATAGGCCTAATCTATTTCAAAGGGAGGGGCAATATATTTCAAAATCCTTTTTTGTCCCATACTCACAGGTAGGAATGATGTGACATTTTATCTCTCACAGAATTTTGAGAAAAATCTTGGGAATATGTAAGTTTGTCTTACTGAAATGTAATGAATCAGTTAGCAATAAGTTGTATTATGACAACTTGAGTAAATCATAATTCATCTTAAGTTTTGTTTACCATGGTTTATAAAAAAAGCAATTTTTTTTAATCTTAGTTTCTCATCATACATTAGAAAATACTATTTTCAGATTGATTTCATGGAATAACTTCGTTCCATGAGCTCTCAATTGAAATTTTTTGTAAGGTTCAGGCTTAATATCAAAAAAACATGCTCCTATCTTTCTGGGCCTCTTATTTTATGCTATAAAAAAGCTATTTTCAATGACTCTTTAGGAATCCGTTCCAATCTATCAAGAACATTAAATTTTTAAAGAAACTCTGGTGTGGGGATTTATGCAAAAATAATGCGTTAATTTTACCAGGATAACTAGAATTAATCAAGACCAATCTTAGAGGACTTATAAATTTTTTTTAAATTTGAGCCAGCTCTTTGCTGAAATATTCAGGACAAAATTAAAAGCTCAATATATGATAATGACATCAACATAAGGCTTAGCAAACTTGTAGGTTCGATGCTGATACCACCAATTGTTTTTCACAAAGTTATGTCTACGGATTGCTACCCTAACTCAAATCCAAGATCGCCCTCAACTCAATCCACTTAAATGCCACCTCCATCCTATAAAATATTCATATATTCTTTGATCACGCGGAAAAAATAAATGTTAAACTGATTTTTTTTTCCATAGGAGGGTATTTCATATCATAGACATCTTCATTTTACTTTCTTCCACTTATATACATGTATACTGTATTATATACTTTGTATACTTATATATATACATTGTTCAATTTTTATTTTCTTAGTACCATTATTGTTATGCTGAAGTACATCCTTCCTCGGCCAAACATGTGTGGATTTTTTTTTAAGATACCTCACTTTTCATTAATGGACCCTATGGGAATACTTTTTTCCTTAAAAACCTAATTGCATCTTCCACTAGTTTAATCTATTTGAGATCAATGACATTTTCATACATCATAGCCTTTGAGGAGACCCATTCTATTTCTCAAGTTGTTATTTGTCGGATTTCAGTAAAATATTGTCTTTATAAATTTCATTAAGAGTTAATATTATTTCATATTGTTATGAGTCTTGATATGTTAACTTGTTTGTTCCCCATCCATTGATTTAATTTGTTCTTATAAATTGATATGTTTCAGTTTTTTTAGCTTTTTATTTTATAATTTAAATATTCATTAGTTTATTAGCAAACTAAATACAACTGAGCCTTTGCCTCAGGCCGTTCCATTTAAAACTTCTCTTAATGATTTCATTTAATTTTTGGCCTCTATCTTTTTTTTATTTATTTACATTACTACTTTTTTTTTAACATGACAGTGAATAATTTTGATGTTCTTAAATTGAATATTTGAAATAAAACAGTATCATATTATAATATTAATTTGTTGTTTTTTATTCATCTACTACTAAGTTTTTATTACACACCGTTTGTTTTTTAAAATAAAAACTGAAAATGGTGATTATTTGTTTGCACTTTGATTGTTGTTCTCTAATTTGTGTTTTGTTTTTTTAGTGTGTGTTGATTCATTCTGTGCATGTTATTTTTAATGAAATTTATTGATGGCTATAACTTTTGTTTTTTCTCAAATGAATGCATGAATCCATAATAATTAAAAATTGGTCATTTATTCATAATTCAATATAAACAATTTATAATAATTTTTTCCTTTTCGTTGTATATTTACCAAATGTTAATTTAAAGTTTATCTGATTATACTTATTTATAAAAGATAAAAAAATGTTTAATTAAGCTGTCTGTAAAATATTAAAAGAAAATTTATATCTCTGATCTTTTGGTTTTTATAATTATAGGCCTTTTAAAATGTGTTGAATTAATATTATCTTCTACCAGATATTATAGATTCTCAGAGCAAAAGTAATTTACATCATGGCTATTAATAATTAAATGATAAAATTAAGATATTATCTTTTATAAATATCAGTTGGATATTTGACACAAAATGTATTGAAATTTTGAGACCCTTTTGATTTTTATCAAAAACATTTTATAATCAACCAGTTTTTATGAAAACAACATTGAAACTTGTTCTGAAACCGATCAATTTTTCAGGGCTTGTGACAACCGATGGTAAAATCGTCTCTGTTAAAAGAGAACCAGGTGAGCATAGCATCCGAAAAAGGATTTTATTTATATATCTACCATTGTTTAAGACTCTTTATCCGTTTGGAGTATTTTTAAGATTTCTTTTGAACCCTTGTGTTCAGTAGCTTTAATCGATTATTCAGTAGTCAAAATCAAAATTTAATTTCTAAAATTAATGTAAAGGTGCTCATGCTAGAGATACTTATTGATTAAATTATTAAAAAACCCGACTTCTGTTGAAGTTTTAGTATAGTTTCGATCTCAAATAGTCTCTACCTCTCTCCACTTCCACCCTTTCTCCCATATTATTCAGGATTCAAAAGAAACTGGCTTGCTTACATCAAATATTTTAATAATGAGTAATTATGTATATTATTTTGGCTATAGTGATCAGCTGATTGTATCTATCCTTTAAATTGCTTGGTGGCCATATTCATCATTTAAGATTTCTAGCAGTGAGCTATCGTGTGTAGTATGACTCTTCTCCCACCCCAATGATAACCATTGGTGGTTTATAGCAATTTAAAGAAAAAAATTATGAATTCTTATGATGTTTCCTGCTTTGTATATGTATTGTTTAGACATTTACTCAATTGAATTGGTCATTTAGAGACAAACCATATGCACACTTTCTATTTATAATATAACCGTTTCAATTGAATTAGATCAAGTTGGGTTTTCCTTCCTACTTCTTTGTCAATAGTTATTGTTTTATTTTTGAGGTACCTATAAGCTCATCTTTTTGGTAAGGTGTCTACCTAATCTGTTCACTTCTTAACGCGTATAGTTTTGTTTTTTCTACAAGTCTTTTATCATAATATTATACCAGAGCATTTCTAGTACCTATTCCACTCTTTTATGTAATTCTATCGCACAAAATGGGGTGGATATTGGCCTGCTAGCACTTCTTGTTGATGAAGGACTTTCCTCAACAACCAACTTCTTCACTCATTCTGTCAATCTGACCTCCCAACCAAGCCTCTCAAGCTTGATAATCCTGACCACATTCTGGTCTTCACAGATATTTCTATTCTATCTGATGTCATCTGCAATTACCACTGGGTTGATTATGAGTGACTATCTATTTATTTATTTTCAAACACTTAATATTTTTCATTGATTTTTGAGATAGTCCAGGTTTGAATAGCTTATTTAAGATTAGGGAGGATCTTACATTACAATCTGACTGATTGTGAGACCACAAGATCTTGCGAGCTTCAGACTCATCACAGGCCATGATTACCTCCAGGCACATCTGCACAGAATGGGTATTGCAGAATCTGATAATTGCCCCATTTGTCTTTCTGGTGTAATAGACGGTGCACGCTTACGACATTGCAGTGGTCTTAAGGATATTCCACACAATGATGACGATGCATGCCATTATTGGGAGGCTCGGCGGTGTATGCATTGGAAAAATAAAAATAATAAAAGATTAGGGAGGATCAAAGTCTAATCGAAAGTCAGATTTGTTTAGTCCTCCCTTCATTGACAATAAGCACTGTGGATAAAGCCAGACTCTTAGAGTTTAGTAAGCTATACTCCATTGCTAATTGAGTACTCTCCACAATGTCTTCTAATTGTTTGTTATGTTGATCTTCATCGAGGCCTTATAAAGTTTGGTTTGTTTGATGCTATTGCATGCACTTCTGAGGTCGATGGATATTAGGTGGATTGGCAGATAGCATTTGTAGCATCTTTCCTTCAAGGATTATTCTTAGAGAAAAAACTTGATCAATAGTTAATCTACCCCTCTGGAAGCCAGCCTGATAACTGCCTATCTTTTACCCAGCAAAGGTAATGAGCCTATTAAAAAAAGACATTAGAGAGAATCTTGTATTCTATAATGTTCATTCGATGTCACAACTCGATGTCCCGTCTTAGCCTCCTGAGGTAGAATCTTAAGAAAAGAAACAGATCTTCTCTTTTTTGTGTAAAGGGCATGTGACCAAACTTCTATACTGTGTTAGTACTTCTTCGAAGCTCCATTGAATTATAAACCGCCTCTTTGGAGCTCCTCTCCATAATGCTTAAAGATTGTGCCGAGAATTAACAATTAAAATTTATAGAACTGTTATCCTTCCAATTGTTTTATAGGAGTGAAACTTGGCTGCTAACTTTAAAATTTCATCAACATCTGAAATTTTTTCAAAAATTAGAATATTTGAAAAGGATGAGGCTACTGGAGAATTTAGGAGATATCACATTACGGAATTACAGAGCATACATCTTGTTAATAAAATTGAAGTGATAGATTTACAAAGATTAAAATGGGCTAGTAAAGTTGTTGGGCTCAGTAAATAAAGAATCCTAAAAAAATTTATAATTGCTGAACCAATTAGTAAATGCCCGAATGATGAACTGAAGCATAGGAGAAGGGATTGTGTTTAAGGCGATCTTTTAAGTTTGGGTTTGGGCATTTAAATCTGGGGGCAGATATTTTTCAATGTGTTTCGTGGTATTGACATATGGTTAGCTAAGCCTTTTATTATTATATAGCAATATTGAAATTTTTGTTCCAAAAATCTGGTTCCATTATAAAAATTTATTATAAGATATTTTTGTATTATTCATTACCTTTATGATATTGGTTGATAAGAATTAATTTGAGTTTTTGAAAAAGGGTTGATATTTAGTTTCCTTTCCTTCAATGTCTTAATTTTTTTTAAACTGGTTTTATTAATTTAAACCTTTATTAGTAAAGTATAAAATAATCTTGGTGGGAATATAAATTTGTCTCATATGAATTCATTAAATACTTTTGGATGCCTGAACAACATTTATGGCCACTTGTGATGTGATAATAAAAACCTACTATGCCCAAAATCATGGTTTCATAGCTTAGCAGTAGGTCCTAAGGTTGTTTAAAGTGAGTAAAAAATTCTTGGTTATGCCGCCCTTCAGAAGGGACTTAAAACGGTAGTCCCAAGCCTGTGCAATGACAGATACTCGTTAAAGATCCCTATCCTAACTATACCTGATTAGGAAAATTTAGGACTCCCACTGTAGCATCGTTCAATTAGCCATAGCAGCATAAAGTGATGTTAAATAAACAAACCTACAGCATTCAAGGATTTAAGTCTTATAAAAATGATCATATTTTGATGTTTTATTGCTAATAACGATTTTTTTTATCAACATCACAATACTATGATACTTATAGATTGAGGTAGTATGTATATTATTTTTATCACTAAAATGGGTTATAATAAATTGTAAAATGGAAATCCAAAGTGAGATTGATATTTAAGCTTACAGTTATAAATAATTTTTCTAGAGTATTTTTTTTTGTTTTTTTTTTCTTTTAGCCAGTAAGTAAAGAAAGTAATAAACTATCCTGTAAATATTTGGTTTCTAAAATTATATAGAAATTAAATTATCATGGAAATTTTGAAATAAACTTCTTTCTATACCTTTATCATTTCTAAATTTACAATGTTGGTCAAAGGAACCAGTACCAGCCCTAATCCTTACATGGTACTCGGAGCCCAACAGATGGTAAAGCTCTCGCCTATCTACGCGTCGAGGACACCTTCACCTCACGATCCGTACCAGCAACATTACGGAATGCAAGGAGCAGCTGCTGCGTTTCCTGCTATGAACAACGCTAGCCCATTGCCTGTTTATCCTCCTTATGGACTCAACATGGAGCAAGAGCAGCCGTCTCATTCCCAGCCACCACAGCTCTTATCGGAGGCCACTAACATTCTTAATATGGATACTCATGTAAGTGATTTAAAATTAATGAAAAAAAATATGATACGATTTTATTTTAACTTTTGAAATATACCCCTGACTTGAGGATAAATTTTATTTAATAAAAAATGATAATTATGTTGGGTGCAGAGATCTTTGGTAATTCTTGTATTTCTACTTCCTACTTAATCACAAAAAAATATTTTAAATTTATCACAATAAGGACAAAATTTTGCTTGTTCAAATCTAGGTCAGGAAGAAATATTTATGCCTAAGCATGAGTTAAATCTTCACATAAGTTGTAATATTTTTCAGCAACTTTTTGTAAATACGAATAACATTACAGAAATGTTAGAATATGTTCGCTATTTATTAGCTGCTTTAAATTTCCTACTTGGATGGATTTGTCTTTTTAAAAAAATTCAGTTTAAAATCAAAAAAGTCTAATTCCTACTATAAATACTGAGGTTTGGCTTTTGATTTTTTTTTTTTTTTTTTCAACTAAATAAGTTTCTAGATTCGACTGTACAAGTTATAGTAGTTGTAAATAATTATGTATCCTGCTTTAGGTATGTTTTAGTAATAAATAAGAACTATTCAACATGTGCTATTGATTTTAAAACAAGTATTGATCCATATGTTATTTTTACAGGAGTTCAGTTTAGAACTGAACTTAAACAAACTCGATTCCAGAGATCTGGCCGAGCTGAGCATGCTGGATGATGGCACTTTGTCAAATACGCTTTCTTCATCTCTTATTTTAGGCGACCAAGCCCATCAGGGTAATAACAATACGGACAGCCTTACGAACCTAGCTACCTCGACCTATAATGATTTGTGCTATCAATGAACGAATGTTGTAAATTTCTAAAGGGATTCCATAATCCTTAACAGAGTTTAATTGTTTAATATTGACACAAAATACCAATATTTTTGTGTTGTGTGATATATTATGATATTGGCCTAGGAGAATTCTAGTGTTGGCTTATTTCTTGGTGAGACAATATTGTTATATGTGTAAATTCTGTTAATCTCGTATTTTTAAGTTGATAATTAGTGTTTATAGTTGAACAATAGACATAAATTTCAGATTATTGGTTGATTTGGTCCATGTTTAACCATAGTATTGTTAATTGTTATTAATTAGACTTTAAAATTAGCTTTTTACTTTATTTAGCCTATTTCTTAAAGATGGGGAAAATAAAGAGGTAAATAGAAATCAATCATCGTTCATAAAATAAAATAGGTAATGGTCACAAACATTTTATTTTGTTTGATGTTTGAGATGCATTTAGTAGCAAAATTAAAAAATTTTCAAAACTTTATAGGTCAGGAGAACTTGAACTTACATTTTACAGCAAACTTTCTTAAAACGGTCAAAGCACCAATAGATCACAAATATACTCCTGAAAATTTTGAGGGAATGACATATAATTTTGATAAGTAATGTCACTATTTTTTTTTTTTTTTTTTTTTCGTATATGTGGTATTTGCTATTTATAATTTTTTAGTAACCCTCCTTACGGAAAATTTTACTCAAAAATCACTATTTAAAACAAATCGACTCCATTGTTGCACCTTTATTCGAGTATTGCCTGCTTTGCTTACCAGATTTCCCTCTATAATACATATAAGACTTTCTATGCATTCACACACTTTAGGTCTGACTATAAACCTTCCCTAAGTTCTTATGTACTGAAATGGACTCTTAAAAATATTATTGATAATAATCAAAAGTTATCTGTTGTTGATGTTAATTTTTAGTTTTTTGCTGATAAATATTATTTGAAAACTGAACTATACATCTGTCATCTTAAAAAGAAACTTGTAATATTAAAGCAATTATGATCTCTGTATTTAGATTTATTTAGGTGTTATATTTTTTCAGATGTATTGATACTTTTGACTTTTTTTCCTTATTTTTTGTATAAAAGATGTTATTTACCACTCTATTGAGTATCTAGTTAAACAGCTCATATGTAGGAACTGATTGTTCTACATAATAACTCTGTAAATTAATTATATTATTGTATTAGAGTTTTGAATTCCATAGTTAATGCTGGGCTGATTAGTAGTTTCCAATTGTATATTGTTTTACTTCTTTCCCATAATGTCTAAGACAGGAATTTAGTATTGTGAAATTAAAATGCAGTTAAAATCTATAGCAGTCTATAGCTTTCGAAATTTGCCATTTTTTTTTATATCAATTTACATTTAAAGAGGCCAAAAAAAGAAATAAAGTAGATGTTTTATTTTAATTATTAAGGAGAAATGTTGAACTATATTTTCCATAGGTAGTGCAGAAATGTAATTAATAATTACATAAACTATATACTTATGATAAATTTAATTATATAAATATTTAGCCTCAGCTTATTGCTTTCATTTAAAGGTATTTAATACCATTTTGACCACTTGTCAAAGGCGAGGAGGAAAACAAAACAAGATATTTTGTAGATCAGGGGTTTCAAGATTTTTCTGTATATAATTAATTGTAGAAATGTTTTGTAAATATTATTTCTTTATCCTTGGTGTAATTCAATACTTAGTCTATTTGTAGTTCATTATAAATATATTATATACTCTTTGTTATTCAAAATATTTTTGTTCATTTTATATCTGTATCACTTAAACCGGTTAGCATAGTTTCTTATTTATGGCTGTATAAATAAATGTTACCGTATTGTACAAACAGAAATGTTTTTATGAACTGACAGTAACAGTTGAATATTGATTGTTAATCTATACGATGTTGTAAACAAAAATGTAATTACATCTATTATACAGTTAATTTATATTATGTTGTCAAATATTATATGGAATTGGTTATTGTGATACAGGAATTTTATATGTGCTCTCGATGAGTTTAGGTTAAAAAAAAAGTTAAGTTTTTTATTTTATTATTATAATTTGATATTAAGAAAAAATTGTGTGTATGGATGACAATTTCCAAGTATTTTTATTGTTTTTTTTAAATTATAATGTGCAATATTGATATATTTGTTATAATTTCCTCAACTTTTTAAAAGATCGTTATTGAATACTTTTTTTTAAATTTTAACCAAAGAAATAATTAAGGAATATCTAAAAGTCAAACATTTGAACCTTATCAGAAATAAAATTTTGAAATTAATATAACTTGTCCATAAATCCATAAATTTATTCCCATTTAAAATGTGTCCTGTTGTATATACATTTGATAGTTTAAAATGTAGACTTTTATTTTTTATAATTTGTTTAATTTTAAATTAAAAATTTTAGTTTTTACTCTATTTCATTTTGCATTCCATCTATTGTAGAATGTTTCTAATATTATGTTAAAATTTGTATTGTATATATATACTGTTTATATCATACATAGACATCACAATTGACTGGCTTGTTATTGAAAATAAAATGTTTATTATCATTATCATTTTTCTTAAAATTATGGTTGTTTTTTTATTCATGATTTCCGAACCCATCTGATGTTAAAGTAATTAACATTTAACAAGTTAGGGATAAACTGTATTTTAAAAAATACACAGCTAATGATATTGTATATTTATTTAATGAAAAATAAGTTTGTATAGAAAGTAGTTTGTAAATAAATAACACAATATTAGCATAATTTTGAACATACTTAAATATACTTCCTAATATAAGGAAGAAAATAGTTGGGGGTGCAGTCAAATAAAACACTAAATAAGTGGATACTTATTTTATTAAGTGCCGACGTTTCGACCCACTTTGTGGGTCATCTTCAGGGCTATAGAACGCTGCAGTGCGAGTAGACGCGGTCTAACTGAAGGCAAGTAAGGCAACTTTAGTTAGACCGCGTCTACTCGCACTGCAGCGTTCTATAGCCCTGAAGATGACCCACAAAGTGGGTCGAAACGTCGGCACTTAATAAAATAAGTATCCACTTATTTAGTGTTTTATTTGACTGCACCCCCAACTATTTTCTTCCTTACAGCGATCATCCAGTCAACCATTCCTCGCTTCTCATACTTCCTAATAGCTTGATTCCCTGGAAAATTTGTGGTTATGCTTCACAAAAGAATAGTCTTCTTAGTGTTGTGTCAACTAATATTATTCAACATTATTTATTTATTATAAAAATAATTATTTCTGTGCCATATTTTTAATTTTAATATTTTTCTTAATGCATAGAGCCTTCAGAATGGCTCATCTATGTAAAAAGATAGGTAACCGTAGCTGTAAAAAGTTAGGAAACAATTTTTAATTATCAAGAGATATAACCATTCTATATTTTTTTAATCCATTCTTAAGTTCATCTTTATTCATTTTCATAGAAGCTAAAAAATGTAGGAACATTTTGTGGTTCCAATTATATTTAATCCAATAAATAAATACAAATTAAATTTATCAATCTCAGTTTTGAAATTCTTGAATTAAGGTTGAATTTTTTTCATATCAACAGATGCTGGACACCCAGTCACAGGAAATATCTTATGTTTCCTTAAAAAATCGTTGATATATCATTGCATGAATAATTATTTATTTATCATGAGATGGTTTAATACAATTGTTTTTATTGAGCAGGTTTCCCTGTATTAAATTAAGGAGTTCTCAGTCCAAGTGGTAGAAACTGTTTATATTTCATACTCTTGTTAATATTCTTATAGGCTTATTTTTCGCCATCTTGATTTAAGCCGAATACTTTGTCCTGATTTTTAACTATCCATACATCATCTAAGACCTTCTGAAAATAAAATATCAAAATATTGGTCGCATATTTTAATAAAGAAAAATAACTTCACGTATACCAAGTAATTAATTTTAATTATAATTAAAATTTAATATCTAAAATTTAAATTAGTTATTGAACAGTATTTTGCTTATTGTTTTAATTACATTTTTAAGTAATATTATGGATGAGAAGGAGGTTGGATGAGAAGATTGACCTTTCGTATGGGCGAACAGCGAAAGAGAAATATGGGCATCTGAAAGAATGCATCCATTTGGCAGCTAAAGAGGCTCTTGGTGAAGAGGAGGAGAGGCGTCTGCCAAATTGGTGGACACAGGAAATAGCCCAACTAGTAAGGGAAAAGATCTTTCTTCCACTAGAAGCGATGACTGGGTAGCATATAGAACTCTGAACCGGAAGGTAAAAGAACAGGTTTCAAAAGCAAAAAACGAGTCATGGGAGAGATGCTACCAGCGAATCAACTGTACTTTAGGATTTAACCGATCTTTAGGATTAAAGATGGAGCAGGAACTACATATGGCCTTTATAGACCTGGAACAAGCATATGATAATGTGCCTAGAGAGAGGCTGTGGGTGGCACTTAAAAAAGCAGGCATAAATGGGGCTCTGATAAAGGCTGTGAGGCACCTATACAGCGGCGACATGTATCAGATAAGATGCGGGAACCACCTTTCGGACCCTTTTCATGGTACTAAGGGATTGAAGCAAGGTTGTAGCTTGTCACCCACTCTTTTCAAGATATACCTTCACGAGGCTGTGAAACCATGGTACAGGCAGTGTGAGGATGTTGGGCCTTTCATTGATGCCGAACAACTACTGTCCTTGTTTTTCGCTGACGACCAGGTCGTGTTTGCGAGGAGGAAGGTTTACCTTGAAGTGATGGTGTATAGATGTTACTATACATGCTGTTTAGATGTTACCGGGTCGTCCGAGCATGACTTTCAGAAGAAAGGTGGAGCAAGCCCGAAAGGCTACCAGAATGCTGCATTCGGTCCTCTGGAATACGGAAATATCTAAAGAAAATAAACGCCGTATTTTCACAGCCATAGTGGAAACCATCCTAACATACTCCTCGGAAACCTGGACTATGAGCCCCCATCTGTACTCTAAGGTGCAGGTGGTTGAGATGGATTTCTGGAGGAGGTGTCTCCGTATCACTAGGCTGGATAAAGTCGTACCAGGATAAAGTAGTGCCAAGAAGTTTGACAGAGGATGGATGTGGGTATTTCTACAAATGAAAGGATCGGTGCACTATCTTGCTATCTATAATCTGATAATATGCTATATGAATGTACTGTGCTCATATATACACTATACATATAAGTATATGTTCAACTAAATTTTAATTGTTATAAAAAGCCTCTTATTAGTTCTGAAATGGTTATCATAACCAACTTCTCTTTATTCTGTATGGTTTAAATTGGGAAACAGCCCTGGAGCCAAAATATAAGAAAAAAGGTAGATATCTTCAAAGCTGATTTGAAAGATAAAACAGTTAGTTACAAGACTAAACAAAATACAATCTTAAAGATTTTTTTTTCTTTCTGAGCATTTCGTTAATAATTTCATTCTTGTTTGTTTACTGTTAATACCTTTGTTTTACTTTTAAATTTAAACTGCTTACGACAAGCTTAGAGCTGAATTTATTTGCTTTTTTTTTGGTCAATTTTATTCTAAATAATTAAATACAAGAAAACACATTACCTTATACTCATTAATTTGTTTTATATTAATATGTGTTTTGTTGTGAAGATGAATCTGTGTGTAGCCATACTCTGTACTTCGGAAAGCTGACCAACTGGGTCTAAAAAAACTAAAATAAGTAGTCCGGTATCTGCTACCCTGAAATCAAAGATTAATATAAGTGTCTCTTATTGTTGAAATATTTATCAAGTTTGTCCATAAACGTTGTTAGATATTATGGAGGATGGAAATAGTTGGGGGGTGCGGTCAAAATAAACACCTAATAAGTGAATACTTATTTTTTATACAAATAAAAAATATAAAATAATAAATAACAAAATATAAAAAATAAGCATTCACTTATTTGGTGTTTATTTTGACTGCACCCCGTAATTATTTTCATCCTCCATTAGATCTTCCAGTCAACTATTTTCATCTCTAAGTTAGATATTATGATTTCCTAGAAAAGTATTTAGGAATTATCGCAGACATTAGATCTGAAATGGGAATAAACTTATGAGGATGATTAAAAGAATTCTGGAATAAAGAATTGATATTCTTATCAAGGTTAAGAATTTTAAAATAGATTGTGATTCTTTATTCTTAAACGGGGAGGTACGAAGTGTCCCTGAGTCACAAAATAAATGTCAGAAAAATGCTTTGTCATTACGACTTGAAACTCTAAGCGTCCTTAACTGGGCAAGACGAATTGCTACTCAACCTGCTGATTCATAAACATTTTTTTATTCATTTAAACATAAAATTTTCTTTTGCTAATTTTTAAAATTTTTAATGCTAACCCTAAAAATTGCAAGTATATTTTTTGTGAAAATTACTTACTGCTATACCGGATGTAATATGAACTGGCGCTTTTGGATTTTTATATGGATCTTTTCCAGAACCTTTTTTAATTTTATAATCATACATTGGGTAAAGTCTTTCATAAGAATGCTCATGGCCCCAAAATTCAAGATCCACACCAGCATTATAAAATATCTCTTCCAAGCCATATTCATACCTACAAAATAATGAAAATTACTATTGAAGTAAGATATCTCATAAACTGTCACTATAAATTGTAAATAATGCAATAAGTCTGTTTATCTCTTTCTTTTATAAAATACAGTGGAATCCCGATATTTCGTATCCCGATTATTCGTATTTCCGGTTAATTCGTACAAATTTGCCGGTCCCCAGAGAAAATCCCGATAAATGGTATAAAATCAATGCATTTCAGACCCCTCGATAATTCGTATTATTTTTATGCTCGAGGTCACTTACAACTTCAAATAATTCGTATTTCCAGCTTTAAAATCTCGTTACTTAGTACCTACTGTTTTCGAAAGGGAGGGAGAGAACAGTGAAACAGATATGCCAGGGAGCAGAATGAAAATAAATGCTTTCTAGGAAATCACTCAATTTCTATTTATTTTTATAAACAAATATGTTTGTATTGTTTAGAGGCACAGTAGATCCTATTGTTTTTTACGAGGGAGCGTGTGAGAGAAACAAGTTTTCTAAGAAATCTCATAAGTAATCCGTACTGTTTTCTCTCATAGGAAATTGGGGGAGTAGAGAGGGGAAGTTCTATTAATTTTATTAAGCTTCACAATCACACTTTTATTTACAATTCAGTCTCGGTTTTGTTACCGTTGTGACACGTAATCATACCTCCAAAATACGTTAGCCTCTCTATTGAAGAGAAACAACAAATCATAAACGCCGTGACCAGTGGCTGTAAGCTAATTGACGTATTCAAGCATTTCATCGTCCCTGGTTCCACGATCACATCAATCCTGAAGAACAAGGACCAAATCACTTCCCAGACTTGTAGAGAACTTAAAAAGTGGTTCGTACAAGCAAGGAATTCAAATGTACCAGTTGGAGGTAATATTTGAAGCCCGAGTTTTCACAGAAAAATGGGAATTGAAGACCTTCGAGCAAGCGATGGATGGTTCAATAGATTAAAAAAATTTCATTAGTTGGTTTTTTTATTTTGTACTCCCGATAATTGGTATTCCCGATAATTCGTACCAAATCATCAGTCCCTTGACCATACGAATTATCGGGATTCTACTGTACCATGTAAATCTTTGGTTACGGAAAGAGGTCTTATTACAGGCATTTATTATCTGTGGAAGCACCGAGTGCCTTGAGAATTTAACATTGCATTACAGCAAACCATGATTTCCAAAGCTCCATAACTTTGGCTCCCATATTCTGGTTTCTTCCAGAGTGACCTTTCCCCTGACTCAGTTGAATTCAACATTATTTAAAAATTGGTCCAGATCTATGAGCTATAGCTGTTGAAAAGTCAGTATGGAAAGAACCTTTATTTCTTTCCTTGAGTCAGACCATCGGTTGATCAAACTTCCTGGTGGTTCTTTGGTACCCATGAAACTACAAAGCAATTATAAAGGCCTCACACATGGAATGGGGAGGACCAGTTAGCCTTTCTGTGGAGAGTGATCACCTCATAAAAAATTAATTAACGTGAAATGACCCTAAATTGATCCCTTAAGATCAGGTGATCATAGCCTCGATAAAGTTGGTTATCTTAATTGAAAACCCTGGTAGTTGAGTGTGATCACCAAAACACCTCCTGCATAACCATTCTCCTAGAGACAGTATAGTCATATATATTTATATATTTATATGTGTGTGTATATATATATATATATATATATATATATATATATATATATATATATATATATTTGAGTCCACAAACTACATAAAGTTGGAGTTCAATGGAAAGTTATAGATGCATCAAATTCCACTTTAAATCAAAACATAGTTGGGGTTAAAAAAAGTTTTATCAATATTAAATTAATAGCTGTAAGAATAATAGAAAATATGTATAATTAATTACAGTCTTGATTTGTTAAAAGTTAAAGAATGACATTGTTAACCTCTTGCTCTAATCATAAAATAGAGGTTGTTTAGAAATAATTACCACTATTTTATTTTATAAAATTATATTAATTTTATGCTCTATTTATTTATCACTAAAAGATTTAAAATTAACCTAATTATAATAGAGACAAAATAAAATGAATTAATTAAAAAGTAAACAAAACGTGTTTGTTTTTTTTAAAAGTGTTTTCAAGATAATTTATTAATTAAAGTTATATTATTTACCATTTATTTTTATTATTGTGGATGCCAACTCGTGTTTTTGTTGTCTTTAGTGAACAGTCATCAATCCAGAGATTTGAGCAATACATTGGATGATGACCATAAACTATAATCCAAGGTCTTTTTTGTCGATTCTCTCGTTTATTTGCTTCCTGAAAAGATTTTGCACTACAACTTTGAAGGAATTTGAATAATATTATTAATAATAAATCACAGTAGGGAATGTAAACTGATCAATAAATAGTAACCGCCAAGTTAATTATTTCAATTATTAGTGGAATGATTATTTTTATTTCATTTTAACAAATTAATTTAATAAACAATTTTTTTAATAATTATAAACCATGGTGCAAGTTAGTATTTAATTGGATTTTAATAATGACTAAAAAACAGAAACAAGAACACAGAACTTTAATAAAAGAAAGTATTTTATATGCAGTAATTTGAATATTCAATATTTTTTTAAGACCCTCAGATTTTTATATTATTCCATTGCCTACGGGCAACAACAACTATAACTAACATGGTATGATATTTTTTTTATATTTACGTAATCAAACTATCATATTTAGTTTAGTGAAGACTTATGTTAAATGTACTTTTCTGTATTCATTGAGGAATAATTATATGCAAAGATTTGATGAAACGTATGTATAATACTTTTTATAGTTAAGTCCAACTGTCTTATATTTTGTATCTGTACTGATTAGATGAGCAATTAATCCACGATTATTTATAGATAGTATAGGATCAACTGAGGAGTATAAAATCTTTTTTCAAATCATATATGACAATATTTCAAGGAAATATTTTGAAGTTATTACTTTTAAATCATTAATAAGCCATTTCCATTGGTTAACAAGAGGCCATGTACCGAATTCTGGATAATAGTAAGCTTCCGTATCTATACTAATAAAATGTGCAGGACCCAAATTGAAGCTGTAAAACAGACTCTCAGTGTTTCCAGGCATGCTGAACCTCATCCGGTAATGGGTGAAGTTACTAAAATTGAAATTAGTTTTGACTAAACAATAAATCAAAATAAACATCACTTGAAACTATATTGTTCACCAGAAATATTTTCAAACTACAACTCCTTACTAGGCTCTTTCGTGGTTCCCAGGACAAACCATATATGGAACATTAGCTGCTAATGGCTGTATCTGCTGCATGAAGTCGTCTCCAACACGTCCATTATCCTGAAATAAAATTATAATCAGACGATACAATAATTCATTAATTTTGACAATATAAATATTACAGCAGTCAATAAAAATTTTATCTCATAATTATATTGGTATGTCGCAAACCTATTTTATTTTAAATATTTAATTTTTAAAATGTTTAAATAACAAATATTTTGGTATTTATAAATATAAAATGCATTCATAGCAGGAGATAAATTGTAACTTAGTATTTATTATATTTCTTAATCGAATGCTATTATTATTTTCTTTACATTATTTATTTTCTATAATTATTTTTTTTTATAAAAAGTTCTGAATGAATTTCCTGAAATCTTAATAATGTAATAATCAGGATTTTGGTTTCTAAAACAATATTATTATATTTTTAAGACATTCTTAGTTTTAAGAAAATAATGAAATCCTATCTAATCCATGTTTTTTTATTTTTACATTTCTTGTCATGTTACGGAGTTCTTTTGTCCATCATGAAGCCATAATTATTACTTTAGCCTTTAATGTTTTATGTCACCAAACATTCCAATATTTCCATAATTTATCAAAATATTCCTTCTTCTCCTATATTTATTATCACTAAAAGAAACAAAACAGTTTATTTATCCTCATTTCTTTTATATAATAACAGGAGTTCTCCTTATTCTATGATGAATGGAAGATTAATAATGGAGTATTCTATAGTATCAATTGTACAAAATACTACAGAATATTTAGTTTTCGGCATTGACTCATAAAATCTAATTGTTCATATTTCTCATTATCTACTTACAATACTTACATCTTCCATATTATATGCAAAATCTCCTACGTGAATAATTGTGTCTACAGTTTCTTGGTCAACTTCACTTTTCACCAGTGGCAAAACTCGATTATTAGTAATGCCCATGTCTCCATAAAGCAATATTTTTGGTGACCAATTGGTTGAATCATTTGCTGTTCGAAATGTAAATTGGTCTGACCATCCTAGCTCACTCCCACATTTATATGCTATAATAAAAAAAAAAAATAATTTGAAAAAAAATTTAAAACATGATTTCATGCTGATTTTGTTTTTTTAATAAATTCACCTCATAGTTCTTGAAGATAACAGGTAATGAAAACTATCAACCAACTGAGGACCCAACCCCATTTTTAGTTTAAGAGATTGGGTTCTAAAGAGTCAGAGCCATATCCTAGCTATTCTGGTTGATCCAGATTTTTAGCTTCATTGGAGTATGGGATACAGAATAGGGTAGATGTGACATCTTAAGTGCCATCTACTGATCTCTCCCATTCCCATATTCTATTAGTTCTCAGCTGCAGTAGATACTAACATCCTTAGTTCTCAGTCGCTTATAGTTCTACTAAAAACTATTTTCTGTAGACCTGCTTTTTATTTGTTTATTGTTTATTCAATTAACGGCCCTTTGTGCTGCTATGGCTAATCGGACGATGTTATAGTGGAAGTCCCAAATTTTGCCAATGCATGTATAATTAGGATAAAAATATTTAAGGAGTACCTGACTACGCAAAGGCTCGAGGCGCCGTTTTACGCCCCTGCGAAGGATGGCATAACTAAGAAATTTTACTCCACTTAAATATCTCAAGGGCTTGCCGTCTGTGAACCAATGATTTTGAGCACAGCAGTTTGTTATGCTAGCCACTAAACCGCAGCTGACCTTACATGTTCTATTTTATCTAATCATTCACCATATCATGCATGATATGTCAAATACGACAAATTTGACCAGAGCCGAAAACAATTAATTGAATATATTGATTGACGTACGAGCTATGATTTGTATAACGTCATAGTTCGATAACCCAAGTCAATTAAGATAAAGAATCTTATATTATTTATATTTTGAATTATATCGCTTTCTATATTAATTTTTCTTTATTTATTTTCCAATACTTATTTCAACCTTTCAGGGTATTTTATTACTAGAACATTTGATGACGGCTATATTTAGTAACTCGTTAATTCATTAATATTTCACTACATTAGCGGGAAGCCTTAATATACAACAATATCTTATTATACCTCACATTGACAATTTTATATTATTTCTTTGATTATATCATCCATCCACATTTTATGAGGTGGAAACATGATATTTGCCCCAAGATGATTACGGTTAACTGAGCCTGTTCGAAAAAAATAATTCTAAGCAAGTTGATTGTTGATTAAGAATTGAAGGACATGTAAAGAGATTGAATGGAAATATGATAAATACTTTCATCCTCGAAACCCATTTGGGAAAAAAGTAAAAAAGGCAGGCCAAAAATTTGGTGGAAGGGAAGGTGGGTACAGTTAGGGGTGAAGTAGAGAGGAAAAAAATAAAGAGTAAACGGATAACAAAAGTGCTAGAAAGAAAACAAAAGTTTTATGGAACTTTATATATTTGAAAGAAATATATAATTTGATACTACCCTGCTTTCGATGTTTTTTTATTTGTAAGGAATTTCATTTGTTATAGATGCACCACAATAAAAACTAATTATATACGAAGCTATAAGCTATAAGGTTATCATTGTTTTTATTCTCAACTGGCCATTTCGGCTTCCGATGATCACTTAACATCATCATAAAACTCTACTAATTACTTCCATGATTGGTTCAACTAATTAAGTAATTCTTTACCGTATAAACTTCTTGATTCCCCAATTGACGAACCTAATTTTGAATCTGTTATATCTTGAAATAAAGCACGGCTTTGATATTGTAATATAACTTTATTCAATAACGTTAATCATAAGCACAAGATAATAAGTGTAAGAACACATAAGGAAATAAGTGTAAGAACACCAGAAAAAAAACGCTACCACTCCCATGGCGTCCATGTCCAAATATTATATGGAAAATATTGTAAATATTCAACCAAAAAGTTGATGCTTTATAAATAAATTTAAATGAACAATTATACCACTTAATTTATGTTTATCATGTATATCAAGTTTAGACAGAAATGATTTTTTTTTTTTTAATTACCATATTTACTGGCTGGTTTGAGTCCTTTGAGCTTGACGCGATGTATATATTGCACTCTAGATTCCTTTCCAGGGTCCACGAACTTGGTAGTTTCTCCTAAAACTTTTTCAGTAGGCCTTTCTGGCCCAAAAAGTACGGCTGGTGCTGGCGTAGCGTTGGTCGTCGACCATGTTATCGTCATTGATTCACTAGGTTCATCTGGAAACAAATTATTTCATGAAATAGAAGGAATAGGATTGTAATAAAAAATATCAATAGTTGAAAAATTTAAAATATTGTCTTCAAAGTTTGTACAACAGGTTAATAACTGTCTGTATTAAGTTAGGAACTTTGGTGGGGAAATTTTAATACTCTACTCATTAACTCAGAAGGCCCTAAGTAAAACTTGAAGGTATCTCAGAGAATTATTAGAAATTGTTTGGGGATCAAGATTTGAAGCATGATCCATAACCATATTGTTAATATGTTAAGGGCTCTTTAACATTAAGACATTTTTTCGGGCATACACATGCAATATATGGATTATTAACATCGCTATGAATTGATTTTACAAAGTGATCTGTATATAGGTCAGCATTGTTGCCGATCCTTTTTCTCTTAGGATTCATGGTCATAGGCAGGGACAAGTCTAAGTGCCAGTGGGTATTAATGAACCCTCGGACACCCGAGTTCACTGCCACAGACACTACAGAACATTACACTTGATTCTATTCTGCCCTCAGGTTCACCTTCTGTGGGAAGACCCAAAGCTAGAAGGGTACAACCAAACAACAAGTTGTTCCCAAGACACAAGGCCTTTTTTGCTGGGCTAATCGCCCCTAAGTTGTCCATTTTATTCAAATAAACTCGGAAAATAATAACCTCAGATTTGGGTGCACAAGTTCGAAACCTGGCTAGAACCAGGAAAGATAGGCAATCATGGCTAAATGCTCCCCTACGCTGATAGGCACAAAAGGGTATTGAGAAAGAAGAAGAAGGCTCATGGCACATCTGCAAATAAAGGAAAGATCTAGAAAATGGAGATGAGGTACACGAGAAAGATTGAAGGGATGATCAGGAGAGAGACAGGATGATCAGGCAACATTACAATAAAGAAATGCAGTCTGCATAAACCACTCCAGAAGAGAATAAGCTAAAATGGTTTGGACACAACCTTAGGACGATTTGGAAAGAAAATGGAAAGAACATCCAGGATAAGATATGTGACAGTAATGAATAAAGGAAGAACAAGAAGATCACGGACCACCTGGTAGGAAGGCCTCTGAGAAGCATTCAGGAAGCGATTGACAGAAAAGGAATAGGATGAATCCTATTGGTTAATCGGAAAGAAAATAAAAATGCAAGATTTTGAACTGCCTAAATTAAAATAGTAACATTATTAATGACTTACCTCCATAAGAGATGTGAATTTGTTCGGGAGTAAGGCCAGACGTATATTTCAGGACAGTGGAGTATCCTTGTTGTATTAATAAAAATGCAAATACAACGTTTGAAAATACAACGTGTGCTTTGAGAAACATTTTTGTCGTCTCGCTTCTTCAAAATGAGTAAAAATCTGAAACTATAATCATAATTTTTTTTCTCTAGCATGAAAAAATTACATAATACTTACGAAAAATGAGACATTGCCTTTATCAAAACTAGTTTTTATTTTATACTTTCTAACAATTTATATTCCTTCTTAGATATCAAATGATTTAATTCATTCGTTTTCATTATTTTTGTTGTCAAATCTTAGTTTTATACAAAATAATTGTCCACAATTATTCTGATAAACATAATCCAGAGTAAATATTAGGCTGTCTATTATATTTGTACTCAGGTAGTCCTTCAAGAAATAAAAGAAACCCAATTGGCAATATCCAAACACAATTTGTTTTATAATATACAAGCTTTTGCCCATGGCTTCACTCGAGTGGAATTTGGTCTGCCACATAAAGTTTCGTGACAGATCATTTTAAATTAATTAATTAATTTTTTGTAACTATTAGTTACTCGTACATCCGAAATTTCAGATGTCCAACTTCAAAACTGACGGATTCCATGTAATCTTTGAACCGCTAATATATTAAGGGGGGGGACCCTTGGGGGTAGAATTGTCCAATTTCCTTTCTTAGTGCTCATTTAAGCTATACAAAGAACCTATCTGCGAATTTCAAGATGGTAAGTTCAGTGGTTTCTGCTGTGCGTTGACCGCTGGGTAATAATTTATGGATGTGTTGTAATTTAGCTGTATAACCTACATTACTGTAAAGTTTCATCCAAATCCGTTCAGTAGATTTTGCGTGAAAGAGTAACAAACATACATCCTTACCTACTTTCGCATTTATAATATTAGTAGGATTTTCTCACATTAACAATTACTTAACAAAACATAGTTCACATTGTTCTACAATCGGGAAGGTTACAGCTGAGATTACACCCAGGCCTCCCATGTGGTCTCAACCATTTCAATATTATGACTATCATACATAAAAACCCTCCGCACATATTTTAAACTAAAACACTACGAAGAACACAACATAACTGCACACACTTTAAACAAGCACTCACAACCACTGACTAAGTTGGCGAGAATATTTATATTTGTTTCCTGGTGCGCTGGTGTCTGGAATCGTTGGCTGGGGTAGTTGCCTCTAATGCTGATGGACCTGGCATAGATGGGGAAGTGTGCTGGGTAAGATGTTCCCTGTAGCCTGGTCCGGGCTACCTTGGGTGGAGGTTTCTCTTGAATTGGTTTGATCTGTATCAAGAGGAGAGAAGCTTCAAGAATCGTGGAGATAAGGCAAGATTGAAGGAGGAAGATTCTGATTCTAAGATGTGTGAATCTCTCTTTTATCATCTGAGTCTGACAGACAAAGATCGCTTATCGGTTCGCTGGAGGTATCCATAGATCTTGGTAGGATTTGGTCAATGTGCCGCTTGAAGTAGTTTCCATTGAAGTCTATTTCATAATCAAGGTCTCCCAGTTTGGTCACAATCACTCCCGGTATCCATTTGTCAGTTGCGTCGATGTAAGAGCGGAACATTGAATGTTAGTCCTAGACTAAAGAAGGACTTTGTTGCTTCGCTGCTGTCAAAGTTTATAACTGTGTACTTGTTGCCAAATAATTTGGATTGTTTGTTTCCGATTTGTTTTCTTCTGGTAAACTTGTAAAGATGAATCCAGATTGCATTCATTACAAAATATGCCTTTGTGCAGCCGGGTATGAGGCTGAAACCCGGACGACAACCATTTATAAATATAAATGCCACAATTACTTACATCTTGAGCAGAAAATTTTAGCTATTTTTCATTTCTTAAGGATTTTGCTGTCACAACATCATGGGAAGACAGTGAAGGATAACATACAAATATGTACTGATGATGAACTAGTTATTGCATTGGAGGAAATGAAATCCAATAAATTCAAGAAGATTTATGTTAATGCCACTCCACAAGGGAAGAAAGGACTCCTTGGATGGCGCCGAGCTTACGTTTCAATGTAATCTCACGAAAATTCTAATTGTTGCTGTTCTTAAAGAACCCGAAGGCTCTGAAGGATGGAGATGTCTGTTCACCAAAACCTGGGATTTCTCGAGAGCTGAACTTGATAGACACTCTGTGTACGAAAGTGAACTCTGCTATATAAAAGAAACACAATTGGCAATTTGCTTTATAATATATTTTTTCACATTAACAAAACATAATTCACATTTTGAATTATGAAAGAGTATATAATTCTCATTGCTCTACAATCGACTACTCTGGGAGGTTAAAGCTGAGGTTACACCAAGGCCTCCCATGTGGTCTCAACCATTTCAATATTATGACTATCATACATAACACTGTCCAATTAAAAAAAATTGGACGTCTTCTGAAAGCCTATTTGGTTAGTTTTAGAAGAAAAAAAATTGTATTAATTGAAATGAATATTCATACTTACAAATAGTCAGTTACAAATAGACCTTTTTTTTTTTGGTTTGGACTTTATGTGGACGTTAATCACATGTCTTGATGACATGTATATTTCTATAATTTCGGAATCATATTTCTTTAGGTCCGCCAGTTATAGCCAGTTACTTTCTACTGACTTTAATTACGTTGAAAAGTAATTGTTTTTAACAATTCCATATTGGCAGATATGGTTGCGTGCGGAGAAAATATATTACACAACCTTGTGGAGAAAATATAAATTGGAGTGGGCAGAGAAAATCACTCACGGCATCAACTAAAGTTCCTGGCTTTAGACAATACCTAAAATTTAATAAATTACTTACTATGCGGGGGTCACATGTGGTCTAGTAGATAGCATAACAGCCTACTTTGCCCGGTTTCGCCACCCAGCAGGTTGCTCTAGGGTTTGTAAAGGTAGTAAAAAATTCTTGGTTATGCTGTCCTTCAGAAGGGACGTAAACTGGGGGTTCCAAGCCCATAAAATGTCAGGTACTATTAAAGATCATTACCCTAATTAAACCTGCACAGGCAAAATTTAAGACTCCTACTGGATCATCGTCCGATTAGCCGTAGCAGCATAAAGTGACGTTAAATGAATAAACAACAACTTACTATGATATAAAATTAAATAGAGAGTAGCACAATTAGATGTTATGCCGACCCCAAATACGAAATATCGCTTTTATAAGACTAACAAACCTACGAATCTTGAGGGGTCACGAAGAATAAAACCAACACGAGGCTTTCCAATGCTCCACACAACTCATCACAACCCACCAAGATGTGGAAAATCTTACGAGTACTTCTCAATAGCATATTTATAGGAAAATAGCGTTTTTTTACATCACAAGATTGTATAAAATAAGAATAATATGTTTCTATGAATCAACAGCTTTGGGAAATGAGAGAAAATAATGCTAGTAAGTCCCTCGCATTTTTATTCAAATATTTTATTTTAAAAAGACTAAAATATTTATCTCCCCTTTTTTGTTTTCCCTCATTTTTATTTTTACTAGCTGTCCCGGAGTTTTGCGCTTAACAACAAATTTGGCGATTCATTTTTATTTATATAGCGACCCACCCCAGCTTTGCTAGGTTAATAAGGCATATTATGCTTACATAATTTGTCTGTCTAATGTATTTTTTTTTATGTATTTTCACGTGCCGGCCACTAAGGACCACGCGAATATCATTGGTTAGGGTTCTTTGGGAGTTTTGATTTTCTTTCTCCCCATCTCAGCTAATGTACTTTATTATATAGAAATTATAAAAATAAAAACAAAACGAAGTATTTCTTTATATTCGAATTTATTATCTTGCACGTTAGTTAATTGCACGGGATTAGGCAAGCAGCATCTTCGGTGAAACCCATCAATATTCCAACCCATTTACACAATACCTCGACTTATTATAAACCTAAACCTTCCTGGTGAATCACTCCATCTATTGGTGAAACCGCATGAAAACTCGTGCTGTAGTTATTGAGTTTACCGCGAACAAACGCGGCCGAGGACTTTGTTTTATAATATGTATAGATAAACAACATATGAAGGATTCAGGATCAAAAGCGGGTAAATCCGAAATTTCAAAATTTGACTGTTCCACATTTTTTGCTCGTTTAGTCAAGCACTTTTGAAGTTTTGAGAGCATAAAACATTGCTTGAAGAAACTAGCAACAATGTTCAAAAGTGAATATTTGAAATTTGGAGTTATCGTCTTTTGTACCTGAACGCCTCATATATATATATTTTTTTTTTTTTGTTATTATTTATTTATTGATATTTACAACTATAATCTCATATATTTAATTTTTATTATTATAATTTTTAAATGTATATATATTGTTTTCGTATCACTTTTATTTAACCCTTTAATAAAATATTTGTCATTATTGATATGAAGGGGCCAATACACGGTCAGTATTATTGATTGTAGTGGAATGACGAAAATACTGAGGAATCGCCCTTCAGTATTTTTACACCATACACGATCAATATTAGTGTCAGTATAACTGTCAGTATTTAACTCATTTTCCATATTTTGATGGAGTGTCGACTCAGACCTATATTTTTTATTTTATAATCATTAGAATGTTTAGTATTATAATTATCTACTTTCTTTTTATGTATGTTTACTATTCTGTTATTTTTATGTACTATTATTTTTGTAAAACTTCTAATCAAACTCTCTCTGTATTTTACTAATGTAAAAATCAGAAATAAATAAACAAAAAAAAAGTCAGTTCACAGTTAGCTCGCGATAAGAACAGTCATCTTCTTCTCACGCAGATTTATACCTACTTTTTTAATGGATAGAGCGTGTTTAGCAATTGTGATCGCCATGGCATTGGAAAAAAAAATAGGAAAAGACGCTTGTGAGCTATTGGACAGGGATAAGTTCGCCCATTTAAACTTTATCAACGAGATTTCAATAAAGGAACAATCATATTACTATAATTATTTTCAAATGAATGAAAACGTATTCAATAATTTATTAAATATGGATTCTCCTCATATTAAAAAACAAGATACAAATATGAGGGAAAGTATATGCCCAAAACAGCGGTTGGCAGTTATCCTACACTATTTAGCAACAGGCCGAACTTTTGAGTTTTCAACGCTAATTTCTCCATCAGCCGGATTGTGATAGAAACCTGTGAAGCTCTCATTTAGACACTAGGAAAAATGTAATTTTTTTTATATACAATACACAATTTTACATATAAAATTAAGTTCCATCCTGTTGTTATAAGAAAAAAATGAAGTTTTAAGAAAAATATTACATACATCATTTATAACTTTTGAAAAATGTTGCTAGGTTTTCATTATTGCATCGAAAATCAGTCGATGCGTCACTCTCGACAGCTACAAAGTACTGAGGAATGAAAGAAACGTGGATACACGATCAGTAATACTGTCAGTATCCCCTCCCCTACGCCTGGTTGAAACGAGGAATGATGGAGTGAACCATCACTCATCTATACCCTACTTCAGTACATCAGTATTGCCCTTACACGATAAGTATTACTGACAGTATCTGACTATACTGTCAGTAATACTGATCGTGTATGGACCCCTTAAAACTACAGTTAGAAAAGAATAAATATAAACAAGTAAAATTATAAGTAAGTAACAATCTAGATATATAATTTGAGAAACTGATGCGTACAGGTCATATTTTATAACGCAATAATTACTAAGTAATTAATAACCATTAATAATTAATTTTCATTTCAAGTACACTTATCTTAGAAACGCATCCTTAAAAGCAATAAACGCACTTAATAAATAATTTAATTAAATCTTTTTTCATTAAAGAGTTTATTCCTACTTTTAATTATTTTTCAATTGCCTGATGATAGTAAACTCAACGAGGAATGTAGTTATAGATGTACTTTATAGATTATAGATATACAAATTTAGTTTGGTTTACATGGAGTTTGGTCCATAGCTACTAATCCTATATTATAGTGTTTGTAGAAATATGAGTAATGTTAAAAAAAAAAAAAGTAGTTTAATTTTCTCTGATAAATACGGCATTGATACAATAGCTAATTATAATTTAAATTTACCATTTGATCAAATATACTTTAACAAGCACCAGTTGCCCAAGCCATAAAGTAAATAAGGATGATAAAAGAAATTTTAGGCACTATTATTTTAGGTGAACAAGAACGATTGAACTATAATTCTATTGAACCATTATTATTAAATATACCAAAGTAATAAATATTCTATTACCAGCGTGTTTTATGAGTAATTTGTTAGGGATAAAGTAGTATTTAGGTCTGCAATGAAGTATAATATAAAAAAAAAATGAAATATAAAAAACAACGAGGGTTTCTTTGCAAACGTTTTAAGGATAATATCATACGTAAATACAATTATTTATTTCAAGTATACAAAAATTAAAATTTTATGTAATCCACTCAACGATGGTACTCAAAATCTCTTGCTTCACCCTTTGTATTGTATCTGCTAGAGCTGAAAAAATCCATCAATTGATACAAATCGATTTACAATCTAAGAAATCAATTATGATCGATTTTAAGACCAATCAATAAAGTCAGAGCCGTTTTTGTGGTTTTCCCAATTTTTGTTTATTGTATTAATTCCAACTAATCTGTAATTCATTCAAGTTGTTGTCTGAAACGGCCTTAGTTTTATAGTTATGTGTGGAAATTATAAAATTTTATATTATCTGATTACATTTATCGATTTAAACGATGCTCTTAACTCTCCCCGCCTCTTTCCTCTCGACCAATAAAACGACTGTAAATATAATAAGGAAAAAATCATCTAATTTTAAAAAAATGCGCCAGTAAGTTTCAATTTTCATCGGAAGAACTATTTACTTCTAGTGTTTATACTTTACAGGAGGAAACAACGTATCATGCTTCTAAACATTACTTATATGATACATTACATGCTTCTACATAATATCCCTAAAAACAGAACATAATGTATTCGATAGGAGCACAATGGCTAATAATATTTTCCTTGAATTCGAAATTTTGGAATATTTTAATATAATATAAACGATGAAATTAATTATTTTATACTTGTCTAATATTATGTGTAAAAAATATAAATAAATAAAAAAAACGCCACAGATATTACCGTACTAGTGGTTGCTAAAGTTGCATCGATTACGACGATGATGGATGAAGTGAGCGTAGTTCTTACAGTAACTGAAAAATACAAAAGCAATTACTAATAAGTGAGACCGTTATCAGAGAACTAATTCAGTAATCATAATGTTCTCAAGTGGTTTCGTATCTCTCACATTGAGAGTTTATAAGATTATACGTACAGTTGTGGAGCGGCAACTAAGTATCGAGGTACTGGTTCGATTCTCGTTTTCAATCAAGCATGTTTCAATTTTAACCTAGGCCGTTGACCATTAGATGCATTATTGAATTCTTTACCAGCCTTAGTCGAACTCTGTGGGATCCGATGACCCTCCTGGAGCTCACCCAGCATCGATAAAGAGAATACTCTTAATTGAGGAAAAAACCTGGTAGTCGAGTGTGATCTCGAATAAATCGCCTACCTGTAAAGTCATTGTCCTTGAAACAGTATAGTATCTCCCATGTACTGAAACCAAGTATCTTCATGTGTTGTAATGATACAGTTTTTTTTTTTTTTAACTGTCTAAGAATAAAATGACAATCATTTATAAATAATTTACTTGAAGAGTTAATGTATGTACAATTGATTTTAAAATTAGCTCACTGTAGAAGTCCTAATGATTTGCAAAGAGCAGGGGCATAGTGAAATAAATTATAATATCTTATAGAAAGTTCTTATAGGGAGAATTCTATAATATGAATGATGGTCAATATTTTTGGAAAATTTCAGTTTTCTTTCCACCCCACAAATTGTTTTAGCAGCCAACGTTACTGCCAAGTACTATTTTCCAGGGTTTTTTCCATCTACGTCCTTATCTCTTTTGGCTGATAAAAATTCGTCAATTAACTAGGCTTTCCGAAAATGGTTTAATGAATGAATTATTGTATTATCTGGTGCTTCATTTCTTTACAGAGCTTCGGCCTCCCTCAAACGCTTTCTCCAGTGGTCCCTATCCAGCGCTGCATGTTTCCGATTTCTCCCATGGAGTTGGGCTCGGACATCCCCTGCCACACCATCCAGCCAGTCCAGTTTCGGCCTTCATACTCTACTAATCCCGTTCAATATCTTTCACCAAGTCTTGAGTGTTGTCAATCTCATCCATTCAGCCTACGTGACCTGCCCAACGCAATCAACCAAGCTTGTTAAGATTACGTGAGGTTTCAAGAAAAATACGCAAACCATTATGTATAGAGACCACAAATCTAGTATTGTTTCCCCCCTTTCTTGGTAGATTTTAACTCTAGTCCATGCAATATGATATAATTTTCAATTTGGATTTATAGACTTTATCCATCTTTAGTGAACATTATTACCTACAATAATCCATTGTTGCATTCATTAACACGCTTATTCATTCGCTCATATACTCATTCATTCATTTACTCATTCACTCACTCATTCATTCGCTCATTCATTAGTCCATTCTCTTAATCACTCATTCACCTCATTCTAGATTGGCTTCACTGCCCAAGCCAAGGAAAAGCGAGATCCTTTGATTTGAACAATATTTAAATAATAAAAAGGGATGCCACCCTGAGATCGTTATATTTGAGAGTAATTCTATTTAATTAATGAATAAGAGACATATCCATCTCTTCTTCAAAGGTTGACTGACAGGAGTTATTTAGTAAATAAAGATACTTTTTAATTTATTGTATGCTGATCATATTTACAAGTTAACTTCGGATAATGTCCGCTTCTTGCCTACAGCTGCCGTCCTGCCTCTTAAGAGTAAAGGTAGCAATCCTTTGCGATGTTTTAGGCTACTTGCTCAGTGCAAGTAACCTTGCCCTACTTATTTAGGTACTCCTAATTTTCTAAATATTGTCAAATATAGTGTTTCATTAATTTACTTACCCATCCATTTTGTCAGTCTTTCATTCATTTTTTCATTCACTCCCATTTTCACTAATTCTTTCTCTCATTTATTTACTCATTCATTCATTCTCCCACTCATTCGTTCATTCATTTCTTCTCCTACTCATTCATTCTCCCCCTCATTCGTTCATTCATTTCTTCTTCTACTCATTCGTTCATTTATCCATTCTCTCACTCATTTATTCATTCACTCACTCATTAATTCACTAATTCATTAATTCGCTCACTCATTCATTCACTGATTCATTTACTCGCTCATTCATTCATAATATACTCCCTCGTTCACTAATTCATTCATAAGCCCATTTTCTTGTCCACTCGTTCATTCTCCCAATCATTCATTCAATCGTCCTTTCTCCCACTGACGAGCTAATGGCTCGGGACTTTAAATAAACTGTTTATCATTTTCCAAAAAGTGCTTTATGTAATAATACATGAAAGTGGACAAACATTATTTACAAAATTAGAATACAATCATAAATATCGAACAGTGAAATAATTATTTCACATGATTTATCATATTATGATACATTTTTTCACAATTAATACCAATGATTCCGTTAGTCTTTACTGATAAGGTTTGTGGCTGTCTTTAACGATCCAGATATCATCTATCACTTTTCCCTCCTGAAACATTAAAATTAGGCTATTAATGATCAAAATAATAGAGATGTTTCATCTTTCTAAAGACCTTATAGTTCTGATTTTAAGATATTTTTTCATAATATTTATTCATCTAGTCTTAATCTCACAAAGCAACTAGACGGGCTGTGGTAGAGTAAGGTTTTTCCATCCCTCAAAATTAAATTAATGGCATTATTTGGTCTATCATTATAGGCAAAAGTTTCAGATCTTCTCAATACTGATCGCGTGCTATGGTGGGCAAGAAAGCTAAAGAAGTTTCATTAAAAAAAAAATCAAGTAATGTGTACTACAGAGAGAATAAGTATGGCTTACGTCGTGAAGGACATAAAATTGAAATTTTAAAATTATTTTTATCTGCACTGTATTTACGATCCAACAACGTGCAAGATTGATGAAAAACAAAGTTGTGAAATAATTATCGAATTGTCAAGGTTGTTAATATAATATAATCGTTTTGAGGCGTATATGAGCTGTATTCATATAAATTTTATTTGGATGGCAGGTGGCGAGCAACTTAAAAACAAATGATGATTAAATTGTGTTGATAACCATGAAAAATAGCAAACAATAAATTTTTTTAACCCTTTCTATTATTTTTTCTAACAATTACATTTTGTTGATTACATTAAAAATAAATTAATCCAGACATAATATACAAGTTACCTGTTCAGCAGAGAGCTGTTGCACATGAAGATGAGAACGGTTTAGGAAATGAAGTTTTGCATATCCGTAGTCGTACACTCTGTACGCCGACCATGGGTGAACTATCTTTGTAAAGTTGGACAGTTGTTCGGCACATCCCTAATACAAAAAAAAATAGTTAGAAAAATAGGAAGTACACAAATATTATATCTACGTAGATTGATGGCATGTAGATAGACTATATAGATGGCAGATCTGCAGCGCCGGCTCTAGCCCTGTGCAATAGTGATCTAGGCGCCCTCTAGTAGGCACGCGATTAAAATTGAACACTTACAGTTATACAAGGTGTTACAAAAAACGGCAAATTCCCTTAGGAGGTAAATGTGCCCTTGAAACTAAACAAATTTTGCTATGAAATCAACATGAAATGAATTTTTTTCACACCCTGAGACGCCTCGCGGCGCCCCTTGAGAAACGGCGCCGTGTCCCCCGCACACCCTGCATATAAGGTAAAGCCGGCCCTGCAGATATTACCAGTTGGTGAATTTATAGAGGAAGGATTATCGTAATTATTGAAGAGAGGAAAGGATGAAACAGCACTGGAAAGAGGATCGGGAAAGGAAAGATCTTTTGTGTGCATTTTGATGATTCTTTCTACACAGGCATTACGATTGAAACCGTTTTGTGGGAAAAATACAGGGTTTAAATTGAAAAAGGCCGAATATGAACAACTTATTCCCTGTTTTAATATAATTTGGTATTTAACATCAATAATTTTTTATCAGCTGCTACATAAAAACAGAACACTACACCAAAACCCTGAAAATGAGTATAGGTAATTAATAATAATGATCCATGCATCGAACGAGCAATCCAGTTTTGGTATCGAATTTGAATTTGAATGCAAGAATGTCTTTTCTTACAGAATAAATCTTGCCCTTCACTCTCCAGCTAGAACTGGTAGGTGATATTTTAGTTAGAACTTTTTTGTAATAACAATTTTGTAAAAGTAACCATCATACAAAGCGTGTAGCTGCACTGATTTGTAATATCATTTTTTTTTTAATTAGTAGGTTTGTTTTATTATCATTAATAAATTTTCTCTCCGTGCATTCTTTCTCCTTGGAAAAATAAAAAAATATTTAGTACTGTACATCATAGCCCTTATAATAATCCTTAATAGTACACCATAAAATAAAAGACCTGAATAGAAATAATATCTAAATCTTACGAAAATGTCTATCTTGTGAGCATTAAACTAATAATCAATACATTTAAAACATTGTCAAATTAGAAAAATAATAAGCCTAACGATAATAACTTTTGAAAAATTGTTAGGAATTCTGATTTAAAGTTTCTTCCCTACACTTTTCAATAGCTCCTCATAAAAACACATTAAAATATTCGCACTGACTTCATTTATTCTTTCCTTTGTTATTATTTGAGCATCCTGCGATTATTCGATTATATCTTTGTCAGTAGTGTAGGAATATTTTATAATACTTTCGATAATTTTAAAATGACACATTTTTATACTTAAGTTACAACTTAGAGTGAATGCATTTTAAAGATTATAAAATTTTATACATAATTTTTCTCAATCGCCATCAAATAGTTAATGCATGATACATATACAAGTAAAATAATGTTTATAAACAACAAGAATCAATGAGCACAAACATAAATTAAATATTTCATTGCTATTATTAATTGTTTTTAGTTTATGACTCCATAGTTTTTATCTTTTCTTCTCCATATTTGTACGGTGAACAATTAATTATTTAAAACTCTTTTTAGGCAAATTTGTTAAAATATATCAATAAATTTATCATAATTACAGTAGCTATCTTATAAGTAAAAGAAAAGATGTATTATATATCATTATTACTATCTTTAAGAATCATAGAATAAGATTCCTGGCCCTTACTGCCCATCTATTTACTTATCAACATTTGAAGTGGTTAGAAATACCTCAAGAACTCGAGTCATAGTTTACTTATCAGCTATCCACCGTCGTCATTCTTCTTGGCTATGCCTTGGAATCTTACATCGTGTCATTCAACCTTTGATACTTCCAATCCACTTTTTCCAATTACAAATGTAAAATAATAACAGCTCAACGAAAATAAAATAAAAGTAACTAAACGAGAAAAGGTCAACCAATAGCTGGATTCCAGGAAGTAAAGAAATATTTAGAAAGAAATAGTATAAGGAAAGATGGCACTGTGGTTGAAGAAAAAGTTAGAAAGAGGATCTGGTGTGAAGCATCGCAGGGAAATAATGAAAGAATATTGAAAGGAACGGAACTGAAAACGACAAGATGAGAAGAATTGAAACTGTCATGTGGTCCTTAGAAGGCCTTATCGATAACAAGAAGAATATGAGTATAAACAACTTACAGCAGACCCGGTTGTGATGTGTACAGGAGCTTTAGGATTCACGTAAGGGTGGCTGAGTGAACCATTTTTAACAACGTAGTTGTATATCGGGAACAACCTTTCGTAGGAGTGCTCATGTCCATATAGTTCCAAATCCACTCCAGCATCGTAGAATACTTTCTCCAGTCCAAACCTAAATTTTCAAATAAATTATAATAAACATAGTTTCATAAAATATGCTAAATGAGATTCAAAACCAAACTAAAATTGAATATAATAAGAATTGACTTATTACTAATATTGTAATTGGTTTTAAAAAAGTTTGTACCCGAATTTAGAAAATGTACTTCATAACCAGCTATGTAATGTAACTACATTATTGGCGCGACAGACTCATAAAAAAGTCCTTGGCCTGCTCAACCGCTCTACCCCAATCGTCCCGATCGCCTGCTCGAGTGATGGAGACCTTACACAGCCTCAGATCTTCACAGACGGCATCCTTCCATCTAGCTTTGGGCCTTCCTCGAGGTCTTACTCCATCCGGATTTCCTTTATACAGCTTTTTAGCTGTTCTTTCTTCGCCCATCCTATATAAGTGGCCCAGCCACTTGATGCGTTGCCTCCTGATGAAGCTCGATATCATTAGGTCTCCATATAGCTCACTTAGCTCCTTGTTCCTTCTGATCCTGAGTTGGTCGTTTTCCCGAACTGGGCCGAATATTTGCCGAAGAACTCTTCTTTCGAATCTATTCAGCTTTTCCACGCTGGATTTATTCAGTGTGAGGGTTTCGCCAGCGTATGTCACTACTGGCCTAATCACGGTTTTATATATCATCAGCTTGGACTTTAGGCTAAGGAGCTTACTTCTCAGGAGCTTTGACACTCCAAAACATGCTTTATTACCTAATACTATCCTGGCTCTGATTTCCTCCTCCTCATCCAAATTCTCATTTATACGGCTTCCTAAATACTGGAAACTTGACACTCGTTGGAAAGTGTGTCTTCCAAACGTGTAGCTATGAGGTGGTCGGTTTTGTTTACTATTCTTTATTACCATTATCTTGGTTTTCTCCTCATTCACCTGCAACCCCATTTTTCCAGCTTCCACTTCCAGCCTCTCGAAAGCTTCTTTTAAGATTATCAGCGATCTTCCTACTAATACAAGGTCATCAGCATATGCAAGGATACCTAGACTCCGGTTAAAGATGGTTCCCTCCATCAGTAATCCTGCCCTTTTAATGACACTTTGCATTACAATATTGAATAGTAGAGGTGCCAGCGAGTCTCCCTGCCTAAGTCCTGTACTAATCCCAAATTTTTCCGTAATTGAGTCATTTACCCTTACGCTGCAAACTGTGTTTTCCATCGTGCTCATTACCAGACGCACCAACTTGGATGGGATCCGCATTTCGCTCATAGCTCTGAAAAGCTCATTCCTGGATATTGTATCATAGGCCGTCCTGAAATCTATGAACAGCATCCACAATGTATTATTGTACTCCTTCATTTTTTCACACATCTGTTTGAGGGAAAAAATCTGATCTATAGTAGATCTGTTAGGTCTAAAGCCTCCTTGGTATTCTCCAATATTTCTCTCAACATAGGGCAATAGGCGATTATACAGAGCTATCGAGAATATCTTATAGGCTGTATTCAGTAGGCTTATCCCTCTGTAATTTTTACATTCTGTGGAGTCTCCTTTCTTTTTGTAGACAGGCACTATAATAGCTTCTTTCCAGTCTTTCGGGATCTGTTCCTCTTCCCATATTTGAGCAATTAGTTCCTGCAGCTCTTTAGTTAGCGCACTGCCAGCTGCCTTCAGGAACTCAGCAGGTATGCCATCTGATCCAGGTGACTTGTTATTTCTTAGCTTCATAACAATATCTTCTATATCCTCTCCATCCGGTGGTACTGCTTCGTCTTGGCTGTCATACGAGTCACATTCCAAAACACTTATTTGTTCCTCTGTCTGGCTTAGTAGTCCTTGGAAATAATTCCTCCATCTCACTTGGACGTCCGTCTCCAGCACCAGTAGTTTCCCCTCCTCATTTTTCACCATGCTCCTTCTAGAGCAGTAACTGGTTTTACACGCCTCCACTCCTTTAAAAAATTTTTTGGTATCATTGCTCCTTCTTGAGTTTTCGATATCTTTTATCTTATTGTAATAAGCTTTTCTTTTCTTCCCTTTCAAGATCTTCTTTGCTTCTCTTCTTGCATCCTGGTACTCTTTCTTGTTATTTCTTGTGCTTATACTCAGGTATTTTAATCTTTTTTCATTTCGGCTTCGAATCGCCTCTTTACATTCTTCATCAAACCATATATTTCGCGATGGTTTCTTGTCCATCTTGCAGTATTCGCTCGCGGTCCCTATTATAATTTCTTTAATATGATTCCAATGTGCATTCACTTCCCATCCATCTTCTACTACCGGCGTATTTTTGATTCCTTCCTCTACTCTAAGGGAAAAACATCTTTGTATTTGCTCATCTTTTATCGTTTCCTTGGACCATTTGTTGACCTTAGGTTTAATCATCCCCTTTTTGAAGGGAGACGTTTTGAGCAATACTTTCATGATAACGAGGAAGTGGTCGGAGTTGACATCCGGGCCTCTAAAAGATCTCACATCTTGGATATTATTGAAATACGAATTATTAACAAGGATATGATCAATTTGAGTAAAAGCGCCATTGGGTGAATGCCATGTATGCTTGTGTTTATCTTTATGAGCGAATACTGTGCTCATAACTACTAGCGAGTTTGATATTGCGAAGTTGATCATTCTTTCTCCGTTGTCATTTGATTTGTTATGGAGACTATTCATTCCAATTGTCGGTATGAACTCTGATTCTTTGCCTACTTGGGCATTAAAGTCTCCCATAACAATCTTCACATCACCAGAGGGGCAACTTCTCACGATTCTGTCCAGATCTTCATAGAAAACTTCTTTTTCTTCATCGTTCTTTTCCTCTGTTGGGGCGTGTATATTTATCACTGAAAAATGTCCGGTCCCTCCTCTCAATCTCAGAGTGCATATTCTTCCACTGATTGGTTGAAAATCAACTACGGCTGATTGTAATCTCTTAATGTAACTAGCTCGATGTAATAATCCATAAAATGTAATGTAAAATCTGAATTTTATTTATGATAATACAAATATACTACTATTTAGAACATTTATTTTTTAGTTTAGTTAAATAGATGCAATAAAGCTTGTTTCAGTGAATTTAATAATTTTTTCAACCAATTTCATAATTTTTTCAACCAATTTCATAATTTTTTCAACCAAATTCATAATTTATTCAACCAATTTCAGAATTTTGTCAACCAATTTCAAAATTTTACCAATCAAATTCATAATTTTTTCAACTAGTTTCATAATTTGTAAGATGTCACGGCGTGATTGTCAGGAAATCATATAACATATATTTGGATATAATACCTATATTTGGAAAGAGATTTGGATGTATTAAATGATTACATATTCTAACGATATACTTATAAGGAGGTACTTATTAGGATTACCTCTTCCAATTTCTGTATTCCTCTGCCAGAGGACAACATCGCTTTTGCTTTTGATTTTACTTTTGAGAAAGCATATTCTGCCGGATTAACCATTGGGAATATGGTGACAGGTATTTTTTTTATATGCGAAGATCGTGCCCTAACTTCTCTAGCCTGCTCAGTTTTGTGGATAGCTGCATTGTCCATCACTAAAATACTATTGATGAAGGGAAGCTCATCAAGTTTTTCAAGCAATACAACAAAAATTGGCAACATAAATCACTATTACAAGTTCCAGAAGCTATAAAAAAAAAACGAACGACCTGTTGGATCTTGATAGCCAAGACGACAGTTGTGTTCCTCCCTGGTACTGTCACAGGCGTAGTCACGACCTAGCTCAGTTTCTTGTTAAATGTAAGTTAAATCTTGATTTATCAATGAAGACGATGAGAGAGCGATTTTGAGGTATCCAGTTTTCAAAATATAGAGCGTATTGTTTTCTTTGCTCAATAGCCAACTCCGAGTTCATACGGTCAAGCTCTTTTGCAGCGGGTTTTAACGTAAATTTCAACTGAAATAGTCCTCTATGAATTGTGGAGATCGAAACATTAAAGTTTCGCTGGGACAGTTTCTCTTTTATTTCTTGTAAGGTATCTAAGCTGCATTTTCTTCAATTACTTCCTCAATCGCAGCAAGAGCTTTGGGTATCAAACTTACGATACGATGGGTGCCACCTCTTTTTTTGGTGTTATATGATTTCTTGACAACCACACCGCGACATCTTACAAATTATGAAATCGGTTGAAAAAGTTATGAATTTGGTTGAAAAAATTATGAAATTGGTTGCAAAAATTATGAAATTCACTGAAAAAAGCTATATCGTGTGTAAAATCAGTCAAAATATATTTGAAAAAGATATTTTACAATTATCCCCTAATAATTACTTCATGTCTTATTTGGAGTATTTGTTTTTTCCATATTATTATATTGATATTCTAATAAAAATAAAACGATTTACCATTCGAAGCCTGGTATTCCTACACGTATACGAGACGAATGCTTTTTGCAATCGTCAGGGTAGAAGTTGGAACAATACATTGGCCTATGTCCGTAGGTGATTATCCACGGTCTTTCTTCTCTGTTGTTAGCAGAATTAGCTTCCTAAAAAAAATAAAAATGAAATAATAATTCTACAAGTTGATTAAAATTTCAATTATAGAACAGTAATAGTTGAACATATATGTTTATATTTTACATGAATCAGGTCCAATACGTACAATTCTAATTATTGGCATAAAAAAAAAGGTTATATTACTTTTCATTTAATAATATTATAATTAATAATTCGTCTAGCGACAGATCCCGCCAAAGACCCATTGCTGTGGATAGGACCGTCCAACGTTATACTTGCGACGAGAGAAACACGACTCGTCATTCTCATCTGTCAATCCTTCCCCTCCAATAACTGTGGGGGTTTTCAATAAACTGAATGCGCACATCTCCCTCAGATAAGTTTTCCAATCAGCAATCGTACGGGAGCTCATGTCAAATTCTTTCAAGCAGAATTTAACCGTCGTATATTCCTTTGCCCATGAATAAATGAATAAGACTACCTTATTTAACGGTGACTTGCAATGAAATAGCCACGTATCTGTAGGCGCGCCACATTCATACCGGCATTGCCTTTTATTGCATCTGTATGTGTTCCGACCTTCGTAAAATTTCATGATTTGGCTTTGTTTGCAATGCATTACTTTCGGCAAAATTCCTCTTTGTTCCAAAAATAACTTTGCCCCTTTCTCTTCATTGCAAGACTAAATTAAGAAATAAAATCGAATATTATCAAAACGTGAAGATGAATTTGATCCGTCGGTGCAATATTACTTCAGACTTCCTTTGATTACTTTTAAGAACATGAAATAACTTATTCGCTTAGGGCAAATTTATGTTTTTAAGGCTCTGTTTTTGTGCCAATTTTTGAGTTTTGTTTCTGAAATGAAGAAACCAAAGAAAAGAGAAGGAAAAAATACTAGTTCCTCCTTGAATACTATTTGATACCATTAGGAACTTAAAGTAACTGGTTATATTCTGACAAATAAATAATTTTAGGGGAAACTACAAGATTAAATAGTGACTTTCTATAATATTACTAGGCAAAGCAATATGTTTTAAAAGAACATCTGTTTAATGTTTCTTATTTGTTAACTTAGTATTCTTTGGTTCGTTGTTGTAATTTGGACAAATTTAAAAATAAAGTCGAATATTATCAAATTGTGAAGATGATTTTGAATCCTCGATGCAGTACTATTTCAGACTTGCTTTGATTACTATTAGGAACATGAAATAAATGATTCCATTAGGACAAATGAAAGATTATTGGGTTCTGTTTTCTTGCCAATTTTGTATCTTGTTTGGTGAGCTGAAGAAACCAAAAAAAAAGAAAAGTAAATAAGTAATTTTTCCTTCTTTAATAATACTTGATACCATTAGGAACTTGAAGGAACTGATTCCATGCTGACTAAAATATCTTTTTAACGGAAACTACAAGATTAAATAGTACAGTTTTAAAAGATTCATATTGGTTGTTCCAGTAAGCGTATTCCTTCTCGCAGTAATATATTAAAATACCATTAAACATGTGTTTCATTTGTGTATCCAGGGAAATAAAACTATATAGCAACCGTTAATTAATATCACAAATTCACTGGCGGGGTTATTGGAAACAAGACCCGAGCACTGCACTAGAGGTGCAGACGACCAGGGTTCGAATCCCGGCCAGGACAAATCTTTTCTCTTCAAAATAAAATTATATAATAATAAATTAAGTCGGTACTATTGGATTTGACAAACTGTCACACTTGGTGCATTAAACTTCGGATTGCAACGAGGCGTCTGTGACCAATCCATTCTGTTTGGTCAATTCGTCCTATTCTAGTGACCTTCACTTGTATTCTGTGACTAAGGCTTGTTTTGAGCATTGAACATTAAATAATATATATTCAATTCAAATTTTAATAAAACTATGAAATATCAAACAGCTTAAATTATCCACAATTATTATTTTTTATCATTATGCACGCGGATCATTCGCTTTTAAATACCAATTTAATCTGTTTATTCTCGACCTTAAATATCGTGTTTATTTTTATTTACTTATATTAATTTATAATGAGATAAATTTATCTCACAAAGCAAACATTAAGACTCTATCCTATATACAATACATCACAAATAATAAAATAATGATACAATATTTCAATTTTCATTGGTTCCGTTGACTAATATAAGGAACGATGATATCAATTTCTAAAATTGGCTTATCCAAATTTTTCGCTTGTTCAGTCGCTATTTCGCCAAACACGACGGTCTAGCGCCTTATTTTCGGCGTTTTAGTCCGGTTCTGAACTTGACGTTCCTTGAGCAAAGGTTGACTAAGCTAACCAAAAATGTTGAAATGTCTTCAGGTTCAGAACCGGACTAAAATATGAGAAATAACAAGCGAAAAAGTCAATTTTTTGAAATTTTGTAGTTATCCGCTATCGATCCTGAACACCTCATATAAAGTGATTACGCACTAAAAGGTTTAAAAATAAATATTCGTTTGAACAATGCAAGTATTGTCTACTTACTTTCAAGTCTTGAGTGATCCAATTATATTGGTTAACAAGGATTTTGAGACCGTAGTTGACGAAGTAATAAGCTTCGGTATTGAAGCTTAGGAAGTGAGCTGGCCCAAGGTTGAAGCTGTAGAAGAGATTTTCGGAATCACCTGGCATAGTGAACTTTTCTCGGTAATGACTGAAGTTACTGAAATCAAGACAACATCAAGTCAAGTATAAGTTGTATAATTGTTGAGATCTGTTTATAGAATGTTGATCTTAAGTGATTCCATTCCACTTACTATGCTTGCTCGTGGTTTCCAGGACAGACCATATAAGGAACGTGAGCAGCGATCGGTTCGATCTGCCTCATGAACTCGTCACCGAACCGCCCTTCATCCTGGAAATTAATTGTTTATCTATACGAGTCACAATTTCCTTCAGATACGTACATCTTGCTATTAAGAAATGGAATCACTACTTACGTAGTCCATGTCGTAAGCTAAGTCTCCGATGTGGATGACAGCATCGATGGATCCGCTCTGCGCTTCCAGCTGAAGGAACGGAAGAGCGCGAGCGTTCTCGTTGCCCATATCCCCGTAGACCGCGATGACAGGGCTCCACTGGATCGAGTCGTTTGCGGAGCGGAACCAGAACTGGTCTGACCAACCATCGTTGCTACCGCATATGTAAACTGTAAAGAAAAACAGTCTGCGTTTTTGGAATATTTTGAAAATAGTGCAATAAAGGTTGCTATATTTGACGATATCAGAGACATTAGGAGTGCCTAGATAAATAGGGTAAGGGGCATTGAGGGTACCTTCAGATAGTAGTCCCTTAGCATTAACTGTCCCTTGGGGGCGGTACCTTTTACTATTAACATACAGAACAGGCAGTTGTTAGAAGGAGCGGGTACGTCAAGAGATAGGAAGGCAGTTCTAGGCAAGAAGCGACCAACACAATATGTAGACTGTCACACCTAGCAAAAGGGCCTTACCTTGTAACTATGATCAGGACACTATAAATATAATGTTATTCAATTAAATGAAAAAGAATATTTATTTAATTACCAACTCCCGGTCAGTCAGCCTTTGGAGAAGAAAGGAATATGTCTCTTATTCATTAATGACATAGAATTATTATATCTCAAGTATAACGATCTCAGGGTGGCATCCTATTTTATTATCTAAATATTATTCAGATCATAGGATCTGACTTTACCTTGAGATCATTGCTTGGGCAGTAAAGCCAATGTAGCAAGGTATTGAATATTTTATCATCACTTGAATCCCTCTACCACTATAACCAACGAAAGGCCTTGGATTCAGTACATGGAAGAGACTTTTCAAAGCCAAAGCAATTGCGCAGAGAGGTTATTTGGTTGAAAACTCATTTAACTCCCAAGTTTTGCTCCAAATTAAGAATACTGACTTTATACAGACTGGGGTATTTCCTGAAGGCATGCGTATCCTACAGTGCCGATCCAAGTCTGTTAACAAAATAAATATTTTATCAACCATAGCCGGTTTCGTTCCTGCCTGAACTGCACTCACTTCTTAGAGTTCTTCATTTGAGAACCTCCAGTGTATTTAGACTATAGTTCATCGAGAAACATTCACTGGCAAAGAGACATTCCGTTTTTACGACAAAGTTATAAGATATTATTTTGGCATTAAAGGAGATGGTCTTCTTATTCTAGATATTCTTTGTTTATCCATGTGTTCTTTCCATTTTTAGAAATCTTCGATAGCTGATTTTTCTGATCCATCTCCTGTATAGGCTCTCCCATCATCATCAGTGGCACAACAACCCAGCTTTTGAGTCAGTGTCTACTCATAATCCCTCCCAGATACCTCAATTTGTTTACCTATTTTAAATTAATGAAATTTGTTTAAAAAAAAAATGTTATACCATATTTAGTAGCTGGGTCCAATCCAGTCAACGTGACCCTGTGGATGTATTGGGCACGCTTTTGCTTCCCGCCGTCGACGAACAACTTGCTGTATCCAAAAACTTTATTGGTCGGTCTGGTTTTACCAAAGAGGACTGTGGCTCTGCTAGCAGCGTCCACTGTAGACCAAGTCACCACCATTTCGCTTGCATTTCCTACAAGTATACATTTCTTTTTAGTTATTTAAAATTTTAATAAACTTAAGAAGTAAATAACCTTTGATAAAGACAGGTTTACGTTTTATTGATGTATATTTTTGATTAATTTATTCAGTTATTTATTATTTAATTTTCATTTGTACCTGCGCAATTGCGCATCCAGCAAATTTGATCCAAGTGTTTTTCTCCAACTGTTTGGAATAAAAATATAAATAGTTGAGTAGGTCTCTTGGCCAATGTCTTTTTAATCTTTTCTTATCAAGTCTAGGTAATAGGGAGTAGGAAAGCGGAAGAACGAGTGGGTTCGGGTGATATTGTGTCGATGAGTGGAATGTCATGTATTTGTTATGAATATATGATTTTATAGTGGAAATGTTCATGTCGTTGTGTATATTCGAAATATACCACGTTGCATTAACAATTTTTCTGAGAATTTTGGACTGTGTTGTTTGTATCTTGTGTATGTGGACTTTTTTTGCTGAACCCCAAAGTTCTGCTCCATATGTCCAAATAGGTTGTAGTATACAATTATAGATAAGTCGTTCGTTTCGTAAGTCAAGGGAAGATCTGTAGTCCAGAAGATGTGATAGTTGTTTGTACCGTCTAGTCAGTTCTTGTCTTTTTAATTTTGTATGTACGTTCCATGTAAGTCTTTTGTCCAAGTATAGTCCGAGATAACGTACATAAGTTTTGGAAGGTACTTCGTCGTTGTCAATTTTGACTGCTGGACACGATGCATTGCGTAGAGAGAAGCTTACATGGCTCGATTTTGAGGCGTTTATTATGATTTTCCATTTATAGAACCACTTTTCTAAATCAAATAAATGATTTTGAAGAGCTATAAATGCGTTGGTCTCTGTGAGAAGAAATAATGGCTGTATCGTCAGCGAAGGTATAGATATTGGTGCAAGGGTGCTCCGAAATATCAGAGGTGTAAACAGATTAGAGAATGGGGTTTAAAACACTGCCTTGCGGTACACCTCTGTATTGAGGAAAGAAGGAGGAAATCGGAGAGTCAACGGAAGTACAGAAGAATCTGTCTTGGAAATAAGATTGAAGAATTAAAAAGTATGTAGGAGGTAAGTGAGGGTTTTTTTTTTTTCAGAGAAGAGCCTTGTGCCAGACACTATCAAATGCTTTTTCAAGGCCAAGAAAAATCGCAGAGAAATATTCTATTTTCTCAAAAGCGATAGATATTGCATCCACGATACGATGACACTGTTGTAAAGTGGAGTTATAAGAACGAAACCCAAATTGGTGGTCGGTATCACTCCGCTATTTTCGAGGATAGACTTTATGCGATTAAGGAAGATTTTTTAGACATTAAAGGGAGGAGTGCAATTGGACGATAAGATGAAGGATTAGTGACAGGTTTAGAAGTTTTAGGTATCATTTTAATCGTGGAAAGTTTCCAAAGGAGCGGAAAATAAGTTGTGCGCATGATTGAATTATAGATGAGGGTAAGGGAGAGAACAGCTTTCCGAGGTAAGTGGAGAAGGATGCAGGGAGTGATGAGATCATATCCAGGAGCTTTTTTGTTTGGCATTTTGTTTGTTCAGTACTTGATAGATTTCTTTTGGATGAAATGCCGAAGGAGGGAGTGATAAGGGTAGTGCTGTTGTCAAGCCTCCATCTATTTAGTCAGTGAGAGTATTATCCTGAATTTCATTTGCCTTAAATATATGAGCAAGATGTTTTGCAAATTCGGTAACTTTTTCTTCGCTAACGCGTTAATCGACCATTGTCTGTACGTCTAAGAGGATATTGAAGCACATTTTGCTTTAGTATACTCCTTGTAGCTGTCCATACTTGCCTGTCTCTGTTGTTTATAGAATTTAAATAGGCCTTGTAACTGTTGTTTTTAAATATTGTTATTCTTGTTGAAGTTTTCGGGTCAGTTTGTTGAGTTCTATTTTGTATGAAGGGTATCTTGTTCTTTGCCATAAAGCTCTGGTCCTACGTTTTTCTTTATTAAGATTTCGTATTGGTTCAGGTAGGTAGGAATCAGGTTTTGATGAAGTCGTCTTTGGTGTTGTGGAATAGCAAACTGCGTTTTGAATACATTTAGTCAAGTGATTAACAGCTTTGTCCAGGTCGTCGGCTGTACTTATCTTAGTATTAAGGGTGATTTTGTTGTTTAAATAATTTTCGAACTTGCTCCAGTTTATATAGCCATTTATTAATGCCAGGGGTGCAAGTTTTGTAAATGGGTGATTAGACAGCTCTAGGAAAACTGGACTATGGTCTGAAGAGAGATCAGAAAGAGTGGAAACGTTTGAATGTTCAAGTGTTATGGAGTTCGTAATAAAGAAATCGATAACATCGGGTGACTTCGATATTGCTGTAGGCCAATAGGTAGGTTCAGAAGGGGAAATAGTAGAAAGTTTTAGTTCTTCTATGCATTTATTTAGCTTTTTCCCGCGAGTATTTGAAATTCGAGAACCCCATCCAGTATTTTTAGCATTTAAGTCACCACCAGCTAAGAATGGTTTACCCATAGTTCAAAAAACAGATTTTTTAATTCATTGATAGAAATAACTTTGTTCGGAGAAATATAAACGGAAGAAATTGTCAGCTGATATTTTGGAGAAGTTGAGCAAATAGTGGTGAGCTGAATAGTATACGCAGGAGTGGAAGGAATATATCTTTTATGAATTCATCAGTTTTTTAAATGAACCAATATTCCTTATCGCTTATAAACAAATATGAATTATAAATTAAAATGTAAAGTACAAGCTGTTCAGGATGCAATTGACATATATCTTAAAATTCTGGAGGTATTTGAGAGTAAATCAAGCAAATTTCTCCAAAAAGGAAGGAAAGCAAAAACTGTGTTGTCTAAAACTTCAGTTAGTATTCCCTCCTCTAATATTTTATAGTGGCACTACATCATACAAAATTTGGCAACGGCGAAATATTAATCATCGTTAATTTATAATAAACAAATTTAGGTTATATTACTATCGTGTAATTCCTTATTGATCCTAATAATTACCTTCGTTTTTATTTAATATCTGAATTTCTTTTATAATATCATAGCATCAGTTTCAAACAGATAGATTATGCTAAGGGATATTCGATTATCCTGAACAAAAATCACACATCCACAATTTTTCCGCGCTGCACTAGCAACAACCTCAGAGATATGTTAGCTATTTGTTTCAATTTGTTTATGATAATATGAGTATATTTTATTGAGGATTTTTAAAAATACATTTATAGGACATTAGATTCTTAAGTGATATTATCAGTGAAAACGAAATTTAAAGCTTTTAATCAAAATGCATTAAAAAAAAAAACGCAAAAAGAATATGAAAAATAATGAATTTTATCACATAATAAAAAACATTATAATTACAAAATTAACTTGTGTAATGAGATGTAATAACCAAGTATTAAATAAGAATCAATTATTAGTTAAAGGTTAAGTAAGTACCCATATAAAGAGTAACTTTGCTTAACGCCGTTCCTATATTCTGATACCAGCCCGCGCAGTACTACAGCAATAGTGTAGGTACTACCCCTAGCGAGTTAAGAATTGATGTGAGGTGTGCGTTTCTCGTTGAAGGAGAGATTGTCTGAAATGATGGCCTCTTTTACATTCATAATTTTTGTAAAAATATAGGCAATGGTTGTTTAAGTATTTCAAAATGGTTAATTTAGCCAATACAATTTAATTTCATTTCAATAAATTTAATTCCAATTCTCATGCCATTTGTTTATTTACTTGGAAAAAAAATTCTCTTTATTTCCAAAGAAAAATTATGCGGTTTACAATTAGCTTTAATTAAACATAACATTATTAAATATTTTTTTGCAAACTTACTACTTCACGCTGACAGCGGACTGTAAAATCACAAAAACTTAATGGTCTCTACTTATGACGATTATTTCATCACATATATTTGGTTTGAAGATTATTTGAGTGATTCCTCGTTCGTACTTAATATGAAAAAAAAAATTGAGGTTTTATTAGTGTCTTGTAGACTCTTGTTTATAAATTGCCTTTCTTCAGCCTTGTATATTTGTATTCTTTCATTATATCATAACACCAGTTGAAAGTAGATAGATAATCTAAATATGAAGATGATCATCCATATATACATATATAACACACACACACATTTGTTTATGATTATTATAATAGATTCTCTACTTACTTCCATAAGCCAGATGGACCTGTTCCGGCTGAAAATAAATTGGTATTTTCTTTTTCAGTTCACCTTCTTCAACTTTGATCAGAAGAACGACCAATAAAATGGAAAATACTCTAAAGTACATTGGGATTCCCATTGTACTGGACTTGTGAGAAAGTAGTAGTTCTGTAACAAATACATTATTAATTAATTATGGATAATAAAAAAAAAAAAAAAAACAGTTTTTATCTTTGACCATAGTTGTGAGATTTAAAAAGTGTCATATAAAAAATTTTACACGATTTTTTTTTCATACGGAATTGACACATTCAAAGTGTAAAAAAATTGCAGCAACATAAACTGCCTCCAACAAATCCTACTGAGCCACTTATTCAATTCCACAGTTCTAGGTTGTGGCTGCATTAATGATATATGGACGATTTATTTCAGACCAAGCTATAACAAGCTCTATAATAAAGCTTTATAACTAATATTAAACAAATAACTAACAAAACAATATATTTATATATCAAACTGAACCTCGGGGAAGCATATATAAGTCCATCCATGAACAAGCATAGGCCTGCCCAAAATGTTCCTTAAAATATATTTGATTAGCTTTATTTATTATTTTGAGCTCAATAACGTTATTTTAACTACCTATTGTTCCGAAATAGTATAGCTAATAGTAGATGAAATGTCTCTAGAACCACCAGACCCAGAAGAAATGGAAGAAGTTGTCGTAAAATTAAAAAATAACAAGGCACCAGGATTTGATGATATTCCTGCAGAAATGCTTAAACATGGCGGTAACCTGTTGCACCGTGAAATTTATGAACTAATCCCGGAAATATGGATTAAGGAAGAAATGCCCAAGGAATGGTACAAGGCCATTATTGTGCCGATACACAAGCAAATAAGGAGATAAATTAGAATGCCAAAATTATAGAGGGATAAAACTGCTTTGTTCAATCTTCAAAGTGTTATCAATACTACTATTGGGAAGATTAATGATAACAGCAGAAGCAGTTTTGGGCGACTATCAATGTGGGTTCCGCCCTGAAAGATCTACTGTTGACCACAAATTTACCATCAGGAATATGCTTGAGAAATGTAACGAATGGAACGTAAAACTACACCACCTCTTCATTGACTACAAACAGGCCTATGATAGCATAGAAAGAAATGAGCTCTACGAAAACTTGATGTTTCTTGGGTGCCCTAAAAAACTTATCAGATTGATAACAATGACACTGCAGAATAGTAGCGGTGTGGTTAAGGTCCAGGGAGAAATGCCCAGAGACTTCCCGATTAAAAAAGGAGTTAAACAGGATCTATAAGACAAGGAGACCCTATATCTCCAGTGTTGTTTAATTTGGTGCTACAGAAAATAGTAATGACAACGAAAGCAAGAAGAGAGGGGTATATTTATAACAACATGACCCAACACCTCGCATATGCTGATGATGTGGTTATCACAGCAAGAAATGAAAACATGCTCTTGGAAGCATTATGGGAATGTGAAGAGGCAGCTAGGAAGGAAGGTCTCATTATAAATATGGATAAAACAAAATACATGCTCTCGTCCAGGAAACTGTCATTCAGTGGATATCTCCAAGGAAGAGGGTGCAGTTTTAAAAATGTTAAGACATTTAAATATCATGGCACCATTATTACAGAAGACAACAGACTGGAACATGAAATAAAGGCGAGGATTGAAAACGGTAACAGATGCTATTGGTCCCTCTCTCCCTGGCTAAGGATACAATTAGTAAATTAGTCAAGAGGAAGGTAAAATCGCGTTGGGATAGGGCCAATATAAGACATACTAAACTTTTTACAAAGGATCCCAACGACAATCATTCTGAGAAAATCAAGAAAAAAGCTGCTCATATGTCGAGAACCGACCTCAAAAGTATGGTTGAAACCATTACTGGGCACTGTAAACTCAGGAAGCATATGCATCGCTTGGGCATTGAACAAGAACCTCGGTGCAGATGGTGCACAGAGGAGGACGAAACCCCCTGGCACGTTCTCTTTGAATGCAAAGCACTAAGTCGAAAGAGAACATTTGACCTTGGGCCTGGTGGTCACAAGGAATTCCAAGAACTGAGTTTTAAAGACTATCTAAAATTTCTCAGAAGTCTAGACCTAGGCTAGGGATTGTTAGGACTCGAGCTCAGTGGGCCTTTTAGGCCGAAGTGGATGGTAGCATATAAGAGTCACACACAAATAATAATAATACTTTTTCACTATGTTCGCTGGTTAAGTCAAGCAATTTGGTCTAGTACGACACTTTGCCGCCTTATTTCACATGTAAAGCCCGGTTCTGAACCTGAAATTTCTATTATAAATCATTACTTAACTAAACTAGTGAAAAGGTCAATTTTTGTAATTTTGGAGTTATCCGCTTTAGATCCTTAAGGCGTCATATAATTTATTGCATAGCAAGTGAAATAAACAATACTGTTTATCATAAAAAAATAATTGTGTTGAAACAAATTAAGCTTTGATTACCTTATCAACCAATGTTTCGAAATGTATTCAGAGCATTCTTCAACCGGCACTGAAGTAGACTTTTCGAAATTCCGTTATATAAGGCGCTTATCATCCTATTCATATCGAGAGTTAAGGGCTCAGTTATTAGATGGTTAAGATTGTCATATCGGGTGTAAACATTTTGTGACATCTCTTTCACGAAATAATCATGCACTTGTTCGAAAAACAAAAAAAAATTATTGTATTCTTGAAAAAATATAGGACATTATTTAGTCCGAGGTCAGCTTTATGGTACCACCAATCCAATGTTTTTCTAATCATATCTCAGCTAATATTATTCTCTTTGTTTATCTTTATAAACATTTGAACTATCGTCAAATGATCACCTATACTTATGTTTTCATCAAGTTATGAAATACCAAAACGTAAGTCTACAGGTTTCCAAAAGAACAATGCAAATTCTTTGTAAGACTTATATATAAGGTATAATATTCACAGCCCCGGTAAATAAGTGGTTAAGTCGAATTTTGTCAGAGGAGTTAACTGCTTTCAGATAACCGGAATCGTATCATTCTCGTAGCTTTTGGCTTGAAATGGAGTTGTAATATAAACAATAACTGTTTTTTAAGCCAATGCCTTATTTAGCCCCCTTATTCTCTACGAAAATAACCCGATTCCGCTTACTTCACTACAAGATACTCATTTTGGAGAAAATTTGACTTAACTACTTATTGACCGGAGCTGTAGACTTATGCTACACCATTCTAATACATTTTTAGCTTTTAAATAGACACCAGGTAAAAAATAACATTAACTTTAGAACTGGTTTTTTTACTAAAGTCAATAGAAAAATACGGGTTTTCTGAAATTGTGCAATTCTAATGGACTAAATCGAACGAGATAAAAATAAAAAAAGCAACCAAATTGTTTATATGTTCAAGAGGTCATTATAGCTCAAACACACAGACCGTTCTCTTCAAACAGACACTTAAGTGGTAAGAAAATACTAAAAATAATTTTCAAAATTGTTTTGATATCTCTTAATGTTATTTCCATTCGTTCTTATACTCATATTTGAATCAAAATGAAAAGGAGTTTTATTGCATTAAATACGGAAGTTCTAAAAATTGTAATAAATAATTAAATAATTGTAGTGCTTTTGATTTATTTTAAAAAATTTAAAGGGACCGAATGAAGAATATTTTTTTCGTATGATCCAACATTATTTCAAAACAATTAAAAATCTGTATCTCATTAAATTACACTGTACATTTGCTAAAATTTAATTTGCTAATACATAATAAATCTAACTAGAATTGTGTAATAACCTAATATAATTTTACTACAAAATGCGGGGGAGGGGGGGGGACTAACTTAATAATAATGACAGCTTTCAGTAATAAACATAAATATTGACAGTCTTAAATAAAAAGAAATTCAAGCGAATTTAAACAAATACCAAACACCGTGAAATAAACCCTTAGTTTTACTTTCATTCATTTAATCCTTGCTGCTCCAATTTTTTTTTTGTTAATTTACTTAAAAGTGGGTTCACACATTTAGCCTAGGAAAGTCGAATCATTTAAGGGAGCTTTGCGGTTTTTAGTGAGCTAACATTCATTATATCTATTAAAAAATCTTTTTAACAAATAAATCGAAAAGATCCACAGATTAATTCATATTTAAATAATTAATTCATAACGAGTTTAATTATCTTTTCTACCCAGAAATCATGACTTCCGTATCGTACTGCAGGGAGTCTGGCATGATACAAAAAACATTTATTAAAAGACAGCCTGCATTGAATAATCGGAAGGGACCATACTCATACACAACGTACCCAACGTACTCATACCTCATACAACGTACTCATACCAGACCTCATGTTCATGGCAGACAGTGAAGAAACTTAACGTCTGGATCACGAAGCCCCCCCTTCCCACAGCAGACTTATCTCCAACAGTTTTCCATCTTTTCAGAAATTTGGACAACTTCCTTAGGGGTAAATGTTTTGAAAATGATTCTCGAGTCTACATCGCATTTTCAGACATTACCTCACCACAATGCTCTGAATTTTTCAATTCTAAGATTGAAAATTTGACCACACGTTGAAAAAAATGTATAGAAAATGAAGGTAAATATTTTGAATAAAAATGTTTTGATTAGATAATGTTGTTTTACTAAATAACATTTCCTTTTAAAACAGACTTTCATAAGAAATGACCTAACAATACGATGTTTATTTCTGTTAATAATTCAGTTATTCAAATAATTGTCACCTCATTCGTTTAAAATAAGCATACTTGATAATGTAGTTAATATGATAATTTATATTTATAAATTAATATACTTTTTACTATTCAATGCAAAAATAAAGTGTTGCTTATTATCAGTACAGTAGCTTTGCATTTCCACACGTTTAATCAAACTTTAAGAAGAGAGTGGGAGCACATAGCCTTTTATGTCAGAGCCTATCCACATTAATTTCTTATCTGAGAAACTCTGGTTTATCAAAAGAAATAAACAACGCTACAGTTAAAGTCTTTATTTTGATTAAAAATTAAAAATAATTGACAATACAAATTTAAAAAATGAAAATCCCAAAGAAGAAGGAGGCAAAGTCTTCAAAAATATAATATTATTGTTAAAATATAAAATTATTTAACAAGATAAAGTTGATGTCGCTCAGGTGAAGTCGAACTGAAAATATTTTTTTTAACTGAATCTCTTATCTTCATTTTCTACAATGAGTCCTTTGATTTTAACAGTGGATTATATCTTAGAAATACTTCTTTCCCGAATCGAATCATTATGAATCCTTTTCCATAAATTTCATTCACAAAGAAATTAAGAGACATCTATAAATTATTATAGATATAATACCATAATATCAATGTTATTATCTTAAGATAAGGAAAAGTCTGTATACATCTGTTAATTTCAGACGGTTAACTCTGTATAATTCCCAAGCAAAATTGTATAACTTTAAATAATTTCTTATTTAAAAAAGTTACATTATTTACATAATTAATTTAAATATATTTTCACAAATACCTTTTGCATAAAATATTGGCATATCCACTCGCACATGTTTCAATTTCCTTATCGGTTTGAGTGAAAACCCAATATTGACAGAATTACAATTGCAGATTTTCTTTTGTTTATAAATTTGTGATACACAACTTAATAATAATAAAGATCCGTAAATGTTTCCATATTTATTGGTTTATTTAGTTTTTTGTTTTATCATCGAGAACAAAAAAGTAATGAATTTGAAAGTGCTGAAGTACTTGGTTAATAATCTAAATAAAGACGGTTGTGAAAAAACCCTGTGTATTTATTTATTTATTGAGAGAAGTTACATAAAGATGCCATTTTGCACACATTAGTGTTTTAAGGGAACGGTTTTTCTAGGAGGTGATTTACCCGAGATCACGCTCAACCAACTGCCCCCCCCAATTAATGGTACCCACTTTATAGAGGCTGGGTGAGTCTGCAGATTCAACATGGCTGTTAACAAACTAAATAATTTGTCTGCTACAGCCAAACATGAAGCCATTTCAAATGAAATGACTCAATAATTGCTAACTTTATTGAACATAATTAAAGTATATAGACAAACTAAGGACTACTGTCATGACATTTGAAGAACTACTGTCATGACACTTGCCTACTGTCACCCCACCTGCTAGGCCCCCACCGCCACAGCAGCTCGCGGGCATCAGTCAGCAGCGATGTTCCCTATCATCCTCTTCCTATCAGCTATCTACGTACATTCGGGTAAGTCATGTATTGCTTGAATAAATATATATAAAACAATATAATATACACATCATACAATAAATAATAACGGAAAATTTGCAGTACATACTATGTTGTAATATATTTAGGCTATATTCTTACTATGATATAATTTAAAAGCTACATTAATCGATCAATATTAATACTTTTCTATAAAATATATTTGTATAAATAAATTACGTAAAAAAAAAAGAAAGAAAAGAAAAATATTTTACCTACAATACTTCCCAAATATGTATAGTTCTTAAGAATTGGACGAAATTAATTAGAAAATATATAGCATTAACCCTAATAAATCATATGTTTATTAGAGTAATCAAATTATTCTCTTACCTTAAAAGAAGAATACAGCTACTATAAGTTTTCGTTCACATAAAGATGATATTATATACTAAAATTTATCTATCGATATATTATAATCCAAACCAATTATAATGTAGCAAAGAAGACTATTTAGGTAGCTCTGCAGGATTCAAGCAATGAGAGGAGACTGTTAGATAGTATTAACCAGCCTTGGGACCATACTGTTTTTATACTATGAATTATTTATTATTTATATTATTCGTAATATAAATTTAACTCAACTTTTAAAAGATTAATTAACTGGGGATAGGATAGATCGGTAACCTATTTTTAAGGCACTGGATAAACGACGTAGTGACGTCATACCAAAATAAACAATCAAACAATATTATTAATTTGTTGTACCATAGGAAATAATGTATATAAAGCTGGAGCGTTACATATATGTAATGAGATGTCTATGTATGTAATCGTTTTTATATTTTATTTATTTTATTTTTTTTTTTTTTATTGTTGGCTAAATACTTCCTTTGAAGTCCTATACAGCCCGTATTCATATACTTGACACTACCCTGGTTAATTTAACTTTTAAAAATCAATATATATTTTATTATTAATTTAGTTTTATATATAAAACGACGTCCGAATGCTTTGCATGATTCTGCTGGGTCCATACGCAATGAATAAATAATAATAATAAAACTAATATATATATATATATATATGCAACATGCATATATATATATATATATATATAATCGAATATGAGGTTAATAGATTCAATACTTTGATATAATTCAAAATTTGTGATTAAGGTTGTTGTTTTTTTTAGAACTTATATTAGAATATTTTTTTATCATTCTTAAACTAAAAAGTTTTGTGAAAACTTTTAAAATACAGAACTGTTTGTTTGTTTCAGAACTGTTTAAATTGTTTGAAAATTAGGCCAGAAGGGTCTTGAATTTTATTTCAAAATCTCTTCCGTAATGTTCTCGAAAAATCTGCTATTAAACTTCTCTCCCCAACCTGAGTCACTTGAACATTGATGAACTGTTTAAAAAAAGTTCCTAAGAAAGGTATTGCTTAAACAATCAAATGTTTAAAGGTCGTAGACAACCAAAGATTCCTCCCCATTGTATAGTTATATTTTTTTTTAATTTAATTTGAAATGTCCTGCCCCTTTAAAGGAAACCTTAATTTCAAAGAAAAGTCATTATTTTGTTTGCTCTTGAGACAGTAAAACAATTTGTGATAAAACTCTCATTACGGGACACTCAATATAGAGGACAAATAATAGTATGTCATCGTAAAATCTGGAATGCATCATTGTGCCACGCGATAGATTTAAAAAAGATTGGATACACAATTTTTTTTTGTGGTAATATCGATCTTGTGAAAGGCTAAACTAACTTCGATTTAGATTTAAAAGTCAGTGAAAATTTACAATCAGCAATTAGGATATTAATGTTTAATCCTAAAGTGGATTAAGATTATATAAATAATAATTATTAACTTTTTCTAAAATATATAAAGAAGGAGCAGATTAAAATTATATCGGACCTCTGCAGTGGAAGATCAATGTACGCCTTTTTTCAAATAAATTTAACGAAGAAGTAACCGAAATAAGTTTAATAAGATAGTTAATTATTAATGGCATTACTAAAACAATAAAAAAAAAACAGATCTAAGGTTTTTGTATAAAAAAACATTCATATGTATGTTTATATTTTACTATTTTATGACATAATTATATTAATTTTTTTTATCATATGCACAGCATTATGTATGATGTTCCACTTTAATAATTGTGTTCAATTTATCCTTCCTACGTTTTTCTCCTGAATGTTCTATATCGCTATCTTGTCTGTTGTCTTATTTACTAGTTATTATTTATTAACCATACATTGTAGATTGTAAAGTAGTTTGCTTAATGTTGTTGTTTTTTTAAATAATAAGCCAAAGGTTTATATTTTCATAAACTTCTAAAGAAGGGATTACGAGCGACTAAATTAGCTAAAGTTCTGGTGTCGTAGAACCACGGATTTTTCCTGACTTACTTTATCTGCTTTTAATAGGCTGCTATATTATACCGACCTTAGGAAAATTCCTTGCTAATTAATTTGAAGTTTAGTTCACTCAATATATGTTCTTTATGATTGTGTCTGAACGTACCTTCGTCACCACTATCCTTAGAAATGCACTCCCTATCTTAGAGATTGAGGTCAGGAGTATACCTTCCTTAATTCTAATTACCTTTCTTTAATGTCCCTAATTTTCTATAGTTTCTTGTTTTCGTTTTGTTGAACGCCTCTTCAACACTTAAATACCTCTATAAGTACATGTCCTTTTCCTCCCGTTTTATCCCGCCGATCTCCTCATCTTGAGTCTGGTTTGCTGCTACAAGCATGTATTCCTCTTGCGGTTTCCTAGCTTACCAATGTTGTCAAACCACCCATTTCTAAATTTAGACCTTTGGCATACCAAAATATATGTAAATTCGGTTTCATAAGTTCTCACTCTGCAACTTTTATAATGTTCCCATTGATACTTCATTAATATACTTGAAGTGGTAGCATAGTGACTGTTGAGATAGCTTGTAAAGTTGTTAATATAAGAAGTTAATAGGCGCTGAGACAGAAAGCCTAGTAGATGAATGGACAGTAGGCCGAAGCATAGGTTTAGAGTATTCTGTTGATATTTTCGGATTTGGATTAATAGGCTAATCAGTGGGCAGAGGTTTACAAAAACCATCGCTAAACCTGTTATTATTTATTATTATTGTAAGCGTTACAGGCCTTTTATCGGACCATACGAACCATTCATGAGAGTTTCTTCATTAGTTCATTAAAGGTCCTCTTCCTTTCTTCGGGCCATTTTGGTCTCAATGCTGTGGGTGCTGCCTTCTCTGGCATCCCGCTTGTATAACTTGCGTCCAAAGGAACTTTTGTCTGTGATGTCCTCTGATTTCACCTGGGCTTTTTCCAGATCAATTTGACTTGTTTCATCCAGGATGTAGTAGTCTAGAGCCACTGTATGTATCCAAGAATTCTGTTGGTGAGGCTAGTCTGTGGGAGTCTGGTAATATGGCCGTAAAACCTTAATCCCCTCTTTCTAATGTCTGATGTGAAGTTGGACAACTTCTCTGTGGTGTCTCTATCCACTATCCAGAGCGGAGCCTGTATCCTTTGTTTATACGGTTTCCTCAAATCATTTTCTTGATTATTTTTCTTTATAACCTAATTAGTGTGAAACGTTTATGTCTTACGGGCGTGTTGCACCTCATGTTTAATCACCGTATTAATGACCAATTTTTGACATTTTTTTTTGTTAATACTGTGCATTGTATAAAGCTCCCTTCAGTTTCATTAACTTAGTGTTCTCCACGATTTTCTCATTTCCCTTCGGTTCAAGCACCACCTAGTTATTTTTATTGTCTTCTTCAACTGAAGCGGGCCTCAATATCTTTAGTTAGGGGTGTACTATCAATACAAGAGTTGAAAATATAGTTCTTCGCTTAATCGTTCAAATTCTTTCACTACTTACATGTAAAACAGTTTTCCTGCAAAAGAAGAATCTCTCCAAGACGACGAAGAGTGAGGGGGACTCGCCCTTGACGAACTATCTTCCCCGCATCGACCTTGGCTGCTGGCCCACATCATGAGGCACGGCTTCCCATCCTCGGCCTACAATCACCAGTTAGCCTGCCTGCATTCCCCACCGCACTAGCAGTTGCATTATATTACACAACAGTTAAAAGAATATACCCGTAAAGGTACTAAGAAGATGTTGCTGCATCATCCAATATTAAGACTATGGAATATGATACAAAAAAGAAACGTAAAAAAATAAACATTAAATTATAATTAAACGCATATATTTATGATTAACACGTAAAAATTGACGGTCAACTTATTGAATAAAATATAATAAGTCTTGGGAGCCAGTTCTTGAGAACTGAGTTGCTGTGCCGGAGGTCTTGGGTTCAAATCCGGCTGTGGCAGATAATTTTTTATTCTACTAACAGCCGGAGATGGGTCCTGTGGGATCTGTAGAACCTCCTGGGGCTCATTCAGACTCTTGGCTCAAGTGAGTACTCTACATTGGGGGGAAATTGACGGTTGAGCGTGATCTTAGACAAACCACCTCCAAGCACAAGAGTTGTCCAAGAAACAATATAGTCTCTTCCACGCATTGGACCCTTCATGGGTTGTAGTGGCACATTTTTTTTTCTTTTATTTTTTTAATGTAATAACAAAGAAAGTGTTTCCTAAATTGTCTATGTGGATCTTTACGATTTAACTGTCACTTTTATATTTATATATCCAGAGGCACTATGCTAGACGTAATTACAAGTGGATTACCGAATAGTTTAAGGCTATATGAAGCTGCAGAAAGGCAACTCAAGTCCTCTTTTCTAAATTTTACAAAACAAAGAAAATGTATCTTGTCCTGGTCTAGTTCCCCTTCTGCAGTAAACAAAATATGGAAGGCGCTGTCAAGACCGTACTATCTTACGGACAAATCTATCTTGTCCTGTCTTTGGTAAAAGTTAAAAGTTTTAAAAACAAAAATCTCAAAAGTTGGAACAGTTTCGTCTCTGCAGTTAGAGATTCGTGTGTTTTAACATATAAAGAAGAGGTTTAAAATTTCAGCTTAAAATTCGTATTTGCTTGTAGTTATTTTTGTTCAATGCCATTGCAATTATGTCCACATTGTTTAAACTAACAAATATTAGAAGCATTTGATCTCCATAAAGGTTTGGAGGTATAAGATCTGGTACTTTTTATAGTGAAAGTAACTAATCCGGGTGGCTATTCTGAACAGTTCCCAATTACAGAATCCGGAAGCCAGTTAGCAGAATACTTTGAAATTTTTAAGGCGAAATGGAAGCATTTTAAGTCAAAACATTTGGAATTACTTAAATAAAAGTCAATACCATCTATAATTTTCTAACATCAAGGAGGAGAAACAGGCCAGAGGAATGAGGTTAGCCAATAAAAAGATTGTTCACACCAAAATATTAATTTATTAAGGTTTTATTTGTTATTTTGATGTTCATCGAGAATTCGTAAAATTTATTATAAAACCTCTTCCAAAATAGAAAAGCTTTTTACGAAATTTTATTTATATAGTAAGTTTGCGTACTAATTTTGATTATATTTTATTAATTATATTAATAACAATAACCGTATTTATTTTCTAGGAATCGCAAAGTTCATTGAAGAAGAAAAGAAACCTATTTACTTAAGCGCTCATGTCGGAGAGTCAGTTGTCTTCAGCTGTGACTTAGATTTCCCTCAGCGCGTTATCATACCTTATATTCTCTACTACTACAAAGAGGTAATACTAATACATATATATGTATGTATAATAATACATAAACATATGTATGTGTGTAAATATATATATATACATTGAAAACAATTTTAGTTCATACTGATTAACCATATGAACATCAAGAAGTTTAGTCACTGCACCTTGGCCCTTAAATATAAAGCATTGTCAGCCATAAGAATAACTTAATCATTTACCGAATATTGGTTGTTGTAGAAATCAAGTTTAGTTGAAATTTTATATACTTTTTAAGCCAGTGAAAAACCATAAAGCTTATTCTAGAAAACTCCAGTTACATGGATAAATTTGAGTCAAAAAATGATTCCTTGTATTCTGATTAACTTTTATATTTCCTTGATAAATAAATTTTATCTCCAGCTGGTACAAAAACATTTATTTTTGACTCAATTAATCAGGACTAAAGTACGTCTTTTCTCCCTGTGCATTAGAAATGTAGTCAAAAAGTTAACTTTATTTCCTAGGGAATAAAGTAAAAAGATGACGATCTAATTCGTCTAAATAACGTAGGTTTTGTACGGAAAAAGTTCAGGGTTAGGTTGGTACACCTGTCACACCGGCCATTAAAATCAGTTGTTGTTTCAAAACACCAAAACTGATAAACAGAAGTTCATTTGTGTTCAGGTTGTGTAGGTAATGGATCCACCACATATTGTACAAAAAGCAAATAATGTTATTTCAAATTTATTGCCAGCTAAATCAAAGCAACAATAAAGTGGATCGGAATATTATTTATTTATTTTCTTGTTTTATATATATTTTTTTCATTTTTGGGGTGAAAAATACAGGGATAATATTTTAGGAAGAAGGTTTTTTATTTGACACATCCTTATATTTACTTTCTGAAATAGAATCAGGATCTACATAAAATATACCAATTTAAACCCCTACTTTTCCAGCGTCTCCTTAAACCTTAAACCGCTATCTATTATGGGATGTGCTATCCATTGTCTTTATTAACCAATTTCTTATTTTTTTAAATTTCCACTGTTTATTTTTAAATTTCTAAATTCTAGGAATATAGAAATCACTAACCAAGCACCCTCTAATGAATTACACCTCTCCGTAATTAGAACATTTAAATCAGCTTAAACTGTTATATATTTTGTCATTGCCGAACTGTAATTTCATTATATTCCTTACATTAACATAATGTTTACTTACCGAAATACAGAGTATCCCTTCAGAGTAGTTTCAGCTAGACCCTCTCGGCACTCGTGTCAATAGTGATATGTAGTTCTGGCATAATCTTCCAACGCAGATAAATGTGTCCTGCATAACTTCACTGTCAATGAAACCTAAAAGTTAAGATATAATATGTTTGTTATTTTAGAGTTTTGATAATTTGCTTACTTCCATTTAGATTTTCATAATTATGTTTATAAAATTATTCTTATTATATAATTAATTCCTTTATTAGATACAAATGTAAATAATTAACAAATCATAAAAACTAATTAAATTGTTTACTAATTTAATACTTAATGTTTTGGAAATAAATCGAGCTCCTGGCACCTGGAGTGTGGGATGCCCAATCCTATATTCTTTAAAATTAAATCTTAGCAACAAGGGTTTTTAGCGGATCGGAATATTTTTTATTTATTTTCTTGTTTTATATATATTTTTTTTCTTTTTTGAGGTGAAAAATACAGGGATAATATTTTAGGAAGAAGTTTTTTTACTTGACACATCCTTATATTTACTTTCTGAAATAGAATCAGCATCTACATAAAATATACCAATTTAAACCCCTACTTTTCCAGCGTCTCCTAAAACCTTAAACCGCTATCTATCATGGGATGGGCTATCCAATGTCTTTATTAACCAATTTGTTATTTTTAAATTGTGATTTCCACTGATTATTTTTAAATTTTAGTAATTATTTAACTATATGAAATATTTGATGCTCTGTGGGTAATTTCAAAAATTAATCGCAGTATAATTTTCTTAAATATCTTTATATTTAAATTGGTAAATAGCCATTATGCATTTTCTCAACAATATTACCACCTTTTTATTCAATCTACGTTTTCTAACTATATTCAACAGGCATATTATATCTGTGGTTGGCTTGGCTTTTTGTTTATGAATAAGAATTCTTCTGTTGCTGAGTATTGTTGGGAAAGTCTAGTAATATGTCCATAAAGTTTCAATCGCCGTTTTCCTTTGACTGCTGCTAGGCTAGAAATATTTTCTGTTTTTTCTTTACTGTAATGAAAAAGAGTGGTACAAGTGCCTTCTTGCAGACAACCCCTGACGCTAGGTTGATACAGACTTGATTAATGATTAACATATATTAACCTACTTATTTCATGGTCAAAACACTCCAACAAAAAACAAAACAATGATTATTGAGTTGTGTCATGTTGGTGCTATAAACCATTGAAGATATGGTCGTATATGGTTTATAGCACCAACATGACACAATCCATCCCGGAAGTAGAATATAAGAAGAATATTAACGACCGTGGAAGCCTAAGTGAACATATCTGATATTCCATTTTCAACCTATTTTTTTAATAAGTTCATATTTTGAATTATGAATTACAGATATCAAATCCCATTACATCTTTCATTATATTTACTCCATGTATTACTATTATACAGTTTTAAATTTCATTAAATAAATTCAAAATAAAAATAGACATATAAGCATTCATGGCTTGGTGTATGTTAAATAAACTCAACTTAGGAGGAATGTTTTGGGAGAATTAAGATGTAGATTGTTAATGTTTGAAGAAACAGATGTAAAGGCGTCGCTAGAACGACCGGCCCTCTTCTAGACTGACGGAAGAAGTTAGTTTCGTAAATTACGAAGTACGTGGGCGTGCAGTTAACAAGTCACTCTGCAGCCACTGACATCAGATCCCTGCCAAGGGAACTAAATCAGGCCCTGCGACTGAACCTAAATCAAGGGCCCTACGTGTCTTCTATAGCCCTTCCTACTTCCTTATATAGATTTAGGCACATCCTATCTAGACATATCAAGCCCTTAGATAACAGTAAATCTCTGTCCAGGGTGTCGTATATCTTATTTTATTGTCACTCTAAAGGTTTGAAATGTGTCCTTGTAAATTCAACTACAATAGGTTCAATAAAAGTAATGGTCATAGAGGACATTAGTTTTTCTTATGTATCTGTATATAGAAAGCAAGGAGATCAAATAACTGTCCTACTGTTTGGTCTATGGACAACTTATTCAGAGGCAGCAAAGAAAGGCTGAGTTTAACTCTACTAATTTAAAATATATTTTTAAGTCTGACAGTAATAAACTATGTTTGCTTTAAAAAAATATATCTACAGCCCGAGTGAGTAGGTGTTTAAGTCGAAATTTCTTTAGAATTAGTTGCTTAAAAGTTAAATCTCAATGAATATAAATCGATTTGACTCCTTCAAAAATTCACTTTAATTGTGAAATTATTAACCCTCTGTTAGATTAAATACTGGGCACTATTCTGCATCAAACCATACCAATTTTACTCAATTCATTATTGATTTAGTTCTGTGCATAGGAACGCCAAGAATATATATGGATCGTAGCACTGAATATTCGTTTTGTATTATGTCTTATGATACAATAATCTATGCCTAGGGTTATGAATTTTAATACATTTATGTCTTCCAATTATATTCCCAAGATAAAGTTTATGAGTTTACTTTTGCTAAAAATGTCACCTAAAAGTCCATACAAAATTTTTTTTTTACTTTTTCTTAAAATTAAATGGGTGCTACTTGATGATAGCATAAAAGATGGGTCTCATTAAAGTGGGTTTTGCGTTTTTCGGTGAACTTAAGGAAGTTAAGTTCCTTAAGGAACTTAAGGAATCAAGTCATTCCCTTTGTGTTTGCCTTAAAATGGAGTTAGATATAATATAAGTGATAAATAACTTCACTTATTCTGGTCTGTACGGAAACGAATTGGCAGACAAACTCGCAAAACAGGGGATAGAAGGGCCAAAGAACGCTAAGTTACCTTTACAGGAGGTTGTTAGGTGGATTAAACAACAACAAGTTAGCGAATGGCAAGATAGGTATGCCTGGGAATCGAGAACGAAAGGTAGGGACCACTACGCCATCCACCCGACCGTAAGTCTGCGCCCATGGTTCTCTAATACTACCTTCATGCTAAACAGAAAGCAAATAGCGATAATCACTAGGCTTAGAATTAACCATGGTCGCACGAATCGCGGACTTACAATGATTAAAGTAAAAAAGAACGAGAAATGTACGGAATGTAAAATTGTCGAAGACCCAATCCATGTCGTCGCCAAGTGCAAAAAATACAACGACAAACGGATCAAATATCCCGACATTCAAAATGACATGGTCTTTCAAAATAAATTCAAAATTTTGGACAGAAGCCTTTTAGAGTCCTTATGCCGGTTCTTGAACGAATGCGATATTGATTTTTAAAAGTTAAATTAACTAGGGTAGTGTCAAGTATATGAATACGGGCTGTATAGGACTTCAAAGGAAGTCTTTAGCCAAAAAAAAAAAAAAAAAAAAAAAAAAAAAAAAAAAAAAAAAAAAAAAAAAAAAAAAAAACTTCATTTAAAGCTAATGCCGAACTTAGCCAGCCATGCGCTACGACAATAACACGATTCCGTTTCCTTAAGTACAAGAAACTCATCCGACCTAACCAGTTATTCAACGGGGCTTCAGATATTTTATCAGGAAAAGTCTTTGAAGAAATGTACGGTGTATTACATTAAGCTTGGCATAGACTTGAACAGGAGTTATTGCTTATATTACTACTCCATTTCAAACCAAAAACTACAAGAATGGCTCGATTCGGCTTCCCTCAACAAAATTAACTCACTCTGGACCAAATTCAACTTAACCACTTATTCACGGCTATACATTTTTCTTGATTGTAATTGTAAGTCAAGAACATTATTTTCAGGATATAAATATTGATTTCGATATTAATATTGACTGATGTAATTGAAAACATTTCTACATCATTTTAAGTGGAATTTATAAATTTACATTTGCCTTCTAGTCGTACGAGTGTCACTTTTATATTTAGAATAGTCACTACAAGTCTGTTTTTTCACTGCGAGGGCATGATTATGAGAAAAATGTATAGTCCCGAAACGTCCCTCAAAATATAGTTAACAAGTATCGCCTGAATCTCAAGAACTGAAACAAAAATTCTTTTATATATGTACATATATTTAATATAAACATATAATAAGCAATTCTCCAGGTCAACAAAGGTAAGTATACAAAAGTAGATGAGACGCACTCAATACGAGCAAGCAGATCCACCAAAGGTGGTAGCTCTTATAACCAGTCGAAGACTGGGATGCAATCCAAGGAGAATAAAGCCATGGATTAATGACTTAGCTTGGACTATCCCAATATTAATAATTTGATATCAAGATTTTTTCAATTTCTATTTCGCATAAACAACTACTTGAGGTGTTCGAGTGGAATAGCCATGTTATTAATTGGAATTTTCTGACTGTATACTAATGTTCATTAACTGTTTTAATATTCCCTCTGTCGATTAATTAAAATAATTGTCAAATCAGTTTTTCTTTAAGACTCTATTATTACGGGTTTACGCCCAACTGAAGTGATATATATATTTAGTGTCATTAGTCGATTTATTTGAAGGATTTACCACAATAACATTCCTTCAATTCGGTAAAAGTTTTTAACACTTATATCAATATTCTTTCCTAATATATATACATAATAACATATCTACTATTATATAAGTTAATAATCGTAAAATACTTGTTTTATTTTAAGACTTATTTCGTTTTACAGCGACAAATGCGGTGTTGGAATTGGACCAGGAAGCCGAGCCTACTCTGTTTAACGATTATACAAAAGGCAGGAAAACCGCCATTATCTCTACATTTGTTGTCACAAATCTAATATAGTTAATTTCCAGTATTTTAATTGAGCTTTAAATAATTTCAGTATTTTTACTCTGGCTAACCTTTATATGAAATATATATATATAGTAAGGAACAGATCGCGAGCATCAAAAAAATCGAATCTGATATAATGGTGTGTGCAGAGGTAGATATATAATGTGTATACATTATCGTCACCTGATAGCAAACACCCGCCGAATATTTACTCTCTTGGATGTAGTCCCAAATAACCTTCCCATAAAACCAACCAATAATTGTGTGTATATGTGCGTGCTCTTGTTCGAGCGTCTGCAAGTGCGAGTGAGTATGTGAGGGACGTGTTTGTACGGTGATGGGTCGCTGTGTGAACAGTCAAATTCAAAAACGAAGTTAATTGTATTTGGAGTATGTATATTATATAATTGGGATGTTACACAATTCTTTTGTTAAAATACTTTTATTTAAAAACGACAAAGTCTTCTTCTTCTTAATCCTCGCTACCGCCTGGGTTCTGTAGAGCCTGATCCATTGCGCTCGGACCTGTGCTGGACACCTTCTTCCCAGATTTTCCAAGTGCATCTTCGGCTCTTTCTTCCACCTACCTTCATTTCATAGGTAAGTTTGGCTATTCCCTCACCTGTCTTTCGCATGTCCAAACCATCGTAGGCGATTCTCCTCGAGAATTTCTTATAGTGATTTTAAGGCCGAGATTGTTCCTTATCTTTGTGTTTCCCCCTGTCTCGGTTGGTCTTCCCTTCAATTTTACGGAGGAATCTCATCTCCATGGGCAAGAGGTTGCTTGCATGTTTACTGGTTAGGGTCCATAACTCACTTGAATAGGTAAGGATATACAGAAACATAGTCATGTAAACTAACTTCTTTGCATGATTCGACAATTCTTGTTTTCCTACAAAGCCATTTCCCAGGACGTTAAATAACCTCCCTGCTGCAGCTATTCTCTGCATATAATCACGCTACCGTCTTCGAAAGCAAATGCCTATAAATAGACTGCTTGCATCTTTCTATGTCCTATTGAAACACCTCGTCAAAGACAAAACTTATTAATACAACTTAGCATACAAAATTAAATTGAATTAAAATAAAGTATTTAAATTAATTTAGCAATGGGGGATTTAAAAACAATACGTTCGTCATGGATGATATATTTTCATGCAAGATAAGCAGTTTAGGTGCACTAGAACTGAGTTGAAATAAATGTTTATAAACTACACGAGAAGTTAGGCAATAAAAAATAATCAAAAAGGATAGTTTTTTTCATACAATTCTGAAACCTTATGATGCCTAATTACGATTCATCAAGACGCCCATTCATGAATAATTTATCAATTGGCAATTTTTTTTTCTTTCGAATTAAGAGGCGTTGCTAATTTAAGATGTATCAAGTATAGCTAGAGCGTTTTGGTGTCCCTGAACTTTTAATTTCAGATGACAACTGACGTTTTCGAAAATTACCCATATTGCTTAATTACACAGAAAAAATACAATTTTTTTTTAGACAATAAACTTTCTTTTTTGAATTGTTTCCTCGTTTAATAGAATTTTTTTTCCTTATTACGCAGATTAATCATATGTCCATTAAAGCTTTCAAAACTCCTAAATTATTATTAGAAGGAGTTGCTACCAGAGATCCTGTTGCCTGTAAGAGAGGACACATAAAGTGACGTTAGATGAGTAACTGACGTTGTACTTCTCCCCTACCCAATTAATTCCTTATTTTTTTAAAATTCCATCTAGAACTTAGCCAAGAGTAGCAAATATCTTTCGAACGAGCTGGAAAATGAGAAAGGACCTTTCCTCTAGGTTGATAAAATTGTTGACTTTGAACTATATGTTACAGCATAGTTTTGAATTGAATTTTATGTTGCAGTTGTTTTTAATTATGATAATGCTTAGGGGGAAAAAGTGGTATCCCTCCAAGACGGAGACACAGAGACCGGGACGGAGTACATCGGGAGGGCTTCCATCCAGACCGACGGTAGTAGGGCAAGGCTCACCCTCTCCGGTCTTCGGGAGACTGACCACGGCTGGTACGAGTGCCGCCTCTTCTTCCCCAACAGGACACCTACCACCAGGCTCAATGGGACCTGGTACCACCTCACAGTCCATGGTAAGCCACACAAAGGTTACATTACCATAAGTTTTAGATATACATGCTGCTTACTTATTACATTATTTACTTTAACCAATTTAGTTATTACCAATTAAAACTACTATCCGGCCTACAGTCACTTACTACGAAAGCTGCGTCCTTCGAAAGTCATTGGAGGAAGCTTTTAGAGTTTGGGGAGAGAAAAGCTCTACGGAAAGTTTATGGACCTTATGGTGGCGAAGCATTAGAATGAGAAAAAATGTCAAGTGGAGTGGTTTTTGGAGCCCGACATTATTGCGTTCAAAAATAATAGAAAGCTGGTTTGGCTTGGACATGTGGAAAGGATTGACCAGTTAAGACTCCCCGAGCAACTGATGTAGGAACATCCAAGAGGAGTGACATAACGAGGGAAGCTACACTTAAGATGGCTGGACAATGAGAATGGGAGTGCGGGATGGAGGGAGAACAGGGAAAATTGGAGTAGGCTGCTGGAGAAGGTCCTGATCCTATAAGGGCTGCTGGGCCCGTCAGTGAGTGGGTAAATTTACAAGGCATTCAGGTATGAAGTACTAGTTATTCGTATAGTTCAATCAAAAAACGTTTAAGCTGATTAAATAAGAAACTCTGTACTTAATGCACACCAGTATGCTGATAGCCAACAATGACAAATTATTTGTACATGTCAATGTACTTGTGGCGTTCAACTAGCATGCTCGAAGATACTGGATGCTGTAAAGGACGTCGATGAAATGCTTTTTCTATCTCTTTAAGCAGATTAATGTTAGGGGAAAGATAACTCTCAGTCCTTTAAATCCATTTTCTAATAAAAAGAGAGTTGAAAAGTTGAGGTAAGGACTGTGTGATGAGTAAGTGAAGAGAGGAGTGAATGATGATACTGATGAGCACTTATGAATGAATAATGCAGTGGTATGGGAGGGTATTAAAACATGAGAGATAGCTATATTAACTGGAATAAAAGAGGAAAAACTAGGATCGCAATGATTGGAAACATTAGTTCAAGACTCAATATTAGGATAACTGTTAATATACTAGATTTTAACTTTTAGGAGCTTCAAAGACTCTACTATCTGAGAATCTGATATATGTTAGGTTACTTGTACCAGGATAAACTCTCCTACAACTATCAATTATCCTTCTCTTCTCCTCCAGGAAGAGAGCTTCTGAGCATGCCTCCCAAGAACGAGACAGTGCTGGAGGGCGAGACGGTGCGGCTGGAGTGCAGCACGAGGGAGCCCGGAGCCAGGGTGACATGGTACAAGGACGGTTCCCTTCTGGAGCCTGGTTTGGCGAGGGTGTCTCCAGGGGGAGCGCTCATCTTCCAGTCCGCCGGGGTCTCGGATCCCGGCCTCTACACCTGTCAGGTCATCTCACCTGCCGGCCGGAGTCAATCAGCCTCCGCCTACCTTGACGTGAGGTGTGAGTAATTTTTATTCCTTCCATACATCATTAAATATAATATAATGGAACTATATCTGCAGCTCCGATGAATAAGAGTTTAAGTCGCATTTTGGCCAGAGAGAGTTACTGGTATGGAAAGAGTTATGGAGAGTTACTGGAAGCGAAATCGTGACATGCTCATAGCTTATGCCTTAAAATGGAGTTTGGTATAATATGAGCAATAACTCCATTTAAAGCTAATACCTAACCGCCGGTAATGCACTGCGAGAATAGCACGCTTCCCCTTCCTAAGTACAAGAAACTCATTTTAGACAAAATCCGACTTAACCACTTATTTACCGGGGCTGCAGATATATTATCAGGAAATATATTTGAACAAATGTACAATCTGTAACATGTATGGTGTTATTATTTAATAGCAGACACATTGACAAAAGTTTATGTGGAAAAGCTTTCAATAAATTAATACTCATACGGCTTAATAATCTGACTAATTTTATGGGTTGCCGTCTCCTTGACATCAAGTGTCTTAAGGCTTCAACTCTTACATTTTTTTGCATGGCATTTCACGTTCTCCAGAATTACATACTCCTGTCTATTATAAATAAGTTATTAACATTTCTCGATCGACAACAAAGGTTCTCCTAGAAATAGTCCCGGTTATATCCCCAAAACATGAAGCCCTTAAGATATAACTCTTCTGTGTAAGACTACACTTACTTGTTTTCTCGCTCCTATGTGACTTTCTGCATGGAGGTACAGTCGTCGTCTACCGTTGTCGTATTAGTCAATATTATTTTAGAAATATCTTTGAGGCTAAATTAGTAGTTCCTAAGAGTATTCGTTTTTGTAAAACCATGAGTTAGGAATAAACACTCGGCATTTTCTACTTTCTTAGCGCTTAAAAAAGATAATTTACATTATTTCTGGATTCATCCTTATTTCAGGCAGTTAATTTTTAGAAATAATACAAAATAAAAAGTTCATTCTTGCATGATCAAGTGTCAAACAGTTTATCCTTAGTGATAGATGGATTTGGTAGCGTTTATCTCTCATCTAAAGCTTCCTGTTACGTAATCCATGGCCACTCCGTCGAGGGGAGAATATGGGACATTGTCTTGAATTGGGATTCTTTACAATTCAGGATGGAAACTGTCCTTTAATTGAAGGACCTTTAATTTAATGTTTGTGAAAAAAATAATAGCTCACCATACCTCCCATACTTCTGGGTGATAATTTTAAAATAAATGGAGCTGATTCTGTTTCTTTACTTCCAGTTTCTACCTTCATGGTTTTTCTTTCCATCATTCTTTTCTACCTGAATATCCTTTCTCGATTCAATTCTTGAAATAATAGGTGTTTAAACATAATTAATTTTAATTGAGTACAAAATAAAAACAATTAAAAAAATAATTATCATTTCTGTTTACTTGAAGGGCGATTCTCCCAAAATTGGCTGTTTTGAATGTTGAAATTGCATTAAATAAAGTGTTCCAATACTATTTTTCCTCATGTTTACTTATACATAGCAACACAATTTATATATAGAACTTTTCCCTTCTTTTTTTTGTAGTTACTAAAATACTTAAATTAAACGATAAATCAATGGTATGAAAGAATGATGTGAAAATTTAGTAGATATTGGACCATTTTTCAGCCTAAAAATCGTTTGATAATTATTCCATAAGTAAAATGATTCCGACATAAGGCTCGTTAGAAAGGTGGGTGCATGGTGTATGCAAAGGTATTTTTTAGTGCTTAATTCTTAATTAATGAAGAAAATTGGGATTTTCAGAGTAGGTTACCCCATTTTTTCAGACATCTTATTATTGTTTTAACAAACAGAAATTAATGAAGATTAATGTTCAGCAGTTGATAACATGTTTATCTTTTATTTAATAAAAAAAGAAAACAAAAAAGATTATTAGGTTATCCATTATAGAAATATTTAAAAAAACAATAATATTTTTTAAACTTATACTTTGGGCAGGTTCAGCCAAGAGCAGTAAAATTAATGAGCATATAATATTTACTTTTGTTCCTTATATCCTTATATTATTGGCTCAAAAATAGAAAACTCGTATGGGCAAATATTTTTTTGTTTGCTTGAATAATCAAAATATTAACAGAAACAATTCCAAGCTTATTTCTACTATTCCTTATGGCATTTATCTATAATTGGATCCTTTATCTATAAGGAAAGACTCACTCAATATTTATATTTGCTAATTATTATTTGATTACTTAGTTGAAACTTATTTTTTGATTTTAAAAATTGGGAAATTTTCCAAATTGAACTTGGGAATTTTCAAATATATATCATTGGTTTTAAATTATTTTTACAATAGTTTTCAATTTGATCAGAGCAGTAATTTTTTAAGCTTTAATCTTTTCCAATTTTATTACCTTTTCCTTATAAAGTTTAAACAAATACAAAGGTTAATCTGGAGTAACCATTGCTCGCAATTGGAAACATGCCGAAAATCCTATATTTATTTTTTTTCAGGATATTGAATAATAAAATGTTTTATATATTATTAAAGGTAAAAATTTGATTTGAATTCAATCGAGCCATAGGTATTTGAACGTTTTCATAACTTATGGTACAAAATTTTATTTCTCATAAAAAAATTATTAAATTTGAATAAATGTTCTGGAATGGAAATGCTCATTAAAAACTGCCTTGAATGGTATAAAATGTATAGCAGAACTTAGTTCTATTTGTAAACTATGTTACAATAAACAATTTGTTTTGTTTTTTTAAATTATTATTATAATTCTAATTTTACTATTCAATACAAGTGGGTGAAAAGTGACTGATACACTTTTTTCAGCCTATTAAAGGTTGTGAACTGTCAAAGATTAATAAAGACAATTTTACACTACTTTACCAATTCGCCAGAGAGTGATTAATTGGATAACTATGTGTAGCCACCCACTAGCCATCTACAAACAAAATATTAGATAATTAAACTGTCGCAACCGTTGTTGCTGATGTGACTGGGGAAGTAGCCAAAGGGAATGTGTAATGGGCGGAATTACTTTACATCTCTATTAGAATGTCCTAGATTCTCCATTATGATATTCTCGTTCAGATCCTTAGTTTTTTTGTTTTTTTTTTGTTTTTTTCTAATCCCTTTATTCAGGCAGGGTGAATTTAACTAACTTTATCCAATCAACTTTTAAGTTCTTTCTCTTCTCTAGAAGACTAATAAAAATATTTTTAATAAGATGGCTCAAATATATATTTTAAAAATAAAAAGGTCAAACCAAGGAGGTATCAACTTAAATGTCATTATTTCATTACAAAATGAAGCATGCATAATGATTAATTTGTTTGATTAATTAATATATCTCCTTAATATCAATAAAATGTTTCTAATGAATATTTTTTTCTCTATGAAAATATACACTAAATACCTGGAAAGTATATCCCTTCACTAATTCTATACAATCTTAGAAAACAGACTTAAAAACTTGAAAATTAATTAGGAGTGGTCTACTGGTTATTGATAAAATTAAATATATAAACCTTGAATGGTTTTCATGATCAATCTCAAAATAGTTATCATTAGCCATGCCAGAAACTTAATGAAAAACTTCAAGACTAAACCTCTTCTTTAATTACCATATAAAATGGAGTGATTGAAGTAATCAGGATCATAATCGGTTAACTCCGAAATTTCAAACATTGACTTTTTCACTAGTTTAGTCAAGCAATATTGTCTAGCACAACACTTTGCTGCCTTACTTATTATGCTTTTAATCCGGTCTAAACCTAAAATTGCGGGAGTATAAAGTATTGCTTGACTAAACTAGCAAAAAATGAGAAAAAGTAAATTTTTTAAATTTGGAGTAATCTTTTTTAGATCATGAACTTCACAAATCATAAACGTCGCTCAAATTATAATCATTATGTAAAGTTCTTATAGAGTGTATTTTAAGTCTAGGTATAAAATTGTTATTTTTTTAGATAAGGCTCGGGTTGTTTACACCGAAAAAGAAGTATACCTACCTTTTGGTAGGCCCGGAATTTTAGACTGCCACTTTTCTGCAAACCCACCGCTTACAAAACTTAGATGGGAAAAAGACGGATTCTTGTTTGACCCTTTCAATGTACCAGGTGTCTTCTCCAAAAGAAATGGATCCTTGTATTTTAATAAAGTATGTAATTTTTTTCATATAATTCAGGTATGTTTAGTAACAGTCCTCTCATTTATTGAATTTATTGCACTAAAACAATCAATACAAGTAAGCTTTATAATAGATCATTACTATTAATATTATATCAGAACTAAGTTTCTCTTTCCATAGGTGGACGAAACCCATGGAGGTGAATACACCTGCACTCCTTACAATGATCTTGGAACTTTGGGTCCTTCACCAAGGATCCGAGTATTAGTTCAACACCCTCCTGTCTTCACTCTAACTCCTCATAATATGTACTTGCGGAGGACTGGTGACAGCATCTTAATGCCCTGTGACGCACTCGATGGTGACTCTGCACATAGACCTACTATTCTTTGGTTCAAGGTGAGCCTTAAACCGCAATCATTCGTCATACTCTTTTGGAAACGGACTAGGTTTTGTAAGAAGAAAAGTGTTACAATTTTGTACAATAAGTAGTTTTTTAAAGTTATAAGAATAAAAGTTATCATAAAATGCATTTAAAACTAACGAGACAAAATGTAAATTCAATTTATATCCTCTGAATTATAGGAATGTTCATTAAAATAACATAAAAAATTTTAGATTATGTTTCCCAACTTTTCTTTGATCCTGAATAGGATTCCATTTTTATTGACCTATATTCTTGAAAATTTGTGAAGGTGAAAAGTAATACTCAATAATTAGTATAAAGACATTTCCGTCCAAAGAAATACTTTGAAATTAAATTATGAATAATTATTAAGATTAATATATTACAAATTTTACTGCATTAAAAGTTACTTAAATTTCCAAAGTATGTTATTAACATCATATTGAATACATTTTGATCTAACTCACTAGAAATATACATCAAATTTGATACATAATGATATGGTTTTGTATTTCTTCTAATTTTTATAGGATGTTATAAGGAAAATAAAATAAACATTAGTCTCTAAAGATCTCATGATGAGAAGTTAAAATATAAAATATTAATAAATAGACTTAGAATTTATCAAGAAGATAGTATCTTTTGTTTTATATATACATTTTTCACTTTATCAAAATTCTGTATTGTAACATCTAAATGTTATATTATGCACAGGCAATTTTTATAAAACTATTTTTTTTTAAATTAGATCATATATTTGAATTAGACTTTTTAATATATCTTTACTATTCACACAAAATTATATACAATATAGAAAACTCTAAAATGGAGTATATGACAGAAATCTTTTTTATTTCTACCCACTTCAGTATCTTAATTACTCATGTATGTATATCAGTTAGAATTCTTATTCAAATTATAATTCAAATATAATTATCAATACCACTTGAAGGATATAAGATTTGTGTTTTTATCATATGTGTAATACCTATCATTTTCTTTTATACGAATGGACCATTAAATAAAATTAGACCTAACAAATTAACCATATTTCTTTAGTTTCTGTATTTCCACCCAAAGGAAAATAAAAAGATTTCTTGTTTATAATGAAAAAGATTTAGCATTTAATAAATCTGAACATAATTAAGTAATAAAACTATATATTTTTTTATCTTTAACATATATATATATTTAATTTTTAAGTTATTTTAGTATCATGCTTTTATATTTTAAAAAAAAATTATTGGATGCCTCCATAACTACAGTGGAGCGTCGATTATCCGAACTAATGTTGTCAGGGGTGGTTCCGATAATCAAAAATTCGGATAATGGAAATTCACAAAAAAAATAAAAATATATGTATACCTATATATTAACATGCGTGAAAGGAAAATCTAAAACAATTAATAAATGTTTATAATAAGCATGATTATTTATTTACGTAAAAATATATGTACATAGTAAAAAATGAAGGAATAAAAGATTCAACACAATGCAAAGAACGAAAATATGTAGCTACATATGTATATCTATTTTATACATATGTATATGTATATGCATATATTTATGCAAAGATTTATCAAAATACTACTTCTGTCGCTTAAAGAACGATGTAATATTTGTCTGCTTCAATGTTGTCTTCCTCTTCATGGCAGCTAGATCTCTAATTCTTTTTAGTAGCAATAAATTAAAATTATGTTAAAAAAAAAAAAGTTCAGTTAATTGAACGTTCGGATAATCAACCCTCCACTGTATAACTATTGTATGAAATGTGTGTCTTGGATTTGTTTGCAAGCCAAACAAAAGTTACTATATTTTCCATATAACTTTGAACATTTAAATTTCCAGTTAAATAGAACCTCAAAGTTTGTCTTTTCTATGATAAAAGGTTCTCTTCCTACATTGAACAACCTTCACTCAAAACTTTTAGTTATGTATGTAAGTTTCAAAACTAATGGACATGCATTTCACAAATAGTGGTTAAATTGCAGGTAGTTTAATTAATTATTTTTAGATTTAAAGTACTGTTCTTTTGTTATGTTTTTCATTTTATCAGCAATACTTAACCTTCATAAATGTGGCAATGCGATTAAGTGTTCTTGCATTATTAAAAAAAAATATATATTAAACCTATGCTTTTCACTCGCTGGTGAATTGAGGGCAAAAGGCGAACATCAGAGAGAACAAAATGCTTTTATCAAAAACTATTTACATTTTTTAATAGCATACTTATTAAAATTGATTGCATAGCTTGTACAGAATGATGAACACCTACATACAATCCATTATCATTTCACCTCACTCACTGAATCAAATTCAACTACATTTTAGGTTTAGCATGTTTTCATTACAAGCCTATTCAGTCTAAAAAAACTAACAACCTTTGTTAACAACTTGCACATACACATTGCTTTTGACATTTTCATTAGCATTATATCTTGAACATTGAAACGTAGCCATTTTTGATTCTGTCAAAGCTTCCTCACTTTAAAAATTCTGTCCTCATATAACCATACATTCAAATAAACAAAGCATCATATGTAATTTTAAACTTTTTGCATTAACAATAATATTGATTTATGCAGTTTCTTAATCAAAAGATTTGGCCGAGCTAATATAGCTTGTGAGTTTCTAGAATATTAACAGACAAATCAAACTAACTACTGACTTAAATGTAATTTTAATTAAATTATTAATTATTAAATTTTATGAATATTTAATTCATGGGTCTTTATTCAGTCTTATTTATTTAGAATTAATAAATATTTTTAATTACATAATTAATCAATTTATTTTTATCATAACAAGTTTACTAAGACTGCATGCCTTGAACTAAAACAGCCACTAGTTCCCCCTAATTTATAATGTTTGAATCAATCTCCCTAACTTCACTTGTTTACTAAACAACACACGCTAATATAAAAAAAAATAAACAAATCTCTGTCACAATAATTTATAATAGAAACATAGGTTTAATTTGAATTTATCTATTCGACTAAATCTAAGAATTTTTTTTTTTAATAAACTTTTCTCCACATCTAAGAGAAATTTATTGACCTCTACCCGGACTATTTTCTTCCACGTTTTTTTTTATTTGTATTTAAATATTATTTCATATTAGCAATAAACTAACTCAAATACCCATGCTGCAGTCGGTTGGTTAATGCTTTCGACAATTTTATTTCTTAAATTAAAGTAAGGAAATCAACCATATATATATTATCTGAGAATAATTCCTTACTAATGTGTTTAACTTTTTTGACTATTCTAAAAGTATAATACCTCAAATCAGTAAATCAAAATAAGAAGAAAATTTACATTTTTAATTGTTAATAGTTATTCAGATTTATTCAATCCATCAAAATTTAACTGATTTTATTTTTGTATACAGGTGTTTATTTTTTCCGTCCAGGATCGGATCAGAATAATCCTGGGGTATCCTGCCTGTCGTAAAAGGCGACTAAAAGGGGCACAGAGGTGGGCCGGCGACTCAACCTGTGTAAAAAAATATTGCCAAAAAACCTCAAAATAGCCTCGGATTTGGACTGATTTATGATAAACAACCCGGCATGAAAAGGACTAAAAATTTGCTGACTATTGGAACATGGAATGTACGTGGACTACTGGAAGCGGGAAAAAGTCGTATGTTGGAGGGGTGTCTCGAGGAATATGGGATGGATGTTGTGGCATTGCAGGAAATTAGATGGAGGAAGGATCCTACTATGGTCGAGTTAAGCAAATATGTTCTTATTAATAGCGGGCATCATAGGAACATTGTTGGGACTGGTTTCATGGTGAAAAAGCAGCTGAAACAAGCTATACTAAAGTACGAGGCAACAAACGAAAGAATATGCTACTTAAGGATTAAAGGTAAATTCTTCAATATATCTTTAGTGAGCGTACATGCGCCAACAGAGGAGAAGACAGATGAAGAAAAGGAAGAGTTTTATGAGGAGCTAGAAAGGACCTATGACAAGATTCCTAAATATGACGCTAAAGTTATATTGGGAGATTTCAATGGAAAAATTGGGAAAGAGAAGAACCTGGGGAGATCAGTTGGAAACTTTAGTTGCCACAATATTACTAATGACAATGGATATAGGATAGTAGATTTTGCAACTAGTAGGAACATGAAAATAGCAAGTACTACCTTTCAACACAAGCCTATTCACTTAGAAACCTGGACATCTCCAGATGGAAAAACCAAAAACCAAATAGATCACATACTGATAGAAACAAAGCACCAAAGTGATGTAGAAGATGTAAGGAGCTGCAGAGGCGCTGAAGTAGGTAGTGATCATTACCTAGTAAGAGTGAAGTATAGGCAAAAATTGGCAGTAACAACAAAAGGAAAAAATAGGAAAAGTACCCATAAGTATAATATAAAAGCCTTAAAAATGCCAGAGATCCAAAAAGAATACGAAAGGAAAGTGGAGGAGAATTTAAGAAATGTAGAACTAGAAGAAATAGAAGGCATTGAGAATAAATGGGAGAAAATAAAGAGAGCTGTTGTAAATGCTGCGGAGGAAACAATAACAGATGGAACAAATGGGAAAAACTGCCACTGGTTTGATCAGGAATGTCAGGCTTCAGTTGATGAAAAGAAGAAGGCTTACTTGAAGATGATTCAGAGAAGGACTAGGCAAACTGTTGAAAACTATACAAAAAAGAGAGAAGCCACCAAAAAACTGTGCAGAAGCAAGAAGAGGAAGAAAGAAGAAGAAGACCTAAAATCGATGATAGATGATTTTGAGGGTAAAAACAGTAGAAGCTTCTACCAAAGGTTGAAAAGGCTAAGAAAAGGATTTCAACCCCGGATAGGTTTCTGCAAGGATAGGGATGGCACTCTATTGGGAGACAGAGAAGATATAGCCGAAAGATGGAAAGAATATTTCAATGATTTGCTTAACCCCGGCAAAGAAAATTCTCAAGAAACGACAACAATAAACTTATCGGAGCCAATAGTAGATGATATGCCTCTAGAACCACCAGACCCAGAAGAAGTGGAAGAAGTTGTCGTAAAATTAAAAAATAACAAGGCACCAGGATTTGATGATATTCCCGCAGAAATGCTTAAATACGGCGGTGACCTGTTGCACCGTGAAATTTATGAACTAATCCTGGAAATATGGATTAAGGAAGAAATGCCCAAGGAATGGTACAAGGCCATTATAGTGCCGATACACAAGAAGGGAGATAAATTAGAATGCCAAAATTATAGAGGGATTACACTGCTTTGTTCAATCTACAAAGTGTTATCAATACTACTCTTGGGAAGATTAATGATAACAGCAGAAGCAGTTTTGGGCGACTATCAATGTGGGTTCCGCCCTGGAAGATCTACTGTTGACCACATGTTTACCATCAGGAATATGCTTGAGAAATGTAACGAATGGAACGTAGAACTTCACCACCTCTTCATTGATTACAAACAGGCCTATGATAGCATAGAAAGAAATGAGCTCTACGAAAACTTGATGTTTCTTGGGTGCCCTAAAAAACTTATCAGATTGATAAGAATGACACTGCAGAATAGTAGTGGTGTGGTTAAGGTCCAGGGAGAAATGTCCAGAGACTTCCCTATTAAAAAAGGAGTTAAACAAGGAGACCCTATATCTCCAGTGTTGTTTAATTTGGTGCTGCATAAAATAATAATAACAACGAAAGCAAGAAGAGAGGGTTGTATTTATAAGAGCATGACCCAACACCTCGCATATGCTGATGATGTGGTTATCACAGGAAGAAATGAAAATGTGCTCTTGGAAGCATTATGGGAATGGGAAGAGGCAGCTAGGAAGGCAGGGCTCATTATAAATATGGATAAAACAAAATACATGCTCTCATCCAGGAAACGGCCGTCCAGTGGATATCTCCAAGGAAGAGGGTGCAGATTTGAAAATGTTAAGACATTCAAATATCTTGGCACCATTATTACAGAAGACAACAGACTGGAACATGAAATAAAGGCAAGGATTGAAAACGGTAACAGATGCTATTGGTCCCTCAGAAACGTGTTCCAAAATAGAGCTGTACCCCGTAGTCTCAAAATAAGGGTATATAAGACGATACTTCGTCCTGTCATTGCCTATGGTGGGGAGGCGTGGACTCTAACCAAACAGCATGAGAGATTATTGAATGCATGGGAGAGAAAGATTCTTAGAAGAGTGTATGGCCCAACCAAGGAAGGAAATTGTTTCCGCATTAAAAGGAATCAAGAACTTAAGGACCTATATGGAGAACCTGACATAGTTTCTTGTATTAAAAAAGCAAGATTGAGATGGTTGGGGCACGTTCACAGAATGGACAAAAAAAGGCTCCCAAAGCTGATTCTGGAGGGACGTCCAGACGGAGAAAGACGAAGAGGAAGGCCTAGAATGCGATGGCTGGACGATGTGGAAGCAGACCTTAAGTGCCTGGGGGTAAGAACATGGAGAAGAGCAGCGAGAGATCGGTCAAGGTGGAGGAAAATTGTTGAGGAGGCCAAGGTCCTTCATGGACCATAGCGCCATGTAATGATGATGATGATGATACAGGTGTTTATTCGAATTAGAGCCTAGATGAATATTCAAGCTATGTATCCATTGGATTATTATATTTAAATAAAATTAATTTCTTAATCACAAATATGAAATTTGAAAATAATTATAACAACTGAAGGAAGTGAAAGGAATTTATCACTATAACTTAATATCAGCATTCAATATTAAATATAAGATTAAATTACAACTCATGAATAGATTAACTAAATCAAAATGTATTTCATTTAAAATGAACAATTTACCAATTAGCATCTCCATACTAGCTCTGTAAACATTATGGGCTAAGAATGTATGCGTAACGAGTTCAGTTCCTTGAAGCCTGAGATTTTTTCTAAGATAATCAGACTTAACGATAATTACCTAAGAAGGTCTGTATTAAAGCGGAAATTAAAATCACAAGGTATAATCAATTAGTGACTAGAACCTAAATTGATGTCTAGATGCCATTCCCTAACCTGAAGGTTCTCATCCTGGAGGCTTAGTCCCACCCTTAAGGGACATTTATTTTATTTTTATTGAAATCAGTTACAAAACGGTTAAGATAATCAATAAAAAATCAAACATATGTTACATTTTTTTAAATGCATGTCAGTTTTGTTCATTTTTATTACAATGTTTATTTTTTCCCCACAACTCTGGATTACAATAAACCTCTTTTTATGGCTCTATGAATATTTATTGGATTGATATTTTTCCTGCTATAGAACTCAGCTCTGTGGCCATTTTTTTTTTTTTTCATTTTTTCAACATACTCACTCAACAGCCTTCAATTCAAATATATTGACGTTTTCTAATTTCTTTTTATCACATATAAAACTTTTAATTTGGACATTAGCATGACTTCTACTTATGGGATTTTCTATTTTTCGATGTCTCATATCTATTTATCAATTTTTAATAATTATTTCATGAATTGCACTTACAGTGTCGTTAGATCTGCCCATTTTAAATTCAAACTTTTAGGACAGCACTCTAATTTGAAAGCAATACTTAACTGGTTATTATTTGTCCCATAGATAAATTTGTAAATGGACAAATAAACAATTATTATAATTTGTTCCAGTGTACAAAAACGAAAGTTGTATCAGTGTTATGATATAGGGATTATTAAAACTATTCCCATTATTAAATCTAATTATTCTGCTAATCATCAATTAACAATATTTATATATTTCATAAGTTATATAAAATCCATATTTATAAGGGAAATAAAATATGCAGTAATCAGAGACCTAATGTATAAAAATTGCTTTCACTAGTTGTATTCCAACTAATGTTCTCAGTTATTGAACAATGCTACAATGTCTTTTTATAAATTTAAAGTGATACAGCGGAATACCTTATTTTTTCAAGGATCTTTTTTTGTGTCCCGTTCTTTAAATTTGTTTTTAAAAAGTCTACAGATAATTAAGGAAAACACATTTACAAATCTAATTGATAGAAATATTATTTAGAAACGAACTTTTTCCTATTTATTCTTAAACCAATCATTGGTTCTGATGTGAAGGAGAGTCATTCAGAATGAATGCTTCACTCAAATCAACTACATCATTCATATTCACTTTTCATTATTTAATACTTAAAATATACATAATTCAATAATAATAATAGTAATAACACTGATACACATAATTATACAAAATAATTTTGATATTGAACAAACACATTTACCTAATTTTTTTCAGACAATCTAATATTTTTATTTAAAAATCATTATTATTAAATTTTTTTTTCTGTAATGAACAAAAAAAATCATCACTATTCTTTTGCCCGAAATTCATCAAACGATAGTGAAAAAAATTCAATAAAAAGAGAAAATATTGAAATTTCACATACCGACTAAATAAATTTTGGGTGGGGGGCTATTGAGACAGAAAGACGGTAGCCCATTACCAGACCGAGCAACAGTTTCTGGTGGTAACCTGACCATTATCAACATTAATGAGAGCGATCGTGGGATGTACCAGTGTGTCGCCTCCAACGAGGCTGCCACCATCTCTGCGGACACTGAGCTCCTCATTGAGGGCAGCGCTCCGAGGGGGCCATACAACTTGACAGGCAATGTCACCTACACATCGGTCACACTAAGCTGGAGGCCAGCCACGCCTGCGACATCTGATCAGTACAGTGTCTGGTACGTACCAGTATCCATCATTCCACAAAACAGATATTTATTATTAAATTTCCAGCTACTCAATGCTAAAGAATGCATGTTTATTTTAAATTTGTAATCAAATTTCAGCTGTCATAATCATAGTGATTCACAGATCACTTTAAAATAAAAAAATTATTTAGTTTTATCCCAATAGTTCTATAGTTGACTCTAATATTATAGAAAGAATATTTTTAAAACTTGTTTAATATTTTTTAGAATACATATATATATTTATATATATTTTTTTTTTCAGTAACTACATGATCATTGAATGTAGTATTTTTTATTGAATGACTGTAAATAATGTAAAATAGGACATTGAATTCAATATATGCTCCTTACTTTGTTACGAACAAAGTAATCCATAATGACCTTAATGTCCCATTTTTAGCTGATTTGACTCAAATCCGATATCAATCTTTTCATGACAAACTTTATTCCCACTCGAACCCACTAGTTTCAAACCTAGCAACCTCTTCAATTCCTGATAATCCTCCTAGGTGTCTGAAAAGAAGATGGCCTCGTGACCTTCTAAGTTGAACTTGTTACTTGAGTGCTATCACTGGGTAGTTTATCTACATGTCTTTATTCATACCAATATGTACCATTCCTACCATTTAATTGTTGTATTGTTACAATACAGTTCTAAATTTCTATGAATAAATTATTTAAAAAAAGAAAAAATTCAATAAATAGTAAGGGCTGTATTGTTTCCAAGCCAATGGTAATTCAAGGAAGCGTTGTAGTCGAAATCATGCTCAACAATAAAAAAAAAGAAAGAAAAAAAAGAATAAAGTTGTAGAATGTATAAAATAAATCTTCATAATCATTAATAATAGCATTAAGACTATTTTAATTTTTTAAGGGTCCGTGCTGCTGATGGCGCAGAGTGGAGAACTGTCAAAGTATCTGGAGATCGTGCTACCATAACATCATTGGATCCGGGGAGAGAATATGAATTCATGGTACTTGTTCAGGATCACAATGGGGATGGGATGTTTTCAAAACCTCTTAAACTAAAAACAAAAGGTGAATAAAATATTTTCCCTATACTTTTTTTTAAAGATATACAACCTAACTAAAATAATATGACTTTACAGGAAAACCGGTAGAAATACAAGGTAGCACGCCATCAGCTTCTCAAAGTATAATAGGTGAGAAAGTTTCGTTAAATATTATTAGTTAAGACTTGTATAAAACATACTAAAATTTATGGCGACATAAGGTATCCAAAGGATAAGGATCACTAAGTAAATATAATAAGTTTCTTCATTTAACAGATATACCTCAGAAACTATTTTTTTGTTATAAATGCATGCAATTTATAACTATGAATTATATATCTTAAGGATCAATTCCACCCACCCTCCAGGAAAACATGTTTATCCACAATTCACAAATTAATAATAATAAAAAAATTATTTTAAAATGAATAGTAAAATATGTATCATCCCTTGTTAATGGAGGGGAATGGATCCAAAATATTAAGAAAGACTTGGAATTAGCCAAAATTACTAATGAAGACATGAAACAATTTTAAACTTAAAATTGAAAAATGGGAGGTTAAGCCAGAGACAAAATCGCTGAGAACTGGAACAAAATTGAGCGAAGAAACAATAGCTGAATTCTTGCAATGAATGAAAACCTGGTGAGCAAATAAGAAGCCCCAAACATGAATCATCTTTACTTAGCGTCTTCCACTTTCGGAGTTTTACTACTAATCATAATAATAATAAATTTATTTTTGTATGCATCTTTACCTAATTATAAGTATGTTATCATTTTTTAAAGATAGTGACAAACCACAAAAAGTAAGAGTGACACCAACAGAAGGAGGATACCTCTTAGAATGGGAGCCACCAGCCTCTGGTGAAGTGGAGTACTACAGGCTCGCTTGGGCACAAGGTTCTTTGGACTCTTTATCAGTCACAATAGATACAACACATCCTTCTTACTTAGGTAAAAATACAATAAATAATTTTTATTTTTTTATTATAAAATATATGAGGCGTGGAGATTCAAAAGGGGGTAAATCCAAATTTTATAATTTTTCAGGAAATGATGAAAATGAATATGAAAAGCATTTATAAAACAACTAATAAGTATATAACATACATTCCTTTATTTGACACAAAAATCTTTTAAGTTTTTATTAACATTCACTATTACAGAAAAGTTGTATAAATAGTGATTAATTTAATTAGCAGAAACAGCATTTAATTCCTATTGTGAGTGCAGATTAAATTTCATTTATTTATTATTATTATTTTTTGGTAATTCTCTATTAGTCCAAAATTTTATTTACATCAAATGGGAATAGTATTTTACAGGCAACAATTTTTTTTAAATCTGAAATTTGTATATGTAATTCAACTTGAATTAATTGATTAATTTAAGCATTAGTTTATAAATATTTAATGTTGAATTATTCTAACTCTTCACGTCAACCAGCCTATAGGGGAGCATGTTGTGGAAGGAATCCAAACTCGTAACTAATATTAACAAACTACACATTGTATGTTATCAGTTGGAGACCTACAAGAAGGTGGAGTATATCATTTCCAAGTTAAAGCTGTAACGGTGAACAACAAAGAGACAACAAGTGATACCTTCATTCTTCACGTTCCGGTTTATCAGACTGCATCTATTCCGTACGTCTTTGCTGGGTTTGTTGGTTTCATATTAGCTGCTGCACTAATTTGTGCATACACTAATAGATTATACTTTCAGAGAAAAATAGAAGGATTAAAATCTAGGCATTGACCAATGTATATATTTCAGAACAGTATTTTTTGTAATTACTAAAAGGAAAAGTGGTAATTCTTGACTATAATTTTTTTTTATTAAGGAAATATAGAACTATAAATAGATTAGTTTTAAACTTAGAGCAATTATCATCTAAGATTGTACATAATGTTGAAAAAGATATTTAAAAATAAGCTATTTGTAAATTAATGTGTTAGCATTAGACTGTATTATATAGTTACTATGTAACATGTAGACAATTTTTTTTTCCAAGATAGTGAGTGATCTCATGGCACTTATTTGCATTAGAAAAGAAAATCAGGAAAATGCCTACTAAAATAAATATGCAGAATATGTTTCAAATAACATTAATTTATTTAATTTTGTTATATAATTTAATACCTCTAAAAAAAATTGGTGTTTCTTGCCCAGGACTGTAAAGAAAAATAGGTCTATATATACTGAACGGTACTCGGCAGTCTATAATATATATTACCTTTCCTGAAAAACCAATTCTGTTTCTCTGTAACATATTAAAAAATAAAACTTCAATCTGAAAACTAAAATACTGTAAACAAATTTTTTCATCTCGTAAGGATTCAATTATTAATATTTAAATAACTTATGTACTGAATGAAAAATATAAAAATAGTTTTTTAATTTGTATAGTGTTGCTGCACAAATATTTCTGTTTATATTTATTATTAAAAAAATATAATTTTGTTGTATTAAAACAGCTTTATTGCATACCGATATGTACATATATATATTTTTTTTAAATAAACAAAACATTGGGTTTACGGTAATGGTAAAGTGGGTCATAGAATATAAATGTGTGGGCTCTGTAACAATAAAAATTTATAAAAAAAAGCCAGAAACAGAAACCTGTTGAAACAATGAAGTGGATTGTTATTCCCAACTAAATAAAAGTCATAAAAAAAAAGGTTTTGAAGTGGAAAACACTGAACAGATTCGAGTTTTTATATGTTAATAGTTTTAATGTACAAATAGAGAACTAAGAAAATAAATCATTAACCCCACCATAAGCAAGATAGAATTGTAAGCCAAAGCAAAAAACTGATTACAGAGCTGAGGGACGTTATGCTGACTGTACTTTATATATCGACCAACTGTTGGACCATGCTGGAGATTGTTGATTAATTAAGTTACTACTATCACCTATCAGTTAACACTAATGATTCATTAGAATTATCCACTTGTAAGGTGTTCAGGATAAAAAGCGGATAACTGAAATTTTAAAAACTGATTTTTTTCAAATTTTTCGCTTAGTTTAGTCAAGCAATTTCATACTCCCAAAACCTCCAGACCCAAATCTTGAGAAATGAGGCAGCACCTGTCAGACAAAATTGGTTGACTAAATTAGCAAAAAATCAGTTTTTGAAATTATCAGTTTTCAATCCTGAACACCTCACTTTATATAAAATTTTCAATAATTTAATAAATTTTAAACAAATACTCCTTACAAAACAACTACTTAGTAACAATCGTAGCAAAAATAAAGTAATTTCTTTTTGGAATGAAGTTTTAGTTGTTATAGAATAATTAAACACTGTACATGTCCTCTTAAAAGATTTTTCATCAATAGTAGAAGCGAAACATAAATTAAAGAACTAAGTACTTGAAGATTGCTTTTGAACACAAATGTACCAAACTTTTTAATCAAATAATATACTTGGTTCGGTACAATACATGCTAATATTTTAACAATTAAAAAAAAATTTCAGTAAATTACAAATCGAAAGGATTAATGTGATTAAGGCAGGATAATATTTAAAGACACTTAGAAAACAATTTAAAAAATATTGATTTCGAGTAGAGCCTTGTTTTGAAGCAGAATTTAGACATATATAATGAGAGAATAGTAAGAAATTTTTTTCTAACATTTGAAAAACAAAATTTCAAATAACGCATTAAGGTGTAAAATAACAAAGAAATATTAATAAATTTAAACAAAAAGTTTTTAATGAAAAAAAAAAAATTTGTGGGGTTAGGGAGAGTAAATCATTTATACTCAAAGGCATAACAGATTTAAAATAATCACATTTTCTTTTTATTTCTTACATTATGCATGACCTTATAAATCAATTTAAATCTTATAACTGATCTACCCTTAGACATTTTAACATCACTCTGAACAGCAGAAGAAATTACAAACATAAATATAAGGGGTAAAAAACATTTTATCGAGTACAAGCATATCATAGTTCCAGTATTATATTTAATGTGAATTCAAAGGAATAGATAATACTTAAATATGCACTAAGATGAAAATAAAAAAAAGGATGACAGTGGAAATAAAACACAGAGCTTGTGAATGGATTTTACCCATCACTGACATTTATTGAATGCCTTAATTTTGTTAAAAATAGTTACAATAAAACAAGTACAATTATATCCACTTGATGTACAGCGGTCAAACTGACTTCAGTCTATTGAAGGAAAAAAAAAAATCATGTATATATAAACAAACGTACTCATAAATACAAATAAATGTTCGATCTTCATATATATATATATATTACAAATGATCCACAGGTCAAAGTTTGCTTAATAAGCTTAAAATAGAAACAAAGCGAACAAATAAAAAGACAAATATATCACTATTAACTCGAAAAACTAAATTATTCGAGGATTATACAGTACAAATAAACAAGCAGACTGATTTACAATAAATAAAATCAAAATAAGAAAATTAGTTTTGTAGATACAAAATGCCATTTGGATAATCTGTACACATTTCAGTACTCAGACAAAGATTATATACCTATTATTATTATTCTTATTTTTTTCTTTTCTTTTTTCTTTTTGATAAATCATTCATACCTTCGATATCAGTATCGCAACTACGTAATATACACCGGAGTCAACATCACACAAACAAAACGCACGATGGGAGAAAGGAGTGGGATCTTAAGGAAAATGAGGTTTTCATTCATACATTTTCTTACCAACTACACAACGACGGTCCCACTTTCTGTGGCAAAGGAAGAGAGCAATGAGAAAAAAACAAAAACTGTTTCACGCACACACACACACACACACCTCATAGAGGTGATATGCATTTCCTTTTTTCTTTCCTTTGGATAAAATAGCATTCAAGCATCGCACCATTATTACCATGACTAATTGTGAAGACTAAAGGTGAAAAAATAAGTACATGAAGTAAATTGTTTATATAGATGCCTATCGCTAAAACTCATTCTTATTGATATTAATTTGTTATTCAACTCAACAACTTAGCATTATCACTAAAATGATTATTCTAAACTATATATCAAATCAAAATTTTAATGTAAAAAAAAAATGGGTAAAACAGAACTAACTAAGCTCATAACTATATATATATAAAACTCAAACATAGGAACCTAAACATAACTGACAATACGGTGACAGCCGAAGAAATACTTCATAAGGATAAAAATATAAATATATATGTATTTATATTAACAACACTATTTATATATATGCATTTACACATACACATATATATAAACTTCATTTTTCACATACATAATTCATTAACACATCTAACACAAGTGTAAAAACAGTCTCAAACGATAATCTCTGTTATTTTATATTATTCAACTGTTGGAATGAATAACGGACAAAAAAATATCAACAAGATATGATTCTAGAAGTAATGACATGCTATCGGCCGCATTATCTTCAGAATTCTCTCTCCTTTTAGCTGAGTCTTATCATCAGAATTTACATCTTAATTCCTGAAACAAAAACATAATTATAAATATTTATTACGATTATTGATCATTTATGTTATTATCTTCATCATAGATTGTTTCTATTTTCCCTTTACAGAAGCTCAGTTTTATCAAACCAGTTTGAAGCATATGCCAATTTATAAAAAAAATATTTAAAGAAATAAATAATCTATTTCTGATTAGTCTGCTGAGTTCGTAAGGATTAAAATTTTTAAGTTTCATTTTACATAACTTTTTTTTTTCTTTGCCCTCCAATTTTACTTACAATGTAATTAATGCAAGACATATTACAATACAAAACTGTCATCTTTATATTTTTATTTGTAAATATATTAAAATAAAATATAAAGATAAGAAAAAAACATGTAGTTCTGAATGCATATTTTCATGTTGGCAAGGCATATTTTTTTAAAGATAATTTACTATTAAAATTCCATCTCCATCTAACAATGAATTTAATTTGCTCTATTTAGTCCAGTGCAACCTTAGTATATAGATGAAGTTGATACTGTTTCAGATTTCTTAACAACATTTAGGTCAATTGTATATAGTATTGCTCTAGTATATAGGTAATGATGAATTAATTATTGGGTATATTCATTATTGTAAAGAATATTGTATTTGTTACATGAACAGTATAAACTTATATTACTCATTGGTTCATTTGAGCTTGTGTAATATGGTCCATTACAGTCGTGTTAGTCAAAATCCATTGTCCAATGATTCTGATACATATTAGCTTACCATACCCCAGTGATATTTCTAGCATTAGATATTATATATTCTTCTTCTTCTTACAATCATTGGAAGCAAAAGCAATATTTAAGAAACATGTTAATTTGTATAAACAATATCTAGTGATACGTATCTCCAGGACTAAGGAGGCTAACAAAAGAATTAAGACAGCCAGTTTCTGCAGGAGGCACTGCATTAACAGATTGTCCTCAAAACTATACAGGAACATCTCAAAGCTGTCCTTGTTATCTACACTAAATATTTATCTTGCTCAGTCAATGCACTATTAAAGTTTTAAAACCAACTTCATATCTCAATCACTATTATTGAAAATGTGGAATCAATTTGATAATCAAAATTGAGCAGATTGCCACTTTTTCTTGAAATTTCGATTGTTTAGACACCTAAAACCTGTACCACAAAAACCCATGAAGAGTCTTGGGTTCAGTACATGATAGAGCCTTAGCTGTTTCTTGGGGCAAAGGTTGTGCCGAGAAGTGATTTGTTTGAGATCACAGTTTTCACCAGGTTTTACCCCAATTAAGGGTGCCCACTTAATAGAGGCTGGGTAAGTCCCAGGAGGATCTGCAGATGTCAACAGATTAAATAGTTTAATAAGTCAGAGCCCGATTTGAATCCGGAATCCTCAGCACAGCAACTAGGTGCTCTCCACACTGAGCTACTCACTTACTATTCAGAGAATTTAATAAACTAACAATGCTAATTTTACATATTTCAATGTTATTTTTTAATAGAATAAGTTATTTCTGTTCAACTACAACAATATAACTATTATTACCTTCAATCTTGCATTTCTTCAGGTAAATCGTGAGGATTAATGATACCGGGTACTAATAATTGAGCTCTTCTCTTTTCTTCTTGGGCCCTTCTTAATTCAGCTTCTCTTTCATCTAAGAAAAGATCGGAATCATCTTCGCCAGTATACTCCTGTGGAATTAATAAGCATTTAAAAAGAATTTGTTCAAATAACCTCAAACAACTACAGACAATTCAACACTATGATAACTTGAAAAATTATGAAAAATCACAATCATCATTGAGGCGTTCTTATACTGAATATCACTGGTAAAGATAATAGCAAAAATATATTGTATAATAAAGTAAGACAACTTAAGCATACCCTTATTTGAACCAGGAAATCCCTAAGATGCTCTTTGAAAGCTGGTAGGTCATGTTCGAGATTGAACATGCCCTGAACAGTTATCTTGATCTGATTATCAGATAGATGGGGAAATGCTGATTTCAAAATCGATGCTACATACTCTTGGACGAAGGTAATGTTTTGTGGCCCAGGCTGGCCAAGAGGTACTCCATAAGGACTCGTTTCAACTAATTTGAACATATACGCCAATATTTGTGCATGCCAGGTGAGATCTGAAAATAAGATTGTATTAGGACTAAACTAACATATATACTTACTAAACTAAATTAAAAATATAATTAATACTATTGTTTAAATCGATTATCTCCCTCCCCCTAACGCCAATTTGTACTGGAGTTAATTTGGGATTTTGTTCTCAGCTAAAAATTGGCCAACAATCTTAAAAGCCTAAATTTGAATTATTAATTGCCTTGTCACGTTCGTAACACATGCCAATTAACACTGCTAATACATAAAAATTATACAATTAAGTTACAGAATTTTTTGTTTTATTCTTCATATTTGAATTTACAAAAAGTTTCCTGAAATATCCAAACAAGATATATATCATATTAAGAAAGCTATGTGCTGATATATCTTTGTATCACTGAAAGTCACCAACCACAATTTTATCTTTTTTTTTATACAGCTAAATAACCAATGATAAAAGGGAATAATCATTAATATAAAATGAAAAAATGATATTATAATAACTTAGTACAAACATTCAAATATACAAACGACAAAATTAAATGACACCTCATAAAGTTATCAATATTTCAGTAATTTGTTCATTTGTCAGGAGATTCTAAATTGGCATTTTTAAAGAGAAAAAAATAATGGTAATGAATCAAATACAAAATATTTTAATAATGACAATTTAATTATTCTTTCTCAACTTCTCAGACATTATTGATATTACACATTGCCGTACCGAATCTTCAAAAATTCACAAACTTAAATACGTACTTGAAGTATGTGAAGTGTCCGTAACTACAGATAAAACATGCTGAAGAATATCCGTGAAATATGTTGCATAAAAGCTTTGTGCTGCTTGTTCATGGAGTTCTACGTTGAGCAACAGTTGATGAAGAATCTAGAACAAGTATCCAAAAATAATTCATGAAAAAGTCATTAGAATTAAAATCAATAAACTATTTACAGATTTAGATATAAAAAATATTTTTATTGAATTTAATTCTTTATTAGTTAAATCAAAGCAATATTCATACAATAGAACCCTTAAAACATTACTCATATTATAAAAATTGTATCCTTTATTTTACATGACTCTGGAATTAACAATATCTGACATATTCATTTTCATAGAGTTTATAATGATGGTAATCTGAGAATGATTAGAAAGGATAGTTGAATTTATTCTAACGGGGTTAGATAGGTGTCTAAGATGTTCCATCTAAAATCATTATCATTGACAATTTTAATTTAGGCTTTGGACATAGTTGAATGGACCCCTAATACAAAATTTTCAGATCTGATATAAAAATATAAGTATGGATGTACTCAATTAAATACGATGTTTATACTATTCTTAGAAAGAATTACATTTACGTCAACAGGAAGAGATGTAAGACTGTGTTACAACGGGTCAGAATATGAAAGCTGTTCTCTAATATTGTAAATGATGTAAAGAAAAGAAATCAGTTCTAAGACAGATGCAACTGTTCATGAACCAACACTTTAGATGGATTATGTAAATAGTATTAACACTGACAAATAAAAAATGTATGTTATTTTTTATTACGTATTTTACAATCAGAATGTCATTTAATAATTTTAAAAAAAAATTAAAACATGATAATATATACCTGAAGGCCAGTCTCCGCAACATTTCTCATCGTATGTTTGAAAGCCCATACAATTGAATCCAAGACAAATTTAAACTGAGCAGATGGAATATTCAAAAATGCAGGGAAACAGTTAGTGTTAACAGCTTGAAGCAACAAAAAGAAATTAGTTCTATGCTCAGGGTACTCTTCAAAATTTTTGTTGATCATATTTAATGTGCACTCAAAAACTGCATCAAAAATTTTTGGGACCTCTGGAGTAATATTGGATTGAAGTTTATTGACTATTGTAGCCATAGCAGAAAGCACTTCGGGTTCTCTAGCCGAAGCCACACTGCAGTGATTGTAATCCAAGAGGATGGCATCCAACAGGTGGGGAATAAAGTTTTCCAAAACCTATTTCAAAAAATTAATTACACATGCAGTAAACAATATAATATCAAAAGAAATAAGTAAAAATAAACACTTGAATTAAAAGCTCTCGCTCACCATATTATGATCATTGGTGCGACTTATCCAATCAGAAATTAGCTTTAAAGTTTCTTTCTTCACAACTCTCATACTTTTTATAAGAGGCTGTTTGGTAACGACTTCTCCATTGGCAGTGATAGCAGCCGTTATATTACCACTCATAACTTTATAAACATTCAGCATATCTAAATAAATTCTCCCTAACTGAAACAGGACACAAAAAGTAAATTAAGCATTTATAATAACAATATATCGAAAAATCACATTTTTATTACTTGTAATCAGTTGATTGATAATTAACTGAGACTATATCTTAATATATAAAAATCTCATGTCACGATGTTTGTCCGGGCTTAAGCTCCGAAACTACTGGACCAATTATAATGAAATTTCGCACATATATGTAACTCTGTCCAACTTAAAATATAGGCTATATTTTATTTCGATTAATGACCGCGATATTTTGACTGCAAAATATCGCATAATTCTTTTTTATATGACAAAGCATTATAATATTGATTAATTTTATAAGTTTCCAACAGAGTGCGGTATTAGTTAATCTGTTGGTAACACACCTACCTAACTTAGATAACAAAGTAGATGGCGCAGTGTTAGGATTTCTAACCATGATGCTACAATTTATTAATTAAATGAATTATTATTTTTAGTAAAATAAAATGCTGCCAAGAAAATCTAACCTTCACAATCAAATCAGCAGAGAAGCACGATGCAAACCTATTGAAAGAGCTTATAGGTCAGAAGATCAAACTATGGAAACAAACGAAGATCATCAAATTAGGGCAGCAGAGAACCATACGCGAGAATTTCAAGAGAAGCATGACGAACATCTACATAATCCATCAAATTGCCAGAAAATTTCTGCACTGTTGTTCAGACAAAAAATGAATTCATTAGAAGTGTCTTCCCGGATATACACTAAATAATTACTTGGACAATAATTGGGTCAGTAATCGTGCTATTTACAGCGAAAAATGCTGATGCTGACGAAATTAACTTTCAAATACAACAGTTGTTACCAGGTGATCTAATGTCCTTTAAATCAATCAATACTATTGTTAATGAAGACCAAGCCGTAAATTATCCAACTGAATTTTTAAATTCTCTCGATATACCAGGAATACCACCACACAATATTCGGTAGAAGATCGGTTCACCGATTATTCTTCTGAATAATTTGAATCCACCTAAATTATCCAATGGTACATATTTGGTCATCAAAAAGATCACAGGAAATGTTATTGAAGCAGCCATTTTGACTGGAAAGTTTAAAGGAGAAATCATCCTGTTCCCACGTATTCCAATGATACCGTCAGAATCCATAATACCGTTCAAAAGAATTCAATTTCCAATACCCTTGGCTTTTGCTATGAGCATCAACAAGTCTCAAGGCAAGGCAATGTCTATTTGCGGCTTGGACTTAAAAAATCCATGCTTCTCCCATGGGCAATTATATGTTGCATGCTCAATGTGTTGGTAAACCATCTAATCTATTTATATTAGCTAAGGACAGATTAACAAAAAATATTGTGCATTGATTAGCGCTCAATTAAATTGAAATATTTTTATTGATTATATTATTATTGAAATTGAAACTAATTTTTATATTTTATCAGTTAAGAATTTTGTATATTATTTATTAATTATATATTATACTTAGATATAAAATGTAAAATCAAAAATCTATTTAATACATTCATTGTTTCTTTTAAATTAATATTTTTTTTTAAACTTTGGATATACTAAAACCAGAGGTAACTATGGAAAATAAAAAAATAGTTTCCTTAACAAACAATAATTCACTGAAAGTACATAATTTAATTATAATAAATTAAAGCATGTTCTATGTAAATACAAGCTAAAAAAAACAACTTTTAAGTTTTTTAGAATGATCCCCATGAAAAATATTCATTAAATTTGCTATTTTTATATAAAATATTTTTTAATTAAATGGTTGGTTTTATTTAATTTAAATTGAACATTTAAAAAACAGTTCCAAAAAGAGCACCAAGGGAAGTAAGTTATACTAGGGCTTTAAGAGTACGGGTAGGAAGACTCAATATCAAAGGTTTTTAGTCTGATAGCAGTTCAGCGAGTTGTGGTCCCGCATTGTAAAGAACTCTCACACTGTACTGGTGTACAGAACTCTACCTAGCTGCCCAACAAACAACCGATAACCTGACCTCTTTTGATCTGCACACGGCTTGGCATTAATTATAGAAAATGAAGTATAAAAAATGATATAGTATCTACATACAATCACTAGAATCATTAGGAAAAACCAAATGATGATATGACAGAAAACTTTAAGTAATATTGGTTAGTTTTAATTTTAACTCGTTGCATTTTGTATATTTTAATAGAGCCTTATTATTATTAAAACTAATATGTCAGTGGTTGATTCAGTCTGTAAGGATCCTAAAGAAAACTATTTTAACTAGAAATCTATAACCATGTTATATTTGAGACACTATTTGATCAATAAGTTTTATTACCTGTACAACATACGGATGCCCCAAGGCTTTACAAGCTCGAACATTTGTTTTCAAAATGCTCACCAGTTGTTTAACAACATCAGGGTCTTTCAAGACATCTACATTCTACAACAAAAATGAGATAAAACATAGTTATTTATAATATAAAGATTAATCACTATGGATAATAGAAATGTATATTTTTCCAGAACTGATTTAATCAGCAATATTATACAGAAAAAAAGTTTAGAATCAAAATTAGGTATAAAAGAGAATTTCCACAAAGTTGAAATCTTATGTTTTTAGCAAATACTGAAGATATGAGTGCAAAATCCATGTCCTACACGCTACACTTCCTTTGACTGTAAGTATGCTTGACTGTCAGCAATACCAAACTGATTGAAGTCCTAGAAGAATTTAAAATCTGAAGTAAATCGATAAACCTAATTAAAAAGAACAAGGCTCATAGTCCTCATTTTCTTTCAGAACAGTCATTTTCTTTATTTAAATGTTCAAAAGCTAGTTTTCTAAAAAAGAATCGTACTTACCGATAAACTCCTAAATTGATATCCTAAATTCCTAGATATGTATATGATTTTTTCATAAGCAGAAATGAAATCGCTTTAAAGGAGCTAGGTAGGGAAGGAAAGTTGACATATTAATTTATAAAGCATGGACTAAATATTGTGCTTACTTCCACAGGAAAAAGAAGACAGTTCAATATAGATGTAGGCAGTTATTGCTTTGAAGCTGGTGAACGTTTTACTAATTTAAATGCAGAATTAAACTGGGGGGGGGGGGGGGGAAAGGGAATGATAAAATTAGAAGAAGAACCATAAAGAGCCTAATCCCGTCTGTTATAAGGTAATGGAACATTGGGCTCCTTACTTAACCATGCAATATAAGCATAAAATCTATAAAAAAATAATTGATAATAGACAATTGAGAGAAAATAAATTAATAATAATTACCTTTGAAGCCTGAGAAATGATGTCATCCCAAACTTGGTTCGGCAGGCTCATGTATTTCTCTATCAGAGCATCTTGAGCCACTTGATTAGCTTGAGCATTTATCATATATCCGACAGCTTCGTAGAACGTATGAATCTAAAAAGAAAAATAATTAAACATACGATTATATGACCATATACAATAAAATAAAATAGAAACACAATTTTATTCTGGGACCAGGTCAGATACAAAAAAAAATAGAATATATAGATGGCCAAGTTACTACATTATAGGAGTCATACAGTATTTACATAAGTACCTGAAAATAAATATAAACTAAAAGGTATGTTCAGGTCAAGGGGGAAAAAAACAAAACTAAACTGAAAATAAATACACAAATAAAAGCACGTAAAATATATAAAAAATAATATTGTTAATAGTAAGTGAAAATTTACAGTAATCCTTTACTTCTGATGGATATGAGCTAATAATTATAACTAATTAGAGATCATCTGTTTGGAAATTTAGGAGATGTAGGAAAAGCATGGGTTGAATGTGGATAAGGAAGAAGCATGGCGGATATAAGTGCATTGCGATATATTAATGACAATGCAAAATAGTAAATTAACAATTAATATTTTAACCCATTTAATACAGTAGCAAAGCACCTAGTTAGGTTTCTGGGATTAGGCTTAGGTAAACAATGAAATAAACAAAAAATTAAAATCAAAGAAACAATATGTGCACACTGATACAATCCTAATGATCTTTCTTTCTTATTCAGAGATCTCTTCTACTTCTAGAGATTTTGTATAAGGATGGCCACCTGTCGGCTGCTCTCCTGGCTTCTGCCCATCCAATTCCTTTTTCTTTAAGGATATTTTGGATGATCCAAATCATAAATAAAGTCAATTATCCTAATGATCCAAGTTATAAATAAAGGAGGCTAGTGAGGATCTTTTCATTTGAGTGGATCCAATATTTTAATATATTAGTTGTTAGTCTTTGTAACAAATTTCTGAATAACTTGCAATTGGGACCGGCATTCAATGATAATATCTGGCAACAGATAACAAATGCAGAAAGAGCTAACACCTTTAATATCGTCATTATATATGTACATACATAATGTAAATATTGTCAGATATAGAAAAGTCAGAAGAAGGCTTTGCTAGGCTGGGCATGATGCCAGATGAAAAGAAACAAGATCCCAAAGAAATTTTAGGAAGAAAATAGACAGGCCAAGACTGAATTGGGCCGATAAAGTGACAGAGGATAACACGTCCATCTTAGGAGTAAGAAAATTTCCAGTTGAGCAGCAGTACACCAAAGTGGCTGGCAGTTATGTTAAAAAAGCCCCTGATATACCACAAGTTATAGTGCCAAAGATTTACAAGTTCACCTTAAAACAAGTTATACTTTCCCTAGGTAAGGAAATACAAGATTAACTCAACAACTCGGTATTTATCAAAGCAAATATTTTTAAAATAGGTCTTCTATTAAAAAGCGAAAATTCTAATCTCGACAAGAAATAAAAATAGTGCTTTCTCCAGCAGTGGCAAGAAGACAGAGCAAAAGGAAATAGCTGAAAAACACTCCCGTCCACATCCCAGACCTTTCGTCACATAATGTAGTTTGCTATATATACAATCTGTTATAATAGGCCACATGTCAAAAACTGCATGCTGTTTGCAATAGACTTTGTCAGGAATATAATAATTCTAATAAAAATAATACCTGTTGAGTTTGGAGATCACAGATAATAGTCCTAATGGTTGCTAGGATCTCCTCAATAAATGGAATCGCTTCACCAGTTTGGACTGTTACAAAATGTCTTCGGCATTTCATAGATATTTTTATGAAGGTATCACATGCCATATCTTGAACACCTTCATGAGTTTCTGGAGATAAAATAATTAAATAAATTGATGATTTAATAAGTCTAAATTAACAACTCTATTTTAAATTTAAATTAACCATTTAATTCCTTCCTCCAATAAAATCGGAAACTTGTAACATTGAAAAGCATTAAGCCACAATTTCATTCTCAACTAGGATTAAAAAAATAAGTTAAATTTTTTTTTAAATATCAAATGTAAATCTATACATATTATAAAACAAAGACCTTGGCCGCGTTTGTTCGCGGTAAACTCAATAACTACTGCACGGATTTTAATGCGGTTTTCACCAATAGATAGAGTGCGCAAAACTACAAAATGGTACAAGAAACTGGCAATAGAGCTTTTACTAAATACTTGTATTGTAAATTCAACAGTGCTATTATTGAATAACACTATTATAACAAGTAACCCAGAAAAATATTCCAACTATTTTAGGATGAAATTAGCATCGTATCTAATGAAATGCTCCGATAATGATCGTATTTCTCCAATAAATTCGGTACGTAGCAGACCTCATTATGAATTTTAAAAAATTATGTTAAGTGCACGAAATGTAAGGCGTGCTTTAAAAAAAAATTCAAAGCAGCCAGGAAGAACTGGAGCAAAGAGTTCCACTAAAGAAGTTGTGAAATATTTTTCCGATTGCGATAATTCGCCTTTTCTTTGCCTAGAGTGTTTCAATCAGACCTATGTGCATTGATAATATGTATATATATTTATAATATTTTTCATGTAGTAATAAAATCATTTTTGTATGTTCTATATTGCATTAATTTCTTCAAACCAATATAGTAACAATGGTATTATTGAAAAATTTATCAGTATCCATATTTACTCTAATTATGCACTTTTATTATTTGCAATGTCACCGGTCACCGGTGACCCCCACGGCAGTCAACGTGTTAATGTGATTTATAGTTTCACTGTCTAATAATACATTGCACATGCGAAAGGAGCAAAGTTATTTATCCTCTTCTTAACTGATCATACTTCACTGCTGCTAAATTATTGTGGCCAAGATACAGGAATAAGTTTCTTAATCAATATATTGAGGTTTGTTAAATTAAGATGTCATAAAAATGGCAACAAATCTTTTGGATGAATTTCAGATTGAAGAAAGATTAATTAGTGTAACATAAACATAACTTAACCCTCCTCCACTACCCCATTTATCCTAAGACAAATTTGCTACTCCTTGGTCATCTACGACCCATGGCCTTGAAATTCACTTTGCCATTAAAAAATCAATCATGTAGGGTTTAAAATAAAAAGTACAAAACTTTTTATTTTAGAAACATCACTCAGGAGAGCGCAGGCGCTGACAAAGCAGCACAAGGTCGCTCACGGACCAGTGGGTAGTGGAGCAGGGTTAAATATATAGATTTTCATTTTGGTAATACTAATTACATTTTGAATCTATGAACAATTTTTAGAAATATTCAAGAGGTTTTCATTATAGTATGAAAATAATTATGTATATAGTTTAAGAACAAAAAATACATACCATGCATAAATTCAAATAGTTTATTAACAACAGTTTTTAGGAATTTCCAGTGAGCCTTCAGGAACCTCGGGTACTGCCCCACAACATACATTATGTTTGATGCTATAATTGCTTTATTATCCTTTCCTGTAAAATAATAAATATAAAGTGGAAAGGTTTGATTAAATATAAATTAAAATAGCTAGGATTTTGTTTAATAATCATAAATATGAATTCCTTTTCGTTATATATTTATAAATTGTATTTTTAAATTATGTTTCAATTATTTAAATTTAATTTTTTTTTTATTCATACCAATACAATTATAAAAAAAAAAAGTGTCCTGGAGTTTGAGTAAAGATAGCTCCAGGCTTCCTACTAATAAAGGTGAGCTGCATGTTAGTGAAAATTAATAAAAAATAGTAAAGGGGAAATTATACCTTTCTTTTGTTCACATAATCCTAACAGATCCTTTATAACAGTAACCAGAAATCTTTTTTCATCTTCTTCATGCATAGCTCCAGAAATACTTCCAATAGCCCAGCACAACTGGAAAAAAAAATACATATGTCATACATAATAGTACAGTCAATTTCTGATTTGTGCATTAGTAAAATACTTACAATTTATTATAATTTTTTTAATCATTGCTGAGAACTTTAACTGAGAATTTTAATTATCTGAAGAGAAGAGATTTGTCCTAGGTGGGGGGACGACCCCGGTAGCTCAACTGGCTAGAGCGTTGCCACAGTGAGGCGGACGACCCGGGTTTGAATCCCAGCTGGGGGCAAATCTTTTCTCTTCAAAATAAAAATATTTAAAACACTTACAGTGTTGAGATTTTTCCAAGACCATTCAGTACCATTAACTTGGTTTTGAAGCTTTTCAGTCATGATTCTTTCCGTGTCTGAATAATCAAGATGAGTAAGGTAAACTAATGTTTCTCGCATATTTTTATAGAGATTAATAGCATCAGTATCTTTCATGAATTCTCTTACAACCTCTCCATTTTCATTCTCAACAACTAAAACTTCCTCTGGTTTAGCCATCCTTGAAACAAGTATATAACGGACCTAATCCAAAAAAAAAATAATTTAATCAATTGACCAAATGACAATTTATGAGTAGATTTAAATGGGCTGTCAATAATAAACTGAATTTTAGAACTACATTTAAAAAGCCATCACAATTAACTTCATTTTGCACCATCATAAACATGGCATTACAAAATCCAGGATACTCCTTTATTCTGATAATTCTATTTTAATACAAGTTTTGATAATACTTTAATACTCCTTTTTTAAATCAAAATGCTCACCAAACATTTAACAGTAACAGTTCGTACTGATGGGCACAATAATTAGGATAGATATTAAATCAATAAACTAATAAAGTCAACATAAATTTCAAATTGACAATAATAAAAGAAACTACTACTTTATCATTTATAGCTATACATAAATAATAAATACATAAATCAATATTTTTTCATTAAGTAAATATTAGTTACCTGAGTAAGAATTGGTGCATAAAATTGGCGTCTAGGATGGGAAGGAGAATATTTATTATGATATACAGGACATTGAGTAGAAATTGGAGTTTCGCCATACAGATCTGACGCAAGGGCACTCCAATATTCAAGACATATTTTAAAGATTTCTACTTCTTCGACTTCAGAAATACGGACAAGATACAAAAGAGCCTAAGGAAATGATAAAAAAATGAAATACCATACATAATATATTCATATATATCAAAATATATATAATTTTAAATAACCGATACTATTAGTTTTATTATAGTTTTATAAAAACTAATTAACAGACAAATCTAATGAGAAATAAAGTATTGTTGAAACTAACTTACAGTTAAAAGAACATTATTATATTCCTTTTTCTCAACAAGATTCCCGTGATCTTTTAAAAAGGTGCAAAGAAACATGGCAAGATTTTGGATAAAATTCTGGTCTTGATCTCGTCCAACTGCATAAGCTTCCCGAATATTAGTTGATGATGGAAGCATCTATAACAATACACATTTATACAATTCATGTTTTAAACAATCCTATAACTGAAAGGATAAAAAGCAACAATATAATAAATTTCTCACTTCTTGAAGTTTTGTCATTGTTTCAGTAAAAAGAGTTATAAACATTGCATCGTACATGGATACATTGACTAATCCAGCGATTTCAGTTAGACAGTTCAATGTAACATTCCTGAACATTGGGACATTCAAAAACTGAAAAAGTAAAAAAAAAATTAATAATACGGTTACATAATTTACTATTCATGAAAAGTACAAAGATAATTCAATTAATTTATATTCCATATGTCCATAAATATAGACCTTATATAATCAAAGTGGGGGAAATGAAGGAGCGGGTAAACACATGCATACACAGGATTTCTTTCTATATTAAAATGGAAGATGGTGGAAATAAAGAAATACTCACTTTCATTATGAGAGTCTGAATGAGTTTTGTTTCAAAAATATAACCAAGAGGAATCCAATTAAGAAACCTGAGTAGCGTTTCTAACGTTGCACCCACAAGAGGAGCATTCTGCGAGTTATCCTACAATTTTCATATTATTAATTAAATAAAGTAAAATGAGCTAACGTAATCTACTTTGATGGTAAAATCAATACATACAAGTACAAACTGGCAGAGATAGAATATTTGAGAAAATTCTTGACACATCGAATCTTTAAGGTGTTTGCCTTTAGTTTGGGTGAGTTGACCAGTAGAAAAATCGAATACTTCTTCACTTAACAATTTTAGAATCACCATATTATTTTGGCAAAGGCTCTCATTTGTTTTACTGGCACCCACAATATCTGGAATGAAGGATTGCCAGTTTTTCGGCCATTCACGTTTTAAAACCTAGAAAAACAAACATAATTCATAAGTAATTTAATAAAATTGAATCAATTTCCATAACATTGACGTATAACACATTAACTATTGTAAATAAAATAAGGGCGATTAAAAAATTATTAATGCGTTAGTAACCTCTGAATAGTCAAACAGAAAATAAATTAAAAAGAAAAGCAGATTCAAGGTTCACATCTCTCATAACTACTTAGCAAACTTGTATAGTTGAGCATAATATCAATCAATAATTACAGATGGGATTCGCTCAAAAGCAAAAAATTAGTTAAATAAAAAAAAAATGTAATAATTTTCTAGAAGTGGTACATATTTGAATACTTACTAACACAATATTTTATTGCAAACATAATAGCTTTTAATAAAGATTAAAAAATTCTATCTTTATTTCACAATAAATTTAATTTATTAAAATTGTACTAAAATTAATAGACATCTTACCTGCACAAGAATCATATTTAATTTATTTAAATACACTTTTTCACGTTCCATTAATTCTGGATCTGATGATGTTTTAATAATTAATCCTACAATGTACTTTTTGATACCTGAAAAATATTCAAACCATTAGTTCAAAGAAATATTTTACAGTAGGTATAATAAACATAACATATTTTTTTATTTTAAAGAGAAAAGATATGCCCGGGTCCTCTGTCTCTCCATGACAGGACTCTATCAATTGAGCTACCAGAGTCGATACCAGCCGGGGACAAATCTGTTCTCTTATCTGATCCCATGTCCTCGTGATCTTGCAATTTTTGCAATGTATGCACGAGAACGAATGTTCTTTGAACATTACTTTAATTTTAGGATCTTGTTGACTTACGTCATATTACTATTTATAATTTTTTATAATTATTTGTTAAATTGTTTTAATTTTAAATATTTAAAAATATTTAAATTTTAAATATTTAAAAATATTTAAATTTTAAATATTTAAAAATATTTAAATTTTAAATATTTAAAAATATTTAAATTTTAAATATTTAAAATTAAAACAATTTAACAAATAATTATAAAAAATAATATATTTACAGTCTGGAGGCATTGGCATATCAGAAATATAGATAATTGATTTTGAATTAGGATTGCAAATAAGGTAATTAGTTCCAAAACTAAATTTATCATTTTTTAAATCTTTAATTACTGACAACATATTCAATTAAGTATTCCTCGCATTGCAAAGGGAATAAAAAAATACATTTTAAAATGCAAAATAACAATAAAACATGAAACACATCATTTTGTGGCTTCGCCTGACAATATTATTTTTAATATGAATTAAATAAGATACATACATACATACATCAATTAAATAAGATATAATACAGACATTAATTAAACCAGATAAAAGCATAAATAAATTCTGAACTCGAAATTCCAAGGATTAACTTATATTATATTATAAAATTAAAAGATAAAATATTTGAGTGCTTGCCTTCACACTGATTTCGAGGAAGGATTTTCCATCTTGTTTTGATAACTTGCTCCAAAATTTGTAGAGCATAATACTTGGTTTGCTGATTCGTTGAAAATTCAAGAATAGCATCAACTCTTGTCCAAGCATCAGGATGTTCTTTAAGGGTTGTCAAAACATCTTGAGCAATCCTTTGCTATAACACATAGAAATAACTCATGGGTCATAAAGTCATGAATGGAGAATAGAAACAATATTAATTCCACTTTAACTTAGCAATATTTCAAATAGCAAATACTCTCAATCATTTCTAAATATTCTCGACAGTGCTCTAAAAGGGTAAATCTGAATCTGAATATGCAATATGACGACAGAAGAACTGTTACAACCTGCTTTTATTATAACAACTAACAACTTGGAAACAACCTAACCATTAAACATAAGGTTTGATGGCTAGGTTGATTCCAAGTGTGGAGAATGTGACGCCCGAACACATTAGAGACGAGTCCCTGAGATCTCCATTTGAAACTTTGCGAGTTTAATTCCCATCAGGATCAATAAATATTTAGCTTGAAGTGGCAGAGAATTGAATTTTGAAACTCCCAGATTAATTAGTATGAGGCAAGGATTAGCAAAAAAGACAGCATGGCCACTTGCCAACTGCAAATACATCAATAGCAGTACAAAGCATGTCTTTCATAACCTTTTTACTTTAAAAAAATTGTAACAACTGCACAGCTTTGATCTATACATACATAAATTTAGTAATTGAAAAAAAGTAAAAATACAAAAATGAACCCATTAGTCAAAATTAGCATTCCCTTACCTGCTCTCCCATTCCAGTGTACATACATCCTACAATATTATCTAGCAAGTTGATATCCAACTTCTGATTGAAGTCTAATAGTTTTGATGCTTGCTCTGATAACGTCGCCATTCTTTCACACAATCACCTACAAAAAAACACAGAAGAATTAATATAATAAACATTGATACATACCGAAGTAACAGTTACAAGCAAGTTAAGTATCAACTATACCACACACCACACTCTTTCATATACTACACAGATATAGCCAAGATAATCATTAACATGTTGGTTTACCCTGGGCACTCAGTAAACACCTGATTACCGCTCACTCTTTCTTAACCTGTTAATCGGGCGGGACGCATATATACGTCAAATGTAATTTTGTATTTTCCTTTTTGCTATATATATAAATTTCATATTATTATTTTTTTTATTTATGCTTAAAATAAATGAAAATACTATGAAATCAATACGTTTTTGTTTATTTATATATATATAGCACAAAGGAAAATACAAAATTACGTTTGAAGTATTTATACGTCCCACTCGGATAACAGGTTAACCAATCTCATAACTTCACAGGAAAAATATGATTGCCTCGATTAAACATAAATTATGTTTTGACCAGTACATTCTGTGTTGTGTAATATTTGGAATTTTTTACCCTAGTTATCTCAAGGACTTGATATTCTAAACAAATTTCAGAACCATTCTTCAAGACCTAATATGAATGTTAATATATCTCACCCACAAAGAATAAAACAAAATGCAATAATAACAGTTGAAGAGAAGAAATGTGTTTACAACTGATAGTTTCACATTGTTATGCTGTTTTTATTTTAATATTTTAATTTTTAACTTAACTCTTAAATTTATTAATATTTGACTGTTTGATAATCGATAATGTGTCCAGTAGCCTTTGATCGATGTACTTTCGATATTATAGTTTGTATTTAAGATACCCTTATTATTTAATTTTTATTCAACCCTCATCGGTCCTAAGTCACCTCTCACTAGACAAGAGTCCCTTGTAGTTGCAGCTATACGCCCTGTGGATGGTGACAAGTAAGAACATATTGAAAATTTTAATAATACTGAGCGTGATTACTGATAATATAATTACACTGATTAACACTAATTATACTGATAATAATTACTGATTTTCGATACTAATTGATGGTATTCTATCTAGTGAGAACCACGTATAAAAATCTATCCTCTGATTAGGGTTAATAATGGTCGATTTAAGACTTCTGTAAATGGTTGATTGATTATGATAGTTTGTGTTCGGAGATGACTTTGAGTGATCTATCGTCTCTAGCTAATGTGTCATTTTTAGAGTATTGATGTGAAATCTGCAATATTTATTATAATATTTTTCCTGTTTTAATAATTCCTGAAGTGCTTTAACACTGACCGGTTAGTTACTTTCCATTAATTTAGAAATTCAAAGCTTTGTGTTTGGTATACTTCAATTGTATTCAGGTCAGATATCATATTATTTTAAAGTTGAATCTGGATCTGAGAAATTGTAACGGCTCAAGTTTTAAATGTAAATAAGACACAAACATAAGAAAATAGAGATAGAGGCAGGATTTTAAAAAAGCTGATTTGGTAAAATAAAATAAATACCATTTTATGCACAAATATAATTAAATAAAAATAAAGATAGTACTAACAACGAAATTATTAGAATAATCTCCTTAGAAATTATAAAAATGAATTATAAATTTAAAATAAATATAATGAAAACATCAGAGGACAAAAGTCATAAAACAAATATGAGGAAATAAACAAATAACCTTTCAAATGAACACAAAACTAGTGACATCAAGAAAAAAGATTAAATATTAATTATATCATACTAATTGTATTTAAAAAAAGAAAAATCTAAACATAGTTATGAGTTATAATATTATGATTAACAATATTTATACTTGTAGATTTATTAATGCAGCCAAATAGTATAATTTGAATGTTTCTCTAATTATAATACTTAAAGATAAAATATTTCAATCTTAATTCATCTGAAACCCAAAGAACTTATCTGTACCAGACAGCTCATTTATATATTAGAAATGATAAAAGATCAAATTTCACCATTTTATCAACTTAAATATTTAATCATTCATTTAACTTCTTGGGAAAACCCAAATAACTACTTTCTTTCATACCTATAATTTTTTTTTGTTATTGAAGAATTTTTGAGTAACAAAAAAAAAGAGGGGATTTTGATCAACAAAGGTTAATTGGTTGTGCTTCAATAGAGAACCTACTAAAATGGATTAGCACAAAATAATTGTTTAAAAAAATAATACAATATATTTGTATTGTATTGTATACAATATTTCGCATATACAAGAAAACAATGGGTGTTACATGACTTGAAAATGGCTAAAGATGGACTAAACGTCGACTAAATTGAAATGAATAAATTAATTTGAGACCTAATGACTTTTCTATATTATAGTTTGATTAACATTTTTCCCTTACTTATAGTTATATTTTTAGGACTGTAGATTTATCTATTGTATTATGAACAAAAGGGCTAAGTATTAGATAATAGGAATATAGACAAATTAACATCATCAAGAGCTATCATAGAGTCTAAAACAGAATCTTGTACAAAATACTTATTAACTTTAAAATTTAGGTTACTATATCCTTGCAATGAGCATTTCTATTACTTAGGGAATATAATTTTCTGAATTTTTTTTTTCATTATTGTATTATATTAACGCCTGAATAGATTTATTTGATTTCTAAAAAATAATTTCTTACTATTTGAGAATTTATTTTGACCTCTAACAGCACCATTTTCTCCTCCATATAATTTATATGGTCAAATAAAAATTGTTCAAGATATTTTTTTAACAATTTCTACTTAACAAAAATAATTTCTAGGAATAATAATAACATTAGTGAATGATTCCAATATAAATTATGCTTAAATAGTCTATGTTGATCTAAATATTGTACGATATAGGCATCATTTAACCTACCCCACTAACCTAACTATCCTCTTAAAATAAAGTAAACTAGTTAAGTTAGAGATATAGTTAATACCTAGATATATGATTATACAAGTATAGTCAATTTTATTTGAACCATTAATCATTAGTAAATTAAAGAACTAGCTTCAATAAACCAATAATTCATTTCATACTTTCTTAACATTAATCAACTGAGATCTTGCATAGTTAAAATTTAATTTTACTTTCTATCGATAAAACTAATGATAGACAAATAATTTTAAAAAGTCTATCATAAGAAATATTGTTTTTTTCAATATTTTGTTGTCATGGAAAACCATAAACAATTGAAAATACAAAAAAGTGGGGTTTAAAAGGTATACCTAAAATGTCTCCAAGTTCTTCTTAATAGATAATAAGCCTAAAAATACTAAAACATTTCAGAAACAGACATTAAGTCTTTTAACAGACGAATTCAGTCCATAATTTCATATTTAATGCACAAAGTTACATTTTAGGTGATGCAACTAAGCTAATAATTAGATATTTTGAAATTAAAATAATCAATTAATAAAAATACCCTTGATTGACTAGATTTGTTTAAAATTTACAAACAATAGTAGTCTCTAAAGAACATAGAACTGAATCTAATCTGTTAAAAGAATTTTTGAAAAAAAAAGTAAACAATTCTTTAACTATTATTAAATTTATAAGTGCCTAGTCAATCATATATATGGTTACAGTCTATTATATCAATGGTAATTATGGATTTATTTGAAATTATGTTGAAAAACTTGTGATCGATTCATGCTAAATGCCAACTCTTCACGCAAATAGAAACGTTAACAATATAATAATACATATAAATAACTTCAACATAAAATAAACTGTAGATAAACCTCCATATTAGAAAAGATTTATAATAAAAAGTTACACATGCAATATAATACTAACAATATGATGAACTACTTATTATAATACTTACACAGCAATCACACAGCAGCAAAAAGATTTATGAAGTATCAATATTTCTCATATCCACATTCACACACAGACCATTGGACGCAACAAGCGTCACCTAAAAAAAGGAAAGAAAGAGTCAATACTCAAAAATCCTCGATAATAGAAAAACTCTTTCCTCACAATCGCACACATTCCAATTTCATTTTGCTAACTGTTAGTTCAACAAGAAATAAATAAAAAAAGTGCAATTATTATTTTTTTAAAGTGCAAAAAACTAGTTAAAGTTAAAAAAAACAAGATAGACAAATAGATCATAGAGTCTCTCTAAACAATTTAGTGATTACAACGAACATTGGACAACTGACAATACACATGACCTAAAGGTGTTTACACAAGACAGAAAATCAGTGCAAATAAAAAAAAAAGTTCACTATTGTTTAATTAGTAACCTTACAATCATTTTGTTCAGTAACTGGTAAAATTCAGAACTTCTACAAAAGCATATAAACAAATCAACAGTTAGTTAAGTTCAACAATCAAATTTTCATTGTCTCAGAATTTCTTCCAAGACAAATACAGAGCTGCAGTTTCAGGAGAAGTAAAATTGGATATAGATACAATTGAATCAAAACATTGCTGTAAATTTATCTGAATATTAAAAGAAAACACTAATAACATGGCAAGGTTATAATTGAAAAGAAAACATTGAAAGACAGGTTAGGACAAATTATGCTATAACTATTTATTATTAATATTACTAGACTACGCGAACAGTGTATGACACATATCTAAATCTCTTAAATACAATAAATATTACCAAAAAACTTCTGACACTAAGTAGTTATAACCAATATCTTCCCGCGCGGTTTTGGAAGAAATAAACCCTCCCGTTCAGCACGAGGTCATTTTTATTTATTATTCACGTTGACGGGACAAAAAAATAATGAAATGATATAAAATGTATACGAGGTCGAAGAGCTCACCAATAAACTTACATTAAATCAATTACATGCACTGTCACACAAATGAAATACGTCGAAAAACGTACCAAACCACTCCAACCTAATGTTTTTGAACACAATAACAAGATGGCTGCGGTCCAGTCAATCACATTTGTCTACCACAATGCGATTGGATGAATTTTCTTCATTTAAGCCAATGAACAACTTCGTTTCATTTAGTCTATTTGCGTAGGCATGATATCATTTGGAACGCAATTTTTAAAATCTCAAAAGAAAGTTATTATTTTTTATGTTATATATATGAATACTTGTTTAAAAAAAATAATTGTACAGTATCACCTTTAAAGTATATTTCTCACAAAGTCTATGATGCAGTTATGAAAATATTATAGAAGGTTCCAATTTCCATTTCCACATTTCCATACCCAGTATTTGATTTTCCAGTAGTGTGAAAAAATATGGAAGCCTATAATACTAGTCTATAATATATATGAGTACAAATAATTAAGACTTCGCTGAAGTGTATTCAAAAAATCGCATCTCTAAGTGACATTTTATTCTGCATCCTAGGAACTAAAATATAAAACGAATCTTCATATAAAATTATTACATCCAAAAAAATGCCATGGTTTTTGTAACTCCGATCATTTTATAAAATTAGTATCAACCAAAGGAAATGATCAATTACAAGGAATATGGCATTGCTGATGGTCACAAAAGTAGAGTGAAGTTGAAAAAATATTGTACAAAAAGAATCAGTTTTATTATTACAATCATGTGACCACGAACTTATTCAATAAATTTACGCCTAAGATTAATAAGGTGGTTTTTGCTATAATGAATTTGAAGTAGGTGATTAATCTATAAACTGTCTATTTTATTAACAGGAAGTCAAATGTTAAGTTTGCTTGTACAGAATAAAATTTTAGTTTCCACTTTCTCTTATGTGTTGGGTTAATTGCAGAATTTTATATTACTCCTAAATCATTAATTATTCAAATAATCCTATACATTATGGAGTGGGTAGGAGGGGTTCATTTGTTACTCCCCCCCCACCCATTGAACATTTTTTTTTCTGACTTATGAGTAATGATCCGTGAAGTAGTTGTAGAACATAAAAGTAATAATTAATTATAGTAATAAAGTAAAATTAATTTACTCCCAAACTAAATGGCCACTGGAAAATATATTTAATCATCATTCACAAGACCCCCTGCCTAGCAAATTTTGGATGGGTGCCTATGTTTACACAATTCCACAGTAATAATCTCAATGAAATCATATTGGAGCCAGGATTTTTTCATTTTCATAGTAAATCACCAGGAGAGATTTATCTTTTCGTTTGCTCAGTTTCAAGACTTCATGGGATTCAGAGACATCAATCAAATTAAAATTTACCCAGCCATCTTCCAGATGGTTGGTTACCTCATGTATAAGGGAAGGTGATTTCCATTGACTGAGACCATACCCATTGTATTAAACTTTCCTTCTTTCAATTTTTATGCATTATTCACGAATGAATAATAAATAAAATGCATAAACATAAATAAAAAAAGAAATGAAATATATGATTGACCCTATTTTGAACAAACTTCATAAGCCTTTCCTCATTTACATGCAATGCAAAAAGCGTATAACATTTTTTATTAACTTTATCTTCTTTTACTAATTTATTAGGAGGGGGGTATTCAGAATGATGTACATTACTAAAATATTGTGTAGCAAAAACAGAATATATTATATGTGTAATTGTTTTAAAAATATAATAAAATCTAAAATTTTCATATTTGCTTGGAACTTCTAGTTTCTTACCAACAACTAGAGGAGAAAACAGGTAGGTTAACAAATGGTGCAGAAGTCTCCTGCAACACTGCAGAATGATCAAGGCCAAGCCCTTTGCTTAGGAATTTCCATCCTCCCTACCTATTTCTTTCAATATCTACATTTCACATTTAATACTCAGTAAAATCTAATGAGACTTGGAGACAACAGAGGGAGAAGACCGTCACTTCTGTCATGGACAGAGAGGATAGTATCCTAGAGTTTAGAAAATCTCAGAAATTCAAGCCAAGACCTTGAGTTCTGGATAAATAAGAATGGTGTTGGGAAAGGGGAGACAAAATACACTGTCTATAATGGGCCTACTTGCTACACCAGCTCTCCTTCATTTAGCCCACTGCTGTGAGAAAAAGCAAAAGGAAGGTATAAGCTCAAATCAAACTAACTGAATGTGAAGTGACGATTCCATGTAAAGGATCAACAGCTAAGACTGCAACACTCTCCCTAGAACTAGCTGAGGATAACAAAAGGAGGGTGTCTAAGGAATTGAATAAAGAACAAGAGCTTAAACCAGGGTCTCTGCACCAGTTGCAAAGAATGATCAAGGCCAGGACCTTTGCATCAAAGTTGTGACAATAACCTGCATTTCTTCAAACTCTCTGTGTCCAGTCGGAGGTTTTTAAACAGTCTGTCACAGATAAATTTGAGAAATGGGCTGGTATAATAAAGTCTTGATATCAATCGACATCACATTTTTTGTTCCACATTTGCTTCTAAACAGAAAAACATACTGCGACTACAACCTGAACTCAATGGAGTCCAGATAAACCTGAGTGAGGATTTTACACTGGACCACAAATTACAGAGGCCTACCCACAAGGGTAAAATAGCAGATATACATTCAATTGCCTTTGGGCCTGTTAACTACAGTCATAAGACCCAGGGTCCTAAATACATTCATAGTTTTGAGGTGTATAGCTAGTATAGATAGACCCATAATAAAACTGGAGAAACCGCTAAGATTAGCCTTTCAAATGGTCATGGCTGCAAAGTGTATACAACTGAAGCAATGAAGGCTATGTTAAATCTCCCACTATTACACTTGAGTCACTCAGGATCCTTAAACTATCTACATACTAAACAGATCACAAACTCCAGGGTCTCAACAGCTAGAAGATGGGGCTTCTCATGCACCCAGATATTCAATAAGAAAGTCCATGTATATGAAAAATAGTTTTGAAATACACCTATTCAATCTCAACAGATTAAATAGCATATGCCTACTTAACAAAGGGATCAACAGCTAAAGAGATAGCTCTCTAACAGTACAGCACTAAGAATCTGGAATCTGGCAGAACAAGAAATGAGAAGGTGGGCAAGAGGGGGCTCTGTGAGTAATTGTAATACACTGGAGGGGATATGCAGAATAACCATAAGTCACATAAAAAGAAATATCATAGCACTATAGGTGAAAACAATACATATTCATAATTAAGTACCTCAATTCATGTTATATTCTGTAAATTAAAACTAATACCATAACATACATAATGAATTTTTTGGGGAAAGAATGTTGGGAGGACTTTTCCTTCCATAAATTAAACCCACTTAATAGCAACAACTAAGGCCTGTCTGTTCGTTTCAACCTCAAGACTATCATAAGTTTTCCATCATTTCTTCACAAATATGAACACTCAGATAAGTTCCACGGAATTGCTATAAATAATTAGTTACCTTACTTATCATGGTCTCGAAAAAGTAATGTAGAGAGGAAATGAAACATAAGATGCTGTATTGATGAGAATCAAATTAATAAATTAAAACTTAATATATGAAGCACTGTTGCTTTGCTGATGACAAAATTAAAATCTTTAGATTAAGAAAAAAACTATCCATAAGTAGTCAAAATTAACTAATCTACGATGATAAAATCAATATACAGCATTTTCATCTATGATTTTTTTTTTTAAATAGACTCATTATAAATAAATTAATGTGATGAATCACAATCGTAAAACATAACCAACTAATAGTACAATAAAAATTAATCAGAAAATTTCTAAGAGATTCTTTGGATTAATAACAATCTATGGATAAAAACAAATTATGTTGCAACGTGAACACTATTTATTATTAAATAACTTATAACTAAGTTCAATTCAATTGGTAAAAATACAATAGCACTTTCAGCTATGACAATATTGGAGGAGTGATATTCCACAACTTCTAAATTTTGGGTATTATCATGTTTCCTATTATTTGAAAATATTGTATATTTTTTAAGGCAGATAATAAACCTGATTGTATAAATTTTATTAACTAATACTAACATATAACTAAAAACATTTTCTAAAAAAACAGACATTCAAAAATTCCAGTCTCATATTCTATTGTTTTATTACACTAATTCCGTTACATGAAAAGGGTAAATTACTGAGTTAATTCAAACAAAAAACAGATTTTAATAAAATGAATACATGAGAACTAATTTATACAAGAACCTGACGATAAAAAAAAAGAGAACTCATTAGAACTAACAATTCCGTGTAATGAAGAAATTTTTAATAACACTTTATATTTAATATTCATTTCATATTACAAGCATTACAAAAAAAAGTATATTACAACATATTCATGCATACACATGTTCATGAAACTTAAAACTAAAAAATAAGACTGTAAAAATATCAGGTAATATATACAGACAAATCATAGCAGTCATTATTTTTCCAGACTAATTAAATGATTAAAAGTTCCAATACAAAATATAGATGTACTACTTATTGTTATACATCTCAATTTAGTTAACTATTCCTCGAAATATAGTTATTATCATTAAAAAGAACAACTTCAAACAAAAGGTGGGGAACAAACTAAAATTGAAATTTAATAAAGCTAAAGCTAAATGTTCTCTAACAAAATTTGAATTGTGTAAACCTCATAGGCTACCAAAGCTCGCTTTAATAAACACTCTAATTGAATCTAAGGAATAAACTAATACATTGGCTTATTCTGAATTACTTAAGTAGTTTTATGTTTGCTGTATTACTTAATCAAAGCATAATTTATTATGTCAGGAATTCAGATGATTATACATTACTTAAGAAAATTAGAAATGATGAAAGAAATGTCTTAATAATGAATTCTGTCATCAAATATAAATTTAAAAATCTATTCATTTTAAAAATAAAAAAGAATAACTTTTCTATAGATTTGTTTTCAAACAGTAAAAATAGCCCATTCAAATATTTTAAAAATATATCGAATAGTACAAAATTAATATAATTAAGAAAGGATGCCAAAGACAGGTAAAAGTAATAATCAAAAGTAAGTGAAAAAATTATAAAATCAAATAAAATTTAAAATAGAAAAATACAAAGAATCGACCAGGAGCCTATGTTGTTATACAAAATACAAGTTTATTTATTCCAAATTTAAAAAGGCAAATAAAGAAATAAATATTTATTTGTGAAAAAGGTTATTCCAATAAGGAACTTATACAACTAAAAAATGAAGAAAACAACGGGAATAAAGGTGCTCCATTTTAGTGAAAGGCAATTAGTCCAGAATTCAGGAGTTTCTGGATCTTTCGAGCGATGTCCGGGTTCTTCAAATGGCTGTAAATGACAAATGTATATTAATTACTAATCTGTAACAACGCTACATCCTTTGGTAATAACATGGTAAATATAAGAATAACGCAAGGTTGAAATAGAAAATATTTATAAGAGGATGTTTATAGCAGGTGAGAGAGATTTACTTACTCTTGTAAGGCCTTGGGATCATTCTGCATCTGTTCCAAAATCAGCCTCATAGCCGGATCACTCAGTATAGCCTGAACTTCAGGGTCAGCCATTGCACGTTTCCTTACTTCTTCAGGATTAGAATTAACAGCTACGGAACATTGCTTGTAACCATCGAGTGCTTCCTACAATTTAATATCATAACAATTTGTCAATTATCAAAAAATAAGGAGTTTAGTTCAATTTAATCCATCTTAATATAACTATATCCCATAACTTTCGAGCTTTGTTAAAATATTAGTGAGCCAACTTTTATCAGATATAATTATATGCCAAAGTAATATGCAGAAAAATATGTGTATATAATATGTGCTACAATTAACAACTGATGATAATTACTGTTTAAATTTAAACATTACAAAATGTAGTTATAATGTATATATAAGGAAGAAAAATAAGGTCACCTGTGGTCTAGTGGTTAGCGTAACAAACTACTAAGCCTAAGATCGCGGGTTCGTAGCCCGGGAGGTGACCCAAGGATTTTTTTAAGGAAGTAAAAAATGTTTAGCTACGCCGTCCTTTGGAAGGGACGATAAACGGGGGTCCCGAGCCTGTACAATCTCAGGTACTCGTTAAAAATCCCAATCCTAATTAAAGCTGGGTAGGCAAAATTTAGAGCTCCCACTGTAGCATCGTCCGATTAGCCATAGCAGCATAAAGTGACGTTAAATGAACAAACAACAAACAAGGAAGAAAAACATAGGAATATTTTCATAAACAAATATTTGTAAAATACAAAATTTTTCATTTTGTTACTTTCTAGGGGGTACCCCTTGATCACTTAGTGGCAAGCAATTTTATAATTGTTCAACTCACATTTTTGAATAATTGGAACACAGTTTGTATTTTTCTCATTCTTAAAACACATTCTTGGCAATCTCCTTCAATAAATTTCAATTCTCACTCCACAATTTTTATTTTATTTTTTTATTTTATTGAATTGTACAACTGTAATATATACATCTAGTACAAGGGCTATATGACTAACTAGATACATGAAAGGACATGTAGAGGCACTACCAACTGGCAGCACTCTAATAACATTTCTATAATAGAAGGTCCCGAGGCCATCTTCTTTTCAGACGCCTAGGAGGATTGTCCGGGATGGAATTGGATGCAAGGATGGAAACTAGTGGGTTTGGATGGGCCTGGAGTTTATTATGGAATGATAGGTATCTGGAATGGGCTAAATCGGTGACATATGGAACGTTAAGGTCATTATGGATGGTTTTATTTGTGACAAAATAAGGAGCGTTTAGGATTTTGGATTGCAAGGATTGAATACGAGAGGAATTCAATGGTTTGGTGGAGCCCCTTAGTTCAATTCCGTAAGTCCATATAGGTCTTAAAACATTCACATAAATAAGTCTTTGGTAATTGATCTAAAGTGACTCCACAATTTTTTTAATTTTTTTTTTGTGTGGATACAATTTTAAACTGAAAACACAAACACTATTTTTTACTTAGATTTTATACAGCACATTGTTACTTTTATAAGGCACTTTTTGTTTTTTATTGGTTATTTCTAGCCTAATAATTTGGTCCATACTTATGACTTTAGTTTTAAGATAGTTTTAACTTTGTAAAAAAAAAGGACCCAGAAGTAAGTATTTTGGACAGTTTCATAGAATAGTGTATGTACATTCAGTTCATTGAGTTTTAGTTCATGATAACCAATTCATAAGATATTATATTCCAGTTTTAAAAAGATTTAACTATAGATTTATTCAAAAAAAAATTTTCTACTTTTAATAACTCAGAAGTGTAGTTAGTTATTCCAATTATAATTGAATTTTAGGCCTTGATCATTTAGTTCTATAATAATAGCTCAAAGCCTACAAAAACATACAGTCTGAAGGCCCATAATCAATTTTTAACAATTATAGTTCGTTTATAACCTAGGCAACTGGGATAGTAATTTTTTAAAAATTTTAAGGAGCAACGAATTCTCAAAAACTGTTGAAACACTTAGGTTATATTGAGAAAAAGTGAAAGCAACAAAATTTAACTGACTATTCATGAACAATAGTTTAGAATCCTAAAAGGGATTTAGCGTTTCATGAAACTTGTAGCATTTTAAGGGTTATGAAAGAAAAAACCATAGACAGATTAAACAAAAATATTGTGGATTAAAATCCTTACCGCATTAGTAGGGTCCATGTCCAATGCTTTTTGATAAGCGTTAAGTGCCTTACTTGGTTGTTGCATACCTTGTAAAATTTTACCTTTCCTAATCCATCCTTTAACTGAAACAAGATAAATAATTTTAGTTTTAAGTTGGGTGTGCTGGCTTGACACTTAATGAATACAACTTGTTAATATTCTTCACTTATACATATATTTTAATTTATTTTATATTTTATATATATTGGTTTATGTACATATATATTGGTTTCTACTTATCTTGACTGTTGTGGAAATATATTGTTTATGGTTCTTGAGTTTCAGTCAGTTATTTCAACTTCTTAGGCGACGTTTCGAGACTAGGTTAGTCTCATATTCATATGTGTTATGCTAATAATAAATAGTCTAATATGATTCAACAATTAAATAAAACTGCTGTTCCTAAAAATCTATTACTTATTCGTTGATCATAGCTAATGCAATATAAACATTCTATGATATATTGCGAAATAAGTGATTGATGATAAATTGATCAATTCTTTGGAACTTGTAAGTATACCCTATCCTATTACAACTTACACGTGTCATTTTATATTTATTTTAGTGTGCTATTTAATGTTTTTACTAAAAGCTCATTTTTTCACTGTCAGGGCATGAATATGAGACTAACCTAGTCTCGAAACGTCGCCTAAGAAGTTGAAATAACTGACTGAAACTCAAGAACCATAAACAATATATATATATATATATATATATATATATATATATATATATATATATATATATATAAATATATTGTAATATATATCTTTTTTTTTAAAGAATTTTTTTTTCAAATTAATCCAACATAAAGTAAGAAAGCTATGCTTCCATAAGGGTTGTTGTGAAAAATAGCATGTTAGTCTCATCTACCCAAAACTGATAATTTAAACTTACTAAATTTAGGGTCAAGTCGAAGACATGTATCACAATCCTTGATTCCTAAGTCGAAAGCAGCTAGTTTGGTATAACAAGCTGCTCTGTTACTGTAATACTTGGCTTCGTCAGGATTTCTTCTTATTGCTTCTGAGTAATATTTAACGGCCTCGGCATAATCACCTACAAACAAAAATTAATAAAAAATACAGGTGAGGACTGTCAAATTTAAATTTGTTCTAGTCAATTTTTAAATAATGAATCAAAAATACATCACAATAAAATCTATAGGTCGTTCTTACAGAACAGATCAATTAATCTCTAACATGAATGTCGCTTATCATTGGTGTATTAGAAGTTTTAAAAAATTGAGTATGATACCAAACTTCAAAGAGTGTTATTTGTTCAACAAATTGATAATTATGAGCCTACTAAGTTAACTAACTTTATTTTTCAACTAAGTTAACTAAGCATTATGAACTTTTATATATTGAGAAAAGTTTGGATTGTAACGAAAATAACAAGGCATAATATAAAATGATATTTATATTGAGTTAAAATGAAAAATGTATATTGTGAGATGCTATAGAGGTGTACCTTGTACACAATAATAAGATATTACCAACCATCTGCAGCAACAAAATTAACTACCACGGAAACTTGAAATTTCTCAAATTTCGACTGTTAATGATATCAACTATTTAGTTGTTGAATGAATGCATACAGTTTACTATAACAAACATCAATTAAATATTTCATCATTTGTAAAAAAATAAATAGAGAAAGTAACAGCAGATTATAGCCTTTAATTAAAAATTAATAATAAAAGCTACCAAAAAATAAAGCAAAAAAATAACAAATTAAACTTATTATTACACTGCTCAAGTCAAAATATAATAATTACCATTTTTAAACAGCTCGTTTCCTTTTTCTTTAGCTTCTTCAGCCTTTACTGGATCTACGTATGCCTTCTTTTCAGCTTCCTTAATTCTTTTTTCTACATCAGATAACAGAGCTTTTATTTCAGGAGTTCTATGTTCTGACATACCTTTTTCATAATAAGTCTTAGCTTTGGACCAATCCTATAATCATAAATACAAAATAAAATTTTGTTCAGATTATTTTTTTTTCTGACAGAATTGGCTTAAATTCATTTGATAGTTAAGAAATCTATACCTCTAATTTTTTGTAAGCGTTTCCTATCCTAGTAAAAGCTTTGGCGATCAGTTTAAAGTCAGCTCTATTTTCTCTACCAATTTCAATTGATTTCTCACACTGACTTATACATTTCTCATACTCTTTCTGTTCAAAATAGACAGCTAAAATCATAAACTTAAAAATATAGACTTGAAGAGCTGGTAGAAGAATATAATCATTATGAGAACAGATTATTTTACTAGAATAAAGAAGAAATATATTATTGTACCTGCTATATTGTTATGATAAGTTATATCAGTAGGATTTAATTCAACAGCTCTATTGTAATGTTTTAAAGCAGTTTCAAAATCTTTCTTTTTGTAGGCTTCATTTCCCAAGTCTTTTTCTTGTTTGGCCTGTAAAAGGATTATTTGAAATATAAATAATATTGCAGTTTCATTTAATTAATTATATTTCAATATACTTATCATTAAAAAAAAGACCTTAGACAAAAGACAAAGCTCAATTGAAAAATATTCATCCATTTCACTATAGATAAAATTAAAAGTTAAACAAATAAGGATAATGATAATATGAATTAATATTGGTTTCATTATCCTTAATTGTTTAAAAATAAAATAAAATAATAGGGAAATAAAAATCATAAAAAAATAGGCTAATAAAATGGCAATAATTTTATAAGAATAAACTGAAACAAGGATTTCAACTGCCAATCCAAGAAATAGTAGTGAAACAGGTTACCAATAACTCACACAGCTATCACCATCTTGGAAGATTCGTAATTAATTACAAATAAAATGAAAAATGGATGTTTCTCAAAAATCCCACTCTGGCTAATTATAAACGTTATTGGAATCAGTGAAATACATGTGTTAGTCTAATAATGCTACTTGTTTTTAGTGGTTATAAACAGGTCCACAGTTAAAAATTAACTCAGTGGATGAAATGAGCCTGATGATAAGAAAATGTTTATGTCATAAATGAAACAAAGATCCAATATGAGAACCACGTTCTAGTTAAAAAATTGACATATGCTTGTTAATCAAATATATCCCAGACAAAAGAGAATTCTATCAAAAGTTACATTGGGAAAAGTACAAAAAATAGGAAAATATATTATTCAAGGGTCTCATGCCCCATGGAGCTAAGGAGATATTTTGATTAAAAATGGCGATTTGTAACATTTATTTCATAGGAAAAAATTTGTGATTCGATATAAAATAATTTTAGATGCAAAACTTAATTCTAAAATATCTGTAAATTCGAGAAGTAGACCAATTAACTAGGTGTTTTTTATCCAAACACCTCATTCTAGTTTGTTACAAGCACAGAACAGTAGAATAAATAAATATTTTTATCATTAATTAAGAACAGTAGAATAAATAAATATTTTTATCATTAATTAATCGTTATGGTAAACCATTGTTCAAAAACATCTTATGTTTTTACCTCACGTTGCTCAGGTGTGCTATCTTTATCAGTGTCATCTTTAGGTTTTGGAGGTTCCGGCGGGCTTGAAGATTTGGGGGGAGGATCAACATCCATTTTCTCAGGTTCATTATTGAAGTCTAAATCTATACCCATTAATACACCCATCGTTACAAGAGCTCTTTTGTCTGACATTATCAAGCTGCACAAAGAAAAAAAATAAGTAAATAAAAAAATATAGCTAGATTCATTGAGTATATTGTTAACATTGATTGTTTAATTTTATATATGTATTAGATCTCAACTAATTTTGGTAATATAGGATCTGAAGTTTCTTATTTTCTGCTGGTAAATGGTGGTGTTGCGGGCAAATTCACTGGTGGTAAACAAATATAATCAAAATTATCTGATTAGAAGGATCCCATTGAATAGGAATAAAATTCAAAACATTGCAATAAATCAGGTGAGCAAATAATGGCCAAGTGAAATAAGTTTTAGAATATAGTATGAAAAGAAGATCAACTTGCACCATAACTTAGAAATGGTCTTGGAATTATTAGTAAATATTTACCGTTACTGATGGGCAACAAATTATGTCCAATTGATTTATAAATAAATAATAAATACATATTTGTTTAACACGTTCACGCCGGTGCGTACCACATGTGGCCCACACTAGACTGTCTCATCCGGCGGTGCGTAGCACCAAATATTGTAGGATTATATTTTTAGTTAAGTAAGAAAGTTCGAGAAACTGCGGCGTCTCAAAGGATTTCTTTGAGACCAACAGTTGATGCGGTTTTTCTTGGCACATAAGGCGGACCCGAGTCGAAAAGCGCGGAACTTTCAAAAATCAAAGAAATAATAGCTGAAAATTAAAACATTTATTATTCAATAGATCACATAGATCACATTACTGTTATTCAATAGCTTCTCAGATATAATGAAGTTCAAGGTATAAAAAATTGCACTTCCAACTCAAAAATTAAGTCAATATGGACTGATGGTTTTATGCAGAGTAATAGGACAAGAATTGACCACAACAAAATGACCCCCAGTTACACAGATCAGATTTGTTTGAGTCTTTGGTCTATGGATGATGGGTCTGCTGTAATTTTTGCAGATGAATTTAGATTTTCTCTAGGATCTTCAGGGTGTGAAAGAGAGTTCTACTTTCTAGATGGAAATTTTACTAGAGCCAATCTTTGTAACGTAAGCTAGTGATGGCAATGATGGATAAGGGTGGAGAAGGATTTCAATGGAGAACCACGAAGAATTGGTATTAGTTCATGAAGGATATTTACAGCAGCTCTCGATACAAAAGAAATTTTGGAACCCTATGTGTTGCCTGCCTATCCTTGATAAAATCAGGGACCAACATACTTTAATGCATGATGATGCTTCCAGGCCATATGTAGCCAAGTTAAGTTTTTTCAACTGCATATCAGGATTTTAATCTGCCCAACCCATTCTCCAGACTTGATTCACATTGATTATTTATTGGATATCCTCGAAAGAATAATAAAAGCACCACATCCTAATACACATCAAGATCATAAAACAACTTCAGCAAAGAGACAGTTTATAATTGTAGATATTATGCTATTTACTAAACTAATAGGTTACTAAATGTTAATACCAAGTTATTTTAATAACTGTAATATACCTCAAGTCATTGGGATTGTTCCTTAGCTGTTCAATAAGTTTAATATATGATGGATCATCCAGAAATTCCTTTGTTCTAGGATCATTTCTTAATTTGGTATAAACATCTGCTGCAGAAAATGGGGGTGAAAAACCTTTAAAAAATATGAATGTTAATAATCTTTTATAAAAGTTGTAATGTTTTTATTTATTTCAAAATCTCATGCATATAATTATATAATGTTATACTGCCATAACACCTTTATAATGAAAATCAATTTCCAGTTTTTTAATGAAGGAAATTTACAAGAGTGTGAAATGGTGGGGGAAGGGCGAAATAAATAAATAAATTGTGTAAAATTTATTTACAACACCCCATTCCCATGACCGTACCCAGTCAATAATTTCCACATAAAAATTCACTAAACATTAAAATAGAGATAATATTTAATTTAAAAAAAAAAAGGAATAAAGAGATTAAAAAATTAGCCGGCACTTAAGAAACTGGCTTAAGTCAATTATGTATCCGAAATGACAATTTTGTGCAATTCTGATAGTAATGACAAATCTTTTTTCTTTTTGAAGTTGCTAAAGAATAATCAAGAATGAATATTTAGAAATTTTGACAAAAATTAATCATATTTCATTTATTAATGCAATTATTTAGGAAACTAATAAAAAAAATAGAACACTGTGGATAAAAAATTGTAATAAAACTTTAGAATAATCTCTCCCCTGCCAAAAATAAACTGATATCCTTTTTTATATTAACTATCACAATAATTAAAAGAAATATTAAATTAGTTATTAAATTGAGAAAATGAAAAACCAAAAAAAGGTAAAGGCCAAATTACTAATGATATTAAAATTCAGCAAAGAAATGATCTCTGGACACAATCACCTTACCCACACCTCAATATCTTTTTATTTTGTAGGTATAGGAAAGGGCACGGATTGGCGGAAGAATCTGTTGAAGTAGATGAGGCCTTAATAATTGGTACTTTTACTAGGGGGGTTCCATAACCGGAACATAAGAAATAAGTCAGCAACACCCTCTTCTTATCAAGATGTAACACAGAACAATTGATATCAAAAGTTTATCAAATAATATACCAGGACCAGGTCCAGTATAAGCAAGCAAAGTCAATAGATAAAATCAAGTTCTAATCTCTATGAACCAACTGTGATACAGAATTATTTTCACTAAAAGAGGCTTTTAGTAAACTATAGCACTATTACCAAGCAGTCAGAAGTGATATATTACAAGAGATCATTTCTGACCGTTTAAGATTGGTCGCTTAAAGAAACTGGATTAATTATTTATATTCTTTCTCACTTTTTCTAAATTAATTTTTCTTTTTCACTATGTGATAATCACTTTGCAAAAAAAAAATAAAAAGTAATTGTTGTTTACCTCCAGGCATTTCCATTTGAGCCTTAACTTCAAGGAGACCTTCTTTTAACTGAGCATTGTTCGGATCAAATTTTAATCCCTCTTCATATGCCTCGATGGCTTCCTTGTGACGTCCTAAATAAGCCAACGCACTACCTTTCCTTGAGTAGCCCTAAATAATCACATCATGATAACTTTAGAAGTAATGATATAAAATAAAAATATTAATAATACAATTCAAGATCTAAAAATATTATTATTATTATTTATCCACCACATTTATTTAAGAATTTGGTACAACTCTAGAACTATGTTCTTCTTATCTGTTGATGATGCCACACAAGACAAGTGTTACCTAGTAAAATTCATGGTAACTAACAGATTTATATTCGAGTGTAAACCTATACATATTCTAAAACAAAGTCATTGGTCGTGTTTGTTCGCGGTAAACTTAATAACTACTGCACGGATTTTCATGTGGTTTTCACCAATAGATAGAGTGATTCACCAGGAAGGTTTAGGTACATAATTTGTCGAGGCTTTGTGTAAATGGGTTGAAATATCGATGGGTTTCACCGAAGAAGCTGCTTGCCTAACCCGGTGCAATTATCTAACGTGCAAGATAATAAATTCGTGTAATAAGAAATATTTGATTTTGTTTTTATTTTTATTTAATAAAGTACATTAGCTGAGATGGGAAGAAAGAAAATCAAGACTCCCAAAGAAGCCTAACCAATGACATTCACGTGGTCCTTGGTGGCCGATATGTGAAAAAAAAATAAATACATTACATGTAGGCATAGTATGCCTTATTACCCGAGCAAAGCTGGGGTGGGTCGCTAGTCTAATATATTAAATTGTCCTGTCACAGAGTTTGTAACAAAACTCCTCCGAAACGACTTGACCGATTCTTATGAAATTTTGTGTGTATAATCAGTAGGTCTGACAACAGGATGTCAACTATTTTTCATAACACTAAGTGATAATTGTCGGCCAAAAGGATCGATTATGAGTCGATTGTAGCAGTGACGCTTGATGATGCTGAATTTTTGATATGTTGTAAGGGTATGTCTGAGTAGTGTAAATCCAAGTTTACAACTAAAAAAACGGACAGGAATACTTTCGGTGGCCGAAAAACTTCAAAATTTTCGGAGTTATTTCAGTTTTTGGCCTGTATCTCCTAATCGGTGTGTTTAAGAGAAAAAAAGCTACTATCTGGTGATTTCCGACAGACATAGCCATTCATTCCTTTTTATTTTGCCGATGAGATTAAAGCTCATTAATTAATTAAGATTCATTAAACTAATGTTTATATTTTATCAGTTAAGAATTTTATTTATTTATTATATACTACACTCAGATATAAGATGAATAAAATGTAAAATCAAAAATATATTCATTTTTTCCATTCATTCATTGTTTCTTTAAAATACCAATTTTAACATAATATTTTTTAAAACTATTACAACAGCCACAGCAACGTGTGGCCGGGTCAGCTAGTTTTTATATATTATAATCATTACTGCTTTAACTATATCTGTAAATAAATTATTATTCTTGCCAACTTCTATTCATTATGATCACTCAAGAGGAAAAAAAACTTTCCAAATCATGACCGGGAACTTATTTTAATTTGAATAGTTACTGTTTTAGTAGAATTTCCTTTATTACTGTCATTGTTTTACTTGCTTGAGGGATCAGCAAATCCCTTAGTAATCACTTTTGCATAGACCTTAAGCTATTAATTTTTTAGGTTATATTTCCCCAGACCAGAGTAAGTCAACATTAATAATTGTTTTAAATAATTAAAATTAAATTATTAGGTACTACAGCCACTTTACAGAGCCTCGCCTCCTTCAAATGCCTTTGCCAGTTGTATTTATTCTACTTAGCCAACGTAGGGTTCGGGCTTCTTCTGACACACCATCCAACCAGTTTATTTTTATCCTTCCTAATTCAGTCTGGTTTTTCTTCTATTAGTTTTCTAGGAATGTCATCTATATCCATTCTAGCAATGTGACCTGCCATACCCAATCTAACGAGCTTAATTACTTTAACTAAATCGAGTTTTCAATGCAGATTCTGGATTTTTTCAATACTGCACCTTCTTCAGCCTGAGGAATCCTGCTTTGCTCTATATATCCTTCCACAGATCTAATGCTCTAATGCATGCAGCAATAATTTTAATAATTCCAATGAATTATCATGGGTTACCAGGACTGAACTAGGTGGTGATGCCACAAGAGCAACTGGTGACTGGCATATATAACATCCGTTTATAGAAATTAATGCTGTATATAACATCTGAAAATAGTTTTATTTATACCTGAAATATATGAGAAGCGAGGAGATGGTGGACTGGAAGATCTGAGTAAGGTAGGAAATAGTTGGGGGTGCAGTCAAATAAAACACTAAATAAGTGGTTACTTATTTATTATGTGCCGACGTTTCGACCCATTTTGTGGGTCATCTTTAGGGCTAGTGGAAGCTGAGGCTAGACTTATTTAGTGTTTTATTTGACTGCACCCCCAACTATTTCCTACCTTACCTGAAATATAGTTTTATTGTGCATACAAATTTTGATGTGTCATATTGAAACATTCTAAACAAAGAAAGGTTGAACTAGCACAGTATTCACAACTTTTTACTTAGGTTTTTTGAAGACAAATTTTCCTAGTTTCTTTTATTTCTCTTGATAATGTGTGGCATTGAACTTGTTTAACAAAACATTTAGTTACAACAAATTATGAAATATCACAACTGTAGTGGCTTTAAATGATAATATATTTCATTCAGATAATATATCACAATTTTTAACTGAGTAGCCTTAATTTACATAATAATGGGGTGTTAGAAAATGAGGAAAAGAAATAAAGAGATATTTTCAAAAATGGCACAATTTAATATTTTATTTTTTACTCTTATTAAAGTCCTATAGTTAAATGAGTTATATTTAAGCTTCAAGTAAGTTATAATCTCTAACACTAGCAAGAGAAATAAAGAGAACCAACCCCAAGATAGTCCTTGCCAATCGAAGATTGAGTTAACAAAAGATAGCGAATGAGTTTATATTGTTTTTATGCAAATCATTTCAAGACCATCCTCAGCAACAAGTGATAACAACAACCAGAGATTAGGTACGGTAAGAAAGCGACATGATACATCTGAATCAACAAGGAACTAATTTTGCATCCAGAATGATCAGTTTTACATCAAGAGTAGGTATTTAAGAAGTCGTTAGTTTTACTAAAAGAACTAACTCGTTAGTAAGGTCAAAATGGATTTATATACCAATAAGCGAAGCTATGTTCAATATCTATTCAATCCAAACCTTTCTGGCAAAGAACCTGATTACTAGCTGAATAGCAAATAACCCCATAAAAATATCTTCAAGACAATATTTGTTAAAGAGGATGTTTGTATTCGATAATTAAAATTAATAATTCTGGAATGAAAATTTAAATTTGACAAAAGGTGTCATCACCTCTATTCATCAAGCATACATGTTTAGTTTCCTATTATAGAAAACACATTCAATGAGAATAATAACTACCTACTTATATATTCGGCATATAATTATAAGTTCATAGCAACTCTCAAAACACCATGTAACTAAAATATATTTTTCAAAACTTACCTTTCCCCAATCAGGTTTCAATTTAACAGTCATTTCAGCATCTTCTAAAGCTTTTGAATATTCACCAGCTTTGGCATAAGCTGCAGAGCGATTGCTGTACAAAACATGATTTTTACTATCAAGATTAATGCCTTGCCCATAAAATTCTACTGCTTCAAGAAATTTTCCTTCTTGGAGAGCAGCATTTCCTTTTTCTTTCAACACCGTGACCTACAAAATTCAAAATACTTATTAATAAGATTCCAAACTTCTGAACCATTGTAGTCACATAACCATTGTATAATCAATATACAGAACAGCATGGCTCAAAATAAACTTAGGTTAGTTAATAAGTTGAACATTTTAAATAATGCATCATCATACTAAAAACACTAAATGTATTTGATAAACATAATTCAAAACCTGAAATCATAACCATGTGATAAAAGCCAAGTGACAAAACAGTAATTACTTTTCTATCTTTTTTTAAATTTTCTTCAAAATACGATTGGTTTAAATTAATATATTAAATAGATATTTTAGAACAAAGTGAATATTATAAAGTAACAAGATAAAACGAAATACACACCTGATCCATGACACCGGTGATTAACAACTAATAATTCTGGAACCTTCTGGGCTCGATTACTAAACGAGAATCATCAAATAATGATAGTACAATTTGATAAACTGAAAAATATTATCCTTGCAATTAATTTTTTTTTTGGCAATTAACGGATTTTAATTATAGTTAAGAATAAAATAATATTAAGTCAACAAATGGCGAAAATTACAGAAGAGATGAATGTATATACATCAAACATAAGAACATAATTACTATTTATAATTTTGTAAATAATAGCGATGTATGGTTAGTTTAAAACTGTTAAAGTGATGCTTCTTGACTAACAAAAGTCATTTTTTATAAATAATCTAAAAATATTATTTTTGTTGCTGAGGGGAGGGGGGGCTCCAAAGTTAATCAAGAATCAGCTATTCGACTAAAAAGATTATACTTTTCTTATAAAGATATAATTTATACTTAAAATAATGTTCATTATTTTAACAAACAAAAAACTGCCATTAAACTAATTTAAAAAATAAAGAAAAATAGTTGATTAATTTTAATATTTTTTTCTCAAAATTTCTTTCTGAGATGCATATGTTTTGTAAATGATAAATTAGAGCCAACATAAAAAAAATATAAGATTTGATAAACGAATTTTGTAGTCGTTTACAAGCAAGGTTCGTAGAATAGCTACGAACGTTCGATTGCCAGGAAAACGTCCGACATTCGATATCGGTATAAAAAAGTGAATGACGTTTTTTTTTCCTCTTTGAATTTTACTGAACCCTATCTGTACACATCAGGGAAAGTAATTAAAAGAAAAATATATATATATCCATAGGAAAGTACATTCTTTCGATATTAGAAGAATGTGGTACTCTTTCGATATTCTGAGAATATCGAAAGATCCTTCCCATATTTCACAGATGGCTGATATCTAAATTTTTGATTATGTTATGAACCCTATCTGTACACATCAGGAAAATTAATTAAAAAAAAAAATATATATATATGGAAAGGAAAGTACATTCTTTCGATATTAGAAGAATATGGTACTCTTGTGTGATGATTGTGATGATAATACAATTTTTGGAATACAAAAAATTAATTGGAGTATATAAAGTTAATAAACTTGCTATTCTTTATTCTTGTCAAATGTATAATCTAACAATAGCTTCCACCCTTTGTGGAAGCATGCAGGAGACCTGTAATATGAGTCAAAATGTTGGCTTTTAATAAATAGTTTTTAATAATTTGTGATTAATTTCTTTACCACCTCATTGAGCATCTTATCTTTAATTATCTAAATAATTAAATATTCAAAAATGTTTTTAAATTATCACAATTTACAACTACACATACATTACTTATTAAGAAACCGAAATACTTCTAACATTCTACGATTATACACCTCATCATGACAACTATATACTTTAAATAAAACAATGGCAGAGTAATCTATTAAAGTAATTTGTATTCTTACAAAAATTTGAAGGCTTTATTAATTAAAAACATTATTCAGGAGAATACAAGCAGTAACTTTTCACAAAATCTGAAAAAAAAAAATAGAATTGAATAAATAGTTTAATTCCAGTACTCAGAGCTAGAGCACTGAGTTGCCATGCCGGAAATCCTGGTTCAAATCCCGCTGCAAGCCATGACTTTTATTTAGTCTGTTTGCAGCGGGAGATGGATCATATAGGATCTAGGACCCTCCTGGGGCTCACCCAGCCTCTATAAAATATTATAAAAATAGGGTACCCAAAATAAGGAGGGAAAATCTGGCGGTTGAGCGTGACCTAGGGAATGGCACCTCCTTGCAGAACCGTTGTCCATGAAACAGTACAGTCTCTACCATGTACTGAACCCCAGACCCGTTCACCGGTTATAGTGGTACAGGTTTTTTTTACTAGGTGTGTCCCAGGAGGGTTCTAGATCCCATAGGATCTACCTCCAGCCGCTAACAGATTAAATAAAAGTCTGCCAGCGAGTAGGATTTGAACCCAGAACATTGCGCACAGCGAATCAGCGCTTTGCTCCCATTTATTGACAAATAGGTGAGATGACAAATGCGTAGACTTGTGCAGTGTTTTTTATTTGAGGGAGGATGAACCATACGCTAAAATAAGGGGGGGAAATCTGGCAGTTGAGCGTGACCTAGGACAAGTCACCTCTTAGCAGAACTGTTGTCCATGAAACAGTACAGTCTCTACCATGTACTGAACCCCAGACCCTTCATAGTTGTAGTGGCACAGGTTTTTTTTTTTAATTCCAGTAGTACCTATTAGATTGTGCAAGATTTTTCAACTGAAGATTCCTATATAAAGATCATTCAAATTTCTTTAACACTAAAAGCTATTTTCAAAAAATATATATGAAAAATTTCCTGAGATGGGGAGATCAAAGAAAGGAGTAAGTTTTTAACATTAAATGCACATGTTAATTTTTAAAAAAGCAACTTGTTCTTCCTCAATATGTTTCCAAAGCAAAAGAAAAAGGGGTAAGGTCTAATTTTGCCAGAAACATGACAGTTGGTGAACCGTTTCTGAAGAAAATAGATTCAACAGCAATGATAAATAGAAATGACTTGGAACAAATGGCTTGATTCTGTAAATGTATCAAACTTGAAACTAATCTTCATAAACTCATATCACCGACAATGAGTTCAGATTTTGAGGTGTTTAAATCAAATTTTTTAGAAAGTTTAATCATCCTCCAGAGCTCATGAAATGCTCCCAACACTTCCTCTACAGTCCTGAGGATCTGGTAACAACTGAAATGAATTAAAATGACATCTTCTTAGACAGAAAATTTGGTTTTTTAATTTTGGAATGTCCAGGCACCATCACCTCATAAAATTTAGGGATTTTATTAACAATTTTTTCTTTTAATTCAAGTTTTTAATTTATAAACATTGATTTACAGACTTGTAACAAACATAAACATTTTATTTTAAGTATTTGATTTATTAATATTGGTTTACAGACTTATAACTAAACAAAGACCTTTGGGGGAATTATTTTGAGCACATTTCCTGAAAAGTTTATCAATAATCATTGTAGCACAAAACTTCCCTACAATCCTAACAAAGGAAGCAATACTTTACTGGGAATCTATACTAAAGCTGGCAATCTCCTCTGTGTTTGTTATTTAGAGCATTTATTTTAATATTCCAGATCAAATCCTGTTAAAACATTTATTTCCACTTTTTTTATTCAATTAGAATAAGGTTTAGAAATTTCAAATAGTGAAATTATATATAAATGATCATTTTTACAATATATTCTGATAATTAGGATAAGGTAGAGGAAGTATACTGTCTGATCAAAGTCGAAACAATTTTCAATTTTAACAACTCTCATATCAATGCCTTTGTTGATAAATATGTTAGGTGAAAATTTTTCAAAAGTGGGTTTAATGGATTTTTAGATCATTCAAATGGAGATTAATACAGTGCACAAATGTTATAAGCAACAGATGATTGGACAGTTTTCAAATGTGTTAACTGCCTAAAAATTAAATATTTGTGCTGCAAATGTTGTAAGCGAAGTTAACTCATTTGGACATCATACAACTCGTGTACAAATGTGTCAAGTGTCACTTACAACAGTTGGTTTTGTTGTGTTGGCGACATAGGTATCAAGTTTAGTCTACAAAACTGGAAAGTTATCATTAAGTTTGTTATTCAAAACCTGTCCTTTTGAAATTGAAATTGAAATATATAAAAAGGACACACCCGGCTTCCTTCGCACATCTCATTACAAGGGATGCACCTCTGATATGCCTTAGGTGTAATAAAAATCTTTGTTTCAGGCATATGTTTTTGAGGAATACTACTCCAATAAAAAACACTAAATCAGCTCAAAATACCACTCGATGTTAGAGAAGCACTTAGAGACAGCATCTGAAATCGACAAAGTGGTGAAATTCATTACAAACTGTAAATTGATTTTCAATATTTGATCATCTATTGTCCCTGCTATAGATGCATTCATTGTTTTTTCAGATTGCTTTATTTCCTTATTATAGATATATTATTTGTTAGTATGTATGTGTATATGAATATACTTTTTTTTTTTTTTTTTAAAGATTATGAATTGTAAAAATCAAAAATCTACAGGCGTTGATGACCCTAGGGTTTTACGCCTCTAAGCAACAACAAACAAACAAACAAACAAAATCTTTCCATGATGTATCGGTTGTATAAAGAAGTTTGTATTGAAAAAGATAAAGCTCATGTATCAGAGTATGTATACAGGAAACTATTTAACGAGTTGTCTACGCAAAGATTTTTTTTGTTCCGGAAAAGGATCAGTGCTTTTTGTGCAATGCTTACCAAATCAAAAAAAAAATCCACTTCAACAAAAGTTCAGTGCACCGAACCCTTTATCGTACCTAAAGAAGATGGACTTGTTGGAATTGTTGAATAAAAATGTGATTCCGGGAGATTATCGTAATTACATAGAACAATTGCCATCGACTTCACGACCGGTTAGGCACAGACACGAGGAAGCAATAGATTCTGGTGCAGAAAGTGATTTTCTGCAATGAATGATAATTTTCTGACAAACTTCTTTTTTTTTAATAACATTAAAAACACAAATAAAATTGTAAATATAATTATTTAAAATTTCTACATTAATAAATCGTTTTACTATAGTATTATTGGTTTTATTCTTATCCTATTAGACTATTTTTGGTTTAAGTAATATATCATTATTTTACAATATTTTTGGTTTTATATTTTTGATTGAAAATTATTTGGGTATTTTACCAGTTTCAATCACTAAAAGACACCAAAATGTGATAACTAAAAAGATGGTAAGTGAGGGTCAACAGAGTGCCAGATGTGGTAAGCGAGTGTCATCAGCGTGCCAGATGTAGTAAGTGCACAATTTGATGAAATGTTTCCTTAAATTTTGCTCAAAATGGAACCAAAAAACTAATGTTCTCCAAATTATTGTTTTAAGTGACAATGTAAACTCCGGTAATTTCGAATAACTCTTATTCACTAAATAAAATGAAGTTCTAATACCAGTTTTGGAACTTCAAACTTTCAAATTTGAATCCTGTAAAATCTTGTTTTCGGGACTTAACACATATTTGAACTAAGGCATCGATATTAGACTTTGATGAACAATTAATCAATAGTGCTCTTCAGCGGATTTCTTGGTTAATCCAAGAGCAAACACTTTGGCCTGAACATCCATCATACAATTTGTTGGGCATTCCTCCAGGGAGAAAACCGGGAACAAAGGGAGGATTGTACATCTCCCCATCATAGCCAGGAGACTTACATACTCGGTTTGTAGTCTTCATTCTCTGTAAAGGCGAATGCCCTTAAACCCTGTTACACTATGCAACTTGGTCGCCGGCAAACAACCTGAAAGGCACCTAGGGTCGGGCGCAAAAAGACGCCAGACCCGCAATGTACGTTTTATGAGTTGGGTGGATCCACGAGTTCGTCCGGTTTTTGAAGAGTGAAATAATAGAAGGGGTTTTTTTACGCAGAGAACTAATTTTATTCAATAATATATTCGGTATTTTTATTAAAGACCTCTTGCCATGTTTCCAAAAGTTTCATTTCGCTCTCGTAAAACATTTGGAGCTTAGAAGCAAAAACTGATCGAGATACTTGTTTACATCTCTCTTTTCAGCGAACGATTTCCCGTAGAGGGAGCTTCGGTAGGACCGGCATAAGTGGTACTTGGATGGTGAAAAGTCCGGAAATACGGTGGGTGTAATAAAACATCCCCCCCCCCCAAGTTGCACAGTGTAATTACTGTGGAGTGTGGTCTGGCGTTATCATGGTGGAATGCAGCTTTGCGATTAAAAAGCTCTGGACGTTTCTATCGCAATGCTTGGTCCGATTTCGTTAGCCACGTGTAGTAGATCTTCAAACCAATCTTTTTTCATTGTGGAAGCTACTCGTATGGAAAGCAAAATCTTTTTCACTAGTAAGCTCATCAGGAGTTGTATAAAATCTCCTTTGTACTACATTGTCGTAGATGATCGACTTTTTTCACCTGTCACTTCCCTTTTGAGAAATGAGTCCCTTTGGTGGCAGTTCAGAAGAGTTGCGGATTGATATTCTCGCCAGGTTTGTCTCAGTCAGTTTGTGTGGCACCCCCAAAAATGGAGGCGGGATAGATAGTCAAACTGTTTTAAAAGCCTTTTAATGGTTCCAAAACCTATGTTCAGTGTTTCCACAATTTCTCGTTCCTGCAGCGATCTGTATTTTCCATTGCAGCCTTGATATCACTTGAACCAACATCTGTGAGCTGACCGCGGGGGGATGTATAGGGGGGGTAGTATGGGGCAATTCCAGTCAATATTACTATGAGACCTACTGTCCTAAAGTTAACCCTTTCCAAGAAATTCCATATTAAAGAATTTTGCAAAACAATCCTATTTAAAATCTTAAAATAGCTATAAATTCTAAAAATTGGTCTTTCTGGCCCATTTTTTTTTTGTTTTGCAACAAAGATACTCTAAATAAGGAATGTTAACAGTCAAATCTTCGTAATTGTTGGTATCTTAAGCGAAAATCGTTAAACAAAAGCATTAAATGAAAAAAAATTGCTTATAAAAAATCGATTTACTCAAAAAAGTCCCCCTAAATTGTTACGTACATAATAACTAAAATATGTCCACGTTTCATTACCTTTCAAATGAGATATTGATATCAAAAATCGGTTAAGAAACCAGGAAGATATGATCAACGGATAATGGAAAACCCGGGTAGAGCCCGAGAACAAAGGCTCCCGAGAACAAAGGGCTTCGACGCAGGATTCAAGCGCCTTGCTTTGCCCCTCCCTGCCTCAGCCCGCTCTTACAGAAAACAGGGCACAGTCCAGGGTCGTCGGAAAAGAATAAATTACAAAAGTCCAGGAAAAAACCATGTATTTAGAAAAATCCAATCTGAGAGCAGGTTAGCTAAGAGAGCACATCTGAACTCAGTAAACCCGTAAAAGCGGACTGAGGCAGTTCCTGCGTCGGAGCCCTTTGTTCTCGGACTCTAACCGGGTTTTCCATTTTTCATTGATCATATCTTCGTGGTTTCTTAAACGATTTTTGCTTTTAATATCTCATTTGAAAGGTAATGAAACATAGATGTTTTTAAATTATTACGTATGTAATAATTTAGGGACTTTTTTGAGTAAATCGACGTTTTAGAGGCAGTCTATTTGAAGATTTGACTATTAACATACCTTATTTAGAATATCTTTGTTGCAAAACAAAAAAATGGGCCAGAAAGAACAATTTTTAGGATTTATAGATATTTTAAGATTTTAAATAGGATTTTTTTGCAAAATTCTTTAAGTAGAAATATCTTGGAAAGGGTTAGCTTTAGGACAGTAGGTCTCATAGTAATATCGACTGGAATTGTCCCATACAATCACCCCTTAATGGCTTCGCCACTAATTACAGGTCACCCTGAATAAGAGAATTATTTACCTCCACCTGGACGATTTTCTTCCCCTAGTCTTATAATAGTCTGTTATTATATTTTCATTAACTGGTTGAAATGACTAATTGAGGTATTGACATTAAAAAGGTGGTAATTATTAAATATAATTTTTTTTTTCATAGAAAGAAAAGTAAGTCAACATTGGGAATAGTCTGGTTTCTATGAATGATAGTATTTATTATTTTTCAATTGAAATGTTTATTTTTAATTGTTGTAACAGTTTTTTGCTTCATTTCAAATTGTCCAATTCTTCTTGTAATATGAATCTTATACATACATTTCAAAAAGTGGGGGGAAAAGAAAAAAAGCTCATTAACAAATCCATTATACAATAATTAACTGAATAGAAAATTAATCAAATGGTCATGCCATTAAAATAAGACCCATCTTATAACTGAAGAACTGTGATGGCTTAGAAAAATCTATTCTTAATGAAAAGAGAACTTCTAGAGGCTAGTCATTCACAGAAGCCCGCAAACGATTAATGTACAAATTATATCTGGACCTTAACTAATAGATAAGGAAAGAAAAGCTAAGAACAGCTTTTAACTAAGACCATCTAGGAATAAGTAAATCAAACATCAAAAGGACAAGAAAAAGTTTAACAATTTCAAGACTATACTCCAGCTTGAATGAGGTAAACAAACAAGTGTATTACTCTTCCCTTAATGTACAAGTATATGGATAGATCTTCATTAATTAAATTACATAAACTAACAATATATATCAGAGTATATTTGAATACTCTCCAACTTTAGAAGAATATATAGCAGACAAACGAGTAGAGGAGCAGAGCAAAAGTTTAAGCATTCAAAAGATCGTTAAATGATTATGATTAACAGATATATATGCCTTTTGATTTCTTATCATAGACACTTAAAAATGATTAACATATATACATGCCTTTTGATTTCCTATCATAGGCACTTCAAAATTATTCAGAGGAAAGAATCTGTCTACACCAGATAACATACGTTATGAGAATTATCAGTGAAGTAGTAAAAGTGACACCGGCATACAAACAATTTCCTAAATAAATAATTGATAAATAAAATAAGTGAAAGTACTAGTTGTAAAACATGTAAACCTCTTACATGTACCATTCCTAATGTCGTAACTCAGGTTTTATGAAAGTGGTAATGGGAGATTCATCAGTAATCCTCAGAAATAACCAAGAGGAGATAAAAAACATTGCTGAGAGCCAGTAATAACAGTACAACTGATTGGTTAACAAGTGGGTGAATTTAATGCCAAATATTTTATACTAGTAACAAATTGCACTATAATGATTATTTTTCCTTTAACGTGTGGCCAATAAATAAAAAATTGTTTGTCTAATGCATCTCAACAGTCACACTTTCCATGTAAATAAGACTACTGATTGATTATAAAATCATTACTGCTAACTGTATAGCTAAAAAAAATATGATGAAGTAAAAACAAAAAATAAAAATTATTATCATAGCTGTTGAAGACTGACGGTGTGATGAATATTCTATGAAAATATTCATAAAATATTGTGTACATTGATAGATGAATAGATATTCAAGTAAATGCAGTAAATAAGCTTTAGATGAGTTTGCCAATACAACATCAAGATTATAAATACATCTGAATCAATACAACAGGTATTGGGTATTTCAAAATAGGATGTTTAAGATAACTGTGAATGACTTACTCCTATAAGCTGATCTACTAATTTGGGTAACTTCATATAAGTTTAAAATTTAATAGTAGTGACCTAAACATATCCGTTAATGTGATATACTGTATAGTTGTCAGTTGAGCATAGTAGGAATTGCTCAAGTCCTTCGATGCAATAAAAAGTTTTTAGACTATTTAATAACGTTCAATTTATTCTTGATTTAAATTTTTGTTTTTAAGACAGGAACATATTTTTTTAAAAGAGTAGTTTTAATTTCCTTTTTTTTTTGTTCTTACAAAAAGTTATACATTTACATAAATGGATATATATTAAACATTTTAGCGTTTATTTTTTATTATTACGAGTTTTACTAATAAAATAGAATGTTTACACTTTACTTAAATGATTGAAATGACTAAGTCATATAAACAAAAAAAAAACATTTCTAATATAGTAAGAGCCTTTGGGTCAGATAAAATTCAGTTCAAAAATAAAACTTGGCAGCCATCATTGGAATGTTTTCTGAAACAGGTCTCTCCTCTTTTGGCAAAAGATGGAAATAGAATAATGATTCATCCAACAAGCATTTTTATCCCATAAAAATAATTTTGTTTACATTTATTCAAAATTAATGTTTTTTTAACCATTGAATTGAATTACTTGTTTGTAAATATGTTTCTAAAGTATTCTAAATTTTTTAAATAATATTTTAATCATTTCAATGTTGTCAAAACCAGAGGAATTTAAAGTTGAGTACTAGGAAATAAAACAGTAGGTAATGTGAGGGGAATATTAAATAAAACATTTTTATTTTCAGTGTTGAATTAATGTGCACTAAACAACATTGATTTTGAATTTTATTCATGTTGATAATTATAATATTAATAAATAAAAAAAAGGGTACCAATGAAAATATATTTTTGTTTAATTTTAATAAAAATAAAGCTATGAAACAATTATACAAGATATCATACATATATAAACAATGAATCTTTAGGGTTTTTAAATAACAATTCTAATGTTTTCTTTTTCTGCCATTTTTTTGTTCATTTATACAAAGAAAAAAAACAAAAACCCTAGAATCCTCAATGACTAGAATCTAGTACTTTGAGTCTTTCTGACTTTCTACTTCTTCATTCATTAGAAAAACAATAAAGGAATGAAATAGAAATTGATAACGAAACAGTGAACAATCCTATAACAGGACCACAATCACAATTATATACACAAACGCAGGCAAATAATTATGAACATCGTGGTTTAAGTTTGGCATCATTCGGTTACTTAGATATATAAAATATTTATTTACACAGACACTTGCGTCACCTTCTATATCATTCCTGACTATATACAACCCATAATTTCACAGCGTTAGTACCACTCTTCACAAAATCATAGAAGTTTAGCACATTAATTTAAGTTCTTAACTGTAGAATAAGAACAATAAGTGCTAATAATCTTGAATTGTCATAAACTTAAGCACAACTATTCACAAAATGTTAGTTGTGTTAAGCAGTAGCGTTCACCACTCCATTGACATGAAGATCCCTAAACCCGTACATCTGAAACAAAATGGATAACATAAGTAGGAGGCATTTAAAGTTTACCTATGCTAATATCCTAACTAATAAATTGGGGCAATAAAAATAATTTAAATTCTTTTATTAATAAAAAAAATATCAATTTAACCTAGATATTTGTATTATTAGATGTTGATTATTACCTTTAAGATTTTTGAAATTCATTTCTCCACTAGCCAGACTGTTTAGACAGCATTGCACCAAGAGAAAGATACTTAATTAACTTAACTAGGGTAAATTACTTGATACTCTTTAATAGATTTATACTATATTTTTTAAAATATAAATATTTATTCATATAAACATTTAGAACCCTATATTTATTTATATCTCTATGCTCATATATATATCTACACAAGATTTTCAATGTTTATAATTTTCAATCTATAATTACACACAGCTACCATATCACGGCTAATAATTAATTTGAACTATAACAATATTTAACTGTAACTATAACACCACAAAGTGTCATATATTTAAATGCATTTAGTCATTATTTATATATTTTATTTTTTTCTTTACTTTAATATAATTTTCTTAAAAATTATGCCATATAAAGAAAAATTATTTAATCCCAGCTACATACTTTGAAATCGTCATCCTCATCTTCTGATTCTGAATCAACTTCTGGGGAAGCACCGTGAGCCAAAAGTATCATGATGATGCCTTTATTTGCACGAGAGACACCATAAGGGGTAGCTCCCGCGTAATTTTGGATGGCCGGGTTTGCTTTCATTTCTTTGAGTAGCATTAGAGCTAGCTGTTCGTTGCCTGCTTCACAAGCCATGTGCAAACAAGACATTCCTCGTTTACATTCCTAGAGAAAAACAAAAAACATAATCAATTATATATTTTTCAAATTATCATTATCATATAAATGCTTTAAAAAGATCAATATTATTAATTGTTTTGAAGAAATCTAGTAACAGCATAAATATTATTACTGACACATGACAAATAAGTTGTATTAATTAAAAAAAAAAAAAGTAATATTTTTTATGATTAAGTATAGAATTAGCGCGATAACTTTGTATCTGCATATAAATTGTTGTACACAAACAGGAAGGTACAAAAATTCAATTTTTGGTTTGTTTTGTTTTTTATCATTTTATGTCACGATCATGAACATTAGTGATTTCATGTAAACTGAGAACGTTAGATTTTTAATTAAATTAATAATTATCAAAAGACTCACCCTTGCATTGATGTTGGCTCCAAACCGAATGACAAGATGCCATAAGATAGAGATGTGTCCTCCCATGATGGCAATGTGTACACATGTTAATCCTGTAAAAACAAAGAATTATTAAAAAAATGTTTTGGTGTATATTATAAGATTATGGTGTATTTTTTTTATTTATATGATTATGTTAATATCTATAAATAAAAAAACTTTAAATAAGCCACGATGGCCATAAAATATTAGGTGTCAAAATTATAAAACAGTTATAGGTATAACTCATAGCATACTGTTTAGAAATTCAGTTTATAAAATTGGAGTATATTTATACAATATAATTATACAGGATGAATGTTATTTCCTCTCGATTTCAAATAGTAGAAGACTTAATTTTTGGCGATATGAAGGTCATCACTATTTATTTACTTATGCATATATATTTTTATCATGATAAATCAGTATATTGATTGCTGACATATATCAAACAAATATAACTAGAAGGGTAATATAGGGATTAACATATTAAAGAAAATGGTGTAGGTACTAAATTTTAGGAAAATAAACTTCATTTCCCTATTTCTGTGCAAGTTATTTTAACTATACTAATTAATAATCAAGTAATGCAACTATAAATGTATCCTTTAACTACGTCATTATAAATAACTTAGATATAGGGAATGGATATAGCATGAATTTTTGGGATAATAATTTAAAGGAGTTATTGGGAATTACTTTTTTTTTCCTGCGAAGATTTTTTGTTTGCTATAAAGGAACTAAAACAATGTTTAAAAAATATTCATATTTCGGAAGTAAAAAACAAACCAGGCTATTATAGTAAAACCCACTCAGAGATTTATCTATAATAAGTCCCAGCCAGGGGAAGCCCCAACGGTAAGGCATCCCAGGGCCTAAAATTAGAGGCATTGGTTCTATTTCAGGATTAGTAGACTTAATGGACTGGTCCAAGAGACCGGACGCCGCCTTAACTGGAAATCTTCACTCTTGCCAAGTATGCGAGTGTAAACACGGGCAATTGGTACAATAACTCTCATTATAATGGCAGGATATAAGATGGCTGTCATTAGTTCTCCGCAAAAGGAAAGCTCGCAGTCTGTTAAGAACGTAGTACTTAAGCAAAACAGTTAACGAGATGTTAGGTTGACAACGATTTCGATATTAAGGAATAGTACTATCGAAATTAAAACCATTTGACAGTATTAAAAAAGTCAGCTCATGTTTAAAATAAAGCATTCTAAAACTGGTAGAGGAATGACTAAACATTTCAAGGTTATACAAAATGAACTAGTTTTAATTGCGTATCGATGGATGAAAGAGAGATAATCATACTACAAATTGTACACATAACAATGTTTTTTTGGTACATGAATATCTGCCAAAAATAACCTTAAAGACGTACGAATAATAATAAAATCATCACAAGATAAAAAAATATTCAGATATTTTGTAAATACAAAAATAAGAAATCGATCAATATCTCGTAATGATTATGGATCGTTCTTAAAGGCGCAGTCCAATAAATCTTGCGATGAAATTCATAAAAATGTCGTGAGAACGACCCTGGAAAATTATGTTTTAATTTATCATCACATTTATTCAGTTCTCATTAAGCAATGAAGAAGATATGTGTTCAGTTATAACCTTAAACTACGAAAGAACTTACCAGAATGGGCAATGCTTTTAAAGATATTAAATCCATCGATTTGATTAATCATTAAAAGAAAAATGTATTAAGGCTCCATTTATAGCAAATGCTGTACACTTTTAACACATTTAAAAAAAAAGAAAGGAAATCTGCAATTCAGGATGTGCTAAATAGATCTTCAAATTGACGGTACAGCTAGAATTCATTAGTAAACCTAAAACTATTGGCAATCCTGAACTTCACCCATCATCATAAGTGCCAAGGCAGAATTCTTGGTTTTCCCCAAGTTCGTTCTAGGTCTTGACCCCGGGAATTTCCGAATAATATCCCACAACCATGGTCACACCATCCATTCCATTGCCATTCATTCATCAGGCAGTAATCGTGAAGCTTATTTCATTAAAAAAGAAAAGAATTAAAAGTGATGCAAGATTATTAAATCCAATAAACAGTATTCTTATTTATTTTGTATTCATGATAATATTGTGATGTTGAATAAAGAATAATATATAAATACGATAATAATAAAACTAAATAAGCTCGTGAGTACAGTGTACTGGCCTAAATAGGTCATTGCTCATTGATGAGACCTTATGTCCCTGAATAATCCCTAAGATTGAAGTCGTCCAGTTCTTGACAAACATTATTATGATAGATATATCATGAGACATCTATAGCGGAAGGTAAGCAGAATTAAATCGGTGGCCGGTCCGACCGAAATAGACGAAAGAACCCGCTAAGAATAGAATGTGTTTGTGTCTAATGCATTGAAATAGGCATGACTTACACGTTATTAATTATTATTGCTTAATAAAAATACATAATTATAAAGAAATTCATAATAATACAAAAACATAAGAAGAAATGTCTGGGAAACATCAGCTGGCTTAAGACGAAACCTACAATTGTTATTGGGGAGGGGGGAAGAAAGTTTATGGAAGCACGAAGCCGTTCGAAACGGGTTGTTTCCAGGCTGTTGGCCCATCAGTTTGGGTTTTCCCAGGCCCTTTCTCCCACCTGGGGGAATCCCTACCTGGTAATCATAAAACAGATTTCTTGATACATAACAGCACAAACAAGCCTTTTTGTTTTACGGCCAGTTCTTTGCACTGTTCAAGAAGTATTAAACTGAACCATTAGAATGACCTTAAACGATGTCTAATGAGAATGACGGAAACGTGGGGCTCCCCCAAGGACTCCACATTCCACTAAACAAATTGGATTAAGCAGAATAAAACTGTCCATAAAATCCTAAACTATTTTATGCTGTCCACTTATACGATATAAATATGACAGAAAACTACACTACCATATTAGCTAGACTATACTCACAATAATTTTAACTAATGAACAATCAAACACAACAAACAAATAATAATATATCATTTGATTATACCATTCTCTGGCATCATGACACTGCATATTTATGTAGTATAATATAATAAAATGTTTGAAATATAATTTTTAATTGGTATTTAATTACCATTCCTAAACACGAATTAATTAAACACGCAAAACCCATGAACATACCCAAAAATTTAGTTTAAAACGCCATGTATATATCCTTATATAATAAAGATAATACTAAGCAATCTCACAGATGTGTTACCTAAATGATACCACAGATATATTTAAATATATATGTATTAATTACATATACATTTATTTATAGTAATAAACCACATAATAAATATATAAAGATAGGCAATAGATACTTCTAGAAACAAATCTAGAAAGTCAAAAGCTTGCTTTTTAACAATTATGTAAATGCAAATATAATCAGAATACAGGTCAAATAATGTGCTTGAATATACGAGTATAAGGAATTCAAAACAGAATGACTATTTAGCTTTTCAATATATGTAAACAACTTTTTTAGCTAAAATCATTGGGTTTCCAATTTCTCTTATGGCTACTGAAACCTATACACAATATGTAGAGTAAAAAATTAATCAATTACATTCTTAATAATATATAAGTTACTGAAAAGAAATAGGCATTTGGGTATTATTCCAGGAAATATTTCCACAAGAATATTACATTATCGGTTGATCTGAGTTGATAAATTTTATACTAATAATCACAATAGTAATACATATTCTTTATCGCCCATGACCTACACTACTCACAAAATTGTGTTTTATAATATCAGAAGAAAATATAAATAAAATCCGTAGTAAGACATTACCATTACCACATAGAGTTTTAATTAAATTTTGACAGGGGTATGAAAATTCAATGGATGTCAAAAGGAAATCACAACAAAAATAATGACATCCTTTTCTTTCCTATTTATCGCATACAACAACCAATAATAGCCTATAATTTAACTAAACATAAAACAATACCTTCATAATTGTAGAGATCTGGCAACGGTGGACGAATAGGTGGCGCAGAGTACTGAAGTTGGGCAGCTAAAACTTCTGGATAAAACACTGGATCAGTAAGCGCCTTGACACAAGCTAAGTCTCCCGCTGCAACAGCAATATGTAGAGGTGTGTTTCCATCATGGTCAACTGTTCTAGTGTCAGCTCCAGCACAAACCAACCGTCTGACTATTGACGATTGTCCTGTTATAACGGCAAGGTGAAGAGGGGTCTAGATAAAAAATAACACAGATTTGTTAGTAAATAACAAATCGGTCAATAAAAGCAAACTAATGTATCTTTGAATACTTTAAAGCATACCTGTCTCATGTCATTCCTGATATCCAAAAATGAAGCTCTGGGTACTAGCCTTATTAACTTAAACACTACATCAACAAATCCTTGGATTATAGCTATATGGAGATACCTAAAATACACATGAATCAGACAATTAATCAATATAATAATGGATAATTTAAGTATCCATGCTTCAAAATGGTCATTTCAAACTAGAAATATTTTAATACAGACTAAATCAGTGGACTCAAGGCTGTTCTTTAAAATTATTGGTCAAATAACAATTTAAATTTTTTACTAGCAGACAATGACCAATTAATTGCATGTTTATATAAAATATTTAACACTTACGTGTCACCTTCATCATCTTGTTCAAAATAATATTCCCAATAGGTCCTGGTGGTTTCTTGAGCAACAGGTTGAATTAGGCTAGGTGGCTCAGGGACTCTCATAGACTCAGGTTCAGGTCCAATATTCGATTTACTAATCATAATATTTGTTTTATCATCATAATCATTACCAGCATCATCTATGCACAGTTCACTCATATGATCCGATAATCCTACATCAACACCACTATCAAGCCTTGAATAACTTTTTGAACGGAGATTGTCTACATCCGATTTGGAAGTCTTCGGCGATGGAGATCTAATTTCTTCAGAAACAATCGTCTCGGAGTGAAGGTTGGCCCCAGATAAGAATCCGGAATCTGTTCGACCAGAATCATACAATGAACTATCAGTCCCATCTTTTTTAGAGTGTGTGGTAAGTTCTGCTGAACTCCTTCCATCTTGTGCTTGTTTCGCTTGATCTGAAACGTTGCTATTTTTGTTAAAACCCTGTTTTTGTCCCCACATAGTGAAAAGGTAATCCTTGAAACCAGATAACGTTCAAATAATATGGTATACACGATCTGAATCAATACTTCGTCTTCGAAAGTAAAAGGCACTTCACACATAAACACGTATTAACACGATGTCACTACTCGTTAGAATTGAACTACTTCTGAAAATAAATAGACGTATAACGCGATGATCATGTTAACTGAATGGTTCTCTCGAGCACTGTGGAAACAATCTATCACAGGCTTGAGGAGGTTAGAATAGAAAGGCAGTGAGAGGGAGGAGCGGCGCATGCGCAGCTCAAGTAGGGATTCCCTAAGCGCCTCTCTTGTGTAAGCTTTTTTTACGATTTGATATTTTTTGGACAGTCCTGAAAATTTTAGTATTTAGCTTTTATTTATTGATACGGTCTATATGAGTTGTTTTAAAAAAGTCCAGGATGGTTTTCCTTATTATAATATGGCATTTGAAAGTTAAATCACCCGCCCTATCATGATGCTCAGATGGAAATGCTCAATACAATACTTATCTATGCTAATGAAGTATTAGATTCTTCCTAAAATTAGTAGAGATATATAAAGCCAATAGGGCTTTACCATTTGTAAACAAAAATATTCATTTTTGATGCAAGTTAATATTGAACATTAACCAAAAATATTATAGATTATGTATGAACTATGATAAATTATAAGCAAATAATCTTTGCAGTCACCATGGTCAGAAGTAATTTTTTCAGGTAGGTAAACTATTTAATTTTGCATCCCCTTTCTTCATGACTCTTCCAATAAAAATCAACAGCATCGTAATTTTGTTTAAGTAGTTAAGTAGTATTTAGCTTATCCGAACAGCAAAAGAAAATGAAATATTTGCACTATGTAACCCTGATCATAAAATCCCAAAGGTTAATAACAAGTAACCTTGAATTATAAACATTTTTATAAACCTATACGAATTGGAATGCGTACCTAAATTGGGAACAAAGTAATCAAAAAGCAGAAATACTTTTTACTATACAACTAAAAATAATATTTTGCTCGAAGTACGCCCCACTCCAAATTCTGCCATCTGGCGTGCCAACTTCTTCGCTCTTCCCAGTTTGCAATGCCGATTTTGGTAGTTCCAATATATACAGGCAGAATGGTTTAATTTTTTATTAGCCATACAATTTTTATAAGAATTTATTACGAGACTGATTAAAGTGTGTAGAACAATAGTTCCAAATGTATGCTACTTTACTTCTACAAATTTTATTAATTGCTGTTGTATAATAAGAACATAGAATATGCATTGCTAACAATCTCGACTCATCATACCAGCAGATATTGTATATATGGATGAATTTGTATAGTAAATTATATCATTGTCATACAATATACCCCAGTATTGGCATTACTTTATCGATCACAAACAGGACCATAAAAGGATTTCCGTAATTCTAAATTTATTATGTAAATACGCTCCAGCTAGGATTTAATTAATACCTAAAAAATCCCACTGAAAGTAGTAGTTGTAAATTATTTTTAATAATAAGGGCAAATATTACTTTGTACTTTTAGTAATAGAGAATGCCTATTGCTATTACAGAATGAACTGATTCTTAGTTGTCAGTCCGCAAAGAAACGACGAATAAATGGTGCTCTTAAATCAAATTAAAGTCAAGCTGTAAATAATCAAGTATTACTAAATTATATTTTCTCCTTACATAACACCATCAAAATAGATAGATTCCTTGCACCCTCATTACTTATTCCATATTTTTCTAGTAAGGGACATATTGGTCACCTTAAAATAGTACCAGTTCGTAATAAATAAAGTACTCTTAATAATCTCCTCGTAGTAATAAAATACTCCTAGTTTGACTGTATTCTTACAAACAAGGGTGTTTTAACCGAACTAGCTATAGGATTCTGAAAATGAGAGTAATATTAGAAAATAGATATCATTTTAGCAGGTTGAAGAAAAATATATAACTGTATAAACTGTTTAAATATGGTAAACATGACAATTTTTTTTACTCGATTTCACCATCCCCTGTTATTTTGTCTTGAAAAAGATTAAGATCATTTTATTCAAAGGAAACCGTAAGTGCACCCACGTAGAGGTGGAATAATACATATCGTAGTCAGAAATCCCCACGATGGTATAATCATGCTCTATTGGTTATGAAATGAATATAAAAAGCACCCCCTCCGATAAAATGCAAAAATCTATTATTTTCGGGGGAAATACGCCTATCGATAAGAAATATTGATCCTCGAAGTGCGTCATGCTGTAACGTGATATTTATAATTCTGAATATCACAAAATTGGTTTTTTATCAATTGCGGTCGTAAAGCAAATAAAAACATTACATTAAATCAGATGAAAGATGCACGATTGATAAGACATTAATAAAAATACTGTGGCTGGAGTGTATGGAATAATATAATATAACGAGCATTGTTGATACACATTCCCAAATAAACAAAAGAAGGAAGAAAGAAAAATAAAAAAAATTTTTTTTTTACTATAAGTAGAAAATTGTATTGGAAACTAGAAACATCCTGATTAATCCCTAATAATAATGTTTAAAGGGGCATAACTTTGCTAGTTCTAATCAGGCGCCGTCATGGTTTGCTCTTACTGAAACCGATATTAAAAAATATTTAAATACTTTAAATATTATGTACTGACTGCTCTTCTGGGGCTCACCCGACCTCTTTAAAGTAAGTACCTTTAATTGGGTCGAAAATCCTGGCGGTTGAACGTGATCTCGGACAAATCATCTCTTCCCACAACCATTGTCTCAGAAACAGTATAGTATCAACCATGTACTGAACGCAAGACCCTTCCTGGGTTGTTTAATTTGTTTCTGTTAGTAAAAAAAGTAAATAATTAACTAAAAAATTCGTAATCAACCTACTGAAAAAGAAAAATTGTGGTGTTCAAGTCAGCGTATCCATTTACCTGTTCACGATGTAAAGATCAAATGAAAGTGTCTTCTCGAGAGTTTTCAAATACTTCGTAATAGTAGTTCATACATAACAGCAGAAAATATTAATGTATCTTTAAAAGCTGAAGAAAAAGTCGATATTCAAACTATTAAATATTAGAGTACAATAAATTTTTACAAATATTTTATCCTACAATGTTTTCAATTATACGATTACCAACTACGGCAACCAAATTATATCAAAGAAAATAAATTTGTTTATCCCTTCCTGAAAAACTAGATTTTTTTATGCAAGAGTTCATTTTTAAAAAATTAAAAAGCCTATTGCCTTTTTGAAAAATGTAATATTTCATTTTCATAATATATTTATACAAACTATTTACATCAACTGAAATTTATATTCACATAAAACCGACTTACAGACTGGAAGAATAGTTGCATTTGGGCGCCTAGAAGGGCTTATATACAATAATGATACATAATATATAGTTTTCACAGTTGAAAACTACATATGTATATATATATATATATATATATATATAGTTTTCACAGTTGAATGTTTTTACACAATGCCTAAATGAGGTCGGTTAACAAACGGGAAAAGGGACGAGGACAATAGCATTGAACGAAACTAGCTAAACTGATAACCTGGGGAAATCCAAAAGGTGTTGCCTTGAGGATAATATTTATTTTTCAATTACATGTATCGATCTAGTTATTAGTTTATCCTCTTGGCTTTTCAATAACTATTTTTTAAAAAAAAGAAGGCAAACGTCGTTAATGACGCAAACTAAAATAGTTTTCAATAATAAAAAGGAATAATTTAACAAAACCTCAAATATGAGTATAGAAAAATGAAGCAGCTACATTTTAAAACCTTGCAGAAATTCAGATTTAACAATATATTATTATTAAATTGGGGTCTCCTCTAGAATGACAGTTTTTTAATGTCAAAAAAGAAAATATACAACAAAATGCTAAAAAATTTATGATTAATAAAATTAAAGAATACGGAAGAATTGAGCAGTTATTTTTGAAAGTGATATTTTTCATATTTGCTGTATCTAAGGGGTTTTATTTTAATTAGTTTAAAAATATTAGCAAACGAGCAAATGTTTTAATCACTTACCATTCAGTAAAGAGTGATGTTTTTAACCCTATGAACATTTTAAGTTTTATTATAAAATAAAATAATTTCAAATGATACATTTTTTTAAAATCCAAATGGACTTATTCCACTTTAAAAAATAACATCTCAATTATTACTTTATCAAACACGTGTTTATCCACTTGTTCTCACTTAGTCATGGGTAGATACTGGATTTTCCTGTATCTGAATACAAGTGATGCGGATAGTTTTCCTTGATATTTTTGTAGTTGAATGCGGTTATCCCGACTCTTACTCTTCTAATACGCTACACAGAAGCCTTTCTTGGGGCATCAGTTTTTGTTATAATTTTTAAAGGAAAAAGAGTTATTCGCCGAAATAGAAACCTGCACAAGGCATCAAATGATTAAAATCATGTTTTTTATTGGTTAATTTTTTTTTGAAAGCTATGGAATTGGACAAAAAAAATAGTTGAATACTAATAGCTGATGCTTCTAATGTGAATACAACTAAGGCTTTGAATACAGCTCTCATATCTGTTTGGTCTTGCAGGTAGCAGGTGCGGGAGTAGAGATTATAGTGGATACACCAATCGTCGTGGATACTGAGTAGTGAATACAATTAGTCAGTATCCAACTAGTCAGTATCCCTACTAAAGATCTTAAGAGAATTGGGGTGACCTTGGTAGGGCCTCCCATCCCATTGCTACGACTCGCGAGTTAAGTATCCAACTAAGTATCTGTGTCGGCACATTTCGACCGTATCCGATCATTGTATCCACTACTTTTCATTATCGACTTCTAATTATCCGATAGATACAACTTACCCATCCCTATCCTCAGTGTTACGAATTTGATGTGTACAGATCATCAATCTTGTGAATTAGTATTACGATCTCCTCACAACCAACTTACTGCTCTTCCTTAGAGTTAAATACAAAATATAATTTAAAATTGGCACCTACTGAGAAAATAATAATAAAAAATAGTTGTTCTATGAACTCTTATTAGTTTTATTTGAGTTCATAGAACCAGAGATTATATTAATGCTAAATTACTTTTATACAAATTATGTCATATCAGTACCCATAATAATAGTAAGATAAGATTAAAAAAATAACTCTCGGTAATTATTTTGCACAATAAGTTTTAACTTTTCATTCGTTTCCCTTTTAATTTTTCCAAAAACTACTGTCTACAACATGAGCTTCAGTATGGAAAAGAGAATCATAGATAATAAGTAGATTTCGGCAATAATTTCATTAAGAAATAAAAGTTTCTAAAATAGCGTTTCGAAGTATGGATGATATATGCTTGTTGAAACGGACAAACAGTTTAAACTTGTAACTTAACTCGAAGCGACAACCTGTGGAACAGATATATAATTCTCATTCTCAAATATTTTCATCAGTTTAATAAAATAAGACGAAATGATGAGGGGCAATGGAAGCTAAACATAAATAAAAAATCTATAACTCACACATACGTAATATTAAACTAATTTATATATTGTAATATTCTAAATGACATATATTACAAAATTATATCACCAAATCAGTAAGATAAGTAAATGAAATAAGATCTGAACATTATCTGTTTTCGAGACCTTGCTTCCGCTTCCCTTTCCTATTACAAATACTTGTATCTTTTTTTATTTCAAAACATCCGTTTTCTGATAAATACCATTGAAGAAACAATTGATATTACACATAATGTTTAAACTGCCGTATATTCAAAAACTGGAATGGTTTCATTTTCTGCCATTACGGGTTGTAACGCGTTCGATAAATGTTGAAATCGGATTATCTAGTTGTAATGTACATTTATATATTAATAAACTGATATAAATTAAAAACTAGCACAAAAATGTGTATATACACTTCACGAAACCCGATCTGATCAATCTTTTGATTTTGTAATTTTATACGAAATAAAACTAAAAATGTAATGATATGAAAAAATTCTTGTAATGCCGAAAAGATTGATTCGTTTGTTTTAGCTTAATATGATATATTTGAAAGGAAAAGTACTGTAATTCTGTCTTACATTGTTATAGATTAACGTAGATTAGATATATCGTATTTGACTCGTTTACGTACGCTCGTTCAGCAAAAAAAATATGTCCTTGACTTTTGTATATAAACCTTATCAGGACACCTTTTATGTGACTGAAGTGTTTTTTTATTGGAGCTGGCTTATGGAAAGAAGGAGACTCCTGAAAATTTAGTGAGTCAGATGAGCAAAGGGCCATAGGGGTCTTCAAGAGACAGAGAGGAGGAAAGGACAAGGAGAGATAATCAGTAAAGACTGGTGCCTTCTTGAATCTAGATCAAGAAGCTACAAGTTGGAAAGGGTCATGTGGTGGCATACAGCCATTCTAATCCACGAAGTAATGCCTAACGACGGTCCCGTGGAGTGTGGAAAACAGGCATAGGGAGGTGGTTTTAGTGGGTAAAAATCCCATTTACGGGTAGGTATTTAGGTATCTTTTGAAGATTTCCACCTGCCCAAGTAAAAACACACACACACTGACACACACACACACACACACACACACACACATATATATATATATATATACATACATATGTGTCGCCAAATGTGATGGAAAATAACTATTGCATATAATATTCCTAAATAGATCGTTTTAAATCCCCCCTCTCCTAGTTCTTATGTAAGATTTATTTTAATGAAATCAATAATTACGTAAGTAGTTTATCACTATGATCTTATCACACTATGTCACTCTGACGCCGGCACGTTAACGTAAATAATAACGTTTCCAAAATAAATAAAATATTATAATGCAATGTTTTACGTTGAAGATTCGTTCTCCATTAATTATAAAAATATCCGATGATAACAAATGTCATATCAAGGTTATATTTCAACACAATTGGCAATCAAATTATAATATTAATCGTATAGTAAACTTATTTTAAAGTGCTTGTTTATTTTATAGTTACTATCTTATACAATATACAATTCAGTAAATGCCTTAGTTAAATGGTCAGTTGAGTATCAAAGTTGGAAATCTTAAATTAAATCCAAAATGCCAAAAAAGGAAACTGCTTGAATCCCACAACCCTTTTTAGTTTGGCAACCCTTAGAGATAAATGAAATATGTTTAACAATGCCTTTGAAGAAAAACTAAAATAATTATTTACAACGCAAAAGTTCAATTATTTAATTATTTTGTACTCATAAAATAAGAAAGTTTATTTTTCATCTATCTAATTGGTTTGACTTTGTTCAGATGAATGGATAAAGGAAATAAAGAGAATAAGCGATGAAAGCGTGTAAATGAGTGATAGAGATGCCTATAGAATTCAGATTCGAAATTCCCACTATAAAATAAGAAAGTTTATTTTTCATCTATCTGATTGGTTTGACATTGTTCAGATGAGTGGATAAAGGAAATAAAGAGAATAAGTGATGAAAGTGTGTGAATGAGTGATAGAGATGGCTGGCTATAGAATTCAGATTCGAATTTCCCACTGTGAAAAAATTCACCGATCCACAGGTGTTGTTCCAAGAGTTTTTAAAATTAGAAATACTCGTGGTACAAGTGTTTGAAAGCCACTATATAGAATACTTTGGCAACAAAAAAAAGAAAAAAAAACCTTGCAATACACAGGAAAGGTCTTAAGGGCTCAATACATGCTGTAGGTTGTACTGTTTCTAGTGCAACGGTTGAGCAGAGAGGTGATTTGTCTATGATCATGATCAACTGCGAGGTCCATCCTATTAAGGGTACCCTCTTTATAGAGCCCCAGGAGGGTGTCCAGATCCCACAGGACCCACTCTAGCTGTTACCGGATTAAATAAAATATCTGCCTCAGCTAGATTTGAACGCGGAACCTTTATTACGGCAATTACTATGGAAAATTTGACTTTAAGGTAACCCTAAACTGGAATAAGCCGTAAAATATAAAAGATTCTTGAATTTGATAAGTTTTTATTGGAAAGTACTTTTTAGGAGTTATCCATCAATAGCTTAAACAATCCAAAATGGTGTGTTTGTTTAAGTCGTTCTTTTTTATTCCCAATGTTCCACAATAACATCCTTCTTTTTGACATCTTCTTCAAGGACATAACTAAATCAAAAAGCCGATGCTTTATGAAAAATAAGTGAACTTTTTCTACAGTTGCTGCCGTACTGTTAAGATACTTGGGTACAGTCATAGAGCTAGCTAGCATGACGAATCTTCTGATATTCCCGAGAAATTTATGACTGAGATCTTGCATCAGATCCATAGATTTTCAATCCGGAAGGTAACATGGATTGACAGTGGATGCTGCTGGATGAGATATGGAACCAGTAATGTTGTACTATCAATTATCAATGGTAATAGCATATCCTATTTTTACAGGTTATAGATAACACACTCTGGTAAATATTCGCTTCAGCCCCAAATCCACTAGTTACTTTAAAGGTTGAATGACATAAAAAATGCTAAGTATTTGGAAAGGAACGGGGATCCCCTGACCTTTAGCAGAAGCAGTTTGTCCCGCCGGAGCGAAGCGGGCTGGGAATACCCCCTAATTGCCAATCCGCAATTTCACGAGAGATGTCACTTTCCCTTGCGTTTCCTCTGCCAGTTCCTTACCCTGAAAATGGTCCTAGCCTGAAAGACGCCCCCAGGACCTTGCGTGCAATAGCTGTTTGCCGTATGTATCGTTAATTAAAATACATCGTATTATGTCCTGTCAGCTCCTTAAACATCTCTGTTTAAGTTAGGAGGAATCATTTTTAAAACATGACCTTCATCTCGGAGTTAGATCATGCTAGTTTTAGCTTATAACCCCTCCTTCGCCTAGTTGTGGTAAACATAAATGCAGCATGTAAAATTCAGTATATGAAAGTAAATTGGAACATGGAACACCCGTCAATCAATATATTCAACTTCAAATATGGATATTGATTGATTCTACAGCTCTGGTATATATATATATATATATATATATATATATATATATATATATATATATATATATATATATATATACCTACATACATCTTTTTTTCTGCATTATATATCTGGAATCGATGTCCTTGTAATGGGGCTTGATTTTTAGTGATGTAATATTTTATTTTAGCTGTGTAAAGCTGGACGGGCCATAACAGAGACTACTAACTACTTAATCCCAGAATTGTTTCTGCCATGGATTGTTATGTGTTCAATTTGAATCTGTAAACGCCCACCTGCTTTTCTGTAGTAAACATTATAGTTAACAATCGAATAAATCACTGTAATTTCATCTTCGATAAAGAAATTATTTAATAATTCATTTATTTTATATGTTCTTTACTATAAAACGTAGCACAAATAATTATTAAATTCATAATATAATTTGCTATAAAGAGGAACGATTAAATACAATATTTTTAACGAATGAGGTAGGTAAGTCAAGAAAAGAAATAATAGTATATTTAAAATTAAAAAAAAGTATTCGAAGCGTTAAATTGTTTTTGCATAAATTCAAGAATCCTTTTACCTTGATATGTTTAAGTAATGGAAGATTAGTACATTGTGGTAGTAGTGTTGATAGAGTCATAGAGTGAATCATGCGTGCTATAACAGGAGGATGTTCGCTCATACACGGTCAAGGGGATATTTCGCCAACATATTACGGAATATATTAATAATTATTTACACACTGTACTTAACCGAACCGTCATCATTTGAATTTATAAATAGAATTATAAGACTGCAGAGAATTCCTCTTCCCATTCCATAGGCGGTTCATGAGGATTGAATATGATGATGAAACAGAATTATATCTGATTAGATTAAATATTTTTAGAAGTAAAATATATAAATGTATATACCTATACACGGTGAATAAATTGTTAAGTAGAATTTTCTCCAAAATGAGATTCTTGTACTTGTGGTATCGGAATCATGTTATTTTCGTAGTGTATGAAGAGCTATGTCGGGCAATGGAGTTATCGCTCATTTTACAATTCCATTTCATGCTGAAAACTGCGAGAATGACACGATTCCACTTTCTTCAATACAGTGGACTCTCTTTGGACAAAATTGGACTTAACCACTTATATGTAAATGTAGATATTCAGAAAGGGCGAAGTTAAGTTGCATGAAGACACTCATTCGGACCTGTGCTGCAGCTTCAAAATGTTGGAAGCTAACGAGAGCACAAGAAGCATCTCTTCTTTTTCTTGTTTCAGTTGGGACTTTAAATAGTCATGACGTAAGTAGGATTTGAAACTACAAAAATACAACCTAGGAAATGTTTCTTCATACTTTTTACATTACTTCAACGTAAGATCGGCTAACAAACGTAGTATGTAACTGAGAAGTAAACATGGTCAACGTCGAACCTTAGACAGCTATTGTTTTCTGTCTATACTATTTCTATGATAAATGAAACTCATATGATTCTTTATAGTTTTTCGATCAATCTTTAAAGCGTTTATTTTAGTTTTTTAAACTATGTCTTTTTTGTTTGATTGGAAGAAGAAGAAGGTAAGGAGGATTCACTGTCTTTTTTGGTTGAAAAAGATATTAAAATCCCCAGTTGATCCTCCCAGTAGTATTTTGCTTTTCTCAAAGATTATACCATGTACGCTTTAGTCCTTGGTACAAGACACTACCTCGTCTTCGGGCTTGAAAAACCGATAATCCTGAAGATCCTGGTCAGGATAATGAGACAAACTTATTAAGTTATTGTAATGTCATCGTATTTGGTGTTTGAGAAGTGTGCACCTGAAAAACCCCGGTACATCCATACGAACATGCATACAGGCGAATCTAAAAAAAACGTGTTAGTAACAGTAATAATTAATCCTTTTCCGTTATTTGGTAAACGTGCCAATACATTTTTAATAGGGAGATGAACTGGGTTTGTTAAAATGCGTATGCAAGAGCAGATATCTCGGAAGACTCTTTTCCTAAAAATATAAGCTACCAGAAGCGTTGAAGGAAAATGGATCGTTAGTGTGCCCACCGATGCCAGATCACTGGATCATTTATAACGAAATTGTGAACCAAATTTTAGAGCATCATTACTTAGCAAAAGTCGTATTGCCACGAATAAAAAATAAATTATAGGAATGATTGCCAAGCTATTAGCACCTTCTTGACGAATCACAGCAAGCGATAATAATTAATTATTCGCATCAAACTAATTTTTTTATTTTTTAAGTTTCGGAACAATATTCCTATAATACTGACAGTACTTCTGGAAATAAATTCCCTTTAAAAGAAGTTATTTTAAATGTTTTGTATCAAGCTATCGATAAAAAATTAAATATTCTTAAATTATTGACAGTGCTCTTGTAATTATAATGTTAATAAATTGTATGAGAAGTGAACGTGCATTAATTAATAACTAATCAACAGAGAAACAAGATAAATAATCTGTTTTGAATTTCTCTTCAAGAAATATATTTTTACAAAAATATGATGAGATACGATTAACTTAAGGAACGATTTTTTTCTTTATGTTTCTTTCTCTGTTTGCCCAAGTGGTCTGAGCTACCAAGAGGACCCCCAAGACGGAAAACCGGTATTCAGCATTCCTTGGGAAAACCCACTTTTCATGAAGTAAGATATAGTGGAGCGTGGATCACCTCATTTATCATGTGGCGTACATCCTTCAAGCGGTTTCCTGACATTATATGAGTTTTTCAAGAGCTCTATTATATATCTATCTATCTAAATATATGTGTATATGTTTATATAAATTTGTAAACTGGATTGTTGGTTTCCAAATAACCACTGGAGAAGATACAATACAGTTACAGAAACCTTTTCCCCAATATTTTATATATCAGCCCCATCCTAATTTTAATTCTAAATATTGTCTCTATCACGTAATGCTAACGAATGTCAATCTTGCTTATCCAATGGTTAAATTTTATTTATTTTTCAAAAACAGATATAGAAAATAAAACATTTTATTCACTATGGGACGTTGTTAAAAGATTTAAACATTTATACTTTAATATCAGAAGCATAATGTAAAATGTTTTATTTTTAATTAAAAGTAATTATATAAATATCCCTTATTTAGAAGTGGTGGCGGTGATTTGTCCGGTATAAGTTAATTAATTAAAAATTGTTACTTTTGAAGTTTAATTTGAACTGAACATAAACGACAAAACATTTTTTTTTTTTTTTACTAAAATAGTCTATATTAATATTATTATGCAATTTGCAACTAATGATTCCACTTCGAAATCCAGAGAAAGGAAGAAAACAATAATAAACACAAGTTGAAATTATATATATATATATATATATATTAGAGCTTCCACAAAGTTGAGATTTTCTCCAACCAAATTTTACAGCAGTATATTTTTCCAGGTCTTCTTGTAAAGAACAACTTCTTTATTGAGACCGTATCCTGTCATCCTTTCATCCTGCCTTCCTGAACATGGTTCATCCATGAGATTCTTTGTCTGCCTCTTCTTCTTCTTCCTTCAGTTATGTACTAAGCCATTTTTGGCATTCTTTTAATCTTCCATCCACAGCGTGTGCCCAAACCATTCTAATCGTTTAATGGTGATTTTTTCGAGAGTGGTATTATGCATACCCATTATCTGTATAGGGATCCAGTCAGGTCTAAATATTCTGGCTGTGAAACTATCTATATATTATGTAATATTTTTTATATATAAAACATTGATAATCTCTGGATTGATCGGTTGTACATTAAATAATGACTTGAAAAACATGAAAATACCCTGTGGTATAACCTCAATGGCTTTATTTAAGTTATAAGAAAGTTACAGAAGCTCACTCATTCAATACCTTTTCAATCTTGTTTCGATGTTTAAAATATATAAAATGATTTTTTTTTTTAGCTCCTAGAACGGATTGGCAAAAACCCTTGAAAAATTGTCGACTTGGTCTCACCAAAAAAGTTTCATTGATGAATGGATTTTTTCCTAATTACAAGAGATTTAATTTTTATTTATATATAATAAATATAAATTAAATTTTACATCATACATAACTTATTTGTCAAATTGTTTTTTGTTACACCAGGGTACTTTAAGGTAATTTTTCATTTACATGGCGGTGGAGTACTTTGACTTGTCAATTTACAAAAGTGCAAATACAATTTTTAAAAATCATTTTGTGGGTTTGTTCGGTGATCCATTAACTTATCCAAGAATTCTTAGGTGAAATCTTTATAAAATAACTTAAAATATGCTCGAAAAAAATTAACAAAATCTTTTTAAAACGATGTAGTTAATAACTGTTGTTATGTTATTTGATGTAATAATAAAAATCAATGTATATAGCTAAATTATTATTTCTGATGCTACAGGATTTTTCTAATAAACCGAAATCGCTTCAGAATAATTTAAACTATGGGAAGATCATTAAGTATTTATTGGCCGACGATTTAAATTGAGAGCTTATTTAATCGACATCGTTACTCTCTCAAATGTACCTTAATAATAGCTTTTTGTTTATGAGGTCATTTTTTTTTAGAAAGAGGAAAACGTCGTGAGAAATCCGCGTAGGGTCTTTGGGATTTCCGAATCATGGAACAGGATGAATTTCTTACGGTTGATTATGTCCTTAACCTCAAAATCACCTGATAATAACCTTATATTTAAATAATAAAAATATTTCATTTGTATGGTTTAGTTAAATAAATTACTTTTGTTGGTTATGCTATCAAGGGGAAAAATGTTATGTTATGTTATCAATTCATAAATTAATTTAAACCTTAAAAAGATAGCAACTTTTCTTCAATAATCGGGCCTATGTTTATTTATATTCTATTTTCTATTTTGGTATAGTTAAATAAATTACTTTTGTTGGTTATGTTATCTAGGGGAAAAATGCTTAATTAGAAAATTGTAATTCTTTTTTCATTTAAATTTGAATTCTTCATTCAATAATTGGGCTTTTGAAATAGGTCATAATAATTGAGCAAGGCGAATTTCAAAGATCGGAAATTAATAAATTTGGATTTCTATTTTACATCTTCAATTCATAAATTAATTTAAACCTTAAAACGATAGCAACTTTTCTTCAATAATCGGCCCTATGTTTATTTATTTTCTATTTTTCATGATTCTATTATCGGTTTTAAATCATAACTTTGCAATACTTGATGCGTTACAAGCAGAATTTATTGTATAAGGATTACTTTTTGAGCCTATCATTGTTTCATTAAAAATCGCTCAGATCTTTAGAAAAGTATAATTACTTATTAACCAAAATCTCAAAAATAATTTACTCGAACTAGAGTAAGTAAAATTTGTTAAATATTTAGTATACCAGTTTCATAATAATTATGTACTAACTTGAATCTTGAACAAAGAATAATGTCTATTTATTTTTACTTTTAAATATATAATAATAATTCTTTTTCTTCAAGACAAACGGTTAAGAATACTTGCTGCAGATAATATTTTCTCAAAAACAGGGAGTAGTGAATACCATTATTTAACAAGTTGTATGTTACGTCATGTTGAAGGTTAAACACCTTCCCGCTTAAGCATGGCTAATTTCCTGATTATGGAATGGGCATTTCCATTCTTTAAGGATGTGGTAGGGAATGAACAATATACATACGTTGTTTAATGATACTAAGTAGAATATAACTTTCCATAGCATCATCAATAAAATTATTATTTGTAATATTAAATAACAACAACAAGAATAGTCCGGCAGATCACGCATAGAGAAATTATTTCTTACTACTTAAATTATTATTTTAATTTCCAAGAATAATAAATAGTATGGGTTGGGGTTAAAGAAAAGGCTTCCTTAATTTCAAAAATTAAAATGTTCAAATTAAGCCCCTGTTCCGGTTCAGAATCCGGTGATAGATTTGTGAGATTGATTCGTTTTAGCTGCTCGTTACTTCTTGTTTTTCTTCGCTACGGAAAGTGAAACGCTGTGGTTCCAGATGAGTTGGAAAGTGGTCTCGAATCCCTTCAAGACTTATATGGAAGTGGTATATTTAAATCATTATCCATCAGATATTGCCTATAAAATGACAGGTTACTTATTAGCCTTAAATGTTTTATTCAAATATTCATACTTTTTTAGGGGGGAGTGAATAACTTCCTTGTATATTCTTGTTGAGGAAGAGATCATGGAATATTCATACGCTCCATTATGAATAACTATAAAAGCATTAAAAACTACAAGGTACAAATGTAATAATACAGATTATTATTCAATCCATTGACAAACATGAGAAAGAATAGGAGGATCAGCGATGTGTTTCAGACACTTTTTTATTCACTCACTTTCCTTATTTAACTATATATAGAATAATTAAAATATACAATACATTATTTATTTAGCAAAAAGGAATCTTTATACTTTTTAGGTTCCCCGTAGAAGAAAAAAGAAATACAAATAAAAACCATCACCCTGATGTCCTAAGGTACTTCGAATAAAATATTTTTTGTGGATTTTAAGGTTATTATATTTTAAATAATCCAATGAAAAACTACAATGAAATTCAGGATTTCAATTTTTTAAATATTTTTTATTTACAATCCATATGACCCGTGTACTTGTGGTGTAGTTGTTAGCATAACAACGATCTATGCCCAAGGTCGCGGGTTCGCAGCCCGGTTCCTAGAATTTTCAAATATAATATAAAATCTTTTCATTTGAAAAGATAAAATCCTTAGTTAGTCCTTCGGATGGGACATAGAGAAATAGAGGGAATAGAGGAAATATAGGCTCCAAGCCTGTGCGATGTCGGGTACTCGTTAAAGATCCCTATTCAAATTAAGCCTGGATAGGTAAAATTTAGGAATCCCGCTTTAGGATCGTCCGATTAGTCATAGCAGCATAAATTACCTTTAAGCTAAACAAACAAGGTAGACCTATGTAGATCATTAATTTTCAAAAATTAATCCTGGAAAATAATTTAAATCCTGGATTTAATTTTGTATTTTCAAGGATTGTAGATAGGTTCAAGGGTCAATGTATAATTATCGCAATAATAAAATTAAATGTATTTTTTAATATCAAAATAAAATAACAAATCCATCATTCGAATCGTTCAAAACCGATTCCTATCTGTTGATATAACTAAACTTAAGATAGCTTTTAAAATTACATCAGTAAATGACAGGTTTATTGGGACTATTATCATTAATTTTTCCTCTAAATACTCAACATTGTATTATAGCGATCTGGCCCTGCACTTCAAATGCCAACTGAAGTGTCTACGATCTCCACTGAGATCCAGGTTTTCCTTATTTCCTGTGATTTTGATCCTCAGCTGAACTGATTCAAACCCACTTGGTTCAATTAAACTGATTGATGCATATATTTGATGAGCTCGCGGATAACTGAAAAAGAGTTGGTTCATTTCATTATGGAGTCGTCATAAACGACTGAATAGATAAAATTATTTCCTATGTCGATCTCTGACGAGTGAAACAATGCAGCAGGTTTTTATTTTCGTATTGAAGAAGAAGAAATATAGTTCCAGTATGCGATTGGTTCTAATATAATACTAAATAAAAAATGTAAGTGATGAAAATTGCCGATACAAGTGAAAACTCAAGACTTTGAGATAACTGTGTTATTTTTTTGAATTAATAAATCAATTATAGTTTGAATTATTTAAATTGCAAATTTGTAAAATGAAATTATTAACATTAGTTTGGTTTTCACTGACATTCCGAACAATATTTATGTATATATTTTCAAGTAGTTCATTTATTAATCAAGTCGGACATATTATGGGCTGCACAAGCTCAATACAAAATATCAATAATTTAATTGAAATAATTATTAGTATATAGTTACCTATATTATTTATATCTTGTATTAGTATTTATATATATATTTCATTTTTATTTTTAGCATTATCATCGTTAAGTTCTAGACTACTTAGTTCATTTGTACTATCAATTATTTCATAAAACAAGAATGTTTAAACTAAAGGTGATTAAAAGAAATTGTATACTCATGTACAGGGTGCTAGGCGTCGCCAGTCTCGAGTATGTTGCTGACGCGAAGCCACAAGTTTTTCCCTAACCACGGCTAAAGAGGTTAAAAAATAAGGTTTCGGACATTTTTAGCCGGTACTAATTAGCTAAATCACAGTTTTTATTATCAATGCTTTTATTGCCTTCAAATCGTAATAAGAAATGCGGATTAGTTAAGTAACAAATACAATGCAATAATTCGTCAGGAGTTTACAGAGAATTATAGATGCTCATTGAGTGACGATCGTTCATGAGCTGACGTTGGCAAGCTTCAAGATAAAATTGAACTACGCGTGTTGAATCACCTTGATGACGCCTTGTAGCCATGGGATCAGCTGATTCAGCTAAAGGATTTTGAAAAAAGCGAAACGTTCTATTAATATGGCGTTAGTCAAGTTGGTCATGGCGGATCAGTACTCACACTACTTTGTGTAACGGGTGACCTTTGCCGGGTGCCCATAAACTGCAACTGTGAAATGCATCCGAGTCATCTGCTTATGAGATTTTAAAAATAAACGTTTATTTTATTCTTCAATAGCATCATATACGAGTATTCAACTTTATTACATAAAATTAAAAGGACGGTTTGGCATCGTAGTTGGGAAAAAACGAACTAATACATTTATGGATAGATTGAACTGGTCAGGGGGTAGATAACACAAAATAAGCGAAACTTATTTTTTAATTGTGCCAACGTTGTAGGCCATCTTCAGGACTAAGAAAGAAACAGAAAATGGCTATATAAATCATATAAAAGTGGAGTTCTGTTTTTGAATCCGTTTATCGTGATTCATGTTTGAGTGAAAAATAGTTGACTGATTAATTCTAAGGACAGATTGAATTGGTCAGGGGCCAATATATATTTATATAGTCATTTTCTGTTTCTTTCTTAGCCCTGAAGATGGCCTACACCCTAGGCCGAAACGTTGGCACAATTAAAAAATAAGTTTCGCTTATTTTGTGTTATCTTTGACTGCACCCCCTGACCAATTCAATCTATCCTTAGAATTATCCAGTCAACTATTTTCCACTTAATACATTTATGATTTTATAGTATTGTTTTTATAATTTTAAAGCTTTTTTTAATTAAATAATTAGGGTGAAGTCCATGTACATTTATTATCCTGAAAACCCTTTCTCCAGTATAATAAATTTACATAACAATCAAACATCAAACATGAATATATCATCAAAATATTTTTATGATTTTAATAACCTTCAGAGTCTGGATAATTTACTTGGTTTATGTGAGACCATTACCAAAATTGTTGATAAATATGTTGTTAGTTTGGAAGAATGTTGTCATAATACGAAAAAGTGGAATTTCACTGAAAATACTTTATCATTGTCTGTCAACCTTTTCATAAAACGGCTATTTCCCTATCAGATAAAGATGTTTTACAAAACACTACTTTAGGTATAGCGGACAAAGCCAATAGGCCGAAAGTTTCTAGAGGAATGTATAAGAATTATTTCCCGAAATGATTAGTATAATGATGAGATATATGCATAAAGTATGGGAATCTATTTCAGTCCACTCCATTTTAGAAATGGATATAAATAAATAACTGTATCTAATATATTTAATTTTTCTTGGAATTGATTCAATTTGTTCAATCAACAAAACATAGATTTACCGCAGTTTCCTAAGACAACATATCTCAAGACTTTTAATTAATGGAGTTTCTTAGTTCATTTTAAATAATCATTTTTTTATTTTATTAAAAGACAAAATTTAAATTTCTGTCGCACTAATTTTTCTCTACAATACACCACTATCACGTCGAACCTTAATGTAAAGCCAGTCAACGAGGGATAGGTGAAAACCGACTTGGATGGCTTGGACACCTCCTGCGGATGGATTTTAACAGTATTGTTAGCAAGAGATAGCCACCCAAAGTGGAGGGAAAACGAGGATGAGAACGACATAGGAAGAAGTGGGAAGAAGAGGTTAAGAAGGATTTTGAGAAAAGCACTCCAGTGGAACAGTAGAGCACAGTTAATGGAAGACCGGCAGAGCTTGATAGGGCTGTACAGAATTCCCCCTCACGCTCTATAGGCGGTTCAAGAGGACAGAATATGATGATTGTAGTAATTCAAAAATATTTTTTTTAGGTATTCGTTTGTGGTGGAATAAGTAGTTTGAAATAGCACCGAGTTTATACCACGTAAACTAATTTTTTCATAGGCTACGACTTCCAAGACAGCAAAATTTTCCTGTATTTAGAGGTTTAAGTCTATTCCTTCAATAAGACTCTTTATATAAGTATTAGACCATCAAAAGCTGATAAAAATGTTGAAAAGATAAGATAAATACAACATATTTTTTTAAATAATACAAATTATAGTTAGAAATAAAAATTTTAAAAAACAACATTGCGATAGATAGCCATTTACAATGGCCGCACTGTGTAAAATGGGATTCCCAGTTGAAAGATAACATATTTTTAAGTGCCAACTCATAAATATGTGGTCTATAAAACATCGCAAATACGTCAGTTTACAGACTCATCAAGGATGCCAAATATAACGAGATTTTTACGATACTGGAAATATGGACATTGGTCTTTAAAAAATAGTCCATATAAACAGTTAACGCAATCTCTATTGGATAAGTAAAATTCAGACGACATAATGACGTAACCGAAAATCCCGAGTTAAAAGAAAGTCATCGACAAGAAGAATGAAAGTCTCCTTATGTAACTTGCGAAGATGAATGACTGGATTCTGGTTCGGTCAACTTCCGGAACATATGAATGAACTTCCGTTACCTGCAGGAAGGCAACTGGTCCAACTTTGGGAAATTTTGTTTTTAAAACTTAAAACTTTTACCAGAGACAGAACTAATCGCTTGAAACAGAAATGATACTTATCAGCAAGATAGCTTAGTCTTGTCAACACCTTCAATATTTTGTTGACTCCTGATAGGGAACTAGCCCAGGACAAAATGCTTTTTATTGTCTCTCTTGTAAAATTTAGAAAAGTGGCGTAGTTGCTTTCCTGCAGTTCATATGCTATAGTAATTATTATTATTATAATGATGGATTGAATTGGTCAGGGGTGCAGTTAAAGATAACACAAAACAAGAGAAACTTATTTTTTAATTTTGCCAACGTTTCGGCCTACGATGTAGACCGATTTCATGGCGAGTGCCTGTTCTGTGGTGGCTTCTCACAGTTGGGTTTGACGAGTCACCACAGAACAGACAATCACATTCGCCCTGAAGATGGCCTACATCGTAGGCCGAAACATTGGCACAATTATAAAATCAATTTCACTTATTTTGTGTTATCTCTGACTGCACCCCTGACCAATTCAATACACCATTAGAATTATCCAATCAAATATTTTCCACTAAAATATTTGTATTATATATTACCCAAATATTTCCAGAGGTTTAAGGAAAACGCTTAAATATGATAGAATAATCTAGAATAACTATTAAAAGAGTAATTACTGTAAGACAATAGACTTTAGGAGAATAGTCGGAAAATGCAAGCAACCAAAAATATGAAAGGACTGGATAACTTAATATGTTAGCAATAATATCCTCACATCGAAAGACTAATAAAGTGTAAATGTATTTTAAAAATATATTAAACTACAAGAGTCGATTCAAAAGAAATGTTTTTTAAGTTCATAAAGATCGTAGATATTATATATATATATATATATATATATATATATATATATAAAAGAAGCACTGAGATCATAAAGACAGTGGCAGTTGAGTAGGAGGTCATGATGTACTTATTAGTGATTGGAAAAAAAAAGTTCTTCAGGAAACATTAAAATTAAAGTTTAGAATCATTAAACTGAAGCAGAATTGCATGTACTTGAAGTCTTCTGGTATATCTCATAAGTATATCTCAAGATGTCGAAGGCACTTTTCAAGAAGTTAAAAATTGAATTGATTTTGGTAAAATCCCATGCTTCTAGAAGCACCATAATCATAATAAGCTGATGATAGTAATAACTTGTTTGTGGCCAACATTTGAATAGTAGGTTATCCCAGGTATTCGGGATCAAATTCAAGAGTTTATGATGTGAAAAAAATAATTTTGAGTGTTATCTTTTATCTATTGTTATCCAATGCGTATTCGTTTTATTAAAGTAAATATTTATTTTCACTCATTCGTTCAATAAGTGTTTGGCGAGCCCGTTAAAAAATTCCGTTGGCACCAGAAGAAAAAATGAGGAAGAAAGGCGTTGAAGGTCAGCCGAACAGGAATCTCCTTTCCTGGAATAAAGAGTCACTTTCTTAGTAGCCTTTGTAGCTCTTTGGATGCTTAGCAGTTCCTCACGTCCATATAATAAGTATTTCATTATCTATCCACTATCTAGTGCATTTATTTTCTCAAATTCCAATATCGTTAAATTTTTCGCTTGTTAAACTAAATACTATCGTGTCCATAAATGTTTAAAATGTTATTTGTTTCTGATGAAATATAGTCCACATACTAACCGTTTAATAAAAGTTGCTATCACGCTGTTTATCTAGAAATCGTGATTGTTTGTTTTTATTTTATTTTTTTCTGTAGAGGTTACGCGTGCACGCAACGCTCATAGAATACTTTTCAAAATTATTAATGCTACACTATACAAATCATGCTACATTATTATGAATAATTAATATATTTATCGCTATTAGATTATCCTTATTTAGTAAATAAATCTTACAGAAGTGACCTGCGGTCTAGTGGTTAGCGTATCAACCTACTATACCCAAGATCGCGGGTTTTTTATTATTTAAAGTTAGACCTTAATCCATTTAAAAATTTAAAAAAATATAACTAAGAGGAAAAATAAAATAATTGAATACAAAATCTCTTGTGAATTTTTTTTTTAAATAGGAACTACCCAAGTTTATTATGTATATAATAATGTTAAGCTAATTGTTTATCCACATCAAATTTTAAAAACCCTTACAAATCAATAAATAAAATGCTCGAAGTATGGCATATAACTTTAAGCAATGAGCTAGACTCAAATGAAAAAAACAAATCAAAAATGAATAATTTAAAAAAATTCAGCACAATCGTAAATTATACAAAATATTTTTAAAATCAGCTAATGTTCTATTTAGTAATGCTCTATATAGAATATCAAATACTTTTTCATTAAGTATTTGCTACCAAATTATGGATGTATGGTAACTATTGTAATTAAAGGAAAATATTTATATAATTGTGAGTAGCCAATTTTTTTTTAGTTCTATTATAGTACCTAAATATAAGGTGATAGTAAACAAAAATAAGGTGATCATACTTGGTGAGTTTGTTAGATTTATTTAATGTATGTACTTTTATTTAAGCCATAGTCAAATATAGGTAAACACAAGATATAACTTTGGTATTTTTTATTATATTTTCGCACAATGTAACGGAAAAAAGCTTTCATAGCTTATCTAAACTTAATAATATGCGCACCGATATCAAACAGTAGAAATTTTACATATTTAAACGCACCCAGTTCATAACTCTCCATTTGTCCCATCTCATTCATGCATACCACCATCTACTAAATTAGAGTGGTTAAAATTCATTATGATGACTTATATACAACATTTACATATATAAACTTGTTAACTAGCAATCAGGAAAGCTGAAAATTAAATATGTTTTAACTATAATTATAATAATTTATTTAATCAATTAGCAGCCGGAGATGGATCCTATGGTATCTAGGACCAAGAGAGGATTCGGGGGGGGGGGGGGGCACGGGGACACGTGACCCCCCCAGGCTGTTTTTGTGTACTGGATGGATCCTTTATAGCACATAATTATAGGCAAATCACATGACCATGATTGTTAAAATAACAGAAAGAACATGAGTAAAAAAAACTATTGTTTTGATATTTTAATAAACTTATGAAATCTTTCTATAGATACCATAAGTTTATTTGTAATTTATTGTTGATTTTTTCCCCGTCTGCCCGTTGTGCCCCCTCCCCCAGAAAAAAACCTGGACCCGCCCTTGTCTAGGACCCTACTACTGGGCTCACCGAGCCTCTATAATGTGGGTACTCAAAATAAGGGGGGGAATCTGGAGTGAGCAGTGAGGACAAATTAACTGCCTGCACAACCGTTGTCCAAGAAACAGTACAGTCTGCCATGTATTGAACCCCCAACCCTCTGGCGGGTTGGAGTGGTACAGGTTTTTTTATAACTAGTTCTTCACACAAAAAAAAAGCTACTGGAGATTGCAGCTTTGCCATTCCGCAGACCATTCGATAATTGCTTAAGATTTCTTAGAAAACGACTTGGTATTGCATAAACCATTCACTAGCCGCGCGTGCAGCCCCGTCAGGTGAATGATTTACGCAGTAGATTGGCCGTGACATAGTCCAAGAGGAAGGAAGTCATAATATGCGGTCGAATTAATTTCCGTTCAGACCTGGATCATTGTGGTCAAGACTATGTGGGGTCAATGCATAGTCGTATTTGAATATATTATTTATATATTTATTATTGATAAATTAAAATATATATAAATTTATATCATTTGAATATATTGTATTTAATACTTTGATCGATATATCTGCAGCTCCGGTACTGAAGGAAGCGGAATCCCCCATCCAGGAAGCTCAAGTAAATCCATTCCAGCTCAAGGCCTTGTAAGGATAGCAAGAATCCTCTTATTCAATGATAAATTTTTCGCAAGCACAGAGTATTGAAAATCTAAAAATTGTTTTATTACTTTTTTTTTATGTCAGTATTGTTCAATCTTTGACTTTAATTTGCTCCTCATAGATATTAAACATTACACAAACAGAAAATTTACACCTTATTTTTATTCGCCTATTTAAGCTTAACGCATTGAATTTGTTAAGCTGTAGTTTGAAAAATATGATATTGAGTACATTGCTAGAAATATTCAAATGTAATCAAAACTTTTTTTTCCGATTTATGTGTTTTTAGAATGACTTGCATCCAAAATAGCTTAAATAATTCGTTCCTAATTATCATATCCTTTTTTAATGGCAAGTGAATATCATAGCCATAAGGGTTATTTACGCCTATAAAAGTACACAAATAACATAATATTATAATTCAAATGTTTGAAATATTAATAAGAGAGGTTAGTGGCTCAGTGTTAGAGCATTGAATTGCCGCGCGGAAGGTCCCGGGTTCAAATCCGGCTATGGATGTTTTTATTTATCTATAAACTGGGTCCCCAAAATAAAGGGGTGGAACTAGTGGTTGAAAGTAATCAAGGACAAAGCACTTCTCTGAACAACCGTTGTCTAAGATACAGTAGAGTTTTTACCGCGTACTGAACCCAAGACTCTTCATGAGATGTAGTGGTAGTTGTTTTTGTTTTTTTAAATATCAATGATAATTTGTTGCGAATCGGCCAAGGTCAAAATATAATTTTTAAAAACAACAGAAAATGTAGACGTTAAATGATTCCTTAAATATTTGTCTTGGAGTTGTTTGCAATAGTAAAAAATCAAAACAAAAAAGAAAACAATACCACGTGGTATTATGACTTGACACTGACCACATGTTGTCATGACTACTCAGCATGACTCGCTGGTACCAGGTACCACTACTAAATAACGTGCAAAAAATAGTGGAGGAGGGGGAATTGCGTGGTAAAACTTCGTTGGATGAAGGAAGCTGAGACGAAACTCGTGAGAAAATTGCTGAAGGGGAAAAAAATGTCTCCCGGGAATCCCCGACAGGTGAGATGGAGGCCACAGCAGCAAGTGGATCTCTGTTCCAGAAACATCTGCACCTCGTCGTATAATATATCTGCATTAAATATTAAAGTAAGAAAAAGGATTTTTAAATCCAAAACAACATAAAATAAAAATATAATGGACGCCAACAACTTTAACGCATGATGCGGACAGGGATATGCAATAAAAATGAAAGAACAGTTTTTTTTCGTATTGACCTCTTCGCATCATTTTCAAATTCGTATCCTCCTTACATGCTAGACTCTGTAATGGTCAACTTTTAAAAAATATTTCATTACTTCTTTAGTCCATGTGAATGCACTTTATTTTTCTAATATGGTTGAATTGGATTATGAAATAATATTGTACAGATTCCTGATGTTTCTAATACTTTCAAGTCCGGTTTGATGATATTTGAATTAGTAGTACCATGAAGTCGGGCCATGCAGGGAAAGATGTATGATAGTGGTTGGTACGCGCAGCCACTTGTTCTGGTTCACTTCCTTATATAATTTATAAGTTAGAAATATTGATGGCCAACCGAAAAGGATTCCCAAAAGATATTAATTCAAAATTGAAAGTAAAAAGACGAGCTTAATGTTTTATATTTGTCTTTATGAATGGAACATGGTTCAGAAACAATAGAAGTGATTTAATATGACAAAAGGAACCTATACCGATCTATGACGCATACAATACTTCACTGCATAAAAGTTCAAGTTCGTACAAAAAATTTCCATTCTGAAGATCTGTGGTACGCCATACCCCCTGTTAGGGAACTCCTGTTAGCACCCATGGAATACCAGGTAACTAATAACCAATGACTTAATCGCAATTGAAACAACGACAACAATGAAATTGAAAACATTTCACGGTCATGCGGAGTTAGTGGGCGTGGAGGCAGATGACCGAAGAAAAAACAAGGAAACAATAAATAAACACGATGACATAACCATTGAAATCTACGTAATGATTGATCAGTTAGTATTTACCATCTACCTCGACACTTGCTTAACCAAGATATTCCTGGATGGCAGTATAATATATAATATTTCCCTGGTTCCACGTTCTCCAGACTTCAACCCTCTTCAAAGTATGCCACTACCCGAAATTACCATCATTCCGAGAACGATTTACCTAGGCATAGGCAGGAACATCTTTTGGGGACTAGCCATAAACAAGACCGTAAACTGTCTGGAATGGTGGTGTAGCGCTAATACGAAAAAGGGAAGGCATTTTACTCAATATTGAACCATAAATAAAAATTAGCAGACTCTCACATGCTAGAAGGAAGCGTATTTTGAAGCATAGAAAAATATCTGGAAGGGCTTCAGGATGAAGATAAACCGTAGAGAGATAGACAGAAGATCAAAAGAAACGAGAAAATAAAGTTGTAACGTGATCCGAAGTGGTTCTATGTTGTAAAATATTTCCACCCTTTTTATACCAAGTAATATTGATCTCTAACCTTAATAAACTTTAGTAAGTTACAATAATTATATTCTTTAACATTATATACGTTTTGTTCGTAATATAACTCTATTCATTAATTTATCTATTCTGAGCGGGGTAACTCAGTTTGTACAGGCAATGAATGAGTAAATGAAGCACTAATGTAAGTCTCGTAACGTAAATCTCAGATCCTGGCTATAGCAGAATAACTACTTATTCCGGTTTCAGCTGTGGATCAACGATGTGGGGCCTGGAGACCCTGGAGGGGTTATAACCTCCAGCCTCCATAAAGTGGGTATGATACCCTCGGCCTTAATTGGGGGAAATACCTAACGGCTGAGCTTCATCTTGGCAAAATTATCTCTCTGCACAACAGTACAGGCGTTAAGGGTCACAAAACAAAGGTCAGCATCGAATATGATATTCAATGGGCATGGAGACTCCATTATTAATCATGCGTCGAAGATAACTATGATGTAATTTTTGACCTTTTATAAGAAAAAGATATGTTGACTGAGGAATCGAGATTACGGAGTTAAAGATGTTCTTGTTTATTTCTCCCCTCAAGAAAATATGCATGAGCATGGGTATCTTAATAAATCGAGTCTACGCCGTTCTAACCGCAACTTGAACGAAGAGGAGACACAAGCCTTATGATTCAATAGGAGCAACTTCATGTGGTTACATCCTGGTCGTGATGTTGACCACGTCACCTCCCGAGAAATAACAATTTCGCCCTCAGTGCAAAAGAATTTCAAACCTGTTGCGTCTCTTGAATCAACCCATCATTGTCAAATGGAAGAATATGAGAATTTATTATTTTTAGTAAACTAATGTCCTCCGATTCTTAATCAACAATCCAATCAAGAAGTCATTTAAACATTTTAAAAAAAAATAAGTTCCTCTCAAAGGTATACAGAATTGAAACTACTTGATTAAAGGAAGAGGTAAAAAAGATATCTTTTATTATTTTTTCTAGCTATACATTTACATTAGGGATTTACATTATACCTTCAGAATAGGCACTGATCTAGTTCATTTGACATAACAATATTGTCAATAAAATTGCTAAAACATTTCTCTATCGTTAGTTGCCGATACACTCTACATCTCTGTACATCTTCCTGAATAGGTTAAAGCTCTTATTTTATTCTCTATACGAGACCTAATTTCTAAGTGTTCCCAGTCTTAAACTATCTAAATCATATTATTACAACGACAACTCATCTATATAAATAAAAATGAATCACCAAATGTGTTGCTAAGCGCGAAACTCGAGAACAACTTCGACCAATTCGGCTAATTTTTTTTTTCATATTTTTGTTAAGGCACACGGAAGGTTCTTATGGAGAGAAAAGCCGTAAAAATGACGAGGGAAATAATAAAAACAACATTTTTCTTTTCCCATACAAACCACTCTGTTCCCAGCTGTCAAACATTTGACGTCAAACAAAGATGCTAGTAAAAGTTTATTTCGAGTCATTATCTATATAAATATTGGTTCCGCCAACAGAGCCATTGTACTCATTGGTTTCAGAAACTGGAACGGATTCCATACATTTCCTTACAATCATACAAAAATATAACAACTGCTTCCAAATGACTTCTTTTGGGGCAACAAATATACTTCGCGACAATTTCATGCCAACTTTTTAGGTAAAAAGACTTACTTTGTTTATCCCTTTTTAAGTTGTTAAAGATTAAACGTTTCTGTTTAATTTGCAGATACAAGGCCAAATATATCATAAAGCAGGCTCGCTGTTGGCGGTGACAGATAGCGACTATTAATTCCTGCAAATGAAATAAATGGGCAATACAACGGAAGAAATTGATCAGGGTTGTGCAAATAACAGTTCAGTGAGGAGGACTATTGTAGAACAATCACAAACTTTGTTTCATAAACACAATCCATTGATTACATTATTTAAAACAGCAATGGATCTTATGCCATCTGGTAATCATAAAATTGTAATCAGAGCTGATAAAACTCCTGTAGGAGAACATGCGAGATGTTTCAATGCAGCAACAATCGATGCAGTTGCCATTCAAATGGTTGGAGAAAATTTGGAAGCCCTTTGTTTTAGGGAAATAACATTTAATATTTTAACATATTATATTATAACATATTAATATTTTAGTCTGCCAGAACAGCTAGTACTAAAATAATTACAGTAAATAATGAGAAATTAAAGAAGACACTTGTTTCAACTATTTACGATGTACTATGAACTAATCGAGACCGACACTATCTTTAAACCTAAATATTCTATTTTGGATAATATTATTTGACCATATATATTTGAGAAAGAAAATGGTCCGAGTGGAAGTCAACAAAGTTCTCTTAAATAGGGAGAACTGTCTGTTGGAAAGCCAACGTTTCGAAACCTAATGCAGGTCTCCTTCTGGGCTAAATATACAAGATAAAGACAAATTAAAATGATACAATGTTACAAGACAAATTAAAAATAAAATAATTTTAATTTGTCAGTGTTTTGTATATTTAGCCCTGGAGAAGACCTGCAATGTGGGTCGAAACGTTGGCTTTCCAATAAACAGTTTTCCGAGTGATTTTTTTTCCCTCCACCCGGACCATTTTTTCCACTTCTAAATATCCAATACTCATTTTTCTATTAGTTTGACAAAATTTATATTCCTTAGATTACATTAAGTTTAACGACAGAAATATTTACGTACGGTTTTTATTACTTTATTTCATTATGTTTAAGATTACCCTAAGTAGTTGTATTGTCAGTAGTTGAATGTCCAGATAAAATTAATAGTTTAAAAAAAGGAACGACTCAAAAGATGTGTCCATGCTAAGTTAGGAAGTCCAAAAATGTAAAAAAATCAAGGTTCTAGTATATATGTATAAATGATCAATCAAGGTTCTATATATGAGTATAAATGGTTTGCTATATAAATAATTGGTTATTTTATGTAGCAAACCATTTATACTCATCTCAGGATCCAGGTCAAACCATTCAACGATTCACATGGTTGTTATTTTATTGGAGATACCTTAAGTCTACGTGCATCGTTCCACGTAGGCCGAAGTAATTTATTGTACCCAATTAACTGAACGGCCTATTTGCTCGAATACTAAGACCCATTAACTGAAAAAGGTGTGGGAACCAATTCGGACATTCTTAAATGGTTCAACTTCGGAGACTTCATTCGAACAGACTAGGAACGGTACTGCTATATATTCGAGCATTAGGAACGGGACTCAATTAGGGCATCCATGTAGCATCCTTTATTTAGAGCTTTTCTGATACCAGTTTTCAATATATCAAAAATATTTTTTTTAGTAGTAGCCTTTCTGCAGTGAAATGTGATATGAAATAAATGTAACCACAACACACATGAATACTAAAATTAAAATTAAATCAAAGTGACTTTCAAACTAAAATAAAAATTTACTATACAACAAAGTTAAAAATATTAATACTTCATTTTAAATATCTTTGTCGAAAACAAATTAATTTGAGATATATGTGCATTAAAAAATTGTTTTGTTTTTTTTGTATTTCATATCATCATCATTAATTTTTAGTTGTACCCATTCTGCTGCGGAAGCCACAAGGATTCACGCTAATGCTTCTACACTCAGGAATTCAGATGTCCCTGAAGCAGTTCATCTGATTAAAATGTGTTCAATTCTTTTCGTGTAGGAATTCGCCAATCCTTCAAGCTTAACAGGAATATAATTCTGTTTTAAATCAGGGAACAATATGAGGCACTTAGTTCATTGTTTGATTGTTGCATTTGTTTGTATTGTTTCCCCACATGTATGATAAACATATATATTCATTTAAGTCTAATAACGATGGTAATGAAAAAATAAATAACAAAAGGATGAGATATTGGCGGAGGGCGAATCGAAAGAGATAGAAGACGTAGAAATATGTGGCTGTTAATCGTTTAGTGAAGGAAATACTAGTTAGTGTTACAATACATAATTTATATGGAAGAAGGGTATGACTACTCTAATTTGGTATGGTTAAAACAAAATGTTTAAATGATTGGGATGATTAAAATATGTAAGGTAATGTGAATTACGTAGATACATAACAAAAAACAAATATTATAAGGATTTATTATTAAAAATATCCTTTCAAAACGAAATTTTAAGATTTCGCTCAAAAATAAAATAAAAAAGTCAACCCATCAAGTAGCAGGGTCCGGGGTTGGCGCGTGAGAGTACACGTTCTTTCCGATTAACCAATACAGGTTTTTTTTTATAACCTATGTAGTATGATGTAGATATGATGGTTTCACCTCTAGGTAGAAAGGAGAAAGGAATTTTTTTTTAATTAATCTGTGTGTCACAAGATGGAAATTACTCAAACCAATGTCGAATGTTCCGTTCGTTACAACACCCTTTCACGAACATGGTGGTAATGTTTTTTTTCAACTTGGGCCGCTGAGTATACATGTTTAAACTCATAAAATAAAAAAGTTACACGAAAATCGCATGTTTCCATTATCGTTTTGATGGTATGCTAGTAAATGTTCGTTCAATTGTAGTGACTGTAAATATTATCAAAAAAGAGAAGATTAGTAACAGTTCATTACAATCAGTAAATGTAAACATAGTAAAGAAAGGAAGGCCACTAATTCCACTTTGTATTTTAGAAATAATAAAAACGGACATTAGGTGTAAAACGACCCAATAAATAATGTATCTTCTTTAGCTTCACGGATTCTAATGAGGTTAAGCGTGAAATGGATAAACATCTTTGAACATACATGAAATCCAATCCTGTTCGAAAACACGTTCAAGAAGGAATCATTTTGGAATCGATCAAACTCTTATAGCAACTCTCATTAATTGCTCTCATTAATTATAAGGAACAAACAATCGTTAGATAAACAATCAAAATTTGATAAATAATAACAGTCATCAAAACGCGATGAGAACATAATCACGCGTCGAATGATGAAGTTCAAGTCCAAGGCCATTCCTCAGCATTTGATACCAAGTAGAGCGTATCAGTCGTAAAGAGATTTTGATTAAGTGGTCAGCCATCATGGCCGGTGTAAACTGGATCTTAGTTAATTGCTGCTTATCGACCTCCAGATAAGGGAATTCATAAAAGATTACTTCTTGACTACCTTGAAGAAGTCCTTGGACTTAATGTGCAGACCGAAATTCTGAAGTAACGCTGCATAAAATGATCTCTGACGGTGAATCATATTTTTTATAGTGAAACGTTTCAGAGTGGGATTATAAGGACAATTATAAGATGGGTGGCTATGACTACTGCACATTATTGCAACATGTATCAATGTGTCAGAGTTGTTTTTTTAAAAATTTTTTATTCGACGTTTTTATTCAATTCAGTTCTATACATGATCACATACAGTGGATTATACTGAGCAATGTAGTTCGTCATCAATTTGAAATAATAATTTATGTATTAATTTTCTATTTTTCGTCTTTGTCTAATTATATTGTAAAAATGATGTAAAATTTATGTTCTAACTAGTGTGTGATTGTGATGTACACACTTATTATCTGTAATACACTAAAAGATTGTTTTTATTAGTTCAAGAATATGAAAATCTTAAAACACACACACACATATACACACATAAATATATATCGTATATATATACAGTTTATTCTAGTCACTTAGTTTCCCAATATAATAACTTTTCCCTAGTTTTTCGTTCCCTCGTAAGACATCATTGTGGAACCATTAAAAGAAACTACAAACAACCGAAATTACTTTTTTAACCTTAGACCACTAGGTTAAAAATAATTTTTAAAAAATATTCATTGTAATATAACATCAGCTGTAACGTGCCTTAAAATGAAAGAAATTGTGGTACTAGGCAAGTCAATAATAAGAATAATGTGCAAACAACAGAACCATGTTTATGTAAAAAAAATTAACCTAATCTAGTTTAAAGCCTAAATTGAAAATACTCCAAACAGCGGATTTAGTAAATATGTATAAAAGCTTAAAATACCTTAGGGTATCACAATACGCTTAAATAGTATATACTGTTCATAATGTTCTGTACATTGTAATTATTTATAATTTAATTTTTGGAAGATGAGAAATGTAAAAAAAATTATATATATACATATCACAAATAAATAACTACAAATTCCCTCGGGTACTTTGGCAGCTAAAATTTATGACGGATAGTCGGACTGACAGAAATACTACAGGCTTCAGGCCGGCCAAGGACCTAGCAAAACTTCATGAATCTTCCAGGTAAGGCCATTTAACTGCACAGATACATGAATTTGTATATACATTTTTTTTTTTTTTAATTTAATGATATTTACAACTATAATGCTATTGTAACGAGTATTCTTTTGTTTGCTAAATTCGTCCGTCAGGTGTCTCTCTCTACCTATCTGATCTCACTTAACTGAGGACCGTCATTCCATACGGATGTGTTTAAGTCGGTTATATGGCCAAGTAATTGCCAAATTTAATTGTTTTTACCTTATCGTATCTTTGCGGCTCAGCGGTAAGCATCCTATTAATATTTGTAAATAAAAGTGTATATAATCTTTGTTTTTATTAATTATGTATCTATGATTTTTAGTTGGTGGTGTTACGATATATATATTATGGTTATGTTTTTGGAGTTGGCATAATGTTACCGTGGATGTATAATATAAGAATACAACATTTTATTTGGAATAGTGAAGTTAAGTGATAATAGTTTTATAATAATAGTAACAGAATAATTTTTCCAAACAATACTTTAATATTTTTTTCTAATGTTTAAATATAATTTTCGTATTAATTGAAGGTACTAAATTTCTGTTGATTGAAGCAAAAGGTTTGTCTTAGATGCAATTTTGGAAATGTAAAGATAATTATTTTTAATTTATTAATTTTGTATCAACAACAAAAATCAAGAATTTTTACTTAAGGTCGTAGAACGACTTACTTTTGTTTAACACATGTTTTGAAAATTAAAATCTACTAATATATTGTATTTTTACCGTAAGTTTAAATAGTTGAATTGAACATATGTTAGATTAGCAAGTAAGCATTAAGTTCACTTAGAGACAACAGCTGTTGTTTGTTTCTATTTAGCATTATCTTGTGTTTCCTTTTAAAAGGAAAATATTTGTTTATCTATGGCTGACATATGAAAAAAAAATTATATATTAAGTTTGTAAAGGACGCTTACCGATTTAATTTAATTTGTTAGTTTTAATATAATTTTATTAATTTAATTTTCAGTATTTTACGACTTTTAAAGTTTCTGTTGGTATTTTTTTTCAACATTTAATTTCTTTGGCATTTTTTTTGTAACTTTGGGTAACGTCTTGATTTATTGTCACGATGGGTGATCCAGTCGTTCTAGTGTCAGAGAGGGAGGATATTTTTGCCGCAGTTCAATCCATTTTCACAAAATCCAAATCTTTAAGTACCGATTCAGCATCCGCTTTTAAACCCGCTTATGACCGCTTACTCAAAAATGAAATCCGATTTGAAGAAATTCAATCAAAAATTCGGATATTTAATGCAAGTATAAAGAACAAAAGTGAAAAAATCGATACAACAGCAGTACAAAATTCATTTAACGATTTAGTTGATATTACTAAAGCGAATTATTACAAAGTGGTACAATCTACCTGCCCTCCTGAGAATAAACCTGTGGTTGTCCATTCTCATTCTATTCCTCAGGAGCTACCGAAAATTGACTTACCGATATTCACAGGGAAATTAGAGGACTGGAATGGATTCTATTCCCTATTTGATTCTATGGTTCATAGGGAAGAATCTCTATCGACCATTAGGAAATTTTATTATTTACGAAGTAGCTTACGCGATGAAGCTCTGTCGCTTATCTCGGGCTTCGCATTAGACGAAGCTAATTATCCGCTCGCTTATGACGCATTGGTATCTCGCTATCAAAATAAAAGGCGACTAGCCAGATTTTATATCAAGAAGGTGATGGATTTTACCCCTTTAAACAATTCTTCAGCGTCTAATTTGCAGAGATTTTTATCTGAGCATGAAAATAATTTTTCTGCGTTATCGGCTTTAGGCATTGAAGACATGGGGGATTTCATTAAACTTCATTTAGCTCTTAATAATTTAGACCCAGGGACTAGAAAAGCATTCGAAGAACGAATAAAATCAGCAGATATTCCCTCTTATAAGGATTTGATTAATTTCGTCACCGAACGAACTAGAGTATATGAAATGATGGCTCAAGAAGGCCGATCAGAAAAGCCTATTATAGAAAAATCCCGCTCTGCGAATTCCACTAAACGATATAACAAATCCAATTCCGGAAAAGAACAAATATCTCCGGGAATTTTTACTGTTTCGCCATTGGAAAAACAAACCGATGTTGCTGCTAACACAACGAATCACGATCCTCAATTCGACCAGTTCGAAATTGAGGCAGTTGGCTCTAAGAAACAGGTATTCTCTCCGACTGATGTACAATCAAGAAATAGTACCGAACCGATTCTCTGCGAGAAAACGTGTCTAAAAGGCTCAAAACCGGCTCTACCAGCTAAGAAATTAATTTGCTGGAATTGTGGTGGACCGCACGTATATTCCAGATGTCCGCTACCACGAAAGTTGTTTTGCTACCGTTGTGGTAACCCGGGAGTTTCCATTCACGCATGTCCTAAATGTACTCCGGGAAATGTGCAAGGGAATCGGAAGTGAGGGTCATTCCTATTCCCACGGTTTCAGCTGACCCACCAAGTACCGATTTACCTATTACCGTGCCTTATCGTTTACCTTTTTGTACCGCTAAATCTGATATCGTTTCTCCTTGTGTCGTATCGAATTCTCCCGAAAGTTCTACCGTATCTTGTTCTCGTTTACCGTTTCCTAAACAGCACTATATTGATTTCCGAATAGGGAAACCTGACAAAGGAGGCCTGTCCTACTTGGCCCTGTTTGACCCTGGTTCCACTACCTCATTTGTTGGACCAGAAGGGGTTGAAATTCTCCTTAAATTGGGATATGAAGTTGAGAAAATTCCCGAATTTAATATTTGTGTCGCTAATGGAAGCTCTTGTATCGTTGATGAAAGATTCTCCATTTCAATTACCGTTGGGTACCGGTCATATGACACGAAGCTTTACGTTTTAACCAAGCTTCCATTTATGTTTCTTTTAGGGTTAGATTTTATCGTTAACACCAATATGAGTACTAATCATCGTGAAGCGACATGGTGGTTTCAAGATGACCCCGACCATAAGTTCTCGTTTCGTCAAGATGTTCAATTAGTAGAAGAGGAAACATCAAAAATATACGGCATTAGTTCACTTGATCCCTCAGAAAGGGTGGATCTGGATAGAATAGTCAGTGAAGGTTTGCGAATTCTCCAAGATTCTCCAGGATTAACGACGCGCATTAGCCATAAGGTAGATGTTCAGGATGCCCAACCTATCAAGCAGCGCTCCTACCATTACTCACCCAAAGTACTTGAGGCAATGCACCAGGAGTTAGATCGAATGTTGGATGAAGACTTAGTGGAACCTTGCCAATCTCCATGGTCTTCCCCGGTAGTCATGGTTCGTAAGGGATCAGGTTATCGTTTCTGTATAGACTTTCGTAAGGTTAATGAAGTCACTTGTAAAGATTCCTATCCTATGCCTAATATGACATCTCTCTTAGACGGACTTCGACAGGCTCGATATCTCTCCAAGTTAGACCTCAAGCAAGCATTTTTGCAAGTGCCCCTTGCCGACGAAACTAGTAAAGACATTACTGCGTTTACAGTTCCTGGCAGAGGACTATTCAGGTTTAAAGTTATGCCCTTTGGGCTGACGAATTCACCTGCTACCTTTCAGAGGTTAGCCGATGCAATATTTGGACCCGAACTTTACCCTTACGTAGTCGTTTTTCTGGATGATATTTTGGTTTGCACACCAACTTTCAAACTGCATTTGGATATGCTAATGGAAGTGTTCAGTCGACTTAAAGCCTCAGGTCTGCGTATCAACCCGGAAAAATGTGAATTTGGTTGTAATGAAGTTAGGTACTTGGGCTATCTGGTTAATAGCGATGGCTTGAGTGTAGATCCAGATAAGGTTGGTTCCGTTACTTCGATTCCTCCTCCCACCAACGCTGGGCAGCTCAGAAGATTCCTTGGAATGGCAGGATGGTATCGCCGTTTTATTAAAGACTTCTCCACAGTTGTCTCTCCGCTAACAGCTTTGCTTAAGCGTAATGCTAAATGGATCTGGTCAGAAGAGCAGGACGCCTCTTTCAATGCTCTCAAGTCAGCACTGACGGAAGCACCAATATTAGCTAGGCCAGACTTTAAACAGCCTTTTCAATTACAGACTGACGCCAGTGATACAGGTCTTGGAGCGGTCTTGACTCAAATACAAGACGGCGAAGAAAGAGTCATCGCTTTTTGTTCTCGTACCTTAAGTTCAGCGGAAAGGAATTATACCGTAACCGAAAAGGAATGCCTCGCAGTTCTGTTTGGTATCGAGAAGAATAGGCATTACTTGGAAGGTTATCCATTCACTGTAATAACTGACCACGCCAGTCTGAAGTGGTTACTGAACTTGAAAAACCCTTCAGGTCGTTTGGCTAGATGGGCTCTTCGCTTGCAGCCTTACAACTACAAGGTGGAATATCGAAAGGGGAAACTCAACACAGTGGCCGATGCCCTATCACGAATTGCTGCTATCACAGTATTGTCTACCAGTTCCGATCCTAATTCTTCTACCGATTCAGTTTCGACTTCAGGAACTTTCATAGCGACCGACGAATGGTATAATCAGAAATTTTATCGAGTCCAGAAGTCCCCAGAACTCCACCCTGGATGGTCGATAAAAGATGGACAGCTATTATACCATCGAAAGAATCCTTTGAAGGGAGAGCTAGAAGACCCCAGTGAGGAATGGAAAGTTGTCGTTCCTAGACATTTAAGGGGAGCAATAATATATGAAAATCATGATCTACCGCAGTCAGGCCACCTGGGGATAGATAAAACTGTTTCTAGGGTTAGTAGACTATATTATTGGCCTGGATTATACCGAGATATAAGCCAGTATGTGAGGCAGTGTGAGTTATGCCAGAAGGTCAAACCCAATAACACGCCACCTCGTGGGTTAATGTTCCCTCGCTATAACAAGCAGCCGTGGGAAACGGTGTCAGTTGACATTATGGGTCCTTATCCTAGGAGTTCTCGAGGCAATGTATATCTACTAGTGTTTGTAGATTTATTTAGTAGATGGGTGGAATTATGTCCCATCAGAAAAGCTACCTCTTCGGTTATTGTAAATAAACTGAAATCCCGCATAATATACAGATATGGCGCACCGCATAAAATAATTTCCGACAATGCGAAGAACTTCGTTAGTAATCTTGTAACTGAAGTGGCTAAGGAGTTTGGAATCAAGAGAGAAACTACTCCTCTTTACCATTCACAGGCAAATCCGACAGAACGAGCGAATCGGAATATCAAGCAACTTATCGTAGCGTACCTAGGGAAGAAACACCAACGCTGGGACGAAAAACTAGGAGAGATCCAGTTTGCCTTAAATTCCGCCGTTCAAGATTCGACTAAGTTCAGTCCTGCCTTCTTAAATTTTGGTAGAGAACTGAGGCCTCTACATCAAGCTAACGACGATGATATCCTAGTGGCTGGCACAGACGAACATGCTGCTTGGGCCACTAAAGTGGGCAGACTGCCTGAAGTTCATCATATAGCCGAGGAAAACTCTCTGAAGGCAAGTCTAAATCAGAGCAGTCGTTATAACTTGAGACGCCGGAAAGATCGTTTCCAACCGGGGGACCAAGTCTTAAAGATGAGGTTTCAGCTATCGTCGGCAGCTGATAAACTCGCGGCTAAACTGAACCCCAAATATGAAGGCCCTTTTACGGTTGTTTCCGTTACGGGTGGTGGATCCTGTAAACTGAGAGATGAAGATGGAAAGATAATAGGCTTATGGCATCCCTCAAAACTTAAATTATTTTATCCAACCCGACGGACTTAATCGCTGGAGGGGAGTGTGTAACGAGTATTCTTTTGTTTGCTAAATTCGTCCGTCAGGTGTCTCTCTCTACCTATCTGATCTCACTTAACTGAGGACCGTCATTCCTTACGGATGTGTATAAGTGGGTTATATGGCCAAGTAATTGCCAAATTTAATTGTTTTTACCTTATCGTATCTTTGCGGCTCAGCGGTAAGCATCCTATTAATATTTGTAAATAAAAGTGTATATAATCTTTGTTTTTATTAATTATGTATCTATGATTTTTAGTTGGTGGTGTTACGATATATATATTATGGTTATGTTTTTGGAGTTGGCATAATGTTACCGTGGATGTATAATATAAGAATACAACATTTTATTTGGACAATAGTTTCTTTAAATCAATTTGGACCTTGGACCGAAAACCCCACAACCTGGTCACACTATGATAACAAGTAATTGTGCTAATATGTACAATATGAGATGAAAAACACTTGTGGAGAAACTACCCATTGGTAGCACTCCAATAAAGTTCTATGGTAGATGGTCTCGAGGCCATCTTCTTTTCAGACGCCTAGGAGGGTTATCAGGAATAGTATGGGAAGCAAGTTGAGAGACTAGCGGATTCGAGTGTGTATGGAGCTTGTCATGGAAGGATAGGTATCTAGTAATATAAGTTAAAAAAGTATTATATATAAAACATTCAAGTGTAAAATCCTTCTTCTTAGTGGGTTTTTTTTTCAGAATGGTAGAAAACTCAGAATAAAAAGGGAAGTTCAAAAACTTTGATTTTTTGGTTAGAAAAGCGATAGATAAAATATTCCTTAAAACCAAATTTTTACAATCTAAAATGATATTTACACAGAGCTATCAAAAACTCGTAGCCAGTTTCGAAAAGTGTGCTTAACTAAATATTTAGTTTAATATTCAGTTTACACGGCATTTGGTGCTTTAGAACAGGAGTCGGCAACCGGCGGCCCGCGGGCCATCTCGGTGCGGCCCGCAAGCCTGAGGTCCGCAAGAAATAATTGATACTGTAACATCCACTGTTAAGTTTATAAGAAGAAATGGGCTCACACACCGTCAGTTCCAAAAGTTTTTGGAAGATCTGGAAGTTGATCATGGCGACGTGGTTTACTACTATGAAGTGAGGTGCCGTTTTGGAATGTGTTTTTGATTTGAGGAAAGAAATTTGCAACTTCATGGAGATGGAAGGAAAACCAGTTTAAGAGCTTACTAACAAGCAGTGGAATATCGATCTTGGTTTTTTGACTGGTTTGACTATGGAACTGAATCAGCTCAACAAAAGGTTGCAGGAAAAATGTAAATTGATTTGCGATATGTATTCAGATGTAAAGTCATTTGAGATGAAACTGAAACTGTTTATCAAGCATATTGGTGAAAGAAAGCTTGACCCTTTTCCTAATTGCAAGAAAGCCGTGGAAGAAGCTGGAAATAATTTTGAGTGGCAAAATATTACAATGAGAAACGTGTTAACACAACGACAAACTGAGTTTGTAAATCGATTCACCGACTTCAAAAAGATCTCCCTTAACATGGAAATTTTCCAAAACGCTTTTGCAATTGATATTAATGATGTAGCAAGCAATAAATAATTTTCGAAAATAAACATAGTAGATTTGCAAAGTAATAGCACACTTAAAACGCCATTTAAGGAAAGCACTGACTAGGTACATTTCTACGGAGGTTTGAGTTCTGAAAACTTTAAAGAATTGAAAACGTTTGCTCAGCTTATAATCAAAATGTTTGGTAGTACGTATTTGTATGAGCAGACTTTTTCAATTCTCAACTACCGCAAAAATAAGAATTGTTCGCGGTTAACAGATGAACATTTAGACGCGATACTGCGGTTGTCAACGACTAAAATTAAAGCAGACGTTAAAAAACTTGCAAGTCAAATGCAGCCGCAAAAATCTCACTAGTTCTTACTTTTATGTTAGTATAGTAATTCAATTTAAATAGACATGATTATATAAATATATATATGATTAAAAATGTAGATATGCGTTTTATTTCAAATACTAAAATTACATGTCCGTACAGATAAAAAACGAGCGGCCCGCACTGATACTCTGGCAACATTTGTGGCCCTTCTATAGCAAAAGGTTGCCGACCCCTGCTTTAGAACATTATTTCAATAGATTTTTGAGAACATAAATATAGGCTATATAATTAGTTGAATACTTAAATACAATATTATACTCGAACAACTCGACAAAACCGTTTAATGACTTTGTACATTTTATGCTTCTGTTTTTTTTATTTATTTGTTCTCGTTCCTACAAACAAGATAAAAAAACAAAACCATTAGTCCTGGAAAACCGTAAACTGTCTCTTTAAAAATGTTCAGGATTTATCTGAAACATCAAACAAAGATATGACATTTTTTGTAGCATTTGCAGCTCTATGCTGACTTTAACCAAACTAGATGTGTATATGTTATTGTTATTGATATCCTGCTAATAATCATTATTATGTGTAATATTACATTCTACACTATAGTGTTAAATAATTTATTTAAATTTATATACTGAACTTTGGGGCTCTACTAAACCATCCAATTCATCTCGTATCCAATCCTTACAATCCAAAATCCAACGTAAAATCCTCAATGCTCCTTATTATGTCACAAACAAACTCATCCATCACGATCTTAATATCCCATATGTTACTGATTTGGCCCAAACTAGATACCTATCCTTCCATGACAAGCTCCATACACACTCGAATCCGCTAGTCTCTCAACTTGCTTCCCATACTATTCCTGATAACCCTCCTAGGCGTCTGAAAAGAAGATGGCCTCGAGACCATCTACCATAGAACTTTATTGGAGTGCTACCAATGGGTAGTTTCTCCACAAGTGTTTTTCATCTCATATTGTACATATTAGCACAATTACTTGTTATCATAGCATTATAGTTGTAAATATCATTAAATTAAAAAAAAAAAAAATGTATATACAAATTCATGTATCTGTGCAGTTAAATGGCCTTACCTGGAAGATTCATGAAGTTTTGCTAGGTCCTTGGCCGGCCTGAAGCCTGTAGTATTTCTGTCAGTCCGACTATCCGTCATAAATTTTAGCTGCCAAAGTACCCGAGGGAATTTGTAGTTATTTATTTGTGATATGTATATATATAATTTTTTTTACATTTCTCATCTTCCAAAAATTAAATTATAAATAATTACAATGTACAGAACATTATGAACAGTATATACTATTTAAGCGTATTGTGATACCCTAAGGTATTTTAAGCTTTTATACATATTTACTAAATCCGCTGTTTGGAGTATTTTCAATTTAGGCTTTAAACTAGATTAGGTTAATTTTTTTTACATAAACATGGTTCTGTTGTTTGCACATTATTCTTATTATTGACTTGCCTAGTACCACAATTTCTTTCATTTTAAGGCACGTTACAGCTGATGTTATATTACAATGAATATTTTTTAAAAATTATTTTTAACCTAGTGGTCTAAGGTTAAAAAAGTAATTTCGGTTGTTTGTAGTTTCTTTTAATGGTTCCACAATGATGTCTTACGAGGGAACGAAAAACTAGGGAAAAGTTATTATATTGGGAAACTAAGTGACTAGAATAAACTGTATATATATACGATATATATTTATGTGTGTATATGTGTGTGTGTGTTTTAAGATTTTCATATTCTTGAACTAATAAAAACAATCTTTTAGTGTATTACAGATAATAAGTGTGTACATCACAATCACACACTAGTTAGAACATAAATTTTACATCATTTTTACAATATAATTAGACAAAGACGAAAAATAGAAAATTAATACATAAATTATTATTTCAAATTGATGACGAACTACATTGCTCAGTATAATCCACTGTATGTGATCATGTATAGAACTGAATTGAATAAAAACGTCGAATAAAAAATTTTTAAAAAAACAACTCTGACACATTGATACATGTTGCAATAATGTGCAGTAGTCATAGCCACCCATCTTATAATTGTCCTTATAATCCCACTCTGAAACGTTTCACTATAAAAAATATGATTCACCGTCAGAGATCATTTTATGCAGCGTTACTTCAGAATTTCGGTCTGCACATTAAGTCCAAGGACTTCTTCAAGGTAGTCAAGAAGTAATCTTTTATGAATTCCCTTATCTGGAGGTCGATAAGCAGCAATTAACTAAGATCCAGTTTACACCGGCCATAATGGCTGACCACTTAATCAAAATCTCTTTACGACTGATACGCTCTACTTGGTATCAAATGCTGAGGAATGGCCTTGGACTTGAACTTCATCATTCGACGCGTGATTATGTTCTCATCGCGTTTTGATGACTGTTATTATTTATCAAATTTTGATTGTTTATCTAACGATTGTTTGTTCCTTATAATTAATGAGAGCAATTAATGAGAGTTGCTATAAGAGTTTGATCGATTCCAAAATGATTCCTTCTTGAACGTGTTTTCGAACAGGATTGGATTTCATGTATGTTCAAAGATGTTTATCCATTTCACGCTTAACCTCATTAGAATCCGTGAAGCTAAAGAAGATACATTATTTATTGGGTCGTTTTACACCTAATGTCCGTTTTTATTATTTCTAAAATACAAAGTGGAATTAGTGGCCTTCCTTTCTTTACTATGTTTACATTTACTGATTGTAATGAACTGTTACTAATCTTCTCTTTTTTGATAATATTTACAGTCACTACAATTGAACGAACATTTACTAGCATACCATCAAAACGATAATGGAAACATGCGATTTTCGTGTAACTTTTTTATTTTATGAGTTTAAACATGTATACTCAGCGGCCCAAGTTGAAAAAAAACATTACCACCATGTTCGTGAAAGGGTGTTGTAACGAACGGAACATTCGACATTGGTTTGAGTAATTTCCATCTTGTGACACACAGATTAATTAAAAAAAAATTCCTTTCTCCTTTCTACCTAGAGGTGAAACCATCATATCTACATCATACTACATAGGTTATAAAAAAAAACCTGTATTGGTTAATCGGAAAGAACGTGTACTCTCACGCGCCAACCCCGGACCCTGCTACTTGATGGGTTGACTTTTTTATTTTATTTTTGAGCGAAATCTTAAAATTTCGTTTTGAAAGGATATTTTTAATAATAAATCCTTATAATATTTGTTTTTTGTTATGTATCTACGTAATTCACATTACCTTACATATTTTAATCATCCCAATCATTTAAACATTTTGTTTTAACCATACCAAATTAGAGTAGTCATACCCTTCTTCCATATAAATTATGTATTGTAACACTAACTAGTATTTCCTTCACTAAACGATTAACAGCCACATATTTCTACGTCTTCTATCTCTTTCGATTCGCCCTCCGCCAATATCTCATCCTTTTGTTATTTATTTTTTCATTACCATCGTTATTAGACTTAAATGAATATATATGTTTATCATACATGTGGGGAAACAATACAAACAAATGCAACAATCAAACAATGAACTAAGTGCCTCATATTGTTCCCTGATTTAAAACAGAATTATATTCCTGTTAAGCTTGAAGGATTGGCGAATTCCTACACGAAAAGAATTGAACACATTTTAATCAGATGAACTGCTTCAGGGACATCTGAATTCCTGAGTGTAGAAGCATTAGCGTGAATCCTTGTGGCTTCCGCAGCAGAATGGGTACAACTAAAAATTAATGATGATGATATGAAATACAAAAAAAACAAAACAATTTTTTAATGCACATATATCTCAAATTAATTTGTTTTCGACAAAGATATTTAAAATGAAGTATTAATATTTTTAACTTTGTTGTATAGTAAATTTTTATTTTAGTTTGAAAGTCACTTTGATTTAATTTTAATTTTAGTATTCATGTGTGTTGTGGTTACATTTATTTCATATCACATTTCACTGCAGAAAGGCTACTACTAAAAAAAATATTTTTGATATATTGAAAACTGGTATCAGAAAAGCTCTAAATAAAGGATGCTACATGGATGCCCTAATTGAGTCCCGTTCCTAATGCTCGAATATATAGCAGTACCGTTCCTAGTCTGTTCGAATGAAGTCTCCGAAGTTGAACCATTTAAGAATGTCCGAATTGGTTCCCACACCTTTTTCAGTTAATGGGTCTTAGTATTCGAGCAAATAGGCCGTTCAGTTAATTGGGTACAATAAATTACTTCGGCCTACGTGGAACGATGCACGTAGACTTAAGGTATCTCCAATAAAATAACAACCATGTGAATCGTTGAATGGTTTGACCTGGATCCTGAGATGAGTATAAATGGTTTGCTACATAAAATAACCAATTATTTATATAGCAAACCATTTATACTCATATATAGAACCTTGATTGATCATTTATACATATATACTAGAACCTTGATTTTTTTACATTTTTGGACTTCCTAACTTAGCATGGACACATCTTTTGAGTCGTTCCTTTTTTTAAACTATTAATTTTATCTGGACATTCAACTACTGACAATACAACTACTTAGGGTAATCTTAAACATAATGAAATAAAGTAATAAAAACCGTACGTAAATATTTCTGTCGTTAAACTTAATGTAATCTAAGGAATATAAATTTTGTCAAACTAATAGAAAAATGAGTATTGGATATTTAGAAGTGGAAAAAATGGTCCGGGTGGAGGGAAAAAAAATCACTCGGAAAACTGTTTATTGGAAAGCCAACGTTTCGACCCACATTGCAGGTCTTCTCCAGGGCTAAATATACAAAACACTGACAAATTAAAATTATTTTATTTTTAATTTGTCTTGTAACATTGTATCATTTTAATTTGTCTTTATCTTGTATATTTAGCCCAGAAGGAGACCTGCATTAGGTTTCGAAACGTTGGCTTTCCAACAGACAGTTCTCCCTATTTAAGAGAACTTTGTTGACTTCCACTCGGACCATTTTCTTTCTCAAATATATATGGTCAAATAATATTATCCAAAATAGAATATTTAGGTTTAAAGATAGTGTCGGTCTCGATTAGTTCATAGTACATCGTAAATAGTTGAAACAAGTGTCTTCTTTAATTTCTCATTATTTACTGTAATTATTTTAGTACTAGCTGTTCTGGCAGACTAAAATATTAATATGTTATAATATAATATGTTAAAATATTAAATGTTATTTCCCTAAAACAAAGGGCTTCCAAATTTTCTCCAACCATTTGAATGGCAACTGCATCGATTGTTGCTGCATTGAAACATCTCGCATGTTCTCCTACAGGAGTTTTATCAGCTCTGATTACAATTTTATGATTACCAGATGGCATAAGATCCATTGCTGTTTTAAATAATGTAATCAATGGATTGTGTTTATGAAACAAAGTTTGTGATTGTTCTACAATAGTCCTCCTCACTGAACTGTTATTTGCACAACCCTGATCAATTTCTTCCGTTGTATTGCCCATTTATTTCATTTGCAGGAATTAATAGTCGCTATCTGTCACCGCCAACAGCGAGCCTGCTTTATGATATATTTGGCCTTGTATCTGCAAATTAAACAGAAACGTTTAATCTTTAACAACTTAAAAAGGGATAAACAAAGTAAGTCTTTTTACCTAAAAAGTTGGCATGAAATTGTCGCGAAGTATATTTGTTGCCCCAAAAGAAGTCATTTGGAAGCAGTTGTTATATTTTTGTATGATTGTAAGGAAATGTATGGAATCCGTTCCAGTTTCTGAAACCAATGAGTACAATGGCTCTGTTGGCGGAACCAATATTTATATAGATAATGACTCGAAATAAACTTTTACTAGCATCTTTGTTTGACGTCAAATGTTTGACAGCTGGGAACAGAGTGGTTTGTATGGGAAAAGAAAAATGTTGTTTTTATTATTTCCCTCGTCATTTTTACGGCTTTTCTCTCCATAAGAACCTTCCGTGTGCCTTAACAAAAATATGAAAAAAAAAATTAGCCGAATTGGTCGAAGTTGTTCTCGAGTTTCGCGCTTAGCAACACATTTGGTGATTCATTTTTATTTATATAGATGAGTTGTCGTTGTAATAATATGATTTAGATAGTTTAAGACTGGGAACACTTAGAAATTAGGTCTCGTATAGAGAATAAAATAAGAGCTTTAACCTATTCAGGAAGATGTACAGAGATGTAGAGTGTATCGGCAACTAACGATAGAGAAATGTTTTAGCAATTTTATTGACAATATTGTTATGTCAAATGAACTAGATCAGTGCCTATTCTGAAGGTATAATGTAAATCCCTAATGTAAATGTATAGCTAGAAAAAATAATAAAAGATATCTTTTTTACCTCTTCCTTTAATCAAGTAGTTTCAATTCTGTATACCTTTGAGAGGAACTTATTTTTTTTTAAAATGTTTAAATGACTTCTTGATTGGATTGTTGATTAAGAATCGGAGGACATTAGTTTACTAAAAATAATAAATTCTCATATTCTTCCATTTGACAATGATGGGTTGATTCAAGAGACGCAACAGGTTTGAAATTCTTTTGCACTGAGGGCGAAATTGTTATTTCTCGGGAGGTGACGTGGTCAACATCACGACCAGGATGTAACCACATGAAGTTGCTCCTATTGAATCATAAGGCTTGTGTCTCCTCTTCGTTCAAGTTGCGGTTAGAACGGCGTAGACTCGATTTATTAAGATACCCATGCTCATGCATATTTTCTTGAGGGGAGAAATAAACAAGAACATCTTTAACTCCGTAATCTCGATTCCTCAGTCAACATATCTTTTTCTTATAAAAGGTCAAAAATTACATCATAGTTATCTTCGACGCATGATTAATAATGGAGTCTCCATGCCCATTGAATATCATATTCGATGCTGACCTTTGTTTTGTGACCCTTAACGCCTGTACTGTTGTGCAGAGAGATAATTTTGCCAAGATGAAGCTCAGCCGTTAGGTATTTCCCCCAATTAAGGCCGAGGGTATCATACCCACTTTATGGAGGCTGGAGGTTATAACCCCTCCAGGGTCTCCAGGCCCCACATCGTTGATCCACAGCTGAAACCGGAATAAGTAGTTATTCTGCTATAGCCAGGATCTGAGATTTACGTTACGAGACTTACATTAGTGCTTCATTTACTCATTCATTGCCTGTACAAACTGAGTTACCCCGCTCAGAATAGATAAATTAATGAATAGAGTTATATTACGAACAAAACGTATATAATGTTAAAGAATATAATTATTGTAACTTACTAAAGTTTATTAAGGTTAGAGATCAATATTACTTGGTATAAAAAGGGTGGAAATATTTTACAACATAGAACCACTTCGGATCACGTTACAACTTTATTTTCTCGTTTCTTTTGATCTTCTGTCTATCTCTCTACGGTTTATCTTCATCCTGAAGCCCTTCCAGATATTTTTCTATGCTTCAAAATACGCTTCCTTCTAGCATGTGAGAGTCTGCTAATTTTTATTTATGGTTCAATATTGAGTAAAATGCCTTCCCTTTTTCGTATTAGCGCTACACCACCATTCCAGACAGTTTACGGTCTTGTTTATGGCTAGTCCCCAAAAGATGTTCCTGCCTATGCCTAGGTAAATCGTTCTCGGAATGATGGTAATTTCGGGTAGTGGCATACTTTGAAGAGGGTTGAAGTCTGGAGAACGTGGAACCAGGGAAATATTATATATTATACTGCCATCCAGGAATATCTTGGTTAAGCAAGTGTCGAGGTAGATGGTAAATACTAACTGATCAATCATTACGTAGATTTCAATGGTTATGTCATCGTGTTTATTTATTGTTTCCTTGTTTTTTCTTCGGTCATCTGCCTCCACGCCCACTAACTCCGCATGACCGTGAAATGTTTTCAATTTCATTGTTGTCGTTGTTTCAATTGCGATTAAGTCATTGGTTATTAGTTACCTGGTATTCCATGGGTGCTAACAGGAGTTCCCTAACAGGGGGTATGGCGTACCACAGATCTTCAGAATGGAAATTTTTTGTACGAACTTGAACTTTTATGCAGTGAAGTATTGTATGCGTCATAGATCGGTATAGGTTCCTTTTGTCATATTAAATCACTTCTATTGTTTCTGAACCATGTTCCATTCATAAAGACAAATATAAAACATTAAGCTCGTCTTTTTACTTTCAATTTTGAATTAATATCTTTTGGGAATCCTTTTCGGTTGGCCATCAATATTTCTAACTTATAAATTATATAAGGAAGTGAACCAGAACAAGTGGCTGCGCGTACCAACCACTATCATACATCTTTCCCTGCATGGCCCGACTTCATGGTACTACTAATTCAAATATCATCAAACCGGACTTGAAAGTATTAGAAACATCAGGAATCTGTACAATATTATTTCATAATCCAATTCAACCATATTAGAAAAATAAAGTGCATTCACATGGACTAAAGAAGTAATGAAATATTTTTTAAAAGTTGACCATTACAGAGTCTAGCATGTAAGGAGGATACGAATTTGAAAATGATGCGAAGAGGTCAATACGAAAAAAAACTGTTCTTTCATTTTTATTGCATATCCCTGTCCGCATCATGCGTTAAAGTTGTTGGCGTCCATTATATTTTTATTTTATGTTGTTTTGGATTTAAAAATCCTTTTTCTTACTTTAATATTTAATGCAGATATATTATACGACGAGGTGCAGATGTTTCTGGAACAGAGATCCACTTGCTGCTGTGGCCTCCATCTCACCTGTCGGGGATTCCCGGGAGACATTTTTTTCCCCTTCAGCAATTTTCTCACGAGTTTCGTCTCAGCTTCCTTCATCCAACGAAGTTTTACCACGCAATTCCCCCTCCTCCACTATTTTTTGCACGTTATTTAGTAGTGGTACCTGGTACCAGCGAGTCATGCTGAGTAGTCATGACAACATGTGGTCAGTGTCAAGTCATAATACCACGTGGTATTGTTTTCTTTTTTGTTTTGATTTTTTACTATTGCAAACAACTCCAAGACAAATATTTAAGGAATCATTTAACGTCTACATTTTCTGTTGTTTTTAAAAATTATATTTTGACCTTGGCCGATTCGCAACAAATTATCATTGATATTTAAAAAAACAAAAACAACTACCACTACATCTCATGAAGAGTCTTGGGTTCAGTACGCGGTAAAAACTCTACTGTATCTTAGACAACGGTTGTTCAGAGAAGTGCTTTGTCCTTGATTACTTTCAACCACTAGTTCCACCCCTTTATTTTGGGGACCCAGTTTATAGATAAATAAAAACATCCATAGCCGGATTTGAACCCGGGACCTTCCGCGCGGCAATTCAATGCTCTAACACTGAGCCACTAACCTCTCTTATTAATATTTCAAACATTTGAATTATAATATTATGTTATTTGTGTACTTTTATAGGCGTAAATAACCCTTATGGCTATGATATTCACTTGCCATTAAAAAAGGATATGATAATTAGGAACGAATTATTTAAGCTATTTTGGATGCAAGTCATTCTAAAAACACATAAATCGGAAAAAAAAGTTTTGATTACATTTGAATATTTCTAGCAATGTACTCAATATCATATTTTTCAAACTACAGCTTAACAAATTCAATGCGTTAAGCTTAAATAGGCGAATAAAAATAAGGTGTAAATTTTCTGTTTGTGTAATGTTTAATATCTATGAGGAGCAAATTAAAGTCAAAGATTGAACAATACTGACATAAAAAAAAAGTAATAAAACAATTTTTAGATTTTCAATACTCTGTGCTTGCGAAAAATTTATCATTGAATAAGAGGATTCTTGCTATCCTTACAAGGCCTTGAGCTGGAATGGATTTACTTGAGCTTCCTGGATGGGGGATTCCGCTTCCTTCAGTACCGGAGCTGCAGATATATCGATCAAAGTCTGGAGACCCTGGAGGGGTTATAACCTCCAGCCTCCATAAAGTGGGTATGATACCCTCGGCCTTAATTGGGGGAAATACCTAACGGCTGAGCTTCATCTTGGCAAAATTATCTCTCTGCACAACAGTACAGGCGTTAAGGGTCACAAAACAAAGGTCAGCATCGAATATGATATTCAATGGGCATGGAGACTCCATTATTAATCATGCGTCGAAGATAACTATGATGTAATTTTTGACCTTTTATAAGAAAAAGATATGTTGACTGAGGAATCGAGATTACGGAGTTAAAGATGTTCTTGTTTATTTCTCCCCTCAAGAAAATATGCATGAGCATGGGTATCTTAATAAATCGAGTCTACGCCGTTCTAACCGCAACTTGAACGGAGAGGAGACACAAGCCTTATGATTCAATAGGAGCAACTTCATGTGGTTACATCCTGGTCGTGATGTTGACCACGTCACCTCCCGAGAAATAACAATTTCGCCCTCAGTGCAAAAGAATTTCAAACCTGTTGCGTCTCTTGAATCAACCCATCATTGTCAAATGGAAGAATATGAGAATTTATTATTTTTAGTAAACTAATGTCCTCCGATTCTTAATCAACAATCCAATCAAGAAGTCATTTAAACATTTTAAAAAAAAATAAGTTCCTCTCAAAGGTATACAGAATTGAAACTACTTGATTAAAGGAAGAGGTAAAAAAGATATCTTTTATTATTTTTTCTAGCTATACATTTACATTAGGGATTTACATTATACCTTCAGAATAGGCACTGATCTAGTTCATTTGACATAACAATATTGTCAATAAAATTGCTAAAACATTTCTCTATCGTTAGTTGCCGATACACTCTACATCTCTGTACATCTTCCTGAATAGGTTAAAGCTCTTATTTTATTCTCTATACGAGACCTAATTTCTAAGTGTTCCCAGTCTTAAACTATCTAAATCATATTATTACAACGACAACTCATCTATATAAATAAAAATGAATCACCAAATGTGTTGCTAAGCGCGAAACTCGAGAACAACTTCGACCAATTCGGCTAATTTTTTTTTTCATATTTTTGTTAAGGCACACGGAAGGTTCTTATGGAGAGAAAAGCCGTAAAAATGACGAGGGAAATAATAAAAACAACATTTTTCTTTTCCCATACAAACCACTCTGTTCCCAGCTGTCAAACATTTGACGTCAAACAAAGATGCTAGTAAAAGTTTATTTCGAGTCATTATCTATATAAATATTGGTTCCGCCAACAGAGCCATTGTACTCATTGGTTTCAGAAACTGGAACGGATTCCATACATTTCCTTACAATCATACAAAAATATAACAACTGCTTCCAAATGACTTCTTTTGGGGCAACAAATATACTTCGCGACAATTTCATGCCAACTTTTTAGGTAAAAAGACTTACTTTGTTTATCCCTTTTTAAGTTGTTAAAGATTAAACGTTTCTGTTTAATTTGCAGATACAAGGCCAAATATATCATAAAGCAGGCTCGCTGTTGGCGGTGACAGATAGCGACTATTAATTCCTGCAAATGAAATAAATGGGCAATACAACGGTAGAAATTGATCAGGGTTGTGCAAATAACAGTTCAGTGAGGAGGACTATTGTAGAACAATCACAAACTTTGTTTCATAAACACAATCCATTGATTACATTATTTAAAACAGCAATGGATCTTATGCCATCTGGTAATCATAAAATTGTAATCAGAGCTGATAAAACTCCTGTAGGAGAACATGCGAGATGTTTCAATGCAGCAACAATCGATGCAGTCGCCATTCAAATGGTTGGAGAAAATTTGGAAGCCCTTTGTTTTAGGGAAATAACATTTAATATTTTAACATATTATATTAATATTTTAGTCTGCCAGAACAGCTAGTACTAAAATAATTACAGTAAATAATGAGAAATTAAAGAAGACACTTGTTTCAACTATTTACGATGTACTATGAACTAATCGAGACCGACACTATCTTTAAACCTAAATATTCTATTTTGGATAATATTATTTGACCATATATATTTGAGAAAGAAAATGGTCCGAGTGGAAGTCAACAAAGTTCTCTTAAATAGGGAGAACTGTCTGTTGGAAAGCCAACGTTTCGAAACCTAATGCAGGTCTCCTTCTGGGCTAAATATACAAGATAAAGACAAATTAAAATGATACAATGTTACAAGACAAATTAAAAATAAAATAATTTTAATTTGTCAGTGTTTTGTATATTTAGCCCTGGAGAAGACCTGCAATGTGGGTCGAAACGTTGGCTTTCCAATAAACAGTTTTCCGAGTGATTTTTTTTCCCTCCACCCGGACCATTTTTTCCACTTCTAAATATCCAATACTCATTTTTCTATTAGTTTGACAAAATTTATATTCCTTAGATTACATTAAGTTTAACGACAGAAATATTTACGTACGGTTTTTATTACTTTATTTCATTATGTTTAATATTACCCTAAGTAGTTGTATTGTCAGTAGTTGAATGTCCAGATAAAATTAATAGTTTAAAAAAAGGAACGACTCAAAAGATGCGTCCATGCTAAGTTAGGAAGTCCAAAAATGTAAAAAAATCAAGGTTCTAGTATATATGTATAAATGATCAATCAAGGTTCTATATATGAGTATAAATGGTTTGCTATATAAATAATTGGTTATTTTATGTAGCAAACCATTTATACTCATCTCAGGATCCAGGTCAAACCATTCAACGATTCATATGGTTGTTATTTTATTGGAGATACCTTAAGTCTACGTGCATCGTTCCACGTAGGCCGAAGTAATTTATTGTACCCAATTAACTGAACGGCCTATTTGCTCGAATACTAAGACCCATTAACTGAAAAAGGTGTGGGAACCAATTCGGACATTCTTAAATGGTTCAACTTCGGAGACTTCATTCGAACAGACTAGGAACGGTACTGCTATATATTCGAGCATTAGGAACGGGACTCAATTAGGGCATCCATGTAGCATCCTTTATTTAGAGCTTTTCTGATACCAGTTTTCAATATATCAAAAATATTTTTTTTAGTAGTAGCCTTTCTGCAGTGATATGTGATATGAAATAAATGAAACCACAACACACATGAATACTAAAATTAAAATTAAATCAAAGTGACTTTCAAACTAAAATAAAAATTTACTATACAACAAAGTTAAAAATATTAATACTTCATTTTAAATATCTTTGTCGAAAACAAATTAATTTGAGATATATGTGCATTAAAAAATTGTTTTGTTTTTTTTGTATTTCATATCATCATCATTAATTTTTAGTTGTACCCATTCTGCTGCGGAAGCCACAAGGATTCACGCTAATGCTTCTACACTCAGGAATTCAGATGTCCCTGAAGCAGTTCATCTGATTAAAATGTGTTCAATTGTTTTCGTGTAGGAATTCGCCAATCCTTCAAGCTTAACAGGAATATAATTCTGTTTTAAATCAGGGAACAATATGAGGCACTTAGTTCATTGTTTGATTGTTGCATTTGTTTGTATTGTTTCCCCACATGTATGATAAACATATATATTCATTTAAGTCTAATAACGATGGTAATGAAAAAATAAATAACAAAAGGATGAGATATTGGCGGAGGGCGAATCGAAAGAGATAGAAGACGTAGAAATATGTGGCTGTTAATCGTTTAGTAAAGGAAATAATAGTTAGTGTTACAATACATAATTTATATGGAAGAAGGGTATGACTACTCTAATTTGGTATGGTTAAAACAAAATGTTTAAATGATTGGGATGATTAAAATATGTAAGGTAATGTGAATTACGTAGATACATAACAAAAAACAAATATTATAAGGATTTATTATTAAAAATATCCTTTCAAAACGAAATTTTAAGATTTCGCTCAAAAATAAAATAAAAAAGTCAACCCTAATAGTAGCAGGGTCCGGGGTTGGCGCGTGAGAGTACACGTTCTTTCCGATTAACAAATACAGGTTTTTTTTTATAACCTATGTAGTACGATGTGGATGTGATGGTTTCACCTCTAGGTAGAAACGAGAAAGGAATTATTTTTGAATTAATCTGTGTGTCACAAGATGGAAATTACTCAAACCAATGTCGAATGTTCCGTTCGTTACAACACCCTTTCACGAACATGGTGGTAATGTTTTTTTTCAACTTGGGCCGCTGAGTATACATGTTTAAACTCATAAAATAAAAAAGTTACACGAAAAACGCATGTTTCCATTATCGTTTTGATGGCATGCTAGTAAATGTTCGTTCAATTGTAGTGACTGTAAATATTATCAAAAAAGAGAAGATTAGTAACAGTTCATTACAATCAGTAAATGTAAACATAGTAAAGAAAGGAAGGCCACTAATTCCACTTTGTATTTTAGAAATAATAAAAACGGACATTAGGTGTGAAACGACCCAATAAATAATGTATCTTCTTTAGCTTCACGGATTCTAATGAGGTTAAGCGTGAAATGGATAAACATCTTTGAACATACATGAAATCCAATCCTGTTCGAAAACACGTTCAAGAAGGAATCATTTTGGAATCGATCAAACTCTTATAGCAACTCTCATTAATTGCTCTCATTAATTATAAGGAACAAACAATCGTTAGATAAACAATCAAAATTTAATAAAAAATAACAGTCATCAAAACGCGATGAGAACATAATCACGCATCGAATGATGAAGTTCAAGTTCAAGGCCATTCCTCAGCATTTGATACCAAGTAGAGCGTAACAGTCGTAAAGAGATTTTGATTAAGTGGTCAGCCATCATGGCCGGTGTAAACTGGATCTTAGTTAATTGCTGCTTATCGACCTCCAGATAAGGGAATTCATAAAAGATTACTTCTTGACTACCTTGAAGAAGTCCTTGGACTTAATGTGCAGACCGAAATTCTGAAGTAACGCTGCATAAAATGATCTCTGACGGTGAATCATATTTTTTATAGTGAAACGTTTCAGAGTGGGATTATAAGGACAATTATAAGATGGGTGGCTATGACTACTGCACATTATTGCAACATGTATCAATGTGTCAGAGTTGTTTTTTAAAAATGTTTTTATTCGACGTTTTTATTCAATTCAGATCTATATACGGGCACATACAGTGGATTTATACTGAGCAATGTAGTTCGTCATCAATTTGAAATAATAATTTATGGATTAATTTTCTATTTTTCGTCTTTGTCTAATTATATTGTAAAAATAATGTTAAATTTATGTTCTAACTAGTGTGTGATTGTGATGTACACACTTATTATCTGTAATACACTAAAAGATTGTTTTTATTAGTTCAAGAATATGAAAATCTTAAAACACACACAAACATATACATACATACATAGATATATGTAACGCAATGTTACATCATCGTATATATATATAGTTTATTCTAGTCACTTAGTTTCCCAATATAATAACTTTTCCCTAGTTTTTCGTTCCCTCGTAAGACATCATTGTGGAACCATTAAAAGAAACTACAAACAACCGAAATTACTTTTTTAACCTTAGACCGCTAGGTTAAAAATAATTTTTTAAAAATATTCATTGTAATATAACATCAGCTGTAACGTGCCTTAAAATGAAAGAAATTGTGGTACTAGGCAAGTCAATAATAAGAATAATCTTCAAACAACAGAACCATGTTTATGTAAAAAAATTAACCTAATCTAGTTTAAAGCCTAAATTGAAAATACTCCAAAAAGCGGATTTAGTAAATATGTATAAAAGCTTAAAATACCTTAGGGTATCACAATACGTTTAAATAGTATATACTGTTCATAATGTTCTGTACATTGTAATTATTTATAATTTAATTTTTGGAGGATGAGAAATGTAAAAAAAATTATATATATACATATTACAAATAAATAACTATAAATTTCCTCAAGTACTTTGGCAGCTAAAATTTATGACGGATAGTCGGACTGACAGAAATACTACAGGCTTCAGGCCGGCCAAGGACCTAGCGAAACTTCATGAATCTTCCAGGTAAGGCCATTTAACTGCAAAGATACATGAATTTGTATATACATTTTTTTTTTTTTTTAATATAATGATATTTACAACTATAATGCTATGATAACAAGTAATTGTGCTAATATGTACAATATGAGATGAAAAACACTTGTGGAGAAACTACCCATCGGTAGCACTCCAATAAAGTTCTATAGTAGATGGTCTCGAGGCCATCTTCTTTTCAGACGCCTAGGAGGGTTATTAGGAATAGTATGGGAAGCAAGTTGAGAGACTAGCGGATTCGAGTGTGTATGGAGCTTGTCATGGAAGGATAGGTATCTAGTTTGGGCCAAATCAGTAACATATGGGATATTAAGATCGTGATGGATGAGTTTGTTTGTGACATAATAAGGAGCATTGAGGATTTTACGTTGGATTTTGGATTGTAAGGATTGGATACGAGATGAATTGGATGGTTTAGTAGAGCCCCAAAGTTCAGTATATAAATTTAAATAAATTATTTAACACTATAGTGTAGAATGTAATATTACACATAATAATGATTATTAGCAGGATATCAATAACAATAACATATACACATCTAGTTTGGTTAAAGTCAGCATAGAGCTGCAAATGCTACAAAAAATGTCATATCTTTGTTTGATGTTTCAATTAAATCCTGAACATTTTTAAAGAGATAGTTTACGGTTTTCCAGGACTAATGGTTTTGTTTTTTTATCTTGTTTGTAGAAACGAGAACAAATAAATAAAAAAAACAGAAGCATAAAATGTACAAAGTCATTAAACGGTTTTGTCGAGTTGTTCAAGATATAATATTGTATTTAAGTATTCAACTAATTATATAGCCTATATTTATGTTCTCAAAAATCTATTGAAATAATGTTCTAAAGCAGGGGTCGGCAACCTTTTGCTATAGAAGGGCCACAAATGTTGCCAGAGTATCAGTGCGGGCCGCTCGTTTTTTATATGTACGGACATGTAATTTTAGTATTTGAAATAAAACGCATATCTACATTTTTAATCATATATATATTCATACAATCAAGTCTATTTTAATTGAATTACTATACTAACATAAAAGTAAGAACTAGTGAGATTTTTGCGGCTGCATTTGACTTGCAAGTTTTTTAACGTCTGCTTTTATTTTAGTAGTTGACAACCGCAGTATCGCGTCTAAATGTTCATCTGTTAACCGCGAACAATTCTTATTTTTGCGGTAGTTGAGAATTGAAAAAGTCTGCTCATACAAATACGTACTACCAAACATTGTGATTATCAGCTGAGCAAACGTTTTCAATTCTTTAAAGTTTTCAGAACTCAAACCTCCGTAGAAATGTACCTAGTCAGTGCTTTCCTTAAATGGCGTTTTAAGTGTGCTATTACTTTGCAAATCTACTATGTTTATTTTCGAAAATTATTTATTGCTTGCTACATCATTAATGTCAATTGCAAAAGCGTTTTGGAAAATTTCCATTTTAAGGGAGATCTTTTTGAAGTCGGTGAATCGATTTACAAACTCAGTTTGTCGTTGTGTTAACACGTTTCTCATTGTAATATTTTGCCACTCAAAATTATTTCCAGCTTCTTCCACGGCTTTCTTGCAATTAGGAAAATGGTCAAGCTTTCTTTCACCAATATGCTTGATAAACAGTTTCAGTTTCATCTCAAATGACTTTACATCTGAATACATATCGCAAATCAATTTACATTTTTCCTGCAACCTTTTGTTGAGCTGATTCAGTTCCATAGTCAAATCAGTCAAAAAACCAAGATCGATATTCCACTGCTTGTTAGTAAGCTCTTAAACTGGTTTTCCTTCCATCTCCATGAAGTTGCAAATTTCTTTCCTCAAATCAAAAACACATTCCAAAACGGCACCTCACTTCATAGTAGTAAACCACGTCGCCATGATCAACTTCCAGATCTTCCAAAAACTTTTGGAACTGACGGTGTGTGAGCCCATTTCTTCTTATAAAATTGATAGTGGATGTTACAGTATCAATTATTTCTTGCGGACCTCAGGCTTGCGGGCCGCAACGAGATGGCCCGCGGGCCGCCGGTTGCCGACCCCTGTTCTAAAGCACCAAATGCCGTGTAAACTGAATATTAAACTAAATATTTAGTTAAGCACACTTTTCGAAACTGGCTACGAGTTTTTGATAGCTCTGTGTAAATATCATTTTAGATTGTAAAAATTTGGTTTTAAGGGATATTTTATCTATCGCTTTTCTAACCAAAAAATCAAAGTTTTTGAACTTCCCTTTTTATTCTGAGTTTTCTACCATTCTGAAAAAAAAACCCACTAAGAAGAAGGATTTTACACTTGAATGTTTTATATATAATACTTTTTTAACTTATATTACATTAACATATACAGTATCATATAAATAAACAAATATTTTAATGAGATACGGATCCTTGTGAATCTACCAAAAACGCCCAAAAAGCAAAAGATGAGTTGTCTAAGCCCATAATTCATATTTTTTTTTCATACCATCATCTTATTATAATTTAATAATGAAGAAAAAAACCGTATTCCAGTCAACAATTTGTTGTTAAAAAATTAACAAAAGATTAAAAAACGTTTCGACATTCATCTGTCATTTTCAATTTTAGTTCTTCACTCAACCTCCTTCAAATTTACAAATCACAATCATTACTTTAAAAACAATAAAAGTACGCTAAAATACAATAATATAACAATTTGTCAAAATAACCAATAACAATAAGCATAGATACCTTGAGGTCAAACATATTAAAAAATCAAAATATATATAAACTCCAGGAACTCAACTTTCCATGGTCAAATATATGATATGCATTACATTAAAAACCAACCTATGATCTCTGTAATACTAGATCAAATTAAATTCCAATTAATACTTAAATAATATTTCATGTTTTTAAATTAATAATTTAATTGTTTGAATGGACAAATTTAAATAAATACCATATTTGTCTAAAATAGTTTGTTATTGTTTTTGTTTTTTGGGGTACATTTGATAATATATTTATATTCATAAAATAATTTAATTTGATCTAGTATTACAGAGATGGAGTTTTTTTCTTCATTATTAAATTATATAGATCAAGAAGAGTTGTCCAGTATATCAGAAATATCTTATAAAGAAAATGACTTATTATAATTTGAGAAAATATTACTCTAAGTGGACAACATTTATCGAAACAACAATTTAACCAATATGGACTAGGAAATGAACATACCACCCACTCCATTATGTAATCTGTACCTACATATCTCATACATAATGAAATCAATGATGATATTTTATTCAGGAATACTAACTTGAGGTGTTTTTATTCACGTACTTATGTATTTGTTCCAACTAAAAACACTAACAGACAATTATAATAATCGTTCAAAATACAGTATTATTCTGGCAACTCGTTAATGCGATCTTCTTTAAAAAACAAAAAAAATAAATAATAAGTTCCGTAAAGTCATAAAAAAGCGTAAATAAATTGTAAAAGAGAATTCGCAATACATGGAGAGAATACCATGTTTCAAGTAATGTATTTATAAAAAGAATTTTTAAAAAAATAAATCAATAAATATAACAGTTAAGACATAATTTAAAAATGTTAAAAACGAAATATTGTTTCAAACGTGCGATTCCTTTCAATAACATATTATTAGATAGAAAATAATATTTTTAATTAAATGCCTTATTTTCGTATTTCATGGAAAAGCAGAAGAGAAAGTTATTGCGGAAGGAAATAAATAATTTGAGAAATCGGATATATTCAGTTCGAATAAAGAAAACCAAGCTAACTAGTGTGATCAAAAACAGGAATAAACTGGCGCCGTCAATAAAGACGATAATTCAATGTCGTAAAAAGAAGCGGAAAGAATATAAATCAACTATATAAACAAAATATTGTAATGATGTTCGTCCTACGAACTAGTGTAAAAACATTTAGAAATGAAGTAGTAAAGGGGTTACACCCCTATAACAACAAATAATGTTTTATAAATTCGCGCAGATGTGAATCAAGTAACATTATCCTGCAGCGCAGTAATATACCCCTCACTGGTATATGGAGTTAATGGAACAAGCTCAGGATAAAGTAATTAATTACTATAATAAAGTTTGGAGGACAATAAATATCCTGATTGCCATACTTATATATCATTGTTACCTAACCGAAAGAAATTCAATAATCAATAATATATCTAAAATTCAGGAGCACAATATGAACAGCTGAGACCAAATTCACCTCTGCGGGTTGTTTAATCTGATTCTCGAAAGGAACAGTTCGGTCCATCTCCAAACTGCAAATCAACATATACTAAAAAATATATTTTGAAATGCAACTGTCGCCTTCCAACCTTAGCGGCTGTCCAATTCCTGCCTGAGATCTTAATGATTAAGCTGAAGGGATGGTCCGGCTCTAAACATAAAAAATAAATAATTTAATTTTTTTTTAACTATAAGTTACTCGTACAAATTTTAGATGTCTAACTTCAAAACTGAAGAATTCCATACAATTTTTGAGCCCCCATTATATTAAGGGGGAAACCCTTGGGGGTGGAATTGTCCAAATTCCTTTTTTAGTGCTCATTTAAGCTATCCAAAGCACCTTTCTGCGAATTTCACGATGCTAAGTTGAGTGGTTTCTGCCGTGCGTTGACCGCTGGGTGTGTTAGTCAATCAGGTTACAGTTTTATATAAACTTCGCCTGTGTGGTGTGTTGATTAAAAGTAGTCTATGTCCTTCCCCAGGTTTGAGATTATCCATATAGATTATCCCCAGCCGTAAAACATACATTCCGATGATGTTTCGCCGATACGGACTGCTATCGTTCGCTGTTGAAGAAACGATCGTAGGACCGAGTAGAGCTGTTCCGGAAATTCGTTGTCCTGTAGTGTCTTGCATAGTAGGCTTTGGGACACTGAGTCGAACGCTTCCGTGCAGTCTATGGGGATCATAGCGGTCGCTTAGTTATTAGCGGTGCACTGGCTCACTTCCGCATATATCTTCGCCAGGTGATATATGATCCGGGCGGAGGCCGGGCTGGTAGGTGGTTTGCTTCGGTGAGATGAGGGCTATCTCTGATCAATACGTCTTGAGATAATAGAGAACAATTTTCTCTAAGACTTTGCCCAAATGCGGAAGCAAGCTGATGGGCCTGTAGTCAGCTGGTTGCGATACTGAGTTCATCGAGGACTGGATTTACTTGATTATGAGCTCAGAAGTGAATTATATTACTTGATTTGTTTTTTTAAGCGAAAATATGTAGATTATGCGAGTAAGAAACACGTGAGCAAGCATACAAACTTTGCCCCCCTTCTTCACCCCCTTAGGTGTAGAATTTCGAAAAATCCTTTCTTATCGGATGCCTACGCCATACAAAGAACAAACCCTCAAAGTTTCAGTTCTCTACGATTAGCGGCTTAGGCAGTGTCCTGAATGACTGACTTAAATATCAACGCACAGCCTAAGCCGCTATTCGTAGAGAGCTGTAACTTAGAGGGCTTTGTACTAAGTAATCCTTTTCAATAAATCCAATAACATTAAATACTAATCCTTTACTAACACGAACAACAGAAAACTTCTGTCCCTCCCGTTTGTTAATCAGTGTCAATGTATGTTTTACGGCTGTGCTGATCCGTCTGTGATGACATTTGATATGGACAATCTCAAACCTGGGGAAGGCTACTTTTTATCAACACACCACACAGGCGATGTTTATATAAAACTGTAACCTGATTGACTAACACACCCATCGGTCAACGCACAGCAGAAACCACTGAACTTGGCATCTTGAATTTGCAGACAGGTTCTTGGGTGTATACCTCAAATGAGCACAGATAAAAGAATTTGGACGATTCCACCCCCAAGGGTTTCCCGCTTAATAATGGGTGCTCAAAGATTGTATGGAATCCGTCAGCTTTGAAGTTAGACATCTGGTATTTCGGATGTACGAGTGACTTATAGTTAAAAAATTAAATTATTTATTTAAAATGATCTGTCACGAAACTTTATGTGCAAGAGCAAATTCCACAAAATTAAAGTTATAGTATTTATAAATAAATTAATCTTTAAAAAAACAAAACAGCCAATATAGATGAGGATGCCAACAACCACCGAGATTATTTAAGGCATAAGAAAAATTAAAACAATTTAACCCTCTGCAATAGGTAAATTAATAAATTATAATAATAAATTATCTGCATTACTAATAAATTACGCTAAATTTACCATGCGCCCTAAAAGTGTGTTTATGTTTATAAGTCTGTGTGTGTGGGTGTAGAAAGAGTGAGAAGCAGGGGGGGGTATCCAAAACATCCAAATCAAAGTTTGTTTTAAAAGAATACCTGAGCATAGATAAATCCATAATTTAAATACAATAAATACTAAGTATGGATATCTTATTTGAAACGATTTATGATTTAGTGTGATTTTACCAAGTGCCATTGTAATTAAAATCTGGTTCATGGTTAAAATTACATTGCTTCCAATGTAATTTTTGCTTTATTCAAAATCTAAAACATCAGTAGTAGAAGTGTAATCAGTAGAAGCATTTTAAAAACGCAGTATTGAATAGAGAGGGCGTGGTTGTATGCAAGCGTTTTTATTAAACAGTGAACTAAGTCTCAAGATTTGTTTTTAATCAGATAAAAAATCGACAAGAATCTTATGAAAATATATATAACCCTTCTGTAGTTGTTTTCTTTTCAATCTTTTCAATAATGTGCGATACTAGTGCCTGAATAACCTATAACCTAATAGTGTTTATGAGTGTCATATATTTAATACAAAATTCTTTGAAAAATGAAACTTCAAAACTTAAGTGAGGTACGGAGAAGAAAATGATTCGGCTAGATGTCGTTGAGATAATTCCTTCAATAGTGATCCACTATTTATTAAAATATGTGAGTAGTTCATCACTATTTAAGGAATTATATCTTTTACTTCAACCTGGACCATTCTTCTTCATTTTATAAGGTCAGCTAATAATTTTTCAATATTAAGTAAGGAACGTTTAAAATTTACATTAATAATTTTTTTTTTGTTGGAAAGGAGTCAACAATTGAGTCCAACACCCTATAAAACTTTCCCAGCACAGAGAATTTCCTTAAAGGCATGCAAATTCTCGAGACTATCTGCAGCCACAATGTATGAGAGGTTAAGTCGACTTTTGTCCAAAGAGAGTTAACTGTATTGAGGAAAGCTAAATCGAGCCATTTTTGTAGTTTTTAGTTTGAAATGGAGTTTGGCATAATAGATGCAATAATCTAGGTTTAACCAATTAGTTTGAAAGGCATAATTTGCGAGTAAACTAGTTTTAAAGGCATAACAGGTTTGTCCGTGTGTTTAATTGTTCGTATATAAGTTGTTAACTGGACCTTACCACGTTGGATTTGGCGTGAATCATTGGTTAACTTTATTTAGACAATTTTTCTCAAATTGAAAGACCTGTGCGTATTCACTTAACACGACTTAACCAATTAAGGTTTGCGAATAATTAGATAAACAAAAACACACATCGTATTAACTCGTTTTCAAGCTAAAGCCCTGACTAAGGTAGTTCTTCGCTACGAAAATAACACATTCCGCTCTCTTAAGAACAAGAAACTTGAATTTTGGAGAAAATTCAACTTAACCGCTCATTCACCGGGGCTGAAGATATAAAAGCAACATGGAAGATACTCTAAAAAATAAAAAAATATCTATAATTTTAAAATTTTATGAATCATCCTTTTTTCAAACCCACCCTGATCTCTTATCGTGAATTTAACTCGGTGCACAAGTCGAATGAAGTACTCACTAATAAAGTTTGGCAGGGAAGGCATGATGTGGAGATCTCCGGAGGCAGACTAACCTTCCTAAGGTAACCGGGGAATCCCCTCCCCACTACTCAGAGGTTAGGAACATCTGCGAAGGAAGAATAGAACGATAGCGACGGAGGGCGGTCGGGAAAACCCAGGCGGAGGGTAATGACGTAATGATCATCAAGATTACAGCTCCTTCGTTCTCGCTCAATATCCAAGATACTTGTAAAAAAGTTGTATCTAAAACCGATATAAGAAAACTATGAAAATAACTATCGCGGTCCAAAAGAAAACTAAGTAAAAACAATGCATTCGTTGCTTTAGATCAAACATTCTGTGTGATGTAATATGACATCATTTTCGGACACAGCTGATAATCTTAGACATGATATGGTATTCTGAACCACATTATCGCTCATCATTATTATAATGAGCAGGTATTAGGTAGACATACCTAAGCATAACCTATGGGTCTCACCTGAGCTACGGCTCCTTAAAGGGCCATTTCTGAATTTTTAATAATAGAAATATGCAGGTAATAAAATATTTAGTATATAGTGGATCAGAAAGGAGATTGCTTTGAACAGAAAAAATATATCTACAGCCTCGGTGAAGAATTGCTTAGGTCGAATCTCCTTCAAAATGAGTTTTTCGTACTTAAGGAGTCGGTTTATTTTCGTAGTGAATAATGGGATTAGTCAATCACTTATTATAACTCCATTTCAAGCCAAAAACAACAAAAAAGACATGATTTCGCTTCCCCTCCACAGTTAACTCTCTGGACGAAATTCGACTTGACCACTTACTCACCGGCGCTATGATATAAAAAAGAGAGGCCCATATCTCTGACCTAAGCTACGGCTTGTTAATTGACGTTCATCTTTGATTTTCTTTATTATTAATAATTGAAATATGCAGGTACTCAAAATATCTAGTACATGCCCAATAATGGAACTGAAAGGGTGATGGGGGGAACAGAAAAAAATATATCTACATCCCCGGTAAATGATTGGTTAAGTCGAATTTTCTTCAAAATGAGTTTCTTGAACTTAAGATACCGGTGTTATTTTCCTAGTGAATAAGGGAGTAAGTCAGACATTTTCTTGAAAAAAAAATAAGCTATTGCTTATGTTACAACTCCTCTTCAAGCAAAAAAACTACGATAATGACACATTTAACTCTCCTTAGACAAAATTCAACTTAACCACCTATTCACTGGGACTCCAAATACAAAGAAGATAATAAGTCTATCTCTCTTTCCTAAGCTACACCTTACTGATGGATCTTCTTCTTTGATTTTATTTATTATTAATAAATATAATATGCAGGTACTCAAAATACCAAGTCTATCGAATAATGGAATAATGGGTCGACTGGTCTGAGGGGTACACCAAAGCATGGCAGGGAGGAATTATATTGCGTTAAGAGTGATCTGGCGGATTCGGGTTTATTGAAATTTGCAAGTAAATAGAATGAATGAAACGTAATGGCATGAGATAAAGGCAAATAGAGAAACAACCACTGGTGGTATTCAAAAACAACAATTAGTATATGAATAACTCAAAAAAGGAAAAGGAAAATAAATACTAAAATATATATTAAAATAAAGATCTCAAACCAAGTACTAAACCTTACATAAATAAAACAAAGCAGAACTTTTTTTTTTAAGGGCGTTTCGCCATTCCAAACAACTGGAAATCCCTCCAAATAATTGCTATTCTGCCGATAGCTACGCGAAGCTGTTCATTGACCCCAATTATGATGACATGAATAATAAAAAAAAGGTATCTATACTTCCTTCTATTTATGGACGATTTTAAGAAATGTATATTTGTTATATTGTTGTGATTTATGTAATTAATAATTTACAGAAAAAAGATGACTTATAACTCTTCTGAGATGTTAATGAAATTCTTGATGGATTGTAAATGACAAATTAGTCGAAACGTATCCGCATAATAAAGTTATATGCCAAAAACCGACTGGAAATAGGTTTTCATTGAGTGAATGAATTATTAGATAATGCAATCCAGTTTACATCCTTTCAAAATGACCCCAATTATTTAAAAAGAGCATGATCTGCTAAAGTTTAACACTCTTAAAATGTTAACTAATCCTGCAGCGCATTAATTGTAACACATTAAAAAATATTTCGTTCAAAGGTTGATAAAAAAAGCCATAAATTCTTAGCCAACAGGTTGGTATGACAATCGACGTGCACGTTTTACTGCCTGGTTTTCCCCTTTGCTAAGAGGTATTTATTACCCACGATATAGATATTGGTGAGCCCTTCAAGGATATAAGAACCGAGCAAAGTCGATCCAAGGGCTTGAGTCAACATTCGGAAGATTGGAGTCCAGTGACTTTTTTGAGTTACATCCACTCCTGTCTTTGAATAGTTGAAAAAAAAGTTGAGTTTTTATTTAAATTATATTTTATAATACACAGTCATCGATTATGGAAAGCATAAGGTGTTTCCTATCTATATCGCAGTGTTAGTAGCTGCAGGTATTGTACAGTGGAAAAACTGCCATTCGTGTAAAGGAGGTTCACACCAGGTGTTTTCTGAATGTGGGTTTTTTTAATATGTGTAATAGGGACCCCAAGCTATGTATAAAACTGCACCATTACAACTCGTGAAGGGTCTGGGGTTCAGTACATTCAGTACAACACGTTCTTGAAGAACAGTTCTGGAAAGCGAAAGGATAATTTGAAAGAGCCGTTGCCCTGACGACTGGTTGAAGTGGGAATCAAGTTCAAGCGGGTATGCTGTCACCTCTTTATCAGTCAAAGCTAAACTCTGTAAACCACATTTGTGATGTTAAAATAACTATGATCAAATGGTTCAATTATTTACTGGCATTAATGAAATTGCTTTTTAAACATTTAATAAACACTGACTGATGGCCGATGACTAAAAAAGTTAAATATTCATAATTAATCATGTCTTAAGCCACTACCTCTGTACACGAATAAAGAGTAGATTCCTACATACAAGCGTTTTATTAGCTTCTAGATTTAAATTAATTTATTAAACGACAAGAAACTGCACGGCGTTTCAGGTTACTTCTACCCTTACTAGACAGACGTTCTAGTATCCCAATTAAATACAAAAGACTCATATACATGACTATTAGAAGACCTTTTTGGTCTTATAGAGTAGAGCACTGAGCCATCGAATTCTTCTCGTATTCAATCCTTGCAATCTAAAATCCTTCGTAAAATCCACAATGCTCCTTACTTGGTTTTGCTCAGAACCCGATATCAGTCCTTTCAAGAAAAACTTTATTACTACTCAAACCCTCCAGTCTCAAACTCTTCAATTCACGATAATCATATGGTGCGTCCGAAAATATGATGGCCTCGCGACCTTTTAAGCTGGATTGGATATTTGAGCACTACCAGTGGGTAGTTTCTCTGCTTGCCTTTATCTCATGTCATTATGTATCATTCTTTCTATTTACTTGTTGTATTATATGATATATAATACAGTTGTAAATTTCAATAAATAAAGTATTACTATTAGAAGGGAGGGAAAGGAGGGTGTAAGTAACTATGCAACATTGAATTTATAAAAAAAGCCACAATTTATCAACTTATTCTCTAATGAAGTTAGACCAATTTAAGATTGTCAATAATATCAATCACCTTGATTAGTTACATTGGGTGGAATGGTTTTTATGCAGGTTAGTATTTAGATATTATGTAACTATTGTTTCGTTTAGCTGCTAGCATTCACTAAATTAATTTAGTATCTTATGGTTACGTCTTGCTGCATGAAGAAATACCAGCTAGGTTATCTAGCAGTGTATTATTTATAAATTGACTTAAATATATCAAAGTTTTGTTATTATATAGTAATTTTCAAGATAATCTTTTAAACCTTCTGATTCCTTACAGATACCTATAACTATTAAATACAATATTATAATATATGTAAATTGAGCAGCCACGAACATAAGATAAGTGTCAACACGTGAATATCTTGAGAAGGGAAGAAGCATACATACAGTAAAATATTTTAAACCAGCGAGCTTATAAAAGGAAATTTTATAACTAAGCCCATTCTAATTAAACACTCTCAGGAGTGTTACTAGATAGTTGGATGGAAACATTCTATGGTCAGTCAGATAGGGCAGGTGCTTTTTTGGTCTAAGCAAACAGTTGAGAAGTTCAATTATCTCCTGCCGTAAGAAACGCTCCTCAGCAACACCCTCATCAGACCTGCCCTTAATTAATGATCGGAGACCGCGACTCACAAACGCCAGAAAATGAGTTACTCGTCCCTCAACAGAATTCTTGTCGTCGCCAATTTGGACCAGTTAAGCGTAGTGAGAGCTGAGTAAGAATCAGGAACCGGGAGATATGTAAGGAGATATTAATGTGATGAGTCAAAGACTTCGCTGGACTGGACATGTTACCTGGAAAACCGGAAGGGTTCCCCAGAAAGGTGCTAGACGGAAGGGTCTCCCAAACAAGAAGAAGAGGCAAACCGGGTATCAGACAGGAGTATGCAGTCATCCGTGGTACCTTCCTTGTTAGGGTTCGCTAAAGCTTATTATTATGATTATTACACGATATGTTGAGAAGTTTAAGCACAGCACAGTTTATGGTGTTCCAGTATTGTCCGAAATCTAAGATGTTTTTATAATAATATGAGTAACTTGTGATTAAAAAGATTCTAGGATCAATAAAATATCGCTTGCAGTAATCGCATAATGGGTAAAAAGGAAGGCCCACAACTAGATATATCATTTCGAAATACAAAATTACAATTATATTAGGCTAACAGTTTTCGAGGTAAATACGAAAGTCCTGATGGAACTAACCCAAATAAATTTAGGGAAATTTGTAACAATTCCTATGTAAAAATGATTAAACAGATAACTTTTACGATTAAAATTCTTCCCTTGCTGCGTAGAATAAAGTAAACAAAGGGATGGACTATAATTCCACTACAGGCAACAACTGCCAGTGACATCACATCAGCGGTTTCCCAACACTATTGTCTATCTTCTCATTTTTATTTTATCACTACCATAGAAAGGACAAAGCTTTTTATTTCTAAACGTTATTGTTCTCTAAGATCATTGATGGCTTTCTTTCCGGCAAGTAATGAAAGCAAGGGCAAATTTTATACTATAAATGATTCTTAATATGGTCAATTGTAATACTCAGACCTAAACGAAAACAAAAATATAAAAAAAATTAAAACATGGACTACATCAAGGTTTAAAATATAATTATAGCATAGACATAATTCTCAATCATACCATACATTACCAGAAACCTAGATTAGGATAACCATTATCTCCTTGGCCAATTAATAAAAATATTAAAATTACCATCTGAATGTACGGCATCAAGTATCACTAAATAAATAATTATTACTTATTACCGAATTCAATAAATGCAATAGGGAATTTTAGAAATATTCTTATTGTATATGACATTATAAAATGTATAATACCTTCTTTACCTTCTTGTGAGGGGAATCGTAAAATAGCTCAGAGCGCAGTTAAAAACAGTTATAAAACAAAAAAATTTTGTAAAAACGTTTAACTGTAAAACAAGGCTATTTATATTTGAAGTATTAATTATAATAATATAAGAACAATAATGAAAGCAGCCTTTCACCTGACCGAATATATTTACTAGAAATGCGAGTATATATCCATTGGAGCTAAACTTATACACTACTCAACAGCAATCAGCCCAATAGCTCTGTACACAGCAGAATGATTAATCCTGAACAAGAAAATGTTGATACGTGATCTAGAAATCACTGAGAGAAAAATATTAAGAACAAATTTAGGACCGATTAAAGGAGACCATTATAGACGACCCCATAACCAGGAACTCTATCCTAGATGTACAGTAAGATAAGGAAGAAATCATTTCCATGGACAATCTATAAGGGATAAACCTAAGTAAAATAAAAAAAAGATACTCACCTGTCTTAAAAAACCGAAAGTTATCAACACACTATTTAAACTACGGTCACCTGTGGTCTAGTGGTTAGCGTAACAAACTACTAAACCCAAGATCGCGGGTTCGTTGTTTTTAAGGGAGTAAAAAATCCTTAGTTACGCCGTCCTTCGGAAGGGACGTTAAACGGGGGTCCCGAGCCTGTACGATGTCAGGTACTCGTTAAAAATCCCTATCCTAATTAAACCTGGCAAAATAGGCAAAATTTAGGGCTCCCACTGTAGCATCGTCCGGTTAGCCATAGCAGCATAAAGTGGCGTTAAATGAACAACTACTATTTAAACTATTTCTTTATGTGAAATTTTTAATTTAAGGAAAGAAAAAAAAACAATACGCTAAACTAATGAAGGGTCTTGGGCTCAGTAGATGAGGACTGTACTATTTCTAGGACAACGGTGTAATTAAACAATCAACATTCTTTCACTAATTTCCATATAATGTATATAAATGGTACATTGTTTAGTATAGACATTCAATATTGTATGTAGAACAGTGAGAAAAAGAATTCAGCAATTCATTCACCTGTAAAATTACTAAAATATTATGGCAAGTGCTAATGCTATTTTCCCTCACAAAATAAAGCTTTTATAATTTAAAAAACTTATATTGATTAATAAAAAACTAAACTTTGAACTTAATATAGCACTTGTAATAATGAATATTATAACAAGCACCCGATTATCAACTCCATAAAAGGATTAACAAGGATCCCAGAATAAGATATACATCTATTTTGCAAAACATTTGACACCTCCGATGCATATTGAATTTGTCGAGATAGGCATTTAGATCTGAAAAGAATTCAGAGAAAGAAACTCATCCCTTGACGTCTTCCACGTTCGAAAAGACGTCAGCTTTCGGCCAGGTAATTAAGTATACGTTAATAATTTCCTTATCGCTTTGGCATGCGACAAAAAAAGCTCTTTGTTCCAGCATAGGCTTATCAAACAAGAAAACAATACGCCATAGCTTGCAGAAGGAAAACATACTGATTTAGAAGGGGTAAAAAAGGGTATTATCAATATTGCATAAGTAAAGAAAGATTATCTGATGATAAAAAACACTTACTCATTTTGCATAATCAGTAATTTAGCAAATACTTGTGCCCTTTTCCCACATTAAATAAAGCGATTTTAATTTAAAACAAGCAATATTGATTATATAATGATTATATGATGAAATGACAAAAAACAAATTTATTCATTGAGTTTAACATAACACTTGCATTTTTTTTTCTCCTGAACACCTTTCATATATTTCGTAGGTTACTTTTAATACCCTTACATATTTTCTTTTAATGAAAGGAATTTCTATTATGCATCAGTACAGTTTAAATATGTATATGAATAATAAAAAATATTTAATATCTGGTCATTGATTTTTCATGAACACTAAAAGAGATTAGAAAATGGAAAAAATAGGTTCTAAGTATGACGGAAGGTTTTTTTACCTATACCACTACAACCCGTGAAGGGTCTGGGGTTCAGTACATGGTAGAGACTGTACTGTTTCATGCAAAACGGTTCTGCAAGGAGGTGACTTGTCCTAGGTCACGCTCACCACCAGACTTTCCCCTCTTATATTGGGTACCCTATTTTTATAATATTTTATAGAGGCTGGGTGGGCCCCAGGAGGGTCCTAGATCCTTTATGATCCATCTTCCGCTGCAAACAGCCTAAATAAAAGTCATGGTCTGCAGCGGGATTTGAACCAGGATTTCCGGCATGGCAACTAAGTACTCTACCACTGAGCCACTCCGCTCCAAAGTATCACGGAACGTAATAGCAAAAATGTTGAGGGAGTGGTGAATGATATCTTTTCGACTATAATCGGGAATGAACAGAGAAGCAAACTCCCAGATTCGAGATCGGCTGTTGCAGACTGATCCAATGGGATTTGAAACCTCTCGTTGTGCTCACCCAGCCTCTTTGAGAGAGTAACCTTAATTGAGGCATAAAAAGCCTGGCGGTTCAGCAGCCCTAGTACAATCGTAGGCTTAGAAACAGGCCTCATAAATTCCACTTTTTTGTGTTTTCCACTTTGATTTTCAGGGTCATCAAAGCCATATTTAATATTTATGGACCCTCAGTCGTAAACCAATGACTTCCTGCCCACCTGTATCGTTTAATAACATACCACTGATTCCTGTAGAACAGGTCCGGTACTTAGGACTACACCTCGACAAACCCTTAACCTAATCCTCAAATTAGACAAAACGACAAGAAACAACACGCCGTTTCAGTCAACTTCAACTTTTACTAGACAAACGCTCCAAGGTCTCAATTAATTACAAAAGACTCATATACATTACAATCAATAGACCCATCTGAACTGACGGAATAGAGCTTTGGGGCTCCACTAAACCATGGAATTCTTCTTGTATTCAATCCTTACAATCCAAAATCCTCATTGCTCCTTATTTTATTACAAACAAAGTAATCCACGATGACCTTAATGTCCCATTTGTTGCTGATTTGGCCCGAATCCGATATCAATCTTTTCATGACAAACTTCATTCCCACTCAAACCCACTAATTTCAAACCTAGCAACCTCTTCAATTCCTGATAATCCTCCGAGATGTCTGAAAAGAAGTTGGCCTCGTGATCTTCTAAGTTAAACTTGCTATTTGAGTACAACCACCGGGTAGTTTCCCTACTTGCCTTTTCATGTCAATGTGCACATTCATTATATTTTTCTTGTTGTACTCATATAATACAGATGTAAATTTCATTGAATAAATTATAAAAAATATTTATTGAAAACAGTTATTTAACCACATTCCTATAGTTTATTTCTTAAATGTAAACATTTCCTTGAAGTCAATTACAGTAAAGTCACATATCCTTGGGGCAATCCATAACATTTACTTCGCAAGAGATTGATCACCAGGGAAAAGTTGGTTAATCGGGCTTAAGGTCGAAATAGTCATGGATCTTTCCAGTCTCTCGTTTGGCATTAACCTTTAAAATGACTATTTTAGAAGAAAAAAAGAATACATAATAATATTAAAATTCAACCAGAAAAAATGTATCAGCAATATGAAAATTATTTTATTGGTTCATTGTTGATTTAATCTGGATTTAATAAATTTTCCCGACTATCGAAAAACGAAAACAAAAATTCTAATTTAATTTAATTTCATTTTTTTCTCCACGATATTTAAGAAACTCTGCCTCCATCTAGGATTAGTCCTTTGGATTAGTCAAGTAAAGATTTAGACCTATACTATTATTTAGATTTCTTAACCACATCATCATAAAAGGTGCTTTCACTTCTCTATTTAGTTTTTTTTGGAACAACTCAATACCGAAAGAATTAGGGAAGAAAACCATTTATAATAAATATAAAAATTGCAAAAAAAAGTAGTAAAAAGTCACTTATCGAGCCCAAAAATATGTGTATTGCGAGTTATATCACCCTTTTTTTTTTTTGAAACGATAAATTGAATTTAAATTTTTTGGTTTTATTGGGTAAAGATGATATCAACAATGTGGAAAATAATAACGATTTCAATATTTACATAAAATGTATGTACTCACATTTGCTCCTCGGTATCTGGGTGCAATTGTTGTTATACGACCTGATTACTGGTCCAAAAATTACACATTTTTTTCGTGTAAATGCTTTCCATAATATTTTTTATAATTATTATATTTATTTCAAGAATTTTGATGCACTCTAAGTACCTAATTTTTTCGAATAGGTTTTTTGAATAAATATTTGTTCAATAGAAAACATTTGGGAGGCAATTGTTGACTGACGGCAAAAATAACTGTAATCCATCGTAACCTAAATAATTTTTGTAAATTATGATTCAGTATAGGTTATTAAAAAAAATGAAATATCGCATTTCAAAGAATCTTCCCAATTGAAAGCAAGGATGATATTCAGTGTCACGTAGGCTAGGGATTCCCATAACACTCACGTCTCTAGCCCATATTTCAGAATTGTATCCACTATAATAAACCTTAAGACATAAAAGTTTTATACAACTTACCGTAAATATGTAATAACAATAGTTACCGTTAATTTAACTATTCTTATGAAACAGAAATTATAAATTAAAATGTCCAAGGAAACGGTTAATTTGAATTTACTTAAAATCATTTCACATAAACTGATTGCCAGAAACCATTGACAGTTTTCATTTATGAGAAACAAAAATTAAGTTATTAATATCCTCTATTTTACTCGTTGAAATATTTCTATCAGTCACGATTATCTTGCAACAAGGATTGAGATTAATTAACGAATGAATTTGTTTTAATATGAAATATAAAACATCCATTAATTCAAACATCAATTTAAAAAATTACAAAGTAGTTGTTATAAAACTACCTTCGATACACGTCATTCGAATACCGACACAATTACAGGTTATGAACAGCGTTTTAACATAATAGAACGATTAACTGTCGTTTTGTCATTATATAATTGTATTTTGCTCAGAAGAACTTGTTATAATTATAGTATTATACTGCCTCAGACACAATAATTGAGGTTTTCGTATTTCACAAAACTTGATTATAACCTAAGAAATATTCAAAGTCTGAAAAACCAATTTATCATTTAAAAAAATAAGGTATGCATCTATTAGTTGTTTCGACCAAATGATGAAATCCTAAATTCGTGAACTAATTGAGCAATGAGGAAGAAAATGGAGGTGAAGAAAATTCCTTTATATAGGGAAAACGTTTTATTGGTAAGCCAACGTTTCGACCCACATTGCAGGTCTTCTTCAGGGCTAGTTTAATGGGCGGGAGTTGACACTAGACTAGCGTTTTCTAGCGCATTTTCTTCCTCACGTATACAAGGTCAACTAATATTATTCAACATAATTGAACAATTATTTATAAAACAATCGGTTGAAGAAGGAAGCATAAATAATAAAATGTTAACTTTTTTGTTGCCTTACCAGCAATGATGCCATGCGGAACATTAACGAGATATTTCGGTAGCTAATGTACCTGCTTACCTAATATCCGTCCAGGCTCGGATCAGAATAAGCCTGGGCTATCTCCTGCCAGTCGTAAAAGGCGACAAAACGGGGCCACCAACACCACCTGTGTAAACTTAAGCTCAAAAACCTCAAAGAAGCCTCGGATGCGGACTGATAAATGGAAAACGACCCAGCGGACAGGAAAATAATATTAGGAAAATGGAATGTGCGTAGTCTTCTGCAAATAGGAAAGAGCCAGACTCTAGAACAATGTCTAACCAAATATAGTATCGACGTAGTGCCTCTCCAGAAAATCAGATGGAAGAAACAACCGACTATAACGGAGCTAAAAGAATGAATCAATATCAATGGTGGGCATGAAGAAAATGTATTCGGAACTGGCTTCATGATAGGAAGGAATATAAAACACGCTATTCTGGGGCTTAAGGCTATAAATGAAAGAATATGCACATTAAGATTGAAGGGAAAATTCTTTAATATATCTCTAGTAAATGTCGATGCACCCACAGAGAAGAAGAGAGATGAGAAGAAAGAAGCCTTCTACGACCAGTTAGGAATAGCTTTTGATGAAAAGAGTAAGTATTTTGGCACGGTTATCACGGAAGATAATAAGATTAGAGAAGAAATTAAGGCAAGGATAACTCCTGGCAATCGATGCTACTGGTCTCTAATGAAAATATTTCGAAACCGAAATATACCCAGAGCTCTCAAAATAAGAGTGTATCCTACTGTCCTTCAACCGGTGGTGATAAATGGAAGTGAGTCTGACACGCTACGATGAATGGCTATTAAACACCTGGGAAAGAAAAGTTCTCAGAAAGATCTTTGGCCCTACAAAAGAAGGAGATCGCTGGCGGATGAAGACAAACGAGGAACTTAGAAATCTATATGGTAGACCAGAAATTGTTGCCACGATTAAGAGTGCCAGGATAAGATGGCTGGGAGCCGTACAAAGAATGGAAATAAGTAGACTGCCAAAAATGATGATGGAGGGGGAGCAGAGGGAGACCTAGGCTTCGTTGGCTGCATGATGTGGAGGAGGACCTTCGGACGTTGGGTGTCGGCAGATGGAGAAGGGCAGCCGAAGACAGGTCCGAGTGGAGGAGGATCACTGAGGAGGCCAAGGACCTTCAAGGACCATAGCGCCGTTAGACAGATAGGATATACCTGTACCGCTATAACCCGTGAATCCCTTCAGTACACGGCACAGACAGCACTGTTTCTCGGTGAGTGAATAGCACGATTGGAATTATTGATAACAGTAATTATTTATGAAAGTTCACCTGAAATATTTCATACTTTGTGGACATGATGTCCTTTACCTCTTGGGCACATATATAAACACTTTAGATAAAAACATCAATCATTTTTGATCATATAAACCATTCATAATTCTTATATCATGAATGAGCATATAAATACTCTTATATTCAACTAGATTACAAATGTTTATAATTAGAAATAATAAATTTAAAAAAAAAGAACAGTAACTCCAAAGGTTGTTTAAAATATAGGAAATATCTAGTTTAAATGTTACTGGACTGCATCTAGACTTTCGCAACTAGTACCAATAAATTGCACTCAAGATGTTGCAACCATTTTCATTAATTATCCTACTTCGAGGACCAATATTGGCCGTAGAAGATTTTAACATAACTTCTTAGAGTATTAATTACAGATAACTCCTAGATTAAAAAAAAATCGATTTAGATAACAATGGAAAGAGAAACTGTAATACTTCGTAATGTTCCATTGGCAGGCAATTGGTAGATGACCCAGCATTGGACTTCCCTCTTCTTACACGGTCGTTGCAATCCTTTCTTCCTAACGGGGGAATCCCGATCTTAGATTGTTCAACTGGGCTTTCACACTTTTGGAGCGACATAGATTATTCAAACTTTCTTGTAAGTGGTATGATAATTTTCAAGGATCAAGTCAAACCGGTCTAAAATGCAGTAACCATCACTTAATTAAAATTCAGATCAACACGAACTCATATCATTCAGCCATAATAAGAGACTGTAGAGGAATCAATGAGTACATTTAAAAACAAAAAAAATTACTGGAACTCGTTTCAAAACTATATAGACAAAAATTGGCCATAAAAATAGTATGGCCTATAGTCATATGTATTCTATAAAATTATTGGCCTCATTATAAAAGTTAAAATTAAATTGTAGAATAATTTAACTTCCTCGAGGTATATAAATTATTCGCAGGGAAGTATTATTATAGTTATCAATTAAAAATATTGTTTGCAGGTGATCTGTTGTGTAGGGGTTAACTTAGAAGCTACTGTGCCCAAGATCGCGGGTAGGCAGCCTGGAGGGTGGCCTTAGTCTTTTTTCAAAGACAGTAAAAATCCTTGGTAATACCATCGTATGAAAGGGATGTTAAAATGGAGGTTTCGAGCCTGTATGATTAAAGATCCCTATCCTAATTATAAATGGATAGGAAAAAATTAGGACTCCCACTACAGCATCGTCCGATTAGCTCTAGCAGCATAAAGTCACATTAAATGAATAAACGAATAAACAAAAATCATTTTGAATAGTAAATTTAATTTAAAATCACGAAATCCGAGCTTATATTGTCGATTTTTTCCTACTTTGAATGTGTAAAGCTAAATTATAAAATAAAGAAAATAAAAAATCCTGCCCACAAAATTACTAAGCTTCTTCCTGGGCGTCCTGAATTACTATCGGGAATACCCATCGAACCGGATTCATCAGCTTCTCATTCAACTAATATAAAATTACAGAGGAAATAGCAAGAATATACACTGCTATTGCAATGTCAGAGTAAGAACAAATATTGCTACTTCAAGGTTTTGAAGCATTTTATTTAGAAATGTTCTATTCACTTGCAAATTTTCAAAAATACCTAACTGAATATCATATAATAACTAATTAAGCCTACAACATAAGACGAACTGGATTAAGATCTCCTTCAAACGGCGCTATGGTCCATGGAGGACCTTGGCCTTATCTAAAAATTTCTTGACCGATCTTCCGCGGCTCTTCTCAACGTTCTCACTCCCAGGATTTTGAAAGAAAAGTCCTGGCAACATTTTCGGTCCGATAAGGGAAGGAAAATAATGGAGAATTCAAGATAATCATTAGTTGCATTCTCTTTATAAAATAACACCTATCTTTATATTTATTATTAATATTTAAAGGATTTGACGGAAAAGAAAATGTTGAAGAAATAACAACCTTTTGTAAAGAAGTGCTGAATGTTGAAGTGGAAGGGAAGATAGAGGACACCTTTACAGTAGGAAAGGAAGGCAAAGGACGTACGGCTAAGAAGGTAATGTTTACCACCAGTAGAGTAGTTACAGACATACTAAGGAATACGAGGAAACTAAAGGGGACTGGCTTTTACATAGATAGGGATTACACCTGGAAAGTAAGAAATAGAAGAAACAGGATGTTCTGGATCAAAAAAGAAATTATGAGAAAGGGTGGACATTTAAAATGCCTGGTCAGAAAGGACACTCTGATTCTGAATGGGAAGGAATATCAGTGGGATGATGAAAGTGGTGTTTCGGGAGGAGAAGAAGACATTAACTACTTGAGGGGTCTACTGGGAGAAGAACTGTGGCCGCGCTGCTGTACGCCAGGGGTCCAGGCCAATCAACCAGCGAAGAACGAAGAGGTGAAGATACCACTTAGTAAATAGGAATATTCCGTCTGCCGGGTAAACTCTAATTTGGCTACAAGACTGTATGAATCTAATAAAACGATTAAATTATTAGGGTACAATATAGCAGGGATAAAAAATAAGATAGATAATGTTGCTTTTTTCAATTTTGTATGTAAGTATGACATATTTTGCCTGTTTGAAACCCATTTAGAAATTGATAATTGTAACGTGCACATTGAGAATTATTTTGTTGATTACTGTCTGTACTGCGAGCCAGCCAGCAGAACTAGTAAGTATGGTAGAGCTAGCGGTGGTAAAATATTCGGATATAAAAAATGGTTAAAGGAGGAAAAATTATGTAAATATGTAACGGTAGAAAATCAGACTCTAATACAGTTAGAAACGGGAAAGGAATCAGTACACATTGTTCCACTATATATTAATGCTAGGTATAGGGTAGAAGAATTTGAAAGGCTACAAAATTTAATTTTTAGTAAGGATAAACTACAATACCTGTTGGTAGGGGATGTAAATGCGAGGATAGGAGAAAGGCAGACTACATATTGGGAAGATAATAACCGAGAAGGAGAATTGGTAAAGAATAGGAAATCAAAAGACAAAAAAGTAAGTAAGCAAGGAAGAAAACTCTTGGAACTGTGCGATGATAATGGGCTAATTATACTTAATGGTAGATCAGAGGGGGACAGAGAGGGAGAATTTACATACATCAGTAATGCCGGTTGTTCCACAATAGATTTAGGTATAATTTCAATAGGGGTTAAAGAAATAGTAAAGGGTTTTGAAGTAGAAAAACAAATATTTTCGGACCACATGCCTCTAGTCATAAGCATTGGAATAAAAATGGCGATAAAGGATGAACAATGCTGTCAGCTAATCCCGAAAATGATTTGGCATAAAGAGAGGTCAGCGGAGTATAGGGAAAAGATAGAAAAAGAAACAGATGCATTTTTGAAAGAAAGAAAGCTAATAGGGCTGGCAGACTTTGAGAAGATGAAGGAGCTAATTAAAAAATGCTATGTAATAAGAAGTAGGGGTGACTTTAAGATTAATAAAAAACAACCTTGGTATGACTATGAGTGTCATAATAAGAGGAAAAGAATATTTAAACTATTGAACTTGTACAGAAATACAAACTCCCACTTGATCAGAAAGGCATATTTAAATAATGTAAAAAATTATAAGGAACTCTGTAAAGGGAAAAAAGAAAACTACTTCAGGGAGATAGGTGACAAGTTCGAGAGGGCGAGGGATTCCAAGGATTTCTGGGACTTGACTAACAAATTTAAGCAAAAAAACTACTTCCGTATTGGAAATATTCAACCACTGAAATGGAAAGAGCATTTTAAAAAACAGTATAACCTTCATCTTTCTACTGAACTTTTCTCATATGCGGCTCCTTGGGTAAAGGATGGGTATTTAGATAATCAATTCAGTTATGATGAAGTGGTCGCAGCCATAAATAAGTTAAAAGACAATAAAGCACCTGGGCTTGACCGAATACCAAGTGAATTTTATAAAAATTCTCCTGAATGCTTTACGAAAGCTCTACTGCAACTGTTCAATTTCTGTTTTGATGAAGGTAAAGTTCCAGAGAGTTTCGGAAAATCAATCATCTTCCCTCTCCATAAAAAAGGTGAGCTTGGCGAAGTGACAAATTACAGGGGTATTTCTTTTTTAGATTCCATTTCGAAGATATATTCTGGGATGCTAGCAGTAAGACTTACAAACTGGTTGGAAGAAAGAAATGTATTGATAGAAGGCCAAGCAGGTTTCAGAAAGGGCCGCTCAGTTGTTGACAATTTGTTTATTTTAAGCAATTTAATAGAGTACATGTGGCATTTAGGGAAAAATAAAATCTATTGTTTTTTTGTCGACTTCAAGGCAGCGTTTGACTCTGTGGACAGGAATGCGTTAATTTACAAAATGTACGAAATGGGTTAGTCAACTAAGTTCACTAACGCTATAAAAAGTCTTTACGAAAACACGGAGGCAGTGGTCTGGACAAAAGATGGAGTTACGGAGTCATTCAAGACGGGGATGGGGGTCAAGCAGGGATGTGTACTGAGTCCATACCTGTTTACTCTTTTCATAAATGATTTAGCGGAGAATCTCGGGGGAGGAGTCATAGTGGGGCATAAGAAAGTGAATATGTTGGCTTATGCTGACGATATTGTCCTAATATCAGATAATCCGGTTGGTCTGCAGTACATGATAGGCAATTTAGAAATCTATTGTAAAAGATGGAATTTGTTTGTAAATCTGGACAAATCAAAAATTATAGTATTTAAGAAGAATAATAGAGGCAAAATGTGTACAAAAAAAGAGAAATGGTTCCTAAATAATGAGCAAATTGAATGTGTGAAATCATACAAATATCTAGGGGTGGTGATGTGCAATAACTTAAAAATGAAATATGACATTAAAGAAAAAGTAAGTAAGGCAAAAGTTGGGATTAATATGATGTGGAGAGAACTGTTCAAAAATCCAGAAGTGCCATTAGAGTCAAAATTTAAAGTATTTGAGTCAACAATTAAAAATGTCATAACCTATGGATGTCAAGTTTGGGGCCACAAATATTTTGAGGAAATAGAAAAAGTTGAAAGGTATTTCATTAAAAAAATTTTTAAATTACCGGTTAATACCCCAAATTACTTTGTGTACTTAGAAATGAATAGAAAATTAATACACATGTACACGCTAAAAATGCAATCCAATTATATTTTAAAAATACTAGATTATAAAGAAAATAGGCTATGTACAGTTATAGCAAGAGAAATAATAAAACAAAACATATCATGGTTTAAAGAGTGGGGGGAAATTGCAAAAAAAATAAATTATAGACTGGGTTTAACTTTAAACTCCGTGGATACTTGGGAGGGAGAAATGTTCAAAATGTTGGAGCTGTACAAAGATTATTTTATCCAAGTTTGCCATGCAAAAGCAGCAGAGGGCACACACCACGGCCTCTATAGCTCATTAAATAAAACAATAGATTACCATAGACATTTTAAAGCAACAAAAAAAATGAGCGTAGTTATGAAGTGTAGAGGGGAACTTCTGAATCTAAATTACAAACCATTTGAAATTGATTCGCAAAATATACACCTATGCTCACTGTGTAATCTGAAAGAAATTGAAAACAGTTTTCACTTCCTGGCAGTGTGTCCCGTCTTAAAATTGTATAGAAAAAAATTCTTAAAATATGAGCTGATATCAAAACAAAAATTAATAGATATTCTGAATGGAGAGAATTTTATAGGTTTATATAATTTTGTAAGTAATGCAGGTCGTTATAGACATTTTTTAATTTCAGAATTTAATTATTAATGTCAAAAAGAAATTTGATTTATTTTTTGGTTTTCTTGTTGTTTAGTAGTTTAATCAAACTCCCGGCAGACGGTATAAGTACCATGCTGAGGTTGCTAATGTGAAAAATAAAATTAAAAAAGAACAGTTGTAAATAATTTAATAAAGAGCATTTTATATCTATATCTATCTATCTATCTATATTTATAAAAATAGACAGAATACGATGGGCTAGGCATATAACGAAGATGGACCAAAGTGGGATGCCAGGAAGACTGCTAGAATACCACAGCCATGTTCTGCACAAGACTTGGAGACTACGCAAGAGTTTAGTCCAGAGAGATAGATAGCTGTATTGAGGGATTCTGAAACGTTTTCTTCAATCCAATGCCTGACATAATCTTATTCATAACGAAAATAACATTCCGCTTCCTTAAGTACAAGAAACCCATTTTGGAAAAAAATCGACTTAACGACTTGTTCACCAGGACTGTAGATATATAATACGTTTGTTACAGTTTTGCTGGTCAGTTATATATAAACCAGAGTTACAGTATCCTAAATGTTTCAAACAACTGATTGCACATAAGTTGATGTATTATTGCAATAAATAAAATCATTTTTTGAGTAATAAATTTGGATCAATTACAATAAATCTTCATACCCTTGACTTGACAGTGTCCTTTGATTCGGGTGTCGATTGCAGCAATTTCCGTACTCATTCACAACATGTCCTCGGAATTGATGCGTTCTACAAACTAACAACAACCAATAATTATAGCGAGGCCTAGCGGTACGAACTCATAAGTCGAACCTAAAACTTCTCGGAAGGGGTTCGTAGTGGAAATAACCTGTAAAGGTGTCTTATTTATTGGCCTTCATAGGCAGTGGCGTAATTCTTAGATCAGAAGGAAAAGGACGCAATAATACTTGTTTACATCCCAGATAAACACATTGCCCTTTTATAATTACTACAATAATTAACAAATTTAACAATAATAATCTATTGAACCAATAGTAATTGACAAATGAATAGGCGATCGTATCTTTTATTGGGTGGTGCATGAAACACAATGGCACCTGCCGGGCTATGATTCGTAACCCGGAATGAGGCCTTAGGATTTTTAGAATATAGAAATGGATGATTATTTAAACAATTGCTGTGGAAGGGATCTGTAGAGGAAAGTTACAAGTGCCTTATTTACAAACATGATTGACATTTAATGATTAGAGGTTTGAACCGCCAGAGTTTCCCCCTTATTTTGGGTACCCACTTTATAGAGGCTGTGTGTGCCCCATGAGGGAGCGGAGTGGTTCAGTGGTAGAACAATGAGTTGGCATGCCGGAAATCCTGGTTCAAATCAAGACTTTTATTTAGTCTATTTGCAGCCGGAGAAGGGTCATATAGGATCTAGGACCCTCCTGGGGCTCACTCAGCTTCTCTAAAATGTTATAAAAATGGGGTACCCAAAATAAGGAGGGAAAATCTGGCGGTTGAGCGTGAAGGGCACCTAGGGAAAGGCACCTCCTTGCAGAGCCGTTGTCCATGAAACAGCACAGTCTCTACCATGTACTGGACCCCAGACCCGTTCACGGGTTATAGTGGTACAGGTTTTTTTTACTAGGTGTGCCCCAGAAGGGTTATAGATCCCATAGGATCCATCTCCGGGCGCTAACAGATTAAATAATAGTCTGCCAGCGAGTAGGATTTGAACCCAGAACATTCCGCACGGCGAATCAGCGCTTTGCTCCCATTTATTGACAAACAGGTGAGATGACAAATGCTCAGACTTTTGCAGTGTTCTTTATTTGAGGGACGATGAACCATACGCTGTCTCCTTCCAAACGCTCAGTGATATTTTTGACTCTCCTGGAAAACAATATTGCCGTTTTAAATGTATTTTTTCATATGAAAAGAGACGGTTTGTTTGCAGAAAATTTATTTTAAATAATTTGACATGTTAAAATTCATACAAAACTTATACACTATTGAGCTACAAAAAAGGTTTAATTGAGGTTTCTAAAGATTTTGGCCACCACAAGTTCTTTTAAAGTTAATATTTAAACTTTGTTCAATTTCAATTTTAAGTAAGGAAATACTTTAATAAGACAATAGCAGATTTCTGTACATCCGAGGCACTTACTTTGGCCACATTAGAATTACAATGCATTTTGTAACTGGCACAAATGCAAACGGACTAAACGGAAAAACTTGTGACATAAATAATTCACAGTGCATAGCAATAATTTAATGTGAATGATATTGATTCAAGACATTTACTTGGTCTTTAAAATCTTCTGATCATTGGATTTTATAGTTAAATAATAAAGTATAATTTTCTTAAAACCCAACCATCACGGCCTTCGAGTTTCAAAATTAAAAATAATTGGATATGGTAACAAGAATTTATGGAGCCTTTCCTGGCATAGTTAATACTTGAGTATTTTTAATTAATGAATATAAGTAGTTTTTAGATGTCACAAAATAAGAATTATTATAAAACGATAATAATTTTTTAATATATTTTATCTTATTTTTTTATTAATTGTTATAAATTTTAAATATTTTTATTTTTGAAGAGAAAAGATATGCCCAAGGCCGAGATTCGAACCCGGGTCTTCCACATTTCCGTTGTTGTGCTCTACCAACTACTATCCTGGTTCGTAACTCGGTCAGATATATCCATTCTCTTCACTGAACCTATTCCCCCGTGTTCTCGTACTTTGCGATGTATACAAGGAGAATAATGTTCATTGAACATTACTTTAATTAGGATCTTTTTGACGAACGTCATTATATATTGTTGTACTTTGTTTTGTTTTTTGTTTTGTTTTTTGTTTTGTTTTTTAATTGTTACAATTTTAAATATTTTTATTTTTGAAGAAAAAAGATATGCCCAGGGCCGGGATTCGTACCCGGTTCTCCCTCATTTCCGTTGTGGTGCTCTACCAACTGAGCTATCCAATTAATGAAATAACTGAGCTATCCAATTAATAAAATAACTGAGCTAACCAATTAATAAAAAAATAAAATAAAATAAAATAAATTATAATAATATATAATGATGTAAGTCAAAAAGATCCTAATTAAAGTAATGTTCAATGAACATTCTTCCCCGTGTACTAAATTGTGTACATCGAAAATTGCGAGAACACTGGGATATGGGATCAGTGAAGAGAATGGATATGTCTGACCGAGGTACGAACCAGGATAGCTCAGTTGGTAGAGCTCCACAACGGAAATGTGGGAGACCCGGGTTCGAATCCTGGCCCTGGGCATATCTTTTCTCTTCAAAAATAAAGATAATAATTTTAATTTATATTATTTTTTTAGAAATTGAATATTGAGATTATTTTCTCTCAGATTATTTCATTATTTTATTTGGGGTCCTTTTCACTGTCTGGCATACAGTTCTTTAAGCATTTCCCAATTATTTTTTGGGTTTCCCACAAATCTTCAGGTTTTTCCAACCAACTATCCTAAGGCTGCTTCTTGGTCCATCCATGAATAACTATTTCCTTATTGTGTTTTATTTTCGTCTGATCATACTCACATTAATATTCCTAAAACATCGAAGCAATCCTAAATCACAAGTTATATATAAAAAGCAAAAAATCTAAAGAGAGAAGAGCAGCCATAAAAACAGAAAAAGGTATAAAGAGAGAGGAAGCGGGGTGGTGAAAAAAAAATTCAACATTTTGCTATTAAAAATTTAAATTTGATAATTGACAATCATTGAGTTCAGATTTTGTCTTAAAACGTGGTACGACAACTCCTTCTTGAATTGAATAAGCCCTGTAACTAATGTTAGGTACTGCTTTATGGCATGAAAAGTTTAAGGGCGAAAAACGGCAACAAGAACAACCAATTTCAATCCCGGAAGAAGAGACGTTCATGGAAGACGAACAACGGAAGGAGGTACAGGACAAAACTGAGGCAATGGCCTAGAGCTAAAAGATTGAAGGCAACATTACTATCTGGGCGGCACTATGTACATAATAAAAACGTCACCATGTCAATTCGAAATTAATAAACGAAATTGTTGTATTATATTAACAACATTACTGATTTCTTATTTGTATTATTTTGTACTCCTAAAAGTACCGTTATTTTCTCTCACTTATATATTGGTCCTGTGTGGTAAGGTTCAATAAATCATTATCCAGGTTCATCTTCTTGTCTATTAAAAACCCGTAACAGAAATACTATTCATAACTGAATACAGTTATCAATTACTATCCATGTAGAAAACTAGCTTTATTACTTAAGCCAACTATTGAGGCCTTCAAAAAACTTACACCATTATGAGGAAGCGAACCAAATATTGTTGACAATAAGGCCTAACCTGCCCTTTATAGGAGTATCAACTTTTTTATTCTTTGTCTCACTTTGAAAAGCCCTATTTTTCTTTCCTCATTGGTTACAATGTAAACTTATATACCAAATATTCAATCTGGGATTATAAAAAAACTCATTTGGGGGGGGCTATATAAATAAACTATAATAATTTTATGAATATTCCCGAAAGAAATAGGGAAGTTTCAACTAAACTAGCTGTTTTTTTCTTCTCTTTATATAATTATCCACACCTGCCGATAAAATAAAACGACTATCAGCAGATTATTAGATTAGTTAAATATATTTTTAATAAAAAAGGACAAGCATGAGCAACATAGCTTCGTCGCTAAAGTCGTAATTTCACCAATACTTAAAATTGAAAATATCCACCATGAAAGGGGATTTGAGAAAAAATGAGGCTGTCAACAGGAATTCCTCTGACGTTAACTTAATTATCGAACAAATTTAAAAATATTATCCTTAAACTTAAAAACTTTTTGTAGATTATGTGGAGATTTTGCTTTCTATACATTTTATTTAAACGGGTGAATGGATATTTCAAAACGTTGCGATATATATGCATCCACGAGCCTAAAATGGAGTTCTTTCAAGGTTACGAATCGCATACGAAATTCATCCCCACCTCCAACTCCTTCAATACTACTGTCCATTTGGCTAGTGCCACAAGGAAGCTACAGGGACTTGGTAGCCTACAAGCTGAGGAAATTTGGGGATAAATCTTCAAATCCCCCCAATCCAAAAATTTATGAAAAATTATATAGACGTATTAATTTACTTACGGGTTGTGTTTAAAGTTACTTTTGCAATGAAAAAAACAAATAATTTACTCGACAACTCCAATATATAAATAAGAAAATTAAAGTTACAAGATTCAAATAATGAGACATTATGACAATATTCAATACATTTAAATATAATAATAATATTTATGTGACGGAGTAATATTTTATTCTCCATATGCAATAATTACAATGTAAAATAATGATAATAAGAAAAAATGTGATAATGGAACAGAGAGTTAAATTTTTTCCCCTTACGTACACTAATTAGAGATGTATTAAAACAATAATACATAACTTGAGCAAAGAGTAGAGCAATGAAATAAACAACTGTATAATTTGTAAATAATTGTTTGTTAGTAATGCATAAATATTATGATAATATTTAACAATTGAACTTATATGATTTAATGAGCGAGATAATATGTTTATTAATAAGGTGATGAGCTAGAAGTTAGAAATCCTTTATTACATTTTGCTTAAAAACACCTTTATTTATTTTTTCCAAAACCTTATTTTGTTTCGTGTTAGAATTAAATAAAATATACGTAAAACAAGTAAAAATATTATACAAAATTAGCTAGAGATAGAGAGATTTTCGACAGAGAGCTCACAGCAGAATTTCCGAAGCATCATCAGGAATAAGTACATGGTAAAAATTATTGAGTTGTGATGTGGGTAAAACCAAATCGAAAATGAGAAACCATAAAGAAATTTCCTCAGAAGGCCCGGCGAGAAACATCCGGGCATTAAGTCATAGAAATGTCCCACTAGTCAACATCACTTCCGGGTTAGAATTCGGGGAAGCCATTTCCCAGCCATGCGGAGTATGAACCACAAGGTTTTTTTTCTATAAATTTGCTAACTATTCAAAATAATAATACCTTATATCTACTAGGGGCATCGCATAAAACATAAACAAATAAAAATTATAAGTGAGGTGAACAACACAAGCCTTTTTCATACACCAATTAAACTAAAAGTTATTGGCTTATTAAATGATCCTAGAACGAATAAAACTTGTGTGTACAACATCAAGTATTTTTAAATTATAACTCATTACTTTTTACAGAATACTATAAAATAACTGTAACGATTTCTAAAACTAACAGGTAGTTAAATTATGTTCCCCGGAAGTAAAATACATCTTCTAAAATTTTTGTAATTTTCATATCTGTTTAAGAGAGTCAATATTCCATAACTTTGAACTATTAGAGTTTTTTAAAAGTTATTTATTAAATTTACAACTTCAAGTAAATATAATGAAAGATAAATAATGACCCGAGATAAAGGGAAGTAGTGAAATTACCCAATGGTAGTAAATTACCCTTGGAAAACAATTAAAAGTAGTTTCTTCGTTAGTTACATAAACAGCTTAAAGAAAATTGTTCAAATTTGACATTGATATTATAAGAAGTATAGATCGTAGTATTTATTTATGACTACTTACCTAAAATAATACCTATTTTGCGGATATGGTGTCTTTTACCTACCGAACACAGATAGGTCAATTCCTGACAATCCTCCGAGGCGTCTGAAAAGAAGATGGCCTCGTGACCTTCTAAATTGAACTTTTTATTTAGACTGAAAAGACAAGAAACTGCTCGACGTTTTCGCCTACTTCAACACTTACTGGACAAACGCTCTTTGTCTTTTGTATTTCTATGCCCTGGAGGTAAAGGGAACCAAATCCACAAAACAGGTAATATGTTAGGTAAATTGTAATATTTAAATGCTATGACCAATACCTCCAATTACTTATTAATTCCAATAACAATGTGAACAGTTTTCTTTAAACTGTTTCTATAAATATCGAAGAAACAAATTTTAATAGTTCAAATTTACGGCATATTGACTCTCCTCAACAAATACATAAATGTTACATGGTATTCTTTACCTCCGGGGTACATATTTCTATAAATCTTTTAAAAATAATTTCAATAAAACTCTATTTGAACCGTAAAAGTAACTCAAGACAAGCCTTTTTCATACACCAATTAAACTAAAAGTCATTGGCTTATTAAATCATCCTAAATCGAATTAAGCTTGTGTGTACCACATAAAGTATTTTTAAATTATTAATCATTACTTGTTACAGAATACTATAAAATAATTGTAACGAATTTTAATTCAATACCAGATTAATATAAATTTTATTCCAGTAAAAAATATGTGTTTTTTTTTACGTATTCGTATAAAAAGTTCAACTGCTTATGATTAATTTTTACATTTGATTACTTATTTAATATGAAACAATATGTTTCTACTGGTTCTATAGTTTTTTAAAATACAATCTGATGTGGATATAATTGACTGGATATATATTTAGAAATGATCGGGAGCTCCAGTCAATAACTTCAACACAAAACAATTTTAACTTATTATGCCATCATTTCTTTCGATTTTTTAAGCCATCGTCAGCACCAATATTAAAACAAAACAGGATAACAATATAAACAATGCAGTACCAAAGAAAATATAACAAGTTTTATAATAAGAAATGGTGGGAAAGAGAAGAAAGCAATACAATGAACAAAGGTTTACATAATAAATTATCATAAAAACAAAACAATTTTTTTAATATATTTCGGGTACCCACATATAATTGTGATTATTTTCTTAAGTACATCTATAATTCGCAAATAATGTATACATAAATGTGTGTGAATAAGTCTATAGTAACTATAGTATAGTTGAACTCGTGAAATAATCGAATGCGACTTTCATTGAAATATTTTTTCAATGTGAATGAATGAAATATTTATTCAAGGTGTTTTTAAGAAAAAAATGTTCTCCAAATCTAAACATTTCAATTATTTCCCATCATTGCTTATTTTATTTTTTTATTCCAGAATAAGGTAAGGTTTTATCCTTAAGAAAGGTATACTTCAAATGTCAGACGCATTAGCTTTGGAAATACCTTTTCGTTGCTCCTGAACAGGAATTAAAGTCTCCACGCAATGCCGTTAGGAATTATTTAAAGATCATAGCAAGGTAAAGCAAAGGAACTGAACAATACGTCCAATTACAAATTTCAATTTTTTTATTAATGGTTTTCCAAAAATGTGGGGTCCCATCACTAAAAAATCTAAATATATTTAAATATTTTCTTTTCGAATACCATATCCTGGAGTAGTAACATTGAACTTGAGCGGTTATTTTATAAAAAAAACAAATTCTTTAATAATCGATAACAAATACTCTATAATTATGAGAAATCATTTTTTATAAGAAATGGCCAATTTAAAATTATATTGTAAGTATGGTCACTAAGATGTTCTAGAAAACCAAACCTTCGTCGAAGTGTTTAAATAGGTACCAAATAAAAGTAAGACTTTTTTATTTTTTTTTTATTATTTAGAACCTCATCAAATATATTTTCCAAAGATATTATATAAACAATTAAAAATATTATATTTGTAATTGTATATATCATAATATTATATAATATAATTTATATATGATAACAAATATACATTTGTATGTTGTTTGTTGATGATCATTGACTCGATCAGACGCCTAATGGAATTTATCCTTCCTCGTTCCAGCAGCCTGAGTCACAACTAGTTACTTCTTAAAATAATTTATAAAACTCAATGATTCAATATAAAATTCTATTAGCCCAATATAGTGAATCACCAATAATGCTAAATATTTATTTACTAAAAACTCGTTCGTGTTTAAAGGCGTAAAACCCTAAAGTCAATCCATAAGGTTTGCTATATAAAATGTCGGTATATATTGTAGATTAATAAAATACGAACTAATTTAAAGAAGTTGTAATAAGTCCTAAAATCAAAAATATAACATACTAGTTGACCCGACGGACTTCGTCCCGTCCAATATTTGGTGAAAATAGAATAAAATCAAGTATTAATTTCTTTGATTTCTATTCGTTTTATTGAAATCTAAAAAAAAAGAATACAACAATGATTGTATTCAATTTAAGGCTGCGTGATACACAACATTTTCACCTGCACATTTGTATGTAGGGCAAGTATTGCATTCGTCGAAAAAAAAAGTTTCGAGATAATTCTGCCAATTATGTCTGTATGTGCGGTTTCCATCAACTGCAGCCTAAACGCCTGTAACGATTTTGTTTAAATTTCATATTTGAGTTAGATTAGTCAAACGGGATAAAACAGCGTACCACATTTTAAACGCGTTAAAAGCTACCTCAGGGGTTTCGTGGAAACGACTTGCTAGCTATAGATAATTTAATGGAGAAAGATAGACAACTTGCTCTGAAGTAATCTAGGTATTATTTAAAAAGCTGACCCCGCAGGCGTTGCCCTGCGTAGTTTCAAATTGCGGAAAATCTCTGGTCAATTGTCCATTGTAATTGATGCTTCATGTTGAAATATTTGCTGGATGGGTTGCGGTCGGGTCGATTTTGAATTGTATTTCCCCTCATTGAAGCACTCTGTGAGAAACGATATTTTTCGTTTTGTTGTCAGGTGGGAAAACGATCAAAGCGGATGGTTTCCCTACACGGGAACATGGGACATACAGTTGACCGTGTGAAAACAACTGAAGGCGTTCCGTAGCATAATTTTCTTGATCTTTTATAGTGCGATTCAGAGCTTCTAACAGAGGCTTATGCGACATTGTGCATTCGTCCCAGATAATGATTTTGCTTGCTACCAAAACTTAGGCCATTGCTGAATGGCTTCAAATGCTTGAAGGTTTTTCGTCTATGTGCATGTGATATACATCGAATCGCATGTCGAAACATATGCTAATAAAATACGCTCTAACTTAAAGAAGTTGTAATAAGTTTAAGTCCTAAAATCAAAAATATAACATATTTATGATTACACCGAGGAATTATATTCTATTGTTATGTTTTTAACTTTCATTCTTCTTTCCTTAATTACTAGATTATATTAAACTATTTTTGCCATCGACGATTACCTAAACTAAAATTCAATACCACTATGATCAATAGTTAACAATAAATATATTCGGGTAGTTCAGTTGTATAGCGCAGTTACCGTGAAGGCCCCGGAAAAGATAAATTATTCCCGGCTGTGGGTGATAAATCATTTCATCTGTTAAGAGCTATGGATGGACTCTAAGGGATGTAGAGAGCCTCCTCATGCTCACCCAGCCTCTACAAAGTGTGTACCCTTCATTGGGAAAAAGCCTGGCGGTTGAGCAGGATCTCGGACAAATCGCCTCCCCCCATAGCCTTCATGGGTTGTAGCAGTATAGGGATTTTTTTGATAATTAGTTTTTAAAAAAGTAGACTTTTCCATTCGTAAATGAAAAAAAATATATTTTTAAACTGTCGGTGTGCAGCCTAAAAACCTAGTTTATAATTATGTTCCGAAAATAAACGATGCATTTAGTTTTAGTTTAAAGGTTACTCTATTGTTTTATTTATTTATTTTTTTAGCTGGCTTGCCATCAAAAATGACCTCGTGTCGAAAAGTAAAAAAGTATAAAATTGAGTTAGACGCGAAACATACGAAATTGCCATTGTCAATTAAATAACATAGAACTAAATACCACAACCATCAATTGTTACAGATAATTATAAATATTTGTGGTGCAAAACGATTAAAAGTTACAAACTATAATTTATTATGGCATTAAGACGACTTTTTAGGTTAGTAGCCGTGGCAATTAGTATATATTTTTTAGAGAATTAAACTCGATAGCCAATTAATTATGCCCATTCTCCAAATATACAAAAATGCATCGATATTTCTAATTAAATTTCCTATCCTGAAGTCCTCGCATGCTTTACAGTTCGCTTTCACAAGGAGACCGGAAACGATAAACTAATCTCCGAACCGGGGCTTCTATTATCAAAAGCTATTAATCAATTAACAAACGTTAGAGACAGTTGGCAGTACTGTTCGGGGCCTACCGGGGGATTCCCCGCTTATTGAACAATTGTTCCTTTGTCCTCGGGACATTTCCAAGCGGGGCCTACTTCACCGTTACCTAACCTATCCATGCGGGCCTGCGTTTAATTAGTTTTCCCTTCAATATGGCCTTCTTCCTAAATATCAATGCAGATAGATAAACAACAAAAAAAAAAAAAAAACTATACTACTACAACCCTAGAACAATCAAGGGTTCAGTACGTCTTAGAGACTGTACTGCTTCTTGAACAACAGCTGTGCAGGGAGGTGGTATAAGGCATACCAATCAAGGCGATCACGCTCAATCGCTAGATTCCCCCTTATTCTGGGTTCCCTCTTTATAGAAGCTGAGTGAGCCGAAGGAGGGTCTTCAGATCCCACATGGTTCACCCAGGCTGTTAGCAGATTAAATAAATGGTATCTGTCCCGCAGCTTGTTCGCTTCGAGTTGAGTTACAACTTTTAACACTTCATTCTTTTCATTTTTAATATTTTACATGTAATTAAGGGTAATAAGTAGATATCGGTAATAATTTCATCAAGAAATATAAGTTTCAACAAACATTTCGAAGTATAGAATAAAAATATAGATGATATATGTTTGTTGAAACGTTCATTTATAGATGAAATGATTACCGAAGTATACACATTCCCCATAATTAATTTCTATATTTCCCAATAAAGCTCATGGAAAATATTAAAAGGAAATGAATGGAAAATTAAAACTCGTGACTTTACTCGAAGCGACAACTAGCGGAATAATTACCAAATAAATTATCTTTCACGCCGAAGCATTCTACCACTGAGTTACCCCACTACCATAAACAAAGAGATTAATGTAAGATAATTGTTGTTACATCCTTCAAAAAATGTTGTATTGTTCTTTTATTCATGTAATGACACTTTGTGCTGTTATAGCTAATCGAATGATCCTACTTGGGAGTCCTAAATTTCCCACTCATATTCAGGTACATAGTTGAGCATATTCTTGGCCATATCACCTGCCTGTACAAGCTTTGGCTGAGAAAATGAACAGTCTCTACCACAAATCAAACACAAAACCCTTCATGGGTTGTGCTGGTACAGGTTTTTTAAAATTAAATATAATATATAAAGATGTAAAAGGAAGCTTCCTCATAGACTGGATCGAACTGGCTCACAGTTTTATTTATTTCCCAATTGGAAAACCAATATGATGGTGTTTTTTTTTATTTTTCTTAATTGGAACCCTCACAAAATCTTTAAGGTAGGGGGATTGTAGACATGATACTTACAGGTCTTATAAATGACAATTATGTATCTCATTTTCCCATTGCGATTATTATGTTTAGTTTGAAAGGCAATCAACTTTACTTCAATTAATATCTGTACTATCACGTGATATAATTATATGTATAATATTCAAGTGTTCAAGGACGCCCTGACTAATTGCATAGGCTCGCATACTTAACAAGAGCAATTGGCATTAGCCATGTAATTATTCATCCTACTGTTGAAAAAAACAAAAACTAATAATAAAAGCATGTGTAAATAAATTTCTCATCAGTAAATCTTGATGGTAACTTCCAACCACCTTGTTTTGAGAGATAATTCGCATAGATTTTTTGTCAGATACAAATTCCTTAACCCTAGCATTTATTTTTGATTACTTTTTTACCATAAAACAAACACGCTGTTTTAGAGGTTTGGTAGAAGGAAAAATAACTACATTAACACATAAAATATCTTGAATGGCACGACATCTTATATCATTGAGAACAAATAGAAAAAAGAATCGTCTTGGATGCGTCTAGATATAATTATATTTTTCATTCTTTCATAGGAATAAATATATATATATATATATATATATTTTTTTTTTATTATGAAATTAATTTTATACCCATGAAATTATGAGGATGACACTATGTACTTAAGTTTTGCCATACCTGTAGAAATGAAATCTATAAGAGCAGAAGTTGGAAGCAATAAATTATGAGTAAAGACTTACTGAAAATGAGGGAAGTATTTGCTGACTTTGTAAAACAATTTAAAATGACATCCTAACATTTTACTTAAATCAAGTCCATCTTAGTGATCTATACTGATGAAGTATTACAAAAGTTTATTTTATTTTTTTATATGAATTTGGTTCATATCAATTCGGATATCACTTGGAGTACAAAAACTTGTAGTAAATATTTTATAAAATGCAAATTTATTTGGAATTATTTTCTAATTCGACATTTTTATAGCATCTATATTATATTAACTTTAATCTTCTTATAATAATAAATTATAATATAATGATACGCTAAACCCTTTATGAGTTGGGTGCTCTCTATTTCTCTCGCAACCTCATTTTAGGGATATAGAATTTGAGTTCTAGTACCTTATTTTTCTAACAAAATATAAGTGAAAAAGTTCAGAAGTTTATGGTTTAAACCATAAAAAATTCTCACTCTACCTAAGCTAAAACATTTGGAGGGAGATACGACAACTAGATACTATGAATCATATTTACAATAAGAGCATTCTTTAGTATTAACATTCAGTAACCACACATCTTCAATGAGAACTATCATCTATACCTATATCTGTATATCATTATTATTTATCACTGAGTTTTAATTTATGAGTAGTTGTGGCAGCCATTTTAATTTTTAAGGGAGTAACGGTAAAAAGAAATTAGTTTTTTTAATTTTTCTGTCATTTATAGGCTGTAAGTTTAAAAGTTTGTCAATATTCAAGAATATTGCTCATTTATTCAATGAGTTAGAACATGAGTAGATTAGTAAATGGACACAATGAGTGATTGAGCCATTTAAGGATTTAAATAGTATTTTGATATTATTAATTTTATAATTATAACAAAAAAATAAAAGAAATATTTTTATATTAATTGGAAATATGCAAAGATACCTTCTAAAAACAAAATATGATCGATATTTATAGAATTCACTGTTTCTATCATACAATATTTCAAAAGCCACAAAGTTAGTAAAAATTATTGTATTTTGACCGTCGGGTTAGATCACGTTCCAGAACTAATTTTAAAGTATAATACATAAATCCAATGTAAAATTTAATATGATTTAAACCTTGAAATAAAAATGTTTTAGCTTAAAAGAACTGTTTTGCTCAGTCGCCATTTTCTATTTCGGAAGCTTCAGGATGGCAGACATTAATATCTTGTATTTTCTTCAAATACATATAATAGTAGGCGAATTTTTGCGTAAAATGTCTCATTTTCTAAAATTATAGTACTTCAGGCATAAGGAGCTTCGCTTATTTAACTGGGAACCCATTACATATCTATGTTTAACAACCAAGCAGTTATATAAAAACTTTTTTTGTGTACATTTTATATTATAGCTACATCAACCTTTAATTATGACAGAATTAAGTAGTCAATATTATAAAATTAAAGAGTATCTTCCACAACGGTAAAAATACTGACAATCTTAAGAGGAAACAAATAAAACCAATGCATCATTATGCCACCAATGCAATATAATTTCCAATATGTAAAAAAAAAAAAATAATAAAAATTTAATAATCAAACTTAATTAAAATTTGTTTTTAGTTGTTTTAATTTTAAATATTTTTATTTTGAAGAGAAAAGATATGCCCCCGTCCGGGATAGCTTATTAGGTAGAGTCCTGTCATGGTAAGACAGAGGACCAGGGTTCGAATCCCGGCCGGAGGCATATATTTTTTCTTTAAAATAAAAATATTTAATAACAAATGAGAAAACGTGTAATTAAACTGAAAAACAGTAAAAAAACTTATTTTGTATCACTTCCACAAGTTGTCACTTTGTGGTAAATCACTTCAACTTTTGGCCTTTAATTCGTTTTCTTTTAAATATTCTCCAAAATAGAATAATGGTGAATTTTAGTATGGAAAACAGAGTGTCATTATGGGAAATTTGTATGTTTCGGAAATTGTTTCATTAAAAAATGAACTTTTCACAGGCATAACCATCATCTATACTTAGTGATGTCAGTTGAAACATTCATTTTTTGATGAAATAAGAACCAAAATATCCAAATTTTCCATAATTGATCTCTTTTTTTTTCATACTAGAACTCACAATTATTTTTATTTTGGAGAATATTAGAAACAAAACAAATGCAAATTAAAACAATGTCATTTAACTCGAAGCGACAACTTGAGGAACTGATACCACTTATTTTTCCATTCTATTTATATATCATTACTGACAGATACATTACCACAGAATCCAGCAAGGAGATTGAAACTTCTCTCGAGCAGGGATCTATAACAGAAAGCTGAACCAACTTAGGAGTGCCTTCAATAGGAGGTTTCTCCATCCACGCTTCCACATGAATCCCTTAGGGGAGGTTTACAATAGAAAATCACATATACAATATGTCCCAAATAGCATTTGTATGGTTTCTCCCAATAAATACTTTTTCTTTTGATGAATGAAATTTCTTCAAAACAGTATTTGAAACAAATTTATTTTCAATTATAAAAATATTATTGCTTCAGTTATAAAATTAAAAACATTCAAACCGCAAGGTTAACACTTACATCTATATAACTATCGGAAATATAATTAAACAAAAATTTCATTTATTATATCATGGCCTAATTCAAATCATAACTTTTTTTTTTGTACATTGTTTCTAAAACGTTTTTATAATGATGGTACTTAATGTAATGTACTTCAATAATTTGTTCATGACAAACATATTTTAAACTGAATTCCATAGATGATGTATTTCTTGACCACTAAAAGCCAGACATTTTTAAATTCTACAAACAAACAAAATATTTTGTTTCGTATAGTTCATTGATACATAATAAACAAACTATGGTTCAACAAAAAACTTTTTTTACCAAATGAGGTATAAAAATAACCTTGGAGATAATAAAATTAACATCTCTGATAAGTATTAAATTAATGTAATATTATAGATTTCATAACTATATATAAACAAAAATATAGCATAGGATATTATACTTTAATAACCATAAAATATGGTTCTGTTGCTATTTACTAACAAAAATAATTGAAAACTAAACTATAATAAAATATAAATTTATTCACAGATATTTACAATCATAAGAGCAACCAGAGTATTTTAATGATTACTCTAGCCCCCAACATTCGGTGGGTGGTGGAAGATCAGGATGTGCAAATGGGGCTTCCAAGATTTTTCTTCCAGAATCATTAGAAATTACTACGTCTCCTTGTTTAAGAGCGAAAGTGTGAGATACACGAGCCCACATACCAGAGCAATTGACAAGATGTTTCGATAACTCCTTCGGTTCAATAAACTCACTAGCATTGTAAGGACAGGCAACCTTGCTACCCTAAAAAATATAGAATTCTTATAAATTTTGTATAACAATGTAACAGAAAAACATTTAAAACAACTGCAGATTATTACATTTTACAGTAGATACACAAAAACTATATGATCCATAAGAATATAAGCCTTGTGGCCAGAGATTGCAGTTTGAAATATAACAATGCACTGACTACTAGCCATAAATTATATTAGCTATATAAGATATATTATTAGATAATAGAAAATAGCAGATTGACAAAGCAGATATTCAGATAACTTATTAACAACTCCAGAATAAGTTGGATATAAGAACTCATGAAGGATTAAGAGGCATTTAATATAATCAGGTTTTCAAAAATGAAGCTGTCTTGTTCTTCATTTTCATGAGCATGCTTCATTTTCCCCAAAGAGTTATATCTATATCACTCCAGGTACATCAATCAACCACAACTGGGAAAGTTTTTTCCCCAATTAATGATAACTACTTTATATTCCTGGGTGACCCACAGGAGAGTCAAAACAAATAGATTCTACAGGGACCATCTATGGCTGTTAAAAGAATAAATAATTTATATACCACAGATGGATTTGAACCCCTGACTGAGCTGCCCCGCTCCCTTCTCAGAACTTTAGACTTGTGTTCATTTTGTACACTTTGCAAATATACTTCTGATTGACTAAAAATTAAGGAATCCAAAAAATTAGATTTTTCACATTCATTATTTAAATGTAGTGGTGATGCAATTGGGGTCTGGATGATTCGTAAAACTAACTTTGAAATGTTAAGTTTTATGTTAAAGAAGTATTTATCAGAGAAGTAATGACTTTTTTCTGATAAACTATACTCTGAAAATTATCCTTCTAAAGGAACAAGAACTACACTAAAATAATCATAAATGCACTACAAACTAACATGAGAAGCGAGGGGATGGTTGACTGGAAGATAGACATAAGGAAGAAAATAGTTGGGGGTGCAGTCAAATAAAAACACTAAATAAGTGGTTACTTATTTAATTATGTGCCGACATTTCCTAATTATTGCCTCTCCTCATCTTATCTCTAACACTCCTCCTCTTAATTTATCCTTCTCCTCAATTAAATTTTCAGTTCCTAACCTAAAATCCCACATCAACCACCTTTGCTCCCTACACAAACATTTAGCTCATCACTTTGAACATCGCATTTTCCCCTTAAATGTCGATCAAACTCCCTTTTTCCAAATTTTATAACCAACACCCTGAATCACGTCACCATATCAAATTCCCTATACCCCACTTTACATAATTTCTCATTAAAATTTAAAAAATCTTTCTTGAATCTTAAAATAAGGGAGAATATACAACATATCCATTCTTTGAACCTACGTATTTCTTCCCTCACCCAATTTTTAACTATTCATCTTACCCAGGACCACATGCATAACCTATCCACCCTAATAACATCCACATTCACCACAACAAGGTCATGTAAAAAACTCCACCTCATCTCCAAATTCAATGCCCTTTACCAAAAATCACTTACCTCCAAAATTTACCCCAAAGGAGATATAACCTGGGTACACAATATCCCTACCACCAACATCCCCACCCATGACAACAACATTCTATCCTTAGACCCAACTTTGCTGCACCCTCCTCTTCCTTCAAAAAAATTATTCCTGATCTTTTGACCGACTTAGAATATATTCACAATGACCCCCTCCTCCACCGTTCACATGTTCCACTAGATCTATCACGTGTCTCCCTAGCCAATATCATTTCTAATTTCCTTCAACACCCCCACTCCACCCCTTCTAATTTCTCCCCACAGTTCTTCAAGGACCTTTCACTCACATGTTCTTTCCTCAAATCCCATGAGGACCTGATTGTCACCAAAGCAGATAAAGGCAACTCTACAGTGATTATGAATCGTTCTGATTACGACCTCAAAATGTATTCTCTTCTTTCAGATACTTCCACCTATAAACCTATACCCCGAGATCCTAACGCTTCTCTCCAAAAACAATTCAACCTCCACCTAAAAAGCCTTTTAAATTGCAAACTAATCACTTACCCAGTTTACAGAAACCTCATTTCCTACCATTCCTTAGCCCCTCGTTTTTATGGCCTTCCCAAAATCCATAAACCAAACAACCCCCTCCGTCCCATTACATCCAACATCAATTCCCCAGCAACCAAACTTAGTAAATTCCTACTTCAATCCTTACAAGTCCTTAGCCGTAACAGCCCATACGATATCCAAAACTCATTTCAACTACGTGATTTATTAAAATCCCTCACCATACCTGATCATTACATTCTCACCTCCTTTGATGTAGAAAGCCTATTTATCAACATACCTTTAGATAAATCCCTCCTCATAATAGATAAAAACTGGTCAATCATAGAACCCCATACCTCTCTCAATCGGTCCTCATACCTCCAATCCTTAAAACTCTGTTGTGAATCCGGCTACCTTACCTTCCATGGACAGTTCTTTAACCAAATTTCTGGACTTGCCATGGGAAATCCCCTCGCTCCTGACCTCTCCAATATTGTTCTAAACGACCTTCTTGACTCCATTCTACCCCAGTTCCTTGACGAGGTCATTCTTATTAAAAAATATGTGGACGACCTCCTCCTTATCCTAAATCCAAACATTATTCCAGAACTATTATCATCCTTCAACTCATACCATCCCCGCCTCCATTTCACTTTTGAATTAGAATCGAATAAATCACTACCCATTCTTGACCTCCGTATCATTAAAAATCCAAACCACACCTTATCCACAGATTGGTATACAAAACCCACTTATTCTGGCAGACTCCTTAATTATTACTCCCAACATCCGCACCACCAAAAAATTAACGTCGCCAAAAATATCATCCACAATATCATTTATATATCCACAAAAATATCATGGCTTATCCCTCGCTGACCCCTGCTTCCATAAATCTAACACCCACAGAGTCAAAGAAATCCTTTTAAAAAACAATTTTCCTCTGTACCTTATCAATAAACTTATCCATGACTATAATAACCCACCCACTCCCTCCCTATCTCCACATCCGCCATCTACCTCTATATACAGATCCATGCCATATATACCCACCCTCTCACATAACATTCAAAAATCCTTACATTCATCTATCCCCAATTTACGCATCGCCTTTAAATCCCATAACAAACTCTCCAATATTTATACCAAAGTAAAAGATCCCATTCCCCTTAAACTACGCTCCCATGTCGTCTACTGCATCCCCTGCTCTACTCCTAATTGCAGCTCTTCCTACATCAGCGAAACTAAGAACTTCCTTAAAGACCGTATTTACCAACACAAATACTCCATTTCCTCCCATAACCTTACCGCGTAAAAACTCTCCGAACACGCCTTCTTATCCTTTAACCACAATTTTGACTTTGAAAATACATCCATCCTAGCTTCTGTTCCCAACCATGATAAACGCATACTCTCTGAAACTATCCACATAAATTTAGAATCCTCCACTGTTAACCTCAAGATCGATTCAAACAACTTATCCTCTTTCTACTCACAAATTTTCAACTTACTAAAAAAACCTTAAATTAGTTTACCTTGTTATTCCTTCCCACTTTTATTCTGTTACTACTATATTCTATTTCCTATAATACTTATTTTGACCTCTTGACATAATATCCTACTGTTTTATCACCCTACCTTTTCCCATTAATTTAGTAATTAATTTTCGTGTCACTCTATAAAATAGTCATGATACACATTTAAATATAATAAAATAGTCAATATTTCTAAAAAATAGTCAATAAAAAATTACTATTAAAATACAATTAAAAAATATATCTCAAAAATAAAAATTAGTCATATTTTTGGCCGTCAGATATCGCTGGCAACACCTTCATAACGTATTTTTTTGTCAGTTAGACCGCTTCTAGTCTTGCTCAAGCCTCCTAAAGGTATGTACATTTTTAATACTCATCTTCTCCTCATCCCGTTCTTTCTGCATTTTGCACACCTTTTTTCTCATATTAGCTTTTTGTCATCCATCATATGTTATTATTATTTAAGATTTCATTAGCATTTAACATCACTATTTCATCATATTTTATTCTATTTCCATGCTCATACCATATTGTTACTTATATTTCTATACGTTCCTTATATATTTACGTCATATATTTATACCACTTCATTCTATATGTATGCATTTTAAAAACTGTTATACTCTATATTTATATCTTGACTTTCTACTGTTATTTTTCCTTTATTTACTCTTTAATATCATTTTCGTTATACCTTCTTTCATTTTACTTATGTAAACTCCCTAGGAGTCTATTATCTTACATTTTATAGTTTTTATATATATTCCACTACCTTCTCCATAATTTTACTTCTCACCTCTGATGTTTATACTTTTTCTTTTTTTAAAAACTTTCTGTTTACTTCCTTCTTTTATCTTTGTTAAAAAAAAAAAATTTTTTTTGCATCACCACCTTTCTGTACATTTTCTCTGTAATTTTTTTATTCATATATATCCCTCACTTTTGTTCTAAATTTCTACCTCTCTACATATATATTTTTTCTATTTTATCATTTACTTAGTCTGCAATGTATATTTATAGTTCTGTTATTTTGTCTGTTTTTCTTTCTTAGCCCTGAAGATGACCCACAAAGTGGGTCGAAACGTCGGCACGTAATTAAATAAGTAACCACTTATTTAGTGTTTTTATTTGACTGCACCCCCAACTATTTTCTTCCTTACAAACTAACATATTTACCTTGTATGTTTTAACACATTTACTGATGTGATATTGAAATTTCCTTCGGGATACTAAGTGGTTAGAATCAAAAGGGCAAACTACCAGGACCGATAAGTCATTTGGATCAGCATTCATCTGAAATCATAATCATATTTCATATATCAAATTTTAAACATAAATGAATTTATGATTAATTAAAACCGTTATATTGGGAGCTACTTCTTAACTGGTATCTACTTGTAAGCAAGTTAATGGCAACCACATAAGTAAACAAAAATGATCAATTAATTGAAACTTGTAGGAAACAGATGGACCCAAGCCAGTTTGTTTAAATAAATTGTAATGCTTAATATGTTAATTATTATATTTGTTGTTGTTGTTACGTACTATGAAAATGAGTATTTTGAATTTGCCATAAACAGAAGAAGAAGCTATTGTTTTTTTTTCAGGAGCGAAATATATTACAAAAAAAAAAGAAAATCTATCAATTCGCATGAAATGAAACTGTATTTTGGTCAATGTAACTTTTGAAAATGCAGAAATGGAAATAGAAAATATTCCATTATTTTAATTGTTCATGATACATTCCATTTTTAAATAAATTATTTTGATTTGTAATTTCATACAAGTAATTTGTAATTTCATTATTTTGATTGTTCAAGATATATTCCATTATTTAATTATATATTATCCATTATATTAATTGTTCATGATTTATTCCATTTTTAAATAAATTATTTTGATTTGTAATTGTTGATTATTTAAAAATTTTAGAATTCCAACCCCAATAAGTAGATTTAAAAACGTTATTGAAGATAACTGTTACAAAAATAACTGCTCGCGCATGCCAACAAGTAGGCAAAAATAGCTGCGGCCGCATTAACGCACAAGTACCAACAGCGGTAGTTGAAATTGATCAGAGATGAGAAATAAAAATATCATTTTTACCAAACTTTTTACATCACTCAAAGCTATTTTGATTATTTAAAAATAGTTAACTGCAAATATAACTATGAAGAAATGGGTTGGAATGTGGTAAATGAAAAAATAACATTGATAAGTTGTACTTATTAGAGTTAGTTTTTAATTTACAGCACTTCTAGCACATCCCTGCTCTCGCAAGTAATAAGCTACCCCTCTGATTATTAACTCCTCTACTACAGAATGTCAATTTTTATTGTAAAACATTGTAATTTATTAATTTCATATCATTATATTTTAAATTATTCTGTCAACTCAACTTCCTTGCAGCTCATTATTTTTTGATGTTTTATTTAATGAATCAACAAATTATTACTTTGACAACATGAGGGAAAAGTTTTTATAGTTGGTATAGTTGGCTTTAAAAATGTAGAAGTTCCATTGAGATACAGTCAATGAAAATACAAACAGGTAACAAAACTTGGCATATTTTAATTGACATATGCACCCAACATAATAAGCTTTCTTATTTACATGTTTCATCATTTACCATACCCCGTCCTAGTCAAGCTTCTCCTATAATAAAAACTTAGTAAAGTATAGTGAGGACATAAACTATTTCTATAATTATCCAAATTGAATGAACTCTAAAGGAAAGTACTGTATAAACATTACATGTTAACAAAATAGACAGAAATGTTAGAAACAAACCTACAACAAACAAAAAAAATGTATCACTACTATTCAGTGCATAAAAGGGGCTGCACCATAGTTAAATGATTTGGCAGAGATCACACTAAATTTCTATGCTTTCCTCCAATTAAGAATACCCACATTTAGAGGCTCAGTGATTCCAGGGAAAGTATGTAGATATTTAGTATGCATCACACAGAGTCAATGTTCTTAATATATATAATCAATCTGGGACAGCCGATCAGCTGAACACCCACAGGGCCAAATTTTTGTTTTTCTATTTCGCCAAATGAAACAGAAAATAAAGACAAGGATTAAACAGTAACATGTAACCTCATTCTGCCCTATAACATATAATAAAGACAGAGTTATTTTTACTAAGTAGAAACTAATCTTGGAGGAGTGGAAGCCAAAAAAAAGTAATACTCAACTGGTAAGGTTATTTAGTTTAAGAACCACATGAGGGTATCAGTCCAGTACCATAAGGGAAACACCTGACAGAAGAATGTATACTAAAAGGCAGTTGATCTTCATGAAGAATTAAAACAAAAGAGAAATGTGTGATATTAATTATTTTTACCTATTACAATTATAGGTTATGAGGTGTTTAATCTTAAATAAAATCCTTTGGTCTATCATCTATATATAATGAAATGTTATTATATGTAGATGATAGACGATGTAGTATTAATTGTAATTTTAAAAATTATGATCATTTTTATGTCTAAAGAAAATTTTAGTTTCACTGCAATATAAAACTGTTTAACAAAGAAAAAGTTTATCTTTTAATTATAGTAAAAAATCCAAGTAACACTAAAAAAAGTTAAAATTAAAAAAATAACGATTTTAATAAAATAAAAATTGACAAACAGACAAATCCTACAACATGAGTGTTGAAGAGAAAATTCACCTGCAAAAATGAAAAGATGTAGAATATGAAAGATGACAAATAATGACTTTTTATTTTTAAATTATCGAGAACTAAGACATAAAATATGCCATGGACTTACTATTAAAGTTGAAATCAAAATTAATAAGAATCTATCCCAACAGAAAGCTCAAAACGAAATATAAAACGCTCACGAACAACAACCAAACGAACGATGGAAGAACAAAGAAGTAGGTGTGCAATTATAAAGACAAGTTAAATGCAACATCGAAGTGTTGATCATAACACCTATCACTAACTATTTTCTTGTATTTCAAATTGACGGATATATATACATACATATAAAAAAAAAAACCTGTACCACTACAACTCGTGAAGGGTCTGGGGTTCAGTACATGGTAGAAACAGTAATGTTTCATGGACAACGGTTGTGTAGGGACGTGATTTGTCCGAGATCACGCTCAACCGCCAGATTTCCCCCCTTATTTTGGGTACCCACTTTTAGAGTCTGGATGAGCCCCAGGAGGGCCCTAGATCCCATATGATCCATCTTCGGCTGCAAACAGACTAAATAAAAGTACTGCCTGCAGCGGGATTTGAACCAGGACTTTCGACATGGCAGCCCAGTGCTCTACCACTGAGCCAGTCCACTCTCTATAAACACACATACATATATATAAATATATAAGCTTTGCAGGCCAACTTACGACCACCTTAGGCTCCTTTCCTTTTTTTCTTTCTTTCCGCCCACTTCTTCCTCATCCACTCTCTCCCATATTCTTCCTCCATCCATTTCTAACTCTCCTGCCCCTCTACAAGTAGGATCTTTATACATTCCGGGATCCTTCTCTGTCCTAGCAGTCCTCCTCTCTGATAACCCTTCACGTTTTTTAGTTTCATCACTCCATCAAATATTAGCCTGTTCAACCTATCCTTGTTCATTCTTTTCATATATTTAAAGAATTTTAGTCTCCGTTTTCTCATCGACATTAATAAGCTTTCAATCTCTTCACACTGTGTTTACAGTTCATTGTGCTTTCTTAATCGGTATTCCTCACCTATCCTTCTCGGTCCATATATCATTCTCAATATTTTCTTTCTATTCCCAGCAGCTGATCAATGCTGGTGAATACCAAAATCCCTAGATTATCACCGGTTTTAAGACTTTTCCGTAATGTTTAATTTTGGCTTTCCTGGAGAGATTCTTTTAGTTATATGAATTCTTGACTAAGAGTTTTATTATATATATATATAATATGTTTTGTCATTAATATGGAGTTCGAAGAAAAGTGCCCATAAATGCAGTATTAGGGTGAGCCTGTTGGATCAATAGTCAGATTCGTCTCTAGAGAACTGAAAAAAAGTCATTTCAAGCAATTTTACTGAAGGATAGTAACTATACTGGTGGTTCCCTTATCGTCAACTTCAGTAGTACAACTACAGTTAAATTTTCTAATTAATAAAAACACAATATAAAATAAATCTTAAAAAAGGTGTAAACTTAAAAAATATTTACTTGGACTTATTGCTAACCTTGATAGTCATAACATATCTTTCTGAGCGGATGATTAGTGAAAGCTTCAGAGCTTAAGTAATAGCACAGGAATCGGTTGATAAAATATGATAGGAAACCATCCGGAAAGTTTTAGGGTATATTATTATAATATGGCACAGAAAGAGATTAGGCGCCCTAGGGAGCCAATAAATATCAAAGAGTGTGGAGGAAACAATAGTGGGAGCTTAAGAATATTGACACAGTAAAGAAACCAATATTAATAAAAAGGTAGGTAACGAAAGATAGTTGAGATGCAAAGTCTTCAGTCACCTTCTTTCTGAAGACCGAAACTATATTATCTTAGAAGAGTGAACAACACCTCAATATGCTTTAAAATCCTTACGAGAACCTATAATAATAACCTATTTGTTTTGGACTTAACTTTCCCTCGATACAAAAACAACGCACTTGCCCATAAAAGAAGTGTTTGCTATGATGGTGTTAGCTTGTTTGTTTATTTTAACGTCACTTTACGCTACAGTAGGAGCTTTAAATTTTGGCTATCTATGTTTGATTAGGATAGGGATTTTTAAAGAGTACCTGAAATCATACATGCTCGTGACCCCCGGTTTAACGTCCTTTCCGAAGGACGGCATAACTAAAGATTAAAATCTAATATTTTAAGAGGAAGTAGTAGCTCGGAAACATATTGTTCTGTTCGTGATGAGAGTATTTATTCTTAACCAAGGAAGAAGCCTTCCGTCTGTGAAGAATAATAAAATTTGTAGTTTTCACCAAGAATACGGTTTGATTTTCAAATAATTTCTTATTGTACAGCTAGAAAATTAGGAGAGTCGCCATTACAAATTACAACATCATGGGCATTGTTTTTTTTGTTTTTTTACCATGCTGTAATTACTATATCAGTCAATGAGTTAACCACATGTTTCCATAATACTCTATCAAATTTAGGTAACTTTCGTATTATCATATAAAATACATGTGTTTCTAAATCCAAACTTATTACTCATCAACAAAATAACTACCGTAAAATAATAAATCAAATTGTTAGAAATATTTATTTTTTTGAGATGTTTCTACAATTGCGTAGTCTCACTTTTTATGGTAATATATTCGGGCGATTTTCAAATATGATCATCATGTTTTGATGTCTCTGTCGTTAAGCTACGTGGCTTTAGGTCCGTTAATGACATGCTCTGATACCTAAATAAAAGTGATAAAAATACAATTATTTATTATAAAACTATATTATATATATATAATTTATATATATTATATAAATAAATATCAAACCTCGACAAAGTGAAATGTACTAATAAATCTAGTCATACACTAAACCTTGACAACATAAAAGATACTAATTTACCTAAATTTACACTAATAGGCGGGAAAATATTGGTAGTAAACCAAAGCTGTCATAGGAAAAAAGGAGAATAGTAAATATTTTATTTACTTTTTGTTTACATGAACTAGGGCCGTGGAAAGAAACTAATCACCCATTTATGATTTTACTAGACACCAGACTTATAATTTAGTGCCCCTTCTATAAAACTGAGTAAAAACACAGCTTGTTATATAAAGAGGTTTCATTTATTAATATTTGTATAATGTTTAAAACTGCAAAAAAAACAATGTGTGTGCTCCATGGCAAACTACGTATTCCTAAAAGGGATTGTGCAGTTTTAATCCAAGTGTAGTTTAATTCAAGGGTCTGTAAATTAGAGTGAATGTAATGCCTACAAGCCTTAGATGTATATTAAGTGCACTTCTTAGAGCCTAAAGCAACTACATCAGTATTTAGAAGATGTTGATCTCGAAGATGAATATTCTGCATTCAGCTTGTAGACAAAAAAGGAATATGTTTGTATGGAGAAGTGCTGAGATAAATTCATAAATATTTATTTTCTGGACCTTTGGAGTGAAAATGCTCCTCCCTCCAAATTGCTATTAAACGAAGCAAAAATGTAGAAAGAACATAATGAAGAGCAATTATGAGCCCCGGGGTACTCAGTAGGTCGCAACGACAAAACTACAGACTTACCTAAAAGTACTATAAGAATAAACGGTACATTCGTTCGAGTTCCAAGTCTCCCACTCTTCTTAGCACGAGCACAAAGTAAGGAGACAGTCTCAGTCCTCTACTTTTCATCATTTTGATGGATGGAACTTGTAAGATACGTAAAAGAAGAATGGAGAGAACTTTAATGGGGATATTGAACTTAAAAACAATACTGGCATGTATAACCATAGATATTCTCAAGCGAAAGTTTTATTGGATGATAAAGTCGAACTAGAGCAGGTACTAATTGAATAACAAGAAGAGGTCCCAGAAAAGGTCAGAGGAGTGTTGTGTCCGTCAACAGCCACACCACCTATTGAACTTAGGCAGATGACATGCGCCATTATTCGGTAGTTGATGACATGGACGAAGTTGGAGTAGTAATGCATTGGTTTCGGGTGTTTATATTTAGCTTTTAGTTGTGCTTATTTTTATCCAATCCAATACAGTTTTATTATAATATCAAATGAGTGTTTTTTTTTTTTTTAAAGATATAACAAGGAGCTTCAAAAAAAAGTCACAAATTGCACAAACATAAAGTCATAATGATTTCTAAGAACGATGAAGAAAGATTTGTACTGATGAAGAGCTCGTGATGATTAAATTTTCATATTTAGGGTCAATAGTTTGCACTCTAACATCATATAAAAAGAACTGCAGGATAGCTAAAGATAGCAAAAATATATTAACAAATTAGAAAGACATCAGAGAGAGAATTAAGAGTGAGATTTGGCAGAGGCTAACAAACTAGTCAAGCTCCACAAATTTAATGTTATTTACATGCCTACTCCACTGGATCACCGGGCAATGGAAAAGTTCTTGCAAGAAACTATATGGCCCATGGAACAAAAATATCCTAGTTTTATTGAAAGATCTCTAGGAAATAACAGAATTAATGAGGCAACCATCTAACAACTCCAGTGTAAAACCCACTAGCAGGCTTGTAGCTCAAAATCTTCAGAAAAACTTTTAGAATTTCAAGACCATTTCTCTAGAAAAGCGAAACTTTTTTTAGATGAAATATGTCAGATCAAAGGGGTATATAGTTTCGAGTTTCACAGACGGAATCGCCGTGAGTCCTTAAGCAGTAATGGTAATCCGAGATTATACTCTACCCTCAGCTTTTCCTCCTTCTCATAATAATCGCCCTCTTTACAGAGGCTGGTTGAACCCAAGGAAAGTCTCCAAATCCATGAGTCCATCTAAAGGTAATATAACACAGCATATAATTATATCTCACATCAGAACTCTGGCCCAATACTACAGGTTAGGACTTTAATGTCTTGTCTGGTTAGAAATCAAATCCTGTTAGGTTAAAAATAAAATTGTTGCATTCAATGATTGTGGCTAAAACAATAACACAGGCCAAAAAAAATATTTTTTGAAAACTTTAATAGTTGATCTTTATAGATTTTTATGTGCTGAATCTAAATCTGGCCTTAGTTTTTTTTTGTATCACCAGCAATTTGCTTTGTATTATATAGTATAAACCCCTATACGGTATTAATGAAACACCATGTTACATCATAAGGATGGTTTGTATTTACAGTGGCTACTTAAAACAGTGATATAATGTGCTAATACAGGTTTTACTTGTCAACTGGAATTGGTAGCTTTCTTGTGCAGCTTTTTCTACGATGAGTCGCTTGTTGAACTCTCGGTGAAGTTATCAACAGTAGTCCCCGATCATGTTGGTGTTCCAGCGGCCCTGGTAGCGTTTTTACTTCGCTTTAACGCCGTGGTGAAAACGCTCACCTTGCTCCTCACTAACATCTCCCAAATTGTCAGGGAAGTAATCAAGGTGGCTGATCAAAAAGTGAACTTTCAGGCTCATCAAACATCCTAACTTTTTAAACTTCGGTAACATGTTAGTTACAATAGAAACATATTCTGGGTCTTTTACATTTCCCAAGAACTTTGTAACGACTTGCTTGAATGATACCCATGCTTCTTTCTCATTTAAGGTCATTGTGGATTCAAAGTTAACATCAAACTTAATTTGTCTAATGTCAGGTCCGACAAAGACGCATTATTTTAGTTTAGCTTTTGAAAGGCGTGGAAACTTTTGGCAGAGATACTTGAAACAGGGTCCATCTTTAGGCAAAGCCTTTACAAATTATTTCATGAGGCATAACTTTATATGTAGAGGTGGTAGAAGCACGTATTTTGGATCTACGAGGTTTTTGCGTAGAATGTTCTTCTCATCAGGTTTTAAAGACTTCCTCACAGGCCAGTTCTTTCTGCAGCAATGTTGATCCCTAGCCCTGCTGCCCCATTCACACAAGAAACATGGAAATTTGGTAAAACCACCCTGCTGACCAAGGAGCATGCATGCTGTTTTTAAATCACCACATATCATCCAACCATGTGCAGAATAGCCTATACGATTTAACACTGTTTCTAGGTTTTCATATTTTTCTTTCATATGTACAGTATGACCAACAGGAATAGATGCGTACCTGTAAATAGATGTGTAATAAAACAGCCTTTAAACTAGTTTTCGATGAATCAATAAACAACCTCCAGTCTTCCTTTTTGCGTTCAATACCACACTCATTCATCACACCGGGAATGTCTGAGCACTATACTAAATCAAAAAACTTATTTTTCAAAAAACTTGGAAAATTGTTGGTCTCTCTTCCTGTACACTTAAATACTGGTTACAACCGCCAACAAGTTCTTTTCTTTTAGTCTAGAGCCAAGCAATTCAGCTTTTTCTTTCGCCAAGCCAAGATCCCTGACCAAGTCGTTAAGCTCGATTTGAGTAAACAGTTTAGGCTCTACATTTTCTGTAAATCATTGGAATTCTTCATCAACTTGTTGATCTAACTCCGATTGTACACCAGAAAATACTTCCGTTGGAATAGAATTTAAATCATCTGGTGGTTCAGGGACCGGTAAATCTACACCGTGCTCTATTGGTCGGATGGCGGACGGAAGGTTAGGGTACCTTCTTGTTTTTTGACTTATGACCAGTAATATCGACACTGCAAAAGTAGCAATCATCGGAATGATTTCTTGGCTCCCTCCATATCATAGGAACAGCAAATTTAAAGCTTTTTTTCTCCTTGTTTGACCATTTTCTTAGATCTTCGACACATACATAACATACCTTATGCGGGGCCCAAGATTTATCCTGATCACCAAGTTTAGTTCCTAAGTATGATAGATAAACCTTCTTAAGAAAGTCTGTTATGTTTCTTTGGTGTTTTTTAATCACAAACTCAGAACAAATACAGTGGAATCCCGATATTTCGTATCCCGATTATTCGTATTTCCGGCTAATTCGTACAAATTTGCCGGTCCCCAGAGAAAATCTCGATAAATGGTATAAAATCAATGCATTTCAGACCCCTCGATAATTCGTATTATTTTTATGCTCAAGGTCACTTACAACGTCATGTAATTCGTATTTCCAGCTTTAAAATCGCGTTTTTTACTACTGTTTTCGAAAGGGGAGGAGAGAACAGTGAAGCAGATATGCCAGGGAGCAGAATGAGAATAAATACTTTCTAGGAAATCACTCAATTTGTATTGTTTTTATACACAAGTATGTTTGTATTGTTAAGAGGCACAGTAGATCCTATTGGTTTTTACGGCAGAGCGAGTGAGGGAGACAAGTTTTCTAAGAAATCTCATAAGTAATTCGTACTGTTTTCACTCAAAGGAAATTAGGGAAGTAGAGAGGGGAAGTTCTAGGAATTGTATTAAGCTTTTCTTACAATCACACTTTTATTTACAATTCAGTCTCGTTTTTGTTACCGTTACGACACGTAATCATACCTCCAAAATACGTTAGCAGTGGCTGTAAGCTAATTGACGTATCATGGCATTTCATCGTCCCTGGTTCCACGATCACATCAATCCTGAAGAACAAGGACAAAATCACTTGTAGATGATTCCCACAATTCCCAGACTTGTAGATAACTTAAAAAAGTGGTTCGTACAAGAAATGAGTTCAAATGTACCAGTTGGAGGTTATATTTGAAGGGAAAAAGCCCGAGTTTTCATAGAAAAATGGTAATTGACGACTTTCGTGCAAGCGATGGATGGTTCGATAGATTAAAAAAATTGCATTAATACGTTTTTTTATTTTGTACTCCCGATAATTGGTATTCCCGATAATTCGTACCAAATCATCAGTCCCTTGACCATACGAATTATCGGGGTTCTACTGTATAACAAAAACTGTCAGCAGAGTTTTTAAAACCGCGATTAGACATTGTACTGACCACATGTACAAGAAACGTGAAAATGAGGTTAGGTCGACAGTAAACAAAACATCAGCTGTTAACAGAAAAAAGAATAAACCTTTTTTGGCCAGCAAATGTGTTTCAGCAGTGCTACCAACTTAATCCACACCAATAGACCTAGTTTTTCAGTGATTTATTTTAAATATTAAAGCTGTTCAATTCTTTGAAAACAGCTTAATTTAATAAATTTAACTATAAAATGTGAAGAAATTGTGGGTAATACAGGTTTTTTAATATCATATTTGGATTCAGCACCCAAAAAGCTATAGGAATAAGGTATTTTAAGTACAAAAGTTTTTCCATCGTTGGGCTGTGTAATGTATTCGCGAATCACATTGTTGTTACTGCAAGTAATATAATGGAAACAATATGACGTATAGGGAATAATGAATTCGTAATTCTCTTAATAAAAAAAATCAATAATAATTTAATAATCAGTAGGAGTATTGCAAGAGGAAATTCTTTCATAACAGGAAACCCGATAAAATCAAAGACGCTATTCACGAGGCTGATCCCAAATTATCACTCACCAAAGTCGTTCTTAATAATAGGAAGATATTTTATTGTAGGTAAAACCCGAATTATACTTATTTCAAAGATGAGTACCAAGTAATTATTGATATTAGTATACCGAAGTTAGGTAATTACATACGAATAAACTCAATCCATCTACTTTTTTTAAACACTTTTTAATCATTGGTATTTTTTTACGATGTTTAATAATTCTGACCTTGATGTTTGATTCGTGATGTATGGGGATTCATCTGAAATGTCATTGCTGATTAAAGAAGGGACCTGTATGCCTGTTGAAATGAAACTCTGAAACACTGGAGGTTTGTATGCGATTTCTCTATCTCCTCCCAACATGTTATTTCTGTCAGCAGTAACTAAGAAGTGCTGCCTCTCCTGTTCTTCCACATCTATGATGCTGGACCTTTGAGGTCTTTCAACATTTATTGCATCTTTCTTGAATCTAAAACAAGTATTCATAAATTTCTGGAATAATATAAGGGACATTGCCAGCACAATCTAGTTTCTAAGGTGATCTGGTCGATATAGTAAATAGACGATATAGTGATAATAACATATAAAACAAATAGGTCAATTATGAAAGGGCAGAAATAATGGAATAAACATGAAAATAAAGTATTTGGACTCCATGTTGAATCTTTTTTGTGATGGAGGAGGTCCCCAATTTTTCCCGGACGTATATGTATAAATGATTATGCTTTATTGGTATTATCTTTGTATCGCTGTTACGTCAGCAAAAAGTTCATATTTACCTTCCTTCCATTTTCACCCAATCGGAAGAAAGGAAATCTCGAACCGAAATCCTGTATCTCTCTACAGGATAAAAAATCTTTGGAAACAAAGCCAACAACTGCTCTGACAGAACCATGCCTTTTCTGTGCTCTATAGGTTTTTTATGGCTTTCAACTACCCTGTAGGACATAGGATATTAATATCAAGTGATGTTTTAAAGTAGTGCTGTTATTTCTAATATTATGTTTTTTTTTTCATAAAATACAAAAGGAAGTAAAATGAGTATAAATTTTTTCATTCAAAAAATACAAGAATATTGGAACCATAATGTTTTCTTCTCCCTTAGCTTCAGAAATTTCTTGAAAATGCTTGTGGCATTTTCAAAACAGTAATGAAGTTGTGAAGTGATATTTAAACAATGTATTTTAACTCAGATTTATTTATCATTTGTTTCTAAGCACATTGCTATTAGGTTCCTTTTCGTAGTACTAACAAACAAGAAGTGTAGGGGTGACCTGTGGTCTAGTGGTTAGCATAAACAACTACTAAAGCCAAGATCACGGGTTCGTCGCCCGGCCCTAGGATTTTCTAAAGAGAGTAAAAAATCCTTGGTTATGCCATCCTTCGGAGGGGACGTTAAACGAGAGCCTCGAGGCTGTACTATGTCAGGTACTCGTTTAAAATCCCTATAGCATTAAACCTGGATAGGCAAAATTTAGAGCTCCCACTATAGCATCGTCCGGTTATCCATAGCAGCATAAAAGTGATGTTAAATAAACAAACAAGAAGTGTTACTACACCCACAAAAAGTTTAGTTTCTCTCCAAATGCATATGAAATTAATAGATCACATCCCCACAAAAAGTTACGTTTTATTACATTTTTATTTGTTTTATTTATTATTTAATTTTGTCTAGGTAACAGGGAGTAGGAAAGCGGAAGAACAAGTGGATTTGGGTGATTTTGTGTTGATGATTGGAACATTATGTATTTGTTATAATATATGGTGGTAATGTTTACGACGTTGTGTATGATGTGATTCGAAATATACCATGGTACATGTTATGTATAATTAAAACTAATTGACTATTTAATATAATTGAAACCCTTATATCATGTAACCTTGTTGTAACCTTTTAATATAATATACTTCATGTTCTCGCTCCAAGCCATGTGTACCTTTTCAATTATTTTATTACCCGTTTTTCCCAATGATTTACAAACATAACATAACATAACATAACAATTGGCGACGAGAAAAAACTGATTAAACTATCCGAGTTTCAAGTTCGCGACGTGTTACACGGACATTGCCGGCAGTTCGTATTCCTTGTATACGCGGTAAGTCGTAATTTTTACCGCGAGTGCTTTTCCGTAGTACTTTTTCGCTGTTTTATCGGTTTTATATTTTATTTATCGTTCGGATTAATTATCAAGATCATCAAGAATGGATGCACAACAATTTCAAGAATTTATGGGTGTGCTTACATCACTTCTGAGCTCTCAAACATCAAGTAAACAAGAGTTCAAGTCAGACACGAACAACCTCGCGAATGTGAGTATTTTTGAAAACTTTGATTCAAAAAAAGAGAAATTTTCATGTTACATAGAACGTTTCGAGAATTATTGCACAATGAAAAATTTAATCGATCCCACAAAGAAAGCTCAGCTCTTATGTGGTTCTGTGGGTAGTATACATTACAATGCACTCACCGTATTCATTGGACCAGAAAACCTGTCACGCCCCTTGATTATAAGACACTTGTTTCCAATCTCACGACCATGCTGACCCCTAAACGTAGCGCAATTGTGACCCAACACTATTTGTTGAACATTACCCAGAAAGAAAATCAGTCCATTTCCGATTTTGTTGCTGCGTTGCAGCGAGACATAGGAGATTGTGAATTCAAAGTAGAATGTACTTCCGACTCGTGTAAAAATTCAGAGGGGAAGAAAACAAGTATCTCGGTGAATGATATTTTCTTCAGAGCTCAGTTCATTCGAGGATTACGTCATAACTGGATAAGGGAACAGCTGCTGCAGTCAACTGTGACTGGTTTTGATCAAATTTTAGCCAAAGCCACTGCACTAGAGGCCGCTCATATTGAGAGTGCAGAATTGTCAAAGCAGCCTAATACAGGTACTTCATCTTTCTCCAGTGACACGTATCACCTATCTGGGTCATCAAATCATCCACAAAGGGATAGGGATAGGATAGGAACTCTCAATTTCGAAGAAAATCGCAAGACCGTTCGTCCAACCGCCCTGATTCTCGTAATAAATTTCATTCATCAGGAGCCAAAAATAGATCCTACAGCCGAGGTAGAATAGATTATAAAGCATTAGGGATTCAAGACCTATGTACAAGGTGTGCTAGAAATAATCATAGACTAGCAGACTTTCGCGTTGATTATGACAAAGTTCATTGCACGTCATGTAACCGCAAGGGGCACGTTTCACGAGTTTGTATCACCACCCTGTCACAAAATAAAAAACCTAGTCACGCATTAATTAGCTTCTGCTAATTCCAATGCAATTTCTCACGTCAACGCTGAACATCAATACGGCATTTCATATCTTGTAGACCTTTCCGAAGGTTTATAAATAAATTATAAATATATCGTCACAGTCCAAATCAATGGAAAACCCCAGCTCATGGAGGTCGATTCAGGAGCAAGATTTTCTCTTCTTTTTCGAGCGTACTCAGGCAACGAAATTCTTCCGAGAGGAAAGGTTGAGGTAAAAGCCACATATAAAGGTAGAAATGCGTGTGGTGACCTGTATATTGTTCCGCCTGGCCATACAGCATTACTTGGGCGTCAATAGATTAGAGATTTAATGATTGAATTGAGAGAAATTGATACCACCAAAAACCATATGTCAAGTATACTGTAATAGACTGTGACACTACACCTGGCGAGACAATAGCTGAGTTCCCAACTGTCTTTGCCGAGGAAGTTGGTTGCATTCCAGATTATGAAGTTTTGCTGCAGCTACGACAAGGGGCAAAACCTAGTTTCACCAGAGAGCGCCATTTGCCTTATGCTCTACGAGAACGTGTTGAAAAAGAATTGGATTCCTTGGAAGCTGCTGGAATAATTTCACCAGTTACAACGAGTGATTGGGGATCACCATTAGTTGTTATCCCAAAAGCAGATGGTGGTGTACGCTTGTGCGTTGATTACAAATCAGGTGTCAATGAAAGATTAATTTCAGCTAACTTTCCTATACGGAAAATAGAAGATTTATATAAGGCGTACTTGCATGTAAAAGTCTGTCCAGATAGTGGACACCGTATATGTTGATACCACAGCAACACACCGTGGTATGTATAGAATGAACCGCCTCAGTTTTGGCATCAAGCCTGCACCAGCCGAGTTCAATCGCATAATGTCTCAAGTTCTTCAAGGGTTGCCAAAATCAGAAGCATATTTTGACGACATAATATGCCATGGAGCAACTTTGGAAGTACTCAAAATTTGCGCGCCTGCATCAAACGTCTTGGTGACCTCGACCTACATGTCAACCAAAGTAGGTGTTCTTTCTTTGAAGAAAAAATTGAGTACCTAGGTCATGTTGTAGAGCACAACCAGATTCGAAAATCCCCTGAAAAAGTTCGAGCTGTCAACAATATGCCACGCCCTAAAGATGCTGATGGAGTTTGTAGATTTCTGGGACTTCTTACATATTACTCACGATTCATTCCACAATTTTCAGCCTTGTCATTCCCCCTCCGCAGGTTGTTGCGGAATAATCAACGATTTTCATTGACTAGGGATTGTGAAATCTCTTTTTTGAAATTATAGGCAGAGCTTTGTAGTGACCGCGTTCTGATTCCATTTGACCCTACTTTACCAGTCATTCTTACATGCGATGCAAGCCCTGATGGCGTTGCAGGAGTTCTAAGCCACCCCGTAGATGATGCTGAAAGACCTATTGCCTATGCTTCCCGCTCACTCTCATCTTCAGAAGCTAATTATAGCCAGCTAGACAGGGAAGCTCTTGCTATTATTTTTGGTGTAAATCATTTTTATGATTATGTTTTTGGAAAACAGTTCACCCCTAGTAACTGACAATCAACCACAATCAAGAATTTTTCAGCATAATAAACAATTGCCACGCATGACAAGCGGACGATTGTTGCGATACGCCTCATTCCTGCCAGGATTTGATTATAAAGTAAAATTCCTGCTTATGCTATCCATACATCAACTGACACCTTGATGGGAGAAGAAGTTCACCAAATTTTTTCTGAACAAATTGTTCATATCTCAAGCAATAAAGTTACATTTGAGACTATTCAAGAGGAAACCAAGAAGGATCCCGAACTCATCGAGTCACTGAAAAGCGGCTGCTTGGACTCAGAATTTACACTGCATGAAGATATCATCTTCCGCCAAGATCGTATTGTCATCCCTACAACCCTTCGAAGTCAATTTATATCAGAAATTCATGAAACACATCTAGGGATCATGAAAATGACACAATTAGCCCGAAAATATGTTTACTGGCCTGGAATTGACAGTCAGATTGAGCGACTTGTCAAGAGTTGTGAGCAGTGCGCCCTTACAAGATCGGCTCCACCAAAAGTACCAGTTCACCCTTGGGATGAACCATCCGAGAATTGGAAACGAGTCCATATAGATTATGCTGGACCGTTCCAGGGCCATTATTTCCTTGTTTGCATAGATGCTAAGTCAAAATGGGCGGAAGCTGAGCCTATCAAAGAAGCACCTACCACGTCCTCAACCATAAATCTCCTCAGAAAGATTTTTTCAACGCATGGATACCCAAATCAGCTTGTTTCAGATAACGCTAGTATTTTCCAGAGCGAAGAGTTTCATCTTTTTTGCCGCACAAACGGAATTTTTCAAAAATTTGTAGCCCCTGGCCATCCAGCAACTATTGGCCTTGCTGAACGCAATGTGCGGACATTTAAGGATAAGTTGCGGGCCTTGTCAAATGACGATACCCCTATGCCAGAAAAAGTCTCAAATATCCTATTTCATTACAGATCAAATCCCCATGCTAATGGCTCCTCACCTGCTGAGTTATATTTGAAAAGAAAATTCCTAATCCGCCTGGATGCCTTGTTACCAACCAAACCACACTCTTCTCAGTCAATGCGAGTTACCAGAAGATTTTTTCATGTGGGGGAGAGAGTGCTAATCCGTGTCTTCAAAAATAACAAGCCAAAGTGGGAGTTTGGTGAGTTGACGCAAAGGTTGGGTCAACAGCATTACCTTGTCCGCCTGGACGAATCAAGGAGAATTTTCAAGCGTTACATAAATCAACTGAGAAACACCCTTGTAAAAGCAAAAAAGACGGTTTCATTTTGCCCTTCTCAGTCTTATGAAATTCCTCGAGCTCCAGGTCCGCTTCAGGAACCTCGCACTCAATTTGCACCTCATGATCTTCCAGGTTCATCTTCAACCGAGCCAGCTTCAGCTGTGCCTCCTCATGATCTTCCGGATCCATCGTCAACCGAGCCTTTTCTTCAGACTCCTCTATGTCCCATCAACAGACCTGTTCGTCAGAGAAGACTCCCAGAAAGGTTTCGAGATCCTAACATATCACTTCAGTATTGATGTCCCCTCACAAGATACATACTTTTTGATTCATGGTACTATTTTAATGTTAATAATTCTTGAATAGTGGGGAAGACTGTTATGTATAATTAAAACTAATTGACTATTTAATATAATTGAAACCCTTATATCATGTAACCATTTTTGTAACCTTGTTGTAACCTTTTAATATAATACACTTCATGTTCTCGCTCCAAGCCATGTGTACCTTTTCAATTATTCTATTACCCGTTTTTCCCCATGATTTATTTAAACATAACAGTACATTAACAATTTTTTCTGAGAATCTTGCAGTGTGTTGTTGGTATGTGGAGTTGTTTTGCTGAACCCCAAAGTCCAAATTGGTTTTAGTATACCATTATAGATATGTCGTTTGTATCGTAAGTCAAGTGAAGATCTGTAGTCCAGAAGATGTGCTAGTTGTTTGTAGCGTCTTGTTAGTTCAGGTCTTTTTAATTTCGTATGTACGATCCATGTAAGTCTTATGTCCAAGTATAGTCCGAGATAACGTACATAGTTTTTGGAAGGTACTTCTTCGTTGTCAATTTTGACTGCTGGACACGAAGTTTTGCGTAGAGAGATGCTTACATAGCTCGATTTTGAGGCGTTTATTCTAATTTGCCATTTATAGTACCACTTTTCTAAATCAAATAAATGATTATAAAGAGCTATAGATGCTAGGTTTGGGTCATTGTGAGAAGAAGTAATGGCTGTATCGTCAGCGAAGATATGTTAGATGGTGGTGTATGGGTGCTCTGGAATATCAGAGGTGTAAATGGAATAGAGAATAGGGCTTTAAACACTGCCTTGGGGTACACCACTGTATTGATGAAAGAAGGAGGAAATCGAAGAGTCAACGGAAGTCTGTCTTGGAAATAAGATTGTAGAATTAAAAATTAAGGAGGAGGCAAGTGAGCTTTATTTTCCAGAAACACAATAAATTGCTTTTTCAATGTCAAGAAAAATCGCAGGGCAATATTCTTTTTTCTCAAAAGCGATAGTTATTGCAACCACGATACGATGACACTGTTGTACAGTGGAGTGATAAGAACGAAAGCCATATTGGTGGTTTGGTATCACTCCGCTATTTTCGAGGAAAGGCTTTATGCGATTAGGAAAAAGGTTTTCAAATAATTTAGCCATTATAGGGAGGATGAAGGATTAGTGACAGGTTTAGGTATCATTTTAATAGTGGAAAGTTTCCAAAGGAGCGTAAAATAAGTTGTGCGCAGGATTGAACTATAGATGAGAGTAAGAAAAGGAACAGCTTTCCGAGGTAAGTGACGTAGGATGAAGCGAGTGATGAGATCATAGCCAGGAGCTGTTTTGTTTGGCATTTTATTTAGTACTTGATAAATTTCTTTTGGATGAATTTCCGGAGGAGGGAGTAATAAGGGTAGTGCTGTTGTCAAGTCGCCATCTATTTTGTCAGTTAGAATATTATCCTGGATATCATTTGCCTTAAATAAATGAGCAATCTGTTTTGAAAATTCGTTAGCTTTTCCTTTGCTCGTCATCGCCCAAGTGTTGTCTGCACGTCCAAGTGGTTATCGAACCACCTTTTGCTTTAGTATACTCCTTGTAGCTGTCCACACTGATTTGTCTCTGTTGTTTATAGAATTTAAGTAGTCCTTGTAACTGTTATTTTTGAATTTTGATAGTTCTTGTTGATTCTATTTTGTGTGAAGGGTATCTTGTTCTTTGTCACAAAGCTCTGGTCCTACATTTTTCTTTAATAAGATTTCGTATTGGTTCAGGTAGGTAGGTAGGAATCAGGTTTTGATATAGTCGTCTTTGGTATTGTGGAATGCCAAACTGCGTTTTGAATACATTCAGTCAAGTGATTAACAGCATTGTCCAGGTCGTCGGCTGTACGTATGTTAGTATTACGCACGATTATGTTGTTTAAATAATTTTTGAACTTGATATATAATAGCCATTTATTAATGTCAGGGGTGCAGGATTTGTAAATGGGTGATTTGTTAGCACAAGGAAAACTGGGGTATGATCTGAAGAGAGATCAGAAAGAGTGGAAACATTGAAATGTTTAAGTGGCAAGGAGTTCGTAATAAAGAAATCGATAACTTCGGGTGACTTTGATATTGCTGTAGGCCAATAGGTAGGTTCAGAAGGGGAAATAGTAGAAAGTTTTAGTTCTTCTACGCATTTATTTAGCCTTTTCCCGCGAGTATTTGAAATTCGAGAACCCCATCTAATATTCTTAGCATTAAAGTCACCGCCTGCTAAGAATGGTTTACCCATAGTTGAAAACATATTTTTCAATTCATTAATAGAAATAACTTTGTCCGGAGCAATATAAACAGAAGAAATTGTCAGCTGATATTTTAGAGAATTTAAGGAAATAGTTGTGAGCTGAATTGTATTCGTAGAAGTGGAAGGAACGAAGTGATGATTCAACGACTTGTCTACAATGATTGCAATACCTCCATGGCCCGAGTGATCCGGATGTTCTGTTCTATATACTTCGTATCCATGAATTTTAAATGTTTGTCTGTTAAATATGTTTCAGTTACAAGTGGTAACTATTACTGTATGTTAATGTCGTGTTCTTTTAGTCAAGTTTCTAGTTCGTAATTTCGATGGAGCAGACCATTGTAGTTCCAAAGGAGTATTTTAAGAGAAGGTAATAGAGTTGAGATATCAAAAGATAAAGAAGGTGGGTAGGAAGAGAGAGTGGAAGAATAACTCCCTGTTACCTTTGTAGCTGATTCTCCAGTTCTCTCCGACGAAAAAAATTGCTCAACTGAATTTAGGCTTGATTTTTCTTGTTCATTTGTTAAGGATACCATTTTATTTACCGAAGAGGTATCAACAACATTTTTAAACTGAGAAGAAGGTTCCTGGTTGACTAATGTACATAGTTGATGCGGTTGCTGCAATGATTGTTGATTTATTATTACGAAATTTTTTTTAAGTTTTAAAAAAGCTTAGCATCCTTTGTAATTTGCAGGGTGAGCACCGGTGCAGTTACCACAAGTGGCCGGAGTTTCTTTTGTCTTTGTACATTCAGTTATAAGGTGTGGTCCGGCGTACCGGACACATTTGGCAGGAATGCTACAGTAACTTTTTGTGTAAGCGTGACCCTGACACCTTTGACATTGAGGTGGTTCTTTTTTCCTATATGGTTCCTCAATTTTAATTTTTTTGTGAACCAAAAATTCAAGTATAAATATATCTTAGTTTTTAGGACTTTGCTCTAAATCTATGAAAAATATAGGTAGTGGTAATTTTAACCTTGGATGCTGTGCATTGGTAACATTTTTTAATTTGTACCCATGTTCTTCAAGCTCGATTTTTATTTCTTCTAGTTGAGTAGTATGGTGTGGATTTCTTATAATGATATGAAAAGGTTTTTCTTCCTGAAGCTGATAAGTGTAGAATAAAGCAATTTGAGCTTGTGATATCTTTATCATTTTGCGGTAATCGTCTAGAGTAGAAGGATAAATGGGGATAAATTGTCTGGGTTATGCTCGAACGGCAGTAAAATCCACGAGGTTCGACTTCAAATGATAAGGTTTGACACAGTTCTTTATAATTTTTAACATTTTTAATTGAATAGGAGGAGGCTTTGACGTAGGGCAAGTTAATGCTTTCTCTTGATTCCCAGGAATATTCTGGGATACGGCTTCGTTAGACGTTTTAGCTTTTTCTGCATTTGGTGACAAAATGAATGTCTTGACACTAATTTTAGTAGAGGGTATTGGGTTGTCTGCTTTAGAATTCTTTATGAAAGCCGGTACTCGTTGTAACAATTTTCGGTTTTTGACTCTTGGTCATCGTGCAAGTCCAAAGACGTTTTGCGTTTCGAAGCTTGAACTTCTACGGTTCAAATGATCTTATTTACAGCCAACCTTGTTATTTTCTGAGAGATAATACTTATTTTCGGAATAAATTTTTTAAGCCAAAGGACCAGCCTATGAGCACTTATTTTTTAAAGTGTTTTCCTCTTCAAGTCGTTTAATACTGCAGAAATATTAGTTCAAAAATCGATATAATTTTAAGTTGATTAACTTTTTCTATCGATCGTATGATATTAAAGAATTTGATTTTTAGTATATAGATCTCTCCTTTTGTGTTTTTTTAATCTTCGCTTACTTACACACTAAATGTTTTTAAATAACTTTTTAGTTCAAATATTGCAGTAGTTTTTCCATTTAATAAGACATTACAGGAAAAAATTCAACCAAAAATCCTTGAGCTTCTAAACTGAAATTCCGTCAATACTCGTATTCCGCCAATACAGGCTTCTTCAGGATAGAAAGAGAATGATGGCAGAAGGGAAAAAGAGAATAAAGCACAACCTATCCTCAAGAGGCAACAAGGAACTGTTTTTGTTTTCCTTTATGCTTTTTGATATTTTATGATTGTATTTTGAATTTTATGTTATTTTTTATCTAAGCTTTTACAACTTTTGACTGATAACCTTCCTTATGATTCATTAGTCTTGGAGATAGTGGGATGTTTCCTCCATTTAGTGTCTTGGTGGATTTTGATGTATAGATGGGCTTTAATTGTTTTTTTACTTTGCTATTATTCTCTTTCTATCATGAATAGGCGAAATATTGATAGGTAGTTTTGTTTCCTGTTTTTGGTTTAGAGACCTAAGGTTTTTTGGTTGAAATTTTTCCGTTAATGTCTTAAAAATACTTAATGCCTCTTTTGAGTTTTTCCTCTTCTGTACTAATATCTTTTTTAATTTACGTTATTTACATTATTTTTGTGTCCCATATATTTTAAACAGACAAGGGAATATACTTTTTTGGTGTGTTGCCTTTAAAGGGGGTGTGCCCATTGACCAATATAAACAAAACAACACCAAGGGCCCACATATCTGCTTTCTCTGGATCGTAAGGTGTTGAACTTAATATTTCTGTACATGCATACTGCCGGGTTCCGCAGAAAGTCGTAAGCGGAACTGGTTTCCCTGAAACATTGTGGTTTCAACGTTGAACATCGTGGGTGTGCATCGACGTTGAAAAAATTATAACTAACAAATCTAAAATAAAAGTTACCATTCATTATTTGGTAGGTAGTAGCGAAACCAAAGTCACTTAGTTTTGTATTGTGATGAGCAGTTATAAGAACATTTTCACACTTAATATCTCTATGTGCTATATTTTGGTGATGGAGGTATTCGATTGCGCATGCCATTTGTGTAGACCAGATGCGAGCTCTAGATTCTTGAACTTTACCTACTTTCGTTAGAAAATCTAACAAATCCCCCTGTTCAGCGTACCTTAAAAAAGAATATTATGAAATGTATTTTTTTTAAAAGAATTGTCCTCTAATTCAGCAGGATTTATGTTTTTTATCCTACAGGATCATTCTATCCTACAGGATTATTCCATCAAGAAAATGGTCCACTCGTAGGTCATTTCACATTAATTATTTCCCTATCCTTAATCCAAAATACCGCTACCCTAGCATTATGAGAACACCCGAAGCATGAAAATGATTCTGGGGCCTCGCCAGTAATATCAACCCCCAGTTATCAGAATAAAGTCTAATCCACAGTATTCTAGATATTAAGTCAAATAGTTATTATCTATTAAATAAAACACTTGAACAAAAAACAACGACAACAAAAAGGCGTTCTCACTACACTGCGCAAGAGAGTTATGGGTTACAACAAGCTGCAATGCAATCAATTATTTTAGGTAATAAAGCTTAGGGCTGTAATAAAGGCCTACGTATAGGTCAATAGAAAAACTTTCTTTCTTTTTTTTTGTACTAACAAAAACAATATTGGAGTAGTGAGATTACAGATTTGTAACAAAACAACCATCCTGCTTATTTTAATCTTCCATTTCATTTCAACTTCATTTCCGCCAAATCCACCTGTATGCACCGTATTTTGTTGGCTTTTATAATGTTGCGACTTATTATTTCATAAGCATTCTTATTTTAATCAGTATAAAACAAATTTTAACTCATTTCTCCGTTTAAGCACTCGTTCAATCTAAAACGACCGCTCTTCTTAGTCTACCTGCTCTATCTCGTTGTACCCGAGGAAGTGCTCTCTATGGATTCATTAGGCCAACAACTAGTGAGACACAAAGGCCAATAGTACGCTAGCAAGGGCGCAGTACAGTAGTAGAACTGCACGGAACAGGTGAACATGTTAATCAGCAGCATGGAGTAGACCACTCAGAGGACCAGCAGGGTGAGAAGAAACAAGCAACTAACCAAGAAATAGCCATTCACAGACTATGCATAAACAGTAATATAAATTATACTTTCTTGTATTCATGTAAATCAAAATATATTTATTTCATATCATCTTTATGCAGTCCTCTCTTATCCAGAGGTGCAATATCCCGTCTAGGGAATACCCTTTTATAACATAGACAAGCACAAAGGAATTATACGACAACTTGTTTTTACATTGTCCAACAATGGAGAGCCTGGAAGTGAACGTAAATACAGACTAAACGACACTAGGCTTAATGTCACATCGGCAATAGAATAAATTTTCTTGTTCACACATTTTTAGTCACTAAATTAGTTTCTATTTGGCCTAAATCCTGACCTGCTGTGAACAAAAAGGAGTTCATCGCATCCCCAAGTTGCCGACCCCATAACTGAATCAGCTCCCTTACAAGAAAAAAAAATTGTTATATCAACTACAACTGCATTATGATTTCCATCTTCCTTAATATCATTCACTAGTGGTAAAAGGTTTTAAAGAGTCTTAATGAAGTACCTGTAACTACAAATAATGCAAAATTTATGACTGTATTACCTCATATAAATATAATATTTATGTTTTCTCTGGGCGATACTGTAAACATAAATGATGAATGGATGTCTGATGCGGAGTAATATATCCATTTCTCTTCGTAAAAATTTTTCCACAAAATGAGGGTCTGCAGTCTTAGTATCTGTTACTTTAAGGGCCAGTCTCCCATGCTTCCCCTTGTAATGATTTCTTTTGCACACAAACACCTACATGCATGTTAAAACTATATTTTAGACGGTAAAACAATAAAATTAGTTTTAGTGTTAAATATTATACGAGTGCTATTCAGGTAGTAAAGGTACGTTTTGGAATTAAAAAACAAAACAAGTACGAGATATATACATGTGAAAGAGTGACTAAAATACTACTTTTCAACATAATCACTATTCAAATTCAGACACTTATCATATCCGTTTGCAGATAGTTCTTTGGTTTTTTAGGGGAACTTGTGTGCCCCCACACCATGGACTGTAATTTTGTCTCACAATTCACATGCTTCACCCAGGTTTCGTCTCCTGTTACGATTCGATCCAGTAGGGCATCACCAAGACCGTGGTAGGCCTCCAAAAACATTAAAGCTGACCCTCTTCGTTGTTCTTTATGGTGATCTGTAAGCATTTTTGGCACCCATCTTGTACGAAATTTGTGGTAGCCTAACTTCTGTGAAACAATAAGTCCGTGAAACTTGTGAGAAACACAGAGAAAGCTCAGTTATTGTGAAACGGCGTTTTCACGGATCTTTTCGTCAACATTGGCGACCAGATCGTCAGTCACAATGCTCGGCCATTTTTAAACTGAATGCACCAATTCCTAACAGAACTGTCACCCATTACGTTGTTCCCGTACACTTCACACAGTTCCCGATGAATTTCTATTGGTTTTAAGCTTTTGCCAACAAATAACGAACCACAGACCGTACCTCACAACTGGCGGGATTTCGGATTGCAGCACACATTTCAAATTTCAATATTTAAAAAAGGGGTAGCGCGAAGATGTTCCTGTTGTCACAGCTGGACACTGACTGAGGTGCCGAGCATGAGCACACTAATGTATACGCTATTGGCGCGCGCCTGGCGGCATCAGGTGGAAACGTTCCTTACTTTCTGAATAGTACCGATTTTCGGATATTGAAATGGAATAGAAATATACAACAATTAATAAAAAGTCCCCTTTAGACGTAACTTGTAGTACTCGATAAGGTAGTAATGTTTTTACTAGAAGTAACTAATCTCCATGTCTACTTACTGCACCATAGGATCCTTGACCCAGCCTTTTGATAATTGAGACACCTTGAGTTCTGCATGTTTCTATCATAGATGGAGTAACATTGAATGTGCTTTTGCTTCTAAAAATATAATAAACAAATAATATTTGATTACTTAGGATGTTTTTAAACGAGAAATTGAATAGAAACACCTAAACGATAATGCACGGGTCAGTACCTTTGAAACTGATCTAAAATAAATAAAAAAATGCAACCCAACAAATGTCCTTAGCAAATGAATTACAAAATGAAAAAAATATATATACAAATTCTTTCTAATATTCATATATATATTGAATTGTTATAAAGACACATGAATATCTGGTTTCAGGTCAGATTGACATCTTCCATTCCATACGCGTATACATAATTATATATATGAGTAAACTGACACTCCTCACTAAGTCCTGAAAACCAGCAAAATTAGAGACATGACATCCGTAGCATGACGAAACAAGAAACATAAGAAACTGTCAGTAAAGAAAATGTAAGTAAAATTGAGTAATAATATCCGCAGAGATACGGAAGGCCGCCATAAACTTTGGAAGGTAGAGGATAAATGATTGAAAAAACGGAACTAATCTAACCCATGAATGGGGTTTGGGTTCTGTGAGGACAAAGTCCGTACATAAAGCTGTAAAGTTTATATTCACTGGTACTTATGTGGTGTTTGGTTGATGAAAATGAAGGACGAATGATTTACCCTTAGAAAGGTTTTGATTAGCTTAAAACAGAAACTGTACAAGAACAGTGAGTTTACAGAACATATAAGTGGTTATCTGTCAGGTTAAGCAATGGTAGGGAAAGTTTCCCTCACACGAGTGGGATTAAAAATCACCACATTCACCCTGAGTTTTTCATAAAACATTTGGCAAAATTTAAGTACAATATTTGAGATACAAAAGAAAGATTTAAAATATCATTCAAGATTTGTAACACCACGATTGGTTTTCAATTAGTAACATAGTCTTTGAGGTAAGATGGAGCCTTGGTCACCCGTAGAGGTCTTGAGGGGCACACTGAAATTCCAATTTCATTAGAGAGAGAGCCATGAACATGGAGTGCCAGAGGGTTCTCCCGGATATACCATGTTAGAGGGCTCTAATATTGGAGCGGCTTCATCACCGTTAGGGCAAGGCTTCTCCAACATTTCAGGAGTTCCTTTAGGTACTACTTGTCTCAGGGACACGGTTGATTCTGATCCATCCTTCTTGCGAATTAATGTAGCCTCAAGGGGTTAGCCTCAAGTAATTCCACTTCCTCGACAGGGTCTTCATATTTCCTGATTCGCACGTTCCTTTTGGCGAGCAAAGGACCAGGGGTTAACCAAGACGGCAAGGAGACTCCATTGGCTGTACTGCGAGGATGGGTGAAAAATCGTTCATCAGGAGTGGAGTTAGTTGCTGTGCAAAGTAGAGATCGAATAGCGTGGAGGGATTCCTTTAGGACCATTTCCCATTTCTCCTTTGTATGGTGTTGTTCTGCTGGTAGCTACAGCATTTGAATGGAGGAAATCCTTGACTTCCCTAGACATAAAGGAAGGTCCCCGGTCTGAGTGGACATAGGCTGGCATTCCAAACAAACAGAAGAGATTTTTAAGACACTCAATCACAGTGGCAGCAGAAACATCACGGCAGGCGTATGCGAAAGGGAAGCGGGAATACTCGTCAAGTTCCGTGATCTGGAACGGAGAGTGCCCTTAAAATCTATCTTGATGGGTTCAAAAGGAGAGGTGGCCGTAACTAAGGTTCCAGAAGTTTTCAAGTACCTAGGTTTTACTTCAGCACAGATGGTACAGCTTGAAGTCATCTTCTTGACATCTTCAAGTGAATAGGGAATGTTATTACATTTGAGCCAATGGTACATACGTGTAACACCAGGGTGGCACAAATATTAGTGAAGCTGGAACATGTCAGTAAAAGTGGACGCATTACAGAAACGGGAGAGTGTGTCTGCCTTGGTGTTGTCCTCGCCGGGGCGGTAAGATATGTCATAAACGAACGGAGCTAGCTCTATTCGCCATCTAGTGATCTTCTAATTTTTTACCTTACTCCCCTGTTTTCGGTCAAAAATAAAAGACAGAGCTTCTTGATCAGTTATGAGGCGATAATGCTTGCCAAGGAGGAATGCTCTTCAATGTTTCAAGAATTCAACAATTGCCGCAGCCTTCTTTTCGATTGGTGGATGTCCACTGATTTCAGATCTGCTTAGTGATCGTGAGAAAAATGCAACCGGCCGTCCATCTTGACTAAAGGTAGCTGCCAGTGCAAAGTAGAGGCATCGGTTTCTACTACAAGCGGGCGAGATTCATCGATGGCTGTGACGACTGAGTTGGCAATATCCTTTTTTTAGATTTTCGAAAGCAGCAGCTGCAGATAGATTCAGCGGAAATGATGTTGCATCAATCAAGACCCGGATTTTATCTGAAAATTTAAGTATCCACTTCGAGTAATGAGCAAAGAAACCAAGAGCAGGCTTCAGTGATTCAGAGTTATGTGGCAGTGGCATATTAAGGAACGGAGCAAGCTGTGCTGGGTCTGGCTTGATTGAGTGGAATGAAACAAGATGTCCCAGAAGTTTTACGCTTGAGAGGTCAAATTTACTTTTCTCTTTGTTGATTTCAATGGCGATCTTATCGAGTGTCAATATAAGCTTGTTTAGATTTAGGTCATGGTCAGATTTATCCATCCCACACACAGTGATGTTATCGAGGTATGACTACACTCCGGTGAGGTTTTCGGCAGTTATAATTTGGTGTATTGCTCGTAGGAGCCACGCCGAAAGGTATGCGTTTAAACTGATACAGCTTACCCATTGCTTCAAAACCAGTATATTTCTTCTCATCTTCACATATTGGGATCTGATGATATGCTTGCCGTAAGTCCACGACACTGTAATGTTTGTAATTAGCAACTTTTCTGACAACTTGGTCAACGTTTGCTAAGGGGTAGGCATCAAGTAGAGTGTACCTATTTATCGTTTGATGTTAGTCCAACTCCAGTCTCTTTTTTTCATTGTCATTTGCAACCAATACCTGAGCTCTCCACGGTGTATTGCTGGGCTCAATCACTCCTTCGGGCAGCAACCGGGTGATTTCTGTCTTAATAAACTGATTGTCTTCATTACAATATTTACGGGACCTCGTGGCAATCGGATGACAGTTAGGAGAGAGATGATCAAAGAGACGTACAGGGTCAATCTTAGTTATGCGAACAGATTGTGAGAGGTGCCTTATCACCACCAAATTTTACCAGAATATTTGAGTGAGCTTTGAGTATTTCATCTCCGATGAGAGTATCGGAACAAAGTTCTTTCAGAACAGTCAACTTACATTTAGTGTAAGTGTGTTCAGCAATTTCTAGCTTTACAAGAATAAATCCTTCAACTTTGGTCCAAAACCACGTAGATCTCATTGATACTCGTCCCTCCTGAGGCATAACTTGAATGTTGTGTTCACCGACAAAGTCAAGGCTGACGAAGCTACCTGAACTCCCAGTGTACACGAGGCAATTACAGGGGATTGATTCCATTTACAAGAGCGGAGGAAACAGCATGGCTTAACTGAGGCAGAAACCCCCCATTCAGTGATGATAAAATAGCTGCAGATACAGGTTTGGTTTTCTGAGTATTTTTATTAGCTTTCCGACATACATGGGCGTAGTGGCCCTTGATTTTGCAATTGGCACACTCAGATTCAAGAGCGGGACAAGTCGAGCGCGGATGGCGACTAAATCCACAAAAGAAACAATGGCTGCCCCTCTTCTGACTAGTTGCGGCACAAAGATCGTTCGGATCATCTGATCTTGGGTCGTCGGATCGTGCACCAGGGTGGGAGGTACCAGGAATTGAAAGTGACGAATTCGAATCACTGCCAATTCCTGCGCAAGAGAAATCATTTGCACCGTTTAAGTATCCTTCAGCTTGTTTATGGGCCAGCTCGAGAGTTTGGGCTCTTTGGATGACGTCATCGAGGCTCAATGTTTTATACTCTTCAAGTATTCGTTAGCGGATTTGAGAAGACAGCAGTCCGTTTATAAGAGAATCACGAATGTACTTATTTCTATTATCTTCAGCAGAAACAGCCTTGAAATTGCAATCCTTTGCTAACAGCCTTAGAGTCTCACGTATTGGTCAACACTAACGTTTTGCTGTTGTTTACGTATAGCCAAAATGTGACGAGCAAATATTTCCCCCTTTTCCTTAACATAGATTTTAGTCAAGGTTTCAACTGCTTTAACATATGTTGTGGTCTCTGAAATCAGATCGTGAACACTGAACGAAAGAAAATTTTGGAGTACCTTCAATTTGTCAACGTCTTCCAATGGTTCAGTAGAGATGAAATTTTCGAAAGTTTTAAGCCAATGTGAGAACTCCTTTCCACTAGATGGCGAATCTGGACTTGCGTAGAATTGTACATCGCGGATTACAAGATGTTTTTTTTAATGATTTAATGTTTAAACACAATTCACATCCACGAAATAACAAACTTGACAACGGCACTCCCGTGATTGAATCTCCGGCCCAAAATTTAAAATTTTAAGTAACATGACTCGTAAACGAACGAAAGAAGTTTTAAGCTAATAAAATTGTGATGAAAATGAAGGACGAATGATTTACCCTTAGAAAGGTTTTTATTAGCTTAAAACAACAACTGTACAAGAATAGTGAGTTTACAAAACATATAAGTGGTTATCTGTCAGGTTAAGCAATAGTAGGGAAAGTTTCCCTCACACCAGTGGGATTAAAAATCACCACAGCCACCATAAACTTTGGAAGGTAGAGGATAAATTATTAAAAAAACAGAACTAATCTAACCCATGAAGGGGTTTGGGTTCCGTGAGGACAAAGTCCGTACATAAAGCTGTAAAGTTTATATTCACTGGTACTTATGTGGTGTTTGGTTGCTAGTGTATAAAATAAAATATTGTATAAAGTTGTAATTCCAACTGTAAAAATACACATACAAATTTATACTATCCCAAATTATATTGGATTGAGAGAACGGATATAAAAACATACTATTGTAATTCATTTGTGTACTTCGTAGATCTATAGATGATTTATAATTCATCTATTAATATATGACCATGTTTAAGCTAAAAGAAAATATGTACATGTTTATCATTCAGAACTCACGTATTCTGCTCCATGTATGGTGTTCCCGTTGCATTATCAGTAAATTATCTTGATCTTTCGACAGCCAATCGATGCTAAATTTTAAATTATTCATTTGGCAGGACATCTAAAAATATATATATAATATGGTTTACTTGTATAAATTTATAGTTGACCATTATAACCAAAAATGAAAAAGTAGAAATCTTTATGAGGTATAGATATTCATTCTGTAAGAATGCTGTAATACTGTCCTCTTATGATATCTTCAATGCGTATGGTATTTATTTCATATATCATAATAATATATCACATATTAGACATTTTTTTGGCCATGTATACTTTGCTGTGATATTAAACCAACTTTCAATTGTACTGATTGGTTCAACGACCTACAATGACTTAAGTATGGGGGTTCGGATGACAGCAGAAGGCCCTAGGATTTTTTAAAAGGGGGTTAAAATGTTTGTTTATGATATCCTTCGGAAGAGTCGTGAAATAGGGTTCCCGGGCCTGTATGATGTATTCGTTAAAGATCCCTATCCTAATTATGCCTGGATAGGCAAAATTTAGGACTACCACTGTAGCATCGTCCGCTTAGCCAAAGCAGCATACAGTGACGTTAAACGAATAAACAAAATATCGGTAATCAGCGAGGGTTTCAGCCTTCACATTTCTAATAATTGACTTTATTAAGAAGTTTTTTAATTCAATTTCATGATTGTACCAGACTAAGATGGCACTTGGATCTGGGAACATTAACCTATTTGTTTATATGTTTTGAAATGGATTCTGGTTATAAAATGATTTAATATATCTTATCACCAGAAATACAATTGTAAAACTTGTTGACTTTTATTGGACAAAGGATACCGTCATAGTTCAAGATCAAAGGTCTGTCCCGGATAGAAAGAAGAATTAAAACTCAACAATTTTCGTTTCATTTAAAGAACAATATTCGATTGATAATCATAAACGGAAGAAGAATGTTGGAGAAAATAAATCACAACAATAAAATAAAAACTTACGATTTTGCTGTGGGACTGATTTTTTTTTTCCTAATCATTATTTCGACATTTGTATTTATGTTAATGAACATTCAACATAAGAGGTTATCTGGCATTGACTATTAGTGCATTATGACAAGAAATTTGAAATAAAAAGTAAAAACACATGTTACTTGATTTTAGGTAAATATTTACTTTGAGGCTTTAACTTCTTTTTCCTGATATTCATTCCTTTAACGCCCTTATATTTTTTAAGAGACCTTCTACTTCAAATATCAAATGAAAAGAATAAAAACACGAGCATCGATCACACACTGGGGACGTCTCTCCGCCGATCTTTTGAAATGGCCTCATTCGTCCTCTGCAAGTTTTGGAATAGTCCCCTATGTGTTAAGATTAACGGATTTCAAGTACACATATGAGTAACATTAACGGTCTTATGTTCCCTGTGTTAGTTCTACTCGCATAACTTACTAAGTTAGTAATACTATAATATGTATCATACGTCCATTAGAGTATTATCCAATTATTACACCATCCAGGAAAGAAGGTATCTTCACCTGTACCTGTACTCGACGATGGCATATGAACCAAATCCATGCATACAAAATTGATAAAGATTGTGAACTTGCAGGTATAACGATGAATTTGGGTGCATCGATCACCTTACAGATCCAATCTGAGGGAATTCTTCCTACTGAGACGATAACCTATCTTAAGCTAATATTTTGAAAACATATCAGCATTATACCTCACTTGGCATATTCGGCAAACAGGGTATGTCTGACACTGGGCTCAGTCGTGTTGGAGGAGTTTTGTAGGGCCTCAGATATCTTATGACGATGTTTATTTATAAAGGAGGGTGTTTTAAGTCCTCAGGAACCCAAACTCTCTCAAAATTAAAGAATAGGCTGGCTAGCACACAAATAACGACTCTTCTGCGAGTAACTATAGCTTACAGAACTATATCTCAGGAAGCGGTGCAGGTCCTAGCCGAATCAGTGCCACTCCTTTTCCTGCGAGAAGATGCTTGGGTGTATGGCTTTAAGAGAGAATATTTGGCAAGGCTGACGGAAATCCTCCCTTTGAGGATTGTGGATGATCCCACCAAACGGAAACAAGTAATAGTGGAGTATAAAATTGAAGATTGTAACCAAAAGTGGTTGGGATCCTCCAAAGTAGTGAAGTTGAGAAACTATTTTCCTCTTTTTCAGCCTCGGGTATCGGCAAAATGGGCTCTTTTAGACTACTGCGTCACGGAATTCCTAAGAATGGAGCTGTCGGGCCAAGCAGCAAGGACTGGACCAACAATGCTCACTGTGAACACATAGTAACGATCTGCAGCACGTTTGAGGCACAACGAACACTTTTCAAAAGAGGACAAGCATAAAAGTTATCACAGAAAATAGCCTTTTCATGAATAGAGAGAATTGTCCGAAGTTTCAAGAGTAAGATTCGAAGGTGTAAGTGGAATAACAATTTCTCCTTAGCACCCCTAGAGCTAGGCTGACTGGTGTAAAGTTCTGAAATGCACATGGTTCAAACATTTTTTAGATTTGGTGATAAGTTCTCTAAGACATTATCAGTTAATCAATGAATACCCAGAAGATATTATATGCAATCAAGCTACATTTCCACAAAGTGAGTTTGTTATGACTGTTCTTCTAATAATTTACACGACAAATTTATATGGTTCCTTTGAATGAGGGAACTAAGAGCAAAAGAGCACACTTGATTGCTGTAATAATTGACCACACAAAGTACCATGTCTATTGTTTTCTTGTAACACTTTCATCAACCGCATCAAGCTGTCAACATAATTTTCTTGTGTAACAGATGAATCACCTATTCTCTTCAAACAGCCTTCAACTCCACTATTCTATGATCCTGTATAACATTTATCCAGTTTGCTACTGAAATATTGGGCTCAAGATAGATAAATGTTTGCCCTGATTTTAACTCGAAAAAGTGTAATGGATGAGCTGGCTTATTCTTAAAACTATAATACATGGCAAATAATTTTCTTAGGCCCTCCTTACTTAGGTTTTTGATGCCTAGTAAAATCTAAAACACAAAGAAGATGAGTAAATATCATGTAGACTTACGTGCAACTTCCAAACTAACCAAAAACCAGATAAAAATTCTCTCATTTTATAAAATAAAAAATAGATATACAATATTATTAAAATTTAATATCACAATTACAAAGAGATAATAATTGATTGTTAAACACAAAACAATTAGTTATATAAAATAAATTGAATGTCAATATTCTATGTACATTATACATATTACAAATACCTATTTGATTAGGTCAAAAAATAAATAATAAAACTTTTTTATTTTCCTAAATCTTCCATCTTCTGAGTCAAATTTTTTGGTGGATCAAAGGAAGCAGATGAATTAGAACTAGTGCCAGAAAGAATCTCAGGTGTTTCAGTGTCAAAATATTTATCTTGCTGGTCGATTTCAAGCATATCAAGATCGTCATAATCATTATTTGTATCCACTTTGCTGAAAATAAACCTTTAATTAGAGTTTTTATTATTTTAATTACATTGTTATAGTAGTACCAATAAACAGTAAATTATTATTGAGTATAATGTGACATGCTCATAATAAAAACTTAGGTCAATCATTTCATGTGCTCATATGTGAATAATTCATTCCACATACTTTTTTAAACAATACATTAAAACATACCTATAATCAAATTCACTATCTCTTCCATTGAGAAATTCCGAGATCACATGTGATCTAAATTCATTCATAAATAATGATTTTTCATTATCTGTTATAGTAGTATGGCTTTTGGTAGTATGGTTATCCTTTTCTACACTAAAAACAAAAAATAAAATAAATAAATTATTCTCTTTAAATAAACCTTAATAAACATCCTAGTATGTAAACTTTACATGCATACACTACTACTTATATTTTATAATACTACCTACCACTGCTACTGCATTATTTTGTTTAAAATTTGGTAAAAAAGGCAGGCTAAAGAGACTTCACATGGACAACAGGAATGTTGGATATGGATGCTTATTTAGAGCTGGAGATAGCAGTAATATAGAAAGGAATTACAAATTAGAATCCAACTACTTCAAGAATTATGCAGAGAAACTCTCTCAAATGAGAGTATTACAATACCTGACATAAACTAATACACACATCACTATGCATACAGATAACAAAGTATTTTGGGCTCGGTTAATTTCTTAGGCATTCATGACTGACCAAATTAGACAAATTTTAATCATACTGTAGGATTAAGGAAAATCATTAACTCTGAAATTGGTAAAGGCACATTAAGAATGAACCGATCAGATTGAGGGCAGTTAATCTTACTAAAGTAGAGGCCAAAATGTTGCTTTCATAGAATAGAATAGAATATAAAACAAACTTTGTTCTGGGATTAAATCCCTTTAAAATAACAATCAGGAACAAAACAAAATAAACGTAATATACATCTGGCCAGAAGTCTGGATAATAATACGAATGATGAAGTAATTAAAAGTGAAAAAAACATAATAAAAATAAAAATACAAAAATAAAAAATTTACCCCAAAGGAGATAAAACCTGGGTACACAATATCTCTACCACCAACATCCCCACCCATGTCAACAACATTCTATCCTTAGGACCCAACTTTGCTGCACCCTCCTCTTCCTTCAAAAAAATTATTCCTGATCTTTTGACCGACTTAGAATATATTCACAATGACCCCCTCCTCCACCGTTCACATGTTCCACTAGATCTATCACGTGTCTCCCTAGCCAATATCATTTCTAATTTCCTTCAACACCCCCACTCCACCCCTTCTAATTTCTCCCCACAGTTCTTCAAGGACCTTTCACTCACATGTTCTTTCCTCAAATCCCATGACGACCTGATTGTCACCAAAGCAGATTAAGGCAACTCTACAGTGATTATGAATCGTTCTGATTACGACCTCAAAATGTATTCTCTTCTTTCAGATACTTCCACCTAAAAAGCCTTTTAAATTGCAAACTAATCACTTACCCAGTTTACAGAAACCTCATTTCCTACCATTCCTTAGCCCCTCGTTTTTATGGCCTTCCCAAAATCCATAAACCAAACAACCCCCTCCGTCCCATTACATCCAACATCAATTCCCCAGCAACCAAACTTAGTAAATTCCTACTTCAATCCTTACAAGTCCTTAGCCGTAACAACCCATACGATATCCAAAACTCATTTCAACTACGTGATTTATTAAAATCCCTCACCATACCTGATCATTACGTTCTCACCTCCTTTGATGTAGAAAGCCTATTTATCAACATACCTTTAGATAAATCCCTCCTCATAATAGATAAAAACTGGTCAATCATAGAACCCCATACCTCTCTCAATAGGTCCTCATACCTCCAATCCTTAAAACTCTGTTGTGAATCCGGCTACCTTACCTTCCATGGACAGTTCTTTAACCAAATTTCTGGACTTGCCATGGGAAATCCCCTCGCTCCTGACCTCTCCAATATTGTTCTAAACGACCTTCTTGACTCCATTCTACCCCAGTTCCTTGACGAGATCATTATTATTAAAAAATATGTGGACGACCTCCTCCTTATCCTAAATCCAAACATTATTCCAGAACTATTATGAGCCTTCAACTCATACCATCCCCGCCTCCATTTCACTTTTGAACTAGAATCGAATAATTCACTACCCTTTCTTGACCTCCGTATCATTAAAAATCCCAACCACACCTTATCCACAGATTGGTATACAAAACCCACTTATTCTGGCAGACTCATCAATTACTACTCCCAACATCCGCACCACCAAAAAATTAACGTCGCCAAAAATATCATCCACCGTGGCTTATCCCTCCCTGACCCCTGCTTCCATAAAACTAACACCCACCGAATCAAAGAAATCCTTTTAAAAAACAATTTTCCTCCGTACGTTATCAATAAACTCATCCATGCCTATAACAACCCACCCACCACCACCCTATCTCCACATCCGCCATCTACCTCTATATACAGATCCATGCCATATATACCCACCCTCTCACATAACATTCAAAAATCCTTACGTTCATCTATCCCCAATTTACGCATCGCCTTTAAATCCCACAACAAACTCTCCAATATTTATACCAAAGTAAAAGATCCCATCCCCCTTAAACAACGCTCCCATGTCGTCTACCGCATCCCCTGCTCTACTCCTAATTGCAACTCCTCCTACATCGGCGAAACTAAGAACTTCCTTAAAGACCGTATCTACCAACACAAATACTCCATTTCCTCCTATAACCTTACCGCATCAAAACTCTCCGAACATGCCTTATCCCTTAACCACAATTTTGACTTTGATAATACATCCATCCTAGCTTCTGTTCCCAACCATGATAAACGCATACTCTCTGAAACCATCCACATAAATTTAGATTCCTCCACTGTTAACCTCAAGATCGATTCAAACAACTTATCCTCTTTCTACTCACAAATTTTCAACTTACTAAATAAACCTTAAATTAGTTTACCTTGTTATTCCTTCCCATTGTCATTCTGTTACTACTATAGTCTCTTTCCTATAATACTTATTTTGACCTCTTGACATCAAATCCTACTGTTTTATCACCTTACCTTTTCCCATTAATTTAGTCATTAATTTTCGCGGCTCTCTATAAAATAGTCATGATACACATTTTAATATAATAAAATAGTCAATATTTCGAAAAAATAGTCAAGAAAAAATTACTATTAATATACTTTTAAAATATATATCTCAAAATTTAAAATTAGTCATATTTTTGGCCGTCAGATTTCGCTGGCAACACCCTCATAACGTATTTTCTGGTCAGTTAGACCGCGTCTTCTCGTACTACAGCGTCCTATAGGTAATTACATTTTTAATACTCATATCTTCTCCTCACCCTTTCCTTCTCCATATTGCACACCATATTTTCTCATATTAGTTTTCGGCATCCATCATATGTTATTATTATCTAAGATTTCATTAGCATTTAACATCACTATTTCATCATATTTTACTCTACTTCCATGCTCATACCATATTGTTACTTATATTTCTATACGTTCCTTGTATATTTATGTCATATATTTATACCACTTCATACTATAGGTATGGACTTTTAAAAACTGTTATACTCTATATTCATATCTTGACTTTCTACTGTTATTTTTCCTTTATTTACTCTTTAATTTCATTTTGGTTATATTTTCTTTCATTTTACTTATGTAAACTCCCTAGGAGTCTATTATCTTACCTTTTATAGTTTATATATATTCTACTATCTTTTCCATAATTTTACTTCTCACCTCTGATGTTTATACCTTTTCTTTCTTTTTTTAAATATCTTTCTGTTTACTTCCGTCTTTTATCTTTGTTAATAAAAAAAAAAAAATCTTTTTTTGGCATCACCACAGTTCTGTACATTTTCTCTGTAATTTTTTTGTATTCATATATATCCCTCACTTTTGTTCTAAATTTCTACCTCTCTACATATATAGTTTTTCTCATTTATCATATACTTAGTCCTCAATGTATTTTTATTGTATTCATTGTATGTTGTCTGTTTTTCTTTCTTAGCCCTGAAGATGACCCACAAAGTGGGTCGAAACGTCGGCACTTAATTAAATAAGTATCCACTTATTTAGTGTTTTATTTGACTGCACCCCCAACTATTTTCTTCCTTACATCATCCAGTCAACCATTCCTCGCTTCTCATGAAAAATAAAAATAGAAATGAAATAACTAAAAAGTAGGAAACGACAGGATTTAGCTAATTGTTGAAAATAAATATATTGATACCAACAAAATAAATAAAATAGTTAAAAAACAAAATTACTAAATAAAATAAATGAATGGGAAAGCATGCAATAATGTATTTACATAGTCTATATCTTCTTTGGGAAAAATAAACAAAACACGTGGCAACAAAATTGATTATTCAATACTAATTTATTTAAGCAGATGATTGACCCGGTTAGAGAGCATTGATCTGAAAGATATCTTGGTAAAGCAAGGATTTAAATGAGGCCAGTGAAGAACCATGGTGGATGAAAGGAGGGATTGAGTTCCATCGCCTCGAAGTACCAAGGACAAATCTTAGAGCCCAGTTCATTATTCGCTTTTAACCCTCAAGAATTTTTGAAAGGCCCCCCTTTAATACCACACAACAGTAGTCAAAGTGGGGGAAGATGAGGGATGAAACGAGAAGCTTACAGGTAGATTGTGTAAGGAGATGCCGAGATCGATGAAATAATTTCAGGGAAGTAATTGACCGTCTGGGTTTTTGGGTGATATGGGTTTCCAAGAATAGTTTTGGTCAATAGTAATGCCTATTGCCAAACTCCTATTCCTGCAAAGTGGATCAAGGAGTTTGGACTGTTCGAGAAAATTTAATGTTTAAGACTGGACTATTCTTTCGAGAGGTTTGGAAAGTATGGAGATTGGCCGGTAATCTTTGGGAGATACTGGGGTAGAGGTTTTGTTTATAGGATGGACTAAGGCTTTTTCCAAGAAGTCGGGAATACTGCTTTTGTCATCATCACTGGCACTACAACCTGGTACGGGTCTTTGCCGCATCAAGACGACGCCTCCACACATCTCTTTCTTGCACCAGGGTCTGCCAAGCGCTGGTGTTGAGGAGCTTCTTTCCGTCGGCTTCGACCTCATCTGCCCATCTCACTCGTGGCGGTCCTCTCCTTCTCCTCCCATCCATATACCCTTGATAGGTGTGTCCCCGTTCATTCTTGCAACATGCCCTACCCATTGTAGCCTTGAGATCCTTAAAAATTGTACCACATCTCGCTCCCGGTAAATCTGGTACAACTCTGCATTATGTCTCTGCCTTTACTGGACGCCATCCCTTACAGGTCCAAACATTATTCTCAGAATTTTTCGCTCAAAAACCTGCAAGCTGATGGCATCTGTACGTAATAAGGGCCATGGCTCTGAGGCGTATGTCAGTACAGGTCTAATTAAAGATTTGTACAGAGCGATCTTAGATCTTCTTGCCAGCAAATGACTTCTTAGTATTTTGGCTAGGCCAAAATAGCACCTGTTTGCTGTCGTTATTCGTCTCTGAACCTCCTGACAGGACATATTCTCTCCACACACTAGGGAACCTAGATACACAAAACTATTCACGCTTTCCAAAGTGTATCCTTCCAACCTAAGAGTAGGTGGTGGTGGCCTTAAAGGGTTAACAACCATTTTTTATTTCTATTAAAAAAGTTCCAATCATTAAAAGATAAGAACAAATGTGGGTGACATCCACAAAATCAGCCAGTTTACATAAAAGTATTCCAAATACTACACTACACGATAGCAATCATATTAACCGAAAAAGTCACAAACTAATACCATTATTGACAGAATCGTAAATTATTTGACAGACAATTTAATTTAAAAAAGAATATAATCATTCAGAATGGAAAACAGGCCTGAGATGTTAAGAAATTTGTTAGGCAATAAGCTTAAGAGCAAAATGTTATTATGAGAAAGTGAGCTATATTTCTATAAGTTGTTTTGTTAAAATACATACACAATGTTGTATTTCACCTATTTTATATATATATAAATATCTGACTGAAATTCTCAGAATTGTTTTAGTAATTACTGGACTAACAGGGTAATGGTAACAAATGATTAGATCAGATCACAGTATTGTATTACTAATCAATATTATATTCCAATCTGTCCAAAATAAACAAATATATGTGATAAAGCAAACTACCTTTCCTCCTTGTTCACATAGTTTTCTCCCCAGAGTTTAATTGGTTCCATCTTAGGTATAACATTCTCTTCATCTGAATCACTATCCTCTTCTTCCTCTACTGGATTTTCCATTTTTAACCGTTCCTCAATCTCTTTTTCATCAATCGCATCAAGGAGAAAACTTAAAAAACTGAAAAAAATTTCATTATAACATTTGGGATAAATGTCAAAATAAGTCACTAAGATAATAAACTATTAATAGTAAACCTGTCTGTTCCAGTTTTACTAGATTGTTGTTGTTGCTTTTCTTCATCACTTAAATATTGACCAACTAAATTTTCATACATTGCAGGATTCCTCTTCCTCATCTGTTCATCTGAAAAATATTCACTTTCCGATGTCAATCTCCTAAGAGCTTCAAGTCGCCTGTTTCGAACAGTAGACTGAAAATATATAAGACTCACATTAAATTTACAAACAAAACAAATCATTATACAAAATAATAATAAATAATTGCATACCTTTGAGTTAGGTCTAGAAAATTTGCTTTTGAGATCTTGGAGATAATAATTTACTTCATAATTATCAGAAGCTAGGTCAGTAAAATATTCCAAATGTTTTTCCAGGAGGTATTTCCCAAATCTAGATAGAAAACATCCTGGATTCTTATCCAAAACAGATTCTGCTATTTGACGTTTTTCAGCAATCGTTAAATCTGGCTCATTTATTTGTTGGCTTTTAAAATAAATTTCTGTATTTTGAGATAAGTGGTCAAGCATATTATATCTTAAACCATTAAAGGCTGCACTTGAGGGGTTGCTAATTGGTTCGTCAACTTCCATAATTAAAATAAAAGCATAGTCAATTACAATATAAAATTAAAATTTTCAAATACAAAATATTGTCTAGAATAACAAAACAGTGAGCAACGAGCTCGTACTTCTGTTGATGGATAACGAGGACAATCTTGATAATCTTTAAAGAACAGAATATGTGACGTATATAGATACCTAACATTCAGATAATATATTTTATTAAAGAATTGTATTAATTGTATCACTGATATGCTGATTTCATGACGTCATTCTAGGACTTAATAATTTAAAAATTAAAGTAATGGGTAAAAAATTAATGATCCCATTGAAGTATACAGTAATTCCATTAATGAAGAGTAATATTTGAAGAGCTCGGCTGAATAAGGGTTAATGTATATTTTCGTTAATCTACGGATTGACAAACATTGAATCATACGTAACCAGAGTAACATTCTATTTTTATTTTATAAGTACTAAGAGACTGTCCTAGCACAGTGTCTAGAATACTGAGCTACAATGCTGAAGATTCCTGGTTCAAATCCTTCTGTAGTATGTAAGATATTTAATCTTTTAACAACCATGGATGAATCCTGTGGAATCTATAGACCCTCCTGGGGTTCACACAGCCTCTATAAAGTGGGTACTCTTATTAATTAGGGGGAAACTGGCGTTTGAGCGTGATCTCAGAAGGTCCTTGCACAACCGTGGAACAAAGCGAAATAAGAATGGAATGAGACACTATGAGTGTAATTGAAATGGTAGACAGATATACTGATCTGGTATTAGGTCTAGATCGGTAGGGACTATGAGAACTGAATTTAAATAACACAACCCTGGGGTGTTTGATCAACTATTGCAGGTTGTTTCGATTAATTATTATTTTATGTTAAACATAAGTCAATATAACATATTTACTATAATTCAAGAAATATTATTAATTGTTTAAAAAATTAAATGTACTTATTCATATTTACAACTTTATACAGAATACATTAAGTAAATAAAATGAAAGATAAATCATGTCCAGAGACAAAGGCAAGTAGAGAAACTACCCAATGGTAGTACTCAAATAAAATGTTCAGCTTAGAAGGTCACGAGGCCATCTTCTTCTCAGACACTTCGGAGGATTATCAGGAATTGAAGAGGTTGCGAGGTTTGAAACTAGTGGGTTTGAGTGGAAATGATGTTTGGCATGAAAAGACTGGTCTCGGATTCGGGGCAAATCAGTAACCAACGGGACATTAAGGTCATTATGGATTACTTTGTTCGTAACAAAGTAAGGAGCATTGAGGATTTTACGAAGGATTTTGGATTGCAAGGATTGAATACAGTAGGAATTTGATGGCTTAGTGGAGCCCCAAAGCTCTATTCCGTAATGAGTGCCATGTATATGAGTCTTTGGTAATTAATTAGGAGCTTAGAGCGTAAGTCTAGTAAATGTTGAAGTAGCCTGAAACGGCGAATTATTAAATTTAAAATCAAAATATGATCTTATTTTATAACTGTGCAGGGCGTCAATTTTGTTCTGCTTTACTCAGACAATCGGTGTGTGTGTGTGTGTGTACCAGTATGAATAATAAAATAAAAGTTTTAACTTACATTTCGAAGTATAGATGATAACGTATATGTTTGTTGAAACGTTCATTTCTAGATGAAATGATAACCGAAGTATACACATTTCTCATAATTACATCATCTTGTCCGTAGTAAAGCTCATGATAACTTGCATTTTTGGAAAATATTAAAAGGGAAACGAATGAATAGTTAAAACTAGTTGTGACTCAACTCGAAGCGACAACCTGCAGAATAATTACCGAAAAATAAGTATTTTAGTCTCAATAGTCCAATGCTATGGAGGCATATCTGCACATTTCTAGTGATTATGTTACACTTTAACGTTTAATTTTCTATTCCCTTCACAATAACAAAAATATTTAACGAAATGCTTGATATTCCTAATTAATGGGCCGACATGCGACCAATTACATTTAAAATTAACAATACTTTAGTAACCATGATGATTCTGTGCATACTCAGTTCAAAAATGCTCAGATACGCAACGTTACCTTTGTTATGACAATATGTATTGAACTACATATATTGATGTGCCCAGGTGGAATATGGGGCAATGTAAACAATTTTTTATTTTTTATCAATAATTAAATATTGTGCATTGATTTTTAAAATAAACATAACATTTTCTCCAATGTCAGACACTTTTTGAATGTCGAAATAATTTATGAGAACCAATTTATTGCTTGTACGGTCACCTTGGCTCAAACAATATATTTACTTTATTTATTTCAATGTATTTTAAAAATCTATATTTAATTAGATGTAGGTATACGGTCTGTAACATTCGTTAGTGAATGTCATCGTCGGTTTCATAGGCAGCCTTTATGTAATTGTTGAGTTAAGAATTTTATTTTATACATTTGATGCTATTGTTATTTTAACAGAAATTTAAGTTTCTATGAGTTTCGCTTATAATTATTTATACTAACATTCTAATATTGATGCTGTGTAATAACAGTGTTGGTATTGTTTGTTGCCATTGATTTTGCTATATCCTTATCCTGAAGCCCTGGTATTTTTATTATCTCCGTTTTATAAAGTTATGCCACTGATGAACTTTTGACTTTGATACCTTTTTGGTGTCCTAATAATGTCAGAAGCTTTACTGCTTGCCTTTGCACTTCTTGACACTGGGGCAGTTTTATTTTTACTGGTTTATTTTGTATCCTTTTCATATTGATATTTATATGATATATAAAAAATTATATTTACCTGTTAAGATATGATATTCCAATAAATTACAGTAATCTAATAAGTAATTGCGTCAAATATCCATGTCATTCTTTGTGTGATTTCTCTCCATCTTACTATTAATCAAATTTTTATCTTTTATTTTACTGCATGATTATTTATCTTTATACCTGATATGTATTGTTTAAATGAATTTGGAAACATTCTGATTTGCATTCATATTTTATTTTTCATTTATCCACTATTTTACCTCTCCTTATTTCAAGTAAATTTTCCTTTACTAAATTATTTAACAATAGGTTATCACGCTCTCAGATCTTGAATGCGACTACGTAAATGAACAGGAATGCTGCTCTAAATTGAATTTTGTATGTACTTTTTTGTAGATTTGTTTTATAAATGTTTTGACTTGCACGAATTCCGTATTTTTATTATAATACTTACATCAGAAAGTATGGCATTTATTGGTTTTCATGTACATTTGCATTTATACATATGATCGACCTTACTTTTTGGCTTCCAGACACACTCCCTAACAAGTACAGCAATCCATTCATCACGTATTTCTTCTGGCTTCGACTGTGTCATCAAATTCTTTCTGTGTTCAAATCCATTCTGCAAGCTTCCTCAGGGCTTAATCTGAGACTGAAAATGTTTTAAATAAACCAGCGAAACGTCGGCACAGAATTTGATGACACGGTTGAATCCAGAAGAAATACGTGATGAATAAATTAAAAATATTGGCCATGGCAATTTAAGAGAGTATTTAATTACAGCAATGGAAGAATATTAAGGAAGCAACTAGGAGCTTACATTTTACAAATGGAAATTGCAGAATATAATAGAAAGTGATGAATGAGCAGGGGAAGGCAATTAATGTAAATAGCAAATAGGAAGAGGGGTGGCTCAGTGGTAAAGCACGGAGTTGTTATGCTGAAGGTCCCAGGTTCAAATCTGGCTGTGGTAGATAATTTATTTAATCTTTTAACGGCCAGAGATGGATGATGTGGGATCTTGACACCCTTCTGTGGCTCACCAAACTTCTACTAAGTGGATACTCTTATTAGTGGAAAAACCTGGTGATTGAGCGTGATCTCGGACAAATCATCTCTCTGCACAACCGTTGTACTAGAAACATTACAGTCTCTTCCATGTAGTAAACCCAAGATTCTTCATGGGTTGTTGTGGTAGAGGTTTTTTTAAAAAGTGAAAATAGTCAAGGCCTACTGTAGCTTTAACCACCGGTTATCTCTAAGAAGTGCTGGTGCTTCCCTGGACAACAAGAAAACCTGCATAGATTTTCAGTCCATCTGACTCTCGGTCTGCCTAACCGTGTGGTTTTGAAGATCCGTTCATCAAGTTGTTTACTTAATAAGTGGTCTTCCGGTATACGAAGAATGTGCCAAGCCCATCTCAATCTGTCAGTACTTATCAGCTCCCGCAGTTCATTGTTTGTTCTCACTCACTATTCTTTGTTAATACCTAGCATTGGACCCTAAATCCTTCTTTTTTTTTTTAATTTTTGTTGGATGAGAACATATTACAATAAAATATACAACAATCATTTTTAATAGCTTAGTCCTAAATTTAATGTTTTAAAATACTTCAGGTTACTTTTTTCATACGTATAACTATAATTCCTAGTTATTTTGTTCATATTTAACTATTATATGTTGTTGATACCAAGCCAAAGCGATGTACCTAAAAATTTGTTTAACTACGAGCATTGAGTTTCAATTACGGTTGCAGAAGTTATGTACCTAATTTCTGAATACTAATGGTTGTATCTTTTACAGTTAACCAGTGACCTCACTTATTAAATTATATATTTTGAGTTTAGGGAGGAAATAGTAAAGTAAGTTCAAATGTAATAACCTCAAAATAACCTAATTTACATATATGCCACATAGCCTTCATTCTAACTCTAATATATTTATATTATAGTTGTTATAACTAAAAAAGATACATAGTATAATATATATACTGTTTCAGTGGACGCTGCCAAAATTAATAGCTCATGGGATATTGATACCATTGTTTCTAATCTATGGGTATTATTATTTGGCCCTTGCAAATATATTGCCAGTTTCGTGGATGGCTTATGAGTAAGAATATAATATTAGATCTATTGTAATGGTTAAAAAGCTTAGTCCACATTTTAATTTTTTCTTTTATGTTTTAGATATCTCACTGTTCCTTCAGGAAATATTGGAGTTTATGACCCAACAGAAATTCATGGTCGAGGTCAATTAAAGCGTTATATGAAAAACAGTATTATATTTGTTGGCTGGTATCTCTTGTCTTTTTTTGTTTATCTATATTGGTGAGTTCAATGGTTGTTTTTTTTTTACTATTTAAATAATAAATTTTGTTGTATATCATTCCTTCCCACACTTAATATTATTTGTGATTATAACTTGTTCATCATTTTTTTATTTTCAGAAATATCAGATAAAAAAAAAAAAAATATATATATATATATATGTATCAGTGTTTGCAAATGAATTATAGATAATGCTCTCTGTTCCTTATTTTCAATTGCCCAAGTCATTCTGAAAACTAACAATGTGTTTATTTTGAATTCATTAAATTTTCTTTCAACGTTATAAGCCTGGATTTACTTTGATTTTCTTTTATATTATGTTTTTGTTACATTTTCTTCATTTTTATTTCAAGTTTATAACAATACTGATGAGGTCCTTATTGATAAACATTTTGTTATCTGTCTGATAACTTTTTTCTTTATACTCATGAATCACTTCAAAAGACCAGATCAAACTGTTTAAAATATTTTTATTTATTTTATCAAATGTAAAAGGGTGTATCTGGTAATCAGTGCTTTCTAATTAATTCCCCTTTGCACGTTTATAAGTAAGTTGAAATTTTCAAATAAAGGCTGTGTCTGGCTTTTTATAAATAAAACAAAAATATTTATGTAAATTATGTTACATATCTCCTGAAGCTGCCATATGGGTGGAAAATGGGTCTTCAAGTCAACCAAGGAAAGACCAAATACATGGTTGCTTACCCTCTAACGCCACCACCCCTACTCTTAGGTTGGAAGGATACACCTTTGAAAGTGTGAATAGTTTTGTGTATCTAGGTTCCCTAGTGTGTGGAGACAATATGTCCTGTCAGGAGATTCAGAGACGAATAACGACAGCAAACAGGTGCTATTTTGGTCTAGCCAAAATACTAAGAAGTCATTTGCTGGCAAGAAGATCTAAGATCGCTCTGTACAAATCTTTAATTAGACCTGTACTGACATACGCCTCAGAGCCATGGCCCTTATTACGGACAGATGCCATCAGCTTGCAGATTTTTGAGCGAAAAATTCTGAGAATAATGTTTGGACCTGTAAGGGATGATGTCCAGTACAGGCAGAGACATAATGCATAGTTGTACCAGATTTATCGGGAGCGAGATATGGTACAATTTATAAGGATCTCAAGGCTACAATGGGCGGAGCATGTTACAAGAATGGACGGGGACAAACCTATCAAGAGGCTGCTCTTTGGGTATGTGGATGGGAGAAGGAGAGGACAGCCAAGACTGAGATGGGTAGATAAAAAAAAGAGGTCGAAGCCGACGCAAAGAAGCTCATCAACACCACAGCTTGGCAGACCCTGGCGCAAGACAGAGATGAGTGGAGGCGTTGTCTTGATGCGGCGAATGATGATCTCCTGAAGTTAAATATTAAAATGGATAAATTGTCCAGGAAAGCCAGTGACTGACTGAAAAAGATTTTAATAAAATTTGGTAGATATCCCAAATGTGTTCTTGATATTATGCCCAAATCTGTCAAAAGTATTTTCACCTCATAAGCAAGTTAATGGAATATTTGTTTTTTTTCAAGCAAAAATTTATATCTTATTATTGGAACAAAACTTTACTCTCCCATTAAAAAAAAAAAATGAAGGTCTTTATTTTGTTTGCTTTGTTAATTTATTTTCTGTATGGAAGTATTTTTCTGATTTTTAAAATTTTATTTTATTATTGGATCAAATAAATAATTTTTTATACTATGAATATTATATGCATTCTTCTAAATTGCTTATCTTGATTTGTTTATTTCCAGCCTCATTATAGTTATACTTAAGGATAATCCTTTGGAAAGGACAACAGATTTTCCTGAATTTTAAGTGAATGAAGATGGCCTACAGGAACACCAGCTTATTCACTTTTATAGGTCCAATGCCCTTTGTTCCTAGAACAACAGATGAAGGATCATTGGACCCAAATAATATAAGTCTTAATTTAAAAGAATCCTGTTTTTTTAGTTATTATTTGCCTCTGTTAGGGATTCTGTTTTTATTGTATATCATATCAAATTACATTATATTTATAGGTAAAGCTGAAATATTTCAAAAGAACATCATCGGGGTTAAAAGAGTACTCATAGTGACTGCTCATCCTGATGATGAATGCATGTTTTTTGGGCCAATGATCACCCATCTGAGTAGTGTTACTCCTGATGTATATTTAATATGTTTAAGTGAAGGTAATTATGAAGGACAGGGTAGTACAAGAAGCAAAGAATTGTGGATGAGCTGTCGTAAGCTTGGTCTCAGTGACGAAAACATTCGTTTATATAGACATGGGTTACTCCCTGATAATCCTAAAGTGTTATGGAGTCCTCTTGTCATAGGACATATTGTTCTTCAATTTGTAGAAACATTATGTATAGATACTTTGATTACTTTTGATGCCTATGGTGTCTCAGGTCATTCTAATCATTCCGCCATTTATAGGGCTTTTATGCACCTAACTGGCAAAAAATCTGTTCCTGATTACTGCAAGATTTATGTTTTGGAGAGCGTTAATATTCTTAGAAAATATTCTGTTTGGATTGATCTCCTCTTAAGTTACTTTACTTCCCAATATATTTATGTGACCTCTCCTGAAAAACGTAAAATGGTTCTGGAAGCCATGGCTCAACATTCTTCTCAGCTTCTGTGGTATCGAAAATTGTATTTATTATTTTCTCGTTATTGTTACATAAATACTTTAAGAAGTGTTAGCTGATGGTAATAATAGTCCTGCTGACTGATTATTTTATATTTAAAATTTGTACAATAGTTTGTTAAATCTCTCAATCATAACTTCTTTTTTTATTCTAGTCTTTTAGTATTGCTAGACTGACTGGTAGATAAATTAATATTTTACAACTAATTTATGTAATTATTTCAGTTCAGATCAATTTTAAAATATATATTACATTTCTCTATTCTCTCAAAATTAATATATGTAAAACTTTTGAGATTTTCTTACTTTTTATTGTTATTTGTGTGTGCCTATTGGCAATAAAAAATATTAACTGTTAACAATTATGATAATTATACTTAAGTAGGATGTTAATAATATATGAAATGTATGTGGTCACCATAAAATTATTGATCTTCATGTATGTTTTTTTTCCGATGTTATGATTTCAGATCTTTTATGTATTGTAATATTAACTTATCTTAATACTTTCAAAAACGTACAAAATCCTACTTCTTAGTATAGTTTATTGCTGTTCATATTAATGGTTAACATTTTCATGAAAGATTAATTAAGTAAAATTTTTATCTGAAATCAGGTAAATGTAGTCGTTAAGATTTTATCCTGCCCAAAATTAAAGTGGTTTTATATTTATATTAAAGCAAGTATGAATTTTGTAATGGGGTGTTTTAATTTATTTTTTAATATAGAAATGTTTATTATGGTAAATTATGATTTGTCAAATAAAACATTTCTTATAAAACATATTTTTTAATTACTTCTGTTTTTCCAGTTTCACATATAAGGGGTGGAGGAGCTAAGGTATTACAGTAACAGTTATATAATTTTATGAATATACATTTCAATGTTTAAAAACTTTTATAAAACCTAAAAAAAACTGGTAGCATACTTAAATGCCGACTTTAGTTCATATTCCTTGAATACTGAGCAATATTCTGTTTGAAAGACATTTTATACGCATTACCTCACTATAGCCACACTTAACCTGATCTTTCAAAAAATCACTTCTACCCTTGAGCTTCTCAGAATTGACTGAAAGAAGACAAAAGCAAGGGAGACCACTTTCAAAATGGTTTGGTGATTTCAGGGGTGTATCAAGGAGAAGCTATCAAAATAGAACCATAACTTCTTCATCCCCACCTCCAAAAAACATAAACTCTAATATATTTTAAAATAAATAGCATTGTCTTATAGTATAACTTCTGATTCTTTAGGGTCAATTATTAATAATTTGCTAGACATTTCCCACTCTGAATTCAGCTGTTCAGGGAGTTTCCCTTTAACATTCCACTTCTGCTCTTGTTTCATGATGACAACATACTTAATAATATTTATTGAGTAGACTGAAATTACGCCTTTGATTTATAAATATATTGATTAATTTTTAAACTTATTCATCCTCCAAGGCGTCAAACCTTAATAATTTGCAATAAATATTTATGAGGGAGTATGGGAAAGGGAATAAACCTTCACTAGCGAGGCATTCAACTTCAGCAAGCCATCTGGCTGTTGACATATAAATACCACTTACAATTGGAAGGTACCTGTGGAAAAGGTTACAAATATAAGGTTTCAAAATGACAGAAATTAGCTCACAATTAAAAGAAATTCTTGAGAAGCTAAACCAATTGGATACGTTGGAAACAAAGATAACAAATATGGAAATGAAATTAGAGAACAATTTAGAAAATTTGAAAAGTGAGGTATCAACCCTGAAAGAAGACTATAATCTTTTCAAAAAGAAAGAAAGCGAGAGAGGAAGGAGAAATAACCTAATAATTTTTGGTTTGCAAATAACAACTTCTCATGATATAATTGAGGCTTTCATAGAAATATGTAAGACAATTGGTATTGAGGCTAGAAAGTATGATGTAAATTTTGTACATATTTTAAATCACAAAGAAAAATCTACTCCCATCCGTATTGGTCTAACATCTGCAGCTTTAAGAAATGACATACTTAAAAAGAAGAAACTCTTGAATGGGAAAGAAGAATATAATGGAATTAGGATAAAGGAGGACTTGCCCTATGAAATTAGAATGGTTAGGAAGAAGCTATTTCCATACTTACTGAATTTTAAGAAAAGTGGTCAAAAGGTAATAATGAAATGGGACAAACTTTTGTTAAATGGAAAGCTCATGTCTTTAGAAGAGTTGCAAACACAAGATAGTACAAGAAGCAAACGAAATAGGGCAAATGAGAGTTCACCAGAGGAAGGTCAAGGAACCCCTACAACAAAGACACCAGGACGGAAATTATTCAAACCCAGCAAACTAGGAAAAACCAGTAATAGAAGTAACAGTTTAGAGAGATATTACCCTAAAGTTACCCAGGCAGAAGACAAAAACACATCTGGAAATAGCTCTAGATCACCAGATCCCTTAAAGCCATAGCAATCGCAGAAGTCTAGAGCCCCAAGGAATGACCAGGACCTAATACGGATATGCTCAATAAATACTAGGACCATGTTGAGTGAGGAATCATTAGTGGAGTTTGAAGAGGCAGTGCAAGAAATAGAATGGGAAGTGATAGGACTGTCAGAAATAAGGCGTAAGCATGCAGCCATACTTGAAAGGAAATCAGGAAACATTCTTGTTCATACAGGTGCCGAAGAAGGGCAATATGGGACTGGATTCTATATCTGTCAGAAATACAATAAAAATATACTTGATTTTATTGAAGTAAACTGTCGTATAGGTGTACTTGTATTGAAAATATCATGCAGTAAGTCCTTAACTATAATTCAAGTTCATGCCCCAACGATGGATTCCTCTCAAGAGGAAAAATGTAAATTTTATGATAAATTAGAGGAAACAGTTATGGATATGAAGAGAAAGAATAATTGCATTGTTGTGATGGGAGATTTCAACGGTCGCATAGGTCAGAGGCTGAATGGGGAAGAAGCGATTATGGGCAAAAGTAACTTTGGCACAAGAAATGAAGGAGGTATCCGTCTAGTAAATTTTGCCTTTGCGCATAATCTGTGTATTTGTAATACTTTTTTCAAAAATAAAACTAAGAATAAATGGACTTGGCTTTCCCCTAAAGGTCAAAAATTTGAATTAGACTATTTCATGACCAATAGAATAGGCCTAGTAAAAAATTTAGAAATAAAAGATTTTAATTTTAATACCGACCACCGCATGATTAAAGCAGAACTTAAGTTAGGAAAATTTAAAAAACAAAGACCATTCAAAATAGCAAACAGATTCCCTGTTTTGAGAAATATACAACAAATAGAAAAATTTCAGGATAACTTCAGTAAAAGACTGAAACAAGATAATCACGAAAAAAGTAAAAATGTGCAACAAGTATATAACAACTTAGTATCAACTTTAAATGAATCATTAGGGGCAGGAAGTGCAGATGATAAAAGTAAAAATATAGCATCAAAACTTACAACAGAAACTATTGATCTCCTCAGGACTAGAGCAGAAAGGAAGAAGGAAGAATCATCAACCCAGGTAGAAATATCAATTTTAAATAAAGAAATCAGGAAACTGATCAACAGGGATCTTGAGAACTATAAAACTAATGTTATTAATGATATTCTTACCAGCAACAGATCTACAAAAAAGATGCATAAAGAACTAGCTTCTGGAAAACTTTGGATGCATTCATTAAAAGATTCTAAAAAAGAGAAAATAACAAATAGAAAAGAAATGTTAGATGTGGCCACAGAATATTTTAAAAGGTTGTATAGCAGCCCTCAGGAAGCCCAGACTGATTTGGGAACCCAAGGAGGTGAAGGAGAAGAACCAGTTCCACCAGTGCTCCTTTCAGAAGTATCTAAGGCAATAAAAGAATTAAAGAAAAATAAATGCCCAGGACCAGATGGATTAAGAAATGAAATAATTCAAGCAGGAGCAGAACCACTGGCAAAAGAGCTTGTTAATCTTTTTAACCTTATACTGGAGCAAGAAAAAATTCCAGACCAATGGAAAGAAGCAAAAATTATATTACTCCATAAAAAAGGGAACAAAGACTGCTTGGACAACTATCGGCCTGTTTCACTATGTTCAGCCATGGGAAAACTATTTACTTCTATATTAAAGCAACGATTAACAAAAAAAATAATGGAATTTATTTCAGCAGAGCAAGCAGGCTTCAGAACGGGCTACTCTGTTACAGACCATCTGCAGGCATTAAACCAGGTGATTGAGAAGTCTAAAGAATATGATTTTACTTTATACTTATGCTTCCTGGATTTCAGAAAAGCATTTGATGGACTGCTCCACACAGGAATATTCAAAGCTCTAAAGAGGATAGGAATTGAAGGAAAATATATAAGAATTATAAAAGAATTGTATACAGGCATGGAAGCTTACATTGAATCAGAGCGACAAGGGGCAAAATTTCCTGTGGGGAAAGGAGTAAGACAAGGCGACCCTCTCTCTCCGTTATTGTTCATACTAGTTCTGGAACTTGTTTTCTGGTACCAGAATTGGGAGGGTTTGGGTATAAACATAGATGGGATAAGGCTATCCAATTTAAGGTTTGCAGATGACGTTGTCCTCATTGCCAGGTCAGTGGGCGAGCTGGAGACGATGCTTCAGGGACTTATAAATTTATGTGCAGATATAGGTTTATTCCCAAACTACAATAAAACTTTTATTATGACGAATAGTGACAAGAAACCAGTACAAATTGGAAATAACAATCTGTTATATGTTGAAGAGTATGTTTATCTGGGTCAACTTGTCTCCTTCAGTAATAGAACAGCAAAGGAGCTCCAGAGAAGGACAGCGCTTGGCTGGAATAAATATTGGACTTTAAAAGCAGTAATGAAGGGCAACTTCCCCATACATATGAAAAAAATAATATTTGATAGTTGTATACTACCAGTTGTCACCTATGGGTGCCAGACATGGTCATTGACAAAAGGAATGGAGAAGAAGATTCAAGTTTGGCAAAATTCAATTTCTAGGAGCATCTTAAATATAAGGAAAAGAGACCGTATAAGAATAACGGACATTAGAAGAAAAATAAATCTTAAAGAAGCCACAGTCCATGCAAAAGAACTAAAATGGAAATGGGCAGGACATTTGCAGCGATGTGGTGATGACAGATGGTCCTTAAGATGCACAAACTGGACACCCTATGATAAAAAAAGGAAGAAAGGGAGACAACTGAAACGATGGAGTGATGACCTGAGGGAAAGGGCTGGACCACTCTGGAGGAAATTAGCAAGAGATAGAGAACTATGGAAAGAAAAATGGAAAGACACGAATCCCGCTTCCCAGTAATAAAATGGTCTCCTGGGATGTGTAGACCACTACTCCCCTCACAGGGAAGGCCTGCATGAACAGAGAATAAAGGAAAATAGACTTTTCTGTACATTTTGTATAAATATATTGTAAATATTAAAACTATTGTAAATATTCTTGCTAATTATTTGGTATGTCATGCAATAAAGGCTATTCATTCATTCATTCATTCATTCATTCATTCATGGGAAAGTTAATATCTTTAAATCTATGTGATAGCGTTGTCTAATGCAGTCCCATGAGAGTAACTGGTACAGTTATAGTATTCTTTCTCTAAACTCTCATAAATTATTATATTTCTGGGGCGACCTGTGGTCTAGTGGTTAGCCCAAGATCGCGGGTTCGTAGCCCGGCAGGTGACCCAAGGATTTTTTAAAGGGAGTAAAAAATCCTTAGTTACGCCGTCCTTCGGAAGGGACGTTAAACGGAGGTCTCGAGCCTGTACGATATCAGGAACTCGTTATAAATCCCTATCTTAATTAAACCTGGATAGGCAAAAGTTAGAGCTCCCAATGCAACATCGTCCGATTAGCTATTGCAGCAAAAAGTGACGTTAAATGAAGAAACAAACATTATTTTTCTTAAAAAAACATATAAACTGAGGTATCTTGAAAAAATAGGTTGCAATGTTTTAAATATTTTATTGTTACCATGAAATTCCGTTTAAGTAAAAGATTTAAAAAATAGTAAATATATACCACTTCAAGATATGGTGTATAGGAGGGGCACTAGATGTCTGAAACTTTTGTTGTTGTATTTTTTGTGAGGATGTATATATAGGTAAGTAGACAGACTTTATCTCTAAGGAGCACTTTTACACATTAGCTGGGCAAAAAGAAAAAGAGAAAAAAAAATATTAAGATCATTAAATATTTATTATACACTTGCATGGCGCTGAAAGTTGGATACTAACGAGTATATTAGAGAGCAAAGTCATGGCTGCAGATATGAAATTTCTTCGAAGGATTAAAATGAAGACATAACGTAATAAAAAAATTAGAGAGGAACTTAGGGCCACCTCGATGAAGAAAATCCTAGAGCCACGGCGATTAAAATGGTTTAGCCATGTACTCAGAATAGAAGAGCAAAGGGACCCGCAGAAACGGCGAAATACATCCCCGAGAATTGAAGACCAGGAGGACGCCCAAGAATGTCGTACCTAGAGATTGTTTTTCGTGCAGAAAAAAAAGTCAAAAACATATGAGAAGTTCGAAACCTTCCTAGAACCAGAGTAAAATGGCAAGACGCTCCTTTACGTCGAGAGCCACATAAGGGTGTTGTCAAAGAAGAATGAGGTTTTATATGCATGCAACATTTTACATCAATTAAAATTCTTAGAGATTGGCCGTTCCCAATATAGAAATAGGCAAACACAGTTTCAGTTTAATGGTATGCTAAAATTCAATTTACTAATACTAATCTCGTCCATTTAGTAACGTTAAAATAAACGAATTTACAATTTTTTTCTTTTTTCTCTGGTTGTAAGAAAGTTTGGTATCATTTCCGTAAGTTGTCACCCAGAAATGAACGTTTATACATACATTTCCAAGTGTAGATGATTATTTAATCAAAATAGTATGTGGAAGTGTAAACTATAATCCATACCATAATCTTTAATCTAAATACAGTCAGTAATTGTTACTGCACAGAGTCAGTAATAAAATATTTTTTATTTTCGAGAATGAAAAGTTAAAACTTGATATGACTTGACTAAAAGCGACAACCGATACCAATATTTAATAAAAACATCGAAAAAATTAGAAAATATACTTTTTTAAATAATATATTTAAAGATTTATCCGGGAAAATTGATATTAAATAAATTAAATCTAGCTGGTACAAATTTAGTATTGGCGATATTATTATTTATAATGGAGGATGGAAATAGTTGGGGGTGCAATCAAAATAAACACCAAATGAGTGAGGACTTATTTGGTGTTTATTTTGACTGCACTCCCCAAGTATTTCCATCTTCCATTAGATCTTCCAGTCAACTATTTTCCTCTCTAATAGTATTTATAACTGCATCAGTTAATAATAATCACATGCAGATCGACAAGTGTCAATCAGTAAAATAGGACGTAGAACTAAAAATAGTACCCATGAAAATTGAAGGCATCGTTTAATATCCCAGTGATATTGATTATTAAGTACTAATTGCATCAAAATCTGTCCTTTAATCCAAGTTTTGTGGTCTCCTTATATTTACAAATTGTGATAGAGGTCACGTCAAATGGCTTTTTTCGATATTTTATCATCGAAAAAATAAATTAACTGAATGTTCATTCGTTTTAATTATTAAAATGGTGGGTTTTTCTTATAACCAGAATGTTAACAGCCGTTTTCCGGGAACTTTCTTAGATGAAAATGTAGGTTAAGGTAAAAGTCACTCACATTGTTTTAGTTAGTGTTCATAATTTTTTTAAAAAAGGAGCCTTAATAATTAAATTAGTTATTTTAATAACTAACAACAAATAGAAACATGAAGTAATAATCTGTATTCCTGCGGCCACTCCGGTGACGTGAAACTGAAGTTCTATTGAATATTGTTTCATCTATCTGGTTATTTATTTATGGTCTAAATAAATTTTAACAGTGAATTCATTTTAATTTATTAATTTATCATTTTATTTTTTAATTAAGCAAACCAAAATGCACCTTTGTGTGTCCGGGTGTGAGCGGTATGGCAATGAAAAACAAGCTCATTTATTTATTCGGTAACAAGGGAGGGTGCATACTCAACACCATTAGTAGGTCTTTAGAGCCATAGGTAAAAAAAAAGGAAGGATTTAAGGGATAAACATAGAAATCGGATCAACAAAAATTATTGCTCAAAATAAGAAACTTATATTGGTAAATACGAAAATAATTTGTAAACATTTTGGGGACAGGGAATATATATCTTTGTCCCCTGCTATTACGCTCGCGATCATTTTTCTTCTTCTTTTTTTTACAATCTGCGACATAGTTTAGTCTAGTTCAGTTATATCAATAACATTCCAGACTCGAGGGAAAAATCATTAATGAAAACATAATATGTATTAACCTAAATAAATCTTGGAATACCAACATCAAGCTCATTTCTTCAGCTAGATTTGCTGACTGATGTCAAGTGGACAAAAATGCTTTTATACGATGATTTTCATAACAGAATAATTTATTTTCAAATTGTCTTAGCAAAAATTCAGTATGTATTTAAATTAAATTACTTGCTAATCTTTAAATTAAAAAATGTTATTGTTAAAAAAATTTAGACTGTTAAAAGGATAGAAGTGGACTTTCAAAAGACCATTAGTAAGGGAAAAAACACATTTTTAAGCTTGGAAATATTTCTATCGATAAGCGACTATTGAGTAACTCATGATAGAGGAAGACAATATTTTATCACTAACTAAACACTATTAATGCTACCTAAAATATTTCTGGAAATGTTGAAAACTAGATAAATTTGTTTGTGGTATTGAGAATAATTATAATGTTTATTTATTTAAAATATATAAATACAACAATCAAGTCAAGCACGTTGTTGATTAGTTTTCATTATATATTTACCATGACCTTGTAAGAGCAGACATTTTAGTTTTCTATATCTAGAATTTTAATAAACTGCGTATATTAAATACAATAATATATATCGTTGTATCCCATCATAGAACACTAATTTTTTTTTCTACTTTCACCTTTCTGTAATTTTAATTTTCATCCAATCAATTAAAAATAATTACGATGCAACATTAAATATATAAAATAAATATAAAGTGAGTTTCCGAAAAACTCCAGCTTCTCATATGAAGTACCACTTATATTTACAACCTAAAAGATTGCTTATTTTCTAAAATTAGTCTTTAATGCTAGCAATAATTTTAAAAAACATGTTTTAAAAATTATTTAACATTTTCACGAATTATGTAATGCGAAAATATATCGAATCGGCCACTAAGTCCTTCCAGTTTCTCTTTTTATAATATACATATTTTAATCTTAACACACTGGCAGTTGTCCAACATGGAATACTATAATCCCCCGGACTTTGTTGGCTAAACCTCATATCCGCTGAGCTCCTTCCCCTATCTCAAAGAAATATATTTACGATTTTTCCTTCAAGCATGTACGGAAAAATAATGCAAAACTGTGGTAATAGATTAAATCTAAATTTTATTTTATTTTTCAACGTATACTTCAACTAGCGACCCACCCCAAATATTTCTTTATACATATACGAATTTATTATCTTGCACGTAAGATAATTGCACGGGATTAGGCAAGCAGCGTCTTCGATGAAAACCCATCGATGTTCCAACCCATTTACACAAAACCTCGACAAATTATAAACCTAAACCTTCATGGTGAATCACTATTGGTGAAAACCGCTTGAAAATCCGTCCAGTAGTTATTGAGTTTACCGCGAACAAACGCGGCCGAGGACTTTCCTATAAATAGATATAGATTTTCAGGTCATTTGTAATTCAGTAATTCATTCTTAGAATTGATAAAAAATAAGAAAAACATTAAGTCACATAAATCCTGTTTTATATTATGTATAAAAGTAACCTGCTTGATTGATATTGTTTGAATTTCTCGTTCAGGAAGTAAAAATACTCGTACATCTAATTCTAATGTGCGTTTGCAATATGTCCGTTTCGGATATAATAGATTTTTAAAACGGCAAAGCTTCGGCATAACTAATGAATATAACAGTCACGTAGAGATGCTTAAATATGCAGGGCGTATGACATCGCATTTATTGACTTGTTTTCGATACCTTGACTTCAGAAATCAGGCCGAAGCAATGATCTGCATCAGTAATTGTGTCATTTTACAGAAAAAAAGAAATTAGGATACTCTAATTACCGAGGGATCCCTATATTGGTAGAAATTTATTAAAAGCATAAAGCTCTACTAACTGTCCACTCTCAGTTGCATTAGGAAGTTATGGTCATAAGATGTACCTCTGCCGTAGTCCCGATCATTAAAAAAAGACGAAAAGACCCCAGAGCGAACAATCCCTGGTACTATCCATTCCATATTATCCATTGGTTTATGTATATATCAAAAGGCAAGCAGTTTTCGTCATACAGATGACTTGAAACGATTAAACCAAAAGGTATTTTAAGAATTATTTCTGATGATGCAAATTAGGTTTGAATTGGGCAAATAGTTAATGATTTATGGGCTTTTATATGAACATTAAAAAACAAAATTGAAGGGTAGACGGCAAAGCTTTTAGGGGAAAAATATTTTAATGTTCTGCCGAAATAATTGGAATTTTGCTTTTTTTCGATGCACCAAAATCGAATAAAAGTTTTAGAGAGGAAATAGTTGCCTGGAAGAACTAATGGAGGATGGAAATTGTTGGGGGGGGGGTGCAGTCAAAATATACACACAAATAAGTGGAAACTATTTTTTATTTGTACCGACGTTTCGACGTTTACTTTGTAGGTCTATGTTTAGGGCCAATAGGAGTGGCTGCTCAGTGAAATATTAATAGTTTTGAATAAATAGATTCTGTTAATACACTCACTGCTTGGATGAATACTGTTTTCATTCCATTATACCCTCCAAATCGCTCAGAAATTCTATCACTTCATTTGGAAAATTGCGCTTTTGGATCGCTATATACCAACTCCAGCACCGTGTGATATGTGGCGGTTGTATATCCTTAATTTTAACACACAGTTACGGCAATATGGCTCCCACGTCTTTGTTTGAGGCTGAAAAGGAAGATAAAAGCCAGCTATCCATGCTGTGATGGAGGGAATATTTTATTTCAAACAAAAAAAAATACGGTCTTTGTTGTTTGATCAGAATTGTGTAAAGACCGCCACCTGGAATGGGGCATACAAGAAAATGTTTGGTAAGTACGTTAGTCTGACAGCCGAGTAATATCGATAAAGAAGGAAGCATGTAAAGATTCAAAGACAGTAGATAAGGAACAAATAAAGGTAAAACTTTAAGGAAGTAGTAGAATTTATACGTTTTGGGTCCACAAGTTTTCTTCCAAAAACTATTCCCATTGCATCATTAGATGGTAAGGATATTGCCCTCCCAATATACAAAAAGGTGACATGACGGGTTAGGGATATTATCCAGGCACCTCACTCCTATGAAGTGCTTATATAATCTTGTCGATAATATCTTTTAAAAATTATAGTACCATTTGCTGAGAGACTGGCGAATTTGCACCAGGTTGGTTTCAGGATTGGCCATTGTTCCTCTCTTGAATGATGTTATAGAAGAGCCTCACGAATCATTTTTCAGCTAGGTGATGGGAGCTAACCATAATGTCGAAAACGTGGCAAAGAGAAAATCTATCATACCTTATCCATATACTGATCCAGCCTCCGAGAATGACAATGTGAACCATGAGATGTCTTGCGTGAATTGTTGAAGATATTTTCAAAGAATTCGAGACACAGGGGACATTGTCATCACTGTTTCTGAACATAAAAAGAAATGAGCATGAGGAAATCCCTGTTTTGTGTGATCATCTAAAAAGGACAGGTCGAACTAATGGAATGACGAATCGAAAGATTAATAACGTAGGTAGAGATTAAAATTTTAAACTTACATAGGGAGCGGAAATCATGCTTAGTACGCAGCCCTTATTTTGATATTTCTATCGATGTTAAAAATTTTATTTTTGTTTAAAATTATCGAAGATTAAATTTTTTTTAATGTATACTTCAAACAAACTGTGCGCATTCTATGTAGTGATTAGTGTTAAAACCCTCTATCGCCATGGTCACGGGCTCGAAACCCGGTAGGTTCAAAACAATCTTTAGTTATGCCATCATTCGGAAGGGACGTAAAATGACGAGCCCGAGCCTTTGCAGTGTCAGGTACTCTTTAAAGATCCCTATCCTAACTATACTTGGATAATTAAAACTAAGGACTCCCACATCGCCCCATTAGCCATAGCAGTATAAAGTGAAGTTAAATGAATAAATAACATTAGTCAAACCTAAAGTCATCTGTGAGATAGAAACGCTGTCAATTACCAAATATGTCTCAAGAAAAATAAATTTCTACAATGGATTCTAGACCCTTAATGCCTGCATTCTATGAATGGACTTGAAAAGCATAACGAAAAGAATCTTCAACTTTTGCCGCAACGAGAAAACCATGACCAAACGACAGAATTTGTAAGAAAGTGAGGACAGTATGACCTCGATGTAAACAGTATGATCGCGGGTTCATAGTCTGGCAGGTAGCCTTAGTTATGCCGTCCTTCGGGAGGGATGTAAAATGGGGGTCCCCCGCCAGTACGATGCCAGGTACTCTTTAAAGATCTCAATCCTAATTATACCTGGATAGGCAAAATTCGGCACTCCTACTGTAGAACTGTTGCACTGTAGCACTGTCCGATTGGCCATAGCAGCATAAAGTGACGATAAATTAATAAACTACAATATGACCTCAATGGATGAAAAAATGCAGCATGTACAAGAAAACATTGATCTATTGTACCACAAAGTGGATTAAATAAATTATATTTGAAAAATTGTAACATTAGGTTTAATTATAAAAATTAATAGATAATACATACTTGCATAAATTTAGATTTACCATCATAGCAGCTAAATGGATTGCAGTTCTTCCGTCTCGAGATTTCTTTACCTATCTGTCTCCACCTAATTGCCTGCCTTAATTTTACTTGGATAGGCAAAATTTAGTAATCATACTTATGCTTCGTCTGATTAGCTATAGCAGCATAAAGTGGCGTTAAATAAATAAACTAACTCTTTAAATCAGCGTATATATTTTATTTTGATAATAAAATAGGTTTATTCTTCATTATTAACTTTGATTCCCCATGGTTCGAACTATTCAATCAGTAATATTTACTCATAGATATTTGCTAAGTTGATGCTCAGAGATTAATTAAAGCATTTTCAAAAATACAAAAAAAAAATAAATACAAATCAACAGATTCCCAGGGGCCAGTGGCTCGAGATTTGGGATATGATAGGTTATCTTACCTGTTAAGCTTGACCAATGAGCATGCGCAGGGTTTGTAATCTAGAAGTTGCAGTCTTCGGCTGTCGGTTGTCAGGAGTTCCGAACTTAATCCTTGTTCGGTTTCCCAGTAGTTTTAGTTTTATGATAATGTCTCAGGTACTAATTTATAGTGAAAGTGTTGGTTTCTCCAGGAGGCAAGTGAAAAATGGTCAACTATAAACGGCTACTTTCAGCGCCCGCCCATAATACATCTCAAAACTATGAATGTTGAGGGAGAGAGTAATAAAGCTGGCCAATTGGAGATTTTGATACCTGATAATCTATGATCTCAAAATGCTTCAAATAGGCAGTGAACGTCGGAAATCTCTCCTATTTGAGCAATAAGTTCCTCACAAAATACTGCCAGAATGTCTAGCTCAAAAACTCTGTTAGGCGTTCAACTGAAAACATTTGAAGTCCCCTCTTTTATGGTAGAAGGGGAGAAATTTATAAAATGGGATGAGGTAAGTTATTAACTTTATTATTGAAATGAACAATTGTTAAATCTTAACTCCATGTTTCATTTTCATCTGTTTCCCTTGATTATTACCTACCTGTTGAAGCTTAAATAAGATTCTAAAGCAGTATTCTCCCAGCTATTTATTCATTTTCAGTTGAATTAACATTATGAATTTTATCCATATTGGTATTTGAAATATAGGATACTTGTAAAGATCTAACTAGAGCCTATTTTCGTTGTCAAAAATACAGGGAAAATGTTTTTTTTCTTCAGTTTTTTTAACTGAAGAGACAAACATGTTTTTAGTAATAATTAGTAGATTAATTTTTATATTTCACCCATTTCCTCTGACTGAACCCCTATCCCCTGTTAATTTTATGTTTAAAATTCTATCTCATGCCTTCGAGTGTCCCTGAATATCCTCTATGAATTCAAATGCTTGCTAGTTGTGTGGTCTGTTATTTTTTAATTGTCTTTGTATTTATACTCTCAAAAAGAAACATAATTATCTTAATATTATTTTCATTTAATTTTTGACACTCACTGTCACTGGACACAGTGAATTTACTAGAATAATGTTTTTGTCATATTTTTAAACCTTTAAATTAATTTGTTTTTTATTTTTCCTTATTCAGCTAAATTTTAACATATTTGTTAATGTTAAATGTTTTTATTAAAATAATTTGAATATTTAGGATTCAGGTGTTGGAACTCCAGTAACATTACGTGTTGATGAATATGGATTTTATCTCTATTGGGTTGACCAAAACAAAGTATGAATTTGTTTTAATTACTTTATGAAGTAATAAATGTATGTATTTTTTAAAAGTCAATTTTATTTATATTTTAAAATTTCAGGAAATGGATTTGCTTGACATTGCTACTATCAGAGATTCCAGAACTGGGAAGCAAGCAAAAACTCCAAAAGTATGTTTTCATTTATTTATAATATTATAAATGATATAATATTGTTATAGAAATGTTTTAAAATGTAATTTGAATAAATTATTATTGATATTTATTTTTTCTGAAACAATTAAAATTTATCTGGAAACATTATTTTTTTATTTTTTTATTTAAGAATTAGAAATGTCGTTTACTTGGAATTTGGGGTTTAGTATCCAACTGGAAAGGGACATAGAACAAAAGATACAATTTAGTAGAGATAAGGAGTTTGCATAGAACAGGAAGTAGAGCTGTCACCTTTTGAAACTCTTGTTGGGCTTTCACCGTTTTGATCCTCAGTTTGATATGTAGGGATTTTCAAAACTGTGGGGGATTTTATTCCTGTTTTTTGTGGAAATGAATTTTATTTGTTTACAGTGATTTACTTATTTGGAAAAATAAAATATAACAATATATTTTTGTAAATATAGGTGAAATGATGAATTCCAACAAAAGATAAATATAAACTATATACATATAAAGTTTATATATGTACATATAACTATATACGTATAAAGTTTATATCCGTACATATAACTATATAAATTTATTACAAAATATTCTTCCTCTTATGGTCTCCAACCATATACCTTTTTTTTAAAATGTTTATGTTGCTTCTTTGCAGTTATGTCTTTGTTAAAATTTTAGGATCCAAAACTTCGCCATATTGTTACGATGGGTTCTCAAGATACACTGGAAGAGAAAACAGTGACACTTTGCCATGGATCTGATTTTGTTAATCTAACTTTTATCAACTTTTGTTGCACAAAAAAGGAAATTGCACAAGTAAATTCCTCTTTAATATGTAATATTTTGTATTTATTGTATTATTGATTTGTTTAGTTTAGTCACCTAGTTGTTATTTAAAAGTAATATATTTTTATTCTAATGTGTATATTTATGTTAAAAAATAAATCATTAGCATTTGAAAAGATTTTCATGAAAATAATTAACTGTCCCTTTTATCTTTTAATATAAAAGTATTTTAACTCCAAAAATGCATAATTTTTCGAAAAATTATTGAAACTGGAGAATGTTTTAAATAATAATAGTGGAATGAAATTAAGTGTTTAAAATTTCATACTAGTTAATGCCTTGTATTAGAACTTGAAATAAATTAAGAAATATGAAAATAGTAGTTAGTATAATAATTGACTGCCTTGGTTGAAGAATTATCTCCCTATATTTCATGATTTAGCTTCCTTTTTAGAAATAGATTAGTTTAAATGTGTATCTCTTTTCTCAGATCATTTCAAACAAGGATAACATGATTATTGCAAAATTTTATTTTTTATCCAAGATATACAATTTGATCTTTTTATTCTTCTTTTTTTATTGTCTTAGTTATTAATAATTTACAATAACATCTTGAATTTTAAAAATTAGCAATTGCGATCTGTGCTGTATTTATTATATAACTTTAGGAGGATTGAAAATTTAAAAACAGTTTTAATAATAAATAGTATAATTCTCAAATAATTTTGTATTCCTTGTTGAACATTGAAAGTAAAAAATTAATTATTTTTATTTATTGATTTTTCAACTTATCTGTTGACTACACATAGATAGATACAATTACTATGTGGTTTAAAGTAACATCAGTTCTAAATATTAGTTATTATTATTTTAATTGTTTTTATAAATGAAATTAATTAAAGGAAAGTTATAAATGTTGGGTTTTCTGAAAAATATGAATTGTTTTTTTTAAATGATGTTATATTTTGGGATGAAAACATTTCTTATTTATTTTTTTTTAATATTAAAAGATTTGGACAAAAAATAAAAGTTTAATATTTATATGGGTTAGCAAATGGGTGGGTGACTGTGAGTGTGTGTGTTTAAATATATTATAAATAAAAGCGTATAATCATAACATCTATGGCATAGATTAATTCCAGGCTACTGAATTTTTGTTATTTCATAATTGATCTTTTTTTTTATAAGGATATGAACTCTGGCCTCTTGTCTTGGTTTACTATCATTATATGTTGCTTCGGGTCAATGGTTATCATTCTTTTTATCTCTGGTATCAATATAAAAACCAAAATTTTATGTTTATTTTTTAACAATTATTTAATTTATGTTTCCATTAATTTAGTTTCTACAATACAAGTAATTTGATGAATGGTCTAAAGTGATATTTGTTATAAAACCATTAAAAATAATATGAGAATCCATTATTATGCTTGGTTGCTGTTATAATTCTAATTTCAGTTGACCAATCCAAAGCCAATTTTGTTTTTTAGAAATTGTAGATTTAGAAGTCAATTTTTAGCATTTGAATGAATATAAATGTATATGTTTCGTAGTGATTGAGAATTTAGAGCTGTCCTTTTTCCTATTATTCCTAGAACTATCACAAGTAAATGTAATGAACATTATAAAAAATTATAGTTTACAAATTTAGCATGCTTAAAAGTAAATACAATGACATCTCTGTTTTACATTCTTTATCTGCTCAAACAGTACCTGATTTATTTAAAGTAATCAGTAATTTCTTCAGAAATATACACACATTTTTACACCATGAGAATGGCAGTGAAAAACAATTATCTGATTTGTTGAAAACATATGATTTTCATAAACACCAATTAAACTACAAATCAGTGGCTCAAAAAAGAGATCCTAAATGAAATTAAAATAAAATAAAATCTATGTGTAATATATCCAGTATATTTAAATTATCGCTTATTGCTTATTAATAAATACTGCAATATATTAAAATTAGTAAGTTTTCTATTGGTACAATACAATTAACCAAAATGAATTTAGAGGCGACCAAAATGGAAATAATTATTAATGTCTTAAAATAAAAAAATTTCATGATTACAATACTTCCTCTACAAGTACAATACTTCGTACAAGGAAGTAAAAAAAGATGCGAATTAAAGATCACTTAAGCAGAAAATCAATAAAAGGTCAAGGATGAAATAAGTGAATTACATTAATAATTAATTTTTTATATTAAAAAAAAAAAGTTTGAGAAAATATTATTGATACAATCAGCTGGGTCAATTAGAGATCTGTTTTGACAACTGAAGGGAGAATCACTGATTTCTCAGAGTGAAGTTTCATTCTACTTTAGTTTGGTTGGAGTAAACACACACCACTGTGACATGATCAATCAAGTTTTTAGAAATAGTAATGAGATCTCGATTAGGAAAAAAAAAAGTTTTCATGGTTTGGAATTTACTTTATTACTTTATGATCGGAAAGTAATAATCACATCATTGTCATTATTATTATTTATTCATAATAATAAAAAAACATTGTAAAGATAAATACAAATAAATTATTAGGGCACAAACAGAAATGTACATGATACTCTACAAAGAAAAGCATTTTGAGATAAATGAAAAATACGAACTACGATAAAAAAAAATTTGGAAATAAATTTCTGTGCTGAACAGTTATTGCTCACTACAAAATTTTGATTAATATTTTAACTTCAAGAACTGTTTTAGATCATTTTTTCACAATGTTTTTTTTCCAGTTGGCACAATTGTCTATGCAGTTATTTGGACATGCTCATTCCGCAGACATCTATTGCTTGTGGGAGCATAGAAAGCTTGGTGGGTTACCCAAACCCACTATTGAAAATAATGTTTAAATAACCTACTCCTTTGGGACTAGTTTACCAGTGTAATTTCCACCGATGTATACATATGGTCTAGTAAAATGTCAAATTGGTTTTGATCCAAGGATTGTGCCTGTCCAGGGTCAGCAGGTGTACTGTCCTGAAGCAGATCATCCCTGGAACAGTACTCCGGGTGACTTTTTGACATCCTGGAAAACCACAAGGTTATTCCCGATTGAAGTACACGGGATAGGGTTATCACTCCTATTCCAATAGGTTAGGGGGCCTCTCATACCAGAGGGATGGGGGGTGCATGAAGAATCCCAAGCCCGAGTTTTGAAATCACAACCTGGGTTCATAAGCAGGTGCACTTTTGTAAGTTCATTAACCCGCTTTGCCACCGCGATCACCACAATAAAGAATGAACTTGAGCAAATTTGTTTTAATTCAAATATCCTTACTATCTTTGTTTATAAGAGCTTGTAGAAATTATTTTTGAAGCCACTGAATTTGAGAATAGTTCAATATTACTTTCACTCGATAATTTTTTTCTATCTTGGAAAATATTTCCAATTTTTTATCCTTTAGTAGTATATCAAAGGCTTTCATAGTTTGATGCTATCCAGTTTTTTATTGTTAGTAATCACGAAAGATGGTATTTTAATTAAAGGTATTTTAGAGGAAGACATCAGGAACATTTGGCAGTTAAGCCCAGTAATGCTATTCCAATGAGTATGAGAACTAGCTGATATTAAATTTAATTGCATTTTGATTGATATAACAACTTTAAAAATTAATTGTTTTTGAGAAAATATTTAAAAGTATTAAACCTCCAGGATTTTTGTTTTAACATACAGGGCTTATACCTACTTACCTTTCTACCAAAAATATATTTCAGTTTCCTACATCTTTTCTTTTTTTGAGGTAACATACACATCCATAGACACATTTTGTAATATTCGTTCATTTGGACTCAATAGAGGATATTGAAAACGCCAATTCAAAAATTTTCATGGGTGTAATGATTTTCTTTCTTATAATAATTTCTTTCATGTTTATAGATACGAGAAATTAAAAATGGTTTAAACACTGTTTATTTTTCATTACGTTTATTAATTCATAATCTGTTGTAAAAAACAAAGCTAATTTTTGTCTGAGTTAATTGTTTAAAAAGTCATGAATTGAAAATGATGCCTGTACCTAGGTTTTAATACCTTAATTTTATAAGTTTATAGTTACTATTCCAAAATTCTTATAGTAATATGTATTTAGCTACAGTAATATATAAAATATTTCATATTTATTCAAAGTTAAATATTAGTATTCAATATATAAACATTATTTCTCTTCAAAATTGATATTATAATTATGATTTTGATATTTTCAGCAATGGACTGAAGAATTATTGAAATTAGCGTATAGTTTATCTCAACTCAATAGTTCTGTTATGAAATTTTTACTTAAGGCTCATACAAAATTATGTTTAAGTGTTGACAAGTCATCAAAAATTCCTTTAAAAAAGTAAGTTATTTATTTTTCCATAATAAAACGTTTTCTTGTCTAAATGATTTAAAAATAACTGAATGAAGTATATATTCTATTATTGTCTGTACTTAAAATAAATATTTTATATTTTATTTTATATAACTTTACTTATTTTTGAACCAATTGAGCAAGTCATTTAAAGTTAACTAGAATATAAAAGAAGAATTAATTCAAATGATAATAAATGCTATAAAGAATTATTTGCTTCACCATTACCTTATATACTCATTAATATCTGTACCTCTATAATATTTTAAAATATTTGATCTGACAATGTTTTGGTTTTGTGAAATTCTAGTTGCTCGCTTTTTTTAATGTATTTTATTTTTAATCAATGTGTATATTTATGTACGTATTTTTTTTCTCTAGCATTGTGAAAATGTTTTCTCAAAATAAGGAAGACAGAAAGCGAGTAAAAAGTGCACTTGATAATGCTGGGTTACCTTCTGGCAAAGTATGATCACTTTAATTAACTTTATTATAATAATCTTCTACTTGTTTACTTTTAATCTTCCAAACTTAATAACAATTTGTTTTAGGATGATGCTTTATCACCCCAAAAATTTACATTTGAGGATTTTTTTTTATTTTACAAACATCTTACTCAAAGAAATGAAGTTGAAAAGATTTTTGATGAGATGTAAGTGCGTCTAAATTTTATGAAAACATCTTTTTACTCTCCATTTTCATAATTTTGTTTTACGATAGGCTAAAAATCATCATAAATTTACACTAATGTAATAGTGTTAAGATTTATTTTTTATTTTAAGCTGTGGTGGAGGCAAACGAAAAGGCATGACAGCTGCTCAACTGGTTGATTTTCTTAATTTGACTCAGCGAGATCCTCGTTTAAATGAAATTCTTCATCCATATGCTAACCTAAGTCGAGCTAAAGATATCATTGCAGAATATGAACCTTTAAAAAATAATGTCAATCGTGGCATTCTTGGTGTTGATGGTTTTTTGAGATACTTGATGTCTGAAGATAATCCTATAGTCTCTCCAGCTAGATCTGAACTTTGTGATGATATGGATCAGCCATTGTCTCATTATTTTATTAACTCATCTCATAATACTTACTTGACAGGTAATAATTTTTTTTTTCATCATGCTACTTTCTGTTAAAATAAAAATAAATTTATAATTAATCATCTTATAATAATGTTCATGAAGCATGGAGGCTAATTTCTTCATACCATCTATTTGTGTTATTAATTTAATCCTCCTTTTTTACCTCACAGTGCCAAATCATTATTATTATGTTATAAATGTATTTAATTGCTAGGATAATTGAAATTGGGGTAAGTGAATCATTCTGTTGTAAAAGTAAAACATCTTCAGAGTAAAGTTTACCTGTAAGGACTTTTAATGCTTTCTTTTTATGTATTCCAGAACCTTAAGTGATTAACTGAAATTTTCTTTTGAAAATTCAGTGATTTTTTTTTCCGTGTTGGCCTACCAAGAACCACCTCATTTCAACCGTCCTCTCGTAGCCTTGAACTTTGCCCAGTGTTCTTTCATATGATGTTGGTATTTCTCCTTTCTTTCCTCTGTCCATTTCTTCCCCATCATCAGCTTTGGTTTTTCATAAAATTACTGGTGGGGATTTAGTCTCATTCTGAGAATGATATTCTCACTCTTATTATTTTTGTTTAAAAAATCCATAATACATGTTTTAATTTGTATTTACTAAATTATTTGTTCATTTACTTCATTTTATCATTTGTTGGTTTATAACTTTGTTTAATTCTTCATGGATATTTCAGGTCACCAGCTCACTGGTAGATCATCAGTAGAAATCTACCGCCAGTGCCTGCTGGCCGGATGTAGATGTGTCGAGCTTGATTTTTGGAATGGAGGGCGTGCTGAGGAGCCTGTTATAGTTCATGGCTATACTTTTGTACCTGAAATCCCGGCTAAGGATGTAATAGAAGCTATTGCCGAGTCAGCTTTCAAAACTTCTGACTACCCAGTTGTTTTATCATTTGAGAACCATTGTAACCCAAGACAGCAGGCTAAGATCGCACAGTATTGCAGAGATATATTCGGTGATATGCTTCTCGATGCACCTCTTGATGCTCATAAGGTAATTAATTTAATGACATAAAGATTTGTTATCTTGTTTAAAAAATAAAATCTTTAAATAAATTTGATTTACAAAAAAAATTATTATTTAAGATGCAAATGCACTTAAGCAACTGAGGCATTTTTCTTATTTTCTGGTATTACCTGATTGTAATTATTCGAACATAGGCTCATAAATTCAATAATTTTGCATTTGGACTTTGTAACCTACATAACTTGCTCTGTGTCATATATACTGGGAGCATATTTCTAAAGTGATTTCATTAATATAAATTCAATTTTTGTACATCTGGCTTTATAACCACTTTTTGCAGCTGTTTATTTGGTAATTGCTTAGAATCATAAAAAAAAAAAAAAAGAAGAAAATCGATAGAGAAGAGCTCAATGTCAACAATTAAGAACCTTAGTAAGTAAGATTGCTGATGGAGCTTTAATTAGAAAATAATGTTCTATACAAACAAATAAAAATGTTTTGAGTATTCCATTACACTATACAATGGAATAACAAAACCCAAGATGGAAATATTATTTCTCAATCGTGGCGGACGGGTTTTTTAACCATCACTGGGTCTGCATGAGTGGCCACATAAAGAATGAAAGTCATTTTGAAACAACCACTAACCCTAACACTTATTTGTAGTATTCCAATGTATACTCTTTTTTTTATTTGTATTTAATGCCTTATCCTATTCTCGATAAAGCAAGTAGACTGCTTTATTCCTACATGTTACCAATCTATTCTAAACAAAATAGGAAGGTTTGGAACAAAATAAATGTGAACTCTGGACCCCCACAGCAGCAAATGTTTGCATTGGTATTAGTGGTTAGAATCATTCAGGCATTATAGCCCTTTTTGCCAAAATTTAAGGTCACTGCCATGTACTAACCAGATTGGGAGAATCAAGATTTATTTCTCAGGACAACCTTTTTAAGAATACATGATAGGTATTGACTGGCCTAAGTGGGAATCTAACTCAGGAACGTCTAAGCAAGCAGTATAAAACTCTTTTTCCAATATGCTAGGCTGTTATGTCTTGTTTGAAGGTCACTAAAGTACTTCCATGGCTTTTGGATTGAATACTCTCAGCCATGGCCTCTGGACAAGTATATACATTTATATTTTAATATACCAGTAATAAAATTAATGTATATGTATTTTTTTAATATTCCAGTCTCTGTCATACAACCTCACGGCATTTGGATAAACATGACACTGTAAAACACATCGAAAGGTGACACACGTGTAAGGCAACAACTATCATCTTGTAGCATGTGGCAAGGAGACTTATTTTTAATAGCTTAGTGTTCCTTTAATGGAAAGACTGTGTGCAGTTCGTACTGATGCCGCATGTTTCCTAGTCATATTTGCCTCATTGAAAATCGTGCCTTTAGTTGGATTAATAAACTTTTCAAATAAACTGATTCCTCGAAGCAATTGCTCATCGAGTCCTTTCTGATTAAAGCATGCCCCAGTGCATTCTCCTTACCCCAACTAAATGACTGGGAGCACGTAGGTCCTTTAGTATTTTCTACTGACTCTGCTCTCCGGTCATTCAGAGAAGCCTTTCTCACCTTTCCAGTATAACTATGAAAGATTTAAAACCTGAAGCAGATGAATATCTTTCCCTTGAAAAGTGAAATTTTAATTATGTAAAAAGGATAGTAAATATAATTTTTGTAAAAAAGCACCAAAGGACTATTGTTTATATTTTATACTTACGTATGACTAAAAACTAAATTTTCTTAAAATTTTAAAAATTTATTTTTCTTTTCAAATAAAAATATTTAAAAATGAATGTAGTTTATGTTAAAAGCACAAAGTGTTATTGCTTACTGCTTTATAAATTCAAAAATAATTCTACCATATTGATTGGGCCTAGGATTATGCTTTTATTGTTCTTAATTTTTTTAGCTGGTTAGGGGCACCTACAATTTTCGCAGATGTATTAAAACTGTGAACAGTCTTGAAGGTCACGTTCAACAGTTCAAGCAACTCAGTTGATTTCATAATATTGGCTTCAAAAATCATTGGAAATAGCATTGTTGGTGTGTCATTGGTCTTCTACATAAACTATTACCTGAATTTCATTATTTAATGTACCATTAAATTTACATTTTCAATATACATGACCATTAGCCTCTATTTCTTTCATTTTTAAGTTTAAGGAATCTCTCTAGTTGCAATTGAGCGACTTTACAGTTTTTTGGCATTTTATTTTTAATGACATTCAAGAGTATTTGTCTGATACACTGTCATTATCCATGACATTTATTTTTTATGTTCATAATATTTAATATTCTACTTATCGAAACATATTAAAAAAAAAATATTTTGAATTAATCATGAATTAGTTTGGAAGAAAAAAAATTAAAGTTTTGGAAAAAATTACCACCAGTACTTCTGTTAAGTAGTTTTCATTAAACTTTTTCAATAATCTCTCCATCTCTCTATTCATACTTCACTGTCGGTTACTATTCTAAGAATAATTGATCTTGAAGATGATATTATTATAGGCAATATTTCATTAAAACTTTTTACCAATCTCTGTCCTATTATATTTATATACTTTATTTTCATAAAATATTAATTTGGAAATTATTATTAAATAAATGATTCAATATTTTTATGGTTTTACTAATTTCTAGTGCTCTATTTTATTTTCATGTAAAGCTTGAGCCAGGCACACCACTTCCCCCACCATCCAGCTTAAAACGAAAAATAATCATCAAAAATAAAAAAAAGCATCATCACCACAAGATTGAACGTAGTGGAACAAGTGAAGGTAGTGAGCCACCTATAGTTGCTGGAAACGGAGACATACCACATGCCTTGCCACCCCGACAAAGTTCAAAGGAATTGAGTCCAGATAGAAATAATCCAGAAGAAAATGGTAATAGAAATAAATTAAATTATGGTTTTAAACTAAGTCTTTTGGATACATATATTACTAGTTGGATACATTATTACAGACATATAGCTGACTCAGTGATTGGTTGATTTGAATAAATATAAAAAACAAATGAAGACAATTGAATTAACTTTCAATTTTATTAATATTGAATTAGTTCATCTAGTTATTTTGAATTATTTAATATGAGTTTATTAATATTTATTATTAAATCACTTGAAATTCCAAATATAAATAGTACATCTATTCAAAAGATAACCATAACATTGCTGTCATAATAATTTAAATAATTGTAACTACAGAGGGATTCTTGAAAATTACTCATTATCAATTTGACCCAATCAGAATCCAGATTACACCTTGTACTATGCTGCACCATTAGGAAAATAAAAAAATAGTTATAAAGTTCAATTTGATGTATCTTTGCTGATAATAGTCTTTAATAACTGTCTGGATTTTGATGTGTACCTTATACAGATGCCAAGGAAGTTTAATTGAAATCCTTTTAGCCATTACGGCTCCATAATTGATCTATAGACTCATGTTTCACCTATTATGCAGCACAGAGTGATTTTGGATGCTGGAATCAAAGGACAAAATTCCATTTTTTAAGATGAAATAATTGAATTTTTGTACAATGTGAAGGGTCCATCACAGTTTTCTTGTCTTCATGTTATTTATGAATAAGTAATAAGTATAGTTGAAGCTTTTGATCTTTAGATTAGGCCTGAGCTTTTATATTTGACTATCAATAATATCTTATTTATTTTTTAGATGAGGAAGGTGAAGAGAGTTCAAGTGGTGAAGAAGATGAAAAGCCAGTAGGGACTGGTGAAAAAACTGATAAGCCAGGATCTGCAAAGGAAAGTGAAGCCGGTGCTGAAATTTCAGCCCTGGTCAATTATGTTCAACCTGTTCATTTTGTATCATTTGAAGTTGCTGAAAGTAAGAGTGCTTTTCATAAATAATATTTTTTTACTTTAGTTATGAATATAAAATAAATTAATAATGTTTTGTATAAAAACATACCAATTTATTTTTTACTAAGTACATTCCTTTCCTTGCTAATTATAGCTTAGTATTGTCATCAATTGCTTTACTCTCTCTTAACTTAAAGCTAGAAAAATTGTTATTATTTTAAGGTTCATTGTATAATAAATATTATATTCATAATTTTGTTTACAGAAAAAAACAGGTTTTATGAAATGTCATCATTTGATGAAAAGCAGGCAACCTTACTATTGAAAGAGAGGCCCATAGAATTTGTAAAGTATAACAAACAGCAATTAAGCCGTGTTTATCCTTCTGGTAAGCGTTTTGATTCATCCAACTTCATGCCGCAAGTTTTCTGGAATGCTGGTTGCCAGTTGGTCGCTTTGAACTATCAAACCCTTGGTAAGTAAATTTTTGTCAAAATATTTTAAAATATACTGTGAATGGATTTGTGCACAAAGCGTCCATCTTATAATTTTGAATATTATCCTTTATTTATTTATATTTTCTTATTTTAATATTTAGAAATGTAACGGCTAAACTTTCATTTAAAAGATCTAGTACATCTCCGTTGAGGTCCAGGACTTCCCTCTGCTGTTTGTTTGAGGCCCTTAGCTTTCCTAACCAATGGTTATTCAAAGTATCAGCTCTTTCTCTCGATTTTCCACCACCTTAACTTGCCAGTATCCACGGGTCATATGATTCAAAAAGGTTGATGGAAAGTTGGATATTCTGTAAAGATTAAACAATTATTTCATAAAGATGTAGAGGAGGGAAACACAGCAGACTTGAGGGTAGATTCAATAATGTGCAGAATTGAACTTGAGGGTAGATTCAATAATGTGCAGAATTAAATGCACTATCAGCCAATACTAAGAAAAAACCAACAAAAAAATGTACAAAAAATATTTTGTATAATTACATCATAAGTTACTTATGTTCGTAACAAAAAAAATAAATTTAAATGTTGTTCCTATCCAATTTTTTTTCAAATTGAAAATAATAAATGACAACTCCTACTTTTAAAAAGTAGCCTGCAATAGTTTCATTATATAATAGCTTATTTAGTTTTGTCACAACTCTAATAAAAAGTACAGTTCAAATTTGATTTTGAGCTACGTTCGATCATTGTGGGTCACCTGCAACTCGAGTGATTAATTTTTAAAGCCGGTCCAAAGTCAGTGTACGCCACCAGGCAACTAAATGAAGATAGCATTATAACTAGATATAATAAAATGTTTTCATTGTTGTACTTTCATATGATGTTATGTTTATACTTATATGATATAGCCGTTTTGTTGTGTCATGATCAGTGTACAGAATAGAACTCTAATCTCCGAACTTGGTGGCACAAAAATGTGGATAAAGCCCTCTGGGGGCTGTCCGCAGGGTGGTGTTCTATCACCCCTGCTCTGGTGTTTTGTGGCGGACTCACTTCTGTCAACAATCAACGGGGGAGGCTTCTATGCACGGGGTTATGCGGATGATGTAGCCATTCTAATGGGAGGCAAACATCACTGTGTAATCTCCAACTTACTCAAGACAGTAACGAACATTTTGTCGCGATGGTACTTGGACAATGGTCTGAGCATTAATCCGCGCAAGATAAATGTTCTGGCAATTACAAGAAAGCGGATCGTGGCAATAAGATTACCGACGTTCAATGGAATTCAGTTATGTTGGAATAACACAGTGAAATATCTAGGTGTGACGCTGGACAACAAGCTGAGCTGGAACCAACATGTGGTTAACAAACCCAACAGATGTCTCTGGGCCTGTAAAAGGGTAGTGGGGAATTCTTGGGGACTAAAGCCAAGAATGATCTATTGGCTGTACATCACAACCATTAGACCCATTGCAACCTAGGCTGGTAAAAGTGGATACAGACTTAAACTGGAGAAGCTACAGAGATTGGCCTGTCTAATGATGATGAGCGCTATGAGGACTACTTCGACTGCTACAATGGAATTGGTGCTAGGGCTCAGGCCATTGACATTGAACTTGAGTATCGAGCCGTGATCTCCATTTACAGGCTGCTCAAACAGAACGTAATCTCAGAGGTCTCGGTTTTATGCAGGTCGCGGGAATTGTTCACTAAGATTGAGGCAGATCGCATCTTGGCTATGTGGTCTGAATTCCAGATTTGGGACTCAATGTCACCTAAATACATGGTCAAAATTAATACATCTGACTGCAATGGCATCAACTGTTACATAGATGGATCTCTGACGGTCACTGGTGCCGGGGATCGGGTTTTCCAAATCTCGGGAAGGAACTTGGATCTCCCTGGGTAGATATTCTTCGGTATTTCAATTGGAAGTACTTGCCATAAATTACTGTGCACAGTCACTGCTGGATGAGCGGATATAACTTTCTACACAGACAGCCAAGGTACCATACCATTGACGCACTAAGTGGGCACAGCAGCAACTCACGGATTGTCTAGGACTGCTATTCAGCTCTGGAGAACAACAGGGTTAGCATAGAGTGGGTTCCTGGACACTCGGGCATCCCTGGCTATGAAGAAGCAGATAGACTACCCCGGTTGGGATCGGAAAACATCCCTTGCACTCCCGAAATGGTATGTGGCATCAGTCTCAGCTATGCTAAGCCTAGAATAAAGGATATCTACCTTACGAAGATGAACCATCACTGGTGCAGACAAGGAGGTCTAAGACACTCCAAACTATTTCTTGGCAGCTTCAATGAGGAGAGATGTAGAGCTCTTCTGGTTCTGGACAGGGAAGCAATTAAAACTATTTTAGCGGCATTCACAGGCACTGCACGGTGAGACTGGTTGGTGTCCCCACTTGCCGCTTCTGTCGGACACAGGGCGAAACACCCTATCATGTTATCTGCCAATGTGATAGGTTTGCTGGCCTAAGGTTTTCAATCTTTGGACAGGATAGTCACTAACCCTAAGTAGTGCGAATTAATCAGCCCAATAAGCATACACAAATTTGTGGGTCTAGCAAAACTGAGATTATAACGATCGCATTCAAATGGGGCACACAATAGTTCAACTATGGTCGCGATGCAATCTTATCCCCACACACAAAAAAAAAAAAAAAGAATATAAACATAGTGGAGAAAATGGTTGGGATTTAATCAATGAGTTGCAAATAAAAAAGTTTTTATTTGTGGACACATACAACTTAAATAATTAATTTTTAAATTTGGCCGAGAGGCACGCACCCTTACCTTACCAGTCTGAAGTCAAAGTTCGGTAAGGCAGGGGTATTATCAGCGTTCCTTTTGTAATTCGTCAGGGGTACTAATCCCATTAGCTACTCACATTGCCTTTTCAGATTGTTATTTATGTTTCAGATCTTGCAATGCAACTCAATCTTGGAATATTTGAATACAATCATAGATGTGGTTATCTTCTAAAACCTGAGTTCATGAGAAGACAAGACAGAAGGTTAGTTTCAGAATGTTTCCTTTATCACTTTTGGCATAAATATAGGTAAAATAGTATATCAAATTTTTAGGAAAGTTTCCAAACTAAAGGGTAAACTAATTAATACAACCTACCATCAGTGGTCTTTAAACTTAAACAATCGGCGTTCTTTGTGGCGTTGAAACGCTCCTGAAGTCACGATACCTTTCATGGCTGTTTACACTGAAATAGGATGAAAGTATCAAGGTAAAAAACATATAAAATCGAAAAGAAAATTTATTCTGGGACAAAATCCCTTAAGAATAACAGGTTCAATTATGACGAAAATGTTCTTGGCAGCCAATAAAAATTACTTTTATTCATAAATTTATTAAAACTGAGCGATTATCCCTTTTAACGGTGATAAGCTTCTTTAAAACCCTTATCACAACTGTAATAACCTGTAGCTTGCAAGAGAACAAGAGTCACAACAACTTCAATTTGAACGATGCTGATTGACGATACTAAGTAAAATATATGGTCTTTTGCTTAGTAATGTTGTATGGAAGATTTAAACTAACAGAAAAAACCGGTACTGGAGGTCTGGTTATATTACGAGTATAATATCAGATTAGATGCTCAAAAGAATATATTCAACCAGAAGACCCCAGTTTTGATAAGGCAACAGACAAAAGTCAATCAATTGGAGATCCATCCTGGCTATGCAGAGCTACCCTCCAAAAACCTGTTGTGAGTTACCAGCAACCAATAGAAGATGAATTTCTGACCAATTATATTACTTTTTTTAATTTAGAGCCCTAAAAAAAAGAAAAATGATTAAAAATAAATTTTCATAAGTCCAATATTTTTTCCTTTTCCTTACTATTTGCTAACTTAAGGATATTATAATCATTTTTAGAGTATTCAAATTTTATCTTGTTTAGATTTGACCCTTTTGCCGAGTCTACAGTTGATGGTATTATCGCTGGAACTGTTTCGATCCATGTCATTTCTGGACAGTTTCTCTCAGATAAAAGAACTGGAACTTATGTTGAAGTGGATATGTATGGACTACCGGCTGATACTGTTAGAAAGAAGTTTAAGACAAGAATCGCTCCCAATAATACCATAAATCCTGTTTACGATGAAGAACCATTTGTTTTTAAAAAGGTACTTCATAGAATACATAAATAGTTTATCCATTTTATTGCAACAAAACTAGTAGGAAAATTAGATTTTGATTTTACAGTAAATAATTTGGCTATTACTTAAAATATAAATAGATGCATGAAAGTATTTCCAATTCTTTTTAATTACTTCAGAACTTCAGAATGCCCTGCAATATTCTTCTCATGATTAAGTGTTTTTTTCTATCATAAAAATCATTAGACACGACCAACATTAGCATTATGCATGAGAGAACTTTTCTAGAAAAACTAAGCATACATTTCACTAAGTTGATTATAATTTTTACTGGAACAAAGAATTGAAATACAAAAAAATGTTTCCTGATTTATATTTTTGATTTCTCATTCTCTCAGGTGGTTCTACCAGAATTGGCTTGTATCAGAATTGCTGCTTATGAAGAAGGTGGAAAATTTATCGGGCATCGTGTAATACCTGTTGTGGGTCTATGTCCTGGGTAAGAATTAATTGTTACATTACATTACATACATTAAAATAAGTAGAAATGAACCAATCCTCATTACAGATGCTTTGAATATAATCAATTTAAAGTTTAATGGCCTTGGAAAAAATGTAAGTTTTCAAACAAGTTTATTTCTTTTTTCTGTTCATTAACCTAAAATATTTTATCCTAGGTTATTCTTATTCTATTCCATTTATTCTTCAATATAAAAACATTGTAATTTGTCACACTGGAAATGTTAAGGCTCTTTTTAAGAAAATAGGAAAGTTTCCTTTCATTTTCAATATTTTAAAACTAATTTTCCATCGAAGAAGATGCTGGAATCAAGAGATAGTTCTTTTCTGTTGAAAAAAAAAACACTAATCCTATTAAAAATCATATGTAACTCATTTTACATATTTTGTGGATTGTTTTTTTTTTTAAACTACATGTACATAGTAACCCCCAGTTATCGTTTGTTGTTTATGCTACTATTGCTAATCAGACGAAGTAACCAATGATCCAATATCCTATGCTCACAAGAGTGTTGCTTCATTGCTGTTGATATTTGTGGTTGTTCATTTAAATAAACTGTATTCCTTATTTCAGTCTAATCTTTATCTACTCTTCTTTATTTATTTATTATTTTATACATTTAACTTTCAAGATATTTTCACTAGCATTATTATATTTATTTTGTAGGTACCGACACATTTGCCTGAGGACTGAATGTGGCCAACCACTTCCTTTGGCAACCCTTTTTCTCCATGTTGTTGTAAAGGATTACGTTCCTGACGGATTGTCAGATTTTGCAGAAGCTTTAGCTAATCCAATAAAATACCAGAGTGAATTAGAGAAGAGAGCTCAACAACTAGCAGTTTTGACGGATGATCTAGATGATATAGATGAGGTAAGTTTTATTCAAAGGATGAGTTCTCTTTAAAGATGTTTACCAATCTTCATGTGAATGCTTTCTTTTTCTTTTTTTCTTTTATTTTATATGATTGATATTTTATTTAATATATTCGAATTTATTTACTATAATTTGTATTTTTATAGTTTTTATTTTGTGTAGTTTCTAGCTTGATGGTATAAATGAAGATCTGTCTTCTAAGTTAAGTTCTCTTGATTTTTTTAATTATCTTATATTAATTTTTAAGTTGTTTTTTTTTAAGGGGGGAAATTCATTTGATATAATTTTTAATGGTTTTATGATTAACGAAATGTTATTGATTACAAATTACAGGCAACTGAAGATAACGTAGGATTGCCGATGCCTGCAGTTCCGAGGACAAAACGTGTCGGATCTGTTTGCCCACCTGAATCAGCTCCACCGATATTGATGGGCCACAGAGCATCAATAGCAGGAGTTTCCAGCATTGTGCCGTTGTTAGCCAATGAACCAGTAATACCTGCCCCTCCAGCCAGCCCCCCTCCTCAGCCACCGCCTCCTATTCCAGTCCCGCAGGGTTAGCAACTTAACATAACTTAAAATTGAAATAATCTAATCTTTACAATCATTTCAAATTGTTTAAACTTTCTGTTTTAGCTGAAGAATTAGTTCCCGAGAGCGTTGAAAAGATTTTGGAGAGTAAATCAGTCAAAGAAAAGAAACTTGAACTTGAAAAGAAGCTTGAAACTCTTCGAAAGAAGCATGAGAAAGTACGTCTAATATTTGCATCTTCATTTATTTTTATAACACCTATATTTTGTCAAATATCATAAAATAAAGATTAGTTTGAATCATTTGTTAGGACTATACTGCACCAATTCTAGTTTGGTAAAATTTGGTATTAGGAAAATTAATCTGGTTAGGAGGTCTGTTGGTCTTTTTTGCTACCCCATTTTACAAATCAGTTTTAATTTTATATGTCAGTAATAAGTTTTTTATTTATAATTTCAAATAAGTAAAATTATTAATTTGTTGGCTAAATAGCAAACAAACAATTGAGTAACTTAAAAATGTATATGTAAATATTGTCTAGTTAAAATGTTATCTGTTAAATAAAAAGTACCAGTGATGTACTGATTTACTTGATCTTTTGACTAAAAAAGTTATATAGTTTTCTTTTCAGTTGGAAAATAAAAGATACAGCTTATATTTGTATTCATTAATTTGATTTTTATTTTGTTTAAGTAATATTGTCTAGAACAGTGGTTCCCAACCTTTTTAGTTTTGAAAGGAAAACTTTGAGGCCCACTAACTACATATAAGTATACAGTAAATAAACAACACGAATAGACGTCTGTACATATTTTTGCAGAAAATCTTCTACAAAAGGATTTCTAATCCTTAAGATTTTCCCTCAATTTTAGGGAGACAAATCCTGGAACAAGTTATGCAAGTAGTAGTTACTAGCCAAGTGACTCCGAAGGTTTTTGTTGTATTTCTTTTATCTTCTTTGCATGGCCAGGTCTTAAGAAGTCCAATGCTCACAAGTGGTTGGGAACCGGACTAGGAGTTACCAGAGGGAATGTTTCTTAGAAAGTGGTTAAATAAACTTTTGTTATTGATTGATTTACATTATACAGTAACAAAATGTTATTTTTGTGACCATTATTTTTATGTAATATTTACATTTTTTTTACAATTACATTTTTTTTTTATATGATTTAGGAAAAGATGAGATTACAAGCATCATTAGACTCAGAGAAGCCAAAAACAAAATTCTACATGAGCAATAAACTGGTGAAGAGACTATCTAGTAAAAACATGTGAGTATTTTATTTTTTAGTTATAATCTTGAATTTCAGTGATTTGATACATACATAATGGTTAGTTAGAATAAATATTTTTACCCTACTAGAGTATTTGCAATGTATACAACATTATTACCAGTATTGGTAGGTTTACACTTAATTGCTGTATAATGGGGCCAAACTTTTGTACATTTTGTTTTATTTTAATTAAAAGGGATGTAGCTGCTGGAGAAACTGCTGAGGTTGAAGGTGAAGGTAATGAAGCTCCCACTAGAAGTATACCTCGTAGTACTTCGGAAAGAATGCTTGCAGTACACAGGGAGCAAATTAATCAAGAAAGGGAACTTATAGAAAAATATCATGAAATAGTGAGTTAATGTCTTTATTTTCCATATCAGACATTATTATATAAAGATTTACTTTAAACAATTATGTAGAGTGTTAGTTTTTATAATAAAACATTTGTTATTATTATTTTTTTATTGTTTTCTTCAGCTAAAAAGGATGGTGGTACCATTACTAACATAGATATATGGTTTTACTTTTTGAATCTAATTTATGCTCTTTGAATCCTGCATTTTCTGATACATGTGGTGATATCCTGGTTATCATATAGCTTGGCATCATCACAATATCAAATTGTTATTTTAATTAATTAAAATTCCTGCAATAAATGCAAATTAATTACTGTATAAGCCAACAAAATATTAATATATATATTATTTGGCTTAATATTTTATTTAATCAACTTTACTGTTGGTATTATTCAAATTTAACTTCATTAAATTCTTTATTAAAACTTAAATTAATTAAATAATTTCAAAAATATTTACTTACAATCAGAAAATTAATAATTGTCCTTCAAAATAGTTTTGCGAAAAAACCTTCTTTTTTTCTTTATCCTCTGACAATTTTTCATAATTTGAAAGTATTTTATACTCTGAATGATTACTAAAAACCACCAAGGCATATTACAAACGAACCGATATAAATAGATCAGTTTTGTCTATCTTTATCATTCTATTAATTTTATGTTTTTGTGAATTAGATTTTTGCCAGTGCTCAGAAAGTGATGAACTCTTCGCAGTCACAACAACTTAAAATGCTTGGAGTTCTTCTTGAAAGGGAAACAAGTGATGTGATGCGAAGACTCCAGTCTTCCAGGAGGCAAGAAGTTAAAGCTTTAGCCAAGCAACATCGGGACAGGGATGAACTTGTCAGGTTGTTTTTTCTTTCACTTTGTTGAAATTTGTGTTTCTTAAGAATTAAAAAATAAATTAATAAATAAAAATTTATTTGTTACAGAATGAAAAGAGAAGTAGCGAGTGCTATGGTGGAGAAAGGTGTTCATGAGCGAGGAAGATTGATCGAACTTTACAGCAAGAAAAGGGATGAGCTTGAGAGGCAGCATAACGAAATAAGAACTCTGCTTGCTGCTGAAAAACAAAAAGTAATTGTTTTTAATATACTAGTATAATACATAACAGGTTTTTGTCTAATGTAAAAACTTTTTTTTATAATAAAAATGTTTTAATTCTGTATTACATCTCAAATAATATGTTTGATTATAAAGGTTGAAGAAGAAAATAACATTTACTGTCAGCCTGATTAAATATTAAATGATATTGTCAGCCAATATATTACAGCTACTGTAAATGTGTATCGTTGATATTTTGCAATATTAAGACAATGAATCAAGCAGTCCTCATTTGTCAAGAAACAAAGGAAGATGTTTGTTACTTATAGCAGGACAGTCTTAGAGACCAAAACTGATCAGGAAGAAATAAAAACTTGCACCCCAGCAGGTGGCCTTGAGATTTTTTAAAGGGAATAAAAAAATCCTTAGTTATGCCATCCTCAGGAGGTAACATAAAAGGGAGATCTCGAGCCTGTATGATGTCAGGTACTCGTAAGATCCCCATCCTAATTAAACCTGAATAGGCAAAATTTTAGATCCTCATCCTAATTAAACCTGAATCAGCAAAATTTAAGATCCTCATCCTAATTAAACTTGAATAGGCACAATTTAAGATTCCCACTGTAGCATTGTCCGATTAGCCATAGCAGCATAAAGTGATGTAAAACAAAACAAACTAACATAAAAACTTGACATCAGTTGATTATCTCCTCTCATCTACTAGTAACCATGGGTGATCTTGGAATTTGGGTTTGTCTGACAATTAATTGGATTACACAATGCTGCATTTATTAAATTTTTGATCGATGTTTAAAACTTAAATTGTGTTTCAACATAATTTTTCATAATGAATTCAATTTTAGAGTCAGTTTTTCTCTATCACCTACAGATTTCCCACAAAATCATAAACACAGATGAAACAAAGGACCTGGCTTCAAAGGTAAATTTAAAGGAAAATTAGAAGTAAAATACAAACTCAAATCTTTAATTACACAAGTTCTTAATGAAACAACAATATTTATTATAATATATATATATATATATATATATATATATATATATATATATATATATATATACTGACTTGACTAACTCCTCTGTGAATGCCATATATCTAAGCTAGGAAGGTACTAGAAAGCAGGGCCGCCAACATAAATTTGGGCTCTCTCAAATTTTTCTCTCCCTTATGCTAGAGATATACAATCGTGTAGCACAAAAACTTAGCGTGATAGGAATATAACTCTAACAGATTTGAACTCAGCATGGGAAAGTACTGTAGAAAAATGTATCAGAAATCAAACATAGAATTTCATGCACCATTGTGTTATCTGCCTATTTTCTTATCTATCATTTTTGCACTTTCTACCCCCTAAATAAATTAAAGTTATATATATTTGATATAATTAATTACTTAAATAATTTCAGGTAAAAGCTTCTTTATTAAAAGACCTTGAAAAAAGAAGTTGTAAATTCGAAGCTGAAGTTCAGGGTGAAAGTAAACCTAATGACCGTTGAAAAGACCTTTTTTTGGTTTCATGTGCTTATTATATTTCCTTGAGCAAAGGGTAAGTGCTTTTATGTATATGTGTGTGTTTGTATGTACATGTATGTAGTATGTATGTAAATTAATTAATTTATAATAATAGTTATTTATTTTCTTAATAATTCGTACCAGAACTTTGAAACAATTGAAGTTCTTTACTTCTGTAGCTCCCAGAAACCCTTTAAATTGGAAACATGGGTTCCTGTTCCCTTTTGTCATATCCAAAGTTTGCTCTACAAATCTAAGGTGTACTTTAAGCTATTTTCAGAGCCCTTTATTGCACTTCCGCCTACCTTCTCACTTATTATTATAATATGGCTAGGACGTCCAGCTGCGAATTCTAGTCGTGAATATTATCTACAATTTAGAAACTATAAAGTCCTTTCTAAACACTAAATACTAAAGCCAAGAACCTTGATGGTTTGTTTCTGTATTTTATTTTTAATCTAAATGATTTTGCCTAGCTGTAAAAACCTTATATTTTTTAAGTATTCTAGATAATGCTCGGTGGTGCAGACAAAGCATTGTACAGAAATAAATTAGGAAGATAATAAAGTTACACTGAAACATTGGGACATAATACAATAAAGAAGTTTTGCTTATTTGTGTACAATCCTTTGACCCCACCCTCAAATATTTTCTACATTAATCAGGACATTTCTTCATTAAAAAATATACATTAAGTAATTTTAATAGTTGCAATTATACCATTCTGCTTAAAATTATTCACACAAAGTTGCAATTGTCACTAACATTTTTATTTATGATTACGAGTTAATAGATCTTTACACATTTGCTATACATGAAAAAATGATGAGTCGTAATCAAATATTTTATCTTCGATTTGAATTTTGAATTTTTACTGAGGGCGTCTTTCATTTCTGATTATTTTTGTTTATGCGAACAATACGTTAAATGGTGCTAAAACTAAGTTCTATGAATCAATATTAAATGAAAATTAACAAAATATTTAACAATCATGAATTACAATATTAATTTAATATGAACAAACTAATTTAACAATCATTGATGAAATTTTATCTACAACAATAGATTGTTTATTAATCCCTCTAAGCCAACCATTCACGGCCCGGTCCTACTATATACCTACTTCATTGAACTACTTTTAGGAACCAGGTGATTTCGAATGAGGATGTAGGACTACATTGAGTGTAGGATGTTTATAGCCTGATCTGATCGTTCTACCGCATTGGATCATGAGTAGGCTTATTAATGTTCTAAAAAATTTTTTTTACTGCTAAATGTGTTCGTAATTGTAATTTACTCCATTCTTTATTCATTTTTATAATCCACATTTAACATTTACAAATCATTGTAATTTATTCAACTTGTTTTTTCTCACTCAAAATTTAATTTGTGTTCTTATAACCCTATAGCAAGACAAAGGGATGTCATTTTTCGACTGTTTAAAACAGTAATATATGATAAGTTTGGGGTTTCTTGTAATAATGTGAATGGACTAACAAAAGCATAGCCCTTCAAAGTCATAACATAAAAGGATAGCTTTAGTACATAACTACAAATAAACTGAATACTGGATAACTTAACATAATAAAATATTACCGTTTGGTGTAAAGAAGAGCAATTGAAATTTTCAATTTTTCACATATTTGCTAAATATTTTAGTTACTCTAAAAAATGCTTCATTTTTTTGAAAATGTTCCAGTTTACAGCTCTTGACTGAGAGGAATTGAAGGCAGTGGTGAAACCTGGCCTTACCAATACCTTCCTAAGTTGTTAGTTTTATTCTAGAGACATTAGAACTGACTACTGGTTAACTTAGATAATAATCAGGAAAGTCTTTTAATGTTAAATAGGTATCCCTCTAAATATGGAGACTTGGGTATTATTTATTTTTGTGCCTGAAAACAGTAATTACAAAAGTATTAAATATATAAATTTAAAGAAATAATGTTAATTATGCATCTAGATGGCACTGTGTTGTCTCATAGAACAGACATATGTTTAGGCTTCCTGACAAGCTTGCATGATTTAAATGTTTTATCTTAATTAGATCTGTTATATTTTCTGAAATTTATTGTACTACATTGAGATTATTACTTATATAAGTCAATTTTTTAAGTTTTGTGATTTATTTAGTAGATTTAACTGTTTGATGTGATATAGAGTCTTTTTAAAATCTATATGATTGTGAATTGTGTTATAATATCTAGTCGAATGTTGATCTTTAGATATTATCGATAATATAATTTTAGTTGTATTTATTAGTATATCTTACAATATATTTAAGATTATTTAAATTAAGGATGAAAGCGATTTATATCCATTAAAATCTCTTATAGAAACTCAATTTAATAGGTTAGATAATAAGTTTAAATGACAAGATTTATTCACAAAATGAAACTTTTTCGTACGCTAAAAATTGTGACAATCAGTTGTTAGTAGGTATATTTGCACTGGCTGTGGTTTCAAAAAGGACATGATAAAAACAAATAGCCAATGAGTTAAACAGTTTAAATGTGTGCTTTCTTGTTTGAAATATTTTAGTTAAGAGCCAAAGGTTAGTGAAACTACCGTAGGAATTTTCTTAATGTTTGTTCAAATCTATTTTAACATTTCTTTTTTTAGTGTATTTTGGATACTTACATATTATATATATATGTGTACTATATTCAATTTATATAATATACTTATTTATTTATATTTATTTTTTTCGAGTTATGTCATATATAAAAATTGGATGTTTTATTAAGAAATTGGTGCTTTGCGTGTGCAATTACAATTTCCGTTTATATTTATGCATTTATTAGGTATTTACATGTGATTAAGAAAAATGTAACCTATTTTATAAAGTAGTTTTATTTCAAGTAATTTGTTACTAATAATATAAATCAAAGAACGGGTGCCATTAATATTTTATCTAATTAGACTGATTTTACAAAAGATACTGCTATGAATAATGTCTTGTTTTTACAAGAAACATTGTTTTTTCTTTTTTAAACAAATATTATTATTTATTTTCTTGTTGCATTATAGTTTATTTATGATTTCCAGTGATTTAATTAACTAAATAATTGAAATTAGTTCAGTTTTATGAACTGTTAAAATAATTGAAATTATGATTTATTATTACTTGGGTTTATGTGCCTCCATTCCAATTGTTTAATATTTTCAAAGGTTGATTAATTTGTCTCCTTTCTATAGGTAGTTATCTAAATATTGTATACTTTAACTTTGTTTAAAATTGTATTTTTAATCTTAAAATTTTTAATTGTAAATAAATCGTAGACATTTTTGTGTATGTATAAGTATAAAATAATAAAACAGTTTAGTTCTTTATTGTGGGAATGATCTTTTTTTTTCTTTTTTAAGGGATTTAAATTAAATGATAATTATTTTCTCAGTTCCTATGTCAACACTGTTGATTTCTTTATTTTTGTCATACAAAGTTCTCAAAATTAAATGTTATAGAACTACTTTTTTAACATACATATACTGAGAATCAGTATTAATATAATTAGTATTTGTCAAATTTTTTTTATTATCTCCATTTTTCATTTATTAGTATCAGATTACTTTCAATAGTACAAATCTGTGGTTTCATTCTCATTTCATAGTTTAAATGGAACAAGATATAAAGACTTTATTTAAATACATCAATTAAAATAATATAAATAAACCAAGTAATAAAAACTCATAATATTAAAAATTAGTATTACTAACCTAATCTTCAATATAAAGACAGACTTTTAAATTTGCTCTTGCAAACGGTTTAATTAGTTATGAATATGTGTTATTTATTGTTAATAATTTTAAAAGTGAGTTTATTTATAGATAAATATCATCGCCCTCATGTGTAAGTAACAAAAGTGAATTTAGCCTCTTTACATTACAGTTCAATTTTAACTTTTCATTTATGAATAGTTTTTTTGTCTAGCCAATTCTACTTTTCTGAGCAATAGATTTATTTTAATAAGACTTGATTTTGAAATATGCTTCTGGTAAACAAATAAGATTCATAATTTTGAAAAAGCAATTTTTACATTTGTTACTTGAGCACAATGGATATGGTTTTATATTATAATAATTTAATTATATATATGTTTTGTTATATTTAAATGATATAGAAACAGTTTCTCTATAGGTTGTTGATTATTCAAATTTGGGATAAATAATCTCAATAGTTTGTTTATAATAATGTGGCAATCATGGCATTTTCATTTATTTCCGTGGGTGATACTGTACAGCACATGTTATGTTTGATGCACAAAATTTAATTAAATTATATTACTATTTGTATTTATTGCTTTATTTTTCTAATAATTTATATGTTATGCTTTTTATATTTATTGAGTTGAAGTTGAGGTAGTGGCTGAAAAAAGGACAAATGCAATTTTTAAAAATAATTTTGTGATTAATTGAATTCAAGCGCTAAATATCTTACATATAATTACTCTTCCATGGTATTTAAGTATTTTTGATTTAAATATTTGTCATTTTACTATTTTGGTCGTGTTGTTTATTGTTTGTCATCTGGAATAAATATTTATTTCTCTATTTTCAATAAAATGATTAGGGGCTAATATTTTGGTACAGTATATTAAAGATACAAAACTATTGTAAATTAGCAACTCAAAAACTAACATAAAATTAACCAATAAATTGCAATACTTAAAATTTTAAAGATCTTTGTTTTAGCTATTTCTCACTCAAATTGTACCGCTTTATGGATCGGAATTGTGTGATATAATATTAAACTGCATTTTTTATCTTCTAAAAATAGGTTGTAAGATTTTTTTTCCCTTAGTACCAGTCATAGCCTCAATTGTATAAACATAACTTTTTATTTTTAGTGAAAATATTTGTTTGCTTTTCCATTGTGCAACTTGAATAGGATTGGTTCAGTTGATTCTTTAAACATTATTTTATCTGTTTTATCACTTTATTCTTATATTGACATTTTTAGTTCCAAAAAAAACAAAAAAACTTTAGTTTCATTGATTCATTAAATACGGGCTTGTAATTCATCATGCTTGCCACATCGAATATATATTCATATCTATCTTGTGTATGTGCTCACAAAATTATGTTTATTAGTTAATTTCTTCATAATTTGAAAATATTGTGCCTTCTTCACAATTTTGTTTTTACCTCTTTAATTGTTTTAAATTTTAAGATAAAATATTTAAAACAAAGATATTAATAATTTTATTTTCTAATTGTTTTTGAAATACTATTTTCTATTAATTTTTAAAATGTTAAAAAAATTAGTACAAATCTAATTTAATTTACTTAATCAACTGTGGGCATTTGTAGAAAACGAAGGTTGTGTTTACTGTTCATTCCAGCTGTGAGAAGTGTAAGTAACATGCGAGCTCTTTTTGTATTTCTGCCATATATTTAATAAGCATTCTATTATTTTATATATATATATATATATATATATATATATATATATATATATATATATATATATATATATATATATACATAAGCTTAGTAAAACAAATTGATAAATTTGTTAAGCTAAATTTAACAAAAATGTTATTGTTTAAAATGTATAAATATTTAAATTACATTTTCCATTAAATTCACGGATTCCAGTTTCTATCTCCAATCAATCTAAATAATTGGATTAATTGACAGAATTAAATAATAATTGTTCATAACTAACCAACATTCAATCCATAGCATAAACATAAATGTGATTATTAATTACAAATAAATGAAATAAGATCAAATTGAGATTTAAAAATACAGATCTAATTTATAGATTTAGAACTTTGAGTTTTCAATTTTTTTTTTTAAATAAGGTACCATCAGTCCCAATTGTCAATGTTAAACTCATATTTTTTTTGTAATTAGATTAAATAAAAAAACTATGGGTTGTTGATACTAAGAACTAAAATAAAGTTTTATTTATAGGAAATTTGTTAAATAAAAATATACCTTAACAACTCATCATTTTCACTGCATTATCGAAAATTAAAATAAAAAAGGAAATATAATATAAAATAAAAATAAAATATCAATGAATTACCAAATGAAAAAGGTATTTTGTTACATACAGGGTCTCCAGCAGCCCAAAATTCCTTTGAAGATTGGGTATTCTGCTTGAAAAACTGTCAGTCATCTGGTATTTTCAAGTTATTATTCCATTAATTCTTTCTATTTTTCAATTTGTATTTAGTAATAAGTTGTTAAACTTTGAGAAAGTGATTAATGATTAGTTGTTCCTTTAGTTGTATTGTAGTTCTTCCCTTTATTATGTTTTTATGGGTGATATATTGTTATTGGATAGGATTAAGAAAATTCACGTGTAGACAATTTGTTCTTACCTCCTCTTGTGGTTTTCATATCCTGCTAATTATGTTTTTAAATTTAAAATAGGGTATTTAAAAAAATCCTACCAGACATCAGTAATACCAACTCTTCAAATACAAGCTTTTTTGTGGCGAAATTTATCCCAATTAGGGAACACTATTTTTATACACGGAAAAAATCATTTTTTCTGAGTCGTATTTCCTGTTATTTTTATGTTAATGGTCATTTTTTTTTTTTAAAGAAGTATAAGCTGGTTTTCATTTTCACTTAAGTTTTAGATTATTTCACTTCTACTATCTTTGATAACTATATGCATGTCTATTGATTATTCTCTTTGTTCATGCAAGAAGTTAAGACAATTTTTGATTATCAAATAGATGTGCAAAATTAATAATTGTTCAAGTTTATTTCAAGTTTTTTTTTTTCTCTTTATATTTTTATTTACACCTGTCAATACAGTGACAATCAGCAGATAGTTAAATTTTACTGTTTGAACTGCAAAATTAGCAATTCAAATCCTTGAATCTTTTCATGTCTTATTGCTGGAAACCTTGTACATAGTAAAATCAATATTCTACAATTGTAAATTAAATCAAATTGTTTAAAAATTTTTCAAATAAATTAATATCCTACCAAGATTCTCTCATGAGTGGTCATACTTAATGCTCATTCTTTGATTCGCACCGCATACCCAAAAACCAAAACAAAAACATGAATCAAGGTCCTAACCTTTTTTGTTTAAAATGTTTCGTTCTCCAGCCCTTGATTCACATGTGTAATTTTTCAATGTTAAAAAAAAAGATAATACACATTTTTTATATTTACCTATTCTATGGACTACAATAATAATAACTACAAAGCAAAGATAAAAACAAGAATAAAATATATATATGTTAGAATAGAACAAATTAAATTTTTTATTGACTCACCATGCAAATTGACTTCTCTAATACGATTGAAAAGTGCATTAAACTGAAACGGGACTATGAAATTATTGAATCATATAAATGTTAATCTGTACTATTCAAAATGTGTAAATCGGAGAAATGGGTTCATTTTTATTAATTTATTATTAACCTTTTTTGAAACTTGATTCAGGGAATGAAGCATTATTATAAATGATTATTGAGAAGCTACTGTTGATTTGTTTATTTGGATATTGTAGAAAAATTATTTATTCCTTACATCTTTTATTTGGTTGATTTTTATTATAAAATGGTACACTTTTATTACAATTTAATAAAAATGTATATTTAATAATGAAAGTGGGAATAAATTTCTTACATTGAAATAGAAACTTATGGTTGTTCATTGTAACGTCAGTCTTTACTATAATCATGGATATTTATTTACAAACTAATACTGAGTTATAAAAATTAAGTGAATCTCACTAATTCTCTCAATGTATCTAATTGTTTACAAGTAGGATACAAGCATTATTGTTTTAAATGCCCAAGAAATGTAATATAAAAGGTGTTTTATGAAATAATTTTTAATCTTTTTTTTTAACATTGAAATTTTGTTAATTTTCTTATAATTACTTTATTTTAAAAAACAAAGAATTACCTGGTTCAGTAATTCAAACTCTGTTCCTAGACCTTTTCTCTTCGGGCTCATCAAATTAATTTTTTCGTGGTTTGTTTAATTGTTGTTCTAATGTCTCGTTATACACTATTATTAGTAGTACATTCCACTAAAAAATGGCCATAAACTGATAAATTTGCAATTGTGGATTGACCTTTACAAATACAAAGTTCAGTACAATATTTTTACCAAACAAAAAAGAGATAAAAATGCATGAATTTCATTGTCAGGAAAGTTCTTTCTTTAAAGTGAATGTTAATCTATTAAACCCTTTGATTAAATTCTTATATTTTGGTTTTGTTTTTTTTACTCAAGCATTTGATAACAAGTGAGGTGCAACACCATAAATCCTATTTTTCTCTGACTTTCAATAAGGACAATTTTTATGTTGTTTTAATATAAAATGTTAATGTATACACACAAAATGGTTTTATAGAGAAAATTTCACATATATACTTTAATTTATTTAGTAATTAGTATTAGATAGTTATTGATTCCTGTTACTGAGGAGTTAACCTCAAAAATGAAAACAAAAAAATTTAATTTTTTTATGATAGTTTAGGAAACAAAATTTGGCTTTAGTTATGTGCTTCAATCTAATTTATCTTGTTATATATAATAGTTAAAACGGTTTAAAAATAGTAAAATAAAAATATTGCTTTTATAATCGTTGACTCATAATTTAAACATTATGACATTAATCTTGCTAATCAGCTTCATGTTGTATTAATTTCCGTCCCTCTAGCATTTAAAAAAATCTGTTATAAAAAAAAATAACCTTTTCTTGTAAAATAATTAATGATTTTTTATTTTTAAAAAAGTAGTAATGACAATGAAATTAGAACGCATGTTATTTTCATTTACATACCTATTTGTATGGTAACTATTGCTGAGGTTTCCATTTTATATTTATTTTTTTACATATTTTCATGTGTAATGCTTTTATTTATATCATTATTCAGTATCTTTTGTCCATAAAACGAAATCATTACCAAAGTAAGTCTTTAAAGTTTTAAATAGTTGTTAACAGCATTTTAAAAATAAGAGTTAGAGTATGTTATTAATAAGGATTCATAATTTTCTTTATTGCTACAATGTATAAGTATTATATATTATCGGCCTATTAAAATCTAATGTCATGTAGTAACAAAACACAAAAATTATAATGTTACTGTAATGCAATCTTTTGACTAAATTTGAGATAATGCAGGTTCTGTCAGCATCAATTTTATCTGATGGTGTATTCTTATTTATTATAACATTACCATCTCTTTTGTTTCGCTCAATAATCATCTAAAAAGAAAATGGCCTAATAATTTTTCTTTTGATTTTTCTTCCTGGGTTACCATTTGGAAATTTTAGAAGAGTTATGATGGCAATTAATACTAAAGCACTTTTCACAATGCTATAAATATTTCAGGAATTAGAAAAAATATTTCATAGCCAATTGTTTATCTACATGTTGATGTTCAGCTTTTCAGTTTTTTTAGGAACATTTTAATAATTTTTCAGTTATCTAATCATTTATAATCTGGGGAAAATGGAACGTTAAACACTCACTGGATAGATATGCACATACGATAACTGTTTAAAACAGGGGTTTTGAAAATGATAAAATGTTTTTATTCGAAATAACTAAATAGCCGTTTTACTAATATTTATGACTTCCTCTTAATTAATTAAAGTTTGTGGGCAGTATCATGATTTGATTTATTCTATGAAAATTATTCTAGTTATTCTATTGAAATATCGATTTTTTTGTAATCTTGCAGTTCTTGAAGTTGGTTTTTACAAAATAATGCTATATGAATACAGTTGACTCCACTGAATCGGGACTTTTATTGAGGAATAGAATCGAAACTAGTAATATTGAATTATAAATTTCACTATTCTTAATATTGTTGGATTGGAACACTCCTTGTGTATTTTGATTTACTATTATGGTTATATAGTTTGAATAATTCCCGACTGGATCCATATTTTTTGTGTATCTTAAGGCATCTATGAATCTGGAAATTTGTGTGGAAAAATAAATATGCTGTAAGTGGAGTTGGTCTTTATTATTGGTGAGTGAAGAAATAATACATTTTACTTACAGTACATATTTTCCGAAATATTTTGTTCACTACTTTTTTATTATCATTTAGTATGTAGCAGACTTGAGCCCATTGTAAATTACCTGCTTAAACCATAATAACATGGCTGGCCATGTAATGATTTTTTTTAAAAGCTTTTCTTAAAAAATTTGCTTTGTTAGGACAAAGTTGTCTGGCCAGACTTCGGGGAGTTGACTGTATTTTAAAAAAAAAAAACAACGCTGCTAAGTGCCATAAAGTTTCAGTAGTGTTATTTTTTTGATTTTGAGTATTTTGTAAATAATAATTTTTTCAAGAGCTATTTTAACCCAAGTAGTGGTGAGAAATTTCTATTTTAAAATTTCTAATACTTGAAGAAAATCCAAATTATGTTCTACTATTTAAAATAATTTATTATGTATCCATTTTAATTATTACATTAGTAATGATTGTAGAGGTGTTATATTTGCTAAAATTAAAAATTTGTTATTTAAATTAATAACTGGACAGCTAATCTCAGATATAATTATAGGTTATTAAGCTAACTCCATATTTTAAAATAAACTTGATATCTTCCAATTTTTTCGTTTGTTTTTAATTTTGACTTCTTATATAATATTTGATAACAAACCTCAAACCAACTTATATAAAACACGGCCACAATAAAAAAAGCGAGAAAGCACCTGGAGGAGTGGAAAAGGAGTTAAGGAATCTTCTGGAGTTAATTCTATTTAAAGTTCGAGGAGTGGTTCTTGGTGGGTTTTGAACACCCTTATGCCTGGCATTGCTATTGTTTCATATAACATCGCTTATTGTAATGATCTGAGCAAAAGGTGTGGATATAGGAATAAAAGATTGAAAAGCATTTATTTGGCCAAGTAATTGTATCAATAAAACTGTGAACTTCCCAATTTGCTGTTTCTATATCACAACTTAATACTTCCATTTTCTTATACCTGTTCTCTTTTATATTTTATGAAACATTTTTTTCCTGATTGCTAGGTAAGAGAAAGTTAAAGTTATATATTATTTTGTATATTTCTATTTTGATATTACATTTTATGATTTTTAAAATTATTATCCCTGTTATACACTTTTATCTTGTCAAAAATTGCAATTGTGTGTTGTGCTACATACATTTAATGTGATACAATACGTTGTTATTAAAAACAAAAAATATAATTATAAATATATACATATATATATTTAATAGTTATATGTTATGGTAGATATTTATAAATAGTACCAATTTTGAAAGTATTTTAATTTTTATATTCTAGTTATGAGATGTAGTCAGTGTATGGCGAGTATGAAAATAGTGACTGGTCTTTTTATAATTTTGGTGTGACCCCCTCCCTTAAAAAAATTGAATTATTTTTCCTGTCTGGTCTAACTCTGAAGCAATATTATTAGTTGCCATTTCAGGGACCATATTATGACCCAAACTCCTCTTTATGTATTTTCTTCCTTTTTTTTTTATGACTGTATATTCCTTAATTTTTATTAAAATCAGTTGCTTTATTAATTGAATCTTGATCTATTTTAAATATTTTATTTTACTTATTTTTGTTATTGATAAAATAAATCTAAACTTACTTTTTTTTTCTCAAAAAGTCAAATCCTGACGACCACATTTTAAAGTTTTGTAATTACACCTACTCTTTATTATTTTATAGTTGGTTTCTTTCACTGTAAAATAATTATTTGCCATATCTTCTATATTTAGACATATTATATGTATTGTTTGTAATTTTTAAGCTATGTTATTCTTATTAACATATTATTCAAATTGCTTATCTGAATCTGTTGATAAAGTTTAATTTATTCTTTGTCATTTGGACAAGTATGAGGGTAATGAATAATATTTTAAACTAAAGTAGTAATTTTAGTAAAATAATACTATATTGCATTTGTGGATCTTGTATACACTATTTTTTGATATGAAAATACTCTGATGTAATGATTAATGTTATTGTATTTATTATCTTATCTAGGTTTTACAATGCCAAAGTTACCGTGTAATACATAAACAATTGTTTTATCTCTACGCAATACTTCTGTATTAAAATTTAGAAGTCATGTATTTAAAATGAATACATCTTGCATGTATTAAAATTATATTAGATATATTGTTCTGTTAAGCACACATGTTAGATGTGCACTTTGTATAGTTCTATATAAATATAAAAGATTGAAACATTAAGTTTTATTTTTTTTAAATAATTCATATATATAGTTATATTCGTAAAGAAGAAAATAGTTGGGGGTGCAGTCAAATAAGTCTTCTTTACGTCTATCTTCCAGTCAACCATCCCCTCGCTTCTTATATTTATATTCATTATTTAGGTGCAACAGATGCATGTAGCAATCCTTAGTTAGCATGGTCATCTTTATTTTGTATACATTCATATAGAATAAAATAGAAATTTTAGACCAGATCCCTTAAGGGTAATAATAGATCATACATCTGACCAATAAGCTACATAATAAAAATCATTGTATCATAAAATAAAAAAAATAAAGTACAATAAATAAACACAAATAATTTATAAATACATATTAAATTTAAAGAAATATATATTTTATGTATACATGCACAAAATTAAATGCATAAAAAATAATATATTTATTAGAGAAGAAAATTAATAATGTCATTATTTACTTCTGATAGATAAGAGCTAATAAATAGTATCAGTTTGGAAATTGAGGTGTTGGAAAAGCATGGATTTAACTGAAAAGAAAATGTTTGAAGAAGCATGGTGGGATTGATTTCCTCACTGTGGTAGAGTAGTGCGAGAAAGGGGTCCTTCACTTAAACTCGTCATAAAGATGAACATGTGAGACCTCTGTCTTCGAGCACCTTCGAGAGGCCTGTGTATACCACACAACAATAGTCAGAGTGGGGGAATACAAAAGAAGTTATAAGGAGCTTACTGGTAGTTACTGTCAGAAAATGATGAGAACAACAGAATAACTTTAGTAAGAATAAATACTGTTGTGATATTAGGGTGATATCGGGTTTCCAGGAAAGTAATGCACATGAATATACACATACACAAATGAGTTATCATCATACATTGCAGTTTAAAAAAAGGGTCATTCTAAATTGGTTTGGCTCCCTTTCCATATCGAGGTGTATTGCATGAACTTTTACTATGGTTGAAATACTAGGACTAGAGTTTTTGAGACAAATCAATCAAATAGTTAGATATTATTAAAGCCACTTCTATTGGATTTTCAATGTGCATGTCATGAGAATAATTAGTCTTTTTTATTTTTAAGTATTTCCCAAGAGTAATTTCTAAAAGTTTTAATGTAATATAACTTGTTTTCACTTTTTCTAAATAAACCTTTGACATGGTACCCATTATTATTAGCACTGGGCATTTAATGTTAGAAATTAAAGCAAGATGAAACTGAGAGGTTATTAGAGGTGTCAAAAATGTCTTGTTTCTCTTATCATTTGTGAAGTAGACTTTATCATTACATTTTGTTATACTTCTTTTAAATATTGGTATAGCATATTCATCTTTTATGGTTGAAACCCTCCCCTCAAGGAACTTCTGTAAAGCTTCTTCTTCTGTATAAAGATGATTAATCGAAGAGCTTTCAGTTGATCTTATTATAGATTTTACTCTATGAACTGTTACGTCGTAAATATGATGAAATTCAAACACAACTTCTCCTGGTATTAGATCTATTATAACTAGCTTTCGAACTAATTCAGGAAAAACTGATGCAAAATACAGAGATAATTGACTTCTAAGACTATGTGCAATTATGTCAACTTGAGTCCATGAGAAATAATCACATAATCGCTTCATGTCTGCAAGATATTCCAGGTAAGTTATCTGTAAATAATAATTTATCATTAAAATGTAGAATTAGAAAACTAAATTGTATTCTCAGAGAAAGTTCCTGTTTAAATTTTATTTTACAAAAACCAATAAATTATTTTATTAAAATGATTGTTTTTATGCATTTATGCAAATTTATATCTTAAACATAATGTTATGCACATCTAAGTTCTCATAAAAGAAAAAAAAAAGATTTCCGAATTGCAGAAAATGAACTAATTATAAGAAAAAAAAAAATGTAATACTTTATCTCTTTACTAATATTATCTGGCATTAGTGAAGGCATAAAATATAAATGGAAATGAATAAATACATAAAATATTGAGTGAAATTTAGCATCTCTTCTTATGGCATTCTTCTGCCTAGGAAATAACCACACATACCAAATTTTATTTTATTTATATAGTAAATCTTAAATTTGTAAATTTCTCATAAATAATAACTAAATAACTCTGTCAGTGCTATGATTGGCCCCTTGCCAATTCTCCATTCAACAGATCCTTTTATGCTCTTCTCCATGCAACAAACCCCATGAGCCAGCTTCAACATCCTCTAGCCATCTTAAGCCATGGTCTCTCTCCTTCTCTTTCCATCTGGGTCTTCTTCCATTATTTGCTTTGGTTTTCTTCCTTGAACCATCCTATGGTGCACCAACCATCTTATTCTACCTTTTTTGATTCAGGAAACTAAGCCTGGATCCTCCTACAGGATTAGTTAGTTCCTTGTTTGTTTGTCAAAGGAACTAACTAATAAATTATTATAGATTTTAAGATCGCGCTCTCACATCAATTTGTTTTAACATTTCACATCTTGATAATTAAGTCTATTACAAAGTTATGAAAGGTGTTACATATTAAAAAAAAAATTAAGACGCTCGCTACATATCGTTTATTTTTGGGTTACCGGAGGATTAGTTTTAACAAGGGAGTGTTCATTAGTTTTCCTAGATTTATTTTTTTGATTTAATATTTCAGATTGCAGAGACGTTATTCACTTTTTGACGGACCGTGCTCATTATAATTAATGTTAATATTTATATAAGCAAATGCCGGATTAATACTATGGTAGGAAATTGTTTTTTTAATTAGTAATGACAATTAATACTTTTGAAAATTTGAAAAGCTAAAATGAACGGGCAACGTGATCTATGTAGAGTGCTGTATCTTATATACGATTGATTTTTAGTGATGGGCCAGAAATCACGAACTGTTACTTTTTCACTGTTACTCAAAAGTCACAGGTCTACCTGTGATCACAAATTCATCAGTAGCAGTTCTAAACTGTTCTTCACAGTGATTGGCGATAGATCCGAACAGAATTGAAGCGTGATTGTTATTGCGACTACAGTAACAGTTCTAAACTGTTCTTCACTGTGATTGGCGATAGAACTGAACGGAATTAAAGCGTGATTGTTATTGTGACTACAGTAACAGTTCTAACTGTTCTTCGCATATGGGCGACTGGTCGTCGGCGAACGGAATTGAAGCGTGTTTGTGACTACTATTACTACCTTAATTTGACTTAATTAATTTTACTGTAGAAAATTAACTGCACAGTAGTAAATTTAAATTATTAATATAATTTAAATTATATATAAATAAATTAAAAGGGAAAGTCAGATATTTATTTACAGCTTGTTTATTGTAAAGTATTAATATTCACTTGTAAATTACCTATACAAAAAATAATGATAGTATTAGTAGGTACTACTATGTGGGGGGCACGTGCCCCCGTACAAATTGTATCGCCTGAATAAGATCATAAATCACTTATTGAATTATGATTGATTTCTTACACTATTTGTTTATTCGAATAATAAAAATCTTTATTTGAGGATTTAGTTTTTGTTCTATTTTTTACCCATAAAAGTCTATGATACTTCTCTTCATTATCTTGTAACAACTTAACCCATTTGAGACTGATTCCACACCGTGTTTGCAATAACAGTAATGTGCAATTATCAGTTATTCTGAGTAAACAAGTCGTTGAAATAAGATTTTTCTTGAACTAAGGAAATCTGTAAAGTACAGGAAAACAAAATTTTGCATTGGTATTACTGTGTACCAAAACATCTAAAAACCTATTTTTTTAAACTTTTTAAAAACTTTCTTTGCATTATATTCTGTTCTTTATCATTGAATACAAAATAGCGATTTTATATGATCTAACTATTTTTGAAATAAATGTTTATAAGTTTTTTAATGATGTATTTTCATTTTACCTTACATTGCACACTTGGTAAAAATTTTAATAAACATTCCGGAGGAGCAAGCTGCATACCCAGTGTGCAATTATCTTATTTAAGAGAATTCACTTACGAATTGGGTGATTTCCATAGTAAACATGTTTTTTTATTTAAAATGAATAATATAAAAACAAAAAAATTTCCCGTCTGAGGATCGTGTTCGAAAAAAATCGTCGTCTTGAATGGGTTAAACTATAAGAGGAAAATTTACGTTATATAGGATATTGAAAATAATTCCATCTGTATGTATATTGATAGGATTATGGTGAATTATACAAGTGTCAAAGTAAATATTATCCTTATAATATGTATTCTGTGATCGTTGTATTCAAGATGTGGAATTAAGTACGCCGACGGAATCACTGTTGGTAAGATTTCGACAGAATCACGAATCACAGTTAGTAGCAGTTAAGCAATCACTGTTGGTAGCAATTCGACAGAATCACGAATAACAGTTAGTAGCAGTTAAGAAATCACAGATAAGAAAAATCACAGTTAAGCAATCACTGTTGGTAGCAATTCGACAGAATCACGAATAACAGTTAGTAGCAGTTAAGAAATCACAGATAAGAAAAATCACAATAACAGTTATAACTGTTACTGAAAAGTAGCAGTTAAGCCCATCACTATTGATTTTTTTGAGTAGCAAGTACATCCATCAATATTGATTGCTCAAAAGCAGTTGAAGAACAATTTTTATAAATTAACTATCCGAACGCCTATATCTATACTATTTCTTCTGAAATAATGTTTTTATTTATCAGGCATTTCACCCTGATAAAAATTAGTTCAAGAAATGGATTAGTTAAATCTTCGTTTACCTGCGTATCAAGTGGGTAGTGACTGGATTTCCCATGACCTGGCAAATCTACTGCAATGAAGCATCTCGATCTTGTAACCAAATGAGTTAGTAAATTGTCGAAAGTTGCAGCATTGTCGTTGTAGCCATGCAAGCAGATAGTAGGGTAACCTCCTCTTTCTCCCCATATTTTACCTTTACACAGAATTATCTTTTAGACAAAATCAATTTTTTTTTTTTTTACAACAAAATTTAAGTACTTACAGATTTCTCTAAAAGACACTGCTAATTTAATTTGATTAATTTTTATCAAGAAATTAGTTCGAGACAAGTAGGAAATGTAGAATTTATGTGCTTATTTATTGTGTGCCGTTTCGGCTTACTTTAGCTACCTTCATCAGAGCCATATAATGTGCTTATTACTAGTACTACTTATTAGTGTTTTCTTCATTGACCAAACGCCCAATTTTTATTATTAATTTTCGTTCTGAAACTTTTGTACTAGTAATTCAACTTATTAATAATTTAAGACTAAACTGCCGCGTGAACAGTGACTGGACATTCTGAAAGGGAGGGAATTTCCTCAGAAAATGGCGAAAGAAAACTACTGTTTAAGAACTTCCAGTTGGAAAGAATTATAGGTCCTATCCGTTCCTCCTCCACAGGGCGAAAGCGATGAGATGGAAGGTCGGCGAACATGGAAGGGTAAAAGAGGCCAGAAGCTAAAACTGAGGAAGAAGAGCTTTGCGTGTAGCTAATGACTAATTATATGACTAATGACTAATTGCGTTTTACTTACTGCATTGTTTATTCGTCTTTTTGTCTGAGGATACAAGAAGTGCAGTGTTAGAACTACACACCAATAGCAACCCGCACAAGTATCTGGACTTTTTTGTGATGTTAAAGAGGAATATGTTCCAAACAATAGATTTTATGTAGGAAAAAATCAAAAACACTTTCTTCCAAAACAAGACAGTCTAATTACCGAAAGAAAAGAATCTGTGTTTTCCGAATATTTAAGGCATTTTAAGATAAAAAATGTGTATTAGATCCATTTATGGAACATAAAATTGACGCAATTTAGAATTAATTCTTAAACAATTGAAAATTAGAACCTTATTACCTAACAGAAATTTCTATCATAGATCATATTATTCACACATATATTACAACAGAGTTACGAACTTAATGACAAATATAACTTTTTGGAAACAATATTTTTATCATGTTCTGTTTAATTTTTTTTGCTAGTAGTTCATATAATTTCTTTCGCTTGAGGATCCTGGATTCTTTTTTTCAAAAAGATTAATGTGAAGTAGTTATCTTTTTAAAAACTCCCCTGTTATTGCCTCCACCTTAAAAGTGGAGACAAACTTCAACGATCTACACTTAACTATTTCTGTTTGTTTAAAGAAGACGAAATTTTTATATTACATAGAATACTGTTTCTGCCGACGCAGTTATTCAAGGGAAACGCATTCCAAATTCTTTCAAGATACATTGAGAATTTTTAACTGAGCAAAAATGGAATATTTTTAGAAAATAGTGGGACACTCGAAAAAGAACGCTACGTTAGCCAAACTATTGATCAATGAATTAAACCAAAAATATTTTCATGAAATTTTGTTGGAACTTATAGTAGTTTTTAATTATATATAGTTACCAGCCATGTTCCCCCATGGCAAAGGAATGACCACTTCTTCTCCCAACAACATTTTGACTTAGCTTAGTATTCCTTGCCTCGTACTCCCACCAGCTAACTCAGGCATGTACAATTGGTGAGATCTCCCGTCTCCTCATTAACATCATTATTTCTTACGAAGGTCTATTATAATAACGTAATGCTGGTAATTTTGATATTAAATCAACTTGTTCCCAACAGTTAGTGGATTTACGCACTAACAGACTTGCTGTTTGGTATTCTTCGGTGAGCGGTAAATTTTGAACGAATTACTTGTAATGTATTTAATTTTAAGATTAAAAGAATTCTTATATATCATAAACATTACTACGAATGAATAGTAAAAGAACCAAATCATTTTTAAAAAATAAGGTGAAACGAAATATTTACTCTTTGAATAAAAAAAAAAATACTGTTTAAAATTAGTTTTGTGCAAAAATTAAATTAAAAAAAATTAGTGCTCTTGGGTTACAATAAACTTTTATAGGAAGCTTCTACTTCTTCTTTTACTTCCTCCTATACCATTTCTTGCGTTGAGGAGCTTGGAGGTTATTTTGCTTACTTGGAATAGATTTTTGGGACAACTCAGGACAACTGGTCTCCTGAATATTTATGTCCCCTCAGGAGAAAGGGTATATCCCCCCACCCGGTACTGGGTTTCCCCCAACCTGGAGGACCAGTGGCTAGCAGTCAGATGACTGGGCGATCATCAAATCATCTTTTTAAAAAAAGGGATACGAAATATTTACTCTTTGAACTAAAAATAAAAATTACTGTTCAAAACAAGTTTTGGGCTAAAATTAATTTTTTTAAATTAGTGCTCTTGGTGTACAATAAACTTTTATTGGAAGTTTTTGATGTGAAACATCTAATGGCGCGTTTGGGGAGTGAGAGCAAAGTGATGCGAAAACTTCGAGCAGCCCAGTGGCTCTGCTTCTCGTTAAATTTATTTTTTAATTGAACATTAAATGTGCTCAAATTTAAGTTATTTAAAATTATAATATTAAACATTTATTTAATATTAATAAAATTATTATCCTTATAAAATTACGCTTTAAGTGCTTCAATGCCTCGTTAAATGTCCATCTCAAATTACATTAGATGATGGAAGACAGATACTAATGGTTGTATATATAGGGTGTTTTTTTAAGCTAGATAGAACTTTAAATTGTAAAAAGTAACACAAAAAATTAAATTGTAATCAAAAATTTTTTTTTATTTGTTTCAGTATACTCTGACATTTCGTATACTTCTTTCGCCGATTGGGCTCTAGAGCAGTTGGCAACTGACCCGTTGTTTTATCGCAAAATTGTGTTCAGCGATGAGGCGCATTTTTGGTTGATTTCGAGAAATGGACCTGTCAATTGGCCTCCAAGGTCGTGCGATTTGACACCTCTCGATTATTTCCTGTGGGGCTACGTGAAGTCACTGGTTTATGCTGATAAACCAGCAACAATTGACGCCTTGGAAGCCAGCATTGTTCGTGTTATTCGTGACATACGGCCAGCAGTGCTCGAAAAAGTGGCGCAAAATTGGACGTCCAGAATGCGCTTCGTCAAGAACAGCCGCGGTGCCCATATGCCCGAAATCATTTTCAAATGTTAATGTCACGTATTGATCTTTCGAATAAAAAAAAAATTTTGATTACAATTTAATTTTTTGTGTTACTTTTTACAATTTAAAGTTCTATCTAGCTCCAAAAAACACCCTATATTTCACGTAACCAAAAAATAGAAAATATCATCTCATTTTTACACCGTAGTTTACTTCCGTACAGTATAAGTGGTTCAAGAATTTTAAACGAAAATTTAGATGAATTACCCATAATTTTAGCTGGAGACATTAATGTAAATTTCGCAAAAGATGAGTCAGCATCATTGATTACGTTTCTTCAACAAGATTTTCAGTTGTATATTAATAATAATCCAAGGGAATCTACAACAAGATATGGACAGCAATAGATGCAGTATTAACAAGACTCCTCCATAACGTTAAAAGTAACACTTTCTTTGCTTATTTTAGTTACCATCGGCCTATTGTAACTTTGATACCATCAGAAACATCATCATGTGTTAATATTACAGAAATAACTGATGATACTGAATTGTAATATTTTATTTGGATTATAATGGTCTTTTATGTATATTTTTTAATGAAAATAATATTATTTTTATCACATAACTCTAAAAAAAAATGTCAGAATCCAGCAACAGATTGCACCAAGATGATACTTTATTAGCAAGTACATGTGCACCAGTAGCACGTTCTGTACATATATCTATGTGTTAATGAACATCCCATGTTAATAGAAAAACATTAACCTTAAAAAAAATTGAGTTTTTGTGAAATCAATTTTAATAACTGGTCATCAGGATTTTATTGAATGTCTTGGAGTGAGGGAGGTTGTTCCTGATTGAAAATTCTGTTTGGAACGTTGATGTAAGATGTTGCTGAATTTGAAGTTGTGATGGACTTCTGAATTCAGTCTTCATTCATGATTCTTTTGTCTATGCCTTGATGATATCTTAACTGGCAAAACACTGACTGGTCTAGTTATTTTTTTAGACTTTTTTTTACTTTGAATTGCATTCCATCTCAAAATTATTTACCGAAAAAATCTATTTTGAACTTTATTTGAGTTAGAAATGTGAGCAGGTTTATTTTAATATGATTTGTAATTTTGTATTGCTATTGTTATTTATCTCACTCTTTATAATAATAAAAATGATTTTCTTCGTCACCTGTATAAATAAACATTGATACATTTTTACCTATAATTCATCAAAAAACTAAGTCACAGGAATGTTGTTAAATGCATGGTGTGGAAATGGAGACCAAAAATAAAAATATTAAGCCTTGGACTAATTAAGTTTAAGAACCCTTCACCTGTAGGTTCCTGTTTAGCTCTCCTCTTCCTTCTAAACATTTTATCTTTCTGAAGAGACAAAACTAGGTGTTTATGGCATCAATTTATTGTTTTGAATGTCAAAAAAAGTAGGTGTTTATAACATTAATTAATTTTTTTCAATATCATATAAAGTATGTGTTAATGGCATTGATTCATTCACTCAAAGTCTGGCGCTACAGTCCTTATAGGACCTGGGCCTCCTCCACTCCGCTCTATCTGAAGCTAACCTCCTCCATCTCTGCAGATTCTCTTCCACCCATCTCAATCGGGGTCTCCCGCGTTATCATACACCATTTTTCGAGGAAGTCTCTTCGGATCCATGCGTTCAATATGACCTAACCAGTCAAGCCTTCTCTTTCTAATGACCGTGACTAAGTCTGGCTCCGCTAGCAATTCCATCAGTTCTGCATTACTTCTCATTCTGAATTACTCATATATTGTTCTTAATACTCTTCTTTCCCAAATTCTGAAGGAATCTTTGGATGCTTTTGTTAGGACCCATGTCTCGCTGCAATATGTAACAATGGGGCGTATGATTGTCTTGTAGATTAATATTTTATTTTTACGGGAGAGATTCCTAAATTTCAAGACCTCCCGTAGAGCATAAAAACACATGCTGCCCGCTGTAATTCTAGCCTTGACTTCCATTGTCATGTTGTTTCTTGACAACATCCCAGGTATCTGAAGGACTCACATCGAGGGAATTCCCGGTCTCCGATCTTTACTGGTCCATGCCTATATGTCCAGCTTCTTGTAGTTATCATATATTTTGTTTTGACATTGTTTACAATGAGGCCAAGTCTCCTCGCTGCCCCCTCAAACTTTTGCATAGCCCCCGATAAAGCTGACATTGTTCTGGTCGCTATAAGCACATCGTCGGCATATGCTAGATGCTGCGTCAATCTATTATAAATTGTGCCATTTGGGCTCGTCTTTATAGATCTGAGTGCTACTTCCAGAATCAGGTTGAATATCACAGGTGAGAGATGATCACCTTGTGTTAGTCCCTTATTTACCTTGAAAGCTTTCCCTGGATCTTTACTCTACTCCTGGTATCATTCAGCGTCATTCTTACGAGCCTAATTAATTTTGACGGCAGTCCCAGGTTCTTCAGTCCTTTGAACATTTCATTGCTCTCCAAACTATCATATGCCTGACAAAAATCAATGAATAAGTGATGGAGATCCACATTGAATTCATAGGACTTCTCCAGCATTTGACTTAAGGAGAACATGTGGTCCACTGTTCACCTTCCTGGTCTAAAACCACATTGGTACTCTCCCAAAATTCTTTCCGCCCACTCATTCACTCTTCTACACAAGGTTATGGATAGAACTTAATACCCAGTACTAAGCAATGATATTGGGCGATAGTTGCTACAATCTTGCTTACAGCCTTTCTTATATATTGGACAGATGACTGATTCTGACCACTCACATGGGGCATCTTCTCTTCCATCCAGCACTCCCATATTATCTGGTATATTTCTTCCCATAGGTTCTCTCTGGCATACTTTATTATTTCTGAATTTATATTGTCTGGACCTGGGGATTTGTTATTTTTGAGATTCATGATTATCTCCTCAATTTCTTCCCTATCGGGAGGTACCTCTCCATCTACTTCGTCTTCCGTGCACTCCATCCTCTCTTGATGTTGCATATCATTTCTCTCTGTTATACTGAGCTCCTTAGCGAATAATCTGGCCCACCTTATTTAATATAAAAAAAGGTAGGTGTTTATGGCATCAATTCAGTTTGTTCAATATCACTCTTATTAGCCTTAATAACTTAGCTATTAATTTTATAACTGAGAGAAGGATTTAAGGCCTTTCTTGTTCACACAGAATATATTCATTTCTTTGTCTTAAATTGTAAAATGAAAGTGCCTATGTTTTGACTTTTTCACTTAAATGTCACTAAAGACTAAAGAATTTAAATGATAATAATATTAAGCTCCAGTTGATAAATTGTTGTACCATATTCGGAAATATGAACTATTTAACCAAAAAATTAACTTTTGATTTTTAATAATTAAAAATTTTAACAAAAATATTTTGCTATTTGTTTATATCATGTCACTTTATACTGCTGTGCCTTAATAAACGATACTACAGTGGGTGTTCTTAATTTCCCCTATCCAATTTAGGTTTAATTAGGATAGGGATCTTTAACATATACCTGGCATTTCTTATTCCTTACATACCAAGGATTTTTTATTCTCTTTTAAAAATTCTAGAGCCATTTGCCGAGCTGCGGACCTGTGATCTTTGGTGTAATAGGTTGTTATGCTAAGCACTACATCACAGGTTGCCCCTCCAAAAATATTTTTCTTTTAACCTTATCAAAGTTTTCTTTCCCAATCACACATCTAATATAATATAAGATGTTTGTTAGCCTTCCTTGTCTTGTTGCTTACAGTTTTCAACCTTTACTTTTAAATTGGGGCTAGATAATTTAAAAATATAAGCAGAAATGCCTAAGATTCAAAAAGTAATCAATGGAATTAAGTAATTAAAATTAAGTGGAACAATAGTACAAAAATCTATTTATTTATAAATGAAAATAATATACAATTTTATTTAACTTCAAAATAAAAAAAGTTATTCTTCTTCATCAATTGGTTTTCTCATATTTCCTCGATTAGGATTAAGTTTCCTTTTCTTAAAAACAGCTGGAACGTCATCTGCTGAATCTCCTAAAGAACTAATTTTTCTTTCTTTAATGACAGGTTTCGGCTCCACTACTTCAGGAACGGTTATTTCTGCAGGTTTGGTAACTTTGGGTAATTGCCAGTTTATTGGTTTTTCAATCCTATAAAAAAAAAAAAATTATCTTTAGAAAAATATTTGCAAATTAAAGAGGAAATCCTGCCACTTTAAAAGCACAGAATTAAAGATTTTGTGAAAGTGATCCTGAATCAATAGACAAATGCCAATAGCTTAAGTTTTTTTTTTTCCAAATCAATGACTATCTGAAATCAATAGTACTTATTTAATATAGTATTTGAAATGCAGCATACAATATGGCTAATCGAAAATCAAGGAGATTATATAAAAACTATAAATTCTATTCTGTGAAAAGTCATGAAGCAACTGAGTGAGATCTAAAGACCTCTCCTGGGGATCACCCCAGGCTCTATATAATGGGTACCATTAATTGGTGGGAAAAACTCAGCAGTTCAGCATCATCTCATCATATACCGAGGCCAAATAATCTTCATGAATTACAATAATATGCAATGCACTTTTTTGTTGTTAATAATAGCAATATTTATTATATCACGAATGCTTTACTATTAGTAATATAATACCCTAAGATATAGAAGTGAAGTAATCAAATAAACCTATAACATTAAAATCCATGAAGGGTCTGGGGCTCTGTATATTGAAGATGAGCTCAGTACACGACTAGAGACTGTACTGTTTCTTGGACGATTGTGCAAGGAGGCGATTTGTTCTTGAACAAACTCAACAAAATAATCAGATAAATAAATAAATTATAGCCCTATCAATTTTATGAGAGCAATACTTTTATTATTCATTATAAATATAAAAATAATTCTGGTTGTACTTACTTTCTCTCAACAGGCTTCCAACTCCCATATGGATCTACTTTAGGCGCTGGGCCTAATATTGGTCCTGGATATTCTACTACAGCTGGTTCTTCGACCTTTTTAAATTTTTTCATTTTTTCCCTTGCTGCCCAAGCACGAACTTCTTCACCTGCTTCTTTTTTCTGATTTTCTTGTACTTTTGCTTCTATTTCTGAAATTTTCTGTTGTTCTTCTAAGCTAATATAACCTTCTTTGGGGGCTTCCCAACTAGATTCTAAAAGAGAAAATATGAAACATTAGATGGTTTTTAGACTTAATGAAATTATTTTGACATCCATAACAACATACAATAAATAAATTAATTTTTACAAAAAACAATTTTTTGGGACCGAAGCTGGCTGATATTTTATTGCTATAAAATAATGCCAAAATTATAGAAAAACTATCCTAGAAAAAAACGGCAGAATTTTCTTGCCTTCTTAACTACTGTATAAAGTTAAGAAATCAAAATTGTATCAAGAATAAATATAGTCGAGCAGAAAATTAGGGTTTCAAAAGCCAAAAAAGTGGAAACAGGGGATGAATCCATGAAAGCACAAAGCAAAGGAGGATTTGAGGAATCTGGAAATACAAGGAAAATCAATAAGAAAAAATTTCATTTGTTGATATGAAAATGATTGAAAAATTGTAACTGCTTTTCTAAAAAAACCTAAAAGATTCTACACAAGGTGCATTAATTCTTTGAAACGAATATCAATAAGTAATAAATACCATTTGTACTCATGTTCCAAAAATAAGTATGACCTTCTTCAGACTTCGCTTCATACCAAGTTTTAGTGACAGGCTTTGGTATATCTGGAGGCTTTTTCCTTTCTACCACTTTCTTCACCATTTCCTTAACCTCTTCTTTCTGAGCTACAGCTTTTTCTTCTTGTATTTGCTTGTACTGCTGCGAAGTCAAATCAGGATTCGCTTCAATATCTGCCATGTATGCTTTTAAAGCAGCCTTTAAAAAGATATAAGAACAGTTAGTTCAAGGTCATGAAACACAATAGTTTCATATAACAATCTAATCACAAGAAAAAAAATCAATAAATTGACAGTAAATCAAAAACTAAGATAAACATAATAATAAATAATAAATTTAATTAAGTTCAGAAAAAAATTTTAAATCAGAAATTTTAATCATTACCTCTTCCATTTTTTTCATTTCTTCATTTATCTTTTGATTCTCTTTATGTGCCTTCGTACTTTTTTTAGTGAGCTCAGAAATCTTTTTAGCAACATTTTCCTTATGTCGTTTTCCATTTTCATGGAACTGGACGCTCTACAGACAAAGAAACATTGTTTATAAATGCAACATATTTAATAAGAAATTAAAATGATGTAAATCTCTACCAAAATTACAACTGAAATCCGTTTTACTAAATATTTCAGTAGCAAAACACTAATAAATTCAACATGCATTATGCCTATTGGTAAATTTATTAGAAAATATAACACTATTAATGATTTTATAACATATACCATTACACTTTGTTTTATCAAAAAATAAAAAATTTTGGTCAGTAGCTTACTACAAATCCAAAACTGACCAAAACAAAACGTTTGAAAACAGCAATATTAACATTCTAATTACACATTAAATAATTTTATATCAGAAGGAAAAATATTTGAGACGATATAGTTTTGTAAAATCTCCCAAAAAGTTATGCTCATTACCAAGATGGTAATTAATGTAAAAGCGGAATCTATAAAGAGAAAACTCAAATATTTCATAGTAAATAATACAGCAGGAACAAAAAGTATTTAACAGCACTTCATCTATTGTTAAGGGTGTAAAATAGTTTATTTTAAATAAATTAAATTATAAAGTTATTAAAAATTCAAAGTGGCAATTATTTTTTTCAGCTAAATATAAATGAAAAGATTATAAGCATTATTGTTTCAAGGAATCTTTTTAATCTCTTTATACTTCAATCATCTATTTATTATACAGATTTCTTTATCTATCCTTCATTCTTCCCGATCGAGTCAGACGATCCATCCAGGACATCCTTGGCCTACCTTTTGGTATTTTGTCAGTTAGTTTAGCTTCAAGTAAGGTGTGGTTTACAATCTGCATTCATTTAACAAGCATGGCCATACCACTTTAGCTGTTTCTTCTCTAAGATCTCTCCAAGTTTGGAAAGCTATTCTTTATCGATATTTCATCTTTCCTGCAATGACTTAGTTAGATATCTAACAATAAGAACCCAGTTCTCACATCCTACAATAGTGTGGCATTGTTAATAGTGAAGTTATACAGTTTTATCTTCATGTCAACTTCACATTTACCAACCATTATTCTAGATTTGGTTATATACGCTGTTTACTTTTTAAGTTCTGTTTAATATTTCTTCTCATATTTTCTCATTTCTGCTGATAACTGTGCATAGAATAACTATATAGTTTTTTACTCAAATTTTATTTCTCAGCAACTGCTTGTGCCATTCCTCATTAACGCATTCTAGAAATTTATCCATCAGGACTACAAACAGTCGAGAGTTTAGCCTGTTTTCTTCTTTTACACATTTCTTCATGTTAAGCTTCGGACTCCTCATCATTAATTATGAACATTACGACAATTGTTTATACTTCATGATTACAAGTTCTCCATGAACATTGTTTTTGTTCGGTATACACCATATTTTGATTCCTCATACAGTTGCAATCAGCTTGCATTTATAAAAAGTTTAAAAAGACACCTTCAAATAATATGAAAACCTTTTGAAACCAGTATTATTCAAAATAACAAAAAACCTTGTAAAAAAAAATTATGTTAAGGTAGATGCTTAATTCTAGAAATATAGATAATTTCAAAGATAATAGTAATACACTACTACTTACTACTTTATTATCTGTAATCCAGCATTTACAAAAGTCACAGAATTTTCTTTCTTGAGATTTCCAATAGTCCGTCCTAGAGGGGAAAAAAAAAGTATTAAAAAGAAAGGGTTTCTTAGAATGGTCATGTTCCAAAAGATTTAATTTTAGAACCATAACTTAAAAATATCCTTATGGGAACCTTCTTGAACCCTTTAAGAGGATTGAAAAAAGTTAACCATTTATGTTATTAAATGGAAGAAATGGTCATATTTTTTGTGAGAGGTTGATCTAATTACTGCATTGTAAAATAGTTTATGTTTTAACCACGAGTAGATAATTCTTACTGTAACATGAACCATTAAGTGGCATATTAATCTTTTATAATTTGATATTAAAATGGTTAAGCTTTTGAATAAAGATCAAATACTAGTGAATCATCACACTTATTGTGAACGATTGCTATATTTATTATTAATAATACATAAACGGCAGTATTATCTTGATAATAGAAATAACTCAACTCGTACTAAGCATGCTTAGTTATAGAGTGTATTACACAACGATTATGATTAATTTTTCATTACCTATTGTGTAGAGATTTATCCATTCTATATTCTTTTTCCCATTTCTTTTACAAGATCAATGTGCCAGGATAATGTAGGTTTGGCAAGAAAGAAAGTAATAATATTTAGTATCATTACCACTAGTTCTTCCACCTTCTTTTGAATTAATAGCTATATGAGAAGTAACCAAAAACAAAAGCGTACCTCGTAAAAAGCAAAACTAGGAGATCAAATGGAAGAAAATCTGATGTCTTCTCATTAAAATAAAATAATAATCATGTTGAATAAGCAAGTAGAGATGTATAATGTGGAGCCTGATCCAAATATCTCTTGAGGAATGCTTCCTTGACGCCTTATTTTTGTATTCCTCGATTGTTTTTACTCAATATATGGTTAAAACCATTACATTTTTGAGACATGTTGTACATATCTAAGCTGATGCTCTTCAATAATAATTGAAAATTTAACAATAATAATTTAAACTAACTTTAAATGAAATTTTTCCAAAATGAGTTAAATGTACTGAGGGAAGCCAAATAGTGTCATTCTCGTAGTCTTTGGCTTGAAAAAGTTTTAATATGAGCAATAATTCAATTTCAAGCCAAGCCCTGACTTATCCACTTGGGCACTATGAGAATGACACGACTCCGCTGCTCACATAAGGACTAACTCATTTTGGAAAAAATACAATTATACCACTTATTCACTGGGGCTACAGATATATGGTATAGATTTGAAATAGATAAATAAGAAATATGGAAATGATAAAAGTGTGTTTGTTTTTTAATTCCCTTAAGAAACATACTCTCATCTTACTACTTCGCAGAGATCAGGGGGTTAGGTACTTTATTGAATTTAACATTTGAGTGTTCATTATATAAATGTTTAATCTATTTTTATATATTGTTCTTTTGATGGTGATTAATTTTAAATATTTTTATTTTGAAGAGAAAAGATTGGGATCCCATCCAGGACAGATCTTTTCTCTTCAAAATAAAAATATATAAATGTTTAAGATCTAAAACTTTAATTTACAAGTTTTTATCTAACATTACGTAGACATAATGAATAGTAGCTGTAGGCTTATAGGTAATACTCTATTCCTGTTTTTGACCAATTAATCTTATTTTAACCAGATGTGGAATATCGATTGACAATATAAATAGCTTTACTTTTTCCCATAGAATAAATGTATTAAATATTTGCTTTTAGATTAACAAGTTTCCAAGGGTTTGTTTTTGGCATTATAAGTTCTTAAACCATCTGTTTATGAGACTCTTTGCAGCTCAGGTTTCCACAACAAAAATTATAATCTATCTATCTATTTATAATTTTATAAATAAATTGGGGGTAAGGTCAGAAAAAGTTGTGAAACTTTAAGCTGTTAATAAAAAAATATTGTTATTTTCACTCGGCTTCTTGAAAATATTCCTTCTCAAGTCTAGCAGAGTCACCTGTGGCTTAATAGTTAGTACTACAACCTTCTATTAGTCTTCATCAGTTGGCCCTAGGATTTTTTAAAGGTAGTAAAAAATCTTTGGCTAGGCCGTCCTTAGGTAGGGATGTAAAATGGGTGACCCGAGCCTGCGCAATGTCAGGTACTTGTTAAAGATACTTATCATAATTATACCTGGATAGGCAAAATTTGGGACTCCCACTCTGATGGTTAAATGAATAAACAAGTAAAAAATCAGATAAACGTTGTATTCTAAAGTCTGGTAGCTAATTATTTTTTAAGTAAATTGTTATTTCAAACTTATTTTTACAAACAATGCAACTTCGTCCTTGGTGGGTATCATATGCATTTTCTTGATTACAAAATTATAAATTTTTATATGAATAAATGTATTTCCCTAAAATCACTTAAAAGTTTCAATATTTTAAAGAGATAATGCAAGAGTTCTCACTTAGGTAAAGAAGAAAGTGCCCTATTATGAGATGTTTGCCCGATATAAAATATATGGTTTCTGAATAAAATGTGACTTTTGAACTACCTATTTAGTCCAGTAAAATTAGTCAAATGAGAGCAAGAATCTCGGAATGAGAGATAGTCGGCTATAATGTTGCATAAACCCTTATTTTGGCACCCTAAAACTTGTCTCAAAACCTACTTATCGTAGGGTGTCCGTGACTACAGATATTCCAAGGGCAAACAATCGATTTTTTACACATTAATTGCAAATATCTCATTTCCTATGAGTTTTATGCTATTTATATTTATTATCAATATTGTAGAGGATTAAATTTTCTACAACTTTTGTTTAAACATTTTTTTTATATCTTGAACCATTTTCGAGATAGAGGGCAAAGCGTGCGCAGTGTAAATATTTATCATAATTTATTTTAATACATTAGTGGAAAAATTCCAACTAAAAACCTTAAGTCTCTAAACTAAAACAGGAAATTGATTTTCAGTACTCCTTTCAGTACCTTAGGACAGGTATTTTCAATTTCCTGTTTTAGTTTAGAGATTTAAGGTTTCTAGTTGGAATTTTTCCACTAATGTATGTATTAACATTTATTTAATGTCTCTGTTGACCTTTTCCTTTTTTATAATTTATTTTATTATTTATATTTTTTATTAAATATTTTATTTGAAAAGAAAAGATATGACCAGGACCGGGATATGTCTGACCGAGAAGCGAACCAGGATGGCCGAGGTGGCTAGGCCCCACGACGGTTACGTGGAAAACCCGAGTTCGTGTCCCGGTCCTGGTCATATCAAATAAAATATTTAAAAATTTTACAACATCTAACAATAAATAAAAGAAATATAATTTGTATAGACAATCCCTTTCTCAGCCCCTGAGATCTATAAATAGCTAAATACCTATAAACTTAGCCAAATTGCTAAGTTCATAGGAAAGGACAGGGGTACTTAATATGACAAGTGTGTCGGGTGGGACATAAAATTTTCTTGAAAATGAGAAAACACTGATCATTCTTTATTGGCACCATGTCCACACACTGTCAAAGATATACTTAAATAAATAAAAAAAATTGAAACGAGAAATTTATTTGACAGATAAATATTAACAATAATGAACTCTGATAACAATTGAATATTTAAATTGTATTAGCAACACGTATATTTTTTTAAATAGTAATATTATTTTCAGAAATACATACAGAAAAAATGTATTGTTATATCATGAATTTTCAAAATGAAAAAATCTATTTTAAAATACATTGGAATTTAATGATAGATTTTTAAATTAAATAAACATTATTATCATTATTTTAATCACTCACATTTATCACAAGGGTGTATAAATATAAATATATATATATTACATGGCACTATATTTGGCACTTAAATGATAAACATTCCTTAAAGATCTAAATAATAGAGGCAACTCTTTTCCTAATCGAATGGACGGCAAAGGGGGAATCTAGGTCCAAAAACATTCAAAAACTTTCCTAACAATAACTAAAATCAAAAACAAAACAGATTTGTCAACGTAAATCCACACCTACTAAATACAATACTGATTGCAATAACTAAAGACTAAGTATTTCCAGTATAACATATTAATAAATAAATGATAAACTGATGGACTGCCTTGATGATAAATAATCAAACATAACAATTTAAGCGCAAAATGAGAAAGATTATTAAAAGAATCTTGTTTAAAAAGCACAAATAAATAACAATAATTAATATTGGCATTGCACAAAGAAAAAATATTTTCAAATAAATATAAACATACAATTATTTATGTGACCAAAAAAAATATTTTATTCCACATTTATAAAACTGAGCTATAAGAAACCCTTTTATATGTTATCACCCTATAAATTTATTAAATTCAATAAATAAATGGTCCGGGCCATAACCAAACAAATTAAGGTGTTTTTATTTATTTATTTTAATATTTTTGTAAATCACACATTTGGTTATTTTTTGATTAGATGATTTAAAAGTCTTTTTAAATGGTCTATAAAAAGATATTTTAATAGTATTAGAAACAAGAGAGTGAATGATGTAAAAATGGATAATAGTAATTTACAATTCATACCACCGACCAATGAAAGACCTATTTAACAAAACAAAAAAAAAATTTTTTCTTTAATAAATTTAAGCTTCAAAAAATTAATCTGGTTTATAATAGTCCTGATTCATTTCTTGAAACGATTTCGACCAGTTGAAACAAACATTTTCTTCCAAAATGAACTAAACACAACCAAAAACTATTTCTAAGTTGCAATGCTCAATTAAAAAAGTAGATGGAATAATCTGAAAGCTGTTATTTTCTCAAACAAAAATTATATTAAAACAGAATTTATAAAACCGATCTTCCAGAGTAAAATTCTGCTAAGTATCCTGTCTAATTTCGAAACTAGACAATTTTTTTTTTTTTTTAATAAATATTGACTAGACGGACTCATGTTTTAGGTCTCACAAAGACAAGACAAAATTAATAACTCTATGACTTTTAAGTAATTTATTCATATTTATTAGGATTATATATATATATATATTAGGATTATGTTGGCCCCAACATTCAATACTGAGAAACACAGAATTGAGATACAATAATACTTAATACTGGTTGACTAGCAAAGCTAAATAATAGGAACAATTTAGGTACTACTAATATAAGAGGAATTTGGAAATGTTACTAATACTGAGGTTATGACTAGCTAAAGGACTCTCTTTGTTTTTAAGGAAAACCTATTCCTAGTAAAAATAAATTAACACAACAAAAAAACAACAACATCTAATTAAAGTTGTCTTTCAACTTTTAGTACTAATAATTCAACAATAGCAAGTCACTTTGATCCCGATATGTTAAAAAAACCTGTAATGATAGTTTCTTACAATTTACTAAATTTAAAAAATACATCTATTTTCTTATATTTAACTAGTAATATGAGCTTTGATAATTAATAAATCTTGAGCTTTATTTAATATTTGGCACAGATTTAGTTTTTAAAAATGAAACTTTAGAAACGGATTATATAAATATAAATTTGATTTTACTAGAGATGAATTGATGAGTATTGAAAAAATCATTATTCGCCATTATTGTAAGTCATAAACTCTTTGTCAAGTGAATAAAAACAGGATAATGGATATCTGAATCGTAATAGGGACATTCTCTTTTCAGCTGTTCATGTCTTTCCCAAACATGCTGATTATAGCATTCACTCATATAATATTTAAATCCAATACTTTGAACTTCTTCTAAGAATTTGTCTAAAGTAGATGATCTTCTAGGTGCAGTAACGAGCCCATTACCTCCAGCTTTAAGACAAGCCCACATGGTTTTAACAAGTTCTTTTCTTGTATCATCAAAAAACAAGCAATCTGCAGCTAAAAGTAGATCATATTTTTCATTAGGTATTTCACCCCATTGTAGAACACTGCAAGACACATTTTCTAATTTGTTTTCTTCTAAGATTTTTTTGACATTTTTAACTGAAGTACAATTTCCATCGGTTAAGTGTACATGTAAAGCCTCGGTGTATTTAGCAATAAAGAGGCCAGCAAGACATGACATACCACCACCTAATTCCAGTACAGTTTTTCCTTTGAAATAACTGTGATTAAAAAGTACATAGTATGCTAAAACTTCCTCTGATGGCCAAACGCATATATTACCAGTATTGTTAAATCCCATGAGGTCTTCAGGTGTAAGAGCATTAGATAAATGTCTGATCTTAACAAAATATTCTTTAAATGAGTACAAAAACCAATCAGAACTTATTGGTGTTATTTGAATAAGACCAAAGTTAGATATACGTCGACAAGATATGATGTCTTGTTGTTCACTTGGGTCACGAGAGCTTGTTAATGCCCGAGCCAGCAAACCCCACCGCCTTCTAGCTGCTTCATTGTGGTGGCGGTGGCTCTCAATGCCCATTGCACCAAAGACCCCTGCAATTCAATACAGGGTTTTAAAAAAAGCTAAATACACCAATGTAATTTTATAGAACTCTTTTCAGGAGGAAGAAATTTGCCGCTAGTGTTAGCAAAAATATGAACATATTTCATTCTTAAAATAAGAGCTACGCAATTAAAGAAATGTACAGAAGATAAATAAGAGGATTTCAATTCAGCAAAACTGTTTTTATGATCCTCATTTGTACTATGATAAGGAAAAAAGAGAAAATGAAATGTCTGCATAAAATATATATATAAAACCACTTGCTTAGTATTTTATAATTCTTGCACAAAATTTAGGTTTTATGAAATGTAAGATTTCATAACATTTAATAAATGAAAAATAATTTACCATAAAATCTATTTTAAACTGATATAACCTAAACAAATATTGGTACTTTTTGTACTGTAGAACAGGAATTATTCACATTAAATGAAAATATTTGAAATTTTTTTTTTTTAATATATACTTTGAAAATTATACTATCTAGTACAACTTTTGATTATAAATCCTAACAGTAAATCACTAAAATAAACACAGGAATCTATTGAAACAACCCATGTTGATGGTATTGTCAAACCCGAGTTTGATATGGTAAATATTAAGAGAAAAAATGAAAAATAAGGTAATTATGTTCAATAAATAAAAAATATTTTAAAAATATATATGATAAACAAAGATTTAATGGTTGAGAGTAATAGAAATGAACAAAAATTTAATATTTTCATATTCAAGAGATCACATATGAATTATTCCAATTTACTTTTTTCTGTTAACTTATAAAATAACTCATAATGTTGAAAACTAAGGACATGCTTAATTAATTAACAATGAAGAAGAAAAAATACCTCAACTTCTTCTCTAGGGATATGAGAATTTCTTCATTTTAGGGCTGATACCACTCTGGCAAAAACAATGCACTAAGAAAATAATTGTATCCCCTGCCAATACATAAAAATAAGGTTAAATATAGATTGGCAGGGACATAAACATTTCAACATTTGACCTGACCAATTAACAACCATCTTCACAACACAACCATTATCTTCATTTAAACAACAATCAATCAAACCAATAATATAAAATAAATGGGCAGTAAACTCTTATAAAATGTTACTAAAAAATAAACTATAGATCTATTATTAGCATTCATAGTTCACATGAAAAGATTTGCATGCATTCTGTTAAGACAATATAGTCAAGTAATATTGCGGTAATAATAATAAAATAGATACATACATGATTTATATTCCAGCGTAAGCACTTTCCAGAGGAGAATGAAATCAGAAAACTTAAGGAATGTTATTGAAAGTATAAAATTAGTGAAACATACAAACTAACAAGCTGGCGCCCATCCCCCCATATTTACAAGTACTGATCAGCTGTTTGTCAAACAAAGGCAGAAAACTTCTAATATTTATTTCATACAAGTCTATAAGATAATTAACTAAAAATAACCCTTTTTTAAATTTGTATGCTTGTTTACAATTACTTTTTGTCAATTATAGTGTAATATAAGCTAGATAAAGTTAACTAATAGCCAATATTAAAGAGGTCGTGATAGGAGGTTTGGATTTATAACCTTCTTTCTGTTGCTATCTTGAAGTTTCGAGCACTTGCCCTTCTCCTGTGATACGGAAAGGCTGTGAATTCGTGCCGCTGAAGTCTCGAGTGTTACATAATAATTTTGAACTCATTTTTTGACAATTACTCTTCAGCCACATTTTAATTCAAGTGTTTGTGACAAGTTATGTGCTACTTCTGTATCTATGGGTGACAAAGCATTAAGTAACACAAGTTCAACAAAAATTAATCTCTTTTGGGAACATTTTATCAAAGCTGAGCCAAATACTTACGAGGTATTGTTAGATTATATTATTTGTATAGGGTTTATTTATGTTATAACTTTAGGTTAACTTGATTCATTTATCATGGAAAAGTATAAATTATTTAATTGTTCACTGATAATGATTATATTTTAAAAACGACAATTGTCTCATGTTGAATTCATAAAATTTGAATTAAAAAAAAATATGTATTTTTAAATTTTATTTTTTCATGATTCATAAAATCTAACATTGTCTAACTTACTGTTTAATCATGGGTGATTTATTTTAACATTTCACGTTCTATTTTTTAAATAATTTGCAATTTATTATTCATCTTGAGTTACATTGAAAACAAAATTGCTGTGCTTAATTAATTCACGATTTTTATATCAATATGAATATTTTGTTGAAGTTACTGTTGTAACTGCATAACATTAAAATTTTATGCTATACACATTCAAACTTAATTTTTTTTTTTACTTGTTCATGTATTATACTAATTTAGAATATATATTTAAATTATGAAATTGAGTTGCATTGGTTTCAATAGAGGAGCTACTTACTTAACTGTCCTGATGGTATTTTTCTAGTTATTGTTAATTTTTTTTCAAGACTCATCATATGTTTTTATTTGCAATTTAAATTATTCGAACATAATTGAAACGGTGATCCATTTATCCAGTGAATATTTTAATTAACTCTTTGTGTACCTATAAATCGTTGCTTATTTCCGGTATTATAAAATAGGACATCGTAAATGAATTTTTCGTAAACAATTACGGAATATATTACTTTTTTTTTAAGCATTGGAGCAAAAGAGCTTCAGCTTATTTCAAATTAAAAAAAATTTAATTATTTGTTTTTTAGTTTGATACAAACTCGAAGGCCTGTAATTATTTTGCGTGTCTTCTGTCTTCACCAGGAAAGAGTTCTTGTGTGCACAAATCTATTTTATGTGCACACCTTTTTCCGGAGTATATATTTTAAATCATTCTGCATTATACTATCTGAATCTTCTTATTTTTAGAACCTCAGGTTTCAGTATTTTACTTTGAAGGTCTTACGTGAGGACAACGATAACATTTGGATGTATTAAACAACGCTTATCAAATCCTGAGTTCCTCTTTTTAATTATGCCTTGCTAGGTTCAGGAGTGAGTTATTTTGTTTATATTTTAACTCTTATATATGTAGCTTGTTTACTTCCATTTACCTAAATATGGAGTATAATATAAGGAATGAGAAGTATTGCGAATATAAAAAAAAAAAAATCGAAAGTTTTAGCGGGAATATACGTTTTAATCTCCCCAAGCCGATCTAACCAAGTACTGCAGAATAACCTATGTCTATACGTATGCCAACAGTTTAGTTCAAAAATAAAATTTTAAACTAAACATAGAAGATACTATGTATTTAAAAATATATGCACAAAATATTAAAATTTATTTTCTTCTAAAACCGGGGTAAACTGGAATTGCCAATTAATATAATTAATTTTACAATTTTCTCGCAAAAAATTCTTATGATTTTTTTTCCATCAACATGTCTTGAAGAAAACTCAATGAGTTATTTCAGTCAGTGTTGGATTAAAACAAATTTTTGATCCGACCTATGATGAGTTACATTACTTCAAATTAATCATTTGATAAATAGTGGCCAAATGTTTAATCTACAGAAAGTAATCCTATATCCACTTGATCCCTCTACTATTATTTTATTGCATTTAATTTTCAGTAGAAAATTCGCTTAGTTAGTTAATATATGTTGGAACTAATTGGCAATAAATATATCGGTCGGCGCCATTTTTATGATTGACGTTATTCGGTTAATGATTGCTACTACTTCACTCAAGTAGCTTATCAGTTCTTTATAAGGTTGAGTGGACATTTTTTCTTTTCTGATCTTTTCCTTAAAAAAATGTAATAATTATTCCGTTAATCGAAGTTGTTCAAAGCAGAAGGAACGAAAAAAATCTTTTAAAAAATTGATAATTAAAAAGAAAGGATATCATCTACATTTTTCGTTGAATAACTTTATTAAAAAAAAAAACAAATTTGAAAATTGCTATAAAGACACGTAGAGTTCCTTTTCTAGAAAGTTAATTACAACATTATTCGCTAAAGAAAAAGGAATCGTCCAGGTATTGTTTTGGATAAATTGCAAATTGTTGAGTTATGGGGAACATGTTTTACCAAAAATTCCTTCAACAAGGCATGTCTAGTTTGGCTTTAGAGTAGTTAGGAGATGGTAAGATAAATGATCGATGTATCGAAGTGTTGTTCAACGTTGCATCAGCAGAGCCAAAGGTAGTCGCAACAACTTAGCAGGATGGATGCCCTCTAACGGAGGTATTGGCTTGCAGGCTTAGTGGGCAAAAGAACCTAATCCTCGGCCTGAAGGGTATTCGCTCTCAGGTCTAAACGTTGGAAGCCCCTGTCTAGATAGTTTTTTGTTATCAGAATTAATTTTGGTATCTTAGGGACATCGCTCTTAAAGCTTAATGTAGGAATACTTAAAGGAAGGCGGGGAGAGAAATAAAAGATTCCTGATTATCTGTAAGTTCAGGCTCAGGAAGGTCTTAGGGGAAACTCGATTTACTTGGACTCAGAGTGGAGTTACCATCAATATACAATCTGGACACTGAGATTTCTTAAGTTCTTTCACTTATCATTTTGGCTTTGATTAGTAAATCTCTATATTACTTTTATTATCATAAACTATTTTAATGTTCATATTTATAGATAAATGATTCAGCCCTTCATTGAAACAAAACTGGCCACACTAAAGCCCACCAACGGATATAACTCAGTTAGGAAGGAGTTCTTTAGAATGAGGCAAGAGTGGTTTTCGTCAGTCATTGATAAGTCCTTGGGCAATCCCGTTGCACAAAGAAATGTAGAAGGGTTGTAACATCCGTGGCGACTACCTCCGACTCCATATCAACCTGACTGCTACAGCGTACCGAGTATTTAATGCGCCAATATTCACGATAAAGAGATTATTAACGAAATTGATCTTAATCGTTCCTAATGTCTAGTTAAGCCCGAAAACACGAGAAGACACCCGTAAGATCACCATTAGATTTTTAATTTTTTTTTTAAATTCTTGATCATGATTCTTTGTCAACAAAATGCAGCATTAATGCCGGAATGGAGAATCAGGTAAACATTGAATTGTCCGAGGTAATTGGATCCTGCGACGGAGTCCAGTTTATCAAAGAAAGAAGAATAGTATGGTTGGACCGTGTATTTAAAATGGAGGAAACAGAGCTCCTAGAAAGACCCTAGTTGGTAAGATGTATGGCACCAGGAGGAGAGGAAGACTTGAGAGACGGTGACTCCAGGAGGTGGAAAAGGACCTTACAGAACTCCATGTCTGAAATTGGAGAAGCAGTGCACTGTGTAGAGGAGACTGGCATAATATTGTCAGGGAAGCCAAGGCCTACCCCGGGCTGTAGACCTAGTTTGTTGATTTCAAAAACTGCCAGTCCGATTTGTAAGAAAAAATCTGTTTATTACTGTTTATTGGAAAGCCAACGTTTATAACCACAATGCAGGTCTTCTTCAGCTCTAAATATACAAAACCGTTCTGTCTTCCTGTTTAAGATAACTTTTTTTACTTCCACCCGGACCATTTTCTTCCTGTATATAAAAAAATTGCTACGAGAAGGAGCCAAAACCTGTTTGTGACGTTGCTATAGTAACATTGCTATCCCCTGAAAGAAAATTGATTAAACAAATAAATAGTCTATTCCATGTTTTTATTAATTGTGTCGTTTTATTAATATTTAAAATTATGAATATTTAATTAATTAATTTTAAATAATTTAACGAGAAACGCATGTGCGCGTTTATCAAAAGTTGTTAATTATATAATTTTGGAAATTTATATATGTCATTATAATTTATTTAAATCAATATTTTCTATTTAAATTTCGAAAATATATAACCAAACTATTTACAAAAATATACACCACATTTTTATCCAGATCCTGCTTAATTGCGATCTGCATCCCTCTGCCCTGTCGATAGCTCCAAATTTGGCCGAAACGTTGACACAAATAAAATAATTAGTACTTATTTTGTGTAAACATTTTTTAGCACACCCACCGGCAAAGTTCAACATCTTTCATGACGTACCCAGTCAACCATTTCCACAGCAGTTTATTTATTAGCATACAGAGAGTGGGAGAAATCTATAAAAATATTTTATGTAGTTATTTAGAATTTAGTAGTTAAAATATTTGCTTTAATTGTTATAATGAAATAAAGTTGAACTTAAAACACTAATCACTGTTTGGTCTAAAAATGTACACTTGAAATAACTGATGGTACTTGACGCATATTTGAATCTTTTATTGTTTTAATCTTTAGATTATACGTGGTAGTTAGTTATATGATGCTCATATAATTTAAATAAAAAATATTTTATCAATTACCATGTGAATTTAACTTTTTTTTTAATTGCTACTAATCGTCTAGAAATTCGACCTCGGCATTTCGACGAATCACGACTTTTTCGGCCTATTTTATTCCGATTATATAAAACAAGACCAATATCCTTGAAATAATTTCTGCGTAATGATTATGCGTGATTTACATATTCCAAAAGATATACGTCTTATATATAATTTTCATAATTTCATGATTTTTTTAATTGAGTTTAACAACGACGGCTTTGAAAATATTTATGAAACTAAGAAAATATTTTTTAATATTACATTCTTAAGTTTTATATCAAAAACGTGAGGAATTCCTATAAATACAAGTATATAGTGGAACATTGCCAATATTTTTTTTTTAAATTCTTGATTCTGATCAGTTAACTAAGAACTCGAGAGCGTCATGGCTTAAATATGAATCACGCCAAAACGAAAACAATTATAATAACTTTTATTATTTATTTACGTTTTTCTTTCTTTATGTCCTTCCTAGAAAATTCTGTGGTTGAGGGTGTGTTGCTGAAGGAGGTTTCAATTTTCCTGATCGTTACGTAACAATGTTTACCAACTTGGTTGCGTTGTTTGGAGCAGGAATCATGGAATCTAATTATATAAATAGTTGCGCCTTATACCTTAATATTATTTTGAATAATTTTCGAACAAAACGCAAATAATTAAATTGAGTTCTCCTTTTTAAACAAAGTTTTCATGATATGTCTCAATAATTAATAGTTGACCGTATAAACATGGAGAATAAAATGATCCAGATGGAAGTCTACAACTTTGGTAATTATTCCGCAGGTTGTCGCTTCCAGTTGTCACAAGTTTTAACTTTTCACTCGTTTCTCTTTTAATATTTCTTTAAATACAAGTCATCATGAGCTTGGTATGGAAAAGAGAATGTAGTCATGGGAAATGTTCATACTTCGGTAATCATTTCATCTAGAAAATGTTCAACAAACATATCATCAATACTATTAAAGTTTAAAATTGATGAAATGATTATCGAAATCTAGAATTTACCCATAATTTTGGAAAGTATTAAATATGAAACGAAAAAACAGTTAAAACTTGTTGTAACTTAACTCGAAGCGGCAACCTGCGGAACAGATACCATAATTCCTTAAATAGTGAAAGTATTAAGAGTTTTCCGTCTATTATTTCGCAAAAAGTTATCTAATTATTCCTCTTTCTTTCTGTATTATCATTTTTTATTTTTAATAAAAAAGTTTTTCAGATGATATTAGTGATATATCTCTATTGTCCATAAAATTATTTTTTCTTTTTTTTGCGATTTTTAATAGGAACGCTTAAAAAAATTCTTATATCGATAAGATTGTTTTTTTTTACTGAATCAGGAAAAGTCATACTATCATGAGATCCATAAAATCTTGGGTTATATTGGATAGTAAGAAGGGTCGTTGTGTTTTATTGTTTTAAGATGACAGTATCTGTTTCGCCCTATGGTCGTATCTACGTTATTGCTAGAGATAAAAAGTACTTCTTTTTTAGAATTATCTTAATAGCTTTAACATTTTTATTTTTATTTTTTAACGAATTTTATTTATTAAAAACTGAGTTATATAGCTATGGCAAATGATGATGAGGAGTTCCTATAATATTATAATAGTCCATAATTTAATATTACAGTATGTAATACTATTATTAAATAATAAAACGTATTTTGTATCATAAAACCTCAAATTTTAAGAAGATTAGAAAAATGCCTTTTCTTAGGATTATCCAAGATGGCGGAAAACTGTAAGAGGCGGTAGGATTATTTTAATTTTTAAAATATTCTTCATATTGAAGATATGAGGTTCGTGTCTACTATTTCGTTGTAATAGTATATCCCAGTGGTCTATATTCTTCTAATGACTGAAACCTATTTTTGATTATGGGTAATAATTTAAAAAAATAATAAATCATTTAAAAAAATAAAAAATGTTCCATGGAACGAGTGGGAAGGAATTCAAAGTTTTTTTTTAGGGAGTCATACAACCATATGAAAATATAAATTGCATCTTTTGTAATTCAACTCCATTTTGAGCTATCTCAGCTATGAAAAATAACATAAAAATAACAACGCCCGGAAATAAAACAACATTGTAATAAGACTTCAACTGCTTACGATATCCATCGTAAACAATCCTTTTCACTTAAAAGGTCTTTGAGAAGTGCGCCGTTGAAGACTTTTACGTATTACTATTTAATATTGTTTGTATTATTTATACATATATACAAATGGCAAGGATATTTGAAATTTGAAGTTAAATAAAAAGTCATTTTTTCTGAATTATTGCATGTTCGATGTTCAATGAAGCTAGAAATTGAGGATTTGTATCACAATTGGCTCATAGATTTTGGATAACGTTGTGAATCCAGACCATTACATCCTGAAATCTTAGTAAACAATTTTTATCGCTATTTGAAGAGCTCATTATTTTGCGTCATATGTTTAATTTTTGGGATGCCTACACCTCATCACATCTTTTTTCCCCTACTCCCAACTTTGTTCATTGTTTATTGTTAGGGACTTCCTTTTAGATTGTTTATTCACTGTCCTTAAGAACCAAAATATCCATCCATATTCTTTCTGAATAAAAAAAATTCACCAAAGGTGACGGATAATAATAAATTGAAAATGATTTTAGATGCAGACATTTAAATATAAATGAAATCATTGGGTATCAATTCCGCAGGTTGTCGCTTCGAGTCAAAACAAGTTTTAACTTTTCATTCTTTTACTTTTCAATCTTATCGGAAATAAAAACAAATTTAATACTGACCGTATTTAGCAATTATTACTGACTGTATTAAGATTAAAGAACCGACACACTCTTACTGTTTAGGTTATATCTTTACCTAAACTTAGAAATGTTTGTTGAATCGTTCATTTCTTGATGGAGTGATTACTGTAATATACACATTTCCAATAATAAAATACAGTCAGTATTTTCATTAGTTACTTGTTTTCATAATAAAATACGTTTTTTTTTTCTTTTTCGGGAATATTTAAAAGAACAAGAATGAAAAGTTAGAACTTATTGTAACAACTCGAAGCATCAATTTGCGGAACTGATACCATTGAAATATATTCCTACTTCTTAGTTCAATACTACATAAATACCTTGTAATGTCATGTACCGAAGTTATTGAATTGCGTGGTTCGAATGAAGAAGCGTAATATGAAATAAAATATCATATTTATTTTAAGATTAAAAATAACATACTAACCCTCCACCTTTTACGAGGGTAGTTTGAAAAGTTCTCGAAATCACCGGTAGCTGTCAGTCCTAAGAGCAACGAGGTTCCCGCGCAATAATCACACATCCTTTGTGAGTGAACACGTGGTGAGTGGTAGTGACGAATCTTTGTTGTTGTTTTTTGGGTAGTGACTTGTGACAATGGAAAATACCGAGATTTGAGCAGTGATTAAGTACTTTGTAAAGAAAGGTATGAAAGCAAAGGAAATTCATCCCGACTTTCAGAACACACTGGGGGACTCTGCTCCTACTTATTCAACTATTTCCTAGTGGACCAGCGAGTTTTAATTTGGTCGGGAGGATGATGAGCTTAGATGATGATCCGCGTAATGGTCTGCCAAAAAGTGCTACGACCCCAGAATTTATCGCAAAAGTGCATAATAAAGTGCATCTTGGAGGAACGTCGACTGATAGTGCGAGAGATTGCTGAAGCTGTAGGGATGTCATCTGAACGGGTATATCACATTATAACCGAAGAATTGGGAATGAAAAAATTATCCGCAAGATGGGTGCCGCCGCTCTTGACATTGGACCATAAACGCACCAGATTGGAAATGTCCTAACAAAATCTGGCCCGTTTTCAGCGCAACCAACAAGATTTTTTGCGCCGGTCTACTACTATACCCCGTAGACAAAACAGCAGTCAAAGCTGTAGAAACATGCTGAGTCATCAAGAAACCAAAGGCAGTACGTTCGGCCAGAACGGTCATGGCCTCAATTTTCTGTGATGCAAAAGGCATTCTGCTGATAGATTATCTTCCTACTGGCCAAACAATTACAGGGAAATACTACGCAAACCTCCTAGACCAACTACAGGGAAAGATACGCGAAAAAAGTCCGGATTTTGCAAGGAAAAAAGTCATCTTTCATCAGGGCAACGCCCGCCCGCACACAAGTGCTATTGCTATGGCAAAACTTCATGAACTGAGGTACGAACTGTTGCCACATCCACCTTATTCACCTGATTTGGCACCATCAGACTTTCATCTCTTCCCCAAGCTGAAAATTTTCCTTGGTGGACGGAGATTTCATTTTCGGAATCTCACTTTCGAGATGGGATCAAGCCATTGGAACATGGCTACAGGGAGACTATGTTGAAAAATAAAAGCAGTTCCACCGAGGTAAGTCACTTCTTTCTAGTACATTCCGAGAACTTTTCAAACCACCCTCATATTAGGTAACTAGTAGACATCGGATATTCTTCAAGTATGTATCCGGCGTTGTCATGTTTACGTATCATACATTAATGCATATGCTTAATGTTTTAATTATTAATGATTAATCGATGAGAAACGTTTTGTCATTAGCATATTAGAAATGATATATACTCATAGCCAACTGTGACAGTTATTCAAGAATAGTCTATAATGAAGTAAGATATGCTACTTTTTTGCTAGACAAAGAACATTCTAAGAAATAAGTGTAGGAAATTAGGACTATAAATAACATTCATTTGTTTTATTTTATTTTTTTACTTTAAATTCATTACAATCCTTTTTATATTGTTCAGTTTTGTTTTTACATTGATCTTTGAATAGGTCAGAAATTCAGCATTGAAATAGATTCGGCGAGTCCTTGGATATTATATAGGCCGCTCTCATCTTTCCCATTTATCTTTTCCATTTATTATGTTTTATCCTTAGCTTAACCCCTTTAAATCCATAACCCATTATCATAGGTCAGAAACCACGTTGGAAGAGCAATTATTTTTGCTGTATTTTTTGTTATTGTTTGTTGACGTTTTATCATCGTCATGCGAAATAATTACAGTTTATTTGTCCGATGATTGATAGTTTGAACAATTAAATATTAATCATTTTTATTTCTATTAATAATTACCCCCAGTGTCTCTGTATGCCATCGAAGGTTATATGTTGAAGGTAAGGAATTGGAAGTAAGTTTTATCTATTTTACTTAGTTCAAGTAAGTTTTATAACTTTTAATTGAAAATTGACTGGCTGGGTCGTCCTCCATTTTCAATATTGATGTCTAAAATTAAAAGAATGATTTTTTTCTTGGTATCTTCCTGAGTTTCTTGTGTCCGTTGATTGATATGAGGATACTAAAGTCCTCTTTGGCATTAACAATACATTTTTTTTGTTTATTCTCTTTATTTCCAGATCGGCTATTCCTAGCCTTAAATGGTTTTTTTAATAATGAATTTTAAGATTTAACACATAGTGAAAGTGTGGGTTTCGTCTCATGCAAGAGACATCCCTAACTGTACATTATCAGATTATTTACAGAGAAGATGTAAATATATAATAGAGTTTTTTCATATAAAAGAATGATAGTAGTTTGAATATAAAACAAGTAAATAAGTAAACAAAATTAAAATTAATGTAATAATAAACAGAGCTATAGTACTATAAAACGGAAAACTAAAAGAAAACAGGATTATATTACATTTTGTTGAAACGATTGGTGAGAAACGTTATCTATTGAGATCACATCAGAATATCTTTCAAGAGTCTTGGTTTTAGTCTTGGGGATGAAATAGGTTCGCCTATGTTGAATGCTACAGCTCCTTGGACTGCTGGTAATCCGGTCTTAAATCTGCTGTAACGTTTTTTAATAAATTCATCAATCGACTCTAGGTTTAGCTCTCGGTGAAGTTGACTGTTTCGTACAAACCAAGGCGCGTTTACTGCGATCCGTAGGATTTTATATTGGAAAGTTAACAATACATTTCATTTCTTTGGTTTATGTTGGTAGTGAGGTGTTCAAATTCTTCTTGTATCTTCCAAGACCAGATTAGAGTACTGCTTAGAATATGATTTATTATGTTAAATCACTCGTAGATAACTTGGTGTTCTGGTGATCCTCGTGTGGTACACCATCCTTCAAGTGGCTATCACTGAGTTGATGGCCTAGAGGTCCCGGATTCAAATCCGGTTGTGGCAAATAAATTATTAATCTTTCAACATTCACACATTGGCTCTTTAGGATATGCAGATCTTTCTGGGACTCACTCATATAAAGTAGGTATCCAGAATTGAGGGAAAAACCTGGCGGTTGAGCGTGATCTTGATAAATCACACCTTCCTGCACAACCATTGTCTTGGGAACAGTACAGCTTCTTCCATGTACTACACGAAAAAACCCTTACCGGGTTGTAATGTTGCTGTTTTTTACATATATTGAATATATGACAATAGTTCGTGTTTCTTGTTTGATAGAACTGGTCGTGATTAAGTTGCACCAAATCGTTTTAATATTTGCTGTTTTTTTATGTTCAATGTTCTTTCCTTCACATGTTACCACTCTTGGCCAAGTTATTCCTAAAAGTTTCTAACCTATTCTAAATTTGGAGATCCATTCCATGCTTCGCCCACGGAATAATTTCATCACGCCTTCCTTTCGGCTCCTCAGGAGACTTGGAAGTGTCTCGTAGCGGATTTTAAAGAGACGACTAAAGGTTCAACCACCAGGGTCTCAGAAATGCATTGTTATATCTGACTGACCTTGATTGACGATAGCTTTATCCAACTGAAGTTCTGGGTATTCTATTTCAATACAAGCACGTGATATTACTAGAATTAAAAAAAACAAAATACTTTTATTTTACAATTCTGAAAATAAATATAAAGATAATGAAGAGAAATATAAGAAAGATAATGAAGTAAGAAATATAAACTAAACGGTTATGATGACAGTTGGTGCAGTCGGCCCCTTAGCGTGGATCAGAAGAAAGAGAACCGGATAGAGGGGTCTTCTAATTTTCTGATATATTTTGTGCATCGATTAATATGGCGCTAAAAATATCCAAGATTTTTTAACAGCAGCTAATATTACGTACAAAAGTTAATTTAATTTCCAGTCTGTATTATATATTATTTCTTCCGAATCAATAAACTTTTTTAGAAGAAGTAATAATAATGCTTAGTGAAGCCAAAGGTTCGGTGCCGATACCACCTGTCTCTGCTTAGAAACTTTCGTCCACGAGCCCAAATCAGTCACGACATTCTTAAGGTAATCCTCCCACCTACGCCCGGTTTACCTGCCGTACGTTTACCCGTCGACTCAGCTCTTTTTACGAATTCCTTCGTTACTAAGCAGAAAAACTTTTAAGACTATCTCAATCTTCGAGGCGCTACCACTTCATTAATATTAAGCCGGTGCGTTCTCTGCAATTCCGCGTTGTGTAATCTAAATTCTACTGTGGCCTCATCCTTTTTTTCGAATCGAATATTCTGCGCGATACCTAATTTTCGAATACATTTATCAGGACACGTATTTTATCCTCCAACGTTAACGTTCACCTTTCACATCTATAAAAAACAATTATAATTTTAAATAAACAATAAGTTTACTTTTCCTCTCCCAAATAAAAATGACGCTGTTTAAAGTGAAGGGAGCGAAATGGTTCAGTGGTATAATGCTGAGCTGCTATGCTGTATTTTATTTAATCTTATAGGAGATGGGGATGGAATCTTAGGGATCTGGGACCCTCCTGGGCTCACCCAGCCTCTACAAAGTATTCAAAATAGGTGGAAAATTTGGTGGTTGAACTTGATCTAGGACCAATGTCCTCCCTGCCCAACCGTTGTCCAAGAAACAGTACATTCTCTACCACATACTGAACCCAAGACAAGGTTGTAGTGGTATAGGTTTATTTTTGTGTTGAGTTAGTCATCTTGACATCTTCTAGTCGTTTTGAAAGCTCCTGCTTTGCACTGGCTAAACCAGAATGATAACGACTTATGTTGTCTTTTTAAGTTGTTTTTCGTGAAACTATTCCATTTGAGGAACCAGACGGGGATCCCCATGACCAGACGACTAGCCTTCTCCCGGCCTTCAAACTCGCCATTGACCCATTTCTCCAATTAATACCACTTGTAAATTTATTCAGTTTTTTCTTATATAGACGGATGGAACCATTTATTGTATTAGAAAGTTTTTCGAGATCTCTGCGATATCCTGCAAGGTCCTCATTAGTATTAAAATACAAATGGAAATATTGGAGTAAACCTAATACAAAAGTTGGTATGATTTGTATTTTAAAATGAAATAATGGTATTCTTTGAATTATATGAGCTACAATATTGGGATATGAGTACTGACAACAATAATGATTTGTGGGGGTCTATAAATTATCTTAAATAGGGAGAAATGTTTATTAAAGAGCCAACGTTTCGGCCTACATTGAAGGTCTTCTTCCGGGCTGTCGAGGAGGGGGCGGGGGGGGGGCGGTGTATACAAGGTCAACTATTATTATTCAAGAATAATAATGAATATTATTAGTTCTCATCATTATTCTTCATCCTCATTGTTAGTGCTCATATCCCAAAGTTGTAGCTCATATAATAAAGTTGTAGCTCAAATAATTTCTTAAATAAAGTTATATTATTTACTTAAAACCAACCTTTTGACCCACCCAATAATTGCAGTTATTTTACGTGGCTTGAGAGACAAGATCCAAACAAATAAAAATGATACATGAAAAATTGTAAAGAATAAAAATAGATTAAGTAAAATACAAATGGAAATATTGGAGTAAACCTAATACAAAAGTTGGTATGATTTGTATTTTAAAATGAAATAATGGTATTCTTTGAATTATATGAGCTACAATATTGGGATATGAGTACTGACAACAATAATGATTTGTGGGGGTCTATAAATTATCTTAAATAGGGAGAAATGTTTATTAAAGAGCCAACGTTTCGGCCTACATTGAAGGTCTTCTTCCGGGCTGTCGAGGAGGGGGCGGGGGGGGCGGTGTATACAAGGTCAACTATTATTATTCAAGAATAATAATGAATATTATTAGTTCTCATCATTATTCTTCATCCTCATTGTTAGTGCTCATATCCCAAAGTTGTAGCTCATATAAATTTAAAGAGTACCTTTATTTCAAATCATCCCTACTTTTGTATCTTGTTTACTCCTACAGTATTATTTCTATATTGTACTGAATATGTTTTTATTCTTTAAATTTTTTAAATATTTAATTTTAATTTTTTTGTATCTCGTCTATCCAGTCCTGAAGAAGACCTGCAAGTTCAAAAAGATCTGCAGATCCTAAAGAGCCAATCTGTGAATACACAGATTAATAATTTATATGCCACAGCCGGATTTGAACCCGCGACCTTCGCCACAGCAACTTAGCAATAGCCACCTGTTACACTAATAAGAATAACCCTATTCCTCTTTCTTTTATCTGAATTCTTTCACTGACTTCCACAGGGAGCATTTTCTTCCCCATTTATTTTATTTTTTTATTATTATTATTTATTTATTGATATTTACAACTATATTACAGTAATATAACAAGTAAATTGGCTGATTGATACTTAATGACATGATATAATGACAAGTAGAAACTACCCACTGGTAGTACTCAAATCGCATGTTCAACTAAGAAGGTCACGTGGCCATCTTCTTCTCAGACGCCTCGGGGGATTATCGGGAATTGAAGAGGAAGCTAGGTTTGAAACTAGAGGGTTTGAGTGGAAATGCAGTTTGTTATGAAAGGATATATACCGGGTTTGGGCCAAATCAGCAACAAACCCCATTTATTTAAAGTCGACATATATTGTTAAGGATTTATCTCCATACAAATGGTTTATAGGATCTTTAATGAGCAAGACTCGGATCTGAAGCTCCTTATTAACCAACATTATACCCTAAAATGTATATTTATTTCTAAAAATTATGTTAAGATATTTATCGAAAGCTAAAACAAATATAATTATGTTCAGACGAAATGGGTACTCTATTTTTTTTTACAGATCAAAAAAATGCCCTAATATTATTTCACTGTATTCTGTATATGACAGTCCTAAAATCGATTAAGATGTAGCTTGTTTTATTTCTGAAATCGATGCATTACATTTTTCCATAATTAATCAAATAAATTCTAGGTTTAATTTCATACTTAATTTAGTAAGATAATGATTCGGTGATTTATTGAATTATTTATTTATTCGTGATTTATTTATCCATTTTAGTGCGATATAGGTCGAAAAAGGTCTGAGTAAATAATAGTTTTCTCTAATTTTCTTTAGAAAGTTCATGAATCGATAAAAATAATTTACTGTAGAAATGCAGTGGAACGTTGAACCTATTAACGTAACGTGAGTGTTGCATAATTTTACCTCAAGTCGTTAATTTTTAGTTAGTATAAAATACTGCTCTTGTTTTTGTCCCAGGATTTTTAAAAATAATTTTTTAATTAATCGGGCCTTCGGAATTTATTCTCCAGGCATTTTCTGACCTTCATCACGATACAAATGTGCGCCCAGACATTTCCCGATGAACTTGAATGAAGCGATGAATTTGGTTCTATTTAAGACTGTAAAGAATGTGGACTTAAGACTAGTTGTTTTGGTGTTGGGATTTCAGGCATTACGGATTGTCATTTTAATGATGAAAAAGATGTGAATGATAAGGCATTTCTAATAAAATCACATAACACTGATAGTTTATCTCAGCTGGGTTTTCTGAAGGTCGTTTTTAAGTCTATATTTGAATTGTATTTATAAATGCAAGAGAGACACATTGACGTAAAGTTTGTACATTTTTTTTTGCAATGAGTGATATTATTAAACCGTTCATCTGCTATTTTTCCCAAAACTCCCCTATTTATACACATCAAATAATTATTTGAAACTTAACAGTCTGCTTAGAATTTGTGGCAGACGACATATTGGTATAGAATTTTTTAATTGCTTTCTAGGAATTCGAGCTAAATAAATCAGGATTAGATTTGGATAGGTAAACAATATTTTGGTTTTAGTAACTTCCAATATTGCATTATATCCCAATCTCAGTATCAGTTTACACACCAAAACACTGGCACATTTAACAATTAAAATTGTGATACTTAAAAACCTAAAAAATAATGGACAACCAAGATTTAAAAAAAATAAATAAAATTAATTGAATTTTTAGATTCACCATAATGCAACTATCACAAAAATATTTATTTTATTTTTAAAAGATCATTTTTCATCGAAAAAATCGCCTTTGGATTATGAAAAAATTCACGTGGGAAATTAAAAACTTTTAAACGCATCATTTTGTGCTTGATGACGTCATCAGGCTTGTTTACATTTTTGCGATAAGAAGTTCATTTAATGTTTTTACATTTTCATATAGAATATTGTGCTCATCTTGAGAAATAAAACAATTGCTTATTAATAAAATTAACTTATTTCAAGTAAAGAGTCAATTTTTGTAATTATTGGTATCTTTTTATTCAATAACTATTAGTTTTATCAACATAACCTATGTATAACAAAGGTTTCTTTGTGATATTTTTTTGAGTGTGCTTAAAACTTTGTAATGCAGAAATACTTTCTTTATCACTATTACTTAGTCCACTCAAAGACAATGTAGAAAAATCTTTGTCTGTTTTATCATTAATATATGATGAAATGTTATCTGAATCACTGGAGTCATCACCATAAATCTCACTGGCAAGAAGTTTTGGTACCTTCATGGGCGATGTTTGCATATTTTTTGCCATTAAAATAGGCGACGATGCACTATCTTTCAAAAAAAAAAAACTCACCCCATCTGAAATTGGTGTCTGTTTATGAGAGGGTTTACATGCACTATACACTGACTAGTTGTTGTATGTTCATTTAACGTCACTTTATGCTGCTGTGGCTAATCGGACGATGCTACAGTGGGAGCTCTAAATTTTGCCTATCCAGGTTTAATTAGGATAGGGATGTTTAACGAGTACCTGACATCGTACAGGCTCGGGACCCCCGTTTAACGACCCTTCCAAAGGACGGCGTAACCAAAGATTTTTTACTCCCTCTAATAAATTCTAGGGCGCCACCTGCTGGGCTACAAACCCGCGATCTAACACTGACTAGTTATTGCCGAAACTATGCTAACTTAACACTATATTCAATATAGAAGATCTGTAGTAAGAAGCCATACAAATATTTGGATGATTTGTACATATAATTTGAATGATAACATTATAATGACAATCATCTTACTTAAACATAGGAAAAGACACATGTAGAGTGCAAGAGATGTGAAGAGTACAAAGCTTAAACTTCATTAAAATGATCTTCTTAGGCATAACGGTTTGTAGAAGGAACCAGGCTATCTTTTCTTCGGAAGGAAACCACTTTTTTCTTCTTATTGGATCCATGGAAACTTTAAGGAACAGTTTATCTGGAGTTGATTTTGTGGTGCTTTCACATATTGGCACAAAACCGTATTTGTAAGACATGATTAGTGATTTATTTACTTAATAGACTAAGTAAAATTGTTTCAACTTTATTAGAGATTTTTTAAAAACAAGCTAAAAATGTTTCAAAAATAATTTTGTTACAAGGAAAAGTAGCGAGATAAACTGACAACAAGCCTTACGACGTCACATTATGTTTTACAAAACTAACAGTTTTGGCGCGAAATTCAAACAGAAAATTTTCGAAGTCAAAAATCTCATGTTTATAAAAATATTTTTCCATTAAAATTAGCGGTAGCCCATTATTTAAGGTTGATAGATTTCATTGAAACGATTTTTGAAAATCATCTTGGTTGTCCATTCTTAATTTCACAGCCTGTTATTCCAAGAAACCAACTGGGAATGCATTTAAAAACTGGTTTTCGGGGTTGGGTTTTTTCTGCTATCGAATACGTGACATATATTTTTTTTCAATTCCTTTATTTCATCTTTAATGCATCTGCACAGTAATATATTTCTGTAAACCTTTTTCTTGAAAAATCCCAAGATAGCTCCTAGGAACGAAAATGATTACTGTTGATTTTCATGACTCAACGTATCTTGAATGCATGTTACTTAATTATATAGCTTATAGAATAATTAAGATGTATTAAGATTTCCTATTGACTTAATTCAACTTATTTGAAAAATTTCGCTACAAAGTATAAAATGAATATTAGTTTTAAAAACTGAAGAACAAAGAAAGGCATCTAAACAATGCTCCTTTAATTCGTTAAAATTTTCGTTCATGAAGGCATGATAGTTTCTTCAGTATCTATTTTGGATTTAGGTACTCTATTTTTTAATAGATTAAAGAAATATATAAATCCTTTAAACTTTTATTGCTTAACCGACCTGTTTTTTTCGGATAGCTTTTTTAACTTATACAAATTAGTGGTATCGTTAGCCCTAACCTATTATCCCTATTACCCTCTCCGAATTAGATTTCTAAAACCTTGGGCCTATTTCTAGTCCTTCTTGCGACATAAATGGCTCCTGGAATATTTAATCTCTTTCTTCAAGGGTAGTATATACATTGCATGAAGGGCCCATGCATAAGGGAAATAATGTGATTAGGCAAAATGTCATCAGTTTTATTTATTCTTAGACATATGTCACTTCTTCATGATTTTGTGTTTGAGCTTAATGAATTTATCAAGTTCACATCCTGATAAAGCCACACTGATGGGAGTGACCTAAGGGGTTTTCTTGTGGTGAAGTGGTTAGCATAGCATCCTATTATGCCAAGATCGCAGGTTCGCAGCCCGGTATGTGGCACTAGGATTTTTTAAAAAGGAGTTTCTTGGCCGTTTTTCGGAAGGAACGTTAAATGGGAGTTCCGAGCCTGTTTGATGTCAGGTACTTGTTTAAATTCTCAATCTCAATTATAGCTGGATAGGCAAAATTTAGGATTCCATCTGTAGCATCCTCCGATTACCCGTAGTAGCGTAAAGTGGCGTTCTACGAATTAACAATTTTTTGACAATGCTAGCACTAAGCCAGAATCACTAATGTGTTCTTGAGTGCCAATCCACCACATTTGTTTACCTACTTCTTGAAGTATTAGTTTTGCGAAATTAATTTTAATTTGGAGAGATTTTAATTACCTCCCTGCAAAACCTTAGTCCAACAGTACGGTCTCTACCACGTACTGAACCATCATCCCCCCCTCTTGGCTGTAGTGGGTTATCTTTTTACAGGTTTATCTTTTTTTCTTAATTCAACTGAAAAGATATATCAAACGGATTTGTCCTGACTGTGAGGCGACCTCTGGTAGCTCAATTGGTAAGAGCGCTGCCAAGGAGAGCCGGACGGCCCGGGTTCGAATCCCGGCCAGGGCAAATCTTTTCTCTTCCAAATAAATTTATAAATTATAATTATAATAATAATATAAATTATTCGCATCCTAACCGTATAAAAACAGACATATGCTAGCTATCCATATCTCCTTCAACTATACTTATCAGTTATTATTATTTTGATCTGGAATTAAATCAGTTAGTAGATCTGGATTCTTTACCTAAGGATCTTCTTTACTTCTCTTTACTATTCGTTAAGGAGTTTAACAATTTTATATTATTAAATACGTTGACACATCAGTTTAAACTTTCCGTTCACCGTTATTTAACTAGGCTTTGTTGTGGATCTTTTCATTTGATTCTGAAAGCCCCTGAAGCGTGTCTTATTGAATAGAATTAAAATGATAGAATTTCCCGAGAGGTTTCTTCCAAAGTGGTTTGGAAGAAGGGATATTTATTCTCTTGTGTTAAACTGATTAGTTATCAGAAGATTGCATTGGAGTGGAGTACATGCTCTAGAAATCCTTAGTAAAGTTCTTCCAAACCGACATTCATATGAATTATTCGTTATTTTATTTATTTATACTAATTTTATTAATAATTATATTATTAATTATTTTCTACTGATTTTCATATCACGTCTTATATTCGACGATTCAATATTCATTATTTTTATTTTTTCGGAACGCGTTGCAGGCGAATTGATATATTTGCGAAACAAGACGATATAAAAAACGTGAAAAACATGTTTTCCCTACAAATTTATAAAAAAAGAATTAATTTGATTGCAAAAACATCTTGATAATCATCTTAATCACTTTGAAATGAGATAATGTTGTCTATTCACTACTTAACCTCATTTACGTAATAACCTTAATTACTGTTTAGACTATACATTTAAAAAAAATTATGAATCTAAAATTTATAAAACCTATTAATTCTAGGTTTCCTGAGGCCTAAAATTATTTTACGTGATAATTATCCGATGCCTTTTAATATTTCATTATTTTTAAACACGATCCCACTGTCATATTCTTAAAATGTATTTTTATACTTCTGGGGCTTTAAGTCATTACATATCTGTTTACATATATATTGATATTGAGACCTCTTGCTGTACATAAAACAAAGAATTATAAACTAATCTTTCTTAAAACTGTTTAGTAAAGAATTTGTCAAATTGATTATATCCTTCTGGACTTTTATGACTGAGTTAGGAAACCATAGTGACAAATCCTGCAAGCTTTCAGTTAAACAGGTATATAATAAAACAAACAATGTACACATTATAATAACAAGTAAAGTATTATCTTTTTTCATAAATATAACTTCAATATAGTTCACAGAATTAAAAGATTTTTTATGTTTTATCATTATTGTTAGCTATAATTTCGTGGATGATTTCATCGAAACTAAACGCAATTCAGTAGTTTGTCGTTATTAGGAACTTCATTGAAGTCCATCATGAAGAAATAAAAACCAAGATATTTTTTATTAATTTTATGTTTTATGAATATAATTTCGTTTAATGTAAGTTAGTACACGTTAAACATTTTAATGCATTATCTGTGTGTCTATATGGTTGACATTTCGGGGGAATTTTAGCCATCCTCACAAGCTTTTTTTTTTTTTTTTAAAGGATATGTCCAGGACCGGGGCTCGAACCCGGGTCTTCCAGATCGCTAGTCTGGGACTCTACCATTTGAACTATCCTGGGCCCTAATCAAGCACGCTTTCCGGTCGTGGTCATATCTTTTACTTTCACTGATCCTAAGTCCCCGCGATCTCGCATTTTTGCGAAGTGTACGAGGGGAAGAATGTTCTTTGAACATTATTTTAATTTGGACCTAGTTGACTTACGTCATTATAGTTATTATAATTTATTTTATTTTATTTGTTACTAATTTTTAAATATTTTTATTTGAAAAGAAAAGATATGTCCAGGACCGGGACTCGAACCCGGGCCTTCCAGATGGCTAGTCTGGAACTCTACCATTTGAGCTATCTGGGCCCTAATCAAGCACGCTTCTCGTTCGTGGTCATTTTTTTTTAAATTTTACTTCGCTCCCATTAAAGTTGCATTAAATTAAAAATCTTGTTATTTAAATCAAATATCTGCATTTACTGGAAATCTATATAATTTATTGTCGTTAGCTTGTCATAGTTGATGAACTATTAAAGGACTTTTTGTACTTAATGTAGATCTTTGAGGCTCCGCTAAGCCATCGAATTCCTCTCATATCCAGTCCTTAAAATTTAAAATATAATTTTAATGACGATAAGTCATCCCTAACGACTTTATTGTCCTATTTGTTGGTGATTTGACCCAAATCCTTTCATGTCAAACTTCATTCCCACTTAAACCCACTAGCTTCAAACTTGGCTGCTTCTTCAATTCCCGCTAATCACTCGAGGCATCTAAAAAGAAGATGGCCCCTTGACCTTCTTAGTTAAATTTGTTATTTGAGTACTACCAGTGGGTTCCACTGCTTTATCTCATGCTATTACGTATCATTCGTTCTATTTACTTGTTATGTTATTATAGTACAGTTGTAAATTTCAATAAATACATTTTTAAATATATGAGGAAAACCTACCAAATTTTATAATAAATAGTAGGAGAGATCCTTGTGGAATTTATAATCTGATCCACTATTTTGGATTTGGTTGCTATCCTAGATCCACAACGCTTTCACTTTTCTAGTTTGGCCCATGCCTATTCCTCAGGTTAAGTGGTCTCCATTCACGAAAGAGAAACCCTGGTGAAAACATTTCTCTCGGACAGCACATTTTCCATGATTCGCTTTTCCAGTGATTCTGTGGACCTTGATTACCTTATTGCTAATCGTGTTTTCAATGAGCTTTATTATTTATTGTGGTTCGTGACCATCTGTACCATTGTAAGAACTTTTCTTCTTTAACTGCTTTAGTATGTTTAAAAAAAAATAATTTTAAGAGGCTAATTAGTCGAATTTCCCAGGATTATTTTAGGCTTTTTTAAAGGTCATCCGAGGTGATTATATAATTATGTATATTTATACTTACAAACATATATTGAGGTTTTACTTACACACACATGTAAAACTCAAGAACAGCCAACTCGAGAAACTACTCAAAGTTGTATTTAAGAGTAAACGCGGGACTAAAGGACTTAATGCAGTCCGATAGAGAAAATACTTGAAGATCGAACTGAATGCCTAAATAAATTTATAAATATGAAGTTTGAGCAAAGAATATTCCGGGATACATGCTTTATATTTAAGTTTTAGTTTCAGGTCATGAGATTCAGTGATATATTTGTTAAACTTTCTATTAGCGACATTTCAAAACTACATTGTTCTCATAATTGATAAAGATAAGTTTACTATCACATCCCCAATCAAATTCTATTCAACCTTGTACGATCTTACAATATATTCTGTAAAAATTGTTCAAGACTAGTCTGAAAGTAAAACTGATTTTATTACCGGTCAATAAAAGCAGATATAAACATATTAATATTATCTTACTACCTTTGGAGACTTTCAACATCCTCCTTTATGGAATGAGCTGAAATTCGTTAAGTATGATTGTTCATTGAAATTGAAGTAAATTTTAGTCCAAATTTCGGCACATCCAACTGCATTAGGTCTTGTGAGCAAGGTCAGTTGGGTCCATCGAATAAAGATAACAACATTCTTGACGAGATGCAAACAAATAAATTTTAATTAATTATTATTAATTAAATAGATTATTTTGGCTATTTATATCCATACTGATATATCCCGTCTAGTTTTTATGGCACCGGATGATAATCCAAAGATTTTTCTTGCACAAACGATTGATTTATATAACGTCTTTGTACAAATTGCGTGATTAATATGAACAATAAATCTTAATATCAGATTTTAAAATCATATCTTTCCTAAAAGGTCTATAAGGAATTTTTAATTCTGTAATTGACCAATTAAACACGTTAAAAACAATATATTGAATAGTATCACAGATCCCTTGTAGTTACATAAGTTCATGGTTCGTCTCGTGTCTCATCAATGGCCATGAACATTATTCCATCTTAAAGTTTGTTCGACTATGTATATTTTTAATATGTTTTAATTAATTATATACTACTTGACTGAAAATATTTTAACTGCTATTTCATGTCTGTTATTATTATTTAACTGAACAGTCTGCAATATTTTATCTTAAGTGGAGTACTATCATCGTTATATCTTCAAGAAAGAATGATTATTTTTTAATATTCATAATTAGCTGTCTTGTTTATTTTAATAATTATTTTATTGGTCTCTACATCGCCAATTTGATTTTTACTACTTTGAAACAAATCTGTAAACAGATCTCTGGTTCAACACATGTTTACAGTCCTTACCTACATATGACGTATCAACCATCGACCCTTCTTTGTTGATGGATGGTAAGTCATATTTCAGTTTTGTTTAATAATTGTTTATACGAAAATTCACCTTCACAACGAAAACCTCATTATATATGTCAAGAGATTAAGAACAGAAAACCTGATGCTGTTAATTCGGGCGAAATCAACGGTCGAAAATCGAAATCTGGGTCTATTTTTTGGCATTTTACTTCTTCTTTTTTTTAATGCTAAATAAAGTTCCTTTTAAGCAAAAAATCTCAGCTTGTTAGGGAATTAAATGACATAATCTCGAGGATTGAACATTATAAATGTGGTCCAGAAACACGATTAAATTTGAAAAATAGTATAAGCAAGTGAAGAAGTAACGTTTGTGAAAGGAGGCGATTTAACCGAGAACGCGCCCCAATTAAGGTAACCCACTTTATAGAGCCTGGGTGAGCCCCAAGAGGGTCTGCAGATCCATAAGGATGTTAGCAGGTGGAATAATTTATCTTCTACAACCGAATATGAAGCCCCAGGGCCTTCAGAACAGCGAAACAGCCTCAGCTACTGAGAATTATACTTTAAGCCCTGTTTATCTCATTATTACCTACATAACGGATCCCCTTCAATCACTGAAGAACCATATTTCATCGCTAAATTGAAATTTTAATAAAACTTATGTTGGTATGAACTCAATGAAAGTTGGTTAGCTATTCTTATCGATTCTAGTTATTTAAATTATTAATATTGTTATCTTCATTTATGAACTATATATCGTATACATATATACAGATAGCAATGGTTACTTATTTATTGAAATATTAGCATTAATGGTTATTTTTGAAGATCGTTATCGGGCTTCCTGCGAAGCCTCCGAATCTCATTATGGGATCTTTTTATAGCAGAGCGTCAGAGGGCTCGCCATAAGGGAAATATTTTTCATTTATTTATTTTTCAGTGACTCTCCTTAACCTTTTAGCGCATGATTCTTGTGACATTTGATCATACTTGGTTACCATGATATATTTTTTCTCGATAGATTCTCAGAATTAAAAGCTTATTTCATTCTACTAGGAATCAGTTCATAATATGTGACTCATTGTTTTGGCGTGTTAATTTAATATTGTTAAGTTCTTTTTTCAACGTTATATTACGTGAGTTTACGAGATTATTTTTTGTGGTGCAATGACGTCGTATTTGTTATTTTAATAACTCAAATTTACTATTTTTATCTCTTTACTATTGTGATTTAAATTAATAGTGACAGATTAATCAAAGTAATAGACTTTGAAATATTTTATTTTATCTCTTTCATAATAATTACAATGTACAATAGAATTATAAAAGAGGAATAAATTCAATGATGACTTCAAATTTATTTTTTCCCTCCTTAAACTATATTGAAAAAAAATCTGTGTACAATGAATTGATGAGTTGTTCAATTTATAAAATGGGAACAGTGGGTACACCCCTAGTACATTTTAATAACATAATATATTATTGTATTATGCACAAACTCTATGAAAGTTGTATCGAATAAACCATGCATAGATATCATTTTATGATTTTTTTCCCTTAGGGTTTCCTCATATTGAGGTTTCCTTCAATCAAAAATTTCGTTTTTCCATTTTCTTCTATGTTTTATATCTTCCTCCCTCAGACCATGGTCATCCTTACTTTACTCAATTCCTTCTATCCATCTTTTTCGTGGTCTAACTCGCCTTACCCTCCCTTCATCACTCCAATTGAAAATTAAATTGGGCAACCATTCTTTCTTCATTCTTCCATACCATTCAGGTATTTTTTTCTATATATTTCGGAGGACGTTTTGTTGAGTTTGCATTCCCTCATTAATATTGACATTAGTCCTTCTTCTAGTCTGGATACCCTGGTATCCATGGAGCTCTCCTCCAATTGTCCATCTTAGTAGCAAGTAGCATTGTTAATTTTAATTTGATTGAAACATTATTAAATGTCATAGTAGCTAGGTACTTTTAGGACAATTAAGTGCTAATTCACGATATTTTCTTTATTTCTTTGATTTTTTACTTTTCCCCCTTTCAACAATGGTTATTGTTATAATAATATTCTCAAGAAATAAAATAAAAAGAGAAACGTGTCTTAGAACTCCTTATACAACTTTCCTCCTTGTTAAGATGCTCCTCACAGATCTTTTATTCATGGTACGTACGTGAGATCACGATGGTGTGACATGATATCTACACGAATCCTATTTTACTTAAACTGAGTTGATCGCAGATCATAGGTATCTTGATTTACCTCTTAGGAACTTTCACAACAAATCCTTGTAGTGTGTAATTTTCAACTCAATGACTTTTTTTATTTTTTATTTTGACTGTGCCCGATACACGCACATCTAAGCACATCTTTTCAAATAAAAACAAAGCATGTGATTAAAGATTTCAATTATAAAAGATATTACTAGAAGATGATGGTTGTGAGTATGATCATAATAATTAAGATTACTATTAATTAAATTTGAAATAAAAATGTGATTGTGTATCTAACAGATATATTTTATTTTAATTTAGCACATATTTCGGTCATCCCGAGTTATTTCGAAGTTATGCATTAGACAAATTTTTTTGTTAACATGAAACATGCCCCCTAATTTACTTATTTTTTCCCCAGTATTTCTTTACTCTTCTAAATTCATTATGAGTCTAATTATTTTAGTAACCCATTGGCTTTTTTAATTTTAATTAATATAATTATATGTTATAGATTACAGAAAAATTATTTTACCAAGTACGATTAAATCTATTACTATTTTAGTAAATTTGTTTTTATTTCATTCGCTATTTAAATTCGTAGCATTTAAGATGGTTCACGAACTTTTATTCCAAATGTACAATCTTCACCAGGCAATATAGTTATTAATTGAAACATTTTATTAGAAAAAAATATGTTTAATATTGATTTAGTATAAATGAATTTATGGGTATGATAGTTCACAGTAACAACTTTCTGCCTTATTTCTTTACGACAACAGAAAATCAGAAATCTTAATTTTTTCATACCATCCCCAACTAACATTTCCGATATTATACTCAACTTAAAGATTTTTTTAATAATTACGAAGAAAAATTGAGAATAGGACACTGATTAATGCAGCAATCAAAGGTTTTATTGAAAATAATGTGAATGAATAAAGGGGTAAATAAGAAATTCAATTGAGGCTTGAACACACAAACTTTAAAATTGATGGACGAGGAACAGTAAGACAAAACTGAGATGACATAAGAAATGTAGATGTTCTATTTATTTATTTAATATTCTATGATAAGAGTATTAAGTTAAAAGACTTGATAAAACTAAAACCTATATCTGGTAGCGGTATAACAATCATGTATTGCATTGTATAGGAACAGTCTGGTATCCAAAATGAAAATAAATAAATCGGAATCAATAAATATACCGGTACCTCCTCCGATATTATGTCTGATTCAGATAAAATACGAAGATTTTGCTGAGAAGTAGTGTTGAAGCTAGTTATAATTGTTTGATGATAAGTGGAATAATGAATGAGTTTTATGAGGATTTCAGAGATAAATGCATTCCGTAAAAAAAAAAAAAAAAAAGGTCTCAAATTCATCCCTATCTTGCTTCTAACGCAAAACTAGCCAACTAGCCAATATTAAACTCGACTAAGCAAATTCTTTCAAATGACGTACTCAAATTCATATTATATTCCAAAACATCACTACATCGATCTGTTGTTTGTTCATTAACGTCACTTAATACTGCTATGGCTAATCTGACGATGCTACAGTGGGAGCTCTAAATTTTGCCTATCCAGGCTTAATTAGGATAGGGGTTTTCAACGAGTACCTGACATCGAACAGGTGAGAAGCTTTAAATACCTGGGAGCACACCTTAATGAGAATGGAGTCATGGACAATGAAATCCTAGAGAGGGTTAACTCAGCTGGTAAATTGTCCCATGAACTAAATAAAAGGTTCCTGAATAAAAGAGAAGTGTCCAAGTACACACAGTTGAGAGTATACTAATCTACTTATTAACATACTCTTCAGAATCTTGGGCATTAACCACCAAACATAAAAGTAGGATCCAGGGTTCAGAAATGAGATTTCTTATGAAGATAGATGGGAAAAGAAGAGGAGACCTAGTTCGCAACTCAGTCATTAGATCAAACCTCGGAGTGGAGCCGGCAGAAAAAGTCATTGAAAAAAACAGTCTAAGATGGTTTGGACATGTTTTAAGAATGGTAAACAACAGGCTGGCCAGGATGACATACGAGGCTAAGGTCCAAAGGCAGACCCCAAAATACCTGGGAAGATGGTGTCAAGGAAAGCTTCGCAAAGAGAAGCCTGCAGTGGAACAGAAGAAGAGAAATGGTAAAGGATCGTACGGTGTGGTCCGGGCTGTAGAGAAGGAAACCTCACCCTGCGTGAGCGGTAGAGGATGGACTTTGATGATGACCTGACATCGTACTGGCTCGGGACCCCCCTTTAACGTACCTTCCGAAGGATGGCATAACCAAGGATTTTATACCTATTTTTAAAAAATCCTAGGGCCACCTGCCGACATTTTATTTAAATTCGGTCAATAATAGAATAAATAAAAAAAAGGGGGTAAAACAAAACTAAATATTGAAAGAAAATCTAAACTGATGTATTTAACTATAATTGTTGTAGGCTTTTCTTAACTTTCCTATGTTCCCCCTACATTGTTCTTTCATTGCTGCTTGTACTACTGGGTGTTTTAAATATCTCTGGAAAATAAATTTGCATTGTATAACTTATTACGGAGCGGGGTAACTCAGTATGTTGACTTGCTGTGCTGAAGATCCCGGATTCATATCCGGTTGTTACAGAAAAATTATTTAGTCCGTTAAAGCCATAGATGGCCCCTGTGGGATATGCAGTTCCTCCTGGGGCTCATCCAGTCTCTATAAAATTGGCATCCTTGATTGAGGGAAAAAACTGGCAATTGAGCGTGATCAGGAACAAATCACTTCCATGCACAAACGTTGTTTTAGAAACGGTCCAGTATCTGCTATTATCGAATCCATGACCCTTCATGGATTGCATGGCATACCGGTATTTGATATCAATATCCACTCATTTTCGTTAGTTTTATACGATGTTTTGATGTCCATAAAGGTCAATTTAGTTTACAAATCGTAAAAGAAATATGTAGTAGAAAAACAGGTCAGATCGGAATCGTTTGCATCTTATTAAGAGAAAAAAACGCGTTATTTTTAGTGGAGTTATCTCATATTTTACTTTCAATAGGTGTTTATCTTTAATAAGCTATTTAAAAACTTTATTAAACTTAAAAGGCTATTTTTATATTTTCCATTTAATTTTTTTTTTCTGTATTTATAAATGAATATTCCTACATTTCATTAAAAATAAACTATAAGAGCTGGTTTATTATCTTCCCGATAGAACAAATTATGAACCATTGAAATGGCTTCAGCATTATTAATTGTTTTTTTTCAATTTTACTCTCTTATATTTGTATCCACACCTGTCAAGTACAAACAACTAACTACCAGCGGATTGTCTAAAACATAATGACATGAGAGGCTTGAAGAAATCTTGTGGCTTGATTTAATATTCTTATAATAAAATACCCCTCATATCTACGTTCTTTTTGGTCTCATCCGTGTGACCTCAGGCATAAGAGTCGTGGCGTTGGGTTTGGATGCCCGTGTAGTTTTTCTGGCGTTTGTAGTATGTTCGTATTGTGATCGTCGACCGTTGGCATTTTTAAGTCCTTGTACTGTGTTAGGTTATTATCTTTTTAAATTATAAAATATTAAATATTTTGTTTGTCAAAATTAAATATTTTATTTAGCATTTTACCTTTTGAAAAGTTGCTCGCTTATCAGGTCAGGTCCTATCAGGTTTTGAATTGTTTTTCTAGTTGCTCTATTCAGTTACTTACTCTTGACCTTCTCGCTCTAGCTAGATTAGATTGATATCCTTTTGATAGCCAGCCTTTCTTATCCTAGATAGAGTATATAATGACAATAGACAATTTAGAACAAAAATTGAGAAAACAAATTGTGGTTAAAATTCTAACAAGAATTAAAATAAGGAATTATTCTGTTGTAGAATAACTATGCATAATTCAGAATATATGTATACACAGACATAAACCTGTACCACTACAACCCATGAAGGGTCTTCGTTTCATTACATGATTGAGACTGTATTGTATCTTGGACAACGATTGAGCAGGGAGGTGATTTGACCGAGATAACACTCACAACAAACGCTAAGTTTTCCTCTCAATAAGGGTACCGACTTATAGAGACTAGGTGAGGCTTAGGATGGTCTGAAGATCCCATATGATCCGTTCGGGGCTATTACACAGATTAAATAATTTATCCAGAGCCTTCAGCATAGCTACCCAGATGTTCCTACTGAGCTAATACGCTCCCTGTACAAACATAATTATGCATAAATATATATATATATATATATATATATATATATATATATATATATATATATATATATATATATAGAGAGAGAGAGAGAGAGAGAGAGAGAGAGAGAGAGTGTGATTGCATATGCGGCTTTGTCCCGTATTCTTTAAGAAGTCGGAAGATATTCTTAAAGTATAAGGAAATTTATATTGTTGGGTTAGGGTGACTTGATTTTCAATATCATTAATTATTCATTCCACCATTACCGTGTATCATCCTACATGAATTTATTTTATAATACCTTAGTAAACAGTTAATTATTAAATTATAAGAAATATAAAATTCAAAAGGTTCGTAAGTAGATTTGCACTGTTATTACCTGTAATTTATGCTACATAATAATTCCTTCTCCCAATGAAAACCTTTTTCCAGTCATTTATGATAGGCAACTTTATTATATGAAACGTTTCGACAACTACATGTCATTTTCAATCCACCTAAGAACTTTTTGTATCGTTTCATCTTTATCATTTTAAAAAGAGTTACAAGTCACATTTCTCTTTTTATTATTTATTGTCATTTTCTAAAAATTGTTACTTGGAGGTCCATTATCCTCCATGGTCCTTTTAAAATTTATGCTACATATTAAATTGAAAGTAGTGAAGAATGCCAATTAGCAACATACATATTTGTATGAAATAGATGTGTTAGGGCGAGTTAATTTAATTTATAATGTTGTAATGTGTCAGTGAATATGCCAATATTAAATTATATAACTTGAAGTATTTCAGGATATTAGTACATATATGTGCAAATACTTAAATAAATATATTTATTTTTATTATTAAATCAAATTAATATCGATCAATTTTAAAATGTATTTTTTGTTTGCAGCGTGGTGCTTGGTTCGATCTGTTTCTTGCCGAAGCATTGATCGAACTTCAAAATGGAAACGCAGTGAACGATATCGTTTCATTAACAAGGTAAATAATTAATCATATAATAGATACATGTAGATCATATAAGTAAACTAATAATTGTTCATAGATTCATGGACCTATTGACCCTTAATTCCATATCTTTCACTAAATAATTGTCAATGTTCATGCATGAAAAACATGACTATTTTATGCAAAAGAGGTTACAACATAAAATTCTCGAGAAATACGAGATGGCGACCATTTGAAACAATTTAGGATTTTTGCAATTATTGATTTGGAGCTCCGTAACAAACAAAAGGAAGTTGAAAAACCTAAAAATGCACCAGTTTTATACCTTTTGTTTATTATTTCTTAAGTTTTTTATTTCATGACGAATCCTTTAGATTTTAAAATTTGCGCAAAATATTATATTTTTAAGAAAACTAATGCTTGTTAATGCTTTCTTTCACTTTTGGTTTCCGAATATTTGTCTTCCATTTTTAATTCATGTTTGCAATCTACACATTAAAATTATTTCTCATTAATTTTATGCCTTTCAGAGAACCCATATAATTATAAAAATACCATAATACCCTTAAACGATATAATGACTTTATCTATATTTATAATATGATTTTTATTATATAAATAAACCGAAAAAAGTGAACGGAAATAATTCAGAAAATGCAACAGTTTAAATGACCTACTAGTTTCGTTGATAAGTATATTGGTGGTGTGGTATCTAATCATATTCCCCAAAGTCATTAACTACAGATCATTTAATACAAAAACTAATGATTTTCAGCATAAAAACTTCCCAACCCGTCATCATTTAACCTAAAAAAAATTCTATAAATTATTTATGAAGTGAATTTATTACTCTAACAAAAATATTTTTAATACTTTTCTTTTAGTATATGTTTGAATTTTATACTATTTTCATTGTTAGTCTTTTATGTTTTTATACTGTTGATGTGAGATGTGCTGACTCGAATCGTTAATTACGTGTTCACTTATCTTTATGTTGTGATGATGCCTTAATTGGGCGGTACGTTAACTCTCCTGATATTAGGAAGAAATTGGTATGGGTAGAAATTTCTCTTTTATAGGGAGAACTTTTTATTGGTAAGCCAACGTTTCAACATGTATTCAGATATAAAAAATTAATAATATGTTGTATTTAAATTTATTTATTGAAATTTACAACTGTATTACACCAATACAAGAAGTAAATATAATGAAGGATGCATAAAACCATGGATAAAGACCAGTAGAGAAAGACCACTATCTAGTTATACTACTCGAATAACAAATTCAAATTAAAAGTTGATGAGGTCATCTTCATTTTGGACGCCTCGGAGGAACATTGGAAATTGAAGAGGTAGTTTGATACTAGTTGGTTTGTGAGGGAATAAAGTTTGTCATAAAAGGACTGATATCGAGTTTGGGCCAAAACAGCAACAAATGGAACATTAGAGACATTATTGATGACTTTATTCTTAATAAAGTAAGGAACATTGAGGATTTTACGAAGGATTTTGGATTATAAGGATTGTAAATGATAGGAATTCCATGACTTAGTGGAGACGCAATAAGAAGAACCGTAAAGTTCTACTTCTTAAGTTAAGTAGGTGTTATGATAGGCTATGTATAGGTACGTCTTTTGTTACTAACTGAAAGCTTAGAGCATTTGTCTAGTAAGTGTTGGAGTAGCCTGCAACGGCGAGCACTTTGTTTTTTCAGTCTATTATGAGGATTTAGTATTCAGTAACGCCTGTGAAGATGTCCTAAGTATTTGATAGATGTAAGTATTTTTTATGGTTCCATGACTTCTTAGTTATTTAAAATAACGTGATATCTCCACTTTTGGATTTATCACACGAACAATTGTCTTGTAAACTATAACAGACTTCATAGAAGAGAATGGCGAAAATCATCCTGAATATCAAGGTTATAGCCGCACATGTTATGAATAAGAACTCTTTCGTGTTTTCTGGATCGTATTAGATAACAAGAGTTTCTGCATTGATCTTCAGGTCTTTAAACGAATCATCTTTAGCAGATTCAATGCTGTTTTTGTCTAACTTCATTTTAACTTGTTTCATAAGTTGCATAATTTGTCTGTTGTCTCCATAATCTGTTTGGAGATTCTCCCATTTGTTAGAGAAGTATGCTCAAAATAGCTTATCTCAGTGAGTAAACAAGCTCTGTTAGCTTCAGAATTATCAACTTGCTGTTTTGACTGAGCTAACGGCCTCTTCCTTGGGAGAATCATAATTCTAAAATTCATAGAATCTAGCTAGTAGTAACTCTTAAATGTGGTTTATTTTTTTTTATTTGATTTTGAATATCCGACTTAAAAAGCAATGTTATAGATTATAAAAAATAAATTTAAAAAAGTACCACTACAACCCACAATGGGTATTAGGTTTTGTACATAATAGGGGATTTAGAGATTTAAGACAACGATGTGGAAGGAGGTGATTTGGTCGAGATCACTCTCAACCTCCACGTTTTCCTCCAATAAAATTATCCCATTTTTATTATTTAGCCCCACGAGGATCTCCAGGTCACACAAAGTCGATTTACGGCTGTTAACCGAATAAAATATTTATCTGGTACAGGCTCAGTGACCTAGTACTCTACTCAGTAAGCTACCCTGCTAGTAAAAAAAAAATTAAATTTTTACAATTACCTCAAAAGAAATGTAGGAATTTTTCAGACATTTACCTCATCCCTGCATGATGTTGGCCACGTTCAAATTTATTTAAGTGTTGTTTTCTCATCCACTTGAAATTGGGTGAAATGGCAATTCACTTCTTGAGAGTCGATTTGACCAAATCAGATTTTCCTCCCGTTTGACTAAATTCTTCTTAATCAACTTTTAATTAATAAATAAAGATTTATTTATTTTTAATAAGTAAATTAAGAATTCGTAAATCACGTCCTAAGTTGTAGTACTAAATAATGGTTCAATATTTAAGATAGGTTTTTTTCTAAATACAAATTTCAACTAACGGATGACATTTAAAAATTTTTTTTTTTTCCTTAAACTTGCTAATGTAATTTAAGTTAAATGTAACGTAATGTAATCATTAAAAAAAACACCCAAAAAACAACAACATGGCTGAAAATTTTTCATCTACCTTGGAAATTAAAATTAGGTTCTGTCTGTTGTGTTCTTTGAAGGATAGATCGAAAATGTTTCTTTATTAAGGATTATTATTTTTTTTTTACTGGAAAGTTTTGGTTGTTGCTAATTTTGAGTTATAAAAGAAGATATTTTTTTAAAATCTAGTAATAACAATGGTAGCAGTGTGGCGGAGGGTCCGGATTCAAATCGGCTTGCGGTAGATAGTTTATTTAATCAGGGTCTTGTAGGATCTGGAAACCCTCCTCAGACTCACTCAGCCCTATAAAGCGAGAATCATTAGTTAGGGGAAAACCTTGGCCTTTGAGAATATATCTCTTCCATCCACAATCATTTTCCTAGAAATAGTACAATCTCCACCGTGTACTGAACCCAAGTTCATGGGTGGAATATTTTCTTGTTTAATTAATTAAGCCAGTGTTTTGTTAAGCTGTAATTTTTAATTGGTTTTAATTAAGCCAATTGAACATGACAACTCAATAAAGAGGAATAATCACATTATAAGGTTGACGTGTGAACGATTAGCTATCACTCACAAACGTAAACAATCGCGCTATAAATACTAAAAAAAAAAGATTAAAAAACGGTCATTAGAACCATTATTGATTCATTGACATCGGGGAGATTGAGATCGTTAAATTGGCATAAAGGTTAAGGCACAAACTCCGACAGATGATTTATTTATTATCTCTCAGTTGGCTCCATTTTTTTATAATTAATATTGGACAAATAGCTTATCGGTGAGGCTCAGTCATTGAGAGGGTGGAGATAGGCGGTAGCGCCACAGCGGTTTATCAATAACTGATAACAATCGCTTGTCATTATCTTTGGACTCTCAGCTACTGTTTTTATTAAACGTTTATGCAATAAAAATATAATACAATTATATAAAATACAATAATAGAAAAATATATTATATTTCATATGAGGGGTTTGTTTGGTTCCAAAATCAGGCACCATTCATTTTTTCCCAAAAATATTTTTTTTAATAAATTACAATTTAATTTAAGTTTTTAATGCCAGAAATGATGTATTAGATGTGTTTGTTTCAAAACCGTCTAACCTTCAAAAATCAATACCAAAAGATTCCATTTTCTACCAAAAGCAGTCACATCCATTACATTAAATGGAAATGTTTTATGTATGAAAAATCAAATCTATGTATATATATTTTTTAATTATATTGATTAAAGTGATTTGTTTTTAAAAATGTCTATTTTTTGAATTTTTATCAACCACGTTTATCCAACATTTTTTTAATATTAAATGATATTTAAATAAGAGAAGAGCATAAAAAATCATCAGTAATTATTGTTTGAAGTATATTGTTACCAAAATAACTAAAAATAATAAAAAACAGTTTGTTAAATTAATTATTTTTAAAATTGGATCTTTTTTTAATAGTCCTGAAATTTTTTTAAAATGTTAAATGGTTACCGGTTTTGTAACCAAATGTCTCATATAATATGTACATTAGTGTCTAATTCCGCTGGTAATAAAAATTATTCTCAATTCTACCTTTAGATCAAAAAATGGAGTCCAAAAAAGGAAAAAAAAATCGTTCGAAATGTCTATGATAAATATTAACTAGGTCAGGGTTCTTCTTAGGCTAGTTCATTACTCTTCTGATAAAATCTTGTTTTAATAAATGGATTTTAAATGATTTTTTTCGTGTCTGAAATAGAATTTTATCATTTATATGTGTGAATAAAACTGACAAGAGGGTGACCTATGGTCCAGCGGTTGGCATAACAACCTACTATGCCTAAGGGCGCAGATTTGCATCCCGGCAGGTGGTTCTAGGATTTTTTGAAGGGCATTGGTTATGGTGTCCTTCGGAAGGGACATAAAATAGGGGTATTGAGTCTGTACGACCTCAGGTACTCGTTAAAGATCCCTATCCTAATTATAGCTGGCAAAATTTAGGACTCCCGCTGTAAATTGTCCGATCAGCCATATCACCAGCATAGCATGGCTGTAGCCATAGGAGCAGTGGCGCTTAATGAATACATTAACAAACAAAACCCACAAGATCTTGGATAGACAGATAAGAAAACTCAAATCAATAAATCTGAAACACCATTGAATGAAAATCCGTTATTCCAATAAACTTCATATATCAGAAATTTGGTCATTCTAGATTTTTTTTTTTTTTTTAAATTTCACATCACTTCTGACATGAGAAGGAATTTATACACAATTCAATAAATTAAGATAATTTTTATGTTTCATATTTTATACTGAAGAAATTCTTCACATTATAATAGTCCTGGGAAAATCAGGTTAGACTCGATTTATTAAGCTGAAGCTATTTCAGACTAAAATTGTCAGAGAATTTAGAATCACACACTCATAAATGCCTGTAAAATCTTTATTTTAGAAGTTGAATTTTTCCTCGCCTTTTATTACGTTTCTTAGATGATTATGCCTAAACATTATCCTAAAACCCACATTTCGAAAATGTTAATTTTGATAATTATGATAAGGTTGATAATTAATTATAATTAATTAATAGTATAGTACCTCTTACGAACCACCTCTGGCAAGTGCGCACGAGAGATCTGTAACACACATTATCCACTTGTTAGCGGTTTGCGCCACAAGGGCTAATTTCTTCATTTCTGGAGTATGATTATATTGATTTGATTATCAAACGAATTTAAAACTTGTCTCAGAGAAAAATAGAGCTTTTATTCCACATCTAAACCACAAAGAATTTAGAAGAACAGCTTTTGAAGGTTCCACGAAAAAAAACATGATAAAGCTCTTATTCTGAAACGTTACTTACCTCATATCACTTTAGAGAAATGTCAAAACTGATCTAAACAATTTATGTGCTTCCTTGTAGGTTGGAAGGATGTTATTTGTTGTAAATCTGTGGTCATACAGGCAATTGGAATCATTTAAAGGTTTTGATTCCATAATAAATGTTTGGGATTAAAAACAAATAATTTTTCCTATTAAATCAAACTATGATAAGGAAAAGTGTAACGCAATCCTCTCACCTACACTTCAGTCTTCCCCTCAGACGTCTACTTTTTATATAATAGAGAGAAATTGAAAATTTAAATTACCATTATTTTTATTTATATATGAAGCAAATTTCATTCTAAAAACAGCAGTGTCTGATTCCCATGAGTGAGCATTGCACTACCTATTTTTGGTCTGTGATAGTTCGCGTATTCTCTCGCGATATATTCAAGCGTGACTGTGCGATATAAAAGCGACTTGGATTCGTTTTTCTAAATGCTCTATTTTGTTTTAACTCCGTTACGATCCGTCCCGATTTACAATTGCAAAATAAAATATTACCTATTCACTAATAACTTTATTGTATAACAGTGACATGTTCTCTCTTATCATTGCTTTTTCTATTTTTGTACCACTTTTAATGTGCGAGCCCAGTAAGAATGAGGTAATAACGTTCTTATCTACCTCGCCTTATCGTATAACTGGCTGTTGGGGAACGTGAATGCCACAAGTCGTCGACTAATTTAAAAGGTCGATTAACGTTGCTGGTTTTGAACCTTCTGTTATCTGTCCCATCTCCGTGCTTCTTATCTTTCTTGGCGAGGTCCCAAACACATATCTTGGTCAAGGATCCTTTAGGTGTTCCTTGGTCCGTTCAGAACGGACGTATTACGTAACGCCAATAATGTAAACAATCAATCGCAACGAAGCATTTCTTGATGATTATTAATATCTTTATAGCTTTTATTCGATAATTTTCTTGATTATTGTATGCACAAGAAACTAACCCCACCTGTGCTTCACCTAGATCAGGCTTTACTAAAACCATTGCTGTCCTTATGAGTAGAGATAGTATTAGGCAAGGTATGAGATAGTAGTAATTAGATTGTTGATAAGTAATTTAGTACTACTTGAGGCACCTAACGTCATCAACTTTTTTAAAAAGTAATAATAAAACCCTAGAAATTATTACCTGTGGTTTATTATTTCCAAATAATTATATATCATAAAAATAACTGGTTTGTCCATCCATATCTCTTTGGCTTAGAGCCCTTTACAAACTATGTAGGCTGAATATTTGGTAATAATACTTTGATTAAGATACATTTTATGTTTATAATAAACATGTTTAATATTCTAGTGTATATATTTTTTAATCAGTTCTGCAGGTTGTCTCTTCGAGTCAAGCCACAAGTTTTAACTTTTCATTTGTTTTCTTCTTAATATTCTCGATAATAAAAATAATCGTGAGTGTTAGTATAGAAAAAGAGTAATTATGGGAAATATGTATATTTCGGTAATTATTTCATCAAGAAATAAACGTTTCAACAAATATTTCGAAGTATAGATAATGATATATGCTTATTTAACGTTTACTTTTTGATGTAATGGTTACCGAAATATATAAATTTCCATAATTACACTCATTTTTCCATACTTAAATTCACAATTATTTTTATTTTAAAGAATATTTAAAAGGTTAGAGAAGAAATTCGTTGACCGTAAGTACTAATGGAGGAAGGAAATAGTTGGGGGTGCAGTCAAAAATTTACACAATAAATAAGTGGAAATTTATTGTTATTTATGTGTGCCGACGTTTCATGTGTGCCGACCAGTTACATTTTGCACCGAGGAGCCACTCCTATTAGCCCTGAAGATGACCTACAAAGTAGGTCGAAAGGTCGGCACACATAAATAATAAGTTTCCACTTATTTATTGTGTAAATTTTTGACTGCACCCCCAACTATTTCCTTCCTCCAATATTTAAAAGGAATGGAATCGAAAGTTAAAAACTTATTGTGACTTAACTCGAAGGGATACCTGCAGAAGTGATGGATTTCTTTGGGGAAAATCTGCAAGCGATTTTGTTTTAATCTATAATCGTAAGTGTTGAAATGAGTAATAATAGAAAATTAACCATAACTGTTAATTACACATAACCGTAACACATTGAAATAACTATGTATTAAATCATATAGGCACTTATTATTAAGTATCTCCCACTGAAAAAAAATCTGTGTATTTCCTGTATTTTCAAATCTATACTTCAAAGAGTTACATATTATTTTTCTTGGTAAGATGTCCATTATTCATAAACCAATATATCAGTACAACAATGCAGATACTGTATTTATCAATCATCAATTAAAATGTTTTAATATTTTATTAAGTGAGAAAAAAAACTAATTTTATTCCTTACTAGCTGTCCCCGCATACGTTCTTTATTTGGCATATTAGTTAAGAATTAGTTGGGCATATTATACAGTTGGGAATAGAGTGGTTTGTATGAGAAAAGAAAAGTGTTGTTTTTATTGTTTCCCTCGTCAGTTTTACGTTTTTCTCTCCATAAGAACCTTCTTTGGGCCTTTACAAAAATAAGGAAAAAAAATTAGCCGAATTGGTCGAGCCGTTCTCAAGTTTTGCGCTTGGCAACACAATTGGCGATTCATTTTTATTACATAGATAATCATGTGATATCATTCAATCAAATGCAATACATATTTTTTAAAAAGCTCTCTAACTTTAGAACTAATTCTTACCTCTCGAAATAATTAGTCACTATTTATATGACCCTGCGTCTTTATGCCAGCTTATTGAATAATTCTTGTTTAATTTATTTGAAATTTTTTAGTTGAAGGAACCCCAATCATTTTATAAGCTCCTTAAATCATCTTTTCTTTTTCCAGTGGGTTCGAAGGAAAGCTCCTCTACTCATTTGCTGTAGCTGAAGATTAAGACTATCTTTTGCCTTAATATAGGTCCAATTTTCTTTGTTAGATCCATTGATATGTTGCTCTGATTCTAACGGTTTTAATCTATCTCAATTAGATAATTCTTTCTATATCAACTAAATAGTATTTCCTTTTATCAAGGTTTAATATTAGATTGATATTATATTCTAGAAACTTTTCTTCTCCTAAAGAGGAAGTTCAATTCAAGATGATGACCTTCATGAAGTGGTATAAATTACATAAATGGAATACTTCTCTTTTCCATATATATTTATTCAATATGGTCTTCCCTAGACTTGACAGGAACAAAAATATCTTTAACCTTATTAATCTTCCAATAAAGAATTTAGTTTTCTTTGCGATGTTGCCCAGAGATTGTAAAATTAATTAGCAGTTAAAATATAAATGCTGTTTTTGTTTTCTTCCAAATTTTAAGCTTGGAGACACAACTCTGTTTTATGATTGAAATACATATTAAGTGTTAAAAACAAAACAGAACACTTTATTTCCAATTTTAGAAAATATTTGTAAATCCTACTATCTAACTTCATGTCTTATATACATATATATGATACATGATTCTTTCTTGTTACTGTTTATGTAATTTCATGACTTTCCTTTTACCACAAATTAATTACATCCAATATTAGCTATTTGTGCTATCTTTCCTTAATTTTTTTCTTTTTCAACTTTATTATTTTTACCTTCTTATTGCTCTATATAATTTTTATTATAATATTTAAAAAGATTTTTTTTCAATTATTATTTTAAGAATGACTAATTTGTTAGAGATTGACTTATTTTGTATTAGGCATGAGTATTTGGACTTATATTCAAAAGTAGATTCACTGATTTATCCTTCAATATTTATAAATGACCATAAAGGAGTTACTTTGTCAATATTTATCAAGGAGTTACTTTGTAAATTATATCAAAATGATTTCATGAATAATTCTTCAGACTTATTTGGTCATTAAACTAACTTATGTTTGCTTTTATAGCTATAACGTAGCCGCATTGATTGCAAATGAAATAGTATCCGATATAAAAGCAATATGCGCACAACATACAGATGCAGAGGACTTGGGTCCTCTGAGAGAGCACTTGCTGTCGGGAAGAGGGTGGAGAAGTCTTGCTCTTCTTCACGCGATTGGCCTCCAGGTGGGTCTTCATTGAACAAATTATTAAAAGCATTATTTTATTAAATAGAGTTTCTTCATTAATACAATCAATTTCTTCTATTAATAAAAATATTTAATTATTTTTAGGAAGTCCCATGTGGTGTGGAACTAGCAGGACTTCTGATTTCTGCTTACAATATCGTAGATGGGAAAGAAACAAAAGAAAGAAATCCGTACGTGATAGAAAAGTCAGTTCCACCGATCGAACAAGTATGCCGTTTCCGCATACCAGTAAGGCATAAGCCACGTTCATTCTCTCATTCGAGTGGTATAGAAGGAAGCCCGCCGTCGAGAAAGATAAGTACTTCTTCTGTCCACACAAAAAGGTCTCTAGTCAAACAAGAAAGGCAGAAAAATTCCTCGGAATCAGATACATTTGAAAATGAAATTCATAAATCAACGATTTCTGTCAAAATACGCCTTGACCCAATGGATTTTGATTATTTCACATCCATTATAAGAAGTGATGATGATGAAAAAAAGAATAGCATATCTTACAAACCTGGAGCGTTAAAAAAGAAACCAAAGAATTTATTGCCACAAGATTTTAAGGATGAATGTATAGTTAAAGTTTTTCATCAAGGTATGAGTTTTATTCAGTTTCGATGCTTAGTCATTGAACTCCTTCACTCTTTATGTGAGTCTGAATGTTCTTCAATGATAATATCGGTCCAGTCTTTTAATTTTTCTTTAGAACATTTGTGCACTTTGCAGTTCAGTGTGACTACAAGCAATGATAAAGATCATACAAGTGTTAAATATGGAATGACCAGACTTTTTCTTTCGGCTCTCAATAAAGTTATTCTTGACCAAGAATCGATGAATTCAATTTTACAGAAAGGTGCTTTACCAATGATGCTACGTTTATTGGAGGATGGAATCATCAAATCTCAATGTAACAAAGATGATTGTGCTTTATCTCAAGATTTTATATTTGGTGTAATTTATGCTATTATTAACTTCATGCATAGTTTACTCCTGCAATACAATGCTCCTGATAAATCATTATTTTTTCTAGGACATTTTCAACAGTTCTTAAACAGCAATAATGGCCGTATTGTTGATAAAACTGTTATGTGCATTTTAAAATCTAGGAGTATAGATGAAAAAATTGCACTAAATAGAGTTAAAAAAATTATTGGTCTTCTTAGTGAACTAATTTTATGTTTAAAGCAAACGAGAACAAAGCTTGTTCATTTAAGAAGTTGCAAAAAGTTGAAACATAGAAATTGTAGTTATCCTACTGTTTCTCATCATCATGATAACCTTTTCGGCAGCATTTATACTAATACCATTTTACCCTCACCTGGTGCTAATGAAATGAACTGTATAATTACTACGCTTTTTATGATTTTTACAAGATTTTTGTCTGAAAAAACGGGCAAAGAAGTCACTAACAGAACAATGCAAGCTATGATGCACTGTGGAACTTGCTGTTGTTTTCCAGCTCCTATGTTGATATCGAGAATCCTTCATGTAGTTCACCAAGCTGATAGTAGAGTTCGAAATATGGGTCTGTATTTGTTAGAAAAAACTATTTACAGAGAAGTTGGAGCTATTGATTTTGTTACTATGTGCACTGTTTGTATAAATGTGGAAGAAAAAGACAAAAGTTTGACTGAAATCACCAAACATCGTTGGGCTTGTCTTGAAGCATTTCAAGATATGCTACTTTCTTCGAACTACAAGATTGCGTTTACAATAGGTTCTCACTTGTTAAGAGTGACACCCAGATGTAGTTTTCAAGTTCAAAGAGAAATGTTTTTTGGTGTTTTTTACCCTGTATTTATTACTACCAAGAATCGTTATGTATCTTCAAATTCTGAAAAAGATAAATTTACAATACAACTCTGTTTATCTGCATTTACAAATCTTCTAAACAGAGTGAGATTTTCTGAAGAATTTATTGAAAGGAAAGCTGTTGCACATATATTTGAACTTGTAAAAGATAGAAATTTTGTAGAACTTTGTTGTTTGATATTGGAAATTTTAATAATTGTCCGAGTTTGGAAATTGGAAAAGGAAGGAGTATTTGATATTTTGGAAGAAAATATTTTGGAATTAAAAACTCTCCTGGAATATGTAACAGAGACTACAAATGCATTTCTTGAAAAACTTCAGCTAAATTCGAAGAAAGATGAAAATAATGAATATTACTTCCAAAATGAAGAGGATTTCGAAGAGTACATTAAAATTTTAGAAAAATTAAATTATTTTTGGAGAAGTTGGATGAATCTTTGCCTTTATAGTCCACAAGTTCAAGTTTATTTCAGCCGTCATTTGAGTTTGAGTTGTTTTACACTGCTTTCATTTCTCCTTCAACATTTTTCTAGAACCATCAAAATGAAAGGTATGAACGATATTTTTAAATTATAATTTTTTTATTTATTTTGAAAATAAGCTACTGTGCATGTTTATATGTGCCTGAATGTATTTTAATTTATACAATCATTAGTGATATTAAATTTTTGTTTATTGAAATACACTCTTTATTTGAAATTTCATAATCATGTTTTAAAATTATTTTTATTAGACTACTCGGGGAAAGAAGTTCTGATGGATAAGATTAACACTTTGAACCAGTTACACTTAAAAATAATGGAACCCTTAATAGTTTTAACTGTGGAATCGCCTTACTCTGGCAATCCAGGTATTTTTTTTTAAATTTGATTATTTATTTCTAATTTTCTAAAGTAAATGGCATATTTATCTGCTTCTCTTTTTTTTTAATTTTTTTTTTTTTATACTGAGCTACAGTATCAAGCTGATTTTACTCTTTGGAAACTTTTTTTATCATTATTACTAAAAAAGTAAGCTCAATACTTCAAATATGTTGACAATTGAAGTCAGATACAGATACTATAATTAGGTTATTGGACTGTTATTCCTTATTGCAGTCCAGCCTAAAACCAAACAGTAGCCAAAATAGTTTTATATAAATTTTAAAAATTATGAATTTGGCCTATCCTTTTATTATATTCCTTTAACTTCTAGTTCATGTGCCATTAATAGTTGTCTAGTCCATGTTAGGAACTATTAACCCCTTTATGCTCGGTTTTTTTATTCACAAAAATGTAACCAAAAACATCAGGTTTTTTTTTATATTGTATTTAAAAAGTTTATGTTTTGTTTTATTTGTCATTTTTCATTTATACTTTTTTGATTTGTCGTATATAATACGAACATGTCGAAACCTGTGAGTAGCACTGGATTGGTGCGTTAGAGTATGCTGACCGCACGCGAGCGCTTCTCGTTTAAAATCATTAACCGGTTAATACTTGACCTAATTTTTTTATTTTTTTTATAGGCGGTGTTTATAATCTGAAGGAGAAACTTAAGAGAGTCGTAGAAGGAGGCGTTGGTCTCCGTGCTGTCTGTGATCTGCTTATTAGAAGTGCTGGTGCTGCTGCCAGCAAAAAGACAGTGATACCAACTCATCCTATGCCAAAGGTAGACAAGTTTCACTTATACAGTAGAATCCCGATAATTCGTATGGTCAAGGGACTGAAGATTTGGTACGAATTATCGGGAATACCAATTATCGGGAGTACAAAATAAAAATAAAAATAAATGTATTAATACAATTTTTTGAATCTATCGAACCTTCCATCACTTGCACGAAATTCTTCAATTCCCATTTTTCTGTGAAAACTCGGGCTTTTTCCCTTCAAATATTACCTCCAGCTGGTTTGAATTCCTTGCTTGTACGAACCACTTTTTTAAGTTCTCTATAAGACTGGGAAGTGATTTTGTCCTTGTTCTTCACAATTGATGTGATCGTGGAACCAGGGACGATGAAATGCTTGGATACATCAATTAGCTTACAGCCACTGGTCACGGCGTTTATGATTTGTTGTTTCCTTTCAATAGAGAGGCTAACGTATTTTGTAGGCATGATAACGTGCCACAACGGTAACAAAAACGAGACTGAATTGTAAATAAAAGTGTGATTGTAAGAAAAGCTTAATAAAATTCCTAGAACTCCCCTCATTTTCTTTGAGTGAAAACAGTACGAATTACTTATGAGATTTCTAAGAAAACTTGTCTCTCTCACTCGCTCTCCCGTAAAAAACAATAGGATCTACTGTGCCTCTAAACAATACAAACATACTTGTGTGTAAAACCAATACAAATTGAGTGATTTCCTAGAAAGGATTTATTCTCATTCTGCTCCCTGGCATATCTGCTTCACTGTTCTCTCCCTCCCTTTCGAAAACAGTACTAACTAACGAGATTTTAAAGCTGGAAATACGAATTATATGAAGTTGTAAGTGACCTCGAGCATAAAAATAATACGAATTACCGAGGGGTCTGAAATGCATTGATTTTATACCATTTATCGGGATTTTCTCTAGGGACCGGCAAATTTGTACGAATTAGCCGGAAATACGAATAATCGGGATACGAAATATCGGGATTCCACTGTATTTAGTTATTTGAATTAAACAAAAAAGGGAAAAAAATCTTATGCACAATCCTAATCTACTATACTTCTATCAATAGTAGGTATTTTTCATTTCATGCAGGATTCATTTCTTTGTTGTACATTATTACTAGAAATAAATAGTGATGAAATTCAATAACACAAGATTATTATTTTATAAAATTCTCATTATTATTTTCAAACTATTTTGTTATAACTTTATCACTAATTTCAATTATTAATAATATCATCAAATTTCATTTTGAGAAAGATTTGACAAAGGATTTCTTAGCTTATTTATATATGTATTTTTCCTGTTGATAAATTAGTTTGAATGTTTGACAATTATTCTAATTGTTAACTTTTCAGTTGGAGAGCTTTGAAGCCAGCCTTGCAAATTCATTAGAAGATTGTAATTCTGAATCTTCAATTGAAAACTCGGCTGATGAGGGGTATGATGCCGATGTTGATGCACCACATCGTAAAATACAAGTAACCATTATTATCAATAAAACAATTATAGTCATATTTAATTTCTCATGAAGATCTGTTTGTATTAATTTAACTCAATTAGAAGAAAAATTAATTCTGTTTAACTTTGTCTTTACTAAATAATCGTATTAACCTTGGAAAAACCAAAGTTTTCAACATTTTATAAAACTATTTTACAATGAGGAAAGCAGAATAGTGACTAAAAATAAAATATTTTAGTAAAGAAACCTATTTTCATTATCAATTTACTGCATGAGTGTTTTTGTTGAGCAAGTATGACTAACATAGTGACTAGTGAATCTTTTTAATAAAAAAAAAAACAACAACTTTAAAATGCCCAAGCACTAGGGCAAACTGTGTACAAAACTAATTCAAAGCTAGGTCTGTAGATTCCGTTTGGTGTCAGGTTGACTAAGTTCAAGGGTTATGTGAAGGCTATATGTGAAAAAATATTTTTAATTTTAATGGTATGCCGTTATTTTTCAGAGCACTGGTACTGAAAGATGGATATGCATTTAGAAAAATGCTTTGTTATTGTCAAAACAGAAAATTACAAATATTTCTAGGTTATCATTGAATCTATTGATATTTCCTGGCATATTTACCATAAAAGCTTTGATGATCAGAAATTAATGTCTATATGTTTATTTTCATTCTTTAAAAATATTAGTCCTCGATAGAAAGATAATTTTATTGATGGACATAGTTGAATCTCATTCACCGTTTCAATTGAATAACATAAACAAATTTTACTACACACCGAATATAGTCCTAAGATCAAGGAATTTTTTAGAATTCTAAAATTAAGTGTAGGAAGAATATTCTTAGACAACTTAAGAAGCATATTATGAGATCAAGAATAGATATTGAATTAGCTTAGAAAGTTGTTGTTTTAGACACCATTCAATGGGCCATAACATAAATTAAAAACAAACAAAGAAGAACTAGTTTTAAATTGTTCTAAAAAGTCATTTTCCAGCTTCAAACAATGCCTAGGGAGATTTTTTACGTTATGTTGATCTCAGCATTAATATCGTCCACTTTTGCAAGAATTTTGCAGTTAACTTATGTGAATATAGATAACAATTTGTACACTGAAGTTGTATCTTGTACAATCAATAAAATCATGGCATCAATGACTTCCTGCAATGAAGATTGTGATGAGTGTTTAGAAGTGACAAAAACCCAAGTGAGTTGTTTTTTTAAACAGAAACTTCTGTATGTACCTTAATTAAGTATGTCTGGTTCAGTAGAGGCAGTCAGGTGTAGACAATTGGACAGTTAGCCGGCAGTGACAATTAGCAAGCCTAGTGACATAGACGTTTTCAGCTGAATGTTAGCTAATAGTCACCTTAACTTTCACCTTTTATTTTTTTATATAGATTTTTATTCATTTATAGTTATTTTTTATTCAGGTCTAGAAGAAGTGCTATTATATTTGAAGCTTATTTTCTATCTATGCAGTTTCCTTTATTTTTACGAATTTCTTTAATTTCATTTTTCTCTGAAAGTTCAATTTTCATATCACTCAAAACTGTCATCGCATCATTCACTCATTATGATCATTACTTAATTTATTATTTACCCAAGAAGTTTTCATTTTCTATCCCTCACTCCGTATTCCGTTTTCCTGTCATTTCTTTCTCTCGTCCTTAGTAATGACTAATATACTAAACTGTTGTCACATTAACGCACAATCCCCTATTGCACATTTTGATGAGTTTCAGAAATATTTCCAAGTCCATGTCATAGCTGTCTCCTAAACTTGGCTCAAACCTATCATTCTTTCCTCTCAATTGTCCCTGCCTAACTATTCTCTCATACGTCATGATAGATCTGACCACAAGGGAGGTGGAGTTGGTATATATATATATATATATATATATATATATATATATATATATATATATATCCATGAAAGCCTTAAAGCTAAAATCCTTCTTAAATCTCCTCCTCCTAGCTTTCCTCACCTAGAATACTAGAATACATATTTGTTGAAATCTCAACTTTTTCCTCTCCTCTTCTATATGCCGTAGTATACCGATTTCCTCATGTTCGACAACCATTTCGAATCCTTTCTTTTCCAACTAGTCTCTACCTACACCAATATTATATGTGGTGACTTTAACATTAATATGCTTTCGAATTTCAGCAATAAATCCTTTTTCACAAACCTAATATTCTCTCTCAATCTTTACCTTGTTCCCTACTCTCCTACCCATCACACCCAATTTTCGGATACCTGGTTGGACCTTTTTATCTCTGATTTACCTCTTAAAATCCTCTCTTGGTCTCAACATCCTGTCCTGTTTCTTTCATCACACGATCTCATTCAAATTTCATATGACCTACCAGTCAAATCCTTTACTCCCAAAACGGTGTCCTATCTCAATTTGGACCTCCTTTCCTTCGAATCACTTCAATCCGACTTAAGTTCCATCAACTGGGACATCATTTACTCTTATAGTTCCATCGATCAGATGGTTTTCACCTTGACTTCCAATCTGCAATCCATATTAGACATCCATGGTCCTTTAAAAACCCGAACCTTACGCCATGCATCTGCACCTTGGCTAACCCCTGAAATAAAACAAATGATTAAGAAAAGAGAAGCCGCAAGGAGAAAATTTCATTGCACACCTCTATCCGTAGACTATGTATGTTTCAAACTACTTCGCAATGAAACCCAATCTGCAATACGTCGTGCAAAATCAAATCACATCCATTTCATCCTCTCCAATGCAACCGATCCCAAATACAAATGGAAAATACTCCGACAATTATCCCCAACAGTATCCAGTAAACCCTGTTCCTTTCCAATCATGCCAGATGATCTCAATAACCACTTCGTACCCATTTCATCTCCTAAATCCTCATCCACTACCGAAATTGATCATATAAACTTTAACCCTGATTACTTCTTTTTCTCCCATGTATCATATGACGAACTATTAAACACCATTCTGAAATCCTGTGCTAATGACTATGGTCCCGACAATATTCCTTTAGAGGTACTAAAATCCTGCCTTCCTGTCATAATGCCCGTATTACATCATATTTATAATTTCTCGTTACAAAACTCCGTATTTACCACTCCTTGGAAAACCGGGTTAGTGTGCCCACTAAATAAAATTGATAATCCCTCCTCTCCAAATGACTTCTGCCCTATCTCCCTTCTCTCTAAACTCTCAAAACCATTAGAACGCCTAGCTCAAAACCAAATTTCAAATTTTCTAAAAGAACGGTCCCTCATTAACCCTCTCCAATCCGGCTTTCGGCCAGGCTATTCAACTCAATCCGCTCTCCTCAAAATCACCCATGATCTCCTTACTGCAATCGAACAACAAAAATTAACAATTCTGATCCTTATAGATTTTTCCAAAGCTTTTGACACAGTAGACCACAATATCCTCCTCGCCAAGGTTTGAAACTTAACTCTATCGTTTTGGTCCCTGGTCAACCTCCTTCCATAACCCTTCCACTGTCCTGTGGTGTCCCACAGGGTTCATCACTATCCCCCACCCTATTTGCCATTTACATAAACGACCTTCCACTTCTTATCCAACATTCCTAGTATCATGTCTATGATGATGATTTTCAAATATAACTATCCTTTTCCCCTTCCGATCTATTACTAGCCATGGAAAAACTCCAAGATGATCTGAATCGAATAAGTCGATGGGCAATGGAAAATAAGCTAAACTTTAACGTGGACAAAACTAAGGCAATAGTAATAGGGTCAAACTACTTCCTTAAAACTATTCCCCTTAATCCAATCCTCTTTCTAAACAATAATCCTATCAAATCCTGCCCAACTGTCAAAAACCTAGGAATTATTTTTGACCAAACCCTCTCCTGGAAAAACCATATCTCTGAAATTTCCCATCATACCTTCTCCACTTAAAGCATCTGAATTACCTTCGTCACCTGTTCCCTTTTGAAATCCGTAGACTTCTAGTCTCTTCCTTAATTTTTCCTCATTTGGACTGATTATTGCTGGACGGTGTAGGGGGTATCTCTGGGTACACCTGTATTGTCATTCTATAGGGACTTATCCCAGAAGAAATAAAGACATTATTATTATTAAATCCTTTTTTATTCCTTTCTTCTTTACACTGATTGAGGATTTAATTAGGTTCAGGTTTTTTCTTTTCTAATGTTTCTCATAAGCGGATGATGTCCAGTCGAGAAAAGTCTCATCATAATTTTATTACTTAATTATCAACAATTTTAAAAAGATTCATTGTAGTCTATTATTATAATTTTGGTCATATAAATTTTTGCACATTATAAATTAGTTAGTATAAAAAATTTAAAAAAATAAAAAATCATTTGTTTTCTTCTTTCAAAGGAAAAGGAAAGTAGCAGTTTTAAAGGAAGTCTACCTCCAAGCAGAAAAATATCAACTGTTTTTGGAGATAGACGTATTTGTCAGGTGACACATCCTGAGCTATGTCATCTTGCACTCCACCTTATTGTTCACTTATATAGGTCTGTTAAGTGTTATATTTGAAAATTAAATTTTAATGAATGTTATGTATTCAATTTTTTATTTATATTGTTTGGTATGGAGTAGTATTTAAAAAACTTTCTTTCAAGGCAGTAATTTGTCTTATTATGGTAGATATTTTAGAGCCCATCATAATGATCATGTGTTATAATGTCAATAAATAGTTGAACTTACTATTTGAAATATGTTTTATATACAAATAGATAGTTAATAGGTATCTAATTTTATGTCACATTACTGCAAATAAGCTGGAAAATTCATTTATTTAAATTTTATAGTATTGGGTTGTAACATATGAAATGTCAGTGAAGAAACATAAATTATTAGCAAAAAAATTATTAAACAATACTTTTATTAATCAGAAAGGTCAGGAGAATATGGTGGGTGAGGAAGGTGCTCCTCATTTCTGTTTCGCAACAGCATTGAGGAGCATGTTTACGATCGGGTAAGCTGCTGGACCTTGGTTAATTCATGTGGTATCCATATTTCCAGTTTTTTTGTCTTACCAAGCTCCTTAAGGTGCCTGGAAACAGTCATGGCACTTGCTCCAAGTTGTGAACCTAATTCACGAGTGCTTTAGGAAGGGCCAGCTTCGACCAGCTCTTTCAACTTTCGTTGTCCAACTTAGTCTTCGGCCTACCATGTTCTTTGTTAGTAAGGTCATAATCCCCAGTCCGAAATTTTTCAAACCAACGGAAGATTGTTCTTTCGCTCACTGTATCTTCACCATAAACAATATTAATGTTTCGTAACGCCTCCGTGACGCTATGGTCAAGTTTAAATTCGTAGTGAAAAATTATACGAATTTCCGCTGAAGACATAATTTTATTCTTATTTATTTTTAAAACGTTGCTTCACTTTCTAAAGGAAAAGTAAGATTGATTATGAAAAAGGATTAAATGATCTTTCAAACTGTAAACATAACATAATTGTTTGTGTACAAATAATCTAATCCCTAATGAAAAAAAAAACTGTAAATAAACGAAACTGACATTTCATCCGTTACAACCCAATACTAGTATAAAATTTGTTACATCAATGACTAGCTAATAAATTTTTAATGATAAGCTTTTTAAGGAAGAAAATAGTTGGGGGTGCAGTCAAATAAAAACACTAAATAAGTGGTTACTTATTTAATTATGTGCCGACGTTTCGACCCACTTTGTGGGTCATCTTCAGGGCTAAGAAAGAAAAACAGACGAAATAACAGAACTATAAAAATACATTGCAGACTAAGTATATGATAAATGAGAAAAAATATATATGAAGAGAGGTAGAAATTTAGAACAAAAGTGAGGAATATATATGAATAAAAAAAATTACAGAGAAAATGTACAGAACGGTGGTGATGCCAAAAAAGATTTTTTTACAAAGATAAAAGAAGGAAGTAAACAGAAAGTTATCATACATTTTCTCTCTAATTTTTTTTATTCATATATATCCCTCACTTTTGTTCTAAATTTCTACCTCTCTTCATATATATTTTTTCTCATTTATCATATACTTAGTATGCAATGTATTTTTATAGTTCTGTTATTTTGTCTGTTTTTCTTTCTTAGCCCTGAAGATGACCCAAAAAGTGGGTCGAAACGTCGGCACATAATTAAATAAGTAACCACTTATTTAGTGTTTTTATTTGACTGCACCCCCAACTATTTTCTTCCTTACGTCTATCTTCCAGTCAACCATCCCCTCGCTTCTCATGATAAGCTTTTTAAATTTAACTTTCTGCTAGGCCATTATAAATTTCTTATGTTGATATTTAATATAATTGTAATACGAATAAACATGAAAAATTCAAGTTTATTAAAGCTAAATAATTTCACAGTTTTCTGTGATATAGTTAGATCCACATCGCTTCTATTTTGAAAAGTTACAAAACCTTATTATTATGAAAAAACTATATTATATAAATAAATATTATATATATAATAAATACTATATATATATATAAATAAATATTATATAAAAAACTATATTATGTATTATATAAATTGCCTTGTAATTAATAGTCTTAATTACTTGTTATTTATTTCAGAAATGAAAAATGGTACAAGGAAGCTATATTTAGTTTACATAAACTAAGTTCCATCCTCAGAGATAATCAAGAAAATTCTTTATTGCTTTCTCAGTCGGGATTCATGATGAAGCTTTTAAATCAATTTTCCGATCTTCTTTCGGTGGATAGCCCTGATAAATATGGTTAGTCGAATTGCTTAAATTAAAAAAGTAATAATAAACTTAAATACTTTACTTAATCCTTGGGATCTTAAATCACATACAATATCTCATACTAATAAGACTGATTTGTAGTTTTTTTTTTGTTTTGCTGTACATTGTATATTTGTTTCAGAACTACAGCAAGCAGTTCTAGAATTATTTGGTTATCTTGCTAGACATTGTATTCAGCCACAAGAAATGGCAGTATTTATAAAGTATTTTATCAGCGATAAGCCACCACTGGTAAGAAACCGTGCATCTTATTCATAATTTTTTATATAAAATATTTTATTTTTGTGATTTTTTTATATTGTTTTTATTTGTTGAAACCTGTTGTTTCAATTTCTTATCTCATACAACGCTCTCCTCAGATTTTGTGAAAGATAATTTTTGTTAGGGAGAAGAATTTTTTATTTAAAAAAGGCAAGAGTTATAAAAAAATCTTTCTCAAAAACATTATTCCACACCTCACTTGTTTTAATTTTTGGTCAATCAACTGGTAATTTTAGTCAGATCACTTAAGAAACCTCAGCTTGCTTTATGTGAAACTAAAGCTTACTTAAAGGATAATTTTTTCTAAAAACAAATCGAAATTTTAAGTATTTGTAAAGTGATTCAACCCTATGATATATATTGGTACAATGAAGAACCATATATTTGCAGCCATGGTGAATAACTAGTTAAGTTGGATTTTGTCCAGAGAGAATTAACTGCTTTCAGATAACCAGAATTGTATCATTCTCGTAGTTTTTGGCTTGAAATGGAGTTGTAATATAAACAATAACTCCTTTTCAAGCCAATGACTTACTTAACCCCTTATTCGCTATGAAAATAACTCGATTCCGCTGACTTCGTGTACAAGAAACTCATTTTGGAGAAAAATAGACTTAACCACTTATTCACCAGGGCAGATATCATAAAGATAATTATATTTACTTTCTGATGATAAATCTGATTAATTGGATTTAAATAAAGTAATTTAAATAAAAATTACGTCAAATTGTTTTGGAATGATCGCTCCCTTTTCAATATATATACATATACATACATCATATACAACAAACAACACATCAAAAAATTTATTTTTTTTTAGAAGGGTTCACTTGAATATTTTTATTGCTTAAGAAGTGCAGCTTATACATCAGAAGTTTTCTTATTTTAACTATGTATAAAGCAAATTGTTTTGTTTTTTCTACTGGTCTGGTTTTCGATTTTGTAATGTAAAACATATAATTTTTGTGAAAACATATAATTAAGATGAATTACATTTTCAGTCAGAATAGTTTTTTTTTCTTAAAGAGTTTCCTCAGGTTCAGGTTTCCTTCAACCAAAAATTTCTTTTGATGTGTGTTTCTATATTTTTCTATCTTGTATAACTTCCTCCCTCAGGCCATGGAAATTATATAATAATTATCAATCCATATAGTAATTGGAAATTATTGTATATCTTGATTTCTAGAATGCAAACGAAAAACTCCAAAAAACTAATAACTTAAAAAAAAAACAACTAGTCAATGGTTTTTTACTGTATGTCCTGATGATGCCTGAATTGGCAAAATGTTGACTAGTTAATTACTTTTCAGTATATAAGACATTTAAGGCTTTGTTTTTCCGAGTTTTCCATTTCCATTTTAAATCTTTTTTTGAGTTTTTGCTCATTTTTATTGATATCTTGATTACTTTTTCTTATCATAATCTTCCATAGTTAATTTTTTAATTGTGTAATAATTGTTTATATTTGATTTTTTTTTTTTTTTAGAAACTATTGCTTCCTTCCCTCATTAAGTTATTGAGCAATAACGGCCTACAACCTAGACATACCATTAATTTCCCTAAAGATTATGCTAATTTGAATGTGGTGTCTTCAACACCAGCCCACAAGCTAGGATTAACTCTTCATCAGCAACACATTTCTTTAGGTATGGTTGTACTCCATTATTACTTTATATCTTTTTCATAAATGGTTCACAATTAAATGTGGTTTATATTAAATCGTTTCTGATTATTAGCTTGTTGTGGTTTTAGGTTTAACAAGCTGCTGGTCAAGGGCTGCTATCATGCTCCCTTTAAATGCTGAACTTGGTTGGGCAATGTGGGTTCAAGGTTTTTCCTTGTCCTTATGGATTAAAATTAATCCATCATCAGTGTCTTATTCGTTTGAAGAAAATGAATGTAAGGGATACAGATATATCGTTTGGAGTATTACGGTTATTTTAAATATTATACAATTATTTATGCATTATATTTTTACTAAGATTCTTTCTAATTAAGAATAAAAAAAACTAGAAAACTTTCCTTCTTGTTACTATACCAAATGACTTACCAATAAATACTATTTTACTATTTTAAGAGAAACATTAGAAAAAAAATGTTTCAATTATTAAAGATTTTGGTTCATTCCCTTATTTCTATAACTGGTTAAAATTTAAAAAATATTAATTTAAATCATCAGGCTTCTCAAACATTCTGTACTTCAATGACTACTACAATATTATTTTCTGACTTAGCTGTTCAAAAATGTTATCAAGTTAAGTAAAAAGTTTTTGTGTACTTTCACCACTTTTAGCTTTATCGTTTTTTAAAACCTAGTTTTTGGAATATTTAAAATTATCAGAAACATTATACGGAGTTCATGATCAGATAGTTGTTAATTAATGCAAAACTCTATATATTTAGGCTATGCTGAAAGCACGAGTTCTGAGAGTGGCCATAGCTCTGGCTTGGATGATATTAATATTGAACATCTTTTACACATTATATCGATTGGATACGAGGCATTAGTACTGGAGTTTTGGGCAGATGGACAGAGAGGTAATAGTTAATTCAATTTTCTTTATTATAGTTTGTAAGGATAAAATAAATTGTCTAAATACAACTATATGTGAGGCATTCAGGATCAAAAGTGGGTTACTCCAGATTTAAAAAATTAACTTTCACATTTTTCAATAATTTAGTCAAGCAATGGTTTATGCTCCTTTCAGAAACAGATTAAAAGCATGAGAAATCAGGTGACACAGTGTTGTCTTTGATATAATTACTTGACTACACTACAGAAAAAATGTGAAAAGTTCAATTTTTGATATTTCAGAGCTTTTGATCCTATTTGCCTCATACCCTGTTTAATAAAAACATTTGTCTTGTTAGTTATATTTTTTATTCTTTCTATGTAATCACGGATATTTGTGCATAACTGCTCACTCTTTTTGTTTATTTTTAAACTATATTTTGTCATTTCAGAACTTCTTCATATAAGACTGACAAGACCTGATGGTTCAAAATATGAAGTTCTATCTGAGGCTTCTTTGGAAGGAAGGTTGCCCCCCTCAACTTGGCATCATCTGGCTATTTCCGTTCATGACTCTGTTCATGGAGGAAAAGTAATTATAGAGGTTAGTACTTTGTTATTATATATTTACATTATTATCGTTATATTAAAAAAATATAATGGAATTAATTTCACCTTTAATGTTAGTTTTGCAATGGTTTTTCATCTTCATTTTAATATTTCTCAATTTAAAAAAAAATATTTTGTTGCAAAATTAATTTTATAAGTAATCAATGAAAATGAAATCTTAATTTATTAACAGATACTTAAAGTTATTAATTTAAAAAATTGTTAATGATAAAAAAACAAATATGCTGAAAACCCGTTCAGTGTTAGTTTTACTGTAATATTTATTTCAAAATTACAAATCTGATGTCTAATTTTCATTTGTTGTATTTTTAGGATCTTTACTTTTGTATTTTTTGTTTAAGATATTCATTTTTATTTGTTTTCTTTGCTCATTTATTATTTTAAATAATAAAACTGAAATATTTCATATTTATACTTCTAGTTTTCTAATTCTGATCACCAAAATTTTAAATTATTATTGAATCTATCCATTATTGCAACAATAAATAAAAAAGTTCAGGGAGTTGTCCATATTTAATATTAATTATTCAAATTAATGTGTGGCAACTTTCGTTCGATTAATTTATTTTTGTTTACTCCAGGTTACCCTGATTATTGATGGTTGGTGTGAAATACAAGTTCCTCTATCATTTAAAGGATTACTAGTTAGAAAATCAAGGCCAACATTAGTGGCTATCGGAGACACAAAGCAAAAGGTTTGTTTTCAAGCAAAATATTATTAATGTAATTACTTATGATTAAATCATGATCCTAATTCTTAAACTATGAGTTGTGTTGATTCCAAAAAGAACCTTTTGTATCTACCAATAAGAATAATGTTATATAACATTTGTCATGTTTATAATTAATAGAAATTAATAACATCTCTGTGAAGAAACTTAAAAGCATCTTTGTTTTAACAACTCTTATCTTCAACTTTTTTTTAGATTGCTTGCTCTTGGGACCTTGGTGGTCTTTTGATGTTCCGACGCCCCGTGTTAGAAAAGTCTAATGCTATTTGGCTGACCGCACTTGGCGCTAACATTAGTACAGTCACACAATCAAGGGTCGGAAACTCAAAACCTTTGTGGCAGAAGGTCTTTAGTCCGAAGACTCTAACAACTGGATTACAATGGTCTACACTTTTAGAAAACCAAACAATGATCAAGGACTTGCAGGTATTGATTTATTTAATTTTAAAAGTAGTAGTTAATATATGGTACATCAAACTTTTATAAGATAAAATACATAATAAGTATATTTGTTACATAATATGTACAATATAAAGAACTTTGCGCATACACGATAAATCAAAAAAGACACGTAGGAACAAATAAATTTAAGATTTCCTCATATAATCAACCAACTTATAATATAATTACATATTATAATATATAAGTCATTAATGATTTACCCTACTAATTGGATTAAAGCATTTGATTTGATTATTTATTTTTATATGATAATTGTTTAATTACTTTTTAGGATGTAATGCTGCTTAGCTACTGCCCCAAGTTTCCAGAATCAATAAATGTGTATCCACTTGCTTCAGCAACTTTAGGTATGAATGAAAATTTGAATTATAATAATAACTAATATTTTGTTTGTTTATTCATTTCAATAATTTGTCTTTGGTCAAGTCATTTCAAAATTACAAACATATTTATTGTAACATTAATCTTTTACCACAAAATTTCTTTATAAATTATTATAGTAAACACTACATGTTAAATATTTCTTTGCTCTAATATTTGAGGGTATTAAAACCATAATAATAATTGGGCTTATTAACAACAAATGTTTAATTAACTGATTTCATATTTTAGGTATTGGAGCAGGCTTCCGTGTTATGACGGTTGAACAAAGAAGCAGTCAGTTGGTACCTATGTCAGTTGGTATAGTTGCTTTTTGTAAGGCGTCATCTACGAAACATTGTTCAATAGCAATGGCTGTTGATTGTTTGGGTGGCCCTGCTGTATTTCTGTTTCTTTTTGCTCGGGTAAGTTCTTTGATAAATATTTCCATGATTTTTATATTCATTAGGACTTATCCTCCACAAAATATACGATGGGCAAATACATTTTGAAGTCCCTAGCTCAATAAATGTAGATTTTGCTTAGAAAAACAGAAATACTCCTTAGTTAAAATCTCTTTAACCTTCAAATGTTCATAATTTTGAAACTACATGTTAGAGTTAGCTGAAATTTGGATATTTTTTTATTTTGATGTTGACTCAATAAACACAAATTTGCATTAAAACCTGCGACAGATGGGTGACATCCACCACAGGATTAGCATGGAATGGTCCTGAAATCTTTTCTGTAATATAGCAAAGACACTGTTTTTATTTTATTTGATCACCATCTATTTAGAGGTAGGAATGGCTCTGTAGTTATATTCAATGCAAAAGTTTAATCTTCATTTACTAAACTATCATCCAAGAGTGATTCAAAGACTGTTTTTAGTTGTAAAAATTAATTAATCTCATTGAATTATGAGCTTTGTTGCTAATGAAAATTGGAAACTCAAGACACAAAATTGTCAACAGAGGGTCGTCTTTATAAGGTTATTTTTACAATTTCGAAGTTAGTTTTTATATTTAAAGGTATTCAATTTTTTCAGGTTGTTGAAATTGGTGGGACAGAAATTGAGCAAGCACATGCCCTAGAGCTGTATTTAAGATTAATACAACAAGATCCAAACTTGAAAATGCAATCAGAAGGATTCAACCCTCTCGTTTCAGCCGTTCTTGAATCTCCATTGGCCTCAACGGGCGGATTAATGCTTAAGGTATGCAGTCTATTATAAATTCTTTTATGATTTTATTTTTTATTGAATCCTATTATTGGCTGAACGGTTTTATAATTTTTCAATTTGATACACCTTAGTATTAGTAATGTCTTAATTCGTTCATTCCGCTGTCCAGGCAGCAAGAAATATTAATCCTGCGTTTGGTGAAGGAAGTGCTAATGAAAGAACCATCTGTCGTTAGTTTACAAAATTTTCCTCAGGAGATACGACATTAGAAAATCTGCCCTCAAACATCAATAGATTACGAAGATCTTAAGAATGCTGTGGAAGAAGACCCTCATAAAACAATCAGAGAATATGCGTCAGACCTAGGCACAAGTTGTACGGCAGTTTCCAAGCATTTAAAATTGATCAGAAAGGCAAAAAAGGTCAATTCCTGGGTCCCACACGAGCTCAACGAATTTCAAACGTCAGCAGTTGAAATGTCAAGAGACGTGTGTTTCTTTGCTTGCTCGTCAAAGGAACGAACCATTTCTCAGCCGCTTAATAACTTGTGACGAAAAGTGGATCATGGTTAGATGCCGATCAGCCTCCTGGGCACATGCCAAGACAGAATCTCCATCCGAAAAAGTTAATGATTGCTGAATGGTGGTCTATGGCCGGGGTCATTCATTTTTCTTTTCCACCAAAGGGAAAAACAATTGATTCAACATCTGCCAAGAAATTGACCAACTGCATCAAAATTTGATCAAGCAATAGCCGGTACTGGTAAACAGGAAAGGAAGGACCAATTCTCCTTCATTATAACGCCCGACCTCATGTTTCAATACAGACAGTGAATAAATTAAAGGAATAGGGCTATGAAGTCTTACCACACCCCCCCATATTCCCCTGATCTATCCCTCTAGACGAAAAAGACTACCACTTTTTTCGGAGTATGGACAACTTTTTGCGAGGAAAATTGTTTACCAATGATTTAGACATTAAAAATCCATTTTCTGAATTTCTTTCATCACGCAACTCAACGTTTTTCAAATCTGGGATAGAAAACTTGGTAAGCCATTGGCAGAAGTGTATCGAAAATTATGGTAAATACTTTGAATAAAAAATATGTTAGATTTGATCTCAAATTTTTATTTTCTTCCTGATTCTAAAAACGGTCATTCATGTGTGAAAACCCAATATAAATGACCAATAAAATAAAAATAAATCATAACAAAAACTTTAAATATTGATAAACTGTGAAAAAAAGAACATATCTAACAAATAATGGGTTTATTGTTGGATTAACTTCTAAACAATTTTGTTAACAGCCAATTATAATAACTTTAAAGGTATAACAAACTTACACAACAATTCTGTTCTGAGTGATTCAGAAACTGAACTAAAACAAGGACCGACCCTAGGAAATACTTATAGTAGGGGGAATGGTAAAACTATTTCGCTTTGTGAAATCAGATAACAATGGAAATACTCAGGATCCTTAAGATGAAAGTTCTAAAGCAGTTGATAAATAATTTCACTTTACCCTCGAGATCTGTAGATACTGCATAAATCAATAGTTGAATTGGAGAAATATTAAGTAAGTAAATAGGATCCTATGGGTTTATACTACGGGCGTTTTAAGATGGAGGAGGTACAATGAGTAATATAATCTAATGTTATTTGCAAAACAGGGTCTGGTTAAGAGTGAACCCTAATGCGAAGTTTTTTTGTTTTTATTGTTTTAAACTTAATTTTCTTGGTTCTGCTTAGCATAAGGCTATATTATAAATTTTGGTCATTGATGTTTTTTAATAATTTTGTCTCATTTTTCTATACTATAATTTTGTTATAGGCTATTCTAGATACTTGCTGTGATAAACCAGGGATTATTGTTACTTGGGGCGATGAACTTAGTGTCAGTGCTGAAGGTGACTTTGTTTTGACCGATCCGGAAACCTTAGTTTCTTTAGTTCTTTCATCGTCCACAAGTTGGTCCACAAATACACTCCAGTTGTTTCTTAAATCGCTTCTTTCTTTACTAAGAGATGATCATCCTCATAGGGAGTTCAACTCTGCACAACTAAATCGAGCTTATGCCTTGGAAGCAATATTGTATTTCTGTAAAGTAAGTATTATATTCTGCTGTTGTGTTAGTTTAATTTCAGTTTGATACTTTGATTTGATGTGTAGTTATCACTATTTAAATTATTTTAAAAATTATTATTTCTCAATATTCTAGAGATACACTAGAAGCATTATACATAAAAGTATGATATTAAACTTTTTAAGTTTTATCAAAATATTTTAAAACTTTAAAATGCCTTTTCACTGATTATTAAATTGTCATTTCTACCACATTGCTTCTTACCCCTTTGTTAGTTTATTTTGGGTTTTTAATTATTATTGTTTTATTATATTTTTTAATTATTTTAGGAAAGGTTAGTAGAGGAAAGAAGTGCGCTTGATGATGAGCTTTGCAACGCCCTCGTGGACGTTACCCGAGGACTGATGACTGCACCTCCACAGCTCTCGCATGTTACTGCCATTGCCGATTATTTGCTTTTGGCACACCCTGCCCATGCCACTTACATTTCTCACGCTCGTTCTAGTTTATACTTTGTACTTCCACAGCGTCCTCTGCCTAAGAAAAGAAGGCGAAGTTAGTTTATTTATTTATTATGATTTTTACCATAAATAAGTATGTCACAAGCTCTAATCAACCAAAAATCAGTTATAGTTTTGATGAATTAGTTTTTCTTTAAATATATTTTTATAAGGATTAATTGCTTAGTCATTATGTAACGAAAGGGTCTTATAGAACATCTTTTGTTGCTAGGAAACAAGAATCTCAGTTTGTTTGGTGCTGTTGTTGATGTAAAAGAATACCGAGGTTTTTTCGCTCAGCCTGTAGATGCTGGAAAATTAAATATAGCACTCAATAATCTTCAGGTAATTGATTGGGATGGTTTGTTTAATGTTTTTCTTTTGTTTTCTACACTGCTTATTTTAGGTTTGTTGTTTAGTTTTTTAGAACTATTTTTAATCTCAATGATATTTTTGTTCAAATCATGAATATTTATTTTCTTATATTTTTCCTTCTATTAATACTTTCTGCTTAATTAATGCTACAATGTATCTTAAGCTATGCACTATTAATTAATTGACTCTCTTACACGACATGAGTAATGTAATAAGACTTAGAGTTTCGTTGCACAGTGCCTTACTCACTTAGTTATACCACTCCTCAAATTCTTGTTTACATTTTTTTAAGTAATAAAATTCAGAGAACTTTAAATCTTTTTCAGTTTAATGATATTTGATATTTTTTTTTTACCCAAATACAAAATTTGTCTTAGTTCTGATTAAAAAAAAAAAAAAAATCAATGGATAATTTAACCATTATAAAAATTTGTTACTTGTGCCATTATTTTTAAATGGTTGAAAATTAAATCAATATTTGATATTATTCAATATAATAGACTTGATGTTAACTATATTATTTTGTTTTTTAAGTTTTTTAATTAGTTTAAAATGTCTACTAATCAGTATCTTGAATAAAGCCAGTAAAATAAATGTTTAAATTGCTTCTGTTTGTCATTTACCAATGTAGAAAATGGTAAAATTAATTCTGGAAATATGAAGTTTCCATTTATAATTTCATAGTAACAACGTGTTTTCTTCAAAATTTCAGGTGAAAAAAAAAATTGAAACGAGTAGTAAAGGGTCTTTTGATAGTTCAGATAGTAAGACAGATGATTCTGGTATTAATGAATCTAGCAGGGCTAATACAGATGGAACAGGAGTTACTATTGTGAGTTAACATCTTTAGTATTGTTTATTCATTCATATTTTTTGTAATTGAGAATAGCATAAAATAAAAATTGTTGGTATCTTTGTCTAGGATTGTGATGAGTTGAGTAACACATCAGCAAACACTTATTTCCAGCAAAAGAGTAACGAAATGGATGTCATCTCTGATAATTCATCAAATGCAACTGATGATGATGATAAGTACATCAATGACAATGTTAGTTTGATTATTAATTCATATTATTTACATTTGATAATTAAATGATTAAATTTAAGTTATTTTTTTCTAAACAAATACAAGCATGATGACCAATATTCTCATCTCTGTTTATTCTTTTGTTAAAATTATAATGTGTTGTTAATTAGATGGCTGAAGATAGTCATGAAAGCGAAGACGCTATTCGTATAGGCCTTCTAGAACTGCTCAGAGATCAGATATTGGTCACGCCAGATAGTATAGCTCATACTGCTCTTCCTAATGTCCTCAGCCCGGAAGCCTTCATAGTTATGGCGAATCATTCCAATATATCTGTTATCACTGCTGTAGTTCAAGTATGTATCAATCAAGTATTAAACAGTTCAAAATAACTTCTATTCTAGTCCCTTCTTGATTATAGTAATTAAGTTTAATGTGATTTAGGTCTTAGGAGCATATTTAGACCGAGCCAATAATGAAGAGAGGGCACGTTTCATAAAAGATCGAGGATTTTATCTTCTTGCGATGCAGCTCAGTCATGTGATACCAACAATAGAACTCGCTGAAGCTCTAGCCAGTGAGTGTAGTTTGTAATAATAAATAACTTTATAACAACAGTATTATGTATTGTACTATCACACAAATGTACATTTCTGTGTATTGTTGGTCTCGCAAAAAAAATAAAAATAAATAATTGTTTTATAAATAGCAACCTGAATTAAAATATTTTCAAATGTTTGTTCCAGGTATTGTCACAATGAGTCGTTGCCTACCATTGAGTCTTCAGCTAGATGGAGACGTTTTGGAAACTACATTACCTGGAATAGTGCCACTTCTTAGCTTGATCCCAAGATCTGTAGCTGACATTCCTCTTTCTCACAATATAATAGTATTTGTCCACAATGTATTTTTAAAGGTAATTTTCATGATTTTAAGTAGTCAATTATATTATGTAATTTATTATTATGGTTAAGATCAGTGCTCTGCAACCTTTTTTCTTCCACATTACACCAACATTTTTTGGGGAAATCCAGTGATGTCTACTTGTTTTCTACTATTCCTTATTGGATCACTATTACAAACTTACAAAAAACTTAATTACAATAAAGGTATATGTTCTTTAAGAGAAAAAAAATAGCTCTAAGTTTGTAGATATGTACTTTTATTTAAACTGTATACCAATTTACCAATTAAAATATGTAATAGCTATGAAGTGTACAATTTAAGTAAAAAAATAAGTCTGTTTAAATTTTAATATGAAGTTTTTGATTGATATTTACTTGAACATTTGTGATAAATTAATTTTAAAAATAATTTATATCTATTGAAGAGATATTTAAACTTATTTTCATGAACATGTTAGCTGAATATCAAGTCAGCATACTAATTTTAAAAAATATGTTGTCAATTTTAATTTGAAGCCTTTTTAACATTTTCTTACATTAGTATTTAAAAGGAAGCTATTAAAATTGATCATTCTATTATTCTCAAGGGAATTGTTGGGGCACATCAATTGCGGAGGTTATATATTCTGGACATTTAGGGGCTGTCACCCTTTTATAATATCTAAACTAAACTTAGTCTTGAAAAAACGATTACAAAATTTATGAATTATTTATTATGATATTTGATTGCTCATTGTTAATGTTATCTATTTTTGTGGTCTTTTAGGTTTCCGATTGGAAGAGCCTCCTTGAATTTGGGCTTATTGAAGTCTTACTCAAGTCTTTAGTCTCACTCATGCATCAGAAAAATGATGGTTTGAATGACCTATGTATACCTGAGCAAAATATTTTAGTTTCTGATATTAACTCATTTTTGTCTACGATCGTTATACATTCCCTTCAGGTGCCTGGAAATAATGTACAGGTAAATAATTAAACACTTACTTCACTTGATGTAACTATAATTTTTTTTAAATTTAAAATAATATGTTATTAATTTGTTTTAATTACTCTAATTATTGTCATTAGTGATTTTAATATTAATAGTAATTCTTAATTGGTAATAGCTCATTTCTAAACAATTGTCATACATACTTTTTACTACTATTGGTGCCATGTTGCCATGTTAATTATAATGCTCATAAGTATAGATATACTTATAGTAGATATGAGGTTTTATAATCAGGGAAGTCCTATGTTTTTATTTTAATTTTAATGCCTCTTCGATAATGTCAACAATTTTAAATTTCTGAAACAATAGATTTGTTCCTTGGTTTGTTCAAGATTTAATAACCTTTTTTTGTTTTCTTTTCAGATTTTGAATGATGTCGTATATCAATTGGAATATGTACATAAGGTGGAAGTTAATAATTGCGGTTCTACTTCTGCTTGCTCAGAGGCTGTTAAATCGGCTCATTGCTTTCTACTGAAGTCAGCTATGAAATCAATCACTGAAATAATTAATTCTCATACTGTGAAACCATCCTTTTTTTCATCGGGTAAGAAAATCCATAAATGAGTATATTTTGATTATTAAAACACTTGCACCTTTATTTTTTTATATCGGTTTTTATCAAATATCATTAATTAAGTTGATTTAAGTCCTTATTAAGGTATATATTTGTCTTATTTTATTACTTTTGTTTCAGTGATTTCATTAAACAGTGATGATTATGAATCTCAAAAAAATTCAAGTTCGAACAGTATTAATGTTGTGGGAAAATTGTCCAAATCTGATTTAGCCGAAAGATTTAAGATAGTAGTAACTAAAGCAACTGAATTTGTCGTATATGCAGGTATTTATGATATGTTATCGTTCTTATTCAATTATCAAATAAAAACAGCAATGGATTATGAGATTTATTGATTCAATTATGTTTTTAGAACCTGTTAATGAAGACAATTTAAACTTAAGCCCCGAAATGCAGAAGATTGGTAGCTTTGTTAAGGAAGTTTGGAGCTATCTTCTTCAGGCCATTGTTACAGTTATTGAAAGAAAAATTGTGGTCTCACGTAGTTCTTGGTCAAATGTTGTTTGGTCCAATAAAGACACTTTAAGGTAATAAATTAATTAACTTATATTATTAATTTATTTTTATTTCCTGGGCTATTTTAAATAAATTATGTGTGTTAATAAGATGAAAAAAAATTTAACTTTAAGAATCCGACTACTTCAACACATACTAGACAAACGCTCAAAGCTTCAGATCAATTACAAAAAACTTATTTATGTTACTGTTATAAGACCTATATGGACTTACGGAATTGAACTATGGGGCTCCACCAAACCATCAAATTCCTCTCGTATTCAATCCTTGCAATCCAAAATCCTAAACGCTCCTTATTTTGTCACAAATAAAACCATCCATAATGACCTGAACGTTCCATATGTTACCGATTTAGGCCATTCCAGATACCTATCATTCCATAATAAACTCCAGGCCCATCCAAACCCAGTAGTTTCCATCCTTGCATCCAATTCCATCCCGGACAATCCTCCTAGGCGTCTGAAGAGAAGATGGGCTCAGGACCTTCTATAATAGAAATGTAATTAGAGTGCTGCCAATGGGTAGTGCCTCTACATGTCCTTTCATGTATTTATTTATTCATACAGCCCTTCTACTAGATGAATATATTACAGTTGTACAATTCAATAAAATAATATAAAAAAATAAAAAAACTAAGAAAATTTAAAAGTAAAGGGAAATACTTTAATTTTGATCTTTATAGATTACTACTTGATTCTTTTATTAAAGCTCTAGAGGTTTACAGTGTTCGCTTCAGAATCATGAGAAAAATTAAGAGTAAAATAGAAAGTATAGTTTTTAAGTATAGCATAATTTATTTAATTTTTGTTCAAATTAAAAGCAAATATTTCTTAAACCTTTGACTTAAAAAAACTTTTTTATTTTTGTCTTACAGAGCCCTTGCCTCTCAAATGTTTCTTTGGCTTTTATCTCCTACTCACAGTGACAAGTTAAAAATGTTTGCTATTTCATCAATCCTCAATGAACCCAGATCAAAAGACATCCTTGTGTTTATTTTGAGCACATCTCAGGTATAGTCACTTATCTTCATAATGAGCAGGGGTATATTTAAGTTTACATTATTGAGTTTCTTTATTTTAAATCATTGAATTTCTCCTGTAATCAATATCTTCAACCTTAAATCCTAATCAAATTATCTATAGGATTTTCATATTTTCAGAAGGTTACGTTAATGCAATAAACCATATATATAAACCATTGTATATTCATTATAAAATATTAACCATTATGATATCTCTAATCTACCAGGTTTAGTCCTAACTTCTTACTGATTCCTTATAATCTTTTTTGGATTCAACAGAAAATGACAATGACTTTTTATTTAAAAAACTCATTAGATTGCTTGCAGCGGTAGGCTACCTTATTTTCTTGTGTTATATATTACTACATTAAGTTATGAAACTCAAAAATTTACTGTTGCTATCTGTAATTTTTCTCTTAAATACTGAATTCTTGATCAAAAATCTTAATATAACAATCCTTTAATCTGTTTTAGCTGGAAAAATCTCTTGCGTATTTCCTCTGGGATTTAAGGTACGGTAGAAATTTAACAGATTCCCGGTACGAAAGGGTCCTAGATGAGTTTGGTAGTAAGCTTGAAGAATGGTGTACGTCTTATGTCCTTGGTATTGTCACTGGAGAGATAGAGGCTGGTGAATATGCGAGAGAAGCAACCGCTGAAGCTGTGGCTTCGAGAGGTGCTTGGAGGCTACAACGGCAGTCACAAATTAACAAGTAAAATATATTTTTTAATTTATATTTGTGTTTCGACTTTGTAGGTTTAATTTATTTCAGAATACAATCAAACTTTTTTTTGTAATGCATCTTCATTTTTCTTCTTAGGGCAGTCTATCGCCATGAACCTCTTGCAAAAGAGGTATCAGAACGAGCTATGGGGGTTACCAAGGAAGTTGAATCCAGTCAAAGTCACCAACGAAAGTTATTAATGGAAAGTATTAAAAATGGCTTTGGATCGAAAGTTCAAGCAGTATTCAAGTGGCGTGAAGTAATCAATATGCTAACTCATCAAGAGGCTGTGTGGCATTTTCCGGATACTTATCCACAGTAATTATTTTAACAGATAATTTTTATGCCTATACAATATAATATATATTCCCTAAAAATGTGTTATATATTTGAGTAGCACACTACATTGTATACTATATTCTGTATTTAAATATTTAATTTATATTACATTATAGAATATAGTACAGAATTATATTTAAACAGTATATTGAACTTAAAATATAATGATGGGGATGGGGTATTATGTAAACATATATTTTTGGATTTTGTTGAGTAAAACTTAGTACACCAATGTTTACTTCAGTCATAGCAATTTCACTCTACTTTCTACACATATTTTATTTTGGTTGAACATTTTGATTCTAAACTTTGTGTAATATATTCACCAACTGATGCATTTTTGTCAAAGAGAAAATTTAAAAAAAAATTCATTTGTCCCCTCATTATATTAACTCTTACACTTTTTAATGTGTTTATTAACAAAAATAAATCTAGGCTTGTTGTCTTGGTTATTTTAACCCTCCACCGCGCGCATGGGCGGCATTTGGACCGCCTCAGAAGAAATTTGAAGTTCTGGCGGTCAAAAATGGTCGCCACGTCGTTGAGGCCGCCATCTATTCCTAGTTTATAGCAGTGGCCACCAGATTCCGTCAATAGACAACTTTAACCACGCGTGGTGTACTGCGGGTTCAGTGCTGAAATGTAACACAGGTGCTGGCGGTTCGGGTCCCGCCCCGCGCCAACACAAGCGGTCTAAATGCCGCCCTGCGCCAGAAAAGTAAGTTGAGACTTTTCCTTGATACGTTTCTGCTTTCCTTGCATTGTACTCACTTCTCAGTCATTGAATAAGTGAGTATAGATTGTTACTTCTCATAAGACTAAAAATATTTTATACTTGCTTTCACGTAGAATCGAAAAACAACTGGAAGAGACAAAGAGAAGGCGAGTAGAAGAATGGCTCAACCATCCAGGTCTTTCAAGGCTCCCTGGCCCTTCAAAGCGGGAACGTACTCTCAAGAGGGAAACTAGTTGTAAGCATGGCCCTAAAGAATTTCGAAGATGAGGTAGGTGTTGAACTGGAGGATGACATCGATTTCAAACCAATGGATATGGTAGAAGACCAACACACTAGTGAGTCTGAGCAGAAAAACAACAGAACACAAATTACCTGAGACATATGCAGGAAGTACGTATGCAAGAAGAAAGTGTCGTGCCAACGATGAGATGAATCTACCGACAGTGATGAACAAAACTAAAAACGGGAAAAAAATTGCTGTGATCCAAATGACAAAATGTGATCTATCTTTATTAATTATAAGTCTGAAAAATCTATTTTTTGTAACTTACAAGGCTGAAAAGTTCATATCTTTTTCTCATTCCATGTGAACTGTGAATTGATATGATTATTTCGTTTATTTATTTTTTATAATTTTGAGGTTTTATTACTAGTCTCAAAACAGATTCCATTGCTTCACGAAGTGATACTAATTATTTTCTCTTCTCTATTGTGCTTCCTAATAGTCTTGGAAGTCAGTTTTTCTTTTACAATAGTTTATTATTTTCTACCAAGCATTGAGAAGTCTTAAAAAAATGTTTGTCTCAATTTATTGCAAATAAATTAAATAAAACTTGTTCGTTGAATGTTTTCATCTCTTATTCCTTCATCCCAGATCGAAAAGTGAATAAAATGGGGATGCAAACAGTACAGAATGGCGGGCGGGAAAAAAGCGCGCGCGGTGGAGGGTTAAGTGATTTTATTATATTATTATAGTAGCAAAATCTTTTCTTTCTTGTTTTATTACATTTTTTATTATTATTCGTTTATTGTTTTACATTTATAAAGTTAATGTGTTTATAAAGTTGTTGTAAAACATTAAAAAATTATCATTCCCTTTTGAAGATCTTGGGAACTTGATCCTACCGAAGGCCCAGCAAGGATCAGAAACAGATTAAGAAGGTCCCATTTAGAAATCGAGGACAGATATTTTAGACCAGATAGAATTTTACCAACAGGTATTGGCTTTAAGTTATGATAACAGTATTTTAAAACTTATTGCTAGGGTTTGGCTTAAGAACCCTAGAATAATAGTAAAAAGTAGTTAAACTTGGTGAATCTAATATCTATTTTGTATTGTATAAATTCATTTATATGAATGTATCAAAGTATTTAAAATGTATTAAGGTATTTACTTTGGTATCTTAAATTTAAAAGATAAAAACTACTTTTTTCCCTGTTCATTAGTAACTGTAAAAATTAACTATTTCATTTTTTTTTTATTGTTAATTTATTTTACTCATACCTGATTCATTACTTATTCATTTCTTAAAAAAAAAAAAAATTAAGTCGAAACCCTAGTTATTAGGAAATACGATTGTATGAAAAAAATTTATATGCACTCATTTATAACTTTTTTTTTTTTAGAAAGTAAAAATAAACCGCTAAATTACATCTTTGAAGCAAATGTTTCTACCAGTGCTGTCTTGATTGACAGACTGCATTCAAATAATAAAATCAGGCATATGTGTAAAGCAAGCGTAATAACTCCCGATAAGGCTACTCCAGGTGAACTCCTCATCGGCCATTGCTCTTTGTATTTTGTTCCTAGTTCTGATGACAATACTAAGGTAACAAAAGTTATTTACAGATATAATGTATAATTTAAATTTTTTAAACTTCTTGATTTATTTACTTAAAACTCTTTATTTTAGGAATGGGCTTTTGAACAAATAAAGGAACTACACCGCAGAAGATTCGAGCTTCAAGAGAGGGCATTAGAAATATTTATGTTAAATGGGAAAACATTTTTCATGGCTTTTGAATCTACTAAGGTAATTAAGATTATCAAATGAATTCATTAAAGCTGAAGAAGAATTTTAATCAAAATAAATTATGTTGTCAATTGATTCAGTTCAAAACCAGTTGTATACCATAATACCATTCTAACTTTATACTATAACCATATTCAAATCATGCCTTAAATAAATATATCTTACAGTATATTCTTTAAAAAATTACTTCTCATCTTCACACAAAATTCACCCTGCTCTCTGAATTTGAGAACCAAAGAAATATTAATTTTTATGTTTTTAAAATATAGTTTTTAACAGATTTGCGATTATAAATTTAATCTCAATTGCTTTCATTGTTGATTGTTTTATATATATTATATTAGTAATATACACATTATATACATGTAATATCAATGTAATGTACTATGAATATCTATATATATAAAAATCTCCGGTCACGATGTTTGTTCGGGCTAATCTCCGAAACTACTGGACCGATTTTAATGATATTTCGCACAGATATGTAACATTGCCCAATTTAAAATATAGGCTATCTTTTATTCCGATTAATGAGCGCGATATTTTTTTTGCAAAATTATATTTTTTTCTAACATGATGCATTTCTGATATGTTGCAAGGGCATGTCTGAGTATTATAAATCCATATTTGCTTCAGAAAAAACGGATGGGAAAACTTTTGGTGGATGAAAAACCTAAATTTTAGGAGTTATTTCAGTTTTTGGCCTGTATAACCTAATCGGTGCGTTTTGGGAAAAAAGTAGATTAAATTTTCTACAATTTGTGCCCAAATGCAGCTCAGTAGGTCAAACAGATTGTCAGTTAAGTTCCAATATACTAATTGTTAACTGGAATCTTAGCTCTATCTAATATATAAAATTGTCGTGTCACAGTGTTTGTAAAAAAATCCTCCGAAACGACTTGACCGATTCTTATGAAATGTATTGTGTATATTCAGTAGGTCTGAGAATAGGATGTAAACTATTTTTCATACCCAAGTTAATTTTAATTATTATATACTATAGTTTGTTATAAGATGAATAAAATGTGAAATCAAAAATCTATCATATTCATTTTTTCATTCATTCATTATTTTTTTTAAATTCAAATTTTAACTAATATTTTTAAAAAATACTATGACAGCCACAGCAACGCGTGCCCGGGTCAGCTAGTATTTTATAATTTTCTTATTTAGTGAATAATGGTATAATTTATTATGATTGAGAATATAATTTAAATAATTATTTTGAAGGAAAGGGATACATTTATGAGTGAACTTTTGGACTGTGAACTGTGCAATCGTGTTGCCAACGAGCCCCTCGGGGATGCTGTTGAACTGTGGCGAGAAGGACACCTTACTAATTGGCACTACCTAACAATTCTCAATACTCTCTCGGGAAGATCTTACAATGATTTAATGCAATATCCTGTGCTACCATTTGTTCTAGCCGATTACACAAGTGAAGTTCTTGATTTGGACGATCCCAAATCTTACAGGTAATTTTATATTTGCAATATAAGGCTGTTTTATTACTACTATAAATATCTTAACACAAACAGCTACTAGTACTTGAGAAATGTAAAACAAAATTTGTACATGTATGAAACTTTGATCATAGCCTAGTCTAAATTGTAGAAATCAAGATTTGTGTAGCCCACCTACAATTTCAGGTTGAATAACAACCCTTCAATATTGGTATCTTACTTCCTCCCATAGTTCAATAACCGTGGATTCAGTAAAGCTAAACTATGTTTCCCAAAAGTTTGTTTTATAGTTTATGATGGTGCAATTGAAGCTTAATTACCAGAAAGTTTTTTGAGTCACTAATTGTTAAAAAAACTGTCTTTACTTATACAAACATAGAACTGAAGTTTCTTTATGAAAACCAGACCACTGGTTCCGTATAAATTTATTTTTTGCTTTTGGAGTTTACTTTCAACATTTTAAATATATTCTATGACCTTTAATAATAAGTAAAACATATTATTGTATGTTTATCCTAGTAGTTAGTGTCGTTAATCCTCATGATTTTGTCATGAAGGAAGGAACGAGTAGAGTACTTCACTATTTAGGTGATGTTTCATGAAGACGAAAAATTAAGATCATGTTCTTTTCATAATTTCAGTTTGTTGTTTTGTTTTTAACTGTAAAGCTAACTTAAAATGGATAGTGCAAAAATAGTTTGAGCCTGAAATAGGTTTGACTCAAAGTTTTAAACTCGTATAATAGTAGGAAGATACTGTCATTATAATCAAAAATGTTGAGCAACAAAATTAATTCAGACTGAGTGATATCAAATTGATTGATAACAGACTCAGACACAAATCAGTTCATCAACTCATGTTTTTTTTGGTTTTTTTGTAGAACGGGTTTTTTTTTTAATTGTCTTTAATGTTTTAATTCCTTTTTCTTTTAGAAATCTTATTAAGCCCATGGCTATCCAAGAACAAAAAAATGAACAGCATTATATCAACAATTATAATGTAAGTAATAAATTATTTTGTGTAATGCTAATGCAAAATTCAAGACCTTTTGTTAATTATAATTCTCATTATACTTGTATTATTGTTCCAGTATTTGAAAACTGATGCTTCTAATGAACTATCCTACAACCAGGAACCGTACCATTATAGCTCCCACTATTCAAATTCTGGAATAGTTTTACATTTTCTAGTTAGGCTTCCACCTTTCACAAAAATGTTCCTTAGTTATCAGGTTTGTATATTGTTTCTATTATAATATATATATTTATATATACATATATATATACATCACAAGGATGCTTATATTTAAATTTTGATTTCAGGATAACAATTTCGATTGGCCGGATCGTACTTTTCATTCCCTGCATACAACTTGGAGATTGACGAGTTCAGAATCAGCTACAGACGTCAAAGAGTTGATACCTGAATTTTTCTTTCTTCCAGAATTCTTATGTAATAACGAGCATTTTGATTTCGGAATAAGACAAAGTGGTGAAAAGGTTGATAATGTTGTCTTACCACCTTGGGCGTCCAATCCTCGACTTTTTGTCTTGATACATAGGTAAAAATAAATTAGTTTAAAATTTTATTGCCATCTGTATAAAAATTAGTAACAGTGAAATTAAATTTCTACCTCTGCTCAAATTAAGTTATTATTTATTGTAATAGAGAAACAGTAGAGTCTGTTGGCTTTGAAGCTGTCTAGTTCTTTGCATGGGCTAACCCAAGGGTTGTGGTGATTCAGGTTTTATGAGTGGAAAGGAACACTTCTTTATTTAAATATTCACTATTCATTTTCTTTATAAGCTTTTTTTCTTATATACTGGACTATATTTTGAAATCATATAATTCACTAATGAACAAAAAACCTTTATTCCAGTCAGATAAATCTTGTTAAAACATTAACGAAGGATTAAAAAATACGTTTCGACAAATTCATTTGTCATTTTCAATTCTTGTTCTTCGTAACATCATTTAAAATTCATAAGTAAAAACATCACTGCAAAAATTTATAAAAGTACACTAATTTACAACCATAAAAATTTGTCAAAAATAATCAATAACAATAAGTATAGATACCTTGAGGTCAAAAAGGATTTAAAATCAATTTTACAATAAAGTCCTGGAAGTTAACCTTCTTCCATGGTCAAATGTACAAATATGCATTACACTAAACCAAACTTTGATCTCTGTAATACTAGATCAAATTAAATTCTTTTATAAATATAAACATATTAACAAATGTACTCCGAAACAAAAACTAAAACAAACTATTATAGAACAATTATGGTATTTATTTAAAAATTTTTATTTAAAACAGTTAAATTATTAAATTAATTTAAAAACATGAAACAATTATCTAAGTATTAATTGGAAAAAATTTCCTATTTATATTAATCGTTTAATCTATTTGTAAGTTTTAGGTCAGGTTATTTTACTTCATCTGACCTATTTTTAAGTGCTTAAATTCCCATGCTCTATTTATTTTTTAATTTTAAAATTTCCTTTCTATCATTAACCACATTTTTTAAATTATCGTTTATAAAAAGAGCCTCCATATATTTACGCTTTACAGTATTATTTTCTTTATATAAAATTTTTGGATTATTGAAATTGAAAGTATGTGACTCTTTTTTACAGTGTGTTGATAGAGCTGCTCTTGAGTTTTAACAAGATTTATCTGACTGGAATAAAGGTTTTTTGTTCATTAGTGAATTATATTCACTATTTTAACTCCATGAAGTTGGGTTAATTCCATACCATAGTTTGGCCGTTTCTGACTTCTCCCAAAATATTGGTGAATATTTCATGAATAAAGGGTGTGGGATAGCTCAGTGAGTAGAGTGCTGAGCTGCTGTTTCGAAGGTCCTGGGTTCAAATCCAGCTGTGGTAGATTAATTATTTAATCTATTGACAGCCTTAGATAGACCCTTAAGGATCTGGAGATCGTCCTGGTGTTGGGGCTTACCCAGCCTATAAATTTGGGGATCCTTGATTGGGAAAAGACCTAGCAGTTTAGCATGATCTTGGACAAATCACCACTCTGCACAACCGTTGTCCAAGTGGTGCAGTTATTTTTTTTATGGATTAAGTAAAAAATTGTCATATCGTAAAAATCTTTTATTCAAGAAAGATGAAATTGTTATGTATGTAGCAAGTCTTCATCAAACAAACACTTTTCTCATTTATATTATTTACTTCCTTATTCCTTTATTTAGTTTGTTTCCATAATCATTTTTCTTAGATGATATCAAATATTTAATATTATTTTGTTTTGTCTCTTTTTCTTCAGGCAGGCGCTGGAATCAGAGCATGTCCATGAATTTCTTCCACACTGGATTGATCTAGTCTTTGGATACAAGCAGGTTGGGAAAGCTGCTATTGATTCCATTAATGTTTTTCACCCCGCTACATACTACGGCTTCGATCCTGAATCAATCGAAGACCCTTTGCTTAGAAAAGCTTGGCAAACAATGGTGAGGATGTATGGACAGACTCCCAAACAACTATTTCGAGCTCCACATCCTCTTGTAGTCCAGTGTTTGGATCCAAAGAAGAATGTACCACAAGTCATACCGAGTAAGTGCTTTCATCTATCGTTATATATCTGCAGTCCCTATAATAAGAAAGATTTTATTTTAGATTTTGTTTATTAAAGAAAAATAATATAATCTTTAAAAAATAATCATATATAAGGTAATAATAGGATGTTGATAGTTGGGGGTGCAGTCAAGAAAACACGCAAAAATAGGTGAAACTATTTTATTCTAAACTATTTTAAGTTAAACTATTTTATTCTTTCTCACATGAATATCATGAACCACAAAAAACGGGGCCAAAAACAGAACTTTTCTTCTATATCTTCTCTTCACAATACCAGTATTCAAGACCATAATTCTCTACCTACTACTTCTCGACCTCTTCACATCGATCTTTCTTCTTCACTACATCACCCAGATTCTACCTACTCGCCTCGACATCACACCTCTAGTCTCGCGTCTTCCAGCCATCACCAGCCTTCGCCGCACCCCCCGCAACAACTCTCGTCTCCAAGATCACTTCCTACATCAGCTTCCTCACCACAGCGCCACTCTTCTGCTCTCTCTTCTCATTATATCTCTTCAAATCGTAATAACTTTCCAAACTATGATGGAAATGCCTCCCCTCCTCTTACCTTAACTACCCCCCCCCAAAATTTATCTTTCTCTTCTATAAAATCTTCATTTCCAAACCTAAAATCTCACATCAACCACCTGTGCTCCTTACAAAAACGTTTGGCTCATCACCTGGAACAACGTATTTTCCTCCTAAAATGCCGATCCAACTCCGTTTTTCCAAATTTCATAACCAATGCCCTTAATCACTTCACCACATCAAAATCCCTAAATCCCAAGTTACATAATTTTTCATTTAAATTTAAAAAATCTTTACTTAATCTCAAAATACGGGAGAATATACAGCAAATCCACTTTCTAAACCTACGTATTCCAGCCCTCACCCAATTTTTATCCAGTCACCTTACCCATGACCACATGAATAACCTTACCGCTCTTGTTACATCCATCTTCACCACTACCAGGTCTCGTAAAAAAATCCACCTCATCTCCAAATTCAAATTCCTTTACCAAAAATCCCTCACCTCCAAAATCTACCCAAAAGGAGATAAAAACTGGGTCCACAATATTTCTTCCACCGATATCCCTAAACATGTCTATAACATTCTATCCTTAGGACCAAATTTTTCTGCACCCTCCTCTTCCTTCAATAAATCATTCCTGATCTTTTGACCGACTTAGAATTTATTCACAATGACCCCCTACTCCAACGTTCACATGTTCCACAAGATCTTTCACTTGTCTCCATAGCTAACATCATCTCCAATTTCCTTCAACACACCCATTCTTCCCCTTCTAATCTCTCCCCACAGTTTTTTAAGGACCTTTCCCTCACACGCTCTTTCCTCAAATCCCATGACGACTTGATTGTCACTAAAGCAGATAAAGGTAATTCTACAGTAATCATGAATCTTTCCGAATATAACCTTAAAATGATTTCCCTTCTTTCTGATACTTCTACTTACAAACCTACACCCCGAGATCCTACCTCTTCTCTCCAAAAAAAATTCAACCTCCACCTAAAAAGCCTTGTTTATTCCAAATTAATTACATACCCTATTTATAGAAACCTCATTTCTTACAATTCCATAGCTCCCCGTTTTTATGGTCTTCCCAAAATCCACAAACCTAACAACCCCCTCCGGCCTATTACATCCAACATCAATTCACCATCTACAAAACTCAGCAAATTCTTACTTCCTTCCTTACAAGTCCTCAGCCGTAACAACCCATATGATATCCAAAACTCTTTTCATCTACGTGATCTATTAACATCCCTCACCATACCTGATCATTACGTTCTCACCTCCTTTGATGTAGAAAGCCTATTCACTAACATACCTTTAGATAAAGCTCTCCTCATTATAGATAACAACTGGCCACTCATAGAACCCCATACCTCTCTCAATCGCACCTCTTACCTCCAATCCTTAAACCTCTGTTGTGAATCAGGCTACCTTACCTTCCATGGCCAGTTCTTTAACCAAATTTCTGGACTTATGACCTCTCCAATATTGTCTTAAACGATCTTCTGGATTCCATTCTACCCCCATTCCTTAACGATGTTATCTTCATTAAGAAATATGTGGACGATCTCCTCCTTATCCTAAATCCCACTATTATTCCTGAATTATTATCATCTTTTAACTCATACCATCCCCGCCTCCATTTCACAGTTGAACTTGAATCCAATAAATCATTACCATTCCTTGACCTCCGTATCATTAGAAATCCTGACCACACCTTATCCACAGATTGGTATACCAAACCCACCTATTCTGGCAGACTCCTCAATTATTACTCCCAACATCCGCACCACCAAAAAATAAACGTCGCCAAAAATATTATCCGCCGTGGCCTATCCCTCTCTGACCCATGCTTCCATAAAACTAACATCCACCGCATCCAAAATATACTTTTAAAAAACAATTTTCCTCTCCATATTATTAATAAACTCATCCAAGACTATAAAAAAACCCCCAACCCCACCTTGTCTCCACACCCTCCCTCTAACCCAGTATACAGATCCTTGCCATATATACCCTCCCTCTCAAATAATATTCAAAAATCCCTACGTTCCTCTATCCCCAACTTACGTTTAGCATTCAAATCCCATAACAAACTTTCCAAAATCTATACCCGTGTTAAAGATCCCATTCCTGTTATACAACGCTCACAAGTTGTCTACCGTATCCCTTGCTCCACTCCAAATTGCAACTCTTCCTATATCGGCGAAACTAAAAACTTACTTAAAGATCGTATTTCCCAACATAAATATTCCATTTCATCCAATAACCCAACCGCTTCCAAACTCTCTGACCATGCCCTATCTTTAAACCACATTTTCAACTTCGATAACACGTCTATCCTATCTTCCTTTCCCAACTATGAAAAACGCATTCTCTCGGAAACCATCCACATCAATTTAGATTCTTCCGCCGTCAACCTTAAGTCCGATTCACATCACCTATCCTCAATTTATTCCCAAATTTTTAATTTACTAAAAACTCCTTAATGTTCAGATCATTTTTTATAATCACATCACCTATCCTCAATTTATTCCCAAATTTTTAATTTTCTAAAAACTCCTTTATTTTCAAATCATATTTTATTTCTCTCCTTTTACGGCCCGTTTCTGTCTAATTTTTTCTTTTCTAGTATTTTATTTCTTTACTCCCCTTTTTTCTTTTTTTTTTTTTTTTTTTTTTTTTTTTTTTTTCTTTAACTTTATTTTTCATTTATTTTTCACATTTTTTACGCGTCCCCATATTTCCCCATATTGCCCTTTCCCTACTTTTTATATTTTTATTTTTATTTTTTTTGAATTTTTTTTTGCTACTTTGACCTTTGACCGACAGAGATCGCGGCCAGCGCTTCCGTCGTTTAACGGTTTTTTCCGCGTCAGTTACTCATTGTCCCAGCAGCCATTCGTATCGGGTTCGTACAATCTCTTATTATTTATATCTTCTCTTCATCTTTCTCCATCTCCTTCCTTCACACCTATTTCTCCCATCATCACTTTTAGCATCCATCATAGTTTTAATTAAATAGTTTTAATTAAAGAGTTCATGTTCACAGAACATCATTATTTTTTATAATATATCTCTATTCACTTACTGATATCTTATATCTCTCATGTATTGTTCCTTGTATTCTTTCATCTTTATTTATATAACTTCATACCTAATGTATACCTCTATATAATATCTGTATTCCTGGATACAATATCTGTTATATAATGTATAGTGTATACCCTTATATAACATTTATACCTTTACAAAACTTCTGATACTTATATTTTTTAAAATTTTATTTATATCTCACTTCTCGGCCTGTCATACTTTAGATTCCTTTTCTTTACGTTCTATAATATATTCTTCTCGATTTATTATTAGGTATCATATTTTTAATTCATGTTCTCTCATTGCACTTATGATACTCCCCATGAGTCCATTTTCATACTATTGTTTCCTTTGCAATACATTTCTATCTTTATTATACTAAATTGTCCATACTCATTATATTCATATCTTTTTCATTTTATTTTTTTTTTCTGTTTAACTTCATTGCTCTCTTTGTATTTTTTGCATTATCACCTTTCTATCCATCTACCATGTAATCATCTTTATTCATACACCTATATACATTATTATATATATATATTATGTATATATATATTCATATACCTTCATATATCCTTTCATTATATATCATTTTTTTATATCTCTACTTTTTGTTAATTTTTCTGTACCTCTATTTTATGTATTTTTACAGTCTATTCTGTTTTTTGTCTGTTTTCTCATAGCCCTGAAGATGACCTACATAGTAGGTCGAAACGTCGGCACTTATAATAAAATAGTTTCACCTATTTTTGCGTGTTTTCTTGACTGCACCCCCAACTATCAACATCCTATTATAGTACCCACAGTCAACTATTTCTTTCTCACATATATAAGGTAGTTCGGAAATCTGAAAAATTAATAAGGCTGTAGTGTTATGTGGGTAGTGTATTACAAAGCCCCTATCTAGAAAAGGAATATTGCACTCAAATAAGTTTATAAGTATAGACCCAATTATTAGGCAGGAAATAATCAATATGCATGTCGTAAAAAAAAAGAAGTGCCTTAAAAAAAAGAAAAAATTAATTTGATTCTGCTTATTTGAATTATTTTTATACTTGTATTTCACCGTTAAAAATTTCAGAAAAATATTACTTAAAATAAAAATAACTCAATAGTATATTTTATTTTATGATATAGTTTATTTAAAAAGGAAGAAATTGAAGCCTAGGCATATGTATTTTGGATTTATTAATAAAATAATAAGTTCTGGTTTTGTTAATGCTATACCAAAAAAATGTTATATAAAAGCATTGTGTTAACTATTTTAAATGGTACAAACCAGCAATATATTATAAATTTTATTGACCTTTATTAATTATGATTTTAGGTGTAAAAGGCTTAAGCTGGGGTCATTATGTTGGCTCACCGGCTGAATCTCATCCCACCATTATTTGGCAAGGATCTCATCACACTTCCATATCGACTCTAGTTGCACTTTTATCAAATGATGTATTTGGACTCGCAACGAATACTTGTCTCCTTCTCTCTTATACAAAAGAGTCTACTCTCAATCTGGTTGTAAATGGTGGAACCTCAGTCCTAGGTAAGTTAGATTTATTTTTATTTTTAGGATTCAAGTAAAAGATAAATTCAATAATTTGCTTCTAATTCTTAACAGTTTGCTCATCCTGCAGAATATCTCTGCACCGAGGCAGCATTAAAAAAAAAATACATGTTTAACAGGGTCTTAAGTTTTCTTTATTTCTGACACCCTAAATACTTTTCAAAACTTCACTTTTTCAATAAAATTACTCTTGGATACTTACAAAATCAGCTTTTATTATTTTTGTTTATTTATTTTTCTATTGTGCATTTATTAATAAATGTTAAAACAATTTAATAATAATTAATGTTTATGGGCTTTATTAATTTTAGAAAAATTAGCAATATTTGGTTTAAATTTAGCCTATTGTTTTCTGAAATCATGTTCCAGAACTTAGATAGGGAAAGAGTTAAGGGGTTTTTTTGGACAGTTATAAACATATAACTTGTTAAATTTTATTGCCGAAAGGCAAGATAAAGAGAGAAATAAAAAAAATAATAGCAATAGAAAAATCAATAATTGTGAATAATATTAATGAAATCAATATTTTTTGATTCTGTTGATGATTTCCAGAATATAAATGTTTTATTTTTTATCTCGTTTCATTTTAGGTGCTGCTCTTATTTCCTGGGGACATGGTGATGGAGTTGTGCGAGCAAAGCTGAGGAAAGAACAGGTTCCATTTCCTGCTATATCCAACGTTCCTGGAGACACTATAGCTTTGTGTACTTCGGTACCTGATTCGAATCAGCTGTGGATTGGCTATGCATCTGGAAAAATCCATGTTTACATGTACGTATAATATAAATAATCTTGGTAAATTAGAATGAAAATTGATTATTACAGTTATATTATGTTATTACTTTTTTTATTATCAGTCAATAATTGAGGCTTGTAGATGACTCTAGAAGATAAGATTTGTTGATAAGTTGATGATTGTTATCTGAATTTTAGTTTATGAAGACTCATTAGCTATTTTTCAATGATTAACAGTAATCCTTTTGGGGCTGAGTTCACTTTTTTTGTGCAATTTTTTCAAAGAAAGAAATCATGAAGGCTTCAGTAGTCATACTGATGACTCTATAATTTTGACTTAAAGGTGCAATCAATAGCTGCATCAAAAAAATATTTTGATTTTCTTAATAATAATTAAGTTTTTTTTTTTATGCATAACACAATTGAATTTATTTTTGAGCTTGACTGTTAATTATTGTGCACATAGTCTTGCATTGTCTGAACACTTAAAAACTCGACTCCCCATTTACTGTTTGTGTTCCCCAAAAAAAAGAAGTGTTCCTTTAATTGACTGCAATCAATTAATTTAAACTTAATTAAAATTATTTGTATCAATAGGTATAAATTTGATGGAGGAGGAGGAAGTTTGGAAATACATGATGATTGGACAATTCTTGCTGGTCATCGAGCAACTATAACAGGAATCGCTCTCTCGAGGGGCTTCTCTCTGTCTGTTTCAATTGCTGATGATGGATCTGGCATCTTGTGGGATATGAATACTCTATCCTATGTCAGATCTCTTCCTCGCCACCCCAATAAAGTAATTATTATTTTTAACTTTATTATTCTTAGTGTAGGAATTTCTTTTTGACTTTGATATTGAAATTTTTTTCAGATGAGTCTTGTTTCGATCTCTGAGACATTGGGTGATATTGCTGTTGTTTCCGATGAGGGGACGGTGTTGAGTTTGTATAGCGTAAATTGTGATCTGGTCGGCTCGGTAACAACTGAAGAAGAGATTACATCTATCACTTTCTCATGTGCTCCTGAAGGGCGCTCAGTGAATGTCGTTGCTTGTGGAATGGCCGATGGATCTATCAGGTATTGTTTCTGTAATTGTTAAACTCATCCTAAGAATAGAAGCTTTCATAGTTTTTATTATTTTATATTGCAATTTGATTGATTTGTCAGTTCATTTAAATAAGATTGTGTAGATGAGAAAATAGTTGAATAAGCATGAAGTTGAAATGGTGAAATAAGTTTCTTTCATTTGTAATATGTTAAGTAAGTGATATTCAGTTATTTCTCGAAATTGCAAGTCACAAGGTTTTTCACTATTTAGCGTTCTTTTAAATTTTATTTTAAAATTATATATGATTTTTATTTTTTAGGTAAGGTTAAGCCAAGATAATTTTGTTTTATAATCATGTTTTTAAGTGAAAAATGGAGGATTTAAAAATAATGTATCTACTGATTACTTTTGACTTAAACTATAACTAAGCTACTGATTTCTGCTTAAAAGCCATAATACCCATAATTAACAAAGAAAAATTAATGAATAAAAAATAATAAAATTAACACTTGGACGACCTTATCACTGAAGGTGGAAGCCTATTTACCTAAAAATCTGTCTCACTTCAGAGGGAACACTCAACCCACCTGCTAAGTCAACAAACATACATAGTATTTTTCTCTTTACATTCACTCTATACATGCAATAATTACAAAGATACATCTTACAGATTGCAAATCGGTCATTTTGAACAAAACCAACCATTAATTCAATTAATCACGAGGGTTTGTTTTAAAGACTCTTTATTTTTATTTCTCTTTGTAAACGAGACAAGAAATTATATTATTCATATCTCATTGTATAAGTAATAATGATAGATTGATTAATAATTCAATGTGATACATAAATTAATTATCGGATTTTTGATAAAATATTGTTTGTTTTTACCGAATTTTGGACACTTTTATATCATTACTGTTGTTGTGTTTTTTTTCTGTGTATATATATTTTTAGTGTACTTATAGTTTTTTTTAACACCAAAATGTTTAATTTCAGGCTATGGAGTACTTGGGACATGACTTTTGTGAAAGCAATTACCACTCCCGGTCTCCATCATTCAATTATATGGTAATATTTTCTTCCTAATTAAAAATAATTTTGCTTTTCTTTTAATTGTAATTTATATATGTCGAATAAGATTTTCTGAGGATAAAGTTGGTTCTGAAAAACAGAACCAGTGTGGGTAACAAAAATTATGTAATTTAAGAATCTTTACTTTGAAAATTTGGTTTGGATTGGTCAAATAGTTACTAATTTATTTCCATTTTCTTTATCTTCACTCAACACTTAAGGGTAGACCCTTTACATAATTTATAAAAAATAAATTTTTTAGGTTCTCTCGAAAATTCGAGTTAAGTGGTTTTTTAAATCACTAATCCTGTTGTAAGTTTTGAATAAAATTTAGTAATGTATTTAACTCTGTTAATGAATATTGCTTTCATTGTAATGTATCCTTTAAATCATCCTAACGTCCAGTCATTTCATTTTGAAAAATTGGGTTTTGGCCCTTATGGGTTTTACTGATTCCAGTACTCTGTGCACTGCGGAATAGCGGTTGCTTAAAAAAGTTGCGGCATGGCGGAAAGAATAGTTGATTTGCGAATAATTAGTAAAGGATACATTTTGACTCACTTACATTGAAACTTAATTTTTAAACATCCTTAGCTTAATTTTTTTTTTTGTACTGATCAAAGCAAACATAACGATCATCTTAATGCTGAGTGTATAATAATTTACAAAATTCCACTTTGGAATTGATTAGCTTTCATAGTCATAACTTTTTGAGTGCGGATTACTTTAAAATACTTGCTCATTGGAAGGCTAATACTAAAGAATATGTTATGGTTATTTGATTAAATTAAAATCTAGTCATTCATGTTTTATTATTATCTGATGATTTATATTAATTTATTTGTTATATTTTCTAGCTTGGCTTATTCCTACGATTCACAGCATCTTTATGTATCATCAAGCCAAGGTCAAGTTGTGATTTGGCAAGGTTCGAGTAATAAGTCCTATTCAAAAATGCCAAGATTTCTCAATTTGACGTCTTTGTTATAACAGCATATCTTAAATTTAAATCTGTACTATTTTTAATTTTTGTTAAAGTTTGATTTATTGACATTTAATTACAACATTATGTTCAAGTTATATTAGATTCGTACAATCATAAAATTACAGAAAAAAAGTAATCCAGAATAAGCCAAATCACTTATATACCTTAACGGGCATTTTTTAAATTTAATTTTTAATTATTCTTAACTTATTTGTTGCTTTTTAAAATAATTATTATTGCTATGTTAATTTTTTGTACTTATTATTATTAATCCTATTAAAAAACATTATTTATACTGTTATATTTGTTTATATTAACTCATTTGTTGTTTAAGTTATCCCTGAATATGTTATGAATTTCATATATTTTATTGTATAAAAGAAATGCTATTGATTCAAGAGAAAACCTATTAATAAGATTTGTGCAGTTATTTGAAATATCTTTTTGAGATATATGTAAGGTTGTAAATATGAACTCATTTTAATATATTTATATATTGTTTATGTTTCTACTTTATTAATTTGAATGTCATAAAATGAGTGTTTTATTCTATATATGCTATGAATAAATCGGATGATTTATTTATGCAATGAACTTGTGATATACTGTACAGTTATTTGAAGAAAAAAAAGTTCCTGATCTCAAACGTTGAGTACTTAATTATGTATGTATATAATGGTGTTAACCTATCTATATATTACACTGATTTTATCTGTGGATATTATTAGAAAAATATAAATATATTAGATAGATTATATACTTGTAAATGATAAGTTTCAATATTTTTTATATGTAAAGCAAGTAAAAATAACTTTGTAATGTTCAAGTGTAAATATTAGAGATGAGTAAATATACTTTTAATAAAGGATAATATTATTAACTTTTATACATTTGTATAAATCATTAACTGGTATAATTAATATTTTTATGTATAAATAATTATATTTAGCAAACATATTTTTTTGTAAAGGAATATTATAAATATACTGAATATTTTTAATAAACAAAAGTGTTTTTACTAAAAAATTGATAATTTTAATTGTGTTATAACAACATAGTACATTTTGTGTGGTTGTATTAGAATAGAATAGAAAACAAACTTTATTCTGGGAGCAAGTCCCTTTAGAATAACAATCATGAACAAAAAAAAAACATAATATACATCTGGCCAGAAGGCTACATAATAATAGGAATCATCAAGTAATTCAAAGTGACAAAAACATAATAAAAATAAAAATAGAAATGAAATAACTAATAAGTACGAAACTTGACAGGATTTTAACTAATTGCCGAAAATAAATATATTACAATATTGGTATGTATTTATAATATAATATATAATTATATAAATATATATATTATAATATAATATATAATTAATATATGTATAATATATAATTAAATATATGTAGTTCTTCCACATAAATATATTAATATTAACAAAATTAATAGAATGAATAATTATTACTAAATAAAGTAAATGAATGGCATAGCATGCAATAAATTATTTACAAAGTCTGTATCTTCTTTGGGAAAAATAAACAAGACACATAGGCAACAAGATTGATTATTCAATACTAATTTATTCAAGTGGATGACTGACCTGCCTGGAGAGCGTCTTTTTGGGATGCCAAGAGATGTTAGAAAAGCAGGGATTTAAATGAAGCCAGTGAAGAAGCATGGCGGATGAAAGGAGGGATTGAGTTCCACACAGTGGTGGAGCGGGTGAGGAATGAATGCTCGAATACCTTGGTTCTGTGGGAAGGAATGTAGAGATCGGAAAGGTGGGATTTTGATTTTGAATTGGAGGAGACTGTAGATATATGAAGTGTGTTGCGAGTTAATGGATTGGTATAGAAAAGCACAAAGGAAATATTGTCTACGAATGGGAGGGAGGAGCCACTTTAACTCGTCATAGTGATGTGGCACCCGGGATCGCCTCGGAGTACCAAGGACAAATCTTTAAGCGCAGTTTATTTTCTTTTTAAGCGGCCCTCAAGCATTTTCGAAAGGCCCCAGTATACCACACTAAGTAGTCAAAGTGCTGGAAGATGAGGGATGATACGAGAAGCTTCCGGGTAGATTGTGTAAGGAGAGAGCCTGGGTTTTCATTGGGTTCAATTCCAGTTTGTTCAGATTTGTCCAGGCACTGATCCTATCTAATTCTTGCTGAATACTGGCGAAGGAAAATTATAGCTCAGAAGGAGGAAAGGATAAATAGATTTGGAAGTCATCAGCATATAGATGATAGAAACAGTTGTGAACAGATTTAGGAAGATCGTTGATGTAACAGTTGAAAAGGAGAGGAGAGATGCTTGAGCCCTGTGCCACACCTGAGGATAGAAAGAGGAAAGGGGTTGGTTGAGCATTGAAACCGCTTGGGACCTGTAAGGGAGGAAGGATTGGAACCATATAATAGAGCTGTTGGAAAAGGACAATGACTTTAGTTTGGCAAAAGGAATAGAATGGTCCAAGGAATCGAAAGCCTTAGAAAAGTCAAGTAGGATCAGCACAGTTAGTTTTTTTGTTGTCCATGGCTGTATGTATGTCAGTTGTGATTTTGGTCAGGGCAAATTGTGTAGTTAAGTTTTTTCTTCTTTTTATGATCAATACCAACATGAAGACTGTTAATCAGGTTCTAATTAATATAATGTACAGAAAATGACTAAATGAAGTGTTAATTTAAAAAACAGCATAAGAAACAAACTATTCATTGGTTAATGTTCATATTTTTTTAATATCAAAATTATTGATTTTTTTTAATAACTAGCTTTTGCTCGTGTGGAATTGCTGTTTATGTCTAATATAACATATTACAGTATTTTCCACTCATTCACCCAGTTCTATTAGTATTTATTTATGTCTATGTATTCTAATCAATCTTAGTAACAAATCTATTTATTATGTAACTAGCTTTTGCCCACGGCTTCGCTCGTGTGGAATATGGTCTGCCACATAAAGTTTTGTGACAGATAATTTTAAATAAATAATTTAATTGTTTTTAACTATAAGTTACACGTACATCCGAAATTTCAGATGTCTAACTTCAAAACTGATGGATTCCATACAATCTTTGAACCCCTATTATATTAAGGGGTAAACCCTTGGGGGTGGAATTGTCCAAATTCCTTTCCAAGTACTCATTTAAGCTATACAAAGATCCTATCTGCGAATTTCCAGATGCTAAGTTCAGTGGTTTCGGCTGTGCGTTGACCGCTGGGTGTGTTAGTCAATCAGGTTACAGTTTTATATAAATTTCGCTTGTGTGGTGTGTTGATAAAAAGTAGTCTATGTCCTTCCCCAGGCTTGAGATTATCCATATAAAATTTCATCACAGACGGATCAGCACAGCCGTGAAACATACATTGACACTGACTAACAAACGGGACAGTTGACAACTGACTGTTGTTCGTGTCAGTAAAGGATTAGTGTGTAATGTTATTGAATTTATTGAAAAGGATTACTTATTATAACGGTCTTAGGGCAGCAACGATAAGTGAAATATGTTACTTGATTTGTTTTGTTCAGCAAAAATATTCAGATTTTGCGAGTAAGAAACACGTGAGCAAGCATACAAACTTTGCCCCCCTTTTTCACCCCCTTAGGGGTAGAATTTTGGAAAATTCTTTCTTATTGGATGCCGACGTCATACAAAGAACACACCCTCCAAGTTTCAGGTCTCTATGATCAGCGGTTTAGGCTGTGCGTTGATCCATCAGTCATTCAGGACAAAGCATTTTATATGTATAGATTTATTATAATATATAGTATTTGATTATCTTATTCTTAACATATTGTGGTCCAACAGGCATTGCAGTATTTAATATATGTTAAGAATAGTTAAAGGAATAAAAAAATAAAAATGTTCAAAAAAAAAGACCAGATTAAAGGGATCTCAGTTCTGAAATTATAATTTATCATACAGTGGCATTTCATGTTTCTTTTATTAATATTTGAATTTGTTCTGTTCAACTTGTAGTTAGGACTGGATTGAAATAAATTAACAGCATTAATAAATAGTAAATTTAATATTTAAAAACATACATATAGTTATTTAAATATCACGCATAATACTGGATATTTGTAACTAGAGATCATTTCTAAAAATTTATTTAATTCTAAATATACCTAATCAGTATACAATTTCAAAAATTTGTAAAAGATACAAAACTTTTGTTTATTTACAGTTTTTATGTATATTAAATATAATAAAGATATTTATGTATGTATATACTTATACAGAGATAGTTAGTTATACCTATCTGTGTTCAGACAGTAATACATTTATATAGATACAGTAAAGTCATATATATTTTTAGTATAGATAATTATAAATAACAATTTTAATTACTCCAGGAACAAATAATTATTAATAATATTTTTCAGGAATTATTTATACACTCGAAATGACTGATGATTTTGATCAGTAAAAAATAAAATATTGTTTTGATATGATTTTTTAAACAACTTTCAGCCTTTCTGCTAGAAATTCAATCAAATCAGCACAAAATACTTTAATTTAGTTTAACTATCCTAGATTAAACCAAGTCTTAATTTTCTGTTTCTATTATTAAACATGAAAGAAATATTTTTATTCATAAAAAAATATTAATAATTTTTACAAACGGTTTCATTTCATAGTAACTTCTTTCCCATATTGGCAATATTAAATCTCTGGTATATTCTAATTGACCTCTTGATAAAAAATAAAACAATACATTAATATTAGATGTCGATAACTCATGAATTCAAAAATCATGAGAACATGATTTTAGCCTGATTTCTATACTTTTTTTATTTATCATCTGTGAATAGTAAAAACCAGTTTAGAGTTTCAAGGAAAGCATAATTTCCAATTTATCAGTTACTGTATATTTAAATTATTAAATTTATGTATATAATTTATTTTATTTTTTTAAATTTAAATATGGTAACCAAAAATGGAGTTGAACAAATAGGTGTTTTATGAAGCCTCAATAAAAAATACGTCAATCTATTCCAGTTAACCGATTACGATTTATGCGAAAGACCTACAAACATACATACAGACGCCTGTTGAAATTTAAAAATAAAACATTTTCCCAATTACAATACTTCCTTAACTGCATAGTGAAGTAAAAATGACTATTTGAATTCTAAAAATATTATTACAAATTGATATTATATCAAGAACCATTTAAAAAAAATTAAAGCAAAGATTAAAGCTTTTATAGTAAGATTTACTTAGTTTTATAATTTGACAAATCGATTAACAATTCCATTGAGGAAGGAAGGCAGAAATCTTTCTTTAATGTTTTCTCTATTCTGTTATATTTATTTATGTCTTAATTTTCTTTAATAATAAATTTTATCATAACACTGTGAATGAGAAAGTACTAATATTACTTCAAGACTATGTAGATTACTAACCAATAAGTATTATAAGACGTAATATATTATAGCAATCTCCAAAACACTGAAAATAATTAAAGAGAAGTTTTAATGTTACTCATTTATATTGGCTTTTTAAAATTACTTATTACAGTTATTAATTCTCAATTACAATTCATGAAAGTAAACAAACATTACAAGAAACTAATGAGCTCACATTTAAAGTAATCATAATTTTGTTAAACAAATAAAAACATAAGAATATCTACAAAACTCAGAGAATGCGAGTAATTTCAGTTTTATAAAAGGATTCATTTTATCAGAATATTTTCTACCTCCGACCATATAATGATAATTTTCACTAGAGTTGCCTTTATTTTAATAATAGTAGATCTCATATTTAATATTAAATATTTTTGAGCTACTCTTCCAGTTCTATAAACCATTCACATTATTTCATTGTATGTATTTAAAAAAATCTAATCATGACATACTTTATTTAATCTAAGCATTCTTTTATTATACTGTTGAAGAAGGGTCAATCAGAATAGGTACCAGAATTAAAGATTCTCCATTAAAAAAAAAAAAAATGTAAGCATTTTATCACAGATTAACAGTATAGCTAAAATAGAATGGACTAAGCTTATGATTATAAATAATTAAATATTATTTAATAAAAACTATTTTCTATAACATTGTTGTATAAATATTGCTACTACTTTTGATTATTTGATTAAAAAAACATTATAAAAATAGTATATAAACTTTTTTTTTTGGAAAATAAAAACTTACTGAAAGCCTTGGATGTTCAACGAAGGTTTTAAGATGTATTAAAAATAATAAAAAATATTAATATTTTGTAACTAATTGCTAATATACTTATAAAGATATTTCATGCTAATAGTTTTTAGTAAAATACTTTGAAATTTTTCTTTTCTTTGTCCATATTTTGAAAATATATAATGTTCTCAAAGCAACACGATAACATGGACATTTGATATGATTAAGAATTTTTAAACATTGGCGACAGGAAGCGTGGCCTGTGAGGCATTGACAGAACCAGCAGCTGCATCCCCTTCTGTTTTTGTCTCCTCTTGCTCACCCATCAAGGCTCGGTATTTTTTGGCAATGGCCTCCCAGTCAGCAACATTTTCAAGTTTGGTAGCTGCGTTGCTGAAGCTCAACTGTGATCCCAGAGGGCTGAGATGAACAACACTCAACGCTACAGGTTCTATACCACAAATAAGAATATTTAACAAAGTGTAATTAGAATAAAACTGTATAATTTATTGAAGTACAATTTTTATAGCAATAGAAAAAATTTTTTTTGTTTATAAAAAAATGGATAAGCTTTAAGTGGGCCCCTATCGGCTGTAAGTCACCTCTCACTTGACAGTAGTTATTTAAAACTGTATTCATAGGTCATATGGGAGGTGACAAGTTGGAACCGGTCTAAACTAGCTCTGTCAAATGCGGGTATGATTGCATATATGCATGTTTTACCAAAACCAGCTACCTAGTGAGAATCATGTATATAAAGCTAGATCAGATAAGGGTTGAAATGTTGCTTTCAAATGCATAGATGCGGTTGATGATGGTTGGGTCAGTAAAGAATACATTAATAATAAAAAAAAAAAAATTCATTCTATTGTTATCTTATTTTTTTAACCTTGAAAATGGCTTAAACATGGTTGTAACTTCTGCACACAATTAAATAAGTTTTCTTATTTATATATTATTTTTTGTTAACAGAAACAAATGCTCCTATAATTGCTTTGACAACATATCATTATTCAAACCATATATTAAATTTAAGACAAATATTTTACGCATAACTTATTGAAATTTTAATTGATTAAAATAATTTACCTTTAGGAGCGACTTGCCCTTTTTTCACTTTGGCTAACCATTTGGCGCCCATCTTCGTCCGAGCACTCACTCTTGACCTAGATTGTAGGCCCATCATCTGAACCAAACTAGGCCTTTTTCTTTGAGCCACTGTAAAAAATAAAAAAAAGTTTATAAGAGAAATTAATAATTTTACAAAATAAAAACCAATAATAATTACTCAATAATCATTATATTATTCATTGAGTCAATAATTACTCACTTTTTGCTTTACAGAGATGTAAAAAATACATAAACCATGTTGTGATGAGGTTTATCGGAGATGGGGAAACAGTTGTTCTGTGCATATTTCGAATCAATTTGGCTAATCCGTACTTCCATTCAATATCTGACTGAGCCTAAAAAACATAATATATTTTTAAAAATATAAATCATACTTGCAGCAATATAATATAATAATTAAGTAAATTTAAAGAAGAATAAGCAAACTCTTAAAACCGATGCCAGAAAGTCTTTTATTTAGCTCCCATTTCTTCTTTATATCAGTTTGAAATTATTTAAATCGAGTATAGTTACACAGCATAAATTTATTTTGTGATGCTATAGTGGGAACCTTAAATTTTGCCTATCCAGGTTTAATTAGGATAGGGATTTTTTATGACTACCTGAAATTCTACATGCTCGTGACCCCCTTTTCCCCGAAGGAAGGAATAACCAAGGATTTTTGACACCCTTTTAAAAAATCCTAGGGCCGCCGGGCTAAGAACACGCGACCTTGGCCATAGTAGAGTGCAATGTATACATTTCAGTCTTCAGTGTAGACCATCATCAGTATAAAAAAATTGGGTACATCATAAAATAAAAAATTTAGTTGAAAATATAGGCTGAATATGTTAAAACATCATCACTCCCATTAACAAACTAAAAGACAGTCTTAAAATAAAAATGAAAGTTCCTTGTAAGCCAATTAAGTTAAAGATTAAAAAAAATATGTTAAAAAATTGAAAAACTCACTTGTATTCTTTGATAAGTGTCACTCATCATGGCAATCAACAGGTTAATCAATACAACTACAGACACCAGCATGTATATCCCATAGAAAAAAGTAAAAAAGTAGACCGTCCAAGATGGCTGCGTCAATGGTTCGTTGTCTTTCCTAGCTATAATAGAATTAGGTCCAGTTTGACCAAATACAGCAAAAGAGAGGAGCTCAATTGCCTTCATAGGATGCATTTTAACTGAAACAAAAATAATAAATTAAATAAATAATCATCTTACCATATAAAACTAATCATATATGAAAACAATACCTTCTTGGAAAATTCCTTCTGGTTCCTTCTTTTGATTTTTCAATTCTTTTGGAGTCGGATTCTTAAAAGGCTGATTGAGTGCGACAATTTGCATTGAAAAACCAAAAACGAAAATGCCAAGCACAGCAAGAAACCTGGCAAGATCTTTCATAAGATTACCGATAATGATAGCCCATGGTCCGAAGAGATAGTGAAATGATAAGAAATCGAGAATCTGGACACATGCTAAAAGAAATGCAAGTGCAAATAGTTGATTCCTTAAGTACATAATCGTTGGCCAGTAAACACGCTCGATAACTATTTCCAGTAAATGCACAGCAACGCCAAGAATACTAAACAGAAGTACAGCAAGTTTTATCCAGCCAAGTCCACTTTTATCTGAGGGGTTCGTAAGTTCCGATAATAACAATCCTGAGAGCCAAACTAAAAGAGTCCATTCATACCTAAAATATAAACAAATGAATAACTTAATGATTGTTATTTTCAAATGCTTAATAAACAAATAAGTCCGAAATTATGTTGAAACTTAGTTTAGGTTTTGTTTTTTTTGTAGATAAAAGAAATACATTTTTTTAATGAAAATGGACAATCGGAATCTGGGGTCACATTTTAGTAATTCAAAATGGCAAATAAATGTTGATAAAAGTTTCAAAATCACTAAAAACTCGTTGCTTAGTTATTTTATATTCGCTTTGGATTATCTCCAAAAACCAAACTCTTTTGTTATCTGTGTTTAGCACAAGATCTTCTAGGGAGAATCAAATTTTAAAGTTGTATGTTACGAGGAGTTTTAAAATATTCTAGTTTAGCTTATTCTGAATGATTGCCCATTTAATTAATTCATTTTTGTTTTTTGTGAATAGAGTAATTCAAGAATTATTCTTAAGAAAATAGAAAGCCATTTTTAAACTTAGTATGGTAGGAAAATTTTCTTACCAATAAGGCATAACAGTCGGTCTCACAGTTGGGTAAATTGGAGTGATACCAACAAAATCTAACAGTATCATTAAGTGAACATGCGACGTTAAGTAGGACATAAATTTAATGATAGGGATTTTGTAGTATTTGTGGCCCAAAGGAAGAGTGAAATATACCCACACAGGAGGGCAGAAAATAAATGTTAAAAAAAGCAGAATTGTTTTCCATGCAGTCCAGTTCAGGCTTCCTTGCCATAATTCCTGGAAACAAAAGAACAGAAATGTTAAAAAAGATTGTTCATTAATTAAACTTAGTACAAAGTTCAAAATTTTCAGGCTAACCTCTTAATATTAACTGTTATGTATTGAAACAACATAAATAAAAAAACTACTTTTTACATAAATACATTGAGTAAAAACTTAATCAACCTTAAAATTAAAATAATATGCTTGGACCACAAATTTCATATGCAAGTTTCACAACTAACCTGCAAGTACCTTTGAACAACGGTATGAGCTATTACTTCTTTCTGTTCATTTTCAATTAAGACATCAAGAAATTCTGTGCCCTTTCTATCGGTGGCAGTTAATATACGACCAGCAGAGTCGGCTCCTGCCGCAAGAGCTAACAATTCAGTAGCCATACTTTCACACATTTTACTCGCTGCAGTTAGATCTTTAGCTCTTTCTTTTTCCTAAACATTGAAAGAACAATTATCTATTCAAATAAAAAAAAACTTTAAAAAAGAAACCATTGTGTTATCAAATAACATATTTAAATATTGAATATTGAGAGTCAATGCCCACAAAATGTTTAAAGAGCAGGCAAAGATAAAATTTTCTGTCTAACTCTCAATTGTCTTAAGAGACAATACAGTTAGAACAATGCTTCACTACCTGAGTATTACCTCCCCCCCAACTAATGTCATATACTTTTATTTGTTTAATCTAGTGAGTCAAGCCAGCTTCAAGATTCGAACTAGACCCACAGAAAACAAGAAACTGATCTGCCCATTATGTTCAGATTGTGTAGGATACAGGTAAATAAATTATCTTTCAAATGAGCACCTGGATGTTTGGGCTGATGCAACATTTTCAATAGACATTGAGCCAATAGACATCTTCCGAGTGAAAACTTATTTTTTGAATAATATAATTACCATAAAATGAGAGGAAGAAAAAAAGAAGAATAAACTGTATCAAACGAAATAGGCTAAGATATACAAAACATTTAATCCTTTAGCTGCTACGGGCGATATATGCCTGCGCAACGGAACGTGCCCCCTGAGCTTAAGACGGTATATGCTGTCCTGCATCACATACATCCTCAGTGCTAAAGACGATAGATGCCATCGCACTGCTTTTCTATTTATTTGCTATACTATTTATTTACTGCAAGGTGAGTATAGACGACGTGACCTTGCTTAATTCTTATTCATATATCATTCATGTACCGTTTGCTTGGGCTATCGGTGGCTACCTGCACCGACCAGGTAATCAATCTCATTCTTTTGTTTGCTCTCTTTATGAAACAACCCTCAGTTCAACTGCCTGTATGTAACGCAGGCCGGTACACAGGTAGCCGGCCCACTTAGCGCTGTGATAGACTCGCAGCTCTTCACTCGCAGCAGTTAAAGGGTTAATCAGAATGGAGAGTTAAATGGTGTAGATGTTCAGTGAGAAAAAAAAAGAATACTTAGAAGCTAGTAGAGTTGGAGGAGGAGAGAGAGACCATTTCAATTCAATATTTGAATTCCATATGTCTTAAAATGTAAAATCTCAAATTTTGAGTCATTATATTTTTTTCTTTTTCAATCACAAAGGTTGATTGCAAAGAATTAACCAAAAACATTGCTAATCACTAAAATCAAAAGTAACACCACCTTTAATTTATCCTGGATAATTAAGATTATAGAAAATAAATCCACAACAAAAGAAATATAAATATTGTTCCATTTTTCTATGAAATAAATATATTTTATCTCTTTATACTCCTTATGAGCGAATATAAATTATTTTACCTTATTTGATAGGTTCATATAGATGCTGGAAAGTTTAGCTGCTACATCAACGGGAGCTGGAGACACGAGAACGAATTCTTGCATAGGCTTGCCATTATGTTTTTTACTACAGATCATGAGATTGTATACAAACTATAAGAAAAAGAAACTTTAATTTATTTTCTAAATACTCTATTTAAAAATAAAAGTAACAATGGTAATAGAGTTAGTTACCCTCTTGTCTTCCATCAATGAATATGTGTCATGCTCTTTAGTTAAAAGATACTCCAGAACATCGTTGTGACCTTCTGCAGCAGCAAACCAAATTGGAGCTGAGCCATAATTGGTCTCTGATTTAGGAGAAGCACCAGATTCAACGAGCAGTTTGACCACACTCAGCCAGCCAGCACGTGCGGCACAGTGCAATGCAGTCCAGCCATTCTGCAATATTATTAATTTCAAATCTTTATTAATCCTGGGTATATAATAAATAGAAAATATCCCTGAGTATAAATTGTAGAAGATATAAATATTTTTTTATTAAACTTAAAACAATAATAAAAAACAATAAAAATGTTGCTGAATCACTCTTGCAGTTAAGATTTATGAAGAACAAGTCAAAAAAATAATAGGAAAATAAGGATAATGGAAATATTTATGCTGTAAATGGCTAAAGCATAAAGTCGAAGGTACAGAAGAAGAAGACATTGAAATAGAAAAGCCTGGCACATTAATTCGCCAAACCTTATGAAATCGTTTATTTCCGTGCTGTAATTTTTTCTATGTTGCAGTCCTATTATGTTCACATTAATTATAATCTATTCTATGATTCTAATTTATTGAAACCCATACCACATTTTTCTAAAACATGTTTTGTAAATAAACCATTTATTAAATAAAATAGCTTATTTTAAACCAAACATTTCAGTAAAAGTATACACTGATTTAATTATGAATGTGTTGTCAATTTACTAATAAGTAAAATTATAAATTTCAATTTAACTAAGAAATTAAACAATTTAGTGGAATGACTATTAGTTATTTTAATCACTTAGTGTATCACAAAACAAATGTTTTCATAATTTCGACTAACTGAATAGTCTGAAAATTAGTCATATAAATGAGAAAACTATAGTGTTTCTGAAAATATCTATTAGACCTGGTGTAATTGTGGTTAAAATTATGAGATTTAACAAATGTTATAAAAAATAGTTGTTTTTAAGATAATATACTAATTATAACAACCTCATTATCACAAAAATAGAAAATAAAATAAATTACAGTAAATACTTAATTAAATAGTTTTTTAAAATATTAATAAGTTGTTAAGTATAATATTCAATAAATAATTCATAAGTAAACATGAAGCAGAAAGATGAATAAATAAATATTTTAAATATTAACTTTTTCTTTTTGACTTAATATAAAATAACTTTAGAAAATAAAACAAATTATTTAACTTTATGTAGAGAAATGATTATTAATTAGTTCCGGCAGGCACCAAAAGATAGCAGCACTGGGTCTGATTACCTCTTACTGAATTCAGTGTTGAAAATTTTTATTTTGTATTAGGAGAGTAGGAAATTACAGGAGCTCACAAGTTTGGAACCCCCCTGTAAACAGATGGTGCTGGCCTCTACGAATGGTTTTTAAAACTACAAGTTCAGGCTTGACCGAGAGATGCTGCTATCTGTATATGGTTTCTGGAACTATTTCATAAACTGCCTGATAGTACTATCAACTACTTTAGCTTAGCCGGGAAGTGCTGCTATCTATGAACACGTACTGACATTAGTATTTTAGATTCACGGGATGGAGTTAATGTGTTTCCAAGGAAGTGCTGCACTCTTTCAGCTGTTATTAAAACTACTTATTTAAAAATAAAGATTTCTAGCTCATTTATGTTTTTGAATTCGTCTTTACTTTATTAATAAGTTTGTACCGTATTTTCATCATTTGTATCCTAGAGTTATTTTATGATATTCAAAATATGTATTTGTATAGCCTATTTAATTGTAGCTTTTTAAACATAAAGAATATATTAAGTAAGGTATATATTTTGATAAGATTTTATAATATATGTTTTAATCTAAAAAAAAATGAAGTATTAAAGTAATTATTATGCAAAGGAATATATCAAGTAAACAAATTTGATTTGCAACTAATAATCACGACTCATTAATATTTTTTTAAATAAATATAATTTCTGTTATATTATTAAAAGAGAAGTGCTGTTACTTAAAATGTCTTTTCTTCCAAACCATATTTCCACAGATACTTTATACAATTAAATCTGAAGGATGTAACCAATCTAAAAACAAAAGTGCGAGTTTAAAGGATAAAAAAAATAATAAAGAAATGCCAATAACCAGCTATATCAAATGAGCATTAGCAAATCTAATACATATTCAGTTTTTCAAACCATTGTTATGATTTATACTCAAACTAATTGCATTGATTTAAAAAAGATTTAATAAAAAGTTGAATGAGGGAAGTTTAGTCTTACTATAAATTATGGTTATTAAAAGGTTTTAGGAATACTAAATTTTATTTTCAAATAATATAATTAATTTTTCAATATCCCCCTAAAAAATATATTATTTGTTGTGTTCATCAGATGTAATTTATTGGTATTAGAGACAAAAATTAATACATAAGTTAAATAAAAATAAGATAATAAATGCTAATATGCATAGTAAAGTTATTTCTATATTAAAAAAAGAATGAAAGATCAGGGGAATGTTTCTATTAAGGAGCAACCTTAACCAGTTATAACAAAAAGTTTACATTAACATTAAGTATTTGATTTTAATTCTGAAAGTCTTCTCTTCATGAAAAAATAAAATTTGGGATGAACCAGTAGAGTGGAGGCTTGCTTTAAGAAACCAATAATGATTTTATAAAAGTGGATGGTTTTAGAGATCATCAGGATACCATCTGGTAGTAGTTAGTCTGGGTGGAGATCAAAATTCGACCATTTTCTTCTGTATACATTATATCTACAGCCCCAGTGAATAAGAGTTTAAGTCGAATCATTGGGTTGTAACGGATGAAATGTCAGTTTCGTTTATTTACAGTATTCTTTTCATTAGGGATTAGATTATTAGTATACAAACAATTATGTTATGTATACCGTTTGAAAGATCATTTAATGTTTTATCTTAATCAGTCTTACTTTCCTTTTGAAGCAATGTTTTAAAAATAAATAAGAATAAAATTATGTCTTCCGCGGAAATTCATATAATTTTTCTCTACGAATTTAAACTTGGCCATAGCGTCACGGAGGTGTTCCGAAACATTAATATTGTTTACGGTGAAGGTACAGTGAGCGAAAGAACAATCTTCCGTTGGTTTGAAAAATTTCGGTCAGGGGATTATGACCTTGCCAACAAAGAACGTGGTAGGCCGAAGACTAAGTTGGACAACGAAAAGTTGAAAGAGCTGGTCCAAGCAGACCCTTCCCCAACCACTCGTGAATTAGGTTTACAACTTGGAGCAAGTGCATGACTGTTTACAGGCACCTTAAGGAGCTTGGTAAGACAAAAAAGCTGGAAATATGTGGACCACATGAATTAACCGAGGCCCACCAGCTCACCCGATTGGAAACGTGCTCCTCACGTCTGTTGGGAAACAGAAATGAGAAGCACCTTCCTCACCCACCATATTCTCCGGACCATTCTCCAACCGATTTTTACTTTTTCCGTTGTTTGGATAATTTTTTAAGAAATAAAAAATTTGACAACGAAAATGCTCTGAAATCGGCCTTCCAAGACTTCACATCTTCCTTGACACCTAATTTATACAGAGCGGGGATAGAAATGCTTGTTTCACGTTGGGAAAAGTGTATTGAAAGTGGAGGATCCTATTTTGATTAATAAAAGTATTGTTTAATTTTTTTGCTAATAATTTAAATTTACACCTTCACTCAAATTTCATATGTTACAACCCAATATTTTAAAAATGAGCTTCATGTACTTATACTTGGAAGCGGAATCATGTTGTTTTTGTAGTTAATAAGGTCCTAAGTCTGATATTGGCTTGAAAAGGAGTCATTGCTTGTATTACAACTCCATTTCAAGCCAAAAACTACAAGTACAACACCATTCTCCTAATCTCAATACAATTAGCTCTTTCTGGACAAAATTAGACCACCTGATCACTTATTCACTGTGGCTGCGGATCTATGGTCTACAAAAAATTATTCACAATCTTGATGAAAAGAATTATATCATTCTAGTTTCATTTGAGCTTAATTTACCTTATCTGTAGAATTAATTTCAGCACCTTGCCCAAGGAGTACTTCAACCATTTGATAATGGCCATGCATGGCTGCTATATGAAGACCAGTCTTACCATTGTGATCAACACTCTGTAGGAGATCTGCAGATCTGCTCAGTAAGAGGCCGACTACAGTAATGTGCCCGCCAAAGCAGGCAAGATGAAGAGCATTATAGCCCTGAAACAGATAATTTTATAATTGAAATTGAGTATAACATATTGAATTAGTAAAGAATGATGTTTCATTTCAAAATATTAATAGCTTAATAACAAAATTATAGCACATGATTTTTTAATTTTTACTTGTTCTTTTTTTACAAAGGTATGCAAGTTTCTTCTTCTTTATTAAACAATTTTTGAAAATTGTGTTATCAAATTATTTAAACATTTAGTTCTACGGGTGATTACGTTTTCAGTGGTAGCAGCTTCAACCTGGACACCAGCAGAATTCAGCAACAGTCTTACCACGTTTTCATTTCCTGAATAGGAAGCCAAGTGAAGAGGAGTCATACCTGAATGAAGACGTAATGACGAATTAGAAACTTTCATTTACTACCATAATTATAATCATTATTTCCATATTTATTGTGACATTCATACTTAAGAGTGTTCAATTTATTCTAATTTTATATTTTTTTATTTTTGGGCTAGTTTACAGATTTTATATAAAAAATAAACAACCATGTTTGCATATGAAGTTTTTGATAAAACGATGCAGAGCAATGGTAGAAACCAATATAAAATAAATTATTAGGATTAAATAAAATAATTGTTTTCTCAACTCTAAGAGAATATTAGTAAGAACTCTCTGACATGTTTCTAATATTTTTCAAGCCTGTATCACTAAAAAAAAAGTCTCATTAAAATTAGTTAAGCCACATCCATAGTTTCTCATTTTTAGTATGGATATGTTGAGTTATAATTTTTTTTATAGAAAATAGAATTTTCTTTTTATTGTAAACATTATTATGTTTTTATACACAAATTGCAGAAATATGAACCAATTGAAACTAAGAGGTGTATCTCTAATTGGTGATAATCATTATTGAAATAACAATAAAAACATTAGTCATTAACATTTTTTTTTTATAAAATAACTGATTTTGTCTCTAATACGAGTCTATTCTTTGTCATATTTTACAAAATTTCAGCAGACTTAGAAAGAAAATTAAAAAAAAAAAATTGGAATTTTCGTACATAATTTACACAATTTCAAGTGTTCCCATTTTACAAGATACTAAACATTGAACCGAAAAAAGTTGTATTGATGTGAATCTTATAAACTAAAACCAAATTCTATTACTACTAGTAATTCGAAAGTCACATCACTAATACATATATCATTTTAATATCAATCTGATTCTATGGTCAATGATCATTTTATTTGAATATCTCCATTTGATTGAAAAACATTAATGGAGGTTTTATGTAACATTAATATTAATATTGTTTTATAAAAACAATTATTTTTTTCTAATTTGCTTATATATATATATATATATATATATATATATATATATATATATATATATATATATATATATTTATAAAAGTAAACCAGAGAAAAAAGCTTTAAAAAAATACCTGATTCATTGCCCAATTCTCCAACAAGACTTGCGCCTTGTGGAGGATCAGATTTCACGGTTGCGGGTACAGTTGCCAATAATTCTCTCACAGTGTCTAAAAAACAATGGAAATTCTGCAATACATCATAAAAACAATTAAATTAATCAAAATTTAATTAAGATAATAAGATAAAATAAGAAGAAAATAAATAATTTTAAAAATAAATAAATAAAAGTTCATAAATAAACTATAGGTGAATCTGAGATTTCAGGTTTTTATTTTTAGGAAAATAACTTAGGACAAATGAGAAAATATACAGATATCAAGACATAAGAGTTAAACATTTTGAAAGTTTTGCAGGAAAGCATATCTCACTGTATTTTAAGAAACAACACTTTGCCTTTAAACTGAATATATTGATTAAAATGCATTGAGACTTCAAATATATTTCAATATTATTCACAAATGATAGTTCGTGAACTGTTATAATTGGTGAAATTAAATTTGGTTTTCAACAATGCAATTTAAACTTACTAATTTTATAATTATTACTTCTTCATTAAACATTAATATTATTAAAAAAAGGAATAGGAGATTCTCCATTTGCTTGGATCTCTCAGATCATTGAATATAATGTTACATATTATGTAACTTATACTAGCAAATTAATTGAAGAACTTTACTAACATACACTTTTCAAACATATTATAAAAGTGACATCAACAAAACTTTAGGAAATTAATGCAAATATACCAGCTTGACCAAAGTAAGCAGCCACATGCAATGCCGTCACACCCAGTTTCTTGCTGGTCACCCTCAAAGATTGGGTGGACTTCATGACCTCAAGTACGTGTCCATGTCCATGCTGGGCAGCTAAGTGAACAGCGGTGAAGCCAGCCTAATACCAAAATCAAAAATTGAATTAAATCAAGGTTTTTTATCATACTGATATCAGCTAAAGGTGTACAATAATTTTATTAAAGTAATATTTTATGGCTATCGAAAAATCAACTCAAGCTCTACAATTCAGCATAATTTTATTTACTTTATTTTATTTTATTAGTAATATACCAATATGTACACGCCTAATAATGAAAAGAAGAAAAAAGATAATATACCATTTTACCTGTCAATATAAAGTACTAAACTAATCTGAAACAACTTTTAACATTTACAATCGTATAGCGTAACAAATACAAGCTTATATCATTGATACACTTTTAAGCTATAATTATTTAACTATGTTAAAAACCTAGAATTAAATGCACATTTCTTTTCACTTTTTTTTTTTTTTTTTTACTTAACTCCAGAAATTTAACCTCAGTATTAAGAATCAACACATGTATGACAAAACTTAAAGAATCATAATTTTTTCATTTATAAAAATATCTGTATATTGATTTTTTTTTTCAAGACATTTGTAATTTAAGTTTATAATACTCAACACTGATCAGAGGAAAAGATTAAGAACAAGAAGAAGTTTATAATGGATACCCTATTTTCATCCGTAGGAGATGCACCCGCTCGAACCAAAACTTTAACAACGTTGGCATGACCTCCTTCTGATGCCAACTGCAGGGGAGTTGCTTCAGTAATTTTATTTCTTGCAGATATCACTCCAGCTCTATCAAATTTCATTAATTCTTCAATCACTCTGACAGAGCCCTGCATAGCTGCGATGTGAGCACAATTGTTTCCTTCCTGTAATAGAAATAAAATATAATGAAAATTATTCAATTTAGGAGAATCCTGACAAGAACAATGACAATAGAGGCTAAATGGTTTTGATTATATATATACAAAATTATTATATTTGTCTTTATTTCGAATTATTCTCTCAATTTAAGAAGAATTTTTTAAAAATAATATACCAATCAAAAACTTTGGTGTCTAAAAAAATTGTAACACATTAGAAATAGGAACAAGGAAGGTTACTTTATGTTTTAAACAATTGTGGAAATATTGGTCTCAACATTATGGCTTCCAATAAAAATTTATTACTGCAACTTTATAGTAGGATAAGAAGAATTAGTAACAAAAAGGGTAGTGATTTTGGTGATATTGTTATAGGCAAGAATAAGTTTGAACATATTGAAAAGTTCTAATACTTGGGTTCTATGGTAACAAGAAGAAAACTAAATTCAAGGCTTGAAATACTTGTTATTTTTCAGGCTCAACAATACTAAACTTACGTCTGCTGTCTTGAAATTAAAAAATTAGAATTTATATACTTCCTGTATTCATATTATCCAACAGTTCTTTATGGACCTGAAATGGGACCGCTAGTATTAAGGAATGAACAACATCTCAAGGTGTTCGGAAATAAGGTACTGTATAGAATATTCAGTCCATAAAAGAATGAGACAATTGGAGAATTTAGGAGATTGCACCCGGTAAAAATAATTGAGGTGATAACATTGTGGAGGTTGATATGGGGTTAGTAACTAACGAATCACTAAATAATTAATAATTCCTGAGCTGACAGGTCAAGAGTGATCGAGTGGAATTCGGTTTGGGTGGTAGTCTGGACGGTGGTTTGTGGGTAGAGATTGGTGGTGTCGGCATCGAGCCTTCAGGTTTGCTTAGCCGTTTTCTTATTCTTACCTTTGTAGTAGCCATAACTAGGGAATGCTGTTGCTGAAGGAACAGTTGAGCAACTTCTGGATAGTTGTTTTGAGCGGCAACGTGAATAGGTTTTTGGCCTCGATCGTCCGTAGCGTCTATATTAGCACCAAGTTCAAGCAATAGTTTACACACTTCTAGTTGTCCAGCTGCCGCAGCTAAATGTAGTGGTGTTTGTTTCTTCAGGGTCAGGATGTCTATCACAGCATTGTGATCAGTGACTAGAAATCTGTAAGAAATTTATAGATAATTAAAAATAATGTAGGTACATGGGAATAATATTTTAACAAAATGGGGATGGATTATCCCCTATGCTACTTCTTCTTTGGAGAAAGTAGGCAGGGAATGGGACAAGACAGTCAGGAATCCGACTAGGATCAGTAAAAAAGGGTATCAATATCAAGCGTTTAGCTTTTCTGGTAGAGATGGACCAATTTGAGGGTGGAAGTCAAGGAGTTCAAGAGACTAAACAGATTACCTTTGAATAGACCAAAATAATAATAAATATAAAGAATTCACCAAAGAGCTTGAAAGTGGATAAACAAAAAAAATATTGTCTGGGATTTCAAATAGTTTGGAGTGTGGATCAGTTGCAATGGCATTGAGAAGAAAGTAATGGAATCTAAATAGACTTAACTAATATGGAAATGGCCTTCCGACTTGTCTCGAAAAGAGTACTAAAAGAATCTTCAACTTTTGCTGCAACAAGAAATCCAAGTAGAACAAATGAATATTGATAATTTCGGCAGAGAGAACAGCATGATTTGAAAGGATGAAAAAGCACAGGATGGACACTGATAGATTTACTGTGTCCCAAATTGAATGAATTGAACTAAATAAACAATATTTTAAAAATTATAATATTTGGACAAATTATATTATTAAAGAAATAGATTTTACATACTTGCATAGATTGGCATATCCCATCATAGCAGCTAAATGGAGGGCAGTTCTTCCAACACGAGACTTGCTATTAATAAAGGCTTTATGGGAAAGGAGGGAATCACACACCTGAAATTCAATTAAATATACTTTATTAATATACATTAAATATATTTTAATTATTAAAGTATGCTGTAACATTAAAAGTAAATTTAATATAAACTTCTATTACAATACTTTAGTATTATAATTTATTACTAGTACAAACTATAACTTTTTAACTAAACCTTAAATTGTATTTTTTTTTCATAATTCAAAAACATTAATGTGTTGTAGTTAATTTATGTCATTGTAATATATTGGTAATTGGTAAAAGTATTTTTGGATTGATTTCAAAAAGTAATATTTATAGAATATGATTACAAATTAGCCAACATTTTCTTTTCTTTTTTATTTTATCATTATATTGTATGTAGATAATATTTACTTGTTGTATTAGTTGTAATCAGTTGTAAATTTCATTGAAAAATAAAATAAAAAAATAAATATTATTTGTATAATTATGATATTTATTATCTTGGACATATCTCTGGCAATGTCTTCACCACTATTTTTCTTTGAATCATCACCCTGGCGAGGCAACATGGTATTAATTCGAGCAGAATTTATTTTGAATATCTTCCAAAACAACAGTATCAGATGCCCGTTATACAAACAATGGCAGTATTAACAAAGAAACAAAAACAGCTTGTTTATTTTTATTTTATTGACATCATACCTGAAATATCCCAAACAACTTATTGTATCACAATGGTGCTAAAAAATCAAAAGGTTGCTATATTTTTTGACTTTGTGTAACCTTCAATAAGTCAATTGTTATTATTTTATAAATATGTATTAAGGTCTCAACCTTATGAAATAAATTATTGATACTTCAATAAGGTTGGACAGAAATTACAAGGGTTGATAGTGAAATGTGGGTATAAGTTATCAAATATATTTAAAATAATTCAACTTAACCCAAGTTAGCAAATTTAGGTAACTAATATCTATCTGCTGGTCAACTTAACTTTCAAGATTTCTAGTTACAAGATTTAACAAGTAACAAATATCAGAAAAAAAAACTTACTTCTAAATAACCCCTCTCAGCAGCTAAATGGAGCGCGGATCTGCCTTCATTATCGAATACGTCCACCCTTGCATGGTTATTAAGAAGGGTGTTGACCATTTCTAAGTGCCCCTGATGAGAAGCAATAAGTAACGGCGTCCATCCTTGTCCATTCTGTTTGTTCATAGCCTTTTGTACCTCAGTTCCAGACATCAATGAGATCATTTCCATGAGTATTTCATTGTTACCAACAGTTGCACAGTAATGGAAGACTGTTTCTGAATTCTTAAATAGAAAAAATAAATTAATAAGTTACAAGGAAACCATTACCTAGTGGAAACAATTTTAAAACAGCAATGAACATTCTGTACCTCAAAGGTAAGGGACACCCTGTCGTAATTTTTGTATTTATTCAATAGAGCCAATTTTCGATAACTTTAAACTATCAAAATTTATTTCTTTGCTACTTTTAGAAACAGCTTAAAGAAAATTGTCCACTTTGCTATTGGCACTGATAAGAAATTAGAAATATTAGTCACACCTTTTGTAATGATTAATTATTTATATTTATGGGAATTTTCTTAAAATATTATCTATTTTGTGGACATGGTCTCCTTAACTTCTGGGACACAGATATTTTGTTTTATATGGAAAATAATAACAAATATAATTTTTTTAAAAATGATATGCTAATCTTTTTGAGAAGTAGCATTATTGGTAATGTGTTGTATAAAATATAAACTTATATTGAACATTGCATGAACCATTAAGTTAAACATTATTTTATAGAATATAATTTCAATATTATTAAATATTGTATATTCCATTAAGTTCTATCTTTAAGGCACTATATAGGGGCGTGTGAAGTAGACTTTAGTAGCCATTACAATATGATCAAGATCAAGCATTTAAAATTTATGATATGGAGCATTACTAATTAAATAAACTTTTACTTCATAATCATATAAAATATACTTATAATACATGTTTAAGGCTAGAAATATACAATTAAAATTAATATTAAAACCGAGCTTTTTATTATAAGGAAACAATTTTAATTAAATTACCTGTTTTGTAAGAAGGTCGACATTGGCACCTCCTTCCACTAAATAGTGCACAACTTTTCTGTCAGCATCAGGTTTGTCCTCGGGAACTACATTTTTTGCAATCTGACCAGCGTAATGCAAAGCCGTTGCACAATCCTCGGTAACTGAATTAACATAGTTAGTAGCTATCTGAAAAAAAAAACATTCATTTAAATACTTCATAGTTATTAAAATTATAATACATATATTATAAAGGACAGAAGAGTAATTACAATAAAAAAAAGCGATTAAGGGAAATGGAATATTCTGCTAATTTTGAGGCAAACTAGTTTCAGTCGGAAATACTGTACTTACATTGGTATAGAGAGTTTTTAAGATAATTGTTAGTAACAGCAGTATGGTGAACTATATTGCATTGTTGTAAAAGAGTGACATATTTTGTAAAAGAGTTGTTAGTAAACAATTCTTAATATGTTCATATATTGTTGTATAATTATATTATATGCCTTTATAATTTTTTTTTCTAAGAAAAAGGAGAAATATGGTAATAAAACTTAATCTTTCATAATTTTCTTAAATTTGAAAAAAAAAATACAACTGATTATATACCTCTGGGCTACTGTTTTCTTTTACAAAGTGAATAAGATGTTCAACAATGTCACTTTTACAACCTCTACTGGCTAAATGAAGAGGAGTTTCTCCAGTCTGTAATAAGAATAAATCATTATAAAAATAAGTATTACTAATTAAATTAATCTGTAGTACAATCCGACTAGCCGTAGCAGAATAAAGTGATGTTAAATGAATAAACAAATAACACAACACAGCAGCACTTCACAAAAGTAAATAAGGTCTAACAAAAGAGTAATCTTGCTATTAAAAAAAAGTAGTCATCATACAAAATCAAGATGTTATTGGACTTCCCAGTATGGAGATGGCTCAGAAGAAACAAGTCTCAGATGAATAAAATCCATCATGCCAACCCGAAGGCCATGGAAAAGGCAGCAACCCTTCACTTTTAACTCGCAATGCACTTTGTGGGTCTGTCTGTGTGTATCCAACTGTCAAACTAGCCGGGTTTCAGCATAACAGGGAAATTTTTTTGCCTTTTTACCCTGATTTAACAGGTTTTGAACCAAATCATTTATCCATAGAAAGAGGGCATCTCAGAGAGTACTTAAACACAAAAAATAAAAATAAAAACATGTATTTAATGAGATTTGCGATAACAGGCCACATATAACATAATGAAATATCAAGGTCAAAATAACCCAGATCAATAAAGTTTTTTTTTTTTGGAGTTCAAGTCACTGGTTGAAATTTATATAAGCAATAAACTATAAACTATTGTAGATGAATTAAATTAAATACTTATAATAAAGAAGTTAATAAATAAATGAATATCTACGTTTGATTTACGCAGTGGGTCACCTCCATCAGCTAACAGAAGTATAAGAGAATTTAAATTCCCATGCTTTGCAGCAACATGAACAGCAGTTTCTCCATCATCTGTAGGCAAATTGGGCGGAGCACCGGACTTAAGCAGCATAATGGCACATTTGTCTCCATCTTCTACACGAGCTGCGATGTGAAGGGGAGTTTCTTTCAGTCTTCCTCCTAAGGATTTAGGAATTAGGCAGTTATTTAAAAACATATCAAAGTAAATGGAGAAAAGAAAAAAAATATATTAATGTTTATTGCTTTTTCCATCAATAAACAACACTAAAAAAAAGTATTCATTCTTTTAAAATTCTTTCTGGCAGAAATTATAGTCAATAAAAAAATTATTTAAACACCTTAACTTTCCCTCATAATAACTTCAACAATTGAAAAATATAGTGATAATAAAATTACACTCTGACATTCATACTGTACACTATGTTCACCACACTATATACACCCTTCATATACAGACAAAGGTCAATAACAGTAAACACCCTTGGGCTACCTCCCCAAGGTAGCTTCACCAAATGGGGGGGGGGGTATGCTAGAATACTCCAAGGAGGCAGCCCCTCTGAATCGCGGCAGGAGTTTAGGCTGATAACCTCCTCCCCTTAAAGCCCTGATTATGCAAGAATTATAGAGCCATCCGTGATGGTGTTGATGAATAAAAAAATTAGAATGCTTTTGTAAGCAGAATTCTTTTCCAATAAATGTTTAACATTAAAGAAACTACACAAAAATAGACTTTTTCAATGACAAAAAAGTTTTTTAAATGGTTTGATAAACTACCTGTTAGTGGCAAATGTAAATAAATAGAGACATATGAGAAATAACGTCTGATCATCTTCGATTTAATTCAAACTTGGTGGATGATCAACATGCATAAAATAGAATTCACATATTTATCCCATATTTAGTATACCAGGTGAGGCTATATTGGAAGGTATCTAGAGGTCATTTATACAAGTAGATTGAACCTAATCTCTTAATCTACAGAAGTTTATAGAACTTCTTTAGAGATCTTGAAGGAATCTCTTACAGAACCAGTTATTAGTGGTTAACTAGTGTATCTATATTATTTACAAAGAAAGTTTAAATGGCTCGATAATATTTCCTCATTTTATTCAATTTCATTACCTCTAACATGAACATCAGCTCCATATCCGAGAAGTGTTTCTACTACTGCAGGTTTGGCAGACTCAACAGCAATATGCAATGGGGTGTAATTATCCTATGAATGATATTGATTAAAAAATTTCAATCATAAACATCATACTATCATACAACAAATTTAAATTCCTTACACTGGTTGTGACATCAACATGCTCTCCTTTCTGTAGCAGTGTGCTGATGATACCAACATGGCCATACCTAGCAGCAGTATGTATGCTGCGAGCTCCTTTCTAAAAAAATAAAGTATAGTATTAATTAATGCAATGTTAATCTATCATAATAACAGAAACAATAAACCAATTTACTTTGTTAGGCATATGGAGATAAACTCCTTTTTTGAACAACATAGTTGCACAATCTGCGTGACCATTGAGAGACGCAATATGCATTAAGGTGGATCCATCTTTAGTTCTCTCGAATATGGATGCTTTGAATTTGTCTGCCAGGAGCTCAATGATACCTGCATGACCATATTCAGCAGCTAGATGCATTGGAGTTCGATCTAGGAAAAACAATGTAAAATTCTTTCATATATATGTTTTTGATTTAATGTTGCTTTAATGGAAATATAATTTTGGATCATCATTCATTAATAATTTGAGAAACGTTAATGAAGATAAAACAATCATGATACCTTGATTGTCCACAATTGAAGCATTGGCCCTAACTCCATAAAAATATTTGACTAAGGTTTCGTCTCCTTCTGCTGAAGCAATGTGCAAAGCTGTTTGCCCTTCTCCCTATACGAAATATAATTAAAATTATGAAAATTATGATATATACAATGTTACAAAAAATAAATTATTTAGCATAATTACTTATTTATTTTTATCACATATTCTTCGCATTTTCATTTATTGTAAGTTTATTAACTTATTTTCTTATCCCAACCACTTATAATATATTTTTGGAGAAAACCTTTTTGACCATATTAATGAATTAACATAAAGACTATTAAAATTAAAATTATCACTAACAACTAGCACAAGCTTTACTGTTGGTAATAAAATTATTTAAATAAAAAAAAAAATTAATCTGGCCCACCATAACAGATAGATTAAATTAAATTTAATCTTTTATTTGATTTTTTTTAATTATGAAGTTTCCTTTGACTGATTTCTTACTTGAATATACATTCCTTCCTTTCGATTGTTTCCTCTTCAGTGAATCCATTTCTGACAATGCTTTACTTTATTCTACATTCTGTTATTTACTTCAGTATTCAACCTGGAACCATCTTTTTCAAGTGACCATCAACCTCAATTTTAATTCTTTATAATATTTTTTAATCACTTCTATGATATATCCTTTCACCTTCATTGTTTCTCTGATTGTTCCTGACATACCCCATTCTAGTAATCCTGACAGACTTCCAGAAATAGATTTCTACTATTAAAAGCCATTTTTCCTGGTACACTATTGAGGTTCTCATGTCTCAGAACCACACAAATTTGTACTTTCAACTTATGTATTATAAAATATCTTACCCTTTATAAGCATATTACTGCCCCCAGAGGAGAGAATTTAAACATGCCAAACAATTTTCTACTACTTCTGATTCTTTTTTTTTTTTTAATGCTTGTGGTCTTACTATTTTCCAATAGTGACATTTTTATACCTGTTAAAATGAATATTAAGTAATTTATTATTTTTCATTCAATTTAACTTTGATATTTTCCGTCTTGTACCTAAGGTGCCCTTTCTATCCCTAGCTTTTCTTCACTAAATAACTTCTAGTTTAAAACTGTTCCTTTGCAAAAACAAAATAAGGTGAAAGTTATTACCCCTTGTCTTATTATTTCTAAATGTTTATAACTACATACAAAATATCACTGATGTTCAATAACATGACTTTCCTTTGATTTAGAATGCAGGCATTATATGATTTATAAACATCCATCAACTCTAAATTGGTACCTAAAGTAACAATATTGAAATTATATAAATATATCTATTACTCAAGACTAGTACCCACTTATAGAGGGGAAACTAGGACATTGCCTCAAGAGAATTCCCTTAAACTCGGAGTGTAAACAGTATCAAAGCAAGTACTGCAAATAAATTAGTGTAGAAGCTTGGAGTCTGCATTTGAAAGAGCGACACAAGGCTGAGAAACATGTAAGCTGCAGATATTTAATCTGTCAACAGCCACAGATGGACCCTTGGGATCTGGAGACTCCCATGGGGCTCAGTCAGCCTCAATTAAGACAAAACACCTTCCTACACAACCCTTGTCCGAGAAACAATAAAGCCTCTACCATGTGCTAAACCTAAGATCCCTTCATGGGTTGTAGTCGTGCAGGTTTTTTTAAATATATTTTTTTCTTTATATTTATAAATAGCCATGTCATAAGTGTATAAAATCTTTAGTCATTCTATAATTTTCAAACAAAAAAGTAGTAAGTAAAATTAGATTACAAAGATCATTCTGAGTAGAAACCTTTGGACCAAAAATCTTTTAATATCCAAGAAAAACCTGGTAACGCAAACGGATTTTTTTTTTCCAAATTAGATTTGAGGAGTGAAATTATAATTTTTGATTTCGCGATTGAATAAAAAGGCTCATTGTTCGAAAAAAAGAATCGTTGCCGAGCAAATCTTTGCCTTGAATTACCAACTTTAATCAATCCTTATTATTTACAACACTACAACTCCTTTCAGTAACTTTCTACACCCAGATGTCTATCTCTTATCTTCGCCCTTTTCTTCCTGACTTGGAGTGGGTATAATTAAATTATCTTATTTTTTTATTTACTTTTAGAATCTCTGAAGATATCCATACTTAACAATACTACGACCTGAGACGAATAAATGACACAATCGTATTCAGTATCATTTCCTTAGTAGGTTCAAGCATTTTCTTACATCTTCCACGAATTTTTTTAAATTAATTTATTCATTGAAATTTACAACTGTATTATAACTATACACCAAGTGAATAATATTGATGATAATAATCAGCCCCGGAGAATAAGTGGTTGAATCGAATTTTTTTCATTTTATCCTGAGAAAATTAACTGAATTGAAGGAACCGGAATCGTGCCATTCTCGTGGTTTTCGTATTGACATAGAGTTGTAATGTAAGCAATAACTCCTTTACTTAACCTTAAAATTCACTTCGAAAATAAAACGATTTCGCTTCCATAAGTACCAGAAAGTAATTTTGGAGATAATTCGACTTGAACGCTTATTCACCGGGGTTTAAAATATAATGGCATGCCATTCAGGCAAGTAGAGAAAGTGACAAGTATAAAAGTATATACCTGTGTATATTTATAGTAATCAATGTATCTTACATCTTATATTTAAATCTATCATCCACTTTATATCTGTTTATTTATCTCAAATCCGAAATTCTTCTACCCATCTTGTAGCGTCAGATCAGCCATGGTGATGGAAGTTATATCATTAATTCACTTTCTGATTTATACAGTTATAATACTGATTTCTGATAAACTATAAAAGATGTGTCTAAACCTCTACTATATCTAAAACTAACTCAGAATCAATGATTAGTTAACAGTGTTTATAGATATCTGATACATAATTCTATTAAAATAATTAATGTTAGATGAAATATAGCTTATTTAAAAAAACTTTTTTTTGTTATGACATGATGAAAAAAATATTTACTGGGGACAAAATAATGCTAACAATAGAAATGCACATTGCATTTATGCGATTAAGAGTTAATTTATTATAACACTTTCGAAGTGTTGAAAAAATAAATTATAAATTAATACATGCAGCCCGATAAAGAAACGTAATACATTATACCGGATTACACTTGGGTTAGAGGCTTGTTGGAAAAAAAAGTTTTAGCGAGAAGTGAATCCTAAAACGCCTGGTAAGAAATAATTTATTTGAATTACAGTGACTGCTCCACGTAGCGTGCAGCAGGCCTGAGGGATTCTTCCAATGCTATAACCAAATACCGCGCCACTACAGCATTTAACTAATACTTTTAAAATAACTTAAATAACATAAGTTATTTAAGAGCGGTTTAACTATTCGAAAATATAATAAGCGGTAACCAGAAACATGATTAAATACGTCGAAAATAAAATAATATTTAAACATTTGTCAACTACTCATTTCAATCATCTTTTAAATTGGTTAAATAACTAATAATAATTACTATAAAAATACAAATCACTTTAGCAATAAACAACAAATCCTAGAGATGGTGAAATCGAATGTGAACAGTGGATCCTTAGTGAAAATATTAAAACGTCAGGTATGATACAAAATCACATTTTTAGATTCGTTTGATCATATTTGACGATAAAGGTACTGTATATAAATTTACGAAGAACGCAGTAATAATTAGAGGCACTGATGGGGTAAATTAAGAGGAAATTTATTAGAGAAAATTGGTTTCCGTTGTTTAAACTAACATTAATTTTTTTTATGTGGATACAAAATCATAAAAGAGTGTCATCAGGTTTTAAAAATATTTGTAAAATTTGGTAAATATAGTAAGTAAACATCTTACGATATCTTAGGATACTATGTTATAATAACAAGGTTCTGTAAGTAGGTAAATATTTTTAATTCAAAATCAGAACTTGTTGAATTTAACTTAACAATATTTTCGGTATCCTGAAAAAGTTCACTATATTAAACAGGTCCATTTAACACTGATTTAATACTAAATCTGGCTGTGATACTTTGAAACCTTATAAAAAAAAAAGATAGTTAAAAGACCCATCTATGAAGACAATAAAAAAATATTACTTAGCAGGGATAATTATAGATATTTATTCTTTAGCGATTTTAGACGAATATTTATAAATATAGTATACTGTACTTTTACAAAAGGTTGGTTTCATGATATTTAATCAAAAAACATGTTTCTTATTAAAAAAATTGATTGCACGCGAATATCAACATGAAGACTTCGAATTTTAAAATATAAAAATTAATTTCCGACTGACTTAGAATTTAAATACTGAGACGATAGCTTGATTGTCAGTGGTTTGGAAATTATGAGGAGTCAGAGTTATAATGTAAATGAAAATAAATAACAAATACATCAAATGAAATCCATTGGGGAAATGGGAAAAACCTGAAAAGTCACGTTAAGGCCTAGAAATAAGACTAAATTTGAAGTGGATTCCATTCTCTTTCAATTATAATTGGTTTCCCAAATCAACGGCTGTAGTTCATTACTGATGTATACAAGTCCTTAATGAGGGAGGAGGTGGTTATGGTCCCTATAATCGAAATGGAGTATCAGAATGTTTGGTTGAACTTGTACTTTGCAGAGAATAAATGATTTGTTGCTGATAACAAAAATTCTCTTTACAATCTTGGCAGCTCATTCAGTATAGACAAATTCTTAGACCGAAAACATTTCCTATTATCACCGTCCAATAGGCTGGATAAATGTTTCTTTATTGCGACTGGGAACATAAGAAAATAGCCGTAAGAATGTATTCTGTATATGAATCGCTAACTGCTGAAATGGGACTGTTATTCCAACTTGTGAGATTTTTGTTTTTTAAACTTTTAATTTTTGCAAGATATAGAAAGCATCGTTTACTGCAGAAAGGACACTTGTCCTCAAGATGGCTCAGTCTTGACAACGTCTTCAATATTTTGTTTCCTGTTGACAAGGAACAAGACTAGGACTAGATCCATTTTTTCGTCTTCTATAAAATTTAGCAAAGCGGACTCTGTGCCTTTTTGCAGTTAGCGATTCATATGCCATTACGATCACAGGAAGATTGGAGTATATTAAATAATAAAAATTGAAAATTGAATAAAGTTCGAAAAAAGACTTACGTTTTGGCCATCGACGGGCGCTCCGTAGTCGACGAGTATCCTGACCATGTCGATGTCCCTCTTCCTGGCGGCCAGGTGAAGAGCAGTGTCCCCGTTCTCGCTGGTCGCCCTCAGCTGCTCCAGGGTGGACTGGGACAGCAGTTCCCGGCACATGCTCTGGTTTCCTGCTTCCACAGCCAGCAGCAGAGGGATCTTCCCCTTCTGCAAATCCGTAACAACACCTGGTCCAATTTTTTCCTTCCATTTTCTCGACGTTGGGACTCCCGCTTGGAGTCTGTTCCGGAGTATGAAATCCGGCAGAGATTCGTCAGTGTTCATTCTACCATCGCTACATCGTTTCAATACCTACTGTCTTGTTCAATTTCCAAAAACATTCGAAACAGCGATTCTGCTAACCCTTATTTCTTTTACCGATGACAGATTTGAATCGTGTGATTTTGGATTCCCCAAGGACCTGCAATGGTCTTCAATCCCCTTGAATTTGAGGAACATAGTGAAATCAAGTCGACCAATTTTTAGAAATCACTAAATAATTCCACGACTATTCACACTAGTTTGGCTACAATCAATCCAGTGAACAATGTTGAAAAGTATAGATACACTTTTGAGTAATGGTAGAAAACTGCATATGTGGGAAGCCTTACATCATTGTAATTATTGAACATATAAGCCGATCTAAAAACAATAAGATTTACCGAAATCCGCTACATAAACAAGACAACGACTAGAGCCACTGCAGTGAAACGGAATGCAGTTTGATCATGACCTAAGAACCGGAGACCTGGATAGAGGAAGCGACAGCCGCGGGAAGGCACTAGGGACTCTGAGGACGAACTGCCAGGTGATGGGGGGGGGAGGGGGTGGTGTCGGTCGGGAACAGTTTGGCTACACATGCAACCCTTTAGCTCACTGTAATAGTCTCCATCAAATGGTTCTGCGACCTTCCCAACCGCCTTCCAATCATCTACAATTCCTTAACCCCCCACACACATAACTAGAAAATCAACCATTTACTTATATTGTACTCACTAATGACACAAATAGTGATGAAGATAATACAAATTTAACAACAGACAACAAATAGGATCATTAAATATGAAATGACCGTTTTTATTATTTTTAAAATTCAAAGTGAAACTAGTGGGTTTCTGTTGTTTACTCAGTTAATGTTTATTATGACGAGCTTCTATTAATTCTATATTTTTTGATATTTTATCTATATTTTCTGTCACTACAATTGGACGAATATTGTTTAGTATGCCATCAAAATTGTTGTATGGATCGGAGAGATGGACCATGACCAAGCTGATTGAGCACGATCTCCTACTCTTTGAAAGAAAAATCCTCAAAAGAATCTTCGGTGGAGTTTATCTAGATGAGAACTGGCGAAGGAGAAGAAACAACGAAGTCTACTCAATATACAACGAAGCAATTTTGTATACTCTTTACAAATTAGAAGACTGCTGTGGGCTGGTCATGTGGCTAGAATGGAAGATGAGGACATTCCTAAAAAGTTTTTAACAGAACCTCTGCACGAGAAGAAGGGGGAGACCGAAGCTGAGGGGGTCGGATGGTGTGGAGAGAAACGCGAGGCACATTCTGAGAGTCAGGAGTTAGAAGACGGCTGCAAAAAAACAGAGAAGACTGGAAAAAGCTGGTGGAGGAGGCCTGGACTCGTCACCGAGTTGTAGCAACATAGCAAAAAAATGCCATCAAATACGACTATGGATATAAGCGATTTTCGATTAATTATTTGTATGAGTTTTCACTTGGACACCCGGGAGTCAAAGGTGCAAGAAACATTACCACTTCGTTCGGGGAGGACTGTTGAAACTAACCGACAATTTTCCGTTGATTTGAGAATTTTTCAGCTGTTGATACAGATTAATTCACTAATAATTTATTTCTGCCACCTACCCAGAGGGGAACCATCACATCCACTTCGCACTGCATGGATATTTACATAATGCAACAAAAAACAACCTGCATTGGTTAATTAAAAGGTATCTCTTAAACGGCCTCATATTTCACGACAGACAGCGAAGAAAATAAATGAGCTGGTACGAAGTCCTCCCACACCAGTTTTATTTGGGGGACTTATCACAAACACATTTCCATCTGTTCAGACATTTTAACTTCCTTACGGATAAAATTCTTGTAAATGATTCTCAATTCTAAAACCCATTTTCATCACAAAACCCTGAATTTTACAGTTCTGGAATTGAAAATTTTATAACACAAAGGGAAAATATATACAAAACGAGGGTAAATATTTTGAATAAAAATGTTGTGATTTCATAAAGTTGTTTTACTAAATAACTTTTCCTTTTAACCCGGGCATTTCATATAAAGCACTGTGTATTGGTCAGGTGCAACTCTTGCGAACCAATGCACAATGCGTTTCACACATATCAAATCAAATTCGCACAATAATGGCTAATGTATCTACCTTGGTTTATAGTAAATTCATATAATGTTATTAATATTAAAAGCTAATTTTGATGTATTTAAATAATATAACACATTGGAGTGTAATAATAAAATAATGTAATTAATTGATATAGTTTACCCCATCCTTGCTGGTCCTAATGTCCCTGCCTGCGCTTGCTAGTAGAGCCCTCAGGATGCTGGTGGCTGTGCCTGTCTGCCTACTAGCGACCAGGTGCACTGCCGTCTGTTGTTTCGGCTGTATTAACCAGAAAATTATGTGTAAAAAGTAACCATTAATAATAGTGTTTAACATTAACTATTTCGTATGAAGTTTTAATTCAAACTTACTTATTTTTCGACTAAAACAATCAGATCTCAATTAATATTATTCATTCATTAATCCACAGCACTACAATCCATCTCTAGATCTTGGCTGTCTCAAGGATCTTCTTTTATTCTTCTCTATCTTGAGCGACTGCTCACCAATTCCTTTTGCCTACTGTTCTGGCATTGCCACTCGAGATGGCTAGATTGTGTATCTATCCATCTCAGTTTCTGTCTCCTCCGACCATCCTTTTTCCGACTGGTTCGACTCCAGATACTTTTTTGAGGATTGCATTCTCATAAGTGCGACGTCGATTGCCTATCTTAGCCTGGCCAGTCTAATTTCCAATTAATATTAATATATTTTTCTTGAGGAGAAGGTTTAAATTTATTTTTTATGACTGATTCACACGCATAAATCTTAACTGAAACTGGCAACATTTTTCAACAATATTCAAGCCGGGTATAACACCAAATACAGAGATGAGCATGGATACTCGGTGTTCAGACCGGAGCTATGTCGTAGATTTTGTAATGTTTTTTTTGTTCTGAAGCAAATGTTTTCAATTTCCTCAGAAGTATTATATTTTATTATATTAATTAATTCGTCGTTTCCTCAAAACTTTATAACATATAGTAACATAATAACAGCTTTCACTAACAATGAAATTAATTAATAATTACATTTAACAATTTCGAGAACCGATTTTCACATTACAAATAATTTAACACAGTTACTTATAAAACAATTGGTACTAGTATTAGGGTACTATTAATTTTATTTTAAATTCAGCATTTTTTTTCTTATTTTGCCAGAGTGGTGCATTTGTTTTTTCTCGATCCCCGTGGATTCGCGACTGCAATAAGCAGTTATCAAATATAAATTGGGTTCAATAAACTCCCGCCTATTACAACAATAAAGATAGACGCAGGTCGTGAAACAATTGATTCAAAATTATTCGATCTAGTCATAGTTGTTTACCAAATGGATTCATTGACCGATCTCATTAGAATAGAAATACTGACTCACCCAACATTCCCCAGTGTTATACGCTTAAGAAGGGGACAGACCACGCGTCCCCGAAACGTCAAAATAAAATAAAAAGTAATTAAAAACAATAAATTTTTTATGTCCTTCAGGGAGGATTTTGAAGAAATCCTTTATTATGTAAGTATAGTTATGAATTAATTATTATTATGATAATTATGAATTATTATTAAAATTATGATAACGAATTACGTAATTATTTTGTTTGAGCTTTTTTACACCCGACCGGTTTAAAAAAAATAAATAAATAAATTAATAATGAGAAAGGAAAAAAAAAACTTGATTCGGTTTTCAACAGAAAAAGTGGCTCCATAAAGTTGAATCCTTGGTGTTTTTAATATTGAATTTATAATTACTCACCATAGAAAAAACTGTTAAGAGTGCATTGTAAATTTAAGTAAGCTATTATATTCCTTTCTCGCTTTATTCAAAATTAAATGGTAAGGCATTTCTTACAAGAAATATATCAATAAATAATTAATACATACTACTTATTTTCATTGAATTAAAGTATTGGAAAAGGATTTAGAAGATGACTTAAGCATAAATAACAAGACCTAATAAAAAAATATTCCATCTCACTCTCATATTTTGTAATTCAATATCATTTTTCCAAAGTGTATCATGTTTATAAATATCATGTTGGTTTTACTGTTGTATTTAATACTGTTCAATAAAATAAATTTTACTTTTTCACAAAAAAAAATAATTAGTTAAAATTATAACCAGAAAAGGATTTTTTTTAATACTAACTCCTCCTGGTGCGTAAACATCGACCCCTTTCTTCGTCAGGAGCAGTTTCACTACGTCTTCTCTCGAGTGCATAGCAGCCAAATGGAGTGCATTGTAGTTGTCCTGGAAACAAATAAATGGTTTATCAATATTCAGTCAAGGTACGTATATATCTTGTTCATTAGCTCACCAAAAACATTGGTAGGAAGTAAGAATTAGAAAAAAAAAAAATAATGCTATGCTTTTTTTTCCGTATTGGCCTACTAAGGGCCACGTCATTTCAACTGTCTTTTCTTTTTGACATTTGCCCAGTACTTCTTCATTCGTCGCCGGTGGTGCTCCTTTCTTCTGTCTATCTCTTTCCCGTCTTCAACTTTGGCTTTTTTCGAAAACCCAAGCCAGTATCTAGTTTCATCCTGAGACGGTTGCTTTCCAAGACATCCTCGCAGGTAATCCACATCTCCTGTCAATCTCTTTCCACCCCTTCGAACCAGACACGATACTATGCTTGTTTTACAAATATTTATTTTTAGTTTATTCTTTATTTTTTTACGAACCGCCCAACAAAGGGACACGCAGATCATGTTACCATAATGACCTCGAAGTCCCGTTTGTTGCAGTTTTGGCCCGAACCCGATATCAATCTTTTCATTAAAAAACTTTATTCCCACTCAAACCCACTAGTTTCAAACCAAGCTACTTCTTCAATTTCTGATAATCCTCCGAGGCGTCTGAAGAGAAGATGACCTCGTGACCTAATTTGAATTTGTTATTTGATTACTACCACTGGGTAGTTTCTCTACTTGTTTTTATCTATACTGTTATGTGTCATAGCTGCCATTTACTTGTATTAGACCAGTGCTGAACCCTTTGAAAATGGTAAAAAGTTAAAAAAAATTATAGTAGGATGAAACCCATTGGAAATGAAAGAGAATATAACTAAAATGAAAAGAAAAATAATTTACGGGCGATCTGAGGTCGGGAAGTGGAAGGAGGGGGGGGGGGTTTAAAGGTAAAAAACGGTTTATCTCGATTTCCGGCAAAACTAAAAGTCCTATGGAAAAAAATAAAATCGCAAAGTTGTAGGTAATTAAAAGATCTACAACTTTTGTATTTTCACTTTTTTCACATAACCTCAAAATTTATGTGAAAAATTCAAATAATCAAGTTTTGTTTTTTTATTTTTATCTTTTACAAAAAAAAAAATGTTTTTTCACGAAATTTGGTGAAAACTTACCTTATTATTTCCCAAACACACTGTAATTTTTTTGATTTAAAATATTCATTTTTTCACCTCATTTCGACTAAAATCGAAAAAGCACCACAACTTTCAATCGAAAATTCTCACGTCAAAATATCTGCTTTTTAAAAAAAGTCGGTGGGATTTTTATTTGTTGAAATCTCTCCTTTCTGACGGTGTAAAAAAATTGTGTACAATTTTGAGCTATTTATTAAAATTTACACTTTAATTACTCCATTAAAGAAAAACGTAAGATTCCATGTTACATCGATAAACCAAAAAAATTCAAATCGAAATATACTACTATAATTAACAACCAAATAAGTTAATATTTAATGAGAGATCAACAATATTCTGAGAAAGTTGTAGAATCTTTTTTAAATTATATCTTTAGATTATATGGAATTGTGCCAAAATTTACAGAGCAGGAATTAATTCATGAAATATTGCTCAAAACTAGGATGTAACAGTTTAAAATGTGCCTGCCGAAAATATGGTTTAAAATGCACAAATTTATGGTCAAATTGTCATGGTTCTGAAAAATGTTCCAATGTGGAAGAAAAAACATACGAGGAAGTTAATGATTCAGATGAAATTGTCGATGAAGAACCAATGCAGACTGGAAATAATCTGGAAAAAAGCTAATGGAGAAGTGATTAGAATTCAAGATAAGGTATTTATAAATAACAAGATTAATGTATTTAAAAATATTATATCATGAATAACGTAATCAGTGTAAAGTATTTAAATTCAATAGTACCTTTTACATGTATATTTATATATTATGAGATTTTCTATGACATAAATGTAATTAGAATTTAAGAAATCAACTTTTTTACTGAAAAAAATTGCAGTAGTCACATTTTTAGATGAAATCCCCTTCAAAACCTATCTCTAATATTTAGAACAACTTTTTCCGCATGTTTTTTGCAATCTTTATGCTTTATGGATTGGTAATTTTTTTGTTTATCAATGTAACATGGAATCTTACGTTTTTCGAGTAATTGTAGTGTAAATATTAATAAATAGCTCAAAATTGTTCGTAATGCTAAAAACAAAAATACGGATTCGAGTTTTTTCGTTTCTTTGCATTTTCTGAGAACATTTACCATAGGGATGTATTATTTTTAACACCATCAGAAAGAAGAGATTTCAATGAACAAAAAGCCTACCGACTTTTTTTAAAAAGCAGATATTTTGACGTGAGAATTTTCGATTGAAAATTACGGTGCTTTTTCGATATTAAGTCAAAATAAGGTGAAAAAATAAATATTTAATGTAAAAATAAATTAAAGTGTGTTTAGGAAATAATACGGTAAGTTTTCACCAAATTGCGTCAAAAAAACATTTTTTTGTAAAAGATAAAAATAAAAAAACAAAAAAATGGTTATTTGAATTTGTCACATAAATTTTGAGGTTATGTGAAAAAAGTGTAAATACAAAATTTGTAAATCTTTTAATTACCTACAACTTTGCGATTTTATTTTTTCCATAGGACTTGTAGTTTTGCCGGCATTTCCCAACCTCAGATCGCCCGTCAATTATTTTTCCTTTCATTTTAGTTATTTTCTCTTTCGTTTCCAATGGGTTCCATCCTACTACTATAATTTTTTTTGGTTTAAAAAATTATCCACCCTGGTCTATATTGTTATAATACAGTTGTAAATGTCAATGAATAAATTAATTTAAAAAAATTGTATATTATATTTTATAACCATAGTTATGACAGATATATTCCTTTTTGAGTGAATTAGTTCATATTCATTAACATTAAGGATACAATATAAAATCAGCATTAAATATCAATAGCGGAGTGATACCGAACCACCAATTTGGCTTTCGTTCTTATCGCTCCACTGTACAACAGTGCCATCGTATCGTGGATGCAATATCTATCGCTTTTGAGAAAAAATAATATTGGTCTGCGATTTTCCTTGACATAGAAAAAGCTTTTGATAGTGTCTGGCCCAAGGGTCTTCTCTGGAAAATAAAACCTCACTTACCTCCTACATACTTTTTAATTCTTCAATCTTATTCCAAGACAGATTCTTTTGTACTTCCGTTGACTCTTAGATATACCCCTTCTTTCCTCAATACAGGGGTGTACCGCAAGGCAGTGTTTCAAGCCCCATTCTCTATTCTGTTTACACCTCTGATATCCCGGAGCACCCTTGCACCAACATCTATACCTTCGCTGACGATACAGCCATTATTTCTTCTCACAGAGACTCAAACCTAGTCCTATAAATGCCAAATCAGAATAAACACCTCAAAATCGAGCCATGTAACCTACTCTCTTCGCAAAGCTTCGTGTCCAGCAGTCAGAATTGACAACGACGAAGTACCTTCCAAAAATTATGTACGTTATCTCGGACTATACTTGGACAAAAGACATGGAACGTACATACAAAATTAAAAAGACAAGAACTGACTAGACGGTACAAACAACTATCACATCTTCTGGACTACAGATCTTCACTTGACTTACGGAACAAATGACTTATCTATAATTGTATACTAGAACCTATTTAAACATATGGAGCAGAACTTTGGCGTTCAGCAAAAAAAGTCCACATACACAAGATACAAACATCACAGTCCAAAATTATCAGAAAAATTGTTAATGCACAATGGTATATTTCGAATCACACTATACACAACGACATGAACATTCCCACTATAAAATCATATATTCATAACAAATACATGACATTCCACTCATCGACACAATATCAGCCAAACCCACTCGTTCTTCCGCTTTCCTACTCCCGGTTACCTGGACGTGATTGGCCTAGAGACCTTCTCAACGATTGATATTTTTATTTCATCATCATATAGATGATCATGAAGAAAATCAAAGAGAAAAACACTCGGATCAAATTTGCTGAATGCGCAATTGCGCAGGTGCAAATCAATATTAAATAATAAATAAATAAATAACAATAAATTATATATAACAGAATAAATTTACCACGTGACCGACTATTCAATTACCAACTAAAAGCATTCAAATGATTTAATTATGAAAACCATATTTGATGGTTTTGCATAGTATTATAAACATGTATGTAAATCGAACCCATTAAATACATTGAGGTGTAAACAACAAAAAAAGCAAGACAAGAAAAGTTTAATAAATTAACTTCAATTTTTCTATTTAAATTTTAAATTTTTATCCGTCATCACTTCAAAAAAATATTATTGTTATTCTATCAAGTAATATTTCCGGCTTAGTACAGAATGTATTAAAATAATTTCTCGTAAATATAAATTCACTTTTTTTAAAGGTTGTATGCATACTTAACTTTTTATATAGTATGGAAATCTACTTTTCCAATATATGTATATAAAATTTTCTAAAACGAAGTAAATTTAATTAAGTTTTGGTATGTATGAACGTGTACGAACAAGTCACAAGGTTTGGTCCTCATTACATGGTGGGGACTGAATCGTTTCCAAGCCAACGGTTGTGCAATGGCGCTGATTAGTGGGTGGTATGATTAGCAAGTGGTGTGCTGCTCCTGGCCATTTAACTAAAGGTTGATAGGCAAAGTAATGTGCACCATTCAATCACAGATTGCCAATGGCAAGCCCATAGCTAGAAATCGCTATGGAGTGTGCCCAGTCCGTATTGAATGGTTGCATATCGTAACTCCAAGAAAGAATTCAGGTCTAGAGTTTGATTGTATGGGCTTACTGATATGAAATAGGAATACTAGTGTTGGATATAAGAAGGGATTTGGAACTGTGACAATGGTCTGACTTTAGCAGCATTTAATCTTTATTTCTTTAGATTTTCCCGAGTTCTGATTAGGTCTAGTTCTTCTTGTATCCTAGCGAATGCTACAAAAATCTCAGAAAGATAATAGGATAAGTATATTTGGAAGTTGTCAGCAACTTAATAGGTGTGAGTGGATAAAGGTAGATTAGGAACGGTCACTGCCAAGGTAAGTCAAGAGAGGAAAACTCAAACCACAGGTGGGAGCTTGAAAATAATACTCCAGGCATAGGGCCACCTGCGGTCCCCAAGATCACGGGTTCGCAGTCCGGCAGGTGGCATTAGAATTTTTAAAATGGAGTAAAAGTCCTTAGTTATGTTGTCCTTTGGAAGGAATGTAAAATGGAGGTCCCGAGCCTGTTCGATTATAGCTATCCATTAAAGATCCATATCTTTATTATACCCGGATAGGCAAAATGTAGGACTACCACTGGAGCACCGTCTATCAACGTTAGATAATTTAGATATGAATTTAGACGGCGGTATGGATTGGGATCACCTTGCCGTACTTCTTAATGGGTGGAGTAGCTTAGTGTGTAATCTACAGAATCTCCTGGGCCACCTCCAGCCTCTAAAAATTGGAAACCTTTAATTGGGGTAAATCTGGCGGTTGAGCGTGATCTCGGACCAATCACTTCCAACCCCAACCGTTGTCATAGAAACAGTGCATTCCCTATCATGTACTGAGCCCAATAAGTTGTAGTAGCCCGTGTATCTATTTTACCAAACTTCATTCACAGGAAAATTAAACAGGATGAAATCCGAATCAGTTTCCATTTAATCTCAATTCATTAATAAATTCCTACATTTTTCTTTTTCTGTTAAATCTACCGCTGTAGTGGCTGGTAACCCATCATCAATATCACCTTCAGATGAGTTTAGAGGCATCTCTCAGATAAGAAAATACCCTACCCCTTTTTTTCATATAGACTATATAGATCTAGCGTGTTCAAATTTTGAATGAACATATGATCGAAGTTATAGTGAAACAGGTTAGTTTTATGTGTCACTAAATTAGCTTCAATTAATGTTTAATACTTAATATTTCTTTAAAAAAAAGTGTTGTATTCTGATCGTACAGATTAGATTTAAGACTAAGGTGATAAAAGTGCGGGTTTAATCGCCAGCCATGTGCGAAGCGTCTACTTCTTCGCAGGCGGTAAGTGAAATGGAATCGGACAACATTAATTTAAGTTCAAATAATAACAATACTGGTTCCTGGGAGCTTGTTACTGGTCGAAAACGACCTTTACCAATTGAATCGGACCTTACAAGACAGAAACGACAAACGCCAATACCAACACACAATAAATTTCAAGCCCTAACCTCAACACCGGACGAACCATCAGAAAATAGCACAAAACCAGTCCTAAATCAGAAACCGCCCCCAATTTATATTAATGGTGTAGAAAATTTCTCTGCACTAGTTACATTCCTCGAAGAAAAAGCCGGACCAAATACTTTTACAGTGAAATCTACACTGAAAGGTGTAACTGTGTATCCAGATACACCTGAAACGTATCGAAAATTAAATGCAAGTCTTAGAAGAGAGGGGGCGGATTTTCATACTTTCCAGCTCCCACAGGACAGATGCCCGAGGATAGTAATTAGGGCCTTCATCACACTACACCGATTTGCATCATCAAGGAGGCACTGAAACAGAAAGGTTACGAAGCTTCAAACGTAACCAACGTTATATCCAGATTCAAAACACCTCTCCCAATGTTCTTTGTGGACATTACCAAAGAAACATTCACAGAGAATGTTTATGAAATAAAATCGATTTATTATACAAAAATAAATATCGAGGAACCGCGAAAAAAAAAAGACATCCCGCAATGTCTAAGGTGTCAGCAGTATGGTCACACCAGAGGTTACTGTAACCACCCACCAAGGTGTGTAAGGTGTGGCGGGCATCATGATAGCAGCTCATGTACAAAAACTAGAGAAACCCCTGCTACCTGTGCCAATTGTGGCGGCCAACACCCTGCCAACTATAAAGGTTGCCAAACATTGAAGAACCTCAGGGTTCAGCGTAGCTCAAGGAATTACCACCACCGACCTACACCACCTCAACAAATTCAGTTACCACCGGACCCACAGGAATTCCCAGCTCTACGACAACCTTCACAGCACCATCGTCTAGGACAACCGCAGAACGACGTCGGATATCAGCAGATACCAAGGAGTCAACCTGCAACGAAGTCGACACCACAACAACATCATGTTCCAACAGGTATGATGAATAACAGTACTCAGCCGGTACCCCCCATTGATAATGCTCCTCCTCAACTTTTTCAAATTTTAAATGGCCTAAATAACCTTATCCACCCTCTTTTTATTCTCCTCCAACAACTAACTCAAGTCACACAAGCCTGGAGCAACAGCCATGCCCCCTAATTTTGCAACAGCTGGCTCCTTGTCAATTCTCCTATGGAACGCTAACGGACTGATGCAACACCGGACGGAACTTGATTTATATTTACATGAAAAAAGGACAGACATAGCACTTATCACTGAAACACATCTTACACCACGATCTAAAATATTTATCCCAGACTATACTATTTACAGGACTGATCACCCAGACAAAACGGCACACGGTGGCACCGCCATTATCATCAAATCGTCATTAAAACACAATCCTATTCACTTACCCATCACACCACACTTACAGTCTACTGGCATCACATTACATACAAAACATAAAAACATAACGGTTGCTGCTGTGTATTGCCCCCCTAGGTACAAGCTTACATCTTCGATGTTTTCTGAGTTTTTTAAACGTTTAGGTCGATCTTTTATCGCAGGTGGTGATTTCAACGCGAAACACCAATGCTGGGGTTCAAGATTGTGTACCCCAAGAGGTAGGAACTTGTGGTATGCTCTTCATGAACTTGCATTAGATACTTCAACTCTTAATTCTCCCACTTACTGGCCTACTTCTAGACGTAAAACCCCGGACTTACTGGACTTTTTTATTACCAAAGGACTTAGAACAGTATACAAGACTGTAAATACGAGTTCTGACCTCTGCTCTGATCATTCTCTAGTCCAGATGACCCTATGCGAAGAACCTTCTGAGGCACAAAAAAGGCCTGCGCTCACACAGGGTTTAACTGATTGGGGATTATATAGATCTTACCTTAACTCTGACCTCACAATCCCTGTTTCAATAAAAAACGAGACAGAACTAGAGGAGGCAGTGGAGAAGTTCACTAGAAGTATTCAAGAAGCAGCGTGGTCATCATCAAAACCTAGGTGCAGGAAATCAGATAACTTACCAAGCTACCCACAGTATATTAGAGATCTGATCAGAGCCAAGAGAAGAGCTCGTAAAAATTGGCAAACCAACAGACAACCTTCAGATAGACGGACATTTAATAAACTAAATAATGAACTGAAACGCCAAATTAGCAAATTTAACAGGTCAAACTACGACAACTACATTAAATCCCTTTCGACTGACGATGGAAGTTTATGGAAGCATACCAAAAGACTCTTAAAACATCGTGAGATGTCAGCACCTCTTAGAAAAGAAGATGGCTCTTGGGTTGTGTCGGACGAGGAAAAATCCGAGCTCTTTGCCGACCATCTTTCTTCCGTATTTACCCCACATACTGACTTTATAAACACAGAACACGAAAACTTGGTAAATAACACACTTGACATTCCATTACAACTAACACTGCCACCGCCCTCATTCACTCCCACAGAAGTAGCAGAAATAATTAGACACTTACCAAAAAGAAAAGCCCCCGGCTATGACTTAATAAATGCTGAGGTGCTCCAGCAAATGCCTAGGAAAGCTCTAGTGTTTTTAACGACAATCTACAACTCAATACTTAGAACTACAAAATTCCCTATACAGTGGAAATACTCTTTTGTAACCATGATTAAAAAACAAGATAAAGAGATTAGCAGCCCTTCCTCGTACAGACCTATTAGTTTACTCTCCATTTGTTCAAAAATTTTTGAAAAATTACTTTATCCCCGATTATTAAAGTTACTGACAGACAAAAATATAATCCCTCACCATCAATTCGGTTTTCGGAAATCACACTCAACAACTCAACAATTACACAGAGTAACTGACTACATATCGACAGCACTAGAGCAGAAGTTATATGCAACTGGAGTGTTTCTGGATGTCGCCCAAGCATTCGACAAGGTCTGGCACCAGGGGCTTCTCTTTAAACTCAAGACTGTATTACCACACACTTATTATCTGATTCTTCACTCATTCCTTGCAGACAGATTTTTCTCAGTCCGGCAGGGCTCAGAGCTATCTTCAATAAGACCGATCTTAGCCGGCGTGCCTCAGGGATCAATACTTGCACCGCTGTTGTACATAACATATACACACGATATTCCACTAAGTACTGACATACTGACAGCAACCTACGCTGACGACACTGCCATAATCACCAAACATCAAGACGCGACGCAAGCCTCACTAAACCTACAACATAACTTACAAAAGTTGAGTGAGTGGTGCCAACTATGGAAAATTAGACTGAACCATGAAAAGTCACAGCACATCACTTTTACTCTTCGACGTGAAACATGCCCTCCCATTTACCTTAAAAACTCACCCATCGCGCAGACAGACAAAGTACAATACCTTGGACTAACGTTTGATAGGAGAATGACATGGGGTCCTCACGTTAAGATGAAACGCCAATCACTGAACCATAAGCTCAATTTAATGTACTCACTATTCAGGAAAACCTCCAAATTAGACATAAGACAGAAACTAAACACGTACACTTACCTACTAAAACCAGTTTGGACATATGCATTACAAATTTACGGGATCGCTAAACAGACTCACAGAAAACGACTGCAGACTTTTCAATCAAAAGTACTAAGACTTATCACCAAAGCACCATGGTACGTCAATAACAAAACTCTGCATACTGACTTAAAAATACCAACGGTTGACGAACACATACGAACATACTACAAACGCTTTCAAGAAAAACTACACGGACATCCAAACCCATTAATAGAACGAATGGCCTCTACTCTCATGCCTGACAACACTAAGAGGAGGTTAAAAAGAACGTGGATGAGGGATTTGTTATAAAGGAAATTGAATCAAGCCAAGGGAGAGGTACCGCTGGGTACTGTTCTTCTTCATGCCTTTCAAGTCATTGTATCATGTTTATTTTTTTTGTTTTGTTTTTTAGTGTCAGACTATCTGCTGATTGTCACTGTTTTGTATTTGACAGGTGTAGATAAAAATATAAAGAGAAAAAAAAAAAAAAAAATTTTGAATGATGTTAAGGCTTTTAATGGGTGCACAATGATTCATATATTATCCCTTGTCAAAGGTGTCCATGCCCTATGTGTCTGTAAGACTTCTGTTGAATAATACATGAATAAATAAATATATAATGAGCTAATTAAGCTTAATAAGTTATTTCCCGAGCTAGGTGACACTTTTTTTTACATCTCTTATTGTGGTTTCTCACCTTAAGGTTATTGCAGGTCATAAAACGAGGAACAATACCATTAGGCAAACGTTTAATTAAAACAATAAACTTTGGTATTGTACTCGAATGACAGAAGAGATTTGGTTTTGCTCAGCTGAGCCGGGACGGAAACCTCAGCTTATGGTAAATCAATGCCGTGTAAAAATGAAGGAAGGAAGAGCCATGCCGAAGATGGCGGACAGCGCTGGTGGCTAGATCAATGTGCACGCAACGGCCCTTCCTGTCCTACATCTGCTACACCCATCATCTCTCTTCCCCTCCCTTCGATAAAGAACATGTTTAGTGCTCTCTTCTTTCTTCTATTCGTTATCGATACTCACGATAATAAGACATGGGTAATAATCATGCTAGAGACCATTTTACATAAGTACTTAGGATGCAACATTAAATCGTTTGTCATGTTATCAAAACAATCATATATTTAAAGTACACTGTCAGTGGGAGAAATACGGACATCTGAAATTAAGACCTTATAATTGTGACGTTTGACTGTTTCCTACATTGATAACCATTCCAAATGCGATTCGCAGTGTTGGATTGGGGTATTTGGCAACAGTTCATCTGAGAAGATAAAGGTATTAGAAATAATACAGAAGACGATATCTTACATAGAATTATAGACTGGCAGACTTTTATTTAATCTGTTAGCGACTGGAGATCGATTCAGGATCTAGAACCCTCCTGGGGCTCACCCATCCTCTGTAAAGTGGGTACACTAAATTAGGGGAGAATCTTTATCAATGATAAATCCGCCCCCTGCACAACCGTTCTCCATGAAACAGGCCTAAACCCAGGCCCTTCATGGGTTGTAGCAATACAGGTTTTTGTAAAACGAATGATTGTTATTCAGTAGCCTTCTGGTAGAGATATTGAAGGGGGGGGGGGTAGAGTATCATTCGTTTCCGGTCAATAGTTAAGGCCTCCATTTACTTATTATCTAAAACAAAAAAGAAATATCAACAGCTTTTTACACTCTATTTTACCAATAAAAAGCAGAACAACAGAAATATCGCCCTTTAGTGGAGCCACAATGTTCAGAACAAAGTAAATGAAATTCATAAAGACATCAACTACATTAAACTATGTATGTATCACAGCAACAAGTTATGAGAAGATAAGATTGTTATCTGGATTGACTGCTATTATCACCAGGCTAAGCAGCATTAATCTGGAATAAGTTTACTGTCGTAATGGAAATTCATTGTAGGCTTAAAAAAATTTGAGGTATGTTACATATAGCTATTACAATACATTATACAAGGCTATAGTAAAATTTTGACTAATAATAAAAAAACAAGGTTTTCTAGGATAATCATATTTAGAACACAGATAGAGTTACGAAAGCATGTTTGGATGGACTAGACTATATTTTTGCTAAGAATTGTTTTGATTACTGACATTTCCATCTATCACTCCCTTTTTACTTGATTCTGGATTCATTCTTTACTATTTCCCATAACAACATGTTTGATCTAGCAGTCAGAAGTAACCAGTTTCTAGTTCGCTTATTTGAAGTTTAATCAAAATGAATGACGATGTATACTGATGGATATCAAAAATTATTTATTGACTTTGACGTGTCCTTCTTTGGTTCCTCGAGTTCAGATTTGATTGAGAAAACAATAATTAATTTACCTGAAGATGACATTGTTTTTAATTAATCCAACTATCATCGTTAGTAGGCCATATATCAGGAGAATCTCGCAAGCTTTGATGTCATTTTTTTCCTAGTTAACATATTGTTATTCAAGATATCCGTAGAAGATCTCAACATATAACTGAACATAATTTCTGATGTGGTGGTTTCACCCTAGCGATTTTGCAAGTTTCCCATATGTAGATGTTTATGATATAATATACAATACTAGTAATTTCTCCAAATTACTAGTATTTACAATAAACCGCTTAACAATGGAATTTGTCATTGCTTACAAACTTAAAAATTAAAATTAAAAACGATTTTTTATAAAAGCCTACAATTAAATACAGACTATGAGATATATTCGGTGATGGCTGATGGTTTCATTAGCAACTTGATTATTTGTGTAACCCTCAAAACAAAGGGTTATCGATCAATCACTGCTGTATCCCTGGGGCATCCTTCGCCAGGAAGGAAATAGTCCTGATTTTCTCTTAGAAGTGTATATTATGCAGTCTTTATTATATTAATAAGTCCTTATTATTACATAACAATTGATACGTTATGGTTGCACAAACTAAGCATCAAATATCTACAAATGTTATATACACACTGTGTTTTTCAGCTTTTTAGGCGAAAGAATTATCATAGTTCATGATATACAACTCATTCAGGGTTCAGTACATGGTAGAGAACGTACGGTTTCTAGGACAACGGTTATGTAGGGAGGTTATTTGTACGAGATCACGCTCAAAACATTATTTAGGTTTTCGCCCTAATAAAGGTACCAACTTTATAAAGGCTGAATGATCACCAGGAGGGAGGTCAGATACAACCGCGTTCAACCATGACTGTTAACAGATTAAATAATTTATACGCCACAGCCGGATTGGAGCCAAATCCGCCGAGCCCCCTCACCTTAGTTTATACGGTAATATTTTACTTTCCTAAGGTACACTGCTAAAATGAATCAAGATGTCCTCAAAATGGAACCTCAATGGCTATTCCCAAACCATTTTACTGAGTAATTCGTTTAAGCGAAAACGTTGATACATAGGATATTAAGAAATATTAGGAACTTACGATTTTCCGGCATTATGCCTTGTAATAACATTAAATTTCCTGTTAGTATTTGTCAAATTAAACTGCAATCAACTACTCTATATAGATCAGTCTCTATTTTTTACATACAAATATACAACTCATCCGCAATTTCCCATACAATGTGCCATCTCCCAAATTTCGCAAGTTATTCGGAGGGAAGTAACTTCTGTATAAAGTGGAACCCACAATTTATTAGATTAACAAACAATGGGTCTATTAACACGCAGATTATTCGCAAAAGAAATTCTAGTGAAAGGAGGTCCAAATAATGACCGAACGATTTCTAATTATAACACTCAGTTCAACGAAATTGCACAACAGCAGCAACTCATTCGTGTTTGAAGGTGAAGTAATGAACTTGAAACCAAAAGATCTTTATCTGTGCGAATCAGATGAAATTATGGCTGGTCTTAGGTACACGCCATTGGGCAGTTAGTGATGGCCACATCCTCATCATTGGTCGTTCCAGATGTAATGTCGTTCTGTGAAATAGATTATCTTTAAGTTCTGTTCCCATAAGATTTGGTGTGAGGGGGACAAAGCAGCTTCTATCAAGTGAAGTTACTGATGACCCAAAAGCATACAATGTCTTCACTAACAAAAATGTTTGTTATTTAGTAGAGTGTGAAAAAACGAGCGATATAGTTCAGCACCTGATACTGTTAGGTACCTCCAGATCAGACAAAAAATGCTGATGTTGGCAAGGAGAACAAAATAACTTCAAGAGATCGGCAATGGGAAGATCTACTGAGCTTTTCGACTAATTATAAACGAAAGCAGGATTCAAACCTGGCTGCAGCAAATCTGTTAATAGGACGAATGGACCCTGAAGTATCTGGACACTCTTTCACCCAGCCTCTATAAAGTGGGTATCCTTAATTGCTGGGAAAACCTTGTTGAGCCTGACCTCGGACAAATCACCTCCCACCACAATCATTGTCTTAAAAAAAGTATGGGATCTGTCTGGTACTGAACCATCTTAGGTAAAGATAGAGCCTGTATTGGTACAGGGTATATACGGAAGGGTTAAAGGTAAAACCCAATTTGACTTCAAGGATTTAGAAAGAGGATGATAAGAATGTAATGCGATCAAGAGAAATATATTTGAAAATCTAAGATTAAACCGAAAAGTGCCTTACTTTCATCTGAATCGTGTACGATTATTATTGACATTGATTTAAAATTAATTCGGAGTGAAACAGTACAGGAAAAGGAGATCGTCTGAGGACATCCGGTGTATAAAATAATAAACGAACAGTGCCTTGATGCAGGCTAATTATTTGATTAAATAGCCGATAATAAAAGTACGTTACTATCCTTTGGAAACATTCACTCAAAACTATGGAAGCTGGAGCAGATTACAACATCAAGTGACGTGCCCAATACGTTTAGATTGTAGTGAGCTGTTATTAATCCTCCATTTTTTAATAATATTTACTTTAACTATAACTGAACGAGCATTGTTTAGTATGCCATCAAATATGACCATGGAAACATACAATTTTCCTGTTAATTTTTTAAACTTGGACACTCGAGAGCCCAAGCTGCAAGAAACTTCACAGCGTTCGGGGTGAAACCATCACATCCACATCGTACAAAATAGTTACATTATACAACAAAAAATTATCAAAAAACAATCAGCAATGGTTAATCGGATATATAACAAGAGACCTATACTCAACTCATGTTTCATGACAGACCGTGAATGAGCTAAATAAGATGTGTTACGAAGACTTCCCATACCAACCAGCAAATTAATCTCTAACAGATTTCCATCTGATCAGAAATTTGGACAACTTCCATAATGATTCTCTAGTCAAAAACGCATTTTACGACTTTTTTTCTCACAAAACCTTGATTTTTTCAGATGTGGGATTGAAAATTTGATTAACTGTTAGGTAAAACATACCCTCATAAGAAAATGAGGGTAAATATATAAATATAAATGTTTTAATTTCATAAAATTGTTTTAATAAATAACCATTTCTTTGAAAATGGATATTTCATATAAAACTACCCAATAAAAGTGTATTCATAAAATAAGTGACCCCAAAAACTATAGATGAAAAGTAAATCACTGTCCCTTTCTAAGTTGATGAGGAAGAGGAAGATAGGGTTCCGTGAGGAGGAAGAAGGAATCTAATTCCCTCCAGGTTAGCTTAACTTGCAGTTATTTACTTTTTGCATCACGAATGGCGAAGAGGCTACCATGCAATATCCGGGCGGTGCCGTTATCCGGGGGAGTTAGGGGCCCATTAACAGATTGAAATTCCGGGCTAAGGTAGAATAGTAAGATGGCAGGACATCAATTTCAATTTTCCTTTTGGATCAATTGGCAATATCTTTAGTATCGCTTTATAATAATTTTAATCTAGATCCATTTTATCTTCTTTTTTTAAGTATTTATCTTATATTCTGATCAGTGTATCTCCAACTCTGGTTCACTTATTCTTTACGAAAATAACACGATTCAGCTTTCTTAAGAACAAGAAACTCTGGTCTAAATTCGACATTACCATTCATTTACCGGTGTTTCTCCTAAGACATTTTCTCCTAAGAATAAGAGACTTTCTTTCTTTTCACTTTATGAAACGGTTTTCGTTTTTAAATTATAATAAACAATACAAACTTGTTCCATTACTAATACTTTGACAATCCGAGATGCTTAATATTGTAATTTATTCTCTTTACTGGAGAGGAGTGGCTCAGTGGTTGAGTACTGAGCTGCCATGCCGGAAATCCTGGTTCAAATCCCGCTGCAGGCCATGATTTTTATTTAGTCTGTTTGCAGCGGGAGATGGATCATACCATTTTAGAGACCATTTTACATAAGTACTTAGGATGCAACACTAAATCGTTTGTCATGTTATCAAAACAATCATATATTTAAAGTACACTGTCAGTGGGAGAAATACGGACATCTGAAATTAATTACTGTTTCCTGCATTGATAACCATTCCAAATGCGGTTCGCAGTGTTGGATAGGGATATATGCCAACAGTTCATCTGAGAAGATAAAGGTATTAGAAATAATACATAAGACGATATCTTACATAGAATTATAGACTGGCAGACTTTTATTTAATCTGTTAGCGACTGGAGATCGATTCAATCGGATCTAGAACCCTCCTGGGGCACACCCAGCCTCTATAAAATATTATAAAAAATAGGGTACCCAAAATAAGGGGGAAAAATCTGGCGGTTGAGCGTGACCTAGGACAAGTAACCTCCTTGCAGAACCGCTGTCCATGAAACAGTACAGTCCCTACCATGTACTGAACCCCAGACCCTTCATGGTTTGTAGTGGTACAGGTGTTTTGTTTTTTTTATTCTCTTTACTAAAGAATATTTTGAAAAATAATAAAGTCTACGTTCGTTTTTATAACATATTAAAGTAGCATGACACTTTTTTTACATTAAGTACCTACACGTGTTTTTAACTGAAACATCATGGCAATAAATAATATAATGAACTCTCCCCCCTTTTTTTTTATCGACCATTCCGGATTATAATACAACTTTATTTTCATTTCTTCTGCTGGGTTTTTCTGTTTCCCATACTCCTTCAGGCCTTCACTCTCATGTTTCCTTTACTCCTCTGCCCAGCTTCATCCAGTCTTCTCTAGCCTTCCTTCATCCTTAAATCACATTTTTCACTCTGCTTTTAAATTCACTTCCTCTAAGCATGCGATAATCTATAATGTTCAACATTGTCAGATCTTTTCTTTAGTCCACGTTTTCGTGTTCTTCTTTTTCCAAAAAAATAGTCTTTAATCTTCTCGATCAATCTATTGACTTTGAAGTCAACCTTTTTAACCTCTATCAGATCTTCTCCAGCGCACTTAACACAGGAATTTCCATGAGGGAAAGGTTATTTTAAACCAAATACTTGCTGAAATATATTCAAAATTAAATGAATGAACTTCACATCCAATAAATAAGCGTTAATAATTGGATGAAAACGTTCCAACAACAAAGGTTTGGCATTGGATTAAGAGCTGTTGGTAGGATCTTAATTAATCCTAACAACTCGGCTCCCAATGGGAATGTAAACGCAGTGAGGGAGGAAAGTTAGAGGACATGCAAGGTCCAAACTTTAAGTGATAACTAGTTCTAGCTTCCAAGTACCTTGTGCTGTCTCACTCACTCCTTCTCTACTGTCTCACTCACTCCACGCTGCGCTAAATCTTTCATTTATACCAAGCACGTCTCTTTCACTTTAACCAGTTCAAGTCAACGAAGATTTTTCAACTGATATTCACTATTAAAAGTAAATTACAATGTGGGATGATTTATATCTTTAGAATATCAAAATATCATTCTACCCCAAAAGAACTAGTTGAATGCTTTTATTAAAAGTGATAGGAGTTCAAGTAAGATTTTTCAAATACTTATTAATACTTATTGGTTTGGTGATGATAATATTATCAGAATATTAAAATATTTCATAGCTTTTTAAAAATATATATTATTATTTCCCTATACATACTTATTTTTACAATTACCATAATATCAATGAAGAGGGCGGATCCGAGATAAAAACTTATGGTCTTGTACGTTAATAGTTCTATATATCTACAGCCTCGTTGAATAAGTAGTTAAGTCGAATTTTGTCCAGAATGAGTTAATTGAACTGAAGGGAAGGGTATCGGGTTTTCCAGAAAATAACGCAGGATTTTATGTTTTCTTTAAAATACCCCTCCAAATACTAAACTGTTTATATTTGCTGGACTTCTGGCTTCAATAAATGTATACGCTTATTAATCCTCTTTAAAACAAAAGTGTTTGTTTACCTCTTAACCTTTTTTTTCTTGAAAATAATTCCGTATTTACTAAGAAGTTAAACCGAAACTTCCAGAAATATTAACGAAGTCTGGTGCGAAGACGGTATATGAGTCCACTGTTCAAGAGATTTCGAGAGGGAGACTTGAGTCTTAAAGCCAAAGAATACCTTTGAAAAAATCCCAGAACTGTTGGAGAACTGGCGGGAAAACTTAATGCCAGCAAATCAACCGTCGATGATCATCTGAAGGCGATGGAAAATGTGAAAAATCTTCACAAGAAAGTTGAAACACATTAAACACCCTCAAAAAAGAACGGCTACTAACTACTTTGCCGAAACAACTGCGATTCTTTTCGGTCCGTGACTTGCGATGTAAAGTGGATCCACTACGACATCAGTAGACGCTATGGACAGTGGCTGACAAAGGCGCGACATTTTTTATCATAAAAAAGGTGATGGTTACTGTTAGGTGGTCTGATTCGTTACAGCTTCTTGAATCCTGGCGAAACCATCAATGCCGAATCATATTGTAACCAAATTTAATTAATGCATCGGAAATTGGAAATAATGAAGCCACCGTTAGTGAACCGAAAGGGCTCCATTCTGTTCAAAAAATGTTGGAGCTTGGCTATAAGACTGCCACATTAGCCGTACTCTCCGGATCTCTCGCCTACTGGTTACTGTAATAATACCATTTCGCCTAACTCATTTAGGACAAAATTCAACTTAACTACTCATTAACCGGGGCTGTAATTATAGAGGCTATGTGTTATTTGTTGTTAGGTCTACTTTTCTTTATTCGGTTTAGTTTTAATGTGTTCATCAATTTTTATTCCCTGGTATAAGCTTTGTTATTGTTAACACCTCTACAGTATTCAGTAACAGTTCTTCGAGTTTGAAACTTTACTTTTGACTTTTATCTTAAAAAGAACAATCAAAAACTGTACCACTACAACCCATATTTTTGGAGTTTATTCCTTAAGAAACGATTTTCATATTTAGCTCTTGGTATGAAAATTTTATGAGGAGTACAATCAAGTTTTAAATAAAAGTGGCGAGTAACGCTCCCTTCTCGATAAGATTGTATTATTTTTTTTATATCAAAGATAGAAATTAAAAGTTAAATTCCGGGACTAATCGGGAAGAGATATGTGTGGTATCTATGGTAACAGTGTATTCTATTGTTTTATTCTCGAAGTGTTAAAATGCGATAATTTTCTATTTCTATACTATTTCTTCTAATTTTTTTTCTATGGAGGCATTTTCTATAAGAAGCGACGTGCGCCCCCTCGCAATTCGAGCATTATGTTTGAGTTCATCTAGTCGCGGACATTTAAAAATGTTATGTGAGCCGCTGGATCTTACACATTTTACGATGTGGTTGCAGTAGTTTTTTGTGTGCCCAAATTGCTGTCATTTATAGCACTGGCTCGGTAGGATATCCTTTCTTGGGATGTATTTCACAACCGTGAATATACATCTATATGAGTTCGGATGACATGTTTAGTGTTGTAACAAATCACCGCACCCACTATTTGCCCTTAAGATGGCCTACAAGGTAGGGCGAAACGTTGGCACTATTAATAAAAAATATATATTTATAATTTTAATTAAAATAGTTCACATTAATTTAAAATAATTTACAAATAAAGAAAAAAATACACGATGATATGAATCAGTAGAGAGCGATTAATTGGTAAGAACACAATTAAAATTCATTAGAAACTGAAAGGGGTAAACTTCAGTCGCGTGTCGGAGCTGACACACACACTTTTTTTTTCTACCACTTATGAAGAGTCTTTGGTTCACTTCGTGGCAGAGACTGTGCTGTTTCTAGGTTGTGCACAGAGGTAATTTGTTCGAGATCACGCTCAACCGTCATGTTTTTCTTCCTGTAGCAACTTGGACCGTTACAATTCATGAATGGTACAGGATAAGGTAGATGCTGTACTGTTTCTATGACAACGGTTGTGCAGGTATGTGATTTGTCCGTGATCACGCTCAACCGCCCGGTTTCCCCCTATTAAGGATTCCTACTCTACAGAGGCTGGGTGAGCACCAGGATGATTTCCAGATCCTGCAGAATCCATCCGCGGCTATTAAAATTTTCAACAAACTGTCTGCCACAGCCGGATTTAAGCCTAGGACCTATGGCATGGCAGCTCAAAGCTCTACCACTGAGCTATCCCGTTAACTTTCATATAAAGTTCAAAAACGGCAGTTTTAATTGATATACTGTTATTCCGATGTTTCGATTTATCAAACTATTATTTTTATGAACTCCATTTGAGTGGAAAGGGGCCGCTACAGAATTACAATATTCATATTTTAAAATTAGGGTGGGCAAAAGCAATCATTTAGGTAAATATATCACAGAATTTGGGTAAATACAACTTAAGGAAGCAGCACAACACTAGGATACTAGAAAAGAATAAAACGAACTTGAACGAACGTTAATACACTAGTGGTTGAATGTTAAAAATTGATTTTATGAATGAGCGAGTTATATTTGTCCTTGAAGGATTTGATCTAACTAGGTCTCGAGACGGGAGGCATGCGACAAGGCACTAGGGCCAATGCTATCGACACCCGGCGACAGCTTTCGCGTGATCCGGGCGAGCATGCACCTTCGGTAACCCAGCACTGCCTCACCCTCGGCCATAAACCTCCAATTATGGGTAAATAAACTTATAAATATATCATGATCGTAAATAAGACGCATCTAAGGGATCCTCGATTAATTTTTTTATTTGCCATAACGACCATATTCATGAAAACCGAGCTACATGCTCTACTTTTTCTCAATATTCAAAACCATAAATAAATCTCATAATCGGAGGATCTAGCACGCAGCCTTTCTTTTTATTTGGATTAACAGCCACTATCATGAAAATAAAACAAACCTGACCCATTGGCGTTCATGAACATGAAAGAAATCTCATAATTGGACGAACGTGGAAGAAATGGTTGACTGGATGCATCTAGAGCAATTATGAGAATGGTCATGGTTATGCAGTCAATGAATTTCGCACAAATAATAGACACTTATTTTATGTCGTCCTATTTTTTAGGCCATCTTCAGGGCTGAGAATAAAAATACATAAAGAATAAATAGTCATCTTTCTTTTATTTTCAGCCTCGATGATGGCCTAAAAATTAGGCTGAAACATTGGCACAAAATAATAAGTTTTTAAACAATAGATAACTAAGGTATAATATTCTCAGGGATAATGATCAAATAATGGAAAAGTGGAACGAATATTTCCAGGAGCTGCAGGAGAGAAAAGCACAGTTTCCACACTTAAGTAAGATGAGTCGAAGGATCGCTCCAATAGGAACAATACGGCTTTCGTTAGAACCGGAATATCAAAGACCTGATTGTCGGTATGAGACAGGTTTTTGAAAAGGACCTAGAAAAGGAAATGTTCTTGTACTTTGTCGATCTCAAAAAAGGAAGACTGATATTTTGCAGGCCTTAAGAGAAAAAGAGGAAAAAGGATGGATAAATGACATATAGTTGCGGTTGAAAATTTAGTTAAGAATACTAAATACTAAGAATAATAAGAGTATATTAAAATTTGCAAACTTCACTTTCCAAGAAATTCAAATGGAAATGGAATCCGGCAGGGACGCAGTCTGAGATTTGGAAGTAACCGAGCGTATTGGATGTTTAAAGCATTAAGAGAGAATTTTTAAACAGAAGGGGAGTTTAAAAGGAAACAAAAGTGGCTGTATTCAGCAATGTCAATAATCCAATGTCACGCTTCAGAATCGTGGGCTCTGACAAAGAAGCACCAATTTAGAATTCAATCAGCAGAAATGAGATTTTTCGGAAAGATTAGAGGCAAAACAAAAAGGGTCCGAGTTCGCAACACAACAACCAGGTTGAACTTAAATGTAAAGCCAGCCAAAGATCTAATAGAGGAAAGCCGACTCTATTTCCTCTATTATATCTTTGGCTGGCTTCCTGAGATATATGTAAAAAAAGAAACAAATAATGATACTAAACACATTTTGGGAACTTTGACTCGTTTCCTTTGACGCACAGTAAAATATTATGGGGTGAGTTGGGGGTCGATTTTTTTCTTGGATCCACTTCCTGGAACTCTAAATTAAAAGCACATATCAAAACTCTTACAGGACCATGCGCGACACATCAACAAAAACACTAATATATCTCAAACTTTATAAAAAAATTGGATTGTAAATAGTGTCTTCTACTAATGACCATAAAAGATGAAAATACAGATTAAAATAAATTAAACTAATATGTAGTACTAAACTTCAATTTCCTTGTTCAAGTCGTTTTCCTTCAGTTGTTTGCCACAAAAGCACGTTTTGACTTATAAACTGAGTAACACAAACGAGATTGCCGGGAACAGAGACGTGTAGTTAATACAACGGCTGGATTCAAATTGTCACTGAGGACAATCATCATCATCAACCGGCTCTGCAGTCACACTCCAGAGGCGGTTGATGATGATGATCTCAGGGTTTCTTAGTTGTGTGAAATTCATTAACTGGACCCTCAAACATTTTTAATATTTCTCTTTTTTTTATCTCTTATACTTGCAGACTACATGCAAAGTTCTCGGTCAGAAAATAATTTCCCTCATCAAAAAATAATTATATCTTTGAACTTGAAAACCGTTACCTAACCACGTAAGCAACAGTTGGCGCAACACCAAAAAGCCCCAAAGGTCACACTCCCCTTTCCAGGGATCAGTTAGGAATGACTCAGTCACTTTCCAAGGAGTCGCAAAGCTTCTACTCATGAATCGATAATAAAAGTTACTTGTCTGAGAAAGAAGAGACTTGAAATTCAAGGGGCAATGGTGAAATAAAATTATCCAATGGTTCGCCTATCTCAGATATATATATCCTACAAGAAGAGCTGAATAAATTGACGATCGTCGTTCTGAAGCATCCAGAATAAAACATAGCGACCGAGTATTTGTAGATATTTCCCGGGCCCGTGACAAGAGTTGACAACTACAATTAAAGCACTAAAAAATTAATGTTAATAAAATAAATGTTTCAATCTAATAAATGATACTTAAGCACTTCTATCACATTATCGCAGTATAGGTACCCCACTTTATTATTATGTGTATTGTTTGTAGATTAAATAAACAATGAAGAACGTTGTAATTTGTGTAGACAAATGGAGCTGTTCTAGATTAGTTCAAGCTCAACTAATATAATTTAAAATCCTTTAAAAACGCCGAAGACAAACGTCCTGGCAGCTAACAAATATATGGTAAGTCTTGAATCATTACGTAATTGAATGAATACGTCTTATTTTAATGAAAGTATAATTTCAAGGCTTAAGCCTGAATTTTTGTAAGAAGCCTTGGGGATCAAAGCTAAGAAATCTGAAACGTAGTTACGTAATTTAATTGTTGGCAGTATTACAATCTATGGAGTAATTCAGTAAAGTAATTTTATTCCATAAATAATCTGTCTAATTTATTTTATTTTAAATACATGTTTTTCATTGTACCGGGGAATTTTCTTATTTACAAGAATAAACTTTGCAATTGTTGAAACAACATTATAAAATTAACATTAGAATAACAAAACTGTTCATTTTCGAATTAATTAATTTTAAAAATGTTTTACTATATAAATAAGGGCAAGCAGAAGAAATAAGCAGGCGATGTACTCAAGGATGGCGCGCACTCATCTAGTTTAAGGATATATATATAGATCCTCTGTGAGCTTTGAAGTCAAGAGGAAACTCTGGATGAGCACTGTACTTCCGGTCATGACCTACGATTGCGAAACATTGATAATAGACAAGAAGACTAGCCACAAGTTGAGAGTAGCAGTCAGAGGTATGGAGCGATACTTCCTCCAATATCAAGACAAGATCGAAAACCAAATAAGTGGATTAGATCGAGGACTGGTTACATAGACCAGGCAACTCATGGATTGGTATCCAAGAGAGCACGCAAGGAAGAGAGGACGCTCACCGCAGACAGGGACAAGGAGATGAAGAAGAGCTGCGGAGGGGCAGCCTAGAAGAGAGTAGCATTGGAAAGGAAAGAGTGGAAACGGATGGGACAAGATCATTATTTAGTGTGGTTGCAAGAGTCATAGGAAGAAACAATCCAACTTAAAACCTCAACTAAAGGTTAATTTTTTTTATATGTGAATAGGTATAGGAAACAAATAGAATGTTTTGTATATGTTTATTATAGTTTATGAAAAAATACAGGTTATTATTTTTATTATTGTTATTATTATTGCTATATACAACAACATTGTTAATATTCTGATTATTTATTTCTCAGTTGTTTTCCTAAAACTCCCCAAAAAATCTCGATATACTAGGAATTATACTGGTCATATTTAGTATTAAAAAAAAAAAAAGAAGCAACAATAAGCGATGGCGAGGAACCAATTTGCTTCTGGTACTCCCAGAATTTAATTGAAGACTATCTTCCACTCCAAACTCCAAGAACATAAACGTATGAAGAGACCCCCTAAAATATCTCTTCATATTCGTAGAGAGAATATCTAGTGTCTATCCTCGTTGATCCTAGATGTAGCCTATCATTCCAGCCCACAGAGACCTCAGGATCCGTCCTCTTGCTTAATTCGGGATTATGAACTACTCTTGATGCCTCGTACTTCTTGCACCTATTAGTGTACGGTTTTCAATCAAAAGTTAACAAAGGCGGAAGAGCAACATAAATAAAATTACTAAAAAATAATAACTATACGCCGATTTCCATCATCTTTTGAGTACCCAGCGCCTTACTATGATCCCTCCGCAACTCTCTCGTTCTCTGGATCGAGGTGGATTATGGTGGCCTCACCAGATAAACTATAATCAGGCAAATGGTCCAATAAGATTCAGCTTGTCGGTAATCTTTCACATTCCTCCAAAATATCCACCTTTTAGGCAATCATTAAAAATCGCTCGAAGCTGATTTTTGATGCAGAGAATTGGATATATTTTTCAAGTATTGCTGAATCAATAGAATCCTAATGCTGCGCACGCTTGGCCATCTGCCTCTCAACACGACTGCCTCTGAGACATGGTGGACTCAAGTCCATACAGAAGGGGATGTCTTTATGAGCCTAAAAAATGATAGTTTTCATTATCCAGAGGTTGGTGTTTAATGGATTAAATCAGATGAAAAAAAAATGTCTTCTGCACAAGATTTTCGCAATTTCTACAGAACGTTATTTCGATATTCCGGGGACTTAAAGACGTGTACTTATTACAAAGCTCATAAATAAGATTACTATCAGTGCTCATCTTTCAACTGTGTCTCTAGTACGACTGTTTGACCTTGCAGAGCGCCCTTTTTAACGTTGATAAAATCACCATCCACCGTTGGTCATATCGATTTTGGAAATGGAGTGATTTATGTGGTGCGTCACACATGATATCAGTAAGTCTCGAAACTCTGTAGCTGAGATAATCTGTCAACGCCGCCTCTGCTGCCTCAGTTTCGACCAGTTTTCTACCCCGTGACATCCGCAAGATTTTCCTGATTACTTAATTTGAAGAAGAGAATACAACTTTAATCGATGAACATCCTGTATTCTTTTTATGTGGAATCGCATTGTGGTTGGAACTCGTTTCGCATTTGAGGGTTTAAATAGACTCTGTGTCTAAAGTCTTATAATTAAGTAAACAACTAGTGGAATCAGAAGCGGTGTTATGGAGGTGTGGTAGAGGGAAAGGAGTTCCCTAAAGAAAGCCAAGTCTAAAGCTCAATAAGAAATCTAAAATGAAGTCCAGGAATAGCCGGTCGAGCGAAAAATAACAATAATAACTCCAAGAGAAAGCAAAGGTATTGAAATAAGAACAAACTAGCCAAGAGCATAGGGCGAGTGAAGTGAGCTATCTAGTGGGGGAAAGGACGTGCTTTCCTATGGACAGGCCGTTTACTAAATTGTCAGATTATAGTCAATCTGGTGAGGTCACCATAATCCACCTCGAACCAGAGAACGAGAGAGTTGCAGAGGGATCATTTACAGCTAATAACTGTTGCAACGTAATGAAAGTGCCGAGTATAATATATCTCCAATGATCGCTTCTATGGTGGTCATATTCTCCACAATGTGTCTATTCCTTCTGGCGCACACACATCAATATCTACCATGCACCATCGTACTGAGATTAGTGTTTTTAACTACTATCTCCACTGTAGGCCTTATACCATCACTACTGAGGCCAATCACTCTAGTGATCAAATCAAATCAAGCGATCTTGTTCTCACAGGATCTTGTTTCCAGAATAACCATTATGCCATAGCACAGAGGAAGAGCACGCTTTTCTTCCGTATCCGTTGACCATATTGAGTTGAAAGATGGGTTTATTACAGATCAGACTGAGAGGTAATCTTCGCGATAGAATATTGTCACCATGGACCAAGTAAATTATAGTCACAAATAAAGGTTTTTTTTAACACCCTTCAACACATACAACCATTCCAACAGTAAGCATTGCTGCCATCGTTGTGCATCAACTCTTACAACCGCCTCGTGAACTTTGGTGATTTTTTTTTTTTATAAGTTATTTTATGTAATTTACAACTGTATTATATTAACACATCCAGTATATAGAAAGAATGTATATAATGACATGAAATGACAAGTAGAGAATCTACCCAGTGGCAAGTGCAACTTCGTAGATCACGAGGCCAACTTCTTTTCAGACGCCTCGGAGAATTATCAGGAATTGAAGAGGTTCCTAAGTTTGAAACTAGTGGGTTTGATTGGGAATGAAGTTTGTCATGAAAAGATTGATATCGGATTCGGGCCAGATCAGCAACAAATGGGACATAAGGTCATTGTGGATTACTTTGTTTGGATTACGTGTTTCTTGTCGTTTCAGTCTAGTATGAGGATTCCAAGTTAATCTTTTGTCAAGGTGTAGTTTTAAGTACCGGACCTGTTCTACAGGATTCAGTGGGGTGTTATTAACCGACACAGGAGGACAGGAAGTCATTGGTTTACGACGGAGGGTAAAAGTGATTTGACGCGATTTGTGGGAATTTATTTCAATCCTCTAATTTTGATACCATTTTTCATGGTCAGTGATATGGGATTGAAGAATATGGGATGCTATATCTGGATCAGTTTGGTGATTTTAAAATTAATTTCGAGTTTTCTAAAATAATCGTTTCTCATATCTTTTTTATCGCAGTAGTATGTTAAATCACAACGTAACTATTATACTATTATATTATAAGAATACTTTTATATATAATCAACTTACTTAAACATTTAAAAAGATTGTCAAGTGCATATTTACAAAAAATATGAAACAGGTTTTATAACATTCTCAACACATCTTTATGTTCTTGATATATTTCTAAATTTAAATAAATGAACAAATGTAACGATACTTACATTGTTTCGTGCAGTTACATCACAGCCGAGATCAATGAGGCGGTCCATATAAGTGGTCCTGTTGTCCTTAACGGCGTACATGAGCGGTGTCATCCCATTCGCCTAGAAGGAGAAGCGTTCATTATAATTACAGCGATGGAATAAGATAAAGATTAATCATAATGCGTTACATACGGATTATATTATAATATTAATGAAATAATATCAATTAATCAAACAAGATAATAACAACTTTCATTGTAATATATGAATAATAACATTTATTTATTATTTGGGGCTACGACCCTTGTAGTTGAGTCTTGGCCTGCTCCAGCATCGACCACCAGTTTTCTCTATCAAGTGCTGCTACCCTCCATTTGCGGATATCCAATATGGCCCGGGCGTCCGAAGCTACGCAGTCCTCCCACCGAAGTCGTGGTCGGCCTGCTCTTCTCACACCATACATTCGCTCCCTGAGGACTTTGGCTGGGATTTCATCCTGTCCCATCCTAATCACATGTCCGGTCCACCTCAGTCTTGCTAACTTTATAAACTGTACTACATCCAGCTCCTTATAAAGTAGTCTCAGTTCGTTGTTGGACCGGCGCCTCCACTCTCCATCCACCAAAACTGGACCGTATATTCTCCTAAGGACTCTCCTTTCAAATCTCAGAAGTGAGAGTTCGAATGCTTGGGTCAGGGTCCAGTTTTCAGAGTGTCAGAACTGGTCGGATGAGAGTTTTATACAGTCTGGTCTTAGAGGATTTAGACAGATCTAGATAGAGAATCTCAGGTTGAGACTACCACGCAGATGCTTCTGCAGACCAAAATTGCAGCGACTAACGGCTAAAATCCGGTTCTCGACTTCTGCCCCAATATCATTTTGTTGGTTCCCCTGGGATCCAAGGTACACACATTCCTTAACTCTATCCACCCTCTGCCCATCAACGTGGATATAGGTTTCAAGGTTTATTTGTTGAGGGTTTATGCACATGTTCTTCGTTTTGCTGTAGTTGACGATAAGTCCCATCCTTGCTGCAACATTTCTCAGTGCGATAAATGGTTCCTTGACTGCTGCTAACGACCAGCCGACAATATCTATGTCGTCTGCAAATCCAAGGAGTTGCACGCCGGAGTTAATGAGTGTACCAGTTATTTTGATCTCAGAGTCTCTAACCGCATTTTCCAGAGCAAGGTTGAAGATCAGGCATGCCAATCCATCTCCCTGTCAAACTCCTATCGCAGTGGAAAAGCCTCTTGAGAGTTCACCGCTAATCCGGACGAAGGATATGTTGCCCTCCATAGTCATTCTTGTTAGGCGCACTAGCTTCGGTGGAAGATTCATCTCAAGCATTGCTCTATATACCTCTGCTCTGTTGGCCGAGTCGTAGGCTTGTAGGAAGTCAACAAATATATGATGTGTCGTCACCTTGTATTCTCTGGTCTTTTTCAACAGCATGCGGAGTGTAAATATCTGATCAGTTGTCGACCTACCTTTTCCATTGGTATTTCCCCAACCTCTCTCTCAGCATATGGAAGCAGCCTGTTGAAAAAGACAATTGACAATATCTTGTAAGCACAAGGAAGTAAAGATATACCCCTGTAGTTACTACAAGACAAGGTATACCCTTTCTTGTGTATCGGACAAATTACGGTCTTCTTCCATTCCACGGGTAGTCTCTCCCTCAGTCCAGACATCGTGGAGTAGGTCCCGAAGAAATTGCACCAGATCGTATCCGCCATGCTTCAGCAGCTCCACTGGGATATTGTCAATACCAGGGGCTTTATTGTTATTAAGCTTTATCAGGGCTTCTTGACTTACTTCTTCATCTGGGGTGTCCAACTGATCTGCCTCCAAAGCTTCGTCCATGGCATGCCATCTGAAGTCCTCTTCAACATTATTTTCATTGAGAAGATCTTCAAAGTGATCTGCCCACCGGTCTAATATCCCTTGCTTGTCAGCGATCAGGGATCCGTCTTCCGCTTTGCAGGCAGTAGCTCTGGGCTTAAAAGGTCTTCGGCCTTCGTTGACTTGTTGGATGAATTTCCGGGAGTTCTTTTCTTGATAGGATTTTTCGATGTCATCCACATTCTTATTCGCCCATTGCCTTATCTTTCTTATTCGGAGATGGACTTCCTCACGCCGCAGAGCTCGGTATTCCTCCGTGGATCTTCTTGTTCGTCGAACCTGTACCATGTTTTTGTAGGCATCATTCTTCCTGTCGTTCATGATCTGGCATTCCTCGTCAAACCACGGGTTGCGTCTTAGTGTTGCTTCAGTACCCAGCACTTCCAATGCAGATGTTGACAGAGCCCGATGACAATGATCCCAATTTTTATTGACATCCTCGTCAGTATGAATTCCCCTTAGTTTTTGTCCGAGTTGTGAGGAACATCTGGCACAATATTCAGCATCCTTCAGTTTGGAAGTGTCGTATTGGCCTTGATTGTATGTCGATTTCCGCCAAGCGAGATTTTGGCTCTGATTTTCGCCACAACCATGAAATGGTCTGAGTCAGCATTAGCACCCCTGTATGTTCTATCGTCGAGGAGTGAGGACCTATGCCTCTTGCTCACGAGCACGTGGTCAATTTGTGATGTTGTGATTCGTTCGTTGGGACCTTGTTTTCCCCATGTTCCTAAGTCTATCTTTTTGTGGGGAAAGTATGTGCTTCCGATCAATAGATTCTTGGATGCTGCAAAATTTATCAATCGTTTCCCATTATCATTTGATTTGTCGTGCAGGCTATAGTGACTAATAGTGGGCTTGTATACTGTCTCATTTCCTATTTGAGCATTATAGTCCCCCATCACGATTTTCATGTTACAGCTGGGCCATCCGTCATAACATCTCTCCAGCTCTTCGTAAAAAACATCTTTGTCTTCTCCTTTCTCCTCTCAGGTGAAGGGGCTGCCTCCTTGGAGCTCCCTGGCTAGCTCCCCCATCCGGGTGCGGCTAACTAGGAGAGGTGACCCTAGGGTGTGTACTGTAGATATCTTGGTCTGTAGTGTTGGGGTGAGTGTAGTGTGCTTTGGTTAGTATACTGTGTGTATGTAAGTGTATTTGTCCCCCAACCTGGAGGGCCAGTAGCTGACTGCAGTCTGACGACTGGGCGATGGGGTCGCCACTTCCCGACGCCTAGGAATATTAACATTACATTGTTTAATTTTCATTAAGTGGCATTCATTTTAATTTTTTTTTTTTACTCTTGACAACTTAGTTGTTTGTCGTATTTTTTTAGCTAAGAAAAACTACCACAGTATGAACTGAAAAAAATATATATACTTGATCCTTTACAGTTACTCAACATAAGACATTGGAAGGTTTATTTGTTCAACAAAAAGAAAAGACCAAAGAGAGATAGGCGTTGATGACCCAAGGGTATAACGGCTTTAAACAACAACAAAGACCTAAGGAGTAAGTCTCCACATATTCACTGAACCGGAATGAATTTAGTACCCTAGAATAAAACTTTTTTTATACCAAATTTTCAATACGCTGTAACGATAAGTCCAAAATGTATGGCAGGTTCGACAGTTTCAGCACCCTAGGCTACCTAGGCGAAATTCACTAGTCTTATCCCATTATCGTTAGGTTCTGGATGCAGACTATGCCTTCCTTCTAAAGGCAGAAAAGCGGGCTCTCTTTCGACCTGCGCATTGAGATCACCTGGAACAATCTTCACATCATGGCGGGGGACTTTGTAAGCATCCTTTCCAGGTCGTGGTAGAAATCATCCTTTGCCTGCTCGTCTGCCACCTCAGTCGGTGCATGAACTGAGACCAACGAATAATAATAACTGAGCCTTTATAAAATGGATAACTTTAATTGATGGGAAACCATTGCGGTTGTGCGTGATCATGGACAAAGCTCCTCCCGGCACAACCATTGTCCTAGAAACAGTACAGTTTCTATCATGCACTGGACCTAAGATCCTTCATGGATTGTGGAGGTACAGGTTTATATATGCACATATTGAAATAAAAATAGAAATATCCCTACAAGTTCGGGCTCGTCGGTTGGTTGGCCGTGAACGGGGATCATCGGACGATGGCGGTTATAGTGGTGTAAGCACTCCTTTTGTTATATACATACGTTTGATTTGATCGGCCGAGATCGGCCTATAAGGTCCGAGTAAAGTTCGGCCGATAACGGTTTATGTGTACGCGTACCCTAACAGAAAGTTACGGGACATGGAATCATATAGTAAAATGGAAAAGGGAGCGGTGTAGCTCAGTGGTAGAGCGCTGACTTGTCGTGTCGAAGGTTCTGCGTTAACATTTATATGAAGCAGAAGAATCTTTCAATTTGTTAACATAGATGGGCCCTGTGCCATCTACAAACCCTCCTGAGGCTCACCCAGCCTCTAGAAAGTGGATAACCTTAATAAGGGGGGGCCAAGCGACCCTCTCTGAAACCTGAGGTGATCTAGGACAATCACCTCCCTACCTAGCCATTATCCCAGAAACAGTACGTTCTCAAACACCTACTGAAGCCAAGACCCTTAATGGGTTGTAGTACAGGTAGTAAAATGTCGGAGAATTTCAGTTTAGAACACCAGGAAACCTAGAACCGGCTATGGCAATAAATAATAATTCATGACTCCTGAAATAATTAACAATTAACAAAAACTACAATAATTAGAATTAAATGTTGTAAATACAAATTACATTTTATTATTACCATATCCTTGAATCGATATATCATCAGCGGAGGTATGTTTTCGGTGTATAGATGTGAAACATATAAAATTCTAACTTTTCCGAACCCTATTCACATGTGTGCAGGCCAAGTTCAACTGAATCCTGCCCTAATGTTACATTTTCGTGACAAACATTCACTATGTGTTGTAAATAAAACGTGCAGAGGAGAAATAAAAACTGTATCCAGGTATCTCCTCGGGACAACAGGTTAGAAGAAAGTTCTTAGCGCTAAGAACTAGGCAGGAGCACGAACCTCGAAGCCATCTACTCCCAAGGTCTACACTGTATTGAACATCCCCAGATCCTATCGCTCCAGCTCAAGAAAACCGTTTAGAACAAAATAGTAGCGATAAACTGAATGTTTTAAATAATCTAGTAAGTAACTGGGAGATGAAGAAAAACTATTCAAGTGCATTTAACTTTCGATGAACGATCGGTGAAGCTAATAAATATATTACATTTCCTTTGATCAATTTATTAAAAAGTATCTCTGTCATTTAAAATGAGATGGCTCAAAATAATATCGAAATAGAGACCTGAGAGAACACGAAGGTATATTCGCCGGAAGGGTAGGAATTATAAAAAGGACAATGAGCGAAGGTTGCTAGCATCAACTTTAGGAACAAAATATTATCACTAAAAAGGAGTTGTTGAAGTCGTTAAATAACTAGAAATAGAAAGCATTTTAAGCTTATTTTACTAATATAAAGGAATAAAGGAAGAACACATTTTTGTCATATAGTATGTATAGATTATTTTTTTTCTGTACCACTACAAAGAATCTTGGGTTCAGTGTGTGGTAGAGACTGTATTTTTTCTAGGACAGCGTTTGAACAGGGAGGTGATTCGTCCTATATCACTCTCAATCGCCAGTTTTCTCCTCAATTTAGGGTAAATATTTGATAGACGCTGGGTGAGCCACAGGAGGGTCTCCAGATCCCACACGATCCATCAGGGGCCATTAACAGATTACATAAATTACCTGCCACAGCCGAATTTGAACTCTGGACCTTCATCACTTCAACTCAGCGCTCTACGACTGAGCTACCCTGCTCCCTCCAGTTAACCTGGAGGGATTAAAGCCCCTCCAGTGTCCCTTCTTGGATTCATACAGCCTCTATAAAGTATCCTTAATTGGGGGGAAAACCTAGAGGTTGAGCGTGACTAAGACAAATCATCTCCTTGTACAACCGTAGTTCTGGAAACAGTACAGTCTCCCCAACAGTTCTGAACCCAATGCGCTTCATGGGTTATAATGGTACAGGACTTTTTTATTTTTATGTCATTTAAAATGAGATTTTGAGAGAGGGTCGAAAAAAAAATCGAAATAGAGGCCTGAGAGAAAATGGAAGAATATAATAGTGAAAACTTAAGGGATTGATATGATGAAAAGGGGATTGAGAAAGGTTGGTTGAAGGACCGAAGATGGCATAAACTTTGGTAACAGAAAATAACTGAAAGGAGTTTTGAAAGTCGTTAATTAAATAATATAAACTTATTATTACTCTAACTACTACTTAATCTTTAAATAAAGAAATCGCGCCGAAAAAGACATAATTTTGTCAATATCTCACTAATTTAAAAAAAAAAAAACAGCAGTGTAAAAGTGTAGTATAGATTTTGAAATAGCTGAACTAATTAAATTTGTACTCTTTGGTAACAATACACCAGGAAGTTTCACAGTTGTTTTAAGGAATTATTTTGTGGAGGCCAGGACTCATCACTAGGTTGTTGGGCCGAATTAGTTAGTTTAAGGAATTATTGTCTTTAATAATGGAGCATATTAATTATCTTTAAATGCCATCAAGTTAAGCATATTGCTATGAATAATTTTTTACTGGAATTAGGAACTGTAATAATAAAAAAGAAGCGTAAATAATATTATAATTAAAACTAAATGTACTTTTCATTATTTGTTGAAGTATTGCGCAATTGTTTCGTTAATTAAAACACTAATTGAGGTGAAATTATTACAATTGCAAATTACTATCGTACGTAACTGTAATTTTCTTTCTACAATTTTGAATAATCTTAATATAACTAACGCCGAAATAATATAAAAACCAACTTGATTGAATAATTACCTAACTAACTAGCAAGAAGACTTAACTCATACACATCCTACGAGAAATTCAAAGAAAAATGCAAGAAAATTGTGTATAAAAGTTTTAAAATAGGTTCGACAAGGGCTGATGTTGTAGTACCTGACAACATCAGCCCTTGTCGAACTTAACCCTTAACTACAGCATAGGCTATAAATACCTCTCATCAACCATGATTAATTAAATAATTAGTTAATTATTATCTTGAAATCAAATTGTATTTTAAGACACCTGACTTTATAAATTTTGTTTTGGTTCCTAAATATTTTGTCTTTTACACATTAATTTGCACTATCTGTCCGATGGGAAAATGTTCTTTTGGAAGTTACAGAATAGACCGAATTTCGAGAACCAAAAGAAATAGTTATTTATTTGACAAGTGAGCACTTTGCCACTTTATTACACCCGGGTGAATTTTACCTCACGAGCTGAAGGCGAGTGTGGTAATTAAACGAGGGTGTTATAAGCACTTTTCTCACGTGTCAAATATTACATTTTTCCTGCGACCATTTAAAAATTAAGAAATTATAGGTGAAACTTTAGATTTGTTAAGCTAGCGCTATCTCTTACAATTTTCTATTACTTATGACTCTATTACTTTACTCATTGAAACATTTATTTATTATTATTTAGAAAATAATATTCTGATAACACATATACTAATAAAATAAACGTATATTATTATATCTTGATTTATATTTATATTTCTCTTCATATCTGAATTTAGATGTTTTTGGTAAAAGTTGATTTATTGCCTGTTCAATCTGTTCTTTTATAAATGGAGGAGTAATTTCTATGAATTCATCACTATCTATATCCATTTTTTATTTTTTTTGTGTTCTGATCACTGTTTTAATGCTACATATCCAAATTTCTGATGAGTGAAGGTTCTAATACATATAAGGTTATTAAATATTTCTATAAAATCGCTTCAAAATAAATAAAATCTATCTTGAATTAAATATAAAATAGTTCTAAAATTATTTATTTTAACATTTTAGGTATATAAAATCAATAATATTATAATACCGCCATTTAACATTTAAAATAACAGAGTCCTGATTGTCAAATTCGATCTAGGTGGTTGTTACTCTCCCTCACCAGTTTTAGTTGAGTAATGGATGGTATTACTCCAATGGCTTCAGGAAAAAAAATTATTCACAATAGCCAAGAAAAGTGGATACCGCTATACATATTGCCATTGCTTACCAACGCCGTTTATGTTTAATAAAACTTTTGTTTCTTTACTTTTTTAACATCACAACTACTGCAAATCGGGCGATGTTACAGTGGGAGTCCTAAATTTTTCCTATACAGGTATAATTAGATCAGGGATTTTTAACTAGTACCTGACACCGCATAAGCTTGGGACCAGTATCTTATGCCCCCTCTGAAAGACCGCATAACCAAAGATTTCTTTAATCATTTTAAGCAATAATAAAGTCTCCAGCCGTTCTAGAAACTCGTGTACTTGGAGATGCAAGACTGTTATGCTAACCACTACACCACAGGTAGCTTTTTTTATTATAATAATAATAATAACGTTTTCTATTCTTATTGGTACTAATAAACTGATTAATACAAATGCAAAAATTCCAAAATATAATTTTGCCGGCATAAATTATTTTCTAGGTCAGATAGAACACTTGCCGAGGATGTAATTGTGAAACGGGCAAAATAAATAAACCTATTTTGTAGAAAATAAAAATAAAACAATTTTCATTAGGAGTAAACTTGAATTAAAAGAAGAAGGAATAGATAGTTAAAGAAAACAAAAAGTAAGGCGTATATCGCGGGAGAGGTGTAAGTGGGCCAGTATGCAAATTGGTGGCTATAACTGTGTCAAGCTGGCACGGAACAGCCAAGTGCTGCCCCCAAACGTCTTATCTTTAATCTCCACGAATCCTCTAAGTACAATAGCGCTGGGCTAGATTCCTCAAGAAGGGAGCTCCAATTTTCTTATATATATCATGACAGTGTTGTTCAATACGCCTATGGAAACTGTAGCTCAATCACTATCTACGATGAATCCCAGAGTCAAACAAATAAGAAGTGTATGTATATTTGAGTATTGGGTATATTTGATACCTCCTATACAAAGAAGGAAAGATATTGATGTTGCCAAGAGGCCAGGTCTGTTTTCTTTCTCAGAGCACTGTTAGAAAGAAACCAAGTACATAGCCAAGGTAAGATTATGTGGTGAGAATACAGGATTAGTAATAGAGCTTAGGAAGAAAAGAAAAAAGAAAAAGGAGAAGACCAAGAAGCAGGTCGCGGTTAAGGCTGGATCCAAGGAATTAGGAAGTGGAGAAAGAAGGGGAATCTGAGAGTTCGAAATACCTGGAATACTAAATAAAAAGTGTATAAAAAGTCTACCCTAACTTCAAAACACTATCTCTCGGTAAATGATAGACAGATTTCTAGTAGATGATAGACGACCATTATTTGTCTCCGCACTTGAACAATACTACATATCACAAATCATGACAGCGACGCAAATTATTGCACGGATTAATGGTTTTTAGATTTATATTTGTTATCATTGAAAAAAAAAATGATAATGATTGTGAAGTACACACAAGTAGTTGGACAAACAAACTAACAACGTTTGAAACGGATTTTTCTGAAAAAATGTAACAAATTTTGATTTTATTTTTAAGACTTACTAAGTCTGTAGCTTTGTGTGTATAGGGGTACAAAATGAAATATTATTTTATCTTATTTTTTGGTAATCACTGCAGAGTTCCACATTATCGTAGACTATTGTGGATATGAGATAAGTTCTTCTGAATTTACAAGAGGTACATTAATATTTTAAAACCACGACAAACTCTGACGCGTTGAGACAAAAAACATTGGAAAGGGTTGGTACAAGGATAGATCGTTATGAAATTACAATCTGAATATTTTTTAAACTCATTAATTTAAACTAAAAACGATATCGCCATACCGCGCAATTTATACCTGGAATGGAACAAAGTTTCGGAACACGTTCCTACGCGACAAAGAACCTGAATAGTTATTTGAAGCTATTGCGTTAGAGTTTATGGACAAGGTATTTAAGATCCACAATTACATACAATTGAGGTTAAATCATAGTATATTTATAAGGTCATTTTGATAAAACATCTCCCCTATTAAAATCTAGTTTTGTTAAAGAGATGAAATGAAAACTTGAATCGAACATGATAATCCTACAGCTCGGAAGGTTTTAACGTTTTGCAAAGAAATGAGGTGGAACAAGCAGACCTGTGGATCTTGGCATGTTTGGTTGAGTGACCTTGGAGTCACGGCACGGAACACCAGCCGTACTTAAAGGCTAAAATTCTTCTTCTCAAAGCTCCCTTCGTAATGTTAATTTCACGTTTTATTTTCTATTTCAGCAGTAAAGTTCTTTTATTTAATGGCGATGAGATACGATAGCGTCGTATCGCATTGCAGCGGCGAAAAGATAAAGGTGTGCCTTAATCAGAGCAGTTCCGTGATACCTCAACACAAATTGAGAAAGCCAATTTCAGCGCGGAGTCAGCTCCTTTTAATTTAACAGAAATTATTCCTTCGCCATGAAAATTCATTGCATTGTTTTACGTCATATTATTTAGAAGGAGATTTTACAATCAGACCCTTCTGAACTAAGGGTTCTTGGTTCCGAGTACTTACAACAGGTAAGGTTCCGGTAAGTTTCAAAGTATTTTTCCCCTCTAAAACCACTCCTATGATTTCCCCTGGTGTTGAAGTAAGGTCAATACAATGGTTGGATGCTAAACAGACCTCAGGTGATGGAAAAGAAGATTTAGTTGGAAACAGTAATTAATTGGAAGATAACAGGCGAGAGAAGGGATTGAGCGAAGGATTGTGCGGGAATAGAGGAAAGGAGAATGGCGAAATGTGCTTGATTTTAAACAAGTGAGTAATTGTGCCAGAGTTTGTCAGTATTTGGAACCATTGCGGTATACTATAAATTTTTTTACTATAATGGTATTTTCATGTAAATATATTATATAAAAGATTAACTAATTATTTTAGAAAGTTGTACTGGTTTCCTTTTGCCCATAGAGTTGTAGCATTTGTTTGATCGTGCAATTCTCCTTTGATTAAGGGAAACTAGCAATTTAGAAAACTTTCTAGCCAGGAATTTGTTAATGTCAATGGTCGAGATTATATTAAGATAAGAGATTCCTTACAAGGATAAGATAGTCTCTCTTTTTGCTTTCAATCCATCTGGCAGAATTAACTAGGGACTAAGCAATGATTAACTCACCTTTCTCAAACGATCTACATAAAGATGTTATTCTTTCATTAGAGAGTTTAAGCTTGGGATATATTTGTGGTTGTATATAGTAACAGGAAAATGCCTATTTTATAGAAAATTTATGGCGACAAATAGATAATAATGTAGCGGTTGAACGGATGTGGACACTATGCTAGAGTATAAATGCTATATTTAACTATGGATGGAGTCACCGATTTGTGAAAATAACTTCTTGCAATAGTTACTTACAAATTGTTCGCATAACATTAATAACCCGTATTTAAAACAAAGATGTAAATGCAGGATAGTTCATGGATATCCCCTTTGCAATTCTTAACCCACTCTGATTTACTGTATCGAATTAAAGATATATACGAGTATACTGCTTGGTTGTTCACCTAACATTGACCAACTATTGAGACTTTCAATACTTAGAACTTCCAACGTAATTTGTCTTTGAACGATTTCAAATGGTCTTTTCAGGTTTATCCGTTGTTTAATAAAAAATAATAGTCTCCTTCTGGCCATCCGAAAATAATGTGATTTTTACTCACCGTGGTATGTATTTTTTTCTAAGATGGCTGATAACTAATGCGAAAAGCATTGTACTAAGTACACAGCCTTGAGACACTCCACATGAGCACAAAAATGATGTGATATGAACAGTGGTAAGTAACTTCTGAATCCTAATTAAAAGCTTTGACAAAATTAGAAAAATCCTCCTCTTCCGAAGAAGGCATATTGTCGTACGACATCCATCTCCACTAGATGGTCTATTATGCTTTATTTTGTATCTGATATTCAAAATAACGCATTAAATATTTTTAAGGATCTTTTATCTAAAATCCACAAAATTCGTTCTATGATACATATGCGTGATTTGTATTAATAAAGTAACGCCATAAAATTCGTTCTCGATCGGCTGCTAAATAGACCCCCGGGAACGGTAGCTGAGCGCTGTGTGCACGACTTGCAGTTACAATTCCAATCACGCCTCCTAGCTAGTTTCACGTTATGCTGAGTATTACTTTCAAGTGCTATTCTGAGGTTTTAGGCTAGGATACTATTTCTTTTTTTGTTACATTTTTGTTACATAATATAACTACAGTCCCTAAGAATAAGTGGTTAAGTCAAAGTTTGCCAATGTGAGTTAAATATATTGAAGAAAGCGGAATCACGCCATTCTCGTTGTTTTTTTGGATTGAAATGTAGTTTTAATATAAGTAATTAAGTCCTATAACTCCATTTTCAATATCCTTAACTCCATTTTCAATATCGATAACTCCATTTTCAATATCGATAACTCCATTTTCAATATCGATAACTCCATTTTCAATACCGATAACTCCATTTTCAATATCGATTACTCCATTATCAATATCGATAACTCCATTTTCAATATCGATTACTCCATTATCAATATCGATGACTCCATTTTCAATATAGATAACTCCATTTTCAATATAGATAACTCCATTTCAAGCAGATGCCTGTCTCAGCCCATTATTCAGTACGAACATAACACGATTCCGCTTCCCTAAATACAAGAAACCAGGATTTGATAAAATTCGACTATAATCAATATGAACACCAACAGCAACTATGATTGTTCTATTAAACGGATAGTTTAAACTTTTTTTTCCATCGAGGTTTTGCAAGATTTATCACATCCCGAAACTCAATCATCTGTTAGACCTCTAGCTCTCATATGTTCACTCCTCTCCTCAATCCACTGCTTTCGAGGTCTTCAACGTCTTTTTCTCTTTTCAGGGCGGTATTTAAGTCCTCGAAGGGGCTATCGCGCCTCATTCATTCTAATGACGTCCATACTACAGCAATTTTCTTTCACTTATTCAATTGAGGATGTTGAGTTTAGCACCTACCCTATTTCTAATAATCTCATTTGGAGCCTTCTGCCACCTATGTATGGCCCAACTTCTTCTCCAGAAATCCATTTCTAGGGCCAGTTATTTAGTATTTATTGGCAGTAATTTATTTAGTTTGCAGATAGTAACTGAAAAAAAATAATTTAATATATCACGTATCCTAGACATTACTCACCGGATCGACGAGGGCCGATAACGGCTGGTTATTGACGTCCTCGCCTCCAGCAGCCACCGCCTTCTCGATGGTCTTGAGGACTTGGTCCATCGGCGGCCATTCTCCTTTCTGGCAGAGCTGAAGGACCCTCTGGGCACCTTCCCTGACGCCCGCCCCGGCGCTACCTGGCTTCCCAGCATCCCCTGTAACAATAAAATGTAATTAATTTACATTAGAACAGTAATAATTTATTCTAATTAGTAGGAAGGTTCGCATTAACCATAAATAATTCTATAGAATAATTAAACCAACATAATTTTTGATTGGCACCGCTTATTGAATCAGTGGCGCTGCAGAATCAAGCGTTACAATAAGATTAAAAGGTTCGTTCAACCCGAAAGTTCAGATAGCAATAGTTATATAACCTGACCGATATAATAGTTACTATAATAATAATATGTAATAAGTTATAATAGTTATAGGATAATATTATAGAGAAATAACTTGATAAAGATAACAATATATTAATTTTAATGCTAAAAAAATACCTTACAAGTATGTCCTATGGAGGGTTTTGGGTCCAGCACACGGTACAGACTGTACTGTTTCTAAGCAATCGGTAATGCTAGTCCAAATCACAACAATGGGTCACCTGTGGTGTAGGGGTTACTATAACAAAATCACTGGTAGGTGACCTTGGCATTTATTGGGGTTCCGTTACCTGTTCCATGTGCGATACTCGTTATATATTCCTATCCTAATTAAACCAGGAAAGGCAAAATTTAGAGATCCAAGTATACATTCGTCCGATTAGCCATGGCTGCATGAGCCGACGTTAAACGAATCAAATAAAACATAATATAGTATTAAATAAATTATAAAATCGCATGTAAGTGCGAAGGCGTTAAAAAGATTTCTTGGAAACGATTATTCTTGTGTAAAATCATTTAATTTCATAATAATCATTTAATATAATAATTAATCTATTGGAATTAAATAAACTAATTAATTAATTTAATTTATGCGAGAACTAATCTTAAAAGTATACAAAGGAAGGCGTTGCCCTTTCTTTGAACTGAGCGGTCACTAGTTAAATCTGTAACCTTTAGTCTCGCATTTATTTCCTCTTCGATTTTAATTATGTAGATTTAATAAACCCGTGATACCGACCTTTCTATGGCTCCAAACGTGTTCTTTTTTTTTAGGTCTTGATACAATCCTTTCAAATACGCTTTGGCAAACCAATAGGAAGTAGAACTATTTTAAATATTTTATTTGAAAAGAAAAGATATGACCAGGACCGGGACTCAATCCCGGATTATCCACTTAACCGTCGTGGGGCCTAGCCACCTCGGCCATCCTGGTTCGCTTCTCGGTCAGATATATTATTTCTTTTCACTGATCCTATATCTCCGTGTTCTCGCAATTTGCGATGTATATACGATAGGGATGGGTAAGGTTGTATCAATCTGATAGTGAAAAGTAGTAGATACGGTCGAAATGTAGTTGATACAAGTATCAGATAAGGTCGAAATGTACCGGCTACAGGAACTCGAATACTTGACTCGCGGAGTGGGAGGTGCTACCAAGGTCACCCCACCTCTCTCTTGATACTTGTATCAACTGACTGGTCACTAATACTGATACTTGTGCTGATACTGATACTTGTATCAACTGACTGGTCAGTATCAATTATCGGCGAAAGACCAATTTCGCCGCATCTTCCATTAGTATTAATAAATTAATAAGTAAAAATAATAGTAAACAAGTTTTCACTTATTATCAATATAATCTGTAATTAGTCACTAATCACATATGTAGAAACGAAATTAAACTATGAAATTAGTTAACAGAAAAAGGTGGTTGAAATAACATTTTCCGAGATCGCCTCCTAATATATGATTTTTCACGAGCAAGTTTCGCAGAAAAAACCTCGACCTATGTCCGGGCAAATATCGTTTCATTAATGGGTATATCTATACCATAAAGTAAAGGCTATTGACATAAATGATTGAAATCGGGTGCAAACAAAAATTGTTCGACGAAATTGATTAAGTTTTTCTCCACTTTTTTACTTTCAACAGCAACAAATTTTACATCATTTTAAAGAAGAAAATTAGTTTCACAAAATTAAAAAACAGCACCGGAATATGACGAGTATTATAACAGCTTTAGCGTTTTAAAGAGTATAGCGTGCGGCAGCGAACAGACAAATTTTGTATTAAAATCCAAATTCTACGTGTCTTGGAACATGAATAGCAAAAGTTTGAGGTAGGGTTAAAATTTTTTTTCTTTTTTTTTTTTGTTCAATTCCATAGCTTTCAAAAAATAGTTAACCAATAAAAAACACGATTTTAATCATTTGCTGCCTTGTGCAGGTTACTATTTCGGTGAATAACTCTTTTTCCTTTAAAAATGATAACAAAAACTGATGCCCCAAGAAAGGCTTCTGTGTAGCGTATTAGAAGAGTAAGAGTCGGGATATCTGTATTCAGCTACAAAAATATCAAGTAAAAGTATCAGATACAGAAAAGTATTAGAATCACTTGTATCTTCCCATGAATAACACACGGGGAGAATATTCATTAAACATTACTTTAATTGTCGGATCTAGTTGACTTACGCCATTATATATTATACAATTTATTTATTTTATTTTATTGTTAGATGTTTTAATTTTTTTGTTTTAATATTTTATTTGAAAAGAAAAGATATGACCAGGACCGGGACTCGAACCCGGGTTTTCCACATAACCTTCGTGGGGCCTAGCCACCTCGGCCATCCTGGTTCGCTTCTCGGTCAGACATATCCTTTCTTTTCACTGATCTCCGTGTTCTCGCAATTTGCGATGTATACAAGGGGAGAATGTTCATTAAATATTACTTTTATTTTCGGATATAGTTTACTTACGTCATTATATATTATTATAATTTATTTCTTTTATTTCAACAGGGGTTGCGTTGTATATAAAACAGACAGAGATCGCACAATACTGCATACAAAAAAACTGAACAGAAGACCTTAAATGTTGTTCCTGAGCCTGGCAATTTATCGCATTTCCCAGAACTGCCACAAACATCTATCAGCCAGCAGCATCCCACTACTTCAACGATCGCCGATTTACAGGAAGAGATAAAGCCGCCTTCTCAAACCTACACCAAGACTCTACAGCAGCCGCGACGCCAGACACCTCAGAACACCCAGTCTATACCCCTAACCTCTCAATCAAACCCATGCATTTTTTCTTTCTTTCAATTTCATGCATGTAATTGTACATGAAAACACGGTAACAGAAACGGCTCGATATCTTGATAATTATTCTTAATATTTAAGTGTGAAAATTACCATTATAACTGTTCATGAAAAAAAACTATCAATACAATATAATATGAATTAAAATTTATTAAATTGTATAAGATTTCAAAATTTCTTTTATAAAAAAAATTAATTTATAAATTTATAAAAATTAAAATTTATTAAAAACATTTTAACTATTTTCCCCAAGTGACTCAAAAGGGTACCACCACAAGTGTCGTAATCGTTTCATCGCGGTGATGAGTAAATATTTAAAAAAAAGAAGAGGATGATTAAGCCAGTACGTCTTCTTTAACTTCGCATCAATCTACCTCAGTTGAAGACAGTACCAGCGAAGGAGATATTGTAGAAAAAGCGGAGGAACAACCGCTCACGTTATTGCTTGACTCTGCAACGATTAGTTCACAGGGAAGTATTAAAAAATACATATCTTGTGATAAAGCTCGCGCAAAGGTAAAAGGAAAAGACATTTAATTGCCTACAGCGAAAACAAATTATTTTAAAGATACTTTGGAAGCCCAAGCGGCAGAATTGAATGATCTACAATTGTTGGAAAAAATTTACGAAAGTAAAAATTTGAGCTACCACGATCCTTGCAGAGGAGCTTAGCAAATTAAATTTCGATCATGTGTTGAAACGACGAAAATGCGTTTTCTTGCACTCTTTATTGAACTCGTTTAAGAGGAATTTACGGGAATTACACCAAGAGGACTCCGGGGGATGAAGATGATGAATATAGACCGCAGCGGATGAGGGATAGAATTTCTAAAAGATTTGGCACACAATTAAAAATCATTTTCATGCACAATCAGAACATTTTGTGTCCCGCAGACGTCACTGTAGATGAATCGACGTATCTATCTTTAAAAATAATCGATAGCATCCGTGAAACTGCTCTGAACCTAAGAGAAAAAATTATGCAAATAAAGAAAATCGATTTGCCAGATAGTCTACAAACCATAGATTTTATCACCGGGGAATGCACAATTCCAGAAGAGTTGTATGATTTTTTCACGACGCTAGTGTGTGGTGTAGATCGTCGACCCTGACAGAATGTCAACAAATTGTGAAGAGTAAAATCTCTTTGTAAAGACACAATTTATACCGTTGGGAATGGCGTACAAAAACCTCTAAACACATAACCCTGGGCATGGCAATCAAAAGTTTAACGAGCAGCAGGAAAGTGATCGACATTTTAAACAGATATGGTCATTGTTGTAGTAATAACACAATCGAAGAGATTGAAACTGAAGCAACTTTTGCTGCTTCCAATAGTTCAACTATTTGCCCAAAAGGAATCGCACAGTATGCAGATTTATGCATAGGAGTTGCTTTCGACAATTTTGACCGATTTGTTGAAACTAGCAGCGATAAAGGTAAATAATATAGCGGCAAAGATACTCTTCACGACACCGTTGGAATTATATTTCAAAATGAGAGCGACACTTGCAATGACAATACACAGGAATCCGCCAATGACAATGCTGGAGGATCTACAGAAAAATCATCCAGTAAAAGGCAGAGATCATTTGAAGCTATTCTCCCAGAGTTACTTCCATATTCCAAAAGACCGAAAATGATTGCTGCTTTACTTCCAATCCCATGCGACAATCACTTCCGGACAATTTGTCAACTATCATTAAAATAGATCTGCTGTGGATGTTATCACATACTAGTGAAGTTTCGAATACACCAATGTGGGTAGGATTTAATAGTAAAATAATGCCAGATGACAGCCCAAAACAAAAAGTTACGTACCTCACTCCGATAAATATATCACCAACTGAAAAATCTGTTGTCATCGAAACAATGATTCAGGCACAAAAAGCTGCTAATGAATGCAAACAACGCTACATTCAAATCACTTATGATTTGGCTGTCGCAAAAGTTGCTTTGACTTCATCTTACAGATCACGAGAATTATGGGATAGAGAAGCCAACAGTCTGAGAAACATTTAGTTCAATATTTCATACTTAATACTTTTTAGTTTTTATTATATCGAATATAACAGTAACGAGTTATAACAGTAATTTTCATACATTATTATTTAGAATAATTACCAAGATATCTAGCCGTTTCTGTTACTGTGTTTTTGATTGATTGGTAAAAAATAAACAATTAACATTGTAAATGTTAAGACTGGTTAAAAATAATAAACAATAATGAATAAAAAATGTTATCCCTTTAAACCATAAAAATAGAATGACGTACAACGCTCATAATAAAAAATAACTGCAGCCTCTGATTGACTATCGGCACCTGCCAAGGAGTTCGGCTCAATATTTCCGGCTGTAATTTTGCACACAGTATCCTGAGAGTTGAATGTAACGAAAAAATTTAACATCACCTGGCGCTACTTTCCCCCCAAGCAAATCGCCTGGCAATATTATTTTGGAATTTTGAACATAATTAGCCACAGTCAGACCAAAAACCAGCGCTCTATAAGTTAATTAATAATGATGTTAAGGCAGACTGATTACGTGGTTTTAATTGTTCCATGAATTGCTGCCCTATTTCCGTGGCTAGCTCTTAGACTATTACTGAAAATCAAACTTGGTCCAGATCTGATGAAGAAAAATCTCACAAATAAAATCACACCCAAAATCCTTTCCTCGAAAAGCTATCCTATACCTCACATATATAATTCTGTAATCCGTACTACCGTTTTTCCTAATACATGGAAACCATCTATAGTAAAAATGATCCCAAAATCCAAAAAGCCTCCATAACTCCCATCCTCCTATCGTCCTATCTCCCTCATACCCATAATGGACAAGATCCTCGAAAAGCTCATACTAAAACGTCTGTATCCCATCCTAGATAGTAACCACATAATCACAGACCACCAGTTTGGTTTCCGAACATCCCACTCCACTATCCAGCAATGTCATCGTGTGGTGGATGTTGTCTCCTCTGTATTGGAGCGTAGATTGTACTGTACGGGAGCCTTTCTCGATGTAGAACAGGCTTTTGATCGAGTATGGCACCCAGGTCTCCTTTACAAAATCCGACAATTCCTTCCTCCTACATACATTTTAATCATTCGCTCCTTTCTAACTGGCAGAACATTTAAAGTAAATCATAATGGTTCCTACTCTTCTCTCTATTCCCAGTCTGCTGGTGTTCCTCAAGGTAGCATCCTCGGTCCTATCCTCTACACAGTATATACAGCTGACATCCCAACTCATCCTAACACCTTCATCTCCACCTATGCTGATGACACATGTGTGTTATCAGTTAATAACGACCCATATATTGCATCCCAATCCCTTCAATCACATTTATCAAGCCTCGAAGAATGGTGTCGGAATTGGAGAATTAAAATCAATTCCAACAAGACCCATCAAATTTCCTTTACCCTTCGTCGAAAACCCATGACTTCCTGTCCTAGTGTATCCTTTAATAGTACTCCGCTTATCCCTGTTGAACAGATCCGATACCTAGGACTCAACTTAGACAAATGTCTTACATGGAACCCTCACACAAGACTGAAAAGATAAGAAACAGCTAGACGCTTCCGACTACTTCAACACATACTAGACAAACGCTCAAAGCTTCTGATCAATTACAAAAGACTTATTTATGTGACTGTTGTAAGACCCCTATGGACTTACGCAATTGAACTATGGGGCTCCACCAAACCATCAAATTCCTCTCGTATTCAATCCTTGCAATCCAAAATCCTTCGCAAAATCCTAAACGCTCCTTATTTTGTCATAAATAAAACCATCAATAATGACCTGAACGATCCATATGTTACCGATTTAGCCCATTCCAGATACCTATCATTCCATTATAAACTCCAGGCCCATCCATACCCACTAATTTCCATCCTTGCATTCAATTCCATCCCGGACAATCCTCCTAGGCGTCTGAAGAGAAGATGGCCTCGGGACCTTCTGTAATAGAAATGTAATTAGAGTGCTGCCAATGGGTAGTGCCTCTACAGGTCCTTTCATGTATTTATTTATTCATACAGCCCTTGTACTAGATGTATATATTACAGTTGTACAATTCAATAAAATTATTTTTAAAAAAAATTCTTTTATTTTAGTCCCGGTCCTGGCCATATCTTTTCTTTTCAAATAAAATATTTAAAAAATTATAGCATCTAACCATAAAATAATAGAACTATTTTAGTATTTCGTTCTTTTTTTCATTTAAGGCCATAATGTCCTAACAACCTTCATGATTTACCAGGAATAAAAAGGTTTTCATGCATTTTTTTTTACTTCAAAATTCAAATATTGTCTCTTTTGAATTGTATATTGACATACCTCTCGAATAATTAAGAATAACAATATATTAATTTGAATATATAATATATTAAAAATTTATTAATATTAAATACATATTAATTTTTTCAATTTTCAAAGTTGAAAATATTAATTTCTAGTAAGGACATTACATAAAACCTGAACCGGTACTTCTACAACCCACGAAGGGTACAGTCTTAGGTTCAGTTCTAGGAAGAGACTGTACTGTTTCAAAGACAACGGTTGTGCAGGGAGGTGGTTAGTCCGAGATCGCGCTTAACCGCCAGTTATTTCCACAAATTAAAGGTACCTAATTTATAGAGCCTGGGTGAGCCGCAAGAGGGTCTGCAGGTCCAACAGGGTCCATCCGTGGTTGTTACACAGATTAAATAAATTAAATGCAACACCTTTTTTTTGAACCTAGGACCTTCAGCACAGCAACTCAGCATTATACAAATTAAGCTACAATGATCCCAACTCAAAACCTCTGAGTAGTATCCTGAGAATTAAACCTATTGAATTTCAGTAACAATGAAAATAAATTGGCAATAATAATAATAAATCGATTGTGTTAATGGCTGAACATTGTTATTTATATACGCATGTTAGTGTATGTTTATATGTATGTAATATATACATATGTATACAGATACATAATACATTATAAATAGGGAAGAAAGGTTGAGCGAGAAGCCATAATTCATAATTATGTAATATATTATTAGACAGCAAGAGCATCATTGTTCTATTGCATTTAATTATCATATCTTATACGTTCAAAAGTTTCAATCTTAATGAAAGAAAAGTTACCTCATACCTGAGTAGACCACTGAGGAGGCAAGATGACCACAGCTAAGTAAGTCTCGCTAGCAAATTTATTACTGTAGGACTTAGGATTGTGACTTGAAGTGAGATAAGTTTGTCTTATTAATTTTACCAATAAGTATGAAATGTTTGGATTTAAAGTATTCGAAAGGCGGAAATACATTAACGTGAAAATGTTGGGAAGTGATTCAAATTACATTCGGACTGGTGGTTTCTTGTAAAGACAAAGCATCTTTTTAATGTTATTATTTTTAAATTTGGGTAATTATGCCGCACGTTGTCGCTCCGAGATTAGTTACAAGCTTTAACTGTTTATTCGTTTCATTATGAATATTCCCAAAAATGCAAGTTATCGCGAGCTTCAGTATGGAAAAGAGAATGTAATTATGAGCAATAAGTAGATTTCGGTAATCACCTCATCAAGAAATAAAAATTTCAACTAACATTTCGAAATATAGATGATACATGTTTGTTGAAACGTTCATTTATAGGTGAATTTATTACCGAATTATACACATTTCCCTTAATTACATTATCTTTTCCATACTAAAGCTCATGATAAGTTGTATTTTTGGAAAATATTAAAAGGGAAACGAATGAAAAGTATATTTAGATATATATAATAATTATATAAAATAACTAGCTGACCCGTCGCGCGTCGCTGCGATAGGAAAATTTTAACAGTGTTGCGCTAAATTAAAAAATCTGAAATAATTCATAGTAATTGTTCTATCGTTCCCTCAACTTATATTTTTTTGTCGAGAAAAAGGATTTTTTTTTTATTGTATTTTTAAAATTGTAAACGTTTCCCGTTTATTTGAAATTGGCACCAAAATTTTTTTTTAAAATATTCAGTTGTAAAGTGAAAAAAAAACCTTTTAATTTAAAAAAAAGAAAAAAAGGAATTTACGTTAATAATTGACAAAGTATGAAGAAAAAACGATTTTTTAAGTTTTATTTTTTTTAGGGTGAATTTTAATATTTGGAGTCAAAAATTTGGGAATCTTCATTATTTTTTATGGCAATTAAGATCCAATTTTTTTGTTCCAAATATCGCCTAGGGCGTTTTTTACCTTCTTATCCGGCTATACCCTTTGGATAGTGTATTCAGACCATATATTGCTTAATAAATTGGTTGTTAATATTTCTCAACATGATCGCTCTTAGGTTATCTTTAATTGCTTGATTTAGAAAAAATAAGTGAAGCTGAGATATTGTAAAACATAATTCTTTGAATCGAAAATAACATTTATAACTGAATTCAAAATAATTTATATTTCTGATTTGTTCTCGCCTCCACTTTTTCTTTCATTTCTTTTCTTGAAAAAAAAAGTGATCTATTCAAATAGAACTTCCAGTGTATCGTAAGTTAAAATGTACATAGAAGGCTATAAGGTGGAATAATGTTACTTAATGAATGTCGCTTGGGGGCATCCCTTCACTAAAAAACGGGAAAATGTCGGAAGGATGAAAATTAAAATAAATCAATTATACTCACGATGAAATAAAGTACGATCCAAATGAAGAACTCGTGCGAAAAATTGTTGACGACGATGTGAACCAAGCATGAACTGACATTGAACAGATGAAAGATATTTAAAAAATCTAGAATTGATTTTGGAAAAAAATTATATAAATTCACCATTAGTGGTAAGGAATAGTGATGTAATTAACCAGAATAAGCCTTAGCTTCTTTTTTTTCTCACTGCCTTCTCAATCGTGCCTTCACACTTTACTGTCATTAAAATTTTTATTCAAATTTCTCTTCACATATATTTATTTATTTCGTACGAAATTTGTTCCTACTCTCCCTTTATTATTGACTCGATTACGAAAGAAATAACTTGATTTGCGACAAATAATTTTTTTTCTAGAAATTTTTGAATTTTTTTTTCAAAGACAAAAAAGTTGGTAGAAACCTTCCCTAGAGTGTACTGAACAACTTCCCAAAGTTTCATGACGATCGGATGATTGGTGTAGTAATACATAAAGGACAAACACACATACATTCATTTTTATATATATAGATTACCGTTTTTTTAAATATCATTATTTGTAATTTGTATTATCCCTCGTTATACAATAACCAAGCAGTGGTTTTTTTTTAAAGATTATTTTAGCAAAATGTTATAGCAAGGTACTAATAGTTTTGAAATGGTAAGGGTATTTATTTTAGTCCAGAATAAGCAACATTAGGGGTTTGGAAGATAGAGACTTTTTTATTTATTTTTTTAGATTTTTAAGTAAAGAATGTAATAAATTTTACAAAGCATTTTCAGATTAAGAGGATTAGTTAAGGGACACCCTAAGACTCCAAAAATAAGAAGGAAATGCTATAAATAACCGTGAGATTAATAATCATAATTAATAAAAACCTTTTTGAAGTCATTGACCCATTGTTTCGGCACTAATTATAAATAGTACGGTGACGTGGCACATATACGGACTAGATCAAGTGCACGTGTTCGAATATAAATCACAGGCAACCCTGCATGTGTTTTAATTAATAGAAAAAATAAATAAATGAATAAAATAGAAAAAAAGCGCTGACAATGAATAACACTGTTCTGCACGAAAATCCTCTTTCAAACCAAAACATGCTTTCTTACTGTTATCAGATGTGGTGAACACGAATTTGAAGTCAGATTTTGTCTATCACGCACAGTTTCCTGAGAAATTCTAGTTTTTTATCCAAAAAGGTGAGTTTTTTGTGGATTTGACGAATTTTTTTTCGGCATCAAAACATAGTGAAAAAAATTCAAAAGCCCGATGATTTTGAGCGCAATTAAGTATATTTGAACGAAAAAATTTGATGGGAATATTACAAGTGGTTAAAGAAATATGGCTAAAAGTGTTTTTTCAGTTTTTCAAGGACCTCACTTTTGAAGCAAAGTTAAATACTACTGAGAAAAAGGCTTGGATTGCTTTTCGAGAGGTATGTGCTAAGTTTTTGGGAAACAAAAAATCTAGAGACTACCGAAAAATAGTCCAAGAACTGCTTACTTCATATAAAACATTGGGATGCAAATGTCCTTAAAAATACATTTTCTGCATAGTCACCTAGACTTTTTCGCCCCAAATTTGGGTGCAGTTTCGGACGAACATGGAGAACGATTCCACCAAGACATATCCAGAATGGAAAAAAGATATTCTGGCAAATGGAATGAGAAGATGCTGGCGGATTACTGCTGGACACTGCAGCGGGAGACAGAGGAGGAAGAGTACAAAAGAAAAAAAACTACTCATTGACGATGTGTGTATATTTTTGAGTTGTGTCATATCTATAGTATTATACCTGATAGCATGCAGGATTCAATTAATTATATTTTATTGTTGAAAAAGAAAAAAAATCTGTTCTAATAAAGACAATAATTTTCAAATACAATTTTTCATTTTTTCCAAGTTTCACCTCTTTTCTCTTAAAATCAGAGGGTGATAGAATTTTTCTGAGTTCGGATTCGGACTCAGCACACCTGAAAACATGAGAAACAGGCAAAATTATTCAAGGGAGGGGAGAAAAGTTTTTTTTTGCAGAACAGTGTAATCAAAGACATGTGCACAGGAAGGCATTATTATAATAATAACTGATCAGTGACTTCATATCTCTTAAAAAAATTATATATAACTCATCGGTCATCGATCATATTAAAAACAGAGTAAGGAAAAAATGTAACTCATAATTATTTCCCTCCTTAAAAACAGACTAATATCAATAGAAAATATTCAAATTCATTTTTAAAAATTCAATTTCAATCAATCATGAACCATATAAGAATCATTTTGTATTTTCTAATTTAGGTTTCGGTACCGGAGGTTGTCGCTTCGAGTTAAGTCGCGTGTTTTAATTTTTAATTCGTTTCCTTTTTAATATTCTCAAAAATAAAAATAATCGTGAGTTTTAATATGGAAAAAAATAATGTAATTATGAGAAATGTGTAAAATTTCGAGAGGTCAGTTCCGTAGGTTGCCGCTTCGAGTTGAGTCAAGTTTTAACTTTTCATTAAATTCCTTTTTAATATTATGAAAAATAAAAATAATTTTATTAATGACTACATATAGATTAAAGAACCGACTTACATAAACTGCTTAGGTTATATCAATCATTTGTACTTCGAAATGTTTGTTGAAAAGTTTATTTATTGATGAAATGATTACCAACATATACATATATCCGATAATTATTTCACTATTATTTTTGAAAGTTTCAAGCATTAAAAAAATCTGCCCTCCTTTTGACACATTTCACATATTTATTATTTATTTATTTTTTTCAAATGTATCTAACTATTTATTTTTCAATAACTAAGGTTTTTTATTTAACTATGAATAAAGCGAAACATTAAATTAATGAATATATATTTATAAATTGAGTTGCAGTCAGTTCTTCAATTTCTTTTGGCGACGTTTCGAGACTAGTTGGTCAAAATATTTTTATTTTTGAAGACGTAGGTCAAGTCTACAAGATTTTCAGATGTGGCTGTATGGAATATACCAATGCCACCACTATTGGGGAAAAAAGAAAAAAAAAAGTCAACAAGATCCTAAAATTAAAGTAATGTTAAATGAACTCGTGTATACATCGCAAAATTGCGAGAAGGGGATATGGGATCGGTGGAGAGAACGGATGTGTTCTGACTGTGAGGCGACCCCTGGTAGCTCAAATGGTAGAGAGCTGTCACGGAGAGACGGAAGACCCGGGATCGAATGTCGGCCTAGGCAAATCTTTTCTCTTCAAAATAAAAAAATTTCAAAAATTAAAACAATTAATACAAAATTATATAAAATAAATATAGATGGTGATTATTTTAAAAAAAATTTGTTTGAAGAGAAAAGATTTGTCCTGGCCGGGATTCGAACACGGGTCGTCTGCATTTCCGTTCCATTGCTCTCAACCATTGAGCTACCAGGGGTTGTATCCAAGTCAGACAAATCCGTTCTCTTCACCGATCCTATATCCCTGTGTTCTCGCAATTTTTGCGATGTATACACGGGGAAGAATGTTCATTGAACATTACTTTCATTAGGATCTTGTTGACTTACGTCATTATATTATTTATAATTTATTTTCATTAATTGTTATTTGGATAGTGATTATTTTTAAATATTTTTGTTTTGAAGAGAAATGATTTGTCCTGGCCGAGACCTGGGGCCCCTGGTAACTCAGTGATTTAGAGCACTGCAACAGAAATGCAGATGTCCCGGGTTCGAATCCCGGCCAGGACCAATCTTTTCTCTTCAAAACCAAAATATTTAAAATTAATATAATTTGACATGTGTAAGATGTTAATTAGATAAGTTGTACTCACAAGTTTTTAAAGAATTGATCAGTTAATTATTAATCAGTTACCTTCCAATATTTCATAAAATGTTAATATTGTTTTAGTGTTGATCAATGAGTAAGTAATCTATTTTTAGGAGCAGCAGTTTATAAATTCCAAAAGAAATTTAAGAACTGACTGGAACTCAAGATTCAGAATATATATTTTCTTTAACAGTCAAGATAATTTTAAGCCAAAATATATATATTCAGTCAATTAGTGGGCAAGGTAATATGCCACGTGGGCTCGCGAAATTATTCTTAGTTTGTTAGCCTCGTATTTTGTATTAATAGGAATTCAAAAATACATAAATTAAAACAAATAAAATAGCGTCCACATTTGTGGTCGCTGAACGTTAGTAATACTTTATGAGTGAAATGATTTCTTAAATTCATTACTGCTTCTTCACATTTTTCACAAATGTAACGAGTTCGTTACTTACACAATATTTTTCGTTAAATCTTGGAGTATTTTCAGTTCCTTTTTTTTTTTTTGTGGTAATGTCTATTACTGCCCAGTTTGATTTTAGGATCAATTCCAGGACAGGTTTTAGATTTTTTAGGCGGTTGTCACACAGAACTAAAAATAGGCCTACCTCGTGTTTTGACTTGTTCGCCCATCTTTATCATGACGGCAGCTATTTTTTAATTTATGTTTAATCTTTAGAAAATACATTTTAAAGTTTTATTTATTTTTAAAAAATCGAAGAATTAACAATGGCTAAATTTACCGGGTTACCGTGCCCGGGTTTGAATCTGGCTGTGGTAGAAAATATATTCCATACAATCTGTTAACAGCCGGGGATGAGTCCTGTGGGACCTGCAGACCCTCCTGGGGTTAACACAGTCTCTATAAAATGGGTACAAGATAAGGAGGAAACCTGGAGGTTGAGCCTGATCTCGGACATTTCACGTCCCTGCACAAACGTTGTCCTAGAAAGAGTACAATCTCTATCGTGTACTGAGCCCAAGATTCTTCATGGTTGTAGTGGGTCTGTATTTGTTTATAATATATAAAAAATCACAGGTATCTTTCTAAAAATTATTATAACAATATATTTTAAGTGTATATGATATTATTTTTATCAAATATAAACTATTATTATTATTATTTCGGTACAACACGTGGATGCGTCCAGCCCTCCTCAATCAGTACCCGCCAGTAGTCCCGGTTGCGTGCTGATGCCATCCCATTGTTGACTCCAAAGCTCCACGCGTTTTCATCTTTTGGCCGACTCTCCTCTGTCCATGGATAACCTCCATCGGAAAACGTTTTGGTATTTCCTCCTCGCTCATCTTGATCACGTATCCAGCCCATCATAGTCGGGATCATTTGATGACAGTGTGGTTATTAGGCTCACAACAGAGATCATATATTTCTTCATTTTATCTTTGTCTCCATCTTTCATCAACACTGGGCGAATCAGGGTCTTATATTCGATGACATTTGTTTTTCTTGTTATGACCCTGCTAGATGTTGTCTCGATTTGATCGAATAATCCTGCAATAATGCGAAGTTACTTCAGACTTTCCTCATATTTCTGACTATTTATACCGTAAATAACATGCTTTAGAAAACATTCTTCATTCCAAAATATTTCAAGGAAGGTAATAGTGTTGGCAATTGGTGTTTCTGCAAATAGAGTCTATACCGCTCGCTCCCTGATCACAATCTTCAAACGGAAAGGTCAGCTTCAAGCTCAACTTCACCATTTAGGTTACATCAAGGTTTATATTTCCTTTAACTATTTTTATAAAGACTGTTAAACCTTATCTACAATTAATGATAATGTTCATTTCGCTATTAGGCTATTTTTCCGTTGAAGCTAACGTACATGATTGACTGAATCCTCAACTGCATTCATCTCCTGTGATAGATATTTATTATACTAAAATAGTTGTCAGTTTTTATTTATTATTCCATAAAACCAATTATAAATATAAGTTTTCGCGTTAACTCTCTGTTAGAGAAGCACCATTATTGATACCAGTAGAGCATATAGCAATGTTGTAACCTTTTGTCTTTCGTTAGTGTTCATATGCATTACCTGTTTGCCGTATTTTTTGTTTTTCTTTCATTAATATAATGAAACATTATACTCATACATTATATCTCTAATTTGTAATCTAATTAATTAATTTTTGCTCATTAAATAATAAAATTGTTCAGTATGTGAGGGAAGGTTTGTCAGTGTTTGGGTGTATTTTCTATTAGCCAGCTTTGTTGTTTTTCATAAACAATAACTATTTGCTCATTAAGTAATAGGATCGTTAACGTAACATCACTAGGTTTTGCTAATCCAGAAAATGTCGAGCATTCTAAAACTTTTAAAAGAATGAGGGAAAGTTCCAAGTTGCATAAAATGAAAGAAACATGGAACCAATAGAGACTATTTAGAGTTCTATCTAATTGAATTTATCGTTCTAGAAATGTACAAACAGAGGAACTTTTTTAAGGAAATGTTAGATTTAATAGTGAGGAATTTGTCGGTAGATACAATTTAAATAATATTAATGAAATGTAAATGTTATTTTAATGAATACTTATTTGTATAATTAGTGTCCCCAAGGTTTTTCTTTTTCTCTCGTTTCTCAAAACGGAAACTAATACCTTTTTTTTGGAGTTAACTCCTTGAGAAATGATTTCCATATTTAGCCCGAGGTATGAGAACTTTATGAGGAGTAAAATCGAGCGTTAACTAAAAGTGGCCCGTTAAGTTCCTTTGCGTACCTTTCACTTCTTTCTAGATAAGATTGTATTGTTTGTTTTACACAATAGATAGAAATTAAAAGTTCAATTCCGGTTAAATAAATAATAATAATTTAATATCTTAGTTGGTACTGTTCAGAATATTAAGACAGTACAGAAGATCTATCTGCACTCGGTAAATTTACTGTGACAATCAATAAAATTGTGATTATTGCTCAAAAATAAAGTAAAAACGCTATTAATACATTCTTTGTTCGTATTAAACCAGCCCGTGAATGCTCTAAAGAACGATAGTTATAGACGGGATAGTAAAAATTAAATTTAAAACCTTAAATTAGGATTAAAAGCTTTGTTTGAACTAGTTAAGAAGATAAATATATAACCTCAATGTTACCTTTGAGCTTAGATGTTTTTTATGTTTTGTTATTATGAGAATAGATTTACAAATGAGTTGTTACAACATGGCCGCCGATACAGTTCACGTTTAACAGCGCTCTGTGTTTACTGACCTTTTTCATCAACTTTTAGTTATTGTTTCATTGTGAAATTTCGTAGACAGTCCTATTATTGATAACAGTACACAATGACAATTACAGTGAGTGAGGTGAGTGAGCAATTTAACTATTAACATTGCGAACGTACTAAGTACAGTAGTTCACCTGCCAGAAGAGTGGGGAGTTATCTTGATCCCCTTCTCAAGGTCTAGGGCTTGGTGAAACTTATATGTTTACGTAGCCTATTTACCAGACAATTTATTATTATTATTATTATTTTTTTTTGTAGAGACCTTTTTAATTTTTATTTTTTTTAATATAATTGTACATATATATTAGTGTAGATAGTTTAGTATTAAGTATTGATTTTGAAATGTTTGTTTTTTGTTATATCTATTGTTATAAATAATTTTTCTATTATTTCAGTTTTAATATTTTATTTTTAATAAGATTATTTCTTTTAAAATGGATTCAGAGCGTTCATCAGGTACTGAATCGGAGGACAATGTAGCAATGTCCGAAATCAGTGAAACTGATTCACAATACCTCAAGCGTCGTCAACTAGAAAAACGGCAGCGAAATGCTGCCCCCGGGTCCACCGGTACCTCTCCAAATAAAAAAAAGAAAAAGAAAAACAAATCGGTGTCAAAGCCATGCTCAGCACCAAATACCCGCAGTAAAACATCTGCAGCCATCAAAACAGAAATAGTTAACGTTGCAACCAGCAATCAATTTGCAGCCCTCGAAAATGTACCCACAGAGCCTCCTAAACATCATGAAACCTCTCAGATTTCCGAACCTGTTCCACCTCCAATATTTGTCTCAAACGTTTCAAACTTCATGACCTTCGGTCAAGAAATAGCCAGCTTGATCGGCCCAACCAATTTTAAATGTTATTCTCGAGTGAAAGACATAAAAATTAACACAACCACAAAAGATAATTACAAAAAATTGGTTAATCACCTCACTGATAAAAAATATCATTTTCATTGTTACCAACTAAAAGAAGATAAGGCCTACAGAGTTGTTTTGAGAGGTCTTCATAGTACCACACCTACTGACGCCATCAAAAGGGACTTGGAAGAGATCGGCCACAACGTCAGAAATATATCGATCGTCCTACATCCCGTCGAAAAGTTCCCGCTACCGTTATTTTTTGTAGATCTGGAACCAGCCAGAAGTAATATTGAAATATTTGATATAACTAGGCTGGTCTATTCAGTCGTTCGTTTTGAAGAGGCAAAGACCTACAATTGTGCAATGCACAAGATGCCAAGCACTAGGACATACAAAAGCCTATTGTCACTATCCGGCCAGATGTGTCAAATGTGCTGGAGCACATGCAACAGACACATGTAGGAAAACTAGGGAAACGCCTGCAAAGTGTGTGCTATGCGGTGAGGACCACCCAGCAAATTATAAAGGATGCGTGGTGCATAAAAACCTTCAAAGGGTAAGATCCCATCATGCAGCATCCAAAAGTCAATATGAAAATAGCAAAGAAGAAATAGAAAAACTACACGAGAATCAACATCATAATAACCAACAGCAGCCGTTGACCTCAACAGATAATAATCCTCCTCAACAGGGACAAAGGACATTTTCAGCCATCAGCCGAAAGCAGCAGCCTCGACATCAACAGATCCGACAACAGGCGCCTCAAACCTCCCAATCCCAGGCAATGGTTCCCAAATCTCATCCACCTCTACTACCTCCACGCCAAGACATCCCTTCTCACCGTCTACCTCTACGGGTGAAGCTTCCGCCTCAGAGTGAACCCACAACTCCATCCCAAACTTATTCCATGAAAAACCTCCAAACCCAAACACCATTGAAAGTTGATGCAGCTTCCAGTGTCCTAAGAAGGGTCCAACTCCCAACCAGCTTCCCAAGATACACTAATCCTCCACCTCAACCTTCAGAGCAATATCCTGTTCCCAATCAAAGTCCAGTAGACATCAACACAATCCTTTCGAATTTCTTATTAGACCTAAATAATACCATCAAACCACTCATTTCCCTTCTAACCCGACTCCTTTCCGAAATACCATTTAATACCCCACGATGAACAACAAGCCCCTAGCAATCATTCTGTGGAATGCAAATGGCTTACATAACCATCGAGACGAACTGGACTTATTTCTTCATAACAATCACATAGACATCGCCCTATTGACTGAAACACACTTCACAAAACGATCATATTTTTACATACGTGACTATATCACTTACAGATCAGATCATCCTGACGATACAGCACATGCCGGTTCTTGTATCCTTATCCATAAATCTATACCACATTCTCTTATTCCTTCTACTCCAACTGACGCCATTCAATCAACATCAGTAACCATTTCAACTAGTCCTTTCCATATAACATTCTCAGCTGTATACTGTCCTCCTGGTATCCCCCTTTCTTATAACATCCTCGAATCCTTATTCCAATCCTTCGGACCGCGGTTTATTGCCGGAGGAGATTACAACGCCAAACATCAACGATGGGGTTGTCGAACATCCAATTCCCGTGGTAGCATCTTATCCCAAATTTCAACCTCTAATAGTTTCTCTATCCTCGCACCCATAAACCCTACTTATTGGCCTACATCCCTCAAAAAACGTCCAGATATTCTAGATATATTTGTTTCCTCACAGATTTCCCGCAATCAAACTGCTATAAAATCCCTGGATGACCTTTCCTCTGATCACAGTCCAGTTCTGCTTCAAGTGCATTCGATTCCCATTCCTAAGCCCTCTCTTCCCAGACTGATTACAGGACGTGTAGACTGGGATGAATTCCGATCAAATCTAGAAAATAATTTAGACCTCAAAATTCCACTTAAAACAAAAGGAGACATCAATTCTGCAATAGACAAACTAACAGAAGCAATACAAGTCAATATAAAATATAACACTTTACCAAGTAAAAATCATTATCAACAGAATAACTGGCCACTTCATATTCGCGAGTTATTAAAAGAAAAACGACGGGCAAGAGCAAAGTGGCACCGCACGAGATATCCATCGGACAAGAGTCATTATACCAAACTGACCAACAAATTAAAATCAGAGATCAGAACATTCAAAATTCAAAATTTGTATTACCGTACAGAAAATCTCAGTACTACTGACAAATCCTTATGGAATACAACTAGAAAACTCCTAAACTATAAAAAATTCAACCATCCACTTTTAACCGAATCCCAAACCTGGTCAAGATCTGATGAAGAAAAATCACAAATTTTCGGCCAGCACCTATTCAAAACATTTAACCCTCATCCAGATATCCTTAATCAAACCCACTCTGAATGCATTGGAGCAGAATTAAGTATTCCTCTTCAGTTGTCCCCTCCTCCTAAAGCATTCCATCCTTCCGAAATATCAAACATTATTCATAGATTACCCGCCAACAAAGCCCCTGGACACGACCTAATCACATCCCAGATTCTAAAACGCCTTCCTCGGAAAGCGATCCTACTCCTTACATATATATACAATGCCGTACTCCGCACCACATATTTTCCTGATTCCTGGAAATTATCCATAATTAAGATGATTCCAAAACCTAAAAAACCACCAGAACTCCCATCTTCTTACCGTCCTATATCTCTCTTGCCCATAATGGGGAAAATACTTGAAAAACTCATTCTGAAACGTCTTCATCCTATCATAGAATCCAATCAAATAATCCCAGATCACCAATTTGGTTTCCGAACATCACACTCCACCATCCAGCAATGCCATCGTGTGGTGGACGTTGTCTCATCTGCATTAGAGCGCGGAATGTACTGCACGGGAGCTTTTCTCGATGTAGAGCAGGCTTTTGATCGAGTCTGGCATCCAGGACTGCTGTACAAACTCCGTAAATTCTTACCTTCAACTTACTTCCTTATTATCAGTTCCTACCTCAGTAATAGAACCTTTAAAGTAAACCATAATTGTTCCTACTCTTCCCTCTTCACCCAGTCTGCCGGTGTTCCTCAAGGTAGTATCCTGGGGCCCATCCTATACACGATATATACAGCTGACATCCCAACCCATCCAAGCACTGTCCTCACTACTTACGCTGATGACACATGTGTGTTATCAGTTAATAAGGATCCATTTGTTGCATCCCAATCTCTTCAATCCCATATCTCACACCTACAAGAATGGTGTCAAAATTGGAGGATTAAAATAAATCCTAGCAAATCCCATCAAATTACCTTCACCCTTCGTCGTAAACCTACGAATTCCTGTCCTACTGTATCGTTTAATAATGTACCACTGAACCCTGTCGAACAGATACGTTACCTAGGGCTCCATCTGGATAAACGTCTCACTTGGAATCCTCATACAAGACTGAAAAGACAAGAAACTGCTCGACGTTTTCGCCTACTTCAACACTTACTGGACAAACGCTCTAAGCTACCAATTAATTACAAAAGACTTATTTACATGACAGTCATCAGACCTATTTGGGCATACGGAGTTGAGCTTTGGGGCTCTACTAAACCATCCAATTCATCTCGTATCCAATCCTTGCAATCCAAAATCCTTCGTAAAATCCTCAATGCTCCTTATTATGTCACAAACAAACTCATCCATCATGATCTTAATATCCCATATGTTACTGATTTGGCCCAAACTAGATACCTATCCTTCCATAACAAGCTCCATACGCACTTGAATCCGCTAGTCTCTCAGCTTGCTTCCCATACTATTCCTGATAACCCTCCGAGGCGTCTGAAAAGAAGATGGCCTCGAGATCATCTACTATAGAACTTTATTGGAGTGCTATCGATGGGTAGTTTCTCCACAAGTGTTTTCATGTCATATGCTACATTTTTGCACATTTACTTGATATAATAATGTATTATAGTTGTAAATATCATTGAATTAAATAAAAAAAAAAAAAAAAAAGATTTACAAATGCTTTAAATGGTCAGGGAGGAGGTTTAGTCAATAAACTTTACAGTAAAATATAAATATATTGACTGCAACCCCCGATATAGCTTTTATATTATAGCTTCAAAATCATCAGATTGAAATTTTTCAAAAAAAGTCATATAGCTTTATCACTGATTGAACTTCTTTCTAAGCTTCATCAAGATTGCTTATAAATTAAAAAGGCAACGAAATACATACTTACAACGAAACCAGTTTTAGTATGAAAACATTTATCGTTGGTTCTTTCAAAGATAAAGACACAGTAGATATTTGTTAATTCACTTAACGTCGCTAAGTAAAATTTTAATGATGAAAAGTAAAGATGAAAGTTTACACTTAGTACAATTCTTGAAAAATGAACTTAACATAGAGTTTATTTCTGGGAGATTACTCGAGATTACTAGATATGGTACAACTATTGATGCAGTGTTTTCACGATTCATAACCCACGTAACTTCTGACATACACGTATCGTATTTTAGTTACCACAAACCTATTGTCACAGTATTTAATAATGATGATAATACTATTCACGGACTAAATACTGTTCAAAATCATGTTAAATGTCAAATGTTCATGGTAGAACAAACGAATCTTTTCAAGAATGATTTAAATAAAAATATCTTTAAAAAATATTATTATGTGAAATAGTTGATGTTATATATTTAATTGGAATGATGTAAATATTTATATATGCTTTCATTATTTTTTAAGATGCTTTCATTTAGCCTCGTTATACATAATCTACACAATAATGGTTCTTAAGGAGTAAACTCCAGTCGTGCGTCGGAGCTGACACACATTTTACTTTTTTTTTTATGTCGTCCCTGATCCCTGTCCATAACATCTGAATTTTAAAAGTTTTTAATACCTATACATATGTGTTTTCATTCTTTTTATCAAATAATTTAGATATAAACTTTTATCAGAATAGTTCATGAAAATATTTTTCAGTTAACTTTAATATTCCTTATGCTCATAAAATTACTTAATTGCTTAGATGAAAACAAAACTGAAAAACGATATTTTTAGCTTCTTTTTTTTCAATGAACAAGTGCTCATAATATATAGAATATGTGTTTCCATTGAAAATGATATTCATAAATTTCATTTTCAAATGGTATTAATAAATTATTAGTTCAAACGCTAAATATAAATTATCTCCGTTATTTTTGTATAATGTGAACTATGCGGAATCTACCATAATTTAATAATTTATTACTTATTCCTTTATTGCGCAGAATAATTTATAATGAATAATTACTTCTTACAAACGGATTAACTCGTCGCATTGCTTTTACGTGAAGATAATATATTAATGAAAATGTAATTAATGTTAAATTATTAAAGACCCTGAGGATAAATTGATAAATAAACTGGGTTTTCAAACAAAAGTTTATTAGCTATAGATCAAGTATAAATTAATTTAATTTTACTTAACCGCGGAATATTTCAATTAAATATGAAGAAATATGTGCATAAGAAATATTTTTGGAAGATATTGATAATTCTAGCATGGGAGGTAGCACGTAACATTAATTGTGGGTGTCTGTGAGAATATGCATCAGTATTTATGTGAGGTGTGTGTGTGTGTGTGTGTGTGTGTGTGTGTGTGTGTGTGTGTGTGTGTGTGTGTGAGTATATATGTATACCCCGACATAAAACACAATGGTCCACAACGTGATCCAACATACGGGTTCAAGCCACAGGGATCATATAAAACGAACTGCAGCAGTCTCCCGTACATACTGCATGCTGCTTTAAAGAATGGTCTGCCACGTGGAAAGCAAAGTAAAGCTCACCAAATAACTTAAAACGGGAATCAAGCCCTGGGGTATCGAACCGTCAGTGCTTTAGGAATGAGGTCGTACCGACTAGATGGATGATAGATCACACGAGACTTACTTCTACCTCATCCCAAAATAAGCACCGAAACGAAAGGATTGAAATAGTATTACAAAATAATAATTACAATGAGCCATATTTTGTAGGAATTGCAATAGGTGATTTATTTTTCAACTCTGTCATACCTGCACCACTACAACCCAAGGAGGGTCTTGGGTTCAGTAATGGTGGAGACTGTACTGTTTCTACGACAAAAGTTATGCTGACAAGTGATTTGTCCGAGAACACGTTCAACTGTCAGGTTTTCCCCCAATTGAAATTACCCAGTTTATAGAGACCAAGTTTATACGTATTCTATATCCAACTTGGGAAAATAGAAAATAGAAAAATGAAAATAACGAAACACGTTGAAAATTGTTTATTATCATGGTGTAGTGTTACATTTACAGTATTAATATTACTCATTCACTTAAAATATCAAATTTGAGAAACATTATATTTTAATACTAAATGCGCAAGTGTCTTTATCCATGTGAAACAACGATGTCCAGATACTATGTCCTTACGTAGGTGATCGTGAACATCGAAGGTAAGCATATTTTTTTAAGGTAAATTGCCAATAACCTGTTTAAAACTAAATTTATCAACCTGAGTTGGATTTATCGCATGCCAAGCAAACCTGCAAGCCCATAGTTATGGCCAAATTTTCTACCTAAAAGCAAAACCATCAACTATTTTTTGTATTTTTACACCTTATATCGTAAAAGATTAAAAAATTTGCAGATTATTAAAATTCTTAACTATCCTAATGGTTTCAGATTATTTGTAATGCCAGCCGTAGCCAAAAGAAGAAGCTGTTAAAAAAATTAGATGATCTCTCTATTATGTAAAAATGTTTTCAGAGGCCATGTAATATTTTGTTTTACAGTTGTAAAGCGGGACGGAATGTAACATAGGCACTTCTTATTCCCAGAATTATTTTTCTCCAAAACCGAAATATTCCACTTTTCCGCATCTCTTATTATTCCACCCCCGAGATTCTGACCACGAAATCCCTTGAATTATCTGAGGATTGGTAAAACTTAATAAATACATTAAAAACAACGTATCCAAGCCGGTATTGTATATCAAAGTCACGGTTTTACTGTACCCAAACCGAACTACCTCCTGGGAAAAAATGTAGTGCACTGCTCACTACTAGGTATCACAGTTGTTTCTATAATGAAATGTGTTTAATACATAAATATGAACAACGATAAAATCCAATTTAAAATTACTCTCTATTTTATTAAAAAGGGTAGTGCACAACTTGATGTTACTCCAACCCTTAAAAAGGAGAGATGCTACTGTCTCCCAATTTTATGAAGAGACATAAAATCCCATATTTCCTGCCATCTTTTATACCAAATTATTCAATCTATCTGTTTATCACACATCTCTTGTCTCCTTCAATTCAAAGGAATTAATTTCCCAGGTTGCGAGCTTGGCGGTAGGGGTAGTTACAGTCACCTCAAATGACGTAAAGTTGCGTCATTTCTAAGTAACCATCTTATACGCCATGAAATATATAGAATCGGAAAGGCTCTGGAAATAATTGGCTTAAAAAATATATCTCATTAGAACAAATAGACAGCTTATTTGAGCTATAATTAACAAAGCCAGTAATGGGTAATTCAAGATGATTAATTTCAACTGTTTTAATTTCTTATTATATGAGATGGTCTTAATATATAACCTTCATTATATGTTATATTCTGAAAAGTATGCTATATTCTAATACCGAAATAAGTGCACATTGTGTAGCTTAAATATACTAGGTTATTGTTGTTTTAATGGGGTGTATAAAGAAAAATGACCGTTTTATCAAATTCCAGAGTTCAAAAGTCTGTAAATATTTTAATGCTATTTATTATTTACCAACACTTAATAATCCCTTTAGAGCATTCTCTAAGCTTGTTTACTAACACTGGGCTTCTTCAAAAAAAGCCTCATGTAGGAAAGAAATTCGTTGACTGGTAAGTACTAATGTAGGATGGAAATAGTTGGGGACTGCACCCCCAACTATTTCCATCCTACATTAAAAAAAGCCTCAGTTTAGTTATTTATTTCAAAGAAGAAACATGACAGTGTTTTACGAAATTCTCGTAATTTTGAGATCTTACTCGGAAAAAAATTTCACAGCCCCTGAAGCAACTCGTGAATATATTAAATATGAGGCGGAAGGTGTCCTTGACCAGCGCACTGCGCGGCGTTGGTTTGAAAAATTTATCAAGTGGAGATACGACGTTGGAAAGGAAGAAGAGCTCCGGGCGACCATTAATGGATATTGATGAGGAAGCTGTTGAGTCAAATCCGTCCACAAGTACTCGCGAACTTGCAAGGGAATGTGGTGTGTCAAAAGATACTGTTAGTCGCCATTTTCTCTCCATGGGGAAGGGGAAACGGTCATTTTTTTTATACACCCCATTACTTATATATTGGTAAAAAATAATGGGGAACAGCGCCGATTCAGATAGGATTGTGACGTAGAAATGACGTAACGTGATTTTAACTATCCCTAGCATCAAGGTGGCAACCAGTGGAATAAGTACCGATTCAAATCTTCTGTCCATGACATCATACCCATTTTCTACTTTCAAATTTAAATACAGTGGACTACCAATCAGGAGCTTCATCCCGCTAATTCCATAAATACCTCTCTCTCCAATTCCAAAGGATTGTATATAATAGTTTACTTACTTCCAATCAATATTTATGAATTTGGCTGCTTTCAATCTTATCACCTTATTGTTATTTCATTTCTAAAACCGATGTAAGAACATTATATTAGTGTGAACTAGAAGTAAATTTCTAGGTAAAGGCATTAACTGGATTAGTAGTCCTCGAAATGACCGTTTAGAGCCACTATTCACTGGGACAGAATATCTGATGCATATTTATAAGTCCTATGCCGAGTCGAGTTGTGCTATCAGGCGGTCCTTTCCTGTGCTAATTTTAGAATAGCACGCACTGTTTACATTTAAATGTAACCAATAGGGGTTAGTTGAATAAGACAGTTCAGGAATTGGGTTCTCTAATTTGAGGCAATGCCGGAAATAGAGGCTTAATATTATAATTTCAACCACAGAGGTTAGAAATGACTGATAATGATTTTATGAAAAACAAAGTAGAGATCTATCGATATTCATCTTCGTAAAAAAAAAAAAAGAAACAAAAATCTTACAACATACAACCAAACATTGGCGTCAACTAAAAAAAAGAAGAAGTTGTTTCTCCACTACAGCATTATTGGATTTAATCCCACTTGATCTGGAAATATGAGTAGTCTTATTATATCTACAGCCCAGGTGAATAAACGGATAAGTCGAATTTTGACCAAAATGAGTTTGTTGTACTTGTTATTCTCGTAGTGCATAGGTGGCTAAGTCAGGCATTGGCTTGAAATGGAGTTATCGCTTGTAGTATAACTCCATTTCAAACACAAACATACGAAAATGACACGATTCCGCTTCCCTCACTACAATTTATTCACCCTGGACAAAATTCGACTTGATCTCTAATTCACCGTGGGTGCAGTATTATAGTATATATATTTATCAAAAATATCTGGTTTCCGGTTAAAAAAACGTTCATTATCGCTATGGTTTGGTGTTCAGACATTAGTTTGGCTTTCAAACCCAGTTTAAGTCTAGAGCCGTAGCAGATATCTTCTTTGATGTTCCAGTCATAATAATTGGTAGGAATAAATAACAGTTTAAACCAACACATGTTTTATTCAAAAGCGATAATACAATATACGTAGGCGACAGATGCCTTCACAATAAATTTGTTAAGCGAGATAGCATGATACACACCACACAATAAACTCTATAGATTAGTAGATACAATTGTGAATGAATCATAAAATATTTAGAAATTAACTTTAAATTGCTTTTTGTTTCGTCATAAAATTTGTGTATTAATTGGAAATAAATAATTACTGGAGTATACATTTATGTATACAATTTCTCAATATATATCTCCTTATTCTCGCCGATCGAAAGATTATTCCCCGCAAAATCATCGAAATGGAACAAATATTAGCACAGATATAGCGTATTAAACTTTGTAAACCAACTCCAAGACGCTGAAGATCAGCGTCTCCCTTTGATTTGCGAACATCCAGCTTTCGTACCATTTTATCCTCCATGTCCATTCCCTCTGAACCTCTTTGCTTTTATATAGCGTGTCCTCTAACATGACAATGGCTTGGGAGATCGGGGGTAGACCAATCCTATCTGAATGATAGGAGGGTACTGTCCATAAAAAGTATTCGTACCAATGATTTGGTCAAATGAGGCTATGTTTTTCTTTCGAGAATGTTTTCCATCCACACAAAGCTTGTATATTGCTTTTATTATTTATTATTCGGAGTTTTATTATTCATACATATAAGCGTCGTCTTTTGAATGGTTATTTCCACCAACCAAACTAGCAAAACAAAAAATCTAATCCTAGAGAGCTGTGCGTGTGTTTGTATGATAGCTGTATCCCTTTGAATTAATAAAATTTATTTCAAAGTGTTATCAGCGGTGTTAAACTGACTTAATACCGTAAGCAGTATAATGGTATCCACGCATACTCTAGCATTGCATTAACATCCTTTATCGTATGTATAACGTTGCTTTGATATGCCTAGCACTCTACAGAAGAAAGGATACTTTTCTTGTCTTTATTAGTATAAATTTGATTTTTTCCCAAAGACATTATAAATGTCCTTAGTTCCTAAAAGACCCCTGGAAATAATAAATAGACCTGCAAATCTGCTACTATTATTAAAATCATTGTTCAGGATCTAAGGAACCGAAGAGTACAGCTCTGAACCGAATTCAACCGAGTAGCCTTTGCGGTGCAGAGTTCCTTGTGCGAGAATGTGATTCTTCCGAAAATTTTCGACCAAATCACTTCATCGTTCAAATTTCTAGAAGAATCGCCTGTTACCCTTTTAACAATCGACTTGAAAGACTCACTCATAGGAAATCGAGCTGGTAGTAAGTAATTTGAGATGCTATTCCTTTAGTGTCTACGGTCTAGCATTTGTGCTACCGACTTCTTTATTTTCATTTTTAATTTCTAATAAAATTACTTTACAAAATAATTTGAATTTTGTACTGATAAATCACGATACTTGCAAACTACATGGAACATCACAAACAACAAATCGAAGTTTCAGTATGCATATTACGCATAACCATTATGCATGTTATATTAACCATAATTATATAATGGCAGCTTAGTAATAAATGTGTACTACTACAACCAATGAAGGGCCTTGTTGGGTTCAGTACATTCTAGAGACTGTACTCGTTCTAAGATAAGGGTTTTGCGAAGAGATGATTACTTCTACAATAGATCAGCTAGGTTTTCAATCCAATTAAGGGTCTCGGAAGGATTTAAAGACACCACAGGATCCATTCATGAATGTTAATAGATTAAATAACTTATTTGTTACAGATAGATTCAAATCCGGGATTATCAGCACAGCATGCGCTCTACACATCATCTCCCCAACTTAATAAAACAAACATAATAAAGCAGTGGAAGCCTAATAGTAAGAAACGAAGAATCCGGTCCAAAGGAGACTATTTTAACATTCTTTAAGAATTAAATTTCTTCACCAGAATGAACACCGTTCTGAAGTGACTCTTCTTTAGTAACCTCTCAGAGGTATTGTAGGCAGGAGGATCAGACACTCTATCATTATCTGATCTCTAGGTTCTTCATAAGCTGTTGCGTTACTCATTTTATTTTATTAAAGACCTACTTAGCGAATTTTTATAGTAAAAAATAAATATATAGAAAAAAAGGAAATAAGTGTGTCATCTACAAGCTGTGAGTGACTATATAGACGAAGAGGTCCTTAAAGACTCCTGAGGATTCCCGTACCTGCTTCCTTCTTCTCCTCCTCCTTGCCCGGCGGGGGCGGCTTCTCCTCGGGTTTACCGGCACTTTTCCTCCCACTCATGTCGGCTGCATCTCCCGAACTGGCTCCGTAGCCGCCCGCCTTTCCCCCACCTCACCTTCTGCATCGATCCTACCTCCCGTCTTAATATCAGCAACCATCGCGTACCGGGTGAGCTAAACGGTTGGCCAAGAAAAACCACCAATCAAAAGAGACCGCCACGCGAAGTTGTCAGCTTAATGAAAACAAGCAATAGGATGAGAAAGAGTAATCCTCAGTCGATACATTAATTCGACTATAATAATTTTAAACGTATTATAAAATTCAATGGACTAACCATAATATGTAACAGTAAAAATACCCAAAATAGATTAAATATACTCCAATGAGGTAAACATAAGGAGAGATAATATTTTTTTTGTCACGGATTTGTAGCCCGATAGGTGATCCTAGGATTTTTTAAAAAGGAGTTAACAATTCTTGGTTATGCTGTTCTTCTAAAAGGGCGTAAAAATGGAGTCCCGAGCCTGTACATTGTAAATAATAATGATTTATTTTATTTACTATCTTACTTTACTTTACTTCCTCAAATACCTCAAATAGAGAAGATGTAATAATGAAAAAAGAACGTTTTCTGGGTATTAGTATAAGAACCTATGCCCAAGATCGCGGGTTCGCAGTATGGCAGATAGTCTTTGTAAAGGGAGTAAGAATTTTTAAAGGGAGTAAAAAATCCTTGGTTATGCCGTCCTTCGAAAGGGGCGTAAAATGAGGGGCCCGGGCTTGTGGTGTCAGATAATAGTTAAAGATCCTAATTATATCTGTATAGACAAAATTTAGGACCCCCACCGTAGCATCGTCCGATTAGCCATAGCAACATAAACTCACCTTACATGGATATACAAGAACGTTTTCTAAACTCAAGTTAACGCATTTCCAGGACCCTCTGGCGTAATAAAACGTTCAAAAATTGTCTTAATAAAATAGTCTTTCAAAATCTATTGAACTAATCCGTTTATATTGTTTGTTGTTTTAATAGGATTGTCTTTAATAAAATATTACTATCAAAACGATCAATACTTCTTTAATATTAAAATTTAAATAAAAACAGCAAAATGATGATCATAGGCGACCTTTGGAATTTTTGGAGAGTTTGATTAGATTTTTTTCTTTAAATATCAGATTAAAGTAAACTATGAAAAAGAATAGCAACTATGCTATTTTTCTATAAGAGTGCATGATTCTTATATTCCATAGGAATGCTGTTTACTGAGAGGGTATAGAGTAAACAATAATTAAAGATTTATAGATATTTGGTTGCTAAAAATTATTTTCGAACTTGACACAAAAGAAAGTTTTGTTTCATTAATTCTGCTTAACAGTGATTTTTCATGCTCAAGAATCAAGGCGTGGTTTCAATCAATTTTCTCTTTGATTGATGGCTTCATAAAGCACTACTTAGCAAAGGAAGTAATCTTCATAAACTTGAATCTGTTGAGGGAAATTAATAGGAGAAAAGCATATCATTATTCAAGTAACAGAGCAAGTCATCAATCATAATATGTAATGTAAATTCCCTATAATCTTTTCGAATAATTTAATTTTATAGTGGTGATAAATTTAGTTCCGAACAAAAAGCATCAAGCTGTTAATCGTAAAATCATGAATATAGCCCGACAAGGAGTTCTACAACTTTCCAGAAAAGAGAAGGTTATTCATGTTCCATAAAGATAAGTTCCTATCTTGAATTCATCAGGATAGGACACAATAATCTTTATTATTATAATTGCTGTGTTCCTCACAACATTGCCATGTTCCAAAGGTCGCAAGTTCACAGCCAAACTTTTTTTCTGGTAGGTAGCCTAGGATTTTTCAATAGTGAATAAAAACTTCTTAGTTATGCTCTCCTTCGGAAAGGATGTAAAATGGTTGTCCTGAGCTTGTATGGTATCAGGTACTTAGATATAGTTTAAAGATCCTTTCTTAATTATACATAGATAGGGAAAATTTAGGATCACCACTGAAGCAACTTCTGATTAGCCGTAGTAGCATAAAGTGACTTTAAATGAAACAAACAATAACATTGTCATATTCCTCGTGATCAGGACAATTCTGCCACATAGAGGCATAATTACACATCATGTGTGGTATTGCATATATTATTATTTTATTTGAAGGTTTTGCATTTACTTCCAGATTATAATTTCAGACATATTTGGAAAAACTTTATAATAAACTTAGTGAAACTTTTGAAAATTAATGGAAATAACAAAAAACATTAATTAAACCACTAAAATAAGCTGCAACTTTCTTACTTATTATTACATTGAGATAAAAAAACAACAAATGTTCTTATAATTTCATGTAATTGGAAAACATACGATGGCAATTTAATTTTAAAATTGTGATCCTTGATTATAAAATACTAATCCTACATTAAAAAATCTAATTCAAAATGTATTCTAATTTATTTATTTTCCAGCAACAATCATGAAAAAAAAAGATGTCTTGCTTACTTACATAATCCAAGTAATGAACCGCTGAGGGCTATCACTACAGGCCAGTTGCTGGATCAGGCAGCGGAGAGATGGCCACACAAGCGTGCCATTATTTCAGCTCACGAGAACAAGACACTCACTTTTCTGCAAGCAAAAGAACAGGTATGGTTTGGACACACATTAATAAATGAGTCAATCATTGCTAAAATATATTTCTATCAAATCAATAAGTAACTAAATCATCTTCTTAACCACCAGTAATTGATTGTCAACCCTACGCATTCTTCTGAAACAGTTTTGTCAGCATTATGTAATAACTCTCAGTTTTATTTTTAGACTGGCTATAATAGCATAACCATTTTAAATATCTAAATTAAAACATGCTTAAAATTATATACATTTTACATATTACCTAGTTTTTAACATCCAAATGATTTTTCAAAATTTTTTTGGTGTATGGAAATTGGTCTAAAAATGTATGACCAATTTCCTATTTATGATAACAATAAAACCAATTTTTTTTTACCAATTCCATGGTTTTGCTGTCTCAACCTTTTGAGGTGACTTGGTCTTCATGGTTCTCAAAAGTATCATTACTTTCAAGAATAAATTTGTTTACCTCGGATTTCAAAATTCTCACAGAAAAAGACACTCAGTGAACAGTTCCAGGATTTGTTTTCTAACAGTGTGGTCAAACATTAAAAAAAACAAAAAACTTTTGTATGATATTTTAAGTCGACAATGATTAATATTAATTGCAATAATAAATGAATAAACAGTGAGTATTGTTTTTTAAATTATGAAATAGGCAGAGCAGTTAGGTTCTTGCCTCCTGAAACTCGGACTGAGGCCAGGAGACAGGCTAGCACTTATTGGAGTCAACACTATTCACTGGTACTTAACAATGATGGCTACAGCTAAGACTGGAATAATATTAGTAAGTTTAATTATTAATTATTGTAAATTTTAATTTTAAAAAATCATAAATTTATTGATGTCTCTTTTCAACCATAATGAAAAATATTGAAGCTAATTTACAGATAAAGAAAAATAAAGCTCACAGGAATAGTTTTATGGTGTTCTGTAGTTTTAAAGCACTGATCCTAAATATCAATTTAAGCTATTTCTTTGTAATAAATCTCTTAATAATAATACTTTGTATTATTCAAAAAGGTGATGGTGAATCCAGCTTACAAGGCCAATGAATTAAGCTATGCGTTAACACAAGTTAAGGCAAAAGGAATTATAACCGACCTAAAATTCAAAACACAAGATTATCCCAAGCTCTTGATGGAGATCGCACCTGGAATTTCAACAACTCCTCATGGTCAGCCATTAAATTGCCCGGAACTACCTGAACTATCATTCGTTATTGTTGCAAGTGAAGAAAAGGTTCCGTAAGTGTTTTTTTATGTTCTCTAATGCATAGATTTATTATTTATAGGTTTATAGAAATATAGCATATTTTATTTCATATACAAGAACAACAGTAATATGATATTATAAAAAAGTAAAATAAAAATAAATAATTGACCTTAATTTAAATTAGTTCAGATCATCCCTGGGAGGAGTTTCAAATCTAATCATCAGAAAACAATCTATCACAGTGAATTATAAACCTATTATTAACTCAATTCAATTTTTTTTTCAGAGGTTGTTACAGACTAAAAGATGTGATGAATTTAACAAATTGTAAAGACGAACTTCATAATGTAGAGAAACAAATTCAGCCTGAAGATCCAGCATTCATTCAGTTCTCTTCTGTGCGTAATTTTATTTTTTATTTATTTTTTAAACAATACTAATAATGAATCCATTAATATGAGTATTTCCTCAGATGGTTTATATATATTCATATAGATATAGTTGAGCATTTAGAATTTGTTTGGGGTGCTCAAATAAACTGGCATAAAATCATGCACACTAACGAGTATAACTTATTACCTTATTTATTGAGTGCCGATGTTTCAGTCTAAGTTTTAGACCACCTTCAAGTCTGAGAATATCGGCACAAAATAAATTATTTCTTATGCCATTATCTTTCTATAATTCATATAATTTTTTATATTAACCTTTTTTCCTGTATATTTAATTATTTTATTAGTTCAGTTATTTCTCTTTATCAACTTCTTTCTTAGTTATGAAATTTCTATTAATTATGTATCCTTTAAAATATTCGTCTAATTGAAGGGAACAACAGGGGTGCCAAAAGGAGCTATCCTGTCCCACTTCGGAACAATAAACAACTGTCACTACTTTGGAAAGAGATTTTGTTATGACAAAAGAGTAAGTTCTATTCACTTAATTCAAATGCTGAATTTTTTTTAAAATAAAAGTTTTTTTAATCTATAATTTTTAAGCTTCTACAATTAATGCACTGAGTACAACAAATATGAATAAAGGTCAAATTAATGAGTTTCAATAATAAATAATTGTGGCAAAATCTTGGAAATGGAAGTTAGTTATTATTTTTCTTGAACTCTCTTAGATTGCCAAGGCCAATATTAATCCATTCATCACGTATTTCTTCTGGTTTCGACCGTGTTGTCAAATTCTTTGCCGACGTTTTTGCTAGCTATACTACAACCTTCCTCAGGACTTAATCTGAGACTTATTGATAACCAGTGATGAATGGATTAAAAATATTTTTCCTGTCTACCAAAATATAAGTCTAATTACTGCTATATTGTATGCTTTCATTAGATTTGAAAAAAGTTAAACAAAATCAAGTAATGAGAGAGGTAAACAAATTATTATTGCACTCCAACCATGAATTTGTATATTAACGCCTGATAAGTTCTGCAAAAAAATAAAAATTATATCGAACCTGAATTTATAAGAGAGTAGACCATCAGCATATTTTTTTTTCTTTTGCAGTCTTCGAGCATTTTATGTTTGCAAGTTCCCCTTTTCCACATATTTGGATCTGTATTGGGAATCATGAGCGGGCTTGACTTTGGAATAACTCTGTATTTACCCGGACCTATATTCAAGAAAGAAAATACAATTGAAATACTTCAAAAATACAAGTAACATAAAATATCTTTGTTAGTAAAAAAAAATTATGTTTTTCCAGGAAAACAATTATTAGTTTCAAAACTTGTATATCAAAATAATACATTTTTTATTATAAGCAATAGAATATAAACTATGTTGGTACATCAAGATTTTAATTTCTATACATTGATAAGTAAAATTATTGTTTTGTTTATTTAATTTGCAATGCTCATCTATTTACAAATTTAAAAAAAAAAACCTTAAGTTTAATAAATATGACTGAAAAATATTAAGCTTTTAAAGCTATTACTTCAAAGAAATAGTAAATTCATTATAACATACTTTTGCTATATTTAATGTTATACTTCAATTTTCAAATATCTGTGAAGCATCCAAATAAAACTTTTGCAAATAGATTTAAAAGCAGTCTTAGAGTTTGTAACCACTGAAAACTAGTACACTATTGGAGACACTGAAAACTTTTGTAACCAAATTTTTTGTGATTCTATACAGGTGCAACATTTTATATGGAACTTCGACAATGTACATTGATATTTGCAATGAAGTAAAAGCGTTGTTACCCGGAAATCAACAGCTGGCAGAAGCATGTGCAAATATCGATATAGCAGTATGTGGTGGATCTATGTGCCCTCCTCAACTAGCTAGAGACATTTCAAAAACTTTCCCTTCGTGCAAAATCCAGGTTATTCACCTTTTTACTAATTAAAACAATCTACAGAATTTTTTCATACAAAAAAAATTGTTAGTGCTTTTTGACAACTGTGTGGTGTATATCCTCTCAAAGGGTCCTTAAAGAACACAGCACTAATGCGATGAACCTAATGTTGGTATATTATTGTAGAACTTCTTTATCGTAGATCTGAAAAACATGAGGGAAGATCATTATAAACATTAAATAAATAATAAACATTAAAACAGAATGGGCTTCATTTCTAGGAATGAATTTATAAGTCAATACATCTCAGAATTTTATTATTTTAGTGATTAAATGTGCATGCAATGCATGTTAATGAATTGTAGTCCAGGGCATTGGTATTTTTCCGTTCAAATTTTTGGAGAATTCATTGATTTTTTTTCTTGATTTTGTTTTTATTTCAACTACAGAGTTCAGAAAGATGAACCAAACAAACAAAAAAAGATCTATTCCTTAAAAAGAGTGACTTTAGCAATCAACACCGACAGCCACGGTGGATTAAATTTATTTAAAGGCCATGATTTTGCATAGTTAGTGTTTAGTGGTTTGGTATGACAGTAATATTATTTTTCATGCCATAAGCATTATATTTCATAAATTAAAAAAAAATTGTTTTCTCTTGGTTTCTAAAAGTTTAGCTCATCTCAAAAATCATAAACAATGAAGGGTCTCAGATTCATAACATGGTAAAGACTAAACTTTTTCTAAGAAGAGATTATACCGGGAGAAAATTTGGTTGAGATTAAACTGATCCACCAGCTTTTCCCCAATTAAAGGTGCCCACTTCGTAGAGGTATTGTAATTAAAAAAATGAATTCCAATCATACACAGCGTTGTCTATATTGATTCAAACACAGTTGTTTTTTTACAAAATGAAAAACAAATCTTCACAATTTTATTCAATTAGCCCGTTAACCGCATTAGTAAAAACACTTTTTAGGTTTCGTCTTATTATTAATTTTATTTCATCGGTTTCAGTTCATATACGGAATGACTGAAGCAAGTCCGATATGTTTTGCAAACAAAATTGAAGACACCTTTGAACAAAGGACAACCACAGTTGGATATCTGGCCGATAATTTAGAGGTAAGTTACTAGAGTTTTACAGTTTAAAATTAAACTAATTTAGAACTAATTAGAATTAAAATTAAACAAATTTAACTTCATGCATAAAGAGTAATTTTTTTTTATTAGTGAACCTGTAGACTGCAATAAAATAAAACACCTGTGAATTGAATATTGTTTTATATAAAGAGCTTTTCAAGATCTTAACATAAGGCATAAGATCTACATCAGAAGATCTTTTATTAGATTAGTTTTTAAGATCAATTTAGATTGTTCCATCAAATGTCTAAATGGGTACATACATTCTCATTCTCTGTTAATACATGTTCATTCATATTAGTTACAATTGAAATATTTTTAAATTAAACTAATTTATTTTGACCACTTCACAGGTAAAAATAGTAGACATAGATGGAAAGATGGTCGAATTCGGAACCCCAGGGGAAGCATGGTTCAGAAGTTATGCTAACTTTATAGGATATTGGGACAATGAAAAAAAAACCAAAGAAGCAAAAACCATTGATGGTTGGCTAAGATCAGGGTAAAGTTACTAATGATTTATTGGGTCTTTTCATATGAAATGTACGTTTTCATAAGGAAAGGTCATTTAGTAAAACTAATTTATGAAATCTAAACATTTTTATTTAAAATATTTACTCTCATTTTCTATGTATTTTTCAAAACTTGTGTAAAAGTTTAGGTCCCTTCTGATTAGCAACTGCAGGTTGTTTTTTGAGAAATTTTTGTTGCACTATGCTAAAATCCCTGCATTATGATCTGGATGTGGTGGTTTCACCTCTGAGCAGAAAGGAGAAATGAATTATTCCTGCCATTGACCACCGCACAGAAACCAATAATTTTTTTGGTTGAAAAATTTATCAAACCAATGGCATAGTTATATTGGCATAGTTCAAAAATATCACAAGATAGAATCTACAAAATGTTCTCAAACATAGGTTTTATTCAAATCTTTAATGTATACTCAGGACATTGTTCAATTGTTCAATATAATTCTTGCAATATAATTTTTACAAAATTCTAATTAGCTCCATTTTTTCCCCTCTAAATCAGAATACTATCAATTTCCATTTTAAATTCATAGACCAAACAACTATTAAAAAAAAAAAAAATATATATATATATATATATATATATATATATATATATATATTATGTTTTTGATTCTTGAGTTTCAGTCAGTTATTTCAACTTCTTAAGGCCTTAAGAAGTTGAAATAACTTACTGAAACTCAAGAATCAAAAATATAATATTTCCATAACAGTCAAGATAAGTAGAAACCAATATATATATATATATACCATCCTGGCATGGCCATCAGACATTTATCATTGGGCATTACCATTAATATCTATTAAAAATTATTATACTGTTATCAATCATGAATGGTCTCTGTGGGATTTGGAGATCATTCCTGGATTCACTCTGAGAAAATACTTATAAAATATTTTTATTTGAAAAGATTTATTTTATTTATTTATTTATTTTATTTAAAAATTAGTAACAAATAAAATAAAATAAATTATAATACTTATAAAATACATTCATTAATTTAGGAGGATAATTTTAATTAAGTTTGTAATCGACTATATAACATTTTTACACAACCATTGGCTTAGCAACTACAAGATTCTTGTCAAGTACTAAACCCAATTTATGTTGTTGGTAGTAAATGTGTATTTTTTTTTATTCCATAATTAAGTATTGTTTACTAATTGTATTAGCACATTTGTTAATAATATTATTGTTTGAAATTTAATTACAATTCTTAACCTGTTATTGACTGCAAGCTTCCCCCAAGAATAGACACATTCAAAGTAACAATTCAATAATTTATTTTATTTTATTTGTTATTAATTTTTAAATATTTTTATTTGAAAAGAAAAGATATGTCCACGACATTAAAATAATGTTCAAAGAACATTCTTCCACCCCTTATACTTCCCAAAAGTGCGAAAACACGGGGCCTTGGGATCAGTGAAAAGAAAATATATGACCACGACCGAGAAGCGTGCTTGATTAGGGCCAGGATAGCTCAAATGGTAGAGTTCCAGACTAGCAAACTGGAAGACCCGGGTTCGAGTACTGGTCCTGAACATATCTTTTCTTTTCAAATAAAAATATTTAACAATTCAATATATACATTTTCTTTTTAAATAATAATATCATAAAATTTCATTAAAGAGACCTGATGATATTGAGAGAAGATGGCTACGGAACTGTTGTTGGAAGAATAAAGGACGTTATTATCAGAGGAGGAGAAAACATATTTCCTGCAGAGATAGAAGACTTCTTAATGCAACACCCAGACATAATTGATGCCCAGGTGTGATTTATTTTATTATCCTTAAAATAATTTATCAGCTCTGATTTGAACTCTTTTCTAAACTAAAGAATAGCCATTTCTGTTCAAGATAATCCTTTGTAAAGAGAATAAATTAAAAAATGGGATTAAAATTACATCAATTTTAAATATTTAGACTAATCTTTATTGCAGACATTAAGACTTGATAAAATAATTTTTCAACACTTGATTTATTCCTTCATCATACATTTACTATTTTCTACTACCAATCAAAGAAGAAAATATTCACCAACAATTTTTTTCACATTTTATTTTCACCCAAGGTGTTTGGTGTATCTAATGATCGCTTGGGGGAAGAAGTTGCAGTAGCAATAAAACTACGTGATTCATCAAAGATGACGGAATCAAGTTTACAAGAGTACTGTAAAGGAAAGGTAAAAAACAAAAATTATAAACATAAAATAGTATCTGATAAATAAACAAACATAGAATGATACAATAATTCTTGGTGTTTCAGATATCCCACTTCAAAATACCGAAATATGTCAGATTTGTACAGGAGTACCCGACGACACTCTCAGGAAAAATTAAGAAATATGTGCTGAGAGAGATGCTAGAAGAAGAGTTACACAAATATCAATGATTTAATGTACATAGTTTTATGATTGAAGATTTTACATGAAAAAGATGGTATTTATTTTTATTTTATTTGTATATGAAAAAACGAACATTTGTTAGAGAAGCTAAAAGTTTTAAAATAGACGGTGGACATCATCATATTTTTTTTTATTACATAAGCATTACATAAATATATACAACACATATTGCTTCACGATACAGTAAATACATATTCAGTAAAACTTTGGGCCAAAAACTGTGAATTTACAATACATAATAAGCACTTTGATAGCATTTAAACCAGTTATTTCAACATTAACATCACAGCTGAAAAACCAACATCAGCAACAAGCTAAACTCTATACTAGCGTGAACTGGTAGAAAAATGTTTAACTTTGAAACTCAAATAATGAGAACTTAAGAATAATGAGAACATATATTTTTTTTTTACAATATATTTATGAATGTCTAGATGAATGAAATATTAAAGAATGTCTGTACTAATAAACTTTTCCATTTAATAATTGAATTGTTTACTATGTATGATTAAGTATTAAAGGTAATCATCTAATTTCATTTGTACATAAAATAAACTATTTAACTAATTCTGACATTTCTTTAATTCTGATACAAATAAAACCTAATTCTTATTCATATAAATGGAAATTGAAAACTGATTAAGCCCTGGGGAAGCTTGCAGTATGGCCAGGGAAACGTCACCAAAGAATTTGACCACAAGGTCAAAACCAGAAGCAACACGTGATAAATGGATTAAAAATATTGGCAGTGGCAATTTAAAAGAGTATAATAAATTTTCTTCGATAGTTTCTCTATGAGGCATACAATAACATTTGAACTAAATAATTATACTCTCTGAAGGCTAGAAATCTACTGTAAAATTAGTAGAATTTGATCATGAAATTCTCCTAAACTAAATGTAGGCCTATCATTCTGTAAAGTACTTTTTTTTCATCAACGCTATTTGGATTTTAGAGGTATAAAGTAATTAATAAAGAAGTTTTATTTTTATTTGATAGCAATAAATACAATATGCCACATTGAGGGCAATAAGTATTAGGGATCTATGAACACATTCAAACTATATACATTATGATAAAGAAACTAGTACTTGGAAATACAAATTAAATACTTAATAAAAGTTACAGCCACTTCCAAAAACATGTTATGTTAATTATCTCATATACATTGGTATCCCAAAGTGAAAAGTACAATCTGTATCTACATAAAGTGCGAGTAAGGGAGCAGATAATTGCGAGTACCATCAATCTTATCATATCAGCGTAGATTAGTCTTTAAAATAAAATTACAAATTGAATTACAAAAGATTATGTAACAACAAAATTACAGTAAATTTGTTTATAAAATAATCAAGTGAAAAACTGTTGATAATTTACAATCAGTAATTAGTCTTAATGGAACTCAACTTCCATCACTCCACAGCTGAGGGAATAATGATCTTCTTTAGTCCCTAGGTGCATAAATAACTATTATTTGAAAAGAAAAGATAAGTCCAGGGCCGGGACTCGAACCCGGGTTGCCCACGTCTCTAGCGTGGTGCTCTCCCACTATGCACTATGTGACTCGCTAGAGACGTGGTCGACCCGGGTTCGAGTCCCGGTCCTGGACATATCTTTTCTTTTCAAATAAAAATATTTAAAAATTATAACAATTAATAAAAAATAAAATAAATTATTATAATTAAAATAACTAAAAATTTTATAAAACTAATTTTCGTATAAGTTTTCTCAGTCGACATTATTAAGAAAAATATCTGAGCATATTAAAGAAATTCTTGTGGTGGAAAAGACGCAATTCGCTGAAGACGAAAATCGTGGTTTCCCCTTTGATCAAATAACTGAACATTGTGACCGTGGAGCGGTTTCATTTGATTCCTAGCTAGTACCTTTAGCAAACAGTTACCTTTTCTTTTTTTTAGCGCTAAATGAATTCGTTCCCAATTTGAAGTCGATAATAATTGTAAAATTTACCGCTTGACAGAAGTACAGATTGCTAAGTGAAATGACAGGTTTATGTTTATATCCCCGACAAACTTATTTTGGTATTGGAATTACCAAAATAAGCCAGATTTCTACCAAAGGTTATCAAATTATAAAGGAAAACTCTGCCGATACGAATAAGGAAAACTTAAGAAAAATTCGTTTCAGAATATGAATGAGAAAATACCCGGAGCTTCCCACCGCAGCTGATCCAAAGATAAATGAGCAGGCTCCAATGTTAATGAACTTAGGGGAAGCTGTTGTTACGTCATCTTAGTTGATGGCGGAAGGGAAGAAGCCTCAGCACGATAAATAATACATGAGTACTCAATGTTTTTTCTTAATGGAAGATTGGCTCTTTGGTATGTTATATTCGATTGTCGATAGATTTATTTATTTTTTTAATTTGGAAATGAGGCTTTCTGGATCAAAAGCAATTCTGTCTAATACCACACTTTTCCGCCTTATTCCTCATGCTTTTCAGTCCGATTTTGAACCAAAGTTTCAGAGGCATAATCCATTACTTGACTAAACTAGCCAAAAATGTGTACAAAACTATGTTTGAAATTTGAAGTGATCCGATTTTGATTAAGAATCCTCAAATATTCCTATAAATTTCCAAATCCACAACTTTGTTCTTTAGTCAATATGTTCCATCCTGAGAATAATATTCACTAAATAAAAATTATAGTTAAATGGAAAGGGGAGAGAAAACAATTTGACCTTTTTGCCATGCTCCCTTGCACAAAATTTGTATGGGTTATATGAAGAGAGACAAAGCAAGTATAATATTTAAAACAAAACATTTAGTTTTACTATCACAAGATTATAACTTTATAACTTTTACTTTGGGAACCACTGTTCTAGACTAAGGGAAAAAATGGTTGCAGGCTGTATAAGTTTGGTTTTCAATATCAATAGTTTCACGATATTTTCTCAGTATATATGTTTGATTATTTTAAAATAAACCGTGTATAGTGTAATAATGTCTTCTTTCTTTACCTTGCCGACGATTTCCAAATCTATTTATCCTTTCCTCCTTCTGAGCTTTCATCTGCGTTCGCCATTATTCAGGAAAACCTAGATAGGATCAGTGCCTGGGGAAAGCTGAACAAACTGGAATTGAACGCAATGAAAACCCAGGCCATTGTTCTAGGTTCCAACTCCCTCCTTACAACTATCCCTACCCTCCCAACATTAATCCTAAAAGACCACCCTACCAGTTTCAACTCCTCCGTTAAAAACCTAGGGCTTACCATTGACCAAAACCTCTCCTGGAAGCCCCATGTCACCCAAATATCCCGACGATCAATTAGTTCCCTGAAATTATTTCATCGATCTCGGCATCTCCTTACACAATCTCCTACCAGGAAGCTTCTCGTATCATCCCTCATCTTACCCCACTTACTACTGTAGTGTGGTATACGGGGGCCATTCGAAAATGCTGGATGCCCGCTTAAAAAGAATAATGAACTGCACTTTAAGATTTGTCCTTGGTACTCCGAGGCGATCCCGGGTGTCACATCACTATGATGAGTTAAAGTGGCTCTTCCCTCCCATTCGTAGGCAATATTTCCTTAGTATTTTTCTATACCAATCCATTAACTCCCAACACCCTTGATATATCTATAGTCTCCTCCAATTCAAATCCTCTGTTCAGCACCACAAAACAATATACCGCCTTTCCGATCTCTACATTCCATCCCACAGAACCAAGGCATTCGAGCGTTCCTTCATCGCCCGCTCCACCACTGTGTGGAACTCAATCCCTCCTTTCATCCGCCATTCTTCTTCATTGGCTTCATTTAAATCACTGCTTTTCCTTCATCTATTAGCATCCCAAAAAGACGCTCTCCAGGCTGGTCAATCTTCCGCTTGAATAAATCAGTACTGAATACTCGATCTTGTTACCTACGTGTTTTGTTTATTTTTCCAACAACAAAGAAGATACAGACTTTGTAAATACTTTATCGCATGCTATGCCATTCACTTATTTTATTTAGCAATTTCGTTGTTAACTGTTGTATTAATGTTATTTTGTTAATATAAATACCTTTATTTATTTGCGACAATTAGTTAAAATCCTGTCAAGGTTTGTACTTTTTATTTATTCATATTTTTTTTTCTATTTCTAATTTTATTATGTTTCGTCAATCTTGATTACTTCATGATTTATTATTATGTAGCCTTCTGGCCAGATGAATATTATGTTTATTTTATTCGTTCATTATTGTTATTCTAAAGGGACTTGGTCCCAGAATAAAGTTTGTTTTCTATTCTATTCTATTCTACCTCTTCGATCCAGCCTAGCAGGGCCTCGATACTGCGCTGCCAGTTTTCCCGGTTGCTACTGAAGTGCTTTATTCTGTTACCTCCAACCCTGTGGATATATATACTAAATTCTTGGCCTGTGACGTGGTCTTCTGCTTGTAGCATGTGTGCTTCAGTGTTCTCTCCCTTCATCCATTCGACAAACATGCCCAAACCATTTTTCAAATGGTTTCAAAACTTCCCAAAGTATTGTCTTTGTGCCTTTAGGAACTATGAATACAAATATCACCTCACTAAGAGGAAAAAAAAAGGAGAAAAATTCAAGATTGAAAGAATATTTTTGATTTGCCAATAACTTCATAAAGATAAATTATCGTTTTTTAAAGGGAATAAAAAGTCCTTGGTTGTGCCATCCTTCGGAAGGGACGTAAAACGGAGGTCCAGGTATAACGGAGGTACTCATTAAAAATCCCTATCCTTATTAAACCTGGATAGGCAAAATTTAGAGCTCCCACTGTAGCATCGTCCGATTAGCCATGGCAGCATAAAGTGACATTAAATAAACAAACAAACAACTAAAGTTTCTAAATAAAATAAAATCCCGTATTAGATGATTTTATTTAAAAATTAATAATAAATAACAAAATTCTTTCTTTATTGCTATCGAACTGAATACACTATAAATTTATTAGTCTAAAACACAAAATTCGAGAAGCATTATACAGGGTGGCCCAAAAAAGACTGAAGGATTAAAAATAACTGTATTTTTTTTGTTTTTATTTTTTATTAATTTTTTTTTTTATGTTTTTAAATATTTAATTCATGGAAATTTTTTACATCTAAGTGTGAAATATAACATTTCTCAAATGGTTGTTTTTCTTGCAAACAAAAATTGGCTCTTTTAACCGCAATTTCCATTACTGCCCGTAAAGTTTCTGGTTCCAAGTTCCTTATTTCTGCTTGAATGTTCTGCTTAAGCTCTTGAATTGTTTGGGGTTTATTGATATACACAACTCCTTTCAAATCATTTTCTCTGGCTATTTGACTAAAACGAAAAGCATATTGCAGGCGTGGTGGCCCAAAAAAGACTGAAGGACGTCGTCGTTCTGCTCAATTGGGAATCTCCAGAACATCCCTGCAAAGAATTTTGAAGCGGGATCTTAAAATGTTTCCGTATAAAATTCAAATGGTACAGCAACTGCTTCCCCAAGATCATCAGGCACGCCTGCAATATGCTATTCGTTTTAGTCAAATAGCCATAGAAAATGATTTGAAAGGAGTTGTGTATATCAATAAACCCCAAACAATTCAAGAGCTTAAGCAGAACATTCAAGCAGAAATAAGGAACTTGGAACCAGAAACTCTACGGGCAGTAATGGAAAATGCGGTTAAAAGAGCCAATTTTTGTTTGCAAGAAAATGGACACCATTTGAGAGATGTTATATTTCACACTTAGATGTAAAAAATTTCCATGAATTAAATATTTAAAAACATAAAAAAAAAATTAATAAAAAATAAAAACAAAAAAAATACAGTTATTTTTAATCCTTCAGTCTTTTTTGGGCCACCCTGTATCAGTACAAAATCAAAATTGTTAAGCAACACGGGTTAGATCACTTCGAACGGATTATCTCCTAAGCCAATTAATATAATGTAATGACAATGACACATCTGAAATAGTTAATTTTAGTAATTAAACATTATCGCAATTTACTGACTACTCCTCTCCTCATCTCAGGAAGGATAAGATGTAAATGATGGACATGTGAAGAGCTATCATCAAGAAGAGATAACTTTTTATCGCGCTATCGTCGTTTTATGTAACACCCAAAAAAGAAAAAGGTTTTATAGTGTTCAGTGTCTGGTCGCATCTAGGCGATTAACAACCCGCCGGAAGTCTCTTTCCATCTAGTTTTTCCCCATATTCAAAATGGGAATACTTCGCAGGAGCCAGGCACTCTGGGTTTGGAACAAGCGCTATTTTTCGTAAGTAAAAAATTTATAAAATTAAATCATCATAAAACGAGAAAATGCGTTAGAAAGATACGAACTTAACAACACGGTTAAGTTTTACTGGTTAGGATCAGTTTTAGTACATAAAAGCTTTTGATATGTCCAACCTGATTTTTTTCCCTCAGTACTGTACGATAAAAAAAAAAAAAGGAATTTTTTTATATGTAAAAAATTTTGTAATTATTCCGCAGGTTGTCGCTTCTAGTTGAGCCACAAGTTATAACCTTTCATTCGTTTCCCTTTTAATAAGTTCCAAAAATACAATCTATCATGAGCTTTATCATTTATCATTTTATTTAGGAATGAACGTTTCAACTGACATAGCGTATATCATCTATACTTCGAAATGTTATTTGAAACTATAATTTCTAGATGAAATGATTACCGGATGTATTCTTTAACCATTATTACATTCTCTTTTCATACTGAAGCTCACGATACCTCGTATTTTTGGAAAATATTAAAGTGGAAACGAATAAATAGTTAAAACTTGTTACTCAACTAGAAGCGACAACCTAATGGACAGATACCAAAAATATTTATTTCTTGAAATTTAAAACCGTATTATAATAATACAAAGTGTAAATAGAATGATTAATACGTAATGCCACGAGATAAAGGGGAGTAATGAAACTACCCACTTTTAACTTTACAACAAATTCGACTTTTAATTCGAAGGTCACGGGTCATCTTATTAGACGTCTCGGAGGATAAAATATTAATGAATGGTATGATTTTATAATTGCACGAGGTACTAAAACGTCATTACCAGACACTGTCCTAATATTAGTAATCTTTAAAAAAAATATTTTCACTCATAAAAGTTAACTTAAGCTTTATAAATGATATTTACTTTTATTTTTTAATTAAACATGAAGTGTATTCATGTGTATTCCAAACTTAATTTCCCCGTTTTGATGCACGAGCAAAACGCCAAAAATAAAACTATCAAAAAAACGGAACGCGATAGAAATTGTTTGGAAGCGTTCAGATGTAACCCTGAACTGTCGGACCAGCCCCCACTGACAGCCAATCAAATTCTGGCACGAGCTTGTTAACAAATTGGGCCTTAAAGTACCTATATTACTTATATAATTGCTGTCATTATATGCTTTAAACTATATATTCTACTTTTTAAAATTATTTTAATTCATTGTTATTTATTATACAAGGCATAGCATGGAATTTTATAAACACAATATTTTTTAGATTTTAGTTTTGCTGAGTATAACAATTTATAACCAAATTGAAAACATGCTGGTCGACCAGCTAAGGAAACAAATGGAAAAAGAAACTATTCTTCTTTACCTGAAAAGGATAAAGAAAGAACCAGGGTATTTGAAGCGAACAACGGAATCAAAAGTAAAACGAATAAAAGACTATTTTTTAATCTTAAAAGTGTTCTAAAATAAACAATCTATATAAACCTCAGTTCTAATGAATTTGTTGTATTACCGCGCTACCAATTAGATTTTAAATATTATTTTGTCATTAGATTGATCGCTTATCGAGCGATAAATGCTTCTATTTATTATTGTATATATTCAAAACTATTGATTAATTAAATTTAAAATTTGCCTGTTTGTAATTACATCTGCTCCCGCTGCTATTCTAATAATAATTTATTATATTCACACAAAAATATTTTCGACTTGTGATAAATTTATGAATATATAAGATGGGATAAAACAAAAATAAATCGTAAAAATTTGAATTTGACTGAAGAAAAACGCCAAGAACACATTTTGAAAAAGAAAGAGCGAAGAATAGGGATGGGAGGTATTTATTGTTATTTTAATTTATTTATTTATGTATGTACAAGTGCATGTACATGTACGTATATGTATTATGTATGTATCTGTATATGTGAAATACATTAAGGTTCCTGTTTCTTGAAAATAATAGCAACCAGTGATTTTAAACCACAAATTATAGGTTTTAAAAAGTTATTTTGTATTTTATACGTTAATCCAAATTTAACGCGAACGAGAACCCGGAACACAGTTTTAAAAAAAAATCAAGATTAATACCTAATATTTATTATATATATATATAGCTGTAAGGAATGTAAGCTGCAAAGGAAATAAACACTTTTGTTCTTTCTTGTTAATGTTCACAGCCAACCGTCAAATTAATGATTTTACAATGTCGACTGTGAGGTAAATAGTGGAATGAATCAACATGTATATAGGGATAAGAAATATGTACGTACATTAACAGCCCGAAGTAAATATCATAAATCTAAAGATAAGATACACAATGAATCCAAGATAATAAAGTGGTAAAGATATAAATATTAATAAATATTATTAATTTTAATAATAATAGATTCAATCAAGATGAAACCGTGGAATTATATAAAAACAAGCCACAATGAATATTTTAAAACAATAGTATAAAAACATGTTTTTGTTTTTTGTTATTTCCGAAAAAAAGTTTTATGATTAAATAAGTATGTAGGGAACTGAAGGAAATAAAAACTGAATTATTCCAATATTTCATTATTTCAGATGTTCTCAGCCTTTTTATTTAGGTAGCTTATTTTAAATTGTCCGTCATTGAGACATGTTTTTATATTGTTCATGAGCTGCAAGAAACATTACCATAGGGATCAGGAAAGGATGTAACGGACGGACCATACACGGTAGGTTTGAGAAATTTTCAGCTGGTGATTAAGATTAGTCCATAAATAAATATTTAATTCATTTCTCCTTTCTACCCAGTGGTGAAATCATCACATCCGCATCCTACTGCAGAGATAATGTCGTATTGCAATAAAAACAACCTGAATTGATTAATCGGGAGGGACCTATACTCTTATACGATAGAGCGTGAAGAAACTAAATGGGCTGGGTTACGAAGTCTTCCCACATCCACCACATTCGCCAGACTTTTATTCAACAGATTTCCATACGTTCAGAAATTTGAACAACTTCCTTAAGGGTAAAATTTGTTTAAATGATTCTCAAGTCATAAACCCACTTTCAGACTTTTTTCATCACAAAATCCTGAATTTTTCAGTTCTGGGATTTAAATTAGAAAAAAAAGTATAGAAAATTAGGTTAAACATTTTGAATAAAAATGTTCCGATTAAATAAAGTTGTTTTAATAACTAACCTTTCATTTGAAAACGGACATTTCATATGGAAACGACCCAATAATATTTAAAAAAAAATGTAATTGATCTCCTTTTTAATTTACTAATATGTTGTAATTGATTGATTTCTACTTATTAGAGATGTCAAAAGAAGTCCTGCTTACTACCACAATCCGGGATCGGAACCACTTCGGGCGATGACTATCGGCCAACTCATCAACCTTGCTGCAGAGAGGTGGCCCACGAGAACCGCCATTATTTCCCTGCATGAAGGGAAGCAGCTCACCTTCATGCAGCTGAAAGAACAGGTAAACAGCAAAAATAAGTATGACTGTTAAAAAAATTGGTAATTATTCCGCAGGTTGTCGCTTCGAGTAGAGCCACAACAAGATTTAACTTTTTATTCGTTCCCCTTTTAGTATTTTTCAAAAATACAAGTTATCATGAGCTTTAGTATGGAAAAAAGAATGTAATTATTGGAAATTTGTATGTTTCTTTAACCATTTCATCTAGAAATGAACGTTTCATTATACATGTAACACATCGAAATGTGAATTGAAACATTTATTTCTTGATGAAATGATTATCGAAATCTATCATTACCTATAATCACATTCTCTTTTCCATACTAAATATTAAAAATGAAATGAATAAACAGTTAACACTTGTAACTCAGAAAGGTCAAAAGGGACTTCACCACCAGGCACCTTGGCTGGGAAAGTGATGACCGAATTTATATCGGGGAGGAGATGACGACATGCAACCGTCATCTTTATTGGCTAACAAGACAGAGGAAGGCCGCAGGAAAAATCAAATACCTTTGGTTTTCAAGGGGACGAGTCAGGTGCCGAAAAGACGATGGCATGCCAGTCGTCATTGTTAACATGGCCGGAGATTTAGACGTCTTCCAATGATGCAAACGTAGCTGTTACCATACTGTAGCGTTTTCTTTTTATAATTGCCAGAATTTTTTTTTATATATCACTTGTAATAATTACCTTTTTTTGTATAATTTTTCAAATAAGGGATATCATTTTGTGTTTTTTAATAATTTGAATACGATTAGAGTTATTTCTTCATATCTTTTCTTTACTAATCTCCGTTCATATCTGCATGTAGAGTCTATTTTTCTTTTTGTAATCCTATTATTATTTTCGTTTTATAGTCTGAACATTCATATATTTTTTTCAGTTGAAATTATTATTTATTTTGTAAAAATTCATTATTGTCTGACTCGCTTTACTCTAGTTTACCGCTTATTGTGTGTCTTAAACAATTTTAATTCACATAATTACAAATGTTCCTTTTCACTCCTAACTCTCTCTGAAGTACATCCCTCCTTATCCCTATATGACTAATATCCTATTAACTTGCCACGTTAACTCCCAATCCCTCCCTGCTCACTTTGATGAATTCCTCGATTATTTCCTTCATAATTTCCACCATATTATTGCCGTTTCAGAAACCTGGCTCAAACCAAATATTCCCTCCTCCTCTATATCAATCCCTAACTACGTCCTCATTCGTCATGATCGAACGGACCGAACTGGTGGAGGTGTTGGTCTCTACGTTCATGAAAGTCTGAGAACAAAAATCCTTCACAAGTCTCCTACTTCCGACTTCCCTCATTTAGAGTACCTATTTGTAGAAATTTCCTCAGATTCATTTGCCCTTCTCTATGTCATTACATATCGCCCACCTCAAGTTCGATTTGATCCAGCTTTAGAATCCTCCCTTTTCACCTACGTTCCTTTATACAATAATGTTATAATAACCGGCGACTTCAACACCAATTTGTGTTCGGACTCTTCCGACAAATCTTACCTCGTAGACCTAATCCATTCCCTCGACCTATTTATCGTTCCTTTTCAACCTACTTCCTTCTCGAGTACATGGCTCGACCTTTTTTTAATAGATTCCTCTAAAAACTTATTATCCTCCTCTCAGAATCCTGTATCCTTTCTTTCACACCATGATCTCATCAGGATTTCCTATAACGTCTCGACTCCTAAGTTTGTCCCCAAGGAAATTACATGGCGGGACCTCGGCTCGTTGACCCCTGAAAAATTAAATCCTTTTCTCGATTCACTAGCTCAATCCTTGGATCCCATCTATTCCTACTCCTCCATCGATGAAATGGTTGAGTGTCTTTCCTCCAATCTTCTCCTATTCCTAAATCAACACGCACCCCTAAAGACCTCTACCTTCAGACGTCCTGCAGCTCCCTGGATTAACCCTGAAATTAGAGAGTTGATGAAGAGAAGAGACGCGACTAGGAGGCGTTTCAAACGAACACGTAATCCAGATGATTACATCTCCTTCAGGATCCTTCGAAACCTTACCCAATCTTCCTTGCGACGAGCTAAGGCTCAATTCTTTCATATTTCCTTGTCACAAGCATCAGATCCCAAATCCAGATGGAAAATCCTTAAAAATCTCTCCATAGTAAAGTCAAAAACCAATACCTCCTATCCTTTCTCCCCCGATCAACTGAATTTCCATTTTGCCAACCCTATCTCAATACCGTTCTCCTCCTCATACTGCTTTCCAAAAACCTCCTTTGAACCTGAAAATTTCTATTTCACAAATATTTCACCAGAAGACCTACTCTCCTCTGTCCTCAAATCCAGAACAAATGACTATGGTCCGGATCTAATTCCAGTGAAGCTAATTAAACTATGTCTTCCTGCCATCTTTCCTGCCCTATTGCATATTTACAATTTTTCCTTACAAAATTCCATATTCCCATCAGCTTGGAAAAAAGTCATAGTCCGTCCGTTAAATAAAGTTCCTGTTCCTTCCAAGGTTTCCGATTTCAGACCCATCTCCATTCTTTCTAACCTCTCAAAACCTCTTGAAAGACTAGTCCATTCACAGCTTAATTCCTTCCTTGAGCAAAAAGCTCTCCTCAATCCTCTTCAATCTGGCTTCCGATCCCAGTTCTCTACCCAATCCGCTTTGCTGAAAATTACCCAAGACCTTCAATTCTCCATAGACAAACAGAAAATCTCGATCCTAGTTCTCTTTGATTTTTCAAAAGCCTTTGATTCGGTTAATCACGAAATCCTCCTTTCCAAACTCCAAAATCTTTCTATATCAAACAGCGTTCTTAAGTGGTTCCATTCCTTCTTGTATCACAGATCCCAAACAGTTATCATTCCCAATAAAACTCCTTCCTCTTCCCTCTCACTTACTCGCGGTGTTCCTCAGGGATCTTCGCTCTCTCCAACTCTTTTCTCCATCTATATTAACGACCTTCCTGATTCCATCCATCATTCACAATACCACTTATATGCTGACGACCTCCAAATCTACCTTTCCTTCCATCCTACCGAGATGCTAGAGGCGATCCGAAGGTTGCAAGAAGATATTGACAATATTAACGCCTGGGCTGCGAACAATGATCTGAGATTGAACGTCGAGAAGACGAAAGCCATTCTAATCGGTTCCAAGCATCTTATTAATTCCGTTCCTTATTATCCCCTACTCTATCTCAATGGGCTACCTATTCGTTTCCACACTTCCGTTAGAAACCTTGGGGTAATCTTTGATCAATACCTGTCCTGGAATAATCATATTTCCCAAATTATCCGAAAATCCATTGCTACCCTCAAACAGTTCCTAAGATTCCGCGATTCTATGCCCCTTAAAATCCGCCAGCTCCTAGTCTCCTCTCTCATTTTTCCTCACTTCGATTATGGCTGCCTTGTATACGGTGGACTGTCTGGCGGGCTTGAGATCAGATTGAGAAGACTAATGAATTGTTTCATTAGATTCATCTTTGGAGTTTCCAGGCGCTCCCACGTCTCCAGTTGGTATGCCGAATTGAAGTGGCTCTATCCAGTTTTCCGGCGACAATATTTCCTAGGTGTACACCTTTTCCGAACTTTTACAACCAAAAAACCTTCTTACCTTCTTGATTTGTTTACTCCTTGTTCCTCGGTCCATTCGTTTAATACGAGATCCCAGCCCATAAACCTATTCATCCCTTCTCACAGAACTGCCTCCTTTAAAAAATCCTTTGTCATGCGTGCTACCTTGTTTTGGAATTCCCTACCTATTTCCATACGCAAATCCTCATCCTTAACCTCATTTAAACACCAATTATTTTTCCATCTCCTCAGCAATCAATCTCCCGAATATATGTAAGATTAAGATTTTCGCAACTCAGAGCTTTGAGCTTCATTCAACTATTTTTTTCATTTATTCTTCTTTTTTATACAGATTCTTGTATATTATATATTTTAGCACACTCATATATACGTATTTTAAATGTTCACCAGTCGTATTAATTTTAGGATTAATAACCATGTTACATAACTAATTCCTGATTGTCTTTAAATGCCAGACAAATGTCTCTTTATTGTACATTGTAATTATTCTTAGGGGACTAAATGTCCCAGAATAAAATTTATTTTCTTTCTTTCTTTCAACTCAACGCGATGCGACAACCTGCGGAACAGTTGCCGAACATTTTAAATAGAGTTTATAAAAGATTAAATAATACGAAAACGAATGGCATTTGCCTGATTCAATTTAAAACAAGCCGTGTCTGTCATTACAAAGCCGACATCTTTAGAAATGGCTATACTATGCTGCCCCGGTGAATGAGTGATTAAGCCGAATTTTGTCCAGAAAGAGTAAATTGTATTTAGGAAAGGGAAATCGTACCATTCTTTCATCCTGTTGGGTTTTTTTGGATTGAAATAGAATTGTAATATAAGTAATAACTTAATTTCAAGCCAATGGCTGATTTAGCCACTTGTGGACCACGAGAATAACACGGTCCGTTGTTCGCTCCCTTCAGTTATCTGATTCTAGACAAATTTGGACTTGATCACTCTTTCACCGAGGCTGCAGGTATTTATTTCAAGAATCAATAATACAAAGAAATAAATTATTCAAGAACTTACATAATTTAAAAATTACATCATTTTTCATTCCGTGAAAAACTAAGTTTCATTCTTGAAAACTAAAAACCACGCGGAAAATACTTTGAATGCTTTTTTTGTTTTGTTTTTTAAGAAATTGAATTTGAGCTCAAACAGAATTCTCATTATCTTCACTAATTCCCAAGACTATAATTTTTAAATAATCGCCAAATAGTTCTGTTAATGACAAATGGATGAAGATAAGAGCATTAAAATACTTTCTTCCGGCAGTAATAGTCAACATTGATTATATTTAAAGCCCCGGTGAACAAGTGATTAAGTCGAATTTCGTCCGAGAGAGTTAACAGTAATGAGGGAAGTGGAATCGATTCATTCTAATAATATTTAGATTGAAATGGAGTTTTTATATAACTCCTTTTAAACCCAATGCCTAACTTATCCACATCTTCTCTAAGAAAATAATACGATTCCATTAATAACAATAAATAAATTAATAACACGAATTATCGAAAGAGAAAAAAAAAAGTGTTTTATCTTTTAAATCATTATCTCTGAAACTATTAGACGTACACAACCATATCAAAACTAATTTTTTTAATTGACTATCAATACAATAAAACATGAAAAACTCGTTAACTGGTCGTAAAGCTGAAATAAAAAAACCTTAACCTTAAAACTAACTAAATAATAATCACTAAAATTTACTTTTTATTTTACGTAAATTTGGTAAAGATAAATTTACAAAATGATAACCTCTAAATATTCTGGGGAAAAAATGTTTTTTTGTTTTGTTTTTTAAATCATTATCTCAGAATCTGTTAGATATAAAAGCTTTATCAAAACTATTATACCTTATAGGATGATAAAATTAAAATTATAAGATAACATTAAAAAATCGTCATGGATGAGACTTAAAAAATGTTCATATCATCTTAAATCTAATTTTTTTTTAAATCACTCAAGAAAGGTTTTGACTTAATCATATATATAATAGAATTTTACCTGTGACCTAAAACAACCAAGAAAGAAGAAAGAAGTTGCTGATATTTTAGACCATACATTTTCATTAATATAGTTTTAACAAAAACTGGTATTTACATTTTTTTATAAATTAATAATATGGATATAAATAAATTAAATAATAAATATAAATATATTTTTTTTTTATAAAAAGGCAGAGCAACTTGGTGCTGGCTTCCAAAAGTTGGGACTGAAGCGAGGCGATAGGCTTGCTGTCATTGGTGGAAATAGTATTCATTGGTATCTGACCATGCAAGCAGCTGCCAAAGCTGGACTGATATTGGTAATATTTCTATTAAACAATATTGTTCAATGAGATCATCTCTATGTTAAACTAAATAAAATATTTAATATTAAAAACAAAACAAATTTCAGGTAATGTTGAACCCAGCTTATCGACCACTAGAGTTGAGCTATGCATTAAAACATGTCGGAGTGAAAGGTTTGGTTTCTGATCACAAATTCAAAACACAAAACTTCCCAGAAATCCTTGCAGAAGTGGCGCCTGGAATATCCTCAGCACCACATGGCAAACCACTGAACTGCCCGGAGCTGCCAGACTTATCCTATATTATTGTGGCCACCGACCAAAAGCTACCGTAACTATAGCCTTACTAATTAAACTAAAATAAAGAATAAAATTTCTGATCATATGCCAAGAGTTGTATTTAATAAAGAAGGTGGTGTAGTTCAAAATAGAAAATTATATAAATGGATAGCCTAAAATTTCTCAAAACTGATTTGATTGAGTTTTATTATAGAGGGTGCTATAGATATGAAGACATAATTGTTTCACCTCAGGAAAAAGGAACAATTCTTGAAATAGAAAACCAGATGGATCCAGATGATCCATGCTGCATCCAATTTTCTTCGGTAAGATTATTATTTTTTTCCATTTCAGCCTCAAACTTTATGTGAAAAGAAAACTTGGAATGGAATGGTTGGTAACTAACACTAATTCATATTCATCAGAATTACTTAAATTATTATTGTTTTCTTCAATATTTAATAATAATTATTGAATGATTACACCAAGAATAAACAATAATTATATAGAATTATTTTAGCTGTGTTCTGATGGTTTGAGGAAGTTGTACTTAGAGCAGAAACACTTTAAACAACAGTTAGGGCCTATCTTTGGCTGAATAGCATCCCAATGATTTTCTTGTTTATATCTCTTTAGTGAGTAGAAGTCAATAGTTGCGTCCTAACTAAAGTACAAATAATTAAAATTATTATAATAATTATAACAATGACCTCAAATTAAAAAATGTCCATTGGGTTATATTTATTTCTTTAGAATTTAAAATGACAATGGCATTTTAAAATGATTTAAAAAATACTAGATTAATTAAATAATAACTTTGATAATTCCAATGAATTGTGATTTTTACAGTTAAATACAAAGCGGTTATTTATCACAAATTCAGCTAGCACTAGTGAGGCATCATGAGCTGATAACCCAACAGTATTCTGGAGTTGTACCAAAAATTTAGATTAACTACAACACGGAAAAATTGTCCTATTAGGAAAATCCATAGATGTATTTTAAAGATCAATTACTTTACCTTACTTATTAAATATATTAAAAAATATATAATTATAAAACTAAATATTATTAGAATCAGAAAAGACATCATTTATATTACTTATTTTAAACCCACGACACTAATTATAAAATTGCACTTTATACACAAGCAAAAATGGGTTCAGTGATGGTGAGACCATGGGAAAGTAATCACAGTAAAAATGATGATTTATATTATTAAAAAAAACATCATAAATAAAAATAATCTTAAAAGAAAATCTCATCTGAATTCTAAATAAAATGGGGATATAAAACATAGATATAATGCCTGTATATAAAATAAAACATAGTCATTTTATATACTTATGTATAAGAGGAAAATAAAGCACCAATTCTAACTATTGCATAATGAGTAAACTAAATTATATGCCTACATAAAACCACATCATATAAATGTATTAAAAACAGGAGGTCAATGGGTAGAGAGCAGATAACTCAACTGTAGCCGCAATCATATAGTTGGTATTTTATTACCAAAGATGTTATGTTATGCGAGTATTATATTACAAAAATTTACTAGAGTAAGATACAGTTAATTTCACCATGAACTAACTCTAAAGAGAATCTTTCATATCCACTTACAATAAAGTATAGGAGTTTCTTCTATCCAAAATAAAAAAAAAGACAAGTCAATATTCTTTTCTTTTTAAACAAAAGAAGTACTAAAGATCTTTTTTTTACAACTAATAAAAATATAGTTCTACCTTACACAATATTTCATCAATTTTCATTGATACAAAACATCAGAACAGGAAAAATGTATCTATATCAATAATCAAATAAACAATGTTATTACAGTTTAGTATGTAATGCTATAATAAATCCATTAAGATAAATATGTCTTATATAATGATATTTCATTAAAATTATCGTTTAGTAAAATTTTATAGTACAAAGTTCATATCACCAAAGTATCATTCCTTTAATAGAATTGTTTTATATTTATTTTCTTACAGGGTACTACAGGTCAGCCAAAAGCAGCAGTACTCTCACATTTTGGTACCATAAATAACGGCCACTTTTTTGGAAAAAGATGTGGTTACGATACCATGGTATAGTAAATATAAAATTAATATATTCTTAAATTTTTTGTAAAATAGTTATATTGTTAATGTGCAGAAATTTAAAATAAAGTTGATCACAATTTTACATAATAATTATTTTTTTAATTATAATTATGTTTAATCCAATTTTATATATACTTTTTTTTACTAATGAAACATGATATAGAAATTATATTGCTAAACAAAAAACTTATTATAATTTTATGTGAAAATTATACTGAAATAAAAAACTTTAATCATAAAAAAGTATTCTCAAAACTTTATTAATGGCGAGATTTTTTTAAACAACTTAATATTTATGGTGATAAACAAAATTAATCAATGGCAGAAGTTACTAGAAGCATGAAATTTTTATACGTTATAAGTTATAATAATTAAACTAATTCCCGAATATAAAAATAAATATCTAGATTAGAACTCATACCTAGTTTTTTTTTTTTTATATCTCTTAAAGCAATGTTAAAATATATTTTAAATATATACACTCTTATTTTACAGCACCATACAATATGCTTGCAAGTGCCCATGTTTCACATATTTGGTTCAACTCTAGGCATTTTGTGTGCTCTCAACTATGGTATGACTCTCGTGTTGCCTGGACCATCGTTCAAAAAGGAAGATACCATCAAAGCTCTCCAAAAACATAAGTAAAGATTTAAATTAAATATTGAGCTATAATTATCAGCTTGTATCAATCAAATCTCATAGATTTATATGGAGATAGATCCTCTTTTGTGATATATCACATTTACCCGTTTCTTCAATCGATGTCTGTTTTATCTAAAATTCATATGTTTTTCCTCTAGATGTAATGTGTTATACGGTACTCCAACGATGCACATAGATGTATGCAATGAATTGAAAAACTTAACCCCCCACAGTCCTGAACTTCGTGAAGCATGTAAAGATTTTAAGATAGTCGTTAGCGGAGGATCCATAGCCACCCCTGCCCTCATCGAAGATATATACAATCTTTTTGAATGTAAAGTACAGGTATCTATCAATTTTATTTTTTAAATAGTAATAATTGATATTTCATATAACGAAAAAATTCCTAACATATGCCAAAATAGTAACAAAAAAAATTAATATTTTGTGAACATGTTATAAATTATTATTTTTAATTTTCAAAATATACAGGACAATAAAAAAAATATTATATTACATTCTCATAGTGCTTATTTCAAAAATTGTTTATACAGCTATAACAAAAATATGAAATCTGTTTAAATGGTAGTAATTTCTCAAACATTAATAACAGTGGAACTAATATCATTCTCATGATTTGAAACATCAAAGTAAGCATATACAAGCAAAAAAATAATTACATGATTAGTTCGGTTTTTTAATACTTTGCATCAATACGTGATGACTGTGCCACCATGCTTTTCTGAAAAACTCAAAAATTGTCAATTCACTAAAATCACAGAGAAGAATACTATAGGACACTCATTGGAATGTTAAAGTATTTTTTCCAAAATACTAAAATTTAAAAGTAAACTATCAATATAAATAATAAGAATCAATTCTTGTTGAACAAATATTCTTTTTCATAAATAAGTAATTTATTTATTATTTAAAGCTATGAAACATATTGCAATAATAACTTTTATTATTTTCACTTTCTTTGGTAATTTGTTAATTTATTTCAGTCAGCTTATGGTTTAACCGAGACCAGTCCTATATGCTTTACCAACACTCAAAATGATTCTTTCGAACAAAGAACTACAACAGTTGGTTATGTCGCAGATCACCTGGAGGTATCTATTTGTTTTATATATTTTTCTATTTTAAACCATACATTAGTTTGGAAAACTTAATCAAATTTGTTTTTTAATTGAAGCCCATTAAATTGTATATTATTATATGTTTATTTATTTATATGTCTATTATTTTATTAGTTTATTGATCAACAGTATATTTATTGATTGAAGTATATTGAGGGTAAAATGTCTGTTAGAAGAGACTTGATTTGAATTACGATCTGATTTTTTTTACTACATGCACTATTTAAGACTAATGAAGGTGAAAATAAGAGGAGACCTAGTGTGAAATATAACCAAAAGAACTAATCTGGGATTTAAGGCGACATAAGATATTACTGAAGAACACCAGATGAGGTAGTTCGGCCATGCTTCTAGAATGCCTGAAAACATTGATGAAGGTCGTAAATGAGCAAAGATAAAAGGGCAGAGACCAAGGAGAAGACCAAAGAAGACAAAGATGGACTTTATCAGAAAAGGATAGGAATGGGGTAGGAGACCAAAGATATTTTAGTAGCATGATTTCTAGATTTAAGGTCTATCAAAGATATCACACATAGATTAGGGGAAGAAGAGAAAGAGATTAAACTCTAGGAGTGGTTGTAGGTATCCTGAGGTACACATCTCCTGCCTAGAATTAAAAGTCTCTCGTACAGCCAAAACAGTAGGTTGGCAACCATCCAACAGATGGCTCATTCGAGTAACCAGGTCATACATGACTATAAGGAGAAATACCTCTTAACCTCCTGCTGCAAGAAGATTACTTCAAGCACAAGATACTAAGGAAGGAAGGTCAGGCAGATCCTCTGGTGAATCTCATGTGGAGACTCCAGCTGAAAGAGAATAATCTGTTAGTATACAGTAGAATAATGGAACCACCGGAGGATGATGATTCCTAAAGGGGCTGAAGTACTTTCCCTCCATCAGATCTTCTCTGGAAGTCATCCACCAGATCTTCCCTGAATACATAGTCTCATAGATTTTCAAAGGGAAAGGGATTTCAGAGTAAGACATGGAAAAGAAACTGACACCCTATGCTCTTGTTGAGGTGTGCCAGAGACTGCAAAGCATTTTGTCGCAGACTGTACCAATTAATACACTGCTGAGGGAGAGAGGGCTCGTATAACTTTTTTATTATTAAATTGAATGACAAATAAACAAATATCATTTCAAAATAAATATATTTGATAAAATTTTAAGATAAGAAATAAATGTTGTAGGTTAAAATAGTGGATAAACAAGGAAGGATGGTGAATTTTGGTGAACCTGGTGAAGTTTGGTTTAGAAGTTTTGGAAATTTGCTTGAATATTGGAAAGACGACAATAAAACAAAGGAAGCAAAAACACCAACCAATTGGTTTAAATCTGGGTAAGATGAATAGTCTTATGATAATAATTATTTGCAAAAAGTAATCGATTCCGTCTGGATTACAAATGTACTTATTTTATTTTATTTTTTAATACTATCTTCAAGAAAGGATTAAATCTCATTCCACACTTAGCCAAATTAATTCCAAAATAATGACATAACTGTAAATGATGTGCAGTAAGTTTATCTTCATAACTTTGTGCAAAAAAAAAAAATAGAATGATGTGATAATGAAACATGATTTAGTGATAATTCTGCTAAGTTTTTTTAAATGTACATATTCTGAGGTCCACCATTACTGACTTAGATAAGGATCTTCTATATAAATATTATACACTATTGACCATAATTTATTCTACCTACGATAAAATTGATGAGTTCCAGCCTGCTGCAGACCACGTTATTGCAACCATTTGCATTTTTGAAGTTCAATACTTCCCACTACTCACACACTCTTTCTGTGAGCCTCCTATCTTTCATCAATCTACTACTTGCCTGTTTTCAACTCTGGTCTTTCTTAGAAGCCGTTGTACCCTTGAAGTTTTTTTCTAGAGAGTACATTTTTAAATGACTTCGAGTGTGATTCCTATTTCTTGAAGGTCTTTTTTAACTTTGATGAACAAAGATTCCTTGGTTCCCTTGTTTAAGAAAGTTGGAAAAGATCTTGTTTGTCTCTATGTACTCATGTATGTTAAATGACCATAAACATTAATCCTATTTCTTTGAATGGTACCTGTTTTACACTTTACATGCAACTACACTTTGTGGTTATCTCGTCTCCTGTATTCAACATTTTATCTGATTGGTCCTAGAATTTTTTTCTTCTCAGGATGTATAATAGTTTATTTTATTTCTTCTAATTCAAAATTTTCAAATCCATAATTTTTGTATGTTTCAATAACCCATTTATTTTTAACCCTATTGCAAAGCAAAAATGTATTTTTTTTTTTAATTATAAAATTTTGTTTTAACTAAATCTACCAAAAACCTCATCTATATAAAAAAAAGAGAAAAATATTTCAGTAGTTTAAAATTTCTTTATAATAGCTCAGTAGAAGATATAAAAATAATGCTATATATATTTATTTATAAATATGAAATAAATAATTATGTAAGTTGGCTTTATTTAGAGATCTCATGGTGCTAACAGAAGATGGGTACGGTAAAATCGTAGGTAGGATAAAAGAAGTTGTAATTAGAGGAGGAGAAAATATATTCCCATCAGAAATTGAAAAATTCCTGTTACAACACCCTGAAATTGTAGATGCTCAGGTTAGTAACCTAGGTTTATCATCAAACTATTAAATTCATAGTAATCATTAATTTGCATCATTAAAAGTTAATTATTGTTATTTAATATTTTTAAAAATTAAAAATTTCAATTTAGAATAACTTTTAACTGTTTGCAACCAATTTTTTTATTTTAACAATGAGATATAATCCACATTTAAATGAAGTAAAATTTTCAATAGTATAAAAACATATAACTAATATCAAGGGATAGGATGTATTTTAATATATAAACTAATATTAAAAATGAAAAATTGATTACAATTTATTGATAGTTGAGGCTCAATATATTTTAAATCCTAAAATTAGGGAAAAAATGCTAATATCAATACATTGTTTTAAGTAATTAACAACAAACACATTATAAACAACTCCTAGCTTAAGAAAGAATAGTTTTTGTTTCTTCTTATATAAACTACTTTCAACTCATTTCAGAATAAAGTAATCATCTCTTACATTAATATTGTAAGATAATTTTGTAAAAACATAATTATTTCAAATGACTAGAGAAGGATTTGCTCAATCCTTTTGTAATGTAAAACGTTTCTTATCAATCTTCATCAATAGGTTTTTGGAGTTAAAGACGCAAGAATGGGAGAGGAAGTAGCAGTAGCCATTAAACTAACTAAATCATCATCGATGACTGAGGCATCATTAAAAGAATATTGCAAAGGAAAGGTATAGAAAAAAAAGTATTCTTCTTCTAGTGTAATTGATAAACTAATAGAAATCCTATTTTCATAGTACTAATAATTATCAATGTACATTTATGTTACAGATTTCTCACTTTAAGATTCCGAGATATGTAAGGTTTGTAGATAATTATCCAACAACACTTTCAGGGAAAGTAAAGAAATATGTTCTCCAGGAAAATCTTGAAAAAGAGTTAGAAAGCAAGAAATTGTAAATAAAACAAAGAAAAGTTTTTTAAAAATTGTACATACGAACAACTTGTGTAAATATATGTACTATATACTAATATATTTTTTTTTTTTTTGCACTTTTTCATAAATAAAATTAGATTTATAAAAAATGTTATTTTTTATCACCCCATACCGACAAAATTCATTAGAAATAACCGTGACTTGATCATCGATCTATAAGCTACTCTATTTCATGTAATGATGGATATCACAATCAGAAATATCTCTCTCCTACACAAATGATCTCTTAGCTAAATCTACTAACAATTAATACAGTGATATATAGCGTCTTACCAGATATATTTCTACAAGAATTTGTCAAAATATGCATTGACCCTTACTACAATCTTAGCTCTGGAATGAAGGTTTAACTGCATTAATTGATATTTCAGCTCTGAAAAGAACATATATTGTTGAGAAATATTTTCTTGGTTATTTTAATTAAAATATTTGAAGTGTTCAGCATCAAAAGTGAATAATTACAAAATTTTAAAATTGACTTTTTCACATTTTTCATTGATTTAATCAAGTAATGCTTTTTGCTTCCCAAACTTCGGGTTTAAAACCGGACTAAAACCAAGTTTGGTTACTTAGAACCAGACTAAGTAACAAGATGGCAAAATCTTGTACATATTAGACAAAATTGATTGACTAAACTAGTAAACAATGTGAACAAATTAATTTTTGAAATTTTGGAGTAATCCGTTTTTCATCCTGAATGCCTCATTTTCTCAACTGTAATAAAAGGATGGGGATTCAATGTTTAAATTAATAACTGGTTAAAGTAATAATATAATAATAATAGTGATAAGTATTATAAATCTATAAATGACAGGAATTGTACAGGAAGAATACTCTAAAACGAGTAGGTAAAGTATAATCTACATGTTTTTTAAAATAATCAGTAACTTAACCCTTTTCTCGTACTTTGCAGTTCTTAGTTATTAAAAATTGGTTTTAATTCCTTTAGTTCCAGAAAAAAATTAATACGATAACTTACTTTTCAAGGCTCTTTTATTTTAAAACAATCAATTTTATTAATCAATATTTCTGTACCCCAGGGGTCACAGACAAGAAAAGTCACATTTTTGTGTTTTCAAAGGAAAGCTAATTTTACATAGCTTTGAACTTTCTTCGTTAAGTACTTATAGAAATAACTTGAAGAAAATTGTTCACATTATTATTGGCATTGATAAGTAATTTGGATTACTGATCATGGTATTTATTTACGACATTTTACCTAAAATATTACCTATTTTATAGAAATGGTGTCCTTTACCTCCGGGGCTGATTTATATTTATACTATAACTATTGTTTTTTTAAATATATATGTCTCTGATATGTATGACTATATAACTATCTATGAAAATATTTCTCCAATGTACTTAAAAAAATCTTAGTAATTATTAGAAAAATATATTTCAAAATTTTCAGTTGTTCAGTGAAGGGAATTGTTAAATATATACATACTTTTTGAATTATTTACTAAAGAAAAGTACAATAAAAAAAATATATATATTATACCTACTGTAATTATAAGTATTGTACATCAGGGTGAGAGTAGATAATATTGAAAAACGATTTGAATTTTTTAAAAAGTGGGACAAATAAAATAACAAAAATCCAAATCCAACTAGAGAAATCTCCTGTGTGAGACGAAGTGTCCCGCTCAATTAAGGCTTAGTTCCCTCCAAAAGCGCCACTGTCACTCAAGGGCCCAGCGTAAAATGACACTTCGGGCCCCCTCGCACATAATTTTCTGTTTATTTTATTTTTATCAATAGCAATAATACATAGAAAGTGTATTTTTGGTGTAATAGATAATTTTTACCAAATGTTTGAGTACCTAAAAGAGCCGAATGTTAATGCCAAATTCAATGTTAACCTTTCAATAGTAAATACTTTCTTTTCTCTATAAGCAAAAACACATTCATAAATTAGAGTACTATTTCCGTATATTAATATCCAGTTGCTAAGGCAAAACAATTTATCAAGGATTAAGTTATATTTTAGACTGAAATAATATCACCAAATATTGGAACTATTAACTTTTTACACCTTAAAACGATTGCACTCATATTTTATAGTAAAAAAATATAGACGTCATTTTTTCAATGAGAAGTTTAAAAAATATTATATATAAACAATTATGAGAAATTTTAAGCCCTTTTAGTAAAATTACTTCCAATATTAATAGGATTATTGTGACCTGAATCAAACAAAGCTTGAATAAAAAGAACCTTTAGCATTCCCACCTATGATGGTTGTCATGGAAACTAAGTTGTTTATGCCCAATTTCTTACTTCATTAATTTTTATTCATTTAAACTTAAAGATACCAAAATGGTTAGGGAAATGAAGGAAGTTTTGAAACTTCTTGGTTGGGGAGATGGCTTCAAGATTCCTGTGGCCAATGATGAAAACAAAGAGTTGGAAAGACAGGTAAATCTTTACACATTGGCCAATAGAAATAAAGAATTGAAATATTTTGAAATTAAAGAATTTAATGAATGGTATAGGAAACAAGATATACTGCATAACTTAAAAATATACTCACCATAGTTCAATTAAATAAAAATTAACAAGTTAAAATTTTACAACACTTTACAAGTTATAACAGAATCATCGAGTAAATACTGCCTTTTATTCCTGGTTTTACATAGCATCCTTTATCAGTAAGTTTAGAAACCTGGATTGAAATGATACTAACTAATTCTTCCATAATCTGCTGTAAGGGAGTATTCTTTGAAATCCTGATGAATTGCTTACAAAATATACTGTTATAAACAATCGTGTTATAAATAAACCAACAATTAGCGATCGGGTCATAAAACCCTGACTTATTTTGAAAATGCTTATGGATATGCCTTTGCTTTTGTTCTCTATGTTGATACCATAGCCATATATGTTCAAAATAATTCTGCCTTTTTTTGTATTTCAATTAAATACCAAAATTGTTTTTCATGTATACTCCTCATAACTCTAATTTCATGTATTAGATAGTTATTTACTCCAAGTGATTACTGAATTCCCACTCTTAGCACTGAATGAACAAGATTCAGACCGAGTTATTGGGAAAAAACATAAGAAAATAAAAATATCCAAATGGTTTTATGTTAACTGGTTGCGAAACGCCTAGTCAATGGCAGATTCAGGCACAGGCGAACAAAACAGTTATTTGAGGCATTATTATTTGGGTTAAATAACATTTTTAGACTCAAACTAATTTGTATAAAAACAGCTCAATTAAACTCATAACGTTTAAAAATTATATCTTCTTATTGTTTAACTATTTATCAATTATAAAAAGCTAGGAGAGGCTACAGAGGTCGGCAATATCCACCATGCTTGTGAGCAGCAGTAAAATATAGTTCATTCATGACCCTTGCACTAGCAAATCCGTTCCTATTCTCCTTTTCACATCTTGTCCACAGAAATAATCATATTTTATAGTAACAATTTAAAAAATCAACAATTTCTTATTATAATATTTTTTTTATATTAAATTAATATTAACAATTTTATTTTCAGGTTGAAGAACTTTTAAAGAAAAAAGCTGAAGTTATAGTAGAAAATGAAGTGATAAATGAACAGAAAGATGTTTTAAAAAAACATTTGAAAACGATGGAAGCTGAAAAAAATCATAATCAAGTAATACAATTTATTATTGATAATTTTTTACGTTAATCATTAGTATGGTACAATTGCCCCTTCTTGGGATTAACATAAATCAAATAAATTCAGCATAAAATTATGTTATTGGAATAATTTTGATTGTAGAAATTATTGAACAATCTTCAGAAACAATTGGATGACGATATACATAGAATGAAGAAATTGGAAATTGAAAGTAATAAACAGTGTAATGAGATTAAAGATATGAAAAAAGAACTTCTTGATATGAATAACAACATTAACAAATTGGGAGTATGTTTTTGTAATTTAAAAATAAGAAAAAATATACATTTACGTCTTTTTGTAATGTTTTCCAATTTACTAGCTACAATTGATGATTTATTTATATTTTAGACAAACATTTCTAATTATACCAGTAAAATGAATTTGCTAAAAGAATCACTCAAGTGGGGCGAAGATGCACTATTTGCTTGGGAGGAAGAGTTAGCAAAAGGAGAAAAAGAGATGGAATTTATAAAGAACTATAAAGCTCAAGATCATGAAAAATTTCAGGTCACAAAACTGTTTATTTTATTAATTTTATGTTGTTTTTTTTGTGAAAGTATGTCTGATTAATGCTAAATTTATATAAAAAGTGATGTATACATACATAAGCATCTAAATTATAATATATACTCACAAGTTTAAATAAAATTTAACAAAATAGCTTATATTTTATTTATCTGCAAGTTTTAATAATCTCCAAATCTTGTGTTAGTAAAAATTCAACTGTAATTCAAAAAATTGTAAAAATATTGTTGCTAGATATAAAGCAATAGTTAATCAAATGTACATATAAACCATTAATCTTCATTTTTAGAAACTCGACTTGGAAAGAAAACAAGTAGAAACAGATTTAAATGAAGCTAAAGCCTTGGAAAAACGAGAAGTTGACAGGCAGCTAATTCTAGAATCTCAGCTTGAAAACATTTCCAAATTATATAAAGAGGTACTTGTTACCTTTAACAAAATTATCATGAGTATTCAGAGAGTTGACATTATTCAAGAATCTAGGAAAATATTCAAGATTAAATATGAAATGTACATATTTCCCATTTATTTATACTTCTTATGAATACTAATGAGCCATCTCTTCTTAGGCCTATAATGAAAAAAAGAGATTAACAAAAGTTTGGTTCGATTCTGCCAATGTAATACATAACAGAGAAGAAGATATTCAAAGGAATGAAGAAGTAAGTTCATTTCCTATATAGGAGTTCTTATAGATGTTTGTACATTAGTGTCTCTTATTTTATTCTAGGTCCTTTGTGATGTTAAAAACAAAGCAGGAAATAAATGTATTGAATTGTATGACCAAAAATCTTTTTATGAAGAAATCAAGAATATGAATGACGTGGTAAGAAAAGAAATTCAAAAGGATCAGATTCAGTACGGCAAGATAAAGGAAACAGTAGCTGAGCTCGAATCAGTGACACGCTTCTATAAAAATGAGGTAAGTATGAAACATTTCCGGATTTGTTATTTTAAATAAGAGTAAATCTTTTTCTTTCCCGATAATTTTTATGGCTAAAAGCTTTGAAAACGTGACCTTGTTATGATTTATTTCATCAAGTATGACTATTATAATAATATAATAAATAATTTATAAATATATTGTTTTATTTAAAAAAATACCATAGCAATCATGCATGTTGTTTATTTATTATTTATAAAATACAATTTTAAAAAATAGGTCGACGTAAGAAGAAAAACATCTGGAAGTATGGGTACTAAACTCGAAGGCCTAAGACTGAAAAATGCAGAACTTACAGAAAAGAATAAGAGTAAGTTCTAACAATCTAATGGCCACAGGCAACCTGTGAGATCAAACATAATCTTGTTTCAATATTTTTATTTTGAAGAAAAAAGATTTGTCTTGGCCGGGATTCGAACACGGGTCTTCCGCATCTGTAGGGCGGAGCATCCGTCTGGGCAGGTTACAACCCCTGGTAGCTCAGTTGGGGGAGTGCCGCACTAGAGATGCGGAAGACCTGGGTTTGAATCCCGGCCAGGACAAATCTTTTCTCTTCAAAATAAAAATATTTAAATAATCACCATCAAATAAAAATAAATAAAATATAATTTATAAATAATGTTGTTTCTTCTTTCCTATTCATTTCTAGCTTACCTGGCTGAAAGACTAAATTCTTTCTTTCTGGGTTAAAAGAAACCTTTATTTTTCTTAATTAATCCATTTAAGTTAATCAGACCAGTCACAGGCTCATGTTTTCTAAATATTTATTTGTATTTATTAAACATAAATATTTAATGATTTTTAAAGATCCTGATTTCATATATAATTGTTTCATCTTAATTAATTATTAAAGAATAAGAACTCACAGAGGGAGAATGGAAGCAAGAACCTGAGGTTTGATAGGAGACAAATTAAAATACCACAATATTTAAAATACATTTTACTTTTTAATTTTGTTTTAATGCTTAAAAAAAATAAAATAATACATTTGTAGTGTTGGTAACATTGTTTATTAATTGCTGAGAGTTTACAAGTTGTAAAATTAACAATAAGTAGAACTTTGTGATTAATATTACATTCATTAAGAGTAATTTACCTATTGGTAATTAACATTCCTCTTTACTAATGACATCAATAACTTATTTTTTAGGTCAACTTCAGAAGTATAATAAAATTCTGGAACAAAATATACATTTACAAGAGCAATGTGATGTGCTTAAAGTTGATTCCATGAGTGCTGATCAAAAGTATAAAAATGCCCAAAACATGTATGAGGTGAGAATAATCTTTTCTTCTTTTAATAAAATAAATGAAATAATCTTTTTATAAAAATGCTTATGAGATATAGTCATAGAGGAGAGGGATAATCGGCAATGATCAGAACAATATCTTTTATTCCTTTTTTAAGTAAGAGAGAGAGAGAAAGAGAGGGAGGGAGAGAGAAAGGGAGGGAGGGAGGGAGGGAGGGAGAGAGAGAGAGAGAGAGAGAGAGAGAGAGAGAGAGAGAGAGAGAGAGAGAGAGAGAGAGAGAGAGAGAGAGAGAGAGAGAGGGAGAGAGAGAGAGATAGATAGATAGAGAGAGAGAGAGAGAGAGAGAGTGAGAGAGAGAGAGAGAGAGAGAGAGAAAGAGAAACACATTTTATTGAAATATTACAATCTGCCACTTTTGGGCAATAAGTAATAGTGCTAAAAAGATTACAATCATTCCATAAAACAAATAAAAAATGAAATATTTAAATGAATGTAATAAAAATATATACATGTGGTAAAAAAAAAAAAATGCAAAAAAGGTAATGAAAATAAAATCTAATTACACTATTTACAATTTGCCTGGGGTTCCAGAACACCGGGAATGAGAGTACAGCAAGAGTCCGAAAGGCCCCTGACCCCTTTCCCATCCGCATCACTGGCATTAAACGCCGTTCATTAAATTAAGTAAGAGACATGAAATATGGATACTCCTTTATCTCTTCTTCTTTCTTATCAAAACAATTTTTTAAATCTTAATGATTACTTAAACAAATAAATTTAAATATTCTTTTAAAATATGCTACATACTGTACCAAGTTATCTACAAGGTTTATGGTTATTACTTTCCATTATTTAAAAATCCACGAAGAAGTAAAGTTTCCTACTGTCTTGTATTATGTTTTAATTACTGTAACTCGTAACTTTTTAGTATAGTTTTATTTTATATTTTCAGATGAGCTGTAAAGCATCTGCTGAAGACACTAGAGAATTGGAAAGATTAAATTTGCTTATACTTCAATTAAAACAAGAGTATGGAAAATTAAATGAAAAATACACTTTGAAAAAAAAAGAATTATCATTTTTAACTAAAACAGAAGAAGATTTACAAACGAAGTTAAAAAATCAAGGACAAAAGCTTATAGATTTAGAATGCGATGTATCTAATTTGGTAATCATATTTTTTTTTAAATATAATTTTCCTGTCCTGGAAGTAGGAACTTCCAGACTTATATGTTTAAGTTAATATCCGATGCCAATGCACTAGAAAAAAAATCTATCTCAAAGGCTATTGAGATAGAGAAAGATAATTGTTTTTTTTTTTATTAAATGTTTCGATTCTGGGAAGTAGTTAAAATATTAACTTATCCTAAACCACAAATAAGTGATTTTACACTAATTATATTTTACCCAACTTTTAAAAAATATAAAACCAAAAATATTTTTCTTCCAGCTCATTGAAGAATCTGTATTAGCATCCCAAATCATTGAACTACAGAATAAATGTAGTAGTAGAGAGGAAAAAGAAGAATTAGAAAAAGAAATATCTGAACTGCAGCTAAAAGAAAACGACTTAATCAGGGAACAAAACAAAGCTCACTTTGGTATAAAGGCGATTCAGGTAACATATTGCTATTCTAATAAATATTTATACTTTTGCTGCTCCAATCAAATTGTGTGTTTAGGGTTTACCATTGCATTTTATTGTTTAATTGTTATAGACACGATACATTTTTTAGAAAGAATATAAAGATTTTATAAACAAGTTAAGGAGTGGTGAAAACGAGATTCATACTCTTGAAGATAACCTTAGATTAATGAAGCGCGAAAATGACTTTGAAAAGAAAGAGATAGAAAAAACAAAAGAAGAAATGAACAAATTTAGACTACAATTGAATTTATTAATGATGAAGGAAAGTTATTCAGAGCAGAACATCGCACGCCAAGATGATACAGTGAACAAACTGGAACGTCAGAGAATAATTCTTGAAGCGGTAATTATTAAATCTCATATGACTATTTTTTTAAAGTTATAAACTTCAGTAGTACATTCCTTCCTACTGTTTTCAATTTTATTTTTATTGGTATTGATTTTGATTTGTAATACTTTTGACTAAATTGTGAAATTTTTAAAACTCCTACTGTAATCATGTTATAAATCTTATAACATGATTACAGTAGTTGATACTTATCATAAATATAGTTGTATTTTTTATTAATATCTTTGATATTGGCAAAATTCTTGATTTTTCTTTTATATTTTAACATAACAGGCAATGAAGGAAAGGAAATTGGAAATAGATACTCAACATGAAGTATTACTTGGTAAAAAAAGAACTTTAATGGAAGAAAGGTCAATGTTGAAAAGAACTATTGAGTATTTGCATCTTCGGACTAAACAAATCCAATCAAAGTAATTCTTATTCTTACTTATACCAGATCTAATCAAATAAAGTTAATATGGTCGAATATATTATAATATCTGGAACCATTCCTATATTGGTAAAAAAAAAATTTAATCATTTAATAACAAATAACTCAAAAGCCTCTTATAGGATTTTTATTATTCCCCATCTTAGAAACTTTTTTGGTCTTCACTTCTATGATTAAAGTTAATAATGTATGCTTACATTTTTATTTACTGCTATATTATATTTTTAAGATGAATGGAAACCATTTTCAACTTCACATGTTTCATTATATGCCTCGGACGATGTTTCACTCCTTTGTTCATTTTCATGTCTGATTCTTTATATAACAAAAATTACAAAAATAAAATCAAGATTATATTGATATAAAATTCTACCAAGAAGGGAGCAGGAAAGAAAAATACATATACAAGCTTAAATTTATTTTAATGTCTGCCAATATTTCAGCCTTATAAGACTTCTGCCACAAAATAATAAGTTATTTATGGCAAAATGGTACATAGTAAAACAGAAAGTAATGAGAGCTCAAAGTTAACATTGTAAACAGATATAAATGAGGATAAAACACAAGAAATAATAGATAGAAGAAGCTTATAGAGACAGGCAGAATGGGAAAAAGAAAACAAATTGTGGAGTTTCAGAGAGTGTGAGAAGTTATAGATAGCGCCATTATACAGAATACTTTTAAGGAAAACCATCATTTTTAATATCACACAACCATGAATCAACCTATTTTAACTTTCCGATATATAATCATTTTTAAGATCGTACAATTATGGATCGCCTTATTTTAATTTTTCCAATATCAGTTGTGTTTTGGGCTATTATCCTATTCCTTTGTTACCATTAATTAATTTCATTATTGGAGTTTACTCCTTAAGAAACGATTTTCATATTTAGCCCGCGGGATGAAAATTTTATGAGTAGTAAAATCGAATTTAGCTAAAAGTGGCGAGTAACGTCCCTTTTCTCGATAATATTGTATTATTTGTTGTACAAAATAGATAGAAATTAAAAGTTAAATTCCGGGACTAATCGGGAAGAGATACGTGTGGTAACAGTGTATTATATTGCTTTATTCTCGAAGTGTTGAAATGCAATAATTTTTTAAATCTCAAATTAAGGGAACATTTTACCTCTAAGCTAAAAATGGTTGGCTACGCAAATACAAGGGCAATATCTAATGAAGCGGTTCCTATAAATCATAGATCTGGAACAACTCCTCTCAATCGAAATAAATCGGTTCATGTTAAAAGAAGCCATTTTCAATTAAAACAAGCCTGTTCATTGACAATTCATAAATCGCAAGGCGGAACCTTTGAAGAAATCGTTTACAAATACAGTAAAACACATTCGCAAACTTTATAGTCCGTAGCTTTATCTAGAGTCAGGACTCAAGAAGATCTTCATATTGTACTTACTGATGAGCTTAAACGTTTTTGCCATGGAAAAAGAGAAAATAAAACGACACTTCCGTTACGAAATGAGTTCACACGGCTTTCAACAGTCTATCTTAATACAATTGATCGGACTATACTAGAAAAAATCAGTGAAGGGAATATTATCATCTTTTCTCTCACCTGTCAAAGTCTCCGAGCACATGCGCGTGACCTTCGTGGTAATAATACTACAAAAATCACATGTATTAATGTTATCAGAAACTTGACTTGGTAATGACGAATTGGTTGAAATTGAAAATTTTAATCGCACAACAATACAAACGACCGAGCATTAATCGCGGAGGAGGAGTCTGTGTATATCGAAATGGCTTTATAGTTTTTATTCTTTTGTTTACAATATTTCGACTGGCTAGCCAGATTTATGATAGTCAACAGAGATTTATTAGTAGGTATCTTTATTTTACAAACATTAACTTATTTAAAATTGTTCTCTATTTCTTTTTCTGTTAATGGCAATTGTAATTTGGTTTTATTTCTCTCTTTTGTTAATTGTAAGTTCAGTCTTAGTAATTTATTTTCTTTATAGAAACGATTAAATTTTAATTTGATTGAATGAGTTTTAATATAAAAGTTTTGTTTTACTATTTTATTTAATGTACATAATGAGTTTTAATTTTAATTTAATGAAAGGTTTGTTACATATGACATGCGATCTGGTGTAATTGAACCAGAAAGTTTATTTTTCCATTATCCTATATATATTTCGGGGCTCTCACCGTTCCTGGATATTATATTTAATTATAATGGAATAAATATTGATTATGAAGATTACACATCAGTATTACCTCGAAACTAGTTCGTTTAAAACATAACAGAATGTTTTAGAGCAACATTTTATATAAAACACAATTTATGTATCCACAATTATTTATATATGCTATTTGCATATAGTAAAAATTAATCGCAATTTGGTATACAAGTTCCTTGAGATGTTAATATCAAATAGTAATTTACTGTAAGAGTACAGTAACCAAAAAAATCATTTTGACAGTGAGATAATGACTATAAATACATCGCCTACATATGGTAGAGGTCAGTATATTCATTAGCTGGACTTGAATATCCTTTAATAACTTATTAGACAGCATTTCCGTACGGCAGTATTTTTATAGACACTCTGCACTATACAGGATGTTTCGGAATTGCTCGGAACTATTTTAGGTGTGTGTTCTCTAAAACAAAATAATCAAAAAAGTTCATATTAACATATATCTCAAACTCATTTATTAAACAGATATCAAAGGTTAAAGATTTTTTATTTATTTACTACATTAAGATTGGCTGCACAAAGTTTAGCGTGTTTAATACTATTACAGGTTTTACCTAATAAGCAATGACAGTAGTTGCTCATCTGTTTGTCTAGTTCTGTGTGTTTTAGTGTGAGTGAATACTGTGAGACGTTCAATTTATGATTATCATAGGAGACACCACAAATTTATTCACTTTTGCAGAACAGACATACATGCTTTTAATTTATGGAGAGGTACATAGAAACGGTGATGCTGCTGTTCGAAGATATCGTGAAAAATTTCCTAACCGAAGAATACCAAATCGTAAAGCGTTTGAGGCCTTAGGGATAATGACACGCTAAAACCTACACGAGTAAACTCCGGTCGACAAAGATTTCGACGAACTGCAAACGTTGAAGAAGAAATACTCGATGCTGTTCAGTTATCTCCTACACTAGTACCAGAAGATTGTCACGTCGTTTCGATGTTTCCTCTACCAGCGTATAGCGAACTTTACGCGAACAACAATTGTATCCATTGAGTATTGAGTAGGCAAGGTTTATTACCACAAGACAATAACAAGCGCAGAAATTTCTCCCAGTGGTTAATTTGACAATGCACACGAGATCCTAACTTCCTGAACTGCATTTTGGTTACTGATGATTCTTGCTTTACAAGAAAGGGGATTCTTAATTTTCGAAATACCCATACTTCGGCTGAAGAATACACTCATACGACTGTTGTTGGCCATTACCAACATACCTTTTCTGTAAATGCTTAATTTGTCCGTTAGTTTTTGTATTATTTCGTCCTTGTTTTCATCGACTAGATGGACGCGGTTAGATACGGTACGCATGGATACTGTTTGAAACTCTCCTAATTTTTCTATTGGTGGTTGATTTGTCTTTTGTTTCCATTGACCCGATGAGGGTTAGTTAAAGAACGGTGTTGGTCCTGGGGATTCCATAGTTCGTTATAAATTGGTTTTTGGTAATTATAATTTTGTTGGTTATAATTTTGTTGGTTATAATTTTGATGACCATAATTTGGATAATTATAATGTTGATGACTAAAATTTTGATGATGCGGATTATTACCTTTGTATCTCGGTTCATATTGTTTATTTGGTGTATATTTGTTGAATCTAAAATTAGGGTCGTAATTTTTACCTTTATAATTCGAATGTGATGGTTGTTGTTGCTTTTCCTTTTTATAAGTTCGTCCGTATAGTCTATGCACAAAATGTGACGCGGTATTACGCAATATTTTCCAAAGTGTCGAATCTCATATGATATACAAAGTCCCGTCAGTTGTGGATTAAGATTGTGTACCGCGTGATGGGATATCTGTCTGTTGAAGCGAGCCATTTCGGATGCTTTGTCGACAATTTCGGGGTCTGCGTAAACCCTAGCATATAAGTCGCACCTTTTCATACCTAATCTATCAAGGTAGTCATGGGGCTTTTCGTTCGAGTATGATCTTGTACTAAGTATTTCAGCTATTAATTGTTCCCGCATTCTTGTATCTTGGTATTTTCGTTTTAGGAATTTTAAAATTTCTTGTACATTATCAAATTCTTTGTCGTAAGTGGCAATTTTCGCCTTGCCTTTTAATTTGGTTAATAAAGTAAATACCGGTTTTGAATGATTAATTTCTCTAAATGAATTATTGTCTTTACAATATAATTCGTAAATAAAATTAGTATTTCTGATGAAATCAACTAAAAGCAATGGATCGCTGTTATATTCCGGAATTAATTTAAAGTCATGATCTTTAATTTCCATGTTAGTCATATTTGGTTGATCTAATAAGAATTGGTCTAAATTTTCAATAGTAAGTGGTGTAGCAACGTTAATTTGTCTAAAATGGTTTAGTCGTTCTGTTAGATTAGTCATACAATTAAATAAAATTACAAATATAAAATAAAACTTAAAATAAAATAAAGTTTAAATTTAATTATATTAACGTAAATTCTACTGAAATGAAACCAGTTCTCGTGCGAGTCACTTCTTCCTTATTTTCCTTTTTTAAATATTTTGTTCCGCAATGGCGCGTGCGGACCTAGCAGCCAGGGAGGCAAACAGGATCGCGGAGGAGACCAACGCGCTTGAACGTATGAAATTAAAAAGGGCTAACGCGCAGTATGTAACAAAAGAGATTTCTTATCTCGAGTAATTCAATGGCGATGTGAGGGAGCTGAACCATTTCCTCAAAGGCGGCGATGGTATTATGTTGAGTATTGAATGCCAGATCGCTGCGGATCTAATAGACGAGCTGGACGCTAAAAGGCTACGGGTGGCCCTAGCACGCCGGGTTAAAAGAAGCGTACTGAACCTAATACCAGCGGATGAGGATACCCCGTGGAGAACTATTAAAGAAAGGCTGAAAAAAGCATATGGAGGGGTGTGATGGGGCCCCGAAGAGGATATGCTGCACATGATCAGGGCAATGAAGAGACCTAAATAGTCGAACGTGCAATATGCGGCAGGCCTAATCGCCAAATTGAACAAAATTAATGAGAAAGTGCGAGAAGTGATGGATACTGGCGCAGTGGAAGCATGGATGATTTTCATGACCACGATCCTTAAAGTGCAGTTAGCAAGGGAGACAGGAAAGAAGGATTGGCTGGCTAGAGATAAGCCTTTAATGGAATGCGCCCAAGAAATGGTAGATTCGAGTGCTCGGGAGGAAGAAGCACGCGACGAGGTCGAACCAAGATGGAGCAGGGCTCCTTTTAGGAGAACTCCAATAGGCAGAACTCGGTCGAGACCGGAAATTGGAAGACGGAGAGAAGTCGATTTTAATAGGAGAGAGAGGCCGCAATCCGGGAAAAGGGGCAGACACCGGATAGAAAAAAATGGAAAGGAAATACCACGAGTGCGGCAAGGGACACTTGGTGGCTGAATGCCCCCGCTCCAGGTGCTATGAATGCGGAACGGAAGGGCACTTTGCTCGGGAATGCCCATATTTAAGACGAAGATAGGTGGACCGAGGAGAACCCATGGAGGTAATTGCACAGAGGATGTGGATCAGGAGGCGACCGTCCGAGTCAACTATTTCCTCTGCAGTGTCGGAAACAGAAGGAGAGGAGAGCGAATCAGGAGCCAGGGGAGCCGTAGTAGGACGGAAATTTAAGAGGATTGAAGGAAAGTCGAGCCGAGGTAGGAAGGCGAAGGGCCAACTGCACAGTGATTAATAACATCAAAGGCCTTTATGGTGGGTTGCTAGAATATATCCGCGAAATCTGCCCAGGTCCCTGTGTTCGAGCGCCAGTTAAATGTTTTCAACTAATCAACAACTTTTTAAAAACTTTTATTTTTAATATTTACAACAAGTAAAATTACGTTAATACTGTACAAAAGAAACTATCTGGAGAACTAGTGACGAAATGCTAAGTGTGTGCGAGGAGCTTCACCTCCAGGCTTATAAAGGATTTGGTATTGATGATGTCAATTCTTAGAATTGTTTACTCCTGTACCACCTGACAACTGCACCTGCATCTAAAAGTGCATAGATATTAAGTTAAGATCGCATAGTCGCTAATATCAAGCTGGCATTGTAAACAGCTGTTAACATGTAGCTACTATAAATAGAGGATCAAAATGGCAATAAAGTCAATTTTAAACCAGTTCTCGTGCGAGTCGTTTCTTCCTTTTGCCTTAAAATCATTGAGGGGCATAATATTTTCAATTTTATCATAACGTAAATTTTGTGACCGATAGTCTTTAAAAGAAGGAACTTTAATATAGCGAAATAATTTAGGATATTTCGGAACCAGGGAGAGAATGTAGACACCCCTTGATTTAAACATCCTTTATGAAACATTTATGAAAACAAATATGAAATTTTCCTATAATTTACCTGATAATCATACGTGCACTGGTCACAGTAAACCAGACAATGTATGATAAATCACACAACTATCAAACACAATGGACCCAGACAATGTATGAGATAGGTCATACAACTATCAAACACCAGTGGACCAGACAATGTAAGATTTGATATACATTACATACTTTTTACAATTGATATCGAATTAGCTAAAGAAAATAATGCTTGGGAAATACTTGAAAACGAATAAAATCATCATAAAGTTAGGAAAAACTAGGGTGAACTTGGGTGCTCGGAGTGGTTGCCATCTTGTTCTCTTGGGGATTGAAGGCTAGATAACTTTATGGTTAAAAAGTGAATATTGCCAACCATTCTCACAAAAATTCCCTTTTAATCAACCAAAAACGATTTCTAGAATTGAAAAAATTCTCTCCAACGAGCCATTCCAACGATTATGTTAAAAAAAAATGCTTGATAAAATCATTTATGACATATATTTAGAATTACGGATGAAAGTCCCTTCGACTCTGAGAATTACAGGTTCTCAAAGGAAAACCTGCAGTGAGGATCAATTATGGCGCTGTTCTTCAGGATGGAATCTGGATCAAAAGACCTACTAAGGAACTCTATGAAAATACAGAAAACATCACAGATAAATTTAGAACAAGACGGCTACAATTCTACAATATGGAATTATTTAAAATCGCAAACGATGCAATTCCGAATAGACAACAATTCAGGAATAAGATCAGGAACAAGAAAATTGAACAAGACTCAAGTAAAGAAACAGCATCGAAAAAGTGGACAGAGGAAAGGAAGGAAAAACACAGTGAATTAATGAAGAGGCGTTGGGAAGAGAGGAAAATCAGTGAAGCTGTGATTGATTCAAGTTATAGCGCTCTTCCGATGGGGAATAATTGACAATAATATATATATATATATAAGCCCCTTCGCTCTCATGCTCTCCTCCAGATCCCGTAACCATCTTTCTTTGGGTCGTCCTCTCTTCCTCCTTTCCACAGGGATTCAAAGATTATTTTTGGCCATCGTTCCTCTGCCATTATTTTTAAGTGGCCATACCATTTTAATCTTCTTGTTTCTATTGTGTAGAGGATCGTGTTCTTTCCTGACCTACCAATTGCCTAATTGCTCTATTAGTGCTGAACTCTGGAAATAGCACAACAGCGTCTCCTATGACTTACCAGAAATTGGTGTTTTTAAAAGGAAGTTAAAGAAAAAAAATCGACCAAGTCTTAAAAATCAAAATTTGTTTTAATTCTATATATATATATTTTATATAACTTAATATATAAAATATATATATATTTCCAAAAAATATTGTGTAGTAATAAAAAATATAAATGATAAAAATCAAATATTGCCGTAACATTATAAACAATACTTGATTAAATTTGTAACGGGAGTGAAATTAATAGAATAGAAAAATAATTTTATTCTGGAAACAGGTCTACACGCAGGCATAAGTACATAAGAGTCTGGTGCTCTACCGACTGAGCTAGCCGGGCAGGAAAGAGCACATAGCCATACCCCTCCACCCAGTAATGCCTAACGGCGGTCACGTGGAGTGTGGAAAACAGGTGTAGGGAGGTGGTTTTAGTGGGTAAAAATCCCACACACGGATAGGTACGGGCCTTTCCGCGTCTTTTGAAGATTTCCACCTGCCCACGTAAAAAAACACAAAAAAAAAAACATACACACATACATAAATAAAATACACGTTTCCATTTTGTTTCCATAAAATAAAAAAAACATTAATCCATACGAGCACTCCACAAAAAGTTGTGTGTATTATTTATTTTTTTACGAAAAAAAAAATAGGGCTGAATCTACTTTCATTTCTAATGGTTTTTTAATGTGTTCTTGCTAATTTATCGCTCTCTACTGATAAATAATAAAAACGCGTCAGAACTATCAAACAAATATGTAATAAAAATCTTGATCTTTCTATTCCCATAGATAAAAGTGCTCTTTGCTTTCAGGCTTTAAAGACTCATTTTCACATACAAACAGAGATCTAACGGTAGTTTTCGTTAAAACATTAGACCAAATGTGGCTGACCTTCAACGAGTCACCCACCTTATCTAAAATGAAAATTATAACCAATAATTATTGGTTCAGATGTTTTGTGTAGTAATCTAATCGGTCTGAGGTCTGTTCGGATTCTAGCTCCCGTTGGATGAGTCTATGGTCAAGGTTGGATGGTAATGATCAAGGTGAGCTTCAACCTCAAACCTACCTTATTATTCTTATGAAGTGAGAAAAGTAGGTCTTTTAAAGACGCAAAGTGGAAATCGTCGCAGTTGGCGCATTTATCTAGAGTAGTTTTGTACCTAGAGGTAGGTTTGTACCTGTAGGTTGGTCAGTACGACATCTTGGTACCTATTTCATTCCTTCTCTGTACATCTTATGAGTGAATCTGTTAGTGTGATTGAGTTTCACCAGGATTTTTCAACTCCACTGGCAAATAAGTGATGTGAATAACGGATAGGTATGTTTTATGTTTATTTGGAGTCAATCCCTAATAAAGTGAATCCCTTCAATTCCTAAAATCGCAATTTTCCCCAGGTGCCACAGATATATAGATGAATTTATATTAATACAAATTGTGATTTTAATATATATATATATATGTGGGTTGTTTTTTTGTTTTTTTTACGGAAACGAAAATAAAATGGAAACGTGAGCTAAAAATTAAGCCTCAAAATTGCCAATTTAAGGGGTTGATGTAAAAATACATTTGCAAGAGTTAAATTAATATCTAAAATCTATGTTGCTTAGCAGAATGTAATAAACGAATAAGGAATAATTTAGCTTTAAAAAACTGTTATTTTTGTATATTTATAAACATTACGAACCTAAAAATGCTACTATTTCAGCTCACGAAAACAAAAATTATATTACAGTCATTTATTTTCATCTGGTTGATGTGGAAATGGATTCTGGATTCTAAAACATTTACATTTTATTTAAAAATATCGCAAACAATCGAAGACAGTGCCATTTATGATATGTTGTAAGGGCATGTCTGAGCAGTGTAAATCCAAGTTTGCAACCTAAAAACGGATGGAAAAACTTTTGGTGGCCAAGCAAGCGTGATAGGTTACTTACATACTCAATTCCGCCTGTTAAATATCCGAGAAATACCATTTATATAATAACATTAAAGATATGTACGTAGCATGTAGAGTGGAAATCGTTGCGTGCCTAGCACGTCTAGACGACTAGTGTGTACTTTAAACTGAGCCACGGCAAGTCGGAATGTAACTACAGTAATTTTATCTGAAATATTACAGCTTCCATTTCTATACAATAGAACTACCCACCCGGAATACTGTTCCTCAATTTTCGAATATTTACCTATTTTTTAGTTTCATTATACAACGACTGTTTATATTGTTAGAAATATGAACAATGTAAATTGATAAAAAGAAGGACATCATACATGAATATAATCGTAAAAAATGTTTGTGAATGATGTCCAAATTATATAAAAAATGTTTATTCATTGTTTTACTGTTTAAAATTTATCTTCACCGACCCCAGATCCCCGTGTTCTCGCAATTTTGCGATGTATACACGAGGAAGAATGTTCATTGACGTAGGTCAACAAGATATTAAATATCCTAAAATTAAAGTAATGTTCAATGAACATTCTTCCTCGTGTATGCATAGCGAGAACACGGGGATATGGGATCGGTGAAGATAAGCGATCTGTCCTGACTGTGAGGCGACCCCTGGTAGCTCAAATGGTAGAGTGGTGCCACGTATTTTTTATAAGTAAATATTAAATGAAAATGTTTTTAATAAGTAAATATAAAAATATGTGACTGGAAGTGTGAACATCCAAATTAGCAGAGAGAGAAAATGTAAGTATATACACACCTCACTCACATACAAATTATACAGATTCACACATATATATCAAATACATCATCCATCCCTCACTTAGAAAACCTTAATCTCAAAACTGAACAAACTATTTCCGATTTTTTGGGAATTCTAAGGAAATTAGGTGATTGAATAAACGGGATTTAAAGGTAGTAAATAATTATTCATTAGGGTAAATATAAATTAGGAAAAACGGAAAGGTACCGCTTGGTCAAAAGAAACGAAATATAGGCACGCAGAAATGGTGAGGAAATACGAAATGAGGAAAATGAGAAAAGAAAATTGATGATATTCCCGTGGTCTTAAAAGGCCGTTCAACTCAAAGAGGTGTTTGATTTGTTCAGGTTGGTTCAAATCCGGCTGTGGCAGATGGATTATCTAATTTGATAACTGACACGGGTGGACCCTGAGTGGGATTAAGAGAGCCTCCTATGACCCTCACACAGCCTCTATAAAGTTGGTACCTTATATTAGTGGGAAATCATGGAGATTTAGCGTGATCGCCGACAGAGCACCTACCTGCACAACCGTTGTCCTAGAAACAGTACAAACTGTACAATGTATTGAACCCAAAACCTTTCATGCACCACCTTTAGTAGTCCAGGTAAAAAAATAAAATAAACAAATTAAAATTAACTGTCTAAATTCAAATAGCTACTGTTTAAGTTTCGTTGATATTTTGCCAGTAGTTGAGAGTGGAAGTTCGGTAAAATGTATAATGATCATTGTAAGTGCGGTGAATTCTATTGTTTGCAGAGAATAGGGTAGCTCCGGTAGAATGGTTGATTTCCAAGGTCCATCAAATCCTAACACGATCGCTTAAAGATCTGCAGAACAACAGTTGCCATCTGATAGAGTTTGACATTGAAATCGGCCAATCTCTTGTGTACATGTTTCGGCCTTGGTGGTCTCTGGCCATCCTTCCACCTTAAGCTAGCCGACACTTTCCAATTTTCAAGGATGGTCAACCGGCTTTGAACAACCTGTTGTAATGGATTTTTTAAGCAATTATGTAAAGAAATATATGGGTCCCGGAATGTGATCTTTGGGGTGATGAATGGTGTATGGATTTCCGCAATAGTCTTGGAATATAATATAAATAAAGATAGTGAATGTTTGTGTGTTTGAAATGGGAACATTGTAAAAGAAAAAATAGAAATTATATTGCTAAACAAAAAATTTATTATAACTTTGTGTGAAAATTATACTGAAATTAAAAACTTTAATCATAAAAAAGTATTCTCAAAACTGTATTAATGGGGAGATTTTTTTAAACAACGTAATATTTATGGTGGTAACCAAAATTAATCAATGGCAGAAGTTACTAGAAGCATGAAATTTTTATACATTATAAGTTATAATAATTAAACTAATTCCCCAATATAAAAATAAATATCTAGATTAGAACTCATATCTAGTTATTTTTTTTTAATATCTCTTAAAGCAATGTTAAAATCTATTTTAAATTTATATACTCTTATTTTACAGCACCATACAATATGCTTGCAAGTGCCCATGTTTCACATATTTGGTTCAACTCTAGGCATTTTGTGTGCTCTCGACTATGGTATGACTCTCGTGTTGCCTGGGCCATCGTTCAAAAAGGAAGATACCATCAAAGCTCTCCAAAAACATAAGTAAAGATTTAAATTAAATATTGAGCTATAATTATCAGCTTGTATCAATCGAATCTCATAGATTTATATGGAGATAGATCCTCTTTTGTGATATATCACATTTACCTGTTTCTTCAATCGATGTCTGTTTTATCTAAAATTCATATGTTTTTCCTCTAGATATAATGTGTTATACGGTACTCCAACGATGCACATAGACGTATGCAATGAATTGAAAAACTTAACCCCCCAAAGTCCTGAACTTCGTGAGGCGTGTAAAGATTTTAAGATAGTCGTTAGCGGAGGATCCATAGCCACCCCTGCCCTCATCGAAGATATATATAATCTTTTTGAATGTAAAGTACAGGTATCTATCAAGTTTATTTTTTAAATAGTAATAATTGATATTTCATATAATGAAAAAATTCCTAACATATGCCAAAATAGTAACAAAAAAAATTAATATTTTGTGAACATGTTATAAATTATTATTTATAAATTTCAAAATATACAGGACAATAAAAAAAACATTATATTACATTCTCATAGTGCTTATTTCAAAAATTGTTTATACAGCTATAAGAAAAATATGAAATCTGTTTAAATGGTAGTCATTTTTCAAACATTGGAACTAATATCATTCTCATAATTTGAAACATCAAAGTAAACATAACAAGCAAAAAAATAATTACATGATTAGTTGGGTTTTTTTACACTTTGCATCAATATGTCATGACTGTGCCACCATGCTTTTCATGATTTTCTGAAAAACTCAAAAATTCTCCATTCACTAAAATCACAGTGAAGAGGTCGATGAACAAAAAGAAAGAGGGGATGAAACTGGAAGTTAAACAAATAAACAAATCCTAAGTGACTCTTATACTATAGAACACTCATTGGAATGTTAAAGTATTTTTTCCAAGATACTAAAAGTTAAAAGTAAACTATCGATATAAATAATAAGAATCAATTCTTGTTGAACAAATATTCTTTTTCATAAATAAGTAATTTATTTATTATTTAAAGCTATGAAACATTTTGCAATAATAACTTTTATTATTTTCACTTTCTTTGGTAATTTGTTAATTTATTTCAGTCAGCTTATGGTTTAACCGAGACCAGTCCTATATGCTTTACCAACACTCAAAATGATTCTTTCGAACAAAGAACTACAACAGTTGGTTATGTCGCAGATCACCTGGAGGTATCTATTTGTTTTATATATTTTCTATTTTAAACCATACATTAGTTTAGAAAACTTAATCAAATTTGTTTTTTAATTGAAGCGCATTCAATTATCTATTATTATATGTTTGTTTATTTTATTAGTTTATTGATCAACAGTATATTTATTGATTGAAGTAAATGGAGGGTAAAATGTCTGTTACAAGAGACTTGATTTGAATTACGATTTGATTTTTTTTACTACATGGACTATTTAAGACTAATGAAGATGAAAATAAGAGGAGACCTAGTGTGAAATATAACCAAAAGAACTAATCTGGGATTTAAGCTGACATAAGATGTTACTGAAGAACACCAGATGAGGTAGTTCGGCAATGCTTCTAGAATGCCTGAAAACATTGATGAAGGTCGTAAATGAGCAAAGATAAAAGGGCAGAGACCAAGGAGAAGATCAAAGATGACAAAGAATGACTTTATCAGAAAAGGATAGGAATGGGGTAGGAGACAAAAGATATTTTAGTAGCATGATTTCTAGATTTAAGCTCTATCAAAGATATCACACATAGATTAGGGGAAGAAGAGAAAGAGATAAAACTCTAGGAGTGGTTGTAGGTATTCTGAGGTACACATCTCCTGCCTGGAATTAAAAGTCTCTCATACAGCCAAAACAGTAGGTTGGCAACCATCCAACAGATGGCTCATTCGAGTAACCAGGTCATACATGAGTATAAGGAGAAATACCTCTTAACCTCCTGCTGCAAGAAGATTACTTCAAGCACAAGATAATAAGGAAGGGAGGCCAGGCAGATCCTCTGGTGAATCTTATGTGGAGACCCCAGCTGAAAGAGAATAATCTGTTAGGATACAGTAGAATAATGGAACCACCAGATGGTGATGATTCCTAAAGGGGCTGAAGTACTTTCCCTCCATCAGATCTTCACTGGAAGTCATCCACCAGATCTTCCCTGAATACATAGTCTCGTAGATTTTCAAAGGGAAAGGGATTTCAGAGTAAGACATGGAAAAGAAACTGACACCCTATGCTCTTGTTGAGGTGTGCCAGAGACTGCAAAGCATTTTGTCGCAGACTGTACCAATTAATACACTGCTGAGGGAGAGAGGGCTCGTATAACTTTTTTATTATTAAATTGAATGACAAATAAACAAATATCATTTCAAAATAAATATATTTGATAAAATTTTAAGATAAGAAATAAATGTTGTAGGTTAAAATCGTGGATAAACATGGAAGGATGGTGAGTTTTGGTGAACCTGGTGAAGTTTGGTTTAGAAGTTTTGGCAATTTGCTTGAATATTGGAAAGACGACAATAAAACAAAGGAAGCAAAAACACCAACCAATTGGTTTAAATCTGGGTAAGATGAATAGTCTTATGATAATAATTATTTGCAAAAAGTAATCGATTCCGTCTGGATTACATATGTACTTATTTTATTTTATTTTTTAATACTATCTTCAAGAAAGGATTAAGCCTCATTCCACACTTTGCCAAGTTAATTCCAAAATAATGGCATAACTGTAAATGATATGCAGTAAGTTTATCTTCATAACTTTGTGCGAAAAAAACCCCAGAATGATGTGATAATCAAACATGATTTAGTGATAATTCTGCTAAGTTTTTTTAAATGTACATATTCTGAGGTCCACCATTACTGACTTAGATAAGGGTCTTCTATATAAATATTATACACTATTGACCATAATTTATTCTACCTACAATAAAATTGATGAGTTCCAGCCTGCTGTAGACCACGTTATTGCAACCGTTTGCATTTTTGAGGTTCAATACTTCCCACTACTCACACATTCTCTTTCTTCAGTCTACTACTTGCCTGTTTTCAACTCTGGTCTTTCTTAGAAGCCGTTGTACAGTTTTTTTTTAGAGAGTACATTTTTAAATGTCTTCGAGTGTGATTCCTATTTCTTGAAGGTCTTTTTTAACTTTGATGAACAAAGATTCCTTGGTTTTCTTGTTAAGAAAGTTGGAAAAGATCTTGTTTGTCTCTGTATACTCATGTATGTTAAATGACCATAAAAATTAATCCTATTTCTTTGAATGGTACCTGTTTTACACTTTACATGCAACTACACTTTGTAGTTATCTCGTCTCCTGTATTCAACATTTTATCTGATTGGTCCTAGAATTTTTTTCTCCTCAGGATAGTATAATAGTTAATTTTATTTCTTCTAATTCAAAATTATCAAATCCATAATTTTTGTATGTTTCAATAACCCATTTATTTTTAACCCTATTGCAAAGCAAAAATGTATTTCTTTTTTTTTTTTTAATTATAAAACTTTGTTTTAACTAAATCTACCAAAAACCTCATCTATATATAAAAAAAAGAGAAAAATGCTTCAGTAGTTTAAAATTTCTTTATAATAGCTCAGTAGAAGATATAAATATAATGCTATATATATATATATATATATATATATATATATATATATATATATATATATATATATATATATATATATATATTATAAATATGAAATAAATAATTATGTAAGTTGGCTTTATTTAGAGATCTCATGGTGCTAACAGAAGATGGGTACGGTAAAATCGTAGGTAGGATAAAAGAAGTTGTAATTAGAGGAGGAGAAAATATATTCCCATCAGAAATTGAAAAATTCCTGTTACAACACCCTGAAATTGTAGATGCTCAGGTTAGTAACCTAGGTTTATTATCAAACTATTAAATTCACAGTAATCATTAATTTGCATCATTAAAAGTTAATTATTGTTATTTAATATTTTTAAAAATTAAAAATTTCAATTTAGAATAACTTTTAACTGTTTGCAACCAATTTTTTTATTTTAACAATGAGATATAATCCACATTTAAATGAAGTAAAATTTTCAATAGTATAAAAACATATAACTAATATCAAGGGATAGGATGTATTTTAATATATAAACTAATATTAAAAATGAAAAATTGATTACAATTTATTGATAGTTGAGGCTCAATATATTTTAAATCCTAAAATTAGGGAAAAAATGCTAATATCAATCTATTGTTTTAAGTAATTAACAACAAACACATTATAAACAACTCCTAGCTTAAGAAAGAATAGTTTTTGTTTCTTCTTATATAAACTACTTTCAACTCATTTCAGAATAAAGTAATCATCTCTTACATTAATATTGTAAGATAATTTTGTAAAAACATAATTATTTCAAATGACTAGAGAAGGATTTGCTCAAACCTTTTGTAATGTAAAACGTTTCTTATCAATCTTCATCAATAGGTTTTTGGAGTTAAAGACGCAAGAATGGGAGAGGAAGTAGCAGTAGCCATTAAACTAACTAAATCATCATCGATGACTGAGGCATCATTAAAAGAATATTGCAAAGGAAAGGTATAGAAAAAAAAGTATTCTTCTTCTAGTGTAATTGATAAACTAATAGAAATCCTATTTTCATAGTACTAATAATTATCAATGTACATTTATGTTACAGATTTCTCACTTTAAGATTCCGAGATATGTAAGGTTTGTAGATAATTATCCAACAACACTTTCAGGGAAAGTAAAGAAATATGTTCTCCAGGAAAATCTTGAAAAAGAGTTAGAAAGCAAGAAATTGTAAATAAAACAAAGAAAAGTTTTTTAAAAATTGTACATACGAACAACTTGTGTAAATATATGTACTATATACTAATATATTTTTTTAATTTGCACTTTTTCATAAATAAAATTAGATTTATAAAAAATGTTATTTTTTATCACCCCATACCGACAAAATTCATTAGAAATAACCGTGACTTGATCATCGATCTATAAGCTACTCTATTTCATGTAATGATGGATACCACAATCAGCAATATCTCTCTCCTACACAAATGATCTCTTAGCTAAATCTACTAACAATTAATACAGTGATATATAGCATCTTACCAGATATATTTCTACAAGAATTTGCCAAAATATGCATTGACCCTTATTACAATCTTAGCTCTGGAATGAAGGTTTAACTGCATTAATTGATATTTCAGCTCTGAAAAGAGCATATATTGTTGAGAAATATTTTCTTGGTTATTTTAATTAAAATATTTGAAGTGTTCAGCATCAAAAGTGAATAACTACAAAATTTTAAAATTGACTTTTTCACATTTTTCATTGGTTTAATCAAGTAATGCTTTTTGCTTCCCAAACTTTGGGTTTAAAACCGGACTAAAACCAAGTTTGGTTACTTAGAAGCAGACTAAGTAACAAGATGGCAAAATCTTGTATTAGACAAAATTGATTGACTAAACTAGTAAACAATGTGAACAAATTAATTTTTGAAATTTTGGAGTAATCCGTTTTTCATCCTGAATGCCTCATTTTCTCAACTGTAATAAAAGGATGGGGATTCAATGTTTAAATTAATAACTGGTTAAAGTAATAATATAATAATAATAGTGATAAGTATTATAAATCTATAAATGACAGGAATTGTACAGGAAGAATACTCTAAAACGAGTAGATAAAGTATAATCTACATGTTTTTTAAAATAATCAGCAACTTAACCCTTTTCTCGTACTTTGCAGTTCTTAGTTACAAAAAATTGGTTTTAATTCCTTTAGTTCCAGAAAAAAATTAATATAATAACTTACTTTTCAAGGCTCTTTTATTTTAAAACAATCAATTTTATTAATCAATATTTCTGTACCCCAGGGGTCACAGACAAGAAAAGTCACATTTTTGTGTTTTTAAAGGAAAGCTAATTTTACATAGCTTTGAACTTTCTTCGTTAAGTACTTATAGAAATAACTTGAAGAAAATTGTTCACATTATTATTGGCATTGATAAGTAATTTGGATTACTGATCATGGTATTTATTTACGACATTTTACCTAAAATATTACCTATTTTATAGAAATGGTGTCCTTTACCTCCGGGGCACAGATTTATATTTATACTATAACTATTGTTTTTTTTAATATATATGTCTCTGATATGTATGACTATATAACTATCTATGAAAATATTTCTCCAATGTACTCAAAAAAATCTTAGTAATTATTAGAAAAATATATTTCAAAATTTTCAGTTGTTCAGTGAAGGGAATTGTTAAATATATACATACTTTTTGAATTATTTACTAAAGAAAAGTACAATAAAAAAAATATATATATTATACCTACTGTAATTATAAGTATTGTACATCAGGGTGAGAGTAGATAATATTGAAAAACGATTTGAATTTTTAAAAAAGTGCGACAAATAAAATAAAAAAAATCCAAATCCAACTAGAGAAATCTCCTGTGTGAGACGAAGTGTCCCGCTCAATTAAGGCTTAGTTCCCTCCAAAAGCGCCACTGTCACTCAAGGGCCCAGCGTAAAATGACACTTCGGGCCCCCTCGCACATAATTTTCTGTTTATTTTATTTTTATCAATAGCAATAATATATAGAAAGTTTATTTTTGGTGTAATAGATAATTTTTACCAAATGTTTGAGTACCTAAAAGAGCCGAATGTTAATGCCAAATTCAATGTTAACCTTTCAATAGTACACACTTTCTTTTCTCTATAAGCAAAAACACATTCATAAATTAGAGTACAATTTCCGTATATTATAATCCAGTAGCTAAGGCAAAACAATTTATCAAGGATTAAGTTATATTTTAGGCTGAAATAATATCACCAAATATTGGAACTATCAACTGTTTACACCTTAAAACGATTGCACTCATATTTTATAATAAAAAAATATAGACGTTATTTTTTCAATGAGAAGTTTAAAAAATAATACATATATTTTTAACTATGAGAAATTTTAAGCCCTTTTAGTAAAATTACTTCCAATATTAATAGGATTATTGTGGCGTGAATCAAACAAAGTTTGAATAAAAAGAACCTTTAGCATTCCCACCTATGATGGTTGTCATGGAAACTAAGTTGTTTATGACCAATTTCTTACTTCATTAATTTTTATTTATTTAAACTTAAGATACCAAAATGGTTAGGGAAATGAAGGAAGTTTTGAAACTTCTTGGTTGGGGAGATGGCTTCAAGATTCCTGTGGCCAATGATGAAAACAAAGAGTTGGAAAGACAGGTAAATCTTTACACATTGGCCAATAGAAATAAAGAATTGAAATATTTTGAATTTAAAGAATTTAATGAATGGTATAGGAAACAAGATATACTGCATAACTTAAAAATATACTCACCATAGTTCAATTAACTAAAAATTAACAAGTTAAAATTTTACAACACTTTACAAGTTATAACAGAATCATCGAGTAAATACTGCCTTTTATTCCTGGTTTTACATAGCATCCTTTATCAGTAAGTTCAGAAACCTGGATTGGAATGATACTAAGTAATTCTTCCATAATCTGCTGTCAGGGAGTATTCTTTGAAATCCTGATGAATTGTTTACAAAATATACTGTTATAAACAATCGTGTTATAAATAAACCAACAATTAGCGATCTGGTCATAAAACCCTGAATTATTTTGAAAATGCTTATGGATATGCCTTTGCTTTTGTTCTCTATGTCGATACAATAGCCATATATGTTCAAAATAATTCTGCCTTTTTTTGTATTTCAATTAAATACCAAAATTGTTTTTCATGTAAACTCCTCATAACTCTAATTTCATGTATTAGATAGTTATTTATTCCAAGTGATTACTGAATTCCCACTCTTAGCACTGAATGAACAAGATTCAGACCGAGTTATTGGGAAAAAACATAAGAAAATAAAAATATCCAAATGGTTTTATGTTAACTGGTTGCGAAACGCCTAGTCAATGGCAGATTCAGGCACAGGCGAACAAAACAGTTATTTGAGGCATTATTATTTGGGTTAAATAACATTTTTAGACTCAAACTAATTTGTATAAAAACAGCTCAATTAAACTCATAACGTTTAAAAATTATATCTTCTTATTGTTTAACTATTTATCAATTATAAAAAGCTAGGAGAGGCTACAGAGGTCGGCAATATCCACCATGCTTGTGAGCAGCAGTAAAATATAGTTCATTCATGACCCTTGCACTAGCAAATCCGTTCCTATTCTCCTTTTCACATCTTGTCCACAGAAATAATCATATTTTATAGTAACAATTTAAAAAATCAACAATTTCTTATTATAATATTTTTTTTATATTAAATTAATATTAACAATTTTATTTTCAGGTTGAAGAACTTTTAAAGAAAAAAGCTGAAGTTATAGTAGAAAATGAAGTGATAAATGAACAGAAAGATGTTTTAAAAAAACATTTGAAAACGATGGAAGCTGAAAAAAATCATAATCAAGTAATACAATTTATTATTGATAATTTTTTACGTTAATCATTAGTATGGTACAATTGCCCCTTCTTGGGATTAACATAAATCAAATAAATTCAGCATAAAATTATGTTATTGGAATAATTTTGATTGTAGAAATTATTGAACAATCTTCAGAAACAATTGGATGACGATATACATAGAATGAAGAAATTGGAAATTGAAAGTAATAAACAGTGTAATGAGATTAAAGATATGAAAAAAGAACTTCTTGATATGAATAACAACATTAACAAATTGGGAGTATGTTTTTGTAATTTAAAAATAAGAAAAAATATACATTTACGTCTTTTTGTAATGTTTTCCAATTTACTAGCTACAATTGATGATTTATTTATATTTTAGACAAACATTTCTAATTATACCAGTAAAATGAATTTGCTAAAAGAATCACTCAAGTGGGGCGAAGATGCACTATTTGCTTGGGAGGAAGAGTTAGCAAAAGGAGAAAAAGAGATGGAATTTATAAAGAACTATAAAGCTCAAGATCATGAAAAATTTCAGGTCACAAAACTGTTTATTTTATTAATTTTATATTGTTTTTTTTGTGAAAGTATGTCTGATTAATGCTAAATTTATATAAAAAGTTATGTATACATACATAAGCATATAAATTATAATATATACTCACAAGTTTTAATAAAATTTAATAAAATAGCTTATATTTTATTTATCTGCAAGTTTTAATAATCTCCAAATCTTGTGTTAGTAAAAATTCAACTGTAATTCAAAAAATTGTAAAAATATTTTTACTAGATATAAAGCAATAGTTAATCAAATGTACTTATAAACCAATTATCTTCATTTTTAGAAACTCGACTTGGAAAGAAAACAAGTAGAAACAGATTTGAATGAAGCTAAAGCCTTGGAAAAACGAGAAGCTGACAGGCAGCTAATTCTAGAATCTCAGCTTGAAAACATTTCCAAATTATATAAAGAGGTACTTGTTACCTTTAACAAAATTATCATGAGTATTCAGAGAGTTGATATTATTCAAGAATCTAGGAAAATATTCAAGATTAAATATGAAATGTACGTATGTACCCATTTATTTATACTTCTTATGAATACTAATGAGCCATCTCTTCTTAGGCCTATAATGAAAAAAAGAGATTAACAAAAGTTTGGTTCGATTCTGCCAATGTAATACATAACAGAGAAGAAGATATTCAAAGGAATGAAGAAGTAAGTTCATTTCCTATATAGGAGTTCTTATAGATGTTTGTACATTAGTGTCTCTTATTTTATTTTAGATCCTTTGTGATGTTAAAAACAAAGCACGAAATAAATGTATTGAATTGTATGACCAAAAATCTTTTTATGAAGAAATCAAGAATATGAATGACGTGGTAAGAAAAGAAATTCAAAAGGATCAGATTCAGTACGGCAAGATAAAGGAAACAGTAGCTGAGCTCGAAACAGTGACACGCTTCTATAAAAATGAGGTAAGTATGAAACATTTCCGGATTTGTTATTTTAAAAAAGAGTAAATCTTTTTCTTTCCCGATAATTTTTATGGCTAAAAGCTTTGAAAACGTGACCTTGTTATGATTTATTTCATTAAGTATGACTATTATAATAATATAATAAATAATTTATAAATATATTGTTTTATTTAAAAAAATACCATAGCAATCATGCATGTTGTTTATTTATTATTTATAAAATACAATTTTAAAAAATAGGTCGACGTAAGAAGAAAAACATCTGGAAGTATGGGTACTAAACTCGAAGGCCTTAGACTGAAAAATGCAGAACTTACAGAAAAGAATAAGAGTAAGTTCTAACAATCTAATGGCCACAGCCAACCTGTGGGATCAAACATAATCTTGTTTCAATATTTTTATTTTGAAGAAAAACGATTTGCCCTGGCCGGGATTCTAACCCGGGTCTTCCGCATATCTAGGGCGGAGCACCCGTCTGGCCTGGTTAAGACCCCTGGTGGCTCAGTTGGGAGAGAGTCACACTGGAGATGCGGAAGACCTGGGTTCGAATCATGGCCAGGACAAATCTTTTCTCTTCAAAATAAAAATATTTAAATAATCACCATCAAATAAAAATTAAAAAAATATGATTTATAAAAAATCTTGTTTCTTCTTTCCTATTACTTTCTAGCTTACCTGGCTGAAAGACTAAATTCTTTATTTCTGGGTTAAAAGAAACCTTTATTTTTCTTAATTAATCCAGTTAAGTTAATCAGACCAGTCACAGGCTCACGTTTTCTAAATATTTATTTATATTTATTAAACATAAATATTTAATGATTTTGAAAGATCCTGATTTCATATATAATTGTTTCATCTTAATTAATTATTAAAGAAGAAGAGCACACAGAGGGAGAATGGAAGCAAGAACCTGAGGTTTGATAGGAGACAAATTAAAATTCCACAATATTTAAAATACATTTTACTTTTTAATTTTGTTTGAATGCTTAAAAAAAAAATAATAATACATTTGTAGTGTTGGTAACATTGTTTACTAATAGCTGAGAGTTTACAAGTTGTAAAATTAACGATAAGTAGAAATTTGTGATTAATATTACATTCATTAAGAGTAATTTACCTATTGGTAATTAACATTCCTCTTTACTAATGACATCAATAACTTATTTTTTAGGTCGACTTCAGAAGTATAATAAAATTCTGGAACAAAATATACATTTACAAGAGCAATGTGATGTGCTTAAAGTTGATTCCATGAGTGCTGATCAAAAGTATAAAAATGCCCAAAACATGTATGAGGTGAGAATAATCTTTTCTTCTTTTAATAAAATAAATGAAATAATCTTTTTATAAAAATGCTTATGAGATATAGTCATAGAGGAGAGGGATAATCGGCAATGATCAGAACAATATCTTTTATTCCTTCTTTAAGTAAGAGAGAGAGAGAGAAAGAGAGGGAGAGAGAGAGAGAGAGAGAGAGAAACACATTTTATTGAAATATTACAATCTGCCACTTTTGGGCAATAAGTAATAGTGCTAAAAAGCTTACAATCATACCATAAAACAAATAAAAAATGAAATAAAATAAAATATTTATTAAATGAATGTAATAAAAATATATACATGCGGTAAAAAAAAAAAAAATGCAAAAAAGATAATAAAAATAAAATCTAATCACATATTATTTACAATTTGCCTGGGGTTCCAGAACCCCGGGAACGAGAGTACAGCAAGAGTCCGGAAGGCCCCTGCCCCCTTTCCCATCCGCATCACTGGCATTAAACGCCGTTTATTAAATTAAGTAAGAGACATGAAATATGGATAGTCATTTATCTCTTCTTCTTTCTTATCAAAACAATTTTTTAAATGTTAATGATTACTAAAACAAATAAATTTAAATATTCTTTTAAAATATGCTACATACTGTACCAAGTTATCTACAAGGTTTATGGTTATTACTTTCCATTATTTAAAAATCCACGAAGAAGTAAAGTTTCCTACTGTCTTGTATTATGTTTTAATTACTGTAACTCGTAACTTTTTAGTATAGTTTTATTTTATATTTTCAGATAAGCTGTAAAGCATCTGCTGAAGACACTAGAGAATTGGAAAGATTAAATTTGCTTATACTTCAATTAAAACAAGAGTATGGAAAATTAAATGAAAAATACACTTTGAAAAAAAAAGAATTATCATTTTTAACTAAAACAGAAGAAGATTTACAAATGAAGTTAAAAAATCAAGGACAAAAGCTTATAGATTTAGAATGCGATGTATCTAATTTGGTAATCATATTTTTTTTTAAATATAATTTTCCTGTCCTGGAAGTAGGAACTTCCAGACTTATATGTTTAAGTTAATATCCGATGCCAATGCACTAGAAAAAAAATCTATCTCAAAGGCTATTGAGATAGAGAAAGATAATTGTTTTTTTTTTTATTAAATGTTTCGATTCTGGGAAGTAGTTAAAATATTAACTTATCCTAAACCACAAATAAGTGATTTTACACTAATTATATTTTACCCAACTTTTAAAAAATATAAAACCAAAAATATTTTTCTTCCAGCTCATTGAAGAATCTGTATTAGCATCCCAAATCATTGAACTACAGAATAAATGTAGTAGTAGAGAGGAAAAAGAAGAATTAGAAAAAGAAATATCTGAACTGCAGCTAAAAGAAAACGACTTAATCAGGGAACAAAACAAAGCTCACTTTGGTATAAAGGCGATTCAGGTAACATATTGCTATTCTAATAAATATTTATACTTTTGCTGCTCCAATCAAATTGTGTGTTTAGGGTTTACCATTGCATTTTATTGTTTAATTGTTATAGACACGATACATTTTTTAGAAAGAATATAAAGATTTTATAAACAAGTTAAGGAGTGGTGAAAACGAGATTCATACTCTTGAAGATAACCTTAGATTAATGAAGCGCGAAAATGACTTTGAAAAGAAAGAGATAGAAAAAACAAAAGAAGAAATGAACAAATTTAGACTACAATTGAATTTATTAATGATGAAGGAAAGTTATTCAGAGCAGAACATCGCACGCCAAGATGATACAGTGAACAAACTGGAACGTCAGAGAATAATTCTTGAAGCGGTAATTATTAAATCTCATATGACTATTTTTTTAAGTTATAAACTTCAGTAGTACATTCCTTCCTACTGTTTTCAATTTTATTTTTATTGGTATTGATTTTGATTTGTAATACTTTTGACTAAATTGTGAAATTTTTAAAACTCCTACTGTAATCATGTTATAAATCTTATAACATGATTACAGTAGTTGATACTTATCATAAATATAGTTGTATTTTTTATTAATATGTTTGATATTGGCAAAATTCTTGATTTTTCTTTTATATTTTAACATAACAGGCAATGAAGGAAAGGAAATTGGAAATAGATGCTCAACATGAAGTATTACTTGGTAAAAAAAGGACTTTAATGGAAGAAAGGTCAATGTTGAAAAGAACTATAGAGTACTTGCATCTTCGGACTAAACAAATCCAATCAAAGTAATTCTTATTCTTACTTATACCAGATCTAATCAAATAAAGTTAATATGGTCAAATATATTTTTATATCTGGAACCCTACCATTCCTATTATGGTAAAAAAAAAATTTAATAACAAATAACTCAAAAGCCTGTTATTGGATTTTTATTATTCCCCATCGTAGAAACTTTTTTGGTCTTCACTTCTATGATTAAAGTTAATGATGTATGCTTACATTTTTATTTACTGTTATATTTTTATTATATTATATTTTTAAGATGAATGGAAACCATTTTCAACTTCACATGTTTCATTATATGCCTCGGACGATGCTTCACTCCTTTGTTCATTTTCATGTCTGATTCTTTATATTACAAAAATAAAATTAAGATTATATTGATATCAAATTCTACCAAGAAGGGAGCAGGAAAGAAAAATACATATACAAGCTTAAATTTATTTTAATGTGTGCCAATATTTCAGCCTTATAAGACTTCTGCCTCAAAATAATAAGTTATTTAGGGCAAAATGGTACATAGTAAAACAGAAAGTAATGAGAGCTCAAAGTTAACATTGTAAACAGATATAAATGAGGATAAAACACAAGAAATAATAGATAGAAGAAGCTTATAGAGACAGGCAGAATGGGAAAAAGAAAACAAATTGTGGAGTTTCAGAGAGTGTGAGAAGTTATAGATAGCGCCATTATACAGAATACTTTTAAGGAAAACCATCATTTTTAATATCACACAACCATGAATCAACCTATTTTAACTTTCCGATATATAATCATTTTTAAGATCGTACAATTATGGATCGCCTTATTTTAATTTTTCCAATATCAGTTGTGTTTTGGGCTATTATCCTATTCCTTTGTTACCATTAATTAATTTCATTATTGGAGTTTACTCCTTAAGAAACGATTTTCATATTTAGCCCGCGGGATGAAAATTTTATGAGTAGTAAAATCGAATTTAGCTAAAAGTGGCGAGTAACGTCCCTTTTCTCGATAATATTGTATGATTTGTTGTACAAAATAGATAGAAATTAAAAGTTAAATTCCGGGACTAATCGGGAAGAGATACGTGTGGTAACAGTGTATTCTATTGCTTTATTCTCGAAGTGTTGAAATGCAATAATTTTTTAAATCTCAAATTAAGGGAACATTTTACCTCTAAGCTAAAAATGGTTGGCTACGCAAATACAAGGGCAATATCTAATGAAGCGGTTCCTATAAATCATAGATCTGGAACAACTCCTCTCAATCGAAATAAATCGGTTCATGTTAAAAGAAGCCATTTTCAATTAAAACAAGCCTGTTCATTGACAATTCATAAATCGCAAGGCGGAACCTTTGAAGAAATCGTTTACAAATACAGTAAAACACATTCGCAAACTTTATAGTCCGTAGCTTTATCTAGAGTCAGGACTCAAGAAGATCTTCATATTGTACTTACTGATGAGCTTAAACGTTTTTGCCATGGAAAAAGAGAAAATAAAACGACACTTACGTTACGAAATGAGTTCACACGGCTTTCAACAGTCTATCTTAATACAATTGATCGGACTATACTAGAAAAAATCAGTGAAGGGAATATTATCATCTTTTCTCTCAACTGTCAAAGTCTCCGAGCACATGCGCGTGACCTTCGTGGTAATAATACTACAAAAATCACATGTATTAATGTTATCAGAAACTTGACTTGGTAATGACGAATTGGTTGAAATTGAAAATTTTAATCGCACAATACAAACGACCGAGCATTAATCGCGGAGGAGGAGTCTGTGTATATCAAAATGTTGGGGATTCGCAGCACAATTTGATTGCCATTGATGATGGATGCTCTCTTGAGAAGAAATATTCAGAGCATTAATCTAACTAAATCTGCTGCGAGATACACTTTGCCTAATGGTAAAGAAATTGTTATGGTCACTGTTTATATACCAGTTAATCAGGGCGTTACAGACATAATAGATTTTCTCCACGAGGCATTGTTAGTTTATACAGAGGGGGGGGGTCAAAACTATTGAAGAAACGTTACCTTGAACCTCCACTTGGTGGAGATTTCAATATTGATTTTAATAAAGATGAAAGTTTACACTTAATACAATTCTGCAAAAATGAATTAATTTAGACTTTATTTCTGGCAGATTACTCGGGACGACTAGATATGGTAAAACTATTGATGCAATGTTTTCACGATACGTAACCCATGTAACTTCTCATGTACACTTATCGTATTTTAGTTACCACAAACCTATTCTCACTGTATTTAATAATGATGATAATACTATTCATGGACTGATGTAAATAATATGAATACATTTTTATAATTTTATTATAAATTTTATGATTTGATTATTTTTTAAGATGCTTTCGTTTACCCTCTTTTTATATAATCTATACAATAATAGTTGGCAAGGAGTAAACTCCAGTTGTGGTCGGAGCTGACACACACTGTTTTTTTATTATATCAGTATATTCATTTATTATTATAACTATATTTATTTATTATTTCATTATTTCATTATTTAATACCATTAGTTTTAAGATGGTGTGCTCATTAAAATGGACCTAAATACCAATGACATTCAAAAAGAAAATAATTCAGATTGTGAGCATCCACTCTTAAATTTGATAAGTGTTTTTTAATGAATGAAATCACTAATAAATTAATTATATACAGATATAAAAAAACAATTTTATTTTCAGATATTTCTTATCTATGGATCTTTTAGGCAAAGATGAAAGTGGACATTCACTTTCTGTAGCCCATTTTAAGATTCAGGTATACTTTTATGGAATTTATTTAGGTTTTAATATTTCTTTCTATATACCATATTAAAGTTTGATTGATTGATAGCTGGCGCAAGAGAAATATGAACTGCAGATGGAAGGTGACAATTTAGAAGCCAAAATTAACAAAATAGAAAAAGAAATCCAAGCGATGGAAAACACACTAAAACTACTCACATCTGCAAATGAAAACTACAAAATAAGCCTTGAAACATTGGATGGGGATGGCATGTATACTGAAAGAATTTTTCAAATATATAAATATATGGCATATTAGTTCTTATTAAGCCTGCTGTCTCGTTATATTTCTTTTCAGTTTATAAACTCCACTTTTGTTTCTTCCTTAGATCCTGATATGATGGAAAAAGAAAGACTAGAGAAAAAGTATTATGAAATTAAAAGGGTAATAAAAGAAGATAATGATGTACTTACTTCTGTAAAAAAGGAAATAGAAGTATGAAATTTGGTGTTCTAATTTTTTTTTCATTTTGCACGCTTTAATCTCCTTGCAGTGTTAACAGTTTTAAATGTGCAGGTACTGATGAATGAAATATCTCGCGTTAAAAAAGTAGCCAAGGACTTGGAGGATGAGTGGCAACAAAAAGAGAAGGAAGAGACATTCTTAGAAAAAGAATTGGATACGAAATGCATGAAGTTGAATAGAGCTACTCAGTTATTAATGAAAGTAATGATAGAAGTTCAAAAGTGTAAAGAACCACTGCCTTATAAAAAATTAGCTCAGGTGATTATAATTAACTGAACATTTCAGAATTATAAAGCTTTATTTATAATTCTAGTAATCTAAATTCTTATTTTTACAATACAAAATAGTTTAACTACATAACTATAAAAAGTTAAGTTAGTAAAAATAAAATCCTCGACTATGGAAATAAATATTACATCTTCAATCCTGTTGTTGTAATGTAGCAATTACTAAATCAACATAAAAATCAGCCGAACAATGTTGTGAAGTAGATTTGGAAGAATAATCTGTTCCTCAAAAGGAATAGGGTTGTAATAATAAAAGTTATCTCTTTAGTGAGAATTTTTATTGTTTTTTTAAAATTAACTTTTAGTTTAAACCTTTTAATTTTTCAACTATTAGCTATTTTCAACTATATTTATCACCATAAGATTATAATCTTACAAATATTATAAGAAATATCAAAATACATGAAATATAATAGAATTAATTTTGAGTATTTTAAGTTCACAGTTTCAAAATATTCATGGAAATTCACCGAAAAATTTAAGCCATGAAAAATTATCATTCATATCACTCCAAAAATCGTAAAACACACTAAAACGTACTGTTTCAATGCATTTAATTCTGCAGTTCTTGGCAGTAATTTTAGCCACCGAACATCCAAATCAGTTGTGCTGATAATTCAAAAATGTTTTTATATCCTCAAAGATATAAAAAATAAAATATTTAGTACAATAGTTTCTTAGAATATTGAGTTCAAATTTCAAATTCTCTTTAGCTTCTGCTGAAGAAGTCGTTATTTACCTTCAGGAGAAAAAACTAAATGCATTAGGTTCCTTGAAGCTACCTGATTATAGTAATAGTAGTTTCAATTCTAATTTAAAAACATTTATATTTATTTTAATATATTATCTGCAATTTCAGAAAGACATTAACATCAGAATGATAGAAGAGAGAAACAAAAGTGTCCTTCAACAATTATCTGAACTTACAGTTAATTATTTAGAAACCAAGCCAATAGTATGCAGATATCTGGCAGAAAATGACTTGAAGTTGCCACAAAGCATGACTTCAATAAGCAAGTCAAATCATACAAACTCTAGCTTTGGGTAAATTTTTTGTTTTCTTTTTTCTTTTCTTCTTAATCATCCTCCTTAGTGCCTCTCAGCGTGGAGGTGCCCCAATTCAAGACTGCCAAGCTTCTCTATCTCCAGCCAGCGCTTTCATCACATTCATAGACCTTCCTTTCAGAAATTCTTGAGATGTGGTGCATCCATTGTAATCTAGGTCTTCCTCGAGGACGGTGTCTGGTAGGCCTGGCTGGTTTTCTTTTTTTAAATTCATAAATCATACCGTTCACTTTTTATTTTTCTAATTTTAAATGACTATTTTATAATGAAATATTCAATTTTTTTTTTCAATAATGCATTGTTACAATTATGAGTAGTTACATTATTTATCACAAGATATAGAATGTGGTTTTTCACATATTGAATTTGGATTTACCCCTAAAAGGCAAAATAACTGTTCAAATAATAACCAATAATATGTTCACATTCCCTCAGTTTTGTTTTGCGGATATTTTCAATGCTATGATCACAACAATTAATGTCAATAAAATTTACTAAAATATGTTCAAATATTTTCATGCTTTTCTCCCCTTATCATTCTAGGAGGGGAAAAACAAAAACAAATTGGTCGAGGGTACAATAACGGATAATAAAAATTTAATTTGTTCTTTTGTTCTTAGGGCAAAATTGTAGTCTTCTGACTGAGTTTTCAAATAATACAAGCATGCTCTGTGAATACATTGCTATATTTTTTTAATTTGTTCAATTTTATTTTTAGAATGGATACAAGCAGAAGCAAAGTTAGTATCAGGAGTGATAGTTCGGCAGCATCGGTTGTCACTTTGGATCCCAATCTCATCTTTCAATCAATGCCTTCCTGTCTAAATCAAAAAAGAAACTAATATATGATTACTAAACTAATATTGTTTTATTTAGTAATATTATTTATTATTGATTCAAAAATAAAGTTTTAATAAAATAAATTATTTTAACCTCCACCATTTACAAAATCTAAAAACAAAGGATAATTAAATTGAAAAAACAAACCACTCAATCATATTTAGCAAATAAATATCATCAGCCTTCTTCTAAAAAAATGTCCCCCCCCCCAAAAAAAATTACTGTACATTACTGGAAATATTATTTCCATTTTCACAGATTTTATTTGAAGAAATGATTTAAAATTTATTTTATCACATACTAGCGACCCACCCTAGCTTTCCTCGGGTAATAAGGCATATTATGCCTACATAATTTGTCTGTGTAATGTATTTTTTTTTTATCAGGTACCGGCCACTAAGGATCACGCGAATATCATTGGTTAGGGTTCTTTAGGAGTCTTGATTTTCTTTCTTCCCATCTCAGCTAATGTACTTTATTATATAGAAATTATAAAAATAAAAACAAAACCAAATATTTCTTTATAATCTTTATATAATTTATTATCTTGCACGTTAGATAATTGGACGGGATTAGGCAGCGTCTTCGATGAAACCCATCGATATTCCGACCCATTTACACAAACCCTCGACAAATTATATAGCTAAACCTTCCTGGTGAATCACTCTATCAAATGGTGAAAACCCCATGAAAATCCGTGCTGTAGTTATTAAGTTTATGCGGGCGAGAACTTGGTATTATAATATGTTTAGGTTTTTCATTAGAAAGAAATTTTACAATTAAATGTGCTCTAAATACTTTTTATACATTAATCAGCAATATGCTATGTTCATTCTTATTTATTTCGCACATTTTAATGGAAAAGGTTAAAACAAATTTCACTTATTGTTTCTACAATATCCGATTTAAAAAAAAAAAATCAAACAATAATTATATTTATTGAGAAGTTGGTCTCAATTATATATTCATTGAGAAGTTGGTCAAAGAGAGGGGATGGATAAATAAAGAAAACACTTAAGTGTATTGTATAGTGTACCACGATTACAAATTTCGATCCTAAAAACCTTGGGGGTTCAAGCTCTAGGAGGCGTCGATAAGTAGGGTGGGTTTACAGAATCAAAACATTCCGATATTCTTGCTCATATCAATCTGTTCAAACTTTTCACAAAAGAATTCGATTAGCTACATATATAGAATAGAATAGAATAGAATAGAAAGTAACTTTATTCTGGGACAAAGTCCCTTTAGAATAACAGATATGAACAGGAATAAAAACGTAATATTTATCTGGTCAGAAGGCTAAATGTTACAAATCATAAAGCGTGAAAACATGACAGAAAACAATTTAAAAAGAAATATATAAACAAAAATAATAGTAAGTAAATAAATAGTACAGATCTTGACAGGATATTAAGCAATTACAGAGAATAGATAAATCCATAGCTTTTGAAATTGAATGCATGAGCTAGCATTCAATACTTTGTTTACATGATGTACAGCTTTTCAAAGAGCAGAATTAAAAGAACTAGAAAATACAATGAGTTATTATATACATTGTATTCTAAGCAAATGACTAACCTACCTAGAGACTATCCTTTTGGGAAGCTAATAGATGTTGATACAGCAAGGATTTGAATAATGATAGAGAGGGAGTATGACGGATATTAGGAGGGATTGAGTTCCACATTGTGGTGGAGCGGGCGAGAAACGAACGTTCGAATGCTTTAGTTCTGTGTGAACGTATATAGAGATCAGAAAGGCGGGATCTTGTTTTATGGTGTTGAACTGATGATTTGAATTGGAGGAGACTGTAGATATATGAAGGTTGTTGAGAGTGAATGGATTGGTATAAGAATGAACAGAGGAAATATTGTCTTCGGAAGGGAGGAAAGAGCCACTTTAACCCATCATAGAGGTGGGAGACGCGCGATCGCTTCGGAGTACCAAGCACAAATCTTAGAGAGCAATTCATTATTCTCTTTAATCTATCTTCAAGCATTTTAGAGAGGCCTCCATATACCACGCTACAATAGTCAAAGTGGGGGAAGATGAGAGAAGATACGAGAACGATGGAACAACTTCAGGGAACTAATTGTCCGTCGGGATATCTGGGCGATGTGGGATTTCCAGGAAAGGTTTTGGTCGATGGTGATGCCTAGGTTTTTCACCGAGGAGGTAATCGTGATAGGATTATCGTTTAGAAGTAATGTTGGGAGGGTGTGGATGGATGTAAGGAGGGAATTGGAACCTAAAACAATGGCCTGAGTTTTCAATGCGTTCAATTCCAGTTTGTTCAGCTTTGCCCAGGCACAGATCCTATCTAGGTCTTCCTGAATACTAGCGAACGCAAAAAATAGCCCGGAAGGGGGAAAGGACAGATATATTTGGAAATCGTCAGCATATAGATGATGGGAACAGTATAGTAATAACTCCAAATTGAATGTAGGATGAATTATCGAGTTTATTACTGTGCGTATTAGGGAACTTATTCATACCATCCCCTCTTCGCTACAACGTGGAAAAAATTGGAACGAACTTAGGTTAATACAGCGAGGGTGTATCAGTTATCCGTTTTCGAGATGCAAATTTTCCAGCTTTCCACAGACGATTCCCAAGACAAATTACCACGCACGAAGATACAGCTACATATTAGGAGCACTTGGATAAGAAGAAGTGTCTTATCACTCATAGATTCCTCCAAAACCCATACTGCTTTCGCCAATATTAACTTACTAGATTCTTCGTTCCTACAATTTATCCTTGATTTAAGAATAATTTTTCCGTTACATAATTGTATAAGAGCATATGCAACAGAGTCCAATGGTTTTTATCCACGCCGGCACGTTAGAACTAACATGACTGGCTTTTTGACATAACCAACAAATATATATCAAAAAATGTTTCCAGCGTGAGAAATGAGTCCTTGGACGATATCGCTAGGCCATTACTGTTGTTTTCCGGATGCCCATAAAGCTAAAAAATTAAGTGTATGTCCTATTATGCTGCAGTTGTATGGTAAGGATAGGTTTGAAAAAGAATCCTACTTGGTTTAGTTTTGCTAACAAGTTACGTGGTATATTGAAGTGTAAAAGCTTGAGATGTATCTTAGTCTTTTCAGACATTTTTTTGAATAATACTTTCAAAGGACAGAAATGCTCCACTTAATAAGATTTAACCATGACAGCTCTGATTGGGAATGTTAATCCTAGAGAAGACATGTTTGAGGGGCAGAGCCGTTTTTAATTTGAATGTTAAAAAAATATACAAGTTTATAGTAAAACTTAAATTTTCGACCCAGGAAGATGTTGCATATATAATGTAGAGTAGCAAATACACTAGTTGTTATACTTCCATGAAGGTTTATATTTAAAATAAATGACAAGATTTTTTTTAATCCAATGCCAGCGAGCAGCATTTCTGCAATATATCGACGAGCTTCCCAATAAAAACATGTTGTAGCTGTGCACCGCCCATTGCACCAGATAAACAGACGGAACATATATCAAAAACCAATATATCGACAACAATTTTTTGTAGGATTCGACTGGGAAAACTAAACAAGAGAGAAATGGAACAGATCAATAATACAGTAATATCTATTAGCAATTACAATACAAAGTATGACTAGGTTGCACGATACATAACCCTGCGGTAATTTTAATAATCAAATCAAAGACAAACAATTAGAAAATTTAAAATTACTTTGCGACAAATTAACAGAGATGGATTATTTAAAATGGAAAATTGGTTTGAGAAAGATTATTATTTACAGAAAATAATAGCCTTGATGCAACCATGTGATTCACATGCACTGAAATCACATGTCATATCGATCTATGATTGGTATTTAATAACTTTTCAGAATGTAACAACCCAAGAACAAAAAATAACTTATCAAGAATGCAAGCTTCTAAAAACATTAAAAAACTAAATAAAAACTAAAAAAATGTGGGAACCACTTGCTGTCACAGTTTGAAACGCAATGTAAGTAACTTAAATTACTCGACCGTTTTACAGAACTTGAGTTAAATCCGTTTCACTACCATAGCTAACAGTATAAGTTATGATAAATGTTTTAACTAAAAAATTAACTGCCTGCACGTTGGTTAAGACGTTACTAGACTATCTGATAGTCTAGTAGCTAATAAATAATTCATAATACTAGTAAAGAAAACATTTATTCTATTTTCCGTAGTCACACCTTCATTCGGACGAAATGTAAGGATTAAACTCACAAGCCAAAAATAAGATAACCTTTCCAATAAGTTTATTTCCTTTTTTTATCACAAACCTTTTCTCATAGCACTGTTAATTTGTACAATTGAAAATACTGTACAGTTCATTTTTTTTTTCATGAACTAAAAACATCCTATTCAATTATTTAAAATTAAACCGATTTCTGCATTAAATAATAAATAGTTCTGTTTTATTGAAATAGTTCTAATTAGAGCCATCACAAATTCATTTTTCCATATTTTGTGTGTGGGTTGTTTTCTGATTTAAGCGGGGTTGGAATGGGTTGGAAAGGCTATAATTATCAGGTATTATTATTATAAGGTTGCAACTTGACTAATCCGTTCAACGGGTTATGCATTTTTTTTTTGCATCTTTTAGAAAAATTGGATTTTTATTTACAAGTCATTAAGGGGCTTGTGTTATAGTGTTATACAAGCCATTTTATAAAAGGAAGGATGGCCACACTTGTATTCATATAAATTAAATTTGATATATTAGTAATCCAACCATTTCATCACTTCTATGTTTCTTGCATATTGCATTGGAGTTCGATCCATCCCAATTTGTCCGCCCATAGTCCATTCCTTGATGTTCCGGTAGATATTTTATTTTTTTATATTGTTGACAATAAATGTTTACAAATTGTTACGATTTTTGTTTGGGTTTTACAGTGGTTATTAGATTATATAGCTAAACCTGTGCGGTTTTCTAAATTGCTCAAAACTGATGCTAGTTTTAAATAAATTGAAGCGTGTTCAACTCATTCAGAGCTACGAAAAAGAAAAAAAAAACTCTAAGCCTAAATATATTTCAGTTAATGAAAGATATTATAAAAATTATGAAATTAGAAGGAATCAAAATCCATTTTCACAGGTTGATTACTTAGAGGGAAAAATATACAACTCTCAGTTTTTTTACTCATAGAGTTTTTTTGTGCTCAAAATTATAAGAGTGTAATCATTTTATACACGATACGAGTCGTAAATTACTTTCTATATACAGGGTCTTATAAAAAGTTGCTTTTTTTTTCATCATATCCAACAAATATCACCGACAGCCGTGCAGAGGGAAATTGCACGACTCTCCTCCACTACCTCACTCATACCCAGCTCACTTCATTCATTCGTCCCGATCGTTACCGTTCTTTATTCTTACTGTTATATCTTTGCATTATATTAGAGTTATTATTGTTATTTTACGTTAGAATCTGCTACCCTTGGACTTGAAATAAAAAAAGAGACAATAAACTCAAGGAATGTTGCTTTGAAAAAACAATGAGAGATCGCAAAAAAACACTTGAAAGATTTGGCTTGAAGTCAGGTGGGGAACTCCTTCCTCCCCCACCCCACCTCCGGTATCGAAAAAGGCTGTTTACTAAACTGTCAGGCTATAATTGTTCCTAAAAAAATTTTAAATTCACTTTGCGTTTTTGGTAACTCGAAATGTATTGATAGTTTCTATATTTCTATTTGTTATTTGTATTTCCCTTTTCCAATATAACGTGTCTCTACTATAATGAATCTAGAAAACCTCGGTTTTATCGAATGAAATTAACAGTAAGGTTGTAGTCAATGTTAGTTTGTTATTCTTAAAGCCTATAAAACATCAATATTTCCGCTTTATCCAATTAAATTTTTAAATTACGCTGTTGCTTAATTGATCAGAAGCCGCTTTTAAATGTTATACATGTTGTCTGAAAACTTAAATATGTATATGCATAAATGCATTTTTTTGGCCCAAAAAAATTCATTACCCTTTGAAAAGGCGATGTTGCATTTTTTAACCCAAATGGTACAAACACAAAACAGTAAAAATTCGTAAAGTCCGGTTTTTCGAAGAACCTGTTTTTGAATTTCGGATTCTGTTTTTGTTTTTTTCAATTTATAAAAGTATAGAGGTTGGATATATTGTAGAAAAGTGTGTCACGTCCTATTTTACCAGTAAGACTCGCTATTTGGAAACAGGCAGTCATCTTTATGAATATATTTATCTTTTTTTTTAAATTTATTTATTGAAATTTACAACTGTATACAAAATACAACAAGTAAATAAAATGACTGAATACATTGACATGAAGACAAGTTGAGAAACTACCCAGTGGTACTACTCAAATAAAAAGTTCAGCTTAGAAGGTCACGAGGCATATTTATCTTTAATATTTTTTTTTCACTAAATTTTGCAATAAAAAGTAAACGAATAGGGAAATATATTTATATCTTATAAAGTTTGCTGACTAATATATTGTCTTGTGTTTCATTTAGAACTAAGATCTGGCAGGTTGTATAAGGCTCCACTACTGCAACACATTTAGTCCATGATGTCGGACTGTCCGGGGACCAGGATCCGATATGCGGTACGATATAATTACTACAATTACCACAATAACTATTTAAATATGACGAAAGTTAATTACATTGATGTCTCTAAATAAATAAAAATTAAGCTAAACTTTTATTTAAGTTTACTTATTATCTGGTCAGAATATTATTTTTTTAATGATGAAGAATCTCATTTCGATTTAAATCATGTAAAAAAAATGTACTGATGAATATTTTACGGCGTAGACGATATTTTCTCTTGTGAACCAGAACTTGTTTTTATTGTAAAAGACTCCTTTACGAAGAGAGTGGGAAGGTAAGGGTTATAAAATCAACCCTCTCAACTTCCATTCTCTGTACCAGAATAACGTTTTACCCAACCATTCCTGCATAATGGTATAAGATTTCCTAGAAAATAATAACTTTAAGTTCTTCTATTGAAGTGCTCCAACTAGGATTATCATCTAGGTTACCAAGCGATTATACCCTGAGTCAGAATTTCAAAACCTAAGCACAATATGTAGTAATACCAAGCTTTGTTAACAACAATATCCTAAACAGCTTGATCGAAACGTTTCTATGATGGTAAAATTAATTGCGATGTCTAAGAATTATAATTGTTAGTAATATGAACTTTTAAGTGTTTAGCCTTTAATTTTAAACGAAAAATAAGCGCAAACGATTTTATTTACCATAGATTTTTCATTAGGCTTAAAAAGAAAAGATTTTTTATATTCTCACATATTTCTAAGTACTATAAGTGGCTGAAGACACTATCTCTGGAATAGTACACTCTGCCCCCCCCCCAAAAAAAATGAAAGCTTGAGTATTTAACTAACCGAACATATAAAAATTGTATTTCAAAGTTTTAAGAAAAGTAATAGAAACATTCTAAATCAAATTTCGGTTAGTGAAAAATAAGATAGTGAATAAATTTTTTTAAATCTTCGCTAAGTAACGAGAGTCAAACTAAATTTTCCTCCGTAAGTACAAGAAAAGGCTAATAAATTAATATTACTCTAGGAGTAATAATATAATGAGAGATAATAGGAATAAGTAAAAGCAAATATTCCTGTTTAAAAAAAAAAAAAATTAAAAACTGATAGAAAGAAGTTTAACGAAAATTGATCCCACGGCGAAAATTATTATTTCATAGATACTGTTTAATGAAAAAATAAAGTTTATCTCCAGTTTTACTAATTACATCCATTTTCAATGATCCTTTAAAATATATGGGTTAAACTGGTTTATTTAGCCGGATATTGAATAGCTGCAGCCATTACTTTCTCCTATTTATACTCAACAGTTAAAAATATATCATATAATTTTGTCAAGTTTAGATATCTGAAATAAGATTATTGTGACTCCAATCAATGGAATAAATACCGTACCAGGAGTTGGAAGGATTAAACCACAACATTGAACTTGGATTAAAGACAATAACAAAAATTAAATAAAGAAGTTTTATAGAAATGCATACATTCTTGGATACAAGTAATTTTTCTTCATTACTAAACTTTCCCAGAAAACCGGAATGCTCGTAGTCTAACCTATGCTAAAAAAGACAAAAGAAAAAATAAGCAAGTCTTTTATCTTTTTAATATTTACCGAACCAACTGGGGAGTAGAACTATTTACATAAATACAAAAATCACCTTTTCACTTGTTATTTTACGATGACTCAGTCGTATGCGATTCAGTTACTCAATATTTTTATTGTTATTTATAAAAAACAAATGTCAGAACTCCACATTATTTTATGTGCAGGTAAACAAAGAGTGCAAACTGCATCCTTCAAGCAAGTATCCAAAGGCGGCTAGGAAAGAACCTGGAGAATCGATTGACAAATGTAGACCATATAAACAGCCGGCCGTCCCCGCCACAGATCCTTGTGAATGGAGGCGTTACCTGTTATACGCAATACCGCTCCTCTTTTACATACCTTGGGCTATCAGGAAGATGCGATGTCAACCTAAATGTTGTCCCCCAGATTTCTGCTGTCCACAGGTTAAATGTCAGCCGGTACAGAACACGTGTTGCCCCCCGGATCCGGTAGAATGCAAAGAAGACTACCAACCGAAACAACAGAAAGACTTCAGGTGTGGAAAAGACAGAAAGGCGTGTGGTGAGAGTGAAGAATGATCAACAAAACCCCAATGAAAATAAAAATAAAAGTAATTACACAAACATTTTTTTCCTTTTAATTTATGGTTCTTGGTTTGATCGTCACCTTTCAGTTCTAATTATGCAAATGCCTTATTTTTCGTTGTATGTATTCTGCTAAAGGCTAAGCACTTTTTTACACATGTATTTTAGTCAATTTTTATAAAAGATGATTAAATTTGATGTTTAATGAACCTTTATAACTACTATTTTTGCAACACATACTGAATTCAATAACAGAAGATTCAGATATGCCACAGTACCTCTCGTACTGCCAACGCCTCGTTTCGCACCGTCACAGAAAATAATTAGTTTCAAGAAATATCCGTGAGTAGGTATTCGTAACCATAAATAAAGAATTATTCCAGAAAATAATTTTCCTAAAAACGTTCTTGTGTTTCTGGTAATTATTTTAAACAGCCTCCACCAAATGTTCCTTATAGGTGAAAGGAATCGTCATATAGTGCTGAAAGGGATAGTGAATGGGGACTTTCTAGAATGAAAAATCCAAAATATTAAATATACCTGATATTGGATGATCAAAAACCAAGACAAAGAAACAAATGTGCCTTCTTCCTACAGACCAATATTTTTTCTTCTCTTGTGCCATTATTATTTGAAGCTTTGAGATATTTTTTCTGGACAACAGGGTTAAGGACTATCCACAATTCAACCGGTTTTCGAAATTGTACCGCAGTGATGAGTCCTTGCACCACTATAATCCCACGGCTACAACTTCGATGATTAACTTCAAGATACGAAAGTTCTATAGAGTTGCTACTTAAACGTCACCACATTAATAAATACATTATTATTGCGAATAGATTATCAAAAGCTATAACACAATACATCAACTTAGATAACATACTGATTCCAAACCTAATATTTTATCAATACAAGAAAAATCCCAGGTCAATGCAGTTAGGTTTAGTTTGTGAAATAATGTTGGCAGAAAGTATAGGTGCTGAATCTTTCCCCTCTTTTTATATGCAGTGGACTAGTAATTGTATTTCCCGATTAAAACGATTTTCAAGCCATTTAAAGGGGAAGGAAATAGGATAATTTTACCATATCTCCTTTTATATTTCATTAATAGAAAGTTTCGTGCGTTTCCAATTAATTTCCTACTATCTAAAGTCTGTTTGTTTTGTTGAATCCGCAACTCACATAATAAAATGCATATACGTAGCCTGATATGAAAACGTTCTCTGAAAAATATTAAAATATCTTCACATCCAAAAAGCATCAGAAGAAACTATAAATATCGTCAACTTTTAGTGTTACTAGAATGAGAAAAGATAGTTTACACATACAATTAGCTACCAGAAACTGAGAGGAGTCAACTGTGATGTAGTAGTTAGCTTAATAGCCTTCTATGTCCAAGGTCACAAGTTATCAGGCCATCAGTTGGCTTCAGGATTTTTTTAATGGAAAAAAATTCCCTAGATAGGCGATATTCCTTAAATTAAATGAATAACAAACAAACAAGGAACTAAGACTTGATACTTAATATTGAGTCATTTTAAAATGTTGATATCACTCCAAGAGTCATAAATGCTTCAATGCTTAATGACATTGAAGAAAATCCATATTTTATGAATTTAATTCAATGTGTCAATCATTTACAAAGGAATTGAGAGACCTCTTCATACTGAAAGCCAACTTTTTATCCCAATGGGGAACAAATTTTATAATGCATTGCATCACAAAAACATCTGAAAAACAGTGATTTTGGAATATATTCTAAATTATTCCATACAGAAATTAGCCAAATGAAGCCTGTTGCAAGCCATGATCATGCCCCCCCCCCCACATTATGCCCTAAAACAATCTCAGAGGCTGACACTTTTCGACAACAAGGTGGTTTTACCCCCACAAGAAATGTATTTTTTTAAATAATTTTATTTTAGAGAACCAATATTTTTAAACAAATTGCTCAATATTTAATTTTAACAACTAGTCTACCACGAATACTGTGCTCTTTATAATTAGGTGATATAATAAGTTATCATGAGCTGTAGTGTGGAAAAGAGAAAGTAATTATAGGATATTTGTATACTTCAGGGATAATTACAATTAATAATGAACGCTTCAAATATATACATATATACAAATATACATCATCTATACTTCAAATGTTAGATGAAACTTTTATTTTTAGATGAAATTATTACCGAAATGTACTCATTACCCATAATTAAATTCTCTTTTCCGTACTAAAGCTTACAATCACTTGTATTTTTTGAAAATATTACAAATGAAACGAATAAACAGTTAAAGCTATTTGTAACTCAAATCGAAGCAACAACCATTGAAACAGATACCTTAAAATTAATCATATTTACTCGATATATTTTGGCTTAATTTTTATTCTTCATTTAGTTTATTTTATAAAAATGCCAGATATTTTAAGAATGTGTCTCCAGGGAATATTTCTGGATTTTATTCAATAAAATATACCAAACACTACTTTACGACATTTTTGTACTATAAAAATGAGACTTAACAAGGTGAGCTAATATTGCTTGGCATATTTAATTGTGTTTTTTTTTAGGGCACAATAGTAATTTTATGCCTAATGACAAGAGTAACATTTTAAAAGAATCAATGTAATGAATTAAATATGGTACTTATTTAATAAGATAAATAGTATATCATGTTAAACAAAGAACAGTAAAAGTGTTATAATAAAGGGTTTGATATAATTTTTTTTTTTTAATTTCAGAAATATGACCCATGGGGACATATCTCAGAAACTTTGGCCTATTAGAGTTTTCAACAATTTAAAGACTGGAAATGGATCACCATTTTAGCTTATCAATTTTAATTTATTAAAAGTCTTTAATTAATGTCGAATAGAGAAACAGATCAATTAATAACTGACTGAATTAGCTTTTGATTACAGTGATAAATTCAAGGTCTATTTTATCAGTACAAACTGTATATTGAACTTGAACTTGCATTGTAAGCTTAAAAAGATAAAATCATGTTATTATAATCAATAAATTCAAGTGAACCTATATATGAATGCCAATCTAATCATTGATAATTTTATTATACTACATACATATATACACACACACACACACATATTGACTTGGAAATAATAAAACTTCAAAACTTCTTAATAAAAGTGGTCTAAATATTTATTATATTTCAACAGGTCAATAAACAGCAGCCACCAGTCAAAATAAGCGAACCTGAGGAAGATCAAGAACCCTTCTTTTCAAGGGTCTGCAAATTTTGTGATCCATGGCAAAAATGTTTATTGTATACAGTGCCTATATTAATTGCTTTGCCTTATTTGGTCAAGAAAATAAAATGCCCACCATCCTGTAGCAAGGCAAATAAATGTTTTAAGCCACCACCAGGTTGTTGCAGTTGCAAAGACTGTTGTAAGCCTCCTTGCTGCAGGCAATAAAGAACTAATAAAATGAATATTACCTGTCAATACCAAAATGCTGATCATAAATTGAATAATAAAGAATTTGTGAAGTACATTTTTTTTTTTATAAATGGAACAAAATTCACTAATCAATAATATAACTCTTAGATTTCATAGTCAAATTTATAAATGTTTTCAAATATTAATAACTAATCACTTATTAGGTTTTTATGGTTCAGAGTAACAATAATTTAACCTCTCAGCCATGTGATCAGTTTTCTGCGCGCTTCTGGAGCAACATTAGCGCATTCTGATGTGTTTTTTGATAAGCAGGTGTTCGTATATTACAAAGAGATATGAATTTTTCGTTCCTGTTAGTTTCGTTTTATAACGTTTTATTAGTCAGAACTAACAATTTACTAGGAAAGTATTTATTTTATGTAGTGTAATTTTTGGTTTTGAAATGTTTATGAGGTTTTACTGTTGTCTTATAAGTTTATCGGATCAAAACTTTTCTTTTGCATTAGGGCATTCAAACTTTGGCGGTAGGTGATTAAGATGCTTGAAGCAGCTGCTAGTTTCTGGATAGATGGCCGTCAGCAAAGCATTTTGAAAGCTTGTATGTGGCAAGCGTTAGTTTGTTGATTGTTTTCAGTTATTTTTTATCGTCAATGAATACATGTTTGAATATATTATGACATAGTGAACTTTCCTAATTTTTCAGCGTGTCTGTGAGTCGGTTTAGTAGCTATGCGGTGACCTACCCGTTTTCTTTACTAGGTACATTCGCACACTTGCAACAAAAGGCATACTCTAGGGTTGTAATGTCGGCTTTAAGGGTGAGCAGCATGTAGTTCGTAAAACATACCTCTATTCCAGCAAATTTGGATTTGTTGGAGCCTATTGAGAATTTGAAAGAGTAAGTATGGATAACTTCCTGGACTTGTAAATACAACTCTTGACTTTCAAATTTATCACTTTCTGTTATCTATTTTTAAAGTTACTGCTACTTAAATTTATTATTTCATTGCTAAGATTCTTATTTCTTATCACTTTTTCCCAATATGATGTGGGAATATTTGATACTAGAAGGTTGAAACATTTGGTATTATGTTATACATATTTAGTTTACTATTTTTACTATAATTATGTTTTAGTATATCAAATTATAGCTTATTAGTTTTATAAAATTTGTCATTCCACTCATTTTTTAAAATAACATTTCATTAAAGCTGGTTTACAACCTGTACCATAACCTATGATTGAATATCATTCTATGCAATATTCTGACATAATTTTATTATTACCTATTCATGTTTTGGTTTCTGACTAAATTTAGGTTATGGATCCCTTGCCCATATTGACCTAAATTTTTATTATTATTACTTTATTTTAGTTTATGGTTGGGATTTATATATCACTAGACTGGTCCTTAAGCCTTCATTGACTGAGAATAACATACTTCTTTTTATTTCTATTTAAATGTGGTCTGTGTAACTAGTTATTAAAATTGAGTTTGAAGCCAGTATTCTATATTATCTCATCATAGCTTAGACATGCTCTTATTTGAAAAATATATGGCTCTGGAATTTTTTTAATGTTTTTATTTTTTCATTACTTTCCTTTCAATTATACTTAAGTAATCTATCATAAACCATCTTTAGGTTATGCTATTATTCACAAGTTACTTTTACTATAAATTTTTTTTTAATGGATCATTATTTTTTTATAATTTATATGGTTTCTTACAGGATATTTATTGTAATGTGGCATGAATTTTCCCATGGGGTAATTAATTGATTTAGTTATTTTTTCTTGGACTGGCATATGCTTTCAATAATTTGGGCTGATCATAAAAACTTAAATGTGAACTGCAATATTTTTTCTAATTATTTCAAGTTGCTTAAAAATTGTTTTAACTCCCAAAAGCAGCTTTAATTTTTTCTTTATCACATTTATCCATTAATGAATAAAATTATTTTTAAATATAAATTTAATATGCTTTGTTTTTGTATTACATTCAAGTTGTTTATGCTGTAGTGAGTAAATATTGTTAAGCCCCAAATTTATATTCGTATAATTCATTATTCATTAACTTGTTAATTTGTATTTTAGTTGAAGACTGGTTTGACATTGTTTACATTTACCAATCTTCATTAACAAAGTTTCCTTAAACACTGATAAATGAGATCTAATTTTTTAACTTCCATTATTTCTCGATTCAAATTTCAAGTTTCTGTTTAGTTGTTTGTTAAAACTTACATTTGTTTTAGTAAATTTTATCATATGAAATTGTTAAATTCTCTATAAAACTGGTTATGTCCAAGCTATTCTACTGTGCCTTTTGAACTATTTGTTTAATGATTAATTAGGATTGAATCAATGCATACTGAGAATCTGTTGAGTATGCTCCATCATATGAATTGCAGTTTTTCATTTTTTAAGTTTTATTTTATTATCTATTTTATCATTTTTTTAAAATATATAATATCAACAATTGTTGCGGCTTTGAAGAACTGGAGTATTTTAAGCGGCCCATGACTTATAAAGCTCTGTTATTGTTAAAATTAATTTTATGCTTGAGAAGTTTGTTCCTGTTGAAGTCCCGCTGAGGAGATAAGATATATACCTATCTCACAAAGAATATTTTAATAAAAAATGGCGAAAATATTTTTTTTTTTTATACAATGAAGGCTGTACTACTTAGGTAGTGGTCCCAGCACCTATATGGTGTGGCTGAAAATTTCTGAACTTTCAGTTTATCCCATTTTTGCTTACCTTCTAATATTTGGTTGTATTTCAAAACATTTTTTATATTGTGTAGCTCTGCCATTTATGAAATTCAAAATAAAAATTTCATTATTACTATTATTATCCACAGCCCTTTTACAGAGCCTCCTTCGAATGTTTTAGTCGATTGTTCCTATTCACTGCAGCATCTCTCCCATTTTTTACTCCAAGCTGAGTTTAAAAAAGAAAATTCTGAATGTAAATTTTATCATTTATGCATACATTTACTAGCACCGATTTAGATGGGATCTAGATGAAACAGAAAAATTGCTGAGAGGTTATGTCATTGTTCTATCCTTATATTTTAGTGCATACACACACACATGGTATGTTCTCAGTCTAATTACATTAAAAACAAATTACTACCCTCTCTTGAGCTTGAGTGTATATTATCAATAAATATATGGTGTTTGGTTTCTGTGCAGGAGCTCATGTTCTTTCTCAATGTTGACATGGAGTTTATTCGATTAGAATTTTGTATTTCTTGTTGATTAAGATCCAGTGTTCATTTATATAAAGGATAACCCATCTTTTTTCAAAAGGGTAATTAATTATGACTTCTTTTATTATTATAGATACCATATTTTTTCTTTGCAAAGATTATAGCTGTAGTGAATGCGTTTTATTATTCTTCTTGTAAAGTTCATTGTTATAAATTAATAACGAGAATTCGGTGGCTATTGATTTAAGATATTTTGTCCATATAAATTATCTATATTATATTACTTTTTTGAAGGTTTTTCTGGACTTGAAAAGTTTTATTTTTCTATATCACAGTTAAATACTTTTTAAAAAAACTTATACGGACATGTATCTCAAGTTCTGGACTCGATACTTACTGTTTTGTTTTTCTATAGTATACTATTAAGTTGGTTGTCCAAGATCACCTGACCACCAAATTGCCTGACTTTCTTTTCATTTAAGTGTACCTACTTCATAGAATCTAGTTGAGTCCCTCAAGTGTATCTCCTCAATCCAAGGCTGATATTACAGAAAATAATTATCTTCCTCGTCTGGACTCAAAAGCACATAAAGAAGCTTAAAACCATATAACAAATAGTGATTGTTATTTAACCTAAATCATTTTTAAATCGCCCATTTATTGTACGGTGCTAGGTTTTTTTTTCCAATGTAAATTTTGACTTATGGATATTCCTCCTCTTAATTTACTGTGCTTTTTTTTTTTTTAATTATTTAGTGTTATATCTGACATAATCAGTTTAGAGTATACTCAGTCACTTTTTCACTCGGACTGTTGAAAAGCAAAGAAATTTGTGGGAACGTTAATCCATTTTCATCTTGTAAATATTTTGATAGTATTAAAATAGTATTGTAATATTACATATTTTCTTTATTATTTTTTAGATGTCCAAGGTCCAGCGATCTATCAAACTGGAAGATGAGGAGTATGACAATTTTCATTCTACGCCTGACATGAACAGTGCTAAATTCTGTGAGTAATTCTAGCAAGTTGTTTTTGGTTTTATTAGTCAGTTTCTATAAATGTGAATGCCATACTTTTGATTGATAAAGTCAAGTTGCAGTGTTTTTATATTACTCTGATCAGTGATTTTGACAGTTAATTTAACAAAATTTGAAAAATTGTTTTCAAGTTTTAATCAAGTATTTGTACTTCTGCGACTTATACATTTGTAGCTTAATTATATTAAATTATTCCTTACAACCCCACAAAGCTTATACTCTTTACTCAAAACTACTTGTTCGCAAGATGAAATTTTTGTGTTTGAAGAATGATACTTCAATGCTTATTTTTTAGTGAATTCTCCTCCAAATTACTTGATGTTAAGAAATTATCCTAGAACTCGGTGGCAAGCAATTCTAAGCTTACAGATCATTTTTCTATGGCTTTTGCTTTTTAGTGGAATTTAACCAAGCTGTTTTTAACATGCAATTCCCAGATAATGGTAGGTAGGAAATATATTACCGCTGCCCATTGAAGCATGAAGGTATCTGGTTCATATTTGATACCTATCAGAAGTTGAATAAATAAGATTTAAATTGAAATTGAGTTATGATTCATTTAAGTTTCATCATCAAACTTCATAATGAAATTATTATTAAATTTTAATGTTCTTAAGCAGGTGTCTCAAATCTTTTTGACTCACAAGCCAGATCAAAACATTCATACAGGTTAGGTCCAGTAGTGATGACAAAGAAGTAAAGAATAATTGATACAGCAGTATTATTAGCATATACTACATTTTTAGGCTATAAGTATAATGTATTCCTCTATTGATAGATAATTTAATTGAGGTATCAGATCTTAATAAGATACAAATTTATTGCATTTGAAAGCCTTCATGATGGAACCCCTCCACCCACATGTTGACACCCCTCTTCCCATTCTATAAAATGTTGAAAAATAATAAAATAGGTACATTATTTGCTTAAAACTTTAATGTATTGATCATTTGTTTTGAGAACAAAATTCAAAAAATACATACTGATTTTTTATATTGGAGCTTTAATGAAAATTTATATTAATAAAGAATATATGAATAACTTATTTTATATTTGTATGTATGTTGTTATTCACTTTATTTTTAGTTAGTCATGTCAAATTACCTTAAAAATTACATTTTATTCCTTCCATGTTTAGAGATCATACTTAAAAAAAAAAAATACTAATAGCTAGTGAAAAGAAAGGGATTTTTTTTAAATGTATATAATTAGGTAAATTGCCCATTCTAAGAATTTTTATATCTGCTTCCAACAATGCACTAATGCCTTAAATGAGTCTTTGTTGTTTCTATATTTTCTCTCCATTTTCTCAGAAACCTATTAATGACTTGACAGCATTATCAGACATTTATCCATTTGATTGTTCATTTATTCATGTCATTAAAACAATGTTAATCTGTCTGAGCTCAATATTCAAAAGAACTTAAAAAAATCTGGAATAATTTCATTATTCCACTGTATTATCTCACATTATAACCTATACAATTGATTTATTAAATTAATGGGGCTATAATATAAAGAGTATATTACAGTATGCCACTTAAAATACATTTTCAGAAGAAATCTAAAATTTATTTCATTTAAAACGTTCACTTTCATAAAGTTTGTCAGCTGTTTTGTTTCTCAATTAATGAATAAATTAAAAATCAGATTATTATTTTGTATGGTGTACTTCTGGTGTCCCGTTCTGTTATCAATCACCAACCTTTCTATGAATGAGCATCAAGTATCGGTTCACAGAATCAAGTAACCTCATGGTGGATAGTTGAAAGAGTTTATTTACATAGTTAGCAACAATTAAAGCTAAAAGAAAATGTTCTAGATGATACAAAAAATAATAAAAATCTATATGATTTGACTATATTTTGGAGGATTTAGTATGAAGACCACTGATCTAAAGGATATAACTGTTATAAGTACATTTTAATCAAAAGGGGTGTTTACAAACATTTTCTAGTCGGTTGCTGAAAGTTAGTATTTTCAGTTAGGAGTCATATTGAGTACTCTGCTCTGTACCGATCCATTTAATTTTTTATTTTCATAAAAGTATTTCGTCAAGTCCATTCACTTATACTCTTCAAGTGGTAAATAGTTTTAACTGCATTCCTCCCTTTAGAGCCAGCAATCTTGTTATAATTAATGACCTTAAACCCATTTTGTGGTCTGCTGATGAGCTTGAATCCATGTTTCTAATTCTGCAGTAAAAGTTTAGAATATTATTCTTTATTTAAATATTCTTCGACAAAATAGAATAAAAACAGAGACCTAAAAAGTGAATAGGAATTCATAATTTTAAAGATCAAGCACACCTAGGAGACATGTGGGATTCTTTCTTTGTTTGATAACAAACATGATACAATTAGAAAACATTTTGCAGATTTTATGTTATAACCGATTATATTTTCTTATGTATTTGTCATCAAAAAAGGGAGAGGAGTGGCTCACTGGTAGAGTACTGAGTTACCATGCCGGAAATCCTGGTTCAATTCCCTGCAGGCCATGATTTTTATTTAGTCTGTTTGCAGCGGGAGATGGATCATATAGGATCTAGGACCCTCCTGAGGCCCACCCAGCCTCTATAAAATATTATAAAAATAGGGTACCCAAAATAAGGGGGAAAAATCTGGCAGTCGAGCGTGACCTAGGACAAGTCACCTCCTTGTAGAACCGTTGTCCATGAAACAGTACAGTCTCTACCATGTACTGAACCCCAGATCCTTCATGGGTTGTAGTGGTACAGGTTTTTTTTTTTTTTTTGCATCAAAAGTATTGTTTAAAAAAAATGATAATCATGCATTATTTTTTTTTGTCCCAACTCGGTGATTCAATGAAATTCCTTCAAGGTTTCCAAATGGTAAAACGAGATGGGGATATTTGCTTCAACTATTTCAACTGATTTATCATTGCCTTCTTATTTTCCTTTGAGGTCATATATTATGAACTGTTTGATAAGGGGTTACTGTGATTAATTTTATTTCCATTATTATTATTATGAAAGGTGATAGTAGTATTACTCATATTTACAAAGTTTTGCAACCATAGAAATGAACAAACCAAGAAAAAGAGAAACTATTCTTATTTAATTACAAATAAATTTAATGATACTGTTCATTTTTAATTCTGTCGACATGGATAACTTTCTGAATGGATTCCTGTCTCTAAAGGGCCGGTGGGAACACTTGTGTATAGACATTTTTAAATTTTTCGTTCTAAAATTATAATATATTCTACATTCCACGGTTTTCATGAAAATCCCACACTATATTTATATATACAATTTTTTTTTTAAATAGTAGAATCTATTATATTTTTTGAAATATTTATTAAAATATAATATTTTTTGTTTGATAGTAGAATCTTAGCTACTCCTACTCATTTGTGATTAAGAGTGCAGTGCATCAGAGATTAATGGATCATTCAATTTATTTATTTACTTCATATAAAAATCACTATTCCTGTACTATCCATGAAAACACTTGATTGTCATTCACATGTGTCTCATTCAGTATGAAGATATGTCTGTTCACCACATTGGATCCAGTAGCTTAAATAAACAATGGCTCCATTGCTTCTCATAGATTATTTTTACTTAATTCTTTTCCCAATACAATTCTGTTCATTTAATCTAAATATTCCCCAATTCTTTTGTTTATTATTTAAATTTTTTAAGGTGATTAGGGTAGGGTTATTATCAATAGTTTTTTAATGAGCCCCATTGCATTAATGTACCTATATCCTTGAATATTTGTTCTTAATGATATATGATCAATTCTATACCAGGCGCTGTTGTGACCAAGAGTGTTGAGGCTACCCTCAGCAACCTCAAGACTGTTGTGAAACGCTTCGAATTAGGCTGCTCAAGCTGAAATTTATTTTGTGTCAGACCCACAGAATTTATCTAAACCTTCCCACTCTGGTCCAAGTAGTAGTTTGTAATTAATCTGAAAGCATAATCCATACTGTTTGTCTTAACAATAATAGGAAAGAAAATTAAAACCCTTAGTGAAAAAATTATGCTTTGAAATTGTTCTACTTCACTGATTAATAACATTTTGAAAGGTGATTTTACATAAAAATCAAATAAAATGTAAGATATTAGATTTTATTATTTTTAAAAAGTATTTTTGATCTTTCTTAATTAATATTCCTTTATTTTATTGATTTTAAGGTGTATTTTTTCTAATTATTTCTTAGCACTTAAATAAAATAGATAAAAACTCTATCTGAGTGAGATTGAATTCTAAATTGTCTATTATTATTTTACCAACAGAACAGTAAATAGTTTCATAGAACAGTGAAATAAAATTGCATGCTTTGTTCTATTTTTCTTTTTTCTATCTTCCATGGCAGATTATTTCAATACTTACAGTGCTGCACTTTTTTTTTTTTTAAGAACCATGATAGCTGAATGACAGGTTTTAGATAAATTAAGTCTAATGAGTCATTTTTTATCAACCTAATCTACTTGTATCTGTACTTTACCGTGTTTTCTTGATAAGATATGTTTTGTTGCTGTTTCCGGTCCATTTAAACTTCACAGTTGTGTAGACTTCCTTTTTTTTTGGCTCCAACCAGTAAATGGATCTCAAAGGATGTCTTTCAATAACACTCAAATCATCCCTTCCCTTCCTCTTAATTTTTCTTGATTTTGACCATGTCACTATTCAACTTTTTCAACTCCATTTTTCCTGGATTTATTTGTTAGATTTAAATCCTTTTTTCTGCCTTATAAAACATGCAATGTACTTAATATTACAGTTTCAAGTACATCAATAAAAATCAAATACACTAAATACAAATCATGAACTTTTTAACTAGCAAAAAATATTGGATCCATTTAAAATTTTTACTTAAGTGTTAATATTTTAAGGATAACAAAATACATTTTTCAAAAATCTTTCTTGTTGCTACATAGTTCATTTAATTTTTTTTTTTCCAAATAGGATGCATTTTAGTCCTAACTTATCATTTTATAACTTTTTTAAAGTTATAAATTTGTATTAAAATGTAATAGTTAAGGAACATTCCATGCTGTTCCATAACCACTCAATTGATATGTAGCAAACAGAAATGAATTACACAAAAATATTTGTTGAAGCACTTGAGTAAATAAAATTATTTCTGTTTAGCATCACCATGCAAAATAGAAATGATAGACAACGCTGTGGTGACATCACCTTTCCATCTTCTCGATCATGGCTACGGCAGAACTCCTCAAAGCCAACCTCAAAGACAAATGTCCAACGCTCGCACGCAGGTTAATAAATTTTTGTTTTCAGTAATTTAAATTTTTTATTTAATATCTAAATTTAACTAATCCAATATCTTAGTGTTATCTAACACTTTATTAATGATAGAGAAAGATGTGGCCTCGTTTTTTCAACATCACTTCAATGAATATTATTGATCTTATCTAAAAACCAAACGTTTTCTCTCATTTGACAGACCTGTTTTCCCTTGATTTATTTAAATCTTAAATAATTTCATTGTGGCTAAATGTTATGTTACCCCTCTCATTCATCTTTTTCAAACTCTTTATTCCCATAATATTTACTTTTGATGTAGTGGAACAGAAGTAAATTCTTATATTGAAGTACCAAATTTCAATTTTACAATGCAAGCACGGTGAGTAAATACTTTAGATTTTATTTTAGATTCTAATCAAAATAAGGATGTGAGCATCGAAATCAAATATTGATTGGTCTAAGGGTTCAGAAAATTTCACAGTATCCTCTATTATAATTATGCAAAGCATACCTATAAATTGCGAGGGAAATTCTTATTAGGGATAAATTTATCCCTTTATTCTGTTAAAGCCTTTGAACGAGGATAAAGATAATGGCAACTAATAATTTAAAATTAAATTTTTTTTATTTTGAAGAGAAAATATTTATCTTTTCTCTATTTATTTATCAATCGTCCACATCTCTAGCACGGTGCTCTAACCATCTAAGCTACCAAGCCTCATAACAAAGCCAGACAAATCCATTCTCTTCACCGATCCTATATCCCTGTGTTCTCACATTTCGGCGATGTATACACGGGAAGAATGTTCATTGAACATTACTTTAATTAGGACCTCGTTGACTTACGTCAATTTTCACCGAGGATCGGTGAAGGGAATGGATTTGTCTGGGTTGGTTATGCGGCTTGGTAGCTCAGATGGTTAGAGCACCGCGCTAGAGATGTGAACGACCCAGGTTAGAATCCCAGCCAAGACAAATCTTTTCTCTTCAGAATAAAAATATTTAAAAATAATCACCATCAAAAAACAATCAATAAATTATAATTAAAAATGTTCAAATTAATTCAAATACTTTCAAAGTATTCTCGATATGTAATTTTAAGCATGATTCTTTTAATTCCTTTCCATTTACATGAGGAGAAGATAAAAAATAGTTTGAAGATACACTTCTACGTCAAATTATTTCCTTTAATATGCAACTGTTAATAATAAATTAAAAAATATTTAGTTGATATTTATGTGCATTATTAATTCTAATTTTGTTTAATGCTTCTAGCAAAGTACCATTGCTGATTTATTATTTTTAGTACAGTAGAATCCCGATAATTCGTATGGTCAAGGGACTGAAGATTTGGTACGAATTATCGGGAATACCAATTATCGGGAGTACAAAATAAAAAAAATTAAAAAACGTATTAATACAATTTTTTGAATCTATCGAACCGTCCATCACTTGCACGAAAATCTTCAATTCCCATATTTCTGTGAAAACTCGGGCTTTTCCCCCTCAAATATTACCTCCAACTGGTACATTTGAATTCCTTGCTTGTACGAACCACTTTTTTAAGTTTTCTACAAGTCTGGGAAGTGATTTTGCCCTTGTTCTTCAGGATTGATGTGATCGTGGAATCAGGGACGATGAAATGCTTGGATACGTCAATTAACTAACAGCTACTGGTCACGGTGTTTATGATTTGCTCTTTCTCTTCAATAGAGAGGCTTACGTATTTTGGAGGCATGATTACGTGTCACAACGGTAACAAAAACGAGACTGAATTGTAAATAAAAGTGTGATTGTAAGAAAAGCTTAATAAAATTCCTAGAACTCCCCTCATTTTCTTTGAGTGAAAACAGTACGAATTACTTATGAGATTTCTTAGAAAACTTGTCTCTCTCACTCGTTCTCCCGTAAAAAACGATAGGATCTACTGTGCCTCTAAACAATACAAACATACTTGTGCATAAAAACAATACAAATTGAGTGATTTTTCTAGAAAGCATATATTCTCATTCTGCTCCCTGGCATATCTGCTTCACTGTTCTCTCCCTCCCTTTCGAAAACAGTACTAAGTAACGAGATTTTAAAGCTGGAAATACGAATTATATGACGTTATAAGTGACCTCGAGCATAAAAATAATACGAATTACCGAGGGGTCTGAAATGCATTGATTTTATACCATTTATCGGGATTTTCTCTGGGGACCGGCAAATTTGTACGAATTAGCCGGAAATACGAATAATCGGGATACGAAATATCGGGATTCCACTGTATTAAAACTTGGTAAAAATGAATTTTTCCGTTGAAAACTGAAGATCAAAATTGTTTTTATTACAATACATCATGTACTGCATATAACAAAATAAAAATGAAGGGATTATACAACTCACTTTAGAGTAAAAGTGTTTATTTCTATGTCAGCAATGTCGCTTAATCTCTTCCTCTCTACCGCTTTAAGCAGTGTGAGGAGCCTGCTTATAGAGCTTGATCCATATGTCTCAATCTTGAACCAACAACTTTCTCCTTCTCCAGCCCAAGCCTCTCCTGTAAAGGCTTCCTCAATCCCGTTCTCCCAGGTTCTTCTAGGCCTCATTTTCAGTTGTGCTCTTCTAAGAGTAGAATCGAATACTAGATGAAAAGTAATGGGCTGAGACTGCACCCCTGTCTAATATCTTGAGTGGTCAGGAATTCCTTTGACGTGTGATTGCATGTCCTGACGACATTCCTCTGTTCCCTATACAGACTTGAAATTGTCTTTCTTAGACCCAATTCATTTTTCCTCTAATGCATATATTAGGTCTTGCTTTTTGATTCTATCAAAGGCTTTAATTAAGTCCACGAAGCAGGTATAGACTTTTTTATCCTTCTCTATTATCTTCTCGGATATCTGTCTCAATGTGAATATCAGGTCCTGTGTGCTTCTATTCCTTCTAAAGCCGTATTGTTCCTCACCCAGCACTGGTTCCACCATTGCCCTAAGCCGCCTTTCTAGGATCCTGGCGTAAATCTTGCATGGTACGCTAAGGAGGGAAATCCCTCGGTTGTTTTTACATTCTCTATTGTCGCCTTTTTTGAAAATGGGGACTATAACTGACACCTCTCATTCTTTCGGAATTTCCTTTCTCTTCCATATCAGATTCAATAGGTGATTTAGCATCTCCATTCCCTTCCACCCCATGTATTTAACCATTTACGGGGAAGATACATGGGGGGAAGTGAATGGAATGTCAGAAATGATCGAAAGAAATCTTAAGAGTCTTTTCCAACAGTTTGAGGATATTTTTTATTAACATTTGTTTGCTACCAATTGTTTCTGTAATGTTATATTAATTCAAATACGGGCTTTGTATTGTAGTGCTCAACTATTGTAAAATGTTGAGTTCTATATTTTACAATATGCGGCTGAATTGTTTCAATATGAAAATAAATATGCCCCCATTAGAAAAATATTAATTATCACATATTAAGGTATATATATAAATTTTATTGTTATTTACTATATTTAAAGTTTTGACCTAAATACATCAACTAGAACAGGAAAGGTAGATAATCTATAGATTCCCAACACTAACTACCACTACCCGAAAAATAGTCTAAATAAGGCATTACTAATTTTTTACTTCTTTTCATTTACACAATTTTTAGTATGTCAGACCTCTAATATTGTCTAAAAAATAAATAAAACGAATTATTGTTATAGTTCCATCAGATTACTGAATATCCATTACACACACACACATATATATATATATATATATATATATATATATATATATATATATATATATATATATATATACTTTTTAAACTTATATGTTTAGTTTGTTTAATAATCGATTAGTAACAATGGTTGTCTTAAGGAATTCGCACATTAATAACTTGCTCTAGCACCCACTCTGTTTATTTCTGAAACCAATATTTAATAAAATTGTATCTTATAGCAAATATATTTTCAGCATACAATAAAACCCATGTTAATCGGTTACACATTAATCTTGCTTTGGATTTAGAAGAAAACAACAGAAAAAATTAAACACTTTCTAGGTTGGTGGAAGTGATGTGGGTACAATGTTTACTGGAACCTGATGTTATTAGTTCCAATATCTAAAGAAAATAAATGATTAAATTATACAATTAAGTCTAATGCCAATTCCAGATGCCAATGGCCCTTTGAGATTGAGATCAAAACAAATTTTAAAAAAAAATTTATTATTATGTATTGAATAAATTCTACTCAACTATGGCTTCAAGTAAGAAACTACATGTCACGTCCATATTGGCAAGAAACAAGAAACAAAGTATGAGTTAACTGTGCAATCTTTGGACAAGATTGTAAGTTTGGCAAATTAGACCAACTGGAGGATTTGGACTTGCACAAAAAAGTATCATGTATAAAATTATAATACAAAATAGTCTTATTTAATATTTCTATTAATTGTTTCCTTTTCAATACCTACACCTCGGAATTACAGTTTGGGTCACGAGGTGAAAGATTAAAAGAGGTTCTACTGTATACAATTATCAAAGTATATTTGATGTCATAATGATCTCTCTGACCCTCTTAACATGACAACTTGGTCGCCCATGACAAGAAGACTGGTAATAGGTTGGTAGACCAGATGTCCTGGTGTAATAAGTACTACGATTAACGGGGGGAGTTGGTAACCTTGATATCTGGTTAACCAACCTTTAGTTGGAAAGTTCACTAACACTGGTCTCTATTATATCAAACTATCGAGATTATCATTCAATGATATGATTGATAAAAATAAATAATATTTACAAAAAAAATTATAACCTGAGTAATTGATTTTTTTAAAAATGGGTAGATAAGGATGTCAATTGGCCTTGGCTGTTGTTCTTGGGAGACCAACCAGCAATCTGAGTCAGGAGGCTTAATTACGTGCGATAGTCTTCCTCCTCTCATTTGTTGTTTTATAAAATTAATTATGTTTAAAAAAAATTTGTGTCAATAATACTTTTTATTTGTTGGCCCTTTTTCCCAGACTGTGAATATTCTTTATTTTATATTAAATCAGTGCTAGAGTATGATTTAATTCTTAAGATTTTGATGACAGAAATTCATATTTTTGATAGTTTCGATATTTTTAATGGAATTAGTGAAACGAAACAATTAAATTTTGGTGTACCCTTAATATTCCATTAAAGGAGTGGGGTAACTCAGAGGGTAGAGCGCTGAGTTGCTATGCCGAAGTTTCCATATTGAAATTATTTATTCTGTTAGCAGCCACAGATCCTGGAGCTCACCCAGCCTCTCATTTAGGGGAAAAACCTGGTATTTCAGCATGACCCTTTATGTTCCGATAAATGACTGAAAATCTATTTCAAGTTCTGTTGTATTGTTTAAGAATATTTTAGGAAAATCTCACCTCAGTTATTTCAGTTTTTAAATAAAAGTTGGCCAGTAAAAAAGTAGCCAATCGTAACATAACCCTGGGTTATTATACCTTGGTTTAGACTAAAATAAAACAAAACACTTCTTGTGCAACCCTGCAGTCACTTATTAAATGGTCCCAGGTCTGGTATGGTGTCGCTCAGGAGCTAGGGTTGTCTTCTATCTTGAACTACTTTGGATCTGTTTTTTCCTTGACCTTTGAACACCAGGGTAAGTTGAATATTTTTATTGATATGGCCTGAAGCAATTGTTTTTTTTCTTTTCTTTTTTTGTTTGTTTTTTTCTTTTTTAACTGTTGGCAAAAATTGTTTTTTTGACTTATATTCTTTTCCCTCTATCTGTTCAAGTTTCAGTTTATTATTATTTTGTCTAAACTTATTTTCAAATGGGCGAGGGTGCTATGTTTGTATACCTACCAGTCAGAATTATATACCACTTTTATTTGTTATTAACCTCTTAGAGATTATTGTTTAGTAATGCTATTTGTTCACAATATCCTTTCCATCTCTAATAGCTAAGGTTCAGTGGACTCTTAAGAATATTATTAGCTTCTATCGTTAATTTTTTGTTTTTCTATTGATTGATAGCTTCTATCGATAGTTTTTATTTTTTCTATTCAATATTCTTATCTACCTGACAATAAAATAAGTTGTTAAACTCCTATTATTAATATTTTGTTAATATATTAAAGGTTATTAATATCATTAAACCTCATAAGACGTGTTTTGCTAATGTGTGTTAGTATATCTCTTTCAGTTTGTCTCGCCACTCAAGGCCTCACATTTCATTAAATTACGTGTTCTTATTGGAACTAGGCAAATATGATATAACATCTTGGGGTTATCGAGATATTATTATTAATAATTGTAAAGTAATAATAAGAAATGTTAAATATCTCGATTTTCGTGAAAATATAAGGTCTTATGCCTACAAAACTTTACAGTAAAATTTATATAAAAAGTAAAAATTTCTTTAAGGTTGTTTCTTCAGAATTCTAAAAATAAATTAAAACCATTAGCACTTTTTTAATAATAATACAAAATGAAAGTAATATTAATTTGCTATTGTTATTTAAAATGAGCAAGGTATTAAGAATAATCCTTTATTGATTGATTAAGGGAATAATTAATGTTGCTGTGTTACGATTATTTAGAGATTTGGGTTAGTTTTGTTTTTGCTTTTTTTTCTAATTTTAAATTTAAATAAAAAAGTTTAGTTAGGCCTTTATAAGAATTATTTAAAAAAAAATATGAAAGTGTATAAAGGCTAGTGTATACAATGGCTTTACAAATTAGGTGAACAATGATGTGTAACAGGTCAATTGCAAGCTATAGAACCTTGAGTAATTTATGTATGTAGTGTATACATTAAGAAAAAAATTAAAATGATTTAATTTCATCTTTTTAGTTTAAAATTCATGGCAAACAATCTTTCTTAATGAATTAGAAAGCACTGATTATAAATGGGACAGGTAATTTGGACGACGGATTCCCTCTCAATCCTAAGGTTTTTCTCCCAGTTTAGGGAAAGGTACCCTTTTAACAGAGTGGTTTATCTCCATGAGGGTCCCTAGATTCTTTCAGGGCTGTTAACATAATAAATTATTGTTCTGCTACAGCCACAGAAGTTGAGATCAGTAACAATAATTTTTATTTTTACAACAAAATATTTTTGGAAAATAAATAAATAAGTATTTGAGATCAAAATGCATTAACAAATAAAACTACTTTTAATAAAGAGATACTATTCTTTCATATAGTTTATTTGATTATTAGTAGCTATATGATGATACATACTACATGCATACTTAGTGTCTTATATTGAAGTGAAAACAACGTCTCAAGTTTTTCAGTGACAGTTAGCCTACTCTTAAAATATTCTTAAGAAAGCTGAATTAACTTTATACTATGATATGTTCGCTCAGTAAATTTAATCATTTTATATTATAAGCTTGCGAATATTAAAATGTATGATTCAGGTTTGTGCATTGGGATAACCTACTAATGTATGTTGTTCTTGCTATTATTTTTTATGATTTAAATGAGTTAATTACAATCCGTAGTGTTGAAAAAGAATTCCCGGTCTAAACTTGTGTATATATTTAATATAAAGGTGTATACAACATTTAGAAAAAATCTGGCTGAAAGGTTTACTATTGATTTATTTGAGAACTATAAAGAAATATTGATTCGTTTTTGTAAAATTTAGCATTATTTTATTAGTTCTTAATAAATCTTTCTGAATAAGAAGAATCGTTAATTGAATCTCTTGATACCAATGGGTGTTTATTATTATAATAATAAAAAGACAAAATATCAACTAGTTTTAGGAAGTGATTTAATTTATTCAAGCATTTCTGTAATTAACTGTTCTAAACATCTTGATCAGTTTATTGGTTGTTTTCATTTTTAGTTTTCTACCATGTTCGATTCATGAATTTGATATTTATTTCATCTATGTATATTTGTGACATTACACATTGTGTATTTCTCATATCTTTGCCTCTATGTTAAACTAAAAATGTGTTACATTCCATTTTTTTAAAGATTTGAACTTTATATTATACTTTGCAAAGATGCTTATATTTAATTAATAAAACTGAGGACTTTAAAAAAAATGTTTATCATTGTTATTATAACCTTTAAATATTTTTTATTAAATGTTGAACAATTTATTTACTCTTTTCAATTTATATGTCATAGGCTGTCAAAAGAAAGTTAAATATGGAGACATCGGGTGACGAAGAAATGGGGTTTAAAACGCCAAAATCTAGGAAAAAGAACAATTCTTTAGTGAGAACGCCCAGAGGTTTGTTTTGTTTTTTTAACATTAAAATCTGACAAGCATTTTAACTAAAGGTTTTTCTTTTATATGACTAAGTTTTTATATAAATAATGGCTAGCAGATAATCTTCCTTCTCCAGAATCAGAAATGTGATTTCTTCATATTCCTAGAATATTTTATCAATACTTTTTAAGATTTATCAGTACACTAGTGTGATGATACAGTATTTTGGAGAGAGATGTGAGGAAAAAAGAGGAAACCATATCAGTGATGATGCAAGCAACTTTATTCATTTGAGGAAGTAGCTCATCTTAGAATATAACATAAGACATTATGAATGTTCAGTATGTTTAATGAGAAAATAGTCACAACTGTACATCAGGAACTTTAAATATGGTTTTTGATTTTACCTTTATTCTATGATGTACAAATACAATATGCCAAATAACTGCATTAAAAAATTCAATTGAAACAAAAAAAATTCTTAGTAATATGCATTAAAAAATAATTCTTGTCATGAAAACAAACTATAATTAAAGCGAAAAGAAAAATTTCTTCTTCGTCTGACATCTGCCTACTGGGCAAAACATGAAATGAAAATTTTACATGAAAGAGCTTGGCAGAATTAATAGGAGGGGAATAAGAAAATTAAAGTAGAAACAAAATATAAAAATAATGAATTTAGTATCGAAGTAGAAACATTGAAAAAAATATATTATTGATCAGGATTTCAATAACAGTTTCTAGAACTGGCTGAAAAGGATTGTTGGTATGTTTTTATTATGTGGGAAGGAGTATTGAGCTATATTTTTCCTGAAGGGTACTAAACATTTCATAAAGCTGTAGATGTAGGAAGGGAGTTGGTGATTGATTGTTTGCCACAGGAAAGATCTGCTAAAAATATTGTCTCTGGGTTGGGAGAAAGGGCTGCTTTAACTTTCCTTAAAAATGTGTGATTCATAAGTACAAAGATAAGTCATTAAAAGCAATTAATGATTCACTTCAATCCGTCCTCGAGTACATTACCACAATCATAGACAAAGACGAGAAACGTAAGTTAAATTTTCAAGAATGATGGAATAGTTTAAGTGTACTTATTGGTTGTTGAGGAATTTGGACAACATAGTATTTCTAGGTAAAGCTATTGGGAAAGGATAGTTATTTTCATTTGGTAAAAAGGTTAGGATGACTCAGAAAATCAAAACCCTTTTGGAAATCATGGAGTATAATTTACAGTTAACTTTTTTCATCCATATCTGTATGTTTGTCACTCGTGTTTTTTATAATATTGTAAAATACCTATTTAAAAACTCTGATTACAATAGTTTATTTAATTATGAAAGCCTCTATTTATTTTTTATTTTATTTTTACTGAATCAAAAGCAATTTCTTAAAATATTGATTAAATAAATAAAATATATTGGAAATCTATTCGATACTAAGTGTTTTTAAAAGAAATCCATTAGAAATACAAATTATTATTATTACTTTTTTTTCCAGGTCCTACGCGTTATGATACATCTTTAGGCCTTCTTACTAAAAAATTTGTCAATTTATTGCAAAGGTCTCCTAGAGGCATTGTTGACTTAAATTATGCTTCTCAACATTTGGACGTTCAGAAACGGAGGATATATGATATCACAAATGTTCTAGAGGGTGTTGGTATCCTCGAAAAACGTTCCAAGAATAATATCCAATGGAGGTCATTATTTGTATTACCTTTTATTTATAATATTTATGTCTGTTTTTTTATTATTTTTTATATAAATTATTTATTATTAGCCTCAAATTTAGTTTATTTTTTCCAAACAGGGGAGGAAGTTTCACAGAACCTCATACTGATGTTCAAAATGAAATAGAAAAATTAGAGCAAGAAGAAAAAGATTTGGACGATCTTCTTAAAAAAGCAGGTTTGGTGTATTTGTCTTTGAAAATTGTGTTTGTATCCTAAAATTAATGTCAAATTATAATTGTCAACCTGTTTAGTAAGTATTATTGTTGGTTCAGAAGCTAAGAGCATTAAAATTCTTAAAATGAGTAATATATTTTTAAACAGTAATAAAGGAAAACCCTGAAGGTTTGTCTTTAAACAACCTCCATTCACTCACTGCTGTCTAAACCCGAATCTGTGTTATCGCCCGAAATGCTATCCTTTCACCTAAATTTTGGTCTACTCTTAGGATGTTTACCAGTTGGCCACTATATATTTTTCTATCAAGGCACTAAACCCGTTGACTGGTTTGGAGGGCCTCAATCAGCAACTTCTGCTGGTCATCCCAGTTCCGTGTAGTTGCCATTCAGTTGTACAACCTTAGAACGTTAAGAGCGTTAGCTTCAACTCCATCCTGTTGGTTATCCTATTCTTGTCTCAGAGAAGTTCTGCCAGAAGCTTACCGGTAAAATCTTCCACGCACATGCAGAGCACACTACCATCGACCCAGTGTACGTGTCTCCAGGTTTTATTCACTAACATTTCTACAAATTAATTGATGTTGATATTAATTATTCTAATACTCTGTTGTCTTTGATTTCGTGTGGTGAAAGTCGTCAGGTGTTATCACCACCGTCCACTCGCAATCCTGGCATAGCTTTTAATTTTGGCTCAACCTTCTTAGCTCTGTGGAACTGATGCAGAGGTACCTGGTGAGGTTCTTTTTATCTGTTTTCAGCACCCTGGCCTAAGTTCGATGTCTTACTTTGAATCCTCAGCCTCGATGGTGGTTCTGGTGGAAACCCCATGGTCTTAGGGTGGCTCTGTCCCTCCAAACTCTGCTTGTTGGAAAATTTCCTGGCTCCCATGTTTTCCTTTTGCACCTTCTCTGCTTCTTAATACGGAGTGTCCTGGGCCTCCTATAAGATGTGGAAAATATGCCCTCCCTATATCAGTTTTTTTTTTTCATTTTTCCTTGTAGTGGTCTAAATACAAGTATCGAGGGAGAGATAACCTTCTTATAAATATTGTTTTTCAGGATCAATAAAAAACTTGAGGAATCGGGGAGATTAGTTCCAGTACCATGCGGCCTTTTATTGGTTTATTTGTATTATGAAATAGGCTTTCATATATTTGTTTCTAAAAAAGTAAAGGTAAACTTTTAGGTAGAACAATTAATGAGGTATAGAAGAGCCCTCATTAAATGAGCATATAAAAACGAACTTATATTTTAAAGCAGTTTTTTTCCTTGATATGTGTAAGTTGGAGTTTAGTATTTTAATGATATGCCTGAAGATTAAATAAAAGAAGATGTGTTAAGAATAAATGGTAATAGGAATATTCAGGAACTATAATAAGCAAACCCTGTAGTAGAACTTCCATTCTCAGCTGTTTTTATTAGGTTTGCTAAGAATATAGAGAATGGAGGTAATAAAATATTGACTCAGACAAAGTCCATGAGGATGCATCTAATATTAGTGGTATGTTTACGAAGAAGAAAAAAGTATGATTGAAACATCTGGCTGGGACCTGACGGTGGCTTTAAATATATAGAGGATCTACCACACCAACAAACGGTAGATCTAGAAAACATTTAATATTTTTAATGTTTTGTTTGGGAAAACTATTTGTTTTCTGTTAAAAGTGAGTTTTTTTAAATTCATCTTCCTCATTAAAAGAAACATGAAAAAAAAAAAAATGAATTACACATTGTGTGCATATTTTTAGTTATCAACTTCTTTTATGATTTGCAATTTAAAAATTGAAAATTTTAATTTTAGAGATGGATTTACAAACATTGCTGAAAGACAATCAGTATGCTTACGTAAGCTACCAGGATCTCAGGAGCATTAAAAATTACAGCACTCAAACTGTGATGGTTATCAAAGCTCCTCCTGACACTCATCTCGAAGTACCTACTCCCACTTCTAACTCGAGGGTAAAACCAAATTTACCATTTATGAAAAAAAAAATGTGATATAAAATATATGTATTAAATTGTTCCTCTTTATTGTAATATTTTGGTTAAAAAATTTAATTTATTATTTCTAATTTTATTTTATTAAAGGTCGAAATGATCCTTAAAACAGAAAGAGGTGAAATAGAAGTTTTTTTATGTCCCGATATAAAGAATTCTAAAGAAGAGCGAAGCGATTCCGATAGTATATCAACACCTTCTACCTCAAGAGATTTTAATCCTACTCTTGTAAGTAGTGCCATTACAATGTATTTGATATGTCCATAACAATTTATTACACAAATGTTTCAGCTAAAATCATTCTTAATGTTTATTCCTCATCACTTAAAACAACCTTCACCTTCACCTTTAGTTTTTTCGATTAAAAAATCAAAAAGCTTATAGGGAAGCGCAGTAATAAATTATGATATTCTGTATTTTTATTAATTGATCACACAATGTTGGAATGGCAGCGAAGTCTATATTGATTTAATAGCAAGAATCTATCAACATTAAAAACTAAATATTTATTGGAATAAGAACTTCTGTTCAATCCTTGTTTAGTTATTTTTCTAATAGGGTATCGTTATAAGTTAAGTTATGTCTAGTAAATGGTTTATACTTTGAACCTACTGAAAGAAAAGAAAAATATATAAGATGACTAGAAAAGCTGGAAAATAAATTACAAATCTGTTATGAAGGATATGATTTACTAATAATTTATTTATTAATTATATATAAGTTAACCTTATTTAGTGTTATTAATGACTGCACCCCCAGACAAATTATATCCTTCATTACGATCTTCCAGTCAACCGTTTTCCTCTTTATCACAAATCTGTTATGTTAAAGAGTTACAAAATAGAGTCTTGTTCTATTTAAAATAAGAATATCAAAGTGGACATGGTTGACTAGATATATATCAGAGTATAAAATGGTCTGAGAGTGCAGTCAATAAATTACACAAAATAAGTTAGACTTATTTTATTTGTGTTTATGTTTCAGCTTAATTTTTAGGCCATCATCGGGGCTGAGAATAAAAGAAAACAAAAGCCGTATAAATATATTTATTTACGTAGTTTTCCTGTTTTCTTTTATTCTCAGCCCTGATGGCCTAAAAATTAGGCCGAAACGAAAGCAGAAATAAAATAAATCTAGCTTATTTTGTGTCATTTATTGAAGGTTCCTTTGTTATAGAAGTTAGCTACATCGAGTTTTCAAAAACCTTATCGCTTAAAGCTTTATTATTTATTAATTTGTTAAAACAAATATGAATGTTATAGAATAATTATCATCATTAACAAATTAAATAATGTCTATTTTAGGCGAATTCACCTGATAAATCTAAAGCAAAGATGGAAAAAGATACTCCTAATGCTTTGCTATCTTCAGCAGATGAATTTCAGCAATATCAGTTCCAAACTACTGAAGATCAGCACAGTTCTGGTAATGAATGGGTTTGGATTTATTAAAACTAAAGTATTGCTTAAGCTTGCTACTTCACATTCTTTATTTATTTTTTTAATGCTTTAATAATCCACTTTTGCTTGTTAATTTAATCTTTTTCACTATAATATATGACTATTACAAGTTGTGAAAATTTTATTGATGAGATTTGTTTCTATTGCCTATTAAATTTTGTAATGAATGAATGTGTATAATTTTTATTTTTTATAAATATGTTTTTTTTATCATTAAAATCTATGCAGATACATCTTTGAGAATGTTTTTGTACATAAAGTTATTTATTTAGATATTTTAATTTATTCCTCTTATAGTTTTTTCTTCTTTTGTAATCATAAATATCACAACTTTTCTCACATTTATTTATTGTTGTTGAAAGTTTTCACTTTATACATTGTCCTGGAATGTATGTAGTATGTATGCAATTTAATATCCAAGAGCACTTAGATTGCCGTTGCATCAATGAAAAATTTTAGAAAACTAGAATTACCATCACAGTTATGTCCGATCATATAGAGGTTTGTATTTGTATATTAAATGTTTTGTTTGTAGATAGAAACATCTTTGATTATTTGTTGACAATGTATATATATTTTTTTACAATGTTTGAACTTATTATTGTTTGGTTTATATAAATTATGAGTCCTATCGTCTTTGGTTGTTTTTTTTTCCCCTCATAAAATTATGTTATTTTTAGTTATCAGAAGTGTTATTCCAAATCTTCACGATTCATGCTCCCTGTTACTTCTTCTAATGGTTGATTTTCATTCCTCTTTACTTTTCTGTGGAATATAACGGAAGAAGGCTTGGAATGTAGCGTCCGAAAGATCAGTTGGTGATCTGTTGAGTATCCTATCACAGACTGAGCTTTTGGATGTTGTATTTCCCTACTTGGATCCATCATTAGAAGACAACATAGTTGTATAAAATGTTCAATTTGTTTAATAATTTAGTTTATTGTAAAATATAATCATAATTATTGGAACTTAAATTTTATAAGAAAATTATGTATTTGATGTTACCCGTATTATAAAATATTGTATTGGTTAGGAATACTTATTTATATAAATTTGTGATGACTATTATGCTGAAGGTAATTCAACAGAGGTTAAATAAAAAGTTGTGCTTTTGTCGCTAGTTTCGTTTGAAGTTGCTTTCAAAGCCATCTTGATTAAATAATGTCCTCACAGTATGGACTGAAATTTTGACATAATTTTCATTCAGTAGATTTTTAAAAATTAATTTTTTTAATCACTTAGAGAAAAGACATAGTTTAATTTATCTAAAAAAATTACTTGTTTATTAATATTTAATCTTCAAAATCCTGTATTAAATTAACAATGTCCAGTACTATTTTATAATTATTTTTTTTACATGCTCATTCTGCATTCTTATTTTCTAATCAGTGTTCTGTTGTTTCATAAGGTCAAAGGTTCCATGTTCGTTATGCTGTATACAGGTTACATCCATGTGTGTTATTGTCGTATGACCCTTTTGTAAACTCATCAATCAGATATCTCAAGCATTTAGGAAGTATAACATATAACAAATAAATTGCTAAAAATTCTATTAGCCAGGACTTCATCTGGACAAGCATCGTAACTTTAAATCTTATTAGAAGGCTAGAGTTAAACAGTTTTTATGGTTTTAGAATACTCAACTCCTAGAGATTTTCTAAACTTAAATTATTTTTTTAACTTTACGTGTCTATTAAGATATATTTTCAAATACGGAATTGAGCTTGTTGATTGTCTTATTTCTCTTGTGTGTAATTTTCATATTCTAAAATCCAAGGGTCCATGTCATAAATGCTGATGCTTCCATTACAAATTATGTTCTCACTACTTTTTAACCTTCTCTCCTTTTTGTATCTGACAAGAAAATATACTGCAGATACATCTGAAAAGAAAATAGCCTTTGGTAATTTTTATAAATTTTAACCGTTTAAGTATTCAAAAATGGTAGTAGCTTAGCCAGAACTATCCATCATCATAATATTAATATATTCCATAAAAAAATAAGTACAGAAATTGTTAGTTTATTTTTAACTTAGTTGCTAATAGCAATAAATAAATAATTGATATTTTGTACTTAAGAAAAAAGATTATACTTAAAAGTTAATGTAAGCACTTATAAGAAACCCACAACAGTTTTGCAATAAAATAAAGAAATGAAAATATAGTTTCTGAAATGATTGTTCTATAGTCTGACAATTTAGAAAAGAACCCTCCCAGAAGTCACCTCGGACCAGCCGCACATAATTAAGACATTCCCCCACTTCCTACTTCGCCCAATTACCCCTTTGTCCTAATCATGACTATAATTATATTTTAGTAAGCTAAAAATTAGGCTATATTTATACCTGAATCAATTTAGTGCCTGTGAGAAGGACATTGGCACCCACTTCTTGATACAGGAATATAACCTGGATAACCCATACTACATTAAAATGTTGATGTAATAACCAATGGCAATCCTCTCCACAACCAATTTCACAAAAGGTTGTTTTCAAAATTGTGAGATAACACCAAATACTGCTATCTCAGTTTCTTTCTTTAGAGAGTGCTTGTTTATGACTTTAAAATCATGAGATTGTAAACTCCCAATGCATTTTAATTTTGTAGATGGGTTCTTTATCATTAACCTGATGTTTTGTAATTTATAACTAAATTTGGATTATTTGATTCACCACTTAGACTACAAATTATTATTTATATTAATAATCTTCCTCTTAATACCAATGATTATAAATGGGGAATATGAAATTTGAAATCAAAACATTATAATCTGTGCCAAATTAGGTTTAGTTGGGTGCAATCAAGAACCACTGTGGTCATAAAACAGGGATTTTTTCCAACTTTATCCAAATTGAGACATTGTACATACTATACGTGTTTTCTTAGAGAAAAAGTCCTTATAGTAGTAGTAGAGCGTTAAATCCGGTGTCCACCACGTAACCTTTAAATTTGGTCATGTACACCTCCTTATTTTTCAGAACTGTATTAAATTTATAGAGAGAAAATAAATATTAATCTAGATGTGGACATAACATATACAAAATCCTTTCATGACTGTGACCCTACACTTGCCGTAAATGTAAACTGGAGTGATATACTTTCTTTTGGTAATTTTAAGCTACAATGTTTGTTTTTTTTGTAAAAAAGAAATGTTAATTAAATGTGCTAATAATGATTCCTTGCATAATTTTAAATAAACATAGTTTGTAACTATTTTTACAATAGATAACCAATGTTTTTTTTTTCATTCAAACAGCCATCGCTGGTGATATTCAGAGTACAAATTGATTTTGATCCATTTTAGAAACATGGCTCTGTCTTTTACGATTGTTTCTTGATAATATGTGATTTTGTTGGTTTCAGTGATATTATACATCTGTGAATAATATAGGACTCTCGAAATTTGTGGTAACTAAGGGGCATTAGAAAGAGGATTTAGTTTTTGTTGGAAGAAATGGTTTTAAGGTTTATAGGATGGTGATTTTAGTGTTGAAGGGGAGGACTTTGAGGCATTACCGTATGAAGACCAACATAAAACACAAGAAGAGTTTCCAGAACCATTGAGAGTGATATAAAAGAGAGACAATTGAGTATGCCTTATGAACTGAAACCTTAATATGTTAAAACATGATTTTTCATTTAAAAACAGTTGCCTGAAAGGAAAATGAGAAAGGATTTTTTTGTTTCATGTTGATTGAGAATGAGAGGTGGATATTTGATATGATAATACTGAGAAGAAAAAATACTACTCTAAGCCCAGGCTTAGATCATTGACCTCAACATAAAAACCCAAGGCTGAATATTAATAGTTCGAAGGTCTAGTTGTGTATCAAGTGGGACCAAATGGGTGTTATAAATTATTATCTACTAAAACCTGGTGATTCCAGTATGATGTATAGTGTAAACTGCAGTCGAAATATGGTGGTAAAAACAAGGAACGATAGAATCGAGTATGCTTAGCATTATCTTGCTAAAGTTGTGTAAAATTGTTTAGGAACCTATAGGGTATTTTACAGATTACTGTACGATCACTCTGATGGATGCATCACAATTCAGCAGGTCACTGGTTCACTTCTATAGTAGAAATTGAAAATTGGCTCCAAACGTGTATTGCCTCAAAAGACTCCATCATTACATGATGATTTCCAAAATTCCCCGTGAGGTGGGAAAATAGTTGCTAGTAATGGAGAATACTTCAAGTAATCTGTTTTAAAATGCTTTTCATTATATGGACTAAATTAATTTGTCCTTTTTTTTTTGTTGCTTTACATTTTGAATTTAGGTCAAAGAAAACTAATTGTTTAGGTTGTTCTTTTTTTCTCTATTGTACAACCTATAAGGTCTATTGTGAATACAAAATATGTCTAGTAATGCAACTTTGTTTAAGCAGGTTAAATCATAATTTGCAAGATAGACTGTCTATTATTTCAACTATTGCGAATAGTGTTTCCCCTTTAAAACAACCCAACATCACTTTTCCCTAAAACTGCTAAAGATATGGAATATATTTTTTCTAGGGCAAACTTGAATACTTTTTACTCTAATGTTACAGTGTGTAACCTATTTTTTAATATACCATAGTGTAATTCATTTCACAAAAAAAAAAAAATAAGGTTATGGTTTCATTTTAAACCCTCTTTTCATAGTACTTTTTTAGCAAATAGAACACAAATGTAGTAAAACTTTTTATTTCTGTTTTTAAACCTGTCTTTTAGATTTATTTACTTTTTAATTTAAATAATAGGTGTATTTAAAATTGAGCACTTTTTTCATAAATATCTATTTAATTTTTACAACAAAAAAAAATTAATGTTTCCTAGCAAAATATCTTGGAGATTTGTTTTAATCCTCTACTCAATATCACCTTTCATTGTTTACCATTAGATATAATGAGGATTAACTGATTTTGTTTATTTGACCTTTAGTATTCCACAGTTGTTTTTTGAACTGTAGTTTTATTAGCATCATTTATTTCAGAATTTATTTAATAGGCCTATTATTTGTTTCTGTTCTCGCTAAGTGATTTATTATTTTGATTGACTCTTTATTATGGACCTAGTGAAATGACCCTACTATTATCGACAGGATCTAACAACATTCTAATAGTGTTATATGGTTAGGGGTTGTCCTTCAGAAAAATTTGTTATCTCTACCTTCCTACTCCGGTAAGAATAGATTGGTAAACTTTAGGAATAACCACAGTCCTGTTTGTCTAAACAGAGATAGGAAAGGACATAGAACCCGAATAAAAAAATATTTGTGCTTAAAATTTATTTTTTTATAAATCAGTAAAAATTATCATAATAGTCATTACTGGTTAACGAATTACTCACATTCATTATTTTAATAATCAGATCACCCTTCTTCAATATACGGTAAACGGGCAGACTTAGTGTTTTTGTTTAGAAGATTCTTCCAACTGAACTAAAAAAAAAATCCAGTAGATGTTGAGAAAAGAATTTGGTTTCAGCATGTATTTATGGTATCATTTTTCCTTTTGAAAGACAGAAAGAAATGTGTCCCTGTCTAATAATACCGAAGACTTTAAGAATATAGTAATTCATGTCTGCAAATGACACACTCTTTGAATGGCTTTAAACTCTGGCACCAGTGTTGTACTGCAGATGGAATTGTGCATGAGAAGAATAAGAAGGGGGTTTAGCGAGACATACTTCGGGAACTTACTAAAAAAAACTTATTTATTACTCATTAATTGTGCTAAAGTGTTACTATAGGAAAAAAGTTTTATTTTTGTTAAATAGAAAAGATCTTATAATTGTTAGCAAAATCAATGGATAATTACTAATTATTCCTTTCCAATTATTAGAAATGTATGAAATTTATTAATCATTTCAAATTGAGCCACTGTATATCCAAAAATGCTATGAAAACAGGCTCTATTTGAAACCCAAACATTTTTATTTTATTTTTGTGAAAAATTGTACTTTATAATGTTATTTTCATAAATTAATTAAATTTTAAACAGGACACAGTATGTATTTATGATCATCTGTAATTCTGATCATATTTTGTATAAAATATGCATCAGTTTTTATTTGCATATTGCAATCTCTATATTCTTGTTATCTTGAGTTATTTTATATATATGGGCAATAGTAACCACCAGTGAAGCAATACCCCATAATAATAAAATAACTAACACTAGAGAATAAGAGTATTGATTTGCACTATATATATATATATATATATATATATATATATATATATATATATATATATATATATATCCACTTCGATTAAACTTTTAAAACATTAATTGATATATTATTTTTCTTACCTTGATACAAAGAAAAACTATCTCCTTATTTATGGTGCTGTTGCTGATTAATTTTTTGTCATGAATAATTTCTTACTTCAGCTTCTTAATTTCTGAAGTCCTAAATCCTAAAACTAAATATTGCATTGTATTAGAATTATAAGGCATCTAAAAAATCGTGTGAAGTGTACTTTGTATATCAATATTTTCTTTTAAAATGTAAACCGTGTCTGCATAAAAATTTGCAGTTAGCATAACTAAATAATATTAATTGTTTATGATGAATTGGTTATATTTTATATTTATCACCTTTTATGTATCCATTTAAAAAAGTTTTGTTATAGCTGTGTGTAAATTTCAATTAAATAAATTTATATTAACCCATAGATCATTAAATTCTTTTATGGTTATATTTATTAAAAAATTATTTCATTTTTAAAACATGATAAATCTATCTGTCATGAAAAAGTTGAATTAATAATATAATTGGTCAATGCCTATGTTAAGTTGCGAAGATAAGAGGCAAATAATTTAAACTTTGTTCCTTACTTGTGTAAATATATTGATATTCTCATTTTAATGTGATAATGATACTAATAGTTTTGCATTAATTAGAGAATTCAAGCTATTCTAACTATAAAATTGTTCTAGGGAGCATTGATTTAATTGTAATAATTCTAATATAGTTATAGTTACTGCTTACTTTTTTCGATGATGTAAATAGAGTTAAATAATTAGTTAATAAGTTGCTTCATCAGATCCATTTTCCCTGATTTTCTTTGTAACTGCATGTTTTGTAAACTAAAACTAAATTGAATTATGGTTTTAAATTCAGAGTAAACCTTTTTTTTTACATTATAAATTAACACTTTTGCAGAATATTTTAACGCCAGCTAAATACTAATAAGCTTATTTTTTTGCTTCGCAAGCAGAAAGGGAGAGCTTTGCTTGATTATGCATTAATTGGCAGGCTGAATGTTGTGGTGGTGCAGATTCAGTTTAGCTACTGTAGCACCATGGCATTCAGCTTGCCAATATTGCCTCACTCACACTGCATGCAAACATCATGGTATGTATGTACAGACTTGAAGCTTTACTAATATAATAATTAAAAAATGTTTTATAATTTATTGAATGATTTATCTATTTTGGAATTGTTATGTAAGAGTGAAATATAAATCAAAACTAAAAACATTGCTTTCTTTTTATGGAAGAAATTATTTTTATTTTTATGAAATAAAATTAAAAGAAATGTTTTGATTAGGAAAAAAACTAATGTTATTGACTTTATTTTTATAATGGCTCAGTCTATAGTAGTTTTTTTAATTTCCAGGTTTAGGAAATGGAAATATAATTAAAATAAAAGGTGAACTAATTGATCATTTTATATAATTAAAAAGATGTATATATTTGGATGTAATTTTTATTTTTAACGTCAATTGAGTTATATTGATCCAGATTATCACAAAAGATCAATGAAATAGTTGTTTAGTTTTAATTATTATTGAATTAATTCACAGCTCATCAATCTTACTGAACTATTTTAATATAGCCGTTTAATATCCTTTCTCTTTAATTACCCAATGTACTTATTCTCTTGTATTTTACTTTTTACACTAATTACATAAAAGTGTAAATGTATTTTGTTATCTTATTAAAAAAAATGTACAAGGTTTCATTTTCACGTGCTTCCCCGGAAGTTAGATTATATTGTGTTTTAAAGTTGAGATAATAGAGCCAATCATTGTTATCACAATTTTAATCGTTTTAAAAAACTAAATTTATCTCTGCATTTTTATTAAGTTAAGAATGAAAATTAGGTAAGCCCTATCCAGCCTAATTTTTTATTTAATCGAGTACTTCACATTTTAGAATAAATAAATGTCTCCAATGATGAGACTGCATTGCAGTTAGAAATAAAAAAATTGGAAACAGTTCATAAGTGTATATAGTTTTGGACTATGGAATAATTTTACCACTAATTAATATTTTCCTTGAAAAAAGTTGTATTCAATTGCAATAAATAAAATAAAAAGCGGTATTACAGCAAAAAGTTAGGGTCATTGAGAATGCTGATAAATATGAATTTATTTTTACTGAAATATAATATAAATAGAAATAAGACTGTGATTTTGCCAAAGAACTGTTTTCTGTTGTCCCCTGTTTACTTAAACATGCAGAACTCTTCTGAATTTTATCCAATCCTCACTGTTGGAGAGAGTTTCTAATGTCCTAACTCATAAAAATAAATAAATTATATGTCTTTTTAAGCGGGAAAAATTGGTGTCGAATAAAACAATCTTCGGTTTTAATTTTTTTATGGATTTCGGGGTTGGTCCATTTATTGTATAGTGTCTTGAACCACTCCCATATTATACTAGGAACTGGTGAGCTCCTATTTAAATAATTACAAGATTTGTCGTTTTCAAACAATAACTTAACATGATTAGAAATAGTTGATCAATCAACTTTCATTTTAGACTTAGTGTTATGGATTAAACTTCGGAAGAATTTTTGATGGTTTTTCCCTAAATATTAGTGATATAAAATAATATATTAAATTTCAGTTTAAATAATAATTCCTTTTATTTTTATTATTATATTATATAAAAAATTGCCTTTATATATATATTTTCCTAAAGAATCAATAAGCTTTTTTACCTAAGAAATGCCTTTTATTTATTTTGATATATTTCTTTGAAAATATCTATTAATAACTTTAAGATTATTTCTTTCTGAATGTTTAACTGTGAACATCATTCCTCCCACAAGCTGAAAGTTTAAAACACAAATTCTTTAATTTTTTTGTTTGCTTGTATTATATTCATAATGTTTGAGCTGTTTATCTAATAGCTTTGTTAATAAAAATTATTTTTATAAAGAGCATGAGTTATATTTTTTCAGGGAGAACTTTTTTTAAATAATAAAATAAAGCTTGGTCTCAATGTAAAACCTCTGAGGCAGAGAGAATTTCATGTTAATTATCCTCTGTACCATCATCTGCTCATAATAAGCTTTTGTTAATTTTAAATATTTCTATTGCCCATAATGGGCAAAATACTTGAAAAACTCATCCTGAAACGTCTTCATCCTATCATAGAATCCAATCAAATAATCCCAGATCACCAATTTGGTTTCCGAACATCACACTCCACCATCCAGCAATGCTATCATGTGGTGGACGTTGTCCCATCCACATTTGAGCGCGGAATGTACTGCACGGGAGCTTTTCTCGATGTAGAGCAGGCTTTTGATTGAGTCTGGCATCCAGGACTGCTGTACAAACTCCGTAAATTCTTACCTTCTACTTACTTCCTTATTATCAGTTCCTACCTCAGTAATAGAACCTTTAAAGTAAACCATAATTTTTCCTACTCTTCCCACTTTACCCAGTCTGGCGGTGTTCCTCAAGGTAGTATCCTGGGCCCCATCCTATACACGATATACACAGCTGACATCCCAACCCATCCAAGCACTGTCCTCACTACGTACGCTGATGACACATGTATGTTATCAATAAATAAGGATCCATTTGTTGCATCCCAATCTCTTCAATCCCATATCTCAAACCTTCAAGAATGGTGTCAAAATTGGAGAATTAAAATAAATCCTAACAAATCCCATCAAATTACCTTCACCCTTCCTCGTAAACCTATGAATTCCTGCCCTACTGTATCCTTTAATAATATTCCACTGAACCCTGTCGAACAGATACGTTATCTAGGACTCCTGGATAAACGTCTCACTTGGAATCCTCATACAAGACTGAAAAGACAAGAAACTGCTCGATGTTTTCGCCTACTTCAACACTTACTGGACAAACGCTCTAAGCTCCCAATTAATTACAAAAGACTCATTTACATGACAGTTATCAGACCTATTTGGACATACGGAGTTGAGCTTTGGGGTTCTACTAAACCATCCAATCATTGCAATCCAAAATCCTCAATGCTCCTTATTAAGTCAAACAAATTCATCCATCATGATCTTAATATCCCATATGTTACTGATTTGGCCCAAACTAGATACCTATCCTTCCATGACAAGCTCCATACACACTTGAATCCGCTAGTCTCTCAACTTGCTTCCCATACTATTCCTGATAACCCTCCGAGGCGTCTGAAAAGAAGATGGCCACGAGATCATCTACTATAGAACTTTATTGGAGTGCTACCGATGGGTAGTTTCTCCACAAGTCTTTTTCATTTCATATTGTATATATTAGCACATTTACTTGTTATAATAGCATTATAGTTGTAAATATCATTAAATTAAATTTAAAAAAATATATATATTTCTATATACAAAGCTTTTTCCAGAACTTTGTTTTCTTCCAGGAGATTTTATGAAGAGGGAATTGAGGGAAAGAATAAAAGTCAAAGAGTATATTTTGGATCTTTAATAAAATTATAATACATCTATTGATCTTATTAAAAAAGAAAAAATTATTTTTCATGTATCTAACAAAACTATACTCTACTAATTGTTTAACAATCTTGACCTCTCTTTCAGCTCTGTATACCCTATCTCACTTTGTTGTTTATTTTTCCTGTAAAATTGGTTAAAATTTTTAAATAATGCGGTTTATCAACCCTTTATTAGTTAATTTTTTGCAAACATGAAAGTGAATGAATGTTGTTTGTTTCATAAATTTATATCTGTTGAAGATATTATAATTATGTAATCCACATTCTTTTGTTTTTGTAATTTCAGAACCTGACCTTGATAGCTCCCTGTGTGAAGATGATGAGCTTTTCTTACGCTTCGAGCCTCCAATATCGAGCTCAGATTACCTCTATGGTCTTGAACCTGATGAGGGTTTAGGAGATCTCTTTGGCTTAAATTCCTCCTCATTTATTTGAGTCACAGTTAATAGTACAAATATAAGATGATTCAATTCTTATTGTAAATAAATAAATGTATATATAAAATAATAACAATCCAAGTACATTTTTTAACTTTTATTATTTAATAATCTACTCTTAGATTGTTAAGTTTTGCTATTATGGCCATTCTTATTTTTATTATTTTAACGTTGTTAAGATTATTATTTTATTATTTTTAAAGGCCATATTACTTTTTTTTTAATTTTAATTTAAAAAGATTGTTTGGATTAGATTTTAATTTATTATGTATGGCTGATATCTTTCTATTATACGCAGCATCTTGAAAGTAAAATACCAATCAGTGCCTATTTTTATGTAAATGTAAGTTAATTAAGATTGTAGTCTTAAATAGAATACAAAAGACTATGTAAATATGAAGTTTCTTATTGTTGTTTTAGTGGTATAGAGGCAGTTGTGTCAGTTTATAAAATTGCTATTATATATTAAAAATTATTTATTAGATCCAAGGATCATATCTCTCACCCCTTAATGTGTGTTTATTTGAAGGATTATTTTGAAAAAAAGTGGAATTTTCGTATTGAGTTAATTGTTTATATTAAGTAATTGGGGCTTACCTTCTCAGGATTCTGAATTTTCCACTTAATTAACTTTTTTTTTTTTTTTTCCTGGAATATTCTGTGGTGTTTGTTTATTACGTGGGATTTGTTGAATAAGTTCAATAAACAAGTATCATTTGTGACATTAAATTGAAGTGGAAAAAATAATGTTCTATTTGTTAGTTCTTCATTCCTGCAGTTAGCAGTTGATCTTACTTAATTGTAATTGGTGCTGATTTCTTTGTTGCAGTGTAAAACTGAAAAGAAACAAAATAAATGTTTTACTTTGTTATGTTTTAAATTTTTATGATGCAGTTTTATTTCCAGGAATTTGAATAGACTGCAGGTGTATTCACTTTACCACCTCCCCCACAGTCAAATTTGTAATCCATAGTTATTTTGGGGATTGTTTTAACTTTTTCTTTGTTCTGTGATTAAATCATTTATTTTATTTATTTATTTATTTCTTATGTATTGCTTTAAGTATTAGAATCTAGAATTACTGATATTGTTTATTAACAAAGTTTTTGTTATTATTAATTTTTTTTTTTGCATGCAGATGCTAACAATTTATGTGAATTATCTCTTCAATTTTTTTTCTGGAATTAAAATTATAACATTAATCAAAATAAAAAATTGCAAAAGTTTTTGTCCCATCAGACATTGTTTTTATTTTTATTTTTTGCTTTCTTACCTTACATAAAACCACTGATAGAATTTTTAAATGAGATGTGAAGCCCTTTCACCTACAATAAAGAAAGCTAACTAATTTCTGATTTGTTAAAGTCAGAAATTGAAATACACCTGCCTCTTATTAAATATATTTTATTCTCCCTATTATATGGTTAGTTTTATTGGCATTTCATTTTTTCCTGTTCAGACAGAATGAAGTGCCTAGCTGTACACTAATTAGCTAAGCACTGTTTTACAACGACCACCTTAAAGCACTAGTACTAACAAAATTGCTTAAGTTTAAATGTTAAGCATTTTTCAATTGTCAACTTCCATTAATCCTAGTCACACCAGTTTCTTTACTTACGAAACAGTTATATGGAGATGATTTTAATAATTATGTATGACAGTGCTTTTAATTTGTTTAAATCCCGACCTGAAACTGATTTATTGTAATATTTACATATTTTTATTAATGGAATGATTTTATCAATTTTATTAAAATAACATGTAACATCATAAATATTTTGAAATGAGAAACACCTCCAAATTTAAACCAAGAATGTTTTATATATATAGTGAAATCAAATTGTATAAATTATTAATATATATATATTGTACATCACAGCGGTATATTTTAACTTTTTATATTATATGTAAATGAATATTTCAAATAAATATGTATGAAAATAACATATCTTTTGCAGTAATATACAAAAAGCCTTAGTTGTTTTATTTGAGTTGATAGTGTTGTACCGACCTATTTTTTCTTCCATAAATACAGTTAAGGAAGTATTGCAGGAACAAAAATGTTCGGTTTTTAGATTTCGATAGAAATATCCGTTTTTACTAGGCTTGTTGTGCCATCTGTTGTTAATATCTTGAATAATTAAAAAATGGTAAGCTGTTGAATGTTTGAAATACGTGTTGCTGCCATCTGGTTGTGGGCCTTCCTTTTTAGTTATTGCATCAGGAAGTCTACTTCAAAGTCATTGTAGATTTTCATCAAAATTTATAATTAAGTAAAGGCCAGGGAGTGGTAGAGCACTGAGTAGCCATGCCGGAAATCCTGCTGCAGGCAGTTACTTTTATTTAGTCTGTTTGCGGCGGGAGATGAATCATATGGGATCTAGGACCCTCCTGGGGCTAATCCATCCTCTATAAAATATAAAATAAGGGGGAAAAATCTGGCGGTTGAGCGTGACCTAGGACAAGTCACCTCCTTGCAGAACCGTTGTCCATGAAACAGTATAGTCTCTACCATGTACTGAACCCCAGACTCGTTCGCGGGTTGTAGTGGTTACAGGTCAGGTATAATCAAGTAAAGGCCAAAACTTCTGAAAATTTGGTATATAAAACCAACTTCATGGGTTATCTCGATTTGTTAGTTTTATTAAGTGCATTGTGTGAAGAGGCTAGTTCTTATCATTATTCATATTTCAGGTAAAATTTGACTAAATTTTGAATAATAGCTTTGAAAAAATATCTATTTTTTTTTTTTATCCTCAGGAAATTTTAATTTTGCGAAGTAGGTCTATCTCATTCTTATCTCCTTCCTGGTCCATTAACATAATTGCCTTTCATCACTCTTAGATATTCCTGAATAGCCATTGTGTGGTCTTTTTGGAGTTTAGTATCTTTAATATCACCAACCTATGATACATAAATTATTTTTTAAATATTACATGGATGACTTTTCAATTTCCATTACTTGAATCTCTATTTGGATACTTGTTGGATATGATCCTATGATAAGTCGTATGGTCCAGATACTTTAACTCGAGATGATGAGGGAGGAACTCTAAGTTGCTTAGATTAAAGAAGCCATAGAGAACTATTGATTCTAATTAAAATACATAAGTTTTTGAAAAGGGAACGGTCAACAGAGACATCAAATAAATGTTAATACATTAGCGGAAAAATTCCAACTAAAAACCTTAAGTAAGTTTTAATGCCTGAATAGGCGAAATATTGGACAGGTAATTTTAATTTCCTGTTTTAGTTTAGAGACTTAAGGTTTTTAGTTGGAATTTTTCCACTAATGTATTATACATAAGTTTTTGTAAACAATTACTTGTTTTTCTGACAGACTGGTACTTAAAGTTTTGTACAACTGCAAAAGTTAACCTCCTATTTCGGGTATCCACTTTAAAGAGGCTGAATGAGACCCAGGAAGGTCCCAGATCCCAAAATTGATTCATGAAAATTGTCTTTATTAAATTAAAAAACCCATCTTATTAAGTTCACATTTTTAAAACCCTAAAATTTTTAACACCAAGAAATGATTTGTACAGAGAAAATCATTAGCCAACTAAATAAAATAAAATCATTAAGAATTAAATAAAATTACTTCATTAAAGAATTACAAAATAGAAGTTATTATTTTTTTCTGAAATGGTGATTTTAATCATTTATTTTTTTGATATTCATTGTAAAGAAAATTTACTCTCATAGAATAAGATCTACTCATTTAAGTGAGATTGCTGCTTTTCCTTTGTTTTGCTCTTTAATAACATTGCTTTAATCCTGTTTTAAGTCTCAATCCTGTCTTCCTTATTCAAATTCAGTAGATAAGATGTATTTTATAGATAATTTGTTAGTAATTAATATGAATTGATAAATAAACTAAAGGGATATATGGCTTATGCCTTTCAGCTCAATCATATGTTCCTCCTATAGTATTTTAAGATAATGCTACTAGCTGGAAAGTTACAAACTTAATAAATAAATGTGGTGAACTAAAGTACAGGTCATTATTTTAATTGAGTGTTCTATAGTGTAATACACAATTAGTCTTTAAACTATTGTTATAAAACACATATGTAGAGTTAAATGAACTCATTCATAGTGGATTTTGAGGCAGTAAAATGTATTTTTTTAAATTATATTTTAAAAGTTGATATCTTGTTTATGCCTACAAATCTAGGACCAACTTGGTTGTTAGGTAATTTAATTTGGTATTGTGGAAAGTTCCTTTACAGGACCTGTAGTGCTAGCTGGTGCAGTTCTATTAATTTTTGCTGGTGCTTGCAATCTGTTACAAAACGAGAAAAGGGATCTCCCATTGTTCTTAAACTACAGGACAATTTTACTCTGATAATTTACTAAACTATTTTCTTTATAGTAAATTATTATATTCTATACCATCAATGGCTTTTAATTGTTTTCAAATAAAATATATATTTAACACTTGAATTTAACACAGTTGAACTCCTCAAAATTATAGTAGTTCAAAATCATAATAGTTCTGAAAATTTTGTTGACATATGCCTCATGTACACTGTTAATAAAGAGCAAGATGTATGTAATTTACCATCCTTACGCTATAAACATCTACAATAAGGCTTGAGGACAATTTCAAATTTGCAATTGATTGTTAACATTAGGTTGATTTGAATACAAAGATCTCATTTAGTACGTTTTAATTTATTTTAAAGAACAAAATTAATCTAGTTTGTGAATATCTGAATGCTGATTGGTGAATGAAAAAAAAATCCTAGAAATCTATGGATAATGAACATAATAGTTTATTTAAGCATGACCTGTACCTAGACTATTCGGGATCCAAGTAGATTTATTTTTTAAATATCTCATCAAGTACTGTGCATTGAATGAAGATTCGAAGATAAGATTATGTTAGAGTATTGAGTATGTTTTAGAAGCATTATATGGCTCTGAAAATTATAGCAAGATTGTGGTAGGAGACCTCAATGCCTTGTCTTAAAACTACACATACAGAATAACATAAGGCCTAAGCTTGCATGAAAATAACAAATGGAGGTTCATCAACTTTTCAGATGAACATGGTCTGTTAATAGCTGGTAAGTAATTATAGTAGAAAAAATGAATTAAGACATCTTTATATTACCAAATAGACTGATGCTGATCCAATCAACCATATCCTAATAATCTCAAAGAATAGATATGATGTCTGCAATGAAGAAGCTTGCCTCAAAGATGTAAGCCTACCATAATGTACCTCATAGACAACACTTAGAAGTAAAGCTGATGACAGAAGTGATAAGAAGTTCTGTGCTTCCATAACTACAAGAAGATGAACTGTACCATATTATATGAGCTCAAGAAGAATTCATCAGCAGAAGGAAAAGAAACATCCCTCATAAAGATTAAAGATCTGTCTTCAAACCATGCATGTTTTACCTCATGCAAGGGCGTAAATGGAAATCTACTGTTACCATGAGGTACGTCATCAAGTAAGTTGGGAACGTAAAGGGACATTTTTTGTCAGAAAGCCTTGAAAAATACGTTTCCAAGGTGGACTAGAAAAGTTCAACAGATATAGGAAATGTCAAGACGGGAAGAAGTATTGAAGTGCCAGCCCACGTTACTCATGATGAACGGAGCTTGAGGATTATCCCAAAGCATCGCAGGACAGATACCCACAACCAGTAGGCATTCCGTCAAATTACACGATTGACTAACAGAGTTGATGAGGTATGGGTTCAATCTGAGATACTGAAATCATATCAGTTATATGTATTGTTTAATACGCTAGTTAAGGATTTACACGACATTCTTTGCCATAGTTTCAAAAATGGTGCCGATTAGGGCTTTTACACATCAACGATGGCAAAAAAGTGAAAATATAAACTGTTTTAAAATCACTATAATAAATATTAGAAACGATCAAACAATATAGATATCATTCAAACTAGAGAATAGATGAAACGGTTGAAATTTCTCAGTTGTAAAAGCAAGACAACTCTGCGTTGGCCAATTGCTTACTGATAGAAGACGAAATACTCAACATTCGTTGTGGCGCAACAAAACTTAAACCACTACTACTCATGGAGGGTCTTGCGTTTAGTACATGGTAGAGGCTGTTTTTGAGCCAACGGTGGTAATTTACCATAAGATGATTTGGTCGAGATGACACTCGCCCGATAAGGTAAATAAATGAACCCTCTTTGTATTGGCTGGGTGAGTACCAGGAAGGTATGTAGATCTGTGGGGGTTCATTTATTAATATTAACAGATCAAATAATCTTTCATAAAAATAGGTCATAACCGGGTTTGAATACAGGACCTTCATCAACTCAATGAGCAATCCCACTCTTTTGAAATAAAAAATTTGGCAATTTAATTTGTATGAAACGTGACAGATGGTAAGGGGAAGGACTGTTACTTTGAATACGCTGAAGTTCGAATTCACATATTTTTATAGTAAGACACATTCGGATGTAAGACAGCGAATTGCAATATTAATATTTATGATTTGCTCGAATTAAAAGTATCCCTACCCTGGTCTGCTAAATTATTTTATTATATATTACTTGGTCTAAGATAATTTAGAAACTTGTACAGGTTACTATTTATTTTTAAACCTTAAAACAATTTTATAAATTATTGTTTCAATTTAATTGTTTCTAAGAGCTATTGTGAATTTCGTCTCAGGAAGTCTCTAAAAGATAAAGTTTTTGACAAATTTATGAAAATGTCGATTAAAACATTTAAATTCAATTTCTGATTTATTGGTGTAAAATAATATTGTAAGTAATGGCCATTATAATGTAAACAAAATAGTGCTTTATGTTCGTAGATATTAAATTAAAAGTTGAACATCTCCCGCGTTCCTGTTGAGCGGGACTATCGTAAGCAGGAAGATTATTAAAAAAAAAAACGGCTTTGGTTTTCATTGGTTCCTATGTCCGAATTCTGTCAGTAAAAATAATAACAATAATAAATTACTTATATTTCTACTATTAAGAAATATTTAATTCTCTTATTGCCGCTGAATTGTTTTATGATTACTTTGGTTCATTGAAATACAAACCAAGATGTCGATTGTATAGTCAGAATTCATTCATGTAATTTATCCCGTGTTCATCCTCCTACTGTGGGGGCATGTATATGTAAATAGTTGTGTCATTATAAGTTGTAATATATAATAAACGTGTGTTGTACATTGTTTTCATTAATTTATCTTTCGTAAAATTTAATCTGGAACGGTTTGTAAGTAGTAGGTTGGCTAAATAATTGATTTCTTATGTACATTCTGAAATACGAGTAATTGTGTATTTACGAACAATATCACCTTCCAAATAAAAGGATTGAAGTAAGTAGAAATAGTTTGGTGTGTTTATATATTATAATAAGATAAGTGATATCATTAATCAGTAATTATTTAGCCATAATGGTTTTCAGGTTACATCAGATAATTCAGGTTAGTCTATTATCACAGCTCATGAACTCATGTTTGAAATATAACAATTACTTTAAAGTGATTGCCTTAAATTAAATTTTACAGATAAATAATGTCAACTTATCTTTTTAATTGTTTCTGTCATATAGTTGTTGGGTTTGCTTTAAATATTATCTTATTGGAGAAACGAATTATTAAAAGTCAGACTTGCATGTTTATTATTGAACTTGTCAACTTCTGTTTGTCTGTATGAATGATTCCTAACATACAGAAGCCTTAGATGATGCTCTTAGTGTTTATGTTGTGAATAACTCAACATTTTTTTTCATTCTTAACTAAAGTTCAAGTTTTTGTTTGTTCAGTTAACAAATGAAGTGGCTTGCTGGTGGGGATTCTTCAAGGGAAATGTTAGGGGAGAGTAATGGAATGGTTCCTACTGCGGCGCAGGTATCTCGACAGCAACAACAAGCTTCACAATCTCAAGTATGTGTTTATTGTATCTTAGCTATTACTGTTTTATTTTAATTTCTTTTATCAACACATTGTCAGTTATTTTAAACATTGAAACAAATCTGCGATAGCGGCTCATAATATCTTGTTTTTTTGTGACATTCATAAATACATTTATAAGCTCATATACAAGTATATACATTCATTAATTGTTTAACGATTGATAGTTACTCTAAACATTAAAACTAATCTGAGATAGTGGCTTATAATGTCTAGTTTTTTATGAAATTCATTTTTTTTTATTGAAAGAAACTATATTTTTGTATTCCGTGATGTGTAATTTTATCCCACTTTTAGATTTCAAGCATTAATTAGTTGCTGTGTCGTTTAATTTGTTTATATGTATATAAATATACATAAATGCACAAATACATGTATATACAATCAATAGTTGTTTATTTAACGATTGTTTACAACTTCGGTTGTTTTTCAGTCCTGAAATCTCTCGCCACATTCATAAACTCATCCATGTATAAATATTTACACTTTTTTTTGTGAATATTGCCTTGTTTTGATTTACGTCGAATCAGAATATATTTCTGTTTGTTTATATTGATGTCACAGAACGGTGAAGCTTCTTTAAGTTAAACATAATATGTCCTTAACTCTATTATCTATTCTTATTACTACTGATGTTTATCAGAACATTGTACTTAAGTTGGGTACAGTGGGCTGTAAGTTACATTTTGTTAAAAAAGCCAAATATTTACATAGATAACCATTAATTCAAAATAAGCATGTTAATAGTATTTGAATTAAGTGGCAATGTATAAAATATATTAATGAAGTTTAGCAGTAATATATGAATTTTACAGTGTTCTTTATTTGAAAAAAACTTCTTTGCTTTAAGCTTGTCGGACTCATTTCTTTATCAGATGTTTTACCTAACTCTACTTGTCTTAAAATAAAGTGGAATGAAAATCCCATGATGCTGGAAATCATGTTTCAATACCGTATAAGTTTTTTCCCCGCCTAAAAATCATATGTATTCTAGATACTAGGTTGCTCTAAATAAAAATGAAATAAAACAACACTTGGAACTCAATATTTTTTTCCGATCTAATGAATAATAAATCAAAATATGGAGGTATTTAGTGAGGCTTTTGTTCTTGTTAAAAATAATAGCAGATAGAAGAAATTTCTTTTATTTTATACATCCTTGTTCAAGGTCTCATGCTGATAAGAATTTTCAATAACAAATATGGAGTGAAATATGTAACTATATGTGAAGTATGAAAGTGTGCATAAATTGAAATTGCTTTAAATTGATCCCAAATATGTAATAAAAATGAGTCTATACCTGGTTGTATCTTGGTCAGCAAACAGTATCTATCTATTTATATGAAAATTTTTCTCTTAAATTGAGTATGTCAGTGAAGGTAACAGCTTTATTGTGTTGAACTGTAGACTTTTTTCCTCGGCCTCCTGTTTATATCTAGGTATTTTTGTATGCCTTCAGCTTTCAAATGTCATTAAACTGGATTTTTCAAAAACTTTACAGTATGATAAATTATACAATAAAAAAAACCCGACTTCATCCTTAAAAAGATTTGAACTAAACTTGAATTTTAGAATTGATAATCTTAATTGATCACAGAATTTTATTAGTTTTTTAGAAATTAGCTGATAATTGCCTTGTTTCATCTGATCCTTAGTAATTTTAAAACTTAATGGAATAAAGTATCTTCATTGGATTAAATATAAAATCTGTTAATTGTTGAATCAATGAGAATATATTTTTTTTTGGGGGGGTACCTTTATTTAACCATAGCTATTGTAATTCTAAAATATATCAAATAAAATTGAAATAAGTTAGTTTTTCTTTTAATTTAAAAATGTTTTCAATCGTTCTAATAATTTTAACTCTATGTCAGATGGATTTTAATTCTTCTATTTCTTGTTGACGTAATCAATTGCCTAAAAAAATTAAATAATTTAGTTTCTTTTCTTGGTTGTGATTATTCATTCTTACACTCCTCACGACATAATATTTCTTACACTGTGGTATGAATAATAAGATTAGGAAAATTTCTTTGTTGAAAAATGTTGATTCTTATAGTTCAATATTCCTAGTGATTTTCATGTTTAAATGGATTGTTGCTTTATAGCTTATAGGAATATTTAAAAAACAAAACCTATACCACTCTAACCTGAAGGGTCTAGGGTTCAGTATATGGCACAGACTACTGCTCCTGAAACATTAGTTATGCTGAGAGTTGATTTGTCCTACATCACGCTCAACCGATTTCCCCCCTTATTTCGGGTACCCACTTTATAGAGGTTGGGTGAGCCCCAGGAGGGTCCTAAATCCTATAGGATCCATCTTCGGCCGCTAACATATTAAATTAAATAAAAGTCTGTCAGCCTGGATTTGAACCCAGGATCTTCAGCATGGCAACTCAGCGCTCTACCACTGAGCCATTCCATTCCCCTTACAGGAATATAAAAAGTACTAAATTATGAAAGTTATAATTTAATAGCTAATTATGAAAAAAACTCAGTGGTATTTTCTTTTTTTCTATATGTTAGCTTTTTTATATTATATCCTGAGGTAAATTGTACTGTCCTTCGCCATAAATTTTCTGTTCCATTCCAGACCTTTCTTCACAAAAATTGCTGTACTCCTTCTCCCTATATGTCTCTCTCTTCATCTTTAGACTTGTATGCCAATATTTTTCCTTCTTTCTTTTTATGGAATCTCATTTCCGAAACTAGTATTTTTATTCTAGGATTCTTGGTTACTTAACCAAAGTCTTAATAAACAATCTGGATAATATTTAAATTTAAAAGATTTAAAAATGCTCAAGGCATTTCTTATTAGAACTGGCTGATTATAAAATACCAATTTTGGTGACTGTATTATTAAAACAAGAACTAACACTTTAATAAAACTAATAATTTATCTAATTATGTCTAATTAGAGTGTTAACTATCATATTGTAGCCCCCTGTGGTATGGTGAGTCTTTAATGATTGTTGTGATAATATTATAACCAGGTTTTTTTTTGTTTCTAGATTCCAAAAAAGAAATATTTCTGTTTGTGTTATGTGTGTTTCTAGAAGGCGTAACTGCAACTGCTAACCTTACAGATTTATAAACACAAACTTTTCAGATGTATTAATAATATTATCATTATCATTTATTTCTTCGTGTATTTGCGGGCTCAAAACTAAGATGAGGGACAAGCTAATGTATCTGCAGTTATTAGTATCTTCAAACATTAAGAAATTTTCTTACATTCCTCGTTGTGTCCAAGATAACTGCTTATTTGTCTTGAGAGATCAAGCCAAAGCACCAGACATTCCATTAGTTATCAGTCCATTTGTAGATATTATAATTGGCGTTACCATCAAGCTTTCCACAAAGTAGAGCTCTTTTAGTTCAGCCACTTGTTCATGTTATTTTCGAAGTTTTCACAGTTGAATAGACTTTATTGTCGTTAAAGGTTCGCAACATCAATAATATTTGCTTTCATCTTTCTCATCCCGCTGCGGGCAAAACTTTTATTTAGTACGTTTGCAGCTGGAGATGGATCATATAGGATCTAGGACCCTCCTGGGGCTTACCCAGTCTCTATAAAATATTATAAAAATAGGGTACTCAAAATAAGGGGAAAAATCTGGCGGTTCAGCGTGACCTAGGAAAAGTCACCTCCTTCCAGAACCGTTGTCCATGAAACAGTACAGTATCTACCATGTATTGAACCTCAGACCCGTTTAAGGGTTGTAGTGGTACAGGTTTCATCTTTCTCAAGTTTTTAAGGAGGAAACTTATTGTTGTTATTATAGATTTAATTCAATGCTTAAATTTTTATTTAATTTAAATACTTAAAAACTCATTATGACATACTTTTGGCTCTTATATGTAACCGTTTAATTATCTAATCTAACTAATAACTGGAAAGTCATGCTGTTTAGATCATTTGTGTTGTCCACTCTGTATTGTGATTTTATATGCTCCAGCAAGACTGTCAGTTTTCCTAATCAAATGCAGCCACTTTTTAATTGTAGGTTCAAAGGAGAATTCTGGCATTGCAAACCACTGTCTTTATCTTAAACGTTTGGATAAACAACTCTACTGGCAAAGTTTTCCATTATTTGCTTGCTAAATACCTTCTGGTTTTTTTTTTGGTTTTTTTACAGTCCCCTGTGGTCTAGTGGTTAGCGTAACAAACTACTAAGTCCAAGAACGCGAGTTCGTAGCCCGGCAGGTGCCCCTGGGATTTTTTTAAGGGAGTAATAAATCCTTAGTTACGCCGTCCTTCGGAAGGGACGTTAAACGGGGGTCCCGAGCCTGTACGATGTCAGGTACTCGTTAAAAATCCTTATCCTAATTAAACCTGGGTAGGCAAAATTTAGAGCACCCACTGTAGCATTGTCCGATTAGCCTTAGCAACATAAAGTGACGTTAAATAAACAACTACTACTACCTTCTGGGGTTTCTTATGGACTTATATACTTATACTTGGCAAATGTATCATAATCAGGCTATTTTCATGACTTTTACACCAGTTATATCTTCTTAAATATTATTTAGCTTATTTGTCTCTTGACTTGCTTATTCTTATTCTTTATAGAATTAATTTCAGAAGTGACACTGTATTTGCTTTATCCATTGTCGTAATTTCTGAGCCGTAGGTAATGTCTGAGTAGATCTGTGTCTTATAGATTCAAATGTTTGCTGCCTGAACAAAACTTGCCTATGATGGTATTTCTTAAGGAGGAGATTTCTAATTCTTTCTTTATTGATACTATTTTTAATAGTTAGTTGTAAATGATAGTCTTAGGTTTTAGTCGACATAAACCGAGTGATTTTTCTTTCTTATTTATTTTGCTTAGGAATATAACATGACATTATTATTTTTATAATTTTTACTTATTTATTTCATAGTGCTATAATCTTATTTTTTCTACTTCATTTCAGATTGGAAGCAGCAGCAATGTAGATATTGGAAGAACACGAGCACAGGATGATGCCATGGTTGGCTACATTTATCAGCGCCCTGAAGATCAATGGACTCATAACTTAGTTCAAGTAAGTTTTTTGGTTTTATTTATTCAATCTAGGAATGACACAGCAATATTATATATTATTCTATGAAAAATAATTCAATTAAAATTTTAGCTTTTTTAAGAACCATAATAGATTCTTATGGATAAAAGCTTGTAAGTTCTCTCAGGATGAAACCATGGTTTGATAAACTTTTTTTGAGTTCATGCAAAATAGTTTTTAAAGTAGGCACTCATACTGTGCAGTGCTATAGATGTCCTACATAACTGGCTTAAACTTACGTTGACAAGATAAATAAAAGCTGTTTACTTATTATTGTGTCTTCACCTCGGTGTTCCACCATTAATTATAATATGGGTATTACCATCACTGTTAAGCATTATAATTTTCTAAATCTCTAGATTGATGAAGAAACTAATCAATGTAGAAAATTTATATATTTACCATACATCTATAAATCTATAAATAAGAGTCACAGAGAAATATTTCCTTCATTTAGTCCAAACTGCTTTTATTTGGGTCTAAACATTATATTGGGTATAAACATTATGATAAAGTAATTTAGAATTTATCATTTTTTTCAAAGTAAATTTATTCATTCAAATTTCAAGCACTGATTGATGGTATATTTGCTGTCTTGATCGATGACCTTATTCCGCTTTTCTGGTAAAACTCTAATTCCTTTACTTCTGAGATTTCTGGGCGAAAAATAGCACCAAGTGATTTTCCCAAGGCTCTTTTGAAGCCAACTATGCGGCATTACGAAAGTGTAATAACTTTTGACAGATTAAACTAATGACACTATCTTTATATCTTGCTATAACGCTTCCTTGATCTACTGCTGTAATATCATACGGCTTTCATGGAATAAGAATTACAAGAGATATATAATTTTAAAGTAATGTTTTTTAAATGCTTTACCGAAAAGTATTGTATGACTCTGCTGGTGATACATCTCGTATTGTTCTTGCTGAAAGGCTTTAAAAACATGAATTATTATTTCTATTATTTTAGTTATTATAATGATATTCCAAATAATAATTTAAAATTCAATCTGTTATAGGCCAGTGGTGACACAGTAATGTATCAAGATATACGAGCATCCTCCCATCTTTCAGAAATGCAACCACGTAATGGCCAGGTAAGCTTATAACAGTTGTTTTCTTATTATTTATTGTTGCTATATATAATATATCTTTATTATTTATTTATCTTTTAGAAAACTGATTAAGTTTGTTATAATGAGAGATTTTACAGGAAATTGTTAAAGTACTATATTCTTCCAGTTGTTAAGATTGTTCAATGCTGTAACAATGACTGTAATTTCTAGCTCCGAACTCCAACTATTAACCATGCATCTCTGGCCATATATTTTCACCATGTTTACCTGGTCTACTTTGGTTGGCATTTAGACAAGTTTGATCCAATCAATAGGATTTCATCAAAAGTCCCCTCAAGGATATTCATGAAATTTAAGATACACATACACTAGGTCCTGAACAAAAATATACCTTTTCAATACTATGATGTATGTAATATATTCGTATAATCTCCTTATTATTTAGTTGCCATTTATTTATTCTTTTTGGATTTGACATTAAGGTCTTACCTTTCGCTACCGTTATTTAAGCAGTAACAAAAACATGGCAACTTTTGGATTAAATCCTTTATGAAGTGGAACTTTTCGATAAAAACCTCAGTAAAACCTATCTAAAGGTTATATACTTAGGACTGTGTGGGAATTGTGTAACTGTTTAGTTAAGAGATATATCTTAACAATGCCATATAAGGATTTGGTGCAAAATTTATGATACCCCATAGTTTCCAAACACACTCACAGGACATAAATCTCTCTTCCTCCATAAAATGAGGTTTTCAATATTCCAGGTGGCTTACTCACATCAACAATGATATTTTTGCTCCATAATTAAGTCCAAACTTTAACTTTTTCCGTATAGGAATTGTATAAATTATTCCTCACAGGAATTGTCTCAACTATCCCATGAGAAAACCCTAGCTGTTTGTAATACAATCCTCCTCGTTTCCAGTTTTAGTACTTCTGGTTGGCTGTTCATCCACCTTCCATCTTTGGAATCCATCCACAACTAGAAATTGATGGCTGATGCAGGTTTTTCATTTGCAAGAAAGGATCGCAAATCGAACTAAGGACCCTGTTTCACTAAGCTGTTTGTTCCCCTGTTGAGGTTGCTGGGGTGTATCTTTCTAGAGAAAACTTTTTATAACTCATAATTTTATTTTTCTCCTCTGTTCTTTTATGTTCAAAGTCTTTCTCAGTCTCTCAGTAGCAGCCGGGGTGTACAGAGTGTCGTGAACAACAAACAATTCTAGTTTCCTTTATAGTTTTCATTATTTTAGACTATTATATTTCTTTTTCTTTATTTTTTCACCTCAACAAGTGATTATTTCTTATTTATAATTGGACTACGAAATCCTATACAATGCCCCTAGGGGGGGGGGGGCGGAAACCGATATGGATGTGGCCACACCAGGCACATCAGGTGTTAATAACCCTCCAAAAAGAAAAAGGGATGACGTTTTGCAATATAATATAGACTTATCAAACAGCTACAACATATTTTCAGATTTAGACGACGAAGAAGTTATCCCCGACTTATCAGTCGCCAACAACAGACACAACAAGAACAATCAATATCCTATAATAGTAAGTGGCTCATATAATAATGTGAAAGAAACAATTAATAAAATAAAAACTAAAGTAAATGAAGTTCATATGAAGCGTTCTGGAAACAAAACTACCTTTTATGTATATAACAGTGCAGATTTTTCAACTATAAAAAATGAATTGAAAGAAAAAAATCTCGGTTTTCATTCCTACACACCAAAAAATGAAGTTAAGCCAAAGGTTATCTTAAAAGGAATGCCACCAGAAACCACATCAGAAGAGATCACAGCCAATCTACGGAGCCAAGGTTTGGGAATTTTTAAAATTTATCAAATGGAAAAAAAATCGGAAAATGGGCCCATAAAATTACCAGTAGCAGTAGTCATTCTGGAAAATAAGGACCAATTGAACAAAATAAATTACTGCTGTAACATAGTAATAAAATGGGAAAAATACAGGTCAAATAAAGAAATAACGCAATGTTTCATATGCCAAGAATTTAACCACGTAGCACGAAATTGCTTCAAAAAACCGAAATGCTTAAAATGCTCGGAAGAGCACCTATCCAAAAACTGTCCTAATTCTTTAATCGACGGATTCACCCCGAAATGCTGTAATTGCTCTGAAGCACACTTTTCCAATTCACCAGAATGCACCAAATACAGAAGGAATTTAGAACTACAGTTAAGTAAAAAGAAACCTACTCTAAAAGCAGCACCTCGAAAAAATTTCAAACCAACCGAGCAAGCATTTCCCTCCCTGCCAACACCGAAATCACAATGGCCTCAAAACATCTTCTCAAGAAATCAAAATCAGAACAATAGTGAACCTTCATTTTCAGACTGTTTCAAAGAAATAAAAAACATTTTTAGTTCATTTAACATAGGTAAGATTATTACTAAATTTAAAAACACGTTATTTCAACTAAAAAATGCTGATGACGGTATGTCCAAAGTATTTATTCTAATAGACGGATTAATCTCTTTAATAGATTAATGATCATGATAATTGATATAAATATATATAATACTTACAGGTATATACATATCATACATATCATAAACTCTAGTGATGTAGAATTACGTACGTACTTGGACTTCACTAATGCTATTCACAATAGGCACAACAGCAACATTTCATCAATAACGCTTAATGGCGAACTTCACAATAAACACTTTCTCAGTACACTTTGTCTCGTTCCTCTTATCACGAAGACCAAGGCCACACTAGTTTATTATATCTCACTCAAAACTAACTGCTTACAGTCTCCGCTCTTTATCAATACAAACATTAAACAAATCTTATTTCGTTTATAGCTATTTTTAAGCGTTTACTTATTTTCTATTTAATTATTATTATATTTATTTACTTTAATATTATCATTTTTATTTATTTATCTCATTATTATTATTATTTTTTTTTTTAAGCGGGTTTTTTCTACATTTTTCCTGCTATTGTAAAACTTATTTATAAAAGATAACTTTAATTAATTAAAATCAATGTTCTTTAAACATGTAAAGGAAGTCCGGAACATGTATTCACACTTATGCTGTTGTATATGTAAAATTGCAAATAAAGTTGTTGTTGTTCTAAAAAAAAAAGTCTTTCTTCTGGAAATTTTATTCTCTCTCTGATTGTGTATTTAAAATTTCTTCTGAGTAAATATTTGATAGATTAGAGGAGATTCTCTCATTGTAATGAAACAAGTTATTATATTTATCTGTTTAATATTTTACTTTTTTACTGCCATAGTGACTTTTCGTAAGGAATGTTTATACAGATCATCATTTACTAATATGGGGTTAAATAGTGTTATTAAAATACAGAAATATCAGATAAATTGTATTTTGACATATTGGAGAAGCCTCCGTTCAAGGGCTCAATTTTCGGAAGCGGTTCATTTACTTAAAAAATATCACATTCACACTTATTGTTTTCTATATTTTCATTCATTATCAGATCAAGAAAGTATGAGACTTGATTTCCGCTTGTTCCTCATTCATTTTTATATATCCGAGTGCTGCTCTCTTAAAACCTTTTTTTAGTGAACTGATTGTTTTTCTTGTATATTCAGTTATTTTCTAGTAACCATTTTTTCAAGATTATAAGCTTACTCTTGCAGTCTGTTATAAGCTAACCTTGACTATATACAGTGGTCCCAGATGTTTTGGTTACTCTAGTCCTTACACGGCCTGGGGGATTTTGTGCTAAGTTACAAATCTTTGTTAAGGATATTCACCCAAACGCTTAGTAATAACTTGCATCACATTTGAAGCACAATGGAACACCCTCCAGAGGAATGTGCTCAATTTTTTATTCGAATGAGCCATGAATTTATTTAGGTTTACTCCCACCTCCTCTATATTTGCTGCTGGTGTTTGCAGTTCCAATTAACTATTGAATGATTGTTTAGGAGAAAATATGCAGAATCCATCTAAAACGAATGTCATTTCTTATTGATTTACTAATGTAGTTTTTCTGAAAATCATCACCTACACTTGCAATAGTTCCAGCAAAGGCATTGGTTTTATTTTGTGTTAACAATCAGAAGCTCTAAAAATTAAATCATGGCCTCTAGAAATACCATTGTTGTACAACGTATACAATACTAAACCTATGGTCTTGAGTTTTTTGTATTAAACTATATTTTTTCTTGTAATAACATTTGTTTTGTTTTTTAATATCACTGTATATCCATTCAAAAGAAATTCAATGTAAAAGTGATATCATGATAAAAAGTCTTTTCACGGAGAGAAACTAATTTCGATCTCTATATTATTTGCCTAATGAATAACAATTAATTTCTACTAATGGTAGGAAAAAGATTACTTCAGCACGGTCGAGCACTGCTGATTAAAAAAAATGGCTTTTGTTTTCTGATTATTTTTTTTTGGACAGATATTGCCATAAAGAGTAAAGTACAGTAAAACCTGTTTTTGTGCGGCTCTTTTTTTATGTCATTTTTTTTTTGTGTGTGTGGTTTTGGTGGTGGTCTGCAATTGCAGTTTGCATATTTGTATACACTTCAAGATACACTGTACATTTGTTTTAAACAGTATACCGACAATGTATTCAAGAATAATTTATTCTGTAATCCGCATTGTTTATTTGTTGTATTAAAGATATAACTAAAAAAAAAAACAATCCCCATTCACAATTATAGATGAATATCAATATCAATTCATGGCAAATAAAAAAGTATTGGTTATATAAGCTGTTTTTACAAATTGTTCAACGATCGTTTTGTACCAGAAGTTGAAAAATAAATAGCAATGAAAGGTCTTCCTTTTAAAGTATTGCTAATCGTTGACAATGCACCCAGTCATCCTTATTTAAAACTGATGTACAAATTGTGTTTTTACCTCCAATTACGACTAGCCTTGTGCTACCAATGGATCAGGGCATAATTGCAAATTTTAAGAAACATTACGGATTTAATCTTTAGCTACATTTTAAATAAACTAGTAAACAATGAAATAAGATGAATGACTGGAGCTTGTAAATACTTACCAATTTTAGACTGGATAAACTACACCACTGATGCAATTGATCAAATAAAGCAATACACATTAAATTTGTGCTTGAAAGCCATCTGCCCTGAATTGAAATGCAACCAAAAACATGTCTAAGTTGTTAAGGTACTGCGGTTTTATATCTATCTAGCAAATGTATAGACTGTAAACTACTAATACTTTCCCAATTCCTTGATGAACCAATCGAATTGTATGCATTAAAAAACCTATTTTTAGAATGACATTTGAACCTCCATCATTGCTTAATATGAGTATGGAAGGTTTTTTAGACTATGTATTCTTATGTTGGAAATTTCTATTCCCAAACAATTTTTCACCTTCAAAGTTTTAGATAAATACAATCAGGTAATCATTTTGTAATAATTCAAAAATATTTATTCAAACCAATTGTGCCTTTTTAATGGTTTAAATTTTTTTTATTTCTAAATTATTTAATTATAATTTTAATTTTTTTTTTTGTTAAAAATAAAGACCATAAGTTAAAGAAAAGAAATAGATGTATGTAAATTTCTTAGAGATATGGAGCTGATGAGTCAACTACAGATTCTTTTGTGCAGAGTGCGAAAAAGATTTCTTTAAAGCTATCAGCAATCAAGGGTTGCAGGGTTCAAACAAATATATTTTGTGTATGTAGTTAGAGATTGCCTGTTGTTTTTCTGAAAACATATATCAAACAAAAGAATTTTTAGCATAATTTGATATTTATATCTTTCAACATCATGTTTAACTTCCTTGATTAAAAATATACCACTGTTTAAGACTAGGGAGCGGAGTGGCTCAGTGGTTGAGCACTGAGTTGCCATGCCGGAAATCCTGGTTCAAATCCCGCTGAGGGCAGTTACTTTTATTTAGTCTGTTTGCAGTCGGAGATGGATCATATAGGATCTAGGACCCTCCTGGGGCTCACCCAGCCTCTATAAAATATTATAAAAATAGGGTACCCATAATAAGGGAGTAATACCTGATGGTTGAGCGTGACCTAGGAAAAGTCACCTCCTTGCAGAACCGTTGTCCATGAAGCAGTACAGTCTCAACCATGTACTGAACCCCCAGACTCGTTCAAGAGTCTTAGTGGTACAGGTTTTTTCTTTTTTTTTTTAAGACTATTGATGAGCTTTGGTAATGTATGTAGGAGAAGGATATCCCATTTTTCTCACTCAATAATTGGGCATAATAGGAGAGATATGGCCAGTACAGCAATGTATATCAACATACTGAGAAGGATAATTTTTTTAATAATATATTTTGTCACAGAGCTTAGGCCTAAGTCATATTTTTATTACAATCTTGTAGGACTAAAATAATAGTATACATGACATAATTAGAAGACTAAAAATGTCTAAAAAATTACATTGACTAGAGGACAACAAAATTAAAATAAGAGAAATACAATAAAAAAACTAGTGTCGAAATTTTAACTTTTAATAAACATTTAACTTTATGTTCAGTTTTTAAAAATTATTTTTTCTGATTTCCTAAAATTACTAATACATTTAACAGCTATATGTAGCATCATCTATATTTATACAAAATTATTGAAAAAGTGTGAAATTATTAATGTAGTTGGGATAAAAAATCATAGGATACAGGAGGTTTTTTTTTTGTCTTTTGTCAGATTTTGTTTAGATAACTGTTTATACAAAATGTTTAATCGTTAAATTATTGAAAATATTTAATTAAATGCTTATATGCTTGTTTTTCTGGTCATATTCAGCAAAAGAGTTATTTAAAAGAAAACTAAAACTTCAGCAAGATTTTTCGTTTTTATATTTTTCAATTCTTTATAAAATGTATTTGAATAATTAAATAAATCAATATTTTGTAATTTTTATCTCTCATAAATCTCATCTTTACTGATAAGCAGTTGAACTTGACAGTCAGCTAGGTGGTTTGAGACTTATGGAATCAATATCCTCATTCCCCGAAGAGAGAAATTTTCCTGGCTCAAGTTGGTAGACCTGTTCTCCCCTCTAGGTGTCCACAACCGGCTCCGAGTTATCTGATAGACCTCGGCCAGTCTTCATGTCGCTCGAGTCATGTGAATAGTTTTAAATCATAGTTCAATACTAATCTTGTAAATACCTTGTTGTAATATAAAGTGTGTATAGGCCCCCGATAGGGAAGTTCACAAGTCTTTATATAAATTAGGCCCCTTTTAATTTCTCTGAGTGCAGTGCCTGTGTTGTTTATTTCAAGTGGAAAGGTGGTTCCGGTATTTTTTATTAAGTCTTTGAGGATTACCAGGAATACAAACACGTTTGTATGCTTCTAACTAGCTGTTACCGGGAAATGAAAGATATAGGATCAGATATGGTGAGTATGAATTAAGTGTTTACAATTACACACATGTCAGGGCCTAGGTCATTTTGAGCCCTTTTTAAGTTTAGATTCGTAGACTCGATGTTCATAGTCAATTATTGATACTAATTTTCATTTTGTTTGAATAATATTGAATATTTATCTGAGCCTGTTTGTGATATTATTTCTAACGTAATCATCTGAATGATTGATTTATTTCTTTTAATCCGTAACTGTCAGATTACTACGTCCTGTGGCCATTAATTATGACGTAGATATAATTTTTCAAAAATAATAAATGGCTAAGAGATGTAATGAATTAATTGACTGACTAGCACTCCAGCAATTAGACGCTGCCTATGCCGCCAACGAATTCGCTGATTGAAAGTTACAATGACTGTTTAAGTTTATCTTATTATTGATAAAATTTTGAATATTAGTTGTTCCATTACTTTTATGTTATCCTCTACTACGTCAATATTGAATAAATCAAGCTCTTGAAGTTAATAAATTTCTGAATTTTTTACATTTTGATTAGATTCAAATATGATTTTTAACTTATTTTTTAGCCCAAATCAGATTTTTTTTGGTGAACTTGAATGACACTCATTTATTAATAATGAAATACGAGTTTATCAGTTATATTAAAGTATTCTTTGTAATTGGATTTAATACGTTTCCTTAAGAACATAGATTTCTAACGTAAATACATTTTTGGTGGGGGAAAGCGGACAGAGAATGTTTAAAAATGTAGTATAGTTGCTTTTTCGTAATATCTGTTCATTAATTTGATGCATGAAATTAAAAATTAAAGTTATTTATCTGCATACTATAAAAATCGTTAATATTTAAACTTGACATGAATCAGATGTTAAACCAAAGAATTCATGCGAATTCCCGGTGACTCACCCCCCCCCTTTTGAATAATTCCCATATTACCTGTCCTTGCACTTAACGTTTATGAAAACTTGAAGTTTAAAAAAAAATTAGTTTTTTATTTGTTATTTAAGTTATTGTTATGTTTTTACTACTTCTGCTAATATTATTCTGTTTTTAGTATGACTGTTATAACAAAAAATAGAGTTCGTTTTTCTGCCGAAGTTTTAGCCTTTTGGAGAAAATTTTTTTTTATGGATGTTACTCATATTTATATAATCGTAGTTATTTATTTTTGTTTGTTTATATTGACAAATACTAGTGATTTATACTAAAGTATTTATTTGTTTCGTTTTAATCCTCTTATCTGTCCCTGTTAAATTTATGTAGCAGAAAGATTTCAGAATATCTCCCGTCTATTTTTTTCGAATGCTTCTTGTTTGTCATTGTCATTATTTTGAGTTTACATGAGGCCATATTATTAATAAAAGTATCTCTGAATATATTAAAGTTGTAGTTAAATAATCCTTTAGGGTACTTCGTATTCATGTACAATCATGAAATTTCAATTTTCTTGGTCCATAATTGTAGTAATGATTCTATGAGTGAATTACAATACTCAACATTTAGTATTATATATATATATATATATATATATTTGTGTGTGTGTGTGTATGTATATATTAAAATTATAGCTTTATATTGTTTTAAATATATTTTCCTGTTTTTATCAAAAGTGGTTTTTTAAAAGTTCTATTACATGATTATAAAATGTATGATCGGTTTGTATATATTTATTTAACGCCTTCCATTATGGATCTACACTATTGTTATTGGTTTAATTTGGTCACAAGAGTTGGCTACCTCTCGCTCAATATATAAACAAACCCCCAACAGTCTGTTCAGTTATGGCAGGGTTATAAATTCGCATGATATGTATGAATTTATGTATGGTATTAGGTCATACATAACACCAAAATATATTCAACCATGAAGTATGTAAACAACTGCTTAATTTGTTTATCATGCCGACTAGTCAGTTGTTGAATTATATGAATGCTTTCAGTTTAGACCTACCATAGGTCGCTAGTCTATTCCCCTATGCTGATGTTGGCATTTCTAGTAGTAACATAGGGTCCTATGTGTTCTCATTACTTGCCTACAAAGCGTATTGAACAACTCAATTCAATCTTTATTGTGTTTGTATTATCAACAACCCATTATTCTAGGATTATCAGTGTTGCTTCTATATGCGCGTGAGGGTGAAGAGAGTGAATCTAACGAAGTTAAAGTAGTAATAATAATAAAAATATATTTAAAAAAGTTAGGTTATAATATTTCTAAAACCTCGGTGAATAAGTGGTTAAGACAAATTTTGGCCAAAGGGAGTTACGAACTTTATTGAGGGAAGCGGGATCGTGCCATTCAAGTTGTTTTTGGCTTGAAATCATGTTGTAATATCAGCAATAACTTCTTTTCAAGTCAATGCCTGACTTAGTCCTCATTCTCTACGAAAATAACATGACTCCGCTCCTTTAGTACATTTTAAAGAAAATTCGACAGCCATTTACTCGCCGGGACTGGAGATTTCTTATATTATTGATTATGATATAAAAATTACTACTTGAGCCTAAAATTGTATTGAATTAATTTTTAAAGGCGACGTTGGTTGTTGTCTATCACAAAAAAACCTAATTGTGATTAAAAAACTAATTTGACAAATTTTTATTTGTGTAGTACTTAGACGCTAAATTTAATGCCCACTTAACATTCTACAAATGGAATATTTTATTTAGGAGTTATAGGTGAAAAATCAAAATTTGGCCTAAAATTTCGATTTTTTTTTCTCTGGTAATACCTTAAGGTTTCAAAGAACTGCAGAGTTTTTCTTTCCACGTCAAATATAAATATATCGGAAATTATGATCGCGTAAACCCGGTAAATGTGGAGTAGTATGAATAATTAATAAATAGTTAAATGGCCGTACAATAGCAGGCACATTAGATAATTTAATGGGATGGAGAGAAATCGTCAGTGGGGCCCTTGAAATTTTCTTACCTAGTAGTCTGGGCGTTCCATTTGGAATGGTCCCATTGGAGTACGATTTTTTTTTTTCTGCTTATAGTTTTTATTATTTTTTTAGATTAAATATCAAATAAACAATAAAAAAAATTAAAAGCAAGGCTTTCAGATGACGTAGAAACGTTGCGTCCCTTCCCTCCCACCAACCTCTTGTGGTCTTGAAAATTACATCTTCTTCGAATCATGTTGTAAAAACGGTATTATAGATGATAATTTTCGACCATATAGTTGTCCAGAAATTAAATGGAGTATTTTATGATATTATTATTACAAAGTTTGAATGTTAAGTGGATCACGAAGGACCTAAGGTTGTCTGCGATTATTAATTTCCCCCCCCATAATGTAGCGTTAAACCCTCTGGCTGTGGTGAATACATTAAGTTTTAAAATCCTCGAGTGTCTAGGCTAGCGAAATTAAAACATAACTTCCACCCGACTAAAATAATTTGCAATGTAAATTTACCTAAAACTCTAGACTGGACAGTTGAGGAAAATGTTTTGATTAATAATTAACTAAACGATTTGCTACGATACAGTTTGAGAATATTTCCATAAATGTTTCCTGAATCTATTGTTACAAGCTTTGAGATGTAATGATCGGATAATATTGCTTTATTCTTTGTGTGCATGTATACACATATACACAAAAATGGAACTGTAAAAATCTAAAACCTGTACCACTACAACCAGTGAAAGTCTTTGATTCAGTACGTGGGAGAGACAGTACAGTATATTGTACAACGGTTGTGCAAGGAAGTGATTTGTCCCAAATTAAGCTCAACCGCCAGATTTTCCCCCTTTATTTTGGGTACCTACTTTTCGAGGCTGGGTTATTCCCAGGAGGGTCCTAGATCCCATAGGATTCATCTCTGGCCGCTAACAGATTAAATAAAAATGCCGGTTAGCGGGATTTTAATCCAGGATTTCGGCGCTCACCCACTCCACTCCCTAAAAATCTAAATACACAATCCACTATTTTCTAAAATACCGAATAAATAACTAATCAGTCGACTCAGGGGCCACCAGTGGTTAGTGTAACAAACTACTAAGCCAAATATCGCGGGTTCGTAGCCCGGCAGGTGGCCCTAGGATTTTTTAATGGGAGTATAAAATCCTTAGTTACGCCGTCCTTCGGAAGGGACGTTAAACAGGGGCCCCGAGCCAGTACGATGTCAGGTACTTATTAAAAATCCCTGTCCTGATTAGCCAAAGGAGCAGAAAGTGACGTTAAATGAACAAACAGACAACCAACTAATCAGTCGAAACTTCGCTAATTAAACATCAAAACTTAAGCCAACAAATTCGCATCTATGAAGATCAAATCTAGTTCATCTCAGACCAACCGTACAACCAGACGCGTCAACCAAACAGATCTCAAGACGTTTCATCTTACTAACATTACAATATTTGATTAAATGTCGAATCATATTTTCTTCACTTTTGGAATTTAAAAAATAGCGTATAAGAGACAGACAGCTATGCATCATATTCCAAAATTACTAATTAAGGGACGATAGATCTGACAGATATACATATGGTAATAGAAAAGACATTGAACGCAACTTCAGGTTATTGATGAAGTTCTTACAAGAACAACAAAGGAATTAGTAGTTACGCATATCCTCTGAGCAAAAACAATCTCTGATACACTAAACAGCCAAACTTTAAGAAATTAAAAACTCCAAATGATCGAGCTGAGCAGTCTATCTGGTTACTGATGATTAAAGCATTGAAGTGAAACGAGACTCCTTGTCTTCAGGAATGGTATTGAGGGGTATTCGGCGAAACGACTTTAGTTTATAAGTAAGGGAACTCAAGGGTTCTTTGGCCTCGATAATAATCAGTTCCAGAGCATGTCGGGAACCATTATTCTGGCCTCAGTCGGGATCTAGCGCCATCATGTCAAGCTATGGCTTATCTTAATCTACTTACGTTCCAAACACAACAATTTTACTTAAAATTAATTTTTGTTATTGTTTAATTGATATGGATATCTTTATCTATTCTCTGTTCGGTTGATCCAATACCCCGTGCAGTTACGCAAATCGCATTCGCAAATTTTCGATGTGTTTCCTTCTAATAAGAACTCCCTCTTCTTCCTATCGATACTTTTTCGTGATATCGTCGATACAAATGCAAAGTATCGAATCTGAAAACAACGTTTTTCGTTTTCAATCTGTAGCAATTGCTTAAGGATTGATAATTTATATTAAATCCATACAGTCAGACATCTATAAGACATAAACCGACCGATTAAATATACGGACTGATTATGAATGAACCTTGAAACATTTTGTTCACTTTCTTAGAAGAGTAGTGTTTTTCATTTTCTATACTTTTTCTTCGTTTCGACGATGTATCGAACTACCATTTGAAATTTCGATGCTATTTATCGGTATTTATGTCTATTCTACGCCGGTATTCATCAATGTAGAAACTGTTTACCTTCACATTGTTGGGAGGTGCAGTCATAAATAACACTATATAAGTAAAACTTATTTATTACTAGTGCCGACGTTTCGTCCTACGTCGTAGGCCATCTTTAGGGCAAATAGAAGGAGAGGCGGCTATGGGAACCGTAGTATTGTTGGTTAACCGTGGCTAACTCAGTTAACTATCTATGTTTCTGCTGTTCACGTAGCCGCCTCTCCTTCTATTTGCCCTGAAGATGGCCTACAACGTAGGTCGAAACGTCGGCAGTAGTAATAAATAAGTTTTACTTATATAGTGTTATTTATGACTGCACCCCCCCCCCCCCCCCCCAACAAATGCCACCATTCATTAGATCTTCCAGTCAACTATTTTCCTCTCTACCTTTTTTTTTTTTTGGTCCTCTGCTTTTTTGAAAGGGAAAATGGTAGGAATAACAACTCTCAAACATATAGATATTATTTGTGTAGGGCATTTTTCGAAAGTAACCCTATAATATATGGTAATGGCGCCGCTTTTTAAGTAGCTCCTTTTTTAACTCGACCTCAAGTGGCTTAAGAATTAATTATGATAAATTAGTGTACCTTGAATATTCAGTGTTTATAACTTTTTTCCTTACCGCTATCTGTTTCGCAGGTTGTCGCTTCGGGTTGAGAACCAATTTTCTATTGTTTATCCGTTTCATTTTTAATGTTTTCCAAAAATACAACTTATCGTGAGCTTTAGTGTGGAAAATAGAATGTTATTATGGGTGATGAGTAGATTTCGGTATTCATTTCATCAGGAAATAAAAGTTTCAACCAATATTTGGAAGTATAGATGATACATATGTTTTTTGAAAGGTTCATTTCTAGAAGAAATTATCACCGAAGTATACACATTTTCCATAACTCATGATAACTTGTATTTTCGGAAAATATAAAAAAGAAAACTAATGAAAAATTAAAACTTGTGATTCAACTCGAAGCGACAACCTGAGGGATAATTACCCTTTTTTTAACCATTAGATTACTTTCTTAATACAATTATTTAACCAGTACTTATTTAATATATTTGATATTGTGAATATATTTGTTTGAGGCAATGTATTTACTTGAGAATACTATGAGGGGCTGATAAAGGAAGTCGGGAATGGATAGGGGGATAAGTTGGAGTATGGATTGCTTCTATTCTTTGCGAGGGTAGCCTGGTGATTCACCCTTCTCTTGTCAAATTACCGGATCCATCGCATATGCAACTCGCTATTTTCAGCTCACACTTGTTAAAACTTCTTGTTTAAAACTTAAAACTTTTTGTTTAAAGCTTTGATTGTATTTCGATCTATTTCCCTTTTTTAGAAAGATCATTGAGATACCCAACCATAGGTGTGCCGTATCACTTAATCCTTACGCAGTACAAGTGTTCGTTTAATTATTATTCATTACATTAACTTTGTCTAGAATATTTATTATTTTACAGTAAATTGAAAATGTCTTAGTCCATTACATAGATAGTGTGGTAGCTCAGTGTGTATAGTGGCGAGTTGCTATGCTGGGTTCAAATCAGGCTGTGGCAGATAAAAATTTTTAGTCTGTTAACAGCCATGGATGGACACTCAGGGGATCTACAGACCCTCCTGGGCTCGCCCAGCCTCTGTTAGTTTGGATACACTTCTGTCGTCTTTTCGATTCTCAGTTTATCCACACTTTTTGTTAACTACAGAACTGATGTAATACAAGTATAAAGACAACAATTTACTTCCCTAATGTCAACTCTTTAATTATCTCAAGGCCGATACAAACGGTCGGTTTGATGTGTCAGTTTGGTGGGTTCATTTCTAACTGAACGCAACATTCGCATCCACACGCCAACTTCGGTGTGACGTTCAATGTGCTACCCTTGGAAGCTCCAGAGCCTCTTATTGTGTTTTGTGTTATGTATTTAATATATTAAACACAATTTCGTGTTTAGATCATGTTTTTGGACGATGAATTGTTATTTCTATATAGTGCAGTGACTTGTGTTATAGTGAAAAGGAGAAATCGCAGAATAAAGCGACATTTATTGCGAGGGGATCGATCTCTTTAACCTTTTCAACAAGAATTTAATATGATTCCTTTCGTTTTTGTTTGTTATGGTAGTCCTTTGAAATTACTTTCCACAAACATTCCTCCCCTCTGAACAGTTCTATAAATTCTAAAAGAAAATCTCCAGTAACAAACACACAAAACGAAGGAATTCAGACGAGGTCTGAAAAGGCGATTGAAAGGGTGATGTCTATTCAAACGACACCTGTACGCATGCTCAGATAACTAATGTGACCAACTGAACTGACGCGACGGTACATACGCTCACTTCGGACTGTCGTCAGCTCACATGAGCTCACATCGATTTAGCTTACACACGGTCAGTTCGATGTGAACACACCACACTGACACATCAAACTGAGCGTGTGTAGCGGCCTTCAGCCCTGAACCATATATGCACGCTTGTAATTTTTACTCTGAAACTGATGTAGAAAATTAATAACTTGGTCTGATAGTTCAATTTAGAGATTTAACGTGATCCTTTATCATGCCTTATACTAATAATTCCTATATTTGGGATCCTTCAATCAAATGATTCAGATGTACCCTCTTCCCTTCTAGTTAACAATTAATCTAGGCAATTAATGTTAACTAATTATTGTTCTATTATATTAATAACTATGTAAATAATCACAAATACAAAAGGTCTTAATCATATGGGATTTTTACGTCAATAAGCTACTTTATTAAAAGGAAATAGTAGGAGGATCTACAGTTAATATCAATATTATTTCCCGGTCCTTAATTAATACTTGGCGGACCACATGCTCTACATTGTTCCTGATTATATGCTAACGTATTGAGAGTTTATTTATAGAAACCTTTTGCGTGCTTTAAAGCATTCGGTGTCAAGAAGACCTAAATTTTCTAAGAAATCAGGTGAATAGTCCATAAAACGTTTAAATTAATAGCACATTGCAGTAAAGGCCCCGCTTTCATATTTTATTTCAAACAAGTTCGCTCTTTCTATTCCAAGCGTTCCGAATAGGGCCACGCATGTGATCGAAGATTGGTTATAAGCTAGGATGGATGTAGACACATCCTTGCACAAATCTCGATTTCCCATTTGGTCGTGATGTTCACAAGACACGTGTGGCCTATCCTTGTGTTCAGCCTCGTCTAAATTACTCGACATTCCATAGATCGCTGTAAGTTTGTGGAGTTTGTTCTGTAACTCTCCTTCAACACGAAACCGCACTCAGTGTGCTTTATCGACATTTTTGTCCTCCTTTCGTGTATACTATACTGCATATTAGTATATGGACGAAATGAAGTGTTTTATTTGTTTTTCTTACACACACTATCATAGTCATATAGTATATTTAATCATGCTTACATGAATGGATGTATGCTTATTCATTATGTCATGTTACCTTAATACATTATATTGGTCAAGGTTTGCCAAAGGTGTGAGATAGCTTAAAGAAAATCGTTATTTGAACATTTTAAAGCTATTAATTTAAACCTCATAACCAACTTACGTTTGGTATTAATTCGTCTTCCTTACAAGGTGGGAATTAACCTGTTCAAAAAAGATAACTTAAATTATAGTGTAAGCAACGAAGGAAAAATTAGTGGGTTTTGGAACAGTCATTTATTGTACTTTTATTTATAAATATACTTTTATATATTTTTCTGATTGCCTATTATAACTCTTTTCAATTTATTTGCAGGTAAGCTTGCTACTTTTCGTAGAAAAGAAATAATTGCCATTTGGTATGTAAAACTTTTTAAAATATTTTCTATTAAAAGTGCCAGTCCCAGAACATTACAATTACATAAATAGTTAATTTCGTTCCAAATTTTACTAGTTCAGTACCTCCTCATATTAACATATTGTTCTAATTATTTTTTAATATAATACATTTTTGTATTAATGCAATTTTTGAAATTTTAAACATTGGTTAATTGATATTAAACAGAAATAATTAAATATTATTATTTTGTTATAAAAATTCTTGTGTACTTCATTAAAAAAGTTATATTTTTTGTATTGTCTAAATTTACTTGTGCCTGGTATATTTGTTCAGTTTAAAATAAATTATAAAACTTTTAAAAAAAGTCTTTCTCTGTAAGTTATATGAGGGAATTAAAAAAAAAAAAATAACTGTCATTCTCTTTTATGATCAGTTCAAAAGTTGTTTTTTCCTAACCTTGTGACATAAACGAAATGAGTCAAAATTTTGCACTAAATTATGTATTGTTGGCCATTTTATTCAATCACTGCAGTTTCAGTGTTACGCCTGTAAATTCTAGAAATATTTAATATCTAAGATGGACAATAATACACCGTCTTTGTTTTCCTGTAATCTGGTTGTTTGTATTTTGTCTTCTTCGTCGATTGGCGGGTTCGTTAGTTGATAAACGATCCTTTAAGTGGATACATTTCAGGCTGGAAAACAAATCTTACAGTTTCGTAGTTATAGGGAAACTGTAAAATGTACTTAAGGATTGTTTTAATATGACAATTCAATTAATTATGTTTTCAAGCTTTGATTAACTGCTCTCCGTTGACTTGCCAAGACATTGACGGGCGATAGCATCTCACCTGCCGCCTTGGTTCGCTAGCAAGGCCGAGATGTCTCATGACATTGACAACCCTTTGCCTCTAGGGCTTCTATTTTTATGTCTAATCGATCCAAGGACTCGTTTATTTTACTGTTGCTGTGTTATATTTACTAATAGAGTTCGTTAGATTGTTTTCGACAAGCCAATTCCGAGATGATACGTCTTTTGTCACAAATAGAAATACAATTATTCTAAACAACTAGTAGAGATATAAATATTCATTATAATTGTTCTTTAAGATCGGCCTAAGCTTTATTCTACTCCTCAAAACTTGGAGAGCTTTATATTAAACTTAGGCAAAACTGTTTATGTTTATCATGTGTAACATTGCCTTTATTTGTTTTAAAAAAATATATATTTCTTTAAGAATAATTGTTTTTACAAAACAAAATACGGGTACGCCGACCGTAGCACAAGTTTTACGTATCATCTTATTTGATTTATTATTATTATTGTAATATTCTGCTTAAGTTAAAACTCTTAGCGTTGATGGTCTTCTTGACTGTTCTTTGCGACACTGCCTCAAAATAAATTTATTTTATATAAATTGCCTGGGTGGCGATGAAAAATATATATATATATTTACCTTCACCTACTAATTGCTATTCAAGAATCAATTTTTCGTTTGATGAAATTACAAAAACTAGTAAACTAGGGACAATGGTCGTAATCAGGTCTTGGCAACAGATTAAAACGCTTTTTAGTTGATTATTCATTAGGATTGTAAATTATAAGTAGTTCTCAGGGGTCCTCATAACATACTTATCAAGGGAATTTGGTAGATCAGTTTTTAGAAGGCTGAGTTGCTGTGCTGAAAGTCCTGGGTTCAAATCCAGCTGTGGCTGAAATTTAATCTAAACAGCCTCGGGTAAACTTTGGGATCCACAGACCCTCCCGGGCCCACCGAGCCTCTATAAAGTGTCCTTACTTGGGAGAAAAACCTGGCGGTTTAGCTTGATTTCGGACAAATCACCCACTACGCAACGTTGGCTTATAATCAGCGCAATCTCTTCCATGTACTGAACCCAAGAACATGGGTTGTAGTGGTACCGATTTTAAAAAAAACTTATTTATCAAGTCTCTATCCAGGAAAAGTGAATCTTCTTTTCTTGAATTAATTAGGAATCATATTTATTACCATATTTTCCATAGATTGGTTCAATTGCGTATTTGGTCGAAAATTTATGTTGGAAAGAAAAAAATATTGTTATTTATAGTGTTCTTAAATGGGCAAGAAATAAGTTTGACCATGGCGTGTCAATCATTTTGACTGCTATTGTCTCTTTCAAATTAATTTAATATTTATTAGTGTTATAAATTAAATTCTAATTATGTAAAATAAGCATTGTATCTATAACCGTGCGCTCATTGTATCTTTCATATTCGTTGGCGATATAAATTATTCCCTAATTGCCTTTCTAGCAAATATTGTATCTGTAATTTATTCTTCTTTTTTTGAAAAATGTTTAATTTATTATCTTATTTAAATATTTTTCTTAAATTTAATGTTACATTTGGAGGACACATACTGTGTTTGAGAGCAAGAAAAGGCATTTGCATAAGACGTGGGTCGTTGTGTAGGAAGGATTTAGTGTACTCGCTCTAACGGGGAATTGCCGTCTCCTTCACGAGTCTCTTCAACGTAGGCTGTTCTGAGTCAGAGTTTACTTTGCGCATTATTAACTCAAGGAGGGAGAGAGTATGTCTATCTCTTCTCTTGTAACGAGGATTAAATAAATAATAATTGTATCTCTTTAATCGATTAAAATAAGAATCAGTTTGGTTCCCATAATGACTTGTAGATACGTCAGAGGATTCTATGTTCAATAAATCATTTCAAGCGCCTTTATTGTTAGCTGCTAACCTGATGAGTTAATAAGGCTTCATACACTACCAACATAAAGTTTAAGTTTTAATATTAAAAAGGCTTTGCGAACCCGATACCACCAATCTCTGCTTACATATTTCCGTCCACGGACCACTACCCAAACCCAAATCCGCCAGATAACTCTTTACGCAATCTGCCCACATACGCTCAACAACTTTTTAGGAATTCATTAATTACTAAGCACAGCAGCTTCACAACCCCATCTTAATCTTATTGACGCTATCATTTGAATAGTATTAACCGGGTGCATGCTTCGCAATTCCACGATGTGCTATATCCTAAATTCTCCAGTGGTCTCATCCTTTTTTGGACCGAATATTCTACACAAGACCTTATTTTGGAATACCTTAAGACGTTGTTCGTACTTCAGCGTTTGCGGAAGGATCCAAGTCCAGCTTAAGTTTTATAAGAAATAAATTTTTTTTTTTAACTCCATTTTTGTATGACTAAATATAATCAATCAATGGTTATTAAGAGTTGTCAGTGGAGCGTCTTGGAGCAAGGCTGGTGTATCTATTTGATGAATATGTATGGACTGTTAGTGTGAGATGTTCTGCACTTCGTCTTCTTTGATGTGATTTCCTGATGATGCCTGAATCGCCGAAACGTTGATTGGTTGTTTCCAGTATTTTAGAGGCTTGTTTACTTATTTGAAAATAATTTTATGACTATTGAAATTGTTCTTGGTAGGTGTAAAATGACCAATTATTCCATGTTTCAAATAACTGAGAAAGTACAGACTGATTTAAACAAATTTTTATTTAAATTAAACAGTAAGATAATTAAACATTCTGTAATTAACAGAATTTCTTGAAAAGTTTTATTTTGATTACGGCATTGTGACGCAGAAACAAAACATTATTATTATTAAATATACAATACATCGGAATTACAGTAATTAAAATTCAATAATCGGGAATCAAAGGTTATCAATTTCACGTAATAGAGATAACGAAACATTCTTTAAAAAAGAGTATATCCATGAGAATTTTTATTTAAACATTGTGAGAAAAAGCGTCATTTTAGGATCTTTATTTATTTACAACCAGAGCATCAGTGTCATCCTTGATGGGTTCTAAGTCGATACTCAAGTCATCTCCAACATTTTGCTGACAGTTCATAAATGTATACTATGAAAATTGTATGCCATCGTGAACTTCAGATGGAATATAATTTTGGATATAAAAATCTGGGTACTTGTATGTTATGGTATCACCACTCACATGTGTTTTATAATCATGAAATTCAATAAATTCTCCTTCCTTCTTTCAACCCGGCGTAGGGGAGGGGATACTGACAGTATTACTGATTGTGTATGCCCGTTTCTTTCATTCCTCAGTATTTTGTAGCTGTTGAGTGCGACGCATCGACTGATTTCCGATGCAATAATGAAAACATAGCCACATTTTTCAAAAGTTATAAATGATTTATGTAATGTTTTTCCTAAAACTTCATTTTTTTCTTATAACAACTGGATGGAACTTAATTTTATTCGTAAAATTGTGTATTATATATGGGAAAAAATTTTATTTTTCCTAGTGTCTAAATGAGAGCTTCACGGGTATCTATCACAATCCGGCTGTTGGAGAAATTAGCATTGAAAACTTTAAGTCCTCAAAATTTCGGCCTGATACTAAATAGCGTAGGGTAACTGCCAACCGCTGTTTTGGGCATATACTTTCCTTCACATTTGTATCTTGTTTTTTAATATGAGGAGAAACCATATTTAATAATTATTGAATACGTTTTCATTCATCCGAAAATAATTATAGTAATCTGATTGTTCCTTTACTGAAATCTCGTTGATAAAGTTTAAATGGGTGAACTTATCCCTGTCCAATAGCCAATCCTTCACCCACACGCGTATTTTCCTCTTTTTTTTCAATGCCATGGCGATCACAATTGCTAATCACGCTCTATCCATTAAAAAAGTAGGTATAAATCTGCGTGAGAAAAATATGACTGTTATATCGCTAGCTAACTGTGAACTGAGTATTTTTTATTTATTTCTGATTTTTACATTAGTAAAACACAGGGAGAGTTTGGTTAGAAGTTTTACAAAAATAATAGTACATAAAAATAACAGAATAGTAAACATATTAAAAATAATGTAGATAATTATAATACTTAACATTGTAATGAAGATAAAATAAAAAATACAGCCCTGATTCGACACCACATCAGAAAATGAGTTAAATACTGACAGTAATATTGATCGTGTATGGTGTAAAAATGCTGAAGGGCGATTCCTCAGTATTTTCGTCATTCCAATACTGTCAGTAATATTAAAGTAAATGGTGATACCATAGCATACTAGTGCCCAATCTGAAAAGGAACCAAATTATTAAAAATAATTACCCAACGAATTAATGCTTATCGAATTTATTAAAAGCAAGGTAGAATTCAGGTTACACAACGGGTATCGGTCGACCGACTTTTTAGTCCTTTATTTATTTAGAGGCATTTTGCCCTATGGCAGGTGGTCATTAATTATAAATTGTATCGTGGATCACAAATATATAATAAATTTATACAGATGTTTAAATGTATCACTAAATAATTATTTTATTATAACGGAATTCAATTTTTTTAAATCTACTCACACGATCGTTTTCTATTCGAGTTAATTCTTTAACGTCGTAAATGAGATGTAACCTCTGGCTAGTTTCTGGTATGAATATCTTAAAGTTATTTATATACATAATAATAATAATTAAAAATAATTTTGTTATAATAATAATTTAATTTTTTGTTTTCCTATTTTTTACGTCACTGTTGTGGCCTATTCCGTATTCCTATGGTAGCTGAGTTATTCATAAAATGAAATAAAATGGATATACAAGAAATTTTATCCTCTTTTTATCAGAAATGTGAAACGTGTAGGTGGGATTCTTTGGTTTCATTTGATTGGGTATTTTTATATGAGATGTCCGTATTTTTTAAATAAAATTCGAATTGTAATGAGCTGTTATTAATCCTCCCTATTTTGGTTATATGTACTATCACTACAATTGAACGAATATTGTTTAGTATGCTATCAAAAATAACCATAGAAAAGTCATGATTTTCTTATAATTTTTTAGGCGTTTAATCTTGAACAATTGGCAGATTGATTCACAACTAATTCATATCTCCCCTCTATCGAAGGGATGAAAATCATGATCTTTACATCGTACTCCAGGGATATTCCCATAATGTGTCCAAAAACTTATAAAAAAACAACCTGGGTTCGAATCCCGGGCAGGACAAATCTTTTCTCTTCAAAATATAAATATTTAAAAATAATCACCATCAAAAGAACAATAAATAAATATGAATTATAAATATAAAATTGACGTAAGTCAACAAGATCCCAATTAAAGTCATGTTCAATGAGCGTTATTCCCCTGTATATGTACATCGCAAAAATTGCGAGAACACGGGGATGTAGGATCGGTGAAGAGAATAGATTTGACTTGGATACGACCCCTGGTAGCTCAGTGGTTAGTGCACTGCACTAGAGATGCAGACGACCCTGGTTTGAATCCCGGTCAGAACAAATGTTTTCTCTTCAAAATAAAAATATTTAAAAAATTACCTGCATTGGTAAATCGGAAGGGAATACACGACAACGCCAGACTTCATGTGAAGAAACTGTACGGTTTGGGTTACGAAGTCATCCCACACCCACCTTATTCGCCTGACTTATCTCCAAGGGATATTCATCTGTTCAGATATTTGGGACAAATTCCTTAAGGGTATAATTTTTTTAAATGAATATAAAGTCAAAAACGCATTTTCAGACTTTATTTCTCCACAAAATCCTGATTTTTTCAGTTCTGGGATTGAAAATTTTAATGACACATGTCTATTATCAGTCTACACTGATCCAGTTATATCATCACATACTCTTCAATCCCATAATACTGAACTTGAAAAATGGTGCCAAAACTGGGGGATTAAACTGAATTCCCACAAATCCCATCAAATCACCTTTACCCTCCGTCGTAAACCAGCGACTTCCTGTCCTCCTGTATCGTTTAATAACACCCCACTGATTCCTGTAGAACAGGTCCGGTACTTAGGATTACACCTTGACAAACGCTTAACTTGGAATCCTCATACTAGACTGGAACGACTAGAAACAACTCGCCGTTTCAGGCTACATCAACACTTACTAGACAAACACTCCAAACTCCAAATTAATTAAAAAAGACTCATATGCATGACAACCATTAGACCCATTCGGACTTACGGAGTAGAGCTTTAGACATCTGAAAAGAAGATGGCCTCTTGACCTTCTTAGTTCAACTTTTTATTTGAGTACTACCACTGGGTAGTTTCCTTTATGCATGACAATATTCACCATTCATCCTATTTACTTGTATTATTATAATACAGCTCTAAAAATTCATTGAGGAAACAAAAATTGACACTAATTTATTTATATACACTAAGATTAAAGTTCATAATTGTTTTATGATTTCATATGGCCTGGTTCGAGTGACGGTAGACTTCAGGGATAGCACAGAAAAGTTGAGAATGTAATGTAAATGTCAGGGCGACTTACTTTCTATAACCTCATGCTCTCTTATTGTTGCCTTAGTTTCCTAGAGTCTCCTTTCGCCCCGTTTGCTGGTCGTATTAGAAAGACGGTTATCATAAATAACCGATATTAATAACAATTTTATTTTAATTATGGTAGATAACAATTTAATGTTGTTGGAGGTAAATGTGCCAAAAAAAATCATGTATTTTTGTTAAATTTCTCACTTCATGTCCTACAATTCGGGCCTGTATAGGTCATCATTATATCTTAAATTCTATTTTCATATATCGCTCCTTCAAAAGAACAATGTCATAACATTAAGTTTTCATCAGCAATTATGTTGGTTGGAGCTTTTTAATTCAGAAACGACATATTTGATATTGCATTTCTTAAATATTTTTTTTAAGAAAGCCATATTTTGAGTTGTATCTTGTTTGAACTTGATGTTTTATGGGAATAATTACTTAGTATAGGGAAGAGAATGTAATGTAATGTAAATGTGTATACTTCGGTAATCATTTCATGTAGAAATGTACGTTTCACCAAACATAGATCAGATTCTCTTTTCCTTAATAAAGCTCACAATAACTTGTATTTTTGGAAAATATTAAAAATGAAACGAACAAACAGTTAAAATTTGTGATTCAACTCGAAGCGACAACCTGCGGAACAGATACCTTTATTAATTATGTCTACTTGGTTGGGGATGCAACGAAGCATGTGAAGTGCATAACCTAACCGCGATGGAGGAGATATGGGAAGGTGGGAAGATGCTTTTGTGCCCGAAGAGAACCGTTATTTCGAACCGGTCCCATTTTCGCTGCACCAATCTTCTGCTATTGGGGCTATGAGAGCTTCATCTACAAGATCTGTATTCAGTCTTGTTCAAGTTCGGTCCTCGTGGATTCAGTGATGCTGCCTTGCTTAAACTTCTTGGCAATCAGAAAGTTAGCATTTCATTAATAATGTTATGTGTTTCCTATTGATCTTCGACATCCTAAGAAGCATCACTGGATACTGTTAAAACATCCTTATCTACTTCGATTAAGAATGGATTTCTGCTACCACTGTATTACTTGAGGTACGACTTATTCATCCTGATGGTCAAGCAAGATCTGGAGTTGGTAGTTATCTTCGCGTTTACAGTACATTGTTACGTACCTACGTTCAAGTTCGATCTTAGCAAAAATAATCAAATCCCATGGGGAGAGGGTTGCAATTGTGCGAAATGTTTTAATTACTTCATTATAAATTTTTATGGGTCTCAGGGAATACCATCTTCAGATAGAAACTGCGGGGTTAATATCTGTCATATGAATATTCTACTTTCATTAGGATAATTTATAACATCACTTTATGCTGCTATGGCTAATCGGATGCTACAGTGGGAGTCCTAAATTTTGTCTATCGAAGTTTAATTACGATACATATTTTTAACAAGCACCTAACATCACATTGGTTCAGGACCCCCATTTTACGTCCCTTCGAAGGTCAGCATAACTAAAGCCTTTTTATTCCCTTTAAAAAATCCTAGGGCCACCTGCCGGACTGCGAACCCGCGATCTTGGCCACTAATGAGCAGTTCAATACATAGAATACATTTATATAATTTAAGTTTTCAGGGAGCAAAATACTAAAAAAAATAGTAGAGAAAGAACCGACTCGAACGCTACATTATACTCACTTTATTTGCCTTATAATTCTCTTTTATAGGAGTTAACATTGTTTATGTTATACCGATGGAATTAAGTGGTATTCAGTCATAGTTGATGTTTTAATATCTTAAGTAGTTGTAAAAAAACCTACACCTATTTACTTATTTACAAAGAAGCGAAAAAAGATTTTAATCAAAACGTGATCTAGTTTGAGACAACATATAGTAAAGGGAGAAGTGCCATAATACGAAAACGTGGAACATCGTAAAAGCGGTTGAAGTTAGTCTATTTAGCATTATCTCTGCTCCCCAACTCACTGATAAAACAACTTTTAGTCGATACTACAGCGCTTTTTATTTTTTAAAAAGTTTATTTTCATTTGTAATCATTAAATAATGAATTATATTCGTGGAGTTTTTTTGTTGTTTTTTTTGGAAAAAATACTCTGCAAGCTCCTTAAGAGTTTATGGATAAAATAGGCACATTTTAGGGTGGGGGTTAATAATAAGTTTTGTGTTATTAACTTCTAAATAACATTCCAAACTTAAATATTGAGTTTTAAATTATTATTACAAAGTTAAACTGTGATATCTTTAACTGACTGAGATATTATTTCGTTGATTAAAAATAAGTGATTATTATTGATTATAAAGACGGTCATTATAAAATTACTCAACATTTATATTGCTTGTTAACAGCTAACAATATGTTTTATTGCTGTGATTATTATATTAAAAACTTTTTTCTCTGCAAAATATGAAAAGTTTTTTTTTTAAATGGAGGGTCGATTTACGACTGTGAATAAATATTGTAATTTATCTACCAACAACCTATCTCAAACTATTGAGACTCAGCCCTATCATAATTAATATATGAATATAATATATAATTATTTATTTTCATTATACATTATTAGTTAAAGTGGGTTAGAGGTATTTTACTGAAACTTATTTCTTAATCTATTTTTATTCATACTTAATAGACGTTTCTATCACCACCTTTTTTGGATTTGGGAAATAAATTTATATATATACATAATATGATGAGATAAATGCTAAATTAATTAGCTCTTTATGGTTTACTTTTTAAGAATACCTGTTTCCTTGATAAATGCCATAACTAATTTTAAAATGGTTAATTCTCGTATTGGTGGGAATTTCAGTGCTAGTTTTCAAGATGCTCATTGAATGGATTTTTCGGTTGTTTTTTTTTTTTTTTCAATAAAATAATTTCCCGATTGTACAACTAGTTTTGTTAGTTTATTACTGTTGATCTTCATTTCTATTTTATAGAAATTCGAAAAATAAGGTGTTCTGTTTAAAAGAAGAAAACAAAAATAGAGGAGATATACAATGTTCGGAAATACAAGGGACTCGTACTTGCTAATTATAGTTTTAATAACATATTTGGCTCCCTTTCAAGAAGAAGATCTCAATTCTAGTTCGACATTCCAACATCTTAGGGAACTTACAAGTAGAAAACTTTTCTTTTAAATATTCGGGATGTTTCTAATTACTGAAATGTTACGGTTTATTCGAATATCTTTGATCTGATCTGCCACTATAGAAATATTTGTAATGCTGGATAGTTCGATTTTATTACAGCACCACAGAAAGATTTTAAATTATTGTTCCCTCAATTAAATGGTAACCACCCGATGATGTAATGATGATTTATGAATAAAGAAATTAAAAAAGAAAAGAGTATTCTTGGCAGTGGCGGGCGTGCGTAAACCCAACGCACTAACCCGTCACTGCCGAAACCCGTATGCCAGCAATGGCAGGTAGGGCGACAAAAAAAAAAAAAAAAAAAAAAAAAAAAAGTTCGATTTTATTATATTTTAACTTGAATCTAATTACTTCACCTATTGTTTATTGTTTTCATAATCATTATTGTAAACATTAATAAAAAGTCATGCGGATCCAAACGCATATAGTTAGTTAGATATTTGATGGCTGAGTGATTTTTATTTGTTATCAGTAATTAATAAATCAAGAATATTTCTAGAAATAGATTAGAACTTAATCACAGTTTTCTTTATGATTCTATTGGGTTAATGCGAGTATTGTACACGTTTGTAGTTTCGCTTGTACCAGTCTTCACACGTTAAACATTATTTTTTCATATATTTTTTTTTACGTCCCTGCCTGTTTAATTCATCAGTTCTTTTCTTTTCATCCATATCTCGTAAGACATTACGTTATTTATATTATTTTCTCTTTTTTAATAATTTCAATATACCAATTTTTGTTTCCAATATTAATTTAATTCTTTACTCCTGCTGCGATTTGGAATTTCATTTATTGAGTATTTTGAAACGATTTATTGTTTTTTCTGGCATATGATTTTTTTGTTACATTAATAAATAAGTTTGTTACGATAATTATCAGTAATTTAAATAAATTATTTTTAAAAATAAATAAATTGTTTATAATTATATGTTTCCCTACATATAATTTCGAGTTTTTTTAATATCGGTAGAGTTGGCATAAACGAATTTCAATTTTCTTATTTTCTCATCTGCCTTGATCTATAAATAGAGTAATGACGTCTTGGGCTCATAACATTCCTCTGTCCTTCTCCAACCCAACCTCTCTTTTCTCTAACATCCCTATACAAGTAATCTATAAATCCTTCCTATTTCGAATTTCTTTGTTTCCATATTCCATCTTTGGGATCCGTGCATAAACGTTGAACGAAATGAATTCATGAAATGTACACTTCGCAGGTAAAGTTTCGGATTTATATTGAACTTAAATCTCTACTCTTAATAATTAACTCTCTCTGAAATACCTTCGAAAAGATGTCGGAAACAATCCTTATGCCTTCTACTCTCCTTTTCTTTGTCGCCCGAGGTTTGTTGCATTTTGTCTCCATTTCTTTTTCTGCTGTACCGCTTGTTCGTGAAACAATAGTCTAGCCCTAAACATGTACGGTGGATATGCGATATATACTTATTTATACAGTCGAAAACTATATAGCCACTATATACAGAGCTCAAATCTGATAGCATTATGATCAGAAATAGTACGTGAAGGGGGATATTCTTGGATCTTGATGTGCGGAGGACAAGGCGTGAAATTGTGATTTCGTGACTCCAGTAAATTTGATGGTGATTGAGATCGTGCTTTTTACTAGTTATATTGACTTACTACAATTCGGGTCACTTCTGGCTACCATTACTTCACGGTATATATATGATTCATATCAACCGCCTTGATTAATGGTCTCGTATTTTATATTCATATATAAGCTGTTATATTTGAAAGAGGTTTAAATCCATTTGGATCTATACAAAAGAAATCGTTTATTCTTTTAAATGATTATTATTTCATAATAAAATTTATTAAATTAAACTTTAAAAGGTGTGTTGGGTTTAAAACATCACTCTTTGCTAAGTACTAAGTCATAAAAAATTTACCGTTTGCCCATGTTTTTAAAGTAATTCAAACGGAAACTTTTATATATCTTGGATTTGAAAAAATAGAGTTGTACCATTTTTTAAAAAAACAGCTCATATATTTATGTAACAATTAAATATCAATTTTCCTAAGCTACTTTGGTATAATGCTTGTTTCCTTGGCATTTTATATTATAAAAAAGGTTTTTGTTATGATATTTTAATCTTCTTGCGTGTCTAATTAAATTTGTATAATTCTCAAACATATATAAAACTTTTGAATCGATATAGAAAGTATTATTGTTCATACAGTAAATAATAAGTGGGAGAGCTCTGATTTGGCATGCCGAAGGTTCTGGTTTCAAACCCTGCTTGCTGTCAGACTTACATTTAATCTGTTATCGCCCGTAGATGGATCCTATGTGATCTAGGACCCTCCCGGAGCTCACCCAGCCTCTATAAAGTGGGTACCCAAAATAAGGGGTCAAATCTGGCATAACCGTTGTCCAAGAAACAGTGCGGACTCTACCATATACTAAACCTGTATTGTTACAGGTTTCAGGATATATATTATTAATAATCAGAAGGATATGTTTTATCATACCAAGAAAGTAAATGAAACATCCTGTTGTACATCTTAAGACATTAGTAATAATTACTTTTTTTTTTAAATTGGTCACATTTTAAATACAGTGTTTAAAAAAAAGTATTAAAAAAATTGTGACACGTTTGTTGAAAGTTAAACAATTTGGGTTAGTGCTCAGAAATATTTAATTTTGGGGTTTAAGGGGTTGCATCTTAATCCGAAAAGTGGTTTAAGGTGTAAGAAGCACTAAGTTTATTAAAAAGTGTATCCATGTTATATATTACATAAATGCATATGGCAGCAATGACTAATGTAAAATTCTAAGACATTGCTATTAGTGATCAAGAAACTTCTATTTTTCAAATTTTATTTTATTTCTTGTCCTAACAATTGATCGTCTCTATTTTATTGCGTTGATTGACACTAGATTTGCTGACGTGAACACGAGGTCAGTCATCTCAGAATCAATATCTTTCAGCTCTTCCCTCTAAAGCTTTTTCGATAACCAGCCCGTTATTGATTTTTTCATTATTATACTATATCATTATTGTTATTAGTGACTTTATTTTTTTTTACGGATCATTGTTTTATATTTACTCCTTTTATTTATTTATTCCTAGTCTAATGCTTTATATTTTTAACCGCCAGTTCACAGATTTTTTTTATGTTACTCTCTCGACTTGTTTAGTTATCTACTAAATGTTCTGATCAGTTTTGGGAAATAATCCCATTTTAATAACCATTACAATTTCTCGCCAATTAGTTCAATTAAATAATTCATTCTGCCATGTATTATGCAAGCTATGAATGCATTCATATTAAGTGTAGGGTTGTTAAATATTCCTCAACGTTTAGCGTTTTATCTCTATTTTATGATCTTATCATACGACCATTTATGGGTTTTGTTATTTTAATAGTGCTTTGTTTATTATCAAAACGATTTCTCTTGAGATAACATTGAAGGGGGCAAACAAAAATTATTAATTACAATAATTATGTATATAGTATGTATTAATTGTCTTACGGAAATTTGAGGAGATGCCTAATCATATTTTATATTTTTAAAAATCGAGAAAACCAATAAAAACTTAACTTAATCGAATACTATAATTAAGAAAAAAGACATATTAACTTTAAATTTGGAAATGATTTTAATGATATTGCACACCTTCATCATGACATCTATATATATATATATGTCATCATATATATATATCCATATCCATATCCAATATTTATTTATTTTATTTTTGTGTATAAATTTGTACATATGTCTATAATTGTTTTGCTTTGAATCATTATGATTTGGCCGTTGTACATGTCATGATCAGATTACAGATGTGTTTTTAAATCTTGTTTAAAATCAAAATAATTAAAAAATCAGCTCGTTTGTCGAGTGTGCTGCGCCCACAGTCCTTATCCTTTTCAATTTCTTTCTTATATCATATTTTAAACATCAATATGTCTATTAAACACAATAATATTGAGTTTGGTCCATAATACTTTCTTATTATGACAACCCTATTGTTACACGCGCTAATGAATGATGATTTAAAAGAAACAAACTATTTTTAAATATATAATTTATTGTTATTTTGATGGTGATTATTTTTAAATATTTTTGTTTTGAAGAGAAAAGAAAAGTTCCCGACCAGGGCAAATCTTTTCTCTTCATAACCAAAAGATTTTTAAATTTATGGACTCTTAATACTGTAGATTATTTTTACACCAACACAGTCCTCTATGTCTAAAAATTCTTGTATTACTAATACATGTAAATGTTCGTAGGTGTTCACTTTGAGGCAACAAAAAAGATTTTATGCATTAAGAATAGCCTAATCAATATTTAATAGATAAATAGATAAAATAATGAATTTTCGAATAATAAAAACAAAACAAATAAATCATGCGTTTTATAGTATTTAATAATATTGCGCCTCAAAAAAATATAAATCCTCTTAACATGTTACGTCTAAATTGAGAAATTTTAGTAATATTTTTTGTAGCTATCTTCACTCAGTAATAAAAATATATTTGTTTTCATAGATTAGTTTCATCAACAAAAATCACAACAAAAAAACGATTTTTCAAAAATATATGAAAATTAGATGCCATGATCTTATTTTGGGCATATTTAAATACCATTTATTTTTCAACATTTTACCTTGCCCATTACTAAGTCCAATTTTCGTATTTAAGTTTTATCTAAAACTTGATTCTTTAGTTAATGTTATCTCGGTTAATCACACAAAGAAACATATGTTTGTTGTTATTGTACCTACATCTATTTAATTGCGGTTCAATACAAATTTTAATTAAATACTAATTGAATCCTTTCACTAATGTTTGTTAATCACCGGCGTTATAGGCGAGTGAAATCCCTATAGCATAGAGTCGTTAAGTTGGCCCGAAGTTGTAAAGTAAGAACTGCCTAGTCATGGGGGCTTGCTGATTGCTAAAACACCACTTTACCTGCCGAAGCGTTGGTTCGGCCGGCCCTTCCATACTTTCTTTTCCTCATCATGTGAAAAGAGAAATGAGCCAGATGATTTTTCAGCGAAAGTGGCTTTATCCTCGTCAAACGTTCCTACTGTTCGGCCCAACAATCCGTTTTACATCATATGCTACGCCTTATAATGGTTACAACTTTCCAATTTTTCACCTTCGATTATCGTTTAACCTCATTATCATCTTGGTTTTCTAGAAGGAGGGGGTATTAAAATATTTAAATATAATGCGATCGGTATAGTATATTACCATTCCACAGAAAAAAAGACTTCTTATAGAACAGAATAGGGAAAAGATTAATTCAGTACCAGATCCCTTAAGAATAAAAGATGTGCACAAAATTTAATGGTTTACAAAAGTACATGAAAATAAATATAAATTAAATAGTATGTTCTGGTAAAGAAAAACATAATAGAATATAAATCTCAAATAATAAGAATTAAGCGGAGAGAAAACATTTAATTAATAAAGAAAATCAACTAATATTCTATCTTAATGAAAATACTCTGTGCAAGTTTTGAATGAAAAATTATTTACACGTTTTCAAACCTTGTTTTTGGAGTTCATTTATTTCCCTAATCCTTTTCAAAATATTTTTAAAGAAATAGTGAAATTTCGTATTCCCTAGAGCAGTTGTTTCCAACCTGCGGTGTACCCCAGCGCAAGACCAGTTGAAAATGAAAAATTCTGACTTAATTTTAGTTATTTCTCTCTTATCAGTATTTCTTTACCTTAAATTGGAACTTACGACGTTTTATCTTGTGACGATAAAACTAAATGTTTTGTTTCATGTCAATTTATTGTGTGATTTTTCATATGCCCATACTATTTGTTGTGTGCAAGGGGGGCGTTGGAGGAATTTCATTTGAATAGGGGGGCGTCGAAGGTTTTCATTTGGACAAGGTGGCATGGTAGAGAAAAGGTTGAGAGCCACTGCCCTAGACGAAGACTTGAAACAGTGTGGAAATATTTTATCTCCTTTTTCTTATGATGTTTGTTTCGCATAACTTAATCCCACTTAAAACTTAGCTTATTATTACCTCTTTTTAAATTAATTAATTTCATCTAACTACGTTTCTCCATTTAGTAATGTTATGCGAAAGTTCTAATACTTAGTCGTTGAAACAAATTAGTTTGGAAAGTTCGCCTTTTGGTTCCTATTCCAATGCTTAATATGGAGGTTGTCTCCTTCCAACCAAGTGTAGAAGTACCTTAAATAAAGAAGTATTCCATTTATGTAGAATTTAATTATATATTCAGTCTGTTAATCAGGCTAGAATCCATAATTTAGATTCACTATTCAGGTTTGAAAATCATTTTAACCAACTGTCTTGGACCCCCCCCCCCCACTTCCTTCGGACTATTTGATTCTCATCTTGTATAACATATAATATTATATTTTTTAAGTTATGTATGTATTAATTTACTGTAAATTTGTAGCATAAATTTAAATTTGTGCGATTTTTAGGTGTTTCATTTTCGTATGCCTTTTCGAAGTATTTGGTTATTGATGAGTCCTAAGAATATTTTGTTTCATTAAATAATAATCATAATTGCCATCCATGATAAATATATTTCCTCGGTGCAAAGTCAGAAGATGTGTGGAAAGTTAGCTATTTTAGAGATTTTTTGTTGGATTTGTGCACCGTGGTTTTCTATTCCTTGCCCAACTCAAAAACTGTTATAATTTAATAGGATGTTGATAGTTGGGGGTGCAGTCAAGAAAACACGCAAAAATAGGTGAAACTATTTTATTTTAAGTGCCGACGTTTCGACCTACTATGTAGGTCATCTTCAGGGCCGATAGGAGTGGCTGCTCGGACAGAGAGTGACTGACCAACTGTTATAATTTAAGTTTGAATGATCTTTTGCATTTCATCCTCTGCAATTAAGCAAGTTGTTTTGTTAATTATTCTTGGTAACATTACCCAGAAGATACTTTCGTTCGTAAATAAGTTTATTTTTAAGATTAAAACAAATTTGAAAAAACATTCTTATTTAATGAATATAATAATTAGAAATAAATATATTTTGTCGGTGCAAAATTTCTAAGTTTTGTTGCTGCATCTTAAATCTTGGTATTATATTCCTTTCCTAACTCTAAAACTTTTATAATTTAAGTTTGGCTGTTAAAATTATGTTCACTACTATTTTCTAATAGTTCTGCTACCAGTGGTTGCAACAAAAATATATATATAAAAATATTCAAATATATTTTGAAGAACGAATTTATAATGTTTTCAGTTCTTAAAAAAAAATCTTCATATGATTTTAATTGATTTAACCTTTCCATTCCAACCTCTTCAATATAGCATGTTGTATTGTCGTCTACACAGTGATTCTCTTGATTACATGTTAGTCATGTGTACTGGAGGTTCGAATACGACCCTATTTAGATGCTTAGGTTACGACTTACAACAAATTAATTGTTAATTCATTGGTTCATACATATATGATGATTGTTTATAGCGTATAGATAAAGCGGACGTAAGCATGGGTTGGACAATAGTGGAGGGGTGTGGCTGACGTGGCCTCCTGAATCCGAAACTAGATCAATATGGGTGCCGTCTGCGGTATTCACCCTCTGGTAAACATCTTGTCCGTCTCTCTTATTGCCAATTTTGGCTTTTGTCTATTTTTCCTAGTCAACGCCGCATTGCACTAGGATTCGTATCATCCTATTTGCTGCAGATGCTCCTTGTGACAGGGAATGTGAAATTTGCAAGGTTTTACTTGGATGAATGATCTTTTAGGTTGCCTGAAATTATCGATTTATTGACCCCCTCCCAGCATTGAAAATTATATTTAGTTTTAGTAACCTTGCAAACATCAACATTTACCATGAACTAATTTAATATATAATGGATGATCGATAATGCAGAAGATACATTTTTCTTTTTTGTTTAGGAAATGTTTTAAATATTTTGGTTATTTTTTAATTATGTATACAAGATAAAACTCACTCTAAAAAAATGGGGGATTTGTCATAATAAGGACTCACACTTTAGAAATGAACTTACTTTTATAAACTGTAGCAACACAACGCATGTATTGGGTTCAGTACACGATTGAGACTATAATGTTATTTAGAACAACGGTTGTGTTGTTAGGTGATTTGTCCTAGATTTTCCATCTATTTTGGGTACCCACTTTATAGATGCTGGGTGAGCCCCAGGTCTCAAGATCCCACAGGATCCATCCCCGGCTGTTAAAATAAAAAAAGACCTGTACCACTACAACCCGTGAAGGTTCTTGGGTTCAGTAGAAACTGCACTGTTCCCAGTACAACGGGCTAGTTTAGGGAGATGATTTTTCCAAGATTACACTCAACCTCCAGGTTTTACACCTATTAAGGGTAAGCCAATTTATTAGAGTGAGTCCCAGGAGGGTCTCCAGATCCCACAGGATCCATCCCCGCCTGTTAACAGAGTAAATAAATTATCTTTCCAGCTGGACCTTCGACACGGCAACTCGCTCTACCACTGAGCTATCCGTTCCTCATGAGTAATAATAGGCTTTACTTGTCTCTACTGTGTATATGGAATCAATACAAAAGGCGCCGATTTAATCGCAACATTAACTAAGGTTATGGTCTTGGAATAGGTTCCATTCACTATTGAGAAGGGATGTATGAAATCGTATTAATGAAAATCGAATGATGTATGTCATATTTGTGGCATAAATTATTCATTAATACTAATCGAATAGCATAATAATTTATTCCATCGATATCCTGTCTCTTCAACTTTTAAGGAACTTTTTGAATAAACCATTCATTCAAATATCTTTGAACTACCATTTTCTTAGTGCGAACGAATGGAATGATTTATAGATAGGTTATATTTAGTTGTAAGTCTCGTAGGATGTATTGATATTTCTGCAAGAATAGAATATGTATTTTCTTTTTTGTTTTTGAATTTTGAGGGGAGTCCTCATTTTCTGCTGTGGAATACTTTTTCTGATAGTTACATATTTTGGGAGACGAGTTAATAATAACATGTAATAGTTTTGTTAGCGAGACTTCGTCCTTTTGTTTTTCGTTAGTTTTTTTCGAAATTTCTTCAAGGTGTTCATGTATGCATTGGTTATTTAAACTCTTTTTCATCAATTTATTTCTAGTACAATTGTTTTTAGGATTTTGAAACCATAATTATCCGTCAGCCTAAATCCACGCATAAAAATATATACAATAGTCATTTTAGCTTACTTAAATAAAAAAACTCATGAACTTTCTTGTGAATTACAATCTACTGAATTTATTTATCTAATCTATCAATATATTATTATAACTTTTTAACCCAAGCCTGTTGGTAGTGCAATTATTTATTATTAGCGTTCTCTTAGTCATTAAGACATTTCCTTTATTTATGAAGTAATATATTGATTCGTAAAACCTTCCTTTGAATACTATATGATGTAAGGTCACACGATTACTTTTTTAATAAAAAAATATATACATTGGTGGGGAACCTATATGAACGACACAGGTTCGGTATCTGCAGATAAGATAACTTATCAGTATAACTGTTAAATAACTGCCATTCCCAACAGGGCACCTAAACAATCATAAAATTTATTGTCTTTTTAATATTGTTTGCCGGTTTCGTATTCCTAGCCAATTGAAAGGTATAATATCTTAGGTTCAGCTTCTTCTCTTAAACTTAAGGTCTTGAACTGGAATGCGTTGAGACTCGTAGGATTTAGCATGGTAACTATATTCATTGTCAGTGAAGAACATTGAGGAGCTATTTCAATGCTGAATTAGTAGCTCATGGTTGGAAGGGATTCCTTACAGATCTAACCATTATCAGTTCATCTGCCCGATCGTTAATAAGGGTATCCATAAATTGAGTTACTTCTGTCAATGGGATACCGAAATTGGATGTTTCTACGATTCATTTCGGTGAGATTACTCGATTACATAGTTTAATGTTATGAAACGGTTCATATGCTAGGGATATTGGTGCACTTGCTTGATTCAGATACACATCTGCGCTTGTATAGAAGTTATGAGTTCCACGATTCCTCCAGACGTACTTCCTTTACTCCTCGGATCTTTGGATAAATAAATAAATAAAAATAATTTTAAGATGGCAGTATACAGATCTGAAAGAGGCAGTGAGGCTAGGTAAAGGCTAGAACTGGCTGATGATGGGGCTGCTCTGCGCTGTTGCCAACTCTACCCGTCTGTCTCGACCTTTCTACTGCTCTGTCGTCTCTAGGAGCACGCTGCATCGTTCCATCCGCCGCTGCATTTTGTTCTTTGAAAGGCTTCCAATCCAAAATAAAATCACTAGAACTTTTCCAATGATCTTGTTAACTCGAAACTCATCGCAGGAAAGAAGACGCGATCGATTTTCTTTTTGATTATGGTTAACAGATTTATCCTTGTTGTATTATAACCTCCAGGAAAACATGAGTTCATGTTTGTTTGCATGAATCTTTCTTTATCTTTACGTTCCCAAACTGATTTGAAATTTTGTGATTTCAAATTACCCACAAAAGTTTGTTTGCGGGTATTTGAACAGTACCTTAACCATTCCAAGTATTTGACCATGAAGCTTTGAATAGATACAATATAACGACATTATTTTTTAAAATAATGACAAATGATAAAGATATTTCTTGCATGTTATAAGTAGTCAATAATTTTAAAATCTTACCCTTCAGCTAGTTTTTATTCAAAACCACCTAAGTCAATGGTTACCAGTCGGGGGGGGGGGGGGGTGAAGACAAGTCAGGGGGGCGCGAGACCAGTTGAAAATAAAATAATTCTCACTTAATTTTAGTTATTTTACAAATACTTCTATATCTTTAAATGAGACTTTGTTTTCAATATAATGCTTGTTTTGTTGTTTGTTTTTTTTCTTTCACATACCCATGCTATTTATTTTGCAAGGGGGCGTAGTAGGCTTTTATTTGAACAGGAGGTTGGTACAAAAAAGGTTAAGAACCACTGTTCTAAATAGATGGTTCAAAATTAAATATTTCGGTACTGAAGCACTCTTGCTGAAATGATTTGCAAGATCTTTGCTTCGTTATATAACAAGATACTATGTGTCATCGTGGTATGTCATAGTGATATTATGTTATGATACACTTTATCCTGTTAACTGACCACATCTCATTTGTATCAGATGATGCAGCGTCGCTTCCTACGACCATTAGTAGCAGATCATTTATCAAATCTTAGTAGAGTTGGAAATGTGAAAGCAAAAATGAATAATTAGACACACATGACAAGCAGTTTGACGAATCCTTGGTGGAAATATCTGGTTTTAAAAAATCATAAAAAGACACCAGTTGTGATAATAAGCTACGAAAAATCAAAAGATAAGTGGTATAAACCGTTAATATTTTTGATTTCAGCATTGAAATATCAACATTTTAAAAATCCACTGTAGGTAGAAATGAAGGCGTCTTCGGGTAATAGTTCTCGAATGTGTTGTTTTGTGGATGGTGCGTAATTAATCGCCGATGACAGTTGCTAATCTTTTAAGACTGCTCGGGAATGGACTATGCAAGCGCCAACGCAAACTTTCTCCGATGCATGAACCTTTGCTAATCCTCTGATCCACACCAAATGTAGAAGATTCGTTAAATAATTTTATACTGATGTGAAACTGTTGTTTGGGATTAGTACCGGAATTCACTCAGTATTGTCACGTGAACCAATGTGAAATCCATATTTAGTTAATTTCTAGTTTTTATTTTCTCTGTGAAGTGAATGGTAGCTCAGTGCTAGAGCGCTGAGTTATTAAGCTGAAGATTCCGGGTTCAAATCCAGTCGTGGGAGATAAATTATCTAATCTGTTAACAGCCGCAGATGGACTTAGTGGGGTTTACATACATACCCTTCTGGGACTCACTCAGCCTCTTAGCTTATGTCTACAAAAGTATTGGATCTGTCTTCAGATGTGTGTTGGGGTATATATCAAGGTACTTTTAAAATATTAAAGAAAGAAAATAAATCTTAATTGGCGTTAATTGTGATAGTTAGAAAAATCTCCTGTTTAATCTTTAAATCACATTTAATAATACACATTGAATTAAGCATTTAGTGGAAGATATCTCATCATATCTTAACGTGATGATAGTATATATAAATACAAAATTATTAGTGATTACCTCAGCGATATTAATGGGAAGTTGGTTTTACGTCATTGGCTGAAGCCATGCACAATCATTCATTACGTATACGGATGATTACATTTATGATTACCATTACCACGCTAATCCTTCACACATGACTAAAATAAACAACACTTTGTACGTAGTTATCGTTTTAATTCATTATAAAAATATATTTATCAGTTAAAGCTGATAATTTGTGCTTATTTTTATTATTGTTACGTACTTAATTTCTTATAACAAAAATAATAAACCCTGTTTTTAACTTAAACCATTAGACACCGTTATCAAAACAAAAATACCAGAGGTCACTTATTGTTTACTGGTTTGCACAGAAACCTATTATGCCCAAGATCGCGGGTTCACGTCCCGGCAGGTGGTATTAGGATTATTTAAAGGCCATAAAAATTCCTTGGACATACCGTCCTTCGGAAAGAGCGTAAAATGTGGATCCCAAGTCTGTGCTATGTTAGGTACTTGTTAAACATTCCTTTCAAAATTATGCATAGATAGGCAAAATGAAGGACTCCGTCTGTAGCAACGTCCGATTAGCCATAGCAGCGTAAAGTAACGTCCAATAAATAAACGATAACCAAAAGTGCCGCATGTTAGTAGCAACTGGCATCAGAACAAACATTATCAACACAGGCCTTGCATTCATTTTAGTTATTTTTTCTTTAACAAATAGACAGTTAAAATAAGCAAATCGCCTTCTATGTTTTATGATGACACCCCTCAATTTTTATTATTCTCTAACAATGAATAAGGTTATGACGTTGAGTAAGCAAAATTGAAATGTGGTTTTACCGGCCATCTTTGTTGGTATTTACGCCATTTCCTTGTTATTTTTGTAGATTGTGATTTGTTCAACAGGAACTGAGCTCCATTCCATCCTTATTATTATAAATTAATATTAACTAACATCATTAAACATTTATAAACCCATTACTTAATGAGGGGATAAAACAACTTAACAATGCAGCGAGTTCAAACGTCTTTTAGGCTGGTTAATCGCTTTAAATTCAAGTTCAAAATTCGTATTCATTCGAATAAAATTATGACCAGTTTAATTAGAAATTACTTATAATCATTTTTTCCAAGTTAAACCCTAAGTTTATTTATTTATGCTTAATATTTATTCTGCATTGCCTCATGGGAATTTTAATCTATAGTGTTAAAATTGTACAGAATCTCCTGGGCTCACCCATCCTCTATAAAGTGAGTACCCTAAATTGATGAAAAAAAGGCTGTCTTTGCCTGGTCTCAGACAAATAACTTCCCTGCACAACCTTTAACCTGGAAACAGTGCCGCCCCTATCATATATTGGACCCAAACCCTTCCTTCATGGGTTGTAGTGCAACAGTTTTTTTATGTTGAACTTTTGTTAAGATTTGGGTAGATTTAAGCGTTTATACTTATTGATCAAGCTTTATTTGATTATAATTATTGATAAAAAAAAAATTGATAAATCTTTATTTAATTTCATAATATATTGTAAATGGTATCTATATTTTTCTTTAGAAATTACATAAATACAGTTGCTTAGTTCATTACTGAAATGTTATTTTATTGATAACTACAAAATTAAAAATTTTTCTTTATTGTTACATACCTATATGTCGTGTTTTAATGTTTCACAATATAAGCCGTGGGCGTAGTAAGTCGTTGGTCCACTTGTCCTCGTGTTGTTGCACTTATTATGAAATAAGTACTTGATTTATCCTCGCTGTTGTACCAAAACTCGTTATTACAATGGAGTAAATATTATAATTCCCCGAAAAATAAAATGATCATGTTTTGGATTTTATTATAGTAATTATTTATTCTATATTATATAAGAATAAAATCTGAATTATATGCATCAGATATTATGAACAAGTTTAAAGTGTTGGGGCTTGTAGCTCTTCTTAGATGAAGGTTCTAAAAATACCAACCCCTACTGGCTAGTCTATTCACGATTTACAATTAGTTTAAATATAGTGTCAGTTTCCTTTGCAATTAATTTTATTTATTATATCTTAATGGCATCGGGTTTTCATTTACCTTGAGCATTTTTTTAACTAATCGCATAAAATATTGTCCTAAGAACGAGAAATATCTTAAAGAAATGATAGCTGTATTTGGCTATTTAGAAAAGGATAGGATTCCTATCAAAAAAGGAAACGAGATTGAAGCTGTTCCGTTTTTTGTTTCTGTTGGATAACTCATGTTTTGTAATTTTTATCAGTCTGTGTTTTATAAAGAAAGTTTAATCTAATAACTTTTGTTTTTTACAATCATTAGATGTCTGCTCGGAAAAAGATTACGTCGGTAATGTTAACATAAAATTTCATTACTGAAGTTAAATAAAGTTAAAGTTAGTGCCACTGGGCATATGTATGAGCATAGGTAATGGTTTATATATGTATTTAACATTAATAAGTCATTCTTATTTTGTGTAATCATTGACTGCTATCCCTGACCAATATTGGAATTATCCAGTCAACTATTTTCCACTTAAATAGATAGTTATTTTAGGTTAAAATACTTCAAATCGGGGGTTTAGTTAATTGTGATTGTACACAGCGTGTTTAAAAATGATCCTAATAACAATCGTGTTTTATTGATTTTTTAATAAATATTTATATTGAAAGATCAATATATTTCTATATTTTTATTTTTTAATAATTGTTATAATTTTTAAATGTTATTATTTAAAAAGAAAATATTTGTTTAAGACCGTGATTCAAACGCGGGTCACCCACGTCTCTAGCGTGGTGCTCTGCCAACTGAGCTAACTGGCTCGCATCTCGGTCAGACAGAAGATAAAAGAAAGGATCTATCTGTCTGACCGACGCACAGTGTGACTGAGCACCACTGTAAAGATGTGGGCGACCCGGGTTCGAATCCCGGTCCTAGACGTATCTTTTCTTTTCAAATAAGAATATTTATCAATATATTTCATTTCTGATGTACTCGTTGTGACGAAGCACAAAGGTTTATTATGTATCAATTTGTTAAATGTATTGATCTTTATTCTTGTATTGCTTTCACAATAAAACATAAGTATCTGTTCCGAAGGTGGTCACTTCAAGTTGAGTTTCAACAAGTTTTAACTGTTTACTTATTTAATTTTTAATATTTTCCAAAATACATGTTATCCTGAGGTTTGGTGTGGAAAAGAGAATGTAAGTTTATAATGGAATGGAATAGTAGATTAGAATTAGTAGATTTCGGTAATAATTTCATCATGAAATAAAAGTTTCAATTATCATTTCGAAATATATTTGTTGAAACATTTATTTCTGATTACCGAAGTTTTCTCATAATTAAATTCTCTTATCCATCCAATGCTCATGATTTTTCTTGCTACATTTGCTTTTCTATACTATATGAATTGTTTTAGCTCTATTCCATACTAAATCCCATGATAACTTATATTTTTGGAAAATATTAAAAGGGAAACGAATGAAGAGTTAAAACATGCTGTGACTCAACTCGAAGAGTCAACCTGCGGAATAATTACCAAAACTAATTCCTAGTTTATAGAGGGGATATTGGCCAAACCTATGCGGCAGTTTTCTGTTACGCGCGCCGATCTCGTGACGTGTGGAGGTCGTATATAATTAATAACTGCTGATTGTATGTTTTATTTTCCTCGTTGACTCTCACGTTTTTACAATTTTCTAATTCGAATCTTATCGTTTTCACCTTTCCACGTTTGGCGAATTGAGATCATGTGTTTTTAAACTTTTTTACAAACTCTTTCTGTTGAGCTCGCTTTGAAAACACGTAATTATACATAAGTAGTCTTGTTTAATTGTTTTCAAATAATAATTTAAAAATAGTATATCCTTGTTTTTCATCAATATGTTACTTAACATTAAAGCATTGTTTGGAAAGAAAGTCTATTTTAATAGAATTTTATTGGTTTTCGCCTGTACGTATGTAACGAAATCATTGAACTCGATTTTCGGCCTCTTCAAAACATCGAATCAAATTGAAAGTTTGCGCTTAGTTTCGTATATTTTGCAACAAGAAATAAATAATTGCTGGACAAACTAAGTAATATGCTTTTGTTGCTAACCGAACTAATTAGTATAAAATGAATATTAGTTTTTAAAAAAACTTTAAAAAGCAGGTGGTCCTAGGGTTTTTAATAAGGAATTAAAAATTCCTTAGTGTTGCCGTCCTTCGGAAGGTACGTAAAAAGGGGGTCGCGAGGTTATGGGTACCTGAGCGATGTCAGGTACTCGTTAAAAAACCCTATCCTAGTTATACCTCGATAGGCAAAATTCAGGACTCCCATTGCAGCATCGTCTGATTAGCCATAGCGGCATAAAGTGACGTTAGGTGAATAAACGATAAATGAAAAAATTAAATTAAAAAGAATTGAAATTCCTGCTTTAAGAGAAAACAGTACTATAAAGTAAATAATAATTTTCAATAAGTAAATCACAATAGGGAGATGAAAAAAACTTTCATTAAATTAACAACGTGCACTCCCGCTTTTTTACGATAGTTTTTTTTGTTCATCACTCTGTTCTCATTTTAAACTTATTGAAAATTATTTCTACTTTTTTATTGTATCACGTTTTTTAATTTTTAAACTATTATTTTTTTATTAGCGTGATGCAACATAAAAGAATAATGAATAATGTGGTTATAATTCTATTAAAAAAAATTAATTTCTAATGTAAAACATAAAATTTAGCAAGGATCGGTCTGACGATTAGTAATGTGTGGAGTCACGTGTTAGGCTCAGACCTAACGGACTATCCTCGCGTATTTATAGTTGTAGACTTTTCTTCATATCGATTCCGATTTGTCACGTTGTGAAACATGTGCTTTCCACGTTATAACTCTCGCTTCCGCCGTTTAGGGATTGGCGATTATAAGTTATTTGCTGAAAAAATAGTTCTTCTCGGTTCGACATAGGTTCCAAAGAAAATTTAAGCGTGCAGGATCTATAGTTACCTTCCGAACGAAAGGTTAATTAAAATGTTTTCTGGCCTGAGGTTCATGAACTGTAGGTTTTCGAATTAATTTTTTTTTTCAATGAGATTGTTGTTTACATGAATTCCAATGAATACCCTATCAGCAAGAGAAAAAAAAAAGTAAAACCTGTACTACTACAACCCATGAAAGGTCTTGGGCTCAGTACCTTGTAGAGAACTCTATAAACAATTATTTTTCCTTAATAATCTGGGTTCAAATCCGGCTGCTGGCAAGACTTTTATTTAATCTGTTAGTGGCCAGAGATGGATCCTCTGGGATCTAGCAACCTCCGGGAGCTCACCCAGCCTCTATAAGTGGGCACCCAAAATATAGGGGAAGGCGGTTTAGCGTGATCGAGGACAAATCACCTCCCAGGACAACAGTACAATTCCTACCACATACTGAATTCAAGACCCTTCATGGGTTGTAGTGGTATAGGTTTTTTATATTATATATATGTATACCGACTAAAGCACTAAATAGTATTAAATTATTTATCAATGTAGGCCAACTCTCAAAGATTTTATCAACCTTATTACAATAGTTCATTTTAAGTTCTCAAGTTTCGGTGAGTGTTTTTGCCTCTTGGTTGTTGTACTGTAGAAGCTTTGTCGTGTCCCGCTTAACGGAATCGAATCTTATAATCTCATCTCACATATTGTATTCTTATGTAGCATATTATTTTAAACTACCTTGAGAGAGAGTAAGTTAATTAATGTACAAATGCTATCATTATAAGCGAGCGGTAGATCGCTGAGTTCCCTTGCCAAAAATCTTGGTTCAAATCCCACTGCTGGCAAGACTTTTATTTAGTCTGTTAATAGCTGGAGAGGGATCATATGGGATCTAGGACCCTTCTGGGGTTCACCAACTCTCTATAAAGTGGGTACTCAAAATTTGGGTGTTACTTGAAACAGTACAGTCTCTACCATGTACTGAACCCCAGACCCATTCACGGGTAGTAGTGGTACAGGTTTTTTTTTATTATTATAAAAAAAAACTGGAATAATAATGGAATACATAAGTAGTGTAGAAGAAGGTTAAATCAATGAACGAAGGTTAAGGAAAATAGATTCTTTTTTACACGTATATCTAGTATTGTTATTGTAATTTTCTATTACAAATTTAATATTAATAAATATATAAAATTTTACTCATTTGTTTAAGAACACGACGATACAAATAACCAATAATAAAATACAAATAACCAAAATCATTTTCTGCAACTTTCTTTTTCTTTTCAGAAACGAGTTATAAAATTATAAAATGTTGAAGTTTATGAGTCATAATCCCACAGAGTATACAAACAATATCTTAATTCCTGAAAGATAGAATATAAATGTCTAGCCATAACAAACCCTAACCAAAACAATTACAACGAAATAAAAATAACAAACATTCAATAAACCAAGACAAAATAAGGTTTTCTCTTAACAGAATAAAATAAATGCCAAAATCAATTAAAAATTATACAGTGGAAGGGAAAGAATTGTCAACGCCAATACAAAAAAAAGAAAGGGTCAAGAGAAGTCGATCGTCGCCGGAAGTTTTAGTGAGTACTAAAATAAGTCGGACAGAAGATACAGTGTCATCAGAAATGGGAGAAGAAATTAATAGAATGGATTATGGAGAAATGATGAAACAATTTTCAGCGATGATAGACTCAAAGGGACTGGCGACAAAAAAAGATATATCAGAGCTCTTCACAGAAATTAAAAAACTTAAAGACGAAAATTTAATTTTGAAGAACGAACTGGAGAAAATGAAGACCAAAAATCAAGAAAATGATAAGAGGCTAGAAGCAATAGAAAACCAGTTGAGAAGAAACAATTTAATATTTAAAGGATTTGACGGAAAAGAAAATGTTGAAGAAATAACAACCTTTTGTAAAGAAGTGCTGAATGTTGAAGTGGAAGGGAAGATAGAGGACACCTTTACAGTAGGAAAGGAAGGCAAAGGACGTACGGCTAAGAAGGTAATGTTTACCACCAGTAGAGTAGTTACAGACATACTAAGGAATACGAGGAAACTAAAGGGGACTGGCTTTTACATAGATAGGGATTACACCTGGAAAGTAAGAAATAGAAGAAACAGGATGTTCTGGATCAAAAAAGAAATTATGAGAAAGGGTGGACATTTAAAATGCCTGGTCAGAAAGGACACTCTGATTCTGAATGGGAAGGAATATCAGTGGGATGATGAAAGTGGTGTTTCAGGAGGAGAAGATGACATTAACTACTTGAGGGGTCTACTGGGAGAAGAACTGTGGTCGCGCTGCTGTACGCCAGGGGACCAGGCCAATCAACCAGCGAAGAACGAAGAGGTGAAGATACCACTTAGTAAATAGGAATATTCCATCTGCCGGGTAAACTCTAATTTGGCTACAAGACTGTATGAATCTAATAAAACGATTAAATTATTAGGGTACAATATAGCAGGGATAAAAAATAAGATAGATAATTTTGCTTTTTTCAATTTTGTATGTAAGTATGACATATTTTGCCTGTTTGAAACCCATTTAGAAATTGATAATTGTAACGTGCACATTGAGAATTATTTTGTTGATTACTGTCTGTACTGCGAGCCAGCCAGCAGAACTAGTAAGTATGGTAGAGCTAGCGGTGGTAAAATATTCGGATATAAAAAATGGTTAAAGGAGGAAAAATTATGTAAATATGTAACGGTAGAAAATCAGACTCTAATACAGTTAGAAACGGGAAAGGAATCAGTACACATTGTTCCACTATATATTAATGCTAGGTATTGGGTAGAAGAATTTGAAAGGCTACAAAATTTAATTTTTAGTAAGGATAAACTACAATACCTGTTGGTAGGGGATGTAAATGCGAGGATAGGAGAAAGACAGACTACATATTGGGAAGATAATAACCGAGAAGGAGAATTGGTAAAGAATAGGAAATCAAAAGACAAGAAAGTAAGTAAGCAAGGAAGAAAACTCTTGGAACTGTGCGATGATAATGGGCTAATTATACTTAATGGTAGATCAGAGGGGGACAGAGAGGGAGAATTTACATACATCAGTAATGCCGGTTGTTCCACAATAGATTTAGGTATAATTTCAATAGGGGTTAAAGAAATAGTAAAGGGTTTTGAAGTAGAAAAACAAATATTTTCGGACCACATGCCTCTAGTCATTAGCATTGGAATAAAAATGGCGATAAAGGATGAACAATGCTGTCAGCTAATCCCGAAAATGATTTGGCATAAAGAGAGGTCAGCGGAGTATAGGGAAAAGATAGAAAAAGAAACAGATGCATTTTTGAAAGAAAGAAAGCTAATAGGGCTGGCAGACTTTGAGAAGATGAAAGAGCTAATTAAAAAATGCTATGTAATAAGAAGTAGGGGTGACTTTAAGATTAATAAAAAACAACCTTGGTATGACTATGAGTGTCATAATAAGAGGAAAAGAATATTTAAACTATTGAACTTGTACAGAAATACCAACTCCCACTTGATCAGAAAGGCATATTTAAATAATGTAAAAAATTATAAGGAACTCTGTAAAGGGAAAAAAGAAAACTACTTCAGGGAGATAGGTGACAAGTTCGAGAGGGCGAGGGATTCCAGGGATTTCTGGGACTTGACTAATAAATTTAAGCAAAAAAACTACTTCCGTATTGGAAATATTCAACCACTGAAATGGAAAGAGCATTTTAAAAAACAGTATAACCTTCATCTTTGCACTGAACTTTTCTCATATGCGGCTCCTTGGGTAAAGGATGGGTATTTAGATAATCAATTCAGTTATGATGAAGTGGTCGCAGCCATAAATAAGTTAAAAGACAATAAAGCACCTGGGCTTGACCGAATACCAAGTGAATTTTATAAAAATTCTCCTGAATGCTTTACGAAAGCTCTACTGCAGCTGTTCAATTTCTGTTTTGATGAAGGTAAAGTTCCAGAGAGTTTCGGAAAATCAATCATCTTCCCTCTCCATAAAAAAGGTGAGCTTGGCGAAGTGACAAATTACAGGGGTATTTCTTTTTTAGATTCCATTTCGAAGATATATTCTGGGATGCTAGCAGTAAGACTTACAAACTGGTTGGAAGAAAGAAATGTATTGATAGAAGGCCAAGCAGGTTTCAGAAAGGGCCGCTCAGTTGTTGACAATTTGTTTATTTTAAGCAATTTAATAGAGTACATGTGGCATTTAGGGAAAAATAAAATCTATTGTTTTTTTGTCGACTTCAAGGCAGCGTTTGACTCTGTGGACAGGAATGCGTTAATTTACAAAATGTACGAAATGGGTTTGTCAACTAAGTTCACTAACGCTATAAAAAGTCTTTACGAAAACACGGAGGCAGTGGTCTGGACAAAAGATGGAGTTACGGAGTCATTCAAGACGGGGATGGGGGTCAAGCAGGGATGTGTACTGAGTCCATACCTGTTTACTCTTTTCATAAATGATTTAGCGGAGAATCTCGGGGGAGGAGTCATAGTGGGGCATAAGAAAGTGAACATGTTGGCTTATGCTGACGATATTGTCCTAATATCAGATAATCCGGTTGGTTTGCAGTACATGATAGGCAATTTAGAAATCTATTGTAAAACATGGAATTTGTTTGTAAATCTGGACAAATCAAAAATTATAGTATTTAAGAAGAATAATAGAGGCAAAATGTGTACAAAAAACGAGAAATGGTTCCTAAATAATGAGCAAATTGAATGTGTGAAATCATACAAATATCTAGGGGTGGTGATGTGCAATAACTTAAAAATGAAATATGACATTAAAGAAAAAGTAAGTAAGGCAAAAGTTGGGATTAATATGATGTGGAGAGAACTGTTCAAAAATCCAGAAGTGCCATTAGAGTCAAAATTTAAAGTATTTGAGTCAACAATTAAAAATGTCATAACCTATGGATGTCAAGTTTGGGGCCACAAATATTTTGAGGAAATAGAAAAAGTTGAAAGGTATTTCATTAAAAAAATTTTTAAATTACCGGTTAATACCCCAAATTACTTTGTGTACTTAGAAATGAATAGAAAATTAATACACATGTACACACTAAAAATGCAATCCAATTATATTTTAAAAATACTAGATTATAAAGAAAATAGGCTATGTACAGTTATAGCAAGAGAAATAATAAAACAAAACATATCATGGTTTAAAGAGTGGGGGGAAATTGCAAAAAAAATAAATTATAGACTGGATTTAACTTTAAACTCCGTGGATACTTGGGAGGGAGAAATGTTCAAAATGTTGGAGCGGTACAAAGATTATTTTATCGAAGTTTGCCATGCAAAAGCAGCAGAGGGCACACACCACGGCCTCTATAGCTCATTAAATAAAACAATAGATTATAATAGACATTTTAAAGCAACAAAAAAAATGAGCGTAGTTATGAAATGTAGAGGGGAACTTCTGAATCTAAATTACAAACCATTTGAAATTGATTCGCAAAATATACAGCTATGCTCACTGTGTAATCTGAAAGAAATTGAAAACAGTTTTCACTTCCTGGCAGTGTGTCCCGTCTTAAAATTGTATAGAAAAAAATTCTTAAAATATGAGCTGATATCAAAACAAAAATTAATAGATATTCTGAATGGAGAGAATTTTATAGGTTTATATAATTTTGTAAGTAATGCAGGTCGTTATAGACATTTTTTAATTTCAGAATTTAATTATTAATGTCAAAAAGAAATTTGATTTATTTTTTAGTTTTCTTGTTGTTTAGTAGTTTAATCAAACTCCCGGCAGACGGTATAAGTACCATGCTGTGGTTGCTAATGTGAAAAATAAAATTAAAAAAAGAACAGTTGTAAATAATTTAATAAAGAGCATTTTATATCTATCTATCTATCTATCTATCTAAATGTTGAAGTTTATTGCTTAACTCGATAGGCATATATGTTACAACTTCGTTGACTGTGACTCGACTGGTTTCTGAGTGACTCTGCATTAAAATAATTGCCGTTATAGCGTTGCCTACAGCGTATCATTTCTCAGGAAGTCGTACCAACTGATTTCTCTATTTGTGTATTTAAAGGGGAAATTAATTGTATAAATATTAATGTGAGAATGTCAAATGTATGAATTTTAGGAGCATATTATCAATGAAGTTAAGAATAAAAATTTAAAAAATTCTTAACTTTATTGATATGAAGCTTCTGAAAATCATATGTTGTTAAAATATATTTTCACTAAACGATTTAATTTTTACAGTTTTACATTATTCGCCTATCATATATTTATTCCTATAAATACTAACTTGTTTTGTTTTATTTTTGCTTGCCATACATCTCTGAGAATTAGTTTTTAAAAAAATAGATATCCATTAAGTATTTTTAATAACGTAACCTACTCTCCGTATGATAAGTAAAGTAATGTATTGTTTCGATTCCTAATTGTTTATTCTTAATAAACCTATATTTTTAATAATAATCTCTATCTCTTTTCTTTTTTCTTTGCAAAAACAATCAGGTCGAATTGGAATCGATACGTGTGAGCTCAGTTTTATATATGATCATATTGGCCTATATAATTAAACAGTATGTTGAATGTTTGGTGTTACTACTTTTAATTAGATGTTTAGTTGTATATAGTTCTTCCTTTTGAAATAAAAAAATGATTTGTACAGAAAAAAAGGTAAAAAAAAGTGTTAACAACCCGAAAACTCAAGATGAACAGTTCGTTCGAATGCACTAGTCAAGCAACTGAATATAGTTGGTTAACCATGATGTGTTTCTGTGAAGATTGTCTCTCTTCGTTTGAGTATGAGTTTGATCTGTGTCCCGTTGGAAAGGTACAAAGAAACTTTATTATATTGTGATTAAATTATTACATTTGTTTAAAATGGGTTGTTATTCCATTCAATTTTACTTGCAGAAAAAATTATTTTTTTCGGGTAGTGATGTAATGTTTTATTGTTATCTTATAACAATATTTTATTATCATGTTAGTATCGCTAATAGTTAATAACTTGGATTGGTAATAGTCAATTAATACTATATTCATCTCATTCTGAATGATGATTATCGCCTGCTTAAGCTAAAGAAATGCTGTTCCTAACCTTAATATTAAAAACATCTGACTTCGTTACCACTGCTGTTTTCTCCAGGCTACACAGTTGTAAAACATTACTAAATCAAATAGTTTGTTTAGTTCATTGTATAATTCAACGTTTCAATTAATTTCGTTTTTTAACTTGTTAAACTATAAAATTAGAAAAAATATCCTTTTTTCGGGGCTTACGTTGCTCAATTTTTACCAGAGGATAAAGATAAAGTTTTTTTGTGTGTGAGTGTTCTATAACGAATAGATCGTTTGAAATTAATAGTTCAACATGTATTGTAGAATAAATTTTCTCTTAATATTATAATGTAATTAATTATGTACATTGTCAAATGAGTCATATTTTTTAATTATTGCTTATATCTGCATGCTGTTTCATATAAAAAGGAATATTCCGGCTAGTGAGGTTTACAGATCGTGTGAGGGTTCTCATTGCCTTTTTAGAATCCGATTTAATTAGTTTTTATTTTACGAACTTAATTCATACAATTAGGATTGTCTTTTCTGTCTCGGAAATTGTATAAACAAGAGAGTCTAAAATATCCGTTAACTGTCATAACTGGTTTTGGTATTTTTGCATACAATGGTTTTGGGATCTGTATTACTGGTTGTCCATGTAAATAGGGAAATCGCAGATGGGAGAATCCCTAATGATTAAAAGCTATTATATCTGTGGCTTGGTTCTAAAAAGGGCCAAAGTCAAAAATGCCAATGTCAACATAGGCCCCTTTTTAGAAAAGAATCAGAAAACACTCGCAATGACATTAGGTGACATAATGGAAATATAACCTATTTTAGTTTGCTATTAGGCATTGGCCTTTTTAGAAATAAAGATTTAATAAATTGGAAACTTTTGATATAAATAACACAAAATTTAAAAAAAAATGGCATCGGCCCTTTTAGAACCAAGCCACAGATATTAATATACAGTTTTCATTTTTTTTTTTTTTATCCTTTTTACAATAATTTAATGAACTTTTGTAATTTTTAGTAAATTTAAAATATCTAATAGTATGTACTTTGTTAAAAGTAAATCAAAGAGCTAAAATATGTGATGGTTAAATAATAATCAACAATAATTTAAAAAAAAGTTATTTATTGAAATTTACAACTGTATACCAACAATTAATTTAACTTCTTAATACTTAGTGATAGTTCCAGGTCAGAGACCGGCCATGGCAGTTAAATTATTTATTCTGTAATAAGCCCTATATCGATTTTTCGGGACGTGGAGAACTATCTCGGGCTCACTCAGCCTCTGTGATCAAACAAAAACGATGGAAACACTAAATGAAACCGAGATTAAAAATGTTTTTAATACTTTGTTGGGCAATTTACTACCACTGTCAAAATGGCGTAAAAAAACTAAGAATTCTTAATTTATACAATTCTTATTATAAAATAAAATTATAATTTCCATAAAGATTAAGTTATTAAGAAATATTACCAGAACGACCATATCCGATACCCACTCCCTTCATCCATCTTGATAAGACGGTGGGGAGACGGCAAAAACTCCCTGGGTCTTAAGACCCCATAACTTAAATTTTCCCCAGATCGTTTTTTCGCTTAAAAACAACTTTTTTATTAAACCAAAATACCGTTTTCCTCGTTGCTTTACTTAAAAAGAAGTAATACTGTTTATGATTCAGCAGCTTGGAATAAAGTACTCTTAATATAAATAAGGGGAATAGATTTTCTAGAAAACTGACAATGAGTAACAATTCAGATATGATGTATGAATTGACACCATCTCGAAAAACCTATTCGGAAAAACCTTTTTCAATTATTCTAAAATTACCCGCCTTCACGTTGAGTGGACGTGGAATTTTTACAAGCATGTTAATTAACAATTTGTAATTACCTATTTTAAAATTAATTATTTTAATCCGACATTTTTTGGAGCCTAACGCCCCCTTTATTATTATTATTTTTTTTTTTTTTTGTTCTCAAGCCTCTATCTATAGTCTGTGCTTGCTAGAAATAAATAATACCGAAACCTCTGGCGTTTTTGGTTTTTTTGTTGGTAGCTTTTTTTTTTTATCAATAGTTCAAAAAAATCGTAATAAAAGTTTTAATAATAATTCCAGAGGTTGTCGCTTCGAGTTGAGTCACAAGTTTTAACTTTTCATTCCTTTCCTTTTAAATATTTTCTAAAAATACAACTTATCATGGATAAAATAATTATGAGATATATGTTGACTTCGGTAATCATTTCATCTATAAATGAACGTTTCAACAAACATATATCATCTTAACTTCGAAATGTTAGTTGAAACTTTTATTTCTTGATGAATTCGATTACCGAAATGTACTCTTTGTCCATAATTATATCCTCTTTTTCATACTGAAACGAACAATCAGTTAAAACTTGTAACTCAACTCGAATCATCAACCTGCGGATAGATACGTTACATATAGTTTTCTTCAGATTAAAGCATTTGGTATCACAACTGACCTGTTAGGTCTATTTCATTCTTTATGTGAGGTCTTGTGAATGATATGTGTGACGTGTAATATGTATTTTGTATATTATACATTGTAATTAACAACATAATTAATTTTTATTTTGTATGGTTAAACATGTTCTTATGTAGCCCTTTTGTTCTGTTTCAGGTGAGTGGAGGAGATGAGTGGAGTAAGGTAGGAGTGCGTTAATAAGTTAGCTAAGCTTTTAACCTTAAAATCCCCTACTTAGGGAAGGGGCTAGGTATTATTGTTAATTATCAGGTAATTGGAAGGAAGGTGTTAGGGATGATTTAGGCCATCAGTCTGCCCTTAGGGATCATCTCTTATCCTTGATAGTATCATCCCGTAATTTCGTTTTTCTTCTCCCTTCAGCTCCATCTTCATCTAAACAGTTTGTCTCTAGCAATCTTATTTATTAAACTGCTGTAGAATTAAGGGATATAATTCAATTAGAATTACTGGAATAAAGTGAATGAGAACTATAAGTTGATTAATTGCCTGTTTTATTATTATTATTTTTTTAATGAAAAAAAAATAATAATTTTTTTTTTTAATATATTTTTTTTTAATGAATGGAGAGGAGTGGCTCAGTGGTAGAGTACTGAGTTACCATGCCGGAAATCCTGGTTCAATTCCCGCTGCAGGGCATGATTTTTATTTAGTCTGTTTGCAGCGGGAGATGGATCATATAGGATCTAGGACCCTCCTGGGGCCCACCCAGCCTCTATAAAATATTATAAAAATAGGGTACCCAAAATAAGGGGGGGGGGAAATCTGGCGGTCGAGCGTGACCTAGGACTAGTCACCTCCTTGCAGAACCGTTGTCCATGAAACAGTACAGTCTCTACGATGTACTGAACCCCAGACCCTTCATGGGTTGTAGTGGTACAGGTTTTTTTTTTATTTTATTTTTTTAATGAAGACGTTAAAGTATTGTTTTCACAGAAGCTAAGGACAAATGTTAGTATAAACCTACATTGTCCATACATATCCGATTTATTTAATCTGTTAATAGCTTGGCATCTATAGACCCTTCTGGGGCTCACCCAGCCTCTGTAACGTGGGTACCCAAAATAATAAAAAACCTGGCGGCTGAGCATGATCTCGGGCTAATCACCTAACTGCACAATAATTATCCTAGAAACATTTATGGAACCCAAGATTTCATGAGTTGTAGTGGTACAGATTTTTTTTCCTTAAGATTCAAAATTCTGATTTATGTGAAAAGATTATTTATGTATTAATAATCTTAATTATTCGGTTATTTTAGGAGATTTTGATTGTTCTTATTTTGCCACTACAATTACTTTCTGTCCAGTATATTTAAAACATTTTAAATTCTGTTGCCGATGTTTAAAATTTATTATTTATTTAATTGTATACCAAATCTAAAAAATATAAATAATAGACAGACGTGTTAACAATAACAGTCATGATTAATTTAACTTAATAGTATTAGTAATCGATTATTTATTCCTGATTATTTCATAAAAATGAACTTTACCATTAATTTACTTTTATTTTATTAATTAAACATGTTTTGATTAAATGTAATCGTATATAAATGTAGTTTTGGTTGATTGCTTGTATGATTTATCTCGCTATTACTTAACGGTGTTTGAAAAGTTCATTTCGTTACGGACATCATTACTGATTGACGGAGTTGTAATAGCTTTACAACACGTTATGTGCTATAAAATTGTAATTATCTATATAAAGAAGGTATTTGTATCTCGAATTTCATATCATACTTCCAACTCAGTTACCGGTCCTTGGCATTGTGCCTCTCGTTTATACATGCTTGTATCTGTATCCAAATCTCTAATCAACGGTTTCCAAAAGTAGTTAAGATGTATTTAAAACGCCACAATTATGTCCAAATAGTGTTATAATCTTATGCCAATGTAACTGTCCTACTGTTTGTGAATTGGTATCTGATTGTTTACAGTCAGCTGTACAATTACATCCTAAATCCTCATTTAAATCTCGGTACCCACGTGAGTAATTTTATAGTGTATTAATAACTAACTAATAGGTTATAGTTTAATAGGTTATAACTTAGATCCAATACGAGATTGAGGACCATATAATATTTTATTTGTGTATGTTTGCTTATTTATTTAATATCACTATTATGTTGCTATGGCTTATCGTTCGATGCTACAGTGGAAGCTCTAAATTTTGGTTATCCAGGTTTTTAATTAGGATAAGGATTTTTAACGAGTACCTGACATCGTACAGGTCCAGTACCCCTGTTTAACGTCCCTTTCGAAGGACGGCATAATAAAATGTTTTATTTTTTATGAACTAGATTGTGATAATTTTTACCTCCTAGAAGCCAGATTTATTTAGTATAAGAATTGCGAGAAATTCCTATACTTATCTCAGAATTATTATTTCCGTAATAAAAAAAAATCTTTTATGGGGATATATATTACAGCCCCTTTGAAAAAGTTGTCAAGACCAATTTTCCCCATATGAGTTTCTAGTATTTAAGGAAGTGGATTCGTGTTGTTTTTTAGTGAATAAGGCGCATTGGGTTGAAAAGGACCATAGAAAAAACTACGAGAATGAAACGATTCTTATTTCCTCAATACAGTTAACTCTCTGAACAAAATTCTACTTATCATTTATTCATCGGGGCTGTAGATATAGTATATTATACTGTACAATAAAATATTATCAAGAAAATGTGAATAATTTGTAACGACAATGTTTAAGAATGATTTACTTGCCCCTCTAGTAAAATCCCTTCAGTACTTATTGTTAAACACGCGATTGATTATATCTACAGCCCCGATGAACAAATGATAAGTCGAATTTTCGTCGTGAATAAGAACGTTAAGTAAAGTAGTCTTGAAAAAGATTTACTGCTTTTATTACAACTCCATTTCAAGCCAATGATAAAGAGAAAGATATGATTCTGCTTCCCTCAATACAGTTATCTCCCTCTGGACAAGATTCGACCATTTATTCACCGGGGCTGCAGATATTCAGGCAGTTGGCATTTATTTTATTTTGTTACGCCATTTTCCTTATGAAAAAGTAATCCTCGGTGTGGTTTCCTACTGTAATAAGTTTATGCCCCTACGAATTAGCCTTTAAGCTTGTACATAAGCTATTATTAGTGAGTTGTATATGTTACAAGAGGAATTGAGGACAGAAGTAATGGATTCGTAGAGATCCGTGGAATAGATTACCCTTGGGGGGGCCTTACCCTTAACTGTAATTATAGTTGGCTGTCTCGCCTTCAAGGCCGTATCCACCCCCTACTCCTTCACCAGTCTATTACAATTAGACCCTTCATAATATTACAATTAGTATCTTAATATTAATATAACGCTATATTATATGTTTACTATAATGAAAATAGAAGGGTATTTAAGTGTGTAGAGCGCTGCGCTGATATGGTGAAGGCCCTAGGTTCAAATCCGAAGCCGATGGATCGTATAATCTGTTAACATACATACATGGACCATTCTAAATTGGCCACTCATAACTAAATCATATGTGGTTAAGTGTGATCTCGGCCAAATTACATCCCTGCACAACCGTTGGCTTAGAAACAATTCAGCCAATCCTGCGGATTATAGCCAAGATCGTTTTATTCACTTTTTTTAATTTTTCTTTTATTCAAAATTCATTGAAAACGAGACAAAAATTTAACGCGTACACCTAATCACAAGTTGACACTAATGCATTACAAAATTAACGGTATCGCTAAACATACTCACAGGATACGACTGCTATCTATTCAATCACAGATACTAGTATTATAGATATTTGGACTTATCGCAAAAGCACCATGGTGGGTTAATAATAAAACTTTGCAAATTTACTTTAAAATACTAACGGTCGACGAACAAACGTTTTCAAGAAAAATTGATTGGATAAACTAAACTCACTGATAGAACAAATAATTAGGACTCACATGACTGAGGACACTAGGAGACTAAAACGAACGCGGATGAGGTATCTATTATCAGAAGAATATTATCAAGCCTCGGGAGACGTACCGCTGGGTACTGTTCTTCATACCTCTCATGTCATTTTGTTGTAATTTTACTGGCAAGCACTCTGCTGATTGTTAATTTTTATAACTTGATAGGTGTGGATAAATATATAAACAGAAAAACATCACTAAAATGCGGTTTTTAATCCTATAAATCAAAAACACTTTTATTTTAATTTGAAAAGATAAGATATGTCCAGGACCGGGACTCGAACCCGGGTCGGCCAGATAGCTATTCTGGAACTCTACCGATTAAGCTATCCTGGCTCATCAGGCTCCCTCCCCAGCCATGGCCATATCATTTCTTTTCACTGATCCCATGTCCCCGCGTTCTCGCAATTTGCGATTTATACGAGGGGAAGAATCTTCTTTGAACATTTATTTAATTTGGATCTTGTTGACCTACGTCATTATATATTATTTTATTTAATTAGTTATTGATTTTATTAAGTTTTAAATATTTTTATTTGAAAAGAAAAGATATGTCCAGTACCGGGACTCGAACCCGGGTCGCCCAGATCCCAGAATTCGGGTTCTAGTCCCTGGACATATCTTTTCTTTTCAAATAAAAATATTTAAAAATTAATAAAATCAAAAACTAATTAAATAAAAACACTTATAGTTGATACCTGACTACTCCTGGGTACCTTTTTACAAACTTTGTTCTTAGTTTAAGTTGTTTATTTTCAAATGTTTATTTCTTTTTTAAAAGTATAGGGTGATAAGGTTACATTTGTCTTCAGTCTTATAGGTCCTTGGGATTTCATGGCGAAACGTAAACGTGGAGTGTGATTCACTGCGGTTACGTTAGATTTTCCTTTGTTTTCCGTGCGATTCGTTTTGTAAGGTCACGAGTATATCGATTTGGCGTTTACAATTGTCGTTAATGGATATAGCAAACCTGTTTTATGTTGTTTACAATAATCTTTTGATCATTTAAATGTTATACATTGATTTAATAGATTGACTATTTTAATTTTCTATGGGAACGATTTGTCTCAATGAAGGAATAGAATTACAAGTCACTAAGAAGTCGGAGGAGTTACACGGTCTTGAGTTAAATGAGGAGGCAAGAGTGCCAAATCGGTTCGAATTCCTGTTCGACATCCAACAATACAGCTTTTAGTTCACCCTATTTTACACGTTTATTTTTAGTATTGATTTTTTTCATCAATTTGATTGTGCCGAGTTACTTATGTGAATAGTTAGTGACGAAACCACACCGGACCCCATCTGTTCCCCTCTCCCTCGACAGTCCTGAAGAAGACCTCCATTGGATACTCTTAATTGGGGAGGATATCTGGCGGTTGAGCGTGATATCGGTCAAATCAGCTCTCTGCACAACATTTGGCTAAGAAACATTACAGTCCCCACCCTCTACTAATTCCACTAACATTCATGGTTTTTAGTTGTACAGTTTTTTTTTTACCTCTCCACTAAGGCAGAAACAGAAGGAGAAAACAGTAACATCACAAACATAATTTATTCAAATTAAGTTCTTTATAACCCGTGTTTTTTAAAGGTTATGGACTCCCTAGAATTCAAATTGACCTTATAAACTTTTCCTTCCTCGTCTCGTCGAAAATGAAAAATAAATAGTAACTTCTAATTAACATTTTTCATTTCTAAAGCACCTTCGACTCTTCTTTTGTTATACGCTTATAACTATAATTTAATAAACAGTAACTTGATTATTGTTTGCTAAGATTGACTAAATAGGAATACAGCTTAGGGGCCACGAAGGTTCGATGCCGATCCTATCAATCTCTGCTTACTAACTTCCGTCAACGAATTACTTCCCAAATCCATATCCGGCAGGGTATTCTCCGCCAAATCATCTCCCGTAATAACAGTTGGCTTAAAAATATTATTATATCTACTGTGTTCTGAACACACAACCCTTCATGGTTTGTACTGTTCCAGTTTTATTTATTTATATTATTGCTTATAGATGTAAAGATGGAAGCTGGGTTGCATAAAGATGCCTAGAAAGTAGCGGAGCGGCGCAGGGCGATCTTGTAGGTGTGGTTTCACCTCGACCTAGCCGCTCTTTCCCCTCTTGGTTATCCGGTCCCCACCAAACCCTCATCACGTGGCGCTAAAGACAAGGCATGCTGTCTCCTTATTCCGCGGTTAACTAGAATCGGGGTCGGAGATCAACAGGGGAATAGCGGTTCTTTGCTGCAGATTTACTATAAATATTTTAAAAGTTATTTTTATTATTATTATTATTCGTTAAGCTCCCAAAGTGGAAGACGCTAAGTAAAGATGGTTCACTGTTGTGGCTTCTTATTCTTCTTATTTGCCCACCAGGTTTTCATTCTTTGCGAGAATTCAGCTTTTCTTTCTTCGCTCCATTTTTTTTACAGTTTTAGGTGCTTTTGTCTCAGATTCAAGCTTCCATTTTTCAACTTTCAATCAGTTCAAAATTGTTTCGTGTTTTCATGTCTTCGCTAGTAATTTTGACTAATTCCAAGTCTTTTTGGAATTAGTCAAAATACAATATTCTGGGTCCATTAACAAGGGATGCTACACATTTTACTATTATTTGTGTAAGTCTGTGATCGGGAAGCTTCATTTTGTGGCCTTAGAATTTAAGACGCCTTTTCCTCATGTCTATCTGTGTTAAAATATTCTTAAATTTTAGATGTTTTCTTTAATCTATCCAATAATTTATTTCCCTTTCCTATTCAGATACTCCTCATCTGCAGTTATTTTCATATTAATTTTAATTAATAAGAGTTCTTGCCATTGGTGTAAAAAGATACCTGCAGCACCAATGAACAAGTCGTCAAGTCGAACCCTTTCCAGAGAAAGATAACTATATTGAGGGAAGCGTGTCATTATCGTAGTTTTTGGCTTGAACTGGAGTTGCAGTTTTAGTAATCAGTCTTTTTCAAGCTAATGCCTTACTTAGACCCCTTATTAACTACGAAAATAAAACGATTCTGCTTAACTGAGTACAACAAACACATTTTGGGGGAAATTCGACTTAACCACTTATTCACCGGGGCTGTGGATATAAAATTAGGGAATTGAAACGGATGTGTTACAATAATAATAGACAATTGCTGAAAAATCTTGGGCTTAGAGATGACATGGCGCTATTGCAGCTTATGGTAATTTCAATACTGAATTATGCCCTAAATCTGGAGATATTAATGGAAAGGTAGTGTACTCCCATAGTACTAACGCCTTTATCTTATTTAGAAATTTTATTTTTTTATCAAAAATTTGGCGTCCCTGAATATTTGTTCCACTTAGCTGCTAATCTCTATTTGAGCAGTCTATTCTCTCTAGTCAGCTATAGTTTGTGTATGTACGTCTATGTCGATGAGGTCATATGATATTCTGTTAGAAATTCATCCTCTCTACTAATTTATTATTTTTTCAGTTTTTATCTTAATGTGACTTCCAAAATATGTATTTTTGTGGAAAATCACTATTCCCGAATACGAAAATCGTGCCTAAAAAGAAATTTATGGAATACCTTCCAATAACATTTTGTATTCCTATTGATTACTCTGGCATAGACATGTGACAAGTAGGATTATACATAATTTTAATGAAATGTTTAAGTCTGAGAAAATGTAAGAAACTGGGTGTATAAACTAGTTTTCCTTATCATTATCATTGAACGATTTTTGTATTTTTCATAACAGCATATTTGTGTTGTGCGTAACAAATGTTTTGTGTTTAAACAAAAAATTTATTGAATCGTCGGTTGATGACTACACAGTTCGATCAACACATCAAAACAGCTTATTTGATTTCCAACTGGCATTGAAAAGCAAATAATACCATGCTGTTGTTCTTCGCATCGTAATTATTTTTTTAAAGTACTTAATAGCACCGATAAAAATTATAATTCAGTCTTGTCCTTGAAGAACCATATTTCCCGGAGGTGTCACACTAAAAGCGCGTGTATGACGACCTCCGCATTTCAATAATTTGGTGAAAACTTGTTTTATTGTTTAAAAATTGTATAAAATACTTATATTATGATACTATTGGTTATATCCGTGGAATATTCTGCAATGTTGCTTTTGAAAAACATAAGTGTAGTGCCAGGCTTATACTATCTTTAGCAAATAAATTTATCTTTGAAAAAAAAAATATACCTGTACCCCGTAGTAACTCAAATATTTCCCCTAATGAAATTCACATTGCCTACATGTTTGATTCCTATAACTGCCTGGGAGAAAAAATCGGGATATATTCTCATAATTGAATAAATTACTCATTAAAAGAAAAAATGTTAATATTTTAAACTTAATTTTCCCAATTAAACGCGTTAATGTTATAAACTATTCCGAATTATTTAATATAAAATACAAATATAAGACTGTTTGCTGTTACTGGAAGTTTATTGAAGATGAGGCATGAATGAAGATTTAGTATCAAAAACTGGTAACTCGAAAATTCCATAAATGACCTTCACATTCTTCTTCAGTTTAGGCAAGCATTTTTTTTTTTAACAGGGCATTTTGCCGCCTTTATTCTCATGGTATCTGTCCGGTTCTGAACCTTCCTTTTCGAAAGCATAAAACTATACATTAATTTGTAATCATACAATTTGTTGACTCCAACGAATGGTTCTTGATTTTTTTTCAGGTATTTGAATACCTCTGTATTAGTATTTTTATATATTTATTTGAATTTATATTAACATGTAAATGTGCTATGTTATAATCAAATATGACAGCATTTCTGTAAGTACCGTTCCATGGGACTTACAGCTGTGTATAGTAGATATGATTCTGACGCATGAAAAGAAATATTAAAGATTGTAATGGGTACGGAGATTTTACTGGAAGACAAAATCGGCAGCATAAAGATAGGGCATTACGGCTATTGAAATCCTGTTCTTTTCGGATAGAATAGGATTTTTTAAAGGTATTTTGTTTTGTAAGTTATTGTATATGATAGGCTTAATGAAGACCTAACGCTTTAGACTTAATTTACGAATATAATAATTTTAGTAAGCTTTTTGTAATAGATGGAATTTTTAGAATTTAGTAAATATTTATGTATTCTGTATAAAAATAAATTACTTGATTTTCCGTAAGGGTTTTTAATTATTCACATTGTCTAAATTAGTCATTGGGATATATATTTTCGTCTTATGTACGCGATGTTTTCAACACTTATTGTCCTAATATAATTAAACTATAGAAATATACAAAATTTCATTTTACGGAAAATTCTAAAAGTCAAGCATAATCTTCCGATGTACTTCAAAGGTACTTGTTTTGTTTTGATATACATTGGTGTTACTTATTCTTATTTATTCATTTATCATTACTTTATGCCACGGATAATCGGACGATGCTACAGTGGTGGTCCTAAATTTTGAATAGACAGAAGGTTGTTATGTGTTATGTTAAACGCTACACCACAAGGAACCTCAGTGGAAAATATATGTGAGATTTTATTTTTATAAATTTTATCACAAAATTAATTGTGTTTTTCGCTTATGATACTAAGTGTATTTATTATTTTTGGATGTATTTAAATTCTAGATTTAGTAACACTTTAATGGCCCCATACTCAGTTAGGGATAGTCGTTATTTGTGGGGCATAAAAGATTCTTAAGCTAACCACTACACTACATATTATTTCTATTTTTATAAATTTACTGGGGCTTATATTTTCTAACTGGGTTCGTTCGCTCTCTCCTATTAATCAAAACATGTCTTTAATAAATTATTTAATGGGTAACGATGTTAGAATATTTATTTTTAATAGTTTGGATCGTTAGTAGATTGGTGTTTGAATTATCAGTCATGTCAGTTGCTCGAATTTAATGGTAATACCCTCCATTTTAGGACGAAGGGAAATCAGGAACTCGTTTGTTTCAAATGGCCAAACTAATAAAAAAAAAATAGAAAAGTCGGATCATTCGGTGCAGATTGACACTTGTTACTTTCACCAGTCATGTGCGTTTCTTTTCTGTAGTTGTTATATTTAGTTTATTTCCGGTAACTATAATTATTTATTTTTGACACTTTTTTGAATTTTATACAACTTTTGTTATAATAATAATTCTGCTGTTGGATAACAACATTAGGAATTAGTGTATAGCCCTTAAGAGTGTGCATTGGGCGTTGCATAAGAGCCCAGATAGGGATAGACTTCTACTTACCTTTATTGGGCTTCTGGAGAGATTAGCTTTGCCATTCCTTGAAAGATAGTTACGAACATTCGAGAGTAATTTTATTGCAAAATCGTTTCTACCTTTCACCAACTTACATATCTAATGTTTTATTTTTATTAATATTAGAGAGTTTTACTTATTTTTAATTGAACAAGATGTTCCCTAAATACGAGTATTGTACATAATAGAGAAAACAATTAAATTGATATTATAATTATTTATATTTATGCAACAGTGACTGATGCCCAGGAGTGAGCAGTGCACTACGTATTTTACCCCGTAGATAGTTTTTTTACACTTGGTTGCAGTTGAATCATGACCTTGCGTTACTTGGATTCGTTGTCTTTAATAACTTTATTTTGTTTTAACTATCTTTAAGTTATTGAAGTAGTTTTTAGGTTAGAATCCCGTTGATGGAATGATAAGAGATGCGAAAAATTAGGATATTTAAGGTTTAATTATTCAGAATTACTTTTCAACAAACCTGAAATAATTCTGGGAATAATTGTCAATCAAAGTGTTGTTCCTTCCCACTGTACAAATTAAAAATAAAATATTACATGGTCAGTTCTTTTATTGTACATAATAGAGATATTTGTAAAAATATTAATGAAAATTATTGTATCTGCTGTATTTTATAACTTTACCGCAATATTCCCTGTAACTTATTTCCACCTAATATCCGCCATGCTTCTTCCTTATCATTCAAATCCATGCTTTCCAACGACCCAATTCCGATTCAGTGGCATTCTAATTAGTTTCAATTATTGACTTGCATCAATCAGAATTAATTAATGGCTTTTGCTAATTGGGTAGTTAATTTTCTTGTAACTGTATATATATTTTTGTATCTGTTTATATTTTTGTTTTTGTTAAAAGAATTTAGTAATATTTTTTCAACAAAAGAACATACCTTTTGCTTCTATTTTTTTTTTTTTACGTTTTGGTACTCATGTAAATGCTTTTCAATTAGTTTTATGTAGACTTTTTGCCAGATGTATTTTCTGATTTTTTTATGTACACATTTATTATTCTAAATAGATCTAATCCAAGTATTATTTTTCTATTGTACATTTTTTGAGAACCCAATTAATATTTTCCCAACCTCTTTCTTTCCATAACTTTTTAAAAATTATTCTTAATTTTTGTTTTCGTATTTTAATATTGTTTAGAAAACTACATAAGAATGATATTGGATCGTTCCATTTAAAGGGTGGGTTGTAAAATTGTAACCCGTAGGAGGGTTATACATTTTATTAAAGACACTTCCTAAGCAAGCAGGTCAAGAGGAAAACCAACGGTAGGGAGAAAACCTGTGCCCCACGATAAATTATGTCCCTAAAGATGTAATCTAGAATATCCAATAAATTATGCTTATATTTCTTAATTTATCTTACCTCTGAATATCCTTCATATATATTGTATATATAAATAAAATATATACAAATAAATAAATATTAGATACCATTAAAAAAAAATTAGAATAGTTAAAATTTACAACAGTAAGAAATAGTTTGTAAAAAAAAAAAAGTTATTGGGAATTTTTTTTTCAGAACCTCCTTTATTATATGAATTACAAATTACAAATAGGTCGTAAAAACTATGGCTTCTATATAAATAAAAACCTTCTGTTACCTTTCGGTATTTAAAGGCGTTACATCGGGCTGACGAGGAAAATTTTTATTTTATGGTGATTATTTAAATATTTTTATTTTGAAGAGAAAAGATTTGTTCCGGCCGAGATTCGACCCTGAGTCTTCCGCATCTCTAGCGCGGCACTCTTCCAACTAAGCTACCAGGGGTCGCAACCAAGCCAGACAAATCCTTTCTCTCATCTCGTCCTCTATCTCAAATACCCATTTCTCGCAATTTCGGTGACGGGGATATTTTATTTTATGATGACCCGGGTTCAAATCCCGGCCAGGACAAATCTCTTCAAAATAATAATATTTAAATATCCACTATTGTATGAGTACAAAATTTTATTAATTCGAACGAGCTTATATTTTTTCTTTTATAAATTTAATGCAAGTTTCATTGTTAATATATTTTTCTCGTCGAGTTTTCCAGGAATATTTTAGTTTTCTTTATTTTTTTAATTATCCCCCCCTTTATATATTTATCCACACCTGTCACATGAAAACAATGAAAATCAGCAGATTGGCTGACAGTAAAATAATATACATTGGCATGAGAGGCATTAAGAAGAACTGTACCCAGCGGTTCTCTACCTTGGCTTGATTCAATTTTCTATAGTAATGGATCCCTCATCCAAGTTCTTTTTAATCTCCTCCTAGTGTTCTCACACATGAGGGTAGTGGCCATTTGTTGTATCGATATGTTTGGGTCTCGTTGTAGTTTTTCTTGAAAGCGTTTGTAGTATGTTCGTATGTGTTCGTCAACCGTTGGTATTTTTAAGTTAGTATGCAGAGTTTTGTTATTGACATACCGAGGTGCTTTGGTGATAAGTCTAAGTACTTTTGGCTGAAAAGTTTGCAGTCGGTTTAACGAGCTTTCTTTCTTTATTTATTTTTTTTTGTTCATATATTTTAGCCTACTTTCGCTTTTTTTTGTTTAATTTTTAGATTTATAGAGACATGATTTAGGTAACTTTTGAAATTTAAGATACTCACATTTAGGGCCTTTTTATTCGTATTATTTGACTTTTATAATTAATCAACCTATAACTTTTTTTTTTTTAATGAGTACTCATATTTTTAATTCGCTTTATTATCTGCAACATAGTGCTATAAGCTGGTTATCATCTGTGATAGTTTCCGTGGTATTAACTGTATGACGTTTTTATACACTAAGTCAGTTAGAAAATGTATAATGGGCAATTACATTGTTTGAAGCAACATGCATCTGCACGTAGGTAAATTTGTTAATTCTTAAAATAAATAGTTTTTAATAGAACAACTTTTTATTAGAGTCTGAATGGATTCCTGCTAACGAAATTATTACCTTCAAATATTTGATGATTGCGATTTACTTATTAGCTAATGAAATTCACTACCGTAAACTAAAAAATAAATATGATATCTTATTTCTCCATGAAATCTTAAAACCAACGATTTTTGTGCTTGTGGACAAAGTTTAAAATTAATTTAAATAAATTAATAAACAGGGCGTAGCTCAATTACATAGCAATTTATTAGATTTGGAAAGTGGCTCGTTTGTTTTCTGAAAACAGCTTTAATAAAACAGACCGTTGTTGGGGCATTCATCTTACTTTGCGTTTAGGCCAGCGGTGGTCAATATATCATGCTACGCTGATTCATCGTGGCGTCTTCGAGGCAAAGGAACAATGATTGTCTAATGGTGGGCTTGGGTTTTTCATTTATTGAACCCCTCAATTTTTAAATAGATCGGGTTTCATTCGTAATGGAATGAGTCATCACCGATCAATGAACGTGCACGCTAAGCTTTGTCTAGGTTATTGCCGAAATTTGCGACACTGTATGGACATTGCAATCAAATATGTAAGATATTTTCTATTTTTATTAATATATTATGAATAGTGATTAGTTTTGTATGCTTAGTTAACAGCTTTTGGTACCTACCTACACACTATTTTTCGTTGGAAATGGGTGTATTTAAATAAAGATTTAACTAATCTTGAAGACCCGGGTTCGAGTCCCGGCCCTAGACACATCTTGTTTTTCAAATCAAATTATTTAAAAATTAATAAAATCAACAACTAATATAATAAAATATAGATTTAACGTCATTCTTCTTTTATCTAATGATAAGTTATAACTTGTTATCAGAAACTATTTCGTTGGTCCTTTTTTCAATGAAGTTCGTTAATAATAGATTGTGTAATTTCACGGTAAATATTTTTTATTTTCGATTTCGCTGTCTTATGGAAATGATGATTTGTGCAGAAAAAGAGTTAAATTCCGGTGGTTAAGTATCCGTGCTTTATTCTCCAGTTTGTAAATGATTAGTGATTGTTTTGAATAACGAATGTCTTACTCCAAAGCTTATGACGTTGTCGTTTCTAATATGTTATAAAGTTGTTCTGGACTTGTTATGAAACTCCTTATTATTGTTTTGTTTCCTATGAAATGTCCATTTTTAAAGGAAAGGTTATTTAGTGAAATCCAAGTATTGTTCCCTCATTTCTTATACGTTTTTATCAAATTGTCAATCCTGCAACAGAACTATTCTGGGTTTAGATGGAAATCTTTTGGAGATAAGTCTTTCGAATAAGGTAGGTGTAGGAGTTCGTAATCCAGCTCGTTTAGTTTCTTCGTTGTTTGTAGTGAAACATGAAGGTTGCCGTTGTCGTGTAAGAGTATAGGTCCCTTCCGATTAACCAATGTTTCTTGATTTGTTTCTGTTGCTTTATGGCAATATCCCTGTATGTATGTAAACACCTTTCCCAAAACGCGGTGGAGATGTTACTTGCGTCTTGGGCTGCCGTGTGTCCAAATACTCGAAAATCCCGCGTTTCCATGATCATATGTGCAATGTACGATCAATTGTTATGATAACAATAGTAAAAGAGAGGATTAATGAATTACAATATGTAAACATACAGATAGTAAAGAATAGAAGTCTACTAATTTCATTTTGAATTTTAATAATAAAAACGGGCAATTCATATGTACAGACCCAATACTATTTGTGCTCTAGGTTGTAGTGCAAGTTCTGACTGCGTCGCACTGTCTTATTGGTTGGATTGGCTATCATTAGCGTACACATCGTCCAATGGAACTTGCAATTTCCCTGGAAGTATGGCCATGTTGTTGGTGGAAGACACGACCAGAGCTGGAGTAGGTGCCCTGACCTGTACTGGAGGGAGTTCCTTGCCCCTTCCCCCACCGCCTGGGATCAGCCGTTCAATACCCTCCCTACCTTCCCTCCATCCTCTATTACTTCCTAGCCCCTGGCTTCGTTAGTCTCTACGGTCATCTACTTCTTTACCATTTGGATGAAATTGGCCATCATCCCCAAGAAAAGAGGGAATTTCATATCGTTCCTGATATAGGCTGATCCAGGCCTCTACCCTTGTTTATGAACTTTTCCTGTATTGGTTTATTTAAATCACAACTAACTGTAATTGAACGGATTATCTAAAAAGGGCAATGCAGTTAAACTAGTGTACCCTTGTAAAAAATCTATCCGTGTAATTTAATAAGAAATATTTGAGGAACATGTTCATTCTTACAAAACAATCTAATCGAACCGATTCTGTACCACTAAAACCCGTGAAGGGTCTGGGATTCAATACATGGTAGAGACTGTACTGTTTCTGTTGGGCAGGGAGGTGATTTGTCAGGATACAGGATCACGCTCAACCGCCAGATTTCCCCTCCCCTTTTCGGGTATCTACTTTATAGAGGCTTGGTGAGCTCAGGAGGGTTCTTGATTCCGTAGGATTCATCTCCGGCCGAGAACAGATTAAATAAAAGTCTGCCAGGAAGCGGGATTTGAATCCAAATCCCAGGGCCTTCGGCAAGTGCTCTACCACTGAGCCACTCTGCTGACTTATGAGAAAATATTTCTACACATTTGATGAAGGTAATTCTTAAAACCGCAGGGGAAGAATCCTTTGAGATCTGGAGTCCTTCTTGGGGATTCTTCAAGGATTTTAAATTACTTCAGAATCAAAACGTTGTGATGAAGCTCAAACTGGAATAGATATTTAAATAAATAAATAAGAACCATAAGAAATTAGTAATAATGCTTTCTATTTCTCATTTTAACCGGTTTGTACCCTGTGGTATATGACGGCCTCCTGAAGCTCAACCAGCCTCTATAAATGTGGTACTCTTAATTGAGGAATAACCTGGCGGTTTGAGGGTGATCCATGGCAATTCACCTTCCTGTATAGACGTTGTCCTAAAAATAGTATAGTCTGTATCACGTACTAAACCCAAGATCCTTCATTAGTCGTAGTGGTATAATTTTTTTTTTATGAAGGTGGAAAATTTGTAATGACTATGTTCAACAATAATTTACTTGTCCCTCAAGTAATATTCGATCCATTATAATGTTAAACACGTGAATGATTATTCAATTTCCTCTGGCATTCATATAAATCTAAAAACTTAGTATTGTAGATTCATCACACACTTTCAATGCACAAGGTCACAACGCCAATGAAGTACACTTTTTCCTCCTTTACCATCCCATTTTATTTAAATATTAACTTGTATGCAAGATAACTTCACAATTATTAAAGTTTCTGTATAACTGTAGTCATTTTTACTGTACTAGAAATAGGATAGGGCAGTATGCAGATATGTAATCCTATATCTTGAGTTTTCTCAAAAAGGGTTGATTGGGGGTCTTAAAAAAATGGTTGCTTCAAGAAAACCGTCTGAATTCTTGAAATATCCCATCTTTTTTTCACCATTTTTTTCAAGCCCTAGTATGAATTTGAAAAGAGGAATTCAATTTCGCATCCTCCGTTAAAAATGCATGTCATTTGATATTTCTTGCAGGTACATTCTTGGCTCATGGTAGCCGGAAAAGGGATACTGTATCAGTATGCAGAATGTGCTGAATAAAAATTCCTAACGCTTGTCTTGTATTCGTCATTGTTTGTTTGTTTGTTTTTTTCTTTTCTTGGTACATAGTTATTTCTTGCTGAATAAGTGACCAAAATAGATAAATAGGATTTTATATAATTCTTAATAGAAAATGTTGTTATAATTGTTTAATTAGGAAATATTTACTAATTAGAAAACACCTTTCCCTTGGGAATTGCTTACAGTTAGTTGAATTATATTTTTATGATTGCTTACGTTAAATAAAAAAATCAGCACTTTTGATAGTTTATTAAGCTGTATCGCGTCATGTAAACAATTAATTCGTATTGCTCACTAATGATAACTTGATTTGCAAATTTGATAATTATTTATTTCCTTATATATGTTGTAATAAGCAACTAAAACGGTTTATTACTATTAAGTAAAATTATTTGATATAGAAAAGTATAATTGTTGTTTAACAACTAATAATTAGCCCTTTCTCATTTTTATTATTTATATTATCCCTTTAATTATCGTCCTACTTAAGGTACTGATTATAATTATACTAACCTTATATGATAGCTTAGAGCCGTTGAAACCCGAAAATCTTCTGTGAATTAATTTTTTGACCAAGAACAGACTGAGTTTTGGAAATTCTAGAAAATTCCACACCCAGTTCGATTAAAAAAAAATAAAATTTTTTAAATTGATTAGAGACTTCAACGCCAATAAACATTGCTTTTAATTCTAAAATTTTAAATTAAATTAGACTTCAATATTGTCTTTCTTGAACTATAATCTTTTCATTTTATACTTCTTTTGTAAGAGTCTTGTAGAAAAACAGTTATCCTGATTATAAGTTTATGTTATGAAATATCATTCCATACATGCAGTAGTTGAAGTCCAAAAAATTTATTTATAACAATTAGTTATAGTTGTTATAATTATTGAATACACAACGTTAGAGGATTAATGAATTACTTAGAAACTATTTCGAAATTCGGATTAGTGATTGTAATTGACATATTGATGGAAATAAATGATGTTATCTATCGAGTATGATTTTATTAAAATATTTGATTCTTAATAATAGTTAAGAAGTATTTTTAGGTGTACTACTTTGGATTTTTAAACATTGATTTAATATATCAGTTATATTTTTTATTGATTTATAGTCGGTCCTTTAATAAGGAAAAAAAAGTGTTTTTCTATACTTTTTTCTTTTTTTTTATTATATACATTGAGATAATTGTTGGTAGGCATCTGTATAAATCGAGTATATAGTTTCTACCTGTTTGTTTCTGTTACCTTCACTAACAAGGAAAATTCAAATGCATTTTACCAACTTAAATTATTGTTATTTCAATTAATTATTACTTTCCAAACCGCGCTTCATATTTTTGCTTGGTACTAATAAGCTGTTGCTTTCTCTTCATATATAAGCTTTCAAAGTTAACTTGTGCTTAGCATTGAGGGATATTCCAGTTTGCGAGTTCAGTTGTTCATGCTTTAGCCTTCTCCGGTTTTATGAGTGAAAGTTTTGTTTATCGCACGTGTAAGTGGTATATCCAAAAGTTTATGACTTTTAACATTAGGGGTGCCACAATAAAACGGGGACGTGTGAAAATACAACCCTCTCGCGAGGGGCCCAACCAGTTTTGTCAATTATTTAATATGGCTATAACTAATTTTGTCGTACATGTTTATTATTGTATTGATCAATTGTTGAACTAAACTACCGTATGAGCAACATGTGGGAAAACTATCTGAGAAATTATTACACGAATATAATGTAATGGATTACTTTGTTGTACTGCCTGTTTCAGCACATTGCAGCTATCTATTAGATATATATCCATCTATATATATATATATATATCCATCTATATATATATATATATCCATCTATATATATATATATATATATATATATATATATATATATATATAATATTTCCTACTCTTCCAAACATGTAACAACTTAAATTTACTACAGTTTACTCTCCATTTTGAGAACAATCTTCGTTTACTGACTATCGTGTTTAAGATTCCGATGGATTGGACTGTATTGGCGAAGGTATCCGTGAGGCCATTTTCTGCCTCTGAGATGTAAACTGTTTAGAACATAAAGATTGGGCCCTAACAAACTACCTTGCGAAACACCGGCGTATAGTTAATTGAGCATAATCATAATTATTTAACGGATTTTTCTGATGAATGAAACTCTGAAATCTGTCTGGAAAGATTTTTATTAAATTTTAAATTAACATTCCTACGCATTGGGGCTTCTCTTTAAACTCAAGACTGTATTACCACACACTTATTATCTAATTCTTCACTCATTCCTTGCAGACAGATTTTTCTCAGTCCGGCAGGGCTCAGAGCTATCTTCAATAAGACCGATCTTAGCCGGCGTGCCTCAGGGATCAATACTGGCACCGCTGTTGTACATAACATATACACACGATATTCCACTAAGTACTGACATACTGACAGCAACCTACGCTGACGACACTGCCATAATCACCAAACATCAAGACGCGACGCAAGCCTCACTAAACTTACAACATAACTTACAAAAGTTGAGTGAGTGGTGCCAACTATGGAAAATTAGACTGAACCATGAAAAGTCACAGCACATAACTTTTACTCTTCGACGTGAAACATGCCCTCCCATTTACCTTAACAACTCACCCATCCCGCAGACAGACAAAGTACAATACCTTGGACTAACGTTTGATAGGAGAATGACATGGGGTCCTCACGTTAAGATGAAACGCCAATCACTGAACCATAAGCTCAATTTAATGTACTCACTATTCAGGAAAACCTCCAAATTAGACATAAGACAGAAACTAAACACGTACACTTACCTACTAAAACCAGTTTGGACATATGCATTACAAATTTACGGGATCGCTAAACAGACTCACAGAAAACGACTGCAGACTTTTCAATCAAAAGTACTAAGACTTATCACCAAAGCACCATGGTACGTCAATAACAAAACTCTGCATACTGACTTAAAAATACCAACGGTTGACGAACACATACGAACATACTACAAACGTTTTCAAGAAAAACTACACGGACATCCAAACCCATTAATAGAACGAATGGCCTCTACTCTCATGCCTGACAACACTAAGAGGAGATTAAAAAGAACGTGGATGAGGGATTTGTTATAAAGGAAATTGAATCAAGCCAAGGGAGAGGTACCGCTGGGTACTGTTCTTCTTCATGCCTTTCAAGTCATTGTATCATGTTTGTTTTTGTTTTTTTTGTTTTTTGTTTTGTTTTTTTTTAGTGTCAGACTATCTGCTGATTGTCACTGTTTTGTATTTGACAGGTGTAGATAAAAATATAAAGAGAAAAAAAAAAAAAAAAAAAAAACATTCCTACGCTTCAGTCCAGAAAAAACCATTTTAGCAAACTTTTCTTGCTCTTTTTTTAAACTTGATTACCTTATTTTGTTTTCAGGGTTTACTGTTAAATTATCCTCGATGCAAAATTAATCAATTTTTATTTATTTAGTTTCGATAGATTCTCTAAAATTAAAAAATGTTAAATTTTAGTTATGGTAAATTTGTTCTTAGTTTGAATTATAATAATTGATTTATATACCTAAAAAAGCAATGGTTAATATCACCCTTCTTGTGCCCTTTTGTAATAAACGTTTCATTGTCCAGGTAACCATATAGGTTAGGAATAACCCTCTAGAAATTATAATTAATATAAAAAGAAATTAGCTGGCTAATTGTCGCTAATTATTTACTGAAGCAAATTATGACTAAGGAGAATTAAAATTATTAATCAATAACATTTTGTTAATTACCTATTAACACACAAGGTCTTTTGTTGCAGATGGGTTTCATTTGAATCTTAATATAATAATTAGCTACTCTAATAAACTTTTTTCATTAAACAACTATATTTATATTGGATTGTCGTTTGCAGGAAATATAATAGTTTGATTATTTTAAACTCTGATATATTTATTTTAACAACGGTTTAATAATTTATTTTAGTGTACGTTAATAACATGGCTTTGATAATTATGAAACTTGCTAATTTTGTATCGTAGCTATTCTTCTTAGCGGACTACCTAAGGAGTTGGGGTATCGTGTTTTACTCAGAAACCCTATATACCCGTTGTAATTTGACTAGACTTCACTACTCAAATCTTGTATCCAACTTGATCGTACCCGAGCAAGTATTTTATTTAAAACACTCGTTTAATTACTGCAAAATAGTTTGCCTTAGCGTTTTTTGGTGTAAAATTGTTGATTGGATGTATATTATTATCATCTATTTGTGATCAAATGGCTAAATACCTCTGTTTTGAAGTGGCCGAAAATCGATCTTGGATTGGTCTAATTTTAAATTACGCGAGCGAAGGAATACAACACAACGTGAATAAACGTAAATTCTCAATTGTTTTGTTGATCCAGCTGTACAACGCAGCGTTAACAACTGTATTTAAAAACAATTAAACGTACATGGCTAATTATATAGCACGGTGGTAAAATAAGAACATTAGTCGATGAAACCAAATATATACATATTTATAACGTTCCATAGGTTTAGACTAGAGTAGCATAATGAAATGTACAATTTTATTATTTTTTTACAATGTTATTGTCATTTATTATATTTGTTGCCATTTTTTATAATTATTATTTTTATTAAATTATGACATTCTCTTTTTCATTATAATGTTCACGATGAGTTTTATTTTTTGGAAAATATTAAGATTGAAACAAATCACCAGTTAAAACTTATTTTAACTCAAAAAGAAGCGACAACCTGCGGAACAGATACCTTTTTTATGTTATTTTTTTCCTGAAAATTCATCTAATTTGTTATAGAGCAGCTATAATGTATAATAATTATATATAATGCAGTAAGTTTTTAAATCAGTAAACTGGTTTACTATAGGATGGGGTGGCTTCCCCCTCCTCTTCCTTTCCCTCCCTAACAACATGTGCTCAGTCCTGCCCCTCCTGTATATATGTGCGCGTCTATTGTACATTCTGTATATAACTGTATAATATCTTCCCTTCATTTCCATGTTTGTGTAATAGTGTAAAGTGTACATTAGCAATTGGATTACATTACATAGTATTTGGGCTCAGTGATGTATAGTAGCAACAATTTGGTAAGTGTTTATCCTTATAACAACATTTTCATGTTTCATTAGTGAGTTAATAATAAAGAGACACATCATTGCTTGTAATATTACTTTTATTTATTGATAATTACATAAATGTATGCGTGGAATGCACGTTGGAAAGGTGTAGCAGTGTATTGCCCCTGGGATTGCTTTGTTAGATCGTCCCTCGTAGTGTTTCGACACGGCCCCTATTATAAAGTTGTTAGTTTCGGCTTCTATCTTCTCACCTGGCTAGTTTAGTTTATTAACCTTCAAATTCTCGTTTTTATCCTTCATATCGTCTATCATATGTCTTCTTACGTATAATCTGCTTGTGTTCCATTCTCTCATCCCCTACAATGGCATGTTAATGATAGATGTAAACATTCTAAGAAAGGGTTCGAACAAAAATGTTGCTATAAAAGCTTTAAATTCGATAGATTATAGCATTTTTTGATCTAATACCAACTTACATTTAACCGAGACAGGTCATACAACACCCAGAAATCGAATTTTGCCACCGGTTCCACGAAAGAATGGTTTTTACAAAAAGAAACATGAGGCAGGTAGTAGTTGACCTGAGTTCGGTTAAGAAGGGTTTTTAGGTAGTTGGAAACAAGTTCAGTCTGCAGGCATCCTTCGTTGTAGGACTTCCGATTCATCCTGATTTCAGGAATACTGAGGTACATATTCTTCATTTTTGGTATGTTTATTGCGAATATTATGTTTATTATTGGTACATTCCCTCTGTTAGGCGGTGGGTGGTGCGTCCTATGACGTAGTCGGGGTGTAAACAATGGAAGGGTGAATGCAGTCCTCAACGACCCGTTCAACGTTTCCAAAGCTCGAATCTTGTGGAGACTTAAAATATCTACAGCCCCAATGAATGAGTTGTTAAGTAGATTTTTTCACAAATTGTGTTTTTGTATTTTAAGGAAGCGTAATCGTGTTATTTTCCAAATGAATAAGTGACTTAGTCAAGCATTGGCTTGAAAAGGAGTTCTTGCTTATTTTGAAACTCCATTTCAAGCCATAAACTACAAAAAATGGCAAGATTTCGCTTCCCTCAATATAGTTAACTCTGGACAAAATTCAACTTAACCACTTATTCACTTGGGCCATAGTTATATGCTTAATTCATGTGACCTTATAGTGTAAAATTGTTAACATTGGTTAATGGGCCCAAAACGTACTTTTTCATCATGAAAAGGTGTTTTTTTTTTTGCAAACACAGTCTAAAAATATGAAATTATTCGGTTTGGGTCCTCACGGTAACAACAATTATAGATGAAGCCTTGGAGTCTTTCAGGCGAACGAGCCATCTGCTCATTTCGTGCACCTGGCCTGTCGTCGTTCGTTAGGGAAAAACGATTCTTTCTTATTTCTTCCATTGCTTTAGTTTATTAATTTTAATATACAAAAATAGTATTCGTATATATTAAAAATAGTGAGTTAAATCGAGTTATGTCAGTGTCTGAAATCAGATAGTTAAGGTACCATAAACAAACCTAGGGCAGGATATAGGTTATGTTGTAGAATCAATCTTTCTTTTGTTGGTATAACTTGAAATTGTGTTTTTCATCTATTATTATCTTAAAATAGAAACAAATCTAGTTTAAATTATGTACATTGATTATTATATTTGTCTTAAAAAACATTTCATTCCATTCGTTGGTATTTTCCCATGATACAAGTATAAATATTGTTCCTTCAAAAGAACAAAGCCTGTTAACCTAATTTTTCAATAGAGGTATTTGAAAGTTGTGATGAAAATTCGGGCATTGGTAAAACAAAGCATTCCTGTTGTAATTGTGGTATTGAAATTCTTCTATTAACGATTAGCACATTTTTAAAAGCTTGAAACTTTGTTGATTTTTACTGATTTCGTTATTCCCATAAAAAGTTCAAACATGCTGAAACTTAGAAATATGAATTTATTAATAAATAAAAAAAACCCTTGGAAATGAATTATCATGTATGTCTCGTTCCTGAATTGAAAAGTTTTAACCAATTCAATTGTTACTGAATGCCAATTTTTTTATTATGTCGTTCTTTTGAAGTAGCTATATGCTTTGTTAAATATAATATTTTTCAAGGTATTTGTTCCGCAGGTTGTCGCTTCGAGTTGAGTCACAAGTTTAAACTATTCATTCGTATCCCTTTTAATATTTTCCAAAAATACAAGTTATCGTGAGCTTTAGTATGGAAAAGAGAATGTAATTATGGGCAATGAGTAGATTTCAGTGATCGTTTTATCAAGAAATAATAGTTTCAACTAAACTTTTGTAGTACAGATGACGTATTTTTGTTGAAACGTTCGTTCCTAGATGAAATTTCCTGGCTTTCGGACCTCTTTTTTGACATTTCGGTTTTATGTTCAATGCTAAACCTTCCTATTTAGATCCACGGATGCCCTGTGCCTAACCCCATTGCCATCGTAGGCCTTTTCGCATTATGTTTCAGTTAAGAAAAATAAAAAAGTGCCCCTAAGGTCAGAGGCATGGCCTTGGTCGGCTGGCCTTGATGGGTCCCTAAACTTGGCCGCCTCGTTGCACAACAGCCTCATGCGTTTCAACAAGATAATATTCAACGTTTTTTAGTTAATACTTCCTCTGTTTATAATAATTAGTATTAATACTATTAAGCTTATTAGAAAACTAATTTTTTATCGTGATTTCGAAAGTTATACCTTAGAATCTTATTACAAGTGAGATATATCTCTAAAAAATATTTTTATGAGTAATGGGGTGTATACAAAAAATTGACCGTTTTATCAAATTCCAGAGTTCAAAAGTCTGTAAATATTTTAATGCTATCTATTATTTGCCAACACTTAATATTCCCTTTAGAGCATTCTCTAAGCTTGTTTACTAACACTGGACTTCTTAAAAAAAAAGCTTCAGTTTAGTTATTTATTTCAAAGAAGAAACATGACAGTGTCCTACGAAATTCTGGTAATTTTAAGACATTACTGGAAAAAAAATTTCACAGCCGCTGAAGCAACTCGTAAAATTATTAAATTTGAAGGGGAAGGTGTCCTTGACCAGCGCACTGCGTTGGTTTGAAAAATTTAGTAAGGTAGAAAAGAAGAGTATAATTATGGGAAATGTATATATTTCGGTAAGCATTTGATCAAGAAATAAACGTTTAATAAGCATAGTTTGAAGTATAGACCTTAACAGGTTCTTTAATCTACATATAGTCAATTATAGTTACCATGTATTTTTAGTAATAAAATTATTTTAATTTACGAGAATATTAAAATGAAAAATAATGACTAGATATGCAGTCAGTAATAGTTACTGTACACAGATATTAATTATTATATCATTTTATTTTCGAGAATATTAAAATGGAAACTAGTTTAAAGTTAAAACTAGTAACTTAAGTTTCTTAAAAAACATTTCCAAAATAGACAGGTTGCTTAGGTTATTAATTAAAGTTTATATTTAAAATGTTACATATTTTATTACACTTTCAGGTTTTTGAAATAATTCAATTCAAGAATATATGGCCAGAATAGTGTCAATACTATAATAAATTCGAAAGTACAACTCATAATACCGATGTTAGAATTATCCCTAAATGACCTTACTGTTCTTTTTATTTACAATTATATAAACCATATAATTTTTAGAGAAAGAATTATTGCAATACATCCATAACGTTTTTTAAGATTAAAATTTTTAAGCATTAATGGAAAAATGAATGGCATTAACTTAATACCATTCTGTTATTGTCTTAAATCTCCAAGAATACCTTTGTCCTTTCACATCCAATTCATTCTTTTCTTAGAAAAAGATATTTGGTCGTGGAAGTTTCTGGATGAATGTTGATCAGTGAAAATAATACATGACAGGAATATTTTAAAGGATAATACAAGTATTTGTGGCAAAAAAATAATAAAAACATTTCTCGAGACGTGTTAATCTTAAATCACGGATGTCGGAAACATGAAAAAACTCTTTCGAAAGATGTTTTTTAATTTTTTGTAAATGAACAATAGAAAGAACTTAACAAATTTATCGTGTAGTATAAGTTCTAGACCATGCATTACCTTAAAATATAAATATAGAATAATTATTTAATTCAATGCAGAATTTTTCAGAATACAAAAATGTATCTGAATAAAATACGCCATTTGTATAGATAAAATAATCATTTTTGACATGGTTAAACTGAAGAAATGTTGAAATTTGTTTTGTTTTTATAGTTTCGCTTCGTTCTATTGTTTTAGTTTGGTCTCATATTATTCTAATTAATACGGTTAAATCTAGTTCATGCAGTCAATTCAATGTGTTAATTGCTTTATTGTATGAAAATTTTATTTTTATTCAAACATATTGTCGTATTCTACACTTAATTCTATGATTATTTCTATATTTTTGTATTATAGATTTCCTATTTACGTCATTCGATGATCTTTTCGTCATAAGTATCTCCGATACCTTGTAGGAACCTCATGTCCTTGTTACGTTACTAGAATAGAAGATACAAGCTTTTGTTTTAATTAACTTTGTCCTCACACAATTTTTTGTTACTCTGAAGTAGATATGTTCTATAATTTTTATTTATGAAATACATGGCATTAGTTAGACATCTTACACGAATCCCTTATGTGGTGTACTGTTTGAAAGTCATGTTTTAAATGAAAGTTTAGTCATTACTCTGTTGTAAACCTAGATATTCCCATTACCATTTAAACCAAAATCGCCAATTACTCCCACTGACGCCTCGGACGTTGACTAGTCGTCTCAGGCCTTATTACCTATTTAGGAATTCGTTTCCTCTTCAACAATATTACCAAAGGCGAAGTCTTTTCTGTTACTAGCCATATACTTGGAATACTAACCATATTTACCATATCCCCGTTCATCTACGGTGTTGTATCTAGTTTTGTAGTTACCGTTTATCATGAGAAAATGTGTAACTATTATTTATCCTTTAAAAGTACACCTAAAACAATATTTTTGAGATACTTTCTATTTCCAACTCTATGTTAATAGGGTGCTTAAAACTTCTGCTTTTGTAGTAGAACTCTCATCAATGAGTTTGATATGTCTTTTCAAACATACATCAATTAGCATTATAAGATTAAGTATAAATGGCGTAATGCTTATAGTTGACATGTTCGTATGAGTTGCACTTTCGTTTGAATATTTTCTTGGTAAACCCATAGAGTTTTTTTTTTAAACTATCACCACGATAGTTCACCAGAATGATAGCTAGTTTAAACAGTAAAACATTGCAATTGATAAAATAAAACGAAAAAGTTTTAATAGGGTATTTCGTTGTATAATGGGCAAATCCTATATTTGTAATTCATGGATTGTTAAATATTTGTTTTTCTTCCAATTATTATATTTGATCTTTACTCTGTATAGCATGCCCACTAAATGCTGTTTGACCGTAATTCTGGCTGAATCATTTTGCACAACCGTTGGTTTGAAACGTTACGTACTGAAGGGTCGTGGGTTGTATTAGTATTTTTTTCTTTTAAACCTTACATTTTTTTTTTTAATCTTCTTTAATTGTACTTTAAAGTTATTGCTTATTTTCTGAAAATCCAATAAAAGTAACAAGCAATAGATAATAGTTATCCACTCGTTAACAATTAACAATTAAAATTATTGGGATTGCGCAATGTTTCATGCCAGTGGTATTACTTATAATTATGCAATTTTACACATTACTACTCTTATCACTTTGCTGTATAAGTCAATAGAGAGGTAGTGAGTGTATGAGTGTGTTATTATTTTCGTCAGTAATTATACAAACAATGTTATCGGTTAATTTAGCCTTTTACAGTAAAATTATTATTCGTACTCAATTAATAATATTGAATAAGTAATCTAATAAGACTTTTGTTATCAATGAATAGTGTTCGTCAGGAACATTAATTTTTAACAGATAATGGTTTTTCTACCTGCATTTTATTTTATTTTTTTATTCAATTCCTCTAATCGGTTATACTTCACATTTGTTTAAGTTGTTCAGATTTGTACAGGATCGATACATTAGGTATTTAACAAGTCTTTAGGGAACAAATAGTCGATTTTAACATAGATTCTGGACAAATCCAGGGATTTGTAGATAAAATTAGTAAGCTTTTCTTCATATTCTGAAGTTTCTAGCACCTTGAAAAAAAAATTATTTTTAAATATTTTTGTTTTGAAGAGAAAAAATTTGCCCTGGCCGGGATTCGAACCCAGGTCGTCTGCTTCTCCGTAGCAATGCTCTAAGCCACTAAGCTACCAGGGGTCCGTATCCAAGTCAGACAAATCCGTTCTCTTCACCGATCCTATAATTTAATAATAATTTATAAAAAATTATGTTGAAAGTTATTGATTTATATTAAGTTGCATTGATATTAAAGTTATATCGATGGAAATGGAATTTCTATAGACCAGTCGACACAGCAAAAATGTCATGTCATTTTTCTATTACATTTTAAAGTAATATTTTATAATGAAATAAAAAATCAATTTTAAGCGAATGATTAGCGAGCCTGATGATTTGACAAATCAGTGTCGATTCCTGGTTCTGTTATGGCTACCCAACACATGTTTTAGAACATCGACCATAGCATAGCATGCATGTATGTAATAAATATCGTCTTGCACGCGATTCTTTGAATTTTTTATTATTTGGATCTATATCATATTTACGGATTAATAGAGTTTTGGTACTCAAGAGATTTATTAGTTTTCAAACAGAATATTCATCCTTTATCTTAATATATAAAACACAAATTACTTAATTAAAAATAAAAAAGATTATTTTGGAGAAGTATTTTTAATAACGAATTTGAACACAGTGTCTATTCGTAAGGTAACCACTTCATCTCATGGACCCTTTTCGAAGTTGGGGATTGCTGACTTTAATACAAGTTGAACGATAGGACGTTGATCACCCTTTCACCGGTTGTTACGTAAATTGTTATTTACTATTATATAATTGTACAATTTCGATCATCGATTTGTAGTGTGCTAAGTTTCATTCCCTTTCCCCGTGTATGTATTTTCTACAAATATATATCTGGAGTCCTGGTGAATAAGTGGTCAAGTCGAATTTTGTCCTGGGGGAGTAAACTGTATTGAGAGAAGCTGAATCGTGTCATTCTAGTAGTTAGCAATAAATCCTTTTCAAGCCAATACCTGCCCTTCTTATCAATTGCGAAAATATCTCGATTCAGCTTTCCTACCAACAAGAAACCAATTTTTAAGAAAATTCGGCTTAACCACTTATTCACGGCTAACTTGCCGTACCGAAGGTCCTGGGATCAAATCCCGCTCGCTGGCCAACTTTTATTTAATCTGTTAGCGACTGGAGTGAATCCTATGGAATCAAGAGACCCTCCTGGGGATCACTCAGTATCTATAAAGTGGGTACCCTTAATTGGGGGGAAACTAAGCAATGGAGCGTGATTCAGGACAAATCACCTCCTTGGGCAACCTTTGACCTTGAAGCAGTAAGGTCTTTACCATGTACTTAACCCCAGACCCATTCAAGGGCTGTAGTGTTAAAGATTTTTTTTTTAAACTGCTGGAGATGGATCCTGTGGGATTTAGGAGCCTCTTACGGCTCACCCAGCCTCTAAAAAGTAGTTATGCAAAATAAGGGCGGTAAACCTTGCGGTAGAGCGTGATCTAATACAAATCACCCCCTGCACGACCGTTTTCCGAGAAATAGTGCTGTCTCTACCATGTATCCGAGACCCTCCATCGGTAGTAGTGGTACAGGTTTAAATATGCACGTCTGTTTGTGTGTGTGTGTGTGTGTGTGTGTGTGCCTGTGTATAAGATATATAGAAGTTGGAATAGACAGAGGTTGGAGGGCTGGGAGGTGGATTATATTTAAAAGCGGGAAGGCGATGTAGTGTCGTGTTGGAGGCCGGCGGGACGTTGCCCCCCCCCCCTCCCAAGGTCAATCGTTCTCTTCTTTCCCTCTAGCTTCATCCATTCCTTTCTCTTATATCTTACATCTCCTATCCTATAGTATTAGTAAACCCTAGGGTCCTATCTTACCCCTTCAGTCAGTCCTACGTTATGCCAACAATGCTGTAAGATCAGTCCGGGATTCTTTCCCGAATTGTTATTTTGAGTCTGCTCACCCGTCCCCTGTCTCGGGTTGTAAATAGACTGGCGGGATCCAGATGGTTAGGTAGGTTTAGGCGGTAGGTCAAGGAAGGCCATAATTTCAAACATTTAATGTAGAAGATACGATTATGTTTAGTAGTATAATATTTTCTTAAAACTTTCCAAGCAATAGAACAGAAAATCTAATAGTTTAGTTTTCTCTTTCATAGCGGGTTCACAGTTGCTAACTTACCAAGTCAGATACTGGATGAAATGACATCAGTAGTCAATGTGGTTGCAAGGTATAGATTAAATATATACTGTGTTTTAAAAATATTCTTTCTATTTTTCTCTCATTTTGCTAAAATTTATTTAGAGCAAACACAGCTCTAATGATTAAGTGTCACCTGTCCAGTACTGTACCTTCATGGGCAAAATTTAGAGCGCCCACTGTAGCATCAGATTAGCCAAAGAAGCGCTAAATAACAAATTTATAAATGGTTCAAGCTGGGTATTTTATTGAAAATAACGGCCTTTACATTCAGAAACCTATTTTTTTCCCTACAATAGGTTTTTGTCATTAGCTGTGATTGTATGTTTTATCGAGTTTATCTTTCCTTTTAACGATAGTATGAAATGTATCTTTAACGGTTAAGTACTCAATTCCTTGTATTATTTGTTCAGTTTTCAATCCTATCTTTATTTAGCAGCCAGAAAACATCACCTATAGAAATAGAAATGTATCAGATGAGCAAAAAGCTCACTCAAGTAAATAATATATAAAAAGAACAACGAGTTCGTCATACAATTATTAGGCTCAGAATTAGTTAAATAAATTGGGAATAAATATTGTGGTGAAATCTGTGGTTGACATTGATAAATTAATGATTGCCACATCTAATTATATTTCTTATTAATTTAAAATATACAGAATAATAAACAGGAATTGATTATTTATTTTTGTTTTTTTTATTAACATTTTAGTCAGTCTTGATTGATGATATGGACTCTATAAAACGACAAATATCTTTGTTTAGAATAAAAAAAATAATATTCCTTAAACCTACATTGGTTTTTCCGAAAGAATATTTGTATCGAAATTGAAAGGCGTATTTGGTCTTGTTTATAGCCTACAAGTAGATAGGCACACGCTATTAAAAAATCTCTACACGTACGTTGTTTTTTATTACTTCAATGAACATTTATGCTATATTTAAACAAAATCTAACTATGCAGTTTATATTTATCACGTAAACAATAATAAACTAACTACCAATACTATTAAACCTATTGAAGTTATTTATTTTTAGAGATATTATTAATTTATTCCAAAGTCAAAATGGTTTTAAATTAGTTTAAACTGCATGTTTTCGGTATTTTCATTAATAATTAATTAAATCTTGGCCATTACAGGCATAAAATAAGATAACTCAGCTACCATCAGCTTTTCCTGATATGTGTTTATTGCAATTTAAGAAATTGTTGGTCCCTCATAGGAATAATGTATAAAAATTTTAAAAGATGTTATGCGAAATCCTGATAAACTTTGCGAGTTTTGTGGAATTCACGTGACTGCAAGTTTCGATCTATCTGATAATCGTTTTATCCATGTTGCTAAGATGCCAACTCGATTCATTTTTTAACCTCTGAAGGATTACTCATTAAGTTTATGTATGTAAAGTACAGTAGTCTTGAGAAGATGGTTATGCTTGGTTGAGATCCTAGTCACCGCCTGTTGTCTGATGACTCGCGAGCTACGTGACTTCAACAATGGTGTTGTAGTTCTCGTCTTCTTGTTGAAGAAATTAAAGGGGGAACCGTGCTTGCGGCCATTTTCAAAAGATGTTCCCATCAGGTACGGTATATAGAATATCCCCATAAAAAACATTATACTCGCTTGCATTCATCACATATGTCCTTCCTTATTTAAAAATATTAAGGAATACAGTCTATTTATCTAAAAAAAAAAGGTATCGATTCCTCAGCTTCGAGTTTAGTCAACAAGTTTATCTTTCCAACCATTGATAAATTATGTATTATACAATGAATGGTTTTAATTATTTATTTTTATTTAGTTATGTATTTAATTATTGCGGCGACATTAATGGAACTCACTTCAAGAACCCACTACTACTCTAATCAGTATCGTTAGGGAGGCTGAAATAAAAAAAATTATAATTAAGGATAAAATATTTAGTTTATTGGTATTAATCTTAATTTTTATGTTTACGAGAATTAATTAATAAATAATGTACTCGTATATGTAGTATCAATGTTTTTATTCCCAAAGATTCAAATCTGTTTCCCGGAGGTAAAGACACTCTGGACTCGAAATAGGTAATATTTTAGGTAATTTGTCATGAATATATACTATTATCATTGCTTCCAATTACTTATTGATACCTATAGTAAAGTTGTATAACTATAATATAGAAAAATGTGAACAATTTTCTTTTAGCTGTTTCTATAAGTAAAGAAGAAACTTTTAATAGTTTAATGTTGTGGGATATTGGGTCTCCTGAATAAATACAAAAATGTGACATGGTGTCCTTTTCCTCCGGAGTACAGATATTATGAGGTTATTAAACCTAATATATAACAGATGTTATATATTAAATAACGGGTTTTTTTTTTTTTACTGTTATTTTAACCTTAAACTGACAATTTTGAAGTCAATTCTTTAATATTTTATAAATTATTTAATTCCATCGACGTTGTAAGCAATGTAACTATTTCCTATGGTGACAACTCTGTATGAATTTAACAAGGACTGAACGCATCCAATCTTTCGACTCCCTTCAAGTCTCACATTAACAGGCCCGGAAATTAACAATTAGACTTATTGTTTAGATAGATCTTTACTACCGACATGACCACTCCATCTACATTGTTTTGTTTTTTTGAGTGTCGAGATGTTTCATTTAGGAATTTCTCTTTTATATGAATGGGAATTTAGCACACTCGTGTGTTTACTCGTCTTAATGGTATATCTTATTCATTAATATTGCATTTTTTTAAAGATTTTTTCATTTTTAGACATATTTATCATTTCGTGTATTTTGTTCTTTTTGTGGGCTTTATTTAATATTTCCCTTTTAAAAATATTATGTAGCGATTAAAAACATATTATCAATAATAATTTTATTTATATAATATATTTTACTTTTGGAAACTTTTATTGAGTGATTTTAAGGCTGAAATTCTACTCATAATTGTATAAAAAAAATGATATTACTAATTGTGTTGATAAGTTTGTATTTTTTATACAAAACTTATACTAATATTAAAATTAAAAACTATATTCTTTACTTAAAATACTCATACCTCTCTTTACCTCACCAGTACCGCAAAAATAATTTCTAAACAGAATAAAAGATAGAAATATTTATGGAAACTAGCCTGATTTATTTTTTTACTGTGGCAATGAAATTCTAGTGATATTAACATCTATAGTTTCTAAAAATAATTTTTGAAGCATAACTTTTTTATACTAACAATATACCCTTTAATAAGCCTATATCTACATTTAAATGAATGTTTTTAATTTATTTCCGTGTAGTACCTATTACAGTAAAATTTTTAAGATTATTTTTACTTCCCTCTCTGTTAACATAGTGTGTCCGCATTGGACAATGCTTATTTATCGATTAAACGAGAGGGAATTCGAATATAATAGCGTTTGAATTTGACTTATTTTTTTTTACTGCCACCCACCCATGACTACACTACAACCCATGAAGTGTTTTGGATTCAATACATGATAGAGACTGTACTGTTTCTAGATAACAGTTGTACAAAGAGATCTGTCTGAAATATCGCTCAACCGCCTTGTTTTTCCCACATAAAGGGTACCATCTTTATTGAGGCTGGGCTAGCCTCAGGAGGGTATTTAGGGCCCATCTGTGGCTGTTAACGGATTAAAAAAGTTATCTACAACAGCTAGATTTGAACCCTGGACCTTTTGCCCTGCAACTCAAGCTCTACTTACTGATCTACCCCGCTCCCTTGAAATATTATACTATTATGTAAATCTATCTTTCAATACATAATATATAGGGCTATATATATTTTTTAATGTTCCCACTACTTAAAAAAAAATAGGTTTAATATTACCACTCCTTCCAATAGGACTACTCCTAATTTCATGAGATTATCCTTAATGAAGTTTTTATTATTTTATTTAATAATAATTCACTTAATTACTCGTAACCTTATTTCTTAAGGAAGCAGATTTTAATAAGAATAATAGATTTAATCTATAAGTTTTGCAGCTTGAACCGAAATTTAATTACAAAGGTGTTGAGATTCTGGTCGGCTATGATCTCATCCTTGTCCAAGTCCTTCAACCGTTTCTTGACCTCGGGAAGGTGTTCCACTAGGCAACGCTTATAGCTCACTTCTTATCCTACTAAAATTTCCTTTCTATATCTTATGTAAACATATCTATGTACTATAGGTTTATTAATAGTTATTTATTACTATTTAGATTACGTATTAACCATATATCATTGTTCTTTTTTTCCCTATGTTTAACTATTATTATCTCTTTTTTTTTTAATTTATTAGTTTGAGGTTATCTTCATTATGCAAATATTTAATTGCATTCATATAAAATAGTATGGATTCATTTTCATTATTACAATATCATGTCCTGTTTTACATATAATGGTTTCTTGTTAGAAGGGCATCAGTCCTATGTCCGTTTTTATCAAAATTGGGATTTCCCAGGTTTCGAAGGACTTTCGGCTTGACTGAATATTCGATGCTAGTTAGTAGCATAATTATGTATATGAAAGTAACATGTTAGTTTATACTCCTCATTATTTCATTTATTAATTTACTAATTAAAAATTTTGTTTTCAGATCGCACCATCGGCCAAAAAGCTGTGGGGGGTAGAGGAACCTAAAGACGAACCAAAAAGCATATTGAATTTGAACGAACATCAGATGTGGAGGGATTCGACTTGGAGTACTTCAGGTAAGGAAAACATCAGATTAGCTAGAGAGAATCCCTTGACGGTAGTGATTTATTTTTAATTATTATTTATTTTCTTTTTTACTGTATTTTTTAATCATATTTTGTAGTTACTTATGTCAATTTTCGGTACTACGAGCCACAACCGTCAAGTTTTTTCTTATTTTTATTTTTATCTTAGTTATAAAGAAACTCTTAAAATTATTATTATTATTATCACAAGGAAAATTGATTTAACGAGATGGCTATTTATTTCTTCGTATTTGTTTTTGTTTATGAACTCAACGTTTTACTTTCCTTCGCTTAAATGATATTTGTAAGGTATAAAATAGTTTCATTGAATGAATATGAAAGAGTTAAAATTCATATTAGAATTACAGCCATACATTATCTTGTGGTTAATAGATTTTTTTTTAATAAGTCAATATAAAGTTTAAATCCGAACTAAACACCTTAATTTGTTGATATTTGAAAAAAAAATCGTGAGTACATAATTTTTCATTAGAAATTTCTTATTTTTTGTTCATTTTTATCTTTCAATAAATATTATGATTTAGGTGATATCACTACGGCGAAATAAGTCTTGTTTTGCAAAAATGAAATTGTTTCTCTTGATTTTTCGAAGTATGACTATTTTTCGGAGCGCGATACCCATAAACTGAAGTAAAGTTTTGTTATTTTGAAATTTTATATTATTATTAATTTCGAAATTTGATTTTGTCACCTTATATTACAAAATATACAATATTAATATATATATTAATGACCTCACGTGATAATTTCGTAATTATTATTACACTTTGTTTGTGAAAATATACTAAGATCGGCTATTCTGTAATTAAACAAAAAAAAAAAACGAATTAATTTTAAATGAATTTATAATATTTTCCCATATTCTCTATTATTGATCCTCGGGGTTATCAGATAGGTTTATGGTGGTTATATTTACTTCAAATTAAAAAAACAAGTAAAATCGATTATGTGAGATTATCGATATGCTTTATGTCGCAGTTAAACTGTTTTAAAACTTTCTATTCTAAATCTAGTTGAGAATTCGATATGCATGGAGAAGTAACATAAGCAGAAACAGTAAATATGGTTCATTCTTCTAGGTTACTTCTGTAGTTAATTTTTTATATGTATTTATAATTTTTTTTTAAAATTGATATTTAGAATTTTTTTAATTTATTTATATTTATAATTGTTTTATTTACTTATGCGCTTGATGATAATTAAAGGTCATTTCTTTCCTAAACCGACAATGTTTACATTTTTGTCATAACGTTTAATAAAATGTACTGGTTGCGACATTTCCAATCCATTTTTAAAAAGAAATTTCGGAAATATGTGTATTCAATTCTCTAAACAATTTCGATTCCTGCTAGTATGCACGATATATGGTTAATTTCTTCAGATATTCCCGACTCCTGTACAAAGTTTAAATTTATTTAATTAACTTTATTGAATTAAGTACTTTTGAATGAGTGAGATTTATTTTACTGATATCAGGCAATAAATAGGCAATTATATTCATATTCATTTAATTAAATGTGACTTAAAACTCTTTGATTTAGACATTTTAAGCGTAATAGTAATGCTTTCATTCTTAGATATTGACTCTCTGTACATTATACTACACTTTTAATCTTTTGTCGGTAATATATTGTAACGAATAAATAAAATGTGAGAGATTGTTGGGAGTAGGCTGTATCTGCTCGAGTTACATTTGAGTGTTTTGCTAATCATAGCACAGGCGTAAGCAGATGTCGTCCTACATCGCCTTTGCATCAGCATACTGAGAATTTAGACACAACTCTCGTCTCGGATTTATGGTTCTACAATAAAATTCAATTATATGCAACTCAATTACATATCTAACTAACCATATGTAATGGATCTTTGCATACTTATTTTCGTTTTCAGGGTTTGATTTAATTTTTTCTCACATAAATTTACTGTTTTAAAAAGGTTGAATAATCTTACTACCTTACCGCGAAGACGTATTTCTTTTCTAAATCATAATTTAGAGTTTGTTAATTTTTACAGATTTTGAATATCTTATAGGCATCGCTTGTGGTTTAGTGGTTAGCATAATAACCATTTACTCTCAAGGTCCGGGTTTAGCAGTCCGGCCGGTAGCCTTAGAATTTTTTAGAGTAATAGCTTCTTGGTTTTGTGGTCCTTCAAACGGGACGTAAAATGGGGATCCCTACCCTCTGCGGTATCCAAGTTATAACTTAGCCAAAATTTAGGACTCCCACTATAGCATTGTCTAATTAGCTATAGCAGCGTGAAGTGGCGTTATATATCCAACCAACCGATATTTGTGAACTTCTGGAAATATTTTTTGGAAAATAACAATGTTGGCATTAAAAATAGGGTATCTAAGAGTAACTTGTACTTATTAAACCGCCGACCAAAGGTTTATGAAAGAACTTTTTTAACATGCTTTTATTAGCTTCGTTTGTATGTACTTCTGTATGTTACGGAATCTTTGAACTCGATTTTTGGCCACTTTGAAAACATTACAATGATTTAATGAGTTAGTCTTATTTTCTCGACCAGAACATTCAGGATTAGCGATTTTTCAATTCCTAAGACTGTCATAAGGCTACTGAATAGATCAACTGGGGAGTTTTGTATATTTTGCAACAAAAAATAATAGTTCTCGGTTTTGTAACTTGCCGAACTACAAAATATAAATTAAATAGTAGTTTAAAAAAAACTAGAAACCCGCTTATGTAGCTAGCCGAACTAAAAAGTAGAAAATTAATATTGGGGTAATTATTCCGCAGGTTGTCGCTTCGAGTTGAGTCACATGATGTTTTAACTTTCATTCGTTTTCCTTTTAATATTTTCCAAAAATACAAGTTATCATGAGCTTTAATATGGAAAAGAGAATGTAATTATGGGAAAATTGTATACATCCGTAATTCTTTCTTCCATACTATAGCTCATGTTAACTTGTATTTTTATAAAATATTAAAAATGAAAAGTTAACTTGTTGTGACTCGAAGCGACAACTTGCGGAAGAGATACCCTCTACTATATTTTTAACTTATTGATATTATTTTTTTACTTTTCAGTTGTGTTTTCTATTAAAGCTCATTTTATATTTCTTAAAACTATTTATTATTTAAGTAATATTTTTATATTAAATTATTAAATTTGTTATCGAGTGTTAACACTTTGGTTGGAGGTGGGGTAAAGGATAGAGGGGTGGGGTGGGGTTGCCATGACGACAGGCGTCTTGGCGCCGGCCTTGGCAGGGGGCTCATCCCAACCGTGTCTCTGCTCAATCGAAATATAGATGATACCTTAAATAGGAATCGAGATTTTCCTATTTTACATGCGGAAACCACAAAATTATCACACAAAAACATTACTTTTCATCTCAAAAATAATGTATATAATGTTCCACAAAGCTAAGCAATATTAGATTGTATTGATCCACTTTTGGAGCTCTTTTCTTGTAGGTTATAGAACCAGAATGATTGACATTTTGGTTTTCACACGCGCCTCTTTTGTTTATTTATATAGATGACATTAAATTTTATCATGGTGGCAGTACTTTATATAAGTATATAAGTATATAAAGTTAAAATCCTTTTAAGGCCTGTACAGTTGGCCTATGCTAAAGTGATATAGCTGTCTGGTTGGGGTTTATTTTGATAACATTAGATATTTAGATATATACATTTTTTTTTTACATGGAATAGGAATCAGTAGAGGTAGGTGGATTTTGCTTCCCATAAAAAATTGAATATAGAATGTTATAGCTTAGTATTAAAAATGAAAACAATATAATGGAATTTAGTTTTTTTTAATAACCCCGCGTTTATGTATATTTTTTTGTATCCTGTTTACTAAGGTGGCAGAATTTTTATTATTATAAAATGTTTTTAAGGCTTCTTCAACTGACCTATGCTAAAGTTTTAGAGCTGTCTGCAGTTTGGTGTTATTTCATTAAATTTTTAGACAACATTTTTCTTTTTACATATCGGGTGTAGAGATCAATAGAGGTGTATTTCCTTCCTGTAAAACATTGACACTAATTTAAGAATGTTTATAGCGAGCATAGCGAGCAGGATAGATCTGTGGTAAAGTGCTTAGATTAGATGTCGTACCGAAAGTCCCAAGTTCAAATCCGCCTGTGGCGGACCTGAAGGATCTGGAGACTGCTGAGGCTCACCAAACCTCTGTAAAGTACATACCCTTATTTGGAGGAAAACTGGGTTGTGGAATGTGTCTGATTACCTCCCTACACGACCGTTGTACTAGAAGCACTGCAGTTTCTGCCACATACTGAACCTAAATACCCTTTATGGATTGTATTGGTACAGGGTTTGGTAGCATAACAGTTTTCAAAACATGACGGCGATATTACGTCGCATATACTACCGATTAAAATTGTAGTGAAACACTGGGTCAAAAGATTTTTTATGAAAAAAAAAACAACTTAAAAATACTGGCAGTTTGCTACGAAGTTCGCTCCTCAAATTATTGAATAATAAAGAGGCTGCGAACAACACCCTCTTCTATGTTAAGAGCCTCGCTCTATAATTTTTTTTATACCTGTTCCTTAAATATAGAAAACAAGTTTTCATCCTCAACTCCGTTAATTAGTTGGTCGGTGTTTGACGAAGCGTTTATTTATAAATTATCATTATACATTTTTATTTATATAAATTTTGATACTTAGTCGAGAAATAATTGGTAGATTATTTGTACAGATTCCATTATTTTGAGAGTATTTCTCAGTGTTTAACAATTCTTCCTCTCTTTTAAATTTACAATTTTCTAAAATTATCTAATTTTTTATCAACACGTTTGTTTTAACGTTGTTTAGTGTACTAATGTTTGAAGTGATTGATCGGTAACGATGCAAGATCTTGTGCGTTTTTATTATAGGCACAACCTTGAATATTAATTGATTAAAGCTGTGTTGTAATTGTTTCATCAACGCTGTTGATGTGCCTATTAATACTGTCCGTAATTCATTACTTATTGTGGTGATAAATTCTCTCTTTTATATATTTATATAAATCCGAGACGGGGAATTATAATTCATTTTATTTTTTCATATAAATTCGCTTTTAGGTTTTGTTTATATACCTTGCTATGTGTTGATTTGTAAACCGTTACGTTTTTAAAAATATATATATGTTTATAAAATTACGATTAATTAATAAATTTATACTTTGGCTTTAAAATTGCAATATATAGCAATTCACTCATTTATAACCTTTGATGAGATATTTTTCTTGATCAATGTATATGACGTTTTACTGCCATGATATAATAAAACTGTATTTCTTCTCGAAAATTGCTTGTCAATCTTTCAATATAATAACAGTTTAGGTTTTACCTATAAATAATTATAATTATAAATTTCCATACGCATTTTTATTAAATTTATCTTTGTTTAAATACTGGATGATTATTAATTATTCCCATTAAGCATAACTATCGTGACATCAAGAGTTATTTACCTGTCAGGCATAAATGATTGCCAGCCACCCAGCTATTAATTTCAATTTATTTTTTTATGTAGAAATTTCAGTATGAATTTCGTTTAATTCATCTTAATTCGTTAGTGAAAGGAAGGTATTTGTTAATTTATGAAAAGCTTTTTTAATAGTTCTACAACTTTTATCTCAATCATAAGTAAAAGTACATTTTATTTTTGTAACCATTAATGTTATCTACTTTTATATTTAGTTGTCTAGTTCCGATCTATAGGAGTATCTATACAATATGAAAATTATTTATCAATTACTCTAAAATTAATAACAATTGTAGTAAAGATATTTTAACTTAATAAAATGTCATTATTAAATTAGTGGGATATTAATTTAATTTGATTTTCAATTGATTACTTCTAACCACAAAAAAAAGAAAGATTAAAAACATATCCGTATGATACTATTTGGATAATTGCAAATTGAGTAATTATTTTCGCGTCTTTTTTTTTTTTGGATGCAACTTTTTATAAGAATTAATCAAGACTTTACTATGCTCAGTAATTGGGACGAATTTTATATACCCCCTCCCCCCTGTTTTTCTTGTGAATGTTATAAATAAAGTATCTCTGCCGATGACTTATCTACTACTTCCATTACATTGAAAAGTATACTGGGTATATTTCATATGATGAATCAGAGAAATGTAATGTAAATCGATACTTGCTTTGTCGATAGGGACCCACCGGATGGCGTATCCATTCCCGGTAGTCGACCCCACCTCCAAGGAAATCACGTCTTCTTGTCTTGCTTTGTTAACATTTTCTTAATTTCAACTAAAATGCTTTTATTTTTCTTCTTTTAATCAGCGATTAAAATTATACTTGTATACAATTAGCAAGTTGAGAATATAATTTTGTTTTGCTGTTTTCTGATTTGAACTTAAAACACTTTAAGTTGTTCAAATACCAAGAAACCATAAAAATATTTTTATCCCCCCCCCCTACGAATCGGCCAGCAGGGACCATGCGAATATCACTCAAATCTTCTTCACATTCTCCGCCTTCCGTCTACTCCAATGCTCTCATCTTCCTGGACTGTTCCTCTCGCTCTTCCCTAGTCCATTTTCTCCCTCGTCTCTTCTTCCTTCCCGCAAAAAGCTCTCTGTCCAAGTAGTCTTTATCCTTGATTTTTAGCCTATCCAGCTCCTCTTTTATTTGCTTCACATATCCACCTATACCCTTGTAACCTATACTCAATACGATTTACTCACTCTTGACAAATTTCGACTTAACCACTTATTCATCGTGGGTACAGCTCTATTTATACTTATTTACCGTGTTTTATGTAGAACATTATTTCTTTTTTAATAGTTAAATATTTATTGGCTCTATACAAGCGTAGATTTTGGCTTGTCATATTTAAAAGGACTCAGAATTGAGTACTTGAAAATAACTAGGCATATCTTATAGTATCTGAAAACTTATTTGTTAAAATTAGTCATGCATGAAAATTGAAAATTTACAAATCAAAAATTAAAAATAAAATTAGGCTTCCTTTATTTTTGAGCTTAGATGCATTTTTATAAATAAAACGACAGTTTAATGACATCATTTTTTTTTTAAACATTAAAAGCGTTAACATGTATGTTTTACTCATGCTTAAACATATTAAAAATAAAATAAAATATTTGCCTTTCTTTAATGATAAATTCCACAATAAATTTAAATGTAATTAATTTTTAAAATTAAAACTTTTATATGGAAGAAACGAAAAGAACAGTTGAAACAAACGTAGTCCCTAATGGCTCAATCGTAAAAAAAAAATAAAAAAAAATAAATTAACTTTCAATTAAGGTTGTGTTGAACGTTAATTTTTATTACGAGGCCATCTTTAATTTTAATTGCTCCCTCCCTTTCTGTCGGAATTACATCATAATTAATAATTCTATGTAATCGATCGTGGCTCGGATTGGTTCTAATTGTGCCAAGGTTGCTTTGTAACCCCGTTCTTGCCACAGCGTCTGCAACCTGGCACGCATATTTCTTTCCAAATTCAGGGTCTCTAAATACTATACCTAAATGCAAAGCCGATTATCATTATAAACAAATTATCTGCAAACAATTTTTTTAATATAAAACTTCGTACTTGAAGCTAAAAAGGAAGTTGTAAGTGAAAATCCCAGGCATTTGCTACGCGCGTTATCAGAAGAATTTATGCTTACGTTTCAAAATAAAATAACATGTATACATATTTAGAAAACAAAGGGGTTAAATTTATAAATCAGTATCAAACCCAATCAATCTTAAATTACTCATTTTTATCCTCTTCCTAAACTATTCCTTTTAATGAACTATTATGCCATGTGTCATAAAAAATATCGAAGTAACTACTGTTTAAGTATTATTGAGTATCTGTTTTGAATACTTCATATCTTACGCGTTTTATTATATAAGTAAACTACCTTTATGAAATTTTAATGGTTATTTTATTTTTATGATGATTTCAACATTATTAAGTAGTCAGTTTTCGTAATTATGTAGTATTGTTGCAACTCATAATGAACATTATTTAGATATAATTATTTTTAATTATCATTAAAAAAATAACTTTGAAAGTTGTAAGTGTAAATTGGATAATATAAAGTTGCATTTTATGCAAGTCGACTTAGCAAAGAATTTATAATAACATTCAATGTAACAATAAATACAACAAGCATACTTCATAATTACACTAAAACCCTTTCCTAAACATTATTATTTCTGATGAGGGGGCCACAGAAGTGATTCATTATCATCACTTTACTTTTTAAAATGTTAGGTGATCACCCATGTTAGACTCCACCCTTCAGGGGATGGAGGTGTAAGTTTGCTACATGTGATAACATCACTGATGCAACCTTCAATGTGTGTTAGACTTTTGATAAGACACATGTTCTAAAGTTAAGTTGGTTAAATTCATTTTGTTAAGTATTCAATTATAAGTTTGAAAGGACTTGTAATTTAATTCCTTAATAAATAAAGAATACAATGTATTTGTTCTCGCGCCTTTGTCTTCACAAAAATGTAGGATTACCTTGAGACAGAGATCGATTCAGTATCACTTACGTGGATAGCATCCAATGTGATCTTACAGCACGTCTCTCATCTGGACTTGCTATCGTTGTATCTCCTTTCACGTTTGTAAATGAGCTATAGTGCTGACAGACGACCTCGTTTATTCTCTAAAGATCCTAATATTGAAGATGTTAAATATATTGATTGTATTCGATAAAGGCCTGTATTTCTTGGAGACTGTATTAATTAGAAATGTATTTATTTTATTTCGCTTTTGCTACTACTTCCCATTCGTAGAAGGATTAGAACTGTTAAGGAGAACCGGACTTGACATATTTATGGGTTGTCTTATCATCTATTCTAGTCATTGTGGGAATGTCGCGATCCATTCCGTGGTTCTGCCAATAAAGAAGAAAATAAGTTACAGAATTCAGCAATCTATTTTTAGCTTTTAAATTATTTATAATTGAAATTAAAAATCAGAAAAAAAACTGTAGGTTTTATATTTAATTTAAGTTCTTAAATATCCTGATGAGCTATTTATTTTATTTGTAATCGATAATGTTCAAAGGACATAACTGATTTCTTCCTCCCTCTAAGAGTGCCTATAGCAGAGGATATTTTGATTTTTTATAAAATTTTATTCATTCATTAATTTAGCAGTGTCATATAGATAGAAGTCATATGTGGAAGCTTCAGATAGAAGCTTTCCGCATTATTAAATTTTTTATTATTTCTTATTTTTTCTATCCTCCTTAAATTGTTGGATACAATAGAGATTAGCGCCTGAAAGATATCTAAATGAAAAAAATAGAACAGGGAAATGAAATTTCATCTTATGACATTTAAATTTCCAAAGAAAACCCAACTTCAATTTAAGTTTTGAACATGTCTAATATCATATCTTGTTAGTAGAATGTAGGACAAGCATTGAAGATTGATCCAGAGTACAAACAAAGAAACTTTATATGTAGCTCGATATTTTGGAGTGAGTGCATTACTTTTGTTTGAGTTTTTTTCCTAAGTAATTTATTTATTTATTTATGGCAATGGTTTTGTAAATACTCTTTAATGTTTTTTACAAGGTTAGCGATTAAAGCGTGTACAGATAATGCAATTTCGTTCGTTTGCGAAGTAACAGTAACATGAATATATAGTTGCAAATTCATTAAGATTAGTACCTAAACATAATACCCGTTAGATATGTAGAAAATTTCAAACTGACATAATCGAAAAAAATGAGTTGTTAGTGAAACTTGGTTCTATCAGATACCATTACTTTAAAAGTTTTCAGTGGTTGTTTTAATCAGGAGTTTCACAAGTTTATGTTGATATTGATAATATTTTTATTGTTAATATTGTCTAAAATAGCCTAATACCTTAACCAAAAATCACTTGTGTAAGTGGAGAGGTAACTGAGGCTAACTATTGTTTTTCCCGATACATATAATCCATTAGTTAGAACCTTGTCCATCCAGTAGATTTTTGTGGTATGTACAATCTTGGATAGTCGTATCATCTTCAGTGAAATATCCTGATTTTCAATACGTTTTAAGATATATTTATGTAACAAGACCTACATGTTTTTGGGGCTATCATACCGTGGATATACAAATTTTTGCTAGGAAGAATTAACGTTTATAATGAGCGTATTTTTCCCAATAAGTCAAGAGTTTGAAGGCTTTAGTAATTTATGTATGCCTTGAAAAGTAAAAATGTTATTGCTCGTTTGTGCAGTTGACACTGAGTTCTGGTATTGTTCTGCTTTACGTTAAAATATGTGAAAACTTCCCGTTGCGTTCTTCTTCTTGTGCAAACTTATTTCTTATCCTACCTTGTTTGAAAGGATCAATCTTTAATAGTCATTTAATAATTTAGGATCATCTTGATAGTAATTCGTTTCTTGTTGAAAATATTCCCCCTTCGTAAAGATCCCCAGGATCGCTAATATCTAAAGAAGTGTTAGGTCTTGTTTGAAAGGCTGAAACTGTGAATCAGTCGGTTTAATAATTAAAAGATATTATTGGAGGAGGATTTTGTGCTAGATTTAGAGATTGGCGCTTTGCCCAAATAGCGGCTTCAACATCCATTTAGCACCTGTTATCTCATGATGCGGGCACTACTACCTGAAAAGAACACCTTGGGGAGAAACAGGGGTTGGGGATAGAGCTTAGCAATATATTGGATGTAGCATAGGGGTTAGAGTGTTTGAAAGATTCGATTCAACGACAATACAAAACCCTACGATTTTCCTACTTTACTTAACTTAAATACGAATACAATGCATAATAAAAAAGAAGTTATCGTAAGCTCTTCGAATACAGTGCTTAAGTTCTCCGGGTTCAAATAATTTAGCCTGAATTAATGGTCGATGTTCATGCGGATAGCCTGGGTCAAAAATGAAAAGTTGATTCGGCTGAAATTAACTTGTTCATGTTATGTCTCGTTTTATTGATGTGAAAAGGTCTTTAATATTAATCAGGTATTATCCTCATTAAAATGTTATTAGATATTGCCTAATTATCGTAATGGCTTCCTGTAAAGTTTCATTATTTGTTTTTACTTAAATTTCTAATAAGCGCGTCATCCATTGTTATTAGTATTAAAATTGATTATTTTAATAATAATTTAAGATTTTTATGTGTAATGAATATTCATTACGAAATTATTTAACAAGAAGAGAAAGATTTTTCGAAATTTAAAACTAATTCCTGGAAATAAGATTCAAAAATATAGTTCTATATATTGATAAATAAAATAAGAAAGAGTTATGAAGGTTATCTAGTGTGATAAAAGAAACAATAAGTTATTGGCTCTACTTATAATGCTCATTGTTTTAGTTTATATATTTTATTCATTATATAGTTTAGTTTTAATATTCAAAAAGTAAATAAAACATCTTTAAATATATTTTCAACTGAAAACAAAAAATCGTAGTTGATCCTCATAATATTTTTGCGTTTATTTGGATAATTATTATTAAGTAGTAGGTAGTGAAAGCTGTCTTACTTTTTAAAGGGCACTATATTTTTTAAAAAGGTAATAGACAGTTCTCACAATTTTTTTTTAAATTATTAAATTGTAATGCAACTTGTCGTAGCTTTTCTTTTTTTAAATGTATTTATTTCTTTAAATATTGTTTTCCCTAATACGTTATTAATATCTTTCAATTCCATTTTGTTTAAATTCTCTTAATATTTTTTTCAAAAAACTTCTGAAGATAACAGGGTAATGCTGTAATATGCTCTACTGAAGTAAAAGTACATGCCAGAATGGTTTTACAATTACTGACTACTTGTAGAGTACTGACCAATATATTGATTGAGGGGTCGCCAGTTCTATTGGAGGCAAATATATAGGTTCCTACTACTAATATATAGGTACTAGCAGTTACCACTCCAAACCAGTAGATTGCTTGTCATTCGGTCTTATTACCTAACGATATCACGTAAGAAAGCAGAAAGTGAAATATATAAGAAAACTGGAACAGCGAATTGTATAGGACTAGTTCCATTGTATAATCTGGAACATCACTCTGGGGTGATATAGTGCCCTACCTAAAATGTATAAATCTGCTAAGAAATTTTTTGATCTTGATTTAAGTCATTATAATACTTTTAGTGAACTGTGTCTAGTTAAGTGAGTGCATTAGCTGATTAGTTACCAGTCTTAACACCCCGGTTTTAGTTTGAGATCGGTTGTGTCGATAAATTATTGATGGTGAATCGACTCTGCGCGATCTTGAGATCCCTTCGTAGGTTGTAGTAGTATCGATAAATAGATTTACGATCTATTACAAATTTCATATACTGAGTATTGTTCAATGGATTAGGCTCGGAGCAATTTTAGTATACTATAAGTAAAATCCTTTTTTAAGTATTCATAAAAATAAATTTTAAAAACTTCTTTTTAATTATGATTATATATTTGTGAAATATATATTATATATGAATATACTACAAGTAAAATATGTCCAAAAAAGTAATTAAATGTAAAATAATTTCGATAAATAATATTAAACAAATTAAAAAACGTAATATTTTTTAAGAGGAAGCAAATGGTCCGGGTAGAGTTATATAATATATAATATGTACAATGTTTAACCATTCTACTGCTAACGGTTTTTGTAACATATGGCAGATGTTAATAAGACTGTAACTTCCCGATGTTTTTGTTTAATATTTTCCTCTTAATCAATAATAATAAATTGGTTTTATTATTGATTCCTTGGTATAGTTATAGATTATCTAATTTAATCTAAGGATAGAACTTATTCAATAAAAACAAAGGAAGACATATATTTAGATATTATACAATTAGAACCAAGATTAATCTCTTATTTTATAAACATAAATTTATTTTTCTAATTAATTATTGATTTTTCTTAATCCCGTGCGTAAAGCAATTTAAAATAATGAAGTATTAAGTGCAAATAATAGGGTTATCTGTTCTTTCATATTGAGGCCATGATGTAAGTAATGTCACATTATCACACAACCGTCATGAGGAAATATTTCCCGGAAGTTATCGCTTTTGTTGCCGTCTGTTTATTTCCTTATTTACGTTTATTTAGATTAAAATAAATTATATTTCTATCAACAGGATTTAATTATAGATTTTAATTTAGGTTAATAATTACTGATTCTGAAGTTAATTATTATTTTCTATCGTATTTCTTTATCCAATGCGAAGTTTATCTTCTTGGATTTGGCGATGCAGATTTAATTTTATCGGTAAATGTTCGGTTGTATTCTATCTTAATAATAATATAATAAATTCATTGTGAAAAATGTAACAACTTTGAAACCTATAATAAATTCACTGTGAAAGTTGTAACAATTTTGAAAACTATTTAATGTTTGTACTTTGTTAAGTTGTTATTTATACCTCCATTAACCAATATATCTTACTAAAATTTGATTATTTTTACAAAGCATATATTTTTTTTAGGATTTCTTTCAGTTACAAATTGTATATAGTATATCTGCCAATTAAGTGTTGAAGGATATCTTTTATTTTAAATTTTAAAAAATATCATTTCATTTAGATTATAAATATTTTCATTAGGTTTCGTTCATAGCACAGTATTTTAAAAACAAGTACGGAGTTCACTTTCTCTTGTGACATCATTACAAGCCCTGAAGAAGACCGGCAATGTTAGTCGAAACGTTTTTTACAAATAAATGCAATAGTTCAACAATATTTAAGTAATTATTTTTCTGACCTCCACCAGAACCAATTTCTTCTCCAAAATACTGTGTATTTAAATTTAAAAAGGAATACTAAAAATGTGCGTTTTTTATTGGGTTTTTTTAGTAATCTTTATTTTACATTTCAAAACCCTGAAATACTAGAAGTGAATAAATGAGGGCTGAAATATATTCAGTGATAGTTTAAAACCGAGTTTAGACGGTATTTAAGATGAACTTTGTGTATCCTAACATGCTAGAATTTGTTTGAAGAAAAATAAAATTTAGTAAGGCTTTGAAAATGTTCACGTAAACCCGAGGATTCTGCTTGAGACAATCAAGTATTTAATAGCTCTACCTAAAGGATTTCAAGGCTGCTTAACATTTTCATGCTTCTTTTTGTGAAAACCAGGATATCTTGAAATATTAACTGAAAACGGGATAGGACATTGAGAAATTTTAAAGGGGTCAGCTTAAAAAGGTATGAAGAAGCTAAACAAGATCCTCTACCACTCCTTCGTTTTCAATTAGAAGTTATGAATAACCTTTTAAAAGTATATTTAAGAAAATACGTTTTTAAAACCAAAATTTCGTCAGTTTAACTGCGTTTAAAAAAACAAAACGCCCTTTTGATTTATTTAGTTTCAAAGAAATTTCGAATGAAAAGTTGGCATTCCCGAGTTTTATAAATGTCAGATTTTTATTTCGTATTCAAGTTTCACAGAAGATAATTTCGTCTTAACACTCAAATCAAGAATTTTAAAGGTAATTTTTGAGCAAAAAATATATTTTCATAAATTAACATGCACTGGTATAAATCCTTCACCATTTATGCTTTAAATAGATTAAATTACAATACTTTGGTAATAGTTGTTAACCAAAGGATTTAAGATACATAATCCCGGAATCCCTGGTGTTACGGGCTATCGATTCCCTGTTCATTCAACGGAAATTCCTTTGACGGTCAGAGAAAATGTTCACTGTGGCGGTTTGAGACTTTCCCTAGGATTTGGGAATATCGTTCGTAAAAAAGAAATGGCTCACCGATCATATTTTGTGAAGACTTTTAATTGAAAGCTTTCTTAATAATTAACCCTCCTAATGCTGAGTGGGGTCGTTAGCTGGGGTATTTTTGACTCTCCTTAAATCAAAATTAAAGTTATGCTCACGAGCCTCTAGGACATTTATCCTTAGACTATATGTAACACGACGAGTAGATTTCGAACGAATTTCATGCTCAAAATAAATCACTGTGGATTAATTTTTGTCCAAAAAACTAGGATAGGGTAAGGATCCCCACCTGGTAGTTACTGTTAGCCTTATTTCAGATCGCCGACGTCACAGACAGTGCCTTTTCAGGCTTTTTATATAATTTCCTTGAAGAATATTTGCATTTAAAGTGTCGAGTTTGCCGGTATGGGACCCAATTACCGCCGTGAATATGTAATATATTATTATAACAAATATTTCCTGGATGTCGTTCAAGCTTTGATGTTCTTTCGTCGGAATTCAATCTCTTATTTTCTCTTTTGCAACCTTTGTTCAGAATCTATGAATTATTTGATGTGTCAGTTCCTGGATATTTCTCAGATGAGTTAGTTACCTATCAAACGAAAGAGAGAAAGGGTGGGTTGGGGGGGGGGCTAGATTTGCAGAATTTCTGTCATTTGCTTATTATCACAGCGGAAACATCCTCAAAAATGATATCGAGAAAATTTTGACAGAATGATAAGTGAGTATACCTCTCAGCGGCAAACTAAAAGGTTGCATTTCGCACTTAGTATGAATCTGATTGAGATTGTTGCTGTAAATGAATTCGTGTTTTGATCGATCTACATATGGAATTGAAAAATTCTTATCAACAACAATTGTTTTTACATGAACTCGGAAAAACATTCGCTGACCCATGATTCAGAAAAGGTAACGTGAAAAGAGGGCAAGGTATTACTTATGCTCAAGAAAAAATTACACTAAAGTAAACCTTGTTTGTAATGTTTGCAATAAATATATTTGTAAAGAGCACAGAACCACAGCATATTCATGCATTCATTGTAACTAGGTAATTTAGGTTCTCTTGGAACATGTTTGTTGTTCACTAAAATAAGTTATTTTCAAAATAAATAAAAATATACATTTTGATTGTTCAAAGATGATTGCTATTACTTTTCTACAGTCCCATTCTATCAAATTTATAAGCAATGACTCTTAAATGGATGATTTCATAGTAGCTGATGGCTGAAAAAGATGGGGTCTCCCAGGGACCCCACCTGGTATTAGGTGTAACTTTTTCCACCCGGTATTAGGAGGGTTAAGAAGAACATATCCTGCGAGATAGTATTCCAAAAATAGCAATTTGTTTATGCTCTTTTGGTAATTTTACCTTTAGAAGTTGTTACAGTTGAGACGTTGACATGTAAAAGGTATTAAATAAAATAAAAACCATTTTTAATTTTTTTTTTAATGAAAAGGTAGTAATTAATCATAACAGTAGTAAGATGAGTAAGTCATAACTAAGAGTTGTTTAATTTCTATGAACGGTGGTAGTTACTATTTTCTAATTAATACTTTCATTTTTAGTTGTGTACAGTTTTTTCTTCTGTAAAATTACCTTTTCCATCTCAACGTCTCCTGAGTTTCCATAGGAGATATATCATTTATTTTTTTACTTAGGACGGTTCCCAATTAAATTTAGAGTTCAGCCTAATAATGAACCAATTTAGATCTTTTCGAAATCAATCTTACGACATAATTACAATAAATACGTAAACTCATCCATAAACCAACAAATACGGTGCTAACTATTTAATTTGGATCGGTTGAAATCATCATAATCATTCCTCTCTATACTGCTCGTACAGCGTTAGGTTTCTTTCTGCACGGCCCAGACCACACAGTACGATCCTCCACAATTTTCCTCTTACACAGGTATGTCGGGGTATTCCTTTGGACCTTCTACGGAAAACCTTAGCCTCGTACGTTATATTAAGCCTGTTGTTTTCCATCCTCAGGATACGCCCAAACCATTTTAAACTGTTTTCTTCAAAACATTTTTCTGCTGGTTCCACTCCGAGGTTTGATCTAACGGTTGTGTTATCAATGCTGGTCTGGTTTTCCCTTTTATCTTTTTGAGGAATCTCATTTAAAAAGCTTGGATTTTGTTTTTATGCTTAGTGACCAATGTTCGGAAGTTTAAGTCAATATTTGGATAAACGTAGACATGTAAAACAGTTGAAGTCACGAGTTTGTTTAATTTTTCTAGATTCTGATTTGTCCAAATTTTATAAATAACAGTCATCATTTTGAGACGGAAATCTATTAATGTATAGTAGTTATATTCACAAGAGTTACTTTTTTATTTACCGTAAATATTTTTTTCCTGTCGTTGAGGAGTATTAATAAAGCTCGTGCTTAAGCGTCTACGAATGAATACTCCTTTTGTTACTAAACAAAGCAGACTAATTTCAGGGATGAAAGAAGGGCTGTTTTTATCCTCCCCTTTACGTTTCGGCCAATCTAGTGTTACACAAGGACTCGTTACGTCTAAACGGTGATGGTTTTAGTTACGTCGGAGTGGAGATGAAAAGGAAGCTCTGCGGGAAAGTGTAGGGGCGGAAGGTGGGGGGAGCCTTGAGATCTGTCAGTGACCCACCCACGCTTTGTCGGCTTCTCTCTCTACCTTCTCTTACCTATCTTTATCTTCCAATACACCTTCCTTTTCGTTGTAGCTACAAAACATCACGTATTATTATTTATTCGTTACCAAATAAGGACTATGCCTTAAAGTTAATTTTTCTTCTCTTCCACCTTTCTCCAGAAATCCTTAATTTTTTCGGCATCAGCTGGTTTCCTCTCTTCCGAACGAAAACAACTAATCTTTTGTTGGATCGTCTTTCTGAAAACTTTCTTGACATCTGTTTTTGTATTTTATTTATGTCTGTGTGTATGATCCTCTGAACAATATGCATTTTTTCATACTCTCTTCTCACAGCATCCACCCAGCTAGTATGTTTTGCATTTTGAAAGAATGTTCGAAAGAGTCTCTTGTGGTGTAATGAATATCATAACAACCTCTATGTTATTCTATGACCAAGATCATGCGTTTGCAGCTCTGCAGGTGACCTTAGGAATTTTAAATGGAGTAAAAAAATCCTCGTTCATGGCGGTCTTGACCTGTGCGATGTTAGGTACTCGTTAAAATCCCTATCGTAATTATACATGGTTAGGCAGAATTTAGGGATCCCATAGAAGCATAAAGTAGCATTAAATAAAGACAATCAAGAATGGGATTGTAGGACGATCAAGTATGAGGAGGAAGAGGATTGGCTAGGTGGATTGGTAGTGTTGTCAGTTGCTATTCTGAAGATTCCGGGTTTAAATCCGACTGTACCAGATAAATTATTTATTCTATTGATTATTATCGATCTATAGACCCTCCTAGGCCTCGCCCGCCTCTTTAAAGCGACATTAACTGCTCACCGTTATTGCGATGACAACTTAACAACAGCATTTAAGATGATCTCCTCTCCCGTTGTCTCAGAAATAGTCTGTACTATGTACTGAACCCAAGATTGTTCATAGGTTATAGAAATAAAGGTTTTTTTTTTATTTAATAGTTCATAGTTTTGGATGAGGTATAAACATTTTTAGTTTCGGAATTTCTTTTTCGTTTTTAGGGAGGTTGAGAAAACATATTACAATTGAAAAGTAGTCTAATGGTGATCTATAAGTATCTCATTTAGATAAATATAAAGCTGTTGTCGAATCTGCATTAAATATCTTCTTTATTTTCATTAGTTTTTAACGAAATGAATAAACCGAAAGCTCTTATTTCCATTCGATTTACGAGAATTAAAGGATGAATAGGAGCTGGTGAAGGGGCGAACAAAGCATTGGGGCCTCGCCATCTGCTCCCAACTGAAGTGGGGAGTTCTGGCGACAAAAAGTGGTACTACTGTCGTCCCTACCAGCCGATGTACCAGTCTCGTTGGAACAATATATTTTTATCCTCAACCATTCCCGTCTTGTTTTCTCGTTTATTTATATATTTTTTATTTATATTGCGAAGCTGTTAATTATTAGGCAACTGCGTTTGTAAATAAGTATGAATGAACATATATCTCTCCTACGCTTAATGAATTTGTGGATTTTAGGGAAGGGGGTAATGTTAAGGTAATTATTCCGCAGATTGTCGCTTCGAGTTTTGTCACGACAAGTTTAAACTTTTCATTCGTTTCCCTTTTAATTAAATGTTTCCGTGAGCCTTTTTAGTACGGAAAAGAGAATTTAATTATGAGGAATGTTTGTATTTATGTGATCATTTCATCAAGAAATATAAGTTTCAACTGACATTTCGAAACATAGATGATACATATATGCTTGTTGAAACGTTCATTTCTAGGTGAAATGATTACAGAAGTATACATATTTTCAATAATTACATTCTCTTTTTCATGATAAAGCTCACAATTAAAAAGGAAACGAATGAACAGTTAAAAATTGTAATTCAACTCGAAGAGACAACCTGGAACAAATACCTTTTTTATTGAAATTGTCATCTTATTTTTAGGCATCTGTGTTTGAAATTTTTTTTTCAATAATTAGAAATCTTCAATTCCTGATAATCCTCTGAGGTGTCTGAAAATAAGATGCCCTCGTGATCTTCTAAGTTGAACTTGTTATTTTAGTACTGCCACTAGGTAGTTTCTCTGTTCATGTCAATATGTGCCATTCATTCTATTTACTTGTTGTATTTGTATAATACAGTTGTAAATTTCATTGAATAAATTATTTAAAAATATAATAAAATAAAAAATAGAAACCAATATATATATATATATATATATATATATATATATATATATATATATATATATGTATGTATATTTGTGGATTTGATGACAGGGGGTAATGCTAATAAAACTAGAGTTGATAGATCAATAAGTTTATTATTTTTTCCCATTATTCAACATTTTAAATATATACTCATATATAAAAGTCGAGTGTTAATATACAGTCAATAGATAAGATCTTAAGTGTAACTTTGTTTATTTCTACAGCCTCGGTGAATAAGTGGTTAAGTTTAATATTCTCTAAGATGAGTTTTTGTATTTGAGGAAGCGAATCGTGCTATTTTCGTAGTGAATAAGTGGCTAAGTCAGGTATTGGATTCAAAAAGGAGTTATTGCTTATATTACAACTCCATTTCAAGCCGAAAACTACGAAAATGACACGATTCCGCTTCCCTCTATATAGTTAAATCTCTCTGGACAAAATTCGACTTATTCACTGGGCCTGTAGATATATTCGACTATCTTGTATATAATAATTTAATCTATAAACAGATTTTATTTTTCTATTCTAGTACCATCCTAATTAATTAGTGAATGAGTTTTATTCATGAAGATATTTTCTTAGCAAATAAAAGCCACACATTGCAGTAATACTGCAGTGCGGGAAGAAATGCTAGAAAAAAACGCCTATTTCTCTTAAACTTTTATTTCAAGTTTAAAAATTCATTGGTACGCTATTATCTTCATAAATTCGGTAGTTGGCTTCCCTTCTTTGTTAGTTGCATTATTATTATTATTTATGTTATTTTAATTAATGCATTTTTCCTTCTTTCTTTTTTTTTGAGATTTGAATAGTTGTTAAATTATTATTGCCTTTATATTATAATATATAAGCGCTTACCCTAATTGAGTAAATTTCATTTAAAATTAATTTAATTTTCTTATTTTGACTGCCCCCCCCCCAGACTATCTATATCCCACATTAGATCTTCGAGTCAACTATTTCCCTCTCAATACATAATGTGATTTTAAAATTATTGAAAATATAAGTTTTCGACATTAGCCCTCTCAAAAAATCCCATATCAATTAGTTATGCCAAATCTTATTAATTTAAGGTTTGCTTCAAATTAATAATTATTATGTAAAAATAAAATTACATATAAAATATATATTATTGATATTCGTCTTGTTTTCTATCTCTAAAATATTGTTGTACAATTTTTTTTCTTTTCTTTTTCAGGACATGCAAGAAATGGTTAGTACACGTTCTTTTTATCCTCACTGTACATACTTTTAAATATAATCTTAAATATTATATTTATGTAAGGTAAGCTTGTTTATTTACTTATGAATCAAAAGCTCAACAAAAACTGCACTAAAAATAATAAGTGTAAAAAATTACGGTAAATTCGGTGTTTTTGCGAAAACTTCCATTCATTGATAAAACAATCTTCAAACACTTATAACAATTAGGCATTAATCAGTAAATGCGTGAGTATTTACTGATTACTGTCAATGTCTATTTTCAATTGCATGAGCTCAGTGGATATAATTTTACTTTTTAAAAATGTTATAAGGGTACAAAATAATAAAACTTTTTTTCTAAAAAAAAACAATTAATTTATTCCTGTTAAATTATTACTCTTTTCAATAATATTACTACTTGATGTTATGTAATTGCATTTCAATTACAGTTTTTTACATGATTCGTTTTAACTCAAATCGTGGCAATATTTACATCTCATTTAATTTGTATTTTGTAAATTTACATGTATTCATTGAAACTCTTCATTTTGATAACTATCCTTGAGTACGTTTGATGAAATACTTTATTTAATGCTTTTTTATGGGTTTATTAAATTAAGAACTTATAATTACTCATGATTGTATGTAAAAAATTACAAATACAAATATTTATGTTTGTATTTGCTAATTATTTGGAAGAAGTAGTAAAATTAATACGTGGAATTACAATTAATACGTATAAATACTATTAACTATGGTTGAACGATTACAACATTGTAGTCGATTTTATATAATTTCAATGTACTGTTATAGTATATTGTTGTATTGCAATTAAAATTTCATTTTGACTGACTTAAATAAAACATTAAGAAAATCAATTTAATATATTTTATTAGTAATTTAATTTGTATATTACTTCTTTTGGCAATCAGTTATTGTTTTTGTAATATTTTTTTAATCGTTATAATGAATGTATTTTTAAATAGTACTACTGCAGTGAAAATAAGCGTGTTTAAAATGAAATAAAAAAAGCTGAGAAATTTACCTGAATTTTAGAAAGGGAATATTTAACAAAAAAGATACGTGGATTCTACCCAACGACCTCGCTTTGTGACTTGGTCCGTGAAATATAATCACAGATAGCGATTAGCTGGCGACTTTAATACACTTAATCCTACTTACAAGGGATGCAAGTTTTACTGTCCTCTCATTGTAATAAAATGTATGCACAAAATTAATTTCGTGAAAAATATGTTATAAACTTGACATTATGTTAAAAAATAATATTAGAGTTGAGAGCCAAGAGATGCTAAAGTAGGTTTATTAGTTTTAACTAGCGTTAATAAAAATGGAGTTCTGGAATAGTACTTTATTTATATATCTTTTTTTAGAGCTGTACAGCTTGAAATTCAAGAAATATTCATAACAGCTTTGAATATAACTGTGTTATGAACTTTAAAGTTATATTAACTATCAGGATTTTTATCACAAAATTACCGAAATCAATTTTACAATTTGTAAAAATGTATGGATTTCCCAATAAAGATAATAACCCTAAAAAAATAATATGACTAAGCAGTTTTTGATATTAATACTAAGTAGCGATGTATGTATGTGTATTAAGTATCGACATATTCATTGATCCTGTATTAAGAATACTATGTGTATTTAAAACACGCTTTGAATTTTATAATAATATTGTAAGTTCCATGTCTTAAATTTATTTTTCCAATTATCTATGTATTGACACATGTAGCATCCCATAGATTTGTCAGCACTATATTTCAAATCTACAAAAAATATTTTTTTAAATGATGATCCATAATCTAATAACATGCCCATCCAGCATAATTGAAAACTATATACACTATTCGTGAAGTAATTTTAAATATATTTATTATAATATACATGGAAAATTAATCTGACTTAAGCATTGATACCGTACTGATGTTGTGGAATGTCTATTTTAAGTTGTTACTAGAAGTCAAAGCAAGTTGGGCATAGTAGATATGTAACAATTTTATGGCTAACTTGTCTTGCTTTCTAATTAGCATCTTAGAATGAGGCTGACCTAATGTACAGAAATAATTAAATTGCCTGATCTATAATTTAACTAATACAACTAAACATTAACCCTAATAATATTTAAATAAATAAATATTTTCTTAAAACATTTTGTTTCCCCTAAAAATTTAGTATTAATTTTAGAACTTTGGCCTTTTTAAAATACACTGGAATATACATTTTTTGTGTTACAAGATTTGTATGGCCAAGATTACACATTTTACTCTTTAACTCAATCCCTTTTTTTACTGCATGCTCTAAGATGCTGCAGACGGAAGATCATATGAGGATGGTAAAATTAATTTTAAAAAGACCAGATTAGTGTTTTTGTAATATGGCTACTATGATATGTTTATACATTGGCATTAGCCTAGTAAGTTAAATACAAAAAAAATATATAGAAATATTTACAAGGGGTCATAAAATTCTAATTAAACAATTTAAACAAACGCTAATAATAACTTATCCCATAAATAATTGATTAAAATTTTCCTACATGCCCTAAGAAGAAGGTATGGATGAAGGATGATAAAATAAATTTTAAAAATAGCAGGTTTGTACTTTTGAATGGTATGTAAGATGGGATTTATGATATGTTTATTTATTGGTAAAAGTCCGGTAAGTCAAATACAAAAAAAAATTAAATACAAAACCCTAATGATAAATTTATAAATTTTTCGGTTCCCCTCTGCGGAATGTCTCATTTTAAGTCCCTAATGGAAATCGAAGGAAGTTGGACATAGTCGAGAGGTAACAATTTTATGGCTAACTTGTCTTGCTTTCCAACTAGCCTCTTAGAATAAGGCTGCCTTAATGTACAGAAATAATTAAACTGCGTGATTTGTTATTTATGTAATTCAACTAAACTTAAACCCTAATAATAACTTAAAACATTAGCAATTATTTAAACTATTCGGTTTCCTTGAAAGCATTTATTCGCCTCTGTGGGATGTCTCATTTTAAGTATCTGGAAACCCTTATGAGGCTCACGAAGCCTCCACAAATACCTGTTAATAAAAAAAAAAATCTGGCGGTTATGAATGATCTCAGCCAAAAAAAATTCCTCCACTACCATTGCCTTGGAAAAAATGCAGTCACATAAGTCGTACTCGTCGTAAAACCCAAGGCCCTTTGTGGGTTTTAGTGGTAACTTGTAGTAAATGATCTTTTGTATTATAATTTTTATCGAAATTAATAGAATACAAAAAAAAAATGTTCAAAATGCAAACGTAGACGGTTCTAAAATATTTGTAATAGGTGGGGAGAAATATAACCCCCTGGTTCTTCCTTCCCTCTTAGTACGCAGCTGATCCGATCAATTTAACACTCCTACAAAGTTAAGGAAAAGTGACAGTGTCTCTTCCCATATCTTCTGGGTTAGAAATTGATCCATATTTATGACAAACTAGTTGTAGAGGGATCTCACGGCGTTAATGGATTATTATTTTATAAACAATTATTTTATCTTAAATTTAATAACAGTAAATATTATCTTCTGTACAGTTTTTATAAGCGTTCTATCATTAATTTTTCAAATATAAAAAAAATAATAATAGTCATTCCGAATCCTTTTTTTCCGAAGTAAATTTAAATTATTGCTTTAGAATTAGTTTTTGCCTCATAGATTTTTGTAGAAATATATATTTAAAGTAAAATGGTGTCATATTCGGCGACTTCCTATCCTCCTGTATCGTTTAATAAGGCCCCACTGATTCCTGTAGAACGTGTTCGGCACTTAGGACTACACCTTGAAAAAAGATTAATTTGGAATCCTCGTACTAGACAAACACTCTAAGCTCCCAATTAATTACAAAAGACTCATATACTTGACAGCCATTAGACCTATCTGGTCTTATGGCTGTCGAGTATATACAACTTACGGAGTAGAGCTTTGGGGCCTTCGTAAAATCCTCAATGCTCCTTACTTACCTTAATGTTCCATTTGTTGCTGATTTTGCCCAAATCCGAGATCAGTCTTTTCATGACTAAATTTAGTTCTCTCAAACCCACTAGTTTCAAAACTAGCAACCTCTTCAATTCCTGATAATCCTCCGATGTGTCTGAAAAGAAGATGGGCTCGTGATCTTCTAAGTTGAACTTGCTATTTGAATACTACCACTGGGTAGTTTCTCTACTTGTCTTTTCATGTCAATGTGTACATTCATTCTATTTATTTGTTGTATTAGTATAATACAGTAGTAAATTTCATTGAATAAATAAAATTTAAAAAAAGTAAAATGAAATTGGCAATATTGTACACGCTTCTATGTGTAAATTCTTCCGCAACATATTTTTCCTTACTCATATCTTATCGTTTACCTACTATCAGTAATACTCATATATGCATTTGCGTTTTTCCGACCACAACAACTGACATTTTAAAACAAAAAATTATAACTTCTACTGCACATCAAATTAGTTAAGGTTTGGTTAATTGTAACCTAATTTGGTTATTAAACCAAAAATTTATTTGATACGTAAAATTTATTCCTTCTCCCACTCAAACCAAAGAAAAAATTTTCTTCTTTTAAGCGGGGGTTTTCTACATTTTCCTGCTATTGTAAAATTTATTTATAAAAGGTAACTGTAATTAATTAAAATCACGGTTCTTTAAACACGTAAAGGTAGTCCGGAACATGTATTCACACTTATGCTGCTTGTATATGTAAAATTGCAAATAAAGTTGTTGTTTTTTTTCTTTTTTTTTTTTTTCTTGTTCTTACCGTTCATAAACTATATGGAACATGGTCACCATTAGAACTGACAGATGTACTGTGTGCTTCACTCCGATTTTTTCTGTTAAAATATCTACAAACCTAGGAAACCCGAGTAAAAATAGTTGTTTTTGATCAATTGTTTTTTTTAGTTAACTCCTTAAGAAACGATTTTCATATTTAGCCCGCGGTATGAAAATTTTATGAGGAGTAAAACAAGTTTTAACTAAAAGTGGCGAGTTACGTTGCCTTCTTGATAATATTGTATTGTTTGTTGTACATAATAGATAGAAATTAAAAGTTAAATTCCGGGACTAATCGTGAAGAGATACGTGTGGCATCTATGGTAACAGTGTATTCTATTGCTTTATTCTCGAAGTGTTGAAATGCGAAAAAATTTTGTATAGGAGCCTTTTTAAAGACAACTATTGCTCTGATTAGAGTAGGAAATTGACTACCTATCTAGCAAGGGTGTGCAGTGAATATTTAATTGTCTGCAGTATGTAGTGTGTAGTGGTCAGGAGATTAGTATATTAGGAAATGGACAGGCAGTGATCATGCTGGGCTTAAATATACCTCTACCGGACACTGCCGAAGGCCGAAACGTTGGCACCATTATAAAAAAAATATATATTTATAATTTTAATTAAAATAGTTCACATTAATTTTAAATATTTTTAAAAAATAATTTACCAATAAAAAAAAAGAATACGCGATGATAAGTATCAGTAGAGAGCGATTAATTGGTAAGAACACATTATAATTCATTAGAAACGAAAAGGGTCAAACTCAAGTCGAGTGTCGGAGCTGACTCACACACTTTTTTTATTTCTTAATTTGATGTTGAAGAAATAAAATAGAAAAAAACTAAAACAATGTTATTAAAAAATTATTTACGAGAAAATCATTTCACCTCGTGGCACGCTGGTAGATTTAGCACATGGCGGTTTTGAATCAACGCTGTCTCAACGTCTTAAATATTTGCTTTGATTAAAGTAATTTTTAATATCTGTATATTAAAATTTATTTCATCTTTTTGGTTGATCTGTTGTAATTGGCGTATTTAGTTATATAACTGTAATTGTTATCATCTATTTTTATCCTTACAATTTTAGTATTACAAAGAAAATGTTTGTAAACTTTGTTGGAGACACATACCCATACAAAATTTTAAGAACTATTTTATTAATTTTAATTGAAGAATCTTATCAAACCATGTATTATTACAATTTCCGTTGTATTCCACACTGAAGCCTTCGTTAACTTTCATCCATGTTTAATTTTTTGTTTCTAAAATTGTAAATATTAATTCTTTGTCATTGTGACTCGTCATGGCGACATGCACAGCCAACAGGGAATGAATAGGGCATTCTGTTTGAAAAGGTGTTGATAAAGGAACGTCGATCTGCGATAACATCAGTCGCCCCCTCTCTCTCTTGTTTTATGATGTTTCTGCGATGGCTTGATTTACCTACCTCTACTACCGTCTCAAATCATTTGATATTAATTCTTAATAAATCGTAAAAAGGAAAAAAAGTAAACATGTAAGCCATAAATCTTAACGAAAATATTTAGGTTGATAGAATAAAACTAAGATTATTTTAACTATTAAATCGTTGTACAAAAAAATAAATTAAAAAATCGATGATTTATCTACTACATTTGGTCTCGAACATACATATTAGTCAGTAGCTCAGGGCTCGACACCCTCATAAGATCCCCCCTCCCGCTTTCTACCTACGAAAATAAGATCATTGAAATAATTTATTTATTTATTAAATTTACTTTGAAGCAATACCATTTATATCCCACTAAAAATCATCGGAAGTATAGGAGTATTTATCGGTGCACGAAATACTGGATAGTAATACAAGCTGTATAAACCGGTTAGTGCTAAGAATTAATATGCTTGTGTTGGTAACTCTGCGCCCAATGGCGGGCACTGTTAACCTCTCAGCTGATCATTCATATGCGTTTTTATTAATAGTTTTTCTGTATTTTTCACTTTGATTTAACTAAAATTTACCTTACAATTGTAAGTTTTAAATGAATTAATATTGATTAAATTGTTTGCCCTAAATGAAAACAGTTTTAAAAAGGTTTAAGTGTATTCCTTACAAAAGAATTTATTTCAGTACTTTATTTTAATGTTGTGCTTGCTAAAATAATGTAATATGTGTGATGATATCCTTTGCAAAAGTATTAACATATTATTTATTGGCTGATAAGTATGACACAAGTGTATGAAAAATGGGAAATAGCCTAACTTTTCATTTCATTTGATTAGCTTTATTGTTAGTTAATTATCATATTACAATACAGTAGTATTGTAGTAAATTTCTATATTATAATATCAGATTGGGCATGCAATTAAATACACCTTAGTTAGTTTTATTGTTAGTTAATTATAATATTAAAGTACAGTAGTTAAATTTGTAAATAAAAAAGAATCAGATTGTGCAATCAAATACACCTTTGTTTTAAAATTAAAAAGGTTTAATTATATAATTTATTTTCAATTTATGTTAACTTTAATAAAGCTTTAAGAAAGATTTACAGAACTTTTATTCACAATATTGTTTTATGAAATTGGCTTTCAAGAGAGTTTCTTTCACTGAACTTCTTAAAAAGAGTTAATTATATTTATAGCCAGACCCCTTCATAATGTGTTTTTACATTTGTATGTATCTCAAAACATTTGTCTATTCCAGTTTTTAATTTATTATTGTTCATTTCAGCTCCTGTTTTTTAATTATACCTTTTTGAATTGCTATGTAGGAAGCTGGAAGCCTAATGGTCTTTCTCATTCCTTAAATTTTATTACTATTAATTAAAAAAAAATTATATTCGTGGGTTTTCAAAATGCAATACGTTTTCTGTAATCTTAGTCATTATACTCATCCAATTATTCAATTAAAGATGTTAAATTCATTTGTAAATAACCAGCTTACAATTTAGAAACTAGTAACATACTATTAGGATTAATAGAACAATATCACAGTGTGGTAATTTAAATTTACGAACTAATTACTGAAATGAGATGTCATATATCCTCAGTCTAAAGTTATTTGTGCTTTTGATGAATAATATAATATGTGACTAGCTGCAGTTTAATATTTCATTATTTCTTATCTCAAATAAAGATAGATCCCTATTAAAAAGTGTTAAATTTATATATTAAATACCTTAATTTATTCGTGGAATAAAAAAATATATACCGAATTCTTATTTTCTCCCAAATTACAAACATTTGATTTTTCTGGTATTTGATATCATCCCTTCAGTTATACACCAGTAATGGTTTCTATTTTATAAAATTAATGATAGAATTTCTTTTTTTCAGATCATGCAGTGTCACAGCCAATAACAATGGTAGCAAGGAGATCGGGCAGCTTCCCAGGAAGTGAAGCTGGGAACATTCTGTCGCCGAGGTCATCAGAAACTGGGGGGCTTGGAGTCAAAATGGTTGAATATGTTCTTGGAACATCCCCTACGAGTAAAGATCTTGAACCAAGGATGAGAGCATTGGTCATGGTAAGTTGAATGACTGTTAATTGTAATTACAGAGTAGAGTGAAACAAATCCGCTGCTATGAGTAATACCACTTCCCACTTAGGGCTCTGGATAGATTATGTGTTGATTGTTAGATCCTGCCATAGTTAATTTTGATCCTTTGAACTGATAAAAGTATTAATTGTGCCTCTAAAAATCTCAATTTGTTCACTCATTCTCCCCACTTTCTGAAATTTTAAAGCAATATAATCCTCCTCACATAACTCTGCTTTCTTTAAAATAAATAATTAGGATTTAGTCAATACAATTTATTATCCTGAAAGTGAAATATGTAGTTTTTCTGCTTCTGCTCTATCCGGCATTGTCCTGTACATTCTCCTTCATTCTATGCTTACTATGTTTCCTTATGATATTATATTCATTAAACATTACGTAGGTGATCTACAATCCGAGTGTTGCTCCCAGCATTCTTACTGCCTTCAATAACTATCATGTTCGATCCTGCTTCACTGTTGAAATGGAAATCAATAACTCACTCCCCTTTCTAAATTCCCTTATCTCTACAAATCCTCATAGCTCATGTATACACGAATTATTATTACTATATATTCCTGTTATGCAATCCATTATTTCTCATAATATTCTTACCCTCACTAAATGTATGATCCGAGTCTGATAATTATTGGTCAATGGAAGGAATGTCATACTTTAACTAAATCACTGTTATATCTGATTAAGATGATATTTATCAGACATTGGGAAATATCCTGTATATTAATTATTCTTATCTGAAAACTATTATAATTTTTGTGTTTAAGAGTAGTATTAAACTTGGTTCAGTGCCATTTTTAATTTCTTTTTCTATTTATAGAATCTACTTGGTTACATCTGAAATAAGTTAATCTATTAAATCCGAAATGATAAATATTAAAATTATGTTATAATTAACTTCTCTGAACAGTTTCATGGTTATTGAACAGATCCTCCCTCAAAAATAATTTTTATCATGTACTGACTGCATTGTTATTGGACCAGTCTCAACCTCCATTGCCCCATTGGCGATAAGTTAATATTTTCAGTTAGTATTAATCTGACCATAGTGACTCGATTATTTAAAGCTTTAATTAACCTTTTGGCCTGATAGTGATTTTTACCCATTCTGTCGGATCACCCGTCTTTTTTACCCCTAGTATGTTGGATAGTCGGTAAAAAATACCGATGATCCGGGCAGAGGGTTAATTTCAACACTATATAGTTCTAGGTTGATTCAGAGACTATTGTTTGTTAAAAAAACTGGCAAACTATACATAATTTTTTTTAATAGTTTTTATATGCTAGAATCTTTGCGCATCTGCTGAATTATCGGGATGTTTCTCATTTTATTTATTTATTAAAGATTTCTCTTGATTAGTAATTCGCCTAATTAGTAATTTTACAGTTTTTATTATTATTTTATATCCAATCAGTATGATTATTTGTCTCATCAATAGAAATAAGTAGCAATCTATTTGGAACAAACAATATATTTGAATTTTATTAAATGTTAAATGTTATCTGGAATAGCCATATCCTCTTTATTCCCGATGAACAGAGATCTACTCTCCTTGCATTTTATCAATTCATTATTTTAAGTTACTTGAAATAATTTTTACTGACAGATTGCATTATGGTTTTGATTAATTATATATTTTTATTATGTTTTAGTCAAACGAATCAGGTGAAAAGAAAGACAAGGATAAAGCTCCAGCCTCACCTTATGACACAACTAACAAAAAGGAAATGGAAAATGGTGTAACACAGAACGGTGTACAAAATGGACTTGATGATGATAAAGGATTTAAGTACGTAGTGCATCAACTATTTCTTTTTCTCATGATTTAAGGATTTTACAGGCATCTAATAAATTTATTTATTTTCTAATTTTAGTTCTGGCGTAGTACTAGCCTATGATGTCAGTCTAATAATTTAAAAAATTAGTTTAAAAACGTAATGGTATTAATCAATAGTTAATTAAGATAGATAGGTCTTGATGAACATATGAAGGATTTATTTAAAGAAAAGATTCAACCATCAATGCAATACAAAACACAAGGACTTTATTAATGAGGACATTGATCTAGCAATAGTCATTGCTGTTTTTGAAAAGTGACATCAGGCAATGTGCAAATCTGAAGCATAGACCACTTGGAGTTATAGATAAAGGGTCTTGTCATGGTTGTACTGGAATTAGTTCTTCAACAATGAAGGTCTTCTTTTTTAAGATAAAGAATCTTAGATTCAAAATTAGGTTTGTTTTTCAGATCTTATGAGTACTAAAAGTAAAAAATTATTTTAGTACATAATTGATTGCAAAATTTGCTGTGGTTCCTTGTGTTTCAGAGCCCCCTGAATATAAAATCACATTTTGTCCATTAGAATGACTTAGCCTTTCTTTTTGTTTCATGAATATCTCCTGAATTAGTGGATTGCATGTTGTGATTTTTTTTTTTAATTTTTATTTTGCTAGGTTTTAGTCTCTAATATCTGTTTAATCAATCAGGTGGTTATACTGTGCAGAATTAAATGGTACCTCTATTTATTTAAAAGGAATATCCGAAAAACATAATTTTTTTCAAGAGTTCCAAAGGAGTTCTGATAAACTTGATTCAACTTCTACTTGACACTATCTAAATATTCATTTATAAAGTACTATTTGTTTAGGTCTTAAGAGCAGTAAATCATCACTCAGAATTTAGTTAAGTGCTCTCCTGAGTTGGAAAATCTATCAGCATAGACCAACTACTATCATATTTATTTCCATTCACTTTTTGATCATTTAATATTGTTGAATTCATTTGATTTTTGAGCCTTTTCCAAATTTAGGGTTATTAGGAGATCTTATGTAAATGAAGCGTGATGTATGTTTAATGTTGTTATGTTCTCCAACATAGAATACGGCTTACCCATTGGTTATCATCTGGTTATGCGCTATTGGAAAGATCAGAATTGTTCCAGAAGTCTTTAGGTTACAAATAAATAGGCTGATGTAACTGGTTGATTTCTGACCCACAAGTGTCTAAAATAATGTTTCAACACTCTCCCACACTAAGAACCAAGTCCATAACTCGTATTACTTTATTATTATGCCAATGGTTCATACATTGATGATATATTGCTTTTAATTCATTATCCTGATGTGCAACGCAAATTAATTTCAAAATGATCTTTCTTATGTACTTTATTACTACAGTAATTTTTACTTATTTATTTCTGGATGTATGAATCATCCATTTAAGACGAGAACATTTTTTCGAACAATTATTATAATGGTAAATTTAGTGCTCTGGTTTGTTTATCTTTCATTAAGGAATGTATCATGAACTTACTGAAGTTTCTGTTAACCTCAGATATCTATGTAATCTATTTATGCCGATTACTTGTTTGATTTTGAACTATTTTATCCAGTGACACTTCCCTATTCCAAAATTCATTTAACCAATCATTATGTCAAGAAAGTCTGTCATTTTATTTTTTCTGTATGTTATGGACTGATATTCTTTCTTTCTTCATGTTTTGGTAGAGAGAGGTTTACAAGATTGAATGGCACACATTAATCAGGCCCCTAAATCTTTATAAATTCATTTCTGTTGCACTCCTTTGTTTTCTGCTATTTCAGCATTTGTGGTTCATTTATAAATGCTTATTGACGATTGTCCAGCTTTCAGATACTTATAGATGTCTAGGGAGAAACATTAATTTAAATAACAGTTGTTAACTAAATCTTGAAGTTATTTAAACATAATCTTATTAGTGTTTAGTGTTAAGATTTCATTTTGAACACAAAAATTAAACATTTACCGCTTTACTTGATATTAATTTTAATCTAGAAGGTGTTTTCAAAAAATATGATAAAGGATATAATAGGTAATGATTTAATGGTTTTAAAGTCATAATTTCATTTTTAATTCCCCATTTTAAGGATAATTAATTCTATGACAGAACAGAGTTGTTTTCAAATTTATTCTCACTGTAGTAAACTATCTTATTTTATTATTTTTATGAAATTATAAACTTTTTGATTCCAGTCGGACACCAGGGAGTCGACAACCATCTCCCTCCGATGAAGATTTAAATAAGAACAACTCAGTAGTTGTTCTGGAGGGAAGCCACCTTATGGGGCATTTTCCGCAGGGACATCCACTTCTTGAATCACATTTTGAACCTCCAGTGATGTTGGATGGTGGAGGAGTATTCGAAGGAGGTGCAGCCCCTTATCACCAGGCCAGTCAGCAGCCGATGGAGTCTCCGAATGTACTACCGCCTTCATTTGATGTACAGGTAAGATATTTTCAAATATTCCTCTAGTTGTTTACAGCTTCTGTTGCTTTGGTAAATAATTCAGTTTAAATAACTTGTATCCCAGGTAAACGTTAACAGGTAATGAAAATATTCATATTTTGTTTGTTTGTTTATTTAACGTCACTTTATGCAGCTATGGCTAATCGTTCAATGCTACAGTGGGAGTCCTAAATTTTGCCTATCGAGGTTTATTAGGATAGGGATTTTTAACGGGATATCTGGGGAATCGTACAGGCTCAGGACCCCCTTTTTTTTTAACCCATCTAAAGGATGACATAACCAAGGATATTCTACTCTCTTTTAAAAAATCCTAGGGGCCACCTGGTGGGCTATGAACCCGTGATCTTGGGCACAGTAGGTTCTTTTGCTAACTAACCACTACACCACAGGTCACCCCCATATTCATATTTTATTTTTAATTTATCCTAACATGTTAGTTCCTTAAACGATGTGTAGATTTGTCGTTTCCTTAAAAAAAAAAAAAAGATTATGGTTGTATAATATTGATCAGTTTTTACATGCATTTAATGATGGTTAATGATGGAGCCTGGATGGGGAAAATTTAGGGCTCCCACTGTACTTTTGTGCATCGTCCGATTAGCCATAGCAGCACAAAGTAATGTAAAATGAACAAACAACAGCAATGCTTATATTTTGCCTTCATCATTTCAGTTAATTAACACTCAGTAAAATTGTATTCCTATTAATCATATTAACAACTAGCTTTTGACCACGGCTTCGCTCGATTGGAATTTGGTCTGTCACATAGAGTTTCGTGACAGATCATTTTAAATAAATAATTTAATTTTTTTTAAACTTTGAGTTACTCATACATCCGAAATTTCAGATGTCTAACTTCAAAACTGACGGATTCCATACAATCTTTGAATCCCCATTATATAAAGGAGGAAACCCTTGAAGGTGGAATTGTCCAAATTCCTTTCTTAGTGGTCATTTAAGCTATACAAAGAACCTATCTGCGAATTTCAAGATGCTAAGTTCAGTAGTTGTTCAGTAGCTGGGTGTTAGTCAAACAGGTTACAGCTTTATATAATCTTCGCCTGTGTGTTGTTTTGATAAAAAGTAGCCTATGTCCTTCCCCAGGCTTGAGATTATCCATATCAAATTACCCCCCATATCACAGACGGATCAGCACACCCGTGAAATATACATTGACTCTGATTAACAAACGGGACGGACAGAAGTTTACTGTTGTTCCTGTCAATTAAGGATTAGTATGTAATGTTATTGAATTTATTGAAAAGGATTACTTAGTATAACGGTTTCACTTGTCGTACGGCATCAGCAAGAGGTGAACTATGTTACTTGATTTGTTTTGTTCAGCAAAAGTATTTAGATTTTGCGATTAAGGAACACGTGAGCAAGCATATAAACTTTTCCCCCCTTTTTCTCACCCCCTTAGGGGTAGAATTTCGGAAAATCCTTTCTTATCGGATGCCTATGTCATACAAAGAACACACGCTCAAAGTTTCAGGTCTCTACTATTAGCCATTTAGGCTGTGCGTTGATTCCTCAGTCAGTCATCCAGGACAAAGAGTTTTGTATGTATAGATTACTTATTTTAAATGTAAAACATTTATTTGACATAGACAAGGTTACAATAAATTTTGCTTAAATTGAACTACTTCTTGATCAGTGCATTATCTATTGCTGTTTCTGGGTGGCTGCTTTAGTTGGTTAGGACTGTGTCAAAATTTTGACTAAATTTTAAGTAAAATAAAAATATTTTCGTGAAAGACAATAGGCTGTTGTATTTCAATTACATTTTTTTAAATATATTCAGATAACACAACATATAAATAATAAATAAGATACATATATAAATAAATAAGACAAACAACAAATAAGATAACAAGAAAGTTGTTGCCAATATATTTTGGAGCTAGTTTATCGATCAAAATGATTTCTAGCAATTCTAGTTTGAAATAGAGATTTTCATGAATATCCTAATTATTGTTAAAACCATTAAAATAAATTATATCTGATTTTGGCTGTTTTATATCCAAATATAGTTAAGCATGTGACCGGAACAGATGACAAATTTTTAAACGATGTTAAATATAGTAAGACCTTTATTGACATTGTCTGTTTCAAAATTAATATAAACTATTTAATCTTCATTTGTGCTCTTTAAATCTTGTCTGTTTTTTCATAAACATATTCAAAGTCAAAAGACAACTACAATGTATGGATTATAAAAATGTTGGTGTATTACACTCCACTAGTAGATACAATATTGAAAAAGGGAATGTTAACACAATATTTTATGAGGAAAAATGTAGTAAAAAATTACTCTAAATAACTGGAGTGTACAAACTAGAGGTCGGCAAAGTAGTTCCTTTTACTGAATCGTTCCTTTTGAGATAGTTCATTCTTATGAACTACATAGTTCATTTTTCAAAAGAACTGGAAATCTACTAAACTAAGAGAGGAATTGAACCATGGAAAAAGGGGGACAAACTGAAAGGTCAAATGAACTAGAAAGGTTCAACTAGTTCACTTAGTTCAGTAGTTCGTCTTTTGATCATAGGTCAAACGCTGACGGTCCCCTGTCCGAGTGTGGCGCTTGGTGAGTGGTGTGAACTATAGTTCACCAATACAGAGATCGCTGTTTATAGTTCATTTTCTGGATCTAGTTCAATGAACTAGTTCGTTCAGGTACTTCTCATCTCTAGTACAAACATGTTTCTAGCTAATACTGTTTGATGAGACCGGGAGAGAGGTTGCAAATGGTGAAGCTATAATTTTTGGAAGGATTTTCCTGACCATCCACAGTTTGAAGTTAGGATTATCTGTTATGCAGTTTACAACTATTATTTTAATTTAATTTGAAAAATGTAACATTGAAATTAAATCTTATTTTAATGGGCGCCTCATGATGAACAATTTTGTCTCATTCAAAAATGTGCTATATGCTTTTAACCCCTCTTTCACAGAGCCCATCTGAGCATAGACTCTTTTTAAATTTCCAAATAGCATTCTAACTTATGATTAAAGAACTAAATAAATGGGTCATTTGTTGAAATGAAAAAAAAAATTAAATGATAAATATTGATTTTGGCTGAATATATTGGAGGATTTATATATATAGATACTTTATATTAATTAATGGGTAATGGTATGAAGACTAGCGAATCTAGTCTAGCTCCAGCTTCCTATAGCCCTGAAGATGACCCACAAAGTGGGTCAAAACGTCGGCACATAATTAAATAAGTAACCACTTATTTAGTGTTTTTATTTGACTGCACCCCCAACTATTTTCTTCCTTACTTACTAATTTATTTTATTTTACATTCTTCTTCTCAATGGTTTTACCATCTCAAGCTTTTAATCCTACATACACAGTTGTTGCATCTCACTTATGGTGTAAATGGTCTTTTGTTTTGTCATATATATTTGTTGATTGTTCATTTATATTCAATCCACTGAGTACCACAAGCTCCTTTGTTTAGAACTTCCGTAATTCTAATTTTTATAATAGTATAACATATTATTACTTTTTTTTAATTGTATAACATATTATTATTTTTTTCATAATAGTATAGCATCTTATAATAGCATATTATATTATTACTTATTAGAATAATATGTATTTGAAAACTTTTTGGAACACTTTTTAGGTTGATTAGATTTTTTAGGTAGAGAACTATCTGGGGATAATAGAAATGAAACTAGAAAAAAACCCAAAAGTTTAGCTGAGATCTTTACAGGATCCTAAGCTATGATTTTTTAAAAATTAAAAAATACTAAATAAATTTATAAATAAATAAATTTATATAAAATGTAAATAAATTTATATAAAATGTATTATAGTTTTAAAACATTCCCCATATTTTACAAACAATTAAATATACAAAAAAGTAGTATACCAAGTAGTTGGGCAACATGAAATCATAGAAAAGTTTTTAAATATGGTAGTACATATTATATTTTATATATCATGCATGCCTTTGGTTCAAAGTTATGATGGCATATTCACAAATTTAAATATTTAGGAGTCATGTTGCTTTTTAACTTGTAGTTTTATATTCCCTTTGTGAAGTCAACAATAATTGATGATGCTCCCCTAATGACTAAGAATTTAATATACGGGTAATTATGATTGATTCCGTAAATAAATTTATAACCAAACAAGGTTGCTAATTTAGTCATATTGAATGTCATCCTAAAATCATAATATAAAAATAAAAAGCAATAAGAACAAATGAGCCAATTTTTGGTTTGAGACCAAAATAAAACCAAATTTAAAGGTAAAATTAATTGTGAACACCCAAAAAATGTGGAAGAATAAAGTTGTAATTTTGTATTCATTATTACAAGGTTGAAAGTTGAAAAAATATATTTTTTTAGAATACCAGACATATGCTAAGCTACGGAATGAGGCCATTAGATCATTTTGAACTACTGTGATTTTATAAATTTTGAATACCCAGGTTTATAGTGCAGAAAAACCACAATAAGGAGCCAAATATTTTTGAATCAAAAGGGCTATGTGGACAGAAATGAGCAAAGGGCTTATTGTATTAAATTGATCAAGTTCCACACAAAGAGATATCAGTTTTCAGTCAGTAGGTTTTGTCTCCTACAGGGGGAAATAGGTGTAGGAATGTGAATAGGAATTTGAGGCTTGCACATTTCACATACATAGAAGAAATTCTAACTTTTCAAATTAAAATGTTGCATACTTCAGGCTTTTATTTATTTAAAAAAAAAAGATCTCTATTTCATTCTCACAATAAAAACCTTTCTCCAGGTTTTTATTGCGAGAATGAAATATTAGATAAATTTCAGTCCAGTTTACATCCTCTTTAAATGAAAAGATCTCTATTAGGAAACGGGATGAATCAATTGTTAATGTAAGTTCTTAACTAAGTTTATATAAAGTTATCACACAAGTTGAAAACATATCTATTTCAACAAATATACACTTTTAAAACTAGTATGGTTTGTTTTAATAATTTCAGCATATTAAATATACTGTTATGTATTTATATTAAGATGTGTTAATTATTATTAATTAAACTATTTTTTGCATTAAAATCTATGGCCTTATTCTATGTATTTTTAAAGTCACAGCAGTTATTTGTTTAAAGATTTTTCTTTATCAACAAAGATGGTAGTTTATGTTAAGGAAAAACTTGTCTTCTTGTAATCACATTCAAAATATTGCATTAAACCAATTAAATCATCAAAATTATAAATATATTGCTGTATCATGCCTTGGATTCAACGCCATCTGTTGGTCTCTTGCTGAAACTCTCTAGTTCCGGAGAAATCCGCTAGATAGCGGTTAAGTATACTTTTGATCGTTGTTTATATAAATATTAATAAAGATGGTTCTAATCATTTACGAAATCTTTTATTATAAAATAATGGAGTAAATACATTATTTTAAAATTTGTAGAGGAATTTATTTATTTTTCTTAAATGGAAAAAAACTTAAGAATGATTTGAGTTTGATATTTGGTTCAATATTAAATCATTTCACAATAAAGCATTAGTATTTATTTTTCATTAGTTACATATTTTGTAATTGTCGACAGCATATTGTCACTAATTTATTTTTTATATTAGTTCTCGTTGCGTATTCTAATTTGGTTGTAGTGTTATAATAATGGGACCTGTTTCCGAAATAATGGGGCGTTTGACCCCTTTACATTCATTCCGTATTACTATACCGTTATAATATATAATATATTCCTTCTTATATATAACCGGATATATTTTTATTTAATGATTTATTATCATAGGGTGTAAAGTAAGTAGTGTAATACTTTTGATTATAACATTGTTGATTCATCATATTATTGTTTTTTCATCGTCCATTATTGGAAAAGTAATTCACCGAACATTTATTTTGAAATAATTATACATGCTACATTCAAACATGGATGCTTATCAAATTTCGTATTCAATTATAAAATAAACGTTTGCTGTTGTGTTCTATAATGTTATTTATATCGTTTATGTTTTTTTTAGTCCAATCTTTGCGCCGAATCCGTTAGTAACTTGGTAACTGAGTGAAATAAGGTCTTGAACAGCTATAACTTAGTGTAAAGAGTATAGATGAAGTGCCAAAATAGTTTAAGAATGAATGGATGTTAAAAATACGCTTATCAAAGCAGGAGCGCCACTCCTGAAGAAAAAAACGAAAAAAAATCTTTCCGCACCCTTTTCTCCCTGTGTTTTTTTGTTATGATTTATTTTTATCTTTTCTTTTCTACCTTATCACTTCAGGTCTCCCGTATTTTTTGCGGTTTATATCTCATTGGCTCAGTTCAGAGTTTAGCAGCAGGACTTAAAAATACGCTAGTATGGCCCACAAGAAATATTTAATAGAGTCAACAACCGTGGAGAAAAAACAATTTAGAAACAAAAACCTTGTCTAATATATATTTAAAATTGTTAAAACTTATAACATGTATACACATTAAAAAAATGTTGTTTATTGAAGTTTAATTGGTCGAGGTTTATTTAAATACGTCTCTTTTATTTTTACATTATTTGTTTTAATTTAGGTCATGGAATAAACCATTTATATTTTCACCCTGCATTTTATTGATTGAATATTCTTTTATTTGATTGCTCTTTTTATGTACTTTGGTTTTCCTAAAATTTTTAATATATGTATTGTAATACATCAAATTCTTTGTATAAGTGTGATTTGAAAGAACTATTAATTTTATTTACCCATTGTAATTTTTTTATTTAACTTTTTCGTTATAAGTAACGTTTTCGTAATAGGGCACTGTAAAATGTGCCCAATTAATAATATTTAGTTTTTTCACTAGCTATTTTTCTGTTAGTTTCAGTGTATTTTGTTACTTATAGAAAGCGGTAAGATGATATAATGTTAATCTAATTTAAATACATAGTATTTATTTAAAATTTATTTTATAATTTATTCTTCTGTTGATATCGCTCCTTCAAATTAAAAATGTCATAACTCCAAAAACCTAATTTTTCAAAGGTTTTTGAAAGTTACATCTCTTGTCAAAATTGGTAATTATATCTTATTGGTAATTACCTATATTGGTAAAGCATAGCATTCCAATTGGAATGATGGTTTTGATTTTTCAATGATATATCATAAGAAAATTTTTAAAAGCTTAAAAGTTTTTTATTTTAACTTGTGTCATTATTCCCATGAAACTTCAGATTCTAAAATGATACATCCCAAATTTTACTTTATTAAAAAAAAAATAAGGTCATCATATCATGTAAATGGAATATCAGATATGTGGTTCCTGAATTCTAAAGCTTCAACCATTTCAATTACTACTATAGGCTTAACTAAAAAATTGGCATTTTAAAGTTATTTCGCCGTTCTTTCGAAAGAGCGGTATATAAAAGTGATGCACACAGCTATCACATAAACACCTCAATGACCATAAATTACTGATTTTTGTCAACTTCCTAATTTCATTTTTCTTAAGCCCCTAATATTTTCGAAGCAAAATACCAGGAATCGTTGCGAAAATGACTGTAAGGCGGAGAGATCTCACGATTTCTATTCAATCTAAAGTAGATTACACCGACCCGTCATATTCGGATGACGTGATCCCCTAATGGCATTCAATTTCGAGTCGAAATGGCTTACTGTTAAGAAAAATCACTGTAGGCGCATTATTTAAATGGGTGCCACGGTGGCCGTGGGGTTTTTTATCTGATGCAATTTTCTTGCAGTTAGTAAACTCGACATAAATCTGTTATTTGTTTTGTTAACTATAGTTTGGACACGGCTACTTTTTATTGTTTCCGTTTTATAAACTACTAATTTCCTTCCTGCTTCGTAATCGCTTGATTATATTCCTATCTTCCTTATATAACATCAATTTATATTCATATTTGCTTTTTTTTCGATAAGGAAGCGAAGTAGTGGAGCGCTTAAGTTGCCGTGCCGAAGGTCCTGGGTTCAAACCTGGCTCCTGGTGGATTTTATTTAATGCGACTTGGGATCTGGAACCCACCTGCGGCTCAACCTGCCTCTATATGTGGGCACCCAAAGTAGGAGGAAATCATGGTTGAGCGTAATCTAGGACATATACCCTTCCTACACAACCGTTTTCCAAGAACCAGTACAGTCCTTACCACGTACTGAAACCCTGACCCTGGATGTGGTACAGGTTTTTTTTCCGATATATGTTTCTGGAATAATCTATTTATCCCTTTCTGTAATTAAATACGACATGAATTTAGTTTTCGAAAGCTTTAAGCATTTTTCATTCTAGTGTTTGGATCTAACTGGCCTCTTGAAAATTATTAGTTTCAGAAATAGTTTAATTATGATGTACTTTTATTTTTTTAAATACATTTCTGTTGTATCAGTTTCGCATATTGTCGCTTCGAGTTAAGTCTCAACAAGTTTTAACTTTTCATTTTTTTTCTTTTTAATATTTTCGAAAACATAGATTTGATTATTGACTTACATGGTTGAGCGTGACCTAGGACAAATCACCTCCTTGCAGAACCGTTGTCCATGAAACAGTAGTCTCTACCATGTACTGAACCCCAGACCCGTTCACGGGTCGTAGTGGTACAGTTTTTTTTATTTCCTTACATATAATATTTTGGTTATATCATCATCAATATTTCGAAGTGTTTATTGAAACGTTCATTTCTTGTTGAAACGATTACCGATAAATACACATTTCCAATAACCACACTCTGTTTTTCTTACTAAAACTCAAAATTATTTCTATTTTCGAGAATATTACAAAGGAAAGGAAGGAAAAGTTAAACCTTGTGACCTGCTGAATTGGTACATTTTTTTAAAAATTTTATCGTGTGCTGATACAAACATTCTGGAATGTAAGTATCATTGTAAATTTAACATATTTTTTATTATATTGATATTTTATAGATAGTTCGGCGATTTTTTTTCTATAAAGAGAAGTACATATGTATACATTCTGAACAACAGTTCAGTTTTTTTTTTTTTAAATTATAGGAACGTGAGTTAATTTTTCTTATCAAATAGTTATTTATTTGACAAGTGAAGAAAGTGCCACTTTATTACACCCGAGTGAATTAAACGAGTTAGGTCTTTAGTGAAATGTTAGGTCTTGTGCATCTCACGTGTTAAATATTACATTTTCCTGCAACCATTTAAAAATTAAGAAATTAAAGGTGAAACTTTAGATTTGTTAAAACTACACTAGCGCTAGTGGGTAATGCTAATGCTGGATCTCCAAATTTCTGATGTGTGAAGGTTCTAATACATTTAAGGTTATATTAAATATTTCTATAGAATCGCTTCAAAATAAATAAAATCTATCTTGAATTAAATATAAAATAGTTCTAAAATTATTTATTTTAACATTTTAAGAATATAAAATGAATAATATTATAATACCGCCATTTAACATTTAAAATAACCGAGTGCTGATTGTCAAATTCGATCTAGGTGGCTGTTACTTTTCCTCACTAGTGAGGGAAAGTGGTTTTCCCTCACTAATGGGGATGAGAGGGATTTTCCACACCAGTTTTAGTTGAGTAATGGATAGCATTACTCAATGGTTGCAGGAAAAAAATGTTATCACCCCTTTTACAACGAAAAGAATTATAAGTATCATTAATAGTCAAGGTTTTTTCCTTTTAGGGAACGGAAAATCGTCAATAAAATAATTTCAACTTTAGTCACTGGTGTTTTAATTAACGGATTTTACTTATTTCTTTATTCTATCTAATAAAGAAATAATATTGCTTTATATGTTATGCATATTCTTCATTGCTTAACGAAATTCTTTAGAGGTTTTTTCTCCAAATATTTTGAGTTTTAATTTAAAAATGTTTGTTGGCCTATAACGTTATCGCCCTCAACAATTTACAGGCCAATTAATATAATCCTTTTTTTTGTTGTTTTAAATTTTTTTTTTCTCCCAAGCCCGGAGATGAGAAAGCCTTTTAGTTTCCCGTTGGTGGAAAGCTCTTTTCTGTTCCAGATGTAAAATGGATAAGAGCGGGGGGGGGGGGCCGAGGTTCATCTAAAATCTTCCTTTCAGTTAAAATTCAGAAGACTTAATTGGGTTCTTGTGTCCCATCGACTTGAGAGAGCTTGACTAAGGAACAGAATTCATTTAACAACTCCATTTCCCGGTTTTAATGAATAACCAATCGTAGCCATCCACATTAGTGAAGTGTTAGGTCTTGTGCATCCTTTGTTTATGTCACCTTGTATTTATGAAATCGAGTTAACACGTAAATATTCATCACTGTTTCTCGAAAACGGTAATGGCTTCGAATCTGGATTTTTTAATGGAGGTATACATCAACCCGTATGTTGTTGGTATAAGACAAACCGGTCTTGGTGTGTTAAAAAAAAATTATTCATTTAATTAAATTTAAATTAGTTATACATAATTTAAAATTATAATTTTAAATTTTATTTAAGAGATCAACATTTTTTTAAAAATTCCTTTAAATAAATTATATAAATAGGAAGAGTGTAAAATGGTCGAGGGTGCCATCAGTAAATTACACAAAATATGTTACTTATTATATTTGCGTATCCACGTTTCGACTTAATTTTTAGGCCGTTTTCAGGGTTTCTCACCAAAACAGAAAAACTATATAATCAACAGTATTAAAGAAGATGTTACAGTTATGATAGGAATTAAAATACATACAAATAGTAAAAGATAAATTGACTATAGTAAACTGATTTTTTTTCTCTCTATATTTGTATCTACACTTGTTAAGTGTTGCCAACCCACAACTAATTACAGTACACAATTATACTTGAAAAAATATTTAATAAAATAATTAAAATATTGCCAATCAATGTATATTATTAAAAATAAATTATTCATTGGAATAAATCGAAAATTACATCAACACCATTATTTGTTTGTTTTATATTAGCAACATTATATTCTTGTTGGTATACTATGATCTGTATCCAGGAATGAGTAATCATAATGCAGTCATATTTCAGAGTATAAAATAATTAGTGATTATTATTGATAATATTAGATAATTTGAAAGATAACGAAGTTATGTATAAAACAAAACTATCTAAATCTAGGTTTTATTAGCAATAACTTGATATTTATAAAATATAAAGTTAAACAGTACTTTACACTTATAAATGGGCATTTGATGATCATATAAAGTTTTTAAAGTTAGGTAGCTTCTTACGCTAGTTATTTCCAGTTTCGGTAACAAAAGCTAACAAGAAAAAATATCTTGATGAAATATAGTGTTGCGAAAACCTCTGAATTGTCGGTCTTCTATTTCTTTCACCGTTTATAGATTCGTTCGCCTGTGACGAGGTTGCTACGTGATCCTTAAAATGCTCGTAATAGCTGTTAAAAAAGAAAGAAAAAGTTTCACCTTGATAAACTATATAAATATATACTTTTTTATGATTATAAAATTTTTATTTATTCAGAGGCAAGTCCCTTTCATATTAACAGTTACAGCAATTAATTGTAAGATATTTTTATTCAAAATAAACAAATTCATTTATAAATGTGTATTAAAAGTATATTTAGAGTACATTGATAAAGAAAATAAGTGGTTATTAAACTAAAAGGTCTACGACAATCTGGGCCTGGGTGAAATTAAAAATAAATTCTGAGATAGTAAGAAAATATTTATTTACAAAAATCTTTTTAACTTTATGACTTCTAATAAATGGTTTCTAACTATTCAAGAATTTATTTTCATCTTAACTCGGATAATAAAACAAAACAATGATTTAAAAAATGAGTTTCAATTATTGAAAAAGTGCAAATTTGTACTTCGTTTTTGTAAATATCTCTTTAAAACTCAATTGAAACTGAAAGGCCTGGAAGTTTTTTAAAAAATAAAATATATTTAAACGATATAGTAAGAAAATATTTATTAAGAAAAATCTGTACAATTAGTTTCTAATTGTTCTAGAATATTTTGCGAACTTAACTCGGAAAACATTTCTCGAATTAAACTAAAAATTACTGTTATTAACTTAAAAGATACATATTTCTTGTGTTAACAAAATAAAACAAATAATCTAAAAAGGAGTTTCAGTTATGCTAAATAAGTACCAAATCTTGTGACTTATTTTTATAGATATTAATTGGAATTAAGTAAACTTTTATTTAGAATTAGAAGATCTGGAAGTGTAATAAATATTTCACTTGAATTATAAATAAAAACTGAAATATTTCGGAGTGAATATTTTATAAAAATAATTATAACATTTTATTTAGCGTCTGTAATTTCTCAAATATGGAACTTTCATTATTTTGGAAACTAGTTTAGTTCTGCCATTCATATGTAGCTGGTATTCTACATATTATTTTTTTTACCTTGTTTTATGTTTATTTATAGTTCTATGTGTACTGTTTGTTTATTTAGCGAGATTTATTAAGTTGCATAAGTGTCTTTTCGAACTATAGCTGACACACGAAGAGTTGTTCGGGAAGTTTGAGAGCTGGGGGGCGAAGTAACAGGAGCTTGAGGTTAAGGACCCCGGTTTCGGACACGCTCTGCCGGAGAACGTCTTTCTCATTACTGCTCCTTACGAAACACCATCACACCATCTTGTATCTCTCACTGTTTTATTATGCCTCCTCGGCTACGTGGCTCGGAGGATCTCCTCTGTTAGATCTTCTGAGTCATCCTCTCTAAGGAAGGAGGGAGGAATGGACTTGACATGGAATTCACACGAAAACACGCGAGAGCAACAGAACAAGTTCAAGGATTTCTAGGATCTCATTTACTGCCAGAAAAAAAAAGCTCATTTTAAAAAACGATGTAAAATTACTGGACTATAAATGTTCAGAATTTTTCATAAAAACAGTAAAAGCCGTTATCCAGTCCGTATAAAACCTGAATTTAATAAAATTATTAAGATGTTTCGACAATTGATGTCATTCTCAATCATTTTAATAAGCATTCTGCATCAATTAACATAATTTACTACTTAAAAAAGTTATAAGTCAAAAATCTCATAAAATGCATTTTTAATAACCAAATTTTTTTATTTTCTTGGGGATCAGCTATCCTCCATGATTAATTGTTAATATTTTTTCCCGTTTTGATGAAGAAAAAAAACGCTCTAATATTTAACAATACTACAAAGTAGAAAATAATGTTCATTAATTTAAAATAGCAATAGAAAACTCTCTAGTTGATGCTGACAGTAGTCATGTCTTGTTAAAAAAATTATGCCTTATTAGTTGGCACAAGATACACTGTTGTGTCGTCATATATTAAAAATATCTAATCCTGAAGATCATGTATATGCTCATTAAATTATTGTATTGTCGTCGATCCTTGAAAAGTGTGCTTTTCAAGTTTTAATACTATGTTCTCAAGTTACCGAAAATAGGGTTCAAAGATTCCATTACATGTACATAAATCTAGGCGAAGATAAGACGTGTTAAAAAGTGGAACATTTTTCATCTGAGCCCATATTCTTTATTTTTATAATTATATTGAAAGAAATTTAACATAAGTTTTTAAAGCTGTTAAGCTGTCAGCAACCATACAAGTTTTAATATAAAATTACCATAGTAATAGCAGAGACAGTACAGTATGTTTTAGCCAAAGGTTGTTCAGGCGAGATGATTTGCCCCTGATCCCATCCAACTCCCAGTTTTTTTAATCAATAATTGTGCCAACTTTATAGAGGTTAGGTGAGCCGTTGGGAGTCCGCAGATCTCACAGGGGCCTATGGCAGTTACAAGACTAATTGATTTATCTCTCAAAGGCGGATTAGAACTCGGGGTTCTCAGATTCGCAACTCGACGAGCTATACACTGGGCTACCCCGCTCCATAAATTGAAACAAGTGTATTAAATTCATTGACAACCACCAACTGTAGTAGCAACTGCTGACTTGAGTCACAATTAATTGTTAATTTGAACACAATAATAGCTTCCCTTCCATTGGAACTTTTAATATTTATTCCCTATACTATATCTCCACTTAAAGCTTTACTCTGTAGTAGTTTATTCCTCGATAACAAATTTGTTGTTAAAAAATTCCCCCCTGGGTCTATAACAACCATTTTTTGTCCTGATATGGGATAGAAGTCTTATCGGAATATTTAGTGGGTAATACCAGAACATTTATGGGAATTACACTTCCTATAATTTCTTATCTAGCTGTTCAGGGAATATTTTTAATCTGACTTTTTATCTTTTTTATGCTTATTTCAATAGTGTATGTATCCATTTTGAGTTATATGTTTTTACATATATTCTAGTTTATACATATACTCTGACCTCTATTCCTATTGGGATCTCAAAAGTTTATTTTATTATCCCTATTTGTCCCTCTCTGCTGTTTTACATATTTTTAAAAATATTAAAATAATATATTATTAAAATATTACTTCTTAGGAGCATATTTTGGTTCCTTCACGGCTATGAAGCTGAATATATATTTTTTCTATTTGACGGATTGAAACTTTTATTTATTGTGTTGCGTATCTCCTACCTTAAAATTGATAGTTAAAATAATTTTAAGAATCAAGATATTTAATGATGGAAAAATTATATTTTAATTACAAGTTGACTTCTTTTCAAATATTCTAAAAGCGATCAAATTTCCAAATAGCGTGTTTTTTAAAAGTGAAAAATAGAATTGTTAACACAGAAATACTTTCTTGTGAAAAAGATGTTTTGTTTTCAGTTAAGATTATTTATGCAGTGTTCGAAATCATCAAAATTCTGAGAAAAAAAAATGTATTTATTAGTTGCTTTAATTTTTCGAACAGTTATACTTAGTTAGAAAGTGTTCAATGAATGTAAAAAACATTCACTCATATTTCATCAATTTGATTCACTCGCTTCAACTTAAAATTAGTTAAATAATTTTATTTTATTAAGTAATATGTTTTTTACATATGTTTATTTTCGGTCAGAAGAGATAGGCTTCATAATTAATAGTTTTGAGCCCATCTGGCTTTATGGCTTTAACGGGTGTATGTTAACGTCTCGAAAGAAATTTCACTGAAACCTTATTTAATTTGCATTCGCGCCTCCGTAACGTGTATATAAAATGCGTTCGTCATCCGATGTATACTTATATAAAATCTAACATTAACATCCTGTCCCATAAATTTAAAACCCGCTATAGACTTTATTGGCCAGTCCTATAAAGGAGCAAAACACGGGGGTCAAGTTGAGGTGTTTTTTATTATTTATTTTTTTAAATATAGTTGACCCCGGTAGAACTATTAGCAGCCCAAAATCTATATCAAATTAAATTAAATATACACGGTGCAAAGTATCGAATGTGAAAAAAAAACACATTTATTGTTTTCTGTCAGTAGCGTGCGTTTTAGCGTTATATACGATATAAAGTTTATATAATCATCTATAAGGGACAAAAACAATGACATATGTAGACTATGTTTGATGGGACGTTCTGATTTTGATGAAATTTGAAACTGTTTTTTCACTCTCCTGAAAAGTGATTTTTTTTGTGTGTGTTTTTACTGTAGATACATACTTAGCTTTGAAGATAGCTTTAGAGCAACTTTTAATAATATTCTGTGATGAACGTTATGTTTATTGTTACTCTATTATTTTTATCTTATCAGTTGATGTCTATGAGAAGTCGTCTCTAACCATATTTGAAAATACTCAATATCAGTTACTGGCTTAACAAACGGTTTTCGAACATGCAACCTAACTTAATTATGATATGTAGTAATTAATGGTTCTTGTGTATTAGACGGTCTGCATGGACTGTTATCCACCATTGTTTATCACCTGACACTGATGATTCACAATACTGATAACACCTACTTTCTTATTGGAAATCGAAATATTCACAATGTAATAATAAAATGCTAATTCTTGACACTTCGTCTTCTTATATAAATGTTTTCCATTTCTGTTCTTGTCATTTCTTCTTTCTTGTCATCAAAAAACATTTCAAGACCTTTTTCACATTATTTCGTCTTTGGAATTATTCCGAACGCTGGCTATTTTAAATAGGCATTAAGAAAAAGAATTCGATAAAAAGACAAAAATTAAATTTAGTTAACAATACAGAAATTTAAATAGACAATAAACAAAATTAATAGCGCGTACACAAATTACTCAAATAAGACAAGTGATTAGAAGATGTTACACGATACAAGGAGGTAGGTTTAGTTAATTAATTAACAGGTTAAATCACTAGTACCTTATTAAATTGTGAATTATTGCAAAACCCCCTAAAAAATTGGAAATTCTCCAGATTTTTCGGTCGTTAAAAATAGTTAAATTTACATTTTTTACAGGGTTTTTTATGACTTATGTATATAAAGAATTTAAAAAATAAATTAATAAGATTTTATATTTACTTTGGCATCATAGAAACCCTCTACTGACTCACCTATTATATTTTAATAAGCTCTTGTTCTTTTACGGAATCAATAGCGGATATTTACTATCCTTTTTATCTTGTCGGTTTTGTGTAGTGTAAAAAGAATTTATATCCAAAGGTTTTTGCCGTGTATTCTATGGAAATACGGGTTGATGTATGGGCTTTCAGTTTCGCCCGGAGAGCTTCTGAAAATGAGAACGTGTCCTCTTTTTCAATATTTCAGGTTATAGGTTATAGGTTTTAGGTCGCCTCTTGTGAAGCTTTTAGCCAGGTAAATGCATTGAGGAAGAGCACATATTTCGTTATAGTCAGGTCACTGTCACTTTGTAATGGAAGCTTTTGTATCTGTTTGTTTAATTGTGTTTATTGTTGGGTAGAAATAGAAAAGTAATTTATTCTGGAACTGTCTCTTTATATAACTATTAAAAGAAAAAGTAATATAACATATATATCCATCTAGAAGGCAGAACTAAATATTAAGTGCCAAAAAATGAATAAAAATAATAAGATTTAATATGAATTTAGGTTGGAATTGTTACTTGTTAAAGTTCCAAACAATAATAATTATTGTTTAAATAAATTTAGACTGATAATAATATAATCATTATATTATTTTTAGTTTAAATTATTTTAAAATATTTTTTCATAAATTACATATTTAAAATAATTTATACGCCCACGTTGAAATTCTTGAATTTTTAAGAAATATGTAAATAATTTTAAATTGAGGTATTCTTAGGAAAAGTTTATTTTTTTTTTATATTTTTTAATATGGAAGACTAAGGGAAAGATTTTTTTTTCATTAAATCTTCATTTTGAGTTTCGGTGAATATACCTGTAATTTAATTATTAGTATTTTTTACCTCTATCATTCATTTGCTTCGTTCTTCTTTATTACAGTGTATATTAGCTTAGACATTTTTATTTCTTACATGTGTTGAGAAACAATACAGAGGGTATTGTAACTGTTTCATGTATTTAATCAATCGTTATATGTATATTGAGCAATAATAATAAAACAAATAATTAGTATACGATTTTATTAGTTATGAAAATACCATTTTCTACAATGTTTTTCTTTAAATAAAGCAATTAATTATTTAATAATGAAGAAAAAACCTTATTCCAGTCAAAAATTGTTGTTAAAAAATTAACAAAAGATTAAAAAACGTTTCGACAATTTATTTGTCATTTTCAATTTCAGTAGTTCTTCACATATATTATAATACATACAATATATAATATATTATATATTTGACCATGGAAGAAAGTTGAGTTCCAGGAGTTTATATATATTTGACTTTTTAATTTGTTTGACCTCAAGTAATGGTTGGAAGTAAATTTAAAGGAGGTTATGTGAAGAACTACTAAAATTGAAAATGACAAATAAATTGTCAAAACGTTTTTTAATCTTTTGTTAATTTTTTAACAACAATTTTTGACAGGAATAAGGTTTTTTCTTCATTATTAAATTATATAGATCAAGAAGATTAGTCGAGTATATAAGAAATATCTTATAAAGAAAAAGCAATTAATTATGTAAAGAAACTACTTAAAGAAAATACAAAAATAAAAATCCACAGCATTGAGCTGAATTAATTGTTAGCTGTCTGTTGCTGATGAGTTTCAATTTTCAAAGTAGACTATTCAAAATTGAAATTTTTCTTCAAGTTACTAATTCATACATTCCTGCTGAATTTATGTTTATTTGGTGAGTTAATTAAGGCTTCTGTAAGATCATTTATGTAATACGATAGTTTATGGTTGTGTTCTTAGCCATAATGTTTTCCTTCTTGTAGATTTAATCTAAGTTTATTTTCTGTTAATTTCAGAGATAAAATATTTACTTTGACTTCTTCAAATTTCAATTTGAAAATAGTAGCTACCACTGTTCTTTTAAACTAAACCTCTCCCAGTTTTGACTTACTCCTATTTCTATATATTTGTGGTTAATTACTACCTTTTCCATGATAAAACAAATGAATTTTTTTACTAATTATCTTTTCCTTATCAACGCCGCAATTGTAGATTTTGTTTATCGTCGGAGACATTTGTCATATTGCATATGTGCCCACCAATTGATGAGAATTGCTTACAGATTATATTACAGATCTATCGTTTTTACCATTTTGTATAAACATTAAGTGCATATATGATTATTTTAGCCATATTTTTTATTTATTTTTATTTGAAAAGAAAAGATATGTCCAGGACCGGGACTCGAACCCGGGTCTTCCAGATCACTAGTCTGGGACTCTACCATTTGAGCTATCCTGGGCCCTAATGAAGCACGCTAATGACGCGGTCGCGGTCATATCTTTTCCTTTCACTGATCCTAAGTCCCCGCTTTCTCGCATTTTGCGAAGTATACGAGGGGAAGAATGTTCATTGAAATTTATTTTAATTTGGATCTAGTTGACTTACGTCATTATAATTATTATAATTTATTTTATTTTATTTGTTACTAATTTTATATTTTTATTTGAGAAGAAAAGATATGTCCAGGACCGGGACTATTTATACATAATTTTTATTTATTGGCATAGTAAATATTTTTTGTTCTACACTAGAGAATAAATAAATTAATAAAAACATGAGCTTGAATGTAATATAATATCTTTATATAATGTATACCTTCTTTAAATTAAAAAAAAACTAATCTACTAAATCCGTTATTTAATATTGATTCATTTAACAAATGATCACCCTGCTCAGAGAATGCCTGTTTGGGAAGTAAGATGTTGGAAAAGCAAGGGTTTAAGTTGGGAAAAGGAAGAAGCATGACGGATATTAGTAGGGATAATTAATGTCATTATCTCAGAACAAATATAGCACCTTCTGCATTTCCGAGTCGATTCGTATGGTTTTTCCGGTAATTATGTCGTATTATCGGGTTCCGGTATCTTCCGAAAGAGGGATGGTCTGCCTTCCATCACTTCATTAGGGCTCAATATTTCAAAGCAGGTCAGGGGGCAAATGTGATTGGTCGTCGAGCAGGCAGGGCGTGGCTTCCGTGTCCTGGCCCTATTAGCCCTAGGGACGAATATTCCGACGAGTCAGATAAATAGCCGGTAGCCGAAGACAAATGTTGTCTTTGGATTAGAGGCTGTTCTCATTACTCAGGCCATGCCGATCCATCATCGCCCGTGCCTCCTTGATTAATCTCGCCGATGGACTGTCCTGGCGCAATCAGCCTTCCAGTCAGCTCCTCTTACCATCGCCTCAAATCGTTTCTCTCTTTCATTTTAATTGGAACGGCCCCGCTCAATCCTATTCCGTCCGTTTTATCACTCCAGTTATCTCCCCCCTCTGCTATCTCGTTTCTTTCCATCCGCAGCTTCCTCCCATTTACCAGGCCGCTCTTACAATACTAGCAACATTACGTCTGACTTTTTAAATGTTTCATCCCTTATCTTGAAAATGACGATTTCCGTGTTTCCTCAGACAAGAACTTACCTCCGAAATCCGAGTTGCGAAATCAGGGGTCATCCTTTGTAGTGATTTTAAACTACCAATCGCTCTTTTGAAAGAACAACTTCGTAGCTCAAAAATTGGCATTTTTGAGTTAAGGCTTCGGTAGCCATTGTATTGTTGAAGCTTTTTAATTCAGGAACGATATATCTGGTATTTCATTTCCCTATTATATTATGGTCGAACTTGAAGTTTTATGGGAATACACAAGTTGAAATCAATACAGTTTCCAGCTTTTAAAAATGTTATAATGCTTAAAAAAGAATTTCAATACTATCATTACCACAGGAATACTTTGCTCTAGCGATACCCAATTTGTTTTAGCTCACATGGAACTTTCAAATTTTTTCCATGTGAGTCCTCATCCTCTATTGAAATTTTTTTTTTTGAATTATGACTTTCTTCTTCTGAAAAAAGGCATGCTTCACATTGGAATCGATGTTGCTAGGTGGTTATATGGAATTAATCAATATTTTTATTTCAATTCTGGAGACCCTCATGTGGTTCACCCAGCCTCTATAAAGTCCGTACCCGAAATATGATCTTGGACAAATCACCTCCCTTCACAACTGTACAGTCTGAACTACGTACTGATCCCAGTACCCTTCATGACGCGTAGTGGTACATTTTTTTTTCTCTTTTGAATAATCATTTCTTTCGTTTCTTTACTCTTTGCCCTTGATATGAGCACAATTACCCCTTTATTTCAGGATCAATAAATGTTAGGAAGTTAGTTGAAAACTTTTAATACAATAAATTCCGGTGCAGTTACTTCTTGCCATACCCCGTATGAAAAACTAAGCTAGCTCGTTATCGTAAATACTCTTGCCTTGTAATTTTTGTTGTGCACGCAATGAGAGATGCGACCTTACACACGCTATATGTTCCAGATATTTAGACTAAATAACTCATTTACTATTTCTTTTAATGAAGCTATAACTCCCGTTCGAATATCTGACATGGTTAAAAATATTAGTTTTGAAATAAAATTGTTATTTAATTTTATTTAGGTAGTGAATTTGTTGGGACTGGGTTAGCTCAGTGGTGGGTGGAGTGTTGAGTTGCAGTGCCGAAGTTACCAAATCCAAATCCTTCTGTTGCAATTAATTTATTTAGTCTGAGAGCAGCGGATGGAGCCTGTAGGATCTGGAGACCCTCCTGGAGCTCACCCAACCTCTATAAAGTGGGCACTAATCCTCCTTGCACAACCTTTGTCCTATTTACAGTACAGATTTTACCACGTAACGAACTCAAGACTCTTCACGGGTTTTAGTTGTCCAAGTTTCTTTATTATTAACGAGTAGTTAACAGCCCATTGTAAATCCGACTTATTGACGATTTAGTTATTTTAATACTTTCCTAATTAAGTTGATCGCTTCGATTTCTCTTGTAAGGCAGGGCCGGGCTGCTCTAATAAAGTATATTAGCCACGGTGTCAAAATCTTTCATCGATTGTAGTGGTACAGGTTTAGTCAATTTGTTGCGTATTAGATTATTTACCTACATAGCTTTCATTACTACTCTACTAGTTGAGAAATATGCTTGAACACTTACGTATTGCGTAGAATAGAATGCTTGAAATTCTACAGCGCTTCTAGTAATTTCTATTCTATCTATGGCCATGAGTGGCGGTAAGTTGCCTATCATGGTTCTTTTCCTTCTTGGCATAATGCTTCGGAAATCCAGGAGCTATCTTTTTTTATCGGCAGTTGTGCAATAGAGGTGTTGGCATGCGGCATCGGTAGAGGTGCTCTATCACTCGAAGGAGAAGAAAGTTGTTGGCAGCGCTGGCCGCGGCGATTTGCATCGGAGTTTTGTTTTGGCTTTCACTCGACCTTGTTCGTGATACACATCGGCAATTTTCCGCGAAAGGTCTCCTTCCCTTCGGCTCACGAAGCAGGCAGGAGTAGTGTCGAAACTGGTGTGCCATTGCCCCCAACCGAGTCACCTGCTTGTTATTATTCGTCCCCTTGTAAACTCCTTACCTGCTCCCCGGATGGGTGGATGCTGTCACGGAGTCGAAATAAAGGTTCGAGAGGAGCCAATTATTTACGGATCTTGCACGGTTCGCGGGGTTGCGGTGTTGCCGCTCCTTCACGGCCTAGGTACGCTGCTTCTAGCGTCAAGAGGCGTTTCTCTATTTCTTTTCTTCTTACTATCATCGTTGTAGATATCATAAATTAAATACCAAGTATCAATTGTAAAATTAATACATTTTTCGCTTTCAACCTATCGCGATTGCTTCAGTATTCATAATTTATATATAATTATGTATCTGCAGGTTGTCGCTTTGACTTGAGTCAGTCACAAGTTTCAACTGCTTTTTCCAATAATACTAATTAATTATCGCGAGTTTTATTATGGATAATATAATGTAATTATGGGTAATGAATAGATTTCGGTAATCGTTTCATCAAGTACTTTCAACTAACATTTCAAAATATAGTTGATATATGTTTGTTGAAACGTTCATTTATACATGAAATGATTACCGAAGTATACACATATCCCACAATTACATTCTCTTTTTCATACTGAAGCTCATGATAACTTGTAATTTTGTATAATTATTATTAAAGCTAAGACTTGTGACACAACTTAAAACGATAACCTGCGGAATAATTACTTTATTTTTTTATTTACAATGGTTGCAAGAATAAGAGGTTACACTGGGTGTGGGGGTATGTTTCATGGCGTCCTGCTAAATCACAAGTACTTGAGTCGATATAGTAATTAATGTCTAAGCCGTAATAATTCAATTGGATCGCGTTGAAGTTCTGAGAAAAATAATAATTAATATTATTCACAATTAAAACACTAATCAGGTCTAGACTTTTTTGGCCCAGCGAATTATTCTTTCATACTACTAGACACTTCTTAAGTATTTTTTTCTATGAAACAACTCAAACGTAATACCCTATAAATATGAGAGGATTTTTGAATAAATAGAGCTTTGGATAATACTCTTTATAATTATATAATTACCGCAACTTGGCGATATTCTATTTCACCAATTTTATTTTATTTGTATATCATCTTTAATGTGGCTTAAAAGAGAATTTTCACGAAATAAATTTAATCTCTTTTATATTCAAAAAATTTGTTCCTCTGAATATTGACGTTAAGCTAAAAGCCAATCAAGTCCAGTTTTAGAAATGGATATTCTCTTTTTTTTTTTTTTTTTAAGATAAAAAATAAAACCAGGGCGAAATGCTCTAAGCATTCCTCTATCTGTATCGAGCAGAATAGATAAGAGTAACAGCTGTTATTTTACTGGATATTCGGCAGCCATAATTCAATATATTCCCCTTTACTATGGTCGATATTCAGCTGTTTAAGGGATGATAAGGAAAGTATATAGATAATTACACACGAATATTCATTGAACATCAAGTAACTATAAAATTATTTAGTTAACACCGTCTACCTTACCTTATTAACGGCTAAATTGAAGTATTGAAGGTATAATAAAACATTTGTTTTAACTATTCCCGATATACAAACGAGAGATAATAACTTTTGTTAATAGGACGAAAAAAGTCGGTCAATTTTTATTATTGTAAATCTGCAGCCCCTTTGAATAATTGGTTACGTCGAATTCTGTCAAAAATAAGTTTCTTGTACTTAAGGAAGCCGGATCGTGTCATGGTCGTTGTGTGTAATGCGGCGAAGTCATTGGGTTAAAAAGAAGTTATTGCTTATATATTATAACTCCATTTCAAGCCCAAAACTACACGAATGAAATGAGTTCGCTTCCATCAGTACATTTAACTCTCTCTGGATAAAATTGTACTTCAATTATATTTTATAATAATTTCGTTCGGTTTTTATTGTGTTTTTAAAAGTTTTAATATTTTTTTAGTTGCTTTAATCTTGTTAATCTGGTTTTGCAGTGCCAGGTTCAGATCTGGCCGTTGAAGATTATTTATTTAGTCTGTTAACCACCAGGGATAGATCGTTTGGTTAAGGGTTTAGAGACCCTTCTGGGGCTTACCCAGCCTTATAAAATGGGCACCCTCAATGAGGGGTGAAAACCTGGTTGTTGACGGTGGTCTGCTACAAATCTCCTCTCTCAACAACCATTGTCCTAGAAACAGGACTTTCTCTACCCCGTACCTAGAGCTTTCATTGGTTTCAGTAGTATATATTTTTTTTATTTTGTAATTTGATTTATATATTACTAGCGACCCGCCCCAGTTATGCATGGGTAGTAAGGCATATTATGCATACATGTTTTGTCTGTCTAATGTATTTTATTGTGTAGATATTATAAACGTAAAAACAAAACATTTCTTTATATACGAATTTGTTTTCATGCGCGTTAACTTTTTACGATAACCCATAAGATAATCATTTAAATTATATGGTACAACATATTCTAATAATGCGCATGAAATGCTTAAGGTAACTAAAGTATTTAAGTTTGTAAGGATTAATACTGTACTCGTCTAAATCGCTTTCCAAACACCGCATTGTACGTTATCAATTTTTTAGAAGATAGTAAGCCATCCTTAAAAGATAGATATATGCTACCACTGAATTTTTTGTAGATCTATAAAAGAGGAATATACCGCCACGCATTGTTTCGATATATGTCAAAGGGATTAGACAGCGTCTTCGGTGAAACTTCCCAGACGGATATACTTTTTCCACCATTTTCAACAATTATCGTTATATTACAACCAATTTTCACAAAACCTTGACAATCATATACCTAAACGTTTCTCATGAATCACTCCATCTATTAGTGATAACCGCATGAAAATTCATGTAGTAGTTTTTGAGTTTACCGCGAACAGACAGACACAGCAGAAGACTTTGTTTTGCAATATGTATATTTACTAATGTAAGTTGTGTTCGAGAAAACATAAACTAAAGTTCTGTTTCTTTGTCGATATCCTTCCATTCTTTATATTTAATAATACATACCTGCATATGTACTATGATAAGCCCTCTCCCCTCTCAGTAGATATCTGGAGGAATATCCATTCTGCCTTAGAATCCTAGGGTAGTTCGAGTTCACTCATCTCATCTCGGGTTCGCTTTCCCATTACATGGTTTAATCCGATTCTTCTCGACTCGATTAAGAACCATAAGTAGCACTCAGCATCAGGACGGGTGCGTTGAAGAGCCATTCAGGTTTGAATTTTATTGTCCGAGACCAAGTCGGTAATTAGACTGATGAGAAAGTGGGTGCGTAGTGAGTTGTAATTACCTAGCTAAATTAGTCGACTCGCTGCCTTTATATTTATGTTGATGGGAAAAGCGCCCTATTTGTGCGGCTGCTTGATGCCAGTCCAAATCATCAACGGGATCCCTTTGAATAAAAATGCTATTTGGGATTTAGTTCGGGCTGTTTGGGTAAACAACCTCCTTTCCCTAATGACATCCTGGGCTATTTTCTGGGAAGGGAGGTAGCCCATAAGGTCCGGTCGCCACATCGGAACACCCATTTGTATTTCAACTATAGTTCACACGTTTTGCTGGTTCTAGTTCTTGGGTACATTTTTATCTGATACCATACATTGTTCACTTGTATCTTGCCATGTAAGAGGAACTTTGCGTTGTGTTAAATTAGTTTGTTTATTTCTTTAACGTCACATTATGCTGCTGTATCGCTTGAGAGCAACTACAGCTTATGATAAACCCGCTGCATTGTAAAATTAAATTAATTGTCTAATTAAGTTTCATGATGTTAGTTAATATAATTGATAATAATTAGACTCAGTACCTGTTGGACAAACTAAGATCTTCAAAAATAACAAGGAAATCGCGTAAATACCAACAAAGATGACCGGTAATGCCATAAACGAATTTAGCTTACTCGACGTCATAACTTTTTTATTCACTGTTTCAGAATAATAAAAAGAAGAGTTGTCATCATAAAACATATAAGGCGATCTGCTTATTTTAACTGTCTACTTGTTTAAAAAAAAAGTTACTACAATAAAATTTAGGCCCTCGTTGATATCCTGATGCCAGTTGCCACTAACATGTAATTTTGTTACTCGTTTATTTATTTAACGTCACTAAACGCTGCTATGGCTAATCTGACAATCCTACAGTAGGATTCCTAAATTTCGTCTATCGAGGCATAATTTGACTAGGGATCTTTATTAACCTGACATCGCACAAGCTCGGTACTCCCGTCTTTCGTTCAAAGGATGGAGGATTTTTTACTCCCTTTAAAAAAACCTTGGGTAAATGCCCCTGCTGGGCTGTTAACCTGCAATATTGGCCATAGGTTGTTGAGCTACCCACTACGTGGTATACCTACGGGATTTGCTCTGGGTATAAGTACGGCTGAAAAATAAGTTTCCTTTTCAAGTTCAGTTTTTTATACCGTTGAATTCTACAGTTCTGAATTTCCCTAAGTTATCATTGGACTGTGATAACTGTACAGCTGCTGACGACCTGTTAGCTCACTGTCCGTTCTCCTGGTTTTCTCACACGAGGATCCGTGGCGAAATCGATTTTCTTCAGCTAGCCTGCAGACAAAGGCTTGTCCTCTCTCTGGCTGTTCGCGTCATCTTCTATTTTCCCTTCTGCCTCATGACAGGGAGTCCTTGTTTGTTCGAAACCCCAATCCCAACCTGCTTTGTCTAGGAGAGCTGAAATAGTTTTAAGGACCCTTGCGATTATTTGCTCCGAAGTTAAGAACTATTTCCTGATTCTTAGAATCAGATGAGAGGTTTAGGGAAGTATACACATATATATAGCGCTATATATTCTTCCACATTTTCAGAACTACAGAACTGAACTTTCCTTCCCATTCTTACGAAATTGTGTTGAAGTATGTAAAATATAAATTGATATAATTTCTGCAGTCCTGTTGAATAAATAATCGAGATTACCGAAGAACAACTGACATTATGCGTCCATTATTAATTTGATTTTAAAAAGGCAAGGCTTACATTAACATAACAATAATATTATAAATGGAGAAATATCTTCCATGCGAATATTTCTGCATCCCCGGTGAATAAGTGGTTAAGTTAAATTTTGCCCAAAGAAAGTTATCTTTATTAGAAGAAGTGGAATCGTACCATTCTCATAGTTTTTGCTTGGAGTTGGTAATATAAGCAATAACTCCTTTCAAACCAATGCCTGACTTATCCTCATATTCTGTACGATTCCGTTTCCTTAGTACAAAAAAAACAACTCATTTTAGACAATATTCACCTTAACCACTTAGTCACCGGTGCTGCAGATTCGCTATAATAAAAGTTGACAGCTATTTTCGACTTCTTTTCAAACTGTGAACCCAACGCTCGTCAGTATATTCATTATGTAAACAACTCGGTTTCCGGTTCACCAAACACAAGAAACTCATTTCAGAGATTTGACTTATTCACTTACTCATTGACTTCACCACTTATTCACAGGGGCTGTAGATTTACAACATTCCATTCAAATTAAATTTGCTAACTTTTAACGATATATTATAGGAGCTGCTTTGTTCCTTTAGTGGGAGCAAAAACACCGCGGGTACAACTCCATTCTGCGTTTTTTCTCTGAAAAGCTGGAAGGAAGTTAATCAATTATAAAGTTTAGCCCGATGAACCTAAATTGTCTTGAAAGCTCTTGTGACGATTGTTCTGTGCCGGTGATTTGGTGTGGTGGGGAATGTGGAACGGTGCGGTTCCAGGCAAGGTGGCTGACCCCAAGGTCATTTCCCTGTTCTGCTCCGTGTTCCCTTCTTTTTTTTGTTTTATTCTTCTCTCTCTTATCCTTCTTTCCTATATCCTTCCTTCCATTGACAGGGTTAAATGTAGCATCCCTCTACCTCGCTACTATTGTCACCGTGATTATTCCACGGTAGGGAGTAAAGGCGAATCCTGTATTTAAAGCCCTGGTTGTAGAGCGACTGAGGAGTGCCAAATGGTCGTCTAAATATATCCCGTATTTACGAGTGGAATAAATTATTCAGTAACACTAATTACTTCATTAAATTAAAATAAATATACCCGTTTGCGAAATAGCCCAAGGATCGGAGGTGTTTTACCGACCCCTCGCAAGAGATTACGGAACTGCGCTGATTCAAGCCACGATCCTCCCAAGGTTTCGCTGCTAATAATATAACGCATTCCCTTTTCAATTGAACTCAGTCGGTTCCTTGAAGTTCAGAACTGGTGACTGCGCTCCATTCTCTTCGATGTTGTTGAAATAAATCAACTGTTTCAATTTTGTTTATTATGTATTTCTTTTACAAACTTGCGCGACATTTTGGGCTTTATAGCTGAAGGTCTTTAAAAAAACCTAATTTAGGTTTATCAGATCTACTGAGATAAATGAGTTGCTGCTAGTGTGATGGAGATGTGATATGGTCATTATAACTATACTATAGTTATTTTTATATAACTAGATCTTGATTATGTCGAGAAATGAAATTTTAAATTAATATTAAAACCTATACCGTTGCAACCCATGTAAGGTCTTGAGGCCGTGGAAGATACTGTACTGTTTACAGGATAACGGTAATGCGTGGGAGGATATTTTTCCGAGTTCACACTCAACGAAGAGTTTTTCCCCCAACTAAGCAGACCTAGGAGCTTATATTATTATATAAGTTATTATAAGCTCCTTGAAGCAGACCCACTTTATAAAGGTTAGGTAAACCCGAAGAAGGTCTCCATATCCCAAACAATCCATACCCGTCTGTTAACAGATTAAATAAATTATTTGTTACAGCCGGCTTCGAACCCTGCTCCTTTTTACCCCAATAATGTAGTACTTCTCAACCATTTTTAATTTCGGTGTTACTTTTTTACCAATAAATACCCAACTTTGACCCCTTTCGTGGATAAATCTTGGGTGTATAATACGATCAGTCCACAGAAGTTACGACGTGTGGAGATATCTGTCAATCAAATAGGTGGAAGGAATTTCCGCGTTGCAAATTGTAGCGTTTTAATGTGTTTACACGTTTCGGTCTGTGTTTAGGGCTCAAGGCTGAGTTCACAACTTGACTCGTGATTGCTTACTAACTGTTCCTCCTATCTAATTGGTATTATTTATGTTCTTTGATTGTTGTTTATTTATTTAACGTCACTTTTATGCTACTATGGCTAATCGGATGACTCTGCTCTAGGCGTCCTAAATATTGCCTTGCCAGGTATAATTAGAATTGGGATCTTTAACAGGTGCCTTATACCGTTCAACCTCAGGACCCCGAAAGACGGCATAACCAAGGATTTTTTGCTCCCATTTTAAATACATAAGACCGCCTGTCGTGCTACCAACCCGCCATCTTGGGCATATTAAGTTGTTATCCTAACCACCAGACCTCGGGTGACTCTTTTTTTGTTCTTTAAACCATTACAGGTATTACATTTTTTTATTTTATCACTCTAGTTCTCTCAAATCTCAGTAATTATCTGTTCACAAATGCCCATCCGCAATTCAGTTTTGCCATCCTGTTGCTAACGCAGGTTGTTCCATTGATGAACTCATCTGACGCACCCTGTGACATTCCCCCAGCTTGAATCATCACGCCCTATTTTCTATTTAAGGTCATTCTGCACCTAATCGACCTTGGTTAACTGAGATGAGTGTGACAATCAGTGATCTATATGGTCCTTATTCGCCTCAATGTTTATCGATGAAGCAACGTTATGGATTAAGTTTTTATTAATCATGGTTTGAGTTTTCATGAGCTCATTCAGGGTTTCAGAGAGGAAGATTAACAAGATAGAAATAAATGGAAAGAGGAAATACTTCGCAGGGCTGTCGCGGGGCTGGGGGTTCCCTATAGGTCCGACACAAGCTCTAATCACATCACTGTCTCTTTGAGACAGCCCTGAAACGTTGGCTAATTAATAAACATTTCTCCACATCTAAGATAAATTTATTAACCTCTACCCGGACCATTTTCTTCCACATATATTATTAAGGTCAACTATTATCATTCAAGAAAAATAAATTTTTGGTTGAATGAAGTCTCAGTTTGACGAAATGAAAAAAATCCCCCACACTAGAAGAGGAACGACTTTAAACAATGTTTCAGTTTTTGTCATAATTTTCTATTCAAAATCTTGTTCGGCGCATCTCAAACTACTTTAAGTAGTAATTAATTTCTTGTTTTGTAAGGGCTGGTGAATTTTAATTAAAAGTTTTCATTTAGTTTCAATAGAAATTCAATTTAGGGGCCGTTAAATAATAAACAGTCCTGATTTTTATTTACAAAAAACAATATGGTTATGCCCATTTCGTATTTATCCATTCCATTTTTCGTATTTATATGTTGAATAAAAATTTTTCGAATTATTTCGATATAATACTAATATGCCTACATTCGGATATTATTGAACGTCCGGCAATTTTTACTGAAAGTTGCTCCAATGTCACAGGTATTTTCCAACTTCACATACGTCAGATTAATTTACACGAGCATACACTATTTAATAACAATATATGATTCACATCTTTATAATTATATAATAACTTATCTTTAATAGCGTCTCGACTAAAATCTGATGCTTAATGCTGTCGCTTATCTATGAAACCATTTTTTTTTTTTTATCGTTCTATCTGTAATAAGAGGATGAAGGTATTGAACCGTGGTAGTCTTAATAAAGTAGTGTCAGATACCCGATCCTTTAATGGATTAGGGAGAAACCTTGCGGTTGGAACTGCCTAGTGCTAACCGTATACCGTCTAATCTCACCGTGTTTGTACTTAACCATTGTTATCGTTAACTAGGGTCGTATATAGATGAAGTAGTTTCGTAAAGAAGATATATTTTCTTATTTTTGAGATGCCCATCAGGTTGTTTATGTTTATTTATATTTATTTTTTATAGAGGCATAAATTAAATAATAATCTATACACGCGGGATCGAAGATTCTTTTTATTAGTTCTTGAAGATGAAAGCCTACTACAAGAACCTGGTGTTTCGGGAAAAACTGTCCTCACAGGTCTTCTATTGTACTGCGTCCAAGTCTGAAGTCTAAAGAAACCCTGATAATAATTCATTCCATAATAAATGTAAAAATTGTATAAGACATGAACAATGAGATAGGATCTCCCTCTATTTTACATGATAAAGCAACTGTAAGTAATTTGCAGCCTTGCTGAAAACTTGTTCTATTTACATTATTACAGTCTGTTCTTCATACCTTAGTAATTTTATAAAGTTGTGAAATTTACATATTGACAAATTTAATAGAGCCATTTTGTATTAGGAATAATTCTAACTGACTTTAAATTAGTTTTTTATTTATTGCTTTAAAAACTTCATTTTCTGTAATGTTTTTATTGCATTATGTAGAGAAATGTTGTTTAAGCTGCTCTGACTCGGCTCAATCTCACCTCTAGGATATGCTCTACCCCACACAAGTTTTATTTTCCGGCAGGCTATAGAAATTATAATGGGCATCTTGAAATTCTTTACCATATAAGAGGCAACCTTGAGGGTTTATCTTTAACCACTAAAATATCTCTAGGATAGTTTTGACATCAGCTATTTTACATAATTAAAGAAAGAAAAGTAAAAAACCTTATCACTAAAACCTTGGGTCTTGGGTTCAGTAGGTGGTAGAGACTATACTGCTCCTAGGACAACGTTTATGTAGGGAAATGATTGGTCCGAGATCACTCAAAGTTGTTCCCCCTATTTCAGAGCTAGTTGCGTGAGCCCCTGAATGGTCCTTACTTCATAACGTAATTTTATTATTGTAATTATAAATATACATGTTTAAATGATTCTTAACTGACGTTATAAATTTTTTGTTTCAGGTATGTTTTGAACAGAGTTCCTCATTTTATTCTTTATGTAAGTAGATAACTGGAATCCATATCTGTAATACTCATACTGCATGCTTATCTTTTTACACTATGATAAATTAACTATAACAAATGGTGTGGTTTTTTTTTCTCTATTTGCTTTAAAAGTGGTTTTGTGGTTAAATATATGATCTTTAACCTGTGGTTATTGTTGTATCTTACGGGTAATATTTAAATATTTGAACTATGCAATTGTGATATAACTTTTTCCGATTATTTAGGTGTTAATTTTCATTTAATAGGTTTTATTTGTCGATGTTTTGAATTTATTTAAGTTGAATCTTTACTCAAATTTGTTATTTTACATCCAGATTAAGCTTAATTTTTAAATCGATTGCTATATTTATTTACATATACAAAAATGGTTGATCAGTCTTTAGTGTACATATGGGCTTATATTGTCATATTGTTTCGTTTTTAACCCATACTAACGAATGTATTTGCAGCCTCAGTGAATTAGTGGTTTGTCGACTTCTCCCCGAAATGAGTTTCTTGTGCTTAGTTATGCGTGTTTTTTTCCGTAGTTGAATGCTGAGCTAACTTAGGCATTGGCTTGAAATGGAGTTATCGCTTATGTCTCAACTAGTCGTCTAAGTAACTATATCTATATCTATTTCAAGCCAAAAACTACGATTTAGCTTCCCTAGATACACTTAACTCACTCTTGACTTGACCTAATCGGGTCTGTAAATAATCGTTTTTTGTGGTATTTGATACGGAAAAATTAAATTTTATTTAAAATCACTTTAATATAGGTTTATATTATCTTAGTTATTGCCATTGCGGAATAGCACTTCTTGAATTTTTCATTTTGATCGTTTTAAATTTAGCACTTCTTTCCGTACCTCACTCTAAATCCAGCTTGAGTTTCATTGAAATGGATTGAGAGAAAACCTTCTCCATTATTTACTAAAATATCGGTTTTCCATATTAACCCTCCGCTATTCCCTTGGCACTTTAGCTTGGCAGCTAAGCCCTTATGTTTTACACGCAGACCTCTTGCTCATTCTGAAAGCTTGAGATGAGCTTCAACCCTTCCCCCGAGGGAAAGCCTGAAGTTTCCCTCAATATTTTATCGATTAAAATAAAATAAATATAAAAGGGATCCTAACCAATGCCTCATCATTCAGATGTATAATAAAAAATATTTCTAAACGAGTACTATTCACTGTATTTCTGAATTAAATATCTGAATTTAATATATTAATAATCAGCCATAATTTTTCGTTGCATGCTGATAAATTCACAAATATGGCTAGTTTCAGGAAATAATAAAAGTATAAAATTTTGAAGTATTAACTAATATTTGGTTAGCAATTGACAAGCCGAAAGTCCCCCGTACACCACACTACAGTAGTCAAAGTGGGGGAAGATATGAGATGATTAAGGGTAGATTGCGTATGGAGATGCGGAGATCGATGGAAAAACTTCAGTGGACTAATTGAATGTCGGGATATTTGGGTGATTTAGGGTTTTCACAAAAGGTTTTGATCAAAAGTAATGCCTAAGTTTTTGACAGAGGAGTTGAAACTGATGGGGTTGTCGTTTAGGAATAATGTTGGGTGGGTATGGTAGTACATTATTTCGATATTAGAAGAATATTGTAATCTTTCGATATTCTCGAAATATCAAAAGATCATACTGATATTTCATATATTATATTACAGATATATTAATTAATTTATGTTTATATAATATAATAAATACGATGTATCGTAAATTAATTATTTAGAATATGTTTGTTGATTGTGAATTTATAGGTGGTCGAAGCTGCTCCTCAACAACAGTCAGCCCCCCCCCCATTGTCGGGCAGGGCCGGATCCCTTAAGCACAGGGTGTACGGGGCACACAAGCGCGACATGAACTACGCGCTATATCGTGGCCCGCACACCCTGCCCATATGGTAAAGGCCTGCCTAAAAAGGAAAAACCTTGTTCGACCTCCAAAAAATTGTGGGAGCATCAGACCCACCTAGAAAATTAGGCCTCTAAATTCCCTATTTAAACGGTTCTAGCATAAAAACGTTTGCGAGAGTTAAATTAACATGTTATATCTATGTTGCTAAGCAGAATAATGTAAATGATTGATAATATTTATCTTAAACAAAATTGATTATATTTAATTAATTTCATTTTTTAAAAATATTACGCACATAAAAATTATACTATTTATCCTCTTAAAAGATGGTCTATTTTATTATGAGCTGATAGTTTTCCTCCGTAGCCAATCCTGGCGGAGATGTTAGAAACTGGCTTCGGACCGTTTATAATGGGTCCATTGTGCTCTCCTCCCCGGCTACTTTCTACGCTCTTCCTCGCTCCACAAAGGAGCTCGAAGACACTGCTTTTTTTCACTTCTTTGTCGAAGATTTCGCGGTTTCAACGAAACGTATCAAAACAGGGGCTTGGAGTTTGTTGAACCTTCTCTCCGAATCCGGTTCTTCGCCGCTCTATTTGGTCCTAATGTTATATCAACGTCGCTCCTTCATGAGATCCCGATGATGGGAATGCCGAATTAGTGCTTCGTAAATTAAATGACTTCCTATAGACGGTGTTGACTCTTGTACCGGGAGCCTTGTCAGATATATCCTGGAAAAAAAAAATATATACCACTACATACTCATGAAGGTGATTCAGTATGTGGACTTTCGGCCCCGCCATTCTGCTCTCACCAACACCGAAAAAATATAAAAATCTATCTTAAAAGCAGGATTAAGCTCAATGGGTATTTTTTCGATTCCCGTTAAGTATTTAGAAATTCTTCAATAAATCCTATATGATCGATTTATTGAAAAGGGTTCGAATTCTCGTGTTTAATTTTTAAGAAAAAAAGCGAAAGGTAAAAAATAAAAAAAGTGAAAAAGAAAAGTTTTTGAAGGGAGCTAAATTTCATCATTGGAGCCTTTAAGGATTAGTTTTGTGATTCCAAAGTAATTTATAAAAGTTTCTTATTCAATTTGGCCTGTCGACTGGTTTTTCCCCTTGGGTTTGGATATCCAGTTTCATTTCCACCCTGAGGAGGATTGTTTTATCCAACTTTCCTGATTTATGTCTTGGCTGCACTCTATCATTGTCATGCTGTATTATTGATTTAATAAAATAAAATAATTTTTTTTAATGGATGTATAAAAATGAACCTAAGTATACTTATAATCATATCTTTTCTGATTTAATAATATTATTCCTAGCAACTTAAGTGGCGTCGTTCCTTCAGCATTATTCTTAGACCTTATTTAACCAATTTTCAATTTAAAAGACCCCTGTTTCAAATAATCAGTCATTAAATACATGAGGAGCTTTTGTTTGCCTTCGTTAATTTTAACAAGTTGACCCTTAAGGATTTTCACTAATGAGATACGACTCTTTTTCTATAGACGCTTTAAAAAAAAAAAAAAAGTCCGGCCGTTTCAATGGGTCTCATTCTGTATCATTTCTAATGTTTGTAAGTAACAAAGAAGTCTTCAAGAAATACAAAAATTGTTACCTGTTTGTTTCTCTTATTATTATTATAAAATTTGTATTCCTTTAATAATTTAGTGATTTCTTTAAAAAGTTAATAAACCACTTGCTGTCTGGTAAACCCCTTAGGGGTAGACTGAGACGTAGGTGGGAAGATTGCGTTTAGGGTTATGGCGGATTTGGGTTATGCTAGTGGTCTTTAGACCATTGAGCCTTCGGGTTCGCTAAGCCTTATTATTTTTAATTTTCCAAGATTTTTGGAAACCTTTCTTGGTTTTCCTTCGATTGAGAATTTGATAAGTATATTATATAATTTATAACATTTCTGTCTTATTATCTCATTATCCTACATAAAATATTCATGTTTTAGTTTTTTTACAGATATTTATTGGCATATATTATCAGAAATGATATAATAAAAAAAAACATTAACCTGCATATTAATCTGCATCACTACAAACCCTAGGTTTTTGGGTATGTGGTAGTGGCTGTACTGTTTAAGGAACAACGGTTGGGCAGGGAGATGACTTTTCCTAGATTACGCTCAACCGCTAGGTTTTCCCCCTATTTTGTGCCTCCACTTTACAAAGATCCATCTCCGGCTGCTAACAGATCAAATAAAAGTCTGCAGAAGAAATTTGCAGATTCAGGAAGGTCGTCTTTGATTCAACGATAACGCTCACGGAAAATTAAATGTAGTATTTTCTTAATTGTTTATTATTATTTCTTTTAAAAATACTGAATTTTTCTTAGGTATTGAGTATGAACTTTGTTAATGAGGTTTCTATTTCTTCAAGATTGTAGTTGTTTTTTTGTTTTTTTTCCAGTTCCTTTAGTTTTGATAACTTGTTTCAAAACTTCACTTCATTGAATTTTCATGCATCTTTTTGGTTTTTTGGTCATTGATCGTGTTACTGAGCACATTGTAATTGCACATTGATACTTTATTTAAACCTAATATCGGTCGATGTCTTAGAAACGAATAGCTATACATATCTTTTCGGGTGAATAATTGATGAGCATTCCATGGTTACTTGTCAAACTGGATACCCGGACTTGGAAAGCCGGCTGGTTGAGGTTAGGGAGCTGCCACAAGTTGAGTAATGACTATTAAGGTCTTCTACCTGTCAAGCTAGGCACTTCCATTGTCCTCTAGTAGGTCTAACGCATTTACTGTTTGGAGTGTTGGAGCACTGTTTGGAGTGTAGTGTTCCAAACTGTAGCAATTCTCTTAATCTTGTTTCTTATTTACCTTTGTTCGAGCCTTCCATGATTCGGCTGAACAGGAGGTTGTATCGGATAGGTTTAGATGGAGGAATTAAACTTAATACGTCTTCTATTCTCATCGTATGTCCCGAAATGACTGATTCCGCCGTTTACTAGCTTTTAAAACATCTTCATCAGTTTTTAATTTTTAGTATTTTATATTTAAGGTTCCTGGCATGTTATTTTCTGTAACAGTTTGCGCGCCAATGCATCGTATCTCCATACTGGATTATTTTCAGACACGTCTTCCCACTCGAAGAAGTGCATTTCATTATTTGACTGGTCCATTCACATTCACGTTTTTCTTGAACTTTACATGATACTTTTAATTATTGAGATAATTGTCACAAAGTGTATGAATCTTTCGGACTTGCAGAGGCTAAAAGATTAGATGAATATAATGGATCCTCTTTGGAGTAGCCTCCTTTTCACAGAAGAGGACACCGTAAGAAGTCCGTGACCTGCAGAAGAAACGCAATTACCTGATTGGTTTATAGCCCACTCTCCGACTCCTCCCCCAACCTATTCGGTAGGACGTACAGAGAACTCAATCTTCTTCTATCCCCGAAATTCAGCCTCTAAAGCAATTCTGTGGATTTGAAAAGAAAAAGAAGCAAACCCTCATTTTCACATTTAATTTGGTAATTAATTATCATTGCATTAATTCCTTGGTACAGACCCCAAAATACAGAAATTCAATTAAGCCGAATACACTATCGCGAAAGGGATATGGTGCGACATGTTATGTACAGGTTAGCTTAAAAACCTACTATGCCCAAGATCGCTGTTTCGCAGCCCGGCAGGTGGTCCTATGATTTATCAAAAGAAAGTAAAAAAAAAAATGTCTTTAGTCATGCGGTCCTTCTGAAGATCCGATAAAGGGTAGTCTCGGCCCTTAGGGACGTCAGGTACTTGTCACTAAGATCCCTATCCTAATTATGTCTATAGGAAATAAATTGGACTCACACTGCATTGTAGTCCGATTAGCTACAGCTGCGTAAAGCGATGTTAAATCCATAAATAAACTAACGAGTCTTGATGACAGTAAAGAATAAAGTGAAATAGTTTTTTCTTCCAATAGAAAGAATCTGAATCAGTTGTGGTGTGAGCATCAACTTGGAAAGATTTTGGACATTCCCTCTTGAGGTTTCATTGGGCCAATAAAAACGTCTGGAGTAGGATGAGGGTCTTTTAGTAGGGCATCTCGACAACGACTTAAGAGTATCCGAGAAAGTGGCTTTAGAGCCTTCAGTAAAGTGGCTAATAAAAAGTATCTTCTGCTTCAAGCATTGCTCGGAGGAAAATGATCCCTCTTATTGCGCGAGTCCTCTGATGAAAGAGGTAACATGAACTTGGTTACATTTCGATACATGGTGGTCAGTTTATAAATATATATTTATTAATATCCGATTATTACTTTCTTATGTCTTTATTGAATTCGATATGGCTTAATTCAAAAAATTTTGTCTTACCGTTACTTGATATTGAAAGTGGATATCAAATATCAGAAGATAGATATTACATGAAGTCTATATAGTATGTTGCACTTATTGTTAATAGCATTGCTTCTATTATAATAAATTGTTTTTAAAAAAAATTGTACTACTGAAATTCATGGAGGGGAGACTTCAGTTCAGTACATGGTAGAGACTGATCTGCTTTTTAAGCCAACTGTTGTGATGGTAGGTGATTTGGGTACTTCAATTTAGACTACCCACTTAATATAGTCTGGGTGAGCCCCAAGAGAGTCTACAGATACCACAGCCGAGGTTGATTCCAGGGTCTTATTTGCGATCTAGACAATGATGTACTTTGCTCCCTCTATTATGAAGCAATTTTTTTTTTTTTTTTTTTGGAATGAATCAATGTTTTCGTCCCGAAGTAAGGAAACCATACAGTAATAATAATAGAACTGATATTTTTTATCTTTCACTGGGTTGATCCGTTCCTTCTTATTTTTAAAACTTTTTTGTTAATGCATAATTTTCTCCTTCTAAAGTATTTTTTAAATAATATTTTTTCTGATTAAAAATACCGGATGGTAATCATCCTGTGGTCGTATATTATCTGTGGTCTCAAAATTTTGTAGGGATATTCTCATAGAACTGTATGAAAAATTTGAATGCGATATTTATATTTATAAATAGACGCATGTAATTGCGTTCAAAAATTATTATTAGTTGATTAGAAGTATAGTAAAATTTAGAATTTTTAATGAGGTTAAATTTTGAAATATTGTTCTTGGATTTTCGCTTTGATTTATGATTGTCTTAATTATCAAACTATATTCTTAGTTGATACGCAAAACTCGTATTTTTTCCAATTTTCCAAAATCTCGGGAATACTTTCTTCCTTGGTTATTTTCTTATAGTATTATCATTCCCTCTATTGAGGAAGAATTATTAACACTTCAAAAATAAAATTAGTGTATGAAGAGAGGATCCAAAGAAGCTATACCGTTATTCCTCCATGTTCGTAACGAAATGGTTTAGGTGCGGTTGACCTATGCCTTTATACCTTCCTCATACCGCCATGTCTATTTTGATCACCTTAGCGAGTACTTGTCTGCCGTTAAAATATTGTTTAAACTTTATCTTGAATAATATTAGTTGACAATAAGGGGGAGAAAATCGTTCAGATGGAAGTCAGAGTAATAATTCCTTAAATATGGTTGAATTACTTCTTTGGAAGCCAACGTTTCGACCAAGATGCAGGTCTTCACATATTACTTATTGATTAATACTCTCTAATTAATCCATTTATGCTTATCAACCTGGTTCCCCATCTTTAGTGTTATTACCCATATCCCATTGTATTAGTTCATATAATTCAAATAATAACTTTTGTTTTATTCTCCAATTTAAATCATCCCAATGTTTGTATCTGTTTTTTCCTTCAATATCATGATTTCTATATTTTATTTTTATTATCTTTGTTTTATTAATAATTTTAATTTGTCTGTATCTTATTTATCTGCCCCTGAAGAGGACCTGTAATATAGGTCGAAACGTTGGTTTTTATTCCCTATTGTAACTTTACTTTAAAATCGTTGGACCATGTATTTGTTAATAGATAGTTATATAATAATTTCCGTTACATATAGTCAATTAATTGTGTAGTTGATTTAGTTTTTTTTTAGTTTGGATTTAGTTATATATCGAAATAGCCTCCTTGTCCATCTAGAAGACCTAGTATTTCAAGGGAAGGTTTCGAAAATAATGAGTTCTTGTTAGCAGGTCCGAAGGTAGACTTATAATAACATCAGTGATACTCTTGGCGTGGGAATCCTTTAGACATGTTCAGAACATATCGATCTCCCTTTAATGAGTTGTGGTTTTTATATAGAAATTTGAGTATGTAAGAAACATACACGAAATTCTTTTAAATAAATGAACTGGATAAATATGAAATGTACCTAACGTACGAGGAAGATGAGTACCCATTTAAGCCTCTTCCTGTTTGATACTAATTGGAACTCGTTAAAAATTTCTCGTCCAGTCGGTTCCTTTAAAGCCTTTTTTTTCTTTTTCGATTGACTATAAAACACACTGTTATGTATATATGTGCTTTATAATTATATTTATAAGTGTATTTAATGTTTGTGTCTGTAATTTATATATGTGTGTTTATAAATATATAATACATTTTTGTAGTATAAAACGCTATTTAATTGTCCTATGATATAAAGATTCGTTGAAACAGATGAAAATTCGTATTGTGATGTGTGATGTATGCAGTGGAACTTAATTTTTTTTTCAGTTTTTTTCCAATTTCAAGACGGATATGGTCCAAATGGATTTTTTTAAAATATATCGCTACTTCAAAAAAAAAAAACATAACTCAAAACTTGTTATTTTTGAGTTAAGCCTTCATTAGCAATTGTATTGGTTAAAGCTTTTTAATTCAGGAATGATATAACTGATATTCCATTTCCACCTTTTATTTTTTTTAATCAAGTCATATTTTAAGATGTATCATGTTTGAACTCAATAATGTAATAATTCAAAATGAAAAAAGTTTCAAGTTTTTTAAAAGTTTCTAATGGTTAATGAAAGTATTTCAATACATTCATTACAATAGGAATGCTTTTATTACCGAACCCAATTTTTTATTTTTTAAACTCTCATGAAACATTCCGAAACCTCTATTAAAAAATTAGGTTTTTTGGGCTATGTCCTTTTTTGAAGGAGCTATATATCAAATGATTTTAGTAAAATAAGTACCCACTTATTTAGTGTTTAATTTGACTGCGCCCCCAACTATTTCCTTCCTTACACTGATATATCAAATAGTTTACGGATATAACTGTAACCTACGTTAGATCCGCTCAGTTATGTCTGATAAGCTCTAAGTGGTGTCTTAAATAAAGGGCCATATGACAGTGGGATGTTGGAAATATTCAACAGCTCTCTTTTGTTTTTTTCATAAAAGCATAAGTTTCTTCTTGGGTTCCTGAAATTATTAACACAAAAAACTATTTAAAAAATAAAAATAAAAGTAAATTGTTTTATATTTAAACTTTGTTTAAAATTAAGATAAATTATTGGGGTTGGGGTGGGGAACAAATGTTTAAGATACAAAAGATTAAATATTTTAAGTGAACACAAGTTTTTATACAAGTCTACAAGACTATCCTCAACCATTTTTCTTCAAGTTTGTTTGTACAAAATATATCTTTGCCCATCTCTGTACTGTAGAAAAGTAAGGATGAAATACATGGATGTTTTGCACCACTGTTCAAACAATGGTATCTATCGAGCATTGCCGATACCTTGCCACATCTTTATGGTGCAACGGACTCGAAAGAGAAACCAAATAAATTCTTATTTATTCGGCTCATGTTTTATTCAAATTTTAAATTCCAAGTGCCCGTGTTTTGGAAAAAAAATCTTTCACCGTGTTTATAAAATAAAAATAGCTACAGAATGGTCTAGGGAATTAAATTAACTCGGTTAAATCACGGTTTTGAAAAATTGTATCACGATTTGGCAAGAAATATACAAATTATCACGTTTTTCTTCTAATGTGGGAGTGGCAAGACTTGGTTGTGTGTAGAGTCCTGAGATGCTAAGCTGAAAATCCGGGTCCTGATTTATCTGTGGCATGTTGATTATCTGTTAACAGCCACGGGTGGACTCAGCGGCATCTACAGAGTTTCATTACACCAATGAACCCTAACATAATTTCCACCTTATACCAAGCCTATATGATGTGGGTAACCTTAATATGGGAAAAAACCTGGCAATTGAGCGTGATCTAAGATAAATCACCTCCCTGCACAATCATTATCCTAGAAACAGTCTCTACGATGTACTGAACCCATAACCCTTAGAGGGGTGGAGTGGAACAGTTTTTCTTTTCATCTAAGCTGATTGTTGTCATTACATTGATAAATGTTTATTGTCGTCGCCATTTGATCTCTTGTTTTACGAAACAAGATCAACAAATCCCTTGTTTTACGAAAATGAAGTGATTTGTATTTCATAACTGTTTGAAACTTCTTTGCTCCACTTTTTCGTCAAAATTTCAAGTACAGCAATATTTTTTGGAACGCTTCCTCATAAATTCTCATATCCTGCCCCTTTAATTCAGGTATGTTTTATTGAGAAATGAGAAAGTATTAAGTGAATTGAGGGAAGTTGAAACGGTGTAAAATAAATAACTGTAGCCTGGCTTTGGACAAAAAAATATTGGGATCTGTTTCATCAAACAAAAATAATATAGGAATCTAAATTGGAGATTTTTTACTTTTATCTCATGCCAGTTATTGAAAAAATGTTTGGTTTGTTACAAAACTGGAAAAGGAACGCCAAAACAGAATTGTGGGTGACGTTTAATCTCACACCCTTCTGTTTGCTTTGCCCCTCTCATCTCACTCTCACTATCATGCACGTGTGCACGCTTTTGTGAGTGTGTTTATGCATGTAAATAAGCGTCCATATATATGCAACAACATAGTCTATATATAGGCCAAATCAAATGTTAATCCTCTTCAATGCTTTAAAGTTTATTGAAAAAAAGAAATTTAATTACAACCTAATGAGCTAGTTGACTTGAGCTCGAGAATAAGATTACTTGACAACGCGAAATCGCGTGACTTATGTTCGGTTGTTTTAATTAGTATAATGACCTTTACTACTAATGAGCTAGTCGCTATAAGGTAATATACGCCGACATAAACCGTGAAGTATTCGGGAAGATCGTTAGAGAGCTATTGTTTATGTGAGTGCTACTGATGTTCAGTTGTTTCTCTCATCGTTGAACCTCATTATATTATTAAGACAATTTGAAATAATAGTTTGTTTATTTATTTGTCACTTTATTCTTCTATGGCCGAATCGGAGTATGCTACAGCGGGGATCCTTAATATTTGCAATTATCCTTAATATTAAGATAGGTATGTTAACTAAAGTGTTCCTGATATCTTAGAGGCTCGGGATCCTCAATTTACGCTTCTTCCGAAGGACGTTTTTATTCCCTTTTAAAAAATCCTTGTTACACCTGCCAGGCTCCGAACCGATCTTGAGCATAGTAGGTAGTTGTGCTAATCAGCATATCATAGATCACCCTTTAAGAATTCCTTTAAATATTAAAATAGAAATAAATATATAAAGAAAAACAGCATTTTTAGTTAAATTGGAATGACATACTAATGTAGATTTCGATTAAGGTATTAAAGCCTAAGTCCATTAAAATTTAAAAAAAGTTTTTTTAATTCTTTTAATGTATATTATTTAATAATAAAATGTAAAGTGTGTGCACTGTTAAAAATGTCATTCTTTGCTATGTACTAAATAGTGTTAAAACATAACGTATTTCCCATATTTTTAAATGAATTCAGAAGCAAATCCTTTAATACCTCGATAGTTTATTAATGTAGTCGATTGTGTCGTTGAATCTTTTGCCAAAGTTTATGGAACTTTGAACGTATTGTGTTGTTTCCATGATTAAATGGCTCTATTATGAATGCATTAGTTGTTCAATATTAATACTACCCGTCCGTGCGTAATCTTACTTTTCAATTTTTTTTATTTCATTTTGAAATTTGTGCGTTCCACCAGTTCTAAATTTTAGAAAGAAAAATCGATTTATTTTTTTTTCCCTTTTGGAGAGTGTGTTCGCATTTCCATTTTCGTGATGAAGAGAGATGCGTACTTGTTTTTTTTATTTAGTAAAAGTCGGCGAGGGGCTCGCCTCCCCTAGCTTCATATTTCTCTCTTTTATTGCACTAACTCCCCCCCCCCCCCACCACCTGACTTCTTTTCAAAATTCATCCCATTTTTACCTCCGCTGTATTGATTTATAACTACACTTATTTAATTTTGGAATCGTATTTTTTCCTTTATGGTGAGATCAATACTATTTTTTATTCATTTTCTCGATTTATAATATTCACTGAAATACGAGTAAACAGTATATGAAGCAACTGGATAATTTTCTATTTTTATTAGTTAAATTGTTTAAAATAATTATTTCGTTGAATCAAGTTGTTTAACATTCTTGTCAGCAATTTTAAAAATGATTATAAAAAAGTCTAGACCAATACAGAATTGGCTACCCTGCTCCCGTACATATTATCCACTTTTTTTTTTAATTTCAATTCTTTACAATGATTGAAAAAAAAAACGGTCCGCAGGTAGTCCCATCGATTTTAGCTGATTATTAATTTTCCAAAAATAGAAATTATCGAGAGCTGTTGTAGGGCTAAGAGATCTCATGGGTAATGAGTAGATTTCTGTTATCATTTCATCAAAAAATAAAAGTTTCAAATAACATTTCGATTCGATATAAAGTCATCTGAACTTCTCATGATAACTTATATTTTTTGAAAATATTAAAAGGGGGGGGGAATGAAAAGCTAAAACTTATGACTTACCTCAAAGTAACAACCTGCAAGATTATTGCCATATTATCTGTCTCGCTTCGGCCCTCAGTTAGGTAATTATTATTATTATTTAAAGAAATAAAAGTTTCAACTGACATTGCGAAGTATAATGGTATATATTTGTTGAAACGCTCATTTTCCCTAATTACATTCTGTTTTCCATACTTAAGTTCCTAATGACTTATATTTTTGGATAATATTAAAGATGAAACGAATGAACAGTTAGGAACTTCTAGTAATTCAACTCGAAGCTACAACCTGCGTAATATTTGCAGATACAAGTTTCCTTCTGTAAATTTATTTTTATATACTTTCCTGTTAGCGAGGAGATAGCTGACTGGAAGATCTGAGTAAGGAAGGAAATAGTTGGGGGTCCAGTCAAATTAAACTAAACACTAAATTTGGTCAGTTACTCATTGTCCCAGCAGCCATTCGTATCGGCCCTGAAGATGACCTACATAGTAGGTCGAAACGTCGGCACTTAAAATAAAATAGTTTCACCTATTTTTGCGTGTTTTCTTGACTGCACCCCCAACTATCAACATCCTATTAAACACTAAATCAATGGGTACTTATTTAGTGTTTAATTTGACTGGACCCCCAACTATTTCCTTCCTTACTAATATACTTTCCTGATTATTAATTAATGTTTTTTTACTCTATACAAAATTATGTGGGTACCACTAAAAGAAAACAACTAACCAAAAAACCTAGCTAACCGATGCCTGTACTAAGCAGGAGTGCCGCATGACATGGACATAACATCAGACGGGCTAACCGGCAAATCCCAACTGCAATTAATCATGCTCGTGCGCCGGGGCAGTTTAGGTCGCCTCTAGGTCGTTAGGCGTCAGTGGAACCACCCGCATATTTCTTAACTTTATCGCCATCTTTGTCCATAAAATTGTTAACATTACACTATCATGATAGGCTCTCGTATCCGGTTATATTACACGGAATATCCGGCATTAAGATACGAATCGAAATCATCATTCAGATCAGAAATCGTGAAGCGTTGAAGCATTTTCAGTGAAGGTTAGGATCAAAAAAGTGCAAATATACGAAACATTAATTGGTTCAAAAAATGGTATAATGGGTATAGAAAGCTTATGCTTAAAAAATAGATATGCTATCACCGACTTTTTTGTAGATCTATAATAGAGGAATATTCCACCATCCATTGTTTTATTATTTCTCAAAGGGATTTGGATGTGTCTTCGGTAAAACTTTCCAGGCGGCTAGACTATTTTCAACATATCCAAAATTATCGTTATATTCGAAACAATTTACACAAAACCTTGACAAATTATATACCTAAACCTTCCTCATGAATCAATCTATTTATTGGTGAAAACCGCATGAAAATCCGTGCAGTAGTTTTTGAGTTTTTTGCGAACAGACAGACACGGCGGAGGACAATGTTTTATAATATGTATAGATACTTATTTAATGGTTTTTTTAAAAATATATACAAATTATTTATAAATTTGAAACATCTAATAATTTAAAAAAAGGCCTCGGTCATTTTGGGTTAATTTAAATATCAGTTGTGGAATATGCCCCTCACAGGTTAAATTATTCCTGTTACATTTACTTCGTCGGTTCGTGAAGATCAAGGTTGAAGTGTTTGTAACATTCACCCTGGCAAACCTGTTCCCAATCCGAGTAGAGTTGACGTCATACCTCGGCATTTCATTCATATAGTATTACCGTTGGGCCGGCTTTAATTTTTTATGATATTTGTTTTATTTTTTTATTACGTAATCGACAAGCTATTAATATACTCGACTTTGTGTCGTAGATTCTTTACATCATGATCTGCTACTACTAGAATGTTTTACTGCTTTATATGGAAAAAAGAAGTGATGTATCATACAAAATACAACACACTTCCGGACGAGTTCTTTTGTAGTTTGTCACCCAGCTTTAGACTTTTTTTAAAAGGAAGAATATTAGAATACAAAAAGGATTATAAAGAAAAATGACATAATTTTGTGAAAGTTTTATGGTCCATTTTTGCCAGTCACTTCATTCACGCCTTCTTTCCCGGCAATAAAAGATTACCAAATAAGTGTTATGTAATTTTCCAATTTTTTATCATCCCAAGTAATAGTACACCTAAAAACCATTATTCTTTCTATCACGGAATAGTTTTTCAAATGAACTGATAATAGTTTTTTTTCATCTTATTAACATTTGTACAATACAAAGTTCTGTTTAGTACTTACATCAGTTTTGAAAATATCTGTTGTCTAATATGAAATATCTTCTGTTTAATACTTATAATCAATTTTGAATATATCTTCTCTCTGATAGAGGGAATCTGTTATTCATTTTAAAAAAAAGTTATTTATTGAAATTTATAATGGAATAATAATACATCGATTAAATAGAAAGAAAGATAAATAAAGCCACGAACATGAGATAAAGGCATGAATAAAGTAGAGAAACTACTCTCTGGTAGTACTCAAATCTCAAATTCAATTCGATGGCCACGATGCCATCTTTTCCGATGCCTCGTAGGATTATCCGGAAATCAAGAGGTTGTTAGGTCTGAAACTAGTGGGTTCGAGTAGGAATAAAGTTTTTCATGAAAGGACTGATATCAGCTTCGGGCCAAATAAGCAACAAATGACATAATTCGTGACGAAGTATGGATAATTTAGAATTTTGGGATGGATTTTGGCTTGTAAGGATTGGATACAAGAGGGATTCGATGGCTTAGTAGAACCCCAAAACTACTTCGTAAGGAGTTACAAATCTTGTACTTTATTTTTATAAATACTAATTAAAATTAAATAAACTTTTATTTGGAACTAGAAGTTATAAGATATAATATTATAAACTATGTTTGAACATGGGTAGAATATCGCAGCGGAAGTTTTAGAAAACAATTATTTTATTTAAAGCCTGTAACATCGCAAATAACGAAATTTCATTATTTTTGAAATGTTTAATTTCTATTATTATTATGTTGTTTTTTTTAAATTTATTTATTTCTAATATAATTTGTTACAATTCACAAAAGTAATATCCTGTACCTAACAGACCAGTCTCAAACTCAAAAACTTAATAGACAAATTTAAATTTATCTATAAAGAATCACATATACAATGAATGAAAAAAAATTATACAAAAAAACTTTCAGCAGTGAGGAAAAAAAATTATAATCAAAAATTGTATAGTATTCTAGCATTCTTAGTAACATCTAAATGAACAATAACAATAATATAAGATAATTTGGTATCCTACAATAATAAATCCTTTGTTCTTTTATGTACCGTGGTATGTACAAATCGGTATGTATCATTTTTTGTGTAGTTCCCTATATTTTTTATAGTAGTCATGTATGAGGGAGTCTTTTGTAATTAATTGGAAACTTAAAACGTTTCTATAATAAGTGTTGAAGTAGCCTGTAACGGCGAAGTAATTCAACTTTAAAGAAAGACATATCACTTTACTTTTTTACAAAGACTAACTTATTTTTATAGTTTTTAAATATTTGTTCTTAAGCGATGTAAGAGACATACACGTACAGTAAGATAGACAACTATAACTAATCTCTCACACTGTCTTCCGGGACTTGAAAGTTGCCGCGTGGCAAATTGAAAAACAGTGCCATTGCCAGTGACTTAGGCATGCAAAGGAAATAATTTACTCCAAGCGGGTCGAGAGGGATGCCTTTTAAACGGAACCGCATGCAAATGTAAATCTATGCTAATATCTGCAGGAAGCCAGCGTATAAGGCACAATTTACACATTAAACAGCCCGGTTTCGAATTTCCCATCCTATCCCACCTCCTGGTAATCACTTAGATTTCATATGATATGATGATTCCTAATCGTGTTTTCAACTATTTAGCTCTGCGCTGAGTTTGTCGTCAAACTCTGCAAGTTTGTCATAAACAGGGAGTCATATCCTCTCGCGTTATTTTCCTTTCTGAAAGTAATTTCTTACATTTTATGTGAAGCAATCCATGAATGTTGAACGTTATGAATTTTTAAGCTTTCCACCTCTCCCCAATAATATTTTTGATTTTTTTTTTTAAATAATGAAAGAGGGAAAATTAAAAAAGTAGGGCTAAACCTCAGTTAGTTCTGGATGATTTGGTATTTTATGGGGTTTGTAATATTAGATTGTCATTATGTCTAAAATTATGTTTGTACTGCTGTCCGTTTTTGCTGACAAGATAATTTGTTTAACAGTAGTAGTTATAATTTGTTAAAAATTATGCTTTAATAATATGGATTGTAGGGATTGGTTCAGCAGCATACAGAAATTATTTCAGTGCATATTTTTTAATCTATGTATGTTCTTAATTAATTTTCGACCTTAATTCTCTTTGTTCAAAGTTTGCCGAAAAATTTGCTCTCTTGAACAAATACGAAAATTCCAAAAATGTGACATGGTATCCTATACTTCCGGGGTACAGAATTTGTACTTAAGGAAGTAGGCTTAAAAGAAAAATTAAAGAGCTGAGAAACGGAGTCTTCCAAATTTCAAAAATTTACTTATTCCTATTTTTCACAATTTTAAATAAGCCATGCTTTACGCTCTCGAAATTTCAGGTTTAAATCCGGATTAAAACCTTTCTCATGGTTTTAATCATGACGATCAATAGTCATGTTAGACAAAATTGCTCGACTACACTATCGAAAAATATTGGAGTTATCCGGTTTTGTTACCGAAGGAAATAATTTTGATAGTGTCATTGCATTAAATGTTGATAAGCTATGATATGACATGACCTCATACGTGTTTTGATCGCCTATTATAAAGCTATGATAATAAAATTTAAAAGGTTTATAGGTTTTAAAACATAACATTTTGCTAAGTGCTAAGTGATAAAATCATTTGCCTGTTTGTCCATATTTTTTAAGTAATTCAAATGGAATCCTTTAGTTTTCGCGAATATGAAGACAAATGAATTTATACCACTTTCGAAAATAACAGCTCAAAGTACTTGATAATTTCAATACGTAAAACGTCCGAACGCTATGTAGCACTATCGTTTTTACACGTTTTTCTCATCGTTATCTCTGTAAGTCTGCTTTATATAACAATAGGAACGTCGATAGCTATGGAGGTGGTATAGTGTTTTCGAATAGAGTGTAATACGTCTCACGGTTCCCTCAGGGATTAATGCCCTATTCCGAAACCCGGGCGTGAGAGATATGTAAGCTAAGTGGTATTCTCCTTCCTAACGGTACTAAGATAGAAACTGTGATCATACCCTACACCACCGCCTTCCATATCCGGCAGAAATGCCGGCTGTTCGCCAAGAGCGAAATGGCGATCAAAACACGTATAAGGTCCCTTGTCTCGGACTTCTCCCGACTTAAATCATTTATTTATTTTTGGTATAGGATTAATTGCGCAATATATTCACAATAGTTTATGCATCCTTTTAAAAACATATTTTCTTTGCGGTTTTAAAATCCGGTTACTCCATCTTAGGAATCTATACCGAAAAGGAAATAACTTATTAACAGTTCCACTGGCTGTCGCTTCGAGACAAGTCACAACAAGTTCTAATTTTTCTTTTTTAAATTATCGGAACAAAAATAATCGTGAGGTTCAGTATGAAAAATGTTTATAATTATGGTAGTATGTATTATTAATAAAAATATTGTCGCTTCCAGTTAGGTCTCGAGTGTTCTTTTTAATAGTCTCGAAAATTAAAATAATTTTATTGTAGTATCTGTTACTGATTGTTTATAGATTAAAGAGCCGATTTACAAATACTGTTTCAAATTATTCCGTCCACTTCCCCATTAAATCTTGAAAACTTGAAACCATTGGAAAATTACAAAAATCGATACTTTTATGCTGCTGGGTAGTTATGCCTTGCAAAAAGGAAACTAACGAAAAATTAAAACTTGTAACAACCCGAAGTGACAACTTGTGGAACTGTTAAAGGAAATAATTTTGATAGTGTCATTGCATTAAATATTAATTATCTATGATGAGATACCTACCTAGTTGTTCAAGGGGTGTACAATACGAATAATATAAATTGTTAAGAATTATATTATATTACTTAACTTCTTATAAAGTCATCTAGTTATTATAGTTTTATCATGGTGAACAACGGAATCCTTTGCACTTTTGATTCTGAATGATTTGAATGATGGCTCGTTAAAATTGGCCATGAATCGTGTTGGCAGTTACTTTACTGACTTCCCCGATACTGAAGATAACTACTTCCTTCCACTCGTTCCCTTAATACTGCTCAAGGAGGGGCAGGTCTAGTGGGACATCGCACGCAAAGCTGATGCTTAACTGCAAAATGGACGGGGCTTATTCCCCAAGTTTATTCACCTCCCTCTCGGGTTATGAGAGTGCTATCTGTAGGAAGTGACGTACCACGGCTTGGCAGCTCTTCCTCATCGCTTTTCTTCTACCTCTTTTCCTTCTCCACTTTTCTTTTTCCTTAATTGACCCCGTTTCTCCCTCCTCGGCCCTTCTTTCCTCTGCCCCCCCCGTTCCTCCCTGCCTCATTCATGAGCGGCGGAAATCATTTATAAACACATGCCTCGGTAAAAATAAGTCTTCTCCCCGCCGGCTGGGTGAGTAATGGCCTATTTGAATTTCTATATTTATCTAAAATGATATATGTTTTTTGGCAATCCCTCAAGACATAAAGCAAGGAGAAGAGGACAAAACAGAATTGAGAAAAATATGTGGGCTAAACCTTTCACCTCGTTATTAACTACTGTCCTCAGTAGCTTTTTAAGTTAAGGGTTATTTTTATTGATTTTTTTAAATAATATTTTTAAATATTTTCGATATCTGGTCCACAGGTTGCCGCTTGGAGTTGAGTTGCTACAAGTTTTAACTGTTCATTCGTTTCCCTATTAATATATTCCAATAAATACAAGTTATCTCGAGCTGTAGCGTGAAAAAGAGAATGTAATTATGGGTAATAAATATATTTCTGTAATCATTTCATCAAGAAATAAAATATTCAACTAACATTTCAAAGTATAGAAGATACATATTTCTAGATTAAATGATTTCCGAAGTGTACACATTTCCCATAATTACATTCTCGTTTCCATACTAAGGCTCATGATAACTTGTATTTTTTAGTGGCGAACTGTGGTCTAGCGGTTAGGATAATAAACTACTAAGCCCAAGATCGCGGGTTTGTAGGCCGGCAGGAGCCTTAGGGCGCGTTTACACCCAGGTCTTCCACTAAGTTTTCCACAAGTTGTGGCAATTTGTTGCGTTTTTTTTTACAAAAAAGCAACAACTTTTTTTGTTTTCCACTTGTGGAAAGACAAATCTTCCACTAAATTTTGGTTTCTAATGTCAATGAAAGTTGACAACTAAAAGTGGAAGATTTGTTGCTGCGCCCTTTGCGCTAGCAACTTGTAGGAAACTAGTGGAGAACTGCCCCCCATCCACGTGTCCCGGACGTGACGTCGGGGCTAGCATCCCACCACCCTACTCAACCCACGACCGTCAGTGCACGTGTATCCTTCAGCTGCAGGTGTTTTCGTTGTGTTTCTGTCAAGATAAAAGGCTGTAAGGAGAACGAATGGACCAGGACACAAACCAGTGAACTAATTGAACTTTACCGGAGCAGACAGGTTCTCTGGAACCCAAAAGACCTTACATTTAGAGACAAAAACTTAATAAACTTCGCCTGGGGGGAAATTGCAGCCCAGCTGCAAGTTGATAAATTTGAAGTTCAGAACATGATGAAAAACTTAAAAACCTGTTTCCGAAGAGAGGCAATGAAAGAGGAGAGTTGTGGCTGTGCTTATCTTTCAACGAGGGTCTCACCCAATATCTTCGGGGACCTCTTGTACAGTGGCTGGCTAGGATGACACAGCAGCCGTGGCAATAATTGCATCTTCTTCGTGCTACATCCTTCAGACTACTGTCTAATTCTTGACACTACCGACTTTCGCTAAAGTGTCGTTAAATAAACAAACAAGAAGTTGTACTTTTGGAAAATATTTAGATAGAAACGAATGAAAAATTAAAACTTGTGGCTTAACTCGAAGCGACAACCTGCGGTATTATAACCATATTTTCTATCTCTCTTCGGCAATCACTTATTGTTATTATTTTTTTCTAATGAAGAAATATACGTATTTACCCATTAATCAATCATTAGATTCAACTGGTAATTATAATTTCATTAGCGACAATGAAAACAGCGTAGTAACTGCCTAATGAGGACGTTGCCTTATATGAATAATGTATAATGCATAATTATAATAAAATTAGGGGATAGATGCTCGAGATCTTGACACAAGATCTTGAAAGTCAAAAATAATTCGGCAGGTCTTTATTCAGAAGTATAGTTTTAAAACAATCACATTTGTTCCTTATATATATATATATATATATATATATATATATATATATATATATTACGTTAATTTAGGTATTAAGTTTGTTACATGTTGAAATGTCTTTAATAAATAACATTAGTAATTTTTTTTAATTGAATGTTGTATTATAATATTGTAGATTAAATTTTTATTTCCCGAATAATTTCTAAAGAGTCAGTTCTAGTATAGAAACCCTATTTGAATTGATGTTTGTAAGACTTATTTTTACTGAAATCTTAATTAGTTTAAAAAGGAAAATGGTTGGTATATGTTGAAAAGATCAACAATTACAAAAGTTCTTTTGAAATGATACTTAAATGTTTTATATTTAGAAATAAGAGTAATTTATTTCCATTACTCCATCCACCTTCGGGTGGGCATACTGTGACATCATAAATTTACCTGGGCAGATCTTCCATTTTCGGAAGAGTAAAAAATCCACACACTATTCTTACTCTTAATTTTTTCTCTTATTATTGCTATTAGTTTTTGTAATTTACTGTAAAATACGTCCTCCGTGTATTCCAGGGAACTAATGAATTCTCTGCTGGTATTGTGTTATTTATTTGTTTTTTTAAACTAGTTTGGTACCCCCCTCGCTCACGCCTAATGGCAGATCGCCCCCCCCCCCCCATTTTACATTTAATTGCACTACAGAGGTACTTTGCGTTTTAATAGATATTAAAATAGTCTCGATATAATTCTAGAAATTGGTGCTCAGTTTATGACTTATTCTGTACCCCTTAATGAGGATATTAAAATATTATCCAATTAGTATTATTTTAAGATATTAAAAACTTTACTTTAAAAAAATAATGATTTTTTTTCGCTTTACGTTTGAGTGGTTTTATAGTTTAAAAAATGTCTGTCTTAATCTTATATCACTGGATTCTCTGTATTAAAAGAACAGTCCTAATACCGAAATGTTGGATTGAGATGAAACTTGTTTTATTTTTAACTCTATGCATTCCATTTAAATTCAGTTCTATGTCTACAGTGCTGTATTTTGTGCAGCGGCTTAAAGAAGTCAGGAGCATTGGCTTTGAGGTTTGCCAATTTTTAAAAATACTTAAAATTTAACTGATCGAACACTGCAAAAGACTGAATTTGTTGTTCTCTAAATGTTTTAAGATTAAATGTGTTATGTGTATATCTTCACCTTGTAACATTACTAACCTGTGTTAACGGCATCATTTGTCCATGGATTGGGTACGAGTAGATCTTGTATTTAAAAAAAAATCACTTTAATCTAGTCAGTCTAAATTTTGTGGACACGGTGTCTTGTACCTGCGGGGCAGGGAAATCATATATTCAGTTCTTACTAAAGATTACAATATATACTTATCTTAATGGTATCCTAAATTTTCTAATTTTTTTATTGTTGATTTTAGGTTTGTATGTTGTTTATTATCGATCCTGGTAGGTTTTAATCTTACATAAAAAACCATTAAATTGTATGCTTTAAACTCTAAAATCGTAAGAGCTTTTTAAAAAAATTATAAAAATTTTATAAAATATATCAATTTAATTTTGTGTTGTTTCCCTTCTGTTGTTTGTAATGAGTAGAAGTTTAGTATTCCGGTTGGTATTCTTGAATATATTTGGAAGGGTGACTGACGGTCGGGTAAGGCAGAGTCAACTTTCCGTCTTGTCCCTTCCACCCCTTAACTTAGTTATCCCTTACAGGGGTTATTTTTATCCCGAGGGATATTACAAAATAAAACATCATTTCCCGGGATCGAAAAAATATTATTTTAAAACACCACGTGTATCCTGATGTTTCTGATTATGTATCCACTATTGTGTTTCTATATTTTGTCATTACTTCAAAAGAAAAGTTGGGCACTGAAGCTGTCATATTAAAAAACTATGCAGTTACTGTCTAGTAGAGAACTGAGTGTTCTAGAATGGTTTCGCCTTTTATATTCCCCTGGTGTTTCTCTTGATTTGTTATCCTTCTTTATAGGACTTCGAAGAAAAGTCATTTCCTTTGTTTTACCTCCTTTATGAATTATACATTAATAAACTGTCCCGTTTAGGAAAGTGATTAAACTGGATCATTGCTTGTGTAGTCATACATTTCTAACGCCGGCTTTGAAGGCAGTTTACGAGCATCTTTTAAATATAACACATAAATTTCATTGTATTCCTTTCTTCTTGAAGTAATTCGCAAACAGTAATGAATCTAATAATTAATCATGAAAAAGTCTAATTATTCATTTATCGGCCATGCCGATTATTATAGATTTTTTGGGTCTGGAATTATTAAGATCAGATATAATAGGTGGTGTGTTGATAAAAATCAGTGGAGTTGCTTCCAGACAATTTTAAGACTGGTTACAAAATTATGAGAAGGCAGATTTGCCTAAAAAGAAATTTTAATGAGAAACTAGTTAAAAAATTTAAAAGAATGTAATCAATCATTTTTACACCTATAATTTTAATTTTGATATTTGAAGTTTGATTAATGTATTTTAAAAATAAAAATCATCCTTGTTTTACTTGGATGGTGAAATAATGTTCATGATTGAAGTTTTCTGTTGATAATTTAACCAAAAATAGTATCTATAAATTGAGCAATAATCTGAATTATTACTAAAAGAAATATTCTAGACGATATTTATGCTTAACACACTTAGAAATAAAATGAAATTTCATTTTAACCGTGCAATACTTCTGTAAGATCGACTGTTGTCAGTCTCGTATTCAGATTTTTATTATCCAAACTATTCGCTGGTAGAAGTTCGCAGTTCCATACCTACATCTTGATTTATTTTTAATGAACTGTAGCATGGATATGAGTACTTTGTTATAGAAATGTTTATTCTGTAGGTTCAAGGAAAAAATTAATAAAATAAGCGTTGATTATTTTGCTTATCTTTAATATTATCAACTGGAAATAGTGGTGCTGTAGCAACTAAATAAACAGCTATAATCTTTGTTCTTCTTCCTAAGCTTTATCTGTTTCGGGCGTTTTCCATGGCGTCCTTACTTTTGTTCACGGCACTTCTGAATATTTAGACACTTGTGAGACCAAACCATTGCCTGAAATCCTGCAGCCAGGAATGCCTCCTTCCTAGCCCCCCCCCCTTCTATCAATCTTTCCCTGCATTATCAGCTCCAGTAGACGACATTGCCAAGGTATTGTAATGTCCGCTTCTTATCTATAATATAAAATAATATATAAGGTTTCCTAACGTTCATTACGACAATCTGGGTGTTTCAACATGGAGTAATCATCCGAATGGTTCTAATCTAAGACTAAGGAACATTCGAAATAATATTGTTAATTTGTGTATTTGAAATTTTATGAAAATACTCGAGATTCTCATTATTATTGTCTTATTTGACTGCTCCTGTTTTGGCTGCTGACACTCATCCACTCCATAATGTTGAGTGGATCGAGGAAGCATCTGGAGATACGACGTGTTGTAGGAGCGGAGTTAACTAACCCCGGAATGGGGTGCAGCCGACACAGTAGCTTTGGGATTAGACGGTTGTTGTGGCTAGATTGTAATCGATTTCAGCTGTAGCAGCCTCTACTCAATGACAGGCCCTTGGCATCTCCTGATTTCCTCTCCTCAGCCTCTTGATGGCTTTCCTTTCATTTAGTTCTAGGGCAATCCTTCCATATCAGGCCTCTGTCTTGTTTCAAATCATCCAAGCAATCTAATGGTCCTCGACGTTCTGTACCGTATGGTATCTTAGACATCTGTTTAAGCAAGTTGAATTTAGTCTTTATTTAAAGTTTTTATTTATTTTTATATCCATAATTTGTTTTATTTATTTATACATTATCGCGTTTGTAGTGATTAGAGCAGATAAATCATAAATATTTCTATTAATTATTATAGTCCATATTTTTTATTGGACAATTCTTCTATATCAAACTTCTGTCTTGTTATCCATCTGATGACGTTCCGTACCATATGGTCCCTCAGAAATCTGTTTAAGCAAGTACAGTTTAGTCCTTAAATTTTTATTTAGTTTTCAGTTGATCATTGTATTTTCTGTCATTAGCGCGGAAAAGTCCCATAGTTTGATCAATTATTATAGTTGACATTTTTTGGGGGTAATCCTTCTATTTCAACCATTTGTCTAGCTGGCAAGTACAGGTTATTCTTCGAATTTTTCTGCCCTTTCACTGTTTATACATTTTGCTTTTATATTTTTTATTGGGTAATCCTTCTATATCCACCTTCTGTCTAGCTGAAAGAATCTGATCGCCCCCAGTTATCCATCCACCCGATGACGTCCCTTTCCATATGGTACTATAGAATTCTGCTTAGGCAATTTCAGTTTAGACCTCAAATTTGTATTTATATTTTCAGTTGATCGCTGTATTTTCTGTCATTTTCCCTTGATGACGTTCCGTACCATATGGTACCTCTGGAGTTTAGTCCTCAATTTTTTTATATCCATAATTTATCTTTTCTATTTATATATTATTGCGTTTGTAGTGATTAGACAAGTAATTTGATTTATCAACCTTCTGTCTTGCTCTAAATCATCCTTGTAATCTGAAGCACCCTTGTTATCCACCCGATGGCGTTTCCTTCCATATGGTACCCGAGCAATCTGTTTAGGGAAGTTTAGTTTAGACGTCAAATTTTTATTTAATTTTCAGGAGATCAATATTTTCTGACCATTATCTATTTATACATTATTCCTTATATTTTTTTTTGGCGCAAAGTATTTTGATTATTATAATGGTCGATATTGTTGTAGTGTATCCTTCTACATGACCTCTATCTTAGAAGATCTATCTAGCTCTAAATCATCCAGACTATCTAATGCTCCGTTGTTCTTCGCCCGATGAGCATATGGTACCTTAGAAATCTGTTTAAGCATGTACAGCTTAGTCCTGAAATTTTTATTTAATTTTCAGTTGATCATTTTATTTTCCGCCCACACTCTATTTATTTATTATGAAATGTCCAAATCGTTTTCTTTTATACATTTTTTTCATTATAGTTATTAGGCATAAACGTCAAAAACCAAATGCAGAAAGTTCATGAATCAACAGTATTTGGAATAATTATCACAGTTTCTATTTTTTCTCTCTATTTTACTTATCTGTCATTTATGAGGAATTATTAAACCTGGCCGTTATTGATATATATGTAATTTTGTTCAAATTAAAAAAAAGAAATATCGTTGTGGCCGTATCTGACCAGTGACACTGGAATTCAATCAGCGAAATGATGTCTGGGGGTTGGTCGAATATAAATAAACAAAACAATTGTTTGTATTGAACTCCATTACCTCGACCGAAAATAAATTTGGCCTTTTTATATTTTTAAATATATAGAAAGTTGTAGAACCTCAATTTGTAAATTGAAAGACTTTTTTATGTTTTTATTTTATTTGTAATATAAATCATTAAATATAATATTCACTGTTCAACTTTGTGGATTGATTTATTTTAACATTTAGTTTACTCAAACAGTCTATGGTTCTAATCTTTTTCCGAACCTGCTTTAATTTGCTATATTCTCACACTAAGGGAGTCGGCAAAGAAAATTCGGTGGGATGGACGTTGCAGACGTGACTGGACTGAACTGATCTCTTTATACCTGATATCCCCAAACCCTCAACACCCTGGTCGATTTATCCTGATCTTGGTCAATTGAGTTAAAATAATATGGATGCTATAGGCCGAGAATGTTGAGGTTGTGATCCTAGAGTGCCTTGTGGGTTTGATCCTGGCCTGGGTCAGTTAATATTTAAATTGATTCAAAACGGAGTAATGAAACCTGACACATACCTTCAGTAGGGCGACAAGGTAGTTTTATTAGTGACAAGAAGAACTAGTTCTTTTCCCTAATACCTGCATCAGTTATGAATAATACAGTTTTTGTTCGAGTAATAATGTGTTATTTATTTAGGGAGTTCCCGTTTCCGTAAATAAAGTGTTATTTAGGCTGTTTCCGTCCCGAAAGTCTTGGTTCAAATGCGTTGGCAGATTTTATTTTATGTGTTAGCTGCTGGGGATGGATCCTTGGAGAAATGGGGCTCACCCAGTCAGTATAATTTGGGTGCCCAAAATAGAGGGGGGGGCGGGCGGTTGAGCGTGATTTAGGCCAAATCATCTACCTGCACAACCGTTGTCCAAGAAAGACTACGTCACCTTAAAAATCCTAGGTCCTACTGCTGAGCTGCGAACCTGCGATCTTGGGCATGATTGTTGTTATGCTAACCTCTATACCACATGTGACCCATAATAAAGTGTTATCACATTGAAATTGCTATATTATTTATCTTTTTTTTATCTAGATTATATTTGTTACATGTGGCACTGTGACAGTTCTTTCATTACTCTTGTTTTTCATACTTATTTCCACTAACTAATTGTCTAATCAAGGCCTTCTTGTATATACATCATGGGGGTTTATGGCCTCCCCGTGCCAGCTATGATTAGACCATGTTTGCCGCTGAAGACTACGCCAGGTACGCGACAAGAAGGCGTCGGAGCCGACCGAATGGTACATATTGACCCCGGCTTGATTAGAGACGCCCCCCGCAGGAAATTGCTCTACTAATAAAGTTTTCATCCCCTATTCCCTCCTCCATTTACCTCCTCGCTCTCGAATCAATCATTGATCCATCGTCTTGTCCGCCCTCTCCCACTTCTCCAAATCTAGGCTAACTCGGTTGTCCTTCCCCTAATCAGTTCTGGGCCTCTGCTTCCTCCCCGGCCCTTCCCAGGTTCCGCTCTTTTCCCCTCGGGGTAGCCGACAATATGGAAGTGACGAAAATAACCCGGCCTAAAATTATTGATGGAAGCCTCTTACAGATTGCCTTTTTGTTAAACGTTTTTATTATAAATTCTGGAGGTGTATCATTTTTAAAAATGTATATTTTATAAGTTCGCTGTTTTGTGTTAACCGAAGTATTATAATTATTTAAAAACTATATCGTTATCATTGGAAACAAGGAATGTACTCGTATCAAGTAATTCTTCATGGAAGCTAAAGATCAATTTCCTTCTTGTCTGTGTAGTTTGAAGCTTACTAACTTTGAAGTAGTTAAAAAGATTACTCGAGGCGTGTTATGGCTAACCCCGTTAAATAAATTAATTTTTTATTTATATTGAAATGGTTCACTGGAGTATTCTAAGAATAGTAAAAATGGTCAGGAGGTGCAGTTAATGAATTATTTTTTTGTGCCTACTTTTCGACCTAGGATTTAGGCCATTTTTAGGTCTGAAGAAAAAGAAACAGAAAAACTACATAAAACATTGCAGTACAGAACAAAATAGCAGTTTTTATTTTAGTGGGAAATAGTTGACTGGATAATTCTAATGATGGATTGAATTGATGACGGGGTGCAGTCAAAGATAAGACAGAATAAGTTTTGCTTATTTTGTATTATCTTTGACTGCACCCCTGACCAATTCTATCCAACAGTTTGTGTTTTTTTCTAACTTGAATTAGCCATAACAGGCCTGAATTAGTAGTTCTTGTCTGTGTAATTCAAAGCCATTGTTAACGATAAGTTGTTTTCTGCAATATTAGTTTGTAGGGATCTTGTTTCAACTCTGTACTGATTCAAATATAGCATGCTTTTATCTTTATTTACGTGATGTAGAAGATCGCCTAATACTTAATTAAATAATTAGTTTTTATTACCTACGTTTATAAATTACTTATCTCGTTTTATTTTGTTTCAGGTATGTACCTCAGCTTGACGTACATTTTTATTTCGTAAGTAAAGTTTTTTTTTAAGCTCGTATACTTTAAGAAGAATTCAGTTGTTGACATGAAAAAAGTTGTAAGTCATGAACAGGTAATTTTACAGGAGAAGCAATAAACTGTTTTAACAAGTAAATGTAGTGTGTACAAACTAAACCACTCAGTTTTGACTTGCTCGTATGCTAGAAGTGGAAAATAGTAACTTCAACTGTTCATATTAACTAAAGCATTCCCAGTTTTGTCTTACTCCTCTTTCTGAACTGAATTTTTTTTTTTTACTTGCTACCTATTCCATGTCAACGCCTCAATTACTATTCTTAAAAAAAAAAATATTACTGATCTTAGTCTGAAGTTGAAAATAAATAGATTTTTTTAGGTTTAATATTACAGACTTTCTCTCCCTTAGTCTCTATCGTTCTGTTAGGTTTCGAAGGAAATTTTCATCTTGATATCTAAATAATTTGTTGGCTTTGGTTGAAAAATAGACAATGTAATCAAGGATATTGTATCTCCCCCGCCCGTATACTTTGTTACAGTGGGCGAACAAAGCTAAAGCAGAGAGAGAAAAGTACCACATCGAGATTCTCCTCCTGCACACGTCGGGAATTATTTAGCGCTTTGCTTTACTCACGGTGCTCTCTTTTATTTTTCCGTTTTTAAATATTTATAGCACAACCGGGGCTGTTAAGAAGGATTATACGGATTTGATAAAATGGAAATAGTTGAAAAATTCAAATGATATCTCTCGTTTCGGGAGAGAGTGGTTTATTAATTTCTGAGGGAGATGAATATAGGCCTAGGAAAGAGGTTGGGTCGAAAACAGGATTCTAGGCCGATCCGAGATGCTCCCCATTTCTTTTCTATCGGTTACACTTTCACGAGCAAAGAGTTCGGCGCTACTCTTGCTTTGAATAAATCTACTGGTTTCGGTCTGTTCAAATTGGAAATATACCATCCCCTTTTTATGGTATATTCCCGTTCTGGTTAGTCAATAAATAGGTCAAAAAATCATCAGTCAATAAATTACACAAAATAAGAACGACTTATTTTATTTTGCCTACAGTTCGGCTTAAGATTTTGATCAGGGCTGAGAAAAAAAGAAATAAAAACAACCTTATGGAACATTGTATTACCAATTATATTCTTCTTCGGTACTGCAATGTTTCATATCGTTGTTTCTGTTTCTATTTTCTCAAAACTGAAGACCTAAATCTCGGGCCGAAACTTAGGCACAATAAAATAAGTCCTTCTTATTTTGTGTAATTCATTTTGTTGACCCCATTTCGCATTATTCTTGAAATTGTCCAGTCAAATATTTACATTTAAACTAGAAATAACTATGTGTCGAGTAAATGATCAGTGAAAGAAAAGGGATGGTATAAATTATTTAATTAATATTGGTAATAACATAAAGAAAATTTATTATCCTGCAACCATCGACTGATGCTATCCATTACTGAAGTAAAACTGGTGTGGAAAGTCCCACTTTCCCTCACTAGTGTGGAAAAGTAACAGCCGCCTAGATCGAATTTGACAATCAGCACTCTGTTATTTTAAATTTTAAATGGCGGTATTTTAATATTATTAATTTTATATTCCTAAAATGTTAAAATAAATAATTTTAGAACTATTTTATATTTAAATCAAGATAGATTTTATTTATTTTAAAGCGATTTTATAGAATTATTTAATATAATCTTAAATGTATTAGAACCTTCACACATCAGAAATTTGGAGATCTGCCATTAACAAAATAAAAAATGGAAATAGATAGTGATGAATTGATATAATTTTATTTTCTAAATAATAATAAATACATTTTTCAATGAGTAAACCGTCCTAGAGTTATAATTTGCATGGTTAGTAATAGAAAATTGTAAGAGATAGCGCTAGTGTAGTTTTAACAAATCTAAAGTTTCACCTTTAATTTCTTAATTTTTAAATGGTTGCAGGGAAAATGTAATATTTAACACGTGAGAAATGTGCTTATAACACCATCGTCAATGGTGTCACACAATTCACTCGGGTGTAATGAAGTGGCTCTTTCCTCACTTCAAATAAATATCTATATTATTATCAATTCTAACTCTGAGTGGTAATGTATCTGAGAAACTCCATCATAGTTTGAATTACTGACTTGAAATAAATTGTACGCATGTGCCTCATCCTTGAATCAGTTTTAATAGTAGGCCATTATGTCTCAGTAGTAGGCTTAGGTTGATTATAGATGATTTTACCTATATTGCTAGGAGATAGAGCATAGACAGGAGTATGGTGAAAATGCAACATGTTCCCTTTCGAATTATATTTATATCAATGAACTGATTTGAATCGCATTTATCGTGCTCAATTGTGATCTTGAGGAATTATATTTAACTAAAACACGTCTACGTAAAGTTGGTAGCATTAACTTATAACTTTAAATATGATATTTGAATCCAGTTCGATTTCACAGTTCAAGGTGACAAGTCATGAGACAAAAATATGATGGAACGTCTCATAGGAAACTGGAAGGGGCCTATACAGTCTTATCAACTAACTTTCTCGTTATCATTTTCCGGTAAAGTTCTGCTCCCAATCTTAGGAGAAGTTGCCGGCTGCTTTGTTGCCTGGTTTACTGTCAGTTATATTCGCTACAGTATCCTTCTTCAAGGTATCCGTTTTAATGCTATATTGGATTTTAATAGTAAATATAATAAACGTGGAGAAAACTTTTTTTTTTAGTAAATAGGAGTAATTATAAAAGTGTTGTATATAATGGATATAAGGTGATGAAGAGCTGCCTTGGGGAACATAAAGGTTAAGACAAAGACACCGACACTAAGCTTAAAATATGACGGAGCTTGCTAATCCATGGATTGAGAGATCCTTCTTAATCCACAATGGCCGCTTCCAGGGCCTACCTGGTTTCACCCCCGGAACTTTCATCCCCTTCGTGGAACAATGTCAAGGATTCCATCATAAAATAATTCGAAAAATTTTATTCTGTATTTATTGCATCTATTTTTAGTATTTTCTCATGTTCCCCCATTACATGTTTAATTTTATCAATCCTCTTTTGAATGTATCGAGTAACGAGTATTTTCTCTTGGAAATTTGTATTTTGTGACTTAAAGAAAAAAATACATCGGTATCCCAGTTCGCCTAGTATTTTATTGTTGTTTGTGTGATTCTTTACATTTAGAAACTTATTTTTAGATCGGTGTGTAGTTATTTTTCTGGATTCTTTCCAGTTGAGCTGAAGGGGAAAGCTGATTTTTAACTAGAGGAGTATCCAAACCAAAGAGTACCGTAGTCTAGCGTTACGTGATACTATTTATCAAAATAGGAATCCATTGCTGCAAATAGAATATTTTCTTTTTTCTTCATTGCCTCGTTTAGTCTATTGTGATGAACGGCATATTTTACATTTTCCTTTCCCCCTTTTGTCTTCCCTTTGAGCGGAGGGTTCGTGGATTTTACCATAGCTAAAGAATACTAGAGCGTCTTGTTTGTATTCCGATGAATGCCGTTTGCCGGATAAGGCTTCTGGTAGCTCACCTTCGAAATTACCTATTCCGCCCCCTCAGCTGTATCCCTGGAGGCAGTATTTTGAAGTTTATTTCATTTTATGTAACCATTATATTCGGTCCTCCTGTACATGAATTTATGTTATTCCATGTAAGTATCAGGACTAGACTGTATTGTATATATACTGAACTAGATATCGATTCATGACATTATAATGAATGAGCTATATCAATTTTGCTGGCACGTATGCGATTATGATCTATCTCATCTTCCATGCAAGATCAGCATTAAATGATCACTCTATTATTTGAAGCGTTCCACACTAGAAGGCTGAATATGATAACGAACGTAATTTTGATAGTCTTCATATGGCTGCTATTATATACCACATGTAAAGAATCGTCGTTTGTTTATACCGTAACATTGTTAAAATTAACATAGAAATTATTGTGATATGGTGGATTTTTTTTTAAATTATGTATGTTGTAATAATATTCTGTTAAATAAAAAAAAATATATAAAGAAGAGTTGTATCATTGAGTCACTTCCAGTGTTTTACGAGTGTGTTCGGGTTCACTCGTTTAGTAAAGTTTAAACATTTTTTTCCCCTATATATTTGCATCCACACCTGTCTATTACACACAACGACAATCACCAGATTGGGTGACGGTAAAATAAAATACAATAACATGAGAGGCATGTAGAACAGTGCCCAGCGGTACCTCTCCTGTGGCTGGATTTAATATTCTCATGATAACTGATCCCTCATCCACGTTCTTTTTAGTCTCCTCCTAGTGTTTTCAGGTATGAATGTCGTGGCCATTTGTTGGATCAGTGGCCTGGGGTGTTCGTGTAGTTTTTCTTGAAAGCTTTTGAAGTATGCTCGTATGTCTACGTCAACCGTTGGTATTATGAAGTCAGTATGCAGAGTATTGTTATTGCCTTACCATGGTGCTTTTGTGACAAGTCTACGTATTTTATTGGGAAGTTGTTGGTTGTTTTCTGTGATTCTGTAACAAGCCGTAAATAATTTTGAAAAAAGTTCAGATGATTTTCAAAATATTTACTATCACTCTAAATATCATTTATTTTCATTTTTCCAATACTTACTTGGGTTTTGTAGTGAGGAAGAAAAGTAACGGTTCCACTATCAAGTACAGAACTGTAAAAGCTCTAAATTTAAAGATTTTATGGACTCTTTTGTTTTATTAGGAAGCGGGTTAGATCAGTTGCTATGCGAAGGTCCCAGATACAAATCCGGATGTAGTAGATAAATTATTTAATCTTTAACAGCTGTTGTTGTGGTATCAAAGAAACCTCCTGAGACTCATCCAACCTATGTAAAGTGGGGGCGTTTAATTGGGGGAAATCCTGGTGGTAGGAAGTGGTCTCCTACTAATCTCCTCCCTGCACAACCGTTTTCCAAGAAACATAACAGCCTCGACCTTGCAATGAAGCCAAGAACTGTCATGGGTTGTAGTGTTACTAGTTTTTTGTCTTTGTCTAAGTGGCCAATTTCTTAGCTACCTTCCTCTGAAATATTATTGCATCTCTCTCTTTCTTTTTTTGTGTCTAATTTCTTTTTTATTCGCTGGAAGATGGTTAAGAGAGAGTTTGCTCCGATTCCTTGCTTACACTTACTGGACCGTGGGACATCCCTTGAGGTGGTTGAAGGAAGCTTGTGGGCTGCTGAGCTGGAACGCCTCATTGCTCCCTGCCGGTTCTCGATCAAGTTAGAGCACCGAATTAGTTTAACTGTTTCCTTCTGGCCCAACTTCCTCGATTTCTCTTTCGCAGTTCCTATTCTCTCGGAGAACGTTGAGTAACTCTCAGGCGCTTCTATTCAATAGGAGTCTTAGTCTTGAAGGAACAGTTACTAAATTTTTAGTGATTTTGCAATGTAAATATTGTTTTGTCATTATAAATAAATTAAATATGAGTTTTTCTTTTAATTTTAGCACGCTCCACCTGGAAAAAGGCTGAGTGAGCCATAGAAAGGTTCGCAGATCCTAAAAGCCCCGACTATAGCTTTTAACATATTAAATAAATTATCTTCCATAGCCGGATCTGAACCTAAAACCTTCAGCATAGCAATTCAGAGGTCTGCCTACTGAGCTACCTTGAGTTTTTATAACACTTGTCCTAATTCCCAATTTACACGGCTTACGAATATGATAAACTCATCCAAAAGAAAAAGATTTTTTTTAATGATAATGATACTGTTTTGTAAGATATTTCCCCAAGTTAGGTTGAATTAGCTGCGGAGACAGGGATGTGATTGAAGGGAACTAAGATGAGGGTAAATATTGTCCCTCAGTGTCACTAGGGCTGATGGAAGATGACGGAAGACTATTGACATAAGGTCAACCATCCAACCTCTTAATTTAATTCTTATCTCTTTGTTCCGTCTTCTGAGGAATCATGGTCACGATGCTGTGTCTATAGCCCCGGGGAAAAAGTGGTTCAGTCGAATTATCACTCAACCGAATAAGAGGAATCCTGTTATTTTAGTAGTGAATAAAGACATTGGCTTGAAATGGGGCTATTGTTCTTATCATAACACCAATTCAATCTTCGAGGATGTCACTGTTCTCTCTATACGGGTAAATACTCTCACTGTATTTTTTTTTTATAGCCATATTTTGAGTTGTATCATCTTTGAACTTGAAGTTTTATGGGAATAATGACATAATTCAAAAAGTTGTCAAGCCTTCGAAAATTTTCTAATGGTTAATAAAAGACTTTCAGTCCCATCATTACAATAGAAATACTTTGTTTTACCAATACCCAAATTTTGTTTTTAACTCGCATGGAATTTTCAAATACCTCTATAGAAAAATTAGGTTTATGAGCTGCGACATTGTCTTTTGAGGGAGATATATGTAATTCATTATTTGTGGTCGCTATGCACATTTATGCCACTTTTGATCAAGGCGTAAACACCCTGGAACTTATCATATTTGGGATATTTTTAGATCGTATCTTGTCCAACTTAGGGGTGGAGTTGACCCTCGCTAATGGCGTTGGAATTTCGGGGGTAAACGGAATGAAAAATCGGTTTGTGATAACTGATCCGGATGATGGAGGGAATTAATTGATTTTTAATCTGGAGCAAAAGGCTTGCTGGAACAATAGGATTAGAAAGCGAGGCGTCCCTAATCTCTACGGACAAAGGTCTATTCAGGATCGACTGTCTTCTCTATTTTGGGAGACTTTTTAATGGGAATAAATCATTTTCTTCTAAAATTCAAAGGAATGTAATGTTGTTAAAAGGTTTCCACAAGATATTTATATATTAAAAGATTACTTAAATATAGGGAGCGTGAGCTGAGAGGTAGAGCGCTGAGTTACCTTCTCGAAGTCCCCGGGTTCAAATCCGGATATGGCTGATTTCATATAATTTATAAAGATAGGATAAAGAACCTATCTAGGGATCTGGTGACCCTCTTGGGGCTCAATCAGCCTCTATGAATGGGTACCCTTAATAGAGAGAAAAACCTGTTTGTTGAACGTGACCTGGAACATATCACTTGAAGCTGTTGTCCTAGAAAGTTTTCTTTTTACATAAATGTAAAAAAAGGTCGGCCAAAATTGCCATTCCATATTTTTACTTAAATGATTTTAAACTGAACAAACTCGAAAAAGAAATGTTTACTAAATCATATCAGTTCTAAGTGTGCTACTACTTCTATAATACTTTTTAAAAAAATGTTTTAGTATTACAACTGTGCAGCTACAATATTTTATCGGATCTCTGTTCTTTTAAAGATGTACTTTTCTACAACCTACGGCTAGAAGGGATGTTTTGAGGGGCATAAATGTTTTCCAGATGCGCGATGCAGTCTGCTTTGAAAACATAATAAAGAAAATAATAACGGGGACATTTTTCGGCGAATCCTTGAATTTTCTTATCTTATTTATTTAATTTTCTTCCGCTGTTTTTTCTACCTCCAATATTCCTTCATGCTTCCATTCGCCCGTTTCTTTTGATCCTTTATCCAGCTTCGTCCAACCTTCATCCTGGAAACCCTTCCAGATTTTTCACTCTTCTTCTAAATTCACTGACTTTTAGCACGTGGGACCCGTATTCAACTTAACTTTCTTCATTGCTATTGTGCTTGTTGTCGTGGTCTTCTTTTTCCATCCTTAGTCATCGAATATTTGCTTCTTTTTTTTTATGGAGGATATGTAAAATCAATAAAAGTTATAGGGATCAATAAAATATTTACGTTTATTTAATTGTTTACCCTCTACCCAAAAAAAGGTATAATCTAAATTATAATTATGATAGTCTGTAGACGTGTATTTAAAATTTATGTTTTAAATTTAAACTTATAGAAATATTATTTATCTATTTAATTAAAAATCTAATAAAGGTGAAAATATTTTAATATTGTAACGCTATTGCTTATAAAAACTTATCCGAGCTATACTAGACGCTTGAATTATTCATGGTCTGTCCCCTTACAGATCTTGCTTGTCATCGTTTAGGGCGACAGGTATTCAGATGGTAGTGTAGTTCCTTTTTTTGCCGTAATACTTTTTACTTTCACAAAATAAACATATGAAGGCTAACTTCCTGTAATTTAGTAGGAATATATATTGCTTAATGAAGGGTAGCAAAGGAATAGAAAAACGTATTGAAGACACTCTCGACTGTTAGGTCTTGTGTTGTAACACATTAGATAGAGCGTGTCGTAGGAACATTAGTAACAGAATGTTTCAAATGAATATATTGTACCAATTATAATTGATACTTTCATTCGTCAATGTATAAATAGTAGTTTATGATAAGGATAAGTGTGACCAGCCAATCGAAATAGTTTTAGAGTGGATTAAGATTATGTTTTAGTATGATTAGGGTTAGCACCTATTTTTGAACATTCCAATATAACTATAGGAATTTATTTTATTTATTTTCCATTTATAAAAGGATGATCATTGTAATTGTTTAATTCAAGCTTACTTAATAATAACAGACAATTTTTTTAATCTTTTTACAGCCGGGAATTGGATCATTTTGGACCTGGAGACCCTCTTGGGGTTCACCCAACCTCTGTAAAGATAGTACCCAAAATAAGTGTGTAAAGGGGAGGCGGTTGCGCGTCGGAATTCCAAAACCTTGCACAACCGTTGTCCCAGAAACAGTATAGCCTCTACCACGTACTGAACTTAAGCATATTTACGGGTCTGAGTGCTAAGGTTTAATAATGGCTTTTTCAGCGTCTTATTAGTTGTACCACCCCAAGACATTTTTTAAATTTGGAGAAAAATAATCACGGAGTATTTATATATTGTGATTTGTTTTTTAACACTTTTGATTTAAGTTATATTTTGCTCGTCCCATTTTTAGAAAGGATCGGGCCTTCAGATCCAAGTTGGATAGCTCCCAGATTCCTTGGGAGTCCTTAGTGTGAGGGGGTTAAGATATATTTCACGTGTCCTACGAACCATCGCACCCATCCCCATCTCATTTGTTGCTTAATCTCTTTTGGAGCACATAAATCAATTTTTTTTTTTTTGCAAGTTGTAGGATTTCCGAATAATTAAAATCTCATTATTTATATTAATAAATGGTTACATGCGCGGAGGTTCTTTGCTGAGTGTTCAACGGGGGATTCAAGCCAGCTCACCAGAATTAAAAATAAAACCCGTTATGTGTCCGTGTTATTAATTCATATTGCAAATTAAAGGTTATACGATGTAATAATTTTTAAACAATTGCCATAACCATAAATTTGTCAACATATTACGTTTAATCCCCTTTATTGCGCCCCTTATAAAAGTTTGCTTCCTTTACCTCCGGAGGAAATTGTTTCTTCTTAAATAGCCCATTATACTCAACCTCATTTGAATCGGAGGAAATCTTCAATTACCATATCATTTAGATTTACCGAGATAAGCTTAAATATATCTGTTTACTTGAAACAGTTATATTTGAAATTTCGTTTTCTTTAATTTGAGGCATTTAATTTAAATATATTTCTGTTTAAAAAAATGTATATAAAGACTTGTTACTATTGAATAAAAAAAATAATCCTTTTGTTAATTAAAGGAATATTTCTGCCTTCAATACGGTTACTTCAGATACTTACTGATTTAGCAAAATAATTATTGTGTATTGTTCCGGTCTAAAGACTGAAAGGCTTAAGAGGATCCTATTGTGGCCGAAGAGCTAAAAGGGTTTTTGAGAGTCAAAGAATTTAATTGCACAACAGTTTGTGGTGTGCTCATCTCGAGAGCAATTCCTCTCGCCCATCGTTTTTCTTGATGTGGGAACGATTCGTAGCTCTACTAGAGTATAGGGGATTTGAATTCGACATTAAAAATACCAACAAATGGTAAAAAAACAGCGTTAGGACTTGAAACTATCTGTTAGGGTTTAGATATTGTTATCGTATTTATATGCTCATATGACTATTTCCTTTTACAATCTATGTATGGAGCTAGTGTGGTAAAGAATTATTTTTACAATTCAGATTATTTTAGTATATAAAATATATCTAATAATATCTAAAAATAAATATCCCACATACGTGGCGTCCAAAATCAAATGTGGATAGCTCCGAATTGCAAAATTTTTTTTACATTTTCGCTCATTTGGTCAATCAATGCTTTATGCTTCCGCAACTTCAGGTTAAGAACCGGACTGAAGCCATGGGAAATAAGGCGCCAAAGATTCGTTTTAGACAAAGTTGCTTATTAAACAAGCGAAACATTTAAAAAAAAGGCAATTTAAGAAATTTTGGAGTTATCCGCTTTTGATCCTGAATGGCTCATGCATGCTTGTTTGGCGCTCTGAAATGTACAAAAAAAAAAAAAAATAGTTCATATTCTGTTATATCCCTAGGCTCAAACAAATCTCGTGCCATAACATAATTCTGGAAATAAAATCTGATGGAATATTTTAGTGGAGTTCATGTTTCCTTTTCCCTGAGGGACCAATATCGCAAAAAAGTTTGGTTGAATAAGTAATCATAGTTCTCTGAACTGTTTATTTCACGATAAAAATGAAAAAAAATACTTACAAAAGGTCGAGTTGAAACAGTACCGCCCAAGAATGTATCTATTTTTCCCTTTTCAGTATCCGTTTGTTTGTAATACAGTATTCTTGGAAATGTACGTCTATTGATAGTAGTTTTTAAGGTTAATTGGTCGTCGGTTCTCTAAGATTGGGATTCGACAATAATAATTCCTATCACACATCGTTCTTACTTAATGACTTGAAGGAAAATTTTAATATTTAAGTGGAAAATAGTTGACTGTATAATTCTAATAATGGATTGAATTGGTCAGAGGGTGCAGTCAAAGATAACAGAAGATAAGCTCTTTTTTGATTTACGAGTTATAGTAATGTTAAGAGTAATTGGAGCCAACGGTTAGCACGTGAGACAAAGACTCTTTGGCAACTTAAAGGAAAGCTATCGGACCGAAAGGAATGAATATATAATGCTGATTGTGCCTCCGGCTAGAAAAGTTTTCCCAAAGCCAGCTTCTCTAACTTTCCTATCGTCCGATGAAACAGCGATAACTCTACCAACTTGAGTTGATAAAAGTTGTATGTAACTCGAATTGAAAACCGTCTTCTTCTTACAGAATAATTGACTGTTGGATTGCCAGCGAAAATTGTTTCAGTAGGAGATAGTTTGTAAGTCGATACTTAGGATCCATCATAGTTTAGAGAAGTTGGGTAAAACGATTAAGTGAAAATTATCCTCCAATTGATATTAGTTTATGATTAGACCAATTCTTGATGAAATATGAAGTATACATGGAATATTAAACTTATTTGATGTATTTGAAAAATTTAATAACGTTCCCATTGAAGTATTTATACCCGTAACTTTAAACCATATTTTGGTTTGAAAGTATGAATGTGCCGTTGGTATAAATGTTTAGTATCAGAAGAACTTACCGTTTGCTTTTGGATTGAAAATTAATATAAAATTCATATTATACCATCTATAAGGTAAAAAAGGAAATGTGTAATGGCAGGTAAAATACGTTTGACGATACGAGCTGATTTTAAATAAAGTTATGTCACTCCTGTTAAAAGTGTTACGATAGTTTTACATTTTTATCAAGCGTATAACATTGAAGTTTGAATAATCATTTATATTCAGTTATTTTAATATATATATATTATTTTTTCCATTAGTTTACTGCTATGAATACTATAATTAACTCATAAATATTCTTAACCATTATGTGATGGTCTTAGTACAATTTTCTGCTACCATAAGATGCGCAAGCTAAGGTGTGTTTTTACTTAATAATATTGGAAAATAATGTGTTATTTTTTCCTTTTTTTTTTAATCATCCACAATTTTGAATTGTTTTACTCGAATAGCATCGCTTGTGTATTATTTATTATATATATTTTTTTTAAAATATTTTTATATGTTTGTGTCTTGTATATCCAGACCAGAAGACTTTTAGTGTGGGTCGAAACGTTGATTTCAAATAAATACTTCAACCCTATTTAGAAAATTCTTTCTCTAACCTCCACCCGGACCATTTTCTTCCCCTTTTCGCTCCGTGGGACTTCGTTATTTTACCGATGTTGAGCGTAGCTGCTAGTGATATTGTAACAGTACTACAATGGTTTCCTCTTCTTTATTCCTACCGCCTTTATGATATATGAAAGCTACACGTATTGTTAGCACTGCGTAAACATTTTTCCTGAGCGACTTGTCAAAAGAGCGGTCACTCCTGAGTGTAGTTCAAACATCGCCATTAGTAAGGTCGCCCATTGTGTTTTTCGTTCCGGATTATGTTCTTTAATGTGGTTTTTCATATATATATATACAGGTTACCATATATTTGTATCATTATTTCTGCATTGAAACCGATTACTACTTACTAATCGCTTCGTTGTGATCCTTCTTCGGAGATGGCTCGGAAGACCATCTGGTTTGCGACTTGAATGGCCAGTTTCTCCGCCTTTCCCCTGTGGAACTCGGCAATTCCTTACCAACTAGTGGATTCTTCGACTTCCCTGCTTTCTCTAACAGCTTCTGTATTGGTTTCGTGAAATTACTCTTTACTTAAACATCACCAAGCGATCTTAGCGAGTGTAGGTGAAGAGCGTAACTTGGGTGCAATGACCAAGCCGTTAACCTTTGTTACAGTGGGAGGTTCTTGGTGTGACTGACCTGGTGGCAAGCATTATTCCTAATTCCAGTCCGTTGAGAGGATTGTCTTCATATTAAAACTCATTAAATTATATTTAATCCATCTCTTTTATTATTACATATTTTATAATGTCAGTTATGTATATTATGTTGTAATTAGGTCACTTTTTTTTTCTTATGTTCCTCGTTTTGTCGGGTTCTGCGGATTCTGCCGATTATTGTATATAAAAAACAATAACTTCTGCCTGCTTCATAACGATAATGGCGTTGATCGGTCAAGATGTTTAACTTACAGTGTTGTAAGTTATTAGGTTTTATAACATAAAATCATTACTGATCGTTTTACATATGAAATTATCATTGTAGTACTTCAGTTTTATTATAATTGATTTTTACTCAGCATTTTTAATTATTTTTGTATACATCAAAATTACCCCTTTCATTTTGTATAAAGTATAGTTATTTGAAATATTCAGAATCCTTTCTTTCCTATTTGGATATCCAAAACGATTCACCATGTTACTTTACGTATTCGAATATTAAGTTTTGTTATTAATTAATTAATGAAATAATTAATTTTTAATCTAGGTTTATTTATTTTTATCCTGTCTCCATAAATCCTCAGGCTATGGGCTTATAATTTGAACCAAAATAGGGGATGGTTATGTTGAACTCCGATCATCATTCAATGGTGTCGGTAATTTTCTGATTACAATGGCTCTTATGGAAAAACAATAAGCTAATATATGGAGCACAATAGGTTAGTTTCCGTGCTGAACGATGGATCCTTGGGGATCTGGAAGCCCTCCTAGGGCTCACAGATCCTGTGTAAAGTGGTTACCCTTCATAGGGAGAACGAGCGTGATCAAGAACAAACCACATCCGTTCTCAAACAGTACTGAATCCAAGACCCTTGTTTGGTACAGTTTCTTTTATAAACTAAAATAGCACTTTGTAATATTATCATTTATGAACGTTTTTAAGAAGTATTTTGCTGAATAAGCCTGCTCCTGTAATTCCCTTTGTCCTAGACACTATCACAGGTCGTGCAATCTATGCGGGATATTTTCTTGTGAGGACCCCTTTCCTCTATTGTGGTTCGTCTCTAAAGAAGAGGGCTGGTGTGGGAACGTAGTCTTCTGATCCTATTGGGAATAAAGAGAGAAAGCTTGGAAAATAAAGAGTGTGAAACGCGATTTAGCCGCTCTATTTACCGTCGGGGAGAACGCCGTTGGGTAAACAGCTGACCGTCTTCTATCTCTTGCAATTGTCAATTTCTTGCCACTTCTTTTGAAGTGAATCCCATCCTTCTTGGAGGTAAAGCGAATTTTCATTCATTTATCCTTTAGCGTTGTCGATCATATTGTTCTTTCTCAATTTGCGTTTTTATGAAGGGAGGCCAGAAAATCTCCCTCAATATCAGAATTTTGATATTGATTAATATTTTTTTCCCATTATAATTCCCGTATTAACATTAACTTAACAGCCTTAAAACTTGTACTACCACAACCCATGAAGGGTCTTGGATTCAGTACGTGGTAGAATTGTTTCTTGTACAAAGGTTGTGCTGAGAGGTGATTTGTTCTAGATCACGGTCAATGAGTGCCCACTTTATAGAGGCTGGGTGAGCCCCAGGGTCGTCCCAGATCTCGAAGAATCCATCCCAGCTGTTATCAGATAAAGTAAAATCGACATCACAGTTTGAATTTTATTACTCAGTATACGTATCCCAATTATAATTATTATTTATACAGAATGTGACTCCTTGATTTTACTTATGATATTAAGACTTTTAAATCAGATTACTATGTTTTTTTTAAGTTATACTTAAAACCTATGTATGGTGTATTTTTTAATAACTGTTTTTCTCTCTTGCAGGTGAGCAAATAATTTATTGTTTTCGTCAATGATATTCTAAAATTAAGGTTAGTAGAATATTTGATGGCTGATTCGTGTAACTATATATATCGCTATTCCAAAGGCAAAGTGGACCTCGAAGAACGCTGTGTTCGAATTATAGTTGTTGAATTAGACAAAACTAAATCCTTAATTTGACTGGTCTTATTTTGGATCCTTACGTCACGTACGCAGTTAGATATTTTAAGCATTTAGAAGCCAATTGATAATTACACGTTACAATTAACATAGTCCTAAAATAGGAAAATTTGCAGATATACCACTTTAGGGTTGGACCGACGATTTTATATGAGGTATTTTATGATCAAATGTAGATTACTTACTGCTAACGTCATTGGAAAAAAGGTCAGCTGATTATAATAATAATAAGGCTTAGCGAACCCGAAGCTCGGTGCTGATATCACGTGCTTACAAACTTTGCCAATAGACCAATCCTACAGATAAATGTTGACGCAATCCTCCCATCTACGCCTCGATGTACTACATACCCTGGTCGGTAGAGCGCTTATTAACTTTATAAGAATTCGTTCGTTAATGTGTCCAGCAACTCAAAAAGTCAATCTTAATCTTCGTGACAGCCTCTCTTTAATAATATTAACCGCGTGCGAATTTATAATTATAAAAATAAATATAAGCTTTCCCGATTTGAAATAATTTAATCCTTTACCAGGTCTCGCTTAAACAAAGAGCTTTTTCCTCTCAGGATGCGGAAATTGCGAGGATATGGAAGTAGTTAATATTCATCTACTGTGTAAATTTGATGAGTTGAAGGTTGTGTCGTGTCAGAAAGTCATGGAGGATGCATAATGGATTTATAGTGTTGATCCAAGTATCAAACTCTCCCTCTCAGCTGCTCAACCCGTCAAGTTTAAGTAACTGACTTCCTAAGCTAAAGGCAGTCATAGTAAACTAGCTTTGTATCATTGTATTATACAGTTATCAAAATATAAATAAATAAGTATTATGATTTCTCAATGATAATGGGAAAAGAAAGCTGTCATATGGCATAAGTTTCTTAGTCATAAGAATAACAAACATAAGTACTGTTTCTTAGTCAACGGTTGTGTAATTGCAGTTGTAGGTATACACATACCTCTAATTCACCGTTTTATTAGGCAAAAGAAAAGAGATGAATAGCGGGAGTGCGGTTAGGCATGAAACTAATCGAAGGAGAAGTTGGTTGATTGCTGAGGCCGTCGTGTAACTCACAAAAACTATTTAATTAGGAACACAATTATTTGTTCGTTCTTCTTGATTGTCCGAATCCCAGAACCACTAAAAAAAAACCGCAAAAAAATTCTTGCTGAGTTCAATAAGAAAAAAAAATATGCTTTCTGATACTGTTAACTGGAACAAGTACCACTACAACTCGTGAATGGTCTTGGGTTCAGTACATGGTAGCGACTGTACTGTTTCCAGGACATCACGGTTGTGCAGGGAGGTAATTTCTCCGAGATCTCCCTCAACAGGCAGGTTTTCGCCCCAATTAAGCGTATTTTTTGATGAGAAAAAGCTTTGCTTTATTTTATGTAACCAATTAAACTGACCGCAATAACAAAGCCTATATAATATTTTATATGCTATCATGTAAAAATTTAATAAATATATACATAAATATACTACTATACTAAATAATAAACTACTATTATATAATATATAAATATACTACTCTTAATATATTATTCCAATATCTAATATTTTGTCGTTCAATATCTAAAAATTAAATTTATTTTCATGGAAAGATGTACCGGTACAACCCATGAATAGTCTTAAACTCAGTACGTGGTAAGAAACAGTACTGTTTCTAGAACAGCGGTTGTGCAGGGTGGTGATTTCTCCGAGATTATAATCAACAGCCTGGTTTTACCCACAAATAAGGGTACCAACATTATAGAGGCCTCCTCAGTTATAGTGAACCCCTGGATATGATATATCCAGATCCCCGCCTGTTAAGAGATCAAACAAATTATCTACCACATCCGGGTTCGATCCTGGGACCTTCGGTATGGCAACTTTGAGCTACCCCTCTCCATCTTGATTCATTATAATAGTTATTAAATAGTCAAATATTGTTTAATTGTTTTTTATTAGATTCACTCCAGTGTGTCCTGTTTTTCGTGATAAAATCGGAACCAGTGAGTTCCTGACAGGTCGTATATACTGTAGCCGTCAAGTGGCTATTAATATTCCTGGGTGTTATTGGAAGGGAAGTTGGGGGAGCCGGTATGTGGACAAAAGAAAAGTTGGCTGTGAGCGCTGGGTATATTTAGTTTGGAAAAATGGGGTTGAGTCACGAAGGGCTCGATCGGAGCGCGGACAGTAATCCCCGGCCACGATGAGAAGAACATTCCCCGTTTGTGGAATCCGGATCAGCTTCGCTATGGGGTAGCGTAATTTAACTTGACACAAAATGTCGGAGTATCATCCAGGATCAAATGCTTACCCCCTTCTCTTTTTATCGGCTCTTGGGATGAGTTTTTTGAACCGATTATGTGTTTGTATTGCGGTTTAACGGGATGTGTAGCGTACCTCGAGGATTTCCTTAGTCGTTCGTTGAGAGGATTAGGTTAAGGTGGAGGAATAAAGAACTCTTAACAATTTATGTTAAAATACTGTGCCCTTTGATTCATCCTCACTCGACTTAATACAATGGCGTTTACGTAAGCGAATCGTTTCGTATTCTATCTGTAAAATCTCTGCTGATACAGAAAACACGCGAGGATCCATTCCTGAAAAGTTAAAAAAATAATGTGTTTTTTTGTAACCGATAACTTTTATATGTGCACCTTCGGTGAAAAAGTGGTTAGGTCAAATTTTTTCCAAAATAAGTTTTTTGTTCTTAAAGAAGCGGGATGGTGTCATTATAGTAGTGTCTAAGTTGCATATTCAGGCATTACCTTGAGTTATTGCTTATATTACAACTTTATTTCAAGCCAAAAACAAAGGGGATGCCACAATGCCCTTTCCCTCAAGACAGAACTAACTGTCTCGGGATAAAATTCGACTTATTCACTGGAGCTGCAAATATTCCCAATTTCACTCCAACCGCAATTCCACCATATGCAATTATCGCTATTGAGATAATTAGACTTCTAAAATTTAGGTAAACTTTAATATATGAATAACTGTATATCTGTTTATGTTTCAGAACTGTGAATGATTTTTTATTGATTTAACAAACATCTTTTCTCTAAATTCGAATTAATACAATCATAAACAAATACATTTTAAATTAGCTCATTGTGAAGGAATGAATCATTATGCTCAACGTTGATATTTGTTGTTTTCTGAAGGTTATTTCACATGTACCTTTGCCATAGATTAAGTCTGTAACGACAGCCTTTTTCAGTAATCTACATATCCAAGCATATTCTATTTATTTATGACCTCTATTTACTTTTTATATTTTTTCTTTGATATGGCTGTGAAAGTATTATTTATTTGTTATAAATACTGTGTTAATTTTTACCTGTAAATAACTACATCAGGTTTTAAAATTTTAAAAATTTAAAAAACGGTAGGTCGCTGAATATAGTGCTTGTATTTTTTTTTTCTCAAGTTTTCGGAACTTTCTCCGAAACTCAATTTTTAATGATCATAAAAAAGTTTCAACTTTTTTTTTGTTTTACCCCTCAACCTTAAACAGGCGATCTTGAAAACTTCTTCGGTGAGGATTATTTAATTTTGATCAAACACTTAAAAACTCTCTGCTGTTATTAGTTAATTTTTTTATGAGAAAAAGTATTAATGAACAATTTTTTTTTGTTTTATAAGGAATTAAATGTTCCGCAATAACGAATACTATATAAACTTTTAAATATAACTACTCTATTTAGTTTATTTACTATATAACTACTCTAAATATACTCTCACTACAAAATATGTTTACTCAATTATTTTATGTCGTTTTAATATATTCTTGGAGTAACTTAGATATATATTTTAAAAATTTTCACCCTGTTTTGCTAGTAAATAAATAAAAATGTTTTTTTTTCTAGCAAACAAATATATACTGCGTAAAAATGATTAGTGTTATTGCTAATTTTGCAGTACATACTTTAGCTAGCCTTTATAGTAGTATATACTTAATAACTATATTAATATTTAATATATTATAATTTATAATAAATATTAATGCTTTTTATAATAGAAATGATATTAAAAGTGTTAAGCAAAGTAAATACAAATAAATTAGTGGTATTCCTATTCATTTTTGCGAAGTTTATTAAAAAAAACTAGCACTGCAGCCCATGAAGGGTCTTGGATTCAGTAAATGGTAGAGCCATTACTGTTTCTTTGATCAAGGCTGTGCATGGAAATGATTTGTTCTAGATCACGCCGAACAGTAAGGTTTATTCCTCCAATTAAGGTCAATAGAAGCTGGGTGAGCCATGAGAGGTTCTGTAGACTCCATAGGAGTTGTTAACAGTTTAAATAATTTAGCTGCCACAGCCTGATCATATCAACTCAGCACTCTACAAACTGAGCTAACCCTCTTCCGTATACATACATTTAATTACTAATATAAATACATATGCATAAATTATGATGATATATTTGTCATTTTGTGATGGTTCGCATATTTCCTGCTTTTAGGAATTAATTTATCTGAAAGGCTCTGATTCGGTAATGATCTGTCATTTCCACAGACAGGGTTTGGTTGAGTTTTATCCCACGCTAATATCCACACATGTTCCATATATTTTTGGTTGATGTATCGCATCATACACTGGAAGAGACATCCTTCAAATATTTAATTGCAATGCCATTATATTTAAAAACTTATTAATAGACATATCTCTAATTTAATTAATAAAAGGTTGCTTGTATTTTATACTCTTAACATTAATTTATTTTAAAATAAGAGATATCTATCATTCAACTATCTTTCTGGATAAATTTCATTTTTTTAAAGAGAAATTTCGTTTCCCCTTCATTATAACCAATTTTCCAAAAACCAATATGTAAGCATCTAAGGTAATAAGTAATGATACAATGTAATCTAAATTTTAAGGAGATATCTAATATACAATGCCTGTTTTATCAATTAGTATTGATTCGTTAATGAGATTATTTTAGGATCAATGTCGTCACAGTGGGTGGGGCGTTGTGTGGGTGGAATAATTTCCTTGTCCTATTTACCAAGTTATTGGAACAGCCTTTATTAATTATATCATTACCTTTGTTTAAATCTTCGTGATAGTCTGTAAGTGGTAAGTTATGTTATCGACAAACAGTTATTGAACAAACTTCAATGGAGCTCTACATTTACTAGAGGGATTTAAATTGGATAATTTTCAAAAAAGCTTATTTCAAATAAAAACTCTGCCCTAATGTCTATTACCTTAAAATTTCTCTTTTTTCTCAAATTTGCTTTCATCGTTGACTGTTGTTATAATTTTTTTCTCTCGGTTTATTTTAATTCGGTGTATGAAGCATGAATTTTTCGTTTTGTATGACTGAAGAGGTAGTTAGGAATTACTATTGTTACGTAATTTTATCGAACGGTATTTTAAGTAGTTAACTCAGTTCTGGATATTTTATTATTTTGTTAGTGCAGAGGTATTCAATTGTAGGTAACTAATTATACCTGTATAGTCATTTAGGACTCCCAAAGTAGCATAATCCTATTAGAAACAGTAGCAATGAGTTAAATAGTTAAGATAATAAACCTTTGGGGGTAACAGCTGAGACAGGTTCCATTTAATGATTTATCTATAAAATAGAGAAAAAATTATGATATAGTTAACAATACAAATAAAAACGTTTAGGATAACTATATTTAAAAAATAAAATAAATTAAAAATATGAATGAAATACTGTAAAAATTCAGTATTAAGAGGATGAACTTAATTACGACAGTATTTTTTTAAAATTTTGTTTTACCCAATTTAGGAGTACTCCAGATCAATCATTAGTACTTTTCAATCTTCCCAGCATCTCTTCATCCTCTTTGATCTCCTATACCTTTCTTCGTCGGAGATTACGATCAACCGCTACGTTATCGCCTCAAATTCTAGTTTCTGGTGATGCTCTTTACAGTTCCATCCCTAAGCATAACCACGGGTTCTCTCATATACCTCTCTGTTTCCTCAAACTTGTTAGGTTTTACCAAGTTATTTGTTTTTTATTGTAAGGATAATCTGATAACTCTGAAGATATAGACGACATTTTAACTTTCATGACACGAGCTAACTGATTGAGCCCTTTATTAATTCTTCCACTTTATCTCACTAGCATAACTGAACTAAATATAAGTATGCATTAAACTATAAACTAATGTAGGAGGGGTAGAGCGGAGGGTGAAAATAATCCCGGTAATTATTCCTTCAAAGGGGAGTTGCTTTATTTTGTTATGTACTAAGTTGAACACTCTAGAGGTTAATGTATTTAAAGGGAAAGCCTTGAAGGCAAAGTGAAATAAAAGGAGCCTCTAAGGCAATTTCCTGGTTGTACTGGGACTAAAGGGTGTTGGTTTAATTTGCTAGAAATAATTAGTTATTCGGCTTTGTTAGAGCATACGAGAGCAGCCCCTCCTGATGGGCCCTTTTCAAAGGTTCTGGGGGTTCTAGTGTGTTGCAACCAACTTGTCGTAGTCTGCGGTCAGTTGTACTTTGTGTAATACATCAGCTACTGTGGGGTACTTCTCTCCCTAATGGACAAGTTGGTCCCTTCTTGCTTCTGAGGATGAAACAAAGTTTATTGGACCGAACCCTCTAATAAATCATCAGTGATACAATTTCTTGAATAGGTTTTAACTACGTATTTGAAATCAACGTTTCTTCCGGATTGAATAGACAAGATGATAACAGTAAGGCTTAATGAACCCGAGGGCTCGATGCCAATGCCACCAATCTCTGGTCACAAACCTCTGTCCACGTACCACTATCCAGTCTAAATCCGCCAGAATACTCTCAACGCAATCTTCCTACGTACGTCTCGGTCTATCCCTCAGACGCTTCCCAGCCGGCACTCTGCTTATTAACTTTTTAAGAGTTCGTTCGTTACGAAGCTTTACGGCTTGTAAAGCCCATTCTTGAAGATGGGCTTCATCTTAATCTTCGTGACGCCATCACATGAATAATGGCCGAGTTGGCAATAAACAAACGAATTAAAACCATAGTTAAATATTGTAAACAATAAAAATGGGTAAAGTTTTTTTTTTGTAGTTTGTAGAATTTTTTTGTATGTTGTCTATACAGCCCTAATAAGACTTGCATTTTTGGTCGTAATATCGGTTTATAATTAATAGTTTAATGTTTATAACTCTAATCATTTTCTTCCCCATATGTATAGGATCAACTAACCTTATTATCGCTCAGTCCAAACATTATAGTCATTTTCCTTAATGATGTATTTAACTCCGTTCAAATTCTGGCTATGGTAAGCTTTATTGCTGTGGTTGAAAGGTATGTATACACTTGCCCTAATTAGTACCTCATATTAATGAGGCGTCAGCTGGAGCCGAGTAGCTCAGTGGTAAAACGCTGTGTTGCCGTGTCGAATTCCGGCTCTGGTAGATAATATATTTTCTGATTTGTAATATATACTGTCGAGGATGGATTGTATGGGAACTTAGTGCTCAGATGGCCTCTATAAAGTGGGTAACCTTCAATAAGGGGGAACACCTGACGGTTAAGCTTGATTTCGGACAAAATATCCTCCCTGCACAAACGTTGTCCTGGAAACATTACAGTCTCTACCACGTACCGAATCCTTTATTGATTGTTGTGGTACACGGTTCTTTTTTTTTTTTTATTCATGAGTCGTTAAAGTCGATTTATTTTCCTTTAATACTTTCCTAATTAAGTTGATCGCTTCGATTCCTCTCGTAAGGCAAGGCCGGGCTGCTTCAATAAAGTGTATTAGCCACGGTGTGCTTCTAATAAAAGCGAATGAGTTTGTCATGTTCTTTATCATCCTCTCAACGGCTATTGATTAAATGGGTTCCTTTTCCGATCAGTCTTCCTCATGGCGGGGTTAAATCTGAAGTTTATTACCAATCATTTAATTCTCCGTATTATCCAGTTAGTATTTGAATAGCCGCTTAAACGGTTATGCCACTGCGATGAAATATGCAGTTTTTGTAATTGTTCATTGCAGAGGGTGTAGATACGTCACAAATGTATTCTGTGTACAATTTTGCATATTTCATTTATAGTCCGATCTTATTATACCTAACAATTAATCCCAAAGGATAATTAAATGTGCAGCGCCTCAAAAATGGAAGATTTATCAATATCTTACACATCTATACAAAGTATAAAACAAAGTCCTCGGCCGCGTTTGTTCGCGGTAAACTCAATAACCGAAGGTTTAGGTATATAATTTGACGAGGTTTTGTGTAAATGGGTTGGAATATCGATGGGTTTCACCGAAGACGCTACCTAATCCCGTTCATTATGATAATAAATTCGTATATGATAAAATATTTGGTTTTGTTTTTATTTTTATAATTTCTATATCATAAAGTACATTATACATTAGTTCTATATCATCAGTACATTATATGAAGATGGGAAGAAAGAAAATCAAGATTCCCTAAGTAGCCTAACCAATGATATTCACGTGATCCTCAGTGGCCCACCATAAAAAAAAAAAAATACATTACACAGACTAATTATGTTGGTATAATATGCCTTATAACCCAAGCAAAGCTGGGGTGGGTCGCTAGTTAGATTATATTCCGTTTTTGTTCAACTTGAAAAATGTTAGGATAAATTACCAGTGGCACATTGATACGAATAATTGGGAAGACAAGGGCTAGGATCAGGGACGAATTTGTTATATTATTGCCTGCAGGTATAATAGACACATCTTCAAAAATAATAAATTATAGTTAAAATCTATGCGAACATCAATGTATATTTATTTCCGTTCAATTCAATTAGGCATTAAGTTAGGTATTCATTGTAACTTAAAAATATCATTTCATCCAAACTCGGTAGAAACAAAAATGGGCGTTATGTAAAACTCCAACGTCAGGTGATTTCTGAAAATAATTGTACTTAAATTCTGCTTCAAAATAAGAATGAGTTGTCACATTCTTTTGATTCACACTTTTTATAAAAGGAAAAAATTGTTTTTTTTAATCTTATATATTTCGTATAATTAAAAGAAAGATTTAATATAATCTCTCGGAAGAACAAAAAATTGTCACCAACGGTATTCTCTGTTTTTGAAGCATGTTAGACGTACAACTCTGTATGAATCTCTAAATCTGAACGAAAGAGGAACAAAATTGGTACGGAGGTACAACAAAAAAGTATATATAGACACTATTCTATTTTTATATACATTTTTTTTTTTTTAATATTTAAATTAATACCAAATAATTTTCATTCAGGTTGTAATTGGAATATTTAACCCTTATGGTGAATTTGACTTAGGTATCTCTCTATATAGCGCTGTTTCGCTGTATGGTTTCCTTCCAGTATTTGCTCTTACAGCGATTAAGATCAGGAGTGGTAGTAAAAGCCGGGGGACTTAACCGTAGGGGAAACTGCCGTCAAGTGTTTACACTGGAACACCTGCCTCTCGTGTAATTAGCACGCGTTACTTACTAGATGCTTAGTCTTGATGCACCGCTCTTCCAATCATCTATTCCTAACCGCCTGGTTATTACGGTTAGAGATTGCTAAAGTGTCGGTGGCGCAACAGCGCACCATATGTGTCTAGGGAGCTGATAAGATATCCCGGCCACAACGCGCGCTTGTTATATTTATACTCTACTTACCGATTCCCTCAATAGTTTGTTTGTTCATTTAACGTCACATTTTGCTGCTATGGCTAATCGGACGATGCTACGTTGGGAGCTCTAAATTTTGCCTATCCAGTTTTAATTAGGATAGGGATTTTTAACGAGTACCTAGGCTCGGGAGCCCCGTTTTACGCCCCTTCCGAAGGACGGCGTAACTAAGGATTTTCTACTCCCTTTAAAAAATCCTATCGATTCCCTCAATAGGTTCCCTACAAAAGGCTGATGATGCCCCAGAACTATTGCAAATGGTCCTGTACCTTGAGCATCCTCCGACATCGTTTAATTATAGCATTATCTTGGAGAACATCCCTAACTAGTTCTCCACTAGGGTGTTTCTCTCATAGTTTGTGAATTCAATTAGGAGCAGTATTTACGAATAATCTCCTTTTTACTTCATTAAGTTATTTATTTTTTCTGAATTACCTGCACCACTACAACCCGTGAATGGTCTACCGTACTTGGTAGACTGTACGGTTTCATGGACAACGGTTGAGTATTTTGAATACCCACTTTATAGAGGCTGGGTGATCCCTAATTGGGTCCTAGATTTCATATGATCCATCTCTGGCCGCTAACAGATTAAATAAAAATTTATTTCTGGTTGAAAAATTGTTTTTATAATTCCAAATTATTTTAAAAAAATACTAACAAAAATACTAAGAATAAAAGATTTACTAACTAATAAAATTCACATACTGTTTCAAAAAATATTAAAATGATTCCTGTTAGTTATGGAACGATAAGAAGGAACAGAATTTGCATTTTTTTTCTAAGTTAAAAAACTTTTGGAAGTATCGTACTCAAAATAAATTGCACTCGATTTATTATATTTCTGAATAAGCAACAGTGTAAATCTCTAATTCGTACTTAGGATTTAAAAATAACGTTTTCTCATCAAATTAATAAATCGAATGTTTTAATCGATATCTTTTATCAGTATTCGTTTTGCCGATATGAGGCATTACTTAATGGTTATCAGAATATTATTATGAATCATTAATTGAGATTTTATCTTTTCGCTATTGTTATCTATTTTTGATGCACCTTTGTTAGAAAAATGATTAGTAAGGGATTTTTTTCTGAAACTCTTGTTCTAGAGGAGTCAGGAAAATATAGATGTATTTCTTATTACCTATATATATACATACGAGTACAGTGTAGGAAGTATATAGTATTACCTATTTCATTTCTTTATATTTAGTGTTTGCATATATTTAATAATTATTGTTACTTTAAAATGTTTATACTTTAATACCATGAACTTCTGGTAATTAATTCTAAAGTACAAAGTTACTGTGATTTAATGATCTGAAGAATAAAGGGTTGAATTTAAACTTAAATTTGGTCGGATTTGGCCGGTTCTGGTTTAAATCGATCGTCCGGATTCGGAAACATTTTAGGAGGAAAGTGGGATAGTAGGATTTCCGAACTGGTTCAGGAATAGTTGGCTCAAGTTAAACTCCTAATAGATAATGAGGTGCTCGATAGTTAACCTTTAGCAGCTGTTCTCCTAGCTCCGGATTTATCCCTTAATAGTAGGATATTCATTTTAGTGTGTAGAGTGTGGAGGGAACGTAATACTGTTCGGTGTCGATCTCGTCAAATCGCATAAAACATAACTCAGTCAGTTTTTGAAGTTTTCAGATAGCCTCTTTTGATCCTGAATGCCTTATTTGTTATTTAACAACAATTATTGGTAATGACAATGTTAATATAAGTATCAATTGGATTTATTTAAAACAAAATTTTCTGGTATAATGTCAATTGTTTACATACTACGCGGTATATTTAATTTCCCCCCTGTTTTTATTGATTTTCTACTTTAAGTATCCGATGGGTAGGTTTTCCACAATATAGGAGGAACGTTCATGTAAGGATATTGTACATCTTCGCATATTTCAATACTCTACAACATTTTATATTCTCAGATTGTTCTGTCAGAACGACATAACTCAAAAATAGGCGTTTCCGACAATTTTTTTTTTTAATAAAGTCTTATTTTGAGTTTTATAAGTTAAAACAAAAAAGCTTTTAGAAATTGTCCTTCGTTTAATACAAGAATCTCAATACCATCATAACAATAGTAGTGCTTTGCTTTACTAATAACAACATTTTTTTTAAACCCTCACGGAACTTTCTAATACCTCTATTGAAAAATTAGGTTTTTTTTTAGTTTTTTATTTTAGGAGCGATATTTATGCTTAATATTTTACATTCTTTGTTCAGAGGAAATAAAGAATTTCACTCTCCTTTTAACCTTAATGCCATCCATTCCATTCATTTGAAATTGGTATCGCTTCCGATGTTGGTAAGAATCATTTGCAGGTCACGATAGGGCGAAAGCCTCCACAAAATGATGGGGCGCAGTGGTTCATATCTGCCGGTGTGAAAGACCTTAAAGGGCCTAAAGGACAAAATGATAATTAGGGTAGCCTTTGGAGCTGACATTTCTATTGTGCTCAGCGACCTTTTCTAGCTCCCATCAAACATCGATTCCGCTCTTTATATTCCTCGTGTCTCTTCTAAGGTTCCTCCATTAGCCCTTACCCGGTCCTGTTCATTCATTTTTTTAAAGATTTTACAGCAACTTGCGTCATCCTGCTTACCAACAGTAATTGCTCTAATTAGCTGCGAAAAATTGTTCAATGATATGGGCATAAAACATAACTGTTCACAACCACAACAAGATTTCAAGGTTCATCCGAAACCACTCCATATCTTGAAACGTATTTTACCTATCCCATTAAACGTGTTTTTATGCCTTATAGATGACTTCAGTCATAAAAATTGATTATCTATAATTTATTATTTTTTCATAAATTAAGCCTACTTATTCCTTAGTCTGCTTTCACTCCTCGTTGCTTATACTAAAACTTACAACAGCAAACACACGAAGATGACGTTCAATATTTTATCATATGAGAAATTTGATTTTGTTACAAATTCGAACCGGGTCAAACCAGCGAATTCTATACTTCGTTACTCCCAGTTAAAAAAATGTTTACAATAACGAATATTTTATTTGTTATTGTACTTTTGAACATCATCAAGATAGTTGCATATTCCAGCATATGCATTCCTGTTCTAAATCTTGATCAACTCTTGTCTACCGCCCGGTATAGTGTGAGGGTTCTTTCTTTAGTGCTTGATCCTGTGATATCTCTCGTATATACACAATGGATCAAATTTATACATAATGTACCATAAAACCATAACCGAAACTTAGATGGGCTTAAATTGCATAACTTTTTTTATGTGTTTCATAAAATGACGAAATTTTATAACACTTTCATTCGCGATATTTTTTCTTTTCCTAAAAAGTGCGGTGAGTTTTCGTAAGCTTCCTTGTCATCCGATCTTCCAGAAAAAGCGTGACAAAGTCGTCGGATACTTTCCCTGCTCCGGTTTTCCCGCCAAATCATCAGAATGGCATATTATTCCCAAAATAGTATATACGTACGTTGACTTACGTCCTTAACATTTAGGGCAGATCCGTTTTTACCCTTATCTTTTATTTATGCCCTTCGAGATCCGTTGTGCACTGCCGGGACTTATTCGGAAGGTGTCGAGCGGGCTTGCATAAAGGGGAATTCTCGTCCGTGCTTAGAAGATTATGCATTCAAGGTGAGCTACTTATTTTATGGCGCTCTAACTTCTTGTCAACAATATTGTTACTGCCAACACCAGCTGTTGCTAATGCTTCCTTTCTTATTATAAAGTCTCTCTTCTGATATTGCGCTTTCTTATTTCCTTTTTAAAGTATGGAGGAAAAGTTAAATTAAACATTAAAACATTACTAATGTTTCGCAATGAGTTACTTGAGGATTTTTTTTTAAAATATTCTATCCAGCCCTGAAGAAGGCCTGCGATGTGGGTCGAAAGTTGGTTTTAAATAAATAGTTGAACCCTATTTAAGAAATCCTTTCTTTGACCTCCCCTCAGAGCATTTTCTTCCCTACTTTTTTTAGTTATATTATTATCATGAAGATGGGATTCAAATTATTATAGCTACAAAATGATACCCTGTCATCGTAGGAGACGTCGTGTGGAGCAGCTGTGATTTTGAGAAAGCATCTACGATTTTTTATCAAATTGCTATAGATCAATTTTGAAAGTTTAAACATTAAACCTATTAAGTTATTAAGGACATATGTCAAAGGTGTATCCGACTACCTGGTAAGCTGGCTCTGTGCCCCGAACGGTTTAGAATTCGATAAAATTCCTTGTACTGCCAACACATTGCATAGAATACTTTGATACACTCAATTCAATTTCCACAAACACGTATCATAGCCCAAGCAGATTTTGAGCAAGTGTATTTGATCTAAAAGTGGTTTGATAATCGAGGTAAAAATAGATACTTTATATCAGTCTTGATCTGTAGTATAGTATATATTAGGGTTTTTCATAAGAGAATTATAGTTTTAAGTACATATTATGCAAAAAGAAATCATCATTTTAAACTGAAGAAGGGTTCGAGAAATCCTGATATATTAGATATAAATTGTATCTTATAAAATATTTTATACTTTTAAAAAGTTTTCAACGTCCTTAAACTGAACTGCAAGTTACATTCAACAATTTTTTTTTATTCCGAAGATATCCCACGTCATAATTATAATAACATTGGCCAAAGCCCATCGATCCGAAAAAAATACTGAGTAATTAATAAGATTAATTGTCTAGAACAATCTTTAATCAGAAGTTTTTCGGGCTGGATAGGACTTCTGCGGAAGTCATGAGCAACTTCTATTCGCTCTTAAAAAAATCAATAAATAATAATTAAATAAATAAAAATGTAGTAACTGTAACAATAATCAGCTTTATTTACCTTAAGGATTTTCTAAACACGGTTTTAATATTTTTAAATCAATATAATTGGTTATTGTTATTCTTTTATGAATTGTCACTTAGAGGAACAGAAGATAAGTTTTTAGATGCTTGTGTGCAGAATTAATAAAAAAAATAAAAAATAGGAACTATTATCTTTTAAACATTTATGTTGGTAATCCTCTGTTGGTCATGACGTGGCGGTTTTGTGTCGTGAAGTCAGAAAATGACTTGAGTTCATCGCTCCAGACCTTTTTTACGTCACGCTTTAGGTACGATCAGCGAAATAACTGATTTCTATTCTTCTAACATTAAAAAATCGTCTCTTGTTGTTTACAAATAGCTTATGTTTTAATTTTTTTTGTATATTTTAAAATCTATCATTATATCAAAACACATAAAATAAAACAAAAAACAATGGACTATCAAAATGTAATATGATATACGAACGTGTTAGATTATCATCATAGAATTTGCGTTGTTACATTCTGAGCCCTATGGTGTTTTAAGACAAGTGACTTCATTGTCAATTGCACAATATTTTTTTTGTGTTTTATAAAAAGTTGGAGACAAGCTGACTTATACTTATATTATGAAAATAATATGTTATATATTGAAAAAACGGAGAGTTTTGTGCAATGCTTAAAGAAGTTTTTGTATGAAGTTAAGTTGTGTTTTGAATAATTGATAACTTCATATGGTTTTATTCTGTCATTTATTTTCCGAAAAACTAAAACAAAAAAATCTTGAAACCTATATTTTATAAATTGACTGTACCTGGTGAGCGAGATCTCGTCAGAAATCACCTTCCTGCACAACCGTTATTTTAGAAACAGTACAGTCTCGACTATGTATTTAACCCTTCAAGGTTCTTTTTCATAGATTTAGTGGTACAGGTTTATTTTTTTATATCTGTCCAATAAAATTTTGCTTTATTTGTGTTGAGATTTTGGTTGTTTGATAATAATAATAATATTTGTGATTTTACGATTTATTTTTACCTTCACTTAGGCTTCCACGGTCGTTAATATTCTTCTTATATTTTACTTCCGGGATGGACCGTGTCATGTCGGTGCTATAAACCAAGCTTTCGCTCATCGTGCTTTGAGCTTCCTCAGGGTTAGTCAGTTAATTATTATTATTAATTATTATGCTCACAGCACAATGAGCGAAAGCTTGGTTTATAGCACCAACATGACCGGTAGTAGAATATTTGTATATATGTAGAATATATGAAATATGAAATATATATGTAAGAATATATGTAGTCCCGGAAGTAGAATATAAGAAGAATATTTTTACCTTATTGATTACTGTGGTTTCTCGTAACTGTTATTTTATATTTACTTTCTTACTAAGGAAATCATCTAACATTTTTATTTCCTCTTTATCTATTTATTACGGTAATTTTTCCAATGGGAGCATTTATATATTTTTTTTTAATCTTTGATGTAATGTACAGTTTTTTTTATTGAACATCATTTCCCGGTTATTGTAAGTGTAAAAGCCTTGCCTCCTTGGAAGATTTTTCGAAGTTAAATGAATAGCGGTAGACAGTTTGACGACCCTTTCATCATTTTTACTGCTTTATTATTGGCTTCTTTAATAAACGCTACACTTTGATGATTTTTCATTAGATCACAAAATATTCTTTTCCTGCTTCTAATTTAAACTTTAATTATCTCTAAGGGGACGGGAGATTGCGGGGGGAGTTTAATAAATAAAAAAATACCTTACTTGTATATTTTCCTTCATCGCCGTTGCTTTGATCACCTTTTTTTAACTTCTCGGTTTTATCCCAGTTTATCCATTTTTTTCTTTTCTTTTTACATTTACGTTTTGAGAGACACTTCGAAATATATACGTGGTAAAATATAACTTAATACTGTTTCTTTTCCCATATAATATCTCTATTTAAGTTTTTCTTATGAACTTATATCTAATACTTCATGAAATAATATATCTCAACTTTATTAGCTTTTGTATGAAAGTTTTATACGTGTTTTGATAAACGCTTTTAAATTTTTTCACTATCCGATTTATTCATGATCAATACTCAATCATTGGCCAGTAATTGTGCATGATAGATTATTCATAGCTTTTGTGTCTTTCATGTTTTTTATCAACTTCATGATCTCAACCATGGTTTTTTTGGTATAAATGTCAGCTTTTTAAATTTGTGATGTTTAATTATTTTGGTACATTATATCAAAACAGATAAAAAAAATAATAATTATAAACAATCACAATGTAATATTAAATACGACTGTTTTGATTATCACTAAAGGAGTTGTGTTGCTACTTTCTGAACCCTATTTTTTTTTAAGACAACCAACTTCATTGTTTATTGCACAATGACATTTTTCGAAAGACAAAACAAAAACTCTAGAAACTAATATTGCATAAATTGTCTGGCTTACTAGTTGTCTCGTACTACATATTTTGGAGAGCAATATTTAAAAAATATATTAATTTTTTCCCCCCACAAATTCCGCGTTTGGCAGACAAATAATTTAATCAGTTAACAGCCATGGATGGACCCTGTGATTTTTATAGACCATCCTTCATATATAGGGCTCATCTAGATTCTATAAAGTGGTACTCTATTAAGTGGAGGAAATATCGGTTAATTAAGCGTGATCTACATCAGATGACCTCTCTGCACAACCGTTGTCCTTTAGGGCAGTTCTACAATACAGTATATGTATTGAACCCAAGACTCATTATGTAATGGTACAGGTTTTAAATATTTTTAAGTACTTTTTATTATAGTTATGTAATTCGGCAATAAGAAAAAAAATCTGAATCACTAACTGTGTTTGCCACTAACCATTAAGTATCTATGGCTCCGATCTCATCTGTTAATATTTGGTCAGATATTTTAGTTTACTGTTTTTCTAATTTAGGCTGTTTTAATCTAGCTGTGTCTTTTTTTAAGGTTTTAGAAGAATAACTCGAAAATTTCGTGATAATGTTACGAAGTGGTTACATTTATTCAAATGAAATCCTATGGGAATTTTAAATTTCAGATAGACATTTTATTTTTTTATAGTGTATTTTTTCTCGAGTTGTAAATCTGTGTAATATTATCCTCGGGGTAATCTGTGTAGTCCTGGTGCTTAATGACTTGGTGATTTGATACGCTCAGATTCCTGGCAAGATGTCCAGTCATGTCTATCTGACTATCAATGTGTCCTATATATAGGAGCTAGGTAAACCATGTTTATGCCGTAGGCAAAGTGAAAAATATTTATGGAATAGAGGGAATGTGATTGCATAAAGGGGTGGGGGGTAGCGATGGCGGAGTAGGGGCGGTCGGGAGTGGGGGGTGAGAGGCGCTCCAGTCTTGTCTCGGCTCCCGGGAGTCAACTATGTCGCGGGCGAAGGAGTGACGTGTTTGTTTTTGTTTGTTGTTGTTGTTGTTGACGCAGTGACAGTGTTATGGTAGTGCTGGAGAGCCCCGGCCCCCTGAGCACGGGGGTCGGCCTCGTGGATCCCCCTTCGAGTCCGGAGTCGCCTCCGAGTTCGGCCATACCTGTCATAACTCATTCCAGGACGACCATGAAGTTGTTGCCGAAGAGGTTCATCAACATCCACTCCTGGCTAAGCCCCATCTGCCCCAAGCAGCTCAAGGAAGCTATGGTACTACATTTATAACTACCCTTCTACCACTAGGGGCAATGACAAATCACAACAAATTAAACCTGTAAACTATAAATAAATACGTAATTATTAGCTAAACTGGTTCGGTAATTACATTACTGATAATAGTTAAATAATAATTAAATAGTATAATCGATAGTGTATTCGAATAGATACAAAAAATATAATATTAAACTACGATACAAGTTTAAAAATAATAAAGGTATCAGTTCCGCAGGTGGTCGCTCAGAGTAACTCACAAGCCTTAATTTTATTACTGACTGTATATAGATTAGCGAACCGAATTACACTTACTGTTAGGGTTATAATTTCATATACACTTCGAAACGCTTACTGAAACATTCATTTCTCGATGGTTATCGAAATTTACTAGTTTCCCATAATTACACACACTAGTTTGTTGATACTACAACTCATGAATATTTTTGGTTGTGTAAAATGGTCAGGGGGTTCAGTCAATCTTTACACAAAATAAGAATGACTTGTTTAATTGTATCTCTTATTTTGTTCAATCATTCACTGTACCCCCTGAACATTTTACACCACAGTTAACTATCCACTCAAACATATACATTCAGATATGATTTATTAAAAATATATAAAAAATATTTTGGAAAATATTGAATAGGAAGTGAACGAAAAGTTTTAAATTCTGACTTAACTCGAAGCGACAATCTACAGAACTGATTGTGCGATATCAATTATATTTAGCACCAAATTATACCAGTCCACTAAATAAATATACGTAAGTCTAACTGGTTCTGTAATTATATAACTGAACTTTTCTAAAAAGTGTATTCAAATGGATACAAAAAGAAAATTTTAATAAAGTGTGGGGCAAATTAAAAAATAATAATTATATTTATTAACTACTACATACGTAATTAAAAAATGTTTTGTCATATATGTACCAAAAAAAATCGGTTGCTGATAAATTTCGTTTTTGTTCCGTATGTTATTTCAGAACATATTTTGTTTTTATTTTTACCGTCGTCAAATTCTCAGTAATAATTTATTAGGAAAACTCCGTTCCGTCAAATATTCAGGAGTGAACATTGTTTGTGGTAACGATTAACCTTTTTACTGTACAAAATAAATGTATCAACGAGTCCAAAACTATTATTATCTGTTCTATGTATGAAATGTATAATGGAAGAACTAAAATACGAAAAAATGAAAACAATTAATATGTATATGTCGGTTAAATTGTATCGCTAAAAATATTTATTTATTTATTTAGGATGATGGATTCGTAATATTAATATCCTCCGGTTCATATTGATTTAAAGGCTTGGTTTAAGTCAAATAAAAATTACTAATTCATATTATTATTAATTTGTTTTTTATATTGTATTTCGTGCCAATTTAAGGTTAAGCTTAATTTATATAATTAAGGACTTATGTTATAAGTTAGGCGCATTTTGAGGATTATGAAAATTTAGCTTCTTTTGAAAAAATCGTTTGAATTTTATCGAAACAAAATATTCTTGTCCGACCAAGAGATGTGTTTTTAAACTATTTAGAATTTTTAATTTTACCAAATGATTCAAATCATGTTTACTATTTTTTTTCAAGTTTGAAATCCTAGTTTTGTAAAATGTTCATGCACGTTGAGAGTATGAGCATTTTAACTTTCTGTTCATTCTTATGTGTAAACTAAAAATGTGATCAAGTTCTAGATATTTACCCCCCGAACTTCGAGGGAAAAGTGATAAAGCTTAAGTGAAAATTAATGGATTGAGTTTGTAGTTTTGAGTTGTTTCGAGTCGAGTCGCTCAGTATTCAATTAATATCCATCAGCTTTTCGCGAAACTGCTGACCCTATTTTTTCCATTCTTCTCCTTTCCCATTCCGCCCGTCCGTCCTACTCTGCAATATTATCGTTTTATCGGCATTATTGTGAAATTGGAGCATCGGCTTTTGAGTCAGCGCTTTGTTGTTGGATACGACGCAGAAACCTTCCGTATTGTTGCTAATGTATATACTTTTTTGTTGGATCATTTATCTATTAACATGGAGTTGTCAGACTAAAACTAGTGGAATGGTATTTGAAGTGAATCACTTGAAGGAGGATTGAGTCTCGTGTAGGATAGACTTTTTGGCGTTGTTGAAGCAAAGCTCTCCGTTCGCAATCTCGAAATTAATTAAATTTATTCAGAGCTTAATTGTTATGTGCCTTCTTGTTGAAATGTTTAGCTTGCTAGGGCGCTACGTGTTCCAACTCATCAATGGCATTGTTTTCATTTAATGCGCGTAATTACTTCGAAGGTAGCACCTTACCTTCCTCTATCCGTTGAATTACTTATTCTCATCCAATTTTCATTTCAATGGGCTCAAATCTGATTCCTCATTCTCTCTTATTTGTTTCATTTTTATATTAATAAAAACTAATTATTCAATATATACTTTAAGAAAGAGTATAAATGTTAACTCTTGAGACATATACTGGTTTTGATAAAAATAAAGTCCTGCATAATAGTTAAAAATAATAATATTTCGTTAAATTTATACTTGAGACATAAATTTATCTATTCTATTTTAAATGAAACTTTGGAAAAATACTCTTATCTTTATATTAAATGGTTCTCTTAAAAGAATATTAAAGAAAATTGACCAAAAAATCTGTCTACTTTTAGGTAGTATGTTTACGGTTTGTTCAAATTTATTTTTCAAGATGAAAAATATTTATTAACTACGTGATGGTTTTTATTATTAATTGTTTACACTCTAAGCATGTACTAATGGATCAAAAAAAAAAAAAAATTATCATTTAAGCTCACATTCAACATATTTATATAGGGCATATGCATACATTAAATCTATTATTTAATGCATCAATCTTTGAAATGGACGTTTTAATTTGTTTATAATTTAATGTTTCTCTTAAAAGAAAACAGTAGAATATAAACGATAAAAAAATCTGTTAAATTTTAAATCCTATGTCAAACGTTTTATTACATTGTCCATCACCTTTTATCACATTTTATCACCTTTTCCCATTTGTTTTGTATTTTTTTCGATGTTCTATTAATACATTTAAACTATTGTTTTGAGAACGAAAATTATTTTTTTGTGATTTAATAGATTATTATTATTCCATTTTATTAGAATAGATTTTAATAGAAATAGAAAATTTATTTATAAATATATTCTTTGATGCTGTTACTTACTCCCAGATATAAAAGGGAAAGGATGTGTGTCATAGCCATCACACATTTCTTTTCCTCTTTTTCCTTAAGTACTTCAAAGAGGTCGGAAAACTTTATATGGAGGGGTTGTAGATATAACTTTCTTCTCATCTGATATTTTTTCAATTATCAATCTTTGGCTTAATTGTAAGAAACTAATTATTAATATTTTAAGCTCAATGAATTAAGTTTTTGAATCAGGTAATTAATTGATGTATTTTGTGATAATTAATAATGCAATTAACGCTGATAAGTGTTACTTCATGTTTGTTCGTTAATTAACATTTTTTCCTTGATTCTGATTTACTGCGTTGAACCATTCCAATTAACTTGAAAGTTCTAGTTCAAGGCTGCGCCATGACTCCGAATGTTTCAACTTCCAGCGTTCATTGATGAGAATGTCTATTATAATCGTGAATTGCCTTGTTAATTATAGATCATTTATAAATTTACATCATTTTTCAGTTTACATTAGTCAGGAGAACTACAAAATTTTCTGAATTTTTTCCTACTATTACCTTCTTAACGGTCATTGCGTAATTATTAATCGATCATTTTAATGATGTAGGTCTTAATAAATAATTAATATATTGCTATTAAGAGCAAGTATCCAACATGCCAATATAGGACAGTTGATAATGACCTGTCAGCTTGGTACGTTGACGGGTGACGGATTGATGGAGAGAACTTAGCCTAAAATTCAATTACTCCCTACAACGTACCTAAATGATTATTAATCCATTAATAATCTCCCCTAAAATATTTATATAAGTAAGTGTATTATATTGTATAATTATACTCCATATAAACATTAATTACCCCAACAACATTCGTATCCAAATGGTTATAAATCCATAAATTATTCTCTAAATAAAGATTAAGTAATATATTTACCTTCTATAGTTGCTAAAATATCTCGTATAAAATACTCCGGTATGTATTGATATATTAAGTAATGGTTACTCCTTAATTAAGTATTAATTAAGCACTTTTCACCAGTTTACTGTTGGTTTGTTTGCCTTGGAGTTAAATAGTTTTAGAATAACTATATATTCATTTTTTAATGGTTTTGTTATTCTCAGACTATTAAAACATTTCCTGACCACGTTGGAAGTTTAAGACCTTAATAATTATTTCAATGCTGAGAATTTTAGGAAAGACTGAAAACTTTAGTTAAGATTGGTATAAATTCATTTTGGATATATATATATATATATTATTTAATATTTCCTGACATGAAATTGAAAGTTAATCACTTTAATAAAACAATTATGCCAAGAAATTAGTAGTTTATTACTATCAGTTATTATATTTTTATATATCATAATTGACTTAAATCATTCCCACCTCTTCCTAATTTAATGCTTCAAGATAACACATCAAAACTCCTAACATTGGTCAAAATCTAAATGGAAATGTTTTATGTACTGCAATAATATCTCGACCTTTAATTCAGTAGTAAGTAATTTCAGAAAAGAAATTATTAAAAATTATTGTAGTGTATATCGTGTCGCTTTATGAAGTTGGATTCGTTCAGTTATTAAATTTTTATTCATGCGGAATTTCAATAAAATATTTTATTGCATTCCTTCATGATAGGGTTATTAAGCGGGGTTCCAAAATTCTTTAGATTAATTTCTCGAGCAAGTTTTTAGGGGAAAAAATTGAAATCTGTTTCGTGTATTTAAGAATAAAATAAAAACACTGTTTCTGATCTGGATTTTCCTTTGCTTGTCTTGTATCTCTGAAGAGTTTATTTGAAGTGAAAAGGAATTGGTTGTACCAGCCAGCCGGCACTAACTGTTTTAATGTTTGTTGTTTATAAATTTGTGGGCTCCGATTTCATTAGTAAACATTGTTAACGCTGTTTACATTCGCCTCTTGATTGATTTGAAAGAAGTGTTTTATTCGATGCTTTTCCTATCTTGATTATAGTTTCAGTCAGGATTGTTGTGATCTGAAAATCTTTTTTAGCACGTATTGGATTCTAATTGATACGACTAACCATGAATGGAGGAATAATTAATTTATTATTTAGTTTAAATATCTTTCCAGGAAAAGGAGTGAATCTTTTGTTCCTCTAACTACAGTTTTCTATACAGTTGCCGTGTTTGTATAGACGAGTTGGGTTTACAGCTTTTGAAGTCTTCGCCTGTGAATGATATCAGGTGTGTTGTTCAAACAACGCACAGACCATGTCAAAGTTTAGCTGACATGTTTTAATGGCTGAGTTATTCCGGTTTAAAATAGAAGTTCGACGATAACGTTAAAACATGCTTGCAATAATAATTCTTGTTTGTTTCCTTATGTTTAAAAGTAACTTTGTTCGTTCACCTGTTCATAAAAATTGATAAAACAAAATATATTTATAAAGTTTTTATAGTATAATAAAATTCAGTTACTAGTAAATTTCATGTTTATGTGCTCAAAGTTTCGCTCACTCTACTCATGTTAATCTCTGTCTCTCTCCCGCCACCATGAAAACATTGTTTTAAAAATGTGTTAATTTACAAATTACCTATTTATAAATTGCCAAATAAATTTATTCTATAATAGGTAGTTTTTAGAAAATTTATTTATTTTTTGTAGATTTTGCTGGCTTTTTGTTCATATCAATAAAAAAAAAAATATGGGGATTCTCAAGTTAATAAATATAAGTAATTAAATAATAGTTGTATCCAATGGTATAAGAAATTCCGAAATCGCTTTTAGATGAGTTTTAATTGAATTATCCATCTTTTAGTTTAATAATGGAAAGTTCAATTGGAGATTTTTTTTTTTTGTCTTTTTCATTGTTTAAACAAAATATATAGTTACTTATTATATTTACAGCCCTAGCGCATAAGTGGTTAAGTCGAATTTTCTCCAAAATAAGTTTCATGTACTTTAGAAACCCGAAAAGTGTTATTTTCGAAGCGAAAAGAGGACTAAATCGAGTACTGGCTTCAAATAGAGTTATTTCTTAAGAAGACTGCAATATAAAAAAGTACAATACACTGTTTCTGTTCAAATTTTGACTTAATCACTTACTCACTGCGGCTGCAGATATATAGTTGTAATCTCGTGATGTTAAGACGATTTTAAAACTTTATTTTTTTCGAATTATCGATATGTGTTATAGAAAATATCAATTCAAGATTTTTTTTTTATTAATAGTCCCGCAGATTTATAGGTATTCCCATTTCTGTTACTGCAACTTAAGAGAAAGCAGTAAAATTCTATTTAAAAAATCTCTTTGTATAAGGCAGCTTTCTACTTGTCAGTTTCCCTCAGAAAATTTTTCTCCAACCAACTGTGAATTCAGTAGGTTATAGCTTTTGTCCTGGGATTTTTTTTTTCTGGACAGAGCTTAAAACCTCATTGAAGTTGGCTGCTAATTTATCCGCAGCTTGTCGATAAGGATTTCTAATCTTTACTAATGCTTTCCTGATGTTTATTCCCTTCCCTCCCTCTTTCGCGGTAATAGCGCAGATTCGTTTATCATCGGATCGATGGCAAGGTCCCTGAAGAAGACAGGTAGTCGACAAAAGAACAGATAAGTAGATTCTTTCTTTGAGCCTCTGCCTACGGAAGTGGAGTATAAAAAAAAAAGAACAATAATAATAAATTTATAAAAAATGAAACCAGAACTTGTTTAAAAGTATTCTTTCTTATTCTATTGTTTTCATAATCCATAATTTCTTTTATATCCTTGTCTTTTATTTTAATACTGTCCTTATTTATGTCTGTGCTGTAGTGGTTAGCGTAACAAACTACTAAGCCAAAGATCGCGGGTTCGTAGCCCGGCAGGTGGCCCTAGGATTTTTTAAAGGGAGTAAAAAATCCCTAGTTACGCCCTCCTTCGGAAGGGACGTTAAACAGGGGTCCTGAGCCTGTACGATGTCATACGATCCCTATTCTAATTAAACCAGGGTAGGCAAAATTTAGAGCTCCCACTGTAGCATCGTCCGATTAGCCATAGCAGCATAAAGTGACGTTAAATGAACAACTAACTCTTATTTATAAGCTTGTTGATTATTCGTAACTATAATATAACATAATAATTGTTTTGAGTGGTTCATTACGGGTCCATCTGACACTTAGTTACTGCTAATTAAGATCTATTTGGACTACATATTAATCGTCATAAGGAAACTAGCTGATTGGAGAACATTGATTTTGATTTATTACGTATGATATAATCGTTTAATTAGTAATGGAACTAATTTCGGAATTGGTTATTTTGTATAGTTAATACAAAATAGCGGTTAACCCTTATGTATGTATACACAAATTCATACATTTATAGGTTCACTACAAGATTTATAGGTTCACCATATTAGTATTGAGGAATATTTTAACCTCTCTGCAAACTGTTTTTTTTTTTTTCATTAAATAGCCCTTTTGCTGCTATGGCTAATTGGACGATGCTATAGTAGGATACCTTAATTTTGCCTACCCAGGTATAATTATGATAGGGATCTTTAAGGATTTTCAGAAACCGCACAAGCTCGGAATCCACATTTTACGTCACTTCCAAAGAACGGAATAACCTAGGGGTTTTTCACGGTCTTTTAAAAAACGGTTACGAATCTGTGATTTTTTTGGCATAGAAGATTCTTATGCTGACCACTACTCCACAAGTGACTTCTGATTTTAGGGTTTTACACATTTCAAAACAAGAATTAAAAAAAATTATCTTCTTGATCAAATTGATCCTATTTTTAATCTTTTATGATTGATTCCACGCAATTAGTTAGGCATTAATATAAAACTACACACTATTAATCGCATAATTAATTCTCTTTTAAATCTTATAAAGCCTCTTCTCACAAAGATGGAATCATGTACTAAACGCTAGTATCATATATTGAAAAATGGAGGGCTGGAATACTCTAGGGTTTTTTTAATGACGTAAAAAGGGTTCAGCGATGAAGGATGGATGCTCGAGTCAGCGGAATTAAACTGACCATAGTCGTCTCACTCGCCGATTACAGGAGACATAATGCCTACATTTCCTTGAGGGCATTCTACTGAAGCTAATGGGAGGTCCGCCAGAAGGCTCGCATGATATCTCACCGTCATTACTACGCGATTCGAACCCCCTCGACCACTTCAAATGGATCCGTTTCAGGTCTGCTCCGTTTGAGGTTGGTTGGGAGAATCTCTTACTGTAAACAAGCGAATCAAGTAGAACTAACATTACGATCATGATGAGTATGTTATTGATTTCAACCCTTGCAAGGTATTGGTACAGTACATGGTAGAGACTACTGTTTCTAGACGGTTGTTCAGGAAGATGATTTCAACCAGGTTTTTCCCCCAATCAAGGCCAACCACTTTATAGAGGTTAGGTGAGTGATGTTATCGTTGATACAAATGCAAATTATCGAGAGAAAAATAGGACATAGGTTAATAAGGTTTTTCACTCTCTTGAAATATGTTGTTTTTCACTTTTGCTCTTTTACGAAAGAACCATGTCTTAAATGATTTAAGGTTTTAGTTCAGGAATTTACGTAGGGGGATGGAGTGGCTCAGTGGTAGAGCACTGAATGGCCATGCCAGAAATCCTGGTTCAAATCCCGCTGCAGGCAGCACTTTTAATCAGTCTGTTAGCAGCAGAAGCTGGATCATACGGAATCTACGACCCTCCTAGGGCTCACCCAGCCATTGTAAAATGTTATAAAAAATAGGGTACCCAAAATAAGGGGAGGGATCTGGCGGTTGAGCGTGATCTAGAACACATCACCTCCCTGCATAACCTTTGTCCATGAAACAGTACAGTCTCTACCATGTACTGAACCCCAGGCCCCTTTCGCGGGGTGTAGTGGTACATTTTTTTTTTTTTAATTATCTTAAGTGACTTAACACACAAATAAATAATGTTAGTTGGTTATAAAATTTATGTAATGTTTTTGTTTTAATTATATATGTATTTAAAGAAAAAAGGTAAAAAATGAACCGAGAAAATAAGACATTTTTTCTCAATTTAAAAATGATGAAATTTCGTTTTCAATTAAAGTATTAAGAGTTCTCTTCAGCTCTTTCCTCTCCTAAAAAAAAAAATCCATTAATCATTAATGACCGTTGGCTACAGTCATTAGATTCTTGTTTCGAGTAACGGTAGTAAGGGGATAGGAATAATGGGCGAACCCTGTTCCTCGAACGAGCCGACTGTAATCAAGTCCCTCTATGAAGTTACAGATATTAAACTTTATAAACGAATTAGCAAAGAAACTTGGCTACCGGAGCCTAAACAACAGGAGCTAAGTTGGGCCTTCCTATGGGCGAGTCTCCTGTAACCACCTTGTTCTGCCCGCTGGGGATCTCTAATAAAATATCTCTTGTTAAGGATCTTATGGTAATTTTTACATGATACTACTCGTTACAGTCTTTGGTTCCCCATCTACGTATACACTCTGGAATTACAAGATCTATTAGAATGGGATAAATGCGATAGAAACGTACTTATTTTGAATTTATAAGAAGAAGCATTTTGATGACAAAAAAATGCTTAAAAGTCATTTAAACTATAGTTTATCATATAATTCGGATCGACGTGTTAGCCCACATTACGGGCTTGTTTCTCAGTGCTACACAAAATGTAAAGCTAATTAAAGATTTTTTAAAACAATTTATTTATGGAAATTATATTTATGTCATAATACAACTAGTAAATAGAATGAAAATACTTAGGCAAGTAGACAAAATACACAGTGATAGTACTCAAATAACAAATTCAATCTTCTTTTCAGAAGCCTCGGAGGATTATCTGGAAATGAAGGAGTAGCTAGGTTTGAAACTAGTGGGTTTAAGTGGAAATAAAGTTTTTTATGATAAGACTGATACCTGGTTCCGGACAAATCAGTAACGAATTAACATAAAGGTCATTGTGGATGACTTGTAACAAAGGGAGGAGCGTTGAGGATTTTACGATGAATTTTGGGTTGTAAGGAATTGGACAAGAGAGGGATTCGATGGCTTAGTGGAACACCAAAGCAGTACTGCGTCCAAATAGGTCTTATAATAGTCATGCATATGAGTCTTTCGTATTTAATGGGGGGCTGAGAGCGTTTGTCTATAGAAGTATAGTGGAGCGTCGATTATCCGAACTAATGTTGTCAGGGGTGGTTCGGATAATCGAAATTCACTAAAAAATATATATATACATATAAACATGTGGGAAAGGAAAATCTAAAACAATTAATAAAAGTTTATAAAAAGCATGATTATTTATTTATGTAAAAATATATGTACATAGTGAAAAATGAACGAATAAAGATACAACAGAGTGTAAAGAACGAAAATATGTAGGTACATATTTATATGTATTCACATGTATGTAAAACAAAATCAAATTTATGCAAAGATTTATCATAATTAATTCTGTGGCTTGAAGAACGTTTTAATATTTGTCTGCTTCAATGTTGACTTCCTCTTCATGGCAGCTTGATCATCACTAATTCTTTTTAGTAGCAATAAATTAAATTGATATTTGAAAAAAAAAAAACAGTTCCATTAATTGAATGTTCGGATAACTGACGTTCCGATAATCGATCCACTGTACTCTGAAACGGCGAAAAGTTTCTAAATTGAAAATGAAATGAAAACCGGAATAGTAGTTTATATGTGTAATAATTATATAAATTTAGCCACAGGACAGGTCCCGCTGGGTACTGTTCTTCTTCGTGCCTCTCATGTCATTTTACTGTCAGCCAATCTGCTGATTTTCAATTATTTTTATGTAAAAGGTGTGGATACAAAGAGAAAAAAGTGGAATAAAGAGGAAAAAATACTTATTAGAAACTATCATACTCAAATATAGTTAATGCTGTAATATTTTTACTGATCCATGAAAAATGGTGTCGACTGTTCAATGCTGCTTTAGTACTCGCCTAATAACTGATCCTATTAACTACACATGCTTTTGTTTGTGAGCTTAATTATATATGTCCCAATTAAACGCGGATTGCCTCCGTTTCTATGTATTAATTGAGATTATCGAATAAGCTGATTACTCTATGGCAAATAATTAAGGGATCGTCTCTTTGTGGTGGTGTGATCTGTCAGGGTGCGTTAGTAATAGTACTAGAAGCGATGGGAGGGGGAGTCAAGATCCAAATCAATCATGGTTGCAGTGGCAGCACTGATCCCGGCGGTTATTGGTCCTCTCCATGCTATGGCTTTATTAAACCGCAGTGTAAATTTATCTTAGTGTTTCATTTTTGTTTTAATATCGTTTGAATATACCGTGAAGTCTTCACGTTTAATTTTCTCCAACTGTTTTCCTTTGACCTATTCCGAGCACTGGCACAAAACACACTCCGGGACTAATTCTAATGGCCGTGATATCAATAGCTACCTTTTTATTTAAGGAGGTCAAAAAAGCTCTAAGACGAAAATAACAATTGTTTTTTGTCTCACTGAGAATAAATATGAAAATACTTGGTTATGCTTAAAAATCTTTGATATATTTTCCTAGGGAGCGTGGTAGCCCAGTGGTAGAATGCTGATTTGGCGTGACGAAGATCACTGGTTCGATTCCAGCTTTGGCTGTTAATTTAATTAGGATAGTTCCTATGGGTCTGAAGACCCTCCTGAGGCTCACCTCACTCAGTTTATAAAGTGCGTACCCTTAATGTGGAAAAACTTGTTGGTGGTCGAGCGTGATCTAGGACCTATCACCTCCTTGCATAACCGTTGTTCTAGAAACACTGAACCAAAAACCTTGGTTCCTAGTGCTGCAAGTTTTTTAAAAATATTTTTTTATGTTTATCTCAAATTCCATTAACAGCCTCAGTTAACAGTTGTTCAGAACCCCGTTATTATATTCCTATTGGATGGAACTTTCAGCTGGTACGTAATCTTGGCAATCTTGGTGGAATGCATTATTGTTATAGTAAATTCCTATTATTTTTTAGGGATTTCGACGCTTTAGCACTAACTAATGAGCCACCCACGTTAGGTTGTTCTTTTGACTTCCTAAAAATAATTTAATTCTGACGATTTCATGCATATTGGGGCAGAAATTCGTCTTTCAATAAAATATTACGCTAAGTGCTATATTATTATTATAATTATTAATTCCATCAAATAGATCACAGTCGGTCAATTTTGATAATTGTGAAGCGTTCTTAATTTTGTTTACATTTGCTCTACTTTTGGATCTTTCAAATGACTTTACTTATTAAACTTCATGACTTGTTGGTGGCGCGGATTTTATTGTTTAGAACTTTGCAAAACAATAAAATTGTTGATCGTTACTACGCCAAAATTAGCTATATCTCCTTACTTATGCTAAATACTATTACCATGTATACGTAGCTTTGAAACCTTCCATCAGTGATCCGAATAGTCTTGAATCGTTCTGCTCAGAGTAGACCTAGTGATCTTCATGTTTTAATTATTTGAACTATGGAACGGGCACCATTTATTTTTGTGAATATTGTTGAATGATCAAAATTTAAATGAAATTAAAGAAGTGTCCGTAGGTGTTAATTTCTCTCACCTGTCCTTTTGTTTAATGCTCACTATTTTGCTGGGAGAAAAAGGATGGTGTATTAGAACGGGAGTAAATAAAAGAGGAAAAGCAGACTTGCATGATGTAAGGTGAACTAACTGAGTCGAGAGGGAAAGAAATGAAGCACGGCTTTGTCGAACGGGCTAGGACCGCTCGTGGTGCAAGCATTGTGTCCCCTCCGGCATCGGAATAGCAATGCTCTCATCATCTGTACCTCTCCGCTCCCTCTTATCCGGACCTATTTATTTATCTTAACCAGACACCGTAATCTCTCCTTTATTCCCTTGCTATTGTTTCCTCCTTGATAGGATAGGATATATCGGCCCTTTCCGTATTTCCAGGTGGCCATTGTCGAATTCAATGTTGCTCCGATAGCATTCTTTCGTCTGGCTCTATCTCTCGAATTACTTGTTAACTCTGGAATACCGTTCCCTTTCGGTTTATGGGATTGATATAAAGAGTTTCTGTAAGTGATTGCTCGCTCTTTTTCTGTTTTGTATAGGCCGGTTGGCCAATCCTTTTCAATGCCCGTTTCTTTCTGTTAAATAAGTTTTTGAAAATATTTACTAATACCGTGACTTGGCTGTAGTCGCTCTCCTGTGATTCCTAAGCTACAATTGGAGATGTATTTCCCTCAACAGCAAACTATTTTTTACGCATTATATTTCTACATCCCTGGTGAATAAGTGGTTAAGTCGAGTTTTCTACTAAATGGGTTTCTTGTACTTAGAAAAAGGGGAATCGTGTTGTTCACGTAATGCATAAGTGGTTAAGCCAGACATTAACTTAAAATTGAGTTATATCTGATAACTGTAATACTGCTTTTATTGCAGCTCCATTTTAAGCCAAAAAAAAATAAGAGAATGCCACAATTCCTCAATACTATTAACTCATTCTGGACGGAAGTCGACTTAACCACTTATTCATCGGTGCTGGAGATTTATTATAAGAAAGAAGACCACGGTTGTTGATAATATATAATATTAATGAAAAGTGAATTTGAAAATTATTCCTGAGTATGGTAGCTAAATTATATATGATTATTTTTTAATACTGATTATTGTATATTATTAATTGTTGAATGGTTTATTTAAAAGTTCTTGAGATGAGGTAGACCGTAGATCCTCGAAGCGTCCTATAAAATTACGAGAATAAGCAAAGAAAGAATATTGATTAATACATTTTTTAAATATAATTTATTCATTATAATTTACAACTGTATTATATTTATACATCCAGTAAATAGAATGAATGTATACAATGACATGACATGAAATGACAAGTAGAGAAACTACCCAGTGGCAGTACTCAAATTGCAAGTTCAACTTAGTAGATCACGAGGCCATCTTCTTTTCAGACGCCTCGGAGGATTATCCGGAATTGAAGAGGTTGCTAGGTTTGAAACTAGTGGGTTTGAGTGGGAATGAAGTTTGTCGTGAAAAGATTGATATCGGCTTCGGGCCAGATCAGCAACAAATGGCACATTAAGGGCATTGTGGATTACTTTGTTCGTAACAAAATAAATAGCATCGAGGATTTTACGAAGGATTTTGGGTAGTAAGGATTGAATAAAAGAGGCATTCGATGGTTTAGTGGAGCCCCAAAGCTCTATTCCGTAACTCCAGATAGGTCTCATGATTGTCATGTATATGAGTCTTTTGTAATTAATTGAGACCTCAGAGCGTTTGTCTAGTAAATTTTGCAGTATCCTGAAACGCCTGTTTCTTGTCGTTTCAGTCTAGTACGAGGATGCCAAGTTAATATGATTAATAAATTAAATTTTAAAATAATACACTTACTATATTGATTAGAAAATACTATCAAATTGATAGTATGTCTGTCAAATATATATATCCATTTATATCCAGTTAGCCTATACGATAGTCTTACTGGGTTCAACTTAGTTAGCACAACAATATCTTAGTATGCCTAAGATTGCGGATTCGCAGCCCGTCAGATGACCTTAGGATTTCTAAAAGGGGGTAAAAAGTCTTTCGTAATGTCGTACTTCGGAAGGGGCATAAAATGGGGGTGCCCCCAATCTATGCTATATCGGGTATTCGATAAATATCTCTATCCTAATCACACCTAGATAGGCAAAATTTAGGGTCGACTGTAGCATCATCCTATTAGCCATAGTAGCATAAAGTTGCGTTAAATGAATGGATAATACTAGATCTTTTTTTTATGACTAGTTAACAGTGTGTTTTTTATCCTTTAGAAAATCAATGATGATTAGCAGATAATATTTAGTTCAAGCATGATGTATTTGTAATGCACTTATGCACTCCAATGAGCGGAAAATTTCAAACATATTCTCTAGTAATGATTATTGATTACTGAAGGTTTACATCCCGGATATAATTTACCTTAGTTGTCCAGTTGACAATCGGATATCATAGCCTGATGACTCGAGGGAAGCTTTATAAGAAAGTATTGGTCCCCAAGAGATAGCAGATTTTCGGGGTCTCCTGATGGGGGGGGGCTGATTGAAAAAGTTGGCTCGACGTGTTTTCGCATTCCCTCCTAGACATAAATATAGCCCTCTTTGGCTTCCTCTTCCTTTATTAATTTTCCCCTTCACTTGATAGATATTCAGTCTTCGTCAGGGGACTTTAATTACTTTCGGAAAGGAGATGGTCCTATTCTGGCCCCGGCGTCCTGACAAAGGACTCCTGAGGGCTATTTGAAATTTTGATCCTACTTAGCATGTACCTCCAATCCATGTTACTGATTTTCCTTTTGTCGCGTAGATGAGACTTACCCCAAGTTCCATCCCTTGGTGAAACTTTATCTCCTCGAGGGTTTACCTTTAATGGATTTTTTTAGTATTCTTCATCTCTCTTTAATTAATCTCTATAATCTTCAGTATAACCCCTCCGCTACCTAAGTTTCAGATCGATATCCTACTATAACCCCTTGGTTCAGTACATGGTAGAGATTGTTCTTTTTCGTGTTATGTACAGGGAGGTGATTTGTCCTAGATCACACTGAACTGTCAGGTTTTTGGTCCTATTTTGGGTACCCATACAGAGGCTGTGTGACCTCCTGGAGGGTCGTAGGTCTCAGAAGATCCATTTCCGGCTGTTAGCAGATTAAATATATCATCGGCCAGGGCTGGATTTTAACTTGGACCTTCGGCACCGCAACTCAGCAAAACTTGAAAAATCTAAATTTTAAAGTAAATTAGATTTAAGAATAAGGTTATGTTTGAAGACATTAATAGGATCCCTATCGCTCGAAGGAAAAATGCAAAAGCCTTGCTTGAGTCACCTATTGTGTAGTGGTTAGTATAATAACCTTCAATGTTCTCAGCCCGACAGTAGGCGCGGAATTTTTAAGAACACCTCGCCATCTTTCGAAAGGAACGTAAAATGGGGTCCCGATCATGTGTGGTGTTAAGTGTTCTTTAAAGATCCCTATCCTAATTATGCCTGGATAGGCAAAATTTAAGACTCCCACTGAAGGATCGTCCGATTAGCTATGGCGACATAATGTGGCCTAGAACAAACAAAATTATTTAAATACTAATGTAATTATTGTTCCCATTTCATTGCCATAATCTTATTCATGTATTACTTAGTATTGCCATTTTATTGAGTATTAATTTTTACTTATTTATAATTGTACAAAAGCAAAAATGCTCTATTTTTGTATCAGTTCATTATTTTTGTATTAGTCAATTTTTCAAATTTTAGCCTGAAATGCTATTTTGTTGCTTACTGAAAATTTATGGTTATCCACATAATGGAAGATATAAAAAACATTTTTTTGAATAACCTTTGTTAATCATAGCGAATTTATATTGAGGTTGTTTATTTTTTTATTACTTGAATCATGTAACAAATTTTCCTATATACCAAAATCTATCCTAATTTTTGATTTCAGTTATGAAAAGCTATGAATAAATTCTGTGCCGGGAGAGGAGCGCTTACCCTTTATTATCCTTTCCCAATTTCGTGCCGCTTTGTCCATTATGGCTGACATCAATTTTGGCTGTGGATGCTGATATAATTTGATTAAAACATGATTGAGGATGTGTAATCCTTCAGATTTTAAATTGATGAATATTATTAAGTCTGCCTAGACCCTTTTCGGTGGTGATGCTATTTTTCCCTGAGCATAGGATCAAGGCGGAAGACACAGTCCACGTTATTGTATGAAGGTTTAACGTTTTTTTGTATCCGACAAGGTTTTTGCAGTTATTTGTCCGATTCTGACTTCCATCTTGGAGCAGAACTTTACAGTATTTTATTCATAAACGACTGTTCCATTTATCCTTTTAAAATCTGGCTCCGAACCAGAGGCTGCCAAGAATTGTAAAAAGCCAGAATTAATTGCAAGAGGAGAGATGTTCGCCGGCTTCAGTATATTTCAATCTGAGGTTGACAGAGCTATCTCTTCTATTCATCAATCTTTTGTTATAATTTTATTTATATCATCATTCAAGCTTTTTCTCATCGTTCCCTTGCTCTCTGATTATTTTTTTCTCATATCTACATTAATAACATTATTGCTTATTCTTTGAAACTATATGATTCCAATTAACAAAATCGAAAAATAAGTTGTCAGCGTGAGAAGGTTTTGTTGCACTTAAGCTACAAATAGAATGTACAATGTATGCAACATTAGTTTTATAAATATGTTGGAGTTCATAATCAGTTATCAAAGAGATTATGATTTTTAGTTGATTATAAGAATTATTGGCTTGGTCAAAATGTCGAATTGAATCTAGTATTAGTTGTCACCTCGTCATTCCAACTGCTTGATTTTGGCATTTAGTTAATCTAGGTGTGATTTTATAGATGGCGATAGAATAGGTGGTTTAAAAATAATAGTAATGCAGCAAAGCAAACTTAGTGTTCCCAACACTGTTGCATTTTAATAGTACTCAAGGCCGTGGAAGATAATCGGAGTTCTTTTAGACACGAAAGTATATTTTATCGTTATAGAATTGGTTAATGACATTTTTAGATAACTTATTAGCTAGCAACATATGCAATATCAATGAACTGTCAAGTAATACTTAGAAGTACGATTTTAGATTATAAAAATATTTAATGCTACTTTATTATGATGGTGTGGCTAGCTAATCGGACAGTGCTACAGTGAAACCTTAAATTTTGCCTTTCCAGGTATATTAGAATCTGACACAGAACAGGTTAGGGACCTAATTTTACGCCCCTTCCAAAGGATGGCATAACCAAAGATTTTTTTATTTCCTTAAAAAAAATCTTAAGAACAATTACCGAGCTACAAACCCTCGATGATTTATATATTGTTTGTCATTTTATATAATGGTCATTACGACCGACCCATATAGTGTTTCTTCTCTCTTCGGAGCTTTCTTGAAAACACCGCCGGGACAGTAAAGACGAGAAGTGAAGGAAGAAAGACAAGAGACAACGATAAGACTTGTGCTTTCAAGTGCTTTTCAGTGACTGCCCCAACCCATATTGGATCCGCGGGGGAACCTGATACTATCAGATTGCCGAACCATCTCTTCCTCCTGTCTCGGGACCAACTTTTTCTCTTATTCTCCCCGGTTTCCTATCGATCAAATCTCCTATCTTAGGTCCCCAGCTTAGCTTATGGCTGTCTCAACCATTTGCCATCCCCCTCCGACGGGGTCTTATCACATAACAGCCCTGATATCTCTCCTCGTATAGTTTAAAGTCCACTTACATTATTTTTATGGCAGGAGATAAAGACCAGTCGTATGATTGGCTATTAGCCTTCAGCCATAAAATTTTAATTTCATAATTACACTCGTATCTGCAAATCGCATTAATGTTATTTATGAGGTTTGAATTATTTTTTCAAACTTCAACATTAAAAACTCTTCATCAATCGTTTACTGTTACTGTTATTTACCTACAGGGGTTTAGTTCAAAGCTATTGTAGATTTAAAATGGTAGGTGTTTTTGTTTATTTTTTTTTTAATTTTCGTTACCCCCTACCATCATTCCTAAGTTTATGATGATCAAATGAAGTAAGATAAATTTCTTAGCATTTCCCATATCATAGTTTCTTTATTATAAACTTGTCTGAATGCAAGAGAAAGAAACTGGTCGAGGTGGAGGCCAGGAACAATTCCATCTAATTAGAAAAACTAGTTATATTAAAGCCAACGTTTCAACCCAAATTTCAGGTCTTCTTTCAGGGCTTATAATGGGGCAAAGTGTTGACAGTTAACTATCATTTATAATTCGATAATCAACTGTCAACCCTAGACCCCATTAAAAACTAGAGAAACTACCCTGTGGTAGTACTCAAATTAGAAATTCACCTGTGAAGATTACGAGGCCGTTTCATTTGATAATTATCGGGAATTGAAGAGGTGGCTAGGTGTGAAATTATAAGTGTTTTGAGGGTTTGAGTGGGAATAAAATTTGTCATGAAAGTCCTGATAAACCGGTTCGGACCAAATCAGCAAAATTGAGGTCATTATCGATGGCTTTATTGGTAACAAAGTATGGGATATTGAGGATTTTAGATTGTAAGGATTGGATACGAGTGGAATAGTCGAGCACCAAATCTCAACTCCATTAGTCCAAATAGATCTTCTTAAGTCGTAAACGGCGTAAATAAAGACCTAATTAAAAATTGTTACCTGAAGTCCCTTCGATTCCTCCCTCCATTTACCTTCCACGAATTATAATAAACTCCTTTCATCTGGATCGTTTATTGCGAGGGAAAGAAGTCTAGTAAAAAGAGTCCTTTGATATGGTAGGAGTGCAGATTGTGAGCCGTGGCGCCTTGGCACCCACCCGCCCGCTTCCTTTCCCATCTCCAGCATAATGCTTCTTATTCATCGCTCTTTCCTCAGCCTGGCTTTTAATTACGGCTAATCAGTTGGGTCTTCCTAACGATCCCTGTCATTGTGGGGATCTGCGGCTCAGTTCCTTTCAGCTCGCTTCTCTATAGGTATCATAGAATCCTTGCAAAACCCCACTAAGGTTTCCATTTTTAGTAAAATAAAAATGTCTATACATAAGAGCATAATCTTGGAAGATATTTAAAATACTTGTTAAGAAAATAGATAAAATCCAATAAAGTTTCAAAAGGAAGTGGTGGGATATTTCCTTTGGTTGGTGATTTGCTGCATCTTGTTATGGGCTAAGTGACTGTGAAGTTTCTGTTTTACAAATATTTTTACTCTGCGATTTCATATCCTTCTTTTGGGAAAGGCTTTACTGAAGACTACAACTGAAGAGGAAACTAAATATAAATCGTGGCCTATTCTTTAACATATTCCCTATTACCCCTGTGTTTTAAAAATAACCAATTCTGAAACAGACCAGGAGAAAATCTTATAAGGAAGAAAATACTTACACATTATATTAAAGAAAAAAGAAACCTGTGCCACTAACAACCCATGAAGGGTCTTAGGTTCTGTAGATGGTAGAGACTTTACTGTTTTACGGACAACGGTTCTGCAGATGTGATTTCTCGTAGATCATGTTCAACCGCCTGGTTTTTCATCCTATTTTCGATACTGACCTTATAGAGTCAGTTTATTCAATGTCAATTAATCAATTAAATTAACGGCTTATCGGACGATGTTATATTGGGAGTTATAAATTTTGCATATCCAGGTATTATTGATAGTGATCAAAGCACGAGTACCTGACATCGTGCATTCCGGGGCCCCCAGTGTACGTCCCCTCCGCAGGATGGCATAACCAATGATTTTATATTCACTTTAAAGCATCTTAAGGCTATCTGCCAGGATGCGACCTTGCAAACCATCATATCGGTTCTATTAACCAGTTATTTCTTTCTTTCTAGAATTATGATTATTATTGTTTTTAATTCTGTGTTTTAATAATGTTAACAATAACATCTGATATGATACTAATATTAATGTTGATTTGCCAAGGAATAAAATCAAAGCTGAAAGTCTCCCAACAGGGATCATAACTTTCTGAAGTTACTGCCTCATTATGACTTCGCCTTTAACTATCCAATTGAATTTTTTATTAATTCTCCGAGTTTATCACGAGCTGCTAATTTTCAATTTTCATTCAATTTCATATTTAACTGTCTTGTTATCAACTTTCTCATTTGTCGTTTCCATGAAAATAATTCATCATCGGTTCACACAATTTGGAATCCTCCGTTTGTCCATAATTCATCTTTAATTTATGTTTTTATCTCCCACAAACCTTCCTCAATCTGCTTTAGTCGGTATTTTCGTTTAGTTTATTTAAATTGTAATGGCCATTATTATTAATGGGTTAAGTTTTTTTATTTATGATAAAACATGGTTTTTCAATCTACCTAAGATTAAACGTTTTAACTTAGGAATAAATCTTCAAGAATCGAGTTATAAATGAAATAAAAGTCAAGCACTCGATGAGATAATTGAAATGTATTTTGTAGAACCTGGGACTCTAAGCTGATTAAAGTTATTCAAGTCGTGCGGGGTTTGGGATTAGAAGTTAATTTCTGTGTCTGCTTGTAGATCTCTCGCACCATTCATTTCTGCTATAAATGTGCTTCTCGCATTTTGTCATGTTTTCATATGTACTCCATATTTAAACGTCAGGAAGACGCTAAAACAACAGCCGAAATAAATGAGACAAAAAAAAATCAATTATTATTGTAATTAGGATATTCGGGGAGTTCCAACTAGCTTGGCAAAGAAACCCTACCGACGTGCCAGGTGAGAAGATTCCTGAGTCGGTTATCGTTAGTTTAGTTCGGTGCATCCCGTCCCTTTGCCTCAGTGTATTAAAAAAGGTATTTCTATTTGGAATTAAATTAGGAAGTCTTACTACTGATTTTTATCTTCGCACGGTTGGCAAGAACCAGCTGCATTCACGTATTAGGTGATTCATCTTCTGAAGGACTCTGTGTTTATTTTTGGTCACTCTTTTTCTACTTCTTAGCCTAAAAGCAATATTCTGTACATGTTAAAACGAATTAGCCAGGGCATGTTTAAGTACCGTGTGTAGTAAATAAAGTTTCCGCTTTTTAATGTTAGTTAATAAAATCCAGTTTAATCTCATGTTTTGGCTGCCTGACAGAAACACAACTAAAACGTCTGTATGATTAACTGTTGACTATTCCTTCAGCAACATGCTTTTATTTTTGTTTGATAAATTCTCATTTGAGGTTACAGTACCGTTATCCGATCCCTAAACGCAACATTGGGAAATGGTGTCACGTTGTCAAAGAGCTTTGATGGAACGTTTTAATCAGGTGCCGTGTGAATCAATAGGCTAATTGCAATCTGAGAGAACATTGACCGTAGGCCGTATCTGCTACCATCCCTGTTCTGTGTATTGTATCTAGCATCATTTGCTTTTTTTTTTTTAGGTTCCTTTATTCTTTTTTAATTAATGGTTTTCTTCAATGTTTTGTGGAGGGGAAAATCAGCAAATCGGTAACCATTACTAAATATGTAGTTTCTGACGAACCTAGTTGCATCAACGAATTAAAAATATTACTTGTAAATCGTTAGGTTTCTGCCTCTAAAGTGGTTAAGTCGAATTTTGTCCGGAGAGAATTAATTATATTGAGGGAAGCGAAATTGTGCATTTCTCGTAGTTTTCGGCTTGAAATGGAGTTTTAATTTAAGCAATAATTCCTTTTCACGACTATGTATGATTTAGCCGCTTATTATTAACGAAAATAACATGATTCTGCTTCCTTAGATACAAGAAACTCATAGAGAAAATTTGACCTTTTTTTTGTGATATTAGGATTAAAGTAGTAATGTTGATTAGTGATTTTTATTCTTTACGACTAAAAAAGTTTAACAAGTAAATATTACATACTATTTATAATTGTATTTTAACAATAGTTTAAAATCCTCCTTTTATATCATTTTCTTCTTTTATGGTACATATTTACATTATATGAACGAACATACTCAAGGGTAATACATAAGACCTGAAACGCGAGGTTTTAAAGACGTCATTGAAACAAGGATAAATCCTACTTGCATTTCTCAATAGTATCTGTCTAATTTTGGTAGAATGTTTTATCCTTAGGCAATTCGATAAAATGTTTATGCCCCTTTTAAAACTTAAAGGCACAATAAGTCTCTTTTTTCTGTTCCTACGACTCAGTATCTTTCCTGATTGAGTTCGATGGTTTATTGCAGTACAGCTGTGCCCTACTAGGATCATTAGTTGGTAGGGAATTGTTTGTTTTTGCGAAACAATCTGTTAATCCGGTTTTAGTTGATGGAAATTGATGGAAGGTTTTTAAATTAAAGAATACTCTTTTTATTTTAAAAGACTTCCCATCAAAATTAATATATATGTATATTTATGACTTTTCAAATTAGAAATACGAGTTTTTTAAAAATATCTGATCAGTGCCTAGACCTCAGATTGTTTAGAATTAACATGAACTTTTTTTTAAACGCACAAAATAGTCAAATAGCTGACATCTCGGAGTTTATTAACCTTAGTTGGTGCGAAATGTATTTATTAAAGCTTATGTAGTAAGCAGGATAAAATAGATTTTTTTAAAATTCTGCTTAACTTAATAAGTTGGGGAAAAAAATGTAAAAACGTAAATGTTTATTTTATTACTCGTTTACATGGACTCGAATCCATTACATCCATTCACAGTGAATGATAAATAATACTCCAAAAAGGAAAAAGCATAATTATTTTAATTACGGTTGTTGCCCATGTGGTGGCGTGACTTTACCAAGAAGGTATATACACTCGGTATAGAGGTGAAAATTAGGATGTTTATTTTATCGTATTTTCTGAGTATGATTTAATTTTTTCTTGTTTTTGAATTAAAAAAAAACTGCAATGTAAAATAAAAATAAATCGTTAATTGGTTTTATCGACAGGTTATTGACATTAATAAGCTGTTTGCTCTATATTATTAATTTATCTGCAACCTCGTTAGGGTCCTATAAATATTTTAGGATAAAAACAATAAACTAACGAACGTCTAAACTGTTTTCGAGTTTAATATCTGACTCATAAGTAGTCGTCCCAATAAGGTTTAGCTATTCTCATAAATATTAAATTCCGAAGTATATTTTTCCTTTTATAAACAGGATGGAAATATTTTCGTTCGTAACAACAGATTTTATCGTTCTCGTATATCTGCTTCTGGAAAAGCATTAAACTCAGTGAAGGACGACTGATATAAAATTCAAAATTGAATTCCGGCTTTGACCGGTATTCCAAATTTGCATGAACTCATTGAATTTGATATCCTATTCCGGATTCAAAGTGAAATAATCTTATGTGCATTATTTTGAATCCCGATAGGTGTTTTGCAGTCGCTTTTCAAAAGGACGTCGCTTCTTCCGGCACATTACATATGTCGTTTCATCTCTACCCAGAAACCATGAATCATACACGGTCCCTAATCAATATTAGAGATAAGGGCATAATGTAATGGTGCTATCAGGAACCTGCGACTAGAGTTATGTTGTGAAGCATCCTTCTTCGATAATGCATCATGATTGCTCGAGTCCATCCTCCCCTTATCAAGCTCTATTTATAAATCCCGTGGATTGAGTGATGTTTCCATTAGCAAGTCATAATGGATTCGCATATTGGATTAATCAGTTTCGCTTATCTGAGGCTGTTTTATATAATTAGGAAAATGGGTAGCCTGAGTGTTAAAGCGCTGAGTTGCTTTGCCGAAGGTTCAGGAGTCAAATCCCCCTCTGGCATATAAATCAATTATTCTTTTAATAGCCATCAATGGACACTGTTTCTACCTGTATACGCTCCTGGGGCTCACCTAGTCTCCATAAAGTGGGTAGTCTTAACAGGCAAATCATCTTCCTGCACAACCGTTGTTCTAGAAACAATACCATGTTCTGTAATACCATGTACAGAACCCAAAACTATTTTGTACTGGTACAGCTGTTTTCTTTTATTCAATAATTCAGATTTAAACAGTCTCCTAGATTACTTGATTTTTCTGCTTGTCAGTTTCAGAGTAGGTTATTTTTGAATAATACAGTAATTTGAGAACAGTTCACGACTGTGGCTGCGAATTCTTTTTAGCTTATGTTTGGCTTCCTCTTCAGTAAAGCTTTTAATTAAAAAAATGGATATAGAGTCGTGCACGAATAATATTTATGTTTGTTACTTGAAAAATACAGGGCCACCTGTGATGTAGTGGTTATCATAAGTACGTACTATGCCTATGCACAAGATCGCGAATATAACAGCCCGACTGGTGATTATTTTAAAGGTTATGCTTTCTTTGGGGATAAACGTATAATGCGGGTCCCGAGCCTGTGTAGTTAAAGATCTCTATCCTAATTATACCTGGATTGACAAAATTTTGTCTCCCATTTTAGCATCGTCCGATCAGCCATAGCAGCGTTAAAAAGGCGTTAAACGATTACCTTTAAAAAAAAAAAATTAACCAACTTACTAAAAGTTTGCGTTACACTTTTATGTATGGGAAATCGTGGTTTGGAGAGGTGATGAAAGCTGTTTATTCCCAGGTCTTTAGTACTTCCTGAGTAAAGAGTGAATGACAGGAAGAAAGGCAGAGTAATTAACTGGTCCCTGACTCGTGCATACTTAGCGTTGAGTGAGGAGAGGCATTCTAAATCTTATTGCGAATACTTCGTGCTCCAAATGTACTGCTTCGGATTTTTAACGCACTCACCTAAAAGACGCGTCCATTAATTTGTAACGCTTCGGCATGAATGGGACAAGATCTGTTTCTAGGGGATAGCTTTTAGTGGGATTGCGTTGTTGCATTGTGCGGCAACGTTGGGGTCGGATCAAGCTCCATATTTTTTCTTATTCTTTCTCTCTTCCTTTATGCAACGTTCCCATTTCGGAAGTCCTGTATGATCTGGGATGATATCAGTAGTTCTCTTCGAATATGGCCGCATGACGTAACACAGCAGTACTCAGAAACGGGCTGTAATGTCATCTCTTATTCCTTATGAATCTACCGTTTCATTATCGTTGATCATGAGATATTTTTAATTACACATTTGATTATATCGGTTCCCCGGTGATGAAGGACACTGTGTCCATAAAATAGATGATGTTTGTAGTAAATTGCCACAAATAAATATAGCGATCATTGCTTCCAGTAACTTATCTATTCCAATAAAAATGTGAACAATTTTCATTTAGCTTGAATAATAATAGTTGACATTATTAATAAAATAAAAAAATTCTTCCACATTTCTATAAGGTTGATAGTTCGTCATTTATACGCTATGATACAACGGGATCGCTCTTTAATAATGTTGACGCCTTTTTTTTAGAAGTATTGTAATTTATAATATTTACAGTATTTAGACGATTTAGCGATTTTGAATTACAAACAATAGCCAATGTAATGTATTCGACGATTTAGTAGCAAATGAGTAAAACCGCTTTTTAAACAAATCCGGTTCTACTGATCCTTTGAATTAGGTTAGAATTTAATTTAACTTGACCTGTTTATTTACATACCTTTAAAACGAAGCCATTCTCAATCCTGAATTTGTTTCCAGTTCAATACAATTCGGAAGTAATTCTAATGTTTAAAACTCCTATTTCAACTCTTAAATTGAAGTATTTGAGTTGGACATACAAGTATTTCGAAAGCCCTACAAGTTATTTTCTGTTGTTTTCGTTATATGGTTTGTTTTTTTTCCAATATTAATTTTGCTAATACTTTTTTTTTTATTACAGGTATGTGATCTATATCGACTTATTAATATTCGTTATAAGGCAGTTCGTGGGTAAGTTTTTAGCCATATTTATTTATTTAAGTGCAGTAAGTCCATTTTTATCCATTTATTCTTTTAATGATTATTATTTTAAAATAAAGTTTTGAATCGTGTGGTGGGTTAAAAAAAAATATTAAAAAATTGCTCGTTTTTAAAACTCATTCAAATGGAAACCGTTATTTATCGCGAATATGAAAAAATGGACTTAAACCACTTTCAAAAATAGTAACTTAAAACAATAAAAACGATGACGTTTGAGGTATTTTTGTATTGCAGATATCATCGCCTTGCATTTTTCATTATTAAAATAACAGAAACTGTGATTTTTCTGATCGCTTAAGAAATGTTTGTCTGCATTAAAAGTTAACTAAATTTTCTCTTTTTCTTGAGGTACCTTTTTTTATTTTAATAATAATTCTGGTAAAAAATATTGTATTTGTAATTATTTAACTCGATGTTATTGCTTTTTGTTCTTTTCACTTTACAGTTTGCCTTAATCATGTATAGGGTATTACCTTTTTTTAATTAGCCTAAATTTAATTTTTGTTTAACTTTATACAGTAATTGATTCTTGCATATGCTATAGATAAACATTGTATATAAAGAATTAAATAATTTAGGTAAAAATTTTCATAATTTAAATTTTATTCAGTTAGAAAAGAGATGGCATGACTATATTTATGTGGAATTTCTCACAGATGAAGATGTGTTAGACTTCTTCTTAGTTTTGGGCTCACAAAACAAACATTTGTTATATAAATATATTATTTAAATTAAAAGAAATTATTTATAATCAGGTAATAGGAACATTCATGATGAGTGGTAATTAATCCATTTAAAGTTGTTAAGTGTGCCGTTGTTTTGTTAATTTATGCCTTTTTGCCGGAACGTTGCGTGTACGAAGCATGTAAATGAACTATAACCGCGATAAAGTTTGTAAACAAAAACAAAAAAGTTATTATCGTAATGAAATATGTGATTCTTTCATTGGGCGTGGCATTTCGGTAAGGTACAATTATCTACTGCGTGATACAGTCCGTAAATGTTTTTGAAACTTTGGCACAGGTCAAATATCCAAACATACCTCAGTTTTACTTTTTATATGTTAAATCGATTATTATTATTTTATTATTATTAAAGTTAATTTGCAAAACAATAGGGTCCTTAAAGTACCATAGAACAGATGGAGTTTCATTGTCTATTTATTTTTATTATTTTAATACTATTTTATTTTTATTTATTGTTATCGTTTCAATTCGTTGTTTGGCACATATTTAAATAATCTAAATATTTTTTTATAGAAGATTTGACTCTAACAATAAAAACATTTAGTATGTTAATAATAAAAAAGAATATAATAAAAAAAATCATTATTCTATAATCGTTTTGTTATGTAATTATAAAAAAATACATATTATTAAACACCTTCTTTGTCTTAATCTAATAAAGCTTCCTTTGCCCGACTTATGCTTCTAAGGGTTCTAAGTAGTTTGTTTTAAAGTTATTTCAAAATGATTTAACATAAATAAAAAATTATCCAAGCCATATTAAAAAAATTTTAAATACATTTTTGGTGCTCCATACCACATAATAAATTCAGGATGAAAGGTCCAATATAGAAATTAGAATTTTTTTTTCTTAAATACATGGTGCTTCTTGGAGGTTCAAAAAATTTGTATGTTTTTGGTGCTGCAAACGTTTGAAGGTTCAAAAAGATGGATTATATATTTTTAAATAAATAATTATTTCAAGCTCCGGACCTGTTGATAAAACATTACAAGGACCTTTGGACACACGCGGGCTGATCGATGATAATAGTGCTGAGTTGCGTGCCCATTGGTGGGTTAATGTTTTTAAACACATTGAGGTCATAAATACAGCACCCAGCCACCGAAAGGTCGATGCCCTTCAAGTATTTTAATTAACCGCTAATATATTGCGACGATTGATCCAGCATTACTTATTCATTGAGGCTAGCCCTTGACCCACGATCCCCTTTTTCGTTTAATGTGGCCGACCGTTTGATGGGACATTCATTACCATATAAATGGCCCGGGTGCCGCATAACATAGTAGATCGTAGCTACAGCGATCCGATAGTGGACGTGCTGGTGTGGTGGTGTGTTGTGTCGTACGTAGTATAGTATCTAGTATAGAGATGTGTCCAGGTCCCAGTTGTTCTCCTGCCAACTCGCTAAGAGCCTGTCAATTTTATCTCTCCCTTCTTAGTAATCCGAATTAGGTCTATTCGTGTATCACCGGTGTATCTTTCAGTCTGACTAACTTCTATTAGTCCATCTTGTGTTTCTTTTAGGTTAATTTCATATCACTCCCTCCTCCTATATGCATATATACTGTTATTCTTATTCTTGTTTCATGATAAGGAATATATTAATAAAAATGTAACGGCATTCCAAAACTGTTACTTGAAATAAATTTTTAATCGTTACATTTATTTTAAATGGAAATTCAATTATTATTTTATCAAATAATACCTAAAGCCACGGTGAATAAGTATTTAGGTAAAATTGTCTCCAAAATTATTATCTTGCACTTAAAGAAGTGGAATCGTTTTATTTTCGTATTGAATAAGGGACTATGTCAGCCATTGGCTTGAAATGGAGTTATTTCTCATGTTACAGCTACATTTCATGACAAAAGTTACGAGAATGACACGCATCCGCTCCCTCAACATAGTTAACTCAGTCTTGGAAAAATTCGAATTGACTATTTTTTCCCAAAATCGTATAATATTTAAAGGTAGAATATACATCTGTACTGCTACTTTTATATCTAGTAATCAATTCCAAATAAAATAAAAATCTACGGAATTTTTTTTTCTTTAATCATCCAGTTCTCTCGTGGAGTGTAATTTTTCCTTCTATGTTGCTAATAACAATATGATTATTTCATGATAACAAAACTAAAATAGTGCTTCTCTAATTTCTAAATCGTAAGATAGAGTGTCCCGAAAATTACCTTTTTAGATTTTTTATTTCTTAATTATATTTTTATAGCCTCATTCTGTTGTAGGTGTATATAATTACACATATATTGCTGCCTCTTTAATAATGCAAATAATAATTGCTAATGATACTTTATGCAGCTTATATATAGAATTTTGATATTTTTAATTTTGTTAAATTATTAAATTGTATATTGGTTTAAAATAGTTTTCTTCCCTTATCTGGCATAATTTTATCGACTATACAGGTCGCATGTCAAACACAGTAACTGTTATTCCTTACAATTTACACATACAGATACATAATTTGTCCTTAATAAATTTAACGACGTGTTTACACACTGGGTGTTTAGTAGTTGTAATTTTTAAAGCCAAGATTACTTTGACGTTAGCTTAAACATTATTCTATCGCATTTAGTGTTCGATTCTCTTACCATATTTACAATATAACGTCGCCCGTGAAATATTTAAGATAGTTAGATATCGCTGTTAAATATTAACGTTATCTACGTAATGGTAGTGATATCCCAGGGGAGCATGATATTCACGGCTCTGTTGTAGGCTACCCATTGAGCTGATAAGAACGCTATCTCCGTGTCTAGATTAACGTTTAAAGGATCGGATAAAATATATGCACGCGTATATATTTTCTTCTGCCAATTCGAGTTTCTCTCAGTTTTTTTTTATATATTATTTTTTATTTCGAATCGAAGGTCGTGTTTTTATTTTTAATATATTTCTTTTGACCAGTCAAGAGGAAACTCGGCATTCCATCTGCTTATTAAAGTCTTGCTGTATTTTTAATAATTTTGTGCTTAGTTATATTATTACTTTTATGTATATATTATAAAAGTAATAATATATACATAAAAGAAATTATAATAATTATCGTAATGAGTAATGCCATTATTATTATCGAGGAATCTAAATAATTATGTGAGTTGTTATTCTTAAAGGTTGTATAATTCCAGTTGGATCTAAAAAAAAATCGTTTATTCTTTTAAATGATTTTAATGATTATTATTTGATACTAAAATTTAGAAGGTGTATGTGTTAAAAACGCCACTCTTTGCTAACCGCTACGTGATAAAACATTTGCTCGTTTGCCCATATTTTTAAACAAAATCAAATAGATACCCTGAGATATCATGAGTATGAAAAATGAACCACTTTCAAAAATAGCAGCTCACTTATTTACTCTTATTGGCAATTTTTTATTTTTTCCAAATTACTAAACTTTTTCGTACAAGTCACTGTATTAAACTTAGTAACAACGGTTTATTTATTTTTTTCTATTTTAAAATTAGGTTTAATATGTTATTTAATAGAAAATTTTACTACTTAAGTAAAACAGAAAAAAAACTTCATTAAAAAGATTTTGTATTACTGGTACATAGACTAAATTAATTTTTAGATTATACGTTTTTTATTTAGTTGAAATGACTTTTGTTTGATGTTCATAAACTAATTAATTTTATTGTATATTTTTGTAATATATCGTTAAGTCGAGAATTAATTGGAATATTTTAATTTTTACGTTTTTCGTTCAATATCGCGGAGTTTACAATGATAAATGTTCTTTATCGGTTCAAAGTTTTTGTCCTTTGACTGAAATGACAATAAAGGGTTTAACGACAAAAAAAGGGTGTTGACAATGTCTTTTTATTGGCGTGTGAATATAAAACGCTCTAGGTGAACACGTGTTTTCAATGCCTCATACGAGCTGTTATTTTTTATAGTGTTATAAGTCTGTTTTTCATATTCACGATAGCTAAAGGTTCCATTTTAATTACTTTAAAATGTTAGCAAATGTTTTATCACTTAGTACTTAGCGAAGAGAAACGTTTTTAAACCCTATACATTACAAAAATTACAGCTATTATGATGTTTTTCCTAATTAAATATTTAAATAATTGATGTTTATATATATATATATATATATATATATATATATATATATATATATATATATAAGTTAAGGTCTATCGAAAGGAATACGTAAAAAAAAAGAGAAAGGTTTGAAATGAACACAGCCAACTCTGATTGATAACTAACTTTATTGCTCTCATAATCCTACATATATACCTTTGGTTTATTTACATCTAAGCACTTTAAGGATTAAAGTGAATATTGTTGGTCTCCAGGACTTAACTCCCCCCCTCCAGTTTTCGAAGAATTTCGGAAACTTGGAAACGAAGTAAGCCAAAGCCCGGAAGGTCAACAACATCCAGTGTACATTTACGTAGTGCTGAACACAAATACACTGAGAGAAAAAATAATAATAATAATAATAAAATAAAAAAAAATGAACTTATAGATCCGAAATCCTCTCTTTCACTTTCGATAGAACTGACACACACAAACAAAACAAAACGAGATGCTTCTAATAATAAAAAAAAAAGGGTTCACACTATATATACACTAACAATAGAAAATAAAAATTCATAAAAAGAATATGTATGCTTCTGGATGACGGCCAGGACACTCCAGGCCCGTTACACATGTTCTAACTGCCCGAGAGGAAGCTTAAGTTGTTCGATATGAACATTCTTACGTCGCTTGGGATCCTTAATGTATTCGATCGTTACAATATTATGTGAGAAAGAAATAGTTGACTGTGGGTACTATAATAGGATGTTGATAGTTGGGGGTGCAGTCAAGAAAACACGCAAAAATAGGTGAAACTATTTTATTTTAAGTGCCGACGTTTCGACCTACTGTGTAGGTCATCTTCAGGGCTATGAGAAAACAGACAAAAAACAGAATAGACTGTAAAAATACATAAAATAGAGGTACAGAAAAATTAACAAAAAAGTAGAGATATAAAAAAATGATATATAATGAAAGGATATATGAAGGTATATGAATATATATATACATAATATATATATATAATAATGTATATAGGTGTATGAATAAAGATGATTACATGGTAGATGGATAGAAATTCATGTTCTCTCATTGCACTCATGATACTCCCCATGAGTCCATTTTCATACTATTGTTTCCTTTGCAATACATTTCTATCTTTATTATACTAAATTGTCCATACTCATTATATTCATATCTTTTTCATTTTATTTTTTTTCTGTTTAACTTCATTGCTCTCTTTGTTTTTTTTTGCATTATCACCTTTCTATCCATCTACCATGTAATCATCTTTATTCATACACCTATATACATTATTATATATATATATTATGTATATATATATTCATATACCTTCATATATCCTTTCATTATATATCATTTTTTTATATCTCTACTTTTTTGTTAATTTTTCTGTACCTCTATTTTATGTATTTTTACAGTCTATTCTGTTTTTTGTCTGTTTTCTCATAGCCCTGAAGATGACCTACACAGTAGGTCGAAACGTCGGCACTTAAAATAAAATAGTTTCACCTATTTTTGCGTGTTTTCTTGACTGCACCCCCAACTATCAACATCCTATTATTGTTACAATATTATGTTCCCTTATCGCTACCACTCGGAATGGCCCTTCGTAGCGTAGTAATTCTTTCCCCCGGTTGGAACTCCTCTGCCTATAAACGGTAGTACCTATCCTGATCCCACCCATGGCGTCCTTGACCCTGAGGTTCTCTTTCGCTACTCGACTTCGCTTTTCCCGTTCGAGCCTGTCTTTTACTTTCCTCTGTAACTTCTCTAGCGATATCCGATTTGCCACCACTTGGTCCTTCAACTCGCCCTCAACGGTTGTAGCTCTAGTGTCCCTTCGTCGTTGTCGCAACCCGAAAATAATCTCAAAGGGAGAAAACCCGGTAACGGAATGGATAGATTCATTATACGCCACGATTGCCTTTTCCATTGCCTCATCTGGTTCTAACCCTTTTTCCACCTGGTAGATTCGCAGGTGGTCGCTGAGGGTACTATGCAACCTTTCGATGGCTCCTCTACTCTTAGGATGTCCCGGGGTGTTGATTCTCCATACCACCCCTAGCTCCCTCGCTTCGGCCCTTATCTTCGCATTGTCGAACTCCATTCCACCATCGGAGGCGATTCTGTCGGGTACCCCATATACCTTAAACCAGGCCCTAAGGGCCACTAGAACTGCATCCGCCGATTTCTCGTTAATGAGATGGGCCGCAGCCACCTTACTGAAACAGTCTATTAATGTGATCCACTTATAGCCTCTCCAGGAAAACGTATCGATTTGCAGGTCCGCCAAAGGCATTTCTGCAGTGGGCGTTTCCTCCTGTATTCCTTTGGGGGGATGTCTGTCGTATTTAGTGGATAAACAAACGTCGCATGCCCCCACAACTTCCCTGACTGTCTCCTTCATATTCCACCAGAAGTACCGCCGCTTAAGCGCTTGGATAGTTTCGCTGACTCCCCTATGATTCGTCTTGCCCTGGTGGTAAGCCACGGTGATCTCCTTCTGACGGTCACTATCACGAATTGTCTCTACCATCATCGTACAGCGAACGAAGTTGCGGTCCACTCCCAACCTCTCTAACCGCCATAACCGCTGTATTTTTTCCCACACGGTGGCGTTTCCGACGTATAAATGGGATGTTCTTCCCGGCCTGGAAGCCTCTTTCAGTACTCGACAAATGTTGTCATCACTGACTCCGGGTTGTGACCAGATGGTGATAATGTCACTCCTACCGTATTTTGAGAAGTCCATTTTAAGTAGCCCCGAGGTCCTGGTCTTCCATATGACTTGACGCTTCTTGTCATTAATTATTTCTTCTAATTCCGTCATCTCCGTCGGTCTATCTTCCGCTGAACTTTCCTCGTCCTGGTCTTCCTCTTCTCTGCTGTCCGAACTGCGTGCTCCTTCCCCCTCCGGAGTCCATTCTTGTAGGAACTGCCTAATGTCCCGCGATGAGCCCTCTCCCGTTTCTTCCACCGCGTTTACCATTATCGCCCGGGACAGCCAATCGGCTACCACATTCTCCTTGCCCGGTTTATATTTGATTTCGAGGTTGTACTGCCCCAAAAATTCCTTCCAACGAGTGATGCGAGCAGACGATTCTTTTAACTTTCCCACCCACTGCAGAGGTCTGTGGTCCGTATGTACCGTGAACTTCCTTCCGAATACGTACGGTCTGAAATGGTCTATTGACCACACTATTGCTAGAAGTTCGCGCTCTAACGCACTGTACCTTGTCTCGGCTTCCGTAAGGCGCCGGCTAGCGTAAGCAACAGGGCGGTCCCCTTTTTCCCCATCTTGTGACAACACTGCTCCCAGTGCATATTCGCTGGCATCCGTCGTGAGCGTGAAGGGCTTCTCGAAGTCCGGGAAGGCCAGTACTGGTTCCTCTTGAAGCCGTACCATACATTTGCGGATGTTATTCTCCATCTCCGGGGTAACGAAAATTTTCCGTCCTTTCTTCAATAAGTTGTTGAGGGGTACAAGGTATTCCGCCATTTCCGGGACAAAACGCCGGTAATAATTTAGCGAGCCCAATAGACGACGTATACCCTGGACATCTCTTGGCACCGCCATCCTGGAAATTGCGTTCACTTTGCTCTTATCGGGTTTCACCCCCTCCTTCGTAATGGTGTGTCCCAAGAAAGTAATTTCTCCTTTTCCCAGAAGTGATTTTTCGGCAGATAACTTCAAGCCGAATCTCCGGATCCTATTAAACACACTCCTGAGATGCTCGATATGCTGCGTTTCGGTTTTGCTGAACACCAACAGGTCGTCCATGTAGACTTGACACATATCTTCATCCACCCCCCGAAGAAACTCATCCATTAATTTTGGAAAAGTTATGGGCGCGTTTTTGAGTCCGAAGGGCATCCTCGTAAACTCATAGTGCCCTCTTTCGAATGTGAATGCGGTCTTGGACTGATCCCTCGGGTGCATCTTGATCTGATGATATCCTGCCTTCAAATCTAGGGTGCTAAACACTGTTGCCCCGCTCAGCCTATCAATGATGTCTTCGAATCTCGGGATGGGATACTTCTCATCTATCGTGTTTTCATTTAACTTCCGGTAGTCTATCACGACTCTGTATTTCTCTTCCCCAGGTGCACTCTTTTTCCTTACCGCCCAAAGTGGACTATTATACGGCGATGTGCTGTCTACTATAATCCCTTGATCTTTAAGATTCCTTATCTCCTCCCTAATGTGCTGCCTCAACGCCTGCGGGTATCGCCTTTCTTTAACATATGTCGCTCGTTCTTCTTTCAATGATATTTCGTGAACGGTTTCCCCCGTTGCGCCTAACCGCTCGCCCTCCTTATGGAAAATATCATCGAAGTCCCGCCGTATCCGTACCCTCCAATCCTCTGCCTGGTTTACTGCGCCCACACACACTATCGCGTCCTTCGCACTCCCGTAACTTTTGTATCGCTTACCCCCTATCTTGACTGACCATCTCCCATCCTTATTTTTCACTCGAGTCCCTAACTGATTCAAAATATCGCATCCGATTATTCCTTCATAACCACGTAACATATTTTCCACCACGTGTACCCTTAGTTTGGTCCCTGCTTTAAACCACGTCCCCAATTCCATCATCACTTCCCCCTCTACTCTACAAGGGCCACCCAGAGTGGTTAATTTGCATGTACATACCTGTACCTGGGGTGTCCTTTTTCCCGCCGCCAGCTTCTCCACCGCCTTCCTACTCAGGATTGTGCCGGAACTCCCTGTATCTACAAGGCACCTGACTCCTCGCTCCACCTGTATAATAGGCAAACCGCCACATACTCCTCTCACGCTGCAGTTCACTATCATGCGGTCGCCTCTCTGCTGACACTCGCCTCAGTCTTCCGCGCGCTGCTTCCTCTCTGATGTTACACGCAGTCTTCCGCTCCTGCGAATACTTCTGTCTCCTTCGCCTCCACTGCTCGCTGGTCCTTCCTCTTCCGTCTCCGATGTCTCCGTCGACGCTGGTGTCGACTGGTGTCTTCGCCAAACTCTCTGGGCGTTCACTTCCATGGGCTCCGCCCTCTGCGTCTCCCTGCGAGAGTAGATATAGGGGCACTGCCTGACCATGTGTCCCTCTGTTCCGCACTCAAAGCACCGCGTGCGAGGGCACTGAGCCATTAGGTGTCCTGTTTTTCCGCACTCGTGGCATTTCCTCTCCTCTCTTCGTCCATTTTTCTTCTCCGTCCCTGGTCGTCTATCTCGTGCAGCCGACCTCTCCTTCTTATAACCTTCGGGGTCTCTTCTTCTACCCATGTCCAATCTTGGACGGTTTCGGCTAATCTCAGGTCGGCGGTAAGTGACCTTACTCCAGCCCGTCTCTGCGACCTCGCCGAATCTTGATTCTTCCTCCCTTGCGCTCAAGTCTACCATCTCCTGGGCACACTCCAAGAATGTTTTGTCTTTCGGCAATCCATCCTTTCTCCCAGTATCCCTGGCTAACTGGACTTTCAGTATTCTGGATAAAAAATCCATGCGCGCCTCCACTTGATCAGTTTCCATCATTTCGCGTAGTTTCTCCGTAATTTTATTATACCGCGCCAACAATACCGCTGCATATTGCCCGTGGGACTGTCCTTGTTTACGGTACTCCCTGAACATTTGGAGCATGTCTTCTTCTGGGGCCCATCGTCCACCCCCAAATGCCTTTTTCAGCCTCTCCTTGACCGTATGCCATGGCGTCTCTTCGTCTGCCTGAATCAAGTTGAGGATGTTTCTTCTAACTCGGCATACTAGGGCTGCCCTTAGCCTGGTGGCGTCCAATTCATCGATATCTTTTGCCTCGACGTGGACCTGGATATAATACATAATCCTGTCCCCACCTTTGAGGAAGTGGTTTAACTCACCAACTTCTCCGTCGAACCTTTCTAATTCGCTGATCTCCCTCCTAAGATCGCGTGCATTATTTTTTCTTAACTTCATGCGCTCTATTAGATTTGCCTCTCTTGCCGCTATGTCTGCACGAGCCATCGCTAAGGTAGTAGTCGGCAGCATGGGGAAATCAGGATTTATCGGTTCCTGTGTTTCTATAGGTGGTTGGGTTACTGGTTGTTGTTGAGACTCCACTGTGAGAATTGCCGGTCTCAAAATGTCGCTTAGTCCGGGTTCGGGCATTTTTCTTACTTGATACGCACAATTAAATAGGAAGAAAAAGAAAAATTAATTTACCGTGATTTTTCTTTTTCGCACTGTCCCGCCGGTTTCGGCACCAGTTAAGGTCTATCGAAAGGAATACGTAAAAAAAAAGAGAAAGGTTTGAAATGAACACAGCCAACTCTGATTGATAACTAACTTTATTGCTCTCATAATCCTACATATATACCTTTGGTTTATTTACATCTAAGCACTTTAAGGATTAAAGTGAATATTGTTGGTCTCCAGGACTTAACTTATATATATATACATATATATATATGTCGAGCTAATAAGTCTGTTTGACAATAATAATGTAAAAAGTTTATTATGAGAAGGGAGGGGATGGTTGACTGGAAGATAGAGTAAGGAAGAAAATAGTTGGGGGTGCAGTCAAATAAAAACACTAAATAAGTGGGCACTTATTTAATTATGTGCCGACGTTTCGACCCACTTTGTGGGTCATCAAAAAAGTTTATTAATTTATCTCATAATTCATTAAGTAAGTGAATTATTTTTTGTTGCTAATATTACTGAAGTTTATAAATATCTATTCTTGGAATAATCCTATCAGAATTATTTTCGATGGAAATTTAAATTCCTTTAAAAAATTGAAATCTTAATTTTATTTATTGTTTCATTAATTAATCTGTATCAGCTCTTTATTTATATTAATATTGTTAAACATTCCTCAATTCATTTGTTATGTTTCGGTTATAATTTTATAATTATTTGTGAAATTAAAGGCTATGGTGAACAGTAAATAGACGTTTGTAGAATCCGTTAAATTTATTTTTCATTAATATTGTACTATTATTTAATCTTAGCGGCCGGAGTTGGATCTTATTGGATATTGGACCCTCCTGGAGCTCACCCAGCCTTTATTAAGTGTATTAAGCGGTTATTCAAAATAAATAAATATGGAAGCCTTCTGTGACGGTCCGGAAGAATCGTCAAGTAGGCCGACTTGGAGAAAATTTTTCCGAGGAGTTGGAAAACTGTAAAGAACTATTAGAATTGGAAAGCGGGCCTTGTCAGAGCTTCCATTTCTCTAAAAGAAAAAGTTTGTGGGCCGGTTTTCCTCGACCGGAAAAAAAGTTAACCAGATCGTTAGGATGATGGGCATTATGCAAAGAGGACTTAGAGCGGAGGTTGGAACGGACCACATCAAACAGAAGCTGTGGAGGTTTTCCGAGATTGCAACAAGGGCATCCATCCGTCAAAGGAGACGTCGGCAAGAGCCACCTCATTTATACCTGGGAACCAAACCTCCATCTCTTGTCTTGTAATCTTTTCCCGTCTGCGGTAGCCTCCTCTCTACGGAGGAACTAGTCCTAATTGGGGAAGAAAAAAATGCGATCCATCACAGTTAAAGCTCAAGGTTCCTGAGCCACATTTAACTGTATTCGATCAATAGGATAAACCTTTTATTTATATTAGCCGAGAGATTAATCAGATATTCGGAGCAATTAATAATCTTGTTGATCTTGGATTACATTGATACGATCAGAGATAAGACATGTCACGTTTTTTTTTTACATTTAACTATATTATACATTACCTATACGAAAAAGGAATTTTGCATCACGGAAATACACATAACAAACATGTGGTTAAAAGTGTTGCACAACAAAAAAAAAATTCTTCCCCTTTCTGTAAAATTAGTGATATTTGACAGTTATTTTGTTATCAGTTGCGTAAATATTCTCTGTTTATAATTATATTATTTTTTTTAAATAAATTTATATATACCAAATACTTACCTGGCATAGCTTATTTTCCAAGAAATAAATATTTTCTCTCAGATACAATACTATATTTTTCTTTCTCGGCTCTTATTTCAAGTCAGTCAAAAACTGGAAGAATACACTCTTTTTCGGCTTTTACGATATTAATTTCAGTACGGAGGGAAAAAGTTTTGGAAAAAAGCATTTTTTTTTTTTATTGAAAATGGTTTTGTATGAATCGTTCACTACAGAAATAGTGAAAAATACTAAGATTTTTGTTTCTAAACTTTTAACTTTAAAAATGACAGAAGGCATCAGAAAGGGCACTTATCTGCAAGTTAGCACTTGACAAAGCCAACAATATTTTGTTCACTGCAGATAGGGAACGAGTCCTAGGACAAGATCCATTATCCGTCTTGTAAAATTTAAGGAAGTGGACTTGTTAGTTGCTTTTCTTCAGTAAGGGATTTTTATACTTAAATTTGACACGCTCAATGATCGTAAGAAAACCTTGTTTTGTGAAGGGTTAATAAAAAGTGATTTGACTTATTTATAAAAAAAAAAATTCTCGGTTGGTTTGTTTATATATTCATTTAACGTCACTTGATGATACTATGACTAATCGGACGGATTTTAACTGATACTGAACGTGCTACGAATCCCCCATTTTACGTCCCATCCGAGGGAAGGCATAACTAATGTTTTTTTACTCCCTTGAAAAAATCCTTAGGTCAACCACCGGGCAGCGAACCCGCCATCTGGGAATAATAGGTTGTTAAGTATTATTAATTTTAGCTTCACTTGTTCTTACGAACATATCAGATGTATTTTAAAAGATCTATTACTATTCTTTGGTGTGTTCTTTTTATGATGTATTTTTTTCTTTAATCTTAACAAGTTTACATTATAAATATTGTTCTTTTTATTCGAATATCGTGTGCTGTATGAAACCCATAGCAGATGTCAACCAAATATATTGCGGTATGTCAGAATGTATTGCTCTATCGAAAACCCTATCGAAGAGAGACGTCTAAAATAAGGTGGAAGATACAGAAGATACAGGGTGACCTACGTCCAAATGAGAAATGACCAGCGGTTACAACCTCCACCTTTCTCCGAGGCAACCCTCTCACCTCTACTGGGTCGATACGATACCCCGTCGTAACCTCACAATCATCCTCAGGAAGTCCCAGGTCCCCCAACTCCGGGGTCGACAAACAGTCTAGTCGTTGACATCCGATAGCTTTTAAGGGTGAAGGGCGCTGTGAAATCCTTTATTTTTTTTCTTGAAGGATTGTTTCGCTTCCCAACCGTCATAATTTATTATTAAGATAAATATTTTTTCCTTTTAATTCATAAAGATTTATAGGAGTGAAGTTTATCGGAGTTTTTACCTTTTTAAATTATTTAAATTAAATCGGATTCATTTGTTTAACTATATTCATATATATAAGACGGAAGAAGCTTTCTTATATAGAAGTAATTAAGATTAATTTTCCACCCATGCAAAATATATTGTAACAGTTTCTCTTTAATGGTAATAAAAGTAGCATTTCATTTTATGTATGTATGTATTTCTACATATACGTAAGTCTCTTAGTTTTTGGCTTGAAATGGACTTTGATATTAGCAATAACTGTTTTTCAAGCCAAGTGCTGACTTGGCAACTTATCAACTGACTTTGCACACCGATCAACACGATTCCGCTTCCTTAAGTACAATAAATCATTTTGGACGAAATTTTACTTAACCATTTATTTACTGAGGCTGTAGATATATTAAACACTATTTGCACAAAGACAATTAATCCAATTTTCTATATTTTAAAACAGAAACAAAATAACGGATCTAGTTCTCTATCTGCAGTGAAGATAATATTTAAGGCTTTTTCAAGACTCTATTTTGCGGACTACAGTCCTCTCTGTAGTAGGCGATGTGGTTCTGCCTCCGGTAAAAGTTAAAACGTTTTAAAAACAAACATCTAAAATGTTGGGTTTGTTCTATTTTTGAAGTTGTTATTCATATACTGGTAACATCCACGAATGAAGTAATATTTATCATTTATGATTGTAATTAAATAAAAATTGGTTAGACACTCAGTACGAGTAAGCTGGTCCACCAACGCCAAGGACCAGTCTAGGATACTACCCCACTCGTACATATATATACTTTATAACAGTAAGTACTATTTAGTACCAATAGTAATTGTAATTGTAGTATTGTTCATAAAAAAATTAAGCATTGAAACACATGATCATAAAATTTTATACGAGATTCGTACTAATATGGCATCACATTTTGAAGGACTTAAGTTATTCATATGAAGCTTGAAATGCTTCTTATTGAGCATCATGATACTATCATATAATTAATGCCATGTTATATTAGAAAATATTTCTTTATTAAAATAAATAAATAAAATAAAATAATTCGAGTTAAATGCAGTACCAACTCTCAGAATCCTTTGACTATATTGTAGCAGTAGTGATCAGTGGGTTGAGTATTATTTCTGTCCGGAATCACCTGACCTTTCAGACCTGCTCGAGAAAACTTTGCGGTTAGTTCTGACCACATCAACATTACCACTTTCTGACCACTCTACTATTGGCCTTAACTGGAAATATAGAGTGTAACATACTGAGTGAGCCCTTGGCCTTTTGGTTGTGCAATGCATAATATTTACCTGTATTGAAGTATTGATTCTTAATTTTTATTTAAGTGGGGTCAAATTTTCAAAACTTAATAGAGGAGGAAGTCGGTGGAATCACTATGTATGTTATAATAATTTATTTTTTATTAATTTTTAAATATTTTTATTTGAAAAGAAAAGATATGTCCAGGACCGGGACACCCACGTCTCTAGCGTGGTGCTCTCCCAACTGAGCTAACATGGCTTGCATCTCGGTCAGACACGCAGATAGAGATCCTTGTCTATTCAAATAAAAATATGTAAGTTATGCTTTGCATTTTCATCTAAGGCTAATGATTATTAGTGATTATTTTCACTTTCGATTATATTAGAATGGGAACGAATGAATAGTAAAAACTTAACTCGTAGAGACAACCTGCGAAACTGGTACCAACAAATAAAATAAGCAAGCCTTATTTTGGATTCGAAATCCTTCCATGAAAATCCATTTCCAGCCATGATGATCAATGATCAATGATTTCAACTTATTTAACCGACTTCCTCAATCAGTCTGGAAAACTTGAGGGCGCTTAAAAATACCAAAAATCAATAATATTTGAATTCAGATATATGTCGTTTCATTGCACAAATCTAAAGGCCTAGGGCTCACTAACTATGTTACACTCTACATTTTCAGCTGAAGCTATTAGTTAATGGTAATCATTTTTATTATTGGGAATATTAAAAAAAAACAACGAATTAAAACGTTTGACGACCTGCGGGACTGATACCTATTATATCTAGACCTAACATTTAACATACTACTGAAGCGAGGATCATCATAATGACTACAATCATCTCATTCATTTCTTTGTCTCTGATTCTCAACCACTTTTTTTCTATTGCTATTTTTTTCTGCTAATTATCTCCTATATTGACTACAACGCCATGACAGACAAGCCGAAGATTGGCGCGAGGTGCCTCTTGACATTAATTTTGTGGATGAGAGAACAAACAGCAGCTAAAACTTCACGGCTCATTTTGCTCGAGCTGGGCCTGCCCCTGACGTGACCTATTAAAGTTATCCCCCATCGTCCCCGCCGATCCTCCCCTGTTTTGGGCTTCATTAAGTGTGTATCCCTTCAGCGACACTCGGATCCCACTCTTTATCATCCCTGTCACTGACGAGTATCCGCCGTATCCGCCTCTTCCTAATTGCCCTCATCATGTCTCTACCAGTTATTCATTTGGGCACGGTTGGGGATGTTGATGATCATCTGTCGATTCCTATATCTCAGAATTTTTTAAGTGAAAACTTCTTTGGGCGCGTTCAGCGACTTCTGGAAGGGGGTAAACTTGTGGGTTCGCGTCAGCACCATGCTTGTGATTGGGGACACCTCGCGGCGTGTACATGAGTTATATACAATTTCTTTCACTATTAGTCAACTTTAGTTTTCCTTTAAAGATTTTATTTGTCATTGTCTTTGTTTATGAAATGATTAAAAGTAATGATCTGTGTATTGTTGAAGTTACCTGTAATAATAAAAATGCTAAACACTATGTAAATACAAATTCAAAGTACAAATAATATTACTATTTCGTAGTTATTATTGAAATTAAATTATTGATATTTTGCATTTAGCTGGTGCAGCCCATCATATGTTTTGATTAATAAATAAACTACTTTAAAATGTAGATAATTATTGTTTTGATTGTCAGTAAAAGTGAAAGCCAGAGTAATGTTAATAATTTAGATATACAAATTTAAATAATTCAGACTATATCGATATAGTTAGAGAGAGAATATAGGTAAGAATAGAATACGTAGATTAGATGGTACGATGAAGAATAGGTAGAGAAGATGGTGTGATTAAAGTATAGTATGTCAAGAGAGAAGTCGCTAAGTTAGTTCTAGAGTATTCACATAGTCATAATGTTAGTCCATAGTTATTAAGGGTACCGAGTTAGTTCATATCTGAAAATATATTTGTATATCTTCATTATATCGTTCTTAATCACAATAAGTTTCGTCCTTTCTAACTTGTACTGTTTGTTAACACTAGATATGTTGCCTTAACTACTTAAGCAATGATCTCAAGGAAAGTTAAGATAATTTGATAAGAATAATTTTTATATAATGGTATACCACCCTGAGATCGTTACAACTAAGGTACAATAATTCTATATCATTATTGATTAAAAAACATATCACTCTCTTCTCCATATGTGGACGTGGTTGATGAAATGGGAATTGTTTCATAAATAAAAACCCTTCTTCGTAAGAGCCAATATCTTAATAAAAATACTTGTCAGTTAGCAGAATATTTCTACATCTGCAGAAAGAAGATCAAACATGTCTGACAGTATTATTGACTTCTAGATGAAAACACTTGACCTTTTTAACCTTTCTATGTTATTCAACACTTTCCGGTGTGTTGAAAGGGGCGTATGCTATTCGAATTAATTACTTTTAATCAAAAGCGGTGATCATTAACTTGTTCATTTAGAACGCGTGGGTTTGAGATATAAAGATCCTTCGGAGGTAGAAAAAGCATTAACGGTTTGGAGTGAGCTCATTGAGGTTCCGTTAGGCTGGATCCCCTCCAAACTTCTCTCCCTCTCTTGGGCCTCCTTCCAATTCACAAATCAAACATTACCTTCCTCTTTTCCGGCTGTCTTTTGTAATTGTTTTTTGCTTTATTGCCCCATACTTGCCTTCCTACCCTCTTCCTCTGGTATAATATCGTCTTGCGAGGTAGGTTATAGAGTTCATGTGCCGTCATAATCCACTATAACGGCCAGAGCTGTTCTTATGGTTTAATATGGTGCTTCTATTAAAGCGTCCGCCTGTTGTACTCCCGATAAGTATAAATGAGGGAAACTAAACATCGAGACTTAGTAATGAAATCGTTATCAAACGATATTAATAGTAATAATTATATATATAATTATTATTATTTTCGTATATTCCCCTCTAAGGAGAGCGCTGAAAACACAAAAATCTAGATTTTGGTGGTGACTTTTTTCTTCTTTTTGTCTTCCCAAAACCTTTTCATTATTTCACTTTGAGCCTTCTTCTATTCATCTGTCCATTTACGCCTGCTTAGTGTAGGTTGTGATATACCTTCAAGTTTCTGGTTCATAATTTTGTCTCTCAGGTTTTACGATCTTGAATGTCTTCTATGGTGATGTTTAATCTTCTCAAGTCTTCTGTGGTTTCTTTATACCAGAAAGTGCCTAATTTCGATGCACAGACTATATTGAATATTCTTTCAGTCAGTCTGCTAGCGTTCATTCTGGAGATATGTGCAAACAATTTCGCTCTACGTTTTATGATGACTGTAGTGATGGTTTCAGTGTGTCTGTATAGTTCTTCTGTAGGTCTTTTTTGCCAGAAATTGTCTCTAAAACTGCGCCGTGGATTATATATATATATGAAACTATCAAAATATAGAAGTATTTTTGGTTGATGTTAATTCATTTAAAGTCACTTTATGCCGCTATAGCTAATCGGACGATGCTACAGCGGGAATCCTAAATTTTATTTAAACAGGAATAATTTAGGATTTTTTCCTTGCTTTAATAAATCCTAAAACCATCCGCTGGGCGACGAACCTGCGATAGTAGGTTGTTATGCTGATCACTATTCCACAAGTAACCCCTGAATGATTTTTTTTTAACTTTCTTCAAATTTAAATTCCTTAAAGGCGTTGTTGTTACTTATGATATATTTTGAAAGAAAGAAAATACACGGTATCTTAAAAGGCGTCTTTAAATGATTTTCAGCACGTACCGAGTGATGCTTATTTACTATAATTTTTTTACAATATGTACCTAAATCATTTAGACCCATTAGAAACATTAAATAAGAAAAAATACAAGTTTTTTTGTAACTCAAGAATTGTGTAAGGAATAAAACTGAATGTTGTATTACGTGAAAAAATTAAATTTTTATAACATTAAATGATTGGTAAATATAATTTAATCTGAATGGCCCTTTAGGATCCTATAAATGAACTTTTAGAATATTAATTACCCTGTTCTTCATTTAAGTAATTAATAATTAGTAGTCCATTATTTATTAGGTTCGTTGGCACTTTTAAATAATTTACGTGTTTAATATTACGTTCTGCGATCGATATGTCTTACAGTACTTTGTTAAAGGTCGGATTTTACGTAATTCTAAAATGTATTAGACTTAGTAAATAAATTACTAGGTGAAAAGTATATTAATATAATTTATGGATAGAAGTAAATAAAATGAATTACTAACCGAAAATGGTTTTAATTTTTATGTTTTTTAAACTTTAAATTTTATGTTTCCTCTGATTTTTGTGCAGTTTATTTCATGTTTTTACTAGGGTTTTTTATATTGTTCAATGTACCTTACGGAATGGATTTATAAAGTAGTTTGAGTGGTGTATTAAATATGAACTTAGAAATATTGCATAAAAAATAATCCACCACTGAATTGACGGTATGTATTAAATACGGCTAAAATCACTGCGAAAACTTGAAACAAATATTAAAATTTTTAAATTATAGTACATTGTATTGGGTACAGTATTGCGGTATCACTTTGTTTTAAAATTAAACCAACTCATTCAGTTCAAAAGATCATTCCGTTCAATTTTTTGTTTTCTCTTTCGTATGTTTTATTTTTTAAATTAGCTATAAAAGAATTCAATATTACACGATTTTCAATATTACTGTTCCATTTACCGTTTTGAATACTCTATCTTTGAGAATAATCTTTTCCTCTACAGACTCTCCGCTGTGGCAGACGGAAGTATTCAAGTCACCTTTTGATCCCAAGGCATTGACTTGCTGACCCATAACAATTACGTCTGATGAGTTCTCAGACTAATAGCATCATCTACTGTTTAGTGCCTATGTTTAACCCATCGTTTACGGTTAACATTACTCAACATGGTAACCACATACAAACTTGCAAGTTGTACCTCTCTGGCGCTTCTGGTGTATCGGGGAAATTTAGTATCGATCTCATTAGGTGGAATTAATATTTACGATGTATGTTAAACATGAACATTTATTAAAAATTAAAATAGGTCTAAATATCACTATTAACTGTTCGTCTTGTAAGAAGATGTAATTTCCGATTGATCAAGAAAAATAGAAAAGGATTCATAGACCCATCTGAAAATGTTAAAAATAAAAAATGAAATATTTGAAAAAATAATTGCCAATCCGTTCAGTTCGTAAGATGGATACAAGCGGAGGATACAAATATAATTATTTGTGATAACGCATTTCCGATGAAACGTCCATTTTATTCACATTTATTTTATGGCACTAGTATACCTGCAGCCTTGATGAATTTTCTCCAAAACGAGTTTCTGATAATTTTAGTTTCAATAGTAAAATTAGTTTCAGTGTAATTTTTGTTTCAAATAAGGGTTTAAGTCAGATATTGGTTTGAAATGGAGTTACTGGTTACATTACAACTCCTGTTCTAGCAAAAAACTACAAGAATAACACAAAGTTCCGTCCCTCAATTCAGTCAACTCCCTCTAGACGAAATTGAACTTAACCACTTATCCATCGGGGCCGCAGATATATCCCTTGAATATTGAGGAGTGTTTGTATATAAACTATCCACTACAATACATAACTCATCATTGGAGAAATAAATCCACTTGTATATCCCATGGCTTTCCAACTTGTATGTAAGTCAGAATGACATAATTATGCAACATGACCAAAAAGCTTTTTATTACAATTAATATTGCCATACGATTATTGTTATGATAATACACATAAAGGATAAACAATAATATGAAAATTTTGGTTTAAATTTATTTGTTCTCCTTGAGGGATAATTTATTCCTTAGGGGGATGCTACCTTTTGAAATGTTGGCCGGGGGAGGTAAAGCTAGCCAATTTTCGTGACATATGCAAATAACCGCTATCTCTCTCTGGCTACTGGGATGTCTCCGTTTCAGTGAGGGATCTCTCCTTAACAACAATTCGCTCCAGAATTCCAGCACTTACCGTTTATTTCGCCATTTCGGGGAGGAATTTATTGCTTATGAACGAATTCCGCCGAGTTTTGTCTTATATTTAAAAAGAAAACACTTCTCCAATCCATGAAGGGTCGTTGGGTTGAAGACATGTTTGAACTGTACTGTTTCTAAGACAACGGTTGTGCAGGGATTTGATTTGTCCAAGATTACGCTCAATCAACAGGTTTTTCCACTAATAAAGAGTATTACATCCTCTAATATAATGGCTATACTAGTTCCAAGAGGATCAGTAGATTCCTCAGGACCCATCTATAGCTGTTAAAAGATTAAATAATTTATCTTCCTCACCCGGATTCGAAACTTTAAGCACATCAACTAAGTGCTCTTCTACACATTGAGCTACCCTTTCCCTGTCTCATATTTAAGATATGCTTTATTATTACAATGTAACATTAAATTGTATGTAATTTGAAGTCATCCGCATAATACCTTGGGAATATCAACGTTTTTGTTAGTTTTTTATGAAGTACTTTCAACTGAATTAGTTAGCGTCAAGTTTTTGTTTTTTTTAATTATTTTAACATTATATCCTAATTATTGGCAAAATATATTTGTAGATCAAGCTTATGGCTTAGAAGGTTATTGACGAGCTCACTGGATAATTATGTTGCAAATTAAACATGTTAAAACTCAGAAACTGATGATTCCTGTGACATGAGTTTAATTAACTCTTGCAACTGTTGAGTTCCGTATCGACATGTTTTATTCAGCTTAATTTAATTTGTGAACATTCTTTTATAATTCATCTATTGAATTATACTGCGTCTGTTTATCTGAGTCATATAAATCCACGGCGCTGAGTTGCCGAATGTCACGGGTTTAAATCCTACTCGCTGACAGGTTTTTGTGTAATCTGTTAACCGCTGGTGTTGTATGTGGAGTTGTATCCGATGCCATCTAGGGCCCAAGAAACCCTAGAGTCTCTACCACGTATTGAACCCTTCATAAGCTGTAGTGGTACCTTTTTTAAAATTATTTATATGAATCCATTCTATATGAATGGCAAATGCCTTCCCTTGCTACCCCATGATTCTTTTGATGCTGAAGAAAATAATCGACTGAAGGATAATCAATAGATCTATTCCTCAATTCTATGAGTTTATGTGTCAAAAACTGATTGATGATGCAGTTTGCTCTTGATATTGCTTTTCACCCTGGGGTTAGGCCCTGGTACCATCCTCAGGAAATATTACCATCTTGTCAATGGAGAACGAAAACTCTTTCATACTTTAGAAATTGATATATCTCCTTCACTCTCCTACGTTCCCTGTCTTGTCCTTCTATCTTGTTTGCCCTCTTGTAATTGCTTATTCCAAAGTTTATCCACTTTTTTAATAAATAGCCTTCATCTGTGTTAGTGATGTAATAATTTATAATGTGTTTTTCTTGTAGAATCTCAGGTGCTTAGGTAACTAATAAAAGAGAATAAAAACAAATTCGGTTACCTTTGTCAATAAGGTATTATCAAGTCGGGGCCGATGACTATTTAATATTTCGTCGTTACTAAATTTGAGTTGTTTGTTCGTACGTTGTAACACCATCTAAACCCTTAATAGCCTTAAGTTACACGTTCTTAGCTGTAATAACACATTAGTAGGATTAGTAAAAGGCTTAGTTCTTTCGCGATTATGTGAGCAGAACATCATCAACAGGGTAGCGGTTGGTAGCTTAAACATATAGCCTTAATATTTTTTAAACGGGAGTAAAAAATATTTGGTTATGCCGCCCTTCAGAAGAGACGTAAATGAGCATCCCGATCCTTTATCATGTTAGGAACTCGTTAAAGATCCCTATCCCTATCCTAATCATATCTGGATAGGCAAAATTTAGAGCTCCCATTGTAGTATCCTCCTATTATTCGTATCAGCATAAAGCGACGTTTTATAAACTGTTGAATAAACAAAAAGAATATTATCGCATTGGATTTCAGACGGAAACTACTGGTTACACAGTCGCTCCTTGAGTAGTGTTGCTCTCAATATTCTTTTCTGAAACAGGACATTTTATTTTGCATTCTTCTAGTACGACCACGATACATCCGTCCCGTGAATACGAATGTTAGATTGCATAAACCTCTGCCGCCTCTGCTAACATTGTAAAATCGATGTCTGAATTGCATTTGCATTCTCAAACGCAAAAATGGCTGTGATCCTACAAAGTTCAATCCTTAGATACCAAGGGCAGCTCACGAACAATTATTAAACCTCTTAGTTCAATGGGATTTTCTTTATTATCTTGTTATATCTCTCCTTTACTATCTGTTTTAAAACGTATTTAAAAAAAAATCAATTTGAAGGTCATTGCTACTTATTTTAAAGGTTGCCACCTCGGTTGCAGGGGTATTTAAAGAGACGTTACTTCATTTATACCTCAAGATCTTATCTATATCTGAGTTTTCCCTAAAAAAAATTTCTTAATAAATATGTAAAAAAAAAAATTACCTAGGATATTTAATTTGGACAATATTTTAAGAAGGTTATGTTTACTTTCTCATATTACAGTAAATGAATTTGAATGAAGTTGAAATGAATTCTCTTAAATTACCCCTACCACCAGGCTGGTAACCTGCGGAATAAGTACCATTGCATTTGTGTTTACTGGAAAGAAAGTGTTGAATAGGTTTTATAGAAAAACAAATGACGCTTTTTGTCGTAATCGTGTAGCAAAAGGACGGACGAAATGCGGTCGAGTTGAAACAGGACCTTGGCAGCGATAAACTAAAATATTTTAGATTCTTTTGGTTTCTTTAGTATGAATGTTAAGCGATTGTAATACTGTTTTACGTTTCCATCTGTCACAGTATTCCTTAAGAGCATTCTTCGCCCAAGGATACGGCACCTATTGTCTTAGCCCCCTCACCTGATTAGCCTGTCGGATTTCCTATGCATTATCGTTGACGTCAGTGGATGTAGGTTAAACGTTAGGTCACTCTTTGTCTATTTTCTATGTCGATTATTTTTCACCCCGACATAATCATGTGAATATTGGCCTTGTTAATTTATTCTTGGTCCAATTCAATTAGATACACGGTATTGTCCTGCATATTTCTTGTTGGTTCAATATAGGTCGAAGTACTTATTTTTTCACATTAAACTGTTTCCATTCAAGCACAGTTTAATAATAAAAATGTTGATTGAGTCTTTTGGTAACATTCTCAACCTTGGGGCAATATTCTTGGGGTAATTGTGGTCTTGAAGTGGCTGTTAGAGCGCGATTCACAAAGGAACGGGTTCAGCTCGATAAGTAATATCAGGCTGCCGGCTTTTATCGAACCCAAATCTGCTTATTCTTAGAGCCGAGGAAGCGATGGAATCATTCCTTTCACACGTCTCATTTCACCTAAAGCATGTTTTCTGTACAATATATTTGTATGTGTTGGCTTAGTGTTTTCTCTATATCTTCGAATATATTTTAACACGCTTTTATTAGCTCTGCATGTTACTTATTCCTTTAACGATCGGAATCTTTAAACTCCGATTTTCGGTCACTTCAAAACTTGTATGCCATTGTGGCTTTGAATATTGTATTATATTAACTTTTCAACTACATTGCTTATAAAACGATGTATTGCGATTATCAATTGACCTTATCTATTTTTGTTTCAGGTATGTTTTGAATTGGTTCACAGAATTATTCTAAAACGTAAGTAATTAATTTTAAGTCTGGTTTTGTGGTTCTAGAATTTTTTTTCACCCAATTTTTTTAGCTTAACCCGTTAAGTATCTATATATCTAACGGAATTTTTGAACTATTTTTTCGGCCACTTGAATTGAAACTTTGCACACTTCTCAAGGACCGATGCCAATACATGTATTTAAAAGTTTGTCTCATTATTCTGACCAGGATTTTTACAATTAGCGATTTTTCACAATCTACTAACACACTTAATCTTAAAAATAGGAATAGAACTATGAACAAAAAAATTCATCGTAAAATGCGTGGGGTATTTGATATTAATTGTTTTAAATGTTTTATTGATTGATATTGGTAAAAGTAGGCTCATTATGAAAATATCTTATAAAGCACCCTACTCTTTTTTCGGTAATTTTTTTTTTGTCCATCGATCTTTTCTTATCTTATGTAATTGAAAATTATTTCCTACTTTTTTTTTAGTTTTCCTAAACTATTATTTTTTTGTTGGATATTATACGAAACTCCCTAGTTGATCCTGGCAGTTGTCATATTCCTGCCACAATGGTTGAACCATGTATGCCGCTTGAAACTGCCGTGTCGCATATAAATTCGCTAATCCTGAAGATCCTGGTCAGGATAGTTAGGTTAACTAATTAAAATGTTCTATTGTCTTAGGTTTATAGTAGTTGTCAACAAAAGGGTTTGCTTTTATTGTCGATTAATCAGTGTATTTTGTTTAATCCTTAGTTTTGATTGCAAATTTCATTCCAAAGTTTCCGGTAATGGATTTCATAGTTTGACTAATAATTTATTGAAATTCCTGTTGATCGAAGCTAGTTTACTTTAAACTGCTCCTTGTGTAGTTATCATCAACACGAGGAGGTATTTTCGTCTACCTCTTGGCTGAGAAGACCTGGAAAATATTCAGAGCCCATGGGGATCATAACAATATAGGCCCATATTGGCTTAAATAAAAAGGATTTGCGATATGGGCTAGGAGGGCCCATAATGAATTCTCCCCCGAGGAGGCCCTAAATCGAAGGGAGGAGCGAACGTGCCACCACAGCTTCTAATAAAACTGATCATTTTGTCGTTCCCTTCTCAGTCGCCGCCCTAGTCAAGATTGAAAGGGATTTATTGAGACTTATTCTATCATAAATTCAAATCCTCAAAAATCTCCCTCAATTTCTTCAATATAAATTTGAAGGGGATTTACCCAGGATAAATTTGTGATGGGAGGATTTGTCCGGAGGGTATTACTCGGTTTTGAAAATCAGTAATTCTAGTCTAACGATTATTTTCTTTTGTCAGGTTGACAAATAAAGACTATAGGTATTCTTTGTTAGTCGGCCAATTAACATTTATTATAATATTAGATTAAGAAATGTTTGTGGTCGTTACTTAAGAACCTGTATATAAAGTGTACTCTCTACACCCATGGGCTTTTTGGGCTCAGTATATGTTTGAGAATGGGCTGTTCCTGGGATAACAGTTGTGCATGGAGGTTATTTGCCCAAGATCACACCAACTCGCGAGCATTTTTCTCTATTAAAAGCTACTTACTTAATGGAGGCTGGGTGAGCCCCAGAAGGGCCTATAGGTCCCACATGGCCCATCCCCGGCTTTTGGCAAATTAAATAAATTATCTGCACAAGCCGGATTCGAACTGGAGACCTTCGGCAACTCAGCATTCTGCCACTGAGAATGCATTCTGTTCCAAAAAGGAAAAATATAGTTTTATAAATTAAAAGCTGAGCCTATATATTATTTTATTTATCAGCTCTTAATCTCTATAAGTATCCCAGCTGTTGTGATCTCATTGCGTCTGTTTGGTCTGTTAATAAATTCTCCTCCTTGTCTTGAGTCACCACCTAGTCATCAGCAAGTTGAGCTATATTCCAGTCGTACAATGACGTTCTAACCAAATGGATTAGTCATTAAGGGTCGTCGCCATGTGTGTGTCATGTTACAGTTAGTTGCCTGAATTTTGCCTAACCAGGTGTAATACGGTTAACGAGTACATATTTCCCCACAAGCTCGGTACCCCTATTTTACGTCCCATCTGAAGGACGGCATCACTGAGGATTTTTACTTCCTTTAACAAATCCTAGGGCCTACTGCCAAGGCTGCGAACCCGCGAAATTGAGCAAAGAATGTTATGGTAACAATTATCATATGAGCGAAATGTTTTGGTAATCATTACATCAAAGGTTATCTGTATTGCTAAATGTTATTGTTAATAGACACTTAGGGCGGAATATAACAATAGTCATAGTAACGGATGTTTATATCACTTAAAGTTGGTAAAAATTTTACGGTGTAAGCAATTTTAGTGGTTAGTTTAGAAGCTGGGAATTTGACATTTACTTAAATGCATGCTATGGTGAAGCCTTATGATGTGTTATATGGCCGGATTACCCGCAGTTTCACTTGGAATCGTTGGATATCTTCCTACTTAAAAAGATTTTATTCTCTCTGACCTTGTTGCATAAAAGACCGTGTGGGTGATGGTTAGGTATGCTGTTCCGCCTGGTCAGTTATAGAAAGGACACTAAGGGTGACAGGATGATGCGTGAGTCAGTGGAGACACTATTTCTGATGCTACAGCTAGCGGTACCTGTACCTCCGGAATAGAACATAATACACGGCCACTGAAATAGCCGAAGCTGGCTCCAGTCCACCTCCTCCTCTTACCTCCTCTCGTCAGGTCTTCACGCCTTTCATCTCCCGATATCTACCTGAGGGAATCAGCGCTTGTCAGGTTGTGACAGCAAGGATTGAGGTTTCCTGTTTCTGTAGGTCAGGAATCTATTGGTTGTCTGCACATCTTCGGAAGTCAGTATGTACAAAGACTTCCTGGAATAAGCTACAACCAGTTACATTATTATCTCTTGATCAGGAGTTTTACTACTAATGGTAACATGCTTAGCATGCTCTCTACACAGTTTGGTTTTCGGTACGGTTGTCGTGTGGTGTAGTGGTTTTAGAACAATTTCATAATGTACTCCAATCCGTGGGCAGTTGGCCCTAGGATTTTTTTTGTTTATAAGGGAGGTAGTAATCCTTGCTTTTGCCTTCCTTAGGAAGGGACGTAAAACGGGGTTCCCGAGCCGAGCCGATGTTAGGTACTCGTTAAAGATTCCTATCCTAATTGTATCTGAATAGGAAAAAAATATGACTCCAATTGTAGCATCGCTCGATTAGTTATAGCAGCATATAGTGGCGCTGTATGAATAAGCAAACGAATAGTCATGAATTGAGGTTTAATGAATAGTCAAACTGTTTGTTTTTTCCCTAAGTAAGGAATCCAAGAAATATTTGAGTACTCCCTTCAGGAAAAGGCCCGGAGTGCTAAAATATGATTTTGCCGATCAAAGCGGCTCACGTCACAAAAAAATAAATTTTCTCGGTAACGGTTCTTGAAACATTTACACTTATCAATATATCAATCTTTATATTCAGTAAGGTATACATCCTTAAGAGCCAGAGTGGTTATGCTAAGCAAATGAAAGAACTTATAAGACTTGAACTTACTGATGACTGGAAAGCAAAAAGGTTCTTGTGAAAGAGGAAAGAGTTATCAAAAGGCAAAATTAATAGTAATTCACAAGTAATAAAATTAACAATATACTCATAAATATAATGTTGGTAATTTATTAACTATATTTCGAAATAGCTTCTCTTGTTTTAAACACCTTTCATTTGTTCATATTCAATAATGTGAACCAAAAATCTGAATATACCGAGGCAGAAGGAAAAGTATTTAATCAATAACGGAAAAATATCATGAACACATACAATTTTGTCGAAGAACCTAGAAAAGAGTTTTGAATCTAAAACAAAACAAATACCTAGTATAAAATATTTCTAAAATAATGCTCTGATATATATTGAATGGATTTCTACCTGTCAAGTTATCAATTGTGATTCATCTTCCAAGTTGTGGAATCAATTTTATGTATATCATGAGCAATCTTCCATTGTAGGTCATCGTATGTACACATATATATTTAAGTAGGATAACATATATATATGTTTGTGTTATAGCTTATAAAACAAAAAAAATATTGAACAAATTTTTATGAATATTCGTTGAAAATGTGATGCTAATTCTGTCATAAAGGCGCTGTTGGAAGTACTTTATACCGGCTCGAACAAGGTGACTGCGATAAGGTGGGTTTAATAGTTGTGTGCACAATGTGATCCTTGTGGGGCCGAACTTCTTCCATAAATATACAAAAAAATCTGAACCCAACAGAGGTGCTGTTGCTTCAACATACGATCTTCCTGGAGCACAAAAAAAAATTAGATAAAGCGAATAGAGCCACGCGTTCACAAAGCAAATAAATAAATTTAAAACATATTTAACATGTAAATATTCCTGTACTCCCTGGACTCATCGTTGTAGTTATTTTTATTAAATGTTTAAAAAAAATATCGTCACAAATTTGGTTGGAAATAATGTATAGCCTAATAATGTATCACATACTTGACATAATTAAATATTTTTTAATTAATGATATTCGTATAAATATGAACGGAAACTAACTGGTATTTTACTCCAACAGATTTTGATCTAAAAAATTAAGGAATTCGTTTAAAATTGTGTGTTTTACTATTTTAAATCCGTACAAATAACATATTTAATTTTAGATATAATTAAAAAGTCACAAATTACTTTACAATCTATTCCGATTATAAAACATCTATTTATATTTTCATCTATCTTTCTTCAGATTATAATGAAGGTATCGGAATCGTTCTAGTATACAGTTCTTCAGAGTTTTTCTTAAGTAATTGTACATATTATGTTTTTTTTTTTGTTTTTTTATTAATTTGAAATATATAAACAATATTATGTAATGATTTCTAGTGCCTATTAAAAATATAATTCGATACAGAATGACTTTTTAAGTACAATTTTATCATCGTTATTGATATAGAGCATTTTAGATATTGACGATTTAAACATGTCTACTTCAGTCGTAGCTAACCAGACTGATAATCAAATATCTTTAAAACCAAATAAAATATCTTAACCAACTTATTTATCCACATCTGATTTATTTAGATAACAAAATCCGTATAAATTTATATGTATATGTTTTGCTAACATTGGTTCAAACTTTGCGATTTTATTTCGTTATGGGGTTATTAACGATATCGAAGGGTTCATTATTGAATTTCGATATCGGCCGACATAACTTTTTGGAGGAAAACTCTTAAGTACAAAGTTAAGAGTTTCTTAATGAATGTTGAAACTTACATTACGATGCATTAAAACAGTGGTAGTAGGCCTTCATTTTGTTGCTTTATTGTAAGAAATATGTATGTTTAATGTTTAACTTATTATTGTACTTCACAACATAGCGCATCATTTTTGTTATTGCATTCAGACTATTTTTACAAAGTTATAGACCTTTTTTTTTATGTTAATGAAGTAGTGGCCACGTACCTCTCTAGTCTGGGACTTCAAAAGCGCCTTAATTCAGTTTAATTTAACAAATTAAGAGTTGAGGAAAAAAAGTCTAGTAAGTGGCTGAGTGTTTAATTGGACGGGAAGGGAGAGATTTGCCTTGGAGCTCGACCGTCTCCTCCAAGTTGGCTGGCAAGGGCCAACCTTCGGGATTCCATAGGGCCCGGGACATCTGCCCTACCCGCCATCATTTCTCACCCTTCATTGAAATATCCTCCAAATTATTCCGTCCTAGTTCTTTTATTAAATTATTCTCTCTTTTATTCCCTCTCCTCTCGGGAATAGTAACTTGTTTGTTAGCTTGTTATTAGAATCTGTCCAAAACATCTGCTCTATCTTGAATGAAACCTATTAAATTAATATACTGTATTTTTATTTGGTCGTATTTTTGTCAAATTTTTCATTTAATATTTCTTATTATTTTTTCTCGTTTTATTCATTTGCTATAACAGCGTTATTTATTAACGAGATTACGCTAATGAGATAATTTAATGTCCTCTGTTAATGCATTTTGAATTGATTCAACATAGTGTCTTTTGAATTGATTCAACACAGTGTCTGAAAAGTCAGTTAATTTATATAATACTTTGATTCAGAGTATACGTTATACATACATACATACATACATGTATAATATGTATATTAACACGATAAAGTTAGCTTTTAGGATATTACAATATTTACTCTTCATTTAATGACTGATAAACACATTGGTTATAAAAACCTAATTTTTTTTAGCAGGAATGCGAAAACAGTTACTTTATGCAGGATACAATTCAATGCTCATTCAATTTTGAATTTAAGGTCCTTGATTAGTAGTAATAGTGGGTGGTTAAGTCAGATTTTTGAAGTTTACTCTTTAAGAAACGATTTTCACATTTAGCCCGCGGTATGAAAATTTTATGAGGAGTAAAATCGAATTTTACGATTCATAACCCATGACACTTTTGACGAATGCTTATTGTATTTTAGTTACCACTAACCTATTGTCACAGTATTTAATAATGATGATAATATGATAAAACGGACTAAATACTGTTCAAAATCATGTTAAATGTTCACTTAATCTTCCCAATAATGATTTATATAAAAATATTAACAATTATTATTATGTGAAATAGTTAATGATATATATTTCATTGGAATGGTGTAAATATTATGAATACATATTTATATATGATTTGATTATTTTTTAAGATGCTTTCATTTAGCCTCTTTTTACATAATCTACACAATACTAGTTCGTAAGGAGTAAACTCCAGTCGTGCGTCGGAACTGACACGCATTTTTTATTTCAAGGGGCCAATTAATTGTTTGTTTCTTGTTTATTTCATTCATTTTTTTATTCTGAAATATGTATATGTTCGGAAGAAAATGGCCCAGGGTGGTGGTCAAAGAAGTAATTTCTTATATAGAGATTATTGAAAACATACGTTTGACCTACATTAATAATACAGGGCTTCGTAGACAAGGTACAAACAAATTTACAATGAGATAAAAACAATTTTAAAGAAAAAATAGAAAGAATAAAACTATCGGTGTAAACCAGATACAAAACTGGCGACGATTTAAATTATAAAATAAACTTAAGGTATTTTTTTAATATGTGAACAATGAGATATAATTTACTAACACTAATGTTGAGAAACCATTTAAATAAATTCACCTCTTTCCCGACCAATTTCTTCCAAATATACATAATGTCGACTAATATTTCATATGTATATTCGTAAAATAATCTTAAATGCCCCAAATCCATTTTACAGTTCTTGATGAACGATTGGCACTTACCTTAATGGATTAATTTCTTTCAACTTCGTATACGAACATGTATAAACCTGCTTTTTATATTTATACCTTCTCTCGTCCACCGGTGGTAGCGAGTTACAATCCGCATCACCTCTTGGCATTGGATCCGATCGATATATAAATACTCCGACGGGTATTCTGGTACGGTAATATTTATCAATAATATAGTGCTCAGTTAATCCGTGAATTTATCCCTCGCCTAGCTTATTCTTGTTAATCCGGGCGTCAGTTATTCGGAACAGGCTCTGTTGCATTCTTGATTATCCCGAGGCCTCTTTATTGTGACGTTCTTTATAAATGTTGGATCAAAGGGATTTCTCTTTCCCCTTTATTTTTTGAAGCCTTGACGGTCGAGCTCTTGTATTATTCTTTTCACTGTAATTTGTCTTGTTTTCTTCTGTTTTACACTAACTTAGCTTTACTGGGGATTCTTAAACTTTTTTTTTTATCGCCCCTTCTTTTCTTTTGTTGGGAAGCGAGCCGTGCATCATGTACTTTGTAAGAACCGATGGCTGTATCTTGTAATCTTTTTCGTAGAGACGTCACTGCGAGATGGTTTGGATTTGAAACGTTTCTACCCCCTTCACCCCAAACTTCTTTCTCCCCTTGATTAAAGATGGCGTAACATCCGGTGGTGCGAACATTTTTTAAGTGAAAACTTCTTCAGCCGCGTTTAGTAGAGGGTAAACAATATGATGCTTCGCGTCAGCAGTATCCTCAAGACTGCCAACTCCTGTGCATGAGTTAAACAATTTTTTTTAATCAAACTTAGTTTAAAGATTAGAATTCCTTTGATATAAGAATAATTATATTTATCTGAAAAGTCGTTTAATAGTTGTGGAATTAATACTTACTATAATAATAATAATATCTGGCGCAACAACTTAACGTCCCCGAGTCTGGGCCGCCTCCAGCATTCTCCGCCAGTCAGCTCTATCCTGCGCAACATCCCTCCAATTTCTAGCATTAAGAAGGGTATATGCATCCTCTGCTACAGCCTCCATCCACCTCACATTTGGTCTGTCTACTCTCCGTGTGCCATGGACTCTCTCTGTGAGAATCTTCTTGGGAATCCGCGTGTCCACCATCCGTGCCACGTGACCTGCCCATCGCAGTCGGCCAAGTTTAATTGTTCTGACAACATCTGAGGTCTTAAAAAGGTCGTATACCTCTCTAGTATCGCCTTTTCCATATTGATTTTTACAATAACTTAAAATGTCAATATCTAGTTTAACTTTTCGATTTCCTTAAAAGATTTTATTTGTAATACTTAAATATCCTGCTTCCTGAAAAGATAAAAGGTACAAATGATATAAGTATTCTTGAACGTAACGTCGATAATATTGCTGAAAATGTAAACAAAGTTCATTAACATCTATGTAAATATGAATACATGGTTTAAATAATATAACTACATACTATTTATTATTTCAATTAAATTATTGATATTTTGTATTGAGCTAGTTCTGCCCATCATATGTTTTTATTAATAAAACCAGACTAATATAAATAATTTATGGAGCGGAATGGCTCAGTGGTAGAGCTCTGAGTTGCCATGCCTAAAATCATTGTTCAAATCCCGCTGCAGGCAAGACTTATTTAGCCTGTGTGCAGTGGGAGATGGGTCATATGGGATCTAGGCCTCTCCTGGGGCTCATCCAGCCTCTATAAAATGTTGTAAAAACAGATTGCCCGAAATAAGGGAGGAAATCTGGCGGTTGAGTATGATCTATCATCAACCCCCCCCCCCCCCTGCAGAACTGTTGTCAGATGGGATGAAAGAGTACAGTCTCTATCATGTACTTAACCCCAGACTCCTTCACGAGTTGTAGTGGTACAGTGTGAATATAAATAATTTTAATTTACAAATTTGAAATTTAAATAATTCAGACTAATTGTTTTATACATTCAAAAAATAAGACAATTATTCCAAAGTTTTGAGTTTTCACTTCTGTCGGCAGTCCTCATAACTGCCTGTTTATTTTTCTCAATTAATATTCGGGTTAAGGTTTAATAAAAATAAACCATCCTGGTACCCACTTAATAGAGACTGGGTGAGACCTAGGAGGGATGGACCTCTCGGAGATGGAGAGGTCATGGGTCCATCTCCGACCGCTAGCATATTATGTCCGGTAGTGGGACGGGTTAGACAAATTAAGCGAACGCCTACATAAGCAGATCGGATAATTCATCTGGCACAAACTCCCTTACTTTTTTCTTGTTCTTCATTGCTTACATTAGGCGTTTGTTAAAAACTTTTCGGATAGTTTTCCTGTTTAAGGAGTTTCTTTGTTTTATTCTTGTTTTCCTCTACGTACGCTCGTATTTTAAATTCTTTACTGCCTGAGTTAGGAAGAGTATGGTAATTTATGGCACTTGAATTAAAAAAGGACGTTTTTTAAGTTTTTGGATACATAAAATTTTTTTTATAATTAAATTTGTTTTGCTACATAATGGTTGTTGATTTACTGTTTTCTTTAAGCATTGATATATTTTTGATAATCTTTATTGGCTGTTTAGCTAATTAACAAGGTTTTGTGATTTTTGGGTTATTCATGGTAGGTACAAATCTGTTTCTAGGACAAATGCATCCTTCAATTTTGGCCACCCTCTTTATTAGAGGCTGGGTGAGCCCTATGAAGGTCTGTAGATGCTACAAGGTCCATCCTTGACTGTTAACAGAAAAGCTCGCTGCTATCTCGAACAGAACGTTATGGCTATCTCGGAATAACAGAATATACCGAGTTACCTCGCTCCCATATGATTCTTACTTTATTTTATTTTTTTTAATTCATAGATATTTTTTTAGTGTTATTGTTTGAGGATGAAAGAAAAGGAAAAAAAAAGTATTTCAACTACTCTAAAGGACGAAATGTTTGACTTTTTAATTTCATTTATTTTTTTTTAAAGCAGATTTGAGGAGAATGTGCTGTCCTTGTTCTGTTCGTTTAAGAAGGCTGCTTTGTGTGATAATACCTCTAGGGGTGGAAGTAGGGAGTTGTAGGCGGTTTAAAGAGGCCTGTTACTGTCAGGACCCACAGTTTATCGCAACTACACGGGGGTGGTGTCTCTAGTAGTTGCAGTCCTTTGTAATACAAAGCTGTACGGTGGTCTAAGTGCGATAAAGGGCTAAGTATGTTTGGATGAAAACGTAACGTTGTGGTTATTAATTGTAAGGGATGGTCAAGGCGACACTAGTATGTAATCCCTACCTTATGAACATATACTTCTTCTTAAGCCTCCTCTCGAATAGATTCGATCAACTCAAAATATCGTGGGAGCCCAGCCTATGTGGGTTCGGGAATTTTACCTTGGGTCTAATTTTGGGTGTGAGGGAAATTAATGATCCCTCGTAGCGAAAAAGGACAAGCTGTCAGAATATCCATTTAAATTTTTTTATATTTCATCTCTCGGGCCAGGTGCTAGATGTGGACAAATATTAAATAATAATGCCCTTTATTTGTTCCTGTTAACGTTTTTTGCGACTTTGCCAAGTGGAGCTGCCTGTCCTTCTGAAGGATTGGGTTCAGTTCCTATCTGGGTTAAATTAAATCGACTTTTACGGAATGGAAATGCGTTAAATTTTGAATGACTCATTTCCATTAGACAACCTTAAGTCCAATTCCGATGAGCCTTAGAATATCTACTTTTAGAAAAGATAATACCATTCTTCCTAAGCAGGGATTGTGTTGAGGGTTTAAGAGGTATAAATAACAGTTTAAATATTTTTCTTAAATGCAAATTTTATTCATAAAAAAATGTATCTTCTTGTTAATAGTATCTGCTCTCTATAGATTGGGAATCCGCTCGCTGAATAGTTGACGTTAAAAAATGTACCGTCACGTTAAACACATACCAGTGCCAAGAGTAGAAAATAAAAAAAATAATTTATTTTGTCGTATTGGCCTAATAATATCTTATTTCTTTCCCGTCTTCAGCCTAAGTTTTTGCATAATAATATTTTTAATTTTATATTATTTTTAATAATTATAGTACAGCTTAGCGAACCCGAAGGGCTCGATGCCGGAACCACCAATCATTGTTTAACGCAATCCCTCCACCTACGTCTCAATTTACCCCTCAAACGATTTCTAGTTGGTATAGCGCTTATTAACTTTTTGGGAATTTTTTTTTTTTTTATTAAACAATTTACACCTTGGTAATATTTATCCAGGTGCATAATTTTGAAATAAGAAACGATTTTTGGAGGGTTGAGGTTGGTATTGCCCGTTTGGTTCGTTGGCAAACTCGGTTTAGTGAAGCCTTTGTCCAGGGCCGGCCGAACGAGGATTGAATACCAAGAGGACAGGACAGGGTTGTTGTGTAGGTGTCGGCACTGCTATTATTGTCTGATCCAGATTTCCGTTCTCAATGCCATCTGTCAATATTCGAATATATTCTCTCACTCATGGTTGTGGCCGTTTGTTTTGTTGGTTCACATCCGAGGAAAATCGTGTAATTAACCCTATTAACGTGTTTCATTTAGTAAGATGTTTGTATTTGATTTTGCACGTCTGTTGGGTCATTCCTAATGATAGATCCTATGACGGTAGGCTGTTATTGTATTTTTGGAAGCTGTGAAGTAGAAAAATATACCTGCCGTTCCGATCATGATAGGAAGTCAATATACACACTTGTCAAAAAACCTATTTAAAAAACTGTACCACTACAACCCCTGAAGGATATTGGTTTCAGTGTGACATATCTAGACAGGTAGAGAATGTGATATATCTAGGAAAACGGTTGTGCAGGGAGCTGATTTCTCCGAGAGCACACTCAACAGCCAGTTTTTTTTCCTATCACAAGTGATCCCAGGAGGGTCTACGGATTGCACCGAATTCATCCCCCGCTATTAACAAATTAAATAAATTATCTATCACGGTCGGATTTGAACCCGGGATCTCCGGCACGGCAACTCAGCGCTCTACCACTCAGCTACCCCGCTCTCTGACTACCTAACGTTGTACTTGTATGTTTCATCTGGGGTATAGAATATTTATAAATATCGCATTAATATTCCTCAACTTTGTATGTTCTTTGTTCTTTGTCTTCTCAATTCATGAAATAGTCTTGGATTTAGTTTTAATTCGTCGATAAAACGTTTTTGAACTCTCCCATTTGCGTTCTTCGTCACTCCTCAACTAAGCGCTGTCCACTTCTGAAATTTTGATGGAAAATGGTTCATCGAACTTCGTTAAATAAAGTTCTGAGGCTTACTGTAAGTATTAAAAGTAAAATGTGTGGTTTAAATTTAAAATCCTACCATCAAGCCTCTTAACTGTACTTTGATGACGATTTCTGGATCTCTCTTCGCCTCGGTCCGGAGGGAAGATGGGAATTGAGTTTTTCACTGGATGGAAAAAGTAATCGGTTTATCGGTTACGAGATTTCACCCTCCATTTTTTTTTCTCGCTCAGGTCAGGGAATAAAAATACTCCAGTATTTATTTTCTGTTACCTTATCGTTTATGAGTGCGCTCTATATCGTTTATATTCATTCATTATCAGAGCTGTTTTATTATTAACTCCCCCCCTCTCTCGTGGTAGAGTAGTTGAAGTCCCTCATTTGTCTTTTCTTCAATTAATTAGTAAACTAACAATAAGCTAGGATACTTAGCCCTGCTAATATGTAATTAGTTTCGTATTCTAATATGTAAACTTTTTCTATTCCTTTTTGCATATAATGAAGGTTATAATTAGACTTTAATATAACAGGAATTATTCTAGTTAAAATTACTCTTCTTAAATACTTAATAAATATTAAATACACTGGTTATGTTAGTCATTTTCAAATAAGTTGTCACTTTGCCTAATAAAGTTATAGTTTCAAACCGTGTTATTTCTTATCATTCCATTCTATAGATTACAAAATGTATAAGACTTGACATAAAAATTACGTTACTTGACCGGACTTGAACTACCCCTACTTAGCTGGCAACCTGCGGGATAATCCCTAAAAAACATTTATTAGTTATTAAAGAAATATAAACTCACATATTAATTGATGTAAGTTATAATATTTTTTCCGAGGTTGTAAAAAAAAAAATTAAAGTATTTTCATTTTTTATCAGACGAATTGTCGATACCATACCCTCCATGGCGTATGATAATCCATCTGGCGAGTTTCGATGAAGAGAGCGGGTATTCGGAGGCGGAACACGATGTCATAAACCACGCGGTCGGGATCTGATAAATTGTTTTCGAGATAATGGGCTCAAAGCTGCGGCCTCCATGGCCTGTATTATCCAACGGTTTTGCAACTTCACAAAATCACTTTTTTTATATCACGTCTCAAAAGCATTATATGTAAGTTATCGTTTAGAATTTCGCTTAGTTTATTTAGTTTTAAACATATTCTTGGAATAAATGATTAGCTTATACAACACATTGTGACTCGATGTTATAGCGCTGAGATGCCATAGAGAAAGTCCCAGGTTAAGACTGGCTGTGGTTTATAATTTATTTAATCTGTTATCAACCGGAGATTGATTCTGTGGGATATTTTGATCCTCCTGGGGCTCACTCAGCTTCTGTAGAGTGGGACCAATAATATGGTATAAAATCTGGCAGTACAGCGGGATCTCGAACAAATCACATCCCTCCTCAAAAGTTGTTCAAGAAGCAGTACAAGCTCTACGACATACTGAACCCAATATCCTTCATGGGTTGTATTGCTAAATTTTCACAGCCTCTGTTACCGTATGTAATATAACGCTAGAAATATATCAGACTTTTGTTTAAAAATGAGTAAATAAATAAGAAGAAATAACAGAAAGTGTCATAGGAGGCGAAATCCACAAAATGTTAAACTGGAATGTCTTGGAACATGTTTCTATTTTCTCAGTAATAATATTATATTATATAATAGTTATATTAATAATAATCATTGAGACTAACATTCCAGCGAACCAGGAAGAGCCCTCAAATACTATGGAAAACGGAAAAATAGTATAAATCAAGCAAACATCCGTACCTGTTTAATAACAGAACATTTAAAATTCCAGAGTCAGATCGGATGTAAGCGAAACTCTAAGGGATATAAAGGGCTTCTAGTGATTGAATCATTCATACCTTCAAAAGTATCTAAAGAAAATAACTTTATTTTATTAACAATTCTGTACTGGAAGAAGTGCATTAAGCGGTTATGCTGGGAACTGCCAGCATCGTTAGAAATTTTTTTTAGAAATCCAGAATAAATAATAATTATAATTAATGATTAACTTTTAGAACACATTGTATTAAAATTAAATAGTGGGGTGACTATTTATTTTTACTAATTAATATTTCGAATTGATTTTTCTTGCCTAACCCTTTACTCATGTCCGGGTAGGTCCATTCTCCGGTAGAAACCGAGAAAAAGAACAATAATAATTATAATAAGTAATAGTAATAATATATAACCAAAGTAAAAAAATCGATTAAAGTTTCATACACTTTTTCAATATTTGTGAAGAGATGTTAAATATACAATTCGTTTTAGAATCGATACATGAAAAACAGAAGAGAATATGTAGTGGTACAATTTTTTTTTTTATTATGATTTTTTCAGAATAAAACATAGAAATCTTAAAATTTGATAATTAAAATCAAACTAAATATTAACATTCAGTTATGTCTTTTATTTCAGCCTGCATATATATCTTTTCCTCAAATTTCAGTATGAAGGCCCAGTATCTGTTCTGTGTCTGTCCCTGGTTTGTTTCTTTCTCCATTTTCTTTTCCGACCCCTTGGAAATATTTCATGTTTGGATTTGAGGAAATAATATTTCCCCTCTGGACGGTAGGCCCCAACGGTGCCGTCGGAGGCTCATCTAAGTTTAAAAAAGGCTTAGTAAGGAACGTGGGGGATCGTTGCCCATGCCCTGCAATCCGACAGTTCTCTTTTAAAATAGTATTGCTCCTCTACCCCTGTTTCTTCCGTCCGTTTGGCTCCCTGACATCGTAGCACCTTTTTCTAAAACTTCCAGTAAAAGGTATTTCTACCCTCCCATGGCCTGATTTAATAAGTATCTGGCAGTATAATATTTTCCCCTCCCTTACCTTGGCGAAAGACCCAACTCAACTACATGGAGGAAAAATTTTATGAGATAAGCTCTCTGGGGATCTGTTGGCGGGCACAATACGTTCCGTGCCCTACGTGATGTGTGTTCTCGATGTTTCCTTTCCCCAACAGATACATTATTGAAATAAAACTACCCATAAGCTTATTTTGTGTACATTGTGTACTCATATCGCTCTTTCAAAAGAACAACGACATGACTCAAAAATTGGCTTTTTTTTGGCCTATAGTTGCAATTGTATAGGTTGAAGCTTTTTAATTCAGCACATATCTGATATTATTTCCACGATATTATATGATGACCCAACTACATTTTATTTTTTAAATAAAGTCATATTTTGGGTTGTATCATGTTCGAAACTGACACTTTTACTGGAATAACGACATACGTTAAAATGAAGAAGTTTCAAGCTTTTTAAAATTTTCTAATAATTAATAAAATAATTTTGCTAATGATAATAACAGAGTACAATGAATTTTCATATCGCTCCTTCAAAATAACAGCGTTATAATTCAAATATTGTCTTTTATGAGTTAAACCTTCGGTAGCAATTGTATTCGTTGAAGCTTTTCAATTCAGCAACGACATATCTGATATTCCATTTCCATGATAAAATATGATGACGTTTTATTATTTTTTTTATATTTTATAGAATGCCAAGTCAGAAATGTCTCCTATATATCTTTCTGTTTCTGTTTTCAGTTCTCGTAACATTTACTTGAATTTTTATTTCTTAAATTGAAAATATTTTTAATAATTTAATTTAATAATTAGTAACTAAAAATAACCATCTGGGTACAAAAAAGATAGGACGACTTTTGGCTTTGAAATTTTATGCATGAATAAATTAATTCTTTTTTTTTTTTTAATTTTAACTTATTTATTAAAGTTATGTATGGTCTAATCTTCTATTATCTTAGAAGAAGAAATGTAAGAAGCCAAAATTGGAGATAGGATTTGCTCTGAGAAAGGAAGTACTAGAGCGAAAAATAATGTATTTTCGACATATAATGGTTATTGTAGGTTTACGTGTATTAAAAAATAACACGCTCCTTCAAAAGAACGGGATAACTCAAAAATTCTAATGCCAAGCCTACAATAAAAATTGGTATTGGTTGAAGCTTTTCAATTTAGGAACGAGATATCTGATATTCCGTTTCCATGATATGATATGATGACTGTTCTTTTATAGAGTTGTATCAAGTTTGAATTTTAAGGAAATAATGACATTAGTTAAAATAAAATAAATCATACTTTTAAAATTGTTTAATGATTAAAACAATTTCAATAACATCCAATAGGAATACTTTGCTTTACCAATACTCAAATATGTATTTTTTAACTCATCTGGTTCGACAAGACTAGGAACTTCCGAAATACCTCTATTGAAAAATTAGGTTTTTTGGGTTATAACTTTTGAAGGAGCGATATCTGTGTATATGTTTACAAAATTGTATCGTAATTCTTCATTGCTTGTCAGTGATTATTTTTCCAAATAAATAATCAAAAACATCGCTTTTAAAGATAACCCATCCTGAACTGTGAATTCCGTTACGAAAGTGTGGAGCGCTATATCTGGTATAAGGGGGAGACAGAAATAAAATGGGGGAATTCTTATGCTGAATTTAAAGTACTCAACGCCCCAGACAGAGACATAGAAATATTCCGGAGGTAAATAGGGGCCGCGAAGGAATAAATGTTAATCAGAAGTATATAAGCGGCTTAAGTAAGCATTAGTATGCGTCGCGAATGGGAATATTGTAATATTAAATGTGTATAATGAGTGGGCCCGTTAGGTTAATTCTTTTTGGGGGAGATCTCGCTTAATTTTTTTTTTTTTTATCAAGAGAAGTAAATAGTTTTGGAAAGTATGTTTAATTATTTATGAACTCATTTAGGCAAATTATAGTCATTATGTTGATGTGTATATCATATTGGGGAGTAGATCCCGTCCCCTATATGTTTCTTATATTTTTGTTCCGAAATCAATTACTTATTTGAAACATGGTGTATCACTTTTAATGTAGCTCGTACTTCTTCGGGAACTCATATCAGCCACATAATTTTTTTATTTATGAATTTTATCGGGTTATGGATTAACTATTGGATTGCTTCATTGGAATTGCTCACTTGGATTGGCCTGCCTTCGCCCTTCTGTGCCTTTATATATTGTTATGGGTACGGTCCACTTCAATGGTAAGGACAAGATATAGGTTGGGAACGTGCCTAATCTCGTGGATTGATAAAGTAGCTAAGTTCGGGGCAGGGTGGAAGCTAAAAGAGTTATACAGGCTTTTTGTTTTACTTAAAAAAATTATTATAGAGAATTAATTGTATTATAATTAAGTAGATGATAGTTAAATTTACGTGTTATGTTATATTTCAAAATGATTTTCAGCCGCATTTTTAAGCAACGTCTAAATTTTCAATCTATATAATCTTGTTATCTTTTTCACGTAAACGTATGCCCAATACCAATATATGCACAAAAAAAGTGGTGTAATGCCGCTTTTCACGGTCCTCTTTACTTCAATTTGGGCTTCTTCGATTTTTTTTTTTTTTTTTTTTAATCTAAATTGATCGACCAATTGAATCCAAAATTTTCGTTTATTTGTTAATATGTTTCACTTCACCATCTTAATCGTTTTATTGAACCGATCCCAATGAAAACGCCGACATCGTCTCTCTGCTCTCCCAGTAAGATTTTAGGCTCAGAAGGAGGCGCAATTTCCGCCTTTGGAGACAACAACCGGATTCTCTCGTATACAAGTTACATCCTTAATTACGGATATTCAAAGCCCGTTTGATTGAGATTACCCTAAGGGATCCGTAATTGCAACTGAAATTAATCAAGATATTCCTCAATCTTCTATTGATCAACAACATTGTCCATGATAATACCATTCAGTATAAAAAAATAATAAAGAAAAAAATCCAAAAATCATCGACCGATGCATTCGATCCTGATATCGTGAATTTTAATAAAGATTAAGTTTTTCTTGAATAATATTAGTTGACCTTAAATATATGATGAAAAAATGGTCCCACATTATAAGCCCCGAAGAAGGCCTGCAGTGTGGGCCAAAACGTTATGGCTTTAAAATAAATAGTTCTCCTTGTTTAAGAAAGTTTTTTTCTGACCTTCACCCTGACCATTTTCTTCCTAATGAGTGAGCTTCTTATAATTTATCGACAGAAACTAAAAACTCGATAGTTATAGTCATAGCATTATTTACTTATTTATAGTGTCATATATTACCGTATTAAAAAAGAAAAAGTAAGTTTATTATTTTAAAAAAAGGTGCGTTGGGGAATATTGTACTTAAAACTCGCCTACTCTTCTTGAGCTATTTTTATTGACAATAAATTGTAGCTCACGCACTTTTGCTATTATTAAGCCTTTATTTAAAGAATTATTATTCATTTATACTGTCATTAAGTAATTTTCAATATGTAATTTGATAAAATATAAAATATAAAGCAAGTTTTATTTTCATTACACTTTACAGTGATATGAAAACTAGCTTTTGCCCACGGCTTCGCTCGCGTGGAATTTGGTCTGCCACATACATTTCGTGACAGATCATTTTAAATAAATAATTTAATTTTTTTTTAACTATAAGTTACTCGTACATCCGAAACTTCAAAACGGACGGATTCCATACAATCTTTGAACCCCTACTATATTGAGGGGGAAACCCTTGCTGGTGGAATTGTCCAAATTCCTTTCTTAGTGCTTATTTAAGCTATACAAAGCACCTTTCTGCGATTTTCAAGATGCCATGTTCAGTGGTTTCTGCTGTGCGTTGACAGCTGGGTGTGTTAGTCAATCAGATTACAGTTTTATATAAACTTAGCCTGTGTGGTGTGTTGATAAAATGTAGCCTATGTCTTTCCCCAGGCTTGAGATTATCCATATCAAATTCCATCACAGACGGATTAGTAAAACATTGACACTGATTAAGAAACGGGACGGACATAAGTTTATTGTTGTTCGTGGTAATAAAGGATTCGTCTGTAATGTTACCGAATTTATTGAAAAGGATTAGTCGGTATAACGGTTTAACTTCTCGAACGGCAGCAGCGAGAAGAGAACTATGTTACTTGATTTGTTCAGCGAAAATATGTAAATTTTGCGAGCAAGTATACAAACTCCCCCCCCCTTTTTCACCCCCTTAGGGGTAGAATTTCGGAAAATCGTTTCTTATCGGATGCCTACGTCATACAAAGGATTCACCCTCCAAAGTTTCAGGAGTCTACAATCAGCAATTTAGGCTTTTCGTTGATCCGTCAGTCAGCCATTCAGGACAAAACATTTTAGATGTATAGATTACACAACAATTGTCAATTGAGGAAAATAAGAAATAGGTTGCTAATGGCGGCCAAGTCCAGTAAAAATCGTATTAAACAATTATAGGAAACTTGTCGTAACATATATAAGTTTTATAGTTGATCTCCTGAGTGTCTTAACTAGCTGAAAAAATATGAGAGGAGAAACAAGAATGAAGATTTTTATCTTCTCCTCTTCCTAACGACCTAACCATTCCTCTGCCAACTTAGATCCCTGGCCCGGGATAACAAATACTACTATTAGTGATAATATCTTGCGTTAAATATATCCGTGTGTGCGTGTGTATTTATGTATGTATAGTTATAGTCTATAAATAAGTTGCTATATATATATCGACGTCGATTTCGAAAAAAAAGTTAGCACAATTAACAAAATACAATAAGAATACAAATAACAACGTAATCTCTCTCTCTCTCTCTCTCTCTCTCTCTCTATATATATATATATATATATATATATATATATATATATATATATATATATATAATTTTTTTCTATAATGATTGTATTATTTATATTTGTATTTCAATGAACTCATTAGTGTACCTTTAATCCCGGGTATTCCACTTATTTGCTGTATTTTATTATATTTGTTTAGTGTATCGTTTATCGGAAAGTAATCCCGGTATATTAGAGTAGTTGAAACTTGAGTTGTCGCCGATAGAATGCAATAAAGTTGAATCGGAGAGCTTGGAACTTTTCCCTTAATAGATTTCTAACGCTTGAGCTCAAGGTGCCAGTTTAATAAAATGCCTCGGAGTCTGTAGTAGGTACCATACGTACTATTCGTATCATCTCTCATATCGTACGTGTGTTAGTACATCGTTTTCCTCTTATTTGCTGTCTACGTTTACTACGCTACTATCTCTCATCCTGCTGTTCGATAAATAAATTAGATACTAATTAAATTTCCATTAGAAAGAAATTATTCTCTGGCGTAAAAATGAAATATTCCAAGTAAAAAAAACGCTGATAAAAGCTCTTTGTCGTTCTGGTTACTGGCATTAAATCAAATCTAGTTATAGAAATCGATTATTATTTTTGTAAAAATCTCTTATTTTTTGTAGTAAACTAAAGTTGAAAATTCGAATATCTATATTTTTGACTTGTGTGTATTATACTTATATGTATAACCCTGCGATATATTATCTTTTTTATATTAAGAGCTGATATGCATTGAAATTTTAATTTAATCGTTGATTCAACCCGACTTAGCCCACTCAAAAGGATTCGTTATTAAAATTTGAATTATATCTAACAAACATGCATCACACTTTAACCAACTTCGCATGTTTTAAATAACTAAATTAAATTAGCAAATATTCATAACTGCTCTTGTTAACTTAAATTATAGATTGGTTTCAAAGTACTCCCAGTCTCCCTAAAATGTTTGGGAAAACTCAGTTTGTTTTTCCACGATTTTAGTGAGATCAAACCTTTTTCGGACCTAAGGATTTTCATATCGCATTCAAATTTTTAATTAATTTATTATTTTAAAACATGTATCATTTTTTTTTTTAAATTATACAAAATAAAGATTAAGAATCGTTAGTTTTTAATTTAGCCAGTTTAATTGTATTAATTTATTAATTTTAATCATTAATATGAAAGGATAGTTTTTAGATTGATAATATTAAAAAGGAATATTGGTTTTGGGCATTAGATTAATGAAGGATAATCCCATTATATTAAATATCACTAGTTCTAATAATATTATTTGTTTTACTTTGTTGTGTGCTTTATAATTAATAATAATCAGTGTAATTTAATAATATTTATGGCAGTATGGAAAGTATTATGTATGGAGTAAGTTGCGTTTAGAAAAAATAAATCTCCTTTAAATGTAAATAAATGAAATCTATCCTTTTGAAACTAATTAAAGCTTCATAAATATTTATTCTGTTTACTTATAAAATTTATTTGAATAAATAATCATATTAGTACACAAAAATAAAAACGAATTTAAACAAATCTGTGATTGTAGGGCCATAATTTGTATTTTATTTTATTTACTCCCTTGTTATCTTAATATTTTTCAGAGCATGGCCAATGAATTTAAAACATAAAATTAAATATTCTTGCCCAACCCTGGTAAGGGGTAGGTCACCTATCAGTTTTATGGCTAAGTTGGTCATCAGTGCGTGTTTAAAAGCTCGCGTGACCAAGGGCGCGCGCTTCTTATCCGATGGTATCTAGTAGGGATGGAAATGTTTTTTAAAAAGAAAACTGCACGGGGTACACCATGGACCTGGCAAAAATCCACTATTATGCCTGTTATACGGTAATCGCATGGTTTTATACTATGTGTCATCTGAATAGAAATTAATTCACTCACACGGAATTTGTCTCGCCTTCAATCCTTGTAAAGACAAGCATAGAATCCACAAATGGGCGTAATCGAATTGTCTTGGAACTTATTTCAACTTATCATAATGGTAATATTCCACCATACTGGGTTATTTTTATTTTTAGACTATGAAGATAAATAAAAAATACACATATGAAACACAAGAAAAGAGTAATCAATTCATTTGCTTATTAATTTTTCATCAATTTGCAAGTAATGTACCTTTGTATATTGATTCGCGGGGTTTTGAAAGTTATAATTACAACGCATCAGTTTGTCCTAAAAAAAATTCTTGCATGAGTAATATTTTGTTTAGTTTTTAAAATACTTACTGCGTGGACTTCATCTATTGATACTTTTTCGCGCTTCGTACTTTTTAAAGGTCATGCTTCTTTGTGAATCCTACGAGTCCTCTGCTTTTGAGAGGCGTTTTTTCTCCTCGGCGACGTGTATAAATTCGGCCATTATACTTCCAATCTGGGGTCATAAATGAAACCTTTTTCCTCGACCGTTGACTATAAATCCCGCATCTATCTTTCCCGTTATCTCTCTTAGTCGTACTTTTTTGTCAAGTACGGAAAAAAATTCTCCAAAAAAATAAAATAGGGAATCATGAACACTGTCAACAGAAGTGGAAACTTAAAAGAAAGGAATTAAATATGTTCCTTCTTGAATTTTTGAATTAATTATAGCCCGAATGAATTGTGAATTGGATTTATTAACATTAGTCTGGTTAATTTAGGTTCAAGTTGTTGTTTTTAGGTAATTGTTTATAATATTAAATTTTTTATTGTTGTATTTGTTCCTATTTATGTATTTTGCAGAAAAAGTGTATACCTTGTTGACTAATGGGATCAGTATATATTGAAAATGACCATGCAGGTCGAAACGTTTATTAAATTTGTGAAACGCAATTGGAATATACCAAAGTCGATTTTGGAGGTTTTCTACATCCCATTAGTCTGGTTTTCACAGAAACTGATACTCGAACAATAATTATATAAATTTTATGTAGTTTATTTCTTGATTAAAAAAACGATGAGCGGCACAACTTAAATACAAAATATCGATAATTTAATTGAAATAATAATTAGTAAACTGTTATATTATTTATATCATCCAAATTGTTGTGTATTTGGTTCCATTAGGAACTTAGAACAAGACATTTAACTATGGCAAATAAAATCTCTTGGAGGAACGAAAGGTTTAACTAGTTATTGATATTTATTATTAGTATGAATTGTACAACTGTTCAACGACCTTTTAGTTAAATATAATTATTCTTATATTAATAGTATTATAACATTTATAGTAAAGTTCACTAAACAATTTGTATAACTCATACATAGCCCGCTAGGTTTCGCCAGTCTCGCGCAACACGTCACGAGCATGTCGGTGACGCGAAACCATAAGTTTTCCCCTATCGGAAATCGCTCGACGCGGCTAAAGTTTTCTTTAAAAAAAATGGGGACTTTTACTATTTTAGTGTTTTACAACTATTTTTTTAATTTAATATATGGCTCAATATATATCTAATTCATTTTCAGTAACGGTTCTATTTGCGATGTGAATGTAATCGGCCCTACACTGAATTGAACGCTGTTTGAAAAGTATCGCGATGAACGTTTTCCCAACTTCGGTTGGACTTGCATTGATTCCTCCCTCCCCTCATTCAGGCTAAAGTTTCTAAAAGCTGATTGCTTCCGCGATAAAGCAGAACTCAAAGAACTCCCGATTTCTCGGTATATTCTCCAATAAAAATAATTAGGTGTAATAAATAAGTATCATACATCAACTCTGTGTAGGTGTATTAGTGTATATTTCTTTCGTATATTCCAATTAATATAACTCTATTCGATTTTTGTGGTTACAATATATAAGGCGTTCAGGATCAAAGGCGTATAACTCCGAAATTTACAAGATTGACTTTTCATATTTTGTCTAACACGAGACTTTCCTTCCATATGTCTCATGGTTTCAGTTCGAAAAATTCTGGACCTTAATTTTTAGGAGCATAAATAAATCCTTGTTTGACTAAAATAGTGATAAATTTTGAAAAGGCAATTTTTGAAATTCGGAGGTTTCTGAATTCTGAATTCCTCTTGGTATTAAACCTGAAAATAAGATTGGTATACGATTTAGAACCCGTTGTTAAAATTCACAACAGTAAATTGAATCAGATTCTAATATATTGTAACTGAAATAAGTGTTTTTCTTATTTTAATTGATATTTTTTAATGATAGTTGAGCCTTTTTTTATAGCATTAAAGCCTATTTTTTTGTAGCATTAAAAAAATGTGGATAGTTGATTTTGTTCTACAGATTTTCTGTACATAAAAAATAACTTTATATCCACCAATACGCACCATTTTTATTTTCCTCAAGAAAACACTTTTTATAGAACTTGAGATTTATAAAATACTTGATTATTATTTACTATTTGATTTTTTTGTAATATTGCTTACCTTTTTTTTTTTCTGTTACAGGTGAGTCAAAACAATCTTAATCATTACTGTTGATTTAAGGTTAGTACTTAATTTCTTTCATGGATATATTTTGTTTACCATTGATTGCCTTATGTTTAAATATATCTGGTCCGTGAAATGTCCTTATGTTTGAAAATAATTTGAATTCTTTAGAAAAATCAGGTTGAGTTGTACATGCATAGATGGGAGAGAGAATCTTATGGAATAGACCAAGTAATTCGCCTACGGTTGTGCTAATCATTTTTATGAGATTATTGTACATTTTTTTAATCATTAGAGTTTAGAACTTTATTAATTTAAAACCGTGATCGCTGAATAAATGTATTTTTTTTCTCTATCTACCAAGAAACTGGGCGTCCCGGTTCACAGCAAAAAATATTTTGATGATGTAATGATTTATCATGGGATTTTAATCCCTCTCAATTATTGTATACCTGACCGCTGTTATACTCGCAAGTACATTTACTATGTTTTTCTGTATTAACAAATTGGCTCTTTTTGTTTCAAGGTTGAATAGTAACTGCTTGAATTCAACGTACGCTTATACATTCAGTACATTTACACATATAGTACATTGCGCACCCTTTTAAATTAATAGTCCAGGAACCATGGTCCATTTTTGCACTTGATTAGTATCAAGCTGAATCTTCGGGAATAGCTTCGTTTCGATGTGACGCCCAACAATTTTCGGTGCGAAAATCTCGATTGTTGTAGCTAACAGAGGTAGCAACGATAAAATATGTCGATTTGATGATTCTCAAAAATTGATTACTATCTGGGTTTTTTTTTGTTTAACCTCAAGATAATGTATGGTTTGATCAAAGAGCCCCCTCCTTCCAATAAAAATGAAAAAAAAAATCAGCTGGTTAGTAATAATTTTTGATGACCTCGTTATCGATACATGTTGGAAGGAGGGGACTCTTTAATCAAACCATACATTTTGTAGGACAAGTATTTTTTCAAATATATTAAATAATTATCTTGAGATTTAACAAAAAATCATCAAAATTACACGTTTTATCCTTGCTACCTCTGTTAGCTACCACAATCGAGAATTTTCGCACAGGAACTTGTTGGGCGTCTCATCGAAACAAAGCTATTCACGAAGATTCACCTTGATAGTATTCAAGTGCAAAAATGGACCATGGATTCTGGACTAATAATAAAGTCGCTCTGCCCCAATATTCGTTATCATTTTTTTCCCCTCTTATTATACGTAAAAACAGTTCTCTATTTTCTCTCATTTCAAATTTATTTATTATGAACAATAAATTAAAACAAAGTCTCATACTCCGCTACGACCAAAATATTTAGGCTAACAATGGAAGGCTCAACATAACCATTAAATTCCGTATCTTTATTCTCTGGAATTCCTTTCCAAATTCCTCTCCGTCTCGTGCCGCGTTTCAATTTTAATAATGCAGTATCCTGCCAGTTTCCACGATGGTCCGTTCGGCGGCTACATGACTCGGAGCAATGTTGCGCATCAAGATGTAACTGTCTAACCAGTTTACGTCTCTTAAACTGTAAAAATAATTTATATCAGATGTTAGAGTTATTAAATATTTTTCTTATTGAATTTTTCGGTTAGTTGTATTTATTTTAAGGCTTAAAACGTATTGGTCATCAACGTCCAAGTTCAATTTGGTTTGGACACGCATGTATATTATTTCTATTCAATTTTAGTTGAATAAGGATAGGGGTTTTAGATAAGCTGAGATAAAAAATTAGTACGTGAATTTTTAAGTAAAAATATAGTAAAATAGAAGATATTAATAACAAAACATTTAATAATGAAAATAAAGAGTAGGAGATTAATTTTTTGGATATTTTTAATTATTCCTTCCTTTGATGACCATATTAATATATTTTTTCTCACTTTCAAACGTCATTGATTCATTGATTCATTCTGTTTTATATATCCTGTTTTTTGTAAAAGCCACAACCCTACGAAATATTGGACTATTGTTTAGCTTTCGTTACATTTTCCAGATATCCGCCAACTACAGTATTGGTTAAACTTCCCTTTGAAGACGTTTCGAGACTATATTGTCGTCATAATAATGCGCTGAACAGTGAAAAATTGTATTTAGACTCCTATGCTATTTATATACTTCACTGAATGGTCCCTATCCTAATTAAATCTGGATAGGGAAACTTTAGGACTCTCACTGTAGCATCGCCAGGTTAGTCATAGCTGCATGTGAAGTTAAATGAACAGACAAACACCGAGAATTCGAAATTAAACTTATAAATATAAATAAGATTAAATTTGTGTATCTAAGCGGGTCAGCTTTAGCTGAATGAGATTGGCTAAATCGGATGTTTTGTTATTTAGCCGAAGCGGCGGTGTATTCAATACGATAGAACAAAATGAAGACCGCCCACGTATTGGGAGAAGAGAGAAAACAAATAAAAGCCTCCTTTGTGTTTAGATATTGGCTTTAGGAAAAGGACCAGGCTCTTGCCTTGATCAAAGGAGGTTGGCTACGTTGATTCTATCCAGGCGGGGACAAGAATGAAATTCTTCTCCTTTCTTCTTCTTCTACTTCTTTGCGCCTCTTATTGGAGAAGTTAGTAGAGGCGTCGGTCATTAGCTGTGAGAAAGTCGTGTAGCGGGCAGAGGTTGTTGCCATTGTTGGAGGAAGAATGGGGAATGGTAATGAGGGGAGATGTGTGAAAGTATTTTACTCACGGTTCGTGCCCCAAAACCCTTCCTAGTGTATAAAATCTCGAGGTCCATCTCCGCTTTTATACACCCCTTTTTCCATCCATTTCTATCTTCCCTATAAAATATTTAGGTACAATTAATAAGTTAAGGTATTCGAAAATTAGGTGCTGCGTAGAATATTCAGTCCAAAAAATGATGAGATCATTGGGGAATTTAGGAGATGACATCACGGAATTGCGGAGCATGCACTCTGTTATTATTCAAGTGATAGCGTCACGATTATTCTGATGGGCTTTTAAAGTTGCAGGGGTTAGTAACGAACAAATTCCTAAAAAGTTAATTTTGGGTATGGGTCCATGGACCCAAGTTTGAAGACACAGATTAGTTATATTGAGCATTTGGGTTCGCTATGTATTATTATTATTATAGATCGGATACAAAAGGTCCTTGGACGTAAACGTGTGTTAGTGTTCGTCTCTTTTACATATCGCAATTTTTATAACAGTATTACATTTTTATGAATTCCAACTGAAGGCCAGCTGAAATTTACGGATCTGCAGAACCCCTGCGGCTCACTCTGTGTACGCAAAACAAGTGGAAAATCAGGCAGTTGGGTGAGATGTTAGACAAATCGTCTCCCTGTACAATCGCTGTCCCAGAAACAGTACAGTTTCTGCCATTTACTCAACCCAATACCGGGTTGTGGTGGTACTAATTTTTCTGGTTTATTATTTATAAATAAATTCAGTGATCAATGAGCAAGTCTCTGGACGGTAATCTTACACCAATATATAAGGTTCCTAATATCCCAACTACAATAAAACCCTCACATATAATTTTTTTTTTTTAACAAAACAAAACAACTTTATTTGCAATTTTACATATACAAGCAGTATTTGTGAATACATGTTCCGGACTACCTTTACATGTTTAAAGAGTGATTTTGATTAATTACGGTTACATTTTATAAATAAGTTTCACAATAGCAGGAAAAATGTAGAAAAAACCAGCTTAAGACAAAAATAAAAAAATAATAATACTAATATAATAAATAAATAAAAATGATAATAATAAAGTAAATAAATATAATAATAATAATTAAATAGAAAATAAATGAATAATTAAAAAGAACTATAAAATAAATACAGATAACTTGATTACAATACCTGCAAATATTGATTTATTAAGAAAGAAGTATATGTTTTGTTCTTTTGTGCGTGTAGCGTCGTAGCGAATGTTTGTCATAGTTACCGATTTCTCGGATTAATGGGTTTTCGGAAGCTGGAGTTTTTTGAAAGTATGTTTTTGTTTGGGCTGAAACATATTGTTTAATAGTGGGGAGTTCAAGATCTCTAAGCATAGTCGATATTTACGTGTAGCGGGGATAATTATTTATAATCCTCATGCATAGGTTTTGTACCCTTTCAAACGTTCGATAATTTGTGGCGCAGGACTCACATATAATAATGTAGCTTATTTATATAACGTTATAAGATATTTATTAAAAGAAAAATAGCATAAAAATGGCCTACACTGTTAATGATTATATTTCCTTCTTTTTCTCAGCCCATTCCTCACGTTTACAGCAGCACTCTTTAATATATTCTCTTCCTTCTTTCATGGTCTATCTCCTCTTTTTCCATTAGTTTTCTTCATACAGACTTCCTTTGGCAGTCTTCCATTCGGCATTCTCTTTAAATTACTAATTCAAATTAGACATTTTTTCCTCTATCACCTGTAGACCATTTTTAACCACTTCCATATTTTCTCTAATTATATTCTCGTATCTCTAGACTTTCATAGTGAAAAGTTTCAGGCAGGGTGTGAGCTGAATTTTTTTAGTGTGTAAATTACGTTTTTAATTTATCGGTATATAAATATTTTTTTTATATTTTCATTGGTTCATTGTGCGTGGATACCTTCTCTTATATTTTTAGTTATCCGTTTCATATTTAAATCCTTATTATTTAAATTAATAATAAAGAATATTATATGAGGATCTAACAAGATCTGCATATACGTACCTTGGTTGGAATGACGTGTTATTCAAACTGACGATATCATATGTAATTGTATTATTTATCACTATTATTATATTATTAGTATTATGTATATTTTTAATGAGATGGGTAAACATACCTTCATTGAGGATCAATCGAACTGCCGTAATACAGTTGATGAATATACATACTGCTTAGTATGTGGCAAGTTTTATGTGGGCATCTTATTTCTAATTGACTTCGTTTAATAACCTTTATTTATATATCATTTACTTTCTTGTGGGAAGTAAAAGAATCATTTTAGGGCGAAAATTTTAACTTTTCAACAGAAATATCAATTTTGACCAATTTTAAATCTTTTTTATGTGGTCTGTGCGTACTTTACTTTGGTATAGATAATTTTTATGTTCATTTTCCGCTTAACGCAAAACCAGTCATAGAAATTATATCTGAGTATATGTTTCTAAGAATATGACTTGTTCTGGGATTTATTTATTTTATATGTGTATTATTATTTAAAAATGAACGTGCAAAATATAATAAATTCGATTTATTATGCTTTAATAATAATTATGGGTGTGGATATGGTTGTATATTAATATATTTTAAGGGAATGGAGTGGCTAAGCGGGAGAGCGCTGAGTTGCCGTGCTGAATTGATCGTGCTCAAATCCTCCCTCCTGGGGCTCACCTAGCCTCTATAAAGTTAAGGAAAATCTTGGACTAATCACCTCCCTGAACAACTGTTTTCCTTGAAACAGTATATTATAGTCTCTACTTCGTAGATAATTTATTTAACCTCTCAACATCCAAAGGTTCCTTTTGGGACCTGGAGTCCCTCCCGGGGCTCACTTAGCCTCTATAAAGTGGGTTCCCAAAATAGGGGACGGTCTCTATCACGCCCTGAACCCAAAACTCTTTTTGGGTCTTAGTAGTACAGTTTTTATTTTTTTATTTCCTCGGAGTGACCGACATCTGAAATCGGTTATGAATATCAACCCCGCTGTAAAGCTGTCATTATCGGAGTTTAATAGTCTTATTTTTAAAAACCTCGAGATAAAGTCGGTTTGAGAACAGTATCTTATCATCTGTTAGGTAGAAGAAGCCGATAGACAAGAGGAGTGGGTCCCTAAATTAATCAGTTGACATGATTCCAAAGTAAATGGGACAGCGGGGAAGGCTTAATTTATCGGGGCTCCGCCTTGGGGTTATTTATCCCCTCGTTTACTATTTTTAAACATATTAACTGCTCTCGGATGACCGCCTTTTAATGTCTCTTAACTTTCCGTTTGAAAAATTTACTTTAGATTAGTCTAATTAATCATATCCTTTGTGCCTTCTTGTTATTTGTATATTGTTCTTCAGCCCAATGACCGAAAAGACAGTCCTAATGCTTTGAGCGATTACTTATCCTTTAGGATTTTTAATTATGTCTTGAAAATTAAATATAGCCAAAAAAAAAAAAAGTAAAGAAACAAACCTGTACCACAATAAGCCTCGAAGGAGTCCTGGATTCAGTACATGGGAGTCGACACTGTACTGATTTTAGGACAACGGTTAGGCAGGGTGGCCATTTGTCCGAGATCATGCTGATTCCCATTTTATAGGGTTCATATTATATATGTTTATAGAATCTTTCACAGCCAGATTCTAACCTTCGAGACCCCAGGCAACATCAAATACAAATAGAAATCAAGGGAAAAAAAAAGTTTAAGTATTCTACGGTAGTTGTTTCTAATTTAAACGTTTTTAAAGCTTTTCATGAAAGGTTTTAAAAACAATTTTGACGAATAATGGCGAATATATTTGCTTAAAGAATTTATGTCGCATATTCAAAATAAAAAAAGAAAGAAATTAATTGTGTTTATATTTTTTCATAAGGTGAAAAGAGAAACAGTATCAATGTGATCGCCTTTCGTACAATTATAATAAATAAAATAAATTATATCAAGCAAAATATTTTAATTCTTTTTTTATTTATTTTATTCTTTAAATTGTTTCCATATTTACATGTTTTTATCCTGTCAAGCCTTGTGGAATACCTGAAATTTGGGTCGAAACGTTTCTAATAAATAGTTTATTTCTATTTAAGGAATTATTTCTTTGACCTCCTAGACCATTTTCTTCCCCATAAAATATAATATCAATATTAATAATATCGACTAAGTACTGCAGTGTTCGGTTATTAAAAATATTTTAAAATTAGTAAGTATAAATCAAGGCAGGGTAGAGAGGGAGTGAATCAAAGTTATTTTAGGGTGCATATTAGTCTTAAATATTAAAAAATTTAAATCTTCTGTTTTAATGAAGATATTTGTCCTTTTGTCCATGTATTTGCTTTATTTAATGCATGACCATTTTCGAGTTAATCTTAAAACATATATGTTGTATAAATAAAAAATCCTTGGAGTCCATAAAACTTTATATTCAGGTAATCATTGGTTGTATGATTGAGAATTTCAATTGATGGTGATCGAGATGGATTTAAAATGAGGATCAGACGGATTGTGCTATTGTAATTTGTATGTTAATGCGGCTCCAATTGGAAGGTAGGCCCCACAGCTGGTCCCGTGGCTCTGTAATTTATCGCATCCTTATATATAATACAAAGAACTGTTAAATTTTTCAAATTTTTACTAATAATATAAATATTAGAGATTTGATATAGATTTTAATAATATTAGATAACCTTGTAAATATCGCTCCTTCAAAAGAACATCGTAACTCAAAATTTTGCATTTTTTAGTATCGCTTTCAGTAGCAATTGTATCGTTTAAAGGATTTTGTTTCAGGAACGAAATATCTGAAAATTCATTTCCAACATTGTTTTATTATTTTATAGTCATATTTGTAGTTGCATCATGTTTGAATCTGATGTTTAGTAGGAACACTGATGTAAATAAAAATCATAAGTTGCTTATCATTAATAAAAGAATTCCAAAACTCAATAGAATAGGAATTCTTTGCTTTACCAATACCCACATTCTTATATTTTTTAAATTTACATGGACCTTACAAATACCTCTATCGAATAATTAGGTTTAACGTTGTTCCTTTTTATATGGGAAAGAAAATGATCCCGGTGGAGATCAAAGAAACTATTTCTTAAATAATGATAAGCTATTTATTAGAAACTGAAATTTAAATATATCTATTTAGTTATAAATAGGGAAATTAGTTTCATTTTTATATAATATTTTATTTTTAATAATTTTTTTTATTCCAATTATTTCATTTAAATGTTTGTATATTGTTTATCCGGCCCTAAGAAGACCTGCAATATAAGTTAAAACGTCTTTTTCTCCTTGAGTTTTCCACATTTTAAGGGATTATTTCCCTTGCTTATACAGTTTTACTGCCTTAATGTGTTTTTGTTATTAAGCTGTGTCGTTATACTTCATTTATCGGGCCACGTTAGTGGATTCCAGCTATATTATATAGCGTATCGTGTGATCTTCCTGAACGGCCGATTGGGGTCGGGATGTACAAATTCCTGAAGTGAGCTACATTAATCTGATAAATTCCGTGATAGCGATGACCGAAGGGCATAATGGCCCTAGCCCTAAGTAATAGGGCCTACACGCTAAGGGTGTGGTCTGCCACGCCCTGTACCTTCATCCACCCTGTCAAGCCTCTCCCAATATCCTTTTCTTCCCGTCTTCCCTTTCTCTCCCTCTTCCTCACTCCCGGCCTGTAAATATTGACTGCATTAATGGCCTTTTAGTTTTTCTCCTGTTAGTTGTTCCTCTCCTATGTTTATTCGCCATTTGCTTTCTCGTGTCAGTTAGTTAATGTTAGTTGCCTTTGTATTATCTAACCGTCAATCATTTTCAGAGCAAGGATATGGTTGGATCCTAGCTTTTAAAGACAACAATTTAACAATATTTCAAACGGGAAGGTGGATTTTTATGTTTGTTTTGATTTGCAGGATGGTTTCTTACCCTGATTTCACTAAATATTAGCTTGGTAGGATTACCTACTATATATTTAACAATAACATAGATAATATCCTCTACAGTCTATATCTTCGAAACAAACATGCTTTGTATTTAAACATGAAAATGACAACGAAAACAAGCTGTTAACTGTTCACACTTAACAAATCCAAAGACAGTTTGGGTCCATAACATAAGAAACGAAGGAATGTTTATTTTATATTTATTTGCTGGATGGTTGCTTCGTCTATCGTTACTAAAAATTAGCTTATTAGAAATAATCACCTATTTTTACGAAATACATATGATTTTGTATTTGAAAATGAAAAGGGAATTCATTCCTTAGATGAAAAAAGAAAGGAATGGGTAATATTATAATGTTATCCCCCTTACGAACATTCAACAACTGTCCCTCCAAAAGGGCTAATTTTCTGTTACAATTTCTTACACATAAAATTTGTAAAAGGATCTTAGATACCGTAGAATTATAAATTAGCAGTGTGACGCATTAGGAGTTATCCTTAATTTACTCTCGTATCACCTTCTGTTCAACGTTTTATATCATTCATAATTATATGATTTTAGCGTGTTTTTAGTTGTGTTTTTTTTACATATTTTATTTCACGCGATTAAAGTCATAACCTTTTTTACCTTTTATGTTTACTAAAAACGTGTTATCTAATTAATTGAGTGATTTGGCGTTGATTATTCATTGAGATGATAGGAATACCTATGTCCAAGTCCATTTAAACGAATGTTATTAGCTTTTCTATCTGTGCTAGATGTTCTGTTGAATAATAATAGTTTAAATTGTACTGTTAAAAAACAGTTTTATTGTTATTCCAGATCGTCAATTTTTTTTCTCGAACTTGACTATTGTATATTAGGTATTGTCATCCCACGTGGTTAATTTTGAATTATTATATTTCATTTCTGTATTCATCTATTTTATTTATAAACTCGATATCGATTTGGAATCATTTTGCCTTGATACTTTTGACGAAATGAAGAATCGTGTGAAGGAACCTTGACGGATACCCGATGCGGAACGAACCGCTGTGACATTTGAAGTATGGAAAAGCAGGAGTCCTTTCCTCCCAGCTAACTAGTCTGGTTTCTTTTTTTCTTTTTCTTTTTCTGTCCCTAGTTTTTATAGAAAGCTGTGACTTTCTTTTGCCTACAATTGGAGCAAAAATCTCTAACCGCATTTATTTGGTTCTGGGTAAATAGTTCAGAGTTTTCCTCGACTTCATGCCGTCATGGAAGAGCTGTTGGCTGGAGCCGAAAGAACTGGAGAAGAAAACTTATTATACAATTAATTATCAACCTTTAAATAATAAGCTTAGTAACTATCCATTTTTAGGTTTTAGGGACCTTTCTTTTGATTTTCCCCTCAAGAATACCTGCAACGTGGGGTGGAGACGTCGATTTCTGGAATTACTACTATTTAAGCCCTTTTTTTTAAGTAATAACTAATAATAATTTTTGCATTGAGTTTGTATTTGTAGTAATAATGATTTAGAACAGTTATTGTCCCCCCGTAGAGACAACTCTAAGCATTTTTATTTTCAATCAATGCTCACATGAAGGTTGATAATCTTGTACTTATTAAACACTTCATAATTGTAATAGTATGCAAAAAATTAATTGAATATTTTAAGTAAATCTAATAACCGATCGTTCTTTTATCACTCAACCGTTTGCTATTTTTTCTGTCCATTGTCCGTCTTTTATTATTTTTTTTTTTCGAAATAATTGTAGTAAATGCAAATGTGTTTTTTAGAAATTTTTATTTTTCTATTCTGAGACATTTTATTGAGAAAAATTTTATAGCCGTTTCATGCAAAAATGTATTTGTTTGCAGTCACGTATTGACAGAGACAGTGCAGGGTATATACTCTGATTAATTAAAATAACAGCGAGGAGATTCAATTACCTTTTAATTAATTTAAAATTAATTGTATAAAATCCTGGTATTATTTCGACATTTAAAATTATAATCGTTATATTGATGTCGATATTATATGGAGATAGTCTTAACGGAGGTGACAGAGATTTATGTTAAGAAATTTTGGCTTTGTTATTAGAATATACGAACGCAATTTGTATAGTGGAGTATTATTTAAAAATAAAAATAATAATGCCCTCATCCTCTAATCAGGGTTTGCAGGAAAATATATCCTAGTACAAATAGCAGCTCGAAGTTGGTCTCGATGGTAAGAGAAGTGGTATGAAGGAAAGGGTCGGATAAGTCAGCAAAAACATTACGGAGTTTGTTGAGGCCAGGCGGGGAAAAGAGATTGAACTATAATAAGATTCTTTCATTCCCGTCATTTTTTCTTTTTCATCGAAATATTATTCTCCGGGCGTGTTTCGAAGTCGGGGTTTATTAAGGAAGCTGTGTCGTAATCCGTGTTTACCTGGTAGGAGTAATTGAAAGCTACAACCTGGCGTCTTTCTTCTGGCATTCTGTTCCTTTTTCTCGTCGAACCGGAAGATCGGATTGTCTTCTAACGTCCTAATTAATTACTTCCCTTTGAGGCGAAAAACTTGTTCGTGTTAAATTTTTCATTAGATAGAAAAAAGAAAAATAAAACAAGTAGAAAGAGTTTATTAAAGGCGGTTCTGGGAAGAAAATTCAAAGGGTGGACCCCCTTAATAGAATCCCCTTTTCGTCATTTGCGGTTAGGTGTAAAGAATAATCAACACGATAATTTTGTTCTTCCCTGTAAAGATCACCAGATCATAATTTGCTCATACATTCCGAAATGCCCGAGTTAATATTTGTTGTTAGTCTTGTATAATGATAATGAGGATTATAGATATTTTCTCTTAACGAACACTAAAACGTTTACATTAATCGCATTTTGTTTACTTTGTAATTTTTTTTTCAAATACTGTATCTAAATTAATGGTTTATAAAAATTGCAATGTTTTCCTTGTGTCTATTTATATAATTGCAAGTATACACTTTATTTTATCTTTCCTAAAAAAAGAGAACTCAAATCAGAAATTCGTGTGAGAGTCGTTGGAAAGGAATTAAGTTGGAATTATTACAAATTATTACTAAATAATTAATATATTTTTTTTAAATAAAATTTTGGAATTCAGTAGAATGAAAAATACACTCTAAAAATAATATTCTTGATATATTAAATTTTAAACTAATTTCATTTTTTCTTTTCGTATATGTGGTTGGCATTGGTTTATTCTGAATAGCTTGAAGTTTTCTGAAACGGCTATTAGGGATATGTGTATACTCATTCTTCTTTCACTTATTTTAGATTTTGGGAGGTTTAAATATATCCTTATATGTTTATCTAATGTTTAAATATTTGCGTTTGTATCATTAAAAAAAAATGTACCACTACAACTCATGAAGCATCTTTGACTTAATACGTGGTAGAGTCTGCGTACACGTTTCAGGTTTAAGATATTTTTTTTCAAATTATTTCTTTTTTTTCCGATCATAAGTGATAAGTGATTTAAAAACTAATCTTGTATTCATCGTATCGGAATCGAACATTTGTAAAACAGCAGGCTACTGCCATAGGTATGTGTCCAGTTATCAAATGCTTTTTGAATAATTTATCTGCACATAACAGCTTCGGTCAACGTGACAGAGTTATTGATGCTCCCTTCGGCGAACATCGCCTTATAAAGGATGCAGCGTACTCTCTCTGTCTAGGATATGTACTTTGTAGTCCGTGTCTGTTACGGAATGAAACATGGTGCTTATTCGTTTAACGTCACTTTGTGTTGTTGCCGATAATCTGACGATGATACTTAGGGAGTTTTGTATTTTGCCTATCCAGGTATAATTAGGATAAGGATCTTTAACGAGTTCCTGACACTGTAGATGCTCGGGATCCCCATGTTACGTTTTCCTTCTCAAGGGATTTTTGACTACCTTTAAACAAAAAAAAAGTTATCTGCGAACCCGCGATCTTGAGATTGGAAGGTTGTTGAGCTTAGGTGACTCAAAATAAATAATTATTCTGCCATTAGTTACATATTATTTAAATTATATGGTACCATTTTGAAAATTTACGTCACCTATTTATCTTTTGTTTTACGTCACTTTCGTCCGATTAGCCATAGCATCCCAGAGTGACGTTAAATGAATAAAGAATTTATAGATCGGAAGATTTGATGCGTCCAAGATCAAAAGCGGATAACCGCTAAATTTCAAAGATTGATTTTTCACATCTTTCGCTACTTTGGTCTAGCAATTTTTTCTAACGCAATACTTTGCCGGCTTATTCCTCGTTGTTTTAATCCGGCTTTGTACCCGAAGTTTCGGGACCATAAACATCGCCTGACTTAACCTTTGAATAATCTGAAAAAGTCAATTTTTGAAATTTCGAGTTATCTTATTTTAATCTGAATGTCTCTTGATATTTTTAAGATTTTGAGCTCGTTAAAATTCGCAGTATTTTGCTACGGATTCCAACGTAACTGAAATAAACGTTTTTCTTATGTAATTGTTGTTTTTTAAAGATATTTGGGCCTTTTCTTTATGTTTTCTGTAGTCTTAAATTCATTATGTATTATGTATCGTCCGTAATATCTACTACCACTACCACATTGAGGACTCTCAGACTCTAGATCGCATGCACACACACTTGGCGAGAGGAGAGGAGGGTAGTGGGTTCCTACTCTGGAGGTCAACGTACCCGCTATCCCGTTAGGCGCTCCCCATTACATCTCCCTTAAAAAACCGTTAGCTCTTCCTTCGTTCCCTCCTTCGTCTTCGCCTTACTTCTTTAGTGTATCTTCTGATTCTCATTTCTTTAGGCTAATAGTTCTTGTCATCCCCCGTCAAAAAACGGCAGTTCTCTTCGTCCGACATCTATGATACATACTAGTTTTAGCTAGCAAACGTAATCATAGGATTGTGATCGTTGTTTATTATTTTTTTTATAAGTCCTTGTTACACATATCGATTTCAAAATAAATATGATCTCTATTCTGGGACTGGGACTTGCAAATCATTTTCAATGTGTTTAAAATATCTAAAGATGAACAAAAAAAGTTAATTTTAAATAATTACTGGCATTGTACATACAGGTGAATAGCAAAAAAAGAGTGTACCAGTTGCTAATAACATATAATTTTATATTCATTATTATTTACTGATACATTTTCATAAAATATGAGACATTTTCCTTGCTTTTATTACGATAATGTCCAATCAGAACACATTTTGAGTATTTGATAATCATTTCTCAAATCTCTACGTACGGTTAGTGCAATGCTTTAATGAAATTTATTTATTTCTAAATACCTAAAACACATTTTAAATAGGCAATAAACAAATAAAAACAATGTTTTTAATTTTAAGACCTGTTGAATTTTTATTATTATGTAACTTTTGATATCAATCTCATTTCAATCAACAAAATACTCTGGTATATAGCAACTCAATTTTTTGTATATTTTAGCTTTGAAAGAATTGAATATTAAAAAGTAAATATATTGAGAATTCAATTGAAATCGTTAATCGTTTATTTAATATTTAGTATTGTAGGTAATTTAGTTGGTGTTGATTTATTTAGTTCTTCGCTTTGTTTATGAGACAAACATTCAGGGGAACATTATTCCAAATGAAAGCAAAATCATACTACTAAACAAAATGAATTTTTCAATATATTTTATCTTACTTTTTCTGGGATTTAGCTGCTATATTTTGTCCCTGGCAAAGTTGGGATTTAGGAGAGAGGGAAATTAATAAGTCATAACCGCCTCCTGCGAGGAAGGCTACAGGGGTTTGTGGAATGAAAAATGTCCGCCTAGTGCACCTTAGTCTCCAGTATTTCATGTTCTCTTTTTTGTTGTTTATTTAGCCAACAATGTCGGGCATTTCAACCTGCATTCTACTCTCTAGTTGTTTAATCTCACTGCTTATTTAAAACAATATTATTCGTTTTAGAGTTGGAAGAAGTTTAAACAAAATAATAATAATGCACGGATTTAAGATGAGATTTTATTTCAGTAGTATTTTTACAGTTAATTTTCCCCCTTTTTTTCTGCTGTGTATGATTTATTATTAATATTCGTACCGATTCATACTCTGTGTAAGAAAGTCATTGATTGTGTCTAGAAATAAAACTAACTATATTTTTTTATTGCTTTGTATGTAGTTTATAATTCTTAAAACAGTAATATGTGTAGCATAAAAATAAATAAAATAATACCTTCGATTTATTTATTTATTATTTCTGATTTTTTTAATGGTAATGTTAATCATCGTAATATATTTTAACAAGCGAGCTTCTTTACCATAAAAGATTTTTATTGTTTGTAATGCTCTTGTTTTATATTTTAATTTTATCTCTTGTAAATCTGAACGCAATCTTCTGATTTCTAATTATCATATACTTTTCATTGTGTATTATATGTAAGAAGACAAACTTATTGATTTTAGAGCTTGAGGAAATTTAAAAAAAAATATTCATCGGAGCTGCAGATATATCTTTTATGGCATTTTAACTATATGCCATAAAAATAATTAAATAAATCAAGAAAAATATAAACTATTCTGAGTGATACAGTGGTTCTCCCTTTGTTATAATTAAGGCAGGCACAGGGCAAAGAAAGGTTTATTAAGGGTAAGTTTTTAAAAGAATTTAAAATAAAGATTTCTATATTTAAACACGGATTTGTAAATTTCTTTTTACTATAAAAGTTTTGGTTTAGCAAAAAAAATAAAATCTCTCTGGATAACGACGAAGAGTCAATATAAATAAAAATTGATTGATCAAAGGTTTTCCTAGACAAATTTTAAATATTTATGTATATTAGTAAAAAAAACAAACCTCTGTTTAAAGACATTTTTTACAACTTGAAACAACTGGTTCGAATATATTATAAAATCGGGAGCGGGGTCACTTGGTTGTAGAGTGCTAAGTTAGCTTACTGAAGGTGTCGTGTTCGAATAAGACGATGACAAATAATTTATTTAATCCGTTAACTGCTACAGATGGCTGAGGGTGATCCACAGGCAAATCACCTCCTTGCGCAACCATTGTCCTAGAAACCGTCTCTACCACGTACTGAACCCACACTAACTAAGATATATAAATTCCTGTCTGTCAGTATTAGTACTTATTTACGTTTATGACTGCTTAATTTTACCTAAATACTTGAAGGTTACCATGTAATTCTGTTTGGCTATTACACATTAAATTGGTGCCCGGATGGGAGATATTATTTAGTGGCATTCCCCAAGACGACCGCTGGTGACTTATTAATGCCCCTTGGCAGCAATAACAGCGAGATGACCTAAACCTTTGTGCGCCTTTGTTATGGCCGCCATCAACCTCAACTATAAAAACATTCTTTATCATTAATATGGCTATTCATTCTCGATAGAGTATCAAAAAAAGTTGATTAATAGACAATTCTATCCTAAATTCATAAACCAGGATGGTTTGGTAGTATTACCTCAAAATTAACGTATTTTTTTAAACTTCCTAATTAGCAGTTCGATTTTTCTTTTGAAAGACCGATAAAAGGTCAACTAGTGTTATTCGAGATGAGGGCATTACATCAAATTTAATTTTTTTTTTATAATCTCCTGATTAGCGTGTTTTTTTAAAAGCAAACATACATATAGAAAAATCATTTTAAGTGCTGAATAGAGACCATAAAGCATCGATTATATCGATTGAATGCATTCTTAATATGTAGTTTAGGTAACTATTACCGCAAAATCCTACGTATAAATGTGGTATTTTTCAGGCTACATCCCTAACACAAAGGTATCGTTCATCTATAATCGAATTTTAAATCGTTTTTTTCCCGATACATGCCATCGAATTGTACCTTTATATCTAATTCAGGGAATGGTAGGTTGATGTGAAAAATATATTAAGGGAGATACAGAAAATATCGCTGGCCCAAAACGGGATCTGTATGATTTATAAACGCTTCTCCTGATACAGTTTCCAATTGATATAATATGGTCTGGTGCATGGGGTTTTGGGGCTGTAGGAGCAATCCTCGGTTCATTTTGTATATACCAGCTGATTTTTTTTATGACTAGGAAATACAACAAACGCGCTTTATATGTTCGAAAGAGGTATATTACCGATAATTTAGTTTTTGCTTACATGAATGATGAACAAATCAATTAGATATATAATAATTGAACTTTACTTATTTCGTTTTATCTTGTGCAATTTTTAAAAATATAATCATTTTTAGAAAATGTTGCGATTTTATTTTTTTCAAAATTAAGTGCCAATATGAACTATAGATATATAAATACTTACACATATGTAATATTGCACGCGTATTTTAATATGGGTTAGAAATCCTTCATTTAATTGTTAACGCTTATGGAAGTATTTTCAAAATTATTACTACGATCTTGTCAATTATTACCCTTTAAACAAATGATGGGTGTTGGGTTCAGAACGAGGTAGAGAATGTAATCCGTTTCTTCGATAACGATTGTTGAGTGAGTTTATTTGTCCTTGATGACGCTCAACCGCCAGATATTTTGGGTACCCACTTGAATCAGGCGGAATAAGTCCAATATCCCAAAGGGTCTGTCCGAGATAACATATTAAATAAAATCTGCCATAGCCGGATTTGCCAGGGACCTACGGCACGGCAGCTCAGCGATCTACCATTGTACTGAAAAGTCAAGTCCATGTAATATAAGATGATGATAGAAAAAAAGGCATTTTGTTTCTAGAACTTTTTGAGTAGAAATCCTTTTTAATTAAAATGGCTGTATTAATATTATATTTTACTCGGGGCTTTCGGCTTTTCACTCCTTTGCTACTTTCAGTCTTGCATGTTTTTTCAAAAATGATATTTTAAACTATAATCAATTATGAAATGCCCGTTATTTGAAAAATGACAATTTTTTAGTTATGAAATATCAATTAACTGTACTAAGCATAAAGTACAGCTGAGTGTATCTATTTTGTCTTACTAAATTATGTTATGAATTAATCTTCTGCTCGAGACTTTCCAGAACCGCGTCACGAAGTATTCGACCTACGTGAAGTATTCTCTAGACATATTGCCTATCCCTTTGAGATCATTGCTCAGTTTTAACTCAATTTAAAGGTAAAATTAATAATGTTGAAGCCCTTTGTAGGTTTTTTTTCACGCGGAGGCCTCTATATACTTGGCTGGTGCCTGCTATACTTTGAACTTTTTTCAGGGGGGCTCTAAAAAAAATAGTGTTTTTTTTTTAAACTATTCTAAACTTCACTTTAGGTCGCTAAGGAATCTCGGTATTCGCGAATTTATATTCCCAACTTGGATCTGATTAAGCAAACTCTTGGCAAGATTTGCTAACTTTTTAAGTTCCACAAGTTCTTTTTCTCTGCATTTGAAACCGGATGTCTTTCTCTTTGTTTAGCGTTCTTCGCAATGTTTCGCTAAAAACTGGAATAAAATCTCTTTCTCCTCTGCTTTAATATATTCCCTATTGATAAATATTTAACAAAAATCTAACGTGTTTGGCCCAGTTTTGATTAATTTAGATCCCATGAACCTAACAGGAGTTCTTTTATATTGATGAGGTGGCCTACAAACCTAATTGAATAGTAATGAGATGAAGTTAATTTACATGGAAAGAAGAAGACTTTTCTCACTACGCTTCTACAACTGGTAGTTAGCATTTCTTCATTTACCTCTATTATACTGGTGTTAGTAGTATGATAGTACTTGCTTAGGCTACGAAATAAAAGTCTAATGTAGCGTATTGTTTGTATTTTGAGGGTGATTTTTATTTTTTTAAATTTCAGTATTTACTTTGGTACCAGTTATCACAGGTTGTCGTTTCGAATTTAGTCACAAACTGTTTTAACTAGTTTCCCTTTTAATATTCCCAAAAATAAAAATAACCGTGAGTTGTAGTATGAAAAAAAGATTAATTGTGTGTAATTTATATACTTCAGTAATGATTTCATCAGGAAATAATGCTACAACAAACATTTCGAAGTATAGATGGTGATATAACCTAAACAGTATGTATACATATTATTAAACAAAGTCCTCGGCCGCGTTTGTTCTCGGTAAACTCAACAGCTACTGCACGAATTTTCTCTAATAGATAGAGTGAATTACCAGGAAGGTTTAGGTATATAATTTATGTAAATGGGTTGGAATATCGATGGGTTTCACTGAAGACGCTGCCTAATCCCGTGCAAGATAATAAATTCGATTATAATTTCTATATAACAAAGTACAGAGATGGAAAGAAAGAAAATCAAGACTCCCAAAGAAGGCTAACCAATGATATTCACGTGGTCCTTAGTGCCCGGTACGTGATAAAAAAAAAAAATATTACACAGACAAATTATGCAAGGATAAGATAATGCCTTATTACCCGAGCAAAACTGGGGTGGATCGCTAGTGAAATCTATATACAGGCAGTAATAGTTGATGTATACAATTGTTATTAAATTTATTTTTATTTTCGAAAATATTAAAAAAGGAAACTAATAAAAATTTAAAACTTGTGACTTAACTCAAAGCTACAAACTGCGGAAATGATGCCTTTACTCTTTTAGCTAATGCCTATAATTGGGCTATAAGATAATTTGAATTTTATTATATCTTATATTATGACGAATGGTGAGCTATAAAATGGATCAACTGTTCCATTATTTTGTTATTATATCTTCTTAACAATAAACTAATAAATATTATAATAAATTGGGGGAGTGTAAAGCTCGAGGGTGACATTTTGTAATAAAAACTGAGTGGTGAGGTATATTTGCCGGGAAATGGAGTCACTTCTGCCTTTCCTTTCTTTTCTTTGTCAATCTTCCATTCAATTTACTTGCCTCTTTTTTAGTAGATTGAAAAAATCTTGTAAACTTAGTTGATAACGAGTTTCCACTGTCCTATTTACACAAAATAAATATTTATTTTAATTTGCCACAACACCTCTTGTATAGGTACTATTTTTTTTTTAGATAAATAAATAATAATGATAAATAAAATACGTAAGAAACCCGAAGGTTCGATGCTGATACCGCAATCCTCCCACCTACCCCTAGGACACCCATCAATACAGTTGGCACATCACTGATTAACTTTTTAGGGATTCGTTCGTTACTCTGCCCAACAACTTTAGAAGCTCATCTTCATATTCGCGACTTGAATAATATTAACTCATGTTTCGCAATTCCGCGTTGTGTAATCTAAATTCTGTCGTCCCATCTTTTTTTGTCCGAATATTCTGGCTCCGAATATTTTATTTTCAGATAAAACGATTGAACATATTTAGTAAAGACTGTGTAATATATTTATCTCCCTTTTTTCTAGCTACTTATTGGGATTTTATTGGCCATTTGTACCCCTGATTTTGTCCAGATATTTTCACACCAGGTTGATACAGAAGCAGAATTAAGTTCTTTGCTTATTCCATGGACATCTCAGTATCCATATTTGATATATAGGTGCTCAATTGGTTGTTTGATCATTGGAGGATGCGTTGACCCTTGTGAATGCTAATAGATTTCATTGGCCCTATGCACGGTGTGAAGCATAGAAATTCACAACTCGGTTAGCCTTCAAATAGAACTACTAATGAACGGACAATAGACCAAAATAAGGAGCTTACTGATAAATATTAATCCCTTCAGCACTGATTTGTCACTTCAGGAATACTACCTGCTCGTTTCTTTCCCATTGTTTAAATTGTTTTTCTTCTACATATTTTCTTTTACCTTCATATACTTTAGTATTCAACAAAGTCGTAGAATAAAATAGATTTAAATAATAAAAATGAAGATCAGCATCCGGAATATGAGCTTAGTATACCTGGATTTAGTGTCTACATCTTTAATCAAATTCTTTTTTAATTGGAGTTCCTGGACTAATATGTATTATATATTTTTCAGGAATACATATTGTTAGGACAGGACAAATAATAACTTTGCATTCATCTTATCGCACTAGTATTTGTAAAGTAACGCAAGTCAAAAACATAATGTTTGGAAAAACGGGGAAACTATTAGTGAGAATAGCATTAGGACACTTGGAGTAACACAAGCTCCTTCTGGCTGACAAGATCTGAAGCTAAGCTTGATGAGTGATACAGATATATTTACCTATTTCTTTCATGGCCATAACTTACCACTTAACACAGATGTTTGTGTTTCGTCTTAACAGAAATACTAATGCGATAAGGTAGTATTATATTGTATATGATACCTAGTGAATATTTGTCATTTCCGACCTCATTCTAAATTCCACAGTCCTGAATTAAACTGGATGACATTTATGGTTATACATGACCTAAATTACAATGTTTATTTGTTATTTTGCTACACACATCTCACTTCTGCATACGATTGTCCACCACAATGCATAGTTTCGAATAAAGGGCCCTTAGTTTCCACTGTTCAATTCCAGCTAAATATTGTTATTAAGTTCGATTTTTTAATAGTGTTGGTCATCGATGGTAAGCATATATGCCACCTATGTATGCCAGATATAATATGTTCTTACTTATTATATCTAATGCCCAAGTGTATAAGTTAAGTCGAATTTCTTCCAGAGAGAGTTGAGGAGATATTGAGGAAAACGGAATCGTTTCATTCTCATAGTTTTTCGTTTGAAATGAAGTTGTAATATAAGCAATAACTCATTTTAAGTCAATGCATTACTTCGTCCCTTATTCGTTAAGAAAATAACTCGATTCCGCTTCACTAAGTACAAAAAACTAATTTTGGAGAAAATTCGACTTAGCCACTTATTCATCGGGGCTGTTGATATAAACTGTATATTCATTTGTGTTTCTATATTTATGGGGTATAGTTGGGTTGATCTGTTAATATTTTATTTATTATTTAGTTTCTGTTTATTCCATAAGATTTATTAAGATATTTTTAACGTAGATAAACTATTTTTTTAAATTATTAATCCTAGATATATACCAAAATTGGAAAAATATCATATTGATCATTAATTTTGATCTGTAATTTATTTCTGAAAATTGGTTTATGCTAACTATGCTGTATCAAAACAATTTTAGTGCAGAATACAAAATAGCTTTAACGCAGTAACTACGTGACGCATGTGGGCTATTTGCCTTTAACAGGATTCACTGTTAGCCACAGATTACCTTAGCCATTGGACCGTCAACTGAATCCTATCTCTTTATGGCCAGTGACACCGGTCAATAGTACTGGAAAATCCTCGTAGTTGGAAATAGAACTTCCATTGTAGTTAATTTACATTATAAAGTTAGTCTTCGCTATTGTTGCACCACATACACTCATTAATTATGTTCTGCATGCAAGGGCCTGTAATACGTATTTCCCTATCCATTCTTATTAAAAAACGGAAGTCCATTCTTGTTCTAAATTTGTCGCAGAGCGGGATAGCTCAGTGGTTAGAGCGCTAAGTTGCTATACCGAAGGTTCCGGGTTCAAATCCTTTTGTGGCAGATAATTTATTCAATCTGTTTACATGCGTAGTTGGGTCCTTTGTTTTCTGGAGACCCTTCTTGGACTCACCCAGCCTTGAATGGGTATCCTGAATTTAGGTAAAAATCTAACGGTTGAGCGTGATCTAGGACAAATAACCTGCCTGCGCAATCGTTGTCCGAGATAAATTACAGTCTCTACCTTGTAGTGAATCATAGATCCATCATTGGTTGTAGCGGTACTGGTTTTGTATTTTTTTATTTGTATTAGAAATGGAATCAATATCTGCTAGTCATATTAAATGTCTATTTCATTTATTTATATCAACTTTAAGAATTCAATAAATTACTCAGTTCTGTATTGGTTAAGTTCTATGACATTGGATAAGCGGAGTAGCTCAGTGGTTGCAGAGCGTGGGTTTCAAATCCTACTATGGTAGCTAATTTATATGTATAAAGTGGAGGAGAAGTCTGGGCGTGATCTCAAATGAAACAACACGCCCTTGCACTTTTGTAGTCTCTACCATGTACTGAACCCAAGGCCTAGTGTTGTAGGGGTTGGGGGGGGGGCAAGGGTTGTATTACAATCTCTCTCTCTCTCTCTCTGATATAGTAATGATGCACAGCATATTGAAGTCGGAAAATCTTTTTCTCTCTAGTCCCATTATAAGTCTCTCAAAGGATTGGATTATATGATATATAACGCCTGAGTCCCCATAGATCGCTCTGGGGTTATCGGCCTATGATGGATGATTTATTCGTTATAATAAAACGTCTTATATATAATACCCCTTTGACCTGTTTTGTGCTTCCTGAAGCTTAGATATCCCTTGTCTTTGCGTTTGGGTTGTGTAAAAATAATCCTGCGGGGATGTTGATGGATGCCTGCGGTACAAGAAGTGTAGACAGCGGTTATTGTACGAGGAGCGTATTGTGGCGATACCTAGAACGGATTGATTTGGCACTCCTATTGTGTTGCCGAGTCCTGGCACCGGCTCCTCCAGGGTCACCTCGGACTATTCTCTTGGTCAGGAACTGATCGGAGTTCAAATCATCAAAATATACATCCGCAACATGTGAAGTAGCGTAAGGTATGTGTTGATTTGTAGTGTTGGATTGCTAGAAAACAATGACCTTCTATGTGAGCAGTATATCTGTTAAACCAAGAATATTCAGTATTTACAAATATCATTGCCATTTTAGTAATATTTTTTAATTTTCTCCCTACGTTAAGCGTAAATGGGTTTTTTCCATTTTCCATAGAGTTGCGTAACTCACAAGTTCATAATGAAGCCACGTTTATAGTTGAGTGATTCCCTTCTGACTGTAACTTTTTTTTTTTATTATTAAAATGTTTTCAATTCCATAGATTTTTTATTTTTTTATTCCATATTATCACTCTATTTTTTTGTAAACATAGAGTCCGATAATCAATTCAAATTTTACGTGCCACGGTACTGACATAAAATAAATTTAGTAGACATTCTTCGGAAAAATTGTTTAATTGAACATTAATAATATATAATAATTAATTTAGGTCGTGTATTGGGGCATGAAAAACAATGAATTCATAGGTAAATTCTAGAGATAGACATGATACTGTACATTTAAGTGATAAAGTTCAGTAAACATTGTTTAAATAAACTGTAAATATTCTCTGTATTGCAAGTTATATTATACGAAAAAACTGATGAAATATGTTCATGAGGATCATATTGATGTAAAATTTATAAATATTGTTAACAGATGGGCAGTGGGAAAAACAATACAGGGCATGATTAAACACTGTTAGAATGGAATCATCCTTGCTTTTTAAATAATATTTTTTGTTTGTATATCAACATAAATGAAGAGACATTACATCAATTATAATTAGATTATTTTTATTCTAAAATTGATATATTTTGTACTTGACAAATTAAAAAGATGATAACGGGTAAACAGTATTTTTTTTTTGTAAAATTTGATAAGATTGTGGACAAGAATGCTCATATTTAACAATCAAGTTGAAAGTTAATTGCCATTAAGACAATCGCCCCCTTCCCCCGTAAGTTGGTTGAGATATACCATTCCGCATGACATACTTACTATCTCAGTTAACTCGCTTCCAGAATTGTATTAAGTGAACCATGCTGCCATGTATAATTTAAATAATTATTATTTTTGTTATTTTGCTTTATAATCGTTATATATTTTTATTGTTATTATTTTCGACAACGAACTTAGTACGTCAGGAGAAAAAATATATAATCCACTATCACAGTATGAGCCACAGCAACAAGAATAATATAATGTCTAAGATTAATAAAAAATAAAATCAATACATTCGGACTATCCGAAATATTTTGTTATGTATCATTATTATCAAGTACTTGTATTATTATCACTGTGTAGTTATTAGCAGTTTTTACTATATAAATATTTAATGTTATTTTTTCTTTTTGTTACAGGTGAGCCTATCTATTTATTCATAAGCATGAACTCAAAATCATATACTCAAGGTTGGTGTATATTAGTTTTAAAAATTTCTCTCAATGCCTCTTCCTTTAAAACACAATTGTTCTGATCATATTTTTTGCTTTGTTTTTATTTTGCTTGAATAAGTTAGAATTGCAGATAAAAAACATTTCCTTAGATTCCCTTTGAGAAATAGACATATGAATTAAACAGATTTTGAATTGTATAAATCTTGGGAGCGGAGTCCAGCAGATGACCTTAGGATTTTTTTAATGGAGTAAAAAATCCTTGGTTATGCTGTCCTTCGGATGGGACGTAATATGGGCCTGTACGATGTCACGTATTTTTTCAAGATCCCTATCCTAATTAAACTTGGATTGGCAAAATTTAGGACTCTCATTATAGTATCGTCTGATTAGCTTTAGGGACATAAACTGACATTAGATGAATAAACAAACATATCGTCCCTACCATTTCCAACTATCGAATGTAAAAATCGGTACTTCTGAGAAGAATTAAAAAAAAGCAGTTTCAAGGTTCAATAAAAATTAGTGCCTATAGTCAAACCAATGACATTCGTTTTACATTGTTTTTGTGACTGATAGATGCCTCTATATGTATTTTATATCAATTATCAATCCTAAAGCAACTGCTATAAGTCGAAAACGAAAACTGTGTTTTTTTCACAATCGATAGTTGGAAATGGTAAGGACGATATGTTAAATATATGTCAAGAAAAAAGAGTGGAAATAGAAACAGGAATAAATGCAGCAACGGTACGTTTTAAAACTTGTTGATATTTTTTTTGTCGAAAATGTCTGAAGCCTCAGGGATATGTGAAGTCGTACATCCTCAACTGAGTGGTTTTGCCATTTTTGTTATCTTTCTGGCCTCCTCCTAAGCCCCTTCCGGCCATTCTTTTTATCCATTATCTACTCACTGTTTTTTTTTTCCTTCCCTCTTTTTATTTTACGGTGTGCCTCAATTCCATACATCCCTCTCGCCTTTCCCCCCACATCTTCACCACCACTCTAGCTAAGCCAGCTCTTCCTGAAGACAGGGGTTACCTTCTTCCTAATGGATCTCCCGTTCCATTTGTTCTCCGGAAATCTTTTTGGACAGAGGAGTTAGCTAAAACTTAATAATAGAACTAGTAGTTATCGTAAATGTTTCCACTTGTACTATTCTTATGATCCATTGATGGTCTCTATATTGGTCTCTCGAACAAATAAAACATTCTTTTAAATAGGCAGTCATGATGACTTCACATTTATCATTTCGAACTAGTATTTCTCGACTGACATAAGTTAAAACCTACATTTTAATAATAACGGGTAAACTATTAGTGAGCTTGGAATAGCACTAGGTCACAAAGACTGACACGTGTGCCTTCTGGCATACAGGTAACCTTAATGTAAGGTTAATAACAAAAACCTTAATGTAAGGTTGATACAATGAAAATTCAAGAATTTTGAATAACCGTGTACTTCTTTGAATTTTTAAATCAATTATAGTCAGACTTATAAACCTGTTAAATTTTTAATTTTAAATTATTAACATTAGTCTGGTTTTTACATATATTGACACTCCGAACGATTACAAACATTTTCAAGTATTTTATCTATTAATCAAAACATTTGATGAGATACAGAAGCTCAATAACAAATAGCTATGATTTAATCGAAATAATAATTAGTATGTAGTTATATTATTTATAGCTTGTGTTTGTATTTACATAGATTTTACTTTCCTTTTTAACTCTATCACTGTTAAGTTCAAAAATACTTGATTATTTGTCCTTTTAATCTTTTCATAAAACAATTAAAAGTCTTGTTTTCGTTGTTGATATTGTAATATGAAATTGTATAATTCGTTTACTTGGCGCTAGTTGTCGCCAGTCTAGAGCATGTTGCTGACGCAAAGCCATAGTTTTCCCCCCTACCTAAAGTTGCTAAACGCTCCTAAAGAAGTTTTCACTTCCAAAAAAACCCTGGACTTTTATAAGTGGCTCGGAAGTGTGGAGATTCCCCTCTCTCATTTGTTACCCTTGCCAAATTAAGGTTGTGAATAAATGAAGACTTTGGTCAGAGGAATAAGACGTGGAAATAGAGCCATATTATATTAATGCCGGGGGTCAGGAAGTAGGCTAGGGGATTGGTTCTTGCCCCGAGGGAACATGTTTTTCTTGCCGCGCTGCTTTACAGTTAGGCCAACGGTATAAGCTTTGCCCGCAATTTTCTCTCCGTTAAGTTGGTAGCACCGTTCTGCTCCTGCGTTCTCTGTTATATCTTTCGTCGTTTAAACTGCGCTTAATTGGTAATTGTCATCATTACGGGTTCTGCTAAATACGACCTGTTTGCTATCTAGGCTAAAGGGTTAGTGATCTGCAATCAGGCTACTATTTTTATTCTTGGACATTTGATAGTTTTTGTTTTTTTATTCGTTTAAAACTTTTTTAAGCTGCTATGGTTTGTTGAGCTATATTACAGTGTGAGTTTTAAACTTTGTCTCTTCAGGTGTAATTAATATAGGGATCTTTAACTAATACCTGACACGGTATAGGCTCGGGACCCATTTTACGCCCTTTCCGAAGGACGACATTATCAAGGATTTTTACTTCCTTCATTATTTCAATTACTGTTTTAAAACGTTTCTTTATCATTTTTAGCATGGTTTCTTTGATAATAATGATTTTCTATTAGCTGTTATTTAATAATTTCCAACATCAACCAATAATTTTAAGATTTTTTCCCCGTTTTATTAGTTAAATAAGAATACAAAATTCTGAATTATTTGTTTGCAGGTTTTATATATTTTATTTTTGTTTGTTATTAACATATTTTTATGCTACGACCTAGCATCTTAGTATCGTTGATACATATTGCTAAGTATCGAATGTTGAAAAACCACATGTTTCGTATTCGATTTATTGCGATTACTTTAGGATTCATATTCGATATGAAATTCATGGTGATAAATAAGGCACAAAAACCACGTCTAATGACATAGGTAAAATAAGTTTGACACAGATATTGAATGATTCTTGAAACATTTTTTTCACTCTACTAGAAAATTATGTTTTTTTAGGTTTTGTATGGACGATATGACCGAAACGTGGTTCCAACATGAATATTTTTGTTCTTTTATAACCTATTTTTTTATTTAATTATTGGATATAAATCAAATAATGCTAATTATTCTATGGCTATAAAGACTGAAACGTTGTAACTTTTCATAATGTATATTAATGTAATTTTGGTTGAATATATTAGCTTTATTTATTATTATTATATTAAACATGATCGATAAATGTTAATGATTTAATCACTTCATACCACCCCCTGTTAAAGGTGTACTCATTTTATAGAAGGAATTTGAGTTGTTCTCTGACGTTGCTTAGCTACGAAATCGTATACTTTTCTTTGTAATACCAGTCACTAGAATATGTAGATGATTGTTTGCTCTTCGCCTAATGGTTCTCGGACTTGTTAATGTGTCGTTTATGTTAAATTATCCTTCAGGAATGGCTCCACGTTTAACAGCAAGATATGGATTTGCAATTCATAAGATGCTTTCAATCTTTTTAGGCTTAAACGTGCAAACGATTCTATTAAACCAATATACCCTTAAAATGTTCTATAAGTTTGAAAATTATGAATGAATTAAACAGCATTGGGAATTAACATTTAATACCTCAGTATAATTTTTATTATTAATCTCAATTAATTACCATCGAATATTAGGAGAGCACTTATATATTTTATAACTGTTCTAAAGATTTCAATTGAATGTTTTGTGCCATTATTTTTTTAAGATTTTAAGTTATAGGACCCAAAAGAGATGTTGAATACTTTTATTAAACCTTTACCACTACAACTCATGAACAGTGTTGGATTGTAAGGGCTAAATGAGCCCCAAGAGGGTCCCTGATCCCGAAGGACCCATTCTCGGCTGTTAACTGAAATAATTTTGTCATGATATTAACATTTTATAAAAGGTGGAGACTAAATAGTCAAGGCGGAGTCTTAACTTTTGTATTCTGGAAGTCATTCGAAGATGTACTTCGATGTAAGTCTAAAGAATTCATATTCTGACAATTACCGTTATGTAATAACATTACATTATGAATGTTATGTATTATAGACTTAACATGTCTATGAATTATAAATGTGGGATAGAGGCTCCCGATGTTCAAATGACGTATTGATGACCTGCTATGATCTATATAGAATTTAAATACACAAAAGTAAAGTACTCTGATGTGCTTAAGTAGGGTATTATTACCCATTTTTAAATTAACTTATATCCTATTGAAAGTATTTAAACGCTCGAAGTATAAGTTTTACAGTTACTTGCAAAAAAATAAAATAATAATAATAAAAAGTGTTTCTGTCATTTGTTCATTAAAGATGATAGATCTTTTTAATTTATTTTTGTATCTGTTAATTGTTGATTTTTTTTAAATTTTGATAAATAAGAAAATATCAGGTAAATACAAGAAAGAAAAGAAAATGTCATTAAAAAAATAAATATTATATTTACTTTATTTATTTTTACTATTATATAATAACCCTTTTCTTAGTTATCATTATTTAATAATTAAATTATGATTTAACATTCTGAATTATAATTTTGGAGCTTTTATCTTATAAAGTTAATTTTAGGCTAGGGCCTAGTAATATGATCTATGATGATTTTTTTGTTGATCATTTTATTTATTTCTATGGTAATTATGTTCGAATTGTTTTAGATTAAATGTATTAGCCTTATTTATTAATTATTATTTATATTATATTACTCATCAAGACTGGATGATAACTGATGAACTTAGTAATGCGAAGAAAAACGTAGTTATTTTTTTGGTAAGAAAATTTCAGGCTTGGTTAAAAAAGAGAAAACAAGGTTTTTTTTTGTTTTTATTCTAATGAATGCTTCAGTGAAATAATATTCCTCTCGGTCATTAATTTTTGATGATATGTACTCACTGCTAGAGCTGATTTTACTGAACGATCCGGTCGTTCGAAAAGCTCTCTCTCTTTTCAATATATAAAATATTTTGCAGTATCAAATCTATAAGAGGTGAGAGCAATTAGGCTTCGGCCATCCAGCAAATGTTATCAGCTCTTGTGTTACCATCAAACTGTACCATCCCCCTCTCAGTACCTTAATTGCTGGATCAAAAGAATTCAATTAACGTCAAGTTGGGTTCGATCAGGCCGAGTTCAGTGTTCGTTTGACCTCTGTTTGGAATTTTAAGGTATTGGATTTTTTTTTTTAATCAGAGAAACCTTTATACAAGGCCGTAGTTGTTTCCAATAGTAAAATGTTTTGTAAAATATTGTAGTAGTACCTTAAATATATTAAATCAATATTATTTGCTATTGACAATTTCATCAATTATTATTATCATTCATTGTATTATAAAAGCTATGTAATACGGTGCAAAATTGTACACTATGTTTCACCACTTCCTGAGTAGTTATTATATATATATATAAAGTACAAAAGAAAAACGTTTTTTTTTTTTATGTAAACGCTTTAGTATAATGATTTAAACGATTTTTATAATTTTCTTTTATTTCCACCAATGGCAGACATATTGAAAAAATCATTCCCCATACTCGGAGGACAAAAAATCGATATCAGATGAACTCATTTTATCATTCGGTTTTGTAATTATCTTATCCTGACTCGTTAAATATATTTCGAAGCTTGAGGTTATTTTTTTATTTTAATTATTTTTTTAAAAGTTAATAAATTTTAATATTTTAGACTTATTTCTGCTTCCTTATAGAATTTTCGTCTTGAACTTAATATTTTTTTATATACTGAGTGTCTTCTTAATATTGTATTTTACTTTCTTAATTATCTAACAATTAATTATGTTTTTATGTTCTAGTTACACGGCATTTCATATTATTCTCGTTCCTAAAAACAAACAAAAAATAATATTAATAATAAAATTCTAAATTCTATGATACGTGTTACCATTACAGCTTTAAAACATGTGTCAATATGAGTGAAAAGTGATTAGTTCGAAATTGTTCATAAGTTCGCAATTGTGGCTATTCATTCAGTATAATTGGCTAACGATTTTGACATGTACAATTAAAATTAATTGGAATAATAATCAGTTGATAATCTGGAACTATTATCAACGTTTGATTATCTGGTGAATATTCATGAATCTTGATTATCATAATGTTCAATTGGGGTTCACATCAATGCTTGACAAATCATTTGCAATTTTTAATTGTTTTATGGTTAGTTTTTTCTATTGCTGTCGTAATAAATAAAGTCAGGGGCGAAAAATACGTGTTTTCTCTGGTTGATTTTGTCTTCATCTTAGTTTTACTCTAAAAGGATTGTATATTTAGTTTCTCGTATAATATTTCTGTGTGGGGTTATAGCATAAAATATAGTAAGGAAGAAAATAGTTGGGGGTGCAGTCAAATAAGACACTAAATAAGTGGTTACTTATTTTAATTACGTGCCGACGTTTCGACCCACTTTGTGGGTCATCTTCAGGGCTGACGAGCAGGAGGCTGACGCTAGAATCCATGATTCTAGCGTCAGCCTCCTGCTCGTCAGCCCTGAAGATGACCCACAAAGTGGGTCGAAACGTCGGCACGTAATTAAAATAAGTAACCACTTATTTAGTGTCTTATTTGACTGCACCCCCAACTATTTTCTTCCTTACATCGATCATCCAGTCAACCATCCCTCGCTTCTCATAAAATATAGTAGATATGTTATATGTTATAATCACTCTGTTATTAGTAATATAGAATATTATTAATGTTTTTTTTGTTCGTATTCTAAAATTACTTAGACTTTAGTTTTACGTAATGTAAAATTACTTTATATTCCGCCACCTGATGATGAAAGCGTGGACTATTTCGAGAAAAATCTTTCGCTTCGAGTTATGTCACTACAAGTTTTAACTTTTCATTAGCTTGCTTTTTAATGTTCTCAAAAGTAAAAAGTAATCGCAATTTTAGTATGAATAAAAGTGCGATTATTGGAAATGTGCATATTTCTATAATCATTTCATCAAGAAATAAACGTTTCAAATAACATGTTTACGTATAGATGATCATATAAATCAACAGTGTAAGTAGGTTCTTTATTCCATATACAGTAAGTAATATTTACTATATACAGCAAGTAATAAAAATATTTTTATTTTAGAAAATATTTAAAAGTAAATGAATGAAAAGTTAGAACTTATGACTTTCACGAAGCGGCATTCTGCGGAACTGATAGCTGAAAAACAAATATCTTATTTATTGATTTTTGTTTTTGAGGGGTTTAAGAAAAAAATATAGTTTTTAAAAATGTATCCAAGTACTTTAAAACTGCTGTTATAATTGGTAATACTGGCGTATACAGTTTCTTACTCGCTGTAAAAAGCTACTGTAAATGATGATATCTAAGTAATATTTCGCTTTTCTGGGCCATAACTCATCTTGGGGCGGATGTTGCTGTAAGTAGGATTGCTCATCAGATAGATAACTGCCACTCTTATCAGCTCTCCTGATTACAACTTTAAAAGATAGAGGTCGCTTTCCTTTTAGGGCCAGATATTTCTAGATCCTTCGTTAAGTTTTTTCCCTCCCCGTCTACGCCCCACTGGTTTTTCTCCCCCCCCCCCCCCCTCTGACCCCAGGGAATCGTCGGATTAATGGTTGGCTACTTTCGATGTTACGGTTAACTGGATTACTTAATAAATCGTGTATCTGTAAATAATGCTTTGCTCCGCATTTTTTTTTTTTTCAGTTTTCCTAATATTCAATATTCTATTGACAAATTTTATAATTCGTCTCTTATTAATACTCGTGTTACATATTCACCTCTAGTGTATTTTTTAAATTCCAAAGTTTTTTTCCTATTAAATTCCTATTTTTTTCAATATGTTTAAATTGTATGTTGCATGTCATTGAATTATGTAATTTTAATTGGTTCTAAATAATAACAAACTTTTATTACTTAGAGCCCCTTGCTACGTTAAAGTAAAATTTATTATTAAACGACCTGTGATTATGCTGTGATATTTCATTCTCTAGTAGCGCCAAGGGAGTGCTCACTTTAGGCTTAATGCGTAATTACTTTAATTACAGTACATTTCACTAATTGCGGTCTTTATACTAATAAACTTCTGACCTTTTTTTTTTTTAATTTGACTTATTTGTTATGTACATGCTCCTTGTTAAAAGGCCGTATTAAGAAAAATGTTACTAACTGGGTTGCATATAATGCAATTCAGTTAGTGTTTTATAATTTTATATCTATGTGGAGATGTAAATTTATCTATACATAATTACTTTGTTAGCTCATTTGGTTTATGTGGAAAGAAATTTAACATTTTATCAATGTTTTAACATATTTATTATTTTTAGTATATTTATTTGGTAACTAGCATTCCGTTTAATATAGCTAAATTATAGTCTGAAGTAACCTTTAGGTGGCTATGAGTTTGATGACGACCTGTCCTTTTAGAAAATGAACTACGTATGACATTTTGACATTTACAATATAGCTGACATTTTCTTCTTTGTAGTCTTGATTGTATAAAGTCATTCTTCTCCTTTTATCGTAATATATATGTTCTATGTTTATAATTATTGCAACATTTGATAATGTTGAATGGATAAAGAACTTGATCAGTTTTATTTAACTTAATTTGGTTAAAAATACAAGAGCAGCTTAACTGAATGGCAAGTAAACATATGCAACTGCACTGTTACAGTCAGTGTTGCCATCGAATTAAGGTTAGCGTAATACAGAAATATTATTATCAGAACAATATAAATAAATAATATTATATATAATTACAATAGCAAATAAATGAATTATTAATTCTTTTTAGATAAGTAATTTTATGGTTTCCTAACATTCAATAATATAGGTATATCTTATGTCCAGCTTTAACGCTTTTTAATTTATATTTTCACATTCATATAAATCATTCTTCAATTTTTTTTTCAGTTTTAAGTCTTGCCTTTGAGATTATCTTTTAGAAGTTGATATTTTTCTTTTGGTTCTCCGTTGTAATTAATGCAGATATTGCGCGTTTATGGATTTATTTAGCATAATTAAAATATTTCGGCTTAGTCCATTTAAGTTCTCATGAATTTTCATTAGCCAAGCAAGAGCTTAGGGAGCTTATACAAGTTTTCTTGGGTGGAAGGTTTTTTATTATTGTATTTCTATAACATATCGGCGGTTATATTTTAGTTGTTTTACATGTTTTATTTTTTGTTTTTATAATAAAATTCAGTGTTAGATTTTTTTATTTTTAAACTTTATATACCAGATTATATAAACTGTTTGAATTTTATCAGAACTAAAATAATAAAACATCAGGTTAGAAAGTATTTATGATATTTATTTGCTCGAAAAATTTTGTTCAAAGGTGACTTTGTACTAATAATTTTACTGTTATTGTATATTCTAGTAAACAGTAATGAAATACAATGAAATAATCAATAAAATTTTGAAATATCTATTTAATTTATCAAGGGTTTATTCTCTTTATGTTGTAAACCGTCGTCTATTTACAGAGTGAAGCGGAAAAAAAAAATTTTTGTTTGATATTTTAATCGGAAGTGAATTACATTTAATAAGTTTAGATTGGTTAAAATTCTAATGATAATTCAGATATTAAAAGTTGTTAATAATATATTTAGTATTTATTTATTGATTACTTATTACATCGTCGTCCATTATTGAAGTATTTTTCTGAGAAATTACTTCTTGGTTCCACCCCTTAACCCTTAATGTGTATTAGGGTCGAGGTAGCCCGGAGCCACTTAGACCCTATCTACTCCCCTTGATAAGGGTTATCAATCTATCTCGCTGAGGTTTTTCCTCTATCCCGCCCTTTACCTTCGGATAGGCTCTGTATCGAAATAAACTTATATCTAAAGGTACTTGGACACGCCCTCAATTAGTTTTAATTGCTTGCCGCTTAGTTGTCACCCTATGTTTTCATAATTCTTATCTCTCTTTCCCCATTATGGTGCGCCAAAAATCGATTCGAAGACCCGAATCGAGTTGTGGCTAACTAAAGGAGTCAGCTCCGTATGGTCTGTAGTTAATTACATCAGCATTAATGCCACGTTTGCTCGCTAGTTGACTTTATTTTGGTAATTAATGTTGGTCTAAAATTCAGTTAAATCATTCCCTGGATTTAAATTTTGATAGTACTTGAAACGCTCTCAAAAATGATACAACTCAAAAATAGGTGTTTTATCAGTTAGTTAGTTATGACCTTGGAAGAAATGTGTTAACATCTCTTTGTTATTCATGAAAGCTGTAACAACTTAGCTCTTAGCTTGTCTTCCAGAAGACACTTGTGTCACCCTTTTGTGATGTTCCAAGCTCACTAGTTAATGGTTTTTGTGTAATTAAAAATGTATGTTTTTGACTTATGTCACTTCAGAAATACTTCTGGGTTATGTGTGTATTGATTTCTTACGTAGTTTGTTGTGTTAATAATGAAATAAACTCCATATTTTTTTACTATCCTTTAACGGGATTAATAAAAGGAAGGGCGGCGGTGTTTCACTCTCCTCTATCAGTTAGCATTAACTGTTGTCTGAGACACGAAGAGGCGGCATTAGGAAAACTAGGTGCATCGAAACGTCTGTATAAATCGCGTTATTGGATTGCGTGTCTCACGGAGCCTTCTTCACTGGATGGTATTTTTGTCACGTCTCCCTACTGAAGATTTATCTATCATTCAATGTCTCGCTTCTCGAAATCCTTTTCATCATCCACTCATCACACCCAAAGGGTTCCATAGATTGGATCTAAATTGGCATGCTAAGTCCAATCAGGAGAAAAACCATTTATTTTATAAATGAATTTTGATACCAAGAGTTTTTAAGTAGTGAAAACCTCGTTACCCGCGTTTAGCGATTTTTGGTTGGGAGTAAACTTGTGACTCGCGACAGCAACATTCTCGGTACTGACGACACCTAGCGGCATTTGCATGAGTTACACTATTCATTTTAATCAACATTATTTTAAAGGTTATAATCCATTCATATAAGAATAATTGTATTTATCTAAAAAGTCGTTTAATAGTTATGCTATTGATACTAATAGCTTACATCAATAACTTTTTATTTCCTCTAGATTTTATTTGTAATGGTTAAATGTCTTATTAAATGGAATGATCGAAAGTACAAATAATCTAAGTATTACTAAAATATCTAATAATGATAAAAATGAGAATAATTTCTATGTAAATATAAATAATATATTTAGTACAACTATTATTCCAATTAAATTATTGATATTTCGTATTGAATTAAGCTTTTGCGGCCCATCATCACTTGTGTTTTCATTAATAAATAAACTACTTAAAAATGTATATAATTATAATTTATTTTATTTTATTTGTTACTAATTTTTAAATATTTTTATTTGAAAAGAAAAGATATGCCCTGGACAAATTATAGTTCGGTGTGTTAGTATATGTGAAACCCAGACCAATATTAATAATTTAAGTTTAAAAATTTGAAATTTAAATAATACAGACTATAATTGATTTATAAATTCAAAAAAGGTCACAGTTATTCCAAAGTTTTGAAATACATTTGGCAGTCCTCATAACTGCCTATTTATATATTTTTCCAAATAAATTTAAACATTTATTAACATCCTTGTTCAAAAAACTGCGATCCTCGACGGTTTTTGTGGTCGTATCGGACTCCAGGAACTTTTATTGCAGTGTTCCTATATCCCAGTGTAGCAGGCCTGGCAAAATGTGTGAGGACACCAGAGGGGGACTACATTGGATATTGGCTCTGTTCCAAACTCCTCCGTGCAGTTATACAGTTGAACTACGCTTTTCAGGATTATTTTCTCACTTTAATTTGACTGTATAGACATTCCGATCGCGTAAAGACAGTTATAATAATAAGTACTGACAGAGCTAGATAATAAAATATTAAGAATTAAATTTCTTAAATAGCAATTAATAAAAAATACTAATTGTATATGATTCAATGACTAATTATTTGTATACGTATATGAAAAATATGAATTTTTGTTTTTCCGTATTGGCCACTTCTGATCAGGTTATAACTTAATTTTCTCAACGACGAGCTCTCAAGTAGCATCGTTCGATTAGCCATAACAGTATAATGTGACGTTAAATGGACAATCAACAACAACGAATCCAGTAATGATAATATTATATGAATGTTTTGTGTATATTTAGTAGCGAACGGGGGATTCTAAATATATGACGAGAAAGTTAAAACGCTTGCTAATAGTAACTTTGTTGAATAAAAGCACTTTTAAGCTCTTTTGACCGTACAAAGCTTAACTCAGGGCGGTAACTTCCCTCAGGGCGTGGAGTAGGCAACTTGTGGAGGCACTTATTAAAGCCTTACTTTACCTGACAACACTTATGTTCTTTTGTTGGAAGGGAGCATATGGGATAGACCATTTTCCATCTGCCTTTTCGGTTAATGAGTCAATTAATAGTTGACGCCTTTTCTCTGGCTAAACTGGTATAACTCTGTCGCCAACCAATTCCGGATTATCTGTGTATTAATATTTGTTTGCATTACATTATAAAGGAAAGTAAATTTCATCATTGATTCCCTAAGTGATCGGTATCAATCTCTAAGATTTCGGCGGAAACAATAAATAAAATTATAGGGCGATGGGTCGTAAAATTCGACACACTTGCGCCAAACAGATTCTTATTTGAAACTTTAAATATATCTTACGATAAGTTGATCTTCCTGTCAGGCGAAAAGTTTATATTTTAGGAACGTACAAGTTGGCAGGTATTATGTACCTAATAATACATAACAAACCTAATACTTATCATACTACTGTACATCATAATACATAATAAACATCGGCGCTCTATTATTATAAATATCGGCGCGTATTCAAGCTCGTACATGATGAGTTCGAGTCTGCGAGTTGATATGAGGAGCCTAGATACGTACGATCTTTAACTTTACGCATGCTTTGGACTTACTTTGTCGTAACTTGTAACGCAATTCAACACTTATAAAACGGGTATACAAATTAAAAACATCTAACTCAGACAAAACTTGCTGCTAATGTTTTTACTATTTAGGTAACCTCACACCGGGTTGAGAGTCATTTCTGTACTGAAATTCGAGCTTATAACAATTAGTAATTTGTTTCAAGAAACAAAAACAATTATTATTAAAATGTTAATAAATTATTATTATTTTTTTATTTAAGAAGATATTGTATCTTGTATATTTTCATTTTGAACGAGGATGAAAATATATTGTGAAAGCCTTGTGACCCATGAAGTTCGGAGCATCGGAATGTTTCTCAGTACCCTCCTTTTCAATTGACCCTTCTTCTGAATCGAAAGGTTATAAGTCATGGAAATGGTCGGCGGATCCTGGATGGGATAATCTATCTGGACTAAATCCGGTCCGAGTCGGTTCGTAAGAAAGGGCTTCATTGAACTGTTAACAGGAACATAACCAGGGAGGAAGCCCTGAGATACGAATAGGGAAGGGTGTTATTGTGGTCAAGGCTCGTCTGATCCGGACCTTAACAAAACCCTTCGTCCCAATCAAGGGCTGCATTGTAGTGATAAACTCTTAGTTCGTTCTTAATCGTTATTTTTTTTTCGTCCTAGAACATGCTAGGAAAGAAATTACATATGTAGTATCAAAAAGTGAGTAAGAGATAGCCTTCAACTATCCTATGAAAATACCTGTACTCTATAACTATTACTCATGTAGAGTCTCGGGTTTATTACGTGATAGACTGTACTGTTATACAACTATTTAACGGTTGTATAGTGAGGACATTTGTCCGAGATGATGCTGTTTTTTAATCCCCATTTAATGATATCCAATTTATAGAACCTGGGTACGCCCCAAGAGAGTCTGTAGATCCCACAGGACCCATCCGTCGCTTTTAACAGATTAGATAATTAATCTATCAATCCTGGATTTGAACCCGGCACCTTCATCTTAGCAACTCAGCAGCACTTCACCCACTCAGCTTCTTCGTATATAATTCTTATGTAAATATGCCTTACATTTGTATTTATATGTGGAAGAAAATGGCCCGGGTAGAGGTAAATAAATTTCTCTGAATATCTAGAAATATTTATTCAGTAGGCAACGTTTCGACCTACTTTGTAGGTCTTCTTCAGGGCTGAATATGGAAACACAGATTTTTTTGTATTTTCTATTGTTTTGTTTTTTTACAGTCAAAATTTTACGTCACGTTACAGTAAATTTTACGCACGAACTCTGATAATGCTCAACCGTACAATTAACAGCGAACAATTATTATCTTTAGGTTTGTATTTATTTTCATGTTCTGTTGTAAGCAATGAAGAAGACCTCTTCTGGCTTTATATTTTAAATGTATCATTGAAACTGCTATTCATTCGGTTATAATTTGTTATTAGACAGGAAATGGTTGACTGGTAGAACTAATACAGGATGGAAAAATGGAAATGGAAATTTCCATCCTCGGTTATAATTTGTATATGATCATTTTTTTAGTTTTTATTAGCTACAATATTAGTTTTACAAGGTCTCGAGTTATGAATTTATCTTCCTTTTTAACATCTCTTTTCCAACCTTTTATGGTGTATATTCATACAAAATGGCCATATTTATTGTTTCTACTTATTCAAATTGTAATTAATGGACTTCTGTTTTTTTTTCTTTTTTTGGGATATAATCCTTATTCACAGTTATCACATTTTTATATTCATCCTTGTTATTCAAATATTATCAGTCGTTTTCTAATTTTTTTCGAAAATATAATCATGCATTTCTGCTGTAGTTAGGGAACGTTTTTAATTAAAAAAACTTAGTAACGCTATATTGCGGCGAAAGAGAGGCCTCTTGAGGAGGTATTTACATGGGCTCACTCGAGTAAAAGTATAATCTCTCCGATATGCCGAGTGACACAGAGAAGAGATATGAGAATTCTTCCTCTACCACTCTCTTGGAAGACATCAAGAAGGAAGAGACCTTCGCCCTAATAGAGAGTACTAATACACCTGACTCCCCAACCGCTCGATAATCCAGTTTACATTTCTCTCTCTCCTTCCATTTTTGTTGTTCAGCTACTTCATTTAGTCGTCCTTTCGGATCAGGACTCGATCGATTTATCGATGACTTCAGATACACAGCACGCGGCACTTCAGTTCCTCCTTCATTTCTTCCACTCATCCAGTTTAGTCTAGTTACAGTAACCAGTACGCTTACATGAAATTCATTACCATACACTATTCAAGACTTAATGAATTGCTGATTTCGAATGCGGTTAAAATTCGCATTTTCTCCCAACTCGGAATCAGCTATTTTAATTTTCATTTGGGTAAAGCACATCCTCCTCTTGTTTTTTTTGTTTCTGTTTTTCATGAAAACAGAGTGGATGTTTTGTTTTTTTTCTCGTCCCTATTTCACATGCAGTCCGTTTATGTTCCACCTCCGCAAAAGTTGCCTGGGATAACTTATGAGCAGTCTAGTCAGGTTTCATTTAGTTGGAAATTAATTTTGTGGAACCATCTCCCCATAGAAATAGGAGGTGTACATTTTTTTTTTTTAACAATTACTTTACTTGTTCACTTCTTCCTAGCCTTTAATTACAAATAATAACAATTAAGTTTTAATTCTGCTACTAGTTATTAGAATCTTAATTTGTACTGCGGAAAGGCAAGTGATATTTTTTCTTGTGCATTTTCTTGAATTAGCTTTTACTAGTATTTAGTTAACACATAGAAGCCATAGGTTTTTATCGTTTTTTTTTAGTTTTTACTTCAAGAAAAATAAGTTAATTTATTAAAAGTTTATCGCATAAATTTAATTATTTCTTAATCATCTACTAAAGTGGTTTAACATTGTTTTGAAAACTGGATATGAACTATTTTTAAAAATGATAAAACAAAAAAAAAAGTTTTCCCTCATCCCGAAAGCTTCCAACTAAGTGAAAACCATTAAGAATATTTTTTCTGAAGAAAATAAATTAACTTCCCATTGTGTGTATGTCAGTGAACTCCTACAATACGGTTGGGCCGATATTGATGAAGTATTTTGTTTTCAAGTGGATTTGAGGATGGTTTAGTTTCACAATTCGATTTTTTTTTTTAAATTAATTTATCGGATTTATTTATATTTGTATGTTAGTTTCTGTTCTTGTGTATGTCGCTGAACACTTTCTAAACTGGAACCGCTGCGATCGCGGTATAAAACGATTTTGAAGATTTTTAAATTTTATTTTATTTCAGTTAACCACGAAAAATATGTAATGGTTTAAAATTTTTCTTTCTTGCTATTAATCAAAACAGTTTTAAGTTTTAATTCAGCACATTTATGCTTACAGTATTTATCAAAACAGTTCAAATAATCACTATCTATTAAAATTGTTTTATAATTTTAAGATTTTAACGCTTGGATAGAATAACGTGTCCGCCATTCTGTGTGTGTGTGTGTGTATATATATATATATATATATATATATATATATATATATATATATATATACCCTGTTTTCTAGCGTTTGTAGTTGTATTTTTGGTGGATTTCTAAAATAAAATTAACCTTGGTTAAAACCACAGAGCAATTTACGGCAAACAAAAGGCTGTGACGGGAGTTAACCGAAGCTGAACCAACATCACTAATTAAGGTTGGCTATTGGGAAGATCTTGCGGGATAATTTAGCCGCTAATAGATCCAATCAGTTTGGACCCTGCTAACTTATAGCTCCAAACTATTTCCCATTAAGTCTCGGAGCTATCGGCCTTCTCTGTCAATATTATGTAATAATAGCCGTTATATCTTTATATTTCCTCGCCCATCTTCTATATTTAATATCGTTGGAATGGTGTTGTATGCATGTTGAGTCCTCAAATGTTTTTGTTTTTTCAAAACGGTTGAGCATTACTTGGTAAACTAGGCAGATGATCTGGCTTGATCCTTCCAGTCGTACATTATTTCTATGCCAAATGGTGTGTAGGGAAATATTTGGCCGAGATGTTTCTTGATCAGCAGGTTACCTACAACATTACAGATGGTAAAAATGGTTTAGATAAAATAATCTGCTTACACTGGATACAATCAAATAGTTTGCTGGGTATTACAGTATATAGAGCATTCAGCCATTGTTGAAAACCTGTAAACATAAATTGTCTTTCTGGAACGATTGTTTCTCTCGTTATCAGATTTGAATGAATCCTCAGAGACTTGGAGACCGTCTCACGAGTTGAAGGGGAGGGAAGCCTGACGATTGAAAATCATTTCGGCCTAATCTCCTTACATAACCGTTGGCTTATAAACATCACAGCCTCTATCCCGTTGTGAACCTAATCCCTTTTAAACCCTAAATCTAGTTTAGGGTATATGAGTTGATTGCACCTGCGCCATCCATACTATAAATTTTATTTTTTTTTATTTTGAACCACACTTTTGTATTTGGAAGGTAAGTAATAGTTGTTTAGGAACAAGAAGCAATCGCCTTCTTTTTTTTAATTAGCTTTTTGGGAGCGAAGTGGCTCAATGGTAGAGCACTGAGTTTCCATGCCGGAAATCCTGGTTTTATTTAGTCTGTTTGATGCGGGAGATGGATCATATAAGATCTAGGATCCTCCCGGGGCCCAGCCAGCCTCTATAAAATATTATAAAAATATTTAACCCAAAATAAGGGGGGGGGATCGTGATCTAGGACAAGTCACCTCCTTGCAGAGCCGTTCTCTATGAAACAGTACAGTCTCTACCATGTCCTGAACCCCAGAGCCTTCATGGGTTGTAGTGGTACAGGGTTTTTTGGGGGGAGGGGGGGGTTCAACGGGTTCTTTAATTTAGAAATTTAAAATGTCTTAGTTTATATTAATAATTGAGCAATTACTTTTTTTTTTAACTCATGGTTAAAGGATGAAAGTTTAATACAATTTAAAAAAATGTATGTTAATCATTTAAAATCTGAAGTAGTATTGTATTTAAAATTATTCATAGATCACTCATCGTGACGACTAATTTCACTTCAAAGATAAAGTTATTTTTACCCCCAAATATTTTTATAATTTATTTTCTGTTGATTTTCGCTTCTTAAAAAAAATCGTGGACAGGAACCTAGAGGGATTCTGGGAGAAGATATTAATGTTGAATTAGAAGTTACTTATTCGTGATTAACCTTATGCCTTGAGCTTGCTCTAAAGAAATTAGTGAGGCCAACTTAATTGCTTGTCACCTTAATTTCTAATAGTGTTGGGTCCATTTTTAGGAACTTACTTTACTCCCTATAATGGGAGAACGGTTTTTATTATTATATTTTACTGTTCTACAAGATTGTCTGCTACTAATAACATAGTCATATACAGTTCCTCTAAGCCATTAAAATATAGTACCCTAGAAGAAATATCTTTCTTCAAAAAGAGGTTCAAATGATTTATGTTGTTATCCATCAACAAAATCAAAGACAACATAAGATATATCCCACCAAATCCATCCGTGGCTGTTAGCAGATTAAATAATTTAGCTTCCAGAGCGGTATTTGAGCCCGGAACCTTCCTCATAGCAACTCAAAACTGTGTACACTGAGTTACTCCGCTCCTTTATTAGCATTTGGTATGATCGATTAATAATAATTTTAGAACATAAAGAACTTTCTAAGAAGTCAACACATCATCAAAAGCAACTGTTAAACTTAGACTCGTTTGAAACTGTTCCCTATTTTATTAAACGGGCCTTGTAGAAAAAAGGCTGTAATTTTTGTAGGAATCTAGTTATTATAAGAGCTTTGCATTATTACAAGATTGCCAATTTTTATCAGCGGTCACGAACTCCTTTTAGGGCCATAGCGCTCCGATACGATGAATAAAATGGAAATTTATCTTTCGAAATAGCTCTGCTTTAATAACTGATGGCGAGTCTCCCTCGAGTCGGAATTCATTAAGGCTTTAGGCATCATTTTTCTCTCTGTATCTTTTTTAATTTTAAGCTCTAATTTTCTCTTTTTAATTTTTTATGTACATATATATTTATGTAGGGTTGTTTCTTTTTTGTTTAAATAGTAGATTCTTTTTTAATATAGCTCTGATAAAAGATGTTAGTTGAAATTCTAATGAACGCATTCAAACATCTCGTCGGTCAACAAAATTTTCATTTGTATATCTACCCCGTTTCCTCCCATAAAAAGTATCTATTTATTTACTAGTAAATCTATATAAAATCAATAAATATAATTTTCATTTTCTTTAGAAACATTAAGGGAAGTGGTAGAGCGTTGAGTTGCTGCATCGATGGTCCCCGACCTTTCATGGGTTTTAGTGGTACCAGTTTTTTGTATAGACTTTATTTATAATTATAAGTCCGACAATTATATTAAAGTTTCTTATTTTTGTCTTCAAATTTGTTAAACTTCTACAAATATAACTACAGGTTGAAAAATTAAGTTTAAAGATTGAGGCAAATGGACTTATAGTTTAAAAAGACATTTTTTCTTACCCCCTCCTTATAATATGTCTAGAAAAGCATGATATTGCTTGTTTTGAAGTACAAATTTGAATAATCCACCATTATTTTTTTAGATTCCTCTGTTTAGCGTGTCTTTCTTAGAGCAGTTTAATTTTTCTTTCAAGTTTTTATAGCTCCTATAAATCATAACGGTTTATGAGTACTTAAAAAACTTGTGGAGTAGTTGAGCTTAGTCGGCATGTCAAGATATCCACATTTGTTTTATTATCTTATTGGTTTACAGCCGGGATTATGTGATTATACCTCTGTGCACCAGTCTACTTCTGGGGTCGCTGGTCATGCCATACGTTATGCGATTAGTAATAATAATATGTTAAAATTAGTGTTTGTCCTGTATATTTTTTATTCTATCTTTATTTATTGCATCAATTGTGGGATGAATTTAAGAAGCTAAGTTGCAATTTTGTACCAGCCTACATTCTTCATTCGAACTCCCGTTGTTGTATAATTTTAATGTTGCATATATTGTTTTCTTTTTCAAGTCGCGTTCTTTGTCAGTCAAATACAATTTTAAGGTTGTTACATATAAATTTTGTACGTTTTATCGTACAATTTGAAATATACACTTTTACTGTAATTTTTATTTTCCGTTCCTCTGACAGAAGTCGCCTTCATTGTTTGAGTTCTTGTCTCAATTTTAAACCTTTGTAGCTTATCACCATTCCTCGAAATTTATCTCTGTTCTTGATTTCCCCTGGAACCATGCGAATATTTTTGCCTTAGGTGTTATAAAGTTCCATATTTTCTATGGCGATCATCGGACATTCTTAAGATGTGTCTATATTACATCTTTTTTTTAACCTTCTTTTTTTAATTAATGTTTTTATTTGTTCTACCTATCTGTATAGTTCCTCATTTGATCTCAATCATATGTGTCCATTAACCCATATTTTGCCTAAAATCTTCCTTTCTCGCATTCTCTTTTGACTACTGTATATACTTACAAATTACGCGTTGGAAAGATATTTTTTATAGAAAAGAGATTTATATTCAATCTCAAATCCGCTATGTTCCATTTACGACCAATATACTGTTATAACTTTGTTTTTAAGTTCATCCGAACCTCCTTGGATTCATCTCTCTCTGCCTCGGAGTTCTTAGGTTGCACTTTTCATGCTTTACTTGATTTTTAGACGATCTCCTTTGAAGAAATGAAACGTGTACGGTTCCGGTTTCACTTTAGCCCTTATCAGGCAGTGACCGGGCTGTGCAGTCGACCTCAAGGGAGCAATAAAAGCCCTTATTCAGGTCGCCTAGTCAATGAATTTATCCTAGTGGGAAACCCATACCCCGGTTCATTGTATACCGATGGGACCACTTCCCAAGCAAACTGGACAAATCATCTCACCCCAACTTTTACCTTTTACGCCTCAGTATTTTCCTATTTTAAACTCTTATAATATTTTTATTTATTTATTTTTTTAACTTTACTCTTCCTTATTTGAGTTAATTCAATGATTAAAGACAATTTTTCAGGGGACAAGAAGAAAGAAGTTTTTTCCTTCGCTCGTTAAAAACTTGGTTTACTTCTATTAAAAAAACAAACTTTTTTTTTTAATTAGACGAAGTAGATAGTGAAATTTTAACATTAATTGTTTGTTAATTTTATACCCAACCTCTCGTAGCTTCATTAGATTAACATTAATTTAAATAAATAACCATACGTATTGTTAACAAAAAAATATGTTTTAATCCATATCGCATACTAACAATTCTTTTTAAGCAAAATATATAAAATTTTATTTATAAATAATTATTTGTTTTTAGTGATAGTTTTTAAGTTGAAGCAGAGCTATAATGAGTAAATCTATCTGTCCGTCGCTTCATATCTTTATCGTTGATCATAACAACATCTAAGAAAATGTATGGGTAATGGGTACCGCTAGAATTCATAAGTTCAGAACATGTTGGAGACTGCACTGTTTCTAAGACAACAGTTTGCACATTATTCTTTAAATTCCTACACAGAGGAAGGTTACTTTCCGAGATCACGCTTAACCACCCGGTTTCCCCCCCTCCCCAAGTAAGGTCACTCGCTTTATAGAGGCTAGGTGAGCCCCAGGAGGGCCTGCAAACCTCATATATATGCTGTTAACAGATTAAATAATTTATCTGTCTTGGCCATATTTGAATCCCGGATCTTTTGGATAATGATCCCACTCCCTGAAATAAATATTTAAAAAAAACATTTTCAACAATTATAAGTTTATAAATTAAAAATAATTACCCCAATGCGTAATTAACATCATAATTTTTCTATCATGATTTTGTTTTGCTCAAAATATTAAAAATAACCACTAATTCATTTTCACTTTAAAAAGTGTTAAATTGAAATTATTTGAATATTCTTAACGTTACGTTAATCACTTCATTTTTCTTTTATCGTGTTTTATATAATGAGGCCTTTATTGATTTATCTGATGAGCAACATTAGCGATTTTTTTTGTTTGTTGATTTTATATAAGAAGGTTTAAATAGCTTTTTTTGCCCGAATTTATTAAATTGGTCTTTAAAAGAGAAACCCTGTAAAATGCATATAGCAGTGTTAATATAGCACTTTGTAATGTATATCGTGTTACCGCCAGATCCATTTACCATTTAGCTTGGAAATATTTAATATTCTCCCCGACTTCATAACCTCATTTATTTCCTACATAACTTAGCCTTCGTAAATGTGGTTATTTGAGCAGTATATTGCGCACTTAAATCATTAAAAAGTAACTTTTCTTTTCATAACCATGTGTAGACCAATTGAACCATAACCAAACTTTTGAATTTATCTGTCTAGAGTTGACTGTACTTAATTTGTTTTATGTTTTTAATTTATATAGCTCTGAATCATTTATACTCGCTATAAAAAGTGGGCTTTTTCTGTGTGATAAAATTTTAATTTTTTTTAAAGGAATTCTTTTTAGTACATAGAACATTAAAATGCAAACTTTATAAAGTCATATCATATATGACTCAGTAAAAAAAACCAATCTATTTAACTATGTACTTTATTTCATTTGTGTATTATGGCTTTACTCCGTTTTTAAATATAGGATGGGACTTTTTTACTAGTTTTTTATAAATAAAAATTATTATAATTTATTTATTATTGTTCATTTTTTCTTGCTCTAGTTCGTGACCTCAATCTAGTCTTGTCTTAAATTTGTATTTAGGTCCTCTTAAATAATGCGAAGAACCCCTTTTGAGTAATTTAGATTACTAAAATACCTACAGGTGTCTTTCCTTTATGTAAGTTTGTTAATTACTTTGTTAGTTCAATTAGCGACGGTGGTAAGAATTTCTGGGAGAGGCGATGAATGCAGAAGAGCACATCTCTTCAATTCATTAGGTTACAACCCGGCTAATGGAAGGTCCTTGTGAATAATTATTTTTTTCAAGCTCTCTCGTCCATTTTCATTTCATTACCCAATCCCCGCCTATCGCTGTTCTACTAATTGCTGTTCTGTCATGATGTATGACTGCTGTTCTGTACATAGTGTATTAGAGGATTTTCTTAATTATTTCTATAATTATGGAGACTTGGTCATTGATTTTTTTTTGCGTCTTGAAGCTGGGTTTCTGTCTCTGATGAATAAATCAGTTTGGACTGTTGATATAATCCACAATAATTATTTTATCTTCATCGATAAGAAATCAATTTTTTTATATGATCCTAGATTCCATATTTAGCGAATCAATGGTCTATTTTTCTTCAGTGTAGAGAGAAAAACCTAGCGGTTGAACATCAACTCGAATAAGCACCTCAATGCACAACCGTTGTTTTAGAAACAATACAGTCTCTACCATGTCTGAATCCAAGACCCAAGACTAGGTCATACCATTACAGATATTTTTTCAAGGAGGAAGAGGAGTCGTACACATTATACCAATTTAAATTTATACAGACAACTTTATTCCGTTTGTGTCTAGGTGACCGTTGTTATTAATTTAAATGGGCATTAAGATTCCCTATGTCCGCTCGCCCGCTAAGAGAATTAGCAACGTTTTGTCTCTCCTCAACACATTATCTATTGATAAGGAGGGAGAAGAAACAATGGGAGGATGGTGTGTTTGGCAATAGCATGATAGTATTCCCCGCGCACGGCCTGCATTCCGATCTCCACATTGTGAAATCTGATCGAGAAATCTTAGTCGATAACCTCCTCCTCCTAGCCTACACAGTTCAGATTCCTTCGGCACCAAGTCGGGAAGGAAGGATGCCGCTGCTCCAGGCTCCCTAGGCATCCGTATAATGTTGGCCATGCGAGGCACTATCAAATTAGGAGTAAATTACTGTTACAACGTGAGTTGTTTCAAACGTAAAACTATTTTTTACTATTTTAAATTGTTATCAACATTTAAATCGTGACAAAAATAAGTAGCAAAATTTAACTAACAATAAAAGCCTATAAAGAATCTTAAAGTCCTTTGTATCTTCTAGATACACGTTTTTGTTTTGTGGACTGTTACATTACATTATTGGCGCGACAGACTCATAAAGAAGTCCTTGGCCTGCTCAACCGCTCTACCCCAATCGTCCCGATCGCCTGCTCGAGTGATGGAGACCTTACACAGCCTCAGATCTTCACAGACGGCATCCTTCCATCTAGCTTTGGGCCTTCCTCGAGGTCTTACTCCATCCGGATTTCCTTTATACAGCTGTTTAGCTGTTCTTTCTTCACCCATCCTATATAAGTGGCCCAGCCACTTGATGCGCTGCATCCTGATGAAGCTCGATATCATTAGGTCTCCCTCCATATAGCTCACTTAGCTCCTTGTTCCTTCTGATCCTGAGTTGGTCGTTTTCTCGAACTGGGCCGAATATTTGCCGAAGAACTCTTCTTTCGAATCTATTCAGCTTTTCCACGCTGGATTTGGATTTGTGGACTGTGTCCAGTGTTAAAAAATTAACAAATCATATACTGATTTATATCTATAGCATATATCGTGGGGTTATAAATGGAACACATTAAGTAAAAATTATATATTTTCGGATTTTCAGTTTCACTTGGCTACTAAAGTGAAATGTTTCAACCAATAAATAAAAAAAAAGCTTTCATTTTTATAGCTTCATTACCAACCTCAATGCCCAAGGAGTTGAAAGAAAAATCATCATTAAGTTGTGTTTTCTTTAAATCGTGTTTTTGACTTGATATATGTTTCACTTGTAACCCCACGATGTATAATCTTTTTTTGTAGTTAACATACACTTTACTTTTTTGATATTTGAAGGAAAACAATCGTTAAAAAGCACTTTCAAAATTAAAAAAATTTGGTGTATTTGTAAAAGAACATTGTCAACTAGAATATTATAACCGACTAACAAAGTGAAATACTAGAGTAAAATAATCTACTAACAAAATAAAATATCTAGAATCAAATAGCTAACTTAAAAATAAAATAACTGTTACTTTATAAGATATGTAACAGGTCTTTTATAGAGAACATTGTTAACTGGAATAAAATAACTTACTAACAAAATAAAATAAGCAACTAAAAAAACTAGAATAAAATAACCGACTAACAAAATAACTAGAATAAAATAATGAACAAAATAACTGTAACCAATTAGCTAAATAAAAAGGCAGTTACTTAATAAGCTGTCAACTTGTTAATAATTAGTTTTTTTTAATTTGTTGAGAAGATTATCAACTTGAATTAAGTAACCGACAAGCATAATACAATAACTATATTAAAATAACCGATTAACAAAATAGAATAACCCTTTAGAGCCATGGCAACAAATGCTATATTTTCTCTGAAATACACTATTGGTGATAGGAGAAAAATTTGAATTACACAAAAGCCATTTTTTGTACCTAAAACTTGAATTTTTAATTAAACTTAAAATACAAATTTTCAGCTCTTTAACTCAATTTGTTGATTATAATGAATTGACGTTGTAGTTGAAGTTAAAGTTCGTAAGACTATAAAAACTATGAAAACACATGTAATATATTTATTGGTCCTTGGAAAATTTTAGTGAAATTTACCTCCCACCATTTTTGTGGTATTTTATAGCTAGAAAACGTGATAAATACCCGAATCCAACCCAATTAATCAGGATGAAGCCGCTGTAAGTGACCCAATTTAGCTGGGACCTTTGCACTACATCAAAGGTCAACGGGGGAAAGAGTGGAAGACATTTTATTTAAACAAATTAAAAATCCTTTAATCATTTATAATCATGTAAATAACTCATTAAGTTTTATTTTTGCTGCCTATGACTTAGGAAATTAGGCCCACCCCCCGAAAATTAAAGCTGTACACTTGATATAGTAATGAGACTTTAATTTTATACTGATGGCTAGCATATAATTTTTATTTCATGTTAATTATACTTTTAATGTTTTATTTTACGTAAAACCGTGTTCCACCCTTTTAGGGTAAGTATTAAATTTAATCTCCTGGGGCGCTTTATTTTATTAGTCTTATTGCTAATTAGAATCTTACTGCCTGTTTGTTTAACATTACTGGTTTAATTACTTTGTAACTGAATATTTAATAAAGAAAGCAATACCGCAAATAATGCTATACTGTCTGTTTTTACACTGTCTTGAAATGAAAAGCTACCTAAGCTTAAGAAATAGCTGGGCTGCCTTTTGAACATGCATCTAATAATAATCCTTTATTGTTTGTGTATAGTGTTAAAAAGCATTAGTCTGTACTAAGTGCTAAGTGTTAAAAACATAACATTTTCTCTAATTTTTAAATGAATTCAAATATCTCGATACATAAAGAAACGGATTTAAAAGTTTAAAAAATAGGAAGTTTCTTATTTCATTTTATATTAGAATTAATTGTCACAACTTTTAAAAATAATGTTGATAGTATTTCAGGAAGCTGGTAAACAAGCCTGATCATGAATAGAATGGGTGTTATACAAAGCTGAAAGTATCGAATGAATAAAATTAAAATAATTTAAGTTCATGATTGCAAGCCGCAACCCTTTAATATTCATAAAACGTGACGGATAAAGTGAACCCTTCCCCAGTTAAATTATGGCGGCCAAATTTAATAACAGTCCACAAAGGATATCGAAAAGACAAAAAGGATGCTAACAAAACAACTTATTAACTTGAAGCATAAATATTTTTTCTATAATTTAAAGAATATTATAATAATAGAGATTATTAAAAAAATTATTTACTGTTAATATGTTTAGTATGGATATTTTATGAGTCTGTACTATAATCCTGTTCTATGTATATTTGATTTATTTTCCAGTATTTCTGTGAATAAAATTAAGTATAAAGTTGTTTTGTTTTTTTGTATAAATCTGTTTGCCAAATTTTAGCGGAAATATGGCGTTTAATATTTCTCATGGTTTAGTCCGTTTGTGATCCTGTAGTTTCGGGAGCATAAAATAGCTTGACTAAATTAGTGAAAATGGATTTTTTTTTAATTTTAGAACTATCCACTTTTGATCCTGACGGCTTATAAATGACATGACTTAACGATAACGACGTATGCATATTTTATAAGGATTATGTGTAAAAGTTTTTAGTGTTCTTTACCACCGTGTAATATATTGTTTGCTTTCCAATTTTATCATTTTTTTGCAATCCATGTTCCATAATTCTTTCTTATTTGTGAAAATTGAATTAATTGGGAAGAAATATTTGAATTATTATTATTATTTTGTACTTCTAAAAGACAGAAAAATATACAGAACAACAATGGAAGCTCTTTGAACAATTATACAACCGTATCAAAGGGGGTTGGTCAGTAAATACAAGGGGTAGCTCTCCGTATTGTATACCTCCGCCGGTTGAAGGGGCAAGGATTAGTTTTATAGGTTGTACGCTTAAGCTTCCCCTTAGTCCAGATTTATTCAAGGTTTTTAAGTACACCTTGTATATAACTTGTATTCCCGCTGTAGTTCATCTATTGAATATAAATAGTTTTGTTTTAATGGTCCTCGCGTAAGCAATCTTTGAAACATAGTTTTTACCTGTCAATGTGTTTCTTCTTTGACAGAACTCCTTCTAGGCGTAGTGTAGTTCTCTTTGTTGTGATAAACCTTATACTAAGAATAGCCCATTTCGATACCTTCAGATTGAGGGCTCATTTCCTTATAACACCTATAAGTAACCTATGCAGTAAATTATAATTTTCTATCAAATTACTGATAAATTACTCTATTATTTTTAATTTAAATGATATATTACTTTTTTTATTCAATTCCTGTATAGTCCGCAATTCATGCATCAGATAACAAAGGAGAATTGTTTAATACACGAATGCTTTGTAATTTTTTGCCCCTTTTCTCCTCCACTTCTCCTTCTTAGGAATGATCTTTATCTTTATATGTAATAACTTAAGTATTGAGAGCATTATTATTTGGTAATCATTTACGCCAGTTCACAGATTACTAGGTTTTAATGTTTTCATATACCAGTATACACCATCGATACAAATGCTAAGTATCAAATGTGGAAAAAACATACCCTCGTTTCTGATCTATAGTGGTTGCTTTAGGATTATTAATTGATATAATATTCATGTATAGACAGTCATATTTAAAGCTCAAAAACCATGTATAATTATATAGCTAAAACGTTTGACGATATACACTGATTTTGAATGAACATTAATAAAATTTATTGAAAGTGTTGTTTTTGATTTTCGATCGTATCGGCGATGTGTTTATATGTGCGTTTTTAATATGTTTATTTGGAATGCCCATCGATCTTAAAATAAATTTAACAACCTCTTTTACTCCATATTCTCACAGTTATGGATGAATATGGAAGACATTTAAGGCGATTCCAGATAGAACGTGAATTTTTGAGGTCTTGTACGGACTAAGGTCTGCAAGTATTTGAGAAGAAACGTGAAAAAGATGGGAAGATAAGAAGCTCAAACAACCTTTTAGCCTTAAGAAGACCATTAGGCCGTAAAATATTAAATTGGTTCTGATCGGTGGTAGCTACCCTCTGTCAATCAAGGCCACCAGGTGAGCAGATTACATTAATTATAGCGACGAGGATTTACTACCTGCCTTGGAGGAACCTTCCTGTAATTAATGTTAGGGCTGGATTAAGGGTAAAATATTTAACAAAATCAGGGTGAGGGTGATAAACACTAGGTCTTATCATTGTCGTCTGATATACCAGAAGATAGAGCAACGTTTTATAGGTTTATAAAGACAACTTTATTTAATAATCATAATGTATTGAATCTTCATTTATTGATTTTGTATTTAATAATCGGCTGTATTTATGGGCTTACCTTATCGTATTCGATTGAGTTTGAAATTTTAATGATTGGGAAGTGTGGTCGTTACTTATTCCGCAAAACAGGTTGGTGGTAGGGGAGCTAAAGTCAAAATACGTCATTTCAACTATCTATGGTATATGGTCTCCCCCATCATTTCTTCCTAATAAATAAATAATAATCAATAAGTACATTAACAATAACCTAGGATATTTAACTTACCCATCCAATTGAAGTTCAGATAATCCTATACACTTTCTTATCTTAAAATGTACCTGGTGCAGTAAAAGAGATCCCGTCTATCCTATCAAATAATATTATCAAACAATTAAAAAGCCGATGAGGCTAGGGAAACCAAAATTAACTTACGCAATATGTGCTTATTTTGGTATTGAATCTGAAATCATTTTCTGTTCTTTACATATTATTAAGGTTATATCTGTACCCCGGAGGTAGGGGACATCATGTCACATTTTTGTATTGGTTCAAGATATCCAATTTTCTGATAACTTTAAACTATTAAAATTGGTTTCTTCGTTACTTATAGAAACAGCTTAAAAGAAGTTGTTCACATTGTTATTGGCATTGATAAGTGATGGGCAGTATTGATCATAGCATTTATTTATGACTACGATACTAAAATATTAGCTTTTTTGTTCACATGGTGTTCCTTAGCTCTAGGACATAGATTATAGGCTTCCAGTATAATACGAAATTATGCCAGTTAAAATCACTCATCTTAGATCATCCATTACTGGCTATGTTGGTCATTCTCAAATAAGCTGTCACTAGGTTTTATTCAAGCCAATTTTATAGATTTCCTTTTGGTGACATAGAAATGACGTTACGCGACGTCACTTGACGGTATTTAAACTACCCCAACCACCATGCTGGCAACTCTGCGGAATCATTGAGGAGGATCTTTTTAAGGATTGAATCAGAATAGGTCATTGCTATGACTCACAATTCACTGTTATAAACACAATCCCTTCTACAATTGCTGGTTCAGTTTTTGGATGATTCACTAGTTACCGCTATGAACTGACTGTATATGACGTATATTTCGTTTAACATTAAATGTTGGATGCAGTGGCGGAGGCGAGGAAGCTGTCATACTTTTGATATCACTTCTAACTCGATCAAGTCAAATTACATCTGTACGAACTCATGAAATACATAAACTATTTATCTGAACTATATATTTAGATTTTTAATATAATGGCGGTTATGTTAAACACAATTTTATCTCATAATATTATAAGAAACATACGATTGTTAGTTCGAGGATTGGTCAATAAAAAAACTACTCGTTGCATCTTTACCCATTACAACCCGATAGATTAATATCAAGAATATATAATTTCGGTATGTGAATTATGTTTCTTTTTATATTATGATTACTACCCGATAGAGTTAATATTTATTTATTTAACTGCAATACCGTTGGGTGGAAGTCTCGGGTCTTTTTTATTATGAATTTTTTATGACTGCTGTAGAAATAAACATCATCAAATATTATCACCTATACATTATCATTATGACTTCCAAATTTGAATATTTTCGGCCAACACCTTGAGAGTTCAACTTGTATCAAAACTTATGTTTATTGATTGGATTGATGGGTCTTTAAATTGTATATAATGGAATTTTATTGTCGTTTTTAAATAAGAATTGAAAATCTGAATAGATTCAGTTCTTAACCGGTTCATATAAATGGATCATTCTATTTGATATCTTGTGAATTGCTATTGGATTTCTCGTTTTAAACATTTGAATATATATTTATTTAAAATTATTGCCTATACCTTCTATACAAATTAAAAGTATCGAATGTGAAAAATGCACATTCTTCGTTTACGATCTGTGGTGATATTGCTTAAAAGTATTGTTAATAGTTGGGATTTTTAATTGATATAAAATCACATTTATATAGAAAAATGCGTTTGACGATGCGCACTGTTTTTGAATGAACATTGAATCAATTTTTTTTTACTCTCCTGAAAAGTTGGGTTTTTCACTTTCCCTACTCTGCATTTGTATCGACTATATATATTCTTTATGCTTGGTACTGGTGTGAAACTAATATTCCATTATTTTTTCCCGTTTGTATATACTTTTACTCGTAAAAAGAGGCAAATATTTCTCGCGGTTCCAGTCGTTGACCGTTAATACGGCAATACTTTATCCAGTTTTCTTCCAAAAAATATAACCACGGAAATAGCGGTATAGCAGATTGAGTGTGCCCTATTGCCTAGAGCCGTTCTTGTCGAATAAAGTGTGACTTATTCTCTCTCGTAAATCTTCCCTTCATTTCGGTGTTGTTTGATTTGTAACCAGTGGAAGAACCGACCGCAATAGTGACATTAATCTTCTTGTTTAACGTTCAGGCTCACTTTTTTTTTGTATTCTAATTCAGACAAAATCTGGGGCAATTTAAATTCAAATTAAGGTGGAATCATTATTTATTGACTCGCAAGAAAGTACTCAATAATGTTTATTTGTTCTATATAAAATAAGTGAATAAATTTTCCACTACAGCCCATTGCAGTACCCAAGGTATTGGCTTCAGTATATCGTAGAGACATTACTGAATATTAACCAACGGTTGTGCAGGGAGGTGACTTGAAAATACGATCTACCAACTGCGTTTTTCCGTAATTCCAATTTCAAAATAAATTACAAGATGTAAGATGTTTATTTCTTGCGTCTTAGATTTAAATGGCTAATCTACATTCGTGAAACTGCAAAACTACCACTATAACACATGTTCTTGAGGTTCATTACACGGTAGAGACTATATTGATTCAAAGAAGGTTTCGCAGGAAAATAACGTCCCAAATCACGATCCATCGCTAAGTTTTTCTACGTTTAAGAATAGCTACTTAATAGCAGGTGGGTGAGACCCAGAATACAGATAGGGTTTGCAGATCTATGTATGGCTGTTAACAGATTAAATAATTAATCTACCACAGTTGGTTTGAATCCAGGGCCTTCGGCACATCAACAGCGCTATTTTTAAAGTTTTTCTTTTTAGTGGACCTAAATTTTATTTATTGTATTTTTAAGTTTGTAAAAATTGTCATTTCCTATTTAACTGGTAATAATTGCATTTATTTTTTATGAAATTAGAAGCGTTGAAAAAATTATTGTATATTTAGTCTACATATAAGTGTGATGAATGTTAACTCGCTAACTCGCTAAATATAAAGGTCACCTGTGGTCTAGTGGTTAGTGTAACAAACTACTAAGCCCAAAATCGCGGGTTCGTAGCCCGGCAGGTGGCCCTAGGATTTTTTTAAGGGAGTACAAAATCCTTAGTTACGCCGTCCTTCGGAAGGGACGTTAAACGGGGGTCCCGAGCCTGTACGATGTCAGGTACTCTTTAAAAATCCCTATCCTAATTAAACCTGGGTAGGCAAAATTTAGAGCTCCCACTGTAGCATCGTCCGATTAGTCATAGCAGCATAAAGTGACGTTAAATGAACAAACAAACAACTCGCTAAATAATTTGACTGCCATGACCAAACTCATACCCGCATCTTTCAGTATTGCTATGTACTAATTTATCCCGATCCTTAAATATAAAAAATACTAAAATATAAAATTAATTATATAACTTTTTTTTTCGATATCAATGTATGTTGATGTGCTCAAGCGTGCGTATAAACGCAGTTTTGTTAGTAGTTAGTCATTAGATACGAATCTTGGTCAACTAGGTTTCAGGTTTCTAGAACGCTCCGTTACCATTCGACTATCTAGGGCAGGGGAATTATGCCTGATATTCAAGGGTCATACAAAAAATATATTACATCATTATAAAGGTGGTCACTAATTTAAATAATTACATCAGGAACATCATTTCAGGTTTATTATGTGTTAAAAATTAGTGTCCTTGTTCTAAATAAATTATAGATTATATAAGCTCAAAGGCGTTCTAGCAGGAAGTGGCGCCAATCGCCCAATACCTCTATTTGTGTCCTTAGCTCGAATTAAACATTTTTTAACATCTTCAACTTTTTGTTTGTACATATTATTTATTTGTTTTTATTGTAAGCTGGATCTGATAAACTATTTTAGGCCACAAGGCGTGGCCTCCCACTTACTGTTTTGAGAAGTGGCAGATTCATTACACCTACAGTTCAACCTTCGCCATTTTCCATTATTTATTATTACACAGCTCAACCCCTACGCGTTTTCTAAACAACATGGGATGAACAATCTATTCTTTTATTTTTAATTTACGATTTCTATTCCGTTTTAGCCTTAGTTATATTACAAAACAACAAACTGCCATGTCTACAAATTACTTTAAGCAGCACGCAGAATAGTATAATAATAATAACATTTCTATATAACAAAGTTATATTTATTTAATTTAGATGAATTCAAGGGCTTAGGGAATTCATGAACATGACAAAAAACATATATAAATTTAAGCTTTCTTAAGTGATTTAATTTACTGTTTTCTCATTTGTTGAATTACTATAATTAAAACACTTAATTTTTATTTATAATATATTTGACAAAAAAAATCACATTTTAATTTATTTGAACATTTCTTTTGGTTAACATCCTGTGAACACATGTTTTTAGGGGATGTTTCTTTTTTCCCTGCATATAAAATGTCACATAAATTGATATAATTATCTATTAGTGCCAGGAAATCCTCCTGTGGCTCACCGAGCCCCTATAAAGTTGGTATCCTTTATTGGGAGAACACTTGGAGGTTGAGGGTGGTCTCAAGCAAATCACCTCTCCGGCACAGGCGGATCAAAATTTACTTTTATAATATCGATTTCAAGGAAAATTATTTTAATAAATAATAACAAATAAATAAAGTCTTTATTTATCGTTAGTCGAGTCCTTTTAGAATAACAATACAAGAACTAATATATAAGATATTATACCTTAGAGTATAATGTAATTACATTTAATTAATAAATACAAGTAAATTAACAATATTAATGAAACAACTTGCAATATTTAAAAAAAACAAAACAAGATAACAATAATTATCTACTATTTACTATCAACTCTATATTTTACAATAACACAGAGTTTTCTTGTATATTTCTACAAGAGTTAAATTTTTTTTACTGGAACCTCACAGCTTTCGAGTATTTTTAGCCGAACGAAATATCTGGCAGGGCTGACTCTTGACGTAGCTTCGTAATTAGTTTTAGAAATAAAAAATTCATGCTTCTCGGAGTAAATGGGCATGACGTTGCTTTTATTAAGGATCCGTGCGCTAACGAAAAGACAAATAAGAGAGCCTATAATAGGCGGGGTTCATGATCGATTCCACTCGGCCCAGAGCCAAACTCAAGCGGGAAGAGCCTATTAGTGTGAGATGTACCTAAAGTGACGGCTCTCCACCTGTGACCTCTTAGTCAAAATATTGGATGTGGGGGACCTGTCATGCCCGACAGTTAAGGATTCTATTGTGTATCAGCTAAAGACTTGTATTATGGACTATTAAAGCTTTATCGACTAGGCAAGACTCGTTTAGTCAAGAAAGTTAATAAAATTATTGTTTTAGAACTTAATGTTTCTTAACAATTTTGGTTGGATTGAATTTAAAATTAAATTAGTAAAAAAAAAACCCCAAAGAATTGGCTGTACCACTACAACCCATGAAGGTTGTGGGGTTCAGAACATAGTAGAGGCTGTACTGTTTCTAGCACATTTTGACTTTTTGCTGGGAGGTGATGTCCTAGATAGTTTGAGTACCCACTTTTTAGAGGCTGGGTGAGCCCCTGGAGAGTCCTAGATCCCATAGAATACATCTATGGAATAGCCGCTAACAGATTAAATATAAGTCTGCCAGCGAGCGGAAAGACCTTCGGAATAGCAAATCAGCGCTCTACAGTTGAGCCATTCCACTCTTGATGGTAACCAGAAAACAGAGAGGCTCGGTGAGCTAAAGCATGTTCTGACACAGTGGTTCCCAATCTGGGAGGGGAGGGGGGCGCCTAAACCGCCTGGTTTTATTCCTAGCTAAAGGTAGTCACTTTATTGAGGCTGGGTGAGCACCAGGAGGGGTTGTAGATCCCATAACAGATTAAACAATTCATCTACCACTGCTGGATTACGACTCAGCTCTCGATATTTACTCCGCTCCCTTAAATGAAGATAATATATTCTCTGATAATATAGATGTTTTTATTTACTTGTTTGGTTCTAATAATTGTAGGACCGAGAAGGGCTTACATACATATTCGTCAGCCTTAGAAATGTAAAAATGCGTAAAAAGTTCATAAAGATATTGCTGAATGGTGAAGATCCAGAGGGGTTGGGAGAGAACCGTAGAGGTGGAAGGATTACGCTAAGAGTTATCTTACGGATTTAGGTTTGGTCCGTAATCCTTGGGCAGAGATTTGTGGTATCGGCATCGATCCTTCAGATCTGCTTTTATTATAATTCATTATTTTTATATACTCCTATAAATATAACAAACTCAGGTAAAGTCGGAAGTCAAGTATCAAGTTATTTGCTTTGTTCCAGAACTTGTTTTTTCTTTTCTATTATTTTACTTTCTAATGAAAACATACTCAGATATTTATATAGAAAAAAAAAAAAATGAATTTCACAAAGGGTGTTTTATGTAATACTCGCCTTGTCTGGTTGTTCATGAAAGATACGAGAATTTATTCTGTTCAATAAGGTCTCGTTATATTATTGCAAACTAGATAACTTCAAAATTATTGTAATAAATATTGCTATCGTTCACTCTACTTCACCTTGAATGAGTGCAATATTCGCGTGCATTCTCTTGGCTCCGAACCATGTTCTGCCTTTTACCCTTTTCGTAGGCCAACTGCTCTGCTATTATTAGACCTTATTTGGTTTAGTCTGTGATATTTTCTTCCAATTCGTTATGCTTTAGCTTAAATTGGAAAATATGTAAAAATCATTATGATAAAACGGAATTATTTAAATGCGATGACCAAAGTGATAAACTGAAAATTTCTTCGAATTCATATTTTTGGTTTCAAGTTTACAGTCAGATGAATAATAGATTGGCTTTCCTATTATGTTTCAAATCTCTCTTCTAGTCGTTGGGCACTGTAGACAATGAGGAGTGAAAGTCCAGATCTTTTGTATTGCGTCAAATTTGATCTCAGCTATTGTCTCACGAAGCTTGAAAAAAGTAACATGATAAATCTGCTTCGATTTTAATTTCATTTTGGAATGAGTTTACATATTATGTGAGTTGAACTTATCTAAAATTGTTATCTCTAAGTGCAGTTCTTTTCATTTTTTAGGAGAATAATAGTTTTTTTTTTTTCAAGTTAATAAATTAACGTAAAAGTTCTGATTTAACAACACATTAACCTAAAAAAAAAATTGTATAATGTATTAAAGTGTTACACGAAGAAAGATTGCATAAATTTATTTTTTATTTATTTATTTATATAGATTGCATAAATTTATTTTTTCAATTGCCACTAAATAGATAGAGATAGATATAAATGCTCTTTTATTAATAAATTATTTACAGTGTTTTTATTTTTTATTTTATTTACTACTTTGCATTATTGCAACCATAGCATGGTACTTTTTACCGTCTGCCGGGAGTTTGAACTAATAAATAATAACAAAACTAAAAATAAATTAAATCCCCTTTTAAAATTAATAAATAAATTCTGAAATTAAAAATTGTCTAAATCAACCTCCATTTCTTAAAAAATTATATAAACCTATTGAATTCTCTCCTTTCAGAATATATATATTAGTTTTTTTTTTTGAGATCAGCTCATGTTTTAAGTATTTTTTTCTGCACGATTTTAAGAGGGGACATACTGCCAGGAAGTGAAAAAAATTTCAATATCGTTTAAATTTCACAGTGAGCATACCTGTATATTTTGCGAATCAAATGGTTTGTAATTTAGATTCAGAAGTTCCCCTCTACATTTCATAACTAAGCTATTTTTTTTTTCTTTCAAATGGCTAAGGCAATCTATTGTTATATCTAAAGAGCTATAGAGGCCGTAGTGTGTGCCCTCTGCTGCTTTTGGATGGCAAAAGATAATAATAAAATAATCATTGTACAGTTCTATCATTTTGAAAATTTCTCCCTCCCAAGTACCCAAGGAGTTTAAAGTTAAATTTAATTCATAATTTATTTTGTTTGCAATCCCCCCCCCCTGTTTAAACCATGACATATTTTTTTTTACGTATTGCCACTACAACTCCAACTACTATTTGGCTTCCTGGAATTCCGTATTTATAGCACTGAAGTATTTTTTATGATATTTTAATTTTTAAGATTCAAAGGGTTACGCCCTTTCTGGCTGTTCCCATTGTTCCAATTATTTAATTGTTGAAATCACTCGAACTTCAATATCAAATCGCGTTCTTCTTCATTTAAATTTAATTTAAGAGCTTATACTTCAACATTTTGTACGTTTTGTTTTTTTATTTTTTCTGTATTTTTTTATTTATTGGATGATTTGTTGTCTTTAATGGTATGATATTTAGTTAGTTCTAGCCCAATAATTTGTTAAATGCTTGTAACCTTATCTTGATACATTATTCCTTTTCTAGATGGGGGTTTTTGTAACACACTACCCCCACAGCATTTCAGTCTGATACATTTTTTATTCGTCGGAGCTATTTTGTTAGTATATATAATAAAGATATATAGCAAACAATAAGAGCTAAAAAATCTGTGGTAAATATTGATAAAATAAAGGAGACGCGAAGGCTGAATAGAAACATCAATCTGTTCCGGTTGTCGCCTTCATTTTTCCAATCATGTCAGATCTAATAACGGGGTCCCCTTCTTTACTTCCATCTTCTTCCGTATTAGTTCTCCCTTGGGGCAACAATATCCTATCTTCTTATTTATTTATTATATCATCTTGTATCCATCTCCGTCTGAATATATCTGGATAAATAAAACTTACTTCTTCTCTAAAGGTTATCATTAGCTGGCTCTGTCCCGTCAATTGTTTTCAGCAGGGAATAGTTGCACCAAATAGGGATTGATTCTTAAACGGGTTTTTTTCTCTTTGAATGTTATTTCAAGTTTTTTTCTGTCATTTAGCATTTGAAAGTTTATCTCCATGGATCTCCAAAACACCCATGGATCGTAGGGCTAACTGTCGGGTTGTGAATTCGCGAACTTGGGCACTGGATGTTGTTATGCGAGCCACTATGTTACAGGTGACTCTCGATATGTCCTTAATATACTACAATTTAATTTATTTGGTTGCGGATTGGCTCAGTGCTGAGTTGCTGTGCTGAAGGTGGGTTCAAATCCTACTCGCTGGCAAACCTTTATTTAATTTGTTAATGGCCTCACCAAGCCTCTGTAAAGTGGGTACCCATTATAAGGAGGAGAGCCAAATCTTTGATTAACGCTTATTAATTTGAGCGTGATCTAGGACTGATTATATACCAACTGCACAACCGTTGTCCAAGAAACAGACTTTTTTTTTGGATGGGTTAAAGTACACCTATGCTCTCAAAGCTGGGATAGGATTGCGGTTTATATTTGAGGTTACCGACCTACTAGGGAATGTCGGAATTGATTATTCGGATGTGGATCCGCTACTACATAAATGTCAACTCTGGCTTCTTATGGGCTCGGCCCACTCGAAGAATTCCAATTTGAGATCACAGCTCTATATAAATGTTTGCATTGCTATATAAATGTTTATGTTCTTGACTTTTGATACAAGACAATTGCAAGTATAGTGACCGGATAAACATATACGGAATAGTTGGGACTTCATTCATTGAAGAAAACTGTGCAGATGTTTCGGTCTGGGTTTTAGTGTATCATGAGAGCCATGATTTCTCGAATTAAAAAAAAATTAATAAAACTGAAAATCTTCTTAGTGGTTCCCACTAAGGACAATTTAAAAAATACTGGGTTTTGAATTTATAGGAAAAATTTCTTTAAACAACGTTTTACTGGAAAAGGAATATTTTAAAACCTTTTTTTTGAACAATTATTCCCTTCCTAAAGCCTTATTAAATTTTAAATGGGAGAATCAAGTAATAAGGATGAAGGAAACCTGCGCAATTGTCATTAATTTTTACGGTAAACTTCAGCATTTATAAAATTTTAATAAACGTGAAATCCTTTTTTTAGAATAGAAAAACAATTTTTCCATGGGAAAGAAAAGCATTTTCATGGAACCAGATAAAAACGACATTAAATTTTTTCTTGAATAAGTTTCTCACTTTTTATGTGGAAAGTAACGTTTTCACACAATTATTTCGATTGCTCAAACGGATATTAAAATATTATTTGTTTAAAGAATTTTTTTAATTCCTTAAAACGGAATATTTTACGAGGTTGTCATGACGACTTAGATATATGTTGATATACAAAAATGAAGGGCTTCAAAATCACATTATCCGACACATTCTTCTTTTTAATTACCCAAAAGCCAGTTTGCTGTTACTGTTTCTGTCTGTTTCTGAGGATTATATCCTCTGAACTAATTAATATTTTTTGGGTCTTATGCTGGTAAGGAAATCTTTATTAAAATCCAATCTCTAAACATTCTGGAACCGCTGACGTTACAGGGTATGATGTTTGAATTTATAACAATTTTATTGTTGATAAAATTATAGCAGTAATTTTATTTTGTCGCCATACCAAAGCCAAATTAGCGTTGTTAATTTTTGTGGAACGGTGCACCTGTTAATTGTTGATGTTTGTTGAAGTATGATCGTATTTAGATTGAAATTATGACGTCTCATTTCATTTAGATATTTCTGGCATCGAGAATTTAATATATAACTGCAACATAATACCAAACTTTGCAGATATGCCCCTGTTGTTTTGAATATTGTATTATATTAAGTTTTCAACTATATTGATTATAAAACGATGTGTCCCGATTATATTCTCAATTGACCTTATCTGTTATTGTTTCAGGTATGTTTTCAATTGGTTGACTTAAGTTATTCAAAAATGTAAGTACATAGTTTAAAGTTTGATTTTCTTTTTCTAGCACTTTTAAAACTCTTTTATTAGCTCAGCCTGTATGTATGTAACGTAATATTAGTACTCAATTTTCGGACACTTCAGAACATCGAATTAAATTGAAACTTTGCCCTCTTATAGAGCACCTATGACAATACAATATTTTAATAAATTTGTAAACCTGACCAGGATCTTTAGGATTAGGGATTTTTTATACACGAAAACACAGAAGGGTCTTTTTTCTAGTACTAATGAATGTAATAAGGCACTCATATTTAAACCTTTAAGAAAAAAAATATTTGAATTCTGGCAAGATCAACTGAGGAATTTCGTTTATTTAAAAAATAATAATAATAATATTATAAAAAAAACTAAATATATACGTAGTGATAGGAAACAAAACTACAAATTACGGTGTAAATGGTCAGAGGGTTCAGTCAATGAATTACACAAAATAAGAATGACCTACTTTGTACCTACGTTTAGACCTAAGATTTAGGCTATCTTCAGGGCTGAGAAAAAAGAACCAAAGAAAAGTTTATATACACTGAAATAATAAAAAATACGAAGACTAACTCTGTGTTTGTTTAAACTGGTATTATTCTTGTACTGCAATGTTATAGTTTTTTTCTGTTTCTGCCTAAACAGCCTTAAAATGATCCTGAAGATGGCCTAAATCTTACGTGAAAACGTAGACAAAATAAAATTAGCCATTCTTGTTTTGTGTAATTCATTGACTGCACCTCGACCCTTTTACACTATTCTAAAAAAAATTGGTGTGGTTCAGTGGTCCTTCTAAGCCCAAGATCGCGGGTTTTAAAAACTTTTTAAAGGGAGTAAAAAATCCTTAGTTACGCCGTCCTTCGGAAAGGACGTTAAACGGGGGTCCCGAGCCTGTATATCAGGTACTCGTTAATAATTGCTAAATAGGATAGGCAAAATTTAGGACTTACACTGTAGCATCGTCTGACCAGCCAAAACAAAAAAAGTGATGTCACTAAACAAACTATTCTTAAAATTATCCGGTTAACCATTTTAATAGTCATTTTTACACTTAGTTCCTGTCGGTAATTCGGTTTATAAATTAATCAACAGACGTAATATTGTTTAATAACAGGCCCCGACAGACTGTGGATTGCTCCGGTATATCCGCTAGTAACCTGACTGATGGTTCAACAATCGGGAGTATTAATATTCATGCTAGAACTAGTTTACATATACCGCTTCCACGAGCCCCGCCATTCCTCCTACAGCATCCTAGCCTTATATCTCAGCTTTAGCTTATTGCGTTACCATTCCACATTAGATTCGGCTGAGGAGGTGATGCACTTTTTACGTCCCCGTATCTCACCCTGCTTGCTAATGCATGAGAGGATCTTGATCAGGCTTATAGAGCTTCCTTCTGCACTCCAACTTCCCCTTATGGATGGCATTACTCAAAAGCCAGCAGACTGTTACGGTCTCTTCCTCCTTATAATAATCATCTTTCCTAATCTCATTAATATTTATTCTCTCTTTCGCATAAATATTTTAATCATTTCGTACGCTTGGATTAGATGCTATAATTGGACGCCCAATTTTTACGTAATTTCATGCTTATTTATTTGTATTTTTAATGAGTACTTAGTTACATTAATTAATACGTTTAATTAAAACGAAAAAGAATCATTTTTTACTTACAATAATAAATTGAGCTAGTTAACCTACATTTAAAAATCTCCAAAAACTCTAATCTCTTAAAACTATTTTGGATCATTTTAATAAATGGGGGGAGTAGCTCAGTGATAGTGCGGTCGATTGCTATGTTGAATGCTTGTGAGTTCAAATCCGGCTGTGGCAGACAATTTATTTAATCTGTTAACTACTCTAACTAATTACTCGTGGATGGGGTGATATGTCACTAATTAAGTAACTAATAATTATGCTTGGTTTGTTTAATATTTACCTTTAGAACATTTTATCTTTTGTATTTAGTAAGTTTATGGAAATAAATTTAAAAAAATTCTATCCTCATACGAGACTGAAAAGACAAGAAACCGCTCGACGTTTCAGGCTACTTCAACACTTACTAGACAAACGCTCTAAGCTCCCAATTAATTACAAAAGACTCATCTACATGACCATCAAACGACCTATTTGGACCTACGGAATAGAGCTTTGGGGCTCCACTAAGCCATCGAATTCCTCTCGTATCCAATCCCTACAATCCAAAATCCTTCGTAAAATCCTTAATGCTCCTTATTTTGTTAAGAATAAAATCATCCATAACGACCTTAATGTCCCATTTGTTGCTGATTTGGCCCGAACCCGCTATCTATCCTTTCATAACAAACTTCATTTCCACTCAAACCCTCTAGTTTCAAACCTACCTTCCTCTTCAATTCCCGATAATCCTCCGAGGCGTCTGAAAAGAAGATGGCCCCGTGACTTCTTAGTTGAACTTGTGATTTGAGTACTACCAGTGGGTAGTTTCTCTACTTGTCATTTTCACATGCCATTATGTATCGCTTAGCCCATTTACTTGTTGTATTTTTTTTTTTTATACAGTTGTAAATATCAAAAAATAAATTTAAAAAAAAATCTAATTAATTAACTTTATTTACGTATTTTTTAATCAAATTTAAAGTGTTCGAAAAATTATGGTTTAGTTAGTCTGTATGTAGGCATTTAGACTCCTATTTGCTAGTAGTGTAGAAATAAATAATAATGCAAGTTACTACGAATTACTATTGGTCAACTGGTGGTTAGCATCTATCCATCTATAGTTCTAGTAGTTATCTATAGATAATCTAGGTGTTATCTAGTGGTTAGCATAATAGCCTACTATGCCCAAGATCGCAGGTTCGCTGCTCATTGGTTGGCCTTATGATTTTTTAAATGGTCTAAAATATCCTTAGTTATACCGTACTTCTGAAGGGACGTAAAATAGGGTGTCACATACTGATTAAAGATTTCTTACTAATATATATTGGTCAAATTTAGGACACTCTTTAGCATCGTTCAATTAGCAGCTTAAAGTGACGTTAAATGAATAAACTAACATGGTTTACTATGAATAATACTATATATATATATTAGTAATTTTACTTTATATGAAATCGCAACCATAATTTTGGAAGAAGAATTACATCCCTGCATTTATTTATTTTATCTCGCTCCACATTGAGAACAAGATGCTGTTTCCTTCCTAAACTTGCCGCTTTTTTTCGTATTTTTCTTCTTCTCCCTTCATAGGGCTCTGCTAAGCGTCAAGAGAACGTCTACCGACGAGACATAAAACAGGTGGCCATACTGTAGAGGCTGGCCAAGATCCCACCTTCGCATGTCCCCCATCTGACCCGTCTTCTAATTTTACCTGTCAGTTTTAAATCCGAACGCTTCATGTAGCCTTAAGCTTAGCTTAATCCCACTCGCTTTACTAAGGATGTTCTTACATTATTTAGGAATTGCTTATGTTTTTATTTTGGCAGTTCTTAATGATCCAACATTTAATCAATTATACATTCATTACTACTTTTCTCTCTCATATATATATATATATATATATATATATATATATATATATATATATATATATATATATATATATATATATATATATATAGGTTAAGGTAATAGATGTAACAGTCTATTAGCATTAAAAAACATTTTTTTAATTGCATTAAATACAAAATTTAAGAAAATTTGTATTGTTTTTAATTATAGAAAATATTCAATGATGTTTAAGTTTTATATAATATAGCTATTAAATCATGAATTTTTTTTTAGTAATATCTTTAATGTAAATTAAATTAAATGTCTAGAGCAACGTTAAATTACTCTCCGGTTTGTGATTCTATTGTATTGATCTCCTTGATAATTGATGTATGCTTTTATAATAATGTACTATGGAATTAAGACATCTTCCTGGGGCTCACCCAGCCCCTTATAGTGTGTACCGTAATCTTGTGAAACCGGGTTCTTAAGCGTGGTTATTATTTATTATTTCTATGCATGAAATATTGGTAAATTTTTGTTTATTTACGTATTTATAATATTCATAGTCCATGTTTATTTTCCTTCTTCAATTATGGAGTAAAGTTTACTGCAAGGATATTTATAAATGAATAAAATAAGGCAAAAATATTTTATATACAATTATCAGTTTTCAGTTTGAAAAGTACTTAAAATTTTAACTCTTCCATCATCTTTCATATTTTCTTTATTAACTGGATTCCTCCAATCCTGTTATTGTTAAATGGAGATATCGAACAGTTGAATGTGGAAATTAGGAATCGGTAATCTAAGGGCGGATGTCGTTAAGGGCACGAGATAGAGGGCCTTATCACCTAGCCAAAGTTGTAAGTTTTAATCCCTTCATTAAGTTTATCTTGTCCGGGGACTTGCCACTCCGCCTCTGACAATGGGGCTGTGCAACTTGGGGCACCCAGAACTATTCTTCCTGCTAATTTGTTCAACGGTTGTCGAGGACAGTTTTACTTGAAGTCGAAGGAACTGTAGGGAATGTCCATTAAACGTCTCTAGTGCATTATTTGTGAGGTTTTTTTTATAACAATACTAACTATGGTTAGTTATAGATTAACATATTTTTGAAACTGAAAATGATCTAATTATATTTTTAATATATAAAAAGAATTTTTATAACTAGGAATTCACTTGTATGTATTGTTTGACAATACAATTGCCATTAATGTTTAAATCCTTTTATCCGAAGTATAAATAAAATCTTTAGAAATAATTAACTGAGTTCTGATCATACCTCGGTGCAATTTTTAATTTTATATCTGCATTATTATAATAAGTAATTAACCCAAATCTCTGTGCAGTCTGTGGGCGAGAAAAAACAAAGCTGTGGTAAATGTTTTATTCTAACTCAACTGAACTTCATCATCAGTTCTAATCGAAGTTTTCCAAGACTTTGACGTTTGACAGTTTCTCAAGTTTGGCAAAGAATATATTATCAATAATAACTTATTATTTTCTTCACGCTTGCTTTAGAAAATTAGTTATTAATATATAATATATTAAAGCTTGAGATTAGAATACCACTTAAAGAATTGTTACACTCAAGTTTAAATTTTCTTATAAGGTTCATCGTTTTACTGTTTTTATAACTTTATTATGTCATTTACAGTTTTAAATGGTAAAGAAAACTTAGAAAACTATTAAAATTTAAGCAGCTTTTCCTTAAAATAAAAGTTGTTCAGATTTTTTATTAAACAGATAAATCGTTGAAGTTCATTGAAAATTTAATTCGAATTATTAATATGAAAAGTTATATGGACTTTTCTCTATTAAGCCATTATTATTTTTATTGATAATTTTTCTGTACTTATTATTGATATTTTTTCGTAGCGTTTTGCAAGCCTCAATTATAGTGGAACTTAAAATGAAACTATCTCAAATAACTATTATTCTTTTCGCGAAATGCAATTGTCATTTTCGATCCTTTGTTTAAAATTTCGCTAGTGCTAGCAGGTCGCAATTGGGTCACTTACCCAATAAAAATAAATTCCTAGTACCGTCTGCCGACTTAAGTCTTAAGATAGACTTGGATTTAACTTCTGGGACGTAACTGCTCCGAGACTGAAGAATGTAGTACAGTTCCCTAGTTATTTAGGAGTAAACTTTTATTGGCTTAATTTATTACTGCTATAACATAAGGAAGCTATTTTATTTCATTACAGACAGCCTAAGTCAAAGTAGGCTTACTCGACAACTTGAATGTCACAGCTGTTATTTAGGCATTGCTTTTTTTTTAAATGTGTTTATTGAACTTCACAATTGCATAATAATAAGGGAACGGACTGGCTCAGTATGGTAGAGCACTAAATTGACATGAAGAAAATGGTGGTTCAAATCCCGCTGCAGGCAATACTTTTATCTAGTCTGTTAGCAGCCGGAGATGATCTAGGACCCTCCTTTGGCTCACCCAGCCTCTATAATGTGGGTACCTAAAATAAGGGGGGGAATCTGGTGGTTGAGCGTGATCTAGGACAAACAACGCACAACCGTTGTCCTTGAAACAGTACAGTCTCTACCATGTACTGAACCCCAATACACGGGTTGTTAGTGGTACAGGTAAAAACAAAAATAATAATAATACTAGATTAAGTAAATACAATGAAAGGTACATAACGACATATAAAGGCAAGTAGAGAAACTACGCACTGGTAGTACTCGAAAAACATATTCAACTTAGAAGGTCACGAGGTCATCTTTTCCTCGGAGGATTATCAGCCATTGAAGAGGTTGCTAGGTGTGAAACCAGTGGGAATAAAGTTTTCCTGAAAGGATTGATATCAGGTCCGGGCCAAATCAGCAATAAATGGGATATTGAGGTCATTATGTATGACCTTATCCGTAACAAACTAAGAATCATTGAGGATTTTACGAAGGGTTGTTTAAGCGAGGAATTCGATGGCTTAATGGAGCCTCAAAGCTTTACTCCGCAACTCCAAATGGGCCTTGTAATAGTCACGTATCTGAATCTTTTGTAATTAATTGGGAGCTTAGAGCGTTTGTCCAGTAAATGTTGAAGTAGCCTGAAACGTCGAGCTGTTTCTTGTCAGTTAAGTCTAGTATGAGGATACGTTAAACGTTTGTCAAGGTGTAATACTGAGTATCAAATCTGTTCTAAAGGGGTCAGTGTTATATTATTAAAATATATAAGTGTGCGGGAACTGATTGGTTTACGAAATAGGGTAAAGTCAACTCTTGACCCCATTATAAGCCCTAAAGAAGATCTGCAATGTGTGTCGAACCGTTGGCTTTTCATCTTCATATATGTAAGGTCAACTAATATTATTCAATACGGAGGGTAAAGGCGAATAGAAGAGATTTGTGGGAATGTTTTATTATTCGTCCGTTTTAACACCAGTTTTGATGATCTTTCAAGTTAGATAAAAACTATGAATGATACGGTGGTTGGTTCCAAAAAAAAATGAAGTAAAATTGTACTTTAGAGCTCTTTAAGAGGTTTGTTCCTTCTCTTTATGTAGTAATATGAACGTGAGAAGTTGTGTGGTGAGCTATGAAGCCAGAAGCAGCAAAGCATGTTCAGAAATGTTCTGGGGTTGTATTAGAACGGAACGGCTAAGGTAATCGGCGGTGTATCAGAGTTGTTTAGTGTTAGTGTGAGTAGCCTTTAATATTAATGCTTGTTAGTCCTTGTTAACCGGCCCTCGTCTTCTCAAAGTCGATTAAACTCGTGCTCTTCTCTTCTGTTCGTATATTTTTCCATAATATCTTGTTGAACGACTTTACCTTATAATATCATATCCCTAGCAAAGGTTATATGAAGTGTCGTATAAAGAAAATATAATTTGTTTCATTATATATGGAGAAACGTAATGAGGAAAAGGAACTCTTTCAAGTGCTGACTGCAAGAAATTCAAGTAGAATATCTTGGCCTTCGAGTGTAGGGAAATAACTTATTATCTTCAAGTTATTGTTAAATACATAAATATAATAATAGATAAAAATATATGTTAATGATCAGTCTCATCGTTGTTCATAAATAATATATTAAGGTATTGAACATACAATTTAGATGAGACTGAGGATCACGTTCTGACCTCACGACTCAACCCCCTTGTTTGGTATGTGGTGCCTTTGATTAGGGCATTTATAAATATTGTTAGCCGGATTCGAACCCGATTCTACTGGCCATTTTGGTACTGATGAGAGAGAGTATAGTCGGGTAAGTAGGTCCTTATGGTTTTTTTCGCTGACTCCATAACTTACATTTAGGTCTTCTCCACTTGCGGGACTCTCGACGCAATATGGTACAACCTCTCAATTTCGCTAATGAATTTTGATGCGGTTTTGAATAGTACGTTTTCGATTGGATATTGAAATTTATTTTATAGTATAATATCCCTAATTTTAGAAATCTCGGTGTCATATCTTCTCCTTTTCTCAGGTACTCCTCGAAGTCATGTCATGTTACCATCGTTATCATGGCGAACAATCCTTATTTTGCCAACTACAAAAACATACAGGAGTTTGTTTATTATTCTGCTGTTGCCACTTGACAAATTATTTTGTTTAAACACTCATCGTGCTATGCATTCATTTTATTTTTTTACTCTCTGTATTTGCTTCATATTTCACTTCGCGATACTCCATTTCCTTTCTGATTACTCTATTTCTTAAAAAAGTACATCAGGTATTGCGTTTCGAATCCTTTCTCGTTGCTTAGTTATTCGCAACGTTTGTTTGAAATTGAGCTGTTTAGGGCGCGAAACTGCCTCGCATCTGTTACGTTTAGGTTAATAAGAACCAAACGTGTATTTACGTTACAAGTTGGAAATGCGGTCTCCGTCGAATCAGCGAGGCTAACCGCGAACCTCAAAGGAACTTGGGTAGAATGCTTATAGCTATGGTTCGTTATAACCCACTAGTTAATTAGTATAGCCGGGTTATCATATAGATTATCATATAAATAACATAAGCATTTTTATTTCGCTATTTAAGAATATTGTTATTTGTTAAAAATAATAATAACAACTTTAAACAATTTGAATTTTAAAGTATCACGTTACATATCTCTCCTTAAACATCTAACTATCTCGGTAGTCCGGAAAATGTATTCACATATATGCTCCTTGTATATGTAAAATTGCAAATAAAGTTGGTTGTAACTGTATTAGTTAGACTTTTTATTTCTATAATATTGTATATCTTATTTCGATTGTTCTTAGGAAATACACATAGAAGTGTTATAGTGCAAATAGAAAGGTTGTTAAGTTAATTTATTTAGAGACCTACACTTTTATTACTATTCAAAATTCTTTACTGATTGCTTGTATTGAGAGAAATTTTTTTTTTATGTGTCTAGTGAATGAGAGGATTTCCTCCAAAGATAGTTTTATACACTGGGCAAAAAGGCAAAACTTGCTACATATTGAAAGGTTAACCTAAAAAGCAGTGAAAGCCAACGATATCGAAAAAATTCGATTAAAAGCAATTACGATAAATATAAAATCATCATTATCAACCAGTGTTTTTAAAGCTATTAACTCCAAAAATAAGACTGTTATTAAATTCTTCGTTTGATAAATTGATACTGGATCATAGAACGTTAAATTAAATTCAAAGGTATAACTCAGGTAGAGTGGTGAGTTGTCGTTCCGAAGGTACCGGGTTCAAATCCGACTGTAGCTGATAACTTATTTAATCTTTTGACAGCCGGGATTAGATTCTGTGTTATCTGGAGACCCTCTTATAGGAGTTGAGCATGATATCGGACAAATCACCTCTCTGAACAATCGTTGCCCTGGAAACAATATAGTCTCTACCAATGGGTTGTAGTGGTTAAGTTAAATCCTTCAGTTTTCTTAAGAGGAAATGTGAAGCACGAAATACAAAGCATTTACAGTGTTTTCATGTAAAATGTCTGATATTGGCGTATTTACCTATTCATTGTTTTGTTATAGGTTAAGATAATGTTATAAGCTACTAATCCTGATATTTTGTTTTATTTTTTTAATTTGGCTTTACGGCTTAAGTGTTTTTTAGTTGTTAGATTTTGTCCATAATTCATTTATAGGTACCAATTCAAATGTTTAAGGTAAACGGGTTTTCTGCAAAATCCGTTTCCTCTTGATTGAGGTCTTTATTTGAATCTTAGACGCTATCTCGAGACTGGGGTGGTTTTATAATTTGGAAGGAATAGTTCGCGATTCGTGAATAATATTCTATCTGTATCGAGACGTTAGAGGGAGGGAATATTCCGAAGGAAGAGGCTGTAACGGTGGAGTTTAATATTGTTCATATTGCATAAAGGAGGGTTTTAGCTTTAGCGGTTATTGCGCCGGAGTAGCGATGGCGCAGATGTCGGCAGAAAATGAGCTGAGTTGTTGTTTTTAATCTTTATTCCCAGGCACATCTGCTAGTCCTTCGTCAAATTTAATTTTATTCAACTTTTTTATTAATCAGATAATGGTTTATTTTATCAATTTCTGAGCCTCCGTTTCTGGTATCCGAAGGTTCTGAGCTCTCTCTCGGTCCTTACGTATTTGTCTCCTGAACGAATATTTTTAGTCCCTTTGTCTATATTCTATTCTATATTATTCAGTTCTAGTTAAAGGTTCAGAATTTAATGTCTTCAACATATTTAATTCTCATATTGGTTCCATGAATTACCAATAAAGGGAGGGATTTAAGGTTGTGTTTCTCGAAACTAATTCAGGCTTGTAATGCCAAACCCCGTTGAATTTTTTTTTTTCCTGGTTTTCTCTCCGAGATGCCTTCTATCTATGGCTAAAATAAAACGGTTCGTTTCAGAACCAGGTTAAAAAGCCGGAAAAATCTGTTACTCTAAGCATGTCCTTAGTTCGCCTGTTCTGTAAAAGTTTAAACAATTTTGTTTAATAGGTTTTTTCATAACAAGTTTCAATGCAGTTTAAACTTAGTTTCAAATTCGATTTTGAAAATTTTTGATAATAGGTTGTAGTAGTTTTAATTTTATATATATATATATATATATATATATATATATATATATATATTGTATATGGTTCTCGAGTTTCAGTCAGTTATTTCAACTTCTTAGGCTACACCTACATTGGATCCGGTGCGATACGATGAGACGTCGCTAGCAAACCAAATGAGAGAAATATATCGAGAGTTAAAACATTTGGTTCTTTAAATGTATTTAATAATTATTATTTTTAATACATTTATATTTTACTCTAATGTATAGTAAAATATGTATAATGTTTACACCTCAGCATCGTATGTGATAGAATCACGTCTCACCGAATCGGATCCAATGTAGGTGTAGCCTTAGGCGACGTTTCGAGACTAGGTTAGTCTCATATTCATGCCCTGACAGTGAAAAAATGATCTTTTAGTGTATACATTAAATAGCACACTAAAGTTAATGTAAGATCATTTTTTCACTGTCAGGGCATGAATATGAGGCTAACCTTGTCTCGAAACGTCGCCTAAGAAGTTGAAATAACTGACTGAAACTCGAGAACCATAAACAATATATTTCCACAACTTACAAGATAAGTAGAAACCAATATATATATATATATATATATATATATATATATTGCAAATAATTAGAAGAGAATATTTATTATTTTATGTAAAGTACAATTGTAAAAAGTTAAATGTAAAATTAAATGCTTTATAAATTATATTTTAATATAAATAATTCGGTATTAAAGCGTATTCTTATTGATCAAAGCATCTTATTAGAGCCAGGTTTCTTGCTTTAGGAAACCAGGTGTCGAGTGATGCAATATTAAAAAATGTTTTAAGGGTTATATTAATGCTATATCATTTTTATATTCCTTAGGGCATTTTACAATGTTTTTTTTTAATTTAATTTTTTATAATTACCGCTAAACTATCTGATGAAAGGCATACACTTACAGAAAGAACAAATATGTGAATCTATTTACATCGACTAAATACTGGAATTTTAAAGGTCTAGACTTTTTTATTTATTAATTTATTTTTAATTATTGATAATTATCTAATTAATGAAAGTAAAGTAACTTTATATAATCTCAATAAATACTTGAACTTGTTTGAACCCCTGCCGATTCGCTCTGCTCACCCCATGAGAGGTTCTTTGATCGCCCTTGAACCCCGAATAGAATATTCAAGGCCACGATATCTAGCATTCCTCGTCTCTATGAATTTCATTGTATCCATTTTATTAATAATATGGTATATATATATATAGTACAGATTTAACAATCATTGTAGGCTATTGTATGTGTTGATAGAAGTTGAATCCCTGGTTTTCTTGTTTTGGTTGCTAAAAAATTTTCCAGGGGCAGGCTTAAGTTTTATAACATTGATGTATTTCATAATAATTATCATGTCAACATAAGTTCCTACAAATCCTATAATCTAAATTTAATTACCTTTCGTTTCCCGGAATTATATCAAGGCATTAAAAAAATCGGAAACAAATTGAAAACAAAAAGTGTACCACTACAACCCAGGAGGTTCTATTCCCCATACTAAGGGTAGTACCCACTTCGTACAGGCCGGGTGAACCCCAGGAGCGTCTCCATATCCAACCCTCGGTTCGGCAACTCAGTTCAGTCCCTTTTGAAGTTTTCTATAAATGTTATTTACATGCAGTCTGTATCAGATTGTATTATTTTTTCAAGTGTGTACAGTGTAAGCAGATAAAAAAAAATTAAGCATTAATCCAAAGATTACATTTATTCCCATTTGTATCATGTAACATCACTTCAATGTCACATAATTTAAATAAAATATTTAAAAATATTCATCTCAAGGTAGTATCCTTGGCCCAATCCTTTATACAGTTTATACAGCTGACATCCCAACTCATCCTAATACTATCCTTACCACGTATGCTGATGATACATGTGTATTATCAGTCAACACCAATCCAGTTATTGTATCCCAAAGGCTCCAATCCCATATCACTGATCTTGAAGAATGGTGTCAAAACTGGAGAATTAAAATAAATTCTCAAAAATCCCATCAAATCACTTTTACCTTACGTCGTAAACCAATGACTTCCTGCCCTTCAGTATCCTTTAATAATACCCCACTGGTGCAGGTAGAACAGATCCGATATTTAGGGTTGCACCTCGACAAACGATTAACCTGGAATCCTCATACTAGACTGAAAAGACAAGAAACTGCTCGACGTTTCAGGCTACTTCAACACTTACTAGACAAACGCTCTAACCTCCCGATTAACTACAAAAGACTCATCTACATGACCATCATAAGACCTATTTGGACTTACGGAGTAGAGCTTTGGGGCTCCACTAAGCCATCGAATTCCTGTCGTATCCAATCCCTACAGTCCAAAATCCTTCGTAAAATCCTCAACGCTCCTTATTTTGTTAAAAATACCGTCATCCATAACGACCTTAATGTCCCATTTGTTGCTGATTTGGCCCGAACCCGGTATCTTTCCTTTCATAACAAACTTCATTCCCACTCAAACCCTCTAGTTTCAAACCTAGCTTCCTCTTCGATTCCCGATAATCCCCCGAGGCGTCTGAAAAGAAGATGGCCACGTGACCTTCTTAGTTGAACTAGTAATTTGAGTACTACCAGTGGGTAGTTTCTCAACTTGCCATTACTCATGTCATTTTGTATCACATAGCCTATTTACTGGATGTATTTTTTTTATTATACAGTTGTAAATATCAATAAATTAAATTTAAAAAAAAAAAAAAAAAATATTCATCAAAAGAATAATAAATAAAAATAAATTATAAATATAATATACAGTCACTATAAACGCTGTTATTTAATAGAAGATATTATTAAAGTATAATGTAATGAATTTATTTTATAAACATTATGTTTTATCAGCGTTGTATAGGGGTTTAGATGGTGCTTTGGTAGAATATGGTTTTATTATTGGCCTTAGTTTTGGATTAAAGGGTACTTTACCTCGCTGTTCCTATCCTCTATAAAATGTTTACCATCCTTTTATAACAGTAGCAGTATTCAGTGCAGCTTTGCTCTTAGCAAGAGCTTGGCTTAGCTTTAGATAAAACTTGAGCTAAATGAAAAGTAGTTCTCTTCTCTATGAAGATTGAAAATACCTCTTCTTTTATATTGTTTAATGCCGAATTATTATATTATGAAAGACATGGAAAGTGGTTCAGTAAATTAAATTTTCTTTGTGCATCACTACTCTTTAGAAGTTTAGTTTCTTTGAGGCCTTCCTAGCTATCATGTTGTATCTTTTACTTCTTTAGAAAAAAAATCAATTTTTTAATAATATTTTTAGTGATGATGCTTATTATTAAATGACTACCTTATGAGTAGAAAGTATTAACGATTTGTTATAGAATAATGGGGTGTATAAAAAAAATGACCGTCTTCGTTCGTGAGGGACCAGTCTACGGTGGCTAACAGTATCTTTCGACACTCCACACTCCCTGGCAAGTTCGCGAGGACTTGACTCAACAGCTTCCTAAAGAACCTCGTCAATATCCATTAATGGTCGCCCGTAGCCCTTCTTCCTTTCCAACATCGTATCTCCACTGGTAAATTTTTCAAACCAACGCCGCGCTGGTCAAGGACACCCCCCACTTCATATTTAATAATTTCACGAGTTGCTTCAGCGGCTGTGAAATTTTTTGTCAGTAATGTCTTAAAATTAAGAGTATTTCGTAGGACACTGTCATGTTTCTTCTTTGAAACTAATAACTAAACTGAGGCTTTTTTTGAAGAAGTCCAGTGTAAGTAAACAAGCTTAGAGAATGCTCTAAAGGGATTATTAAGTGTTGGTAAATAATAAATACCATTAAAATATTTACAGACTTTTGAACTCTGGAATTTGATAAAACGGTCATTTTTTTATAGACCCTATTATAACTAGAGCGTGGTCATGGGTGCATACTAATAATATTTAATTATTTTATATTATTTATCTGTAACCGGATGATGGGAGATATTTAAATTCTCAACAAAGTGTTGTAGATGTTATTGAATTTAAAATATATACTCCAGACTTTATTTAATGTATTATAGTTTTAAAAAATAAAGAAATAAATAGGCGGTCTGCCGAAAATGAGGACTGCTGACAGACAGAAGTAAAAACTCTAAACTTAAGAATAACTGTTTTTTTAATTATTTCTAAATCTATTGTGATTTATTTAAATTTCATAATTTGTAAATTGAAATTATTAACATTAATCAGACTTCACATCTATTGGCTCTCCGAGCAATAATTATTTTCATTTTCAAGTAGTTTATTTATCAATCGAAACATATGATGGGTTAAAGAAGTTCGTATCAATACATATCAATTGAAATAATAATTATTATATAGTATTATTTATCACACCAAAATTCCTGTGTATTTGCATTAGCAACTTTTAAGACATTTAACATTGACAAATAAAATGCCTTAGCGAAAACAGACAGTTTAACTATTTATAGATGTGTATGTTATTATTAGTATGCATTGCACAACTATTATACGACCTTTTAGTTAAATATTGTTATTCTTATATCAAGGGAATTCTAACCTTTTAAACTAAAGTTTATTAGAAATAAATTTTATAACTCATACACAGGCCGCTGGGCGTCGTCATCTCGCGCAATGTAAGCATGTCGGTGACGTGAACCTATAAGTTTTTCATCTACCGAATATGACGCGGCTAAAGACGTTTTAATTTAAAATGTATTTATTAAAAAAAGCGAACAATGATAAAGATATTTAGATTTAAGTACAGATAAACTGGATGATGCAGGGAGTTTCTAATGAGCTTCGCTCGCGGGTCTATTCTTTAAATTGGGCGGCCGTAGCTAAATCTTGGCAATTTATTCTAACCCCTGCCTTTTGTGCCTCTGTCTCTGGTTAATGGACTACGGACCTCTTTTCTTTTCTCTTTTTCTCTTCCTTTTTTTTGTCTTTCATAATTTTAGTCAGATCAATCGTCGAGGATTATCATTGTTCCTTCACTTGTTTTCTTGAATGGATCGAAAAACAAATTACCACGTCGATAATTACGGATAATTGATTAAATTAGGAAGGGGGTGCCCTATCTGGGTGATTGAATAACATTGTCGACGTGGAGGTTAGAGGTTGGGTTATAGCGTGTAATGATCCGTGATAAGGTGAAAATATGTGGTTAGGGGTTAGCCTCACTCGGGTATCAGGTGACTGATATATGAAGGTATCTCTGCCCTAGGGCACCCCGACCTCCATCTTCAGTAATATCCCTTCAATAACAGTTTCTCATCCCTTCCAGGCTTTTGGGAGGTATTTTCTTTACCCTTGTTTATTTTGCTCCTAATTCATATACGAGTGAACTGTAAATTTAGTGATGTTTTTGAAGTCTTTCTTTTATTTATTTAAGTAAAAACTTATTTAGCCGAGTTAAACGATTTTTGGTAGGAAAAGAGTAATGGGTTCGCGCGAAACAGGCGACGCGTAGCGACCTGTGCATAATTATACAATTTGTTTTTAATCAACATTATTTTAAAGGTTAGAATTCCATTCATACAATAGTAATAATATTTAACTAAAATGTCGTACAGTAGCTGTGCAACAAGTTAAAACATCAATAACTAGTAACACTTTTCGTTACCCCTAAAAAAAATTTATTTGTCATTGTTACATATCTTGTTTTATGAAATGATTGGAAGTAAAAATGATCTAGGTAAATTCATTAATGTACCTCCTTGTTTTTAAAGGATATTAAGGTAAATATTTTCGTTTCATTGATATGACAGCTAACAAATTTATAAATCTGTAGGTTAATTCAAATACACTGGTTTCAAAAGAAACGTAAAAATCTAACTATATGTTTACATGTATATATTGATATACACGTACACACGCATCTTATTAGAGCCAGGTTTCTTGTTTTAGGAAATCAGGTGTCGAGTGATGCAATATTAAAAAATGTTTTGAGGGTTATATTGATGCTATATCATTTTTATATTCCTCGGGGCATTTTACAGTGATTTTTTAATCTATTATAATTTGGTATAAGCAGCTTGTGAGCTATCTTGTAAAGAAAAAATTGGCCTGTATATCTAAACATTTTTTTAAAGAAGAAATTATGAAGGTATGTCCAATAGCTCAGTAATAGACCAAAGACTTTCGATTATCTATTTTCTAATTACTCAACATTGCTGGGTTAAAAAAAAAATAAAAAAATGTGGTATATAAAATTAAAAAGAAAAAATATATAAAAAATCCTCAATGAAAGTGAAAGTTATCGTTAGTTTTTACTAATAAACTTATATGGTTAGATGTTAAGTAGTAAATTAATTGTGGGTATCGAATTAGATAGTTTCAATTTGAATTGTTTTACTTTTTTTTAAATGCACTATACTATAGGAGGACATGATAAGAATATCTTCTTTTTTTTAAATTTAATTTATTGATATTTACAACTATAATGCTATTATAACAAGTAAATGTGCTAATATGTACAATATGACATGATAACACTTGTGAAGAAACTACCCATCGGTAGCACTCCAATAAGAATATCTAGAAATGATATACAACCGAAACCGAACAATATTGAAGAGTTGGATACTTCAATCTTCAACTCTTATTGCGAAAATCCTGAACTGATGGCGGTCAACAAACTTGCTAAATTCTTCTCATTATCTTTAAAGAATATTTAGGTAGATATTTTCGTTTCATTGATATATAAGCTGAACAATTTATAAATAATTTTATGCATTTAAAAACATGACATTCAGAAGTTAATTAAAACTAATTGTACGTGTACATACATACGTACATACGCATCTTATTAGAGCCAGGTTTCTTGTTTTAGGAAACCAGGTGTCGAGTGATGCAATATTAAAAAATGTTCTGAGGGTTATATTGATGCTATATCATTTTTATATTCCTCAGGGCATTTTACAGTGATTTTCATCTATTGTAAATTGGCATTGGCGGCATGTAAGCAATCATGTAAATAAATAATTGACCTGCATATATAAAGAAATTATTTTTTTAAAGAAGAAATTATGAAGATATGTCCTTACCTATAAAAAGTTGTTCATTAGTTCAATAATAGACCCAAGACCTGGGATTATCCATTTCTTTATTACTTTAAATTGCTGCGTAAAAAAAAAAATGTATAAAAACACGAAGAAACAGAAAGGTGTCGTTATAGGTTAGATGTTAAGTAGTAAATTAATTATGGTATCGAATTAAAGATTTTAAATTTGAATTCTTTCACTATTTTTTTAATGCACTAGTTATTATAGGAGGAAATAATAAGAATATCTGGTAAACACCAACAGCTGAAACCGAACAATAATGAAAAGTTGGATACAAAAACAAAAAAAGTTCTCGTATTTCAAAAGTCCTGGACTAATGGAGCACGGAACAGTCCCATGAGGTTATTCAGTTAAACCAAAGTTGATGAATAGTCGCGTCATGTTGGCACTTTTATTACGCATATTTATTTCATAGGATATCGTACATAATAAAAATTAAAAAATAACTAGCCATTAACCCTAAACGTATTGATCGTCGTAAAATGTATCGAACATATTATTTCTATATTAATCACTATATTAAAAGGATCAGTGAATACTATTGTTTTATTTGGAAGAATTTTAATATGTTTGTCAATTTCATAGAGTGAGGATAGTCTTCGTTTATTAAGTTATGTTCTGCAATCGTAAAACGTGCAATATTCTACACTATCGTTAAATTAGTAGTTGAAGTTACGACCGAGCAATTAGAATTAATAATCCAGGCCAGAAGGTAATTCCGTTGAAATGTTTTTTGTATTTTATTCAGTCACAAATATGGCTGTTAATATATCTTATTAAAAGAACAAATTTTATATATTCTCCAGGCTATAAAATTTCCATAAAATTCCGTTCTCCTGTCTTGTATTTTCATATATATTTTTTCTCTGCCAGTTCAAGTCATCTTCTCGTGTCTATCTTTGATCCAGAGCTTCTTGGATCGTAACTGGACAGTACCGAAATACTGTGAGGGTCCTATTCGTTTCTTCCATTCTCATGACGTACCCGCACATAAATCTTAAATAAAGAAAATTCGCAACCCGGATAAGCCAAAGCTTCAAAATTCTCTGCAACCGCGATAAGATTAAAAATAAGAAAAAAAGTGGAATTGAATTTTGAAAGCTGGTTCATATTTTGTTATACTGTTCGTTGATGTTTGATCAGACTTACCTGATTGCAGTGGCAAAACTAATAATTTATATGATTAGAAGATTTTAAGAAGCATTTAAAAATGATTAAAAGAATATATTTACATTAATAAAAATTATCCTATTCTATTTGCAGTCCCGGGGAATAAGTTGTTAAGATGAATTTTGTCCAGAGATAGTTAACTTTTATTCAGAATCTTGCCATTCCTGTAGTTTTTGGCTTATAATGGAGTTGTAATATAAGTAATAACTCCTTTTCAAGCCGAAGCCTGACTTAGCCCCTTATTCAAGAGCCTCATTTTGGAGAAATTGCGACCCAACCAATTATTCATTCGGGTTGTTGAGGTATTAGTTGAAGAATGGAAATAATATTAAACGATTGAATTAAATATGAAAGACTTGTGCTAAACATAAATAAGAAAATTCGTTTTAACCACTTTATTCATCGAGGCTGTAGATATGTTCCATGAATACGAGCATTTTCCAATGGGAGTAAGCAATAAAATTGTGATTTATCACATAGATGCAATTAATTAATAATCTCCGACTATAATAAAAAATTGAATTGATTAATTCAATGAAATAAATTCAAAAATATGAGGTAGAAATATTAATTAAGGAGTGCTAAGTTACCTTGGCAGATTTCCTGCAGCCGGGCAAGCGCTGGCCAATTATCAATTCCTAGGGGCTAATTAGAGAGTCTTAATGTCACTAAATATGATGCGTTTCGCTTCTTTTCTCTTCGCGGCTCTTTTAAGGAACTGTAAATCTAACGTCATAAACCAATATTCCGTTTTAGCCCTTTTCTCGGTGTTAAAAATAAGGACAAAATAATTTTAAAATAGTTCAAACTTTTTGTCATCGACAACAGTTTTAAACCAGGTAACATACCGATTCCTTGCATTAAGAAACAAGGTTTATTGTTTATTCATTTTAAGAACGATGCTACAGTGGGAGTCCTAAATTTTGCTTATCAAGGTATAATTAGGATTGGAATGTTTAACCTCATACACATAGGCTCGGTATCCCCTTTTTATGTCCCTTCTGAAAGACGGTAGAACCAAGGATTTTTACTCCTTTTAAAAATCCTGCTAGGCTACGGACCAGTGATGTTGGACATAGTAGGTTGACTATACTTGATACTTCGGTAATTTTTGTTTTGTCTGTATGAATTTACTATACAAAGACATTATAATAAATTTACAAAAGAATTGTGTTTGCTTTCTTTCAGTCAAGTATTGCTGGAGGTTCACACAGCATTCTTCAGATTCTTTTTACATATTTTTTATGTAATCCTTCTCAACATAATTGTTCCTGCGCCCCATAAGTTTTCGGAATATTATAGGATTATGATGAGATCACGTTTTAAGCGCTATTTTTGTAATGATTTTCTTTTGATATTGTAGAATTAACAGTTGGAGTCTGCTTTCCTCAGTGACGCCTTCTTCCAAGTTGACGTCAACGAACGTTTGCACAGTGACATGTGTGTCTTGGGTATTGTTAAATTCCAATCGCTTCTTCTTTGTAGCCTTTTTTCTGTATTTATTCAGTGCTCTGTCAGTACAGGAAAAGGAAGTATTTACCTTTCGACTGTCGAGTTCATTAATTATTAATTAATATAGTAGGATAATCCAGAGCATCCGGTTTTGGGAGCAGTAAAGTGCGCTTCAATCCCATATGAATGTTACTACTCAGTGTAATGTTATAAATAAACTTAAATGTATTCTAGCCTCGGTGCGAAACTTTCCTTTCCTCTTAAGATGTCGAAGAAGGCCGAAAACTTTCTGAATAAGAATCAGCGTAGTAAAAGTATGTCACTTTTGACTTATATAGGATCCGCGTATGTTGCGCAGCTAGGGGACGTGGGATGGATGGAATTTCGTTAACCCTATTAGCATACGGCTAATTGGTTCATTAAATATTTATTATTTCCCCGGTAGCGAGATATTGGGTTTTCACACATGAAATGTCCGATTTTTTAAATCTAAATCTTTATAGAGGATTAAAGGGTTGCCTGTGGATTCCTAGCAAAATATTTACTATCTATAAAAAGCACTTGTTAATCCTCTATTTGCAAACTGAGTTTGTTTTTTTCCCAAGTAGGTATACAGATTTTAATAAAATTTTAACCGTGGCCATGGAAGCACGCGATTTCCGAACGATTTTTTTTATGAGTACAAACTCAGTCATTCCGATGAACAGGCAGCAAGAAATATAATTCGTGCGTTCGGTTAAGGAAGTGCTAATGAAAGAACCATCCGTCGTTGGTTTACAAAAATTTTCTCAGGAGATACGACATTAGAAAATCTACCCCGTGAACGGCCTCAAAGATCTGATCTTAAAAATGCTATGGAAGAAGACCCTCATAAAACAGTCAGAGAATATGCGTCAGAGCTAGGCACAAGTCGTACGACTGTTTCCAGGCATTTAAAATTGATCGGAAAGGCAAAAAAGCTCGATTCCTGGGTCCCACACGAGCTCAACGAACGTCAGCAGTTGTCTAGAGACGTGTGTTTCTTTCCTTGCTCGTCAAAGAAACGAACCATTTCTCGACCGCTTAATCACTTGTGACGAAAAGTGGATCATGTATGACAATCGACGCCGATTTGGTCAATGGTTAGATGCCGATCAGCCTCCTGGGCACATGCCAAAACAGAATCTCCATCCGAAAAAGTTAATGGTTACTGTATTGGTGGTCTATGGCCGGGGTCATTCATTTTTCTTTTCTACCAAAGGGAAAAAACAATTGATTCAACATCATACTGCCAAGAAATTGACCAACTGGATCAAAATTTGATCAAGCAACAGCCGGTACTGGTAAACTGGAAAGGACATATTCTCCTTCATGATAACGCCCGACATTATGTTTCAATACAGACAGTGAATAAATTAAAGGAATAGGGCTATGAAGTCTTGCCACACCCCCATATTCCCCTGATCTATCCCCTACAGAATACCATTTTTTTTCGGAGTTTGGGCTACTTTTTGCAAGGAAAATTGTTTACCAATAATTTAGACATTAAACATGCATTTTCTGAATTCCTTTCATCACGAGACTCAACGTTTTTCAAATCTGGGATAGAAAACTTGGTAAGCCGTTGGCATAAGTGTATCGAAAATGATGGTAAATACTTTAAATAAAAAGTATGTTAGATATGATCTCAAATTTTTATTTTCTTCCTGGTTCTAAAAACGGTCATTTCATGTGTGACAACCCGATGCAAATTTCAATCAGATTTTATTGTAATTTGTATAGATTAAAAAAAATATTAATCGAGATTTTTCTAAAATGGTCTACAACGTGGTGGAAAAAATCTCCTTAGCAATTTTATATATTCCGTTTTACAGAGCTTCTCTTAGCATCCTAATATTACTTAGCTGAGTTTGTCAGTGTTGGCACGTCGTAATCCGAGTTCACCTCGGAGAAATAATTAATTTTATTATTTACATAACACTCCTAGAACTTTGCTTCTTAGATGGTGTTTCTCCTTTTGTTTCTGTTCTCTATCTTCCATGTAGAGCTGAGCCTTTCCCGTCTTTCTAATTGCGTCAGCTTCCTCCCAACTCGATCTCTTTTAAATTGAACCTGGAAATAAACTTTGTCAACTAAAGGAAAATTGTAGAAAATCTTTTGGGGGAAACGAAAAGTTCAACCAGTTATTGATGTTAGGTGTTATTATTAGTACCAATTGTTATTAAATTAATATTGAAATACTTTTTAGATAAATATAATTATTCTTGTATCAATGGAATTCTAACCTTAAAACTAAAGTTTATTAAATGGCCGCTAGATGTCGCCATTCTCGAGCATGTCGCGAACCCACACGTTTACCTCCTACCAAAAGTCGCTAAACGTGGTTATAGAAGTTATTACTTTTAAAATTGTAAAGTTATTCGAAATGGTCAATATGAGAAAAAATGTTAGAACCTATTTAGATCTTGTAGAAACCTGTCTTATAGGGGGTTCCTGTTTAGAGTTCAGTCATACGTGTTTTTATTATGTATTGTATCGTTCGCTTGAGCATTTGGAGAAATAATTGCTATTTTTGCACGGGCATCAATTATGCGGTAATCGATACACTTAAACGTTCATTGGCGTTTTCCCAACCATTTGCCACATGCCTATTGGATTTCGCCCTTGCTGGCTAAATATTCCAGTGCCCACTCGACGAGATCCGCACTATTACTAATTCAGGTTTAGTCCTCTCTCGGTTCAATGCTGCCTGATAAACTAACGGTCCCATTGCGGTGGTCATTATTCTAATTATTAAATGTGCGCAATGTTATTGCTATTAAATTATTTATAAAATTAATCCGATTAAGTGGTCTGAGCTCACGAGATGTGTGAGGCTAAGCCTTTATCCATTAAATTACTTTTTAGATTATTAATTCATTTAAAGGAAGAACCAGAAGAAGGAGAAGAATCAGTAATTACCTCTTTTTCCTTCTCTTCTTCTTTTTCTAAATTAATCTTATGTTGGCATCTTTTTTTTTCCAAAAGTGATCATCGCGTTCCTTGTCTCTTAAATATGGTCTATTTCTTTCTGCTTTGTGTTTATTTTTGTTATTACTATTTTTCCTGTTGTTTTTTTTAAGTTAGGTGAGTGTATTTTGCATTTTCTATTTAGTATCGGGAGCGATTCAAATTTGGCTGCCTGCAGATCTTATTTAATCTGTTTATCAGACTGGTATGGATCCTTTGGGATCTGGAACCCTCATGGGGCCCAGTCAGCCAATATAAAGTACCCCACAATAGGGAGAAAATCTGGCGGTTGAACGTGAGATTGTACAAATCCCTCCTCGCAAGACCGCTGTCCAAGAATCAGTACAGTCTCTACCACATACAGAACCCAAGACCCTTCGTAGGTTGTATTGGTATTGGTTTTCTTAAGTATTTATCAGCTGTTTTTATTTAAACTTTTCCAGCTGTTGTTCAACCTTTCTTATGATTCAGGCGTTACATTTGGACCTTGGAGGTGGAGGGGGATGTTTCCTGTGGTTTGTCTTTCTGCATTTTGGGGTTAGGATGTGCTTAATTCGTTTGTTTTTTCCCTTTATGTTCTTTTTCGGCCCTGAAGATGCCTGAATGGGTGAAATATTGAGGTATTTTTGTTTACTGTTTTAGTTCAAAGACTTTTTCCGCTAGTGTATTAACATTATATGATGTCTCTTCTGAGCTCTTCAATATTAATTTTTGTTTTACGATGACTGAAGTATTTTTTATCCATATTGTTAACAGAAAGTTGTTACATATTTAGTTCTTGTAGCAAATATTCATGAACTAGTAACATACGCTAAACTAACTTAGGTTACAAAAGGATCTTGCATGGGTGGATATAGGAAGAGTTTACTGTAAATGTAAGCCTGGAGTCAGTAGGAAATTGTTAATGGCCGAAGGGAGGAGGGGGTTGTAACTTGGTAAATATAATTAATAGCAAAAGTTAGCTAACGACTAGCTCACCAGCTTCTAATAACTTGTTAAACTGGGATTAAGTAGTCTCCGATAGTGTTGCTAATTAAATATGTGTAAGTATATAATACATATGAATATATAACCTGTACTACTACAACCCGTAAACGGGTCTTGGGTTCAGCACATGGTAGAGACTGTACTGTTTCATTGACACCTGTATTGTTGTGAAGGGAGATGATTTGTCCTAGATCGCGCTCAATCGCCAGATGCCGTCCTCCTTATTTTGGGTACACATTTTATAGAGGCTGGGTGAGCCTCAGGAGGGTCCTAGATACCATATGATCCATCTCTAGCCGCTAGCAGACTAAATAATAGTTGCCTGCAGCGGGATTTAATCCAGGATTTTCGTTATGGCAACTCAGCACTCTACCAGTGAGCCTCTCCGCTCCCTTATATGAATATATTTTTATATTTCTAATAATTAAGATATTATTTATAATATATAACACATATAAAGACGGATTTTTTTCAATTATCAATAATCACATAATTTTTATTCAATAATTCTTGCGTATTTTGATCAACCGCAAAGTATTTTTATTTAAAATTTGTTATATTTAATAAAGAAGACCTTGCATTTAAATCATCATCGAAAAAACAATTAATTTTTAATATCAAATATTTAATTAATTGTCTTTTCTAATTATTTCCTATAATATAATATAGCAATTGTATTAATCTTCAGAAATAATATGAATTCTTTAAATTCAAATATTAAAAACCATTTATGAGATAAGTTAATGTTAAAGAATTCAATGAATAATTTGAAATTAGAATGTAAGCTATCTAGTATGTGATTTACAGTAAAAAATAAATGTCATAAATTTGTATTACTTTCATCTTTAATAGTTTTTTTTTATGGTAAAGTTGTTAACATTCGATCACTCAACTGTTTAGTAAGTGTAAAGTACCGCATTTTGCATAAAATTGCAATTAAAATCTTAGCTAATATGATAATAACTAATTAATTTTTAAAATTAAATATTTAAACAATATTTCCAGTAGGGATTTTGTTCATGTTCAGAAATATTTCGAAATCTCTAAATAAAAATGAATATTGAATAAAAGCCATGTTATGAAATAATTTAATAGCCGTGTTGAAATCAAGGATAATTCTGAATTCCTGGTAGTTTATTTGGGTGGGTGATTTACAGTAAAAAATATATTTTATTGGTAATTTATTGTAATCTCTTATTTTTAAAAACTGTAATATCAAATTTTTATAAAATTTTACTTAAGCTTAAATGTTATTCCAGTATTTATTCATTAAAAAAAACAACTGATGAAATAGAATACACCCATTCCGATTTTTTTTAGGTAATTAAATTGGGAAAACGAGTAGATAAATTTAAAATATTTATAACTTTACACTAACATGCAGTACTTATTTGTGGAAAAGATAAGAATATCTTTTATCAGTTTGGTCTTAAATAATTAGGAAAATCTCAAACGTTTTATTTTTGATGACTAAAATTGTGAATATTCGGTCACGTAAGACCCAACTGTTTAGTAGGTGTATAGTACCGCATTTTGCATAAAATTGCAATTCTCACGCTGCAGCGCGCTGTGTCTGTCTCGTTACGATAAAGCCAAGGGATCATGGCCACACAACGTATATAAATTGTATTCTTTCCCTTGATTCAATTAACATTAAATGGAATTAACTACTGTAAAAACAGAAAGTAATGACACCAGTTAATGAGTAAATAAAACCTTTTTATTTTTATTAATTATTGCTTATAAAAAATTATAAGCAATAAGGCTTATAGTGAAAATGTAAAATATATATCAGTATTTATTCAAGTAAACAAATAAATTAAACGACAGATAAAATAAATGAAATAAAATACTGTGTATGAAATGCAATAATCTGATAAAATAAATAAATGAAATAAAATACTCTGAATAAAATAATTTATTATTGGCGATGAGTGAGTAAATTCAAAATATTTATTATTTTCTTCATATGAGGTCATTAATTGTATTTATAAATATTTAAACGTTTTTTTAATCATTTTCGGTGTAAGTCGAACTATAGTCTCATTGCTAAAAGCCATTTCACTAAAGTGTTCCAAGTACTTTACCAAATACGTGTTTGTTTTTTCCCTGGCTCCTGTGATATATTGCAGTACTTATTTTTCGGACACTTCTCTGATATCGCTTCCCTTGTGTCTTCTATAATCCCCCAATCTCTTCCTTTTTTACTAGCCTTTGTGTTTTATAAATGTTGTATTTTTTTCTTCATTTATGATATCCAGTTAAATAATAGCTGACGGATGAATTATTTTTTATGTTTAATACTTCGAAAGGAAGAAAATTGTCGGAGGTCAGAAAAAAACTGCTCTTAAACAGGGTGAAATGTTTATTTGAAATCCAACGCTTCTTCGAATTCCAACATTGCAGGTATTCTTCAGGGCTTAATATACAGAAGTTAAAATGGTACGAAGTAAATACTACAAATGCATATAGTCATCAAGGGATATGAGTGATCAAAATAAAGATGGATCAGTTAAATTTAAGAACAGAGGGTAATAGAAATGCTGTTGGTGGATATAGAATAAAATTACATAACGGCATTATCTATACATATAGAATGCTTTGTCCTGAATGACTGGCTTAGGTATCAACGCACAGCCTAAACCGCTAATCGTAGAGATCTGAAACTTTGAGGGTGTGTTCTTTGTATGACGTAGGCATCCGATAAGAAAGGATTTTCCGAAATTCTACCTCTAAGGGGGTGCAAAGTAAGATCAAAAGGAGGGCAAAGTAACGTAGTTCACTTCTCGCTGCTGCCGTACGACAAGTGAAACCGTTATACTAAGTAATCCTTTTCAATAAATCCAATAACTCTACATACTAATCCTTTACTAACACGAACAACAGAAAACTTCTGTCCGTTCCGTTTGTTAATCAGTGTCACTGTATGTTTCACGGCTGTGCTGATCTGTCTGTGATGAAATTTGATATGTATCCTATCAAGCCTGGGGAAGGACATAGGCTACTTCTTATCAACACACCAAAGAGGCGAAGTTTATATAAAACTGTAACCTGATTGACTAGCACACCCAGCGGTCAACACACAGCAGAAACCACTGAACTTAACATCTTGAAATTCGCAGATAGGTTCTTTGGATAGCTTAAATTAGCGCTAAGAAAGTAATATGGACAATTCTACCCCCAAGGGTTTCCCCCTTAATATAAAGATTGTATGGAATCCATCAGTTTTGAAGTTGGACATCTGAAATTTCGGATGTACGATTAACTTATAGTTTAAAAAAATATGTAATTATTTATTTAAAATGATCTTTCTCGAAACTTTATTTGGCAGACCAAATTCCACGCGAGCGAAGCCGTGGGCAAATGCTAGTTTAAAGATAAATTATAGAAGAGTTACTAGATTGAATAGATCACCGCTATTTCTCCGTATTAAATATTATTTGAATGATTTTTGTATATGTTTGATAACAGCGATTGATAAGTTTAGTCCTGAATCGACTAAGAAAAATAAGGAAAGAAAAAAAAAGATTGCCCGTGTTCCACAAAACCCTGTTGGACCTGTTTTATTCAAAACAAAACATACATAATTCAGTAGTATTTGCGTTAGTCCAGCAACGCTGTATTATAACCGACAATGTCCTTCGGGATTCCGCTCTCTTCTGGCCACCTTATATCAACTATAGCCAAGCAACAGAAAGAAAACATTTATATCTCACCTTTTAATTACTAAATTTGTTATATTTATAATATATATCTTCTTTCCTAATTGGTTAGCTTATATTTTCGTCTCATATAGTGTTTTAATTTCAATCATCGGTTGGGTAAATTTCTTATATTTTAAATCTTATCTGTTTGAGTGTTATTTTATTTATATCGATAAAAATCTAATTAATAATAATTAAATTTAGGGTTAAAATCATCATAAGTATTTATAATTCATTCTTTCCGCTATTTCAATTTTTGTAATTAAAATCATTACGTTTTTTTTTATTAATGATTTGTAATGCCTATAAACTAACCACAATTCTGACAAACCAATAAATAATTTAACGTAAATAATAAAAGAATATCGACTCTTTCTTTCATGATTGCTTTGTTCGGTTATTTATTATAATATTGGGCCTATTTTAAACTATTTATGGTTCATATACAGACAGTTTATAATGGCATAAAAGAAAAATAATGTTTCTTTGGATTTTTTTTTTCCGGTGGTGGTGATGTTGCCTACACCCTATAAGCTTCTATGGCTGTACGAAAAAATAACTAAATAACCATAATTCTGGTTTTAAAAAATGTTCTCTGACTCTTGCTCAATATTCAAACGTTATTAAAACCCTGATATAATGGAATAATCTTATCTACGATTCGATATTGGAAATTCAAAAGCCCTGTCAATAAACCCATCCATAAATGTTATTAGTTATGTTTACTGATAAGCAAAGAATAACGCATTATGCAATTATGTTTATGCTCTGATGCTAATTTAGAAGTGAACGATACTTATATAGGACTTGGACGGAATAGCGTCTTCATGTGTGTTGGTTTTGGAGCACGTGATGGCAGTGACATATTAGTAGAGCACAGCTGTTTACTGAAGGAGTCATTATCCCAGGCAACAGTCCCTGCGCATATATCAGACAGCTTCTAAGTTCTGTTTTCTTTTCTCTTGCATCAATAAAAAAGTGTTTTGAAGAGTATTTCTTAAAGAAAAAAAAATGCAAATTTAAACCGTCATAAATAGGATGCAAGAGGAAAACAAATCCAAAAACTAAGTCTCTAAGCCAATTCAGGCATCAATAGAAAAGTAACATCGATGAAGACATCGCACGCCAGCTGTCGTTAATTAAATAGGGACAGCAACTTTCTTCCAATTCGCCCCTACAAACAAAAATGAGTATTTTTGGGCTGTTGGTTTGAGATGTGCTGCATTAGTCTTCGTTGTTGTGTAATTTTCTTTTTAAGTCTACGTCCTGATGATGTCTGAATTGGCGAAATATCTACTAGTTTTTCGTTCCAGTATTTTAGAGGTTTTTTGGATTTTTCCTGTTTATTTATAATTTGTCTAATTTTTATGATTTTAACCATTAATCTTTTTTAAACTTTGTATCCACGCCTGTCAAATACAAAAAAATTGACAATCAGCTGATTCGCTGACAGTAAATTAAAACAGAATGACATGAGAAGCATTGAGAACAGTACCCAAGGGCACCTCTCCTATTGCCTGATTTAATTTCATATCCTAACAGATCCACGTTCTTTTTTCCATTTGTTCTATTAATGGGTTTGGATATCCGTATAGTTTTTATTTAAAGCGTTTGTAGTATGTTCTTATGTGTACCGTTGGTATTTTTAAGTAAAAGTCAGTGTGCAGAGTTTTGTTATTGACATACCAAGGTACTTTAGTGACAAGTTTAGATTGGAAAAACAATTATATTTAATTTTTTATATAGAGATTATTGAACCATTACCGTTATGTCTGCTTGGTTTCTCGACTATTTATGCGGGCTTCAAACAATGGACAATGCAAGTCTTAGTATAATTTAAGACAGATTTTAATTACATATTCTAAAGGTTTTTTGGTTTGTTATAGATTTCTATTTCTCATTCTGAAAAGCGCTACTCTTATTAGAACGCGTTGAGAACTAGCACATCCTGTGTGCCCTGGAGCTTCTAGTTACGTATAATGGCTAGGTGAAGGGATCGTAAGACGTTCCATCCGGGTAGCCTTATCATTCGTGATCTGACTCCATGAACGGAGCGGTTCTATCTTTCCATAATGCCAGTTTTGTTCGGAAATAATACAAACGTCCTCATGCATGTTTAATGAGAAGGTTATATTTTTTTTATTCTTGTATTGATATTAATTCCAAAACTAATATATTTCATCATAAATAATTCATGCATTAGTTGTTACGTATAATTGCAAAGGAACATATAAGATGTAATACCAGTTGTTATATGAAGGATTAAGCTTTCATTCACAATAAAAAACAAAAAACTAACTTTTTCCCCTTAATTTTCTTCCCTGCCCTTTTTATGGTAAGCAGGGGCCATTTTTACAGGCCATCTTATCTATTCTAATCAGGAATTCATTACGCGGATCCTCCGTGATATAAACCAGTCTGAACCGGCGCCTTTCTAGCTTGAGGTTGCTAAGGTGGCGTCTCAGCATTGGGCTTCAAAAGCTTTTTCCAGTGTACATTGATCCTGCTTACTGAATTTATGGATTTTTTTTTCAGTTTTACTAGAAAACTACGTTCTCTTTTCCACATTAACAGCTAACGTCTTGCTGCATTGGCTTCGCTGCCAAAACGATGATCTCAGGGAAAGTTAAGATGCTTTGATCTGAATAATTTTTAATTAATTATATGGGATGCCACCCTGAGATCGTTACAACTGAGGTATAGTAATACTATATCATTGATGATTATACAACCTATCCCTCTGTTTTCCAAAGTTAGACGTGGTTGTGTGATGGGAGTCGTTTATTAAATAAAAATCCTTTTACATGAAATAAAATAGTATCACTTTTATTGTATCGTGGTCATAGTTACGAAGTTATTTATTTACCTACAAAAAGGGGCCTTTTCGTTATATGTGAGTGGTTATTTCTTGAGGACAATTGCTTCATGAGGATCCCGGCATCTTGACTTGCCCCCGTCTTGCCAACAACTCAGCTTTCTAAGGTACAGATCCTGGGGGGCACTTATCAGTGACCCTTAACCGATTTATTTGCATACTCCTAGCATTCATTTTCTGAAACGTTTTTTAATTATTTGTAAGGTTTAGAAAACAAATATTGACTGGAATATGGTTTTTTGATAGCATTCTAAATATATCAGTCTAAGTTAGCGTGGACCCCAAAAAACAGTCAGTATGCCCAAGATCGCTGGTTCATAGCCCGTCTGGAGGCCCTTGGTATTTTTTAAAAGGGAGTAAAAAATCCTGGGTTATACCGCTCTGTGAAAGGGATGTAAAACGAGTGTCCCGAGGCTGTACGGTGTCAGGAACTCCTTAAAAATTACTATCCTAATTAAAACTGGATAGACAAAATTTAGAGCTCCGAATGTAACATCGTCCGATTCACCATAGTAGCATAAAAGTTACGTTAAATAAGCAAACAAACAAAAACAGTCAGAATTTACTCGCTGTTGCGTATACAATTTTCTTTTTCATAATCAGTAGGCTAGGCCTTCATTCTTATTATCGTTGTGAGACGTTTATATTCAGCCAGAAACGCGGTAAACGTTGCTAACGTAGCGTTAAAATAGTTTTGGGAGGAGCTAAATGGTGTTTTCTTTGATGTGGAGATAAGTGGCTCGGTTGCCAGCTAGCTGTCAGGGATGGTGGACTAGCCTCTAATCTTGTTGGCCCAACACAAAGAAGTGGCTCGGTTGCCAGCTAGCTGTCAGGGATGGTGGACTAGCCTCTAATCTTGTTGGCCCAACACAAAGAAGCTGCTATTTACCGATAGGAGTGTCCTTAGGCCTCGGTCCCTTTACCTTTGCGAAATATATAAGAGCTTAAGGGCCAGGAGGAACAGTTAGTAGTTTGAGTAGTGAATAGTGAGGCATAAAAACGGAGTTGTCTCTTAGCTATATCGATTGCCGGCTATAGCCATGGCGTGAAGCTAACCTCTTAGCGAGCTCCACCGTAAATCTCATATTTTCTTAGTGTTCTTCGGCCACCTTCTTCAACATAGCTTTAACGATTCTTCCCCGTTATCCTCATCCTATCAGTCGAGCTATAAAATACGATCCTAACTCAAAGTTTTGGTTGTGAACTTCTTTTAAAAGAAAAATTACTTCCTTATGATCATTCTTGTTTAGTCCTTGTAGCATCTACAGCCCGATGTATAAAAACGATATGATTTTATTATTTTATTATGTTAATTTCTGAGTTTTTGGTAATATGTTGCAGAATATTTCATATTTTTTATAGGGACTCAGTAATTAAAATTAATATAACTTACTATGATATTAAGTTTTTTTTAACATTAGAATCGTACATCTATGATCTATAATTATGGATTAGATAAAAGTTTCGCAACACTGAAATGTATTTATCCCTGTTTTTTAAGTATAGATATTAAATTTGAAATTATTTTTATATTAACGTAATATATAAGTTGGTAACTAGTAAATTGTTTATCCAATTATTTTAGTTCGTTTTGATAATGATGGCGCATTTCAAAATACACACAAATATCATTGCCGTTTTAATTTTCTCTTATACTAAATATCGTTACAAACATCCTACGAAATTCGAAAAATAATGAATGTTGTTATAAGTAAAATCGTAATGGGAAATAATTTAATGTTATATATTGAGGAGCGGGATAGCTCAGTGGTAAAGCTCTGAGTTGCTGTTCTGATAGTCCCGGGGTCAAATTGGGCTAGCTTAATCTGTTAGTAGTTAGTAGGATATACCCTGCGGGATCTGGAGACCCTCCTTGGGTTCACCCAGCCTCTTTAACGAAGGTACCCTTAATATAGGGGTTAACTGGTTGAGCGTGACCTTGCCTGGTTGTAGAGCCAGTTATGATGATGGTTTCGCGAGCAGTTGTTATTCCCAGATGTCAAGACACTGTTATACATCCAAGTTTCAAACTATCAAATTTTTTTATTTGACAAATTTGATCTACTAATGTATCCAATATTTATCAATAATTATATAAAAAAAGTAAATGCAATGACGCACTGTTAACTGAGTCAGCTACGTTTGCTTCAATAATGGCGATGTCCGAATTATCCCGAAGAGGGATTTGAATAGGCTTAGACCTGACCGAGGGGATATTATTACATTGTGCGACTAAATTAGATCGTTTTAAACTCTAATATTAGAAATTCAAAGGTTTCCTGCCCTGAGTTCCACTACCAATTCATCATGCCCGTATGGAGCTGAGAGTAGCTTACTAGTTTCCAACCATCGTTCTCTTTATTAAACAATAAATCCGCGTCTGAGGCAGCCTAATCTGGAGCAATATACCTCGTGTGTGGGGTTCATATTAACGTCTAGTCTAGTTGAACCCCAGTACTTATCTTAATTTAAGCCCCATGGCTAATACTGCGATTCCCTTCTGCGGTTTTCATCACGCAACTCACCGATTCCGAAATTTTCACCGAAATTTTATCAGCTGAAGTAGAGAATACGGATGGAGAGAAACGCTTGGGAATAATGAAGTCTAATACAAAAGCTTGAAAGACCATTATCGTCCAAACTTTGGGAATAACGTTAGGCGAAAAGTTTTCATCCCCATTTCGTTTTCACGCTTGTGTTCCTGGAATACGTTTTGAATTGGATTTTACTTGATGCCCCTTTATTACTTGTATTAAACTATCATATTATTATTTTCGGAGTATGAATTAAATGGTCGTGAATGATTCATTAAAAAAAAAAAACTACCACTACATGCAATGAAGGGTCTCGGGCGCTGTACAATGTACACTATATTTTTTTTTTATTGGACAACGGTTATGCTTAGAGCTGATTTATCAGTGATCAAGTTTAATCGCCAGATTTTCTCCCTAATTAAGGGTTCCCACTTTACGTTTTTAAAGGTCCTCAAATCCCACAGAGTATAACCACTTTTAACAGATTAAATTAATTTATAAATAAAATACATTTTTAATGTTTCTACAACATACAGAATATTAATTCATTGCTATCGTTGAAGTTATTCATGTTCTTCTTCTCGGAATGAATTTGCTTACTTAATTGTTAGGAATAGTGTATCTCAGACAGTTGGGCGCTCAGCTGCAGTTCTCTAAGCCCAAGGAAACCTTCATCTATATTTTTTAATTTATACGAAATTTGAAATAATATGTTATAATTAATATGTCCCCAAAATTAGATTTTTGTTAAAAATTAAAAAATAAAAAAACTTAAATTTTGAAGGGAGAATATTTTCCAACTTATTAAACCTATTCTTGGAAATAATATGTTGTTATAAAATAAAGCTAATTCTATTCCTTTCTAAAATAAGTTAAAACATGGAGAAATGTTTTATTTGACACGATTCCTCAGTGTATGAATTAAATGGGCTATCTTCAACCATACTTTTTTTTTTAGCTTTGGTGACTATTTTTGATTCGTTGTTTTTAAAAATATCTTGTGTATTATTCAAATAATAACACTAAAATTTTATAATGCGATATTTAAGTTGATTATAGTTTATTCTGTTTTTTAATATGTACTAGGTACTAATCATCAAAGGGCGCTCATTGTATGAATATTTTCTTAGTTTTAAATTCCAGTATAGAATTCACTGTGTCTCATTTCTAGCACTAATTCCATTATACATTTTTTTATGATGCTCCATCGGAAACCAATCATCGACCCGAATATGAATAAAAAATGAAAAGGAATTTTCAGGGAATTCTTTCTATCGGGGTTGATCAGCCCAGTAAAAATAAAAACCCCCTGTGAAAAAATTCTTTAGGAAGAGAGATAATAGACTAGGGTAGAAGGGTTGCCTTAAATACCATATTTAACTTTCTTTTTTTTTTAAACTATTCTGTCAACTAGTGGATTCTTATTTTTTAAAATTTTATTACACTTTATTAACTAATAATAAATAAATAAGTTTTGGGAATTAATGAGATACTGACTGCGCCTGTTACAGAAGCCTGGATGACTCGCTGGCCGTGCGGGTTTGCATACCTTCTCCATTCCAGTCACCTCGTCCGATCTAATTAAACAACCCCAACCTCCCTTTGTTGCTTGTATTGTTAATTATTTCGTCCTATATAAAATCGAATCACTATATTAAGCGTATGGAATGTATAAAATTGTTAGTGAGAATATCTATATTATTATTAATATTTTTAGAAGGAATAGTTGAAGCTATTAAATTTAAAATGGAATAAGTTTTTATCATGTCTTAAAAGGTTCTCATCGTTTCATTGTAAGAGTTAAGATAGTTTAAATTTTTTTTTTAATGTTTAAAAAAAATGTTTATATTTACCATCTATTTTTTATATTTAATGACTGTTAGAAGTTAAAAATGAATATTATATGTCATCTCAATTGAGGTGTTCTGAAAATAAAGTATAATTCCATTTGGCTCTAAAAAAAAATGTTTATTCTTTTAAATGGTTTTAATGATTATTATTTCATAATAAAATTGAATAGTTGTATAAGGTTTAACACGTCACTCTTTGCTAAATGATTAAAACATTTGAAGTAATTCTAATAGAAACCTTTCGCGTTTATGAAATTATGGACTTATACCACTTTAAAATAACACAGCTCAATTAACCTATTTAATTGTAAAACACGCCATTTAAACTTTAATATATATACATTATATAGTAGTTCTACCGGAAGCCGTATACGCATCGGAAACCACAAGCATCAAAGGTAGGACGAAAATTAAAGAGATCGAAAAAAAGAAAGGAAAATCCTGAGAAAAATCCACGGCGCAGTTTTTAGAGACAATGTCTGGTAAAAAAGACCTACAGAAGAACTATTGTTTGCACATATCTCCAAAATGAACGATAGCAGACTGGCTAAAAGAATATTCAATGTAGTCTCTTCATCGAAATTAGGCACTTCCTGGTATAAAGAAACCACAGAAGACTTGAGAAGATTAAACATCACCATTGAAGACATTCAAGATCTTAAAACCTGTAGAGACAATATTATGAACCAGAAACCTGAAGTTACATCACAACCTACACTAAGCAGGCGTAAATGGACGGATGAATAGAAGAAGGCTCAAAGTGAAAAGAAAAAGAAAAAAGTCACCACCGACAGCAAGATTTTTGTGTTTTCACCGCTCTCCTTAGAGGGTAATATACGCAAATAATAATAATAATATATATATATATATATATATATATATATATATATATTTATTTATTTATTATTTTATTTATATAAACAGTTACATATTCAAGAGAAAAAATCTATTCAATAAACAAAAATATTTGTGATTTTTTATTATCAAAAATTAAATGCATAACAACCGACCGTTATGTGCTGTGTCGTTTTCGGGGTTTCATGTATATGCTGTCATACATATATCCACTGCATTTGGGATCAAATGCTTCCCCTGGATAAATGAATTGAGAATCTGTCTGTATGGTTTGTTTTTAGCCAAAACAATACCGTAAAAGCAAACTCTAGTCAAAATTTTGTCACGCTAGAAGGGTTGTTGTTTGTTTTTTTTGTATCAATGTTTCATGCACCCCTGCAAATTGGGATATTGCGTCGAATTTTTTTTTTGGTTTTAGGGGTTTTTAACGCTTATTCTCTCCACGATTTCGTTATTTCAATTTTTATTTTAGTTACTTTTAAATCACGCTCTGTCTTGTAGGTACTCATATTGTCAAAATAAGATTAATTAAACTTAAATCAAATTATATTTTTATTCAGCAAATTATTAACATTATTGAAGAAATAACCTTTACATACAAAAAAAAAAACGATAATATAAAACCATATGCATAATAGTGCATACAGTATATTTTCTTGCTACAAGGGCTATATTTTACTTTTCTGCTTTTAGTTAGCTGTCCAATTTGACATTAACGCTTAAAATACTAACCCGATATTTGAATATCTAAATAAAAGTTCAGCATTTTCGTTTCCCCGTCGTTATAAAATCGTATTTGCATAGGGCTGGTATGAAAACCTAAGAGCTTGAGGAACAAATATTGTTATTGAGTTGAAGGGTTGGGAATCTGCTAAATAAACAGACCTCCACTGACTAATTCAAACATAGCTGCGAATTCGACTTAACAATAAAACATTCTCGCTGTATTGCATGTTTATTTAAATGAAAGACATATTATACCAACAAGATATTTGGACTGTATAAATAATTGCAGCTGCTGTAGCTTTCTCCAGGTTTTTTTTTATCATTATTTAAATTTCTACCCTCTACTTTTTTAAAAGATACTTTAAATATAGCATAAAACGACACCCCTTGATGCTGTTTTCTTAAAACCAATATAAGATTATTTATATATTTGTTTTTTATGTATAAAAATATATTTCATGAGAAAATGCATTCTAATTTTGATCTTTCTTGTTCTAGGTGAGTTGGAGCCAAAAACAATAAACGTAAGGCATAGACTTGAGGTTAGTTCTATTTTAGTTTTACATTTTTGGCCGAATATATTTAGAATGCGGAATTTAAATTAGTAAGCAGTTCTAAGTTACTGTTTTCAAAATATTTAGAAGCTAATAAACTTTAAGGGTCTTGTTATAAATCATTTTGATTATTATTTATAATACTGTCTTGTTAGCAGCTATATTTTTTAGTAGAAATACATCTGGTGATATTAGTTATTTAGGCCATTTCCCACGAAATCATCCTACAAAACATTATCCCTGACTCTCGTGGTTTTCTAAAATAAGATAGGATTAGTAATTTTATAATGCAGATTCAAACATTATTTATAATTTTGTTTCTTAGTTATAATTTTTTTTTTAAATGAAAAGATTTTTGTTCCAGGCCTATTTATGAAAATAAAAATTTTAGTTGAGAGTTTAAAAAAATAGTTTCGTTTTTAAAAGTAAATTTAATATTAAACAATAATACAGGTACAAAATTTTATTAAGATGTTCCGGGTGACTGTCCGGAACAAATTCTTATTTGTTTTTAAAATATTTTAAAATAATAGTTTACTGTCACGCTTACAAGTATAATAAAAAAAGGACTTTCAGTGTGGTTAATTTAATTGTTTCAAATATGGTATATCTCATTTTAGTTTAAACAAATTTTACTTAAAATAAGCAAATAATTTTATTTCGACGTCTCGACCAGTTCTTCACTAGGGCTCTATAATCTTTGACTGGCAGAAAGATAATAATTTTAGTCTTCTTGGTGGCAGAATATAAGAAAGCGTATATGTGGATTGAAATGATATCGGTATGCTATGCTTGAAAGTTCGAAAGTTATAGAAAAGTATAATATTTTACGAGGTAGAAAATGGTCTGGGTGGATGTAAAAAAAAGTATCTTATAAAGGGAGAACTGTTTATTTGGAAGCCGACGTTTCGACCCACATTGCAGGTTTTCTTCAGGGCTATGATAGTAGTTAAATAATATTTTACTGTCACGCTTACAAGTATAATAAAAAAAGGACTTTCGGTATGGTTAATTTAATTATTTGAAATATGGTATATCTCATTTTAGTTGCTTGAAACTATTGAAACCGAAAAACAGATATAATATATTTTTTCTGATGTGATAAAGGACAGAGCTCTATGCTGGAGGTTCCGGTTTACAATCCGGATGTGGCAGACAAATTATTTTATTTGTTGACATCTACGGATGGGCCCTGTGGGATCTTCATACCCTCCTGGGGCTCTCCCTACTCTTTAAAGTGGGTACCCTTATTTAGGGTAAAACATTAAGGTTGAGCGTGTTTTTTTACGAATCAGCATTGCGCAACCGTTGTCCTAGAAACTCTACCAAGACTCAACCACGTACTGTACCCAAGACTCTTAATGGTAGAAATATTAAACGTGACTGTAGGCCTGCGAAGTGGATAGCGGAGAAGGTTATTGGCTGTAATTAGGATGGTTGATGGTTGTTGGCCATAACCAGATTAGAAAAGATAGTCCTGCAAATGGATTGGCTAATCACATTACCCCCACCTCGATAATTAATCACTCCCTACCTTGTTTTTATCGTCGGCTGGAAACCTTATCGTATAGTTTATGGCTTGTAGTAGTTGAATTAGGATAATCCTGTATCTTAGTACACTAATATATCAACTTGATAATTCTTTTATCTTGATGAATTTAGTTTGTGATTAAAAAGTGCGAATTAAAACCCGGGAGTAATTTAGAAATTTTACTAAGCATTTGTATTCATGTTACATGTTTTAAATGTTATGATTGAGAGGAAAATAGTTGACTGGAATATCTAATGAGGAGTATAGATGGTCTGGGGGTGCAGCCAAAATAGTACTAAATAAGACAAACTTATTTAGTATAAGTGCTGACGTTTCGACCTACGTTGCAGGCCATCTTCAGGGCTATGAGAGAAAAACAAACAAAACAAAAATAACTATAAAAAAAACATTGCAATACCGAGAAAGAATATAATGACATCAGATATTAAAAAGTAAAGAAAATTAGCGATGGATATAATATTAATGATATATATGTATGATATATGTTAATGATATATATATATATATATATATATATATATATATATATATATATATATATATATATATCATTACATATCATATATATATCATTACTCATATATATATATATATATATATATATATGAGTAAAAGATTACAGAATTAACATTCTATTACTAAATTACCATTTTATATTTTTTATATATCACTCGTAATTTAACTAGGTTTTCGATACTTTAATATCTCACCATTTTACATTTGTAACTTTTCTTTATGTTCAATTTGTATCTTCTTTTTACCATTGCTTGGCATTACCACCTTTCTGTACTCTTATTCTGTAATATTTTATTCATATATATCCTTAATATTATATCCATCGCTAATTTTCTTTACTTTTCAATATATCCCACGTTTTAAATTTTATATTACGTAGTTCCATATGGAAACATCCGTTTTTATTTGATCTAAAATTCAAAGTGTAATCAGCGGAATTTTGTTGTTTGCATTTTATGTTTACATATAGTAATGAGCTGTAATAATTCTCTCTTTTCTGATAATATTTACAATCGCAGCAATTCTATCAACATTGTTTTCTATATCATCAAATATTAGAATGGAAACACGCGATTTTCATATATTTTTATGTTATTGTAAACTTGGACTCTCGACAGCCCAAGCTTCAAGAAACACCACCACCGATTTTGGGGAAAGGATTTTGTAACGAACGGACGATTCACAGTTTGTTTGAGAAATTTTCAAAACAAAAAAATTACTTTCAAATATTTGTATTTATCCTGGCCGGGATTAAAACCCATCTCTAGCGCGGTGCTCTAACCATCTGAGCTACCAGGTTCGTAATCAAGCCAAACAAATCCATACTCTTCACCGATCCTATATTCCCGAGTTCTTGCAATTTTTGCTATCCCGAGTTCTCTATAGAGTGCTCCTCTCTCCAATTGCGGACACCCAATATGGTCTTCGCTTCCTGAGTCTCAGAAGAGAAGAGAAGAGAGAATTCGTCTGCTTGGGTCAGGGTCCAGTTGTCTGAGGCATATGTGAGAACTGGTCGGATGATAGTTTTGTACAGTCTGACCTTACAGGATTTAGACAGGGGGCCACCACGTAGATGCTTCTGTAGACCAAAATAGACTTCTCGACTTCTGCCACAATACCATTTTGTTGGTTCACCTGGGATCCAAGTTACACAAATTCCTCAACTCTTTCCGTCTACTTGGATATGGTTTTCAAGGTTTATTTGTTCAGCGTTTATGCACATGTACTTCGTTTTGCTGTAGTTGAAAAATAATAAATACAAAATAAATTATAAATATAAAATTAACCCAAGTCAAAGAGATCATAATTAAAGTAATATTCAATAAATATTCTTCCCCGTGGATGCATCCCAAAAATTGCGAGAACATGGGGATATAGGATCGGTGAAGCGAATGGCTTTGTCCGGCTTGGTTACGAACCTGGAAGCTCAGATGGTTAGAGCACCACGCTAGAGATCCGGGAAACCCGGGTTCGAATCCCGGCCAGGACAAATCTTTTCTCTTCAAAATAAAAATATTTAAAAATAATAAATAAAAGAAATTACTGGTTTCTGTGTTATTGCCAATGCCAGGAATAATTAACTTATCCATTCTAACCTCAGGTGAAACCATCACTTCCACATCGTACTGCAGGATATTGACATAAGACGCGATTTTCGTGTAACTTTTGTTTCTGTGAGTTTAGGCTTGGACACTTAGCAGTCCAAGCAACAAACAATACCACCGCGCGAGTGTCGTAACGAACGGACCATTCACCATTTGTTAGAGAAAGTTTCAAACCATGAAATCATTGTTTCTATATGGTGGTCAATGGCAGGATGAAACAACATAGATTCCATAAAGTTGTTTAACTAAATAACTTTTCCTTTGAAAATGGCCATTTCATACGGAACGTTCCAATATATTAGGTAAGAAATGAATACTTTTTCCTTAACTGTACTATTTTGTTTCCCTCATTGAAGGAGAGCTAGGATGTAATGTTTTCTTTTTGTAATGTGTTTTGTTTTTTTTTTGCTACATGTATCGAAATATACCATAAGGAAAATTATCCCTGCTAGGAGAGGGGAAGGCCTGGAATTTGCAGTGTGATATTAACCATATGTTATCTCCTACACCCTCCAGTGCCTCTGGGGATCGTTTTTCAGCATCAGTCAACTTCAGCCTGAGGTAGACTTTATTAGCCTGGGTCCCCGCATAGGACTTTACTTAGCCAAGCGCTTTTGTAAATAGTCCCTATCTTTTTAACGCAATAGTTACGGCTTGGCAGTTATTTATACTTTGCAGACAATACAAATGAGTCTTAGGGGAAGTTTAACGAAGGATTTTAAAAGTAACAATGCATATTAATAATAATATAACATCTGACATAATATATGCAACCCCTGTGAATAAGAGCTTGTATAGATTTTTCTTCAAAACAAGTTTTTTATACTTAAGGAAGCGGCATCGTGTTATTTTCGTTGTAAATAATGGGCTAAGTCAGGCATTGGCTTGAAAAGGAGTTATTGCTTATATTACAGCTCCATTTCAAGCTAAGAACTACGAGAATAGGACGATTCCACTTCCCTCAATACTGTTAACTCAGTCTGGACAAAATTAGATTTAACCACGTATTTATCGGGACTGCAGATATAGCATAGGGTAATTTCCATGTACGTGAATATTTTCTTTTTACCCTATTTAAATTCTTAAAACCTAAATTAGGCTTAGGTATTCGAAAGTAAGGTGTTGCGTAGAATATTCGTACAAAAAAAAGGGCGAGACCTGGAGAATTTAAGAGAATACACAACGGCCATGCGCCCGGTTAATATTATTGAAGAGACAGCGTAGATCAAGTTGGGCTTGTAAAATTGTTGGTTTCGGTAGCGAACGAATTCCTAAAAAGCGTTGTGTCGATTGGTAAACGTCGTAGGAGTATACCGAGGCGTAGGTGGGGGAATTGCGGTAGGTGTTTTGGCGGATTTGGATTTGGGTAGTGGCCCGTGAACTGAAGTGTGTTATCCAGAGATTGGTGGTACCTACATCGAGTCATTGGGCTCGCTAACTCTTAGTATAATTATTATTTGGCCATAAAAATGTTATTGTGTTCAGATATCTAGATTGAATCGTTACGTTATATGGATTAAAGTTGAACGATTCCGCCATGTTGTTTGGACCAATCGAAACCACTACAGAGTCAGGGGGTTTCCTATTGCCTGGTATAAAGGAGTGTTCTGTGAAAATAATTCTATCTCGTAACGGAAGACAGGACCACTCTCTGTCTTAAAAGATATATCACAAAAGTCCTCTCTCTGCGCTCCTTTTTCTTTTAGTAGTTTTTAGCTCGCTCTCGAGAGGATACCTCCCACAAATCCCTTCCAATTTAAAATATGGAAGCCATTTTTATGATTTATATCCGGCTAACATGAGGGAGGTATTCATTTCATTTCGAAAATGAAAACATTTCGATTATATTAATGGCGATCGTAAAATTATTGGAATCGACTCATAATTTTCACATCCCCCCTACCTTGCAGTTACACAATTCTACAACTTAATACTGACTTTCTGGGGATAATATTAATTATACTTCTAAAATATGTATATAACATTTAATATTAAACGCTTGTATTGGTATTACATACAGTTATAACGCACAATATCACAGTATACCACTTGGATTCAGTACATAGTAGAGATTGTATTGTTTCTAGATAGCGGTTTTGCTAGGAGGTGATTTGTTCTAGAGCACGCTTCAGGCTTTTCGCCCAATCAAGGGTAACCATCTTATAAGGCTAGCGAGGCCTCCGGATCCCGCAGCCTCCATCCCTGGCTGAATATAGTTTAAATAATTTATCTGCCACAACCGGGTTTGAACCTGTGACCTCGGAAATGGTAACTCAGCGCTCTAAAACTGACTAATCCCGCTCCCTGAATCTATTTACTATTGTAAATTTTCTTTGTTATGTTGTAAAGGGTAAAGGAAAATCTAATGTTTTCAACAGCGATCCCTTGCGGTATTTATTCTACATGTATCAGGTTACTTTAGTATCCTTTGTGCTGCTGTCATGTTTGTATTCAGGTATCCAACTTCCCTTTTATTTGTAGGCATCGTTTTCTTATGGTCTGACATCACGCTTAATCACCTTAATTTTCCTGCTCTACCATTAAGAAAATTATCTAGAATAATATATGGATGTTATATATAAGGGATAATGATAATGATCCGGGTGGATGCTAAAGAAATAATTCCTTATATAGTGATAAACTATTTTTTATAAACCGACGTTTTTACCCACCCACCAGGTCTTCTTTAGGGCCGGATAGACAAAATACAAGCATAAATAAAATGATATAATTGAAGTAGAAACAATTATAATTGATAAAATATTCCATTTGCTTACTCTGAAAGAAAATAATTTCAATGAAATTAGGCATTTCAGAATTAATTTGTTCGTTGAACATTATTTCTCATTTTTTTAAGTTATAAAAAAAACCTTTACCACTACGACCCGTGAACGATTCTGGGGGTTCAGTACATGGTTGAGACTGTACTGTTTCATGGACAACAGTTCTCCAAGGAGGTGACTTGTCCTAGGTCACGCTCAACCGCCAGTTTTTCCCCCTTATTATGGGTACCCTATTTTTATAATATTTTTTAGAGGCTGGGTGAGTCCCAGGAGGGTCATAGATCTTATATGATCCATCTCCGGCTGGAAACAGACTAAATAAAAGTAACTTCCCGCAGCGGGATTTGAACCAGGATTTCCGGCATGGCAACTCAGTGCTCAACCACTGAGCCACTCCGCTCCCCTTTTAAGTTATAATAGTGTACGGAAATAAAGCTATCATAATAGCTCAAGGAAGATGTGTAATTACGACTATTATTGATAGCTCAAATCAATTAATTCGAGGACTTTTTCAAACTGATTAATTTTGTATAAAAAAAAAAATTACTCTTAAGCAATTAGTCGGAAAATAAAGTAATATAACAAAAATGAAATGATATAATTCACCTATATCCCTTAACTCCTATATTTATTTTTATTCTTCACTATGTATTATTTTAATTTGTAGGTATCTTGTATATTTAGCCCAGAAGACGACCTACAATGTCGTTCGAAACCTTGACTTTAAAATAAATAGTTCTACTTATTAAAGAGATTTTTTCTGACCTCCACCCGGACCATTTTCTTTCTCATATCATTATTCTCGTATATAAGGTTGACTCATATTATTCAGGACTTAATTTAATTTATCCGAACAAAGCACGGAAATTGTGGCAACTGATTGGGCCTTATACGAGTACTAACCTGTATACTGGCTCCTTATGAACAATACAACATTAATCTAATTCGCTGGGAAGGGAGTAGGGAGTAGAGAGTAGGGAGGAGTTGACAAGGGAACTAACCCTTGCTTGTTGAAGGGCTTAGTCCGATGAACTCCCTCCTCATTTATATACCGAACGTAGTCGTCTCAATGCGCTTACAGTTGAACCTGTTACCTTAATTGGGTCTCTACTCATCAAAACGTTAATTATGTATGGTTTGGAATGATAATAAGAAGTAATGATTTAAATGGTACTAAGATATAACTATATTAATCCTATCCTTTAGAGAGCTGAGCAAGTTACTTGCTACCCCCAGAGAGTACCTTTACTTGGATGAAAACCCGCCGGTTGCGCTTAATATGAATCATCTCTGCGCAACAGTCGTCCTATGAAACATTATGAAGGTTGTAGCAGCATAGGTGTCAATCTTATCATTATACTTTTTTTTAAATTGATGCTTAATAAAACTACAATGCTGTGCTCATAATGTCAAAATTCTATTCTATAATAGTATACGAGTAGAATAGAATTTTAGGGGCATAATCGTTATAAATTATTTTCGGGATAAGTTTCTTTAACATAAAAAAAGGATATTCTTTTAAATCTAATTTCATAGAATTATTGCTCTGTAATCGAAATATTGAATTCATTGCGATAGTTTCCTTACATAATTGAAGGAAAAATGTAAAAAATAAGATACGCTTTGTATTTATAGACGATTTATAAACGATACTAAGTTAATAACTACTATCAATTAATGTGTGAAAATAGAAAATATTCAATGATTTTTAAAGAAAAATAAATTAAATACAAATGGTTAGATCTGGAGGTCCTCTTCTGCCAAACATCCAATAAAATCCCCTCTGCCTGAAATAGCCTAAAGTTTTCTGATTAGTTTCGGTGTCGTCATTTTTCCATATGAAGAGACATACAGTATTTTTTTTTCAAACCTAAGGCATTCCTGGAAAATAGTTTGTTTTTTAAAAATTATTTTAAGAAGTGAGATTGATTTATTTGTAATCAAAATGTATAATATGGTTTTTGCGAAATATTGGGTTAACTATTTGCGTTTATAAAAATTTAAATGCCTAGTTTAAACTTACGACAACTTAAATCCTATGAATAATAAAATATCAATTCATTAAAATTTAAAAAAAAACATAAATAGAATAATGTTGATGAATTCCACTACCCTTAATCTACCCTCATCACAATTAGAGTTACTGAAATACATTAAGATCCCAGGCATTGATGGCAATCTCAATTCTTCGAGGTCAGGAACGCGAAGCCAACTTCTGAGGTATTGCAATCTAAAAATTAATTACACGAGAGGTGGGGGAAGTATCTACAATGAATAATTCATTTGTCTATCCGAGAAATCAATGGGAGGATACCAAAAGAATGAATTCGGAAGTGTACCATCGACCCTATCATAGCTTTCCTTTCAGAGAAGGAATCCGGAAATCAGTTTAAACATTTAAGTCCAGAAAAATGATTTAATGCTATAATAAAAATAATATTTAGAGGATGCCTCAACTGAAATATGATGTTTCCAAAGACCTATATTGGAAAAAGATATTAATTAGAGGTGAGGCCCCTTCCATATGATTTTAAAGCAAGTTTGAGAAGTGGGAAAATTTTGGAAAATGCTTTTCTAATTGTTGAAGTCTCTTTTTTCCAAATAAATTTTTCTTATTAAATTGTACATCAGGGTATCATTAACAGATATCCACGATTAATTTTTTGTGAATAAAGGATTTGCTTTAGTGGTTAGAAATAAATTAAACTTCGGAAGTTCCAGGAATTCCAGACGCGTTCCCGCAGGAACATGCTCCTCACAGAAATAGAGAATATTCCAAGCTCGCATCCCGAGGGGTGAAGATAAAATAAAAAACATGTCATTAATAATTTTAATTATTATATACACTGGAAATTTTTAAATATTAGAATGATTTTAGGCTTTTTTTATTACAGTTTCACAGAAACTTATTTGGTATTTAAAGCATAATATGGATCATCTGAAAATCGTGCAACATTGCCTTTGTAGTGAATTATAAATCATCGGCTATCGTAAACTTCCTTGTTTATCTCAAATTAAATTGAAATCATGAAATTGGAATTGATCAGAAAGCGAACTTGCTAATGACTTCCATTATAATTTTCCTAATCCCACAAATCCACTATTTGGGAGTTCTTGTTTCCAATCAGGTCTTGAACAATCGTTTTGTTGCTTTCAAAACAATATGTTAACGGACTTCGCTTATTGTAGTTCCTTTATCGGCTAGTCGTATCTTCGTCACATGTGATAATAGCTTTTAAATTATAATAGTTTTATTAAGCCATAAAAATCTGTTTTTTACCTATTCAAAAAAAAAACTTGTACCCCTACATCCCACAGAATGGTAGAGACTGTACTGTTTCTTGAATAACGGTTGTGCAGGGAAGTGATTTGTCTTATATCACACTTAACTAAAGCAATTTTTCACCCCTTATTTTGAGTACTCACTTTGTAGAGGCTGGATATTACCTATACTTTGTTATAATTGTGAACCCCAGTGATTGTGAATTATCCACGAATACAAGTAATTAGGGGATATGGTTCGCCGAGTTGTTTTGTCGCTCTGAGTGGCCAATGGGGCACGTAGTTGGATGAGCACGTAGTGTTAGAAATATCATAGAGGAGATTGCCCCATTAGATGTTTCTTGTCTCTGGGTAATTTGGTTCAGTCAATACCAAACTCCCATCAACTTGCCTTTATTGGTCTATAATTTGTGTGTATATATATATATTAATAAAGAAGTTCTTCTAATAAAATAACCTTAGTGAAAAAAGAAAAACAATTTTTTTAAAGTAAACTTTCTTGATTGTCTTGGTGTTCTATACGATGTGTCCTATCAAGTACAGTAGAACTTCTATCAATCTTCACTGCCAAGACCAAAGGCTTGACGATTAATGGAATAAATGGATGACTATGGTATTATTAGAAAATACCTTAGCCTATTAATAATAATCCGTTTACAGTAATTTTAGTATATAAACATTTAATATTTTAGTAAAAATAAACCTTAACATACTTGGTTTAATTTACTCTTATTTATAGTATTATAATATTTATTGAGAATAGACTTAAGACTTAAGAGGATCACGTAAAGTATTACAATGTCGTTTTGTTTTTTCCATAGTTTATATATATGTGTGTGTATATATATTATTATTATAAGTCCCAGTTAATTTTATTCAAGTGATAGCGTCAAAAAGATTAAGATGGGCTTGTAAAGTTGCTGGGCTTAGTAACGAACGAATTCCTTAAAACCGACTGGGAAGCGCCTGAGGGGTAGACCGAGACGTAAGTGGAAAGATAGCGTCAAGAGTCATCTGGCGGATTTGATTTTCGGTTGTTGTCCGTGGATAGATGTTTGTATAAGCAGAGATTGTTGGTATCGGCATCGACCCTTAGGGTCGCTAAGCGCCTATTAATATTTAAAAATTTCTTAGAATTATTTTATCTCACTGTCGTTCTTCAAATTTCCGTATTCACAGATTTCGAGCTTATGAACATATACTTGAGTTGATGTTTTTAGTTGTATTTTCTAATTTGATGTTTGTACTTTATTAAATTATTCTTCGTAACACATTAATTTTTCGTGCATGTAATTTATTCCTTTGTAATAACCGCAACATACGTTTATTGGAGAAAATGTGTTCATTGGTGTTTTATTACTATTTTATTCGGTTTTAGTTGTTGCCATAACTAATAGTTGCAGGTTAAAAAAAAAACACCTTGCACTCTACGGTTCTGGCGGTTAACATGACTCGTGACGGCTAATTTAAGTTTTATTGTATTTGTGATGTAGAACATTGTAACTTGTGTAATAAAGTTGATGTAAATATTGTTCCCTAGTGGCGTATTATCTCTCTCCGAACCAACTTTCCGAGCTGTATTCAGGCTTCCTCTGCATCCACGTCTTTCCAAAAACTCTCCCAGTCTTGAAAGTTGAACTTTCGCGCTACTCAACAAGCGAGTCCCCAGTCGAGGGTATTCTCTTCTTTCACGATCCGCTCCCCCTTCGTTCTGTCATTAAGGGTTGTTTATGGCCGTCTCCAACAGTTTGCTTCTCCGAAGAAGGGAAACGAAGATAGGTAAGAATGGCTTCGTTTGTTTGTTCATTTAACGTCACTTTATGCTGCTATGGCTAATCGGACAATGCTACAGTGGGAGCTCTAAATTTTGGCTATCCAGGTTTTATTAGGATAGGGATTTTTAACGAGTACCTGACATCGTACAGGCTCGGGACCCCCGTTTAACGCCCCTTCCGAAGGACGGCGTAGCTAAGGATTTTTTTTCTCCCTTTAAAAAATCCTAGGGCCACCTGCAGGGCTACGAACCCGCGATCTTGGGTTTAGTAGTTTGTTACGCTAACCACTAGGCCACAGGTCGCCCCAAGAATGGCTTTATGATATACTAACAAAATATCATTTCTCAACATCTAAGGTCTGAATAAATAGAATAAATGTATTGTATTTCAAATGTGTTTTAAAAATAAATTTATTTAAATTTTAAAAAGACGAAAATTAATAAAGATAAAATGAATATGAAAGGAAGGATAAGTAGAATGAAATAAAAGGTGTGGAAGCTGGCAAAAAATAAGAAGGGGCAGATTAAATCTTCATAATTGGAATTTGTTAATTTATTTAACTTCAGTTAATGCTGCTATGGCTAATCGGACGATGCTAAAGCGGGAGGCCTAATTTGTCCTATCCATGCCTAATTAGGATAGGGTTCTTCAACAAGGACCAGACGACATCCAGGCTTCGGACCCTTATTTTACGTCCCTTCCGGAAGACCAAGTCTTTTTTACTCCCTTGTCAATACCCGTGTTGCCGTAAGGCAAGGAAGGTTGTTTAATAAACGCTCCCTTTTAAAAAATCCCAGGCCCACCTACCTGGCTGCCAACCCACGATCTTGGCCATAGTAGGTTGTTTTGCTAACTACTACACCACAGTTGACCTCATTGAAGTTAGTTACCGTTACGTTATATACCTAATAATCCCGTGATTTACGCATGGTCGTTAGGTATCTATTGAATGATGGTTAGAACTGAGTTGAAAATGTGTCTAAGGGTATTTATGGGTTCATGAAATATGGTTTTCTCCTAGTTGGAATTAAGATATTTTTTTAATAAAAAAAACCTTTTAGGCATCGGCCAGACAAGAACTGTTATTATGTTCCAAAGCATTCCATACTAAAAAATCTAACCCTATTTTCCATATCATTCAAATCTAGTGACAGTGCTCATCCACTGATACAGACGTCCTCTCGACTCTAAGGGACTGAAAGTTTAAATTAACGTTAGGGAAGAAACAGACCCGTGATAAAATTCCCTCCCCCAATACAAAACTATCAAGGCTGGCTGAAATTGATGATGCAACATGGGCAGCATCTAAATGAGCTCTGCTGAAACGTTTCTTTTGAATTTATATTGTTGGCTTGAAGAGATTAAATTTGACTATGTTGTTGGCATGGACCCATTATTCATTCTTACATTCTAATTTATTATTCCGTTGTAGTTTTTACTCTAAAACTCTATTGTTAATGTCTAACAGTTAACAAACTGGACATGACAAACTTTGATATTTTACTTAGGGTGTGGAATGGTGTGATATTTCTTAGTGTAAACAAGAAAAATAACTTCATATTTTATGAATAATTGCCTTGTATAAACTGATAAAATTTTAGTTATGCTCCTTCATATTTTATTCATAAATTATTACATATTTCCTTGTTTATATTTATGTTATGGCTTAACATCCACTTTTTCCTTATTTAAAAGCGCCTACTTTGTACTGGCTGAGTGAGTCTCAATACGGTCCTCCCTCAAGATCCCGATCGATTCTCAGCTGATAACATAATTAATAATTGATGTATGTTTTTACGATTCAGAAACTGTATTGTTGTTGCCTATAAAGTTTCCTGAGAGTGCTTTCTAGATGCAGCCATTGAACCCGGACGAATGCGATACCCGTTTGTTCTGTAATCCCGGCTAGTCACGGAGATCCCTGGGCCTGAATAGATCCTGGAGGCATGGAAGCATTAAGCCATGACACAGCTTGCACAAAGACTTAGCTTCGGCTCTTTCTAAGTTTTTCCGGCTTAAAATATTTTGGTTGATCCTTTTGTAGAGATTTAACTCAACTTAAAACTTACTCCTTAGCGACCCTAAGTAGATAAAGGAGATTCAATGGGAGGCGATTAGTTGTTCCTCTTTTGTCCCCGATATAACCCCTCCCCCCCCCCCTCCAACTTAGATGATGGACTTTGAGAATATTTATCCTAAGATCTTGTCGTCAAGATAGGATTCAGACCCGCCTGCAGGTTTTTACGGAAATTTGTTGCTTAAGGAAAGACAGAAAGGTTTATATCATGTTTCAGTAGCGAAGGGCGTATATGTGAAAATTTGTGGAACTGAGAAGATTAGAGAAAGAATCGGGATGAAAGAGAAAGCCAATTTGTTTTATTAAATGGCGGTAAATCATTCATAAAACAACTTAGCAGCTTACTTTGAAGGTTGTGACCCACCTGGACAAAAGGACTTATCGATCAATTGTTCCGTTTGAAGCAAGTCCATTTAAGTAATCCTGCTGTTGCTTCTATTTTGGTATTTCTTTATTGACTCAGGCTCTCGTTGTCGATCATAATTTGTTAGCCTCTGTTATCCGTCCTTTGTATTTCCCAAGTTGGGAGAATTTTAACCTTTCCGTCAATTTGTGATAACACTTTGTCTAGATTTCACTAAGAGAATTTAAAGTTGGAATCTGATCTTGACAACTTGATTACGTTCGTTAGATATTTTAATGGAACTAAAAATAATTTAATTAATTTTCTTTGTTATATTATCTTTGTAAATTATCAACTTATTTTGTTTTCTTTTTAATTCCGCATTAAATGTCTAATCATTTTAAGGATTATATTGTTTTCATTTGTATATTTTTATTTATTTACTTGGGGATATAATTATCTGGAATGCTTTTCATTCTACGAATTCTTGTTCATTGTCTGCCTAAGCGATGTAACGATGTAACATGCTTTCTGTTTTCTGACAGCTTGTAATTATTAGTTTGAGAAGAAAACCCTGTACCAATATAACCTCTAGATCTTGTAAGCTTGTCTTGGGTCCAATCCATGCTAGGGACTGTGCTGTTTCTAAGCCTATGTAATGCTTAAATGCCTGGTTTTTCTCGATTAAGGTCATCCTCTGTATAGAGGTTGAATGCCCCCCATCAGGGTCTCAAGATACGACGGAGTTGATCGTTGGCTGATATTAGATTAAATAACTTATCTATCACAGCCTGTTTAGAACGAGAACTTTAACATCAGCAGTCAGTATGCTACGAAGCAGTCACAGCTCTATAATTTTAGTTTAAAATACATTTGTTTGTGTTTTTTATTGTTTTTTTACTTTAATTCAATCGATGAAAGGAGTTCATGGCTTTATTTCGGAATGTATTTCCTAAAATACTTTTGACTTCTTTGATTAGGTTTAGGCGCCAAACCCTTTTCCTGGAAAAAAATATTTTAGATCCATTGCAGGATAATTAAGCTGTCTTTGAATTACAAAACAGCAATTACAGCATTTCATGGTCGTATATTTGTTTAGTGTTCCATAATTGTTTATTTTGATTTTTTTTAATGGCTATTTAAAAGAATAAAATTATGATTTATTTTTTCATTGCCAGTAATAGCTTTTGTTTTAAAACTTACGTAGACTCATTCGCGATTCCTGAATGAGGGTGAGATTTCCGCCATGTTGTTCCAGAAGCATTGTAGCCGGATGGAATGACCAGCCACGGTTGCCGGGAGTGGGTGAATAAGTGATGGTCGACCGGACAGAATGTTGCCTGGGAGGACCTAGCATCTCCGGATATAATTAAATTTTGATCCTCCGCTTCCATCAGGCTCGTGAAATATTAAACAAGCCGAAAAGACTTTGTTGACAGTCTCGTTGATTTCGCGTTTGTTCATATTGCATCCTCGCTTAGGATTAACATCTCTCCTCCCGCTCACAAAGTTTTCCCCCTGTTAATAATGACATTAATATTGAGGGCTTTCCGCAAGTTGCGTGGGTGAGCTAGGCAGCTTAGGATCTCCTCTCTCTTAGTCAAGTTCACGTGCAGGTTATCTATGAGCCAAAGAACAAGGTGAATTGGTCAAATAAGCGTTTAGGTCGAATTTCGTTCAAAATGAGTTTCTTGTACTCAATGAAGCGGAATCGTGTTATTCTCGTAGTGCATAAGAGGCTAAGTCAGGGATTAGCTTGAAATAGTGTTATTGCTTATATTACAACTCCATTTCAAGACTAAAAATTACTTGACATTCTAGGCCCGCCCCCCTTCCCTCAATACAATCAACTCTCTCTGGGCAACATTCGATTCAACCACTTATTCACCGGGCTGCAGAATTATTATTTGTGTTTTTTTTTTCGTATTGACCACTTCGGATCAAGTTACAACATTATTTTCCTTTCTTCTGCTGGAGTTTTCGCTGTCTCTAATGTCCTTTCATGCGTTCACTGTTATGTTTCTTTGTTTCTCTGTCCAGCTTCGAACAGCCTTCTCTTCATCCTGAAACACATTCTTCATACCTCCATTTTCCTTCTAGCATGTGAAACCCGGTAATCTTCAACTTTTCGAAATCTTCTTCACTTCTTTAGTCCACTTTATCGTGGTCTTCTTTTTCTAAAAATAGTCATATTTGTATTTATTAATTGTTCGTGAAAGTCTGTTCGCTCACCATAACCCGAATGCGTTTCTTTCAACAATGTTAACAATACACATATTATCATTACACAACGGGCCTTATTCGTTACAAAGACTAGCATTTTGCTTTAAATTTGCTGGAGGTTACTGAGGATCTTTTTTATTATAAGTTTAAACCATCATTATCAGATTTATCCACATTAATGTTTTTGAATAATTGTTCTTATTGACTAGGCAGCGCTATCAACGTACTCGTTCTTGTCGAAGGGGGTAAGCGCATTCCTTCAGGAAACAGTTCTTCTACAGCCATGTTCCGATCGAATTGATCATTTACCGTGCGCTTAGGAAATTATTGGTTCTAAAGAACATATCTCTACATTCCACTGACCCTCGTCATAAAACAAAGACAAGAATACTTGCTGTCAACGTAGTTGTACCCAAAGGTTGTTGCGTAAATATTCAATTAAATAATATCCATTAGCACTCTGTTTATATTAAACAGAATCTCTGGAATATAACACGGAATTTATTCCTCACTTAAACGGAATAGTGCTGTGGATGCGCTGGATGTGGGCCGCTGTGTGGGCAGATAGGTTCCTTTCCGATCTATATCTCCAGTGAGTTACGCGTGTTTCTTATAGTTTTAGAATTTCATATGAATATCGTACGTGGACCAGGCTTACCAAAACACTGAGCATAAGTAATATTTTGTAGCACATGTTTTTATTTGGTCTATGTCATACTCTAAGTGCTATCCCTCCTGTTTTATGGTATTATACCAACTTAGGCAATTGAAATAATATGACTTTCAAATAAAAATCTAGCTTTTATTACTGTTTGATATAAAAACTATAAAAAAAGTTAACATATACACTTTTAACATAGCTTTTCTTACGTATTCTTAAAAATTAATTTACAGTTAAGTTTGTATTTTATTTATTTTTTTATACAGCCCATCAGCCTTTAGGTAATTCCTTCAGTATCGGGAATTTTCATGGATGCTAGTCATGAGAAATTTTTATTTTTTTTCAATCATTACTTAGCAACAAGAATATCAAATACTGAGAATAGGATTGATGTAGTTCTTCCCAGTAATACACCTAATTCCAACAATTCTAAAAATAAAAAAAACCTCTTCCATTAGCGGAAGTGTTTCCATGATAAGGATTTTCCAGTATGTATTAATTTAATTCCAATAATTATGTCTGCTATTTTGTAGTAAAATTTATTCCGATCAGTGAATGTTATATACGTTGAAACATCTTTGCCATAAGTTATATTACCATAAGTGACAGGTAAACTGGGGCTAAGCCTTTGTATTTATTCGAATTCATTTTCAAATCAGAATCGTACATATTTTGAAAAAACGACTAAGTACTTCCGATAGTTCTGTGAATTTGACTGTTGGCGTTAGAAACTCGATAACTGTTATTCTGTGAGATTCCACTTCCTTGATATTGACAGAAAAACAGATTAATGCCTTTAGAAATAGTTCGATTTTGTTGATACGGTTGTAAGGCAGGCTCATTCGTAGCATAGTAGGGCAACGTTTTAGAAAGCTATTATAAAGCGACTAGAAACAATACAGCGTTTTCTTACAGCCCTTTGCCCCTGGCCCAGATAAGCTAATAGCGAGTCATTTCGTTCATTGAGTGGAGTGCCATCGATTATCGAAGTATTCATGTCGATGTTGTGGAGCGAGAAGTACTCTATCGATAACTGTGGGAGAGAGTGGTGTGGAGGCGTCGGAGTGGGCAGCGCGGAGCACACCAAGGACACTTCTTTAGCCCTGGTCTATTATATCTCTCTGTTCATCCGCAACTGTTTCTAATACTAGGTCCTGTGAGGGTAATAATGAACGATTGGGGGCGACTGCCAGGTTGATGATTGGAAGTAATTGTACCATTTTCTGGAATAATATGATCCTCCCAAAAATATTATTTTAAATACAAAAATGTTTATATAACTTTCTTCATATCATATAACTCTTTTTTTCATTCTTATTAGTAACGTTTCATCGAAGAGACACGTCATATTACTGTTGTTTAAATTCAGAAAAATATTTTAATTGAATTTACGTATTGGTACTAATTCTTAATAATCATTTCCGGCAGGTTGTCGCTTCGTGTTGAGTCACAAGTTATGAAGTTACAGTCGTTCGTATTTAATATTTTCGCAAATTAAAATAATCGTGAGTTTTAGTTTTAACCAGAAATAAACGTTTCAATTAGCATTTTCAAGCATAGGTGATATATTTTTGTTTAAACGTTCATTTCTTGATTAAATGATTACCGAATACATTTTTCCCATAATTACACTCTTTTTCCCATACTAAAGCTCACAATTATTTGTATTTTTGGAGAATATTAAAACGAAAACGAATCTGAAGTTAGAACTTGTAGTTCAACACGAAGGGACAACCTGACAAACTTATACCATTAATAAAACTTGATAATTTTCAGGGCATACACACAACTATTAAATGTATAATAGGGTGTAATTAGTTGGGGGTGCAGTCAAGAAAACACGCAAAAAATAGGTGAAACTATTGTATTTTAAGTGCCGACGTTTCGGCACATATACATATTAAATGTATAATGTAAATATTCAAATATGTCAAATTCTTTATGTATCAATAGTTTCAAATATATAGATAATAGTTCGACAGATCGAAAAAATATCGATATTTTTAAGTTTACGTGATACTTTTATTTTTCAAACATCCTTCTTTCAAAGGCTTTAGAAGTGTTAAAAAACTATCAAAATTTGAGTATTGGAAGCCGATAAAAGTCCAATTAAGAATTAAATTTTAAATATTGTGAAATAAAAAATATAATTAATTCAATGAGTCTTATCACCAATATAAGGTTTGTATTTTAAGTAATACTTTGCTATAAAATAACAAGTAACAAAAAAACAATTAAATTGAAATAATTTTCAATTAAATTAGATTTTCTTTAAAATGAAAATGAATATCTAGCTACTTTAACAGAATTTCCCTCCCTTGCCAAGAAATGAAAAAATTGACTGTTAAAACCGTAGGTGTTATAAAATCTTAGATTTATCCTCACTTTGACAGAAATTGGAGGCATTTAGAAAGGTGGTCTATCATCTGACACAAACTGGATTCCTCTCTGATATGGCTATTCTCAGACTGTCTCCTTGAAATTCTTATAAGATGGTATTTTAGCAGCCTAGTAAATGTAGTTAATTGAATCTGATGTTAACTCTAAATTATTGTTAACTAACAATGTTTTAACTCTAAATCGACAAACAAAATTTGCTTTTCTACTTATCAGAAAAGTAATATGTCCTGCATACTTTCTCAGTTAATTTCTTTTATTTTAGCTTTGTTGAATATAATAATTGTTTATCAACAGAAATAATTATCTCTAAATATTTTTTTTTCAAATTTATAATTATTCATTTATTTATACTCTATCAGAGAAGAGATTGGAAGGTTTGCGGATAGTCACAATAAAAGAATTAAAGTCCATGTAAACCCAGGAATGCAGAGCATAGCTGAGGAGGATTTCCATCAAATAAGGCGGCTTAAAAGAGTGAAGCCTAGTGATTTGCTATTAAAGTAAATTAAAACTCCAAACAAAAGAATATTCCACTAAATTGGGAGATTACCCAATGGGCTATATTCCACGCCCAAGATTTTGCACGTGAAAGAGGAGCGACTTGTTGGGATAGCTCAGTTGTTTGCACAAGGTGGTTTTAGTGAGTTGAAGTCCGCCGTATCTGAGGATTTTTTTGGCCTCAGGTGTCTATTGAGATTCCAACTTGTATAAAAATAAAAAAATGTATTTATTTATACCTCTTTAGCTCCCTAAATATATTTGTGTTTAAAATCACACTACACATACTTTAAATTATATTCAGTCCTTTGTAGTTATATTATTTGTTAAAATATGAATATTTTCTCTCAAATACGAAACTGCGTAACTGTCAAATCCAAACTTTCCAGCTGAGGCAAGAGAGATTAAATTCCCATCTTGTTGTATGTTTTTAAAATAGAAAATGCCACCAAGCTATGTGATTCAAGCAGATTTTTTTTTTTTAATTTATTTATTTAATTTATAACTTTATAATAGAATACATCAAGCAAATATAATGAAAGATATAAATGGCACGAGAAAAAGGCAAGTAGTGAAACTACCCAATGTTAGTACTCTATTAACAAATTCAACTTAAAAGGTCACAGGAATCAGGAATTAAAGAGCTTGCTAGGTTTGATACTAGTGGGTTTGAGTGGGAATAAAGTTTGTCATCAAAAGATTGATATCAGATTCGGGCCAAATCAATCACATTTCGGACATTAAGGCCATTATGGATTACTTTGTTTGTGACAAAGTGAGAAGCGTTGAGGATTTTACGAATGATTTTTGATTGTAAGAATTGAATACGAGAGCAATTTAATGGCTAATTGGAAGCCCAAAGCTCTCCTCCGCAAGTCCAGTTGGGTCTTATGATGCAATTGAGTCTTTTGTAATTAATTGGGAGCTTAGAGCGTTTGTCTAGTAGTAAATGCTGAAGTAGCCTGAAACGGCCAGCTGTTTCTTGTTGTTTCAGTCTAGTAGAAAAAATTTATGATTAGTTATTGTGCTTAAAATTTATATACAAACGAATCCAATCAAAATGTTTTAAATTAAGACAGGCATTATGACAATATGGAAACGAAACTGATTTTAATTAAAGAATCTGAGCTTTGAACTTCTGAACTTTTTTATCTGTTTATTTTTTGTACATTGCAGTGAAATAAATACACTTGATTTATTTATGATGCTCATTTCTCATTTATTTATACAAATCTTATCTATATTTTTTATTTGCTCACCATTGGGCTACCCAAGCTGAGGTAGTACATGTCTTGCATGTGATCATTGTCCATCTAGATACTATTAATATATATATATATATATATATATATATATATATATATATATATATATATATATATATTTTAATGTGAATATTACTAAACAATGTGTATTATATTATGTTTTTTTTAACATCAAATTAAAATTTGTTGCAGCAACTATTTCGGGGCCAGCAGCAGTCTTCTGTTGCGGGTGCTGCAGCAGCAGCAGCCCAACAACAGCTGCAGTTGGTACAACAGCAGCAATATCTTGCCGCAACTCAACAACAACAGTTAGCAGCTGGCTTGGCTGCTGCTCCAGCCGCTGCGACTTTCCCGCCGCACGCTCCGCCTTATATTGTCAATCCACAAGAGCCGTACATCATTGCAGCAGGTTAGTGTTTAATGTGTAAGACATAGTGAATAATGTTTCTTGTTATCTTAATGGAACCTTTGTAAATGTTCATTATGCTCCAAAATTGTAAAAGTGTTAATAAATTTTAGTATACAATTTTTATGTTTGTTTAATTTTATTTTAAGGTGTTAGTAAATTTTAGTATAAAATTTGATCCAACTATTTTGCTGTAATTCATTCAGATTCAAGTAATGAATTCGATAGGTACTCATGATTATAAATAAAGCAACATAATTTGTAACATAATTCGTATACAGTCATTTATTGAAAGTTTTGTCTACCAAAGTTTCATTAACTCGTTCTTCTCTTTCCTCTCCACCTATTTCAGTGATTTTTTGATTCAGTACCTACTAGTCGGAACTTGTAAAAAAAAAATGTCTGTAAACATAGTTAATAATACTATGACTACATAGCTGATTACTCCTCTATATACCTCATCATTTTTTTAAATTACAATAAATTGGTACTTGATGATGTGTCCTCGATACTTTACTATTTCCGGTTTTTAGCTGAAGTATGTCTTTTATATACTTATAGTGGAAACTGCTTGCCATACTAACAGCTCATTTTCTTTTTTTGGGACCTTGTCATCCCAAAGAGCCAATTAAAAAATAAATAAATTTAAAGAAAGAAAAGTGCATTTTTCTAAGTTTTTTTGTTTTTTACGCTGGTTTTACCTGTGAATTTCTTTAATTGAATTTCCATTGTTTAGAAATATGATTGTCTCGTTTACCAATTTTATTATTTACCCTCCTCCATGGTCCCATAACAGAATTAATTTATTATTCATTTTTATTCTACAGGCCCTACCGTAGTTCCTCAATATTATGGCGTGCCTTGGGGTGTTTATCCTGCAAACATCATTCAGCAAGGCGCGACAACTCAGCAGAGAAGGCCATTGACACCATCATCTGCTTCAGAATCTGCCAACAATTTGACTCAGGTAAGCTTAATTTTATTTTATTTTAAAATTGAGTTTGCCAATTGAATTTTTCTAAAACATTTAGTGAAGGGGGCCTGATTTATGTGTTTTAAATTCTCAAAACAAATCGAACAAGAGACAAAATAAAGTGTATGTATGTACAAATTACAATCTTTTTAAAAAGAAAGTCCGTAGTAAATCACCTGAATTATTGGATTAACATATAATCACTGTCAAAACAATACCGCCTATGTACACTATGGCGATTTTACAGGAGAGAAAAAAACCGCGCCATATGTTATATTATCTTATGTATATCGGTTATCTTTCAATTGCTAATTGCAGAACTGCCTTGCCTTTAACTTTGAAAACTTATTTTAATATTTTGTAATTCAACCTGTTGAATGCGTTACCGTTACTAACTCATTTTCATCAAAAGTTGTAGATAAGCGGTATTGTTTTGACAGCGGCGATATACTAATGCCTGGTGTCATATTTTTATCTTTTGTTCTACTGCTTGCTAATATTAGTTTTATTTGCAATGCAAATTTTTGTTATAATAAGCCTGTGAGGATTAATTTAATTAATACATTACTATCCACTTTTGTTGATACTGAAAAAAAAAACAGTGATCAGACTCTTCTAGTAATAAATTACAGAATATATTATTTTTCTTTGACAACTACAGTTGAAGTATTATACTATTTTAATACCCTTATAAAATTGAGTATTGTTTTGTTTTTTTCCCTTTCAAGTAAAAAACTGGAAGGAGACAATGGTAAAATACTTCAATTGAGTATTAATTTAAAAAATTTACCTGACACCCAAGCCTAAAAATGTTCAATTATAATACTTTACTAACATAAAGTAAAGTTATTAAGTTTTTTTTTAACTGTTGCAATTCAATATCGAACAAGGCTATTAATTATATTTATATTTAGGTTAAGGGTTGGTAGTTTAAAGAGACTTTTTTATTTTTTAATTTCAATTTATATCTCGTAAATGATATCTCCTATTGCATAGATTTTTAAATATCCAAATTCACCTATTAAGAAAGGAAAAGCATTGCTTTTAGTTTTTTGTTTTTTTTTTTTTTTTTTGCTTCACATTCTTTAGTCCTTTTTCCTAAGAAATGCAATATTAAAGAAACTGTGAGCATACATTTTTTGTTTTTTGTTTAAATATAGTTTGCATTCACATCCTTAACCATTCAAATATTTCAGTAATTTTAGCTTCATATGTAAACTCGGTATTTTTTTTTTTTTGTTGATTTGTTTTGTATAAATTATACTTGTAATTTATTTGCATGTCCTTGAGATTTAGGTAAAATTGTAACTTTTTTAGGTGCAGGCAGGTCAGTATCAAGTAATACCTGCATACTATGATCAGAATGGGTCGTTAGTTATGCGTGGTATAGGTAACGGAACACCTATGAGGCTAGTATCTCCTGCCCCCGTGCTTGTCAATGCGCCTAACCCTGGTAAGTACTTTAACCTTTCTTGTAAATAATAATTACCCAGTTATGTAAATAATGTCTAAATCTGCAGTTCAGGTTTGTAAATACTGTTCAGGAAAGAAATTAAAAATGAGGTTGTATGTAAATAAAATATGCATCATACAGAATAATCCTGCTTGTTGAGTGAATTATCAACCACATCAGTTTTTTTTAATCACTTTTTAAATTAATAAATAGATTCAAAATCAAGGAGTTCTTAGTTTAAGGTATTCATTTTGTACCATGCTGCAAAATGAGACTAGGCAATACGAATTTAGTTTTTACATAGAATAACAATTACCGATGTTTAAAAATCCTAATTAATATTATTAAGTATTATCGAATGGAATAGTTTTATGCGTTTAAATAAATTTTATTATTATTTGCACTATTTAAATTTGTTAATATTTTCGTCAATTGATCTAAGTATGGGAAAAGGATTTTTTCTCATGATAAGGTATATCTATTTACTTAATTTGTTTCCTACTCTATAAAGAAATTATATATCATAACTGATAGTTTCTACTTCGTTGTATATATATTTTTTAATGCCTTGCAATAACGAGCGTACTCATAATAAAAATAATCAAACATGCTTCTATTTTGAAAATTATGTATGAAATTGTGAATTTTTTAAAAATATCTTGTAATTTCATAAAGTGTCTTGACTCTTTTGCTATTTAAATTAGTATACTTGTACTCTATGTACTTTCAGATGTTTATTATTTTTAAAGGTATATTTTAATTTATATATTTTTTAGCCATCATTCCATGAAATTTTTAAATATTAATAGTGCAAATTGTTTTTTAATTGAAAAAAATCATTAAATATTTTATGGATTATTTATCGTTTTTGAGACAAAAAAAAGTGTCTATCTATAATTAATATTTTATGTTTCCAATAACTAATAAATGGCCACTTCATGGCCTAACAATCAACAATAATGATCAATAGTTGAAGTTTGCCAAATCAGATTAAACATTTTATGAAATTACCAGATAATCCCTTTGAAATAAAAGATCTTGCATTTTTGTAATTAGTATCAAAAATGCAAGGTTTTTAAGAAATAAAACTTTTTGTAGGAATAGGCTCATGTTCAATTATTTTTGTTGCTTAGTCTGTATATAACACATATAACTGAACTAACATCTATAACATATTAATAAATCTAGTCATTTCTTATCTTTTTATTGTAAATCTACTTGGAAAATATTTCTGATGGATATGCTTTTTGCTTCATACTACCATTTGACGGAGCGTCATAAATGATGTTGGTTTAATTTGATTTTTTGAGCTAATTTGAATATAACAGATTGTGTGTGTGAAGATGTGACAAAAGATGAAGAAATTGTACAGAAAGGTGATGTATGAGGGGTGTATATGTTTTAGCTGGTGTAGCGGGGAACAGCATGAGATTGCTAGGAAACCAAACACAACAGATAACAACACCTCCCTCCTCTATATACAGCAGTAACCAACCGGCTTCGCTCTACAGCACGCCAACTGCAAATGGTACTCCTATTTCAGGTACAATCCTTCTCTTCCCGATTAACATTCCTAATTAATGATGATGCTTTCACTTATAGCCTTGCTACAGGCGAATAATCATGTGTGTCACACTTTTAACATCATTTCTAACAATTATCATAATGTTTCTATGTAATTAATATTTCCTTAATCTAATAATTCATTTCATTCAAACTATCATTTTAGCAGTTGTCCATGATTATTTTTCGTCTTAGTTTTAGTTCTTTCATTGAGTAACTAGTGAAAATTTGCTGTTTTATACAGCTTTTAATTTAGGTGCTCCTCCTATTGATTTCTTTATTAACTGTTGTATTTTAGTAGAAGATGCTTATCTGTCCAATTATGTAAAAGGTATTTGATCAAGTTAAATTAATCATTAAAGATTTCAATTCTTTTTAGTGTGAAGAAGTGTATCTTAATTAAATTTAGTCTGTCAAAATTTTCTGTTGTGAATTTCAATTATTTTAATAAATCAAAGCAATTTTAACTAACTAAATACCCCTAGAAGATTTTACCAACATGCTTCTCAAGTCTGCCAACATAAACAAATCAGTTAAATATCTGTGCCGAGTTAAATAATTCTGAAATTAAATAAATCTTGGGCATAAATAAATACACAGCTGGTAAAACAAATAGAACCGTTAAAACGTTCCATCAAACAAAGGATTTTATAACCAATAAAAATAATATCTTTATTTCTACTGCAGTTCAAATTTAATAAAAATAAATATAACTCAGCATTAAAAAATTCATAATCTGCTTTTAGATTATTTTTACTTTGAAGAACAATGTTTTTTATTATTAAACATAAGTCAAAATAATTATACTAAATTAAAAAATATATTGAAACTAGGAAGTTTATTATTAATCATCAAATATTTACAATATTTGGTTGTGTTATAATTTAATTTATTAAACAATAAATAAATCACTTTTTCAGTCCTCTTTTGTAAAATTTCAGTGATGCTTTTATAGATTTTTGTTATATATTTTGTCGTGTTGATAAATTTTATATGACAGATATGCATGCTTCTACCAAATATTCAGAAAAATGAAAGAGACATTTCCTGATAATTGGTCCTGGATTTGACACGATCAGAAGTAAATGTGCGTTTTCATTCTGTAGGAGACATTTATTTAAAAGTGAATAAAAAACAAAAACAAATTCATCTGTTTAGTTGCCGTATTTTTCTAGTTAAATATTTTTTTAAAGATTATGTCGTGACAGCTACCGATAGGATTATGGTTTGTAGGTCTGCCTCCGGGGTCTGGAACAAGTGGAACTGGTGGATATACAAACAACCTAGCTTCATTAACTTCAAGCCTCTCCTCCCTCGGTGCAGGTATATTCCCATTTCCTTGTCCTGGCATGCGTAAACATCTTGCCTGGCTCCGTTTCTGTGGCAATCATGGATATCCTTTGTTATATTCATTGTATTTTTTTATATAATTTTCACTTTACTGCACTCATGATTTCATCTCCGAAATATATAATTTGTGTATGACAAAAGTGATATAAAAAGTAATTCTCTGTCAATAAATATAAAATCAATAACATTAAACATTTTAATAATCAATTAATTCTGATTTTAAGATAGAAACTAAAACTTTAATGATAATAACTATAAAATCAACTATAGTTATTAAAATTATATTTCTGATTTGGTGGGGGGGGGATCATTATCATTTCATATTACTATATCACTGTTGTAATCACATATTATTTCTGGTTTGGTTCTGATAAGACCTTTTATGTAGTATAGTAGCCATATCATAAAGTGTGTTATTTGTTTGATGTTATTAATAGCCCAATACCTAATTTTTTTTTCCTTAAGATTTTCTTCTACATCATTAGATATTTTTTTAAAATAAATTATTCAATTAATTGCTATCATATTTCAATATTCAATTTCGTGAAATTTAACCTATTTTCTTTTTTCAACTGAAATGTGTAATGCCACATATCGTTATTTCTATCTTCTCTGAACTATTTTTTAAAAAATTTAGGAACTATGTTGTTCTTGGAGTTTATTTTAATTTATTTTCATTTAAAGGTAAGTTTTGTCAAGCACAGTTAGGTTCTCATAAAAAATATTGATTTAATTTTATTAAATATATTTTTATCAAAATTATTTTTTGACCCTGCTTTTATTAAGCTATTAAATTAAACTAGCACTTGCATAAAACGGTAGCTTTTAATTAGCATAAAGAGTAGTGGCTTTAGTCCTGTGGTTTGGTACTTAACTGGTCGGAACTTGCCAGTTTGAGCCTAGATTTAATCCACTAATGTTTGCATTACTAATCCAGCTCTCAATCCGCTTTGCTATGCTCGTAGAATTAACCACTTTGGACTTAGCTCCTCTCTTTTTCATGTACGACTTAATCGTTTAATTAAAATGCATTTTCCCATTTAAAATTGGGATGCATTTAAAAAATTAATTTAATAAACATTCCGGTATGAGACCCCACTTTTCTTTTGTTCATTGAACATAGATAGTATGAGCCTAAGCTTAAACTGTTTTGTCGATTAAAGCTTTGATGATTAAAATGTAGTTAATATTTACTAATTCAAATATCTAGTGATTTAATATGAATTCAGTAAATGATCTTTACAATATTTCTTCATGATTGTGGATAATAAAATACGTATGAATTATTAATGTTTTGTGCTTAAAAAGAGTAAGATACTATTAAAAATTCAATTGTATTTTATTATTGTGTCTAAGGAGCGGGGTAGCTCCAGAATATATGGCACTTGGTTACTAATACCTAGATTCCGAGTTGGAGACTAGATGTGACAGATAAATTATTTATTCTTTTAATAGCTATGGATCTATGGGCTCACTCTGCCTCTATAAAGAGGGTACCCTTGATTAGAGGAAAACCTGGTGACAGCATGAACTTACCAAATTGCCTTCCTTCTTAACCATTGGCTTTGAAACAACTTAACTCAATAGATAGTGATAGTTTTTGTATTTAAAAATGAAGGGAAAAAAATTCTTATTAATGAAGTTTACCATTAAGAAAACCAATGTTTTTTTTTTAATGGCTTATTTGTTTACCAGCAATTAATTTGTAAATGAAAAAAAAAGGTTAATCTTCTTCTTTATATTTCAATGTATTATATATAGAAGGGGGTGATATAACTAATGCATTTCAAAAGACTGTAAAAAAACAAATCAATGCCTCTCTCTTCCATCTTGGAACTACAGATTCTTTGTGTTGACTTCATCTAACTTAGGAGGTAGACATGATGCTCAAGGTTTTCCTCCAATTTATTTGGTACCTTCTTTGTAGAGGCCAGGTGAGCCTCAACAGGGTTTCCAGCGCAGGATCAAATTACGACTGTTTGCTGTTTGAATAATTTATCTGCATCCTAGACGGTCTCTGACTTAGCAACAAGAGATCAGTTAATCCAGCATAATCCCCATTAATCGCAATCAGTAGCTTCAAGATTTAACTTTTTTTTTTTTAGTAGAACCGTAGAATCTAAAATAAAATAAGTTCATGAAAGGGGTTTTCTATTACATCGACCAAATTTTTTTTTTTTTTTGTAGTGAAAGATAGCTCTATTTTTGTACTACAGCATGTTAACCTAGCACAATCTCCCTATTTCATATTGCATGATCTATTTCATTCATTTATATGCACTCAAATGTATAATGTGATTGTTTAAAAACCTACATACTAACCTAAATGTTTCTGCTTTCAAGTGACACGTTTGCTTCTCCTTAATAAAATTACTTATAAGTACAGTACTTCATCAAAAGATCAATAATTTATATGCATGATTATAATTAGGGTGGCTGATTATGATTGGTCCTTATTAGCGAGATACAACCCTTAATTATTTTTAAATAGAAAATATAATGATACTTAATACATTTTTTTTTAAATTAATTTGATATTTCCTCACGTGAATGTGAAAAATACCAACCAAATAAATTTGTACCTTCTTTTTATGTAGTTAAGTAAGTGGCAGATAGATTCATTTTGACCATTTCTTTTTAGTAATTTATATCTATAAATAAATAATAAGCCTTAATTTAGATTATTTAAAATACTTGTTGCTTCACACACAAATTTTAGTTTCATTTGGGATCACTTTTATAGTTTAACCAGGTATACAAATTTTCTCATCAGATATTTTTCTTAGCAGTTACTTGTAACTAACTGTTAATTAATTTTAAGTTTTCTGTTTAATTTTTTAATTTTTCCTATTACATCATACTATGAGTAAATCTGAAAAATTTATGTTGGCTATATTGTCATTAAATTTACCTCTAACTCATTAAGGTTTTCCCTTACTTTTGAATCGCCTCAAGTAGGGTGAAAAACATCCTTTTTTATTTATTTTGTGTCAAAATTTTCAACTAATATTGTACATCATCGTCATGGTTACAAACCGAGATATTATTCTTTCCCTATAAGAATAATATTTTTAATAATAACTAATTGTACAAATGTATTTTTTATTATTTTGGCATGATGTTAATATTTGTACCATGTTTAAGATATAAACCCAGTATCATATATTAATTTCTCTGATTATTCTCTAAGTTGCTGGAAATGTCAGAGAGTAGTAAATACAAAAGAAAGCGTTATGAAAAAGGATCCCTAATTTATTGACCATAAATTAGTATTTTTTTATCTCTTCTATGAAAACCAGATCAGCTGATTGTATTTTTTTATTGCTAAAAGAGGTAGAGAATCACTCTTTTTAATATTTCTAAGCAACCTTAAGTTTGATAACCAAATCAAACCACTATGAAGTAACTTGTCCATTTACTTTTTAACTTTCCTCTCCTAATTCATTCAGAAAAATCCCTTTGATCCAACTCTAAACCATATCATCGGTTTTAAATGAAAAAAATCTTCAGTTTTTTTTCTCGATTTTGTATGGTGTCTCAATGTTACAGTTTGAAATTTATTTATCATTTATAATTTTATTTTTATTTGTATTTTACCAATTTAATTTATTATTGTTTACTTGTAAGATACATAGAAGATTTTCTTTTTCAGGCCTTGGTCTTGGAACAGGAAGCACCGGAAGGAGAGATTCCTTTGATAGAAACACTTCAGCGTATTCCCCGTCTCTTGAATATGGGCGAGCTAAGTGGCCACAGAGCTATGGCGCTTTAGGTAAGGCTCTTTTTTTTCTCCATCTCAATCAATACTATCTCAGGGTATAAGCTATAAATTAATAAAATGGCATATTACTTTTTTAAAAAAATTGTTTTTATTTAATCTATCTATCAGGGGTGGGCATTTTCATTATTGTCGTTTTATTAAAAATTTATGTAGATGGATCCTCATGCCTTTTATCCAGAGACATTACTTCTTATTTTACATAAAATCCACATTTATGGTTCTAATAATACCTGTTTTACAGGTGTCCTGTTTTAAATTAATGCAATAGAAGTTACTCCTTCTATTTAAAGTTTGCAGTGGTTCATTTTTACCCTGAACAGGGTGATTTTTTTCTTCATCGTTTTAGACACCTGGTGTTTAAATTATCATCATCATTTGGCGCTACGACCCTTTTAGTCGAGTCTTGGCCTGCACCAGCATCGACTGGTCTGGGCGTCCGAAACTACGCAGTCCTCCCGAAGTTGTGGTCGTCCTGCTCTTCTCACACCATACATTCACTCCCTGAGGACTTTGGCTGGGATTTCATCCTGCCCCATCCTAATCACGTGTCCGGGCCACCTCTTTGCTAACTTTATAAACTGTACTACGTCCAGCTCCTTATAAAATAGACTCAGTTCGTTGTTGGACTGGCGCCTCCACTCTCCATCCACCAAAACGACCATATATTCTCCTAAGGACTCACCTTTTGAATCTCATAAGTGAGAGTTTCTGCGCTTGGGTCAGGCTCCAGTTTTCTGAGGCATATGTGAGAACTGGTCGAATGAGAGTATTGTATAGACTGATCTTAGAGGATTTAGAGAGGAGACCACCACTTAGATGCTAGGGCAGAAGTCGTCCCAATATCATTATAAAATAATAATAATTCCTAATAGGAAAATTGTTGACATCTCTCCTTTTTTTGACTCACGAAACCTGATGCTTCATAACCACAGTCGTTGTAATGTACTCAGTGATGGCAGTCTATTACGATCTGCTAGAACAAAATTAAACAGTTATTTAGGACGCTCATGAGTTGGAATGTATTGATCCCCTTGAAACCCAATATTTTTATATTAAAGAATTGGCATATTGGCAGAAATATAGAAAAAAACATTATTGCTAGCATGGGGTGAATACTGTGATTGGTACACATTTTCTTTTTTGATTTTAATAAAAGATTAGAGCTAATAAATAACGTAGAATAACTACTCTCCGTAGCGTGGAAATAGTGTGTTATTGTTACTTATTCGGATAGGTGAAGCAGATTTAGGTGGCCTCCCTCATGCTCACTCCTGATACTTGATATTTTGAAATGTTTCTTTGAATGTTCTTCACAGTTTTATTATAGTATGATTTATCCTCATTTTTATGTTACCTTAAATACTACCATCTGACATAAAACTTTGAAGGAGGTATTTAATATAAATAAGTGGGTTTTGAGATTGTTGATATATATATTTTTTTAATCATTCAATTAGACTTGAACACCAAACAAATTAATCAGAACCGAGACCAGCTAACTATGGAAGACTGTTTAACATCAGCCCCAGTCTTTTATTCATTTGGTAAATAAACTTACTAATATTTTTAATTCGTATGACATTATATCTGCATTATTATTTATTTTTTTCATATACTTTCTTCTCCATTATACTTTTTGTTCCATTAATTCATTTTTAATTTATAATTCATCTAATGTTCTGTTTGGTTTTAAATTTCAAACGTGATCTGGTAGCCTGTTTTCCGCTAAGACACAATTATTGTAGCAATTTTTTTAATATAGCATTATTATATTAATTATGTCTTTAGCTAATCGTAGTTAAACTGTAGATCACTTTTTGAATTTACCTGTTTCCCTAAAGTATAGAATAATATATATATTTTTTATTTTTTATTTCATGAATATCAACAAATCATGTCACATTAGCTGGTATCTGCTGGTTTAGTGTAAGGATTACGTGTTCTGTCAAATCTTCTTGTTATCGATAAAAGTTGAACAAGAGGAAAATCTTAGAATTAGTATATTAGTTTTTCTTTAAAGTTTTAATTTTCTAACATTGTTTACAAAAAAGGTTTTTGTAATGAAGCATTGTTGGTAAAACCAAGAGAGAATCAAAAGCAAAAAAAAGAGGATCTTGGACAGTTGATAACAAACTTTTTAATGGTTCAATGGAAATTAGCTTATTTTATTTTTATATTAAAAGTCAGTAACAGTGAATTTCGAAGTATCCAGTCTCAGTGTACCAGTGTTTACATCAATAGGAAAAAAACTTAAAAGTTCAATAAACCTATATTTGAAACTGTAATAAATCTTCTTACAGGAAGCAATGTATTATTGCAATACCTGTAAGGATTTTAAATAAAGAATTTTCTATATGTGAAAATGTAGCTCATATGTCAGGGTTATACTTATATTAGAAAAGAGATGAGGAATTGTGTGAAAATGCCTGCTGATCAAGTGTAGATGGTCTCGCACAAGTCTTAGTCACTTGTTCCATTATTTCTATCCATCTTTATGAGAATAAGAAATCATGTAGCCTGCAAGAAATCAGGTATTTAAATTTAAGGACCTTATTCAATTATATCTATGAATTACGATGATTGAGCAAGTTGAATAGTAATTAAAATATCTCTCAGTGAAGCAAAAAGGCTTGGCAGTCAAATATTTACTTCATGTTTTATGAAACCAAGTATTATTTCCTGTGAAATAATAACTGTCCTTATTCTCATTCTGGTTAGAACCGTTTGGTGGTGTACCTTCTAGAATAATTAGTAATGTCTGCCATAGTTAGGGTTGGTAAGAAAATTAAACATTAAGGAAAACACTTTTTTTTTTAAGCTTTACAATGTTCTTACAACCAATTTTATATTTCCGTTACAAAGAAATAATTATATAATATGGTTATGTTGAAAAATTATGTAAATTATATAATTTTTTTATTAATATTTTTTCGTTCTTTATTGATGAGTTCTATTTATTTTTTGTAAATTGTAAATAAACATAAATTTTAAAGTATACTAATTAGAAGTTAGCAAATAAATATACTGTATTAATAAGGAGGTATAAATTTTCCCTTTCCAGGAACTGTGACAGCCTCTGGAAGTCCTCTGGGTTTGGCAGGATCCGGTTCTGTCACGCCCCCTCCCCTGGGCTCAGGCTCTGGCGGATTGCAGTTAGGTGGCTTGACCGGGACCAGGTCCTTGTTGTCTGCAGCCCCGGGTGCCGAGGCCAAGTTCAGAAGCAGTGCTCCATCCTCAACTGCTGCTGCAGCTGCAGGCTCAGTCTTTGGAGCTCCTTCGCTCTTTGCCAAGCTCGGTTCTGTTCCAAGAGCTCTTACTACTTCACCTCTTGATACCAAGCCTGCTGGAAGATCTCGGCTCTTGGAAGACTTCAGAAATAATAGGTAAAATATTAACTTACTATTTTATTTTTTATTTTAAATATTTCATTGACAAAAAACTATTTTCAAACTATCGTAGTGTCACATGAACTAATTATTTTTATTCATTTTCAGGTATCCATCTCTGCAATTACGCGATTTAGCGAGCCACATAGTCGAGTTCTCCCAAGACCAGCATGGTTCAAGATTCATTCAACAAAAGTTGGAAAGAGCCACAGTTCCTGAAAAACAGCTCGTGTTTACAGAAATTCTCTCAGCTGCTTATAATCTTATGACTGATGTTTTTGGCAATTATGTGATCCAGAAATTTTTCGAATTTGGCACACCTGAACAGAAAACTACCCTAGCTCAAAAAGTGAGGGGACATGTTTTACCGCTGGCATTACAGATGTATGGTTGCCGAGTTATCCAAAAGGCTTTGGAATCGATTAGTGGCGAACAGCAAGTGGAAATTGTGAGAGAATTAGATGGCCATGTGTTGAAATGTGTCAAGGATCAAAATGGAAATCATGTTGTTCAGAAATGCATCGAGTGTGTTGATCCTCATGCCCTTCAATTTATTATCAACGCTTTTCAAGGACAGGTTTGTATTATACAAAAGATCAATTAATTTTTGTGAATAAACTGTGTCCTTATCCTCATCCATTATTTTATGAAGTGCTTAGTATTTTTTCTGAATGATTAAGAACAGTCCTCATTCATTTGAAAAAAAAAATCATTAAAATGGAAATATTTATCAACTTACCTATTTATCGATATTAGCAGCAACATCATTTATGGGTTTTTTTATTTCTATTTCTTGCCATATCAGTTTATAAGTTGTCTTTGAACGAAATAACAAATTTTTTTTTACAAATTGCTGTTCTGGCTGTTCTTGTTATTTTAATACTTTTTTTCTGATGAAGTGGATCATTTAAAATAAACAATAAGAACGCCTAAAATTTTTTTGAGATGATTTCAGTTTTAAAAAGAAAATTAATAAAGTCTTGTTGTATAACTGAAAAGAACCTCTATATGCATCTGTAGGGCCATTTCCCTCACTTTGCACAAACTTTTAAAATGCCCCTTATATTTAATTCTGAAATTTGTATAATTAGTTATTCCAACAATCCACTTTATTTGCTCTTGTAATAGAACATAAAAGAAGGTCGTAACCTATGAAATGGATATTTATAACAGGAATCTGTATTATTCTGAACAAGTTTGAAATACGTATTATTTATTTTCAGGTGTTTACACTATCCACTCATCCTTATGGTTGCCGTGTTATTCAACGAATCCTGGAGCATTGTACACAGGAACAGACTGCGCCTATTCTTGAAGAGTTGCATCAACATACTGACCAGCTCATACAAGATCAATATGGGAATTACGTTATTCAACATGTATTAGGTATGATTTTTTAAAAATATTTCTTACATTCTATTTAACTTTATTTATTAAAATCATAATGTTGTTACTTTTCGCATCTAACTTCTTTATAACTAAAGACCATCTCAAGATGGCTGTAAGAAAGATGCATAAATAATTAGATGAAACTATTTAAAAAAATAGATTGTGGTAAGAAGTTTTTGGAATATGCGCTGACACAAGCAGTTTTTTTTTAATATAAGCTTTAAGGCAACTTTTTAGTTACCAATGCAAACTAAAATTGATTTATGTAAATAATATCACATTTTCACATGGTATTTTATTTATTTTTCAGAACATGGAAAAGCAGAAGATAAGGCTATTTTAATTGGAGCTGTACGAGGCAAAGTACTTGCTCTCTCACAGCATAAGTTTGCTTCTAACGTAGTTGAGAAATGTGTAACTCATGCTACTAGGGCTGAAAGAGCAGTGCTTATTGAGGAAGTCTGTGGATTCAATGATAAGTAAGTTTTAGAAGATTATTTTAGTTTTCGTTAATAAAATTATATAGTTCATAAAAGATAAATATTCAAAATTTATTTTATAAAATGATAAAAAAGAATGATAGGTGATGAGTTAGTTGCTTTAAGTACTACAAATTTTAAGAAGTAACTCTGTTAATACCCTGTTTATTTCAAACGGTTACCTTAGAATATTGAATATCCTAGTATTGCTACCTAGATCTGATCATAATGAAGAGAATAGCGCGCCTCTTCATCCCTCTCGTCCTGCTTGCCTTTACAATAAACAGGCTTCGCCTTTATGATCTACAATATATTAGAAATTAAATCAAATTTATTAACTATAAAAAAATCACATATAGATTAATGTAATAATTAAATGCTTATGAATTAATTTGATGTGCCTTTTCTCAAAACTTCAGTAATTGTTCTATTTAGTATATTTACACTCGTGAACACTCCAGCAGCATTTATGTAAACGATGAATGAATAATAATTGTAGTTCATCAAAATAGTTTGCAATTATTTATTAGAACTAATTTATAAACTCCTTTCAATAGATGACAATAACAACCTATTAACCTAAGTAAAATAGTAATGAAATAAAACATATTAATACGTTAACGAGTTGAAAGGGGGAGTTCTGCTTGGCTGGCCACTGGTGCCAATCCTCTCAATCAGACATTGTCATTTCTTGTTTATCCCATTTTCCTTGATGATGGCTATAAATATTTCATAGATTAAATAACCAAATCGCCTATTGAGAATAAGTGTTTCAAACATCACTTGAAAAATATTAAGAATTGATTCGGTATCTAATCATGTGTACAGTGTGAGTATATTCTTCTTATATCTTAAGTTAGATAGATAGAACCTTGTCATTTCAAAATGGTTAAAATGTCAATTTTATTTTCGATTGTTGATTTTTGTTTTCACATCAATTACCACAGTACTTTTCAAGAATTAAGTGTAAAAAGTCAATTTTATTTTAATAAAAACTCTAAATTGTAATACTTCTATCTATTAATCATCATTGATTCAATACTGTCTTACTAGATAGCATTTAATATAGTTTTATATTTAAAATAATACTATTTATTTATTACTTTAATAATAATTTTATAATATTTTTTTTTTAGTGCTTTGCATGTTATGATGAAGGATCAATATGCCAACTATGTTGTTCAGAAGATGCTAGACGTTTGTGAGGCTTCTCAGAGAAAAGTTCTGATGCACAAAATACGTCCTCATTTTGCTTCCCTGCGAAAATACACTTATGGAAAACACATCATTGCTAAACTTGAAAAATTTTTCATGAAGTCTGCAAATAATGTCGTTGTTCCAGACTTGGGACCTATTGGTCCTCCCACCAATGGTGTTTTATAAATGCTGGCATACAAGCACATCCCTACCATAGGGACAATAATGTGTTAATCTTATGGTATTAGTTATGGTTTTTTGAGTAGAAACTGAGTTAACTCGGTTTAGTTAGGTTATTTTACCTTTTCCCTTCCTTATATTTTTTTTCTTTTCCCATTATTGAAAACAAATTGATTTGTATATAGCACCAGATAGGTGTCTTTAAATCTGGTAATCACATATATAGATTTATATGTGTATCTAGAAATAAATATATATATATATATATATATATATATATATATATATATATATATATATATATATTTAGAAAAAAAATACATGCCCCCTCCTCATCAATTTCATTTTGTAAAGAATCATCCTGTAGCCCGTTTATACAATACTAACAATGTACAGTAACAGACTATTTTTTTCGGGTTGTAAAATATGACGTTATAATTTTTATGTATAATTGGACCAACTTAATTTTTAAATGTATAAAACTCATTTTTATCTTTTTTGTAATTAGAGTGGCAAGACCTCCTGCTGTAAAAGAATGTAGAAAGTATTTTCTTAAAATTAGTTGTAAATACAGGCTCCCGCGTTTAGATGTGTATGTATAGCCGCTGAATAAAAAAATTTTCTCTATTTTCTAATTTTTATTGCTTTATTTTACTCATTTGTGTGCATTTTTTTAAAAATATATATTTTACATCTCGTTAGTTAAGCGGCCCCTTTTAATGTGATATCTAATTGAAAGTGAATTTTGGAAAGTGTCTTAGCTTTATTTTCTTTAATTAAACTTTGGAGGGCTTTTATTGAAAAGACAAGAGGGAGCATGCTCTCCTGGATTTGCTTGCAACACCTTCTGCTTGTATATAGAACACATTTACGATATACTGCCAAGTATGAAATGTTAGCCTATGAATACAGAAACACACTTAAGATTTATTATTTATCAGTGTGTGTTTGTGGATTTGTTGTTATGGTTGATGAATTATATACTAACTTGCTCATTGGCTCTCACTAATTAATCAAGTAAAGTAATTTCAATTATTAAGTAACACATTAACATGTTATAAAGAATTATTTTAATAGTATTTGTGTAAAACTCATTACATAAGCTATGATTAATATACTTATATTAATGTGGATGGTTAAATATATAAATATATCCTGTAATTACGTGAACATTACTAATACGTTATTCAAAGTATTTTAAAAGTTTGATGTCTTTACATGCCATATAGTGGTACAGATTTAAAAAACAAAAAAATAAATAAAACAAAAAAAAGTAATTAAATATTAGTGTATATATATATTCATTTCTCTTACAGCTATTTTTTTGTTTCGATCCTTTCTTTTCGATTTGGACCAATATCTTTAGTACCGACAGTTGTTACGTACTCTGTAATTATTATAACAGCTGGATTGTTATTATGTATATTTGGAGAACAATGTCACACTTACAATTAGTGTGTTTGTAAATTAAATTTGCTTAGTGCACTTGAGACACATTGCTCAAAATTTTAGTATAATTAAACCACTGTTAATAAAAACACCGCCCATCTTCATAGAATTTAATTATTAAACAGCATGCTTTGTCATCTTTTTTGAATTTCTAATTTATTACTTTTCATTCTTCCGTATTTTTTTTTCATTCCCAACGATGTTAAGTTTAAACTATTGTGTTAATATTCTTGAAATATAATAGGGTTCTATTTATAGCTGATTATATATAAATATTCATATATTATCTATAAATCTCAAAATTATATCTTAATGGTATATAATAAAGAAATAATTTCATCTTTCCATATAGAAAAAATATTCTAAATGTATACATAATAATATAGATTAGCCCTGATAATAGTAATTAAAAAGTTTGCATAATTGTTTCTCGAATTGGAAAATTTAATGTATAGTTAAAAAATTATTAGAGATGTACAAATATATATATTTCAAATTTATACTTATACATATATATATAAAATATATATATAAACATATATATATATTTGTACATAAATGCACATATATAAAAATATATATAAATAAATATATATATAATGAGTAGTAATATTTTATATGTCTCCAGTTGTTTCTATCTCCAGTATAAAACAACTCAACATTCCCTTGTAAATTGTTTGTACAGATAATAGAAAGAAACTGAACGGCTTACAATTTTTTTTTCTTTAATTATGTTGTCATACAGGAACTTGATTTCCCCCTCCCTCATCTTTACATTATTCATTTTGTCTTTACTTAATGGTCATAACTTAAGTAGAGGAGAGTGTTACGTGCGAGACCATCAGTCTAAATCATGCAACTTTCGGACGCTACTTTGTCGCTCGTCGCTGCCCCTTACAAATGTAATTAGCTATGGAAATTAATTCTTATTCTATTTTTGTAGTTCATGAATATGACCGAGCTTACTATTAAAGTAACTTGTATATCTGTTTGAAAAATTTTTAAAAAAGTTCAATCAAGACTGTACATTGTTTATATATGAACTCTGTAAATATTTGTATATGAATTTTTACATAATTTTTTTATGGTATATATATATGGGAAATATTATATATATTATATATAAATATTTTTAAGTTTTTAAATGTTGCCTTGGCAAAGTGTATTATAAAAATAAATTGCCCTTTGAATCCATATGTTAATATTGCCTCAGTGTTTGATTTAGTGACACCTAAGTGTACAGTGTATCAATATTCGTTAATAGGTTATGTTGACGGGCAGTCGCCGGACGATATGGTGGTCCACAATGCGTGATAATTACTCCTCTACTTAACAACAGATCCTCTTGTCCTTCCTCTTGGTGCAATAATCTTATCCCTTAATTTTCATAAACCCTCCAAGCAATGGCGTCACCAACATTTTTTTAATTTTGTAATTTTTTTTTTTTATCATCTTCAAAATAAAAATTACAATTCGGATCAATGATTTTAGTTAACGAAGACTGATTAAGACCTCTCACTCCTACACATTTATTCTTTGATCATGTGAATATGAGAGGGGCAAATTTAAATTTAGTTGATTAATTTAACTACTTAAATATTATATTTAAGATGTACATCTATTATATATTATGTACTGTAATATGAATGTAAAAATATTGTTTAAATTGCACATTTGTTGTCTTTATTGATATGTACTATTGTAAAATGTGAGCACTCAGTTTGGTATTTTGCTGTCTATATTATGGTGAATGTAGTTCTATAATCATGTACTTTATTGTGAAATAGTAAACATATAAAAACTGTCATGTTTATATTTTATCTTTTTTTATATATAGTATATATATTATATACGTACATATTATTTTATTATTAATTTTTCTACATACTGTTAATATTTTTGTAAATGTTTCAATAGATTTTGAGTCTTCCTATGTCCTGAGGTTGGGTGTTGCAAAATGGCTTTGTGTATAAAATTAAAAATTAAATGAAATTTACTATTTATTAGAGACAATGGTTAACAAACTTGCAGCCTGTTAAGGTATCATACCACTCCTCAGGAATTGGGAAATGTAGTTGGCGTTTTTTTAAAGAAATATTACAGTGGTTGTTAATGGTGGAATTCATTTTTGTTTTCTTCTTTTATCTTTTAGTTTCTGGTGTCCTGCTCTCTAAACTTTTCAAGTAGTCTTTATTATTATATATAAATACAAATTACAAATTTTCTTAACATTTGTTGTGATTATAATAATGTACACTGTATGTAGGATTGTGTTTAGTGCTTATGTATAAACTTGTAAGTAGTTCTTTGTATGTGCCTTGTTTAAAATTGATTCCCATTTTTTAATTTACAATCAACAATTAAATGTGTATAAATTGTTTTTAGGTGTATTATATCGAGTACATTTCTAGTATCGAAAATAAAAATATTTGTATAATTGTGCATTGTTGTTGAGTGTACTTCAAGCATTGGGCAGTTTGTTAATATATATTGATATGCAAAATGAGAATGAATTAATGATCATTTTAAATTGATATTTACATTAAAATATTGCTAAATTAAATATATCCTTGTACAAAAAAAAAAAAAATAATGTCACTAAGTTTTTTTTCACTAAAAATACACTTTTTATTTAGTTTGGGTTAAATTATTTGTTTACTTATATTGTGTTTGACTAAATTTTATAAAATGTAACTGGAAAATTTTCATGATAGAATATTTATGATTTGAGTAGATATAGATAATTTTATACTATCTTCTTTCTTTTTTTTCCTTAGACAGTACTATTTTTCTTTAGCTTTTTTAGATTTATCAGCTTATGCATTTGATATAAAGAAGAATTATCTTAGTTTCTGAATATTAGTGACCTCTCCAATCTATGGATACAAGCCTTAGTTTTAGCTTTTAGGAAGTTGTGGATCAGTTATGTGAAGATAACTTTTCTTCTTTTCTTTTTTTTCTTAAAGCAATAGCTAACACCGATTTTGTAATTATTTTATTATATTTAGTTAGTATTTAGATGGGAAACCATCAACCTAAGTAGTATAGGTTATTGTTTTAATTTTAATTTGGATTTTACATTATGGTACACCGTATTATCAACAGATAATCTCCTGATTAAATGTAATTGTTATAAATATATATTACTAATCTTCTATTGTATTTAGAATTGTAGAAAAACAAAAGAAATTATTTAGAAACATTGAAAAGTAAAATTTTGTGCAGTAGATTACAATGAATATTGCTCTGCTACAAATAAAAAAAATATTAATTACAAATTGTATATGGTTGTACAAAATGTAACAATTTTCATTGTGAGGATATTTTGAAGTATTTCAAAATAAAATATAGAAAATTTCCTTGTATGGACTTTGAATTTTAATAACCTTTATTTGAAATCAAAACATTTCAATCCCTGTTTTACATGGTTTTTCAGTCTATGATGATGGATTGCTTATAAAAAATAATTTAACATTTTGTTATGTTTTATTTAACATTCATCAAACACTGTACCACATACACAATTAATGTGTTGTATATGTGGTACAGTGTTATAGTCTGGCAATTTAGTAAGCAACCTGCTCTAAGGTCACCACCCAGAGGGCAAGCCACGCCCTTATCCCCACCACCTACCTCACTTCACTCACCCTTAGTCCTAATCCTGACTTAGTTTGCTCTTACTGTTATATCTTTGCGTTCTCATGAGATAATAATCTCAAGAAATGTTATTAAAAAAAATGAGAGAGTGCAAAAACTATTTGACAGATGTGGCCCAGATCTTGAATCTCATGACCCTCGGTCAGGTGGGAGAACTCACTTTCTCCCCACTATACCTCCCTAGCCCCGCTTCTGCTTTAGGTGGTTTACTGAATTGTCAGACTATTATTATTGTATTATACACACTACAATGGAATTTCAGATGATTATTCCGAGAACTGTCATATTACCTTCTCCCTCAACTGTTAAATATAGATTGGTTGACATGGCAACAACACATATGCAACTTAACCCCATATCATGTACTGTCTTTCTCATTAATGGTTGATTTTAGAGATTTAAAACACTGAAACAAATAACTAATATTACTTTGATGTGGTTTTTATATTATTTCAGAAACTTACAAGAACTTTATATCTGTGTTAAATTGTAGATAATATTACACGTTATGTTACACATTATCTTTAAAATGTGGGAATTTTGAAATTTTCAGTTTTTTACACTTATAGCTAAGGCCTAATAGGAATTGGAGAATCAAAATAAATATTACTTTCTCCATGAAATTCCTAACCTATTTATACCATGAAAATCCCTCACTCTTGAGAACTTGGGAAGAAATCTATCTATAACTACCAGATTTATTCATCTTTAGTGATGATGATGTACATGTGAATGCCATCTCCAAATTACCTACCTATTTTGAAAAAATAGGATCTAAATTTTTACTTCTTAATAACAATTATCAGAATGTATTAGAAAAATATTTTGGAGTCCTTGTTGTCATTTTTGATAATATGTGGATGAAATTTCACAGCAATTGTATATGAAATTTTGGATTGTCATGATGTAAATATGGTTTACCATTCTAACAACCTCTTTTCAACAGCCTAAAATAGCAGAACTTAAGACTAACTAGATGGTTGGTAAAAAAGACAGTGGAGTTGAAAGGTTAAAAAAAAGGATCAAATTAATGAGTATATTTCAATTAATTAAGCTATCTAACTCAGATAAGATTATAATATAAGTTGTAATGAGTAATGTACATCACATTAATTCGACAGGCAGACACAACTATGGAGATGTCATATAAGTATACTTTTTAATGTAAAAGATCCAGAACATTGTTTCCCATATCCCAACACACAACTCATCGGTTGAAAAAATGTAATATAATGTTTATCACATTAAAAATTACAATGCAGTAAGCCATCGAGTCCCATGTTAGGTACTTGATGGAAATAATTACTGTTTCACGATCCATGATTATTTTGGAGTAATTTTGCTTAATGAATTTAATTTGAAATATTTGTATAATACAAATAAAATTCGTAAAGCGGGATTACTCCAATAGATTATACAATAAGTTCAGAATGATGCTCAATTGAGAGGATTTTATCACAGCCCAGAAATGTGGCAGACTATAACTTTATAGAGACTAGCTATGCTATAGAAGGATATCTAATCTTTTTTTTTACCAAAGTGAAATAATTTAGTATTTAAAGCTGAATGATAATCCATGAATTATAAATTTTGGGCATTCCATTTAGTTCCAATTAAATAATGTTAACTAGTAATTTTTAACTACACTTAATAAGGATGATTAATGAATGACAGATGGTCTAAGAAGGCTTTCTTATATAAGTCATGACAACAATTAGAATAAGGAGCAATGGAGAGCATGAAGTCAAGATGTAAACAGGGGAAGCTGTGAGAGTAGGAGTGGGCTTCTGAAAAACCGATAATCAGAATACAGTAATTGAAAACAGACAAAATTAAAATACATACTTGTCATTATAAGGTCTCACCATCAATTGCATGCTCCTTTTGCCCCAAAACTTAAAAATTAGAATTTATAAAACTATAAAGTGGCACATAGAGCTACTGGCCCTCCAGGTTTGGGGGAGCAATACACTAATGCTCATACAAATACACTAATTAAAATACATTACAGACCAAGGTCAATAACATTACTCTTTACAACCTTGGGTCACCTTGCCTGGGTAGCCGTGCAGGATGGGGAAGGAAGTCAAATGGCTTCAAAGGTGCAGCCCCTCCATCTGGATTGGGAGCATTTGGGTTATTAACCCTTTTTTAATAACATAAATTATTATGAAACTTCTGCCTAACGACATGGAGATTAGTAGAAATCATTGGAGAAGGGCAGTAATGGTGTTGAGCCATTGAAAGAAGAAGAATACTAACTGTTCTTATGAATAAGAAACCTGGCTGCTAACTTAAAAGTATTAACAACGTCTTAAGGTGTCCGAAAGACATTGCATGGAATATTTGGCCCAAAAAAGGATGAGTCTAATGGAGAATATATCTACAGTCCCGGTGAATAAGTGGTTAAGTCGAACTTTCAAAAAAATGAGCTTTGGGAAGCGGAATCGTACTTTTTTCGTAGTGAATAAAAGGCTAGGTCAGGTATTTCTTTGATTCCATTTCAATCTCAAAAGTACCAGAATGACATGACTCTGCTTATCTCATACAGTTAACTTTCCGGACAAAACTCGACTTAATAACTTATTCACCGGATCTGCAGATACGAGATAAGATTACACAATTATTAATTGCAGAGCACTCATCTGATTAATATAATGGCAGTGAACGCAACGCAAAGATTGAGATGGGCTTTTAAAGTTTATGTTATGAAATGACTGAAACTCTAAAAAGTTAAGAAGCACTGAACTGTCTGTTAAGCGTCTGAGGACTGGAGAGGTAGGTGAGGGAGGATTGCGTTATGAGAGATCTTAAAGATTTGGGTTGGGGTAGCAGTCCGTGGACTATATTTTCTAGGCAGCAATTAATATTATCGGTATAGAGCCTTCAGGTACGCTAAGCCTTTTATTATTATTATCCAAGGACAACAGCATTATTTATTCAGCCGGTTTCATCTTGGGTATAATACACATCTCTTCCTCAGGTAAGGAATAAGTTAATTCCTTCAATTCCCTTACCGTGAACAGTATAAGCTTGTAGTTTTTTAAATTTATTTCACAACAGAATGCAATATTTGCAAAATGAGAGCCGTTTAAATGGATCATTGGAAAAGTTTAAAGAAGACTAGGACAGATATTATCAATCATTATGAGGTAATCAGGAAAGGAATTGAAGTGGGAGAAACCGTCTGCAAAAGAATTATGAAAAGGAAACTGAGATGATACCAACACATCGAAGACGAGGCTTATGCTTCCTGTTCGATGACCGAAATAAAAAAGTAAGGGATAAGGCTCCTGAAAAAATAGGAAATAGACAAGGACGTGGTGTTAAGAAGTGGAGGAAGAAATTGCAGCGAGTGGTCGCCGAAGTGAAGATTGGAAAGATAGGGACCTGTTGTAAGAACTGACTTAACGGTAACCCTACACCGCGAAAAGCCGGAAAATAGAAAGCAGTTGGGTTATTTTACATACTCAGGATCTAAGTAAACATTCACATATCCAGACTTCTCCTTCCCTTGCTCTGCAACTTATCGTTTATTCCAGTCTAGCAACATCTAAAATTAGCTAATATGTAAAACTCAAATTGAAATGGCTGCAAGATGAATTGTGTTTTAGGTGAAATCGGAATTAATCGAGTGTAGAACCGAAGGTCAACGTCAATATCTTTTTAATTTGTGAAATGGTGATTTTATTTATTTATATTTAATATAAAAATTGTGTCTAGTGTCAACATTCCCATGGATGGAATGCAAGCTCAGGTAGAAACGAGTCGAATTGGAAAGACTCATAGTTTCCAATTCTATCTTCAACACCAATTAGAATGTCCAACAAAAAGTTTTCCTACAACTACCTTGATAATGATAGCCCAATCGTCTAAGACATTGGTCAACACTTTTAGTTTTATAGAGACTTACTTCATAGATGTTTTAATAGACCAAAATATCGGTTAGCTGCCGTTATTCTTATTCAAATCAGTAGGCTAGCATTCAAAGATCTAATGGTCAAGAGTAAAAAAACTTACGAAATTCTGTTTACCGAATCATTCCTGTATTTCTCCGCCACGGAACACATATATTTATTGCTCTCCTAGTTGTTTTGGAATAAAAAATCCTTTATAGTACAAAGAAATAAAGCTTACTTTAGGAAATGCAATAATCTGAAAAGATCAAAGTCATCGACCAAGTCAACGTTGGACCAGATGAAAAATATAATCTTATTGCTTACGATACCTGAAGGCATTTAAGCTTCTTCATCTACTTGATTGAAATATATAATCAATATAAAATATACGAGGGCATCTCCCTGCCTAATACTACATGCTGCACCTAATGATAGTGAGAGGTCTGGTGTAACACTTACTTAATTCCTTTCACCCTGATGAGACTCTTTAGTTTCCTCACAATCTTTAGATCTTCAATATATTAAAATCTATAAAAATAAATCTAAATTTCAAGAGTCTTCTCCATGATAATCCGCACTGAAAGAATTTGAAATTGAATTGACTTTTCTTTCTCAATCCACCTCATAATTCTGCCATCCTTTTCCTGTAAATATGGCTATCTTCTCAAAAAATACTTTTTGTCACTTTACATCAAATATTAATTAAATCCATCCGTGTGAGTAGCCTTAATGTTTCTCAACTCTATGATGGTGCTTTTAACATCTTTCTTATCAGATGACTCACGTTTCATTATCAGATGTCATGGGAAGAGCTAATTTCTTTGTTAGAAGGTCGTAAAAAAAACAGGTTGTTAAGATAATCCTAATTACAAATGATTACCCATAAAATTTACTGATCAATTGATACCTAAAGGTTTTTATTAACAGAAGAACAACACATGTCTTACATGTTTAAAAAAATGCACATATGACTAACACTGTAGCAATAAGAGGCAAGATTTCCACACAATGAAGATATTGATCTTCATGTTCACCCTATTTTATAAATTACATCACTCTGAATATATACTAATATAAAAAAAACTGTACCCCTACAACTCATGATGGATACTCGGTACAGCTAATGGTTGATATTGTATTTTGTCTTAGTCAATGGTTGCTGGGGAGATGATCCAGCCAAAATATACAAGATCAAAAAGCCAACAGGGTTTTTTCATCAGTTTAGGATACCCAATTTTTAGAGGCTGGATGAGCCATAGGAGGGTCTCCAGGTCACACACTTTTATATGTTGATGGGCTGATAAAAATAATAAGTTATCGACCAAAAAAAATGGAGCAATTGTCTATATATGTGAATGTTTTTGACTGGCTTAGATTCTGAATTTTTAAAGTAGTTTATAATTCATAAAAAAAGTAACCATAAAGGCAGCAGTAACTCAGACAAAGGGTGTGTAAAGAATTCAGGGAGAAATTAGTGATCAATTTTAAAGATCAAAATTTTGAAAGATTCTTCTACTGACAGTCAAAATCAATCCAAAAGGAATAGTGGCCAATCATAAAATTTCTCAAGGACAGAAGTGGAACACTTTTTAATAAAAAAGAAGACATAATAAAATCGTGGGAAGAATATTTCTAAGAACTTTTATAACTTAGAACGGAACAACCGAGAAAAAGGGAGGAAGACGATAACAGTAATTTATCTAATTCAAATTCCTAACTCGAAGAAGAATTCGGTGAAGCAATAAAAAATAAGATTGAATAAAAAGAAGACAACGGAAATTGTGAAAACGATACAGGGGTATTTCTTTATAAAGTATCCTATGCAACGTAAATTTATAGATACTGTAGAGAATGCTAAGAACGGAAGTCAAGCGTATGTTAGATGAGGAGTATCTTGGTTTCTACAACCAAGGAGTCACTCATTACCTTTTTTCCACTATGAGACACATATCTGAAAAACTGTTTGAGAAAGAAAAGGAAACAAGCAATTGTTTGTTGAATTTCTAAATAGCTCTCGGCCAAGCAAAACAGCAAAACTTAGCTATAACCCTGGAAGAGCTGGAACGAAAAAAAGTACATAATGTTTTGAGTTCCTAGTGCTGCGCCCTCTCGACGTGCCTAATACATACCAACATGCAAACCATCATGGCTCCTCATGTAATCAGTTGTTGGATAAATTCATTTTTTTCAAATGAACTGTTTGATTAATGGAGGTTTGAATTTGTTCATATAGGTACCAGAATAATTATTTGTAGTTAAGTGAAGAATGTCAAAACTGATACCTAAATCATTCATTTCAACAATTTAGATTATCTACTTACACTAATTTCTTCAGATTAGAGGAAAAAAAACCTAGTGACCCTAATTTACATTTACGTATGTAAAGTATAGAAATTGGTATTTACGTTCTAAGTATAGAACCTCTCAAAAGGAAATTCTTCACATGTAAGCTAAGTTGTTTAAAGAGATTTTTACAAGTATGGTATGATTGTACAAACCTTCACAGACATTTAGGAACATTCTTTTGAAGAAATAAGAAAAAATAAGTGTCAATACATAGCTTAAAGGTAAAATATTTTATAAATGGTCTGCTCTCCAAATCTCAAATGCTTAAAAAAATTATAACTTGTTATATCTTATGTAAATAGACTAATGTAAATCATTTATGTGCTAAAACTCAGTTCATAAATGTTTGACATTATTGGAAATTAACATAAAAATAATAATAAAGACTAATTCTGTTATTTTTAAAATATTGGTTGTTAAAAAATCACATTTTATTATTTATTTTGTCTGTTAGTTATTTTTTGTTTTTTTTAATTTTGTACATTCTCATAATTATTTAAGCATATTAAAATTAAAACATTAAAAATGAAATGTATCTTTATTATAAATTCCTAGTGGTTATATGGTTATTCCATTCTGTCTAATGAATAACCAGATAAAAAAAGAAAGAAATAATAATAAAAAATATCCATGGAGGGGAATGGTCCAAAATACCAAGGAAGACTTGGAATTAGCCAAAATTACTAATGAAGACATGAACACAAAAAACAATTTTAAGTTGAAAATGGGAGGTTAAGCCAGAGACAAAAGCGCCAAGAACTGGAACAAAATGGAGCGAAGATAGAAAAGCTGAATTCTCGCAAAGAATGAAAACCTGGTGGGCAGATGAGAAGAATAAGAAGCCCCAAACGGGAACCATCTTTACTTAGCGTCCTCCACTTGGGGAGCTTTATGACTAATAATAATAAAATCCATAACTCCTGTATACAGCAAAATGCCCTGCAATGAATAGAAAAGATATCCTTAAAAAACTAGAATCCAAAGAAAGAATAATCCTGAGAAAGATTCTTGGATCAATCAGAAAAAACGGCGAATACGAGATGTGTTATACCAACTTTACCTGCATGTAGAGACGAAAAGGGATACCATTCAAAATTGGAGAATTAACATTAATGGCTATATAGCAAGTATGAGAGCTCCCAGAAAAAAAGCCTGAAAAGATATTTTCCTATTTTCTTAGTAGGCAAACCAAGGAATCCTTGTACTTCAGAGTTGAAAAAAATCTTCATGAAGACATCCAAGAAGATGGTCCTATAAAAAAAAATTAAAAAGAGCACTATACATTCAACAAAAAATGACATTGAATATCGACAAAAGTGGACTGCTAAAAGAAAGGGGGCTCACAGGATGGGAATGCCTGAATAATAAAGAATCTTAAGGTAAAGCTTTACGTGTGAATGGTTGAAATGGTATCGTCCATAGCAGGGTCAATCAAAGAATGAAGAATAAATCAAACCATAATAGTTATTACCTCTTGGATGACTTGGTCTATCCAAATCATGGTCAAGGATAAGCTCATTTGTTAATTTTTCCAATATTTTCCTGACTATACTTGCCAAAGATCCAGGAATCAAGAGATTAGTAGAAAATACTATTTGTAGTGCATTTAATTATGCCAGCCTGTATTAATGTTTCAGTTTTTGTTTTTTCATAAATATAATTATTGTTTTCTACTCATTATCATCAACTGGAACACCCATTCTAATCATTTGTACTTTCTTAACTCTCTTGTCAATATGGCTGACCTATTAGATATGATGGACCATTTTCATCATCCGGTCCCAGTATAATTTAACATCACTACTTTCTAAATGTGGTTCTAGTTGATATTTATGGTGCAGTTCTTCTTGTTCAGTCGCTTCATCCATTCCAGATGTTGGTGACCAATTGTGGCTTAACACAATGTAACACTTCTGAATAGTTGAATAGTCAGGGCCGCCTCTTGCCCATGTTGCACCTGTGTGCAATCTTGACATAGGCACCCTCTAGTAGGTTTCGCCTCTCTGGAGGTTTCACAAGGGGCACCCGTTTGCCCCGTACACCCTGCACATAAGTTAAAGCCAGCCCTGTGAATAGTAGTGACCAAATACCATTTACACAGTTTGACCAGCCAAGATACTCTTCTTCTTCAAGTCCTCTCTTTCCTTTAACCTTCCCTTAAATAATATTTTGTAGCAGACGATATTTAGTAGGATTTCTCATTGTGTGGTCAAGTTATTCTAGCTTCCTGTGCTTTTCTTCTGGCTCATATTGCATTCTGTGAAGTACATCCATATTTGAAACGTGATCTGTCCAAGGAATTTTATCAACTGTATTACAAATATCTCACTGGCCTGTAATCTCCATTTCATTGCCTCATTCAGGGTCCAGGTTTCAACCCTGTCCAATATTGTTGAAAATATGTAGCATTTTATAATTATCTTCTTAAGATTTAGGCTATAATTTATGTTACACAAAAGGGATTTCATTTTATACAACATGATATGATAAGCCCAAAAGGGACTATTTGGTCTCTGGAAACATACTCGATTGTTTAACCATTGGACATATGCTTCAAAAAACTAGTGAGACCTCTCCCTCCATATTTTCTGGCAATGTACAGGACTGTAGAGTTCAGATGAGATTCTCTTAAGTTTGTCATGTGCCATTTACCATAGTATTATTATTAATTATGGATGCAGCTTAAAACTTTTATTTCACTTTTAAATACTGCAGTACTTAATATAGAAATTTAAACAAAATTATAATTCATTTTCTTCATAAGATATTTCTTATATACTGGACTCAATCTTCTTGATTTATATAATTTAATAATGAAGAAAAAACCATATTGCAGTAAAAAATTGTTATTAAAAATTAACAAATGATTAAAAAAACGTTTCGACACTAATTGTCAAAACATTTTTTTAATTATTTGTTAATTTTTAATAACAATTTTTTACTGGAATGTGGTTTTTTCTTCATTATTAAATTGCATAAATCAACAAAATTATAAGTAACTGAGAAATAAAAAAACAAGTGGTTATACTTCACGATATTTAGTCATAAATAAATCCTTAACATAACTTTGCTTAAATCCACACTATAAAATGATTACAATAAGTCCTATAAAATAATAACAAAAACTCGCACTCTTATGACAATAATTTTTTTTTTTTAATTTTTAAGCTGTAATAATTTTAAAAGAACTTTTTTTAAAAAATCACACAGGTAAGGCCAATTCTGTGGTTTTAATTTTGGATTTTGAAAAATTAATTAGGGATACAGGAATTTAAATGACATTGTTTCAAGACAAATTTTGAAAGTTCTTGCTTTTACCTATCATATTAAAATTCTTAGGAAACCTTTACATTTTTCTTATGTGTTTCTAGAATCACTCATTAAGTTGATGGATTTTGAAAAAAAATAAAAAATGGATATGGTGAGGACTTTGGGGACACTAAGGGGCAATATAAAAATTAAATTTACTACTGAAATACAACGTCCTCCGTTTTTAATGCGTGGAACAAAAATATTGCGATGACTAATTATTATTAATTATGTGTTAAATAGCCTACAGGGGGAGGGGAGATAACCCCCTGTTCCCCTAACGGCTGACCCCCTATTTTACATACTAAACAACCGTTAATATTTTATCCTTTAATATGTCATATTTTTTTTACTGGCCTGAAATAGCACTCTCCGTTATGAATATAAAATATTTATTTTCATTGCATGTTTTTAATACCAAGGAGACGTCACAGTTATTTTCTCTAGCTACACTATACTCGCTCAAATTATTTAACTGGAATTGTACTTTACCCAAATTGTACTTTGTATGTATTCTGTTGTTCAAATTAGTTTTTTTAATATAGTGTAACCTGGAAAAAAAGAAGTTTTTTCCCCAGCATTTTAATTTGTACTTAAATTTAGTGCTATTATTTTTTTTCCTATTTTTCGCTGTTTCATGATATATAATACAATAAATTTATCAGTTAAACTTAATTTTTTTATGACCCATTTTTATATTTCCATGTTATACATAAAATAAAATATTGCTTAGTGATCCCTAAATTTTTTAATAAAATTATAGATAAACAAATTTAAATAATAAGGCCTTAAGCCATGACTATTTTCTGAGTTGGAGGGAAAACGACTGGTCTCCGAGATTTTATGGTTGTTTGAGACTCGGCCCGAGGTTTTTGAAAACACCTGCCACAAATGAGTATGGAGGAAAATAAGGAGATAGGCCACTGAAAATCACACGTCCTTAAACTGATGCAGAATTATAATGATCATTTGCAAAGTATATACCTTGAGTCATGTTCTGCATCGAGGGAGTGTGATCTGATCAGAAACTTCTAAATCTCTGATTGAAGGAAGTGAGTTGGCCAAGATCACACTCGAATTCCAGGTCTCTCACCGCCAATGTAGGGTACTCACTTTATAAAGGCTTGATGAACTCTAGGACGCTCTCCCGATCCTACAGGGTCGATTGACGGCTATTAACAAAAGAAATAATTTATCTGTCACAGCAGGTCTCAAACTTGGGATCTAAAGATCTGTAACCCATTAGTCAACATACTAAAGACCCCTGTTCCACGGTAGTTAAAATTAGTATTAGTTTTATTTTTTAAATAGTGATCAAATGGTGTAACATTATAATTATCCCTTAAAAGGTCAAGATGATGGACCAGGAAAACCATCTCCTTTGGGTATTCATTCCGTTACGTAAATACCATTGAAGATTCAATGCATTCTGTAAACAAATACTTCTGTTCAATGACCAGAAAAAATTAAGCTCCATACCACCTGTTCATTCTAATTCTATAAAGGTATGATCTGTTTTCTTCAGTGAGATAAGTGATAATATGTATGATTACATACAATTCCAAAAATACCTACTAAAATGAAACATAAATTATTTAAGAAACTTTTAAAAACTCTACTTGATGAATTATAATTGTGTTGAATTCATGGCTACAATCTTACTTTTCTAAAAACAAGTTGTAATCTGAATTATTCTTTGTAGTAGAATGCTTTTTTTTTTTTCATAGAGCAACTCATATATGTTTTTATAATGTTCAGTTAACTTATTTTAAGGAAACCTTTTAAAGAAACACTTATGTCAATTAAGTGCTTTAAAATTCATTTATTATTTTTATCTATAAATAACATATTCTTAAACTTGATGCTTCAACATTTATTTGTCTAAATAAATAAGGAACACTTTGAGACAGTTATCTACTCATGATTTTTTGGAAGGGTGAAAGAAAGGCATTATAGTTTTATTACAATAACATTCCTTACCTCCTTTTAAAAATAGAATACAGTTAAGGCTTCTTTACTTGATTAATTACATGACACGGCCTCTAAGTGGGAATAAAAACTATGGGTAAAACATCATGAATTGGTTGTAATGTCATTATTATGAGCAAAATTGTCTAAGTATGTTTTGTTTTTTAAGTTGCATGTGTTTTTGTTTATGTGCACTTTGTTTGGTAAGTTGCATGTTCCATTTTTCCCTCTAGTAAAAAATCTAAACAAACTAAAATGGTCTTGTTATGATAAATTACCTTAAGATGGTTACGTAAGTGTAATTTATTTCAAGATAGTATCAATTTATAAAACATTTTTAATTTATTTTATTTAAATCCCTGATGGTAACTTGAAAGCATTACAACCACTGAGGAAGCAATGTTGTAATTTCATGGTTATTCCAAATTGAAGAAAAGTATAAAGAGCGATAACCAAGTTACTTAATAAATTATAATTGAAATTTTATTTAGTTATCTTGCAAGTTTCAAAAATTCCTTTTGGTTTTAATTAATTAGTGTATTAGATGAGTCCTAAAGTTTTATGGTACAGTTACTTTGAATGTAGTGGCCACTCCATCCCCTCCCTTTGTTATTCCATTGCAGTGAACTAATTTAGGTTATGGTTTTGACAAGATATGGTTGGATACCACTAAACAGTTGTTTTTATCAAATGAATTATTGTTAAAAGGAGAAATCATAGTATCACAAGTATCAAACTTATTGAAAATAAGGTTAATCATTTATTAATGTTAACTGAATGTATATCTGTGGTCAATATAATCCATGGGTTTTAGAAACACAAGTCAGATTGGGAAAACTCAGTAACACTTATGTATGAAAATAGGTATGTATGTTTAAATCATAATTTAGACCTTCCACCATAATTTATTATTTATCTCAGTTTGTATTTCCTAATAGAGATAATGCTTGTTGTTTATCTTACTGTTAAATGCTGAGTAATTATTATTGCTAAGAGGTTTACTTCGTATTATTACAATGTATTTAATTCGAGACATTTTGTTACTTTTTCAAATGAAGATTGAGCTTTTTCTCACAATATTTTCACGCTACTGAATATTACCCGGTTGTTTGTTGAGTTTTGTTTTTGTACCGAATTGTTAGCTTCCAATTGATTGTTAATTACTTTATATGAATGGTACATCATATTCGTGTAATGAATGTATCATTGTTTTATGTCTACATTTTATTTAAAACCAACTCAATTCATTAATTTAGTTTAAATTGACCTTGTGAAAGTGTGTTTAAATTTATCTTCTTCACTGTGTTTTATAAAATCTAACAAAAAACAAAATGTTTTAGTATGATTGTCAGTACAATAAATTTCAATATTTTTTCATGCTTAAAAATTATGGTGTAAGTGATTGTAAGAAATCTTCTTTTTTTTTAAATGCTCATTTTTTATTCTTTGGTAATAATTTTTTGTTTCTTGGTTTTCACTTATTATAAAACCAAAGTTGTTTCATATATTTCATCTCAGGATAGTGGACAGATTTCTTTGCTAAAGATTGCACTTAACCTTCTTATGCAATGGTAACCTTTTCTTCCAGTAGGTGGATTCTATTTCTTGTTGTTCTTTTAATTAATAGTCTATGATAGTCATTGTTAGAGACACACCGATCCTTTTGTATGTCTTCATATCCTCTTCTTCAATGTTATTGATTTAGCTTTCAAGACTTGGTCCATGAAACCTATACAGAAGGCCTTGAATAATTGGTTATTTTTAGTGCAGCTGGGCTGTAAATGTAAGAATTAACTATTATCAAATTTTAAACAATACTGAAACAGTTTTTTATGTGCTTATTATTGAGTACTGCCTTGTTGCTTCTGTCTCTTCTTTTAAGGTATTGTAACTAATTTTAATTCAAGTACAGCAATCCATAGAGTTTATGTTTTATTGTTAGTAATTATTGCAATTGATTAATGATTCATCTGCTATGCCATTATGGTAAATTTATCTCTGTGTTATATAAGTATTATAAGAGTAGTTTTTAATATTTATTGTGTAATTCCTAAAGAAGGTATACATGACAACATAGGTTGCAGTTATTTTCATTTTTAAATTTAGCTTTTAGATCTTTCTGAATTGTTCATTTCTGTTAATAATATTTAAATTGATTATTAATCACATTCTAACACACATGAGGATTTCTATGGTAGTATTTGATATGAAAGCTATTTCTTTGTTCGTTGTTACAGTTTATTTCTGAATACCGCATAGAGCTTATTAATAGATTAATACTGGGATATTTACAATGTAGTTACATTAATTTATTTTCTTATTAAATGGATTTAGTAAAGTATTAATCTATTTGTGCTTGTATAATGTGCCATATTTTGATAATCATTTTAATCTAAATAGTATGCCTTCATTAAAATATCTGTTTATCACTTATATTTTTCTGGCATATTACTTGGTATTGAATGTATATGGACCAAAATAGAAGTTTGTATATTTATATATACTTATGCCTACACAGCTTATGCTTATACAGCAACACTTATGCCTATTCAGTTCCGTCATCAGATGGTAAACAACTGAAAGAATATAAATTAAGAGAGTAATTATACATGCAAATGTTTAATGTATTGTTGGAATTTGATTTGTACTTTTTCTTTTGTTGGATTATTCTTAACTATATAAAATCTTGGGATAGTATATTCCCAAAAATTTTATGATTTTGATACAGTTTTGCATTCTTCATTGGCCTACTATGCTAATGAAAATAATATTTTTAAATTATTTGTTTTAGGGCAAAGATATAAATTAAAAGAAGAGATGAAGATCACTCCGTTACTTGATGAAAAGGTTAATATCTATGATTCTGAAATGTCTGAGGAAACTGTTGAATCATATGAAAAATATTACAAAAATCAGAATGAATGTGATACTGCTTGTGATAATGAAAAGGAACTGGATTGTGATGGTGCTAACAAAACAGATGAAAGGATTGGGAATGATTTGAGCAATGATGTGACTGAAAAAATGACTGTTACTGTAGAGTATGACTGTGATGGTGTAAAGAAAGCGGATGAAGGTGTTGGAAATGATTTGAGCAATGATACCACAGAAAAAATGGCTGTTGTTGAGAAGGGTGATAACAGTAATGATTCAGAGAAGGATACAGACAGAAAGAGGATAAGGAATGCAGAGACTGCTTCTGAAGCTTTGCCTTGTAAAAAGCGGAAAAAGGAATTTGAGGTAATTATGGCTTTTGTCAGTATACTTGAATTTGAAACTATTGAATTTTTTTTTTTTAAGTATACATTTTCTTTATGTATATTAAGAATACTACATACTTAACTATATTTTTTAAAGTATGGGGATTTTATGAAAGTAGATAGAAATGTGTGCCCATATTATTCACCTCTTAAGATTTTTTGTAAATGATCATAGTTTGCCTTGTAATTAAAGATGTATGATTAATTTTTAAAATCACTTTTTAAACTTTAATTCAGTATGGAGGAATGAAAACAATAATTTTCTTAGTCTAACAGCTGTTAATGATTGCAAAATACTAAAACACAAATTATATGTGGTGGTAAAAATATTTAGAAAAAAATTATCTGAAGTTTTAAAATAGTAGTTAAAAAGTAAAGTTTCAATTGATATGTTGATATGGAAAAGGTAGTAAGTAAAAAAAACAAACCATTTTTTCATTGTAAATGTAATAATTAATCATGACAATGGCATAAAACACTACTGTTTATTTATGCTTAGAGGTTTTGTTTTGAAATTTGTTCTCATGTCATTGTGGAATCATTTTTTAAAGAATTAATTGAGCTATTTTAATGGGAACCTCAATGGTGTGTGAAGTTCAAGGAGTACCACGATCGTCCCCAGAGAGATGCAGCAAACGCGAAACTTCTAGCAAAGTTATGAGTGGGCCCTAGCCTCTCGAGATAAACCTCTGTTGTTTGACTCCGAACTATACCTCTGCGGTACACCTCTACATATATGGCCAGACTAATGGATGTTGTAAAATTGATAAGCACCTAGTATAGAAGGATTGATTTTTATCAGTTTAAAATCATCCTATTTTGTTTTGGGCATGAGGGCTTTTCACCAGTATGTATGAGTTAAAATCAAAATCACATCACTGGCAACTTATCGACTCGTCTTAAAAGTCCATGTAGGTGGTGGCCTTAGCTACACAGCAATCATGATCATCTTCAAGGAAGTGGTGTTGATCATCTTAATGTAACCATACCCCTCATGGTCCCTAAACCTTATTAGCCCATAGAATGACGGGTTGGAATCAGAGTATGAAGGAGGGTCTCATGTGATATTGTGGGTCGTAGCGATGAATTTTATACATTACAGAAAAGGGATAGGTGTATTGAAAACTTGCAGTAGTGAAGGATATGCATAGGTTCCAGAACCTTTCAATTAGGGTTTATGGAAATAGATTGAAGGCAATATTGTGCTAAGATAAAGTGAAATCAATTAATAAAATAAAAATCATATATTTGATTTTTGGGCATACAGGAGGTTTCATTGCGGCAATAGTGATGTATGTATGATATAAATATTTAAACAAAGTATTTAATGAATCCTTAACCTGGTAAAAATTGTATTTTTATGTGCTTCATTATACCATGTATCCTAGTTTACTAATAATATGTATGGTCAATCTATTTTTTATTAATGTTAGCGAGGAGATAGTTGACTGGAAGATCTGAGTAAGTAAGGAAATAGTTGGGGGTGCAGTCAAATTAAACACTAAATAAGTGGGTACTTATTTAGTGTTTAATTTGACTGCACCCCCAACTATTTCCTTCGTTATTTTTTATTAATTTAAATCATGTATGTTATGTTAAAGTTAAATTTAAATAATATCAAATTTACTTTTAATTTTTGTTTTAGCCCCCGAAACTAAGAGAAGATAATAGAGACATATTTTGTTGGCGATGTCACAAATATGTTGTTGAAACAGATGTTATTCCATGTTATTTCTGTCCCCGAGTATTTCATTTAAAATGCGTCCATATTCATATTCAAGAAAAACCTTCAGGTTTTTGGCTTTGTACAGAATGTGATGCTATAAGTGCTGCTGAAAATCCAGACAAAATGTAATGGAAAATTATTTGAATTAATTGAGTCTACATAATTTATTTTGATGTAGTTCTACCTTTAATAATGATGTTTTCTATTTAGATCTCCTGCGTTAAGCAAACTTCAGAAAAAAGATTTAGCAGAATTGTTAATGTTTGTCTTAAAAAGGATGCGTCAACATGAAGGTGTGAGTATCATTTAGTGTTTGTAGTTATTATGAAAAAATAATAGATTCTTTGATCTAGATACTTTGAGATACATAATGTAAAGAGAGTGGGAAAAAAGTGGATAAACAAAAAAAATTAAACCTCCCCAAAAATTTAAGGTTTGACGTTTCAAGATAAGTAATATCTAAAAATTTTTGTTATGATCATTCTCAAATGCCTGTGAGGTACAACATTTGGAAAAGCTATTTTCCAGTAAATACAACTTTTATGTTCAGGAAATGATACAGAAAATTAAGAATTAAAGGTTTGCTTTCTATTTTGTACATTATTATATTCCCAACCGTTAAGTTAATATTTTTTAAGAAACTAATGTTACATATTTGTTATACTAGTAGTTAAAAATATTTACACAAATATTGGTGCAGGAAACAAATTACGGAATGTCCTGTCTCATTAACCTGTCCAATTTTCTTCCATGGCCAGGTTTTCTTCTGCCAAAATTACTCTCTCCAACATCGTAAACATTTCGAAAAGAATAAATGGTTATAATTAAGAATTAACCCTTATAATAATTTGATGCCCCTGTCAATTTTTTGAAAACTTTCTCATGATATTAAAGATCCTTTTGTGAAAAAATTTGTTGAACAGCTCAAAAAATAAGGACATTTTTTCACAAGTTTTTGTTTGAAAAGAACTTTGAAGAAAGGTGTTCTTAGGGACATTCATGGTATCAAGAAGGTTAATGTTAATTTTTTTTTTTTCAGAGTTCACATTATGAAAACCCTGTTGACCTTGAAAGTTACCCAGATTATAAAGATTACATAGTTAAGCCTATGTACTTGACTTTGTTAGAAAATAATGTTAAGAATCTGAAATATTCCAGCTGTGAATCGTTTCTTGCTGATACAAAATGGATGGTTCATAATAGCTATGTTTTTAACACAGGTAAGAATTTAACATTATTTGAACGTTTAAAAATGTCATTGTCAAGGCTTAACTATATTGGAATTTATTAGTGTTTTTCTTAAAAAAAGGGTATTAGGGTATTCTTTTAATTTTGTAAACAAGCATTAACTATGTTCTTTGGGAAGCTATAATGGGGCTGGGTGTTATGATATGATCAATGCAAATGATAGATATGTTTCTCAGTAATAAAAAAATCATATAAAACACAGGGTTTCATATATTCTTATCCTACTAAATATTATAGTGTGGTACATATTAATCGGGACTGTCATTCAAAGAATTACTTATTACCACTGCAACCATTTTGTTGAATTCAGTATGTGTTATTTTTCAGTTGGTCAAAAAAGGTGTGCTTTAGTTTCAAAATAATTTGTTCTAAAAATTAAAATATAAATATAATCTTTGTTTTTTAATTTTTAAATCTATACATATGGTATATAAAGGTCTGTAAGGGGGTCGGGTGTCCGACTGGGCTAACACACATGTAAAAGTGCACCTGCCTACAAACCGAAAGATTGTGAGCTCAAGTCCCCAATCTGGGTAGACGCTTTGGTATGTGAGCCCTGTCATCCTACTGGAGGCATCTCACAAAGAGCTAGTAGTATTGATGACTACCCTTGTATATCTATCGGGAATAGTGTTGTGGTTTTACAGAAAATTTATTCCCACTTGAAGGTTTGATCCAGGGATGGTCAGCTGCAGTAAAAGATAAATAGGTCCTCTTGAGCCTCCTGACCTCAAGCAGTCATAATCATTTGATCTCAATCAATTTGTCACAGTTATTGAACCCGAGGAACGTCAGAGCGGGCACATTCTCTCGTTTACCTATTTTATTTATTTTTTTGAGGAAAGAAATACACTGCGACCAGAGTTGATCTATTCTGTACCTTATATGATGAGGTTACTATAGTCTGGTCTTAGAGGAGCCGATAAATTTGAGAATATTTGTTGGACTGAATAATTCACACTGCTTAGGGTCAGCGACACAATCCAGCCTCAAAGGTTGAGAACCTGAGGTTGACAAACCTATCACATAGGCAGATAGCATGATAGGGCATTTACCTAAGTAATGCATCTTATTAGCAAATTTTTCTCTTTTCATCAACACTATTATAAATGTTATAACAGACAATATCGATATTCAAAGGCATGGTGGTGTGGGTTTCAGCAAAAACATATTCGATATGTCAGCATCGATTAATAGTTTATAGTTAATAGTTTCTACTACAATTTTTTAATTATTCCTGTGCTTTTTAGACTATCGCCTCAGAAAATTTAATTTTATTCCTACAATAAGTTTTTTTACTGATAGAGCTTAAATATTCATTTAATATATTTTTTTCATAGATTAGTGGAAAAATTCCTAACTAAAAACCTTAAGTCTCTAAACTAAAACAGGAAATTGAAAATACCTGTCCAATATTTCGCCTTTTCAGGCATCCGAATTTTCAATTTCCTGTTTTAGTTTAGAGACTTAAGGTTTTTAGTTGGAATTTTTCCACTAATGTATTAACATTTGTTTAATGTCTGTTGACCTTTCCCTTTTTCAATATTTTTTTCATTTTATCAATTTATATTTTCAGTTCACTCGGAATTAACACTGTATGCTAAAGCGATGATGAAAAACGCCAAGCATGAATGTGATGAAATAATAAACTGCCCCGATTGTTACCTACATGCTAACACTCTTGAAGATGATAAATGGTTTATAGAGCCTTGTGTAAGTAAATATCAGCAGTTTAATAATAAATTATTTATTTAATCTAGGAAAAATCCCTGTAGAATAATAATTCATAATATGATCTATTAGCTATAGGATAAAATACTATTATCTAATTAGTTGATAAATTGGCAATGAGTTATAAATGAGTTAACTTCTAATAAACAAATAAAAATAACAAAGAAAATTAGTTAATGATAATTATAGAGAAGGAAAATATTATAAATTGACACTGTATAAGCTCAATCTTTAGTTAGTGAAAGGTTGGTTATGAATTAGTAATTACATACTATACATGTACAAATACTAACTTTTACCCACGGCTTCGCTCGCGTGAAATTTGGTCTGCCACATAAAGTTTTGTGACATCATTTGAAATAAATAATTTAATTTTTTTTTTCAACTATAAGTTACTCTTACAACTGAAATTTCAGACGTCTAACTTCAAAACTGACTGATTCCATACAATCTTGGAGCCCCTATTATATTAAGGGGGAAACCCTTGGGGTGGAATTGTCCAAATTCCTTTCTTAGTGCTCATTTAAGCTATACAAAGAACCTATTTGCGAATTTCAAGATGCTAAGTTCAGTGGTTTCTGCTGTGCGTTGACTGCTGGGTGTGTTAGTCAATCAGGTTACAGTTTTATATAAACTTTGCCTGTGTAGTGTGTTGATAAAAAGTAGCCTATTTCCTTCCCCGGGTTTGAGATAATCCACATCAAATTTCATCACAGATGGATCAGCTCAGCCGAGAAACATACATTGACACTGATTAACAAACGGGATGGACAAAAGTTTACTGTTGTTCGTGTCAGTAAAGCATTAGTCTTTAAGTAATTGAATTTATTGAAAAGGATTACTTAGTATAACGGTTTCACTTGTCCTTACGCCAGCAGCGAGAAGTGAACTATGTTACTTGATTTGTTTTGTTCACCGAAAATATTTAGATTTTGCGAGTAAGAAACTTTGCCCCCCTTTTTCACCTCCTTCGGGCTAGAATTTCGGAAAATCCTTTATTATCGGATGGCTACGTCATACTAAGAACACACCCTCCAAGTTTCAGGTCTCTACGATCAGCGGTTTAGGCTGTGCGTTGAACTGTCATTCAGGACAAATCATTTTATATGTATAGATTATGAAGAAAAAGTGATACCTCCAATAATAACTATTTTTACAACGATACATATGAATGTCTGAAATTTAAAAAAATCATTAAAACATTTCTTTCACCCAGCTATTTACATGTGTTAATCATAAAACTGAACATCTATTTCCGATTTGATGGAAAATTTGTGGAAATGAATTAATTGAAATTACACTTTTTGAAAGTCAGAAGATTATTGGAGTGACAAATGGAAGATGGTAGATCGAATAGATGGTAGATGGAGGATTTCCTTCGGGACAAGGATCGGATAAGGAAAGATTTGCCGAAAGTTGCGATTCGATGGAGTGTTGTATATAGATCTGGAAACCAAGAACGGATGTTATAGGAACAGAACTAGGTTTTAAATTGAAGATCAAAAATATATGATGGGCAACGGGATTGAATACCTTTGTAATAAAATAATGCGAGGAATTACCTACGACGGTAGAGTAAAGCTACTTCGATTCTTTGTAAAATCCAGTGGACAGGGGCATCTCTCGGGATCCCAAAGACGAAATGTACCAAGCAATTGATCTACCATTTAGTTTTGCCTTTAAAACTCCAGAGATAACACCATACACTGTTCATCAATAGTCCAAGTGACGGTAAATTAAGGAAGTAACTAGAAGCCTATGGGTAGACATTGAACATTCATACTACAGATATTTATTGATAAAGAATGTTTTATTACTCAAAAGTGTAGAAAAGAAAACTTGAAGTGTGATATCAAATTAGCACAATTTCAAAATTTTCTTATACCTTTATTCCACGACATGTAGCTATATGTTGTTAAAACTTCTTGTATTAACATGATAATAAAAATATCACTTATTAATTCAGTGCATTTGTACTTTTAATAATTTCAGGATAAACCTCACGTTCTGGTTTGGGCACGGTTGAAAGGATTTCCATACTGGCCTTGCAAGGTGATGAAAGCAAATGGGACCAATGTAGATGTTCGATTTTTCGGGGATCACAATAAGTATGTTATATATTTTATATTAAATATTTATTTAATTCTGTTCATCTCTGTTATTCCAAAGGGACCTGGTCCCATGATAAAATTATTTTTCTATTCTATTCTATTCTATATATTAGGGGAAGACAATGGTCTGGTTAGAGGTCGACAAATTCTGTTATATAGGGAGAACTGTTTATTGTTCTCCCTATAAATAAGAGAATTATCTTGACCTTCACCCGGACCATTTTCTTCCCCATACATATAAGATCAACTAATATTATTCAACATATAATATTATATAATATAATATAATATAATATTATATATTAGGTTTTAACCTTTTAAGTTTTAATTGTGTGCCTTGTTTACATAAAGGTTTGATCTAAACTTATGATAATGATGAAACCGAACCACTTTTTTGTAGCCATTAAATTTTTTTAAATATTTTTATTTGAAGTTAAGTTAAGTCTACTTATGACTTGAAAAAAAATGTTTACTAAGTCTACTTATGACTTGAAAAAAAATGTTTACTAAGTCTACTTATGACTTGAAAAAAAAAAGTTTACTAAGTAGGTCAATTTTTCTCCACCATCATTTTGTTTTTCACTGTTAATATTTTGTACTTTTGGAAAAACAATTGATATGTTATTAATATATATAGATGCAGATAAATTTCACCACATGCTCCAGGAATTTTGCCTTGAAGTGCAAACCCTAAAACTCCCTTGAAATGCCAAAACCCTAAAACTTATTTGTTTAACATATAAATTGTACTCTATAATTTACTATATATATATATACATATCATTCTTCGTCTTTTGTGGCTCCAAAGCCCATTAATGAGCCTTGTTCTCCTTGGTACATTTCCTCCTGTCCGCCCTGTCCAGTGCAGTGGCCATCCAGTTAGGCCACATTTAGTGGCTTCTGGAGTCATCACTGACATCATCCAGCCTTAGCAGTCTGAGTCTCACTAATCTTATGCTTTGTCCTAGTACCTTCAATTATTCTTCTGGGCCCTTCGAAACTTGTCATTCTGGCTACATGGCCTGCCCAGTGCAATCTTCCAAGCTTTATAACTTTGACCACGTCTGGAGAATAGACTTGCCAGTTCCGCGTTGTTACGTCTTCTCCATGCTTTCCCCTCTCTATCTAATAGGTCCATATATTCGCCGTACATCTTCCTATCAAAATTATATACAAGTACATATTGTGTGGATTTTTATTAAATACATATTTTCACCAATTTAAGATATATTTTTGTGTTTTTTCTAGGTCTTTAGTTCCTGTTGAATGTTGTTATTTATATAGTAAACAGATGCCATCAAAACAGAAGAAAGTTGATGAATTAGAAGTAGCCATTAAGGTATTTTTTTTAAGTTGGTTGTTTTATGTCCATGTAAAATATAATCGGTTTTTAAAAAACCGAGATTGAGAATTTTTGATGAGATTTATTCCTTATTCTCTACAAATGTAATAAGTGATTTTTTTTAGTTGGGGATAATCTTCAGTTTCATGTATAACGCATTGCTTTTTAATGGCACTGTTCTTAAGCGTTTACAATTAGTTTTCCATAGATGGAATTGATAAATTAATGGGATATTGATTTATCATTGTTTTGGATTTTATTTTAAAAAAAAAAATTGAAACATTTCATATTTCGAATGTATCATAAAAAGAACATTAAATTTTTTTTTAAATGAGAATCTATATTGACTAATAAGAAGTGTTTGAATAGAATCTATATTGACTAATAAGAAGTGTTTGAATAAAGGGTGTATTTTGGTTTCCTGTGGACTTTGAGCAGATATATCAACTTGATGCCAACGATCCCCCATGGATTGTGATCATTAGTATAATCCTGATTGGCCATGGAAGGTGACATATGAGCTTGGTTTGCTCTATTCTGTGGAGGGATGATCCCAGTGGTATCATGGAGATCAGATACTATAAAGAAGAAAATGGTTTGGAAGGTGGTTGAAATAAATTCTTATTTTGTAAGAAACTATTTATTGAGAACTAACTATTTGTTGGTTCCAATAAATATTTTTTTACTACATGAGAATTAATTTTTACTTACACCTAAACCATTTTCTCTTCCATGTGCATTAATGTTTTAAGAAAAAAAATCTTGGTTTTTTGCTGTTCTAGATCTGTGTAACATATATATATATATATATATATATATATATATATATATATATATATATATTTATTTATTTATTTATTTATATATTTGGATACATTTATAATTTCTATTTTACTTTTTTCTTTTTATTTCTAGGAAGCAAGTCGACATATCAAAAGACTTGAGGAACGATTCCATGTTTTTCAGTATGCACCTTTAAAAACTATGTATAATCCAAAAGAAGAAGATGAACAACGTAAATTATTGTTACCATATGTTAGTATAGATGATATTGCTATTTTTTATACTTTTATTTTATTTTATGATTTTCACTTCCATTATATCTTCTCCCACTCTTTTAAACATACTTCTTTCAATATTAATCCTCTATTTGGTAGATTTCTCGTTATACTTATTATCTACCTCATCTTTCTTATTTTAATTGAAATAATTTAGAACACTTTTGGTATTATTTTAATAGCTCCTCATCAAGTGGTTTTTCTAATAGTAATTGTTTAACTTTATGAATGATTTAAAGAGCGGGGAAGCTCAGCGTGTTTGGTGCTGAGGCCCTTACTGAAGGCTATATATTATTTAATCTGCTGGCAACCTCAGGTTGACTTGCTGGGATCTATAGACCATCCTTGGGCTTAGCCAGTCTCTATAAAGTGGATGCCCTTAATGGGTGTAGGAAATCTACCTGTTGAGTGTGATCTTGGACAAATCACTTTCCTGCACATCTGTTGTGCTATTTGAATTATTTAAATTTCATTATAAATTAGTTTTAAGCATAAGATGTTCCAAGTGAAGGTCAACAAATTTTTTTCCACTTGGACCATATTATCCTTGTTTTACTGTCAACTAACATAAATAATTATTCTGTAAAATTGTTTTTTGCTGAATCCAATATGTTTTTGTAAGGCATGTGTTAGACAAGTTTTTATGCCCCGAAGATTCCTATTAAAAATTTGAAGATGTAGCTGTGTTTTATAAACAATAATATAATAGGTGTTGATTTTACTACCACAGTAACATGATTTGCTATAATATTTTATAGTTATAAAGGCCAAATCAGAGTGAGGACTGTGGCATTTGCCAAATCGCCTCCTTCTATTTATGCCCTTCTTTGATCTGGATGTAGTGTTTTTCTTCATCGATTTTTATCTCAATTCAATAACTTACTTTCACATGACCTGTTTTTCCTCTGAAGTCTTTATATGCTTAAGCATCTTTAAGCTTGTCTTAAAATAACCTTTTTTAATTTAAAATACATCAATTCATTAATTACAGCTTTTTTTTTTTTTTTTAGCACGATAAACCGTTTTTCATAAAAGTAAAGGATAGAGAAAAATTATTTGATCCTGATGTAAGTTTTTCCATTTCTACTAATTAATTTTTTTAAGTTGGTATATTATTTTTTATCCATCAAAATTATAATATTAAAAATAACCAAATTACCATATTCCTCTTCATTAATGGATACCCTGTGAATTTTTCTGAAACTTTTTAAATTTTTTTTCAGGTTATTAACAATATTTTTGATGACCCTTTTCATAAAGCAGATCTGAAAGAAGAATCAAAAACAAACCCAATCTCTGAATCGCCCAATGCATTAGAAATAAAAAACAAAAAAATCATTTTAAAGCCTCATGATGAGGAGTTGTCTCCTTACAGGCTTTCATCAACTTTAAATATTAAAAACATGAAATCGCCTCCATGTAATAAACCAACAATCATAATCGAAGACACTGACTCAGATGTTTTATCTCATAAGCCATTAAATCATTCTAAACAACCTATTATAATAAGCTGTGAAAAACTTAGTTCTCCGTGCTATTCCAATAAAGGAAAATTGATGATAGTAAATGAAAAGCATATAAATGGTGCCTTATCCATAACACATATGGATCATGATAATGATAATAGTATGCGTGAAATTACTAAAGACTCAAATCGTACCCAAAACAACAATAATTTTAAAAATATAAAGGTTGTAACTAGTCATTCGACTAAGGAGCGAGATAATTCAATTGATGATAATCAAATAGATTTAATTAGAGACAACAATGTACTATATGAGAATTCAAAAAGTGATGATAAACATGCTTGTTTTACTTCTGAACAAGCTAATTGTTTACCGCTGACCAATCCTTCTCTGGATAAATACAATAACAACCATTCCTCTGACAAACTTCGAATTAACTATAATGCTAAATTAATAAATATTTTAAATGATAATCCCGGTTTAATAAACAATCTTTTTACACCTATGGTTGTCATTAAGAAATTAGATGATCAAATTTTACTTGGTTATTCAAATATCAAGAGGAAAAGTGAAATAACCGCTGCTGATAAGAAATGCAAATCCGACAAGAATCGTTCATCAAAAATTTCTTCAAGTGACAATGGAAACAATGTTACCTTAAATTTTGACTTGTTAAATGGTAATTTGAACGAACTTGTTTCTCTCACTGAAATTGATTTAGATAAAGATGAATCTTTGCCTCAAACATGTTTAACAAACATTAAGGAAACAGAGGCAGAAATAAAGTCGGAAAAAATGGATGATGATGAACAGGTGGATAGTGATTATATTGATAGATTATCAAAAAGCATTTTGGATTCGACACTTGATTATAATGATGTACATTGTGTTGAAGAAAACACAATTTTTCGTCCTGATATTAAAAATGGCTCTTATGAAAGGATTTTAGTAGTTGATAGGGAAAATCAGGCTTTAAAAAAAGATGAGGCAATAACTAGAAGTAATAATACCAGTAATCAAAACTCGCCTAATCAAGTTATAGACCTTGAAATCATAGAAGATATTGAGGAGCTAAACACTCAAAAAAGTAATGGACTTGCAAAATCAATTATTAGTAATGAAGTGTCAGTTGTCGATCAAATCAGCGACTTTAATAACAAAGATATCTATTTGTGTGAAAAAGAAGGTCGGTTTCAAGACCAGAATATGTTTAGTTCAAAGGAAAATGAAGATGAGATCAGCTTGAATTTGACTAATGAAATTAAGAGTAATGAGGGAAACAAAACAGTTTTTACCCACTCTGTCAAAAATAAGAAAATTATTTTTGAAAATGCAAAAATTTCTGATTCAGGTGAAAATATTGAATTTATTGATTCTGATAAGAAATGTCAAAGGAGAGTCTTTGAGATTCCAAACAATGATATTATATTACAAAATGAGGAGAAAAATTGTTGTGAGAGAGATAGCTCAGAAATTGAAAATGGTAGCAGTATTGCTAGTGATAACTCTATAATTAAAGAAACAGAAGTTCATCCAGCTGTTAAAGAGAAAGATTCTATTTTAGAAAAAAATGCAAAAGGCTTAGAGAGGGATTCTGATTGTGAAATTGTTAAGATTGTATTACCATCAAACAGTAAAATTCTTAAACCCATCGGTTTCAAAAGAGTGAAAACAAGCGGAGGAGTCGTCAAAAAAGTTATTAAAAACGGGATGTTGGTAGCAGCAGCTAGGGGGAGGCAACATCTTAAAATACTTTCAAAGAATGGTGTAGATATGAAGAAGTTGTGCTCAAAAACAAGTAAGTTACTGATTGTACGTACTAATTATATATGTGTATGACAAAAAACTGCCAATAAAAGCTTATAGAATAGTGGTTCCTTACTTAGGGGGCGTGAAGACAAGTCATGGGGAGGGGGCAAAACTAGTTGATAATAAAAAAAATTATCACTTAGTTTGGTTATGTTTCTCTTACGAGTACTTCTTTATCTTAAATTGAAACATATAATGTTGTATCCTGTGATAGTAAAACTAAATGTCTTGTTTCCAATGTATTACTTGTTTTTTTCCAAATGCCCATACAAAGTTTGTGCGAGGGGGCATGGCAGGCGTTTTATTTGAACAAGGGGGCATGGTACAAAAAAGGTTGGGAACCACTGTTATATATAGATGGTTGAAGATACATTAAATACATTTAATTCTTAGCCCAGCTGGTGGGCCTAGGATTTTTATAATTTGTTTAAAGGGAGTAAAAAATCCTTGATTATGCCTTCTTTTGGAAGGGTCGTTAACAGGTACTCATACTCCTGTAGGATGTCAGGTACTCGTTAAAAATCCCTATCTTAACTAAACCCGTATAGGCAAAATTTAGAGCTCCCACAGTATCATCGTCTGATCAGCCATAGTAGCATAAAAATGACATTAAATAAAAAACCTTTTAATTCTTCAACTACAGCATTTTAAATTATATAGTTGCATTTGGATATTAGAGAGCAAAGTACTTTTCATTGCATTAAAAAAAATTTGTGTTGATCCAAGCTGATACCAACTTTTGTAGTTGTGTTTGTTTTGGTATTTAAATTATTGCTCTTATGTCTTGCCATTAACAATGTTGATCTTTCAAATATACTGAAACTAATTTAAGGTGAATTCAATCTTTGTTTCATTATATTAATTTACATTTATTTGAATATTTCAGGATTAGATGATCAAAGAACGAAACAGTTAAATAATAATGCTAAATTTGTGAAAACATATCCTGCTTCCAGTCGTCGACCTACTTGTATTAAAGGACCTATCGATTTGAAGAATGTCCTTGAAAATTGTGCAGATAAAATGGTTAGTGGAACTGAGAGAGTCAGGGTGAGTCTTATCTTAAGTGGTTAAGGGTTATTTTTATCATTTTGAAACACTGTCAACTATATTAGAGAATACTGTTGAAGCAGCTGAGCTTTATATTGTAGAGAATGTAAAAACTTTTTATTTTGATTTCATCCCTTCTCGATTAGTCAAATTTTTTTGTAACAAAGTAAAATACAGCTATTTTGTGTCACCATGATCCAAAACTTAAAAAAGGGTCCAACAATTCCGAAACGGGATACTGAGGCGTATCGTAAGGCACACCTCTCTACAAAATACACGACACCCTCGGACCCCCAACAGTGGCAGACTTGATTACACTGCACAAACCCACTATTCAACACACTTACACCAACAGGCCGACCTCAGCACTTGCAAAAACAAGTACAGACACTCAACATGGTCTGAGTAAACTACTAACTAACTCCATTGAGAAAGAACTAGTGAGCCCCATCACTAGACCCCCATTCCTATTGATTCCATCTAATTGAAATCCAGAAAATCCTATCCACATTCCTCTCTTAAAATGCACCTGGTGGAGTAACAGAGATCCCATCTATCCTTACTATGTTATTATCAATAAAATAATAAAAGCCAGGAAAAAAATATATATCACCATGATGTGTATTTTTTGATAATTTGCTAAAACTTGCTGGTCCTAAAAAAAAAATCCATTTAATTGATAAAACAATTGTCCATTTGTCAGATCATGTAAAATTGGCCTGGTAATTAGCATTTCTCAAAAAATAAAATAAAATAAATAATCATTAGTTAATAATATGTTTGAGAAAAGAAGAAAGGAGAGGTGAGAAAGTGATAGAGGTCTTTCCCGTCGAGAACAAACGGTGAATATTGGTTTGTTCCTATTTTTTCAAACGTGGTGAAACTTGTTTCACTTCAGTTGTGACCGTGCTTTGAGGAAGGTTTAAAACTTCCTTTATTAAAAAAAAAACAAAAACAAATCAGACTAATGGAACCAGTTGGTACTAGTAAATTTATTTTTTCATGAATGATAACATACATGAGCAACAATGAAAAGTTTTTGCTCAGACTTCTTTCAGCAAATCAATTTAATGTTTTTTTGACACTGTTCAGTACTCATAACCAGAACATAATTTTTTAAAAAAAGTTTGTGAATTCTTTGTCAGTTAAAGAAATAATTTAAAGGGGAAAGCTTAAGGTTTTGCTTTGTGGGGTAATTGTGAGCGTTTCTTTGGCGAAGTTTGTTGGGGTGATAATATAGGTTGAGACAAATTAATTATAAACATATAACTACTAAAGTTTGATTTTTTTATTTCTTGTTGAGGTTTTACCACCAATATTTTAAAAATCTTGAAAACTCATATTTAACTAATATAAAATTGTTTTAATACTGCATTAGAATGATCATATAAGTTTAAATTGTAGATATTATAAGCCCCATCATGAGTCGCTATGTTACAGTATTTTTTTTTTTTTTTTTAAAGGAAGGATTACCTAAAACTTACAGACTATTTCTAATTTATTAGCAGGTCATTATTCACTAAATTGGTCTTTTGTTTATTAAATTTATTTTATCTAATAAGATTTGAAGGTTATATATATTCTTAAAATTAACAATTTAATATATATATATATATATTTAACTTATATACTGTCTACATTACATTTCAGACATTTTATTGTAATTTTTTAAAAGAAAAAACACTATCATTGAAATCATACAGTTTTACCAGATGTTTTTATTTATAATTATAATTTTACAAGTAAATTAAATATATTGACAACTGTTGTCATATGAAATGTGTTAAATACTTTGATCTTTTCATTCAATAGGAGGAAGACAAAGTAATGAATTTGGAAATAAATGCCATATTGAACAAAGTGGAAAAAATTGAGGCAAAGGGAGAGCTGTTAAAAGTACTCAGAGAGGAATTAGAAAAATTTGAGGAGCACTGCAAATCAAAGATTGAAAGCTATAAGAATGCATATAGTAAGTAGTATAATATTAATTATGTGATAAAATGTCAGTTTAAAAAAATGAATTAATTTCTTTATTCTGCTATTCTCTTCATTGTTTTATCATTTTATGCGTGAAAAAAACTACTCTATAAGGGAAACTGGCCTAAATTTTTGTTGAGGTTATGACAAGTTCATGGTTGTGCCGTTGGCACAAATTGTCACCTACTTCAGCTTAGGGCCATTTCCAAGTAATCTGAGCAAGTTGAAATTTCTTCTTGATTGATTTTGGTAATTATTCTATTGGTTGTCGCTTCGAGTTGGGTCACAAGTTAACTTTTCATTTGTTCCCCTTTTAATATTTTCCAAAACTACAAGTTGTCATGAGCTTTACTATGGAAAATACAATGTAATTACAGAAAATGTGTATATTTTGGTGATCATTTCATCTAAAAATGACCGTTTCATCAAACATATATCGTCTACTATACTTATACGTAATATTAGTTGAAACTTTTATTTCTTTATTAAATGATTACCTAAATCTACTCATTACCCATAATTATATTCTCTTTTCCATACTAAAGCTCACAATAACTTGTATTTTTGGAAAATACTCATAATGGGATTATAACTCGTTGCAACTCAACTCGAAGTGACAACCTGTGGAAGATATCTTGTTTTTTATAACTGTAAGTGGACCAGCATGCAATAGCAGTAAGTAAAAACATCTTCATCTAGTTGTGTGGTCAGATTATAGTTTCCTGAATATCAATTGATTTTATTTAACTGAGAAACTCTATTTCTTTTCTGATTTACTATTATATAGTATTTATGGCATTATCTGGTGAAGCTGCAGGACAGAAAATAATGGTTCACAATTCAATTACATTTAGTTGTATATCATTATATTAATTGTAAGGAATTTATGTTTTTATTTTATTCTCTTACTTATATCAATCATGAGGCATCGATTTATTGAAGGGATAGTTTCCTGAGATCTACATTATCATGCCTACCCATGTCTGCTATTATATGAGGTTAAAATGGTTATATTCTTCCTTATTCTTGATATTTCCTTGGCCCATTCTTTTCAATACTCAATCTCAAACTCTTTCCTTTATAGTTAAAGTATTAACTCTACAGACGTCACTAGTATATTAGACCAGACCACTTACTACTTGGATTCGACCGGATATAATATATACTTTTAATTACTGTCGTATTAATTTTGGATGTTATGGTATCTTTTTTTGTTCTTTAGTCGAAGAGATGGATTCTCTTTATACTATGGAGAAGCAGCGGTGGATTCAAGAAACAATGAATGTTTCTGAGAATGAATCAAAGATGATGGTGGACGAAATAAAGAAAAAACAGTGGTGCATATTATGTTTAAATGAAGCCAAATTCCATTGCTGCTGGAGTACATCATATTGTTCGGAAAAGTGTCAGGTAACAATTATCTCTTTATATTATTATCATAAAATTATAAATGATACAATAGTCTTTTATAAATTGCTGATGTGTTACAGTTAGCTGATTGGCCGGTTCATATGAAAACATGCACACAATATTCAATGCGAATAGGCGATCCGGACTTACGCCTTTCACCTGAACTAAAAAAGATTTTCAAAGGTGAACAAGATGTTCTAAATAAGAAAATCAAGGTGAATTTTTGATTATTTTTATTAGTCCTTAATAATATCATGATTTTTGTTTAGAACTAAAAAGAAAATATACTAAAAATTTAACATGGGTAATTGAAAAAGAACATCATTTTTTTTTTTTATATTACTGAATTCATATAACATTTTCTCCCCATTTAGTTAATAAAAACACTGTATGTAAATAAATTTTTTTTATTTTTTCAGGATGTACTCCAATCAGATAAATTTATGGGTAACACTACTAAAATGAGTTCAAATTCTCCTTCATGCAGTGGTAGTTCTGTGCTAAATTCTTCTAAAGTTGCATCAAAGGATTCTATAAATACATCACCTAAAAGTACTACAGTCTATGTGCAAAAAAATTTGTCTAAACAGGATACATTACGGGTATGATATGAAAAATTTATTTTATTTTTCTCATATTGAAAATGAGTTTTGTTAGTCTTTAAAATGTGCTAATTTTCTAAAAAAGAAAAGTAAAGTTGGTCCATCCCTCCAAGAACAGATTCAAAGAGCCTTCTGAGCTAGTAAAACGCCAACAAGATCTTTTTCTACTTTGTATTCATAGGAGGTATCCTTGTTCATCTAAGAGCTTCATGGAATAGGAATCACTGGAGAAGGCATCCAGGAACATATTCCACCCTGGAAAAAAAATCAAAAAAAGTATCAAGTGCTTCCATGAAAAGCTGATGTTAAAAACAGACAAGAAGTGAACTTTTGAAAGAAAAGAAGCCTACAGAATGTGAATGTGTGAATACTGAAGAAGAATTAAAGCTCAAGGATTGTTTAGACGATTGAGACTGTGGTCCACAGCAAATCAAAATGAAGAAGAAAAAAATTTTTTTCTGTAATGATTCAAATTAATCATTGTAATGGTTGTCAATGTATTTTATTTAGATAATTTTGATGGCAGTATTTGCTCATATATAATTTCGTTATAACAGATGTTTATGTAGTTTAATGGACTCAAGTGGTGTAGTACTGATCACTAGTGAAGTGTACTCATTTTGTCCGGTTCAATCGGTTTATAATTAGAAGAAGTTTATTGAATCTATTGGAGTGTACAAATAAATATGTCTTGTTTGATCAGTGTACCACTATAATTACTATTTATAGTTAGAAGTTTCATAGAATCTATGTTGCAGTGCATGTATATTTTGTGTTGTTTAATTGCTGTGTACTGCTATATTTCTAACTATGTTTTTTGTTGTTACAAACATCATAATTTCTTCCTGGAAATTGAGTTTTATTAATTTCCAAGACAGTTGTTATAATTATGAATATTATTTTCTTTTAGGGGTCAGAAAATCCTGGAAATCAAGTAATGAAAATTGTCCCCAATCAAACAGTTTATCTTTCTGGTATGGGTGGATCTCACAATCAAACTAAGAGCCTTTTACACGTTTCTAAGCAGAATCCTGCAAAACCTAATACCTTACTTCAGGTAAATATAATTTGTTTACTATACATATGCATATAGATTTACATATTTTTTTCAGTTATCTTAATACTTTACAATGGTGCAATTAGGTTGGGTTATTTAATATAAAAAAAATAATAAGTTACAAAACTGTTAGTTATTATTTACAGAATTTTTAAAATAATGCTAATTATTATAAAACCTCTGAAAAAAAATGTGGTGCGAACACCACATGACTTCCTTATACTTCTGTTTAGCCTTTAGTCCATCGTTAAAAATGCGACCTTGAGTCAAATTATAATTAAAAATTGTATATACCGCATAAAATATTATTAAATTAGCACATAAAATCAAATATAAATAGTGTCTTTGATTACTAAAGAAAAAATATCGATAGCTGATTTTTTCCACAATTCCATTAAGCAGTTAAAGAAACAAGCAGTTAAGAATTTCATGTATAGTATCTCTTCCAGTTTATAAACAATATCTAAAATTTAATAAGTTATTGCATATGTATTAAAAGTGTTTAATTTTTACTAAATGTAAAAAAAATTTGCTTTATATTTAAATATATTTTCTGATCAAAATTTATTAGTGCTTCTAGTAAGCTACAAATTCCAGTTTATTATTAAAATATAATTTAATAAAATTCCAAATAATTTCTTACATACAAAATTTAAAAATAATTTATTTTTATTTTGTTTGTATTTCTTTTTCACCTTAATGCTTAGTACAGAAGTAATGCCTCCTGTTTGCATTTGTATTTATAAATAATTTTACATACCAAATTTAATAAGTTTCGTCTTTTATTTTTGGATGAAATCTTTTATGATCATGTAATAAAATAGCATTTCTTGTGATCGTGTGGTGATCCAAATTTGGAGGTCCACATCAAGAGTTTGATTAAAATGATTTATGTTTTTTACAATTAGAGATTTTAATTTTTACAATTATTAAATTGTCTCATGAATTAGAAGAAAAGGCTTTATAGAAACTTTATCTTGAAGGTTTTTAATGATTTAGTACTTAAAATCAAATAGATTTACCTAGAAATTCACTGAAATTCTGAAAAAAAAATGTTGAGCAATGATGTAATATTAAATTCTTACCTTCAATTATTTGATTGAAAAATGGTGTCAAAAATGGAGGATTAAATAAAATTCTCACAAATCCCATCAAATCACCTTTACCCTCTGTCGTAAACCAACGAGTCCCTGTCCTCCTGTATAGTTTAATAATATCCCACTGATCCCTGTAGAGCAGGTCTGGTACTTAAGATTACACCTTGACAAACACTTAACTTGGAATCCTCATACTAGACTGAAACGACAAGAAACAGCTCACCGTTTCAGGCTACTTCAACATTTACTAGACAACACGCAATTAATTACTAAAAACTCATTTACATGACAATCATTAGAGCCATCTGGACTAACGGAGTTGAGCTTTGGGGCTCCATTAAGCCATCGAATCCCTCTCTTATTCAATCCTTACAATCCAAAATCCTTCGTAAAATCCTCAATACTCCTTACTTTGTTGCGAACAAAGTAATCCATAATGGCCTGTATGTCCCATTTGTTGCTGATTTGGCCTGAATCCGATATCAATTTTTTCATGACAAATTTCATTTTCACTCAAACCCACCAGTTTCAAACCTCGCAACCTCTTCAATTCCTGATAATCCTCGTTATAGGCGTCTGAAAAGAAGATGGCCTCGTGACCTAAGCTGAACTTTTTATTTGAGTACTACCACTTTGTAGTTTCTCTACTTCCCTTTGTCTCTGGACATGATTTACCTTTCATTATATTTATTTGATGTGTTCAATATACAGTTGTAAATTTCAATATATACACTTTTTTTTTAAATTGATTATTTAAAAAAAAAACTATATTTACATCAATTTAAATCTTTCTGTATTTGGTAAACTTGGAAGTATTTATTGTTAATGTTTTAATGGAATGATATAGATAGCTATCAATTTTTAGTTTATTTACTAATTTTTTTTTTTTCTTAATACTGTTCTTGTTTTCAGAATCCTCATTCAATAAATGTTCCTAATTCCTGAAACCATCATCTTTCGTGAGTAATATGTACATTTCCAATCATCCTTAATTCCTACCTTATTTTTTTAATAACTATCAGGAAAAATAAAGCTGTTTATTTTTTAGTTCATATTTCCTGTTCCTAGATCTGTTATGTTCCTTTTCACCCAAGTAAAAAATTAGAATTTTTTTGTTTATTAAATTGTGAATAAAAAAAAAAAAAAACCTGTACCACTACAACCCATGAAGGGTCTGGGGTTCAGTCAGTACATAGTAGAGACTGTACTGTTTCATGTACAACGGTTCTGCAAGGAGGTGACTTGTCCTAGGTCACGCTCGACCGCCAGATTTTTCCCCCTTATTTTGGGTACCCTATTTTTATAATATTTTATAGAGGCTGGGTGGGCCCCAGGAGGGTCCCAGATCCTATATGATCCATCTCCCGCTGCAAACAGACTAAATAAAAATCATGGCCTGCAGCGGGAATTGAACCAGGATTTCCGGCATGGTAACTCAGTATTCTACCACTGAGCCACTCCTCTCCCTAAATTGTGAATATGTGTAACTATATCTAGCTCTGTTGAGGCATACACCTTTCATCTTATCAAGCTTTTACATAAATTTTATGTTTAATGTTGATCATATGTTGGGTTTCTGTCGAATTAACTTCAATGCAAGTCCCTCTTTTAGATTATATTATATTTCTGAAAATCTGTTTTTTTTTCATTGAAAGCCTTTAGTCTAGTGCCGAGTGTGATCCTACTAGCCCTGACGTTGGCTTTCCAATAACCAGTTCTCCCTACTTAAGAGATTTTTTTTTTACCTCCACCCAGACCATTTTCTTCCTGATTTATATAAGAACAACTAATATTATTCAACATATTTCTAAAATGGTGGTACCCTTTACTATCATTTGTTAATATAAGTAAATAATTTTCCATGATTTGCAGTGATTTTTTTCCCTATTTAATCTACTTCAGTTAATTAATTCAAGTAATAAATCACAGATTATTTTCAATTAGTTCTGAGTTGTCCTTTGTTGATAACTATTTACAATAATTCAACATTTTGCTCATACTATACCTGTTGTACTCTCCTTTTAACTAACACTTGTTTCGGCCTATCTATGTGGAAATTCCATTCTTACAAATAATTTTGGATTGCCTTAAAGGATCAGTTTTACTTTCTATACAGAATTAGTATAAATATGGGGAGAAATACTGATTAGCAAGTTAAAATCTTTGAGTAAAATTTGTTACCAGTTTTCTACAATAAGCCACAATCCGCACACAAAAAAACTTATTTACTTGTTAACTCATGTATGTATTGGAATTGAAAGGATTCAATAGTCAGGCAAGTGGGCCTATTTATTAGCCCTTTTTACTTATCATTTAATGATACTTATTGAGAGTTAAAATGCCCAAGATTCCTTTCACAAAATTGCCACTAAATGTTTTTTTAATTTATGAGTATCCTGTGATTCATAGAATCCCCTTCAGTGTGCTATGTATGATAATACAAAAAATATGGTTTTGGATAAGATGGTATTATTTATTATATACAAAGCAAGTATTTGATACTCATAAATTTTTCAAGATAAATATATATGAACTACTATCTTGTTTTAGGTTTTTGTTGACATTTTATCTTGTATTCTTCCTTGTCATTATGACTAGATACCAAAAGTAATAACAATAAAGCACAGTAGAGTAGAATAGAAAAATGTTTATTACAGAACTAAGTAGCTGGTAGGGGACATGCTCCTTCAAATTAACAACGTCATTATTCAAAAAACCTAATTTTTCTATAGAGGTATTTGAAAGTTCCAAAATTAAACCAGATGAGTTAAAAAATAAAAAATGGAATGACGGTATTGAAATTATTTTATTAATCATTAGAACATTTTTAAAAGCTTGATACTTTTCTTATTTTAACTTAGTGTCACTATTCCCTTAAAACTTCAGATTCAAACATGTTACTCAAAATTTGATTTTATAAAAAAAAAAAAATAAGTCATATCATATTATGGAAAAGGAATATCTGAAATGTCGTTCCTTAATTGAAAAGCTTCATCCAATATAATTCCAACTGAAAAATTCCTATTTTTGAGTTACGTCGTTCTTTTGAAGGAGCGGTACGTTTGACTGATCTCCTTGAGGCATATCCTTGGTTACACATTTGTTCATACTTTTTATTATTTTTTCTCATTGGTCATTAGTAATTTACTAATTATTTGGTTTTTCATTTATTTATTTGGTCATGATATGTATTTTTTTTTTCAGGATCAAACTTCAACTGAGATGTCTGGTAACAATAAGCATGTTTTATTTACTGTTCCACTAGCCAACAGAAACAGAATTAGCGCCCTAACATCTATTGAAAAAACTTTAACGCCAAACAAACCAAGTGGAAGTTCTTTCAGCAGCCATAATTCTCCAATGATAACGGGAGGACAACAATTTATTTTACCAAAATCGTTTCGACCTACAAAAGTAATAAAAAAAACAGTTCCCTTAATAGCTCATAAAAATGTGAATTGTGTTCAAGATAGCAATAATTCAGCATTTACTAATACCAAACCACTTTATATTTCAATGCAAAATGTATCAAAAGATATTTCTGAAAGTAGTGATGAAGGATTAAGAGACCCCTTGGATATAAAAAATGAAACAAGATTACACAAAGAAAAACCGAAGTTGCTATCTGAACGGAATTCATCGTCAAGTAACAGAGACGCCAATAATAAACCACCTCAGTCTTTTTTAATTGTTGAAAAAAGTGGAGAAACTGCTCAATATACTTACAAGATTGGTTTCAAAGAAGATATTGAAAAAATGACCCAAGCCAATTTGATGTCTCCATTTGGTAAAAAATCTACAGTATGTGCTGTTCAACCATTGTCCTACCCGATAGTATGCAATCCATCTTCAAGCACTGAGACCAGCAGCAGCACACGTATGAAAAATTAGGTTATTTCCATTAAATTGATGTTGTATAATAAGACTTGATATGAGAGAGACCAAAAAGACTTAAAACCCTAATTTTACACTTGGTTGTTTTATTGTAAATATAAAATAAATGCACATAAAAGTGTAAGTTCAATTACAGTTGTACAAATTGTTTTTTTCTTTTTTCTAGTAAATATTTTATATAATGTACAAAGGTTGTAAAGGTGTATAAATATTTTACAATATTTATCAAATATTGAAGTCTGTGATTTATAATGTTTATTGTAAAAATTAAAAAAGGAGCTTGAATATAGAGATGTAAAATTGTTTATCATTTTTATTATAGTGAACCTGTAGAGCAATGTAATTTTGTAGAAATAAAAACAATAAGGCCAGTATATAGATGTGCTTACATTAAAAGTTACCTATATTAATATAACATACATGCATGCATGTTTATGCTGGTAAATAGAGAAATAATATCAAAACTGTAAGTAACAATGTCCCTAATAAATATGGTAATAGAATTTTGATACCTGCTATTAAACCAACCAAAATTATTTATTATACACCTCAAAGAATTATACAGAAATGAGCCTATGCACCGATGTGGGTACAATTCTTTGAATGCACCCCGGACCATTTTCTACATTACTTTGGATATATAGCATTTCCCAGTCTATTAAAACCTTTTCTAAGTCAACTGTAACCTTTTACAAATCAAATGATACCCTTTCCAAGTCATAAGCAACCCTTTCCAATTCAAATGTAACCCTTTCCAAATGAGTTAAAACCCATTCCAAATCAAATGTAACTCTTTACAACTCAATTGTCACCCTTTCTATTTCAATTTTTACCCTTGAAAATGTTGGGAATGGGCGAATGGGCAATTTAGTGGGGCAATATACTGGGGAATGGGCGAATTTAAGGGCTCAGAACTCGCCAGGATAAAATCAACCTAACCTTTTTCTTCACAATTCTTATTAGGAAAAAAATGTGGGAAATAATTCAAAAAACAAATAGTTGATTTTTTGTTTCTGAGAAAGTTTATTTAAAAAAAGTAAAAACATGTAAACTGAACTTAACAACAGTTTCTTCATAGTTTTGGTAATAAAATAACAAACATAATATTCTTGTTTACAAAAAGTTTTAAATTTTTGTTTTTTTTCTCAAAAAGTAAATAATAAAAAAAAAAATGTAAACTGAACTGAACATTATTATATAAGGAAAAAGAAAAATAACACTGTCCGTTTAAAATTACATTAAATTATCAAGGGTGACAATTGAGCTGTAAAGGGTTGCTTGTGACTTGGAAAGGGTATCATTTGATTTTTAAAAGGTTACAGTTTACTTGGAAAAGGTTCAAATAGACTTGGTTATATACTGTCAACCATTTTCTCATCAACCAATTCTTTTAAGAGGAAGAAAATCGTCCGGGGAGAGGTCAAGAAAATTCTCTTTCTTTTTATTGGCTTGCCAACGTTTAACCCACATTGGAGGTCCATCTTCAGGGCTACTTTGATCTAGATTGCTATTTTCAACCTCCGCTGATCAAACTAGCCCTGAACAAGACCTGCAATGTGGGTCGAAATGTTCACTAGCCAATAAAAAGTTCTGGCTATATAACAGAATTTTCTTCCTCATATTTTCAAGGTCAACTAATATTATTCTACGACTATTTTAAGATTTTTAAGGAATCAGTGTTAATCCAATCAAAATTTTTCATAGTCCACCTTCAAGTAAAATTTCAATGAGATGTACTGAAAGTTATCTCTGATTTAAATACTAAGTACATTGGGAAATTTGTGATATGGGCTCATACCGCTTGTTTTTTTGCTTTTGTCAATTTCAAAAACTTTTTCTCAACCAAATAGTTATGTAATTGTAAATTTCTATTTTATTTATTATATTTTTATAGTTTGATCTCATTGACTCATAATTATATAAGCATAATTAATACCATCATATTAAAAGTTTAAATTTAAATAAGCGATTTAATGAAACTTGTGATTGCAGGTTGGATATTATAAATAATGAAGCACTTAAAGTTAAAGCTTTATGTTGTAAGTGAAACTGTTACTTCAAGTGAACATCTCTATTGATCATAAGTTTGTATAGTGTAATAAATAACCAATAGATGATTTAAAATCTTAATAAATGATTAAATTTTCTTTATTTAGTAAAGAAAGTTCGAAAGTTAATTGTAATCTGTAATGTTTTGTATTTGTAATTATATTTTAGATAATTAAAAACTTAATAATATAATATTAATTTTTTTATTAAATGATGGAAGAAAGTACTTTTTTTATAATTATGTATGAAATTAAAGTTTGCACATAAGCCTCTTTGCCTTTTACCAAAAATGGCTTCATAATAATTTATATCAATTAGTCAGACTAATTTTTTTGGAAAATACTTATATAATTAGAATGTCGAAGGGAAAATGTGAACTTTATCCACTGTCTATAACATCTACCACTACAGATTAGTGATGGGTTGTTGACATTTATATAAAGGAATAACAATCAGTTACTGATTTATATAATAATTGTAGATCTGACCCAAGGCTTCTCTTTCAAGAGTTTAATTAGACTTTGCATATGAAAGCCAGGTTAGAGACTACTTAGTTTTTTATGTTAGTAACATGAGTTTTTTATGTTTTACTTTCAATTAGCTTATATGATAGCTTTAGTAATATATTTTATTGTTGACATTATTTTTTTATTTATAATTACATACATAATATTTATATAATTGCATAATACATAAATTAAATGTCAAATAGTTATCTTGAATAATTATTAGTTAGCCATATAAATATCATTTAAATAAATTCAATGAGAAAAAACAAATATAATTTTCCAAAGAAGAAAGTGGTCCAGGTGGAATTCAAAAATAAATTCTTAAATAATGATCAACTATTTATTCGAAACCGTTTCAATCCACATTACAGTTCTTTAGAGCTTAGTGGTCACAAGTTGCATGTCATGGCCAAGACTGTCTCAAGACCGACATTCTGACTCTAATTTTATAAACAATATGATTAATGATCATAATTTTTCCATGGAGATATTTTTAATTCAATAATCCAATTCATATTTTGTAGTATATGTTTATAACATAATATTGAACAGTATTATTATCTATGGGCCAATCTTGTACCTGTGACTACAAAGCCCTAAAGAAGGCCTTGAAATTTGGGTCGAAACGTTAATTTCTAATGTATACATAGCTGCTCACCACTTAAAGATTTATTTTCGACCTTCACCCACCATGTTCTTTTCAGTAAAACATTCTTTTCTGGATAAAGTGACTAGAATTATGTTAGTCTTTTATCATTGAATGGATGGCTTCAAATCACAAGAAGAGGTAAAAACTGCAGCCTGGTAGAAAACGCTGCAGTAAAATTTTGTAATTAATGATAATTGTGGGGGTAAATTACATTATAAAGATATTTACTTTATATTAAATATCATTGTAGTTAATTAGGAGTTAGATAATTAATTCAGGGGTAGCTCTGTTGTAGAACACTGATTTGCTGAGTCTGAAGGTCCTGGGTTTAGATCAGGCTGTGGCAAATGATTTATTTATTCTGGTAACAGCGGGAGATGGACAGTATGGGATCTGGAGACCCTCCTGGCCTCACCCAGCCTCTACAAAGTGGGTACCCTTAATCAGGGGAGGGATTCTAGTGGTCGAGGTTGATCTAGGACACCTCTCTGCCCTACATTTGTTCAAGATACAGTACTGTCTCTACTATGTACTGAATCAAAGCCATGGGTGATAGTGGTACAGTTTTTTAAAAAAAATAACTCAGTAAACAGCTATACAAATTAGGAGGTAAGGTAAGTTTGAATTAAACAACTTATTTTATGAAAATATGATTATAAAATTGACATTCTCCAAGGAAGAGTGAACTATAATTTTTGTATTAGTTTCAGAAGAGGACGTTATTTCGTAATCAATTGTTTTTCTAATTTTAACATTATAATTTTAATAAGAGGCCATTAAATTAAATTTAAGTGATAATTTCTGTCATTTCTGTTATTATTTGGTACAGCTGATTAATTACGTTTCAAAGTGACGTTTCTGGAGCATGCGCGATCGGCTAGAGTTTCCGTAGAAATCGCCATACTAATAACAGTGGAGTAGTGTTTTTTTTATGGACGTATCATACGCCCGGTGATAGGAATTTATCTTCTATAATTTCTCCAAATAGTGGCCGTTTTCCCGTGACTAATATTGAACATTTTCCTAACTTGTTTATATACTGTTGCTAGTGTTAGGTGATGTCAGCAGGCGTAACAGATCAGGTACCTAGTTTTTTGGATTTATGAAGTTAAGTTGTTTTGTTATTAGTTGATCGTTTTCAGTTTTAACTTCATTAACGCCTAGTTTTGTTTCCATGAAACCGTCTCTTCCTTTAAAGCGGATGAAAGGACAAGGGAACCAAGGTATGTCTGTATAAATCACTCATATGTATGTTTCCAATAAGTTCTATATGTTATCTCATTTTAAAGGGTTTGAAACAAAATTTTACATTGTTCCTTTGAAGTCAAGACCATTTTCCTTATTGACAATCTCCTAGTTACAAATTATCATGATTGTAAACATTCAATCAATCCATTGTCCGAGATTGAATATTCATCTGAAATAGTTATTTCTTATACATTAACGTTGTATTCTTTGAAATAAGTTTAAGATAATCACTGTTTGGATACCTATAAGTGGTAAACATATTGTTATCAGAGTTCAAAATATTTTGGTGGAACTGTGTTTATAAAGTATGGTTTAGTTTTTCAGATCCAATTTTTGAAAAATTATTTTAGAGATATAACTATTTGTGGATATGCAATATTCCTGATCTGTTTAAAAGGTTGGTATAAGTCCATTTATATATTCTACTTATTGTCCTTTGTAACCTTCAACTTGAAGTGAAATATGATTAATTAATGGTGCTCTCACTATGACACATTCAAAATTAATTTATTGATAAATTAAAATGACTGAAATGTCATTTTAGAACATAATTGAGGAAAGTTGTAAATTTAAATATTTGTATTGAGGGAAAAGGAATTATGGTGTCTTTATTTGTTTTAGTCCGTTTAATGCATTAGTTGTTAGTATTGATGACATAAGTACTATTACAATGGATGGTCTGTGTTTAGATCATGTGAGCTGTTTAAGAGTTGAGAGATTGATAAGTTACGAAATGCAGAAACTAAGCATTTGCAGTATCCCATCACATGTATTAATCGATAACTAACAAAAGGTGTTCCATAGCGAGATGAGTTATGAAGTTGGTCATTGTAAAATGAATGAGAAATCCCTAAATTCAAGCAAGCTATGCAATAAACCAAGCAATCTATAGTTTTTTTTTGTATGGTCTCTTTTCATTTTTTTAAGAAAGTTAAGTTAAAGGAAAAATTATTTCCATAAGAAAATTTGACATTTATCATGATGGTATTTGATTTCTAATGTGTTATTTCCCTTCAAATTTCTATTTATTAATTTGAAAGATGTTATCTATACCCTTATAAATATTACAACCATCAGTTGGTCCAAAAGAAAATTGGATTTTATTTTATTTTTATATAAGCATTCTAAAATTCTTTTCTGTCCATTTGAATGTTGAAATATGATATTTCCAATCATCATTGCTATCATCACTTCTATAAGAGAGCAAAGTAAACTGAGGTCAAATAAATTTATGAGTCATGTTTTGTTCTGATCGGAATTGAAGGATGCAAAATGGTACATTATTTCATTCATTGACCCACAAATAATCAAATTTGATATATTTGAGTTTGACCTAATTATGATATCTGATATCTCATGAAATAATGTTGGTTTTTTAACTTATGTCATTAGCTAATATTTTTTTTAAGGCTGTTCGATTACCAAAATAATAAAGTTGCGAATGGATATATTCTCACTGAGCTTAAAAATGGAGTTCTCTTTCTCAAATATGGTCTAGACTTATAAACATTGGGTAAATGTTCAAATAAAATACTCTTTCTGCCATCTGGCACAAGATCATATAAAAGCTGAACTGTTTTAAACTGTCCGAAATGAAAAATTATAAATGTTTTTGTACAAATGGGAATTGGTAGCTTAGATTTAGATGGTTTAATTGAGAGATAGGCTTTAAGAGTGACTTGAAAGAAAGCACTAACAGTGACGTGTACCTGGAGCTCCTCATTGTCGTAAAAACGCTGTCTTCATTTCATTCATTCATTCCAAAATTTTGCTTTTGCATGACAATGCCCGACGTCACACGGCAAACCGTACGCTAGAACTCCTGAACTCGTTCAACTGGGAAGTTTTTCCTCACCCTTCAACAGTCCTGATATTGCTCCAAGTGACTTTCACTTGTTCCCAAAAATGAAGACCTGGCTAGCAACACACCGTTTTGACGACGATGAGGAGGTCCAGGTACGCGTCACTATGTGGCTGAGATCACGGACGGCAGAATTCTATGGCACAGGAATTTCAAAGCTTGTCCACCGCTATGATAAGTGCCTGAATTTGAATTGTGATTATGTTGAAAAGTAGTAATTTAGTCCCTCTTTCACATGTATATAACAAAATGTTTTTCTTGTACTTGTTTTTTTTTTTTTAATTCCAAAACGTTCCTTACTTTCTGAATTGCTCTCGTATTTAAATTTTTTCTATTTCATTATAAGAAGTCATTTTTCATTATAGTTAGTTAGTGCTTTTTGGTGTGGTAATTGATATTAGCCTGACATCAGGTCACTGATTCGCTATAACAAAACAATTCAAAATTTATGAATTTTCTTTTCAAGAATTTGATGAAGAATTTTCAAATTAGCTATTTTTAATGGGTGATTTGAATTATTATAAAGTAATACTGTAAATAAGGCACTTAATCATTTATATTTTCTCTTGATTGAAAATCTTTGCTACACCGCATTCCTTGCGATTGTTTACATGTTTTTTTGTTAAGAATAAACTTAAATTATTTGAGGGGTTACTGTAAATAGTAAAAAAATAAAAGTGTAAAACCAGTTTTTAAGCAGTTAAAAGTTACTATTGCTCCCCAGACATATACCAATATTATATGGTCTATATCAGTTTTATACTACTTTTGTTTTATGGGGTAGACTTACAAAGCATGGGATTCCAAAAAATCTATTACTGTTTAAAACTCAGATTTGAAATTCTTCATGGTTGCAATACTCAGTTTCTATTCTATATATTTCATATGTAGATATGTGAAATTAAAAATAACTTGCTCCAGACCTTTATTACCTTGTTTTAAATTTGAAAATTAGTGACAATGGTAACTGTATCAGAAGAGTAATTTCAATTACTTACAAAAATACCATGCCTATTTCACTTATGGCCCATCAATATCATGCTGCATATTTTTATACGTGTTAATTTGCCCATTTCTACTTAATTTTTTATGCTCCAAATCTTTTATCCTGAGGTGATAGAAGTTACATTAAAGTTTCTTAGATTGTTTAAAAATATTATGGAGACACAAGTTTGTTCCCTTTTTGCTCGACTCATAATGTCCGGTTCTTCTGCCAGTGTTAGAGCTCCAAGTTACTCTTCAATTTCCACTTCTCACCTACTTTCACTGCTTCTCTGGTGGATACTCCTGTCTAAGTGTTAAATATTGAGTACACTATGCATTAAATAAAGATGCTCAAAAATTTCCATTTAAAATGTGTTAATGAAAGGTTTGAATATACTTTATTGTTGCCAAAATAAAACAATTTCACCTATGTATTTTTTTTTCGTTTATCTACCAACTCATAGAGCTTAATTAATTAATAACAACTTTGATATCTAATTTACAACTGTATTTGAATTCATAAAAGGACAAGTTTCAATTTCTTTTTTATTTTAAAGATATAAATTTACTTTTCTAATCCTGAGTGAGTATCTAAAATATATTTTATTTATTTATTTTTTCACTAGTTACAAATGGACCTAAAGAACATGTGAATGAGCATGAAGATTTCGATACATGGCGGGCACAGCAGCATCAGGTGAAAATTAGTTATTTTTCTAAACATTATTATTTTTGTCATAATTTATCTGTCTTAGTCTTGTAAAAAAATGATCTAACTTGTTGGGATACAGTTGAAATTTTAAAGGTTCAGTCTATTAAAAAAAAGCTGTACCAATACACCCCATAAAGGGTCTTTTTTGGGTTCAGTACGTGGTAGAGAATATCCCGGATCATGCTCGATCGCCAGGTTTTTCCCCCAATTAATACAGGATTGCGAAGTACCCACTGGTAAACACACAGGAGACCGGGAAGCCCCAGGTAGGACCCCAGATTCCACAGGGTCCACCCCTGGCTGTTACTGATTAAATAAATTATCTGTCATGTCGTTATTTGAACCTGAGACCTTCGCTACAACAACTTCCCGTTCTTCCACTCAGCTATCCTCTTCCATTTAATCATTCACTGAAAAATACAGATCAAAACATGAATTTTTGCCAGACTTCTTTTTGACTCAAACAACTGAAAACACTGTTTAGGTTTTTGTCAACAAATCTTTTACAAGAAGTATAAATTATTCTTACCTGAGGTGGAAATACTCTGCATTTAACTTAAATAATGTGAGAGAAAAAAAAAGTAATTCAGTAGACATTCTAAGTGGCAATTTAAAATGAACTCACATGAAGGGTCGGTGATTACCCCTACTAATCGATGATCAATGTTAGGAGGTGTTCAATTCCTTATAGTGAGAAATCGCTTTCCTCATTGTAATGTTAGCAATTATAAATATTTATTATAAATAGAGACTGGATCTCCTCGTTATTGTACCTTTTATTTGCTTCCCTGTTTTAGCTTTAAATTATTAAATAATGTATCAGAATTTTTTATTGCACAAAATCAATACATGAAACTGTATATTTTGTAAATCAAAAATGGCTGCCACCAGAGCTGTAAAAAAAAAAATGAAAATTATCTTACCATAAGGCAGAAATCGGCCAAGGTTTTGTTTAAAAATCTGTTGTCTAATTATAAATATTGATTTTATTTTCGCTCTTCTGCTAAAAAGTCCATTTCGTAGAATCACTTATTATAGCATTTGCTGATTTGTTGATTTTAGAATCAACTTTTCACAAAATATAAACATCCCAAGCTGGGTATTTTTAAGTAAGATGTTGTGGTCAAACTTTTTTATGGTATGCTGTTTTGTAAACAGTTGAAGAAAAGTAGTAGAGTTGTTATTTTGATCTACTCTTTAATTAGAACAGTATATCTTGTGTATTTTTAGGTTTATTTTATCATATATTTGCTAGCTGACCCGGCCACGCGTTGCTATAACACACAATTGTGGCTGTTTTAACAGTTTTAAAAAATATTATTTTGAATTTTAAAGAAACAATAAATGAATGGAAATAATCAATTAAATAGATTTTTGATTTTATATTTTATCCATCTTATATCTAAGTATAGAATATAATAAATAAATAATATACAAAGTTCTTAACTGATAAAATTACATTAGTTTAATGAATGAGGTATATCATGGTTAATTTTTAATTAAGGCTAATAATATTATTTTAAATTATAACTATTTATTTGAGCGCTAATTGATGTACAATATTTTTTGTTAATCTGTCCTTTGCTAATACAAATATATTAATTGGTTTACCAACACGTGAGCATGGAACATATAATTTTCCACGGGAGAAATATGGATGTTCTAGGTCCAAACTGCGAATGGACATTGTCTGGCCTTGAGACTTGTTGATGCTCATAGCAAAAGCCAAGCTTATAGCAAATTGAAGTCTTTTGAACGGTATTATGGGTTCTGCTTGTATCATTGGAATACGTGGCAACTGGACGATTTCTCCTTTAAAGATTCCAGTCAACATGGCTGCTTCAATAACATTCCTGGTGATATTTTTGATGACCTAACCTGTACCGTTCCATAATTTTGGTTGATTCAAATTACGCAGAAGTTGGATAATTTAGGCTTGGTTTTCATTAACAATAGTATCAATTGATTTAAAGGCCATTGGGTCACCTGGTTACAACGGTTATATTTTAAGTTTTTCATCATCAGCATTTTTCGCTGCCAAAATAGCACAATTATCAATGTAATTATTTAGTACATCCCGGAAGACACTCCTAATTGATTCATTTTTTGTCTGAACAACATTGGTGACATTTTCTGGATTGTGTTTGTGGATGCAGTTCTCTTTACCGATTCCAATATCCAGCAGTAATTTTGAAAATATTTGTGCTGATGGATCATTTTGTAATTGTACTTGGATGTTTATGGTCAATTGAAGTGTTTCGACATTTCGCCTACAAAAACAATTGATTTAAACATGCGTTAATCTCAGTGGCAAAAGTAGAGCGAGGAATGACTGGCTATATCTGTTGGAAATCACCAGATAGTAATAGAACAGCACCACCGAATAGCTTGTCGTTGTTGTTGAAATCTTTCATAGTTCTACTTTGATTAATTAATTAATAATTATTATTTACTCAGGACCATGACAATAAATTAATTAATATTAAATTTTAAAAAAAGTGAATAAACGCTTCTATAACGAATATATGCATAACATGTGTGAATAAATGAACACGTGTAAAATAAATAGTAGCTTCATGGTTAGAAAAAAATATAATTTTGTAATAAAAATATTTCGGTCATAAATCGAAATAAAATATAGCCTATACTTTAAGTTGGACAAAGTTACTTTCAATGCAAAAATGGTTGTTGTTGGTGGGAGCTCGAGACATGTGTTGAAAACTATTGATTTATATGAGATCACCTAATTAACTGAACGTGAGAACTATCTTGAGAAAAATCGGAATAAATAATTGTAACACTGGATGATACATTTACTATGAGAATATACTTAACATGAGAGTTGCACTGAGAAAGTGAAATGATAAGTATAAGTGTCACTGCTACGATCGACGCACAATCAATAATAATGGCCGACCCATATCACTTAGGGGTATGAAAAATAGTTTACATCCTGTTCTCAGACCTACTGAAAATACACAGAAAATTTCATAAGACTCAGTCAAGTCACTTCAGAGGACTTTTGTTACAAAAACTGTGACACAATAATTTTATATATTAGATTTTTTAATTATTTCTATTATACTTATTTTATTTTATTTTTTTATTGTATAGAATTATACAACTCCAATTTCTACGACTATGGCATCAGATCCATATATGTCAAATTATTATGGCACATCATTCCCGTATCAGGCGTTTGGAGTAGGAGACGGAACATGGTCCAATAACGATCCGATGACATTTCTTGGTGGCTATGGAGGACAAATTAGCCATGACTCTTATGGTATGTTATATTTATTTTTTATATTTAAAATTTAATAAAGCATATTTATGGTTTATATATGAGGCATTGAGATCCAAAATGGGAGGGAATAAATCCAAATTTGAAAATTTTTCAGGAAACAAAAACATATGAATAATTTAGGTTATTATGAAATGATTATTTATTTGAGACAATTATTTTTAGAAAAATTGGATTGCCTTTGACATGTTTTGAATGATGAACCATGTACCACCGCATTGAGGACGCTAAATTTGTGAAAAACAGTTTTAAAAAATTATAAAATATTGATTTATCCCTTTTTGCATCTCCACGCCTCATATGGTGTACTTGTAATGACTTAAATGAAGTTTTTAATCATTTCTAAAGTTATATTGATTGTATTCCAGGGATGGACGGTATGTTTGGGGGTGCGTTTGGACAAGCAGGTGGCCCTGCCACTGGATTTAATTATTTTCCTGGTAATGGTGATTATTCTACATGGGGGAATTCAGCTGCTATGTCTCGTAAACCACACTACGATGACTATTATAGACATGGAGATCCAATGTATGCTGGTATGTTTCACTTATTTTATTACATTGAATTACCTACAATTTTTTTATTATATTTAAAAATTCTTTAAATATATCTTTCGACAGTTATCCAGGTAACGGTCATCCAAATCTAGTTTCAATGCTCATCTTAGATTATGGACAACTTAATGTTATGAATTACCAGCATCTATTTTCAACTATGTAGGCTACAAATATTTATTGGGGAACAAATTAGTTTCTGCCATTTTTAATAAAAATATACAAAATTATTGCAACAAAACAGTATATTATATTTTATTTAAGATATTTTCCTACACTAGCTTCTACATTTTACCATCTTTCTGACACCATTCTCACTTCAGAAATTGTTTTCATATTTTGAGGCTATCCACGAATCGATACAATTTTTCGTATCTTCTTATGATGTGAAGTGCTGCTCTGACAGAGTGCTATCAACCGGAACAAGTGATAATCACTTAGCGCGATGACTGGATAATAAACGGGTGAGGTAGGACTTCCATTTCAATGTTTCTAAATAAGTTTTAAACAGTCCCGCAACATGCAGACGAGCATTATCACACAGACAAATAATTGTATCTTGCCTGGAATCGTAATGGGCAGGTTTTTCCTTGAGGGGTTACCTCAATCTCATTAATTATGTTCAGTAGAGAGCTCTAGTAACAGTTTCGTTTGGTTTGAGCAATTCATAATACACGACACTGAGCTAAAATACACATGAGTTTTTCCATGAATATCTGGTTTGGCTGTTAATGTTATTTTTTCCATCTATCTTCAACATCAAACAGTTGAAGTTGGTATCCTTTCTTTTATCAATGTTTATCAATAACCATAGTGTCATTAAGAGCTTAATTTAATTTGTTCAGGAGGCGAAGCATTAAAAAGTATAGAACACGGTATGCAAACTCTTGGACTAGCTGAAGGAAAATCGGATTCAAAAGATATTAAAGAAATACAACCAAAGAAAATGACATGGGCTACCATTGCAAGCCAGCCTGCCAAGCCTCAGCCGCAAGTACCATCGGGCGGAATCAAGAAAAAGGGACCTGGTAAATAATCTTTATATTTGTATTGGTTTTGTTGTACTCAATGAGTGGGTTAAATAAACCTTTTAATATTTTTGTTCAATTTAATTATGTAATGTATGTATATTTATGGAAAATTAGGTAGAAGATCCAGATGAATTTCAGTGAAGTCGACAAACAAACAGTAATGAAAGATTTAAGTACAGGCTGCACTTGCAAACAATAATGAAAAATGAAATTTTAAGTATGGACTGTACTGGTCATACTGATAGACAACAAAGGATTGTTAGCAACTTTTGTTAAAAGAAAAAAAACAAAAGACTCGTAACAGTTGTTTCCACCTGCTTCACTATTACCAAAAAAAAAAAAAAAATAGAACTATTAGATAGCATGATTTACTATTACTTTATTTTTATTGAAATTAAAACATGTAAAATTATTGAAATATTTGAACATAAAAAATGATTAAACATGACCATGAGCTTAAGAATTATTTAGAATGACAAACTAAGCGGCCAAAATTAGATGTTTTTATAATATTTCATCCTTCCATTTTGTATCTATTTTAATCTATTATCTTTTAGGCATGCCACCACCTCCAATGGTACCTGGTAAACACAACATGGATATTGGTACATGGGAAGGTAAAGGAGGTATGGGTAAGAGTAGCCCCGCCAGCGGAGCTGGAGCTTGGAGTGGAGCACCTCGGGGAGCTGCCCCTGCGTACCTTCGCCACCCACCCCCACCTCCCGTCATTCTTCCACCTCCCCCTCACCCACTTCCAATGCACGTAGCACATTCTATATCTCACGTTGAACCAGAAGAAAAGGCTAATTTGCCTTGTCTTAAGGTAAGTTATTTACCTGTAATTCCTTCTAATAATAAATGTTAATACAGTTTGTATTTATTTATCTGGAGAGTCTAGAGGAATATTTATAATTACAAATATAAAATTATGGTAAATTATTTAAATTCTGATATACAGGCCCCCTTTATATTTTTATGAATTATATTGGGCATCCTCTTAACCGTTGTCCTTTTAAATAATCCACCCAGCCGTGGTTCTACAGTCCTGTTAGGACCTTGGTCTCCTCTATGAGCTTTTGCCGTGTAGTTCTGTCTTGTGTGGTTGCTCACCAGTTGTGGGTTTTCAGAAGATCATTAGAGTCGTTGATCACCGCTTCCTCCCATCTGAACCAGGCCTGCCTCTTCCTCTGGTCTGATGGAGCCTCCGGCCCCGGAAACTTCCTCGGGATCTCATGAGCTGGCATTTGAGCAACATGGCCTGCCCAGCGCAGTTCCTCCCCCTGAGGTTTATGTACCTCATCATATCCCCTTCATCATCTGGTATATTTCCCTGTTGATCTGCCTTCTCCAATCCTCCCCAACTTTCACAGCACCAAAATGCAACACCATATTTTTTGTTTCAAAAAGGAGAATTTCCTTTTCTTCAGTGCTCGTCCAGGCTTCTGATGCATAGGTGAGGACTGGATGGATTAGAGACTTATAGAGCTGGAAATTTGTACGACAGGTAATAGCTCGGCTTTTGAAATGTTTATTGAGTCCAAAATAACACTTGTTGGCCTTTATGAGTCTCTGGCCTATTTCTAGGCAAATCCTATTGGAGCCACTTACAATTGAGCCCAAATATGTTCGTTTCAAAGGAAAAGGACCACCCTCTTCAGGTCCAGCTCACATGTACTTAGTTTTAAATTAAGTACATGTCTCCGAGAAATCAACAAATTGATGGTGTGTCGTCCTCCTTTACTCCAGCGATTTTTCTAAAATTATTCTAAGGATGAACATTTGGTTGACTGTTGATCTTCCTCCCCTACATCCTGCCTGGTACCTACCAAATTCCTTTTCAGCAAATGGGCGTAGCTTTATGTATATCACATTGGATAGGGCATTATAGACTGGAGGAGGGTTATAAGACAATAATAATACTCCAGAATGTCGCTTTTCCTATGCCCTATTCGTATATTATTCCCTTCTCTCATGGCTTTCCTTGTTCCAAGCTGTCAGGATTATGTTGTATAGAGCTTTGTGCTCTTTGCTGCCAAGCCCTTGAGAAGCTTTCCTGGAATTCCAACTTCACTTGGAGTCTTACTGTTGTTTAGACAATTAATAATATCCTAGTCTAGCCTCAGCTTCCATTAGCCCTGAAGATGACCCACAAAGTGGGTCGAAATGTCGGCACAAAATAAAATAAGTACCCACTTATTTAGTGTTTAATTTTGACTGCACCCCCAACTATTTCCTTCTTTACTCAGATCTTCCAGTCAACTATCTCCTCGCTAAAATTAATAATATCCTTAGTATCGTTAAATGTTGGTAGATCAGGTGGGTTTGAACAAAGGTGTTGCCAATAATTGTAAAAAAAAATGTACGTTATATCTTGTCACATGCATCCCTGTTCATTTTTGAGTAGTTTGTTTTTATTTAATTTTTTTTTTCAGGAAATAAGTTTTATTTAAAATATTTTTTTAATATATTTTAGCAGATTTCTCAAATACCTCAACCTCAGCAGATTGTTCAACAACCACCGGCTACAATACCCACTCAGTCATCCATCCCTTCTCATCCCATCTTAGATGAACTAAGGATCAAAAACAATTATAATCCTGTAGACTTTGACATATCAGCTAAGGGTGCTCGTTTCTTTGTGATTAAATCATATTCAGAAGACGATATTCACAGGTCAATAAAATATGAAATTTGGTGCTCGACAGAACATGGCAACAAACGTTTGGACCAAGCCTATCGTGAGCAAGAATCAAAACCGAATGGAGTTGTTTATTTGTTTTTTTCTGTTAATGGTTCTGGACATTTTTGTGGTATGGCGCGTATGACATCACCTGTTGACTATAATGCATCTAGTTCGGTGTGGTCTCAAGACAAATGGAAGGGACAGTTTAGGGTACGGTGGATTTATGTGAAAGATGTTCCAAATGTTCAGTTGAGGCACATACGCCTCGAAAATAATGAAAATAAACCAGTCACGAATTCAAGGGACACCCAAGAAGTTCCCTTTGAAAAAGGGAAACAAGTTCTTCGAGTAATGCATTCGTATCGCCATACAACTTCTATTTTTGATGATTTTGTACACTATGAAAGGAGGCAAGAAGAAGAGGATTCGAAGAAGGAAGCTGAATCGGCGGCACATCAGTCCTCCAACCATAAGGTAAAATATACAATTTATCAAAAGAAAGGGTGAGAAGCAAAGGGCTACTAATGAAAATTTGTGAATTTAAAATTTTGTTAAAACTTATATTATGGCACTGTTGTAAATTCCTTAAATATTGAGAAATTTAACTTTTAAAAAACATTTTATGTGCATTATTAACTATGCTTAACCTCACAACTCCAGCTTTAGAAGAAAAAAACACTTGTATCGCTTGGCTTCTTGCCCCTTCCTACAAAATTTAATTGTGATTATAAAATTGCTAATTATTTTTGTTCACATTGAAAGATCACTAGTTTAAAAGGCTTAGAACACCTTCCAGAAATGAGTGGAGGGATATCAGTAATAACTATAATTCTTTCAGTTTTTTCACAGTTGTTTATACATAAATTTCATAAAAGTTTAATTTTTAAAGAAGGATAAACCCAGACTGTTGGAATAGCTTTTATATTTTACTGCTTTATTTGTTGAAAGATGTGGAATGTACTTGCATATTTAACTAAACATATTAGTCACCAGAATGAGTGATGGTTGTTGTTCCAACCAATCAGTTGTTGAATAATAGATAAAGAATGGTTTATTTTGTTTATAGGTTTACAAATAAAAGATATTTTGTTATTCAGAATAACTAAGGAAAATTGTCTACTAATAATTTGTTTTTCTCTGATCCTTTATCATATACTGCTTTAAAAAATGGGTGGATGGTTGATCATGTTTAAAAAAAGTTTTTAGTCTGTTAAGATTTTTGATAAAAGTAAAATGATTATGGAACTTTTTTAACTTTTCTCTTGCGTTTCCTATTACAATTTTTAAGTGGATAAATAAATTTTTGTTATTCAAACAATCTTATTTTAATTATAAAATACTAGCGACCCACGCCAGCTTTGCTCGGTTAAATACGTATATTATGTCTGAGTAATGTATTTTTATTTTTTTTATCACGTACCAGCCACTAAGCAGTGAATATCATTGGTTAGGCTTCTTTGGGAGTCTTGATTTTCTTTCTTCCCATCTCAGCCAATGTACTTTTTTTATATAGAAATTATAAAAATAAAAACACAAATATATATCTTTATTTATTTCTTTTATATATTTTTTTATATACGAATGTAATTAGGCAAACAGCGTTTTCTGTGAAACCCATTGATATTCCAACCGATTTACACAAAACCTCGACAAATTATATACCTAACCCTTCCTGGTGAATCACTCTATTGGTGAAAATAGCATGAAAATCTGTCTAGTAGTTATTGAGTTTACCGCGAACAAACGTGCCCGAGGACTTTGTTTTAAAATAAGAATCTCCAATGGTTTCTAATTCCTAATAGTTTTATCTTTAAATTTTGAAACTTTTAATCATATGGAATTTCATAGAATGTTATTAAATTGGCTCAATATAATCACTAATTATATTTTTTGTCATACAATAACTAATGTTTTATATCATTGTTGATAGTGATCAACTAATCGTAATGCAAAAATTGATCAATATAATTTTAACAAATGGACACTAAAATAAAATTTTAGTTGGAATAAACATGAAATGGAACTACATTCCCCTATGTTCTCATTCCATTACATGGTGAAACTTGTTCTACATAGCATGTGTCATCCTTAGTAATAACATGCTTCTCTGCTCCCAAATTGGAAATTTATCATGCATGGGTGATCCAGAGATGATTATAGTACTATGAAACTTCTTTTATAAATCTCTCTTGTTTGATAAGTCAAAGTTATAAATACTTTTGATTTATGATAAATTAAAAAAATTCTGAGATTTGAAGTATGTGGCATGTGTTCTTCATTTTATTGAAAATTATGATCAATATCAGAATTTCTCTTTCATTTCTTTATTATTAATATTAAAGTATGTATCAGGAATTTGAATTACTATATTTCCATTTTTAATTGATTATTATATTATAGTCAATGGATTATTAGTAAATATGGATTTAGTAGTATATCAGCCGTATATCTGCAATACATTGTATATTCCCTCTTATTTCTATGTCTCTTGCAGATTTATGGTTGATATAATCTTTAACTATTTGACAAATAACTTTATTTATTTATTTTTTAAAATTTAATTTTGATTGTCTAGGAAAGGGAAAGTCGAAGCGGAAGAGGAGGTCGTGGAGGAAGGACAAGCACTAATTAGTTAAAAACATATGTTTATGTGTATTGTTGGCTCTTACTACTGCTTAAAAATCTTTTTATTCAACTGTTTGTGTTATAAAGAATTTTTTTACCAAGAAATTCAGATTGATGTATGATTATTGTTTTTCTTTCGATTTCTTCTCTCCCTTTTTTTATATTGATTGCCGGACATGATTTCTAAAACTAAACTCAGTTTAATTTTAACAACTATCCATCCAATACAATGTACACCATCTATTCATTATTGTTGTTCCTAAATTACTTAGTCTCCAAGAAAGAAAAACAAAAGATAGTCTGTGTTTCTTGTAATTTTTTTTTTTTACATAAAGTGTTTTTTTTCTTTTTACTCATCAAATGTAATTAATGAAAAATTTCAATCCCACTAGAATGTTTATAGTTCTGAAAAATATTTACCATCTTCCTGCCATAACCTGTTTTTCTCTCTCAACTTTATCCTTTCTGTTTATTTTTAAAATACAGAAAAACGAGAAAAAAAATTCTTTTGATTAGTATTCTTTGTTCATATGTATAGTAAATGTTTTTACTCATTACACATACTAATTTCTGGTTTTGGGTTTATTGTAAGCAGAATGTATCAATTTACCAACAGTAGTTGTTTATTCCAGTTGTGAGTTTATGTAATACTACTTAACATTTGTTATTATTTGAAATAAATTATCATTTTTTGAATATTGTACACAGAAAAGATATGCATGATTGATATAAATTTTTTTCTGTCAGTTTTTCTATTGCCATACTTCACAGTCTGTAGGATGCACTGTATAACTGTTATTTTGCTTTAAATTAGTTTCATTTTGATGAAATTAGTAATTGTTTATTAGTAGTATTACTAATATGTTAGAAAATGAATTTCCATTATGGCACAAACTGAAAAGAATGCAATAGTATTCCATTATATTGTAATTTCAGTTATATGATAAGGCCTGAAGAGAACATTTGTTGTTGAAATGATTATCGTTCCTGTTATTAATGTGTTAAAATTGCAAAATTTAAGCTAGCATATATATGTATAGATTATTAATATTGTTTTATGTTTATTGTTTCAATGATACATTTTGTTCTAATTTAGTAATAATTGAGAAAAAAAAAAGAAGGGGTTTCTTCGAGAAGCGACTGCCTTTTGGTTCATTCCAGTGGAAACTGAAGAAGTGTTGTCAGTGTTTTATGAAAGTGGTGACCTATTTGATGGATATTCAGGAGACACATTTAAAAAAACTTACAGAAAATTTTTTAACATTTAGTGAAAGGTGAACTAATCAGTGATCGTATTTTATCGTAAGACTGGTAAAACTTTAAAAGGACTTATAAATAATATAATTTTTACATTGTAGAATGAATTAAGATTTAGTGATGACTCTCATCGTGATATCTATTAATATTTTGTTGAGACTTTCCTTATTTTAATGCAGAATAAATAAATTATTTTGTTACATATTCTCCTGACAGGAGTGTGAGAAGGCCTGAAATAAATTTATGATGAAACACTTTATTCAGAGGTGCAATGAATGAAAGAAAAGTTGTGAAGTTTATTTTTCTTTTATATTTGTGTATATAAACATATACACAGATACACATAGATATAAATATACAAATGTATATGTATATACTTGTATATTTATAACCCGATTTGTTAATTATTTTTAAAGCGAAATAATAATGACATGATAATGAACTTTTTTTTAAAATATAATATAAATTTTTCTTCAAATATTTTTAATCAAATATTTTTGTATGTATTGTTTATGTATTTTGTTTACTTTCATACCCCCATTTCTGCACAATATTAATTATTGAATAAAGTACATTGTATTATTATTTGTATTATTTGACGTTAAAAAGAAATGTTTTATTTTCTATTTCAAACTATGAAAATGCTCATATTTAATAAGTTATTTCCATTTGCATTAAATTACTGTGATTCTTCAAACAAGTGTAAAAACCTATTGTTTGTTGTGGCAATCAACTGATAGACTTAGTTGGTTCATTGCTATTTGAAGCCTCCCTGTTACTTATGAACTTAATACTTTAGATAGCTCACTATACAGAACTAATTTTTGTTTGAGTGGAAAATAGTTGACTGGATAATTCTAATGATGTAAGGAAGAAAATAGTTGGGGGTGCAGTCAAATAAAACACTAAATAAGTGGATACTTATTTAATTAAGTGCCGACGGTTCCAGTTAGACCGCGTCTACTCGTACTACAGCGTCCTATAGCCCTGAAGATGACCCACAAAGTGGGTCGAAACGTCGGCACTTAATTAAATAAGTATCCTCTTATTTAGTGTTTTATTTGACTGCACCCCCAACTATTTTCTTCCTTACATCATCCAGTCAACCATTCCTCGCTTCTCATGAATTCTAATGATGGATTGGATTATTCAGGGGGTGCAGTCAGCACCACAGACCAGCCATATTCGGCCTGAAGATGGCCAACATCTTAGGCCGAAACGTTGCGACAATTAAAAAATACATTTCACTTATTTTGTGTTATCTCTGACTGCACCCTCTGACCAATTCAATCCATCATTAAAACTCATTTTTTTTTTCATTTTCTTGTTTTAAAAACTTCATAAAGTCCTGAAATTAATTTCTTTAGGAAAATAATTGTTTTCACATTCTGTTAATAAATAATTCTACTATATCATTCCCCAGAGATTACATTTCTTGATGACCTAAGGTATGTAATGCTTTAAAACTGAAATGTTCAAGAGAGTTCAGAACAAGCTTTTATGTTTGGATCCATTAATGTTCTTAAGTATTTAGTTTTATCCTTACTGATGAAAGACCAATTTTGCTTCCTTGGGAGAATATAATCTAAAGCACCTCCATAACAAAATTTAGGTTAGTCATTTTATAGTGCTGAATTGCAGATTGAGCTAGAGATATTTAATTTTCTTCAATTAATGGAAGAGAAAAGGGAATTCAGTTGGAAGTTGCTTGCCAGGTGGATTGATTTTAAAATTTTCTACTGTTCTTAGTGTTTATGATATTAGATGACCAACTTATTGTTTTTTAGTTAAAACTCATTTCTCATTTACTATGTTTATTTACTAAAAAAACAGTAGACTTTTGCTCTGTATCAAAGATAATTGTATCTGAGGCAACGGGGGTGTATTTTGTATCTTTTTCATGAATCTTAAAATACAACAATAGGGGCTTGGGAGGTTTATTGTTAATACAATTATTATTCCCACTACATTTTGTGATTTTTTATGGCCTCTTGTTGATCAAGTGAGCTATAGTTTGATATGGTTGAATTTGGAAAAGTACCATGGAATTATGTACAAATTTCATTAAAAATTTTGGTAACAATAATGCTATTAACCTGTTAATAATGTTTTACAAACCTTTATTTCCTCTTCTCATAGAGAAATGAAAATTTGTTTATGGATTGCATTTATGTACATTTTTCTCATAACCCTATGTTTTGATGATTCCAATTTTGGATTTTAGTCACTATTAAAGATAAATTGAAATACAACTTTATAGTGATTTAGCTCTATTGCCTGCAGTATTGTCATTTTTTTTTAAATGACATTTTCTGTAAGATAGATAGTGAAGGTAGATTTTCTCTAGCATATTTTAAAAATAATTGAGGCATTGACATAAAAAGGTAGCAAGAAAAAACATTAATTTTTAGTTGTCCGAACAGTTTTTGCTACTGTAAAATTTCATTTTCAGTACTTACTACATATCCCATGTCAATGCCTTTCGCCCCCAGTTTTGTTTCAATGTAAGATTTAGGTATCTTGTGTTTCGAGATGATTTTTTTAAACCTTTTTCTTTACATAACTTGCTGTTCAATGTAAAGAACAATAGTACATTCAACATGATAATAATATCTACTGTACTCATTAAACCTTCATAAAGTTAAGAATATATCTCTAGCCACCGATAATCACAAAATTGTTTTCAACATAAACAATCTCAATAATAAAAGGAAATAACAAAAACTACGAAGCTAGGAATAATAACTTTCTTCACCTATCTATATCCCCATGTTATATTCATCGCAAAAATTGCGAGAACACGGGGATATAGGATTTGTGAAGAGAACTGATTTGGATACGACCCCTGCTAGCTCAGTGGCACAGAGCACTCCTATGGAGAAGCAGAAGACCGGGGCTCGATTCTCTTCAAAACAAAAATATAAAAAAAAAAAAGTTTTTAGATTTTTTGGTACACAGTAAACCAATGTCAAATTTTGTTTTCCTGTACTTTACAGATTTTATCATTCCGAGAAAAATCGTATTTCGACGACTAGTTCACTCAGAAAAACTGATAATTGCACATTACTGTTATTCACACACTGTGTGCAATCGGTCTCGAATGGGTTAAGTATCTTGTAGCCCGGTTTATAAATTATTTGCTTGCTTCATTAATACATTTCCAGAACGTCGATTAGGCAGCATAACCGCTGTTGCAATGTCATCCAAGCGACTTCCTGATGCACGACTATGCTCGTTTCTATAACACTTTTTTCAATTTGTTGATTAAAGTTTATGTTATTTTATATTCTATCAATTGCATGAATATTAATTACCTACGTACTACTACTAATATTAACTAACTAGGTACTTTAAATAGTATATGGATAGTGTTTGTTTATATCATTTAACGTCACTTTATGCTGCTACGGCTAGTCGGGCGATGCTACAGTGCTAGAATTAAATTTTGCCCACCCAAGTATAATTAGGATAGGGACCTTTAATGAGTACCTTACACAGTACAGGATCGGAACCCCAATTTTACGTCCCTTCCGAAGGACAGTATAACTAAGGATTTTTGACTCCCTTTAAAAACTACTAAGGCCACCTGCCGAGCTTCTGGAATTATGAAGATTCGCCGTACTAATTTATGAAATCTTATAAATTAAACGCGTTGAAAAACAAACATCAGTTATTCGTAATGCACGGAATGTGCATTGAATTGAAGAACCAAAAAAATTTTTTTATTAGGAACCACCATTCTTGCACGTTGACATGAAAGCTTATAATAGAATTGACAAGTATATTTATTCTGGGACTATGTCCCTTTAGAAAAACAAGCATGAACAGAAAAAGAAAATTATTAAATATCTGGGCAGAAGGCTGCATAATACTGATCATAAAGTATTATGTATACAAATATATTGCGTTATGTGCGAATATGTTATTATAAATTTTATTACAAGTTCATTAAGGTTCAAATATCAGACAGAAGTAAGCATTAAATGAGCTGTGTTCGTGTAAATTAGCTTATTATAATGTTTTATTTGAGAATATATGGTATGTTCTAAATTTAAAATGACATGAAAACATGTTGAAAACCAATTTTACCATTATAAGACATCTTTTCCAGGAAGCTTCAGTTGATGATACTACGGTTGAAATGATAGCTTATTAGATGATTCTAGGCAATCTCAGAAGCAAGGAACAATAGTATGTACCACTATGGGGCTTGGTACTCCGAAGCGATCGCGCGTCTCCCGCCTCTATGATGGGTTAAAGATGCTCTTCCCTCCCTTCCGAAGACAATATTTCCTCTGTTCATTCTTATACCAATCCATTCACTCTCAACACCCTTCATATATCTACAGTCTCCTCCAATTCAAATCATCAGTTCAACACCATAAAACTAGATCCCGCCTTTCTGATCTCTATATACGTTCACACAGAACTAAATCATTCGAACGTTCGTTTCTCGCCCGCTCCACCACAATGTGGAACTCAATCCCTCCTAATATCCGTCATACTCCCTCTCTATCATTATTCAAATCCTTGCTGTATCAACATCTCTTAGCTTCCCAAAAGGATAGTCTCTAAGCAGGTTAGTCATTTGCTAAGAATACAATGTATATAATAACTCATTGTGTTATCTAGTTCTTTTAATTCTGCTCTTTGAAAAGCTGTACATCAAGTAAACAAATTATTGAATGCGAGCTCATGCATCTAACAAAAGCTATGGATTTATCTATTCTCTGTAATTGCTTAATATCCTGTCAAGATCTGTACTATTTATTTACTTACTATTATTTTTGTTTATATATTTCTTTTTAAATTGTTTTCTGTCATGTTTTCACGCTTTATGATTTGTAACATTTAGTCTTCTGGCCAGATAAATATTATGTTTTTTATTCTTGTTCATATCTGTTATTCTAAAGGGACTTTGTCCCAGAATAAAGTTACTTTTCTATTCTATTATATTCTAAATAAAAACATTTGATGTTTATATAAAGTAGAATGAATATCTGAACTAGAATAAAAGAGGTAATTTAATGCATGCTTTGGATAAATTATTTACTTTCTTACCTCTTTGTTTTGGTTGCTCTTTGGTTACTTAAGTGGAAGAATTTCTTTAGTCGGTTGTCCATTTCTCTGCCTCGTGGTTGCTTGGTGAGTATGTCGTTGTTCAACTCTATGGTATATTTTATCATGTTTTAATTTATACTTGTTATTAGTTATTGGTTTTAACGTCATAACTAATGTGGCTTTTTTATTTTCCAGGTCAAAACCATCCAAAATGGTTGCTCAGAAAAAGCAGGTAACTTACGCACGTGCTTAAAATTCTTATTTAATGCAGTTACTAATTTCATTGCTGTTATTCCTTTATTTGTTTTTAATATGAATTTGGTTTGTTGCTCATTCCAGACTCCCAATCCATTAAATATCATGTTTTTAACACACGTGTCCCATTAACCAGTTCTCCCAAATTCACGTTTTACTTTTTGAACATTATCGTATCAATGCCTAAAATTCTTTATTTTCCTGATGAAGATATGTAATAGATAAAGTATTATTATCGTTTTTATAATTCTGATCTACTAATTAGACAATGTTTTAACCAATTTAAGCCCTGTTCTTGTCAATAGCCCTTGAGAAAAAAACTCGAATATTTTTAAATTAAATTAGTCAATTAGTTGTATGTAGGGCTCATATTAATAAATAAAAGTTAGATTGAGAATTGTGGATTGAAAACCTTAGAAGGTATCAGTTACATAGGTTGCCGCTTTGAGTTGAGTTACAAATTTTTTACTTTTTATTCGTTTCAATTATAATAGTTTCCCAAAAATATAAGTTATTGTGAGCTTCAGTTTGGAAAAAAGAATTTAATTATGGGTAATGAGTATATATTGGTAATAATTTCATTAAGAAATATAAATCTCGACTAACATTTTAAGTATAGATAATAAATATTTGCTTAATCCTTCATTTTTAGATGTAATAATTACCGAAATATACTCAATACACATAATTAAAAGCTCACATTGTGTTTTTGGAAAATATTAAAAATTAAACGAATAAATTGTTATATCTAGTTGCGACTCAAATCGAAGAAACAATCTGCGGAATAATTACCACATTAAGTTCTCAGAAGTTTCAAATGGTTTCAGTATTGATGTTGAATTACTATGATAAATGATTTCATATTTTAACTGACTATTACATTTTATTTATCTAATAGGATAAACTTCAGTTTCAATGCCCCTGGCCATAATAGGTGGGTTAATGTCATTGACAAATTATGTATTAATTCAATCAATTATCAAAATGATCTTATTAGCTTTAATTACTTTCATTAAATTATCACACTATTGCATTGCTTATGAAATTAATAAAATGAGTGATAAACATAATAGTTTTGAATATTGACTAATAGAATTTCAAAATTAAATCAGATAACCCACATGGTAATGATCACCATGCTATTTTAGAGTACATAAGTCTTAAAATAACCGTTAAATGTAATTAAACAATTAACAAAGAAAATGCTTTACTTATGGCATTTTATATGTAATGCTCGCTTAACTTTAGCTAACTGGTTAAGTCATGAAACTAGTATGCGTCCGTCTATACATAGTGTTGATGTATATTAATTTGATAATTTTTTAATTTCAGAAAAAGGCTCTTGAGAGCATCAATTCAAGGCTTGCCTTGGTAATGAAGTCAGGAAAATTCGTGCTTGGATTTAAACAAACACTGAAAACTCTCCGACAAGGAAAGGCAAAGCTCATCATCATCGCCAAGAACACTCCTTCTTTGAGGTGAGACTGAGAAGTAAGAGCTAATTAGCTCTTATGGAGTAGTCTCATTTATATATTATGCTGTTCTTTACAGCTAATTGGAGATATTGCTCGGTTTATTTTTATGTGGTGATTATTATTATTAGCATTATATATTTGTATGTTTTATTAACTTTCTTAAGTTACTGATTTAAAAGTATGACAAAACTTAATTGTAGAGGATCTATTGCCAACGAATAGTACATTAATTTCCTAATTGCTGTCATTTTTATTACTTATTTACTGTAAGGGATTCATTGTAATTGTGTTCAAGTCCAAGATTTCTATAGAAATGCCTGTTTTTGGCTCCTGTATGAATACGTTTTACATTTTAGTATTGCATCTTAAAAAATTATAACTAGGGAAAAGTTGAATTGTTTTTATTTGTTGTTTTGGTTCTTTCTGAGATTTGGATGAATCGGTATTTAAATTTATTATTGCACGATTTGATTGTGTATCTGCCTTTCTGTGATTACTTGATCACTACAAGTGGTTAAGGTTTATATACATTTCCATCTAACATCAATTATAATTTCATGAGTGAGACATACTTACTTTTTTATTTTGTTCTTAAATCCACAAAGATGTTGTGGTCTTGTGCTGTCGTCTTTACTTTTTCAGATTTATAATCTCTTAGATAGTCATGGCCTCCTGTATCAGTCTATGCCTGGTGTCATTCTAACTTCTTTCCAGCTCTGAGTTCTAAATAGGCATTTATCATGGCCCACACTAACCTACTATTCCTTCTTATCTTTTTCAGTGGGTTATCTTAATTTCAAATCTTCAGGATTGTTGCATCACCCATCAAGTTCCAATGCTTGTGTCTTATTATGTCTAGTTCGTATAATTTCTGATTCATTCATTCCTCATATGGATCCACCCATAATGCTTTTATTATTATGTTTTCCCTGCTAAATAAAGTTGACAAATCAGAAGCATTACTTCAAGCTTTCAACTGCAGCTGCATTTAAAAAAAAATTATAGAACCTGTTTTTTCTACATTTATCATTTCATTAAAGATATATGTTTAAATAAATATATCGAAACAATAAATTTGATAGGACCACTTTTTAAATCCCCAAATTATTGTTTTAATAGATGTTCAAGTGAGTTGTGACATTAGTTTTTCTTTTTAAGGACTTAAAAAACCTGAATTTTTATACTTTTCTCACCTATCTTCATAATTTTTTGAGTTGTAGTCGAGTGTTATGCAGTTTAATTTGTCTTTCTGTTCTTTATTCTCATTTTAGTCATAGTACTTTATAATTATCTATTCCACACTAAGTGTTGGAGTTTGCTAGTTCGAAGGGATTTTTTCTAAACAATTATACTTAATATATCAACCTCCTATGCTCTAAAATTCAGCCCCATCTCATATTTGATAGAAAAGAACGAACAACATAGTAAGATTTTCCGTTTTTTATAATAAAAGTCGTTAGCTTAACAATAATTTAGTTGTACAGGTGTACTAAAAATTATTTACATTACTTAACATTTAAATGTTTATCATATTGATCGATCGGTTGGTGTTAGTAGTATAAGATGTATTTTTGTCACAAATTTACATCTTCTTTTCTTTTGTCCCTAATTTTTACTTATTGCAGATAGAATTTTCAAACCATAAAAAAAAAATATTGACAGTCAATTTTCAAATAATTTGGCATTATAGTCATTCTGAACTTTTTGATATGTAAACTTGCACAGTTTATATTTTAGGTAATTATTCCGCATGTTGTCACTTTGAGTTAAGTCACAATAAGTTTTAGCTTTTCATTTGTTTCCCTTTAATATATTTCTAAAATACAAGTTATCATGAGCTTTAGCATGGAGAAGATAATGTATTTATGGGAAGTGTTTATACTTCGGTAATTATTTCATCTAGTAATGTTCGTTTTAAGAAACATATTTATACTTCGAAATGTCTGTTGAACCTTATATTTCTTGATGAAATGTTTACCGAAATCTACTCTTACGCATAACATTCTTTTTTCGTACTAAAGCTTATGATAACTTGTATTTTTGGAAATGAATAAACAGTTAAAAATTATAACCTAACTTCGAACGACAACCTGTGGAACAGATACCTTTTTTTAGATAAGAAACATTTCATTTTTCTATGTTGTAAGTTTATTTAAATTTTCTGTTTCATTTTAGGAGGTCAGAAATTGAATACTACGCTATGTTGGCGAAAACTGGCGTGCATCACTATTCAGGAAATAACACAGAACTTGGAACAGCCTGTGGTAAATACTTCCGAGTGTGCACGCTGTCGATTACTGATCCAGGAGACTCAGATATTATTAGGTCCATACCTTCTTCTGAGGGTGCTCAGTGAAAATATTTTAAATAAATTTTTTTAATTTAAGAAGTATTTGTCTTATTATTTTCCTTATCTTAAAACTTAAAAGGTTAATTTGAGTTATTTTATTGGTATAATTCATTAATTAAAAATCCTTGCCAATATTTTTCATACAGTTAAAGATGTGATTATTAGATCTGAAGAAATGACTGATAAAGTTCATTAAGAAATTGTGTTATGTTGACACATCTGCGGTAAGGATACTCTATGTTTAAGTTAATAACAAAATCTAAAATTTGTGGATTAACGTTTCAATGCATCCATTAATTATGTTTATTATTTAACAGGCATATAGTTGGGTTAAACAGAAACCTTAATACCAATGTTAACTTTAGTTTGCATCTATTAACAGCATAAAATTTATCACATCTAAAAACAAAATTAAATTCGAGTTCTAAAGAGATTTTTTTGACTAATAAATTTTGATTTCACTGAATAACAATAGCAGGGCCATTTACTTAGACATGATATTAAACATTTAAAAAAACATTCCTGAGTGGTGATGCACTGTGCTGTAGCGGGAGTGGGGGTAACTTAAAATTCAATTGTTTTTTTTTTACCATTCGACATTATAGCTAATGATTTCTCTCCTGTACTTCGAAGTTAACTTCCATTGACATTATAACTGCAGATGGTTTATTAACAAACCTAAGGATCCTTTTAAGTCAAGGTTTGGCCCTACTGTAACTTTAATTATTCTTGCTTTTTATATAAGGACTAGCAGAACTTGACTTAAAATATTAAGAAATTAATTAATTGGATACAAAGTAGTCTCTTGCTGTGAATTATATTAAATAGTATCAGAATTTATAGGAAGGCAGTAATTTGTTTTTCTATCATGAGGTTATAATGCCATTTCAACTTTTTTTAAAACCTTTTATTTAAGATAGAGTTATTTTGAAATAAAGCAATTTGCCAACAAGATTAAGTTTTGCATTCTCTAAAGAAAGGATCCAGTTCAGGCTTCACAATTACATTACTCATCAGGATTGTCAATCTACTCAAAATGTTTATATAAAATCTTTCCTTAGGCCCTTAATTCTTCATTACCTTTATCCATCAGCCTTTAACTAACTTCTAGCATTAGAAAATATAATTTTATATAAAATAACAAGGGATGTCACTCGAATGTTGAAATATAAAACTTGTTCGTGTTGAACTTTTGATACTGCTTTACAGTTCATTAGGATTGTTAAACTAGAAACCTGCTCAGGTCTGAGAATTATTGTTTTCTGTTTAAGTTATCTTAACTTATTTATCTTGGTTTTTCATGACACCATTTCAGGGGACTAAAGTGATTATGATCAGAACAGGCTAGATTCTCAGGTACGCTAAGGAAAAGGTCTACACTATTAGGGGTACTGCATCCCGGAATACTATAGAAAAAGTATTTTTTAAGTTCATGCCATGAATTAATAAAATGATAACAGATGTTAAATGAGGGATTTTCAATACCTTTTTTGAAATAGGTTAAATTATTTATAAATAAAGATAAAATAAACTTATTTTGTAATATAGAACAACCCACTTCAGAATTTTCCCTTTTGTTGGTAATTAGATAAAATCTAATGCTGACAGTCTGAAGTTAACAATTAGTAAAGTTGTGTTAGTGAAATGGTTTTAAAGAAAAAGTAGCAGATTATTGGAAATCATTAATTTATATTAAGATTGCAACATTATATTTTAACCAATCTATGATGAACAATTATTCAATGCATCTAATTGGATCCAGATAAAAGTTTCATGACAATGGGTGGATACTTTCAGCGAAGTTCCTTAACTTTTAAGTACCCATTCCTTCATATGTATGTAATATTGTACAATGGCAGAATATAATTTACTAATAAAGGTATGAATTGATCCTACAGCTAATTCCTGTTTGATTTAAATATTAAAATAAAATTCAGATCTACTAAACACTAATCAATTAATTTAACTCGGTCCAAAGCTTTTTATATGAATTATGTTAAATCAATAGTGTCATCAAAATAAAATTAATTTGTTCCATAAATTTTTAATTTATACTACAGTAAGTCAGAATTTACATATGTTGTTGGATTGATTCTAAAAATTTTATGTGAATAAATATTAAAACATTAAAAATAGTTTTATACATAATTATGCCGACATGTCTCATATTAAAAAAAAGTACCAATTCCAGAAAGTTCTTGAAGAATATGATTTTATGAAGAACCGATTGGAGGACAATGGTGAAAAACAAACTTCTGATGAAACTATTTTATTATTACATGCTGAAAGGCTGAATTTTCAACAATGTGAAAGAATATTTTTTATGTTAAGACACACGCTTACTTTACAAACTATCATTCTAAAAAGTGATATAAAACAAAGTATTGTGAATGAAATTACAAAACAACAAGAAGCAGAGAAATATCAGGATGGTCCTATTTTCTTTACAAAATATGCATTACGAACTATTTATCAGGCTATATCGGATTACCTTTACAATACTGATCGTATAAAAATTCTAGCATTCAAAAATATACCTATCACCACTGATTTGCTAAATCTCTGTCGAGGGATTAGAAGCAATAGATCTATCCGAGTTTTAAATTTTGAAGATTGTGATATTTGTGATGATGGTTGTATCCAAATATGTCAAGCTTTGCGAAAATCTCCTATTGAATCATTAGGATTGGAAAACTGTAAAATCAATTTGACTGGTGCATCTTGGATTGCTTGGTTGATTAGAGAACAATCAATGCTTAGAACTTTAACAACCTGGAATAAATATCAAAATGACAATGAATACAAGACTGAACAAGGAATTAGAAAACTGGCTATAAATGACAACCCTGGCATCAAAGACGCTGGTGCCAAATTTATAATTAGCACTTTGTTTGATGACAATTGGGTATCCCATGTCCACATGCAAAATACTGGTTTGAGCGATGTTACTGGTCATTTGATACTTCGTTTGCTAAGGCAGAATAAGTCAATAACAATTTTCAGTGTAGGTCGAAACTATGCCACTTCAAGGTGTCTGGTTGAAAAGATAGCAGAGGTCTTGTCTAAAACGTTAGCTGAAGTAAAAAATTTTCCGATAAAGCTTAAATCTAAAAAAGCACATTTCTTAAACAAGAAAAAGAATTCAAGAAAGAAAAAAAGATGCATTGATAAAGTGTTAGCTGACAAGTCGCAGCAAACTTCACAATACAATTTATGCAGTCAACCTTTTCAATTAGTCAATACAAATGAAGAGCATAAAATGTCTTCAAATAGTTTTAGTACAGATGAAAGTGATAGTGACTTTTCAACTAAACAATTGTCTCCTGTGATCCTTAAACAATTTGATCCTGTTGCACAAATTAATAATGATAGTCATAGGCAAAGCTTTAAAAGTATGCTAATGAAAAATTCAGAAAGTAAAAAACAAATTAATAATTCAGTAATCCGGAATGTAGTAAGGAAAAAGGAAAACGGAAAGAAAAATGTCTTATCACCATCTTTTACTTCCTCTTACAAGTATAAATGGCTAGAAGCTAAAGATTCTTCTGCTTTAAAAACAAAGGGATTGATAATGTGACCAAGTGTGTATTGTTAACATATACATTTGTGTAATCTGTTTTTATTATTTTTTTGAACTCTATCTATTCAGAACATAATTTTGATCTATAAAGATCAAATAAAATATATAATTACAGTGTATAATAGGATAGAATTACACATTCAAAAGATATTTTCTAATAATACAATACAACATTATATATGCAATTTCGTTATTAATAATTTATAAAATGGTTTTCATTTATGATAAGAATAATTTTAATTAAGGAAAATATATTATTCTGCATTGGATTTTTTGTAGTATAATTTGGATACCTTTTTGCTTTATTTTTATAGGTAAGAAAGTCACACTAATGATATCCGATTTTTCATTAAATATATAAATTCAGGGGCTACCAATTCTAGAAAAGGCGTATTTAGCCTTTAATCTTTTTATATGTGTATGAACAAAACATGAAATTGAATTGAATAGAGGAAATGGGCCAGCATTACAAGGTAGAATCATCTACCTCCACACTAGTGACTGTATACTTGTGTTAGTATGGCGAGCCCTATTAATGTTCTATCTGTGTTGTGTGTTTTAAATTAATATTATTTTGAAGAAGTAAGTTTTTAATTTCTTAAACACCTGCTGTCTTGGCCTTAGTAGTTTGTTACCTAACTAGACCACAAGTCGCCACAAAACGTTTTGTAACCTATACAATTGGAATGATTAGAAAAAAATCGGTTGGTGACAGACCGCAATAAAACAAAATGGCAGCTTATTTATACAGTTATACTATATAGTCATAAATCGTTAATTCAAGATGAATAATAACAACCGGGATAATCTTCTAATATATGAGAAGGCTAATATAATCTTCATTTCATCTGAAGGAACAACCAACAAAACCAAAATAATTTAAGTACACATTGACTAAATTTTATATGATAGGTTATTGTTTTTTACTTATTTACTTGGAAGAAAAGGGTGGGGGAATCCGCCAATCCAGATAAGAACGTGACGTGATTTCATACTCCCAAAACCACCCCTTGTACCAAACTGGAAACCTGCAGAATATGTACCCCTTTTGTAAAATAAGAAAAATTATAAGAATTGAAGCCTATTTATTAGCATCAGTAGAAAGTCCAATCCCAGCGCACTACCCCACTAGCTGGGGCGACCTGTGATCTAGTGGTTAGGGTAACAAACTACTAAGGCCAAGATCGCGGGTTCGTAGCCCGGCAGGTGGCCCTAGGATTTTTTAAAGGGAGTAAAAGATTCTTAATTACGCCATCTTTCGAAAGGGACGTTAAACGGGGATCCCGATCCTGTACGATGTCAGGTACTCGTTAAAAATCCCTAACCTAATTAAACTAGGATAGGGACAAATTAGAGCTCCCAATGTAGCATCGTCCGATTAGCCATAGCAGCATTAAGTGGTATGAACAAACAATACTTCACTAGCTGTCTATAAACACTACACCCGAAGACCAGGTAGGGTGGGGGAACACTTACTTACTCTTCGTATATAATGATACTATATATACGTAATAATGAGAACCAATTCAGCAAAGTTTGGTTGAACTTGAAAAACCTTTACTACTAAAACTAATTAGTCGAAACATCTTTTTCCTCGGTGAAATGTAAATTGTACCATTATAATCTCTCTTCTTTTCTCTTTTAACGCATTGATCGAACCACTCCCGAACTATATATTTTCCGCCTATTAGTTTTGACCTACAGTGTAGTAAATTTTAAATTTTAACTTACCACTAAAATAAAAATCTCTTATCAGTCTCTGTTATCTGATATTAATAAACGTTTTAGTTTATTAAACTTACTCTTGGAATATTTATAAAGTTGTTCCACAAAAAATATCATAAATTTTATATTCGTTTTATTTTATCATTTTCTGATATAGACTCAACATAATGAAATTTGATGTTGAGGAATGTTTTGTGATATGTAGCTGTTCTTCTATTATATTATTTATATAATTTAGTCAAGTTTACCTTTGAGAATAAACAACATTGTTCACAGGTAAACAGTTTATCTACAAGTGAAATATATTTATTCATGAAGCTCAATGAAAAAAAAAAACAACTAAAAAAGTATATGTAGGATTAACTTAATAATAACATAACTTTAAATTCAAAACTCCTTAATGGTTGGTGTAACATATGTATGTCTTTATTGATATTGACCGTAGTATTATTGTGAAAAAATATAATTCTTCTTTGACTGTAATAGTAAATTGTTGATATTTTATAGTTTTATATTGAACATTATCTGTACTTATATTATTAGTGTTATTCTAATAATATGTTTTCTGAAAGTTAATATATTCATATAATGCAATATTGGTCATGTAAGGTGGTTTTTAAATTATCTCTTTTTTCATAAATTTAGTCTAAACATTTTTATTAAAATACTATTAATATTTATAAAAATGTGGATGTAACCCTAATTTAATTTTTATGTTTCACTTTAGGGTCAATCCATTTCAAGCATTCCAGAAAAATTAAAAATTGTTGGTTGGTCACTTCAGAAAAATTCATATTTTATTGGTGAAACTCATTACCTAATTTTTTTTTTTTTGTCTAAACACGTTCTTGCTTACAGTTTATTAATATATATAAGGAATTAATTATTACATTGTTCTCTCTTACCCTTTCTAATTATTGTCAAAAAATATTTGTTTTACAGTTTTTAATATAAGGAAATTTTATGTTAAAAGTATCTCTTATGATCCTAGCATATCCTAGATATCCCTCCCTTTTTGTATTTTATGTAGTGTTAAATTGGTAAAGACAACTATTGATGATTTAGACCTTTGTTAAATGTCCCCCCCCCAAAAAAAAATTTAAGTAAAAATATAACTGAGTATCTTTGTATATTGGTTACCTTAATTTTTGCAGAAGTATCAAGTCTCCTTTTGGGTTTTTTAATTTTTCTGATTAACATATTACTTATTTAATGATTGTGTAGATTACTTTCTTTTGAACAAATCTACTCCTATCCATTCTTTTGTTGCTATTCTTTCAGCGACTGTTCCTCCATAACAGTAAAATTCCATTTAATATTAATTATATTACTCCATAGAGCCATGAGGTGGCTCAGTGTATAGAAATTAGAAATGAAATGCTCAAAATGGTTTTCAATAAAATTAGAAAAAAATGTATACCTATTTGTCATTTAACCTCCTTTCTACGTGTTCATGTTTGCTAACTTAATTACATACATAAAGAAAATAATACAAACTACATTGCAATCAGAACTATTCACTAAACGGATTTTTTTTTTCTAGATGGAATTTGCAGACCTTATCTTAGTACCAAAATTAGATAGTGTAGTTTTACAAGCACCTCTTGCCAAGCCAAAAGATGTTTCTGTGTGTATTACTGGGCATCACATAATATTTTCTACAAGAAAACAAGGTGCAGAAGAACTTTGGGTAATTAGTTTTACTAGTAATTTAATCATCTCTGGAGTAAACTTTTTTTTAACGTAAAAAAGATTATTTAATAACGAATACCTGAATAATTTTTTCAGTTGATGCATGACAATATCGACACTATAGAAAAGAGGAACACTTCTGGTGTGGCAGGGGGAAGTATAATTTTAAGATGCAAAGATTTTCGTACTATCCGACTTAGCATTAAATCGACCCCAGATTTTCAAAATCTTGCTACATCACTTGAAAGATTAACTTCCCTAGGTAATTATAAGCACTTAAGCAATATTTCCTGTTTATTATATTTTAAGAAAATATTTTGTTTGTTTGAGGGGAAGTCGATAGGGATTGGAAGAGGAAGGATGATGTTATTACAAAAAGAAGAGATATTTATTATTTGTTTATACATTTTTTTTTTTTTAGATGACTTAAGGTTACAATATGCATTTTTTTATCGACCGATGTATCAAATTCTTGAAGATGGCTGGTCAGCTTTTAATGTCGATTCGGAATTTAGCAAATTACTGAAAGGTGATGAATGGAGGATATCATATGTAAATTCTGATTTTTCGGTAAAGTACCCTTATCGCATGATACAAATTATTTTATAAATATAAGTTAGAAAAATTATACAATTTTGTTCAATCTGGTATACATTTTATATATTGAAGTATTTTTAATATAATTATTTCTAAAAAAGTAAAAATAAATAATAAGTTTATTAACTCCTTTAATGTGCCTTGACTTAGTAAATTGGGTTGCTATACCATAAGCAAAATACGTCTTGTATGAATTGCAAAATCTAATATAAACAATAAATTGCATTGAGCTGATTCAGATAAATATCATTACACAATAAATATTGTTTATTTATATAAGTACGAACTAAATAACTTAAGTCAGTCTGCCATTTCAGGTACAAATGGTAACAAACTATATTGAGTAAACTTGATCAAGCTTTAACCAAGCTACCTCTCAAAAATAGAATTTAGCTTATGTATTTGCAATCTAGAGTGTGTTTGATGAAATTTGAGAAAAATCTTATACATACAAATATTAAGCTGGCTGTTAAATCGAAAACATTAATTTGTTGTTTGTGATGTCACCGTGCAGTTTTGGCAGTCATCATATTTTTGGAAAATGACTTGAACCAGAGTTACGTACTGATCATTGAATATTTTAGTTAATTTCAATTTCGATCCAAAATTACATTAAAATTTGTTTTGTTAAGGACAATAAGTTTGAGATAAACATATTAGCAGTTCTAGAACTCATTAAAATTTATTATAATGTTGTTTTTGTTTAACAAGAAAATTAAAATTAATTAGGCTAATTAACTTAAATTGTGTATGAGTTATCTTAGTGTAATGCTATTGATTTATCACCATCACAACAGTAATTTTATTTTAATGATTGTTGTCGTACCAGTTTTTTTTTATGGATTCATTTTAACAAACCTAGTCCACCTATAGCTGACTGCATCAAGAGATTATAAAATATTTAGAATTCTATAAAATATCTGACAATAATGTTTTTCATTCTTAATAGATATTTTCTCTCTTGCTGAAGCTTTATAAGCTATCTGTAGCGGTCAAACTTCTAATGTTGAAACAATTTAGAGGAAAAATTAGGCTGCATTGTTACTTGACTAACAATCCAATAATATATAATATTTCTAAATTTAATAAACAAACTTGTGGTGGAACATGATCTGGGACAAATTACCTCCCTGCACAACCATGCACTGATCCCAAGACCCTTCCTTGGCTGTAGTGGTACAGGAGATATAAAACAAACTACATAATAATTGCTTAATTAGTAAAAAATATAAATTATATTCCTATGAATTTATTCAATGCATTCTCAATATTTACAGATATGCCCCTCTTACCCAAAAGCAGTTGTTGTACCAAAAGCTATTGATGATGAAACATTAATTGCTGCATCTCGCTTTAGGGAAGGAGGCCGTTTTCCTGTTCTAAGTTACCGACATGAATGTGGGGTAAGAAATATTTTTTAATCTTAAATATGTGTGAATAAAGTTTAGTTCATATTCATTCATATGCTATGTCTCATTCATTTTTATTTTAATACAACAACAAGTATTTTCTAGCCTGTGGGCATCAGATAATTTAAGAGATATAGATCCAACTTCTTTTTGAGACTAACTGTGCTAAAAATAGAGGCTAGGATTTGAACTTATTGATGAAAAGATTTTTTGGAAATGATTAAAGAACCAGAACAAATGAAAAACAAGTTTTTGATTCCAGTTATAATTTTTTTCTTTTTACCCTTTTGGTTTGTTTTTATTTAATCTTTGTCGTTTGCAACTTATAAGTTTTGCTAAATTTAAATTTTTCATTAACACACTAAAAATATCTTTTATCATTTATCTTGCTCACTTGTCACTTATTAGCATACTAAAAAAAAAAAAAAAAAAAGGTCTTTTTATTCCATTTCTTTTTTATTATTTAATTTTTTTAAATTTCATCTGTACTATAGTTCTTCCTGCATTGATTTTTACTTCTGTACTCTTTAAGTTCTGTGATTGAATTTATGAAATAAAATATGTAATTAGTTGTTATTCGTTTATTGATTTTTTTCACTTAAATACATTGAATTTTATGAGATGAAATTTGTTTCTCGTAGGCCGCATTGCTGAGAAGTAGCCAGCCCCAGCCTGGGCCCAATAACAAGAGGTGTAGAGAAGATGAGAGGTTAATTAATTGTGTACTCGGAGGTGGAAAACGAGGGTTTATCGTTGATACGAGGACTCTGACTCTAGCACAAACAGCCAAGGTAGTATTAAAAAAAATCTGATCCATACACCCTCTCACCAATAAAACTATAACAGATTTTATTGGTAATCTGTATCCATTATATGTGGTATTATTACTATTTATTATTTATTACAGAATACAGATTTAGGGTTTTTTCTAGCAGCTTCATTAGGGTTTTCACTCTTACTTCTTCTAATCCCGATGAGGCAGATTACTCAATTGATCTTCCAAGTTGTATAGTTAAATTTTCATTTTTTTATTGCTCAATGATAAAACAACTTATAAAAAGTAAATCATAATAATTTGAAGGCTTTGCATTTTTCTAAAAATATCATCTTTGTTTTTTTGTGATTAAAGTAGATTTTAAAATAAGTCTGAATTTTACTCTTTTTTTTTAGTCTCGTGGAGGAGGGTATGAAATAGAAATATATTACCCCCAGTGGAAGCGTATTAACAACCCAATTGACAAAGTCAGCAATCTCCTGGAATCACTTACTAAGCTAGTGGATGGTAGGTTTATATGATATTTACCAATTAATATTTTTAATAATTGTATTATAATTTATTTCATCGAAGCTTTAGATTACTTGCTATAAGTTATAATTTCAGTGGTACTTTTTTATTTAAAAAAAGAATAGTGTAGTCTATGGATTGAGGTTCAAAAACAGTATTGGTGGCATCGGTATCAAACCTTTTGGTTAACTATGCCTTTTGAGAATCATTCATTCCTTATCTATTTTAGTCTAATAATAACTACATACAGAAGCATGAGTTATTGAAATTTGTATTTTAGCTTGTAATGACCCCTCTCTTTCATCTGACAAATGGCTCTCTAAACTTGATGGAAGCAATTGGATGACATATCTCAAAGATTCATTGAACTGCGCTTGTTTGGTTGCTCAGTTTCTTGATCAGGTGATTTTTATTAATAATTAATTATCTTTTCTATTTGTTTAGTTTATATTGGCTATTTTTTAATGAAACATTTTACGACTTTTTTTGTGTTTAAAATAATCTCTAACATGTAATTGTCCTTAACTAGTAATACTTTTAGGAGGGTGCTTCAGTTTTGGTTCACGGTGCTGAAGGAACGGATGCAACACTTTTAGTTACATCTCTGACTCAAATAATTTTAAATCCAGATTGCAGAACCGTTAGAGGGTAATTATTTATATTCTATCTTTGAAATCAGAAAATTGTTTATAGCTATAAAGATATGGAGGGGTAAAAAATCTTCTGATCTGTATCTCTAATTTTATTATTTTATTTTAATATGGAATACATAGTTAGTATATAGGCATTGCTAATTTTAAGCATATTTTTATTTTCAAGGTTGGAAGCTGTTATCGAGAGAGAATGGATCCAAGCTGGGTATCCGTTTATGAAACGCCATGCTCACTCAGCATTTTGCCCTCAACATTTAAGGGCAAAATCAATCGCTCCTACATTCTTGCTCTTTTTGGACTGTGTTTATCAGATACATTACCAGTTTCCTTCGAGTTTCGAATTTTTACCTCTATTTCTTATTACTCTCTTTGAGAATTCATATTACTCTCAATTTGGTGTGTATTTGTTTTTCTTATTTATTAAATAAATCATTGAAAATGTAGTTTTTAAGTATTTTACTTGTGTACGAGGTGTGTTAAATAAATAAGATAAATTTTTAAATTACGCAGGGTGTAATCATTCGATTTTCTTTTTTTAACATGTTGGTGCGCATATTAGGTTGATGATAAGGAATACTAAATTAATAATGTGAGGAAAGGAGGAAGTTCCATAGTTGGTGAACTAAAATGTTTTTTGTAGGAACTAAAAACAAAAAGATAGGGCATAGTCAGCGGGTGTGACACCAATACCAAATTGTTGAAGCAACATGGTTTTTTATTATGCCTCATTTACCAAATTTTTATTGAAAATAGTTCATATGTTATGGAAAAAGAGTGATGGTTAGAAATAAAATGGCAAACATTATTTATTCTTTTAAATATTTTTAATGATTATTGTTTCATAATAAAAGTTAATAGGTTTATAGTGTTAAAAATATCAATCTGTGCTAAGGGTTAAAAACATAACTATTAACCCTACCTTATTTTTTTATTAATTCAAATGGAAATCCTTAAATACCACAATACATGAAAGAATGGCCTTCTATTACTTTCAAAAATAGCAGCTCTATTTTAGAGTTGTTTCCTTTCATCATTTTAACTTAATAAGACCATAAAAGAAAATAATATGAAGTTACCGTGTAAGTTTTATCGAATTATATTATTCCTTTGTTAATAAAGTTTTTTTTCCTCTATTCATTTGTCCTAATTGTATGATCTTAGATTTGGCATAAACTAATAACTGTATGATATAAATTAATAACATATTTTTATTACTTTTAAGGTACTTTTGTTGGAAACAATGAGATGGAAAGGGAAAAGTTTGGAGTGAAAGTGAATACTGCCAGCCTTTGGTCTTACATCAATCGTCCAGAAATATTGCAGACGATATTAAATCCATTGTATGAACCAAATAACAGTGTTATATGGCCTTCTGTTGCTCCAATGAGCTTGGTTTGTTGAATATTTTGATTGTGCTGGCTTATTGTTTTTCTTTGTTCTAATATAGCTAACAATTTTATTTTTTTTTCAGAATTTATGGTCTGGCATGTATTTGAGGTGGATTACAGATCAGAAACCAGAACAGGAAATGTGGTCTGCTATAGTTAAATTAAAAGACAAGGAAAAGGAATTGAGAGGAGAAGCAGGCAGGTTAAGGAGGCAGGTCGAAGAATCAAATCATGCTCACTCTTCAGCCGAATTGCAAATGTCTTCATTGTCTTTAGACGCTGGACCCAGCTGACAGAAACCAGGTCAGTTCTTTTTTAATTAAAGTAATGCCACTTTTATGTTAAATACTGAACTTTTATTTCAGTATGATTTATTTCGCTCAGCCAAAACATACTTAACCTATTTTACGAAAAGTTTGTCTTTTCATCATCAATGCTTTCATCTACCAAAAGTGTAACAATTCATTATTACCATCAATTCTCTAAGTCAAATACAAGAGTATCCCGAATCACATTTTTTTGGTGCTCCTAATAGATTTTTACAAAGGATAGCAGAACCGACAGACATTGTCCTGCTCAAACATTCTAATCTGAAAATTATAAAACATTTTAAACAGATGGTAATTATTTGGACCGTTTTAATGAAAATATATGTAAAAAAATCAATAAATTACCTGACAGTTATCACAACTTGATCTATCAATGGCATGAATATCTGTATACCATTATAACACATTTTCTAATAAAAATTTAAAACTTTATTAATTAAGAGGAAGAAAGAAAACACTCAAATCATTTTTATGACCGGTGGTTTTTTTTCCCCGTGTTTAACTGAAATTAAATAAAATATCTTCTAAAATGTCTATACCACTACTGCAGTGCTGCCTGTTACGAGTTCAGTGACATGCATGTCGGAAAAAGTATGTTTTATATATATATATATATATAATTCGTTCACTTATATTTCAAAATACCTTTCAAAATATATATATATATATATATATATATAAAACATACTTTTGCTTATATATAATTTTATTTATATATACTAACATACTTATATATATATATATATATATACATATTTATATACGAATGTAAGGAAGTAATTCTGAAAAAATTATCAATTATCTATTGGATTGAATTGTGAACTAAACCAATGTCGAACCCCTTTGAGTACATACGAAAAATGTTATCAAAATCAAGGAGCTCCGTGGCATACACATGTACATTGCAAGATATAATATCAATTTTCAGATTTCATTATACTATTATATTAATCATATTTATTATTTTTTCGATAGATTTTTTATGAGTTATGTTTTTTATTTTAGAAATTTCCTGCAAGTTCTGTTCAAACTTTTATAAACCCAAAGTTACTTGATTGTGAGCAGACTCTTCCAAAGCAGCCTAAGATTGGTAGAATCTTCTTGGTTAAGTATTAACAGGAAATTCATGACAGTTTGTAATTACAAATCTGGATGAACTGAAATAGGAATGATGGGGCAGAGTATTTGTCAATATAATTAGTGTAGATAAAATTGTTTATATATATTTATACCCACTGTTAAGAAAATTAATACTTTTTTGATATAATTGTTATATTTCCTAAATATAATTGTTGTGAATGTCAGGCCTTTCTCTGTTTGTCGCTGTTGGTATCCATGTCTCAATGTTGACATTAGTTGTAGCTCTCTTTTTCTTAATTTTTATTTATATGCCACTGTTGGTGTTTTGTAAAAAGGACATATCGAGCACTACACAATTTTTTTTGAGATTGTTATTTACAAGATATTTTAGAAAATGGCATTGTTTTTATCATTGTTACATTGAAGATGTACAAAGAACATTTATTAATATTTAAGTTACAAATTCACTATTTTTAAACCTGGTTAGCCATTGTCACAAATAAACATTCGAAAATAACAAATTTATTCGCTTAACCAATTTTACAGAATGCCGATTATACATTTAATTTAAAATAAATTTAAATTATTTTTGTTATAGTTTAAAAAATATAATGTTTAGTAAAATAAACAACAAACTTTATAGTACAAATAAAAATAATGATTTTCATGTTTTTGTTGTATGGACCTGCATCCATTTCCTGTTTTCTATGTTGTATGTTGTTTTTTTAGTATTTAATTAAAATATTTTTATTTATATCAGCATGCATCATAATGATATGATTTTTAAAAATATACAATAAATTTGGTACTTAGTTACTTATATTTTTTTACCTTTCATATTAAAGGGATTTATTCAAAACCTTCCCTCCTGGTCATTAAAATAAAAAATATATTAATTGAAAGAATTAGGGTTTTAATTATGCTCTGGAGGGAAATATAAATTTATTTTTTTGAAACATTGGCTACTTAATAAACATTTCTCAACATCTGAGAGAAATTTATTGACCTCTACCAGGACCATTTTCTTCCACATAAATAAATTATTGTTTGAAAAAATAAAAACTGGAATTTTTATTATCAACTCCTAGTTTCCATCTAGTTCCTTGGAGAGAAATTTAAGCTAATCTTTCAAAGCTGTAAAAAAAAATTGTTTATTACCCTTATAAATGCGGTTCTCTAATTCGATCAGTAAAATGTTGATTACTGTAGTAAGATCAAAAATATATAAAACAAGCAAGTTTTATATAGTTTCGATCTCACTACAGTTCACTTTAGATCATAAAAAAAATTTGATAATTTTCCGTGTTTTTAGAATTGATCGACGGTATTTTCATGAGATTATTTTTTTGGCAGAAAAGGAAAACTTACTTTCCTACTCATTTCCGTTTCTTGGCCATTACATTCCAAATCCAACCACATGCCTCAAGATTTGTTCAAATAAACAGTTCTGTAAAAGTCTCCTCTCAAACCATGTATTTGAACATAACCCCTTAGAATCTGGACAGGTTCCTTTATAACAGAACCACTTCTGTTTAGTATTTTCATTCTTCATTTGTTGTATTTATTTCACAAGACATAGCCTTGTCTTGAGGATAATGTCTCTTTTCTGAAAAAAAAAAAGATCGGACTTACTTCTTCTTTGCACAAGTTGAGCAGTTCCAATTAGAAATGTAGTAAATAAAACTAACCCATCCACACATCATTTCTTCAAAATAATAATTTCATAACTCAAAAATTCTAATTTTTCAATACAGGTATTTAAAAGTTCCCCTTCTTATCAAAATTAAATCGATAAGTTAAAAAAATAAAAATTTGGATATTGGTAAACCCCATCACTAATTAACTAAGTCCCATCACTAAGTCTTAAAACTTTTTCTATTTTAACTTATGTGTATAACTTCAGATTCAAACATGATACAAATAAAAATATAGCTTTAAAAAAAAACATCGTCATATTATTTCAAGGAAATGGAATATCAGATATGTCGTTCCTGAACTGAAAAGCTTCATCAACCAATTCGCTACTATAAGCTTGACTCAAAAAACCTTTTTTTTAAGTTATGTCGTTATTCTTTTGAAGGAGGGACAACATAATTGCCAAATGATTTATTCAGTCACTGTAAAATATCGTAGTCGAAAGGCGTTGCTTAAAACCAAATGGCAGTCGTAAAGCAGAAAAGACCCTAAATATTCAATGAAGAAAAGGAATATGGAAGGAGTCCATTATTGTGTGAAAGGTTGGCAATTCAAACTCCAGGTGCCGCCGGTACCTGAGGTAGTGAGGAAGGGGGGGGGGGTGCAGGTGGCCACTCCGGCTGGAATTTGACCTTGGCTCTTGGGATTCTTCCGACCGCTCGCTCTCAACAGTCCCCAGCGAGGCCCTTCTTACCGTACATAATAGGTTCATCAGGCTCTTCGTATAGCTTGCCACCATCTTGCTTAGAACAGTAACCAGAAAGATAGGGCCATCTAAAAGAATCATATTGCTTTCGGAGAAGTGGCTGATCTAGATTTTGTTAATAAAATTTAAGTACACATATTTAATAATCAAGCCGAGTTGGTGCTATCACAGAGAACCAGCAATCAACTTGGAGATTCAAATAAAATTTCATCTTCTAACTTGAATGTCTTGAAATGCGTGGCCACCTGCACGCATTGATGGTATCTTTGACCTCATATGTATTGACCTTTGTGAACTCCACGAGTCATGTCTGAACTCAACCGTGCACGGGAGAGAGAGATGATTTATTCATAAGCAGTACTTCCTAATTTTTTTAGGTTTTTCATTGTCAATATATCGTCGATAAAAATGATAAATGTGTAATGTGAAAAACACCACATTTCATGAGGGTGAAGAAACTGTTTCAGGGTTCATTAAAAATAAGTATGTATTGTCAAAGGTGGTTTACCTGAGTCATTATACGTGGTTTTGTGCCTTACATATGACTATGTCCTAAAATCAATCACTATAGATATAAACGAAAAATGTATTTTTTCACATTCGATACTATGCATTTGTATCGTTGATGTAGAAGGTAATAAAGAAGCGATTGAGATTTCATATGACCGAATATTGATAACAGGATTAATATATCGATTATACAAAGGATATGAACAATCTGGCGGCAGATACCCCATCCGGAGAACAGCAAGTATGTTGATAGCTTTGCTTCCTTTATGTACGTACTACAACTAAACTTGTTGAATACGCAAGGTTCATATTCTATTGTAATCACGGTAGAAAAGTGGACCTTATATGATTTTATTTTATTAGAGATATGATTAATTGAAAATTTAGTTTGACATAATCCATAATGATGGAATTTTTTGTGTATGATTATTAAAGATATTTTGTGCGTTTTTTATTTATATATGAAGGGTCCTTCCTGAACTTTTGAAGTTATCCATTTGAATTATAACTACTAATTGAGCAAGTTCCCATAAGAATACAAATAGTGCATAACTAACAATGAACTGACTATATATCAAACATTTTCTTTCAACGCCTTCAATGGCTGAAGAGCAATGAACGTGAATAAAGAGAATTTAATCATACGTTCTGTCAATATTCTCTATAAATGACTTGTGATTTCAGTGTTGCACTAAGGCTGTTCTATTGTCATCCAACGTAGTATTTCTCATTCACTGATGTTTTTACTTGATATATAAATATTAAAATCTGGAAATTTTGGTCTCATTCAAGCCAATTATAGTTGTATATCGAAACTTAAAAAAAAATTAAAACAATCAATGTCTTTATGACGTTTACTAGAGAAACAATGGATTAAATTGTTTTTAAATTTGAAATAGCAAGGTCAGAAGAAATCCGTTAAATTTTAAAATTAAAATTAAATTAAAACAATTAATAAAAAAAAAGAAAAATAGGTTTTTTTTTGTTTTTTTTAATGAATTAAAAAATAGGTTTCATTCACATTCAGTGGTTTACATTTGTATCGACGATATAGAACTAACGTTGAAGTGACTGCGGTAGATATTTTGATTTTAATAACTCAAGTAGAAAATTACTGTTTTTTTTGTTGTTATTAGTCCGCAGGTTGTCGCTTCGAGTTGAGTTATAAGTTTTAACTATTTATTCGTTTCATTTTTAATATTTTCCAAAAATATAATTTTATAATTTATCTCCTTTCTCAAACTAAAATTTTATATCTTTGTTTCTCTACGTTTCTTCTATATTTACATCATATTTTGTATTAATATAACTTTGTTCTAATTGTATACATTTATATAACATCCGATACTTAAATTTTCAATTTTCAATTTATATTTTACTTCTCCACCTGTCATTCACGAGATTCCTTTTCATTACTTTCTACACATTTCTTCTCTATTTATTCCCTGGCATAATATTTTGTATCAATTTTCTTTCATTTTTACTTATGTATCTCTCTAGGAGTCTATTATCATACATTTTATATCTAATCTGTATTATACTAGGTTTTCCATATTTTTATATCTCACATTTTTATATTTATACTTTTCATTTTGTATCTTTCTGTTTACCTTCTCATTTTTCTTTCTCTTTGTATTTTGTTTGCATTATCACCCTTCTGTACATTTATTCTGTAATTTTTTTATTCATATATCCTTCATAATTATCCTTCATTTTTTGTTCTACTTTTTTATTACTCTATATATTATTATATTCTTGGTACTGCAATGTTTTTTTTTATAGTCTATTTTGTTTTGTCTGTTTTTTCTCTCATAGCCCTGAAGATGACCTACAAAGTAACGTCGCCACAATTAATAAATAAGCCCTCACTTATTAGGTTTTTATTTTGACTCCACCCACCAACTGTTTCCATCCTACATGGTGTATTTTTGTTGAAACGTTCACTTCTAGATGAAATAATTAGCGAGATTAACTTAATCTAATATATATTTCCCATAATTAGATTCCTATTTCCATACTAAAGCTCATGATAACTTGTATTTTTTGAAAATGTTAAAAGTGAAACGAATTAACAGTTAAAACTTATAACTCAAATCGAAGCTACAACCTGCGGAACTGATACCCTTATTTTATTTTTTTTACTTATTATTTTCTAAGGAGAATACGATGCTTCACGTTGTGTTTTTGAAAGCAGTAGGGGGAAGACCTTAGTGTCTTCCTCGATTCCCCCACTCGTCATTCCAACAACTGGATGGGGTAGACACATTGTTGACCACATTTGGACTTGGAGAAGATTCCATCCAGTTCTTGTACATCCAACCCCGGACGCTGAAGATTCTTGGAGTTTTCCTAAGACGGAAATGTGGGAGTACGGCGAGTCATTAACCGGGCAGAAGGGGGGCTCCGGGAACCAGTTCTCGGCCGCCATCTTGTGACGTCACTGCCTTTCACTCACTGTCTTTATATTAGCTGGCTATAAAATCTTGAGGTTGGTCCCTCTCCCTTCGTCGAGCGCATTAAACCAAACTACTCTTTCTTGGGGATGTATATTAATGCCTTGGGGAACGGGAAGAAAACTTAGTTTTTTAGCGGATGGTTAGATTTACAAACCGCACTTGTATGATATCTATCACATCTATTTTTATTTTAATATTTTATTAGATTATAATATAAGCTCACAAAAGAGACGCCATCATCGGCAACATAACACTGCAGGCTTCCCTCACTCAGTCTATATTTCGATGCCCCGGAGGTGAAGAACAACATGCCCATAAAATAAGTAATATTTTAGGTACATTGTCATAAAATAACATGATCAATGCTCAATACTCCCAATTACTTATTAATGCCAATAACAATGTGAACAGTTTTCTTTAAGCTGTTCCTATAGTTCAAAGTTAACAAATTCTAACAAATTTGTTCAAGAAACAAATTTTAATAGTTCAAAGTTATGGGAAGTTGGTTCTTAAGAAATGCAAAAATTACAAAAGTGTGACATCTCACTGAAGTTACTGAAGATTTGATACTAGATATCAGTTTTCAGATATCTATCTCGATTTAGAAAATTAATATCTTCGGAACTAACTACCACGTGTGCTTTTATTTTTAATTTTATAGTCCTATGGTAATATTGACCGTACAATAGTTCGAGGTAGAACGATTTTTTTTTACGGGTTCGTTTACCAGTAACCAGAAGATTCAGTACGAACTTTGCTTAAGTTAAGTTGGGTTTATTTTATTTTTTCTGCTAATTGATATTGCTCCTAAGTTTTATAAGTTACTTTATAATTAAAGGGTATCTCCTAACATAAATCAATAAAATTAAAAAGGAAAATACATTGAAAAAATACAATAAAATGAAATAATAAAGACCTTACTCATGATTAGTCTAAGGGTGATTTAAGAGCTATCCCATCCTTCAGAAGGGACGAAGGGAACTGTGGTCTCGAGCCTGTACGATGCCAGGTCCTAGATCCTAATTATACCTGGATAGGCAAAATTTAGGGCTCCCACAGTTGCATAGCCCAATTAGCCTTAGCTGCTTAAAGTGACGTTAATTGAATAAACAAACAGAATGATCTATTCCTATAAATTTTCTTACTGTTTAATTTCTGTATTATGTCTGACGTACTTTAATCCTTTTAAGGAGAATACCTTTACATTACTTATGTTTTCACTTACAGACAAACATAAAAGTGAAATGACATGAATTATCATAGAAATTTATTCAATATAAGCTCACTAATTATTTCATTGAATAATCCATTAATTAAATGGAAATTATATTCCAGTCAATGCATGCTCAAAAATGGAATGTTGGCGGAAATGAACGAGACAGCCTAAATTGACTTTTGTTCTTTGCCTTGACTATTTAAAGGATAAACATATTAATTAAATTCTTTTTCTCAATATGCAGTCCTGAATACGGAATTTTAAGTCTTTTAATTTCAAGTGATGTAATGTAGACATGGTTAAAATAGATTTTTCCATTGAAATGTTTAAACAGAAAATATTCGCGATTATAATTCCATTTTTGTTACTGACAGTAAATTTAATTAGAATTTAAATAAATCCGATATTTCAACACCTTCAAAATGATGAAACATTCATTCGGTTTCTTCCGAATAGATTCAGTTGAATCTATTGAAGCGTTCGGGTATTTTCTTCCTTAGGACTCCCAACTAATTTTTAGTGACTTCTGCCAACTACGTTATTTTTCATTTACTGAATACATCTTCAGGATAGGTAAGTTTAATTTTCTACATTACAATAGAATAGAATAGAAAAATAATTTTATTCTGGGACCAGGTCCCTTTAGAATAACAGAGAAGAACAAAATAAATGACTATATATCTGGCCAAAGGCCTACATAAAAATAAAGCAATAATTCCATAATATCCTGAAAGTAAATAACTAAACAGGTATGTTTTGTATGTAGAGAATCAGAAAATGTGATACAAAATTAAAATAAAAGAACAGACATATTTACAATAAAAAGAAATAAGCTTTTGGAAAAATAAGTGAATAAATAATAGCATCTGATAATAAAAAAAAACAAAAAAAAATGGCATTATTATGAATGAGGAATATTTACAGTAGTTCATCAATCGATCAATTTAAATATATCTATAAATTATTTATTGATTATAAAGCCTCTGATTGGGAATTTAGAAGATGTAGAAAAAATTTGTATTTAAATGAGGTTAAAGAAGACGCATGGCGGATATCGAGAGGAAGAGAGTTCCAAAGAGAGATAGAACGGGCTAGAAAGGAGCGCTCAAAAGTTTTGGTTCTGTGGGACCGGATATAAAGATCAGAAGGGCGAGATCTTGTGCCCTGGGATTGGATAGAGGATTTGAATAGTAAGAGACTATAGATATAAGACGGATGTTGTGAGTTGATAGTTTGATATAAGAAAGAACAAAGGAATTAAAGTCTGCGGATAGAAGGGAAAAGCCACTTAACCTCAGCGTACTGGCGAGACACATGAGACCTCCTCGGGGCGTCGAAGACAAATCGAAGCGAACATAATTAGTAATTGAGAATATGAGTTCAATAGAACTGTTAAACTAGTACAAAGAAAAAGTAAATGCTAACATTTTCATATAGGAAAGAGGCGTAATCTCCTAGACAAGGAAGTCGAAGGAGGAATGCCAATGCAATTCAGAGGAGGACATGAAATTAAATATATTAATACTGAAGTGGTTCTGTTACAAACGAATCTATGTGTATTGCGGAGCCAGAGGAATAAAAACAGTGATGTATTTAAACAAACCTTAGAGGATATGGCTGAGTTTTTTCTATTATAAAAATTCGTCACATTTTTCAGAATTCGTTTTTATTATTCGTTTATTTTGTATTGCATTAAAAAAAAAAATACTGTATTAATCTGTACCACTATAACCCATGAAGGGTCTGGGGTTCGGTACATGACAGAGAATGCAATACGAAACAGTTCCTCATCTGTTGTGCAGGTAAATGATAATTTTTCCCCTTTTTTGGGTGCCCGCATTAAAGAGGCTGGGTGAGCCCAAGGAGGGTCCTAGATACCACAGGATCCATCTCCGGCCACTAACAGATTAAATGAAAGTCTGCCAGCTAGTGGGATTTGAACCCAGGACATTCGGTGTGGCAACTCAGAGCTCTACTACTGAGCCAACCCGCACCCATTGTATTAATATTTTCTAACCAGATATTAGTTAATAGTGATCAGTATAAAGTAAACTAGGTGTTTATTGACGTTACTAAAAATAAACTGAGAGTCCTGAACTAGAAAAGACCCAGGGCTTCTAAAAGAGAGTAATAACTAAAAAAAATAGCATCGATTACACCCCCATAAGGGTTGCTAATAGAGCGGCCGTGACATATAGGGGATGATGCGGGTCACGTGACCCTCACTCCATCAGCTAACTGCTCTGACAAATGTTATTCCCTTCGGAAAGCCACTTCATCGAATCCCCTAATTGATCAGGGCAGAGTCTTCCCATACAGACAATTGATTCCTTTTCATAAAGCATGGGAATTTTTTTTGGTTACACATAAATTATCTGTTTCGTAGGATGACTATACAATGGAATGTTCTAGCTGCAACCCGGGTATAGTTTCTCTGCTAGGACTGCCGGAGCAGCGTGACCTTTCACCGGGGTTGAGGTAAACATCTGGCATTTGCAACATGGCACTGGTTCCAATACCTCTCCAGCCATAACTGTTCTTCTAGGAGTAGCAATAGTGAAATATAATAAAAATACAGAAAGGTCAATACTTCGTTAATGATTTTTATTCGTTATTACCTTAATGACCAGATTTTAAATTTGGACTCCCCTTGGTCCAACAGTCCTTACCGACAAGTCTTCCTACGTTTTGGCACATCCAGTCTTTGGAAATGAGTCTGAAAATGGTCTGATACATCATCTAACTGTTTTTACCATTTTATTAACGTTTTATTCTATCGTGTTGTGCCTCTTATTTATTATTTAAATATAGAATTCAATTAATCTGACAAATTTTACAAGTATAGTTTTATTATCAGAGGCGTAAGGACAAGAATCAGTTCTTGAGCTGCTTCTTAAAAATATTCATTGCAGAGTCCATCAACTTTTTATAAAGGAAATGTCTTGTTACTAAAAGCCATAACATGTCTTAGGTATAGATTGATGAAATGAGGCGTTCAGGATCAAAAGTGGATAACTACAACCTTTAAAATTTTACTTTTTCGCTAATTTAGTCAAGCAATGCTTTATGCTCCCTAAATTTCAAGTTCAGAACTGGACCAAAACTATGAGCAATAAGGCGGCAGTGTCGTGTTGACGAAACCGGTTGATTAAACTAGCGAAAAATGTTAAAATGTCAATTTTTGGAATTTGGAGTTATCCGCTTTAGGTATGCTTTAATAGGTTTTTGTTGGAAGACTGGGATCTTTTTTGAAATATGCGTTGTAGAGTCCACGTTTTTATTGAAGGGAATGTCCTATTGCTAAAATCCATAATCTGTGTATATTATGTATTAGGTGTAGATTAAGGAAATGAGAAGTTCAGGATGAAATCGGATAACTCAAAATTTTATTTTTTCGCTAGTCTAGTCAAGGAATGGTTTATGCTTCTGATATTTCAGGTTCAGAACCGGTCTAAAGCAATGAGAAATAAGGCCATGTATGACAAAATTGCTTGACAAAACTAGCGAAAAATGTGAAAAAGTCAGTTTTTGAAATTTTGGAGCTATCCATCCACTTTACTAACCACTCTTATGCTTTGTCCATGTTAGAGATGTTAAGAGATCCTCCATGCTTGATTCTTTTTATCACCGTGATATTCATGCTTTTTCCATAAAAGTAGAGTGGGCTACCGTAATGATATGGGGAAGTATAAATAGGTATAATTGTATACCTAGCAAACTTTTATTTTGTATAAAAATATTAAGAAAAATTTCAGTGGCTAGAAGATAAATATTTACTTAATTCTTTGGTGGAAGAAGGCTTTTCCTCTCTTGGAACAATGATCTTTTGGTCCTGAACACCTTAAATGATTCGGAGGAAAAAGTAACAACTTAACAATCAGGTTATCTCGCTTCTCTAAACTCCTCTGGTGTCGCAGCATTTTCTTGAATACGATTATCGGTGAAAAGAAAGAAAGGATGATGATGAATTGCTACAAGAAGAGCGGAGGTAGTGAAGGAAATATGGAAGCGGGGAAGAGAGAGAGCGTTGACCCGGTGGAGAACCGGTTCCTCTTGCCCTGCCTCCCCGAGCGCCTTAATCTTTCCTCCATTTCTAGACCTTTGCAACGACCTGGGTCGCGCAACCAACTCCTTATCGCTCACATTTTTCTGACATTCATTAACTCTACTTATAGTAAGTAGACTGGCTGAAGCAGGAGCGGGTACTGGATGAACAGTTTATCCACCCTTATCAAGTAACATATCTCATAGAGGAGCTTCTGTAGATCTTGCCATTTTTTCATTACATTTAGCAGGAGTTTCATCTATTTTAGGAGCTGTAAATTTTATTTCCACTATTATTAATATACGTCCTGCAGGTATAATTCCACTTATTCACCACTTATTCACCGGGGCTGTAGTTATGTTATTTATATTGTAAGCATATTGGGGAGCACAGGTAGCCCAGTGTTAGAGTTCCGAATCGCTGCGGCAAAGGTCTTGGGTTCATATTTAATCTGTTAACAGCCATCGATGGATCTTGTGGGATCTGCAGACCCTTCTGTGGTTCATTCAGTCTCTATAAAGTGGGTTACCATCATTGGGGAAAAACATGGCAGCTCTGAATGATCTTGTTCAAACAACTTCTCGGTATAGCATTTGTCTTAGAAACAATACAGCAATTATCATGTACTTAATCCAATACCCTACATGGGCTCTTGTGGAACAGGATGTTGTGTTTATTAATATTATTCTTTTAGATATGTTTTAAGTGATGAAGATTCTCCTCAGTACGGGATAAGGATATTAGAGAAACATATTTCTGCTTGTTTTTTGAAAGTTAATGTTAGCTCTTCTTCTGTTTTACTTGATAGAATAAAAAAAAATTTTTTTCAAGCAAAACCGGATTTATAAATGGTATACATTTTTTTAATTATTGTTATGCAGTTTTTATTATAACATTGCAAACAAGAATTGAAATGTGCTTGTACGTCAGAAAAATATCAACTTTTATTTTTAAGCTTAAAATCAAAAGTGCTTCTGTTAGCAGACCGATTAACTTGCATGTTTATATTGCCAAAACGTCAGTCTCAGCAGAATGTCCGCAATTTTTTTTTCACATTCCAAACAGTGAGTCATTGTGTTCTTCGACACACGTTTCAAACCATTTAATTAATGTAATAGAAACTCGAATGTTGTTGTAATGACACATCATAATTTACCGTATATTATTCTAGTGAAATTTTTTTTTTTAAATAGTACTTCCGTTTTTTCTTTTTTTTTAATAAACCAACTACCTTTTCTGCGAAAATTGTTTGTTGAAGACCATATTATTATAATTTTAGTCTTTGTAGGTTTATGAAAATTTAACAAAGAATTGGTGTGTTTTAATTGTTAAAATCAAAATAATTATATACGTTAAAAGTGTCTCAAATGGTCAGGGGGTGCACTCAATAAATTGCACAAAATATGATAGACTTATCTTATGTTTGCCTACGTTTCGACCTATGTTTTAGGCCATCTTCAGGGGAAAGGGATTTAGAGCATGACTGTTATTACAAGTGAGTCATTTTGAGTTGCAGTTAGACTCTTCATCCCTCTGCCTTGAAGATGGCCTAAAACTTAAATCGAAAAGTAGGCACAAATAAGATGGGTCTATCTTATTGTCTGTAATTTATTTACAGCACTTCCTGACCATTTTCTATTTTTCTAAGAACTATCCAGTCAACCATTTTCACATGAAAAAAAAAATGTCTAATTTTGAACTTTTTTAAAAATTTATTTGAAAATATGAATTGCAATATCTTTTATATTTTTATAAAAATATTAACTTGATTTTCTACCTAAACTATATACATAAAATAGAATTGGACGATATAATATTTAATTAGGAAATTTGTATTTATATATACTTATATATTTTTTTTAAACTCCATAATTATAAAGCGGTATTTCTCCCTACCTTGATGTACGGATGTGAGAGTTGGTCCACAACGGAGAAGCATATAAGCCGAATTACCGTAGCAGAAATGAAATACCTCCGCAGAGTCGCTGGCAAAACAAGAAGAGACCGGGTGAGAAATCTAAGAATAAGGGAAGAATTGGGAATCCCTGCATTAAAAGATTCTTTGCAGAAACGGCATCTGAGGTGGTTTGGACACATTTGCTGAATGAGTCACGATCGAGACCCAAGGTCTTCGAAGCTAGACCTACAGGCACAAGACCCCGAGGAAGACCAAGAACTTCTTATAGAGAATATGTTCGCAAGTTCTGAGAGGAAAAAGGTAAAAGCCTGGATCAGATGATGATGTTGGGACGGGACCGACAGGGCTGGCACAGTTGGGTAGAGGCTCCTCAATACTGAACGGTATACGGAGGAAGGGAAAGAAGAAGAAGATATTTAAAAAAAATTATTTTTTTTTATTTTTTATTTTTTAAACCGATCCTCATTTAAAGTCAATGGAATATTATTAAGCATAAAAGAATTAAGTGATATGTAACATTAAGAATTATTAATAATATTGTCATGCCCTGAGGGCCCTATGCGCTAATGCTTTACGACCTGAAAACCTTAGCTTAACTGGGGATGCGGGTACTCAATTTATTGTTAATTGATTCTTTGAATAATTGTTAGGGGGTGATTCTCAATACAGTACGTTCTTAAAAATCATTGGAGGCCATAAAAATGATAAGAAAATCACATAAATGTTTATTATAACAGGGAATGGATCATTTTATAATGTTTTAGTTAACAGAAGCAATACTGTCTAAATATATTTCTAGAAGTATTTGCTTTAATTTAAGAAAACTTTCAGGTAAGGTATTTGTATATATGCTCAATGCAGCATAATATTTCGTTGCATAAATTTAAGACTAATTTCAGATAATTCATGTTTTTATATATTATTTTTATGTTTTTCGAACTTAACTCTTATGTATGGCATTTTTTTTATTCATAAATTATATATCTTTTTTATTATATTCGTTTTTCTTATATCAAAATTTTGATAACTACTATAAAACATCACCCAATCGATATAAATCCACAAAACAACGAACATTAATTTCTATTTTTGTTATCAAACGGTCTACTTTCAAAAGGTATATATTTCCTATTCTATTTAGAACATAACATAAAATGTGGTTTTGTAGTAATAACGTTAAGTAATTAGACAAGTTTATTTATATGTACGAGTATTAAAATGTATTAAATAACGTATAATAAAAACAATAAATAAATTTAAAAAAACTTGTATAATAAAAACTGCTAACCCTACTTCACAGCTAATCTACACAAAACTATCCAACATTACATATTTCAGGAATCACTATCTTGAACAATATTTAATAGGTATTTTGGTTGATTGATGTGGTAACAACAGTTCTTGTAAGTATTAACATTATACAGTGCCAATAATACATTTAGACTAATGTGTTATTTAATATGATTCACTAAAAGCCTATTTTTTCAAAGTTAGGGCATAATATTAAGAACAACTGTGGAACGTCTCCAAAAGCAAGTTTAACGACTTTGCACGAACAGGTCTGTTTCTCAGGATCTTGAGATTTAGTAAATAAATAAATCTTTGGCGTGAAAACCATTATTCCGAAGCGTTATGTAGAAACTCATTCACTATTTGAACTGTATTGAAAATGTCTTCGCAGAACATTAGTGTGCTGGTTGAATAGGGAATGGAATAGGTTGGGGGCAGGCATAGACGAAGAAACCGTTAAAGGTTAAGAGAAAGCTCCACGAGCGACCATGTTGTTGCTACGATAGACTTCCAGGAAGCTTACGAAGTCCAAGACCACCCTCGATCTGGCCATCCTCGCCTTTGACTGCTAGCGGTGGACTCGTTGGGCAAAATAGAGTTAAGTTACTCAGTAAATACACTAGGAATAAATTTAAATGTTTATTGCACTTAATTTTTATAGCAAAATGATTGAAATATAAAATAAATAAAGTATGAATAACATATTATTCATGGTGCACTAAAAATATTATTACAACAATTAATTACAAATGATACTGGCATATAATCCGAATTTATGACTTCACACTTTAATCCACAACACTTTTTTTCTGGTTGTTATCACAATTCCCAAACGCTCTATTCATTCTGAACATGTGGCTATTACTACAATGAGGTAGGTAATCACGGTTATTTAATTCTCTACTTGGTAGTATAGATCACTTGTAATGAATTGCCTAGGACACTGAAAGTAAGGTTGGTGAAATACTATGCATTACCTGTACTGTATGGAGCAGAAAATGTAAGCATTTGTAATGTGGGCGTACCACCATATCCACCATATTACATGGCCGACCACATGACTAACAGAGAAATCGGGTAAAAGGAATTGCATATACCATAAAGAATGGTAGAATACCTTGGCCGCATCATGTGAAATGACAGATGTCTACTGCAGCTGATAATGCAGGGAAGGATTGATGGAAGGGACCAAGAAAAATGAGCCACTCCTGACTGCAGAATTTAAGACAGTGGTTTGGTCTCTCTGCTGTTCAATTGTTTAGAAGTGCTGTAGAATAGAATAGAATTAAGGTTGCTATGTTAATAGCCAACGTCCGAAACAGAATAGATACAGGGAGAAGTATCGCTACATAGGCATTATGTTAAGAATAGCACACGGAATAAAAGAACGTTTAACTAGGCTACTGTCTGTTTTTTTGAGATCAATTGAGGAATTGATGTGGAAAAGGAATTAAGTAAAAAAAAAATATATATATATATTTTAATTATTCTCTTAGAAAAGCTAGTAATTAATCATGGCAATTGGGGGGGGGGAGAAGTAAGTCAAAATTGGGGTGGTTTAATTTCTATGAACGGTGGTCATTTCTATTTTCCCATTGAAACTTTCATTTTTAGTTGTAATAACAGTTTTTAGCTTCTCCTGTAAAATTACTTTTTCAAGAACTACCTACTACATTTTCCAATTGTTAATTAAATTATCTATAAAGCTTATTAGAAGGATTTAATTGGAGTGTGATTTATTTTCCTTCGACTGCACACGAATATATCAGCCCAGTGAATAAGTGATTAAGTCGAATTATGTCCAGAGAGAGTCCCTGTATTAAGGGAAGTGAAATCGTATCATTCTCGTAGGTTTTGGCTTGAAATGGAGTTTTAATATAAGGAATAACTCCATTTCAAGCCAATGACTGACTTAGCCCCTTATTCACTACGAGAATGATAAATGAAACTCATTTCTATTCAAAATTCTACTTAACCGGTTAATCACCTGGGCTGTAAATATTTACAAATAATGTATATTTGTACATACCTACAAACCCTGTTATAAACATATACATATATAAATACGCTGGGAAATATAACTATTTTCATAGTTTTTATTTATTAACATTCAGATAATATCTTATTTACAATATCAGGCGATTTATAACAACTGGTACAACTGCCGAACCCTTTCACAAGGTACACAATGCACTGCAAGCGCTGTTTAGCGGTTACAAACTAACGCTTTTCTTACGTCATACTTCTGCATTTTTTTCTCTCGTGTTTTCAGGTTTCCTCAATGGTTCGGCGGAACCGGTTTGCTGACTTCCAAGCGATATTCATCCGTCCGACTGGGTCGGTCTACAACCTTATTTATAATCTAATTTACAAGAATAATTCAGAATTTACTTCTTTGGGAGTACCAAGTGTCATGGCCGCAAGTGAAGTTACATTTTCACATCGCTCTGTACTTGAGACATCATTTTCAGACAATTTCGTTCATATCATCTCGTCAAACTCTACCAGAACAAAGTGAATAGACTAAACTACAGTTTACTTTCAATATTAGTGAGGTGAGTGACTAGTAAAAACAATAGACCTAAAATAAATTAGTGACCAGCTGCTAAAGGCAGCAACGTGGCCTTAATCCTTCAGTAATAGATAGGACTAATACTCAATAGAAGCAAGATCAAGGTCAAGGCTTGGTGCTTATCTTCTCCGGGCTACACTCAGTAACGTGAACTTTTTATTTTATTTTACTTGTTTTTGTTTTTATTTTTATTATTATTATTTTTTTTTTTCATTAGTTTAGTTAATATGTTTATTTCATTTAATACAATTAAATTAATAATAGTTTATAATTAATAATTTAAAAATTTTATTTTATTTGTTTTTCATTAATTAATGAATAATTTAAATATGAATGTGGACATCTCGGGTAGTGAAATGTCGGAGGAAGAAGCTCTGTGTTCCGAAATTAGTGAAACCGACTCACAATATCTTAAAAGAAGAACTTTACAAAAACGTCAGAGAAAATCTGCCCCTGGCTCAGCGGGTAACTCGCCAAACAAAAAAAAAAACAAAGCGGCTAGTTCAAAAACTTCAGCCACAAATAAACCATCGAAAGAACCGCCAAAAACCCGCAGTAAATCTACTGCAGTCAAGCCACCAGTAGCCTCAACCAGCACCAACGCTGACCACAGTGATAATACTCGTCAGAACAATCAAGAACGACAAAAATTCGATGACTTGGAACCTCCGCCAATATTTATCACGAAAATAAGTGATTTTTATAACTTCGGAAAAGAAATATCTGATCTTATCGGGCAGCCAAATTTTAGATGTTACTCCCGAGTAAATGATATAAAAATAAACACCACCAACAAAGATTCATATAAAAAACTCATAAATCACCTGACAAGCAAAAATTACGATTTCCACTGCTACCAACTGAAACAAGACAAATCATATAGGGTAGTTCTAAGAGGGCTTCACTCGACCACGCCTACGGCAGCAATCAAGAGAGATCTGGAAGAGATAGGCCATAACATCAGGAACATCTCGTCAGTGTTGCACCCAACTGAAAAATATCCCCTTCCTCTGTTTTTTGTCGAACTGGAACCAGCCAAAAATAATGTTGAAATATTTCAAGTCACTAGGCTTGTTTATTCAACTGTTAAATTCGAGGAGCCAAGGCACAAAAACACCATAGTACAGTGTACTAGGTGTCAAAACTTAGGTCACACGAAGACCTATTGCCACCACCAAGCCAGATGCGTCAAGTGTGCTGGCTCACATCTAACAGAAGTATGTCAGAAGTCCAGAAATGAGCCAGCAAAATGTGCTCTTTGTGGTGGGGACCACCCGGCGAATTATAAAGGCTGCCTGGTATACAAAAACTTCCAGCTACAGAGAACACATAAAATGCAAGGGAAAAGCATAGAGAATAATGTTCCTCATCCACCTGAATTCAACAACTCAACTATATTTCCGGAATTACCAAAAACCATTACAGATCAGCACATCACCAGAGTTCAACCTCCGGAAAACATAATCCCGACCTCAACGAACCAGCAGCAGCCTCAACGTCAGGCACCTCTCCCCTCCCAAGATAAACCACAGTCTTCCTATAACAAGCCACAAACCTCCCAACCCAAACCCCGAGATCCTAGATCCAAGCCTCAGAAATTCAATACTAAAGTCCAACCCCCACGTCAGCATATACCTCTCCATCCTGAAACCTTAATAGTCAAACTACCGCCACAGCAACCATATCCTACCACTTCCAATCACAACAATCAAATGAATCCTTCAGTTCATCAAACAATGAATGTAAATCCAGCACCTCGGGTACAACCCCCAGCCAACCTTCCTTTACCCGTTAATTATCAATATCAAACTCCAGACCCATATCCAGTCCAAATCCAAAACTCCATCGACATAAATTCAATCCTGTCATCCTTCCTGAAAGATCTCCAAGAGACTATCAAGCCTCTCATCATTCTACTCACGAGAATCCTTACCGAAGTTCCACTTAATTACCCACGATGAGCATAAAGCCCCTAGCTATCGTCCTATGGAATGCTAATGGACTGCATAATCACCGTGACGAACTTGATATATTTTTACACGACAACCAAATAGATATTGCTTTACTTACTGAAACACACTTCACTCACCGCACACATTTCTACATACGGGACTACATCACATATAGATCAGATCATCCTGACGATACAGCACATGCCGGTTCTTGTATCCTTATCCATAAATCTATACCACATTCTCTTATTCCTTCTACTCCAACTGACGCCATTCAATCAACATCAGTAACCTTAACGACTAGTCCTTTCCATATCACATTTTCAGCTGTATACTGTCCTCCTGGCAATTCTCTTTCTTATAACCTCCTCGAATCCTTATTCCAATCCTTCGGACCGCGCTTCATTGCCGGAGGAGATTACAACGCCAAACATCAACGATGGGGTTGTCGAACATCCAATTCCCGTGGTAGCATCTTATCCCAAATTTCAACCTCTAATAGTTTCTCTATCCTCGCACCCATAAACCCTACTTATTGGCCTACATCCCTCAAAAAACGTCCAGATATTCTAGATATATTTGTTTCCTCACAGATTTCCTGCAATCAAACTGCTATAAAATCCCTGGATGACCTTTCCTCTGATCACAGTCCAGTTCTGCTTCAAGTGCATTCGATTCCCATTCCTAAGCCCTCTCTTCCCCGACTGATTACAGGACGTGTAGACTGGGATAAATTCCGATCAAATCTAGAAAATAATTTCCTCAAAATTCCGCTTAAAACAAAAGGAGACATTAATTCTGCAATAGACAAACTAACAGAAGCAATACAAGTCAATATAAAATATAACACTTTACCAAGTAAAAATCATTATCAACAGAATAACTGGCCACTTCATATTCGCGAGTTATTAAAAGAAAAACGACGGGCAAGAGCAAAGTGGCACCGCACGAGATATCCATCGGACAAGAGTCATTATACCAAACTGACCAACAAATTAAAATCAGAGATCAGAACATTCAAAATTCAAAATTTGTATTACCGTACAGAAAATCTCAGTACTACTGACAAATCCTTATGGAATACCACTAGAAAACTCCTAAACTATAAAAAATTCAACCATCCACTTTTAACCGAATCCCAAACCTTGTCAAGATCTGATGAAGAAAAATCACAAATTTTCGGCCAGCACCTATTCAAAACATTTAACCCTCATCCAGATATCCTTAATCAAACCCACTCTGAATGCATTGGAGCAGAATTAAGTATTCCTCTTCAGTTGTCCCCTCCTCCTAAAGCATTCCATCCTTCCGAAATATCAAACATTATTCATAGATTACCCGCCAACAAAGCCCCTGGACACGACCTAATCACATCCCAGATTCTAAAACGCCTTCCTCGGAAAGCGATCCTACTCCTTACATATATATACAATGCCGTACTCCGCACCACATATTTTCCTGATTCCTGGAAATTATCCATAATTAAGATGATTCCAAAACCTAAAAAACCACCAGAACTCCCATCCTCTTATCGTCCTATATCTCTCTTGCCCATAATGGGGAAAATACTTGAAAAACTCATTCTGAAACGTCTTCATCCTATCATAGAATCCAATCAAATAATCTCAGATCACCAATTTGGTTTCCGAACATCACACTCCACCATCCAGCAATGCCATCGTGTGGTGGACGTTGTCTCATCTGCATTAGAGCGCGGAATGTACTGCACAGGAGCTTTTCTCGATGTAGAGCAGGCTTTTGATCGAGTCTGGCATCCAGGACTGCTGTACAAACTCCGTAAATTCTTACCTTCAACTTACTTCCTTATTATCAGTTCATACCTCAGTAATAGAACCTTTAAAGTAAACCATAATTGTTCCTACTCTTCCCTCTTCACCCAGTCTGCCGGTGTTCCTCAAGGCAGTATCCTGGGGCCCATCCTATACACGATATATACAGCTGACATCCCAACCCATCCAAGCACTGTCCTCACTACTTACGCTGATGACACATGTGTGTTATCAGTTAATAAGGATCCATTTGTTGCATCCCAATCTCTTCAATCCCATATCTCACACCTACAAGAATGGTGTCAAAATTGGAGGATTAAAATAAATCCTAACAAATCCCATCAAATTACCTTCACCCTTCGTCGTAAACCTACGAATTCCTGTCCTACTGTATCGTTTAATAATACACCACTGAACCCTGTCGAACAGATACGTTACCTAGGACTCCATCTGGATAAACGTCTCACTTGGAATCCTCATACAAGACTGAAAAGACAAGAAACTGCTCGACGTTTTCGCCTACTTCAACACTTACTGGACAAACGCTCTAAGCTACCAATTAATTACAAAAGACTTATTTACATGACAGTCATCAGACCTATTTGGGCATACGGAGTTGAGCTTTGGGGCTCTACTAAACCATCCAATTCATCTCGTATCCAATCCTTGCAATCCAAAATCCTTCGTAAAATCCTCAATGCTCCTTATTATGTCACAAACAAACTCATCCATCATGATCTTAATATCCCATATGTTACTGATTTGGCCCAAACTAGATACCTATCCTTCCATAACAAGCTCCATACGCACTTGAATCCGCTAGTCTCTCAGCTTGCTTCCCATACTATTCCCGATAACCCTCCGAGGCGCCTGAAAAGAAGATGGCCTCGAGATCATCTACTATAGAACTTTATTGGAGTGCTATCGATGGGTAGTTTCTCCACAAGTGTTTTCATGTCATATTCTACATTTTTGCACATTTACTTGATATAATACCATTATAGTTGTAAATATCATTGAATTAAATAAAAAAAAAAAAAAAAAAAAAACTTCTTTGGAAATTTCGTAGAGATAAAATACTGATTATGCGGTTCTAAAATATGTAGGTAGTGCATAATGTGAGGTCTGGAGATAAATATGAAAAAAACGAAATACATGGCATTCAACTCTCCTGCTTCATTTCTCTGGATAGAGGAATGAACCACCTCTCAAAGTATTGCATTCAAGTATCTTGGAGAGACGATTGGGTAGTTAGTCAGAGAACAAAGAGACATTAAAAACAAAATTAATAATAATAAAAAAACTATCTTAGCTATCATAAACTATATTATACGATATCTATGGAATAAAAAGGTCTCTCTCGAAACTAAAATGAAGATATGCAATTTCTTTTTGGCACAACGTTATATGGGCCAGAATCATGGACCCTGACAAAACTATATACCAATACATTACTATAATGCATTCCCTTGGAAAAGAAGTTGTACCATATCCAGGCTGAATGCCCCACAGAAGTAATGTGGGAGCTAAACTGAAACATCTTCAATGACATCAGTAAAATAAGATTGCTATGGTATGGGGACGTTATGAGAATGGATGACGGTATTGTAAAATTCATTTTTAATATTTTCGAGTGTTTTCATGTCATATGCTACATTTTTGCACATTTACTTGATATAATAATGTATTATAGTTGTAAATATCATTGAATTAAATAAAAAAAAAAAAAAAAAAAAAAAATATTTTCGCTTCACTTAAGAGATATTAAGAGAGATCCTTTATGCCTATTTCTTTTCATCTTTGAGGTATTATCCATCACTTCCTCGCTATCATCGATTCAAATGCTTACAAATCAAAGTGAAAAAAACATTTTTTTCGTTTTCTGAAAAAAAAAAATCATTGAAAATTGATGTTTTTCACATTCGTTACTTTGTATTTGTATCATGGTATTATATCAGAGTGGGCTACCTTAAAGATATCTGCAGCCTCAATGAATAAGTGGTTAGGTCGAATTTTGTCCAAAATGACTTTTGTTATACTTAGAAAACCGGAATCCTATTATTCTCTTGGACAATGAGGAGCTAAGCATTGGCTTGAAATAGTGTTATTGTTTCTATTAAATCTCCATTTCAAGCCAATTATTCGCAGTGGGTTTAAATTGATAGGGTTACAGTGTTTTCTAAGGACCCATTTGATGAAATATAATAAAATTAAGGGATTACATAAGGCGTTATGAAACGAGATTGAAATATTTAATATACTTTTATATTTATAGCGCTTTGATGTAATATTCTTGATTATTGACATTGATATTATTGACTGCAGAGATGATAAGAGATCCTCCAAATTAGTTTCTTTTCATCTTCGTGGTATTATCCTGACATATTCTGATCACTTTCTCCATATCGTCGATTCAAATACAAAGAAACTAATGTGAAAAAACGTTTTTTTTTTCGTTTTCGACCTCTAGCCTTTGCTTTGTCATTGATTATTGATATAAAATACACGTACAGTCATCTATTTATAAGGTGCCAAAACAATGTACAAGGGCATAGGTAAAATACGTTTGAGGATACGCGCTAATTTTGACTGAATCTTTGCATTTGTAACGAAGATATGAGCACGGTGGATTACCTTATTGGTATGGGATGACATTAGATGGTATATATATATATGTGTGTGGGAATAAATGTACAAAATATAGAAAGCATCCCTTCTATATCGAAAATTAAGACGAATTCGTAGAGGTCAGAAGATAAATATTTACGAAGCTGTTTGAAGTTGTTTAATGACAGATTTTTCTTTTTTATCATAAATAAAAATTGTAAGGACTAGTCCTTTTTTCGGATTAGATCCGAAAAAAACTGTGTCGCTAATATACGAACGCTATTCTTCATTTTGTATTCGCCGTGATAATAACACAGCCTACTTGATATAACAGCTGTACGGTTATTGTTTAAATAATATCCTGTGTTGAGTAAAATATAGCTAATATCCTGAAAGTTAGTTATGAAGTAAAGGATTAAATGCTGTTTCTTTTGATTTTTAAAGTAAATTTTGTTAATAATAATTGTAATTTTTAAGACTTGTAAATATGTATTGTAAATAAATCTTTTTTTTTTTTTTCAGAGAAACACAATTCAGTCTTTATTTCCTTACCCTAGGGCATAAAAACATTATAAAAATGCATTCTTTCTACACGTCCCCTTCCCACCATCCCCAATAATTTGGGAACTCCGGCCAAAATTCTTGCTCAATTTTTTATTTTGCCCTCTCTTACCTTTAATAAATTGCTGTTGCAACTTTTGTACAAACTAGTAGGTCAGTTTGATAAACGTGGGAGCAGTTGCAATGGTTCCTTCCACCATTTTCTTCCACTTCCTCCACCTTTAAGCAAGTGGGGGAAAACCCTGCAATTGGCACGTGTGCCTTTCCAATACACTCAACGCACCAGGAATATGCATGGCTGAATCCTTCTTTATATTTCGAATAAATCCTCTGGTTCTTTTGTGAGAAATATGAAGCGGTTTCTTTTTAACCGCAGCTTTAGTATGAAGTTTATATTTTATTCATCAAAACCGATTTACATGCGTGAATTCATTGGTGAATAACTAACTATATACTCGTATAGTTGTATTATAATAATATAATTTTTTTCTGTTAAAACTCTTAATCATTATTTTAAGCAAAAATCATAGTTAAAAATATAAAATAAAACATAATAAAATAATAATAATAAAAGTTAAAAAAATAAAACAAAATTAAGGGGAAAAATAAAATAAAAAAATGCAAAATAAGGTGTTTGTCTGTAAATGAGTACAAAAATCTACATTCGGGAAATAATATACGAATAGATGTATGATAATTGTAATTTAAATTTTTAGAATAATTCACCAATTATACAAGTTAATTTTATACATAAAATATTGTACAAACTTTATTTAAAAAATCCAGTTGGTTATTGACGTTTTGATTGGTTTTCCTATTTAAAAAAAAAAAGAAAACTGCCACTCTTGACAGTACGGCTTTTAAGAAAATGGTTCTGCAGGGAGGTGATTTGTTTGATATCATGCATAACCGCCCAGTTTTTTTTCACTATTTTTAATAACCACTTTATAGAGGATGGGTGAGCCCCAGGAGGGTCTCCAGGTCCCAAAGGATCCATCCCCGGCTGCTGTAACATTATATAAATGCCATAATATCATTATGAAGCATCACCGAACATTCAACATCTTCCAGTTGGTTTTCATCAATCTTTGAAAATTTATTAAGGATTTTCTGTATTTATTAAATATAAATAATAAACCATAAAAATAAAGGAGTTTAATCGATGAACTGCAGCCAGCCTTATACTCCAAAATCGAGCTGCGCCTTGTCGCCCAATTCTGATGGCACGACCTCCCGATCATATTCCACAAAGGTGATCATCATATTCCTTACATTTTCCAAGTTAATGATCATCATGCAAGATCTGTTTTGTCTTTTCTCCATTCTTGACTGAATCGTGCGCTTAACTTTCGGAGTAGAATACTGAAGTAGTTCTTCTTCTTCATTCATAGATCTACAGGTCAGGGTGGGCTTTGGCTTCCTTGACAATAGTCCTCCAGACAACCCTATACATAGCTTTCTCCCTCCGATCTGTCACCCCCCATTCTTCTGAGATTATCCTCCCGTTACTCAGCCATCTTCTTCTAGATCTTCTTCTTCTTCTGGTCCCAAACTACTGCTTTAGAGCACGTTTTTGGGGATCCAGCATTCTTAGAATACTGAAGAGCATATTAGTAAATACCTAAAATGAATGTTTTCTTTTTTTAATTCCCAAAGGTTAGAAAATTATTTACGAGTTTTCAAGTATTTCTACTAAGAAAAAAGAATACTCATATTTGCTTTGATTCAATTATCACCAAGAAGCAACATTTTTCTACAAATTGATTGTTATCTAATTGAAATCCATCATATAATTCAGAAATTACAGTTACATTAATTTCAATTACATTCATCTAGTGGATTTTTTTTTTTTTTAAAGGGGTTTCTTTGAATATTTTTAAAGATCGCATCTTGTAAACGGAGATAGATAAGGTGTGGTAGAATAAAATATTACACTAATTAAATAAATTATTAAACGAATACATTTTACTGATCCACCTTGCAGAGTATCATTTAATTTTAAATTATATATTGATGCTTGATTGTCGGCTGTGATGAATATGACGGTACCATACATCTATTCTTTGAGTGGAAAATAGTTGGATGGATAATTCAAATGGATTGAATTGGTCAGGGTCAGGGGGTGCAGTCAATGACAACACAAAAATTAAGCAAATCTTAATTTTTATTAATCGTGCCAACGTTGTACAATTATTATTACAATTATCTTTTGAAAGATGAAGAATATAATAAAAAATGTAAATATTTGATTTTAGTACTTTATTAATTAAGATTTGATGTGTAATGAGATGTAAACATGTTAAACATGATCATTACTTGTTTGCTGCGGGTCCTACTCCCGGCCTCATGTCGTACCTGGTACATAGACAATTTGTTGATATGTTTATTGGTGTTAAGTATTTGTAATGTTCATTGTATTGGATTTCATTATATGCCCCTCAAATATAAGCTTAACCTGCAAAAATGCCATGAAATAATACAATTAGTAACGAACAATGAAAAGAAATGTTTTTGTTTCAACCCATGAAGGATTTTGGGATCAATACTTGGTAGAGACTATACCATTTATTGGACAGCAGCTGTGATTTGCCCTAGATCACGCTCAACCGCTAGGTATCTCACTCACTTAAGGGTACCAACTTTATAGAGGCTGGGTGATCCCCATTAGGGTTTCTAGATCTCACAGGGTCCTTCCTCAGCTATTAACAGATTGAATAATCCGCCACAGCCAGATTTGAACCTGCACCTTCGGCGCTGCAACTCAGCGCTTCACCATTGAGCTGCTACTGAGAAAAGAGATCATTTCGTCTACAAATGCATTCCAGCTTGTAGATATAGACATTCATGATGTTGTCTTTAAATTGAGGTAGAATGCTATCAACTTGACGGTTAAGTATGATTCCTCAAATCCTTTAAAATCGTCCATTTACAAAGGATAATAATTATTTTATATCACTTCATCGTACGTTCCTATTCTTTTTTATGCGTTATTTTGAAGGGAATGAAAGATACGAAGGGATTTTTTAATAAAGCTTGGAAGATGGTATAGGAAGAGGAGGTAGGGGAAGGTAGTAGACCTTGGTGGGGTCGTTGCCTCCGCCGTTCAACTTCACACCTTCTCACGTAGCGTCGTCACACGTTCCATAACCACATGGTTTCTCCACTACAACAGTCTATCTTACATCGCCGCTTCTTTTGTTTCGGATCGCGTATCGGAAATATTTATGGGATTTTTTCAATTGTTTTAATCCACCTTGTAACGTAGGTTTAGTTATTCGTTTAACTCACTTCATGTTACTAAGGCTAATCGGACGAAGCTACAGTTGATGTCCTTAATTTTCCCTATCTAGGTATAATTAGGATAGAAATCTTTGACGGGTACTTGACACCTTACAGGCTCAGGACCCTTCCGATGGATTTGGTTAATCCCGTTTAAAAAACCCAAGGGCCAACTGCCAGAAAGTGAATCCGCGTTCTTGGATAGAGTAGGTTATTTTGCTACCCACTACACCTCAGATCACCTACTGTTGCAGGTATTCAATATTGGCATCAAAACTGATAGATTCTCTCATATATTATTCTAGTTTATAGATTGTTAGCATTGAATGAAACCGTAATTTAACCAATAGTTAGATTAATGACCAATACTTTATTGATTCACAGCAACTAGCATTGGCCTGTGTTAAGTATTCGTCATGTAAGATGAAAAAAAATGGTCCGGGTCGAGGTAAAAAAATTCTATTAAATTTGGGGAACCTTTTTATTGGAAAGACCTTTCGACCCACATTGCAGGTCTTCTTCAGGTCTAGTAAGATCGCATCTCCGTCACATAGATTATTTCAGTCACGTAATGATGATGCATAACTAATCGTCAGAGTTGCAAGTCTTTTATCAACTCTCAAAAATATCGACTGGGACAAGTTCAGGGTTTATTTTCATTTGAAAATCCGTAATCATTCAATATTAACGTTCCAATTACAGAGTAAATAGATGACGCCACGCACATCAGCTAAAGATACGTTTACACCAATGTCAATCTTTGACAAGTCGACCATATAAGGAGACAAATATGCTTGATTTGACACGACTGTTTGAGGTAAGATCCTATTCTTGTAGACGGCACCACTAATGGGCTTGCATCCACATATTTGTTTATGTAAATAACTTTACCAATAAAATAAAATAAAAATAGTTTTTATAGACCATCAATAACTTTGGATCGGTTAGCGAACTAAGCTTAAATCCTTCTCAACACTTTTGCCTTTAAACTTCCATTTTAACCCAAACCCTGCAAAATACTTAGGTTGATTGTGTAGTAGTTGAGACTAGGTAGATCGATAGATGTGATCTTGGTTGCTTGGTTTTTCGTTTTGGCTGCTCTTTAACCTTTGATAAATTTGGTGAAGGTTTTACCAATTGCATTTTAAAAAATGATTAACTACTGGTGCGATTATTCATGATAAGTGGGCGATTGTAATTTGCACATCACAACAATCTTTACAAATGCGGAGATATTTATAATCGCTTAACATTGTCCATAGTAAAGTCGTATTTGGTCAAATGTACCTAAGTGTTGTTATGAAATGTACAGTTGAAAGATGTTACATCTTAGTTACTTCAGAAAGTTAAAATATTGGTATCATATCCACTGGATGTTTCTGGATAATGCGTTACATTACCCATATATTAATCTATTCTATTGCGTTCAGAGCCCCTAAAACAAAGAATAAAAAAGAACCCTTGAAATAGGTTGGAGCGGCCGAGATGTTCAACAATATTCTTTTTGCGTATTGCTTCTGGATCGTTTGGTATTTCAAGAAGGAGATTGGGTCAGCACCAGGTGGTAGGAAATATTTGTGACCTAATGGTCACAATCTTCCACTCTTGGTTAAGCCTTCCTTTGGAGAGGTCGGTTGTTCCGAGTCTATGCACTAACCGAATAATTATGAACTAACGATAATATTAAAGCTAATGATCCATACAAAAGCTAGGATTACCTGTACTATAGTTACCATACAGTAATCCAGTGTACTATAACACACTATAACTACTTATTATGTCCAAAATCGTGAGTTTGCAGTCTGGCAGTTGACCTTGGGAATTTTTATGGGAGTAAAAAATCCTTGGTTGTACCGTCCTTTAGAGGGGGCATCAAATGGCGGTCCAGATCCTGTAGTGTATCAAGTACTCGTTAAAGATCCTATTAAACCTGGATAGGGAAAATTAAGTTATCCCACCGTACCGTCGTCCGAATACCCATAGCAGCAAAAAGTGATGTTAAATAAAACAAACGAACATATTTTTGTGAAATCTATCCTTGAATAATACAAAAGTGGACTATCTGTCTGTACGAAACGGTTATTATCGTTGCTATGGTGTCAAGTACACTTCCGTAACTAGTTGCCACATAACAATAGGCGCTAACCTCGGCACACTTTAGTCTTTGTTTGTCACGATTCGTATAATTATTCCGAAATACCATAGTTTATTCAACAATGGCTGACCTGATATCGAGAAGTAATTATGAATAATTATAATAGTATCAATATTATTACTATGGCATCCAATATTTTTCGCATTGCCTTGTATTCAGGATTCTATAATGGAGAACCATGATATGAATTGTGTATGGAGAACCAACTGTGTGCATTCAAGGCGAATATCGCTATAGCATCGTCTGACTAGCCATAACAGCATTAAGTGACGTTACATGAATAATCATACTTAAAAATGACGGAATAAAAATAAATAAAACAAAATAAGCCCCAATTATTCCTACATGTCAGATGACAGATAATAAAATAATAATTTAAAAAAATAAAAATAAAAGATAATAAAAAAAAGAAAAAACTATTAACCCCGTATGCAAGCAATGGCAGGAAGGGGGCCAAAAAAAAAAAGAAAAAAATATATAATAAAAAATATTAATAGATTATTATTTTCCTCAATATTGCTTCACAAGTGTTCAAGAAACGTCTTATCAATCTCTGGATACATTCTGCAGTGTCGATGGTCGACTTAACTTGGAACTTAACAGTTTTCACTATTTACGAGATGAGTAAATACCTATTATCAAGCTCCGGTTAATAAGTGATTAAGTCGAATTTTCTCCAAAATGGGTTTCTTGTACTTAGGGAAGCTGAATCGAGTTATTTACGTAAATAAAACGATTTTAGCATTGTTTAAAGATCACTAATCAAATTAATTATACCTGGATAGGCAAAATTTAGGACTCCTATTACAGGGTTGATTAGCTATAGCACCATAGAGTGACTTTAAACGAATAAATAAACAATACGTGTTTATTGTTGCATGTGGATGTATTGTATTTGTCGATACAAACATAATACACTCACATAAACTAGGAACAATTCTTTCTCTAATTGAGCTGTGTTTTAAGAACACTTCCCTCCATTGACGTGGAATGTGCTATTTCAATTTATCTACAACTTCATTATAATTATAACGTATTGTATAATTTAATTTTAATCTTTTATTATGTTAAGTTGTGTTGGTAAAATCATAATCAAAGTTATTTTTATAAAGAATAAAATAAGTAGCAAGATAATTTATGGATCATTTGTGAAATGTTTCTGGAATATTTATTTCTTCCCGTGTTCCTAAAAGAGGCCCCTGGCCATTTTTATGACCTACTACCAGGCTGGAGGCTGCCCAGGTGGTCTTCAAATTATTATACGGTTCACGAAGATATCATGAATTTCATATTTTTAAAATATTTTCCTTATAATTTCAGAACATCATTTTTTTTTTTTTTTATAGTTCTAATAAGTATCGTATTTTGCATAAACATTTATTATAAAAGGGAGAAATTCCACCTCCCAACAACTCGCTGCACAAGTATACTAGAATGCTTACATATACTTTATGACATCGTGTTATACTCCATTATAAATAAGCATGGAAGTAAGATAAATTAAAAATTAAAAATGGTAGTAAGAACCTTTACGGACATTAGGAAATGTATAACATATCATAATTCTGAATTTCGTTCCCACTATTATATGCCACGCAGTTGTGAAGCTAATGCAAACATCTCACTTACAGACTGTTCAAATCATTTAGACAAAATTTCTTCGTTGTATGACTCATTGTCCCTTTATCATAGCTAATAAATCATTGCACAAAATTCTCAACACACCACTCGTGAATGCCACGATCAAGGAACACTAAAAGAAATGTCTCGACTCTGGACACCCAAACTTACTAGTAAAAACATTACTGACTTTCGCATTTTCAAAGGATACGACAAGCAGACTGAAACATCTCTGAAGCAAAGATCTACAATCATCATCATCATTCGTGGCGCTACAACTCCTGTAGAGTCAAGGCCTCCTTTATTGATTGCCACTGCTCTCCACTTGCGGATTCCCAAGATCGACCTGGCATTCGCCGCCACTCCATCGATCCATCGCATTCGAGGTCTTCCCACTGTTTTTGTCCCATAAATCCTTTCGTCTAGGACTGTATTAGGAATCAGATCCTGGGTCATTCTACTTATATGACCTGCCGAACGAAGCCGGCCTACTTTTATTACCCTTAAAATATCTGGGCTCTTGTAGAGTCTTGTTAGCTCAGCGTTCGTCCTTATCCTCCAGATCCCATTGGTGCAAACTGGGCCATAAATTCTCCTCAAAATTTTCCTCTCGATCCTTAGCACAAGGGCTTCCTGTGAACTGGGTAATGTCCAGCATTCGGAGGCATAAGTAAGAACTGGTCTTACTAGGGTCTTATACTGATACACCTTCGTGTTTTGAGAAATAGCCCTGCTTCTAAAATGCTTCAGTAACCCAAAATAACATTTATTTGAGGACATAATTCTGCGATGGATTTCTACTTTTATGTCATTATCCGCGTTCACCTGCGATCCAAGATACACAAATTCCTTCACCTTTTCAAATTTAAATTTAAAGCCTCTGCCCATAAAATGCGATGGATCAAGCACATTAAGTTGTGGGCATGCATGCATGTATTTGGTTTTTGATTTATCGACCTCTAAACCCAATCTAGCTGCTGCTATCTGGATACTGATAAGAGCATTTTCTAAATCTGTAGGGGTTCCTTCCACAATATCTATGTCATCGGCGAAGGCCAAAATCATTGAAGATCTATTGAATATAGTTCCCCCAATTTATATTCCAGATTTCCTCACTGCACTTTGGAGGGGCAAATTGAAGTGAAGGCATGCGAGGCAATCACCCTGTCTCAGCCCTTTGTGAGTTTCGAAGCTTTCAGTCAGGTCACCTTGAACACACACTGTGCATTGCACCTTCTTCATCGTAGCCCTAATCAGTCGTAGGTACTATTTTCCAAATAAATATTTAATATCATCTGAAAATATTTTCTTGACTGAATTGAGATTAAAAAAAATTATAATATAATAGATAACTTTTTAGTTTTGTTTTCTAATTAAAGCGTGTTCTTTAGTTGTTTTTTGAACCAATATTCAATTTCTTCTACAAACTCGTGTCGTTTAATTTTTTTAAATATTATTTGTTTGTTGCTAAATATACGAAACTCGCTGGTTGATTCTGCCAGTAGTCATATGCTTGTCTCGAAGATTACCGTGTCTTCGGATATAAAAATCGTTAATCCTCAAGATCCTGGACCGAATAATGAGACAAACTTATTAAATTATTGTATAGTCATCGGTCCTTGAGAAGTGTGCAACATTTCGATTTATTTCGGTGTTTTGTGATAACGAGTTTAAAAAACTAAAAAAGCAGAACCATTTTTCGTTCAATATAAATTTGCATGTTTTTCACAATTTACATCCAATATTACTATCCAAGCAATATTTTCCCACCTAATTAGACTAACTGTTTCCCATCGTGGGACTAATGAGATGAAATGTTTAATTATAATGAACATATGCAATGATTAGCTGCAGTGAATGTTCCCACTCAGCTCGTGATGAATTACTATACAACATAGGATATTTAATTGACTATCGATACATCGATCCTGAGCACTACCTGCATAACGAGATCCGCTTTGTAAGGACGACCAAATGGGAGGCCTTCCTGGAAGAGCCATGACTCGCGTTGGCACCAATGCAGGGCATGTCCGCTCCCAGCCATGAATCTCTCAACAGTTTCGTGTAATTCATAATTATACATGTTATAACTGTACTCTGAATTCATAATGAATAAATAATCGGGCGGTTATTTCTTTCCCGATAAGTTACATTACAGTCCCATTAAACTGCATAGATTTCTTGCTGTTTGCATTTTTCTTCTTTTTTATCCAGAAGAAGATTGGAAAAAGGCTGTCATAATTCTTGTATTAAAAAAAGGTGGCAAACTCCAATCCCAAAACTACAGAGAAATTTATCTTCTCTCTTGCGGATATAAGATACTCTCTAAAATTTTATTCCAGCGTCTCCTAGCCTTTGCAAAGCAGAAGCTTGGACCCAACCAATGCGGATTTAGGCGGCGAAGATCCCCAACAGATCCAATATTCTTTCTCAGAGCAATGCTAGAGAGGGGATATGATTTTTAAATAAAAACCCACTATATTTTTGTGGACTTCAGGGCAGCCTATGCCAACATTAACCGGGAAGAACTTTACAAGGCACTGAGGGAGCTCAACATCCTCTACAAATTATGACTTCTAAAGCTGGCGATGAGAGATGTGAGATACACTATGGAGATTGGAGGGCAAAGAACAGAATAGTTTCCCTCAAGAAAAGGGCTACGCCTAGGAGATGCGTTAGCATGCCTCCTGTTTAATTTGGCACTTGAGAAGGCAGTGAGGGGTGTTGGTCTGCAAACCAACAGGATATTTTTGATGGGGTTCACCTAGCCCCTACAAAGTTGGGAGAAAAACCTGTGGTGAGTGTGATCTTGGACATGTAACTATCCTGCGCAACCGTTGATTTACAAACAGTATAGTCTCTACCATGTACTGAACCCAAGATTCTTCATGGATTTTAGTGGTACAGGTTAACGGTATGATTATTATATGCCTATTCAGTCATTGTTTTAGTACGGGAATGGCTTACAAAAAATATGAAATCTCCATAAAAATAGATTTAATTCGTCATGATGTTTTTTTAACCGCATTGAAATAACGAGTTTGTATGATGAAATGCCGGGCAGCATAAAAATATTCCAAGGGTGGAAAATTTTATTTCAAAACTGGCTCTTCGACCCATTCGAAGGATTCGTAATCATCAAGGAAATCATCTTTTGTATACCTTTCATCCTTATTGCAATGCTTCTTTTTTTACACTATTAACTACATATATACTGAATTCTGAATAACATCATCAGAAAATATTGTAAAATTTGGTTACTCTCTGAAAAATAATTAACAAAATATTACAAAAAAAAATTTGGTGTTTAATAAACTATTAATGACTACCATCGATATATAGATTCATATAAATGCCCCAGAAAATGATAATAGAAATTCTGTTTCCTAAAGTCGCATAGCATCACCAATCTCTAGAGATAAGCAATTCCAAGAGACCCTATGATGGCTATTAAGTGAACTATTTAGTCAGCTGTGTTGATAACTAGCTTCCGGCTACGAATATTCTCAATCCCAAAATATTTTTTTTTTAACTTACTGAGTACTCAACATTTACAGAGTATACAATACTATGTTACAAATACAATCATATGTATTTAAAAAATGAAAAAATAAAATTAATTCAGAAAAATGTTTAGATCTTTTTTATCAACATTCCATTTACTTTAGATACCTTAATCACAATTAATTTACTTTATTATATATAGTGCTTTATATTCTTTAACTATCTAGTAACCAAAAAAAGGTAATTCAATTTGTTACAATAATCAATATTAATAATGACTAGATGCTAAAATAAACCGAAACAAGAAATCCGAAAATTTTCGACAATGCAATAATTCTTTTTTACTACAAAAATAAAAGACGTAAAAAAGAAGAACTGCACGTCGACACTTATTGTATTTGGTTTGTAAGTAGATTAGGAGTTAGGATTTATGTTTATGATAATTAATCTTATGATAATTACTGCGAATAATATTACTCAATGGTCGAATAATTATTCATGCAAGGATGAGGGAAGAGCAATTCATTCATATAAAAGCCTAATGGGACTCTTCTCTGACAGCGATGACCCTCTCCCGAAACCCTGCGTAGGTGGAACATGATTCTCCTTACTGCAAGTCACACACACGTACAGATACCATACGGTCATCAATACGTTCAAGGATCATAAAGAAAAAACAAAATTACCTGTCGCATTTTAAATTTTTTATTTTTTTTTAAATAATATTAGTTGACTTTATATATCTACGACGAATAAGTGGTTAAGTGGGATTTTCTTCAGAGAAAGTTAACTGCTTTCAGATGACCGTAATCGTATCATTCTCGCATTTTTTGGCTTGAAATGGAGGTTTAATATTAACAATTACTCCTTTTCAAGCCAATAACTTACTTAGAGTCCCTTATTCACTGCGAACATATCAGAATTTCGCTTACTGAAGTACGAGGAACTCATTTTGGAGAAAATTTGACTTAACCACTTATTCACCGGGGCTGTAGATATGAGATGAAGAGTAAGAGCTCGGGTGGAGGTCAAAGAATTAATTTCTTAAATAGAGATAAATTTTTTATGAGAAATCGACGTTTCAATCCACATTGCGGGTCTTCTAAAATAAAATTGGAATTAAAAAAATAAAATAATATGGAAAAATAAAATATTGGAGTAAACCAGACATTTTAGAGAAGTAGGACTAATTTAAATTATATAATAAAAGCACTATAAAAAATGTTTGAACTAAAATAATGGGATATGAGTTACTGACAATAATAATAAGAAACCATGTAAGTAACTTAGATTCTCATTAATAAGTTTCATTTGTTAAGTCAAATTCATGATATTACAAGTTCCTATATTTTTATTATTTTATATATTATTATTATATAAAATATTTATGGATTTCTGGTGACTAGTTTATTTATATTTTATTTTAATGAAAGAATCCTGCCCTCAGTTATTGTCGATCTTTTATAATTTATTTAATTTCGTAATATTTCTTATGATTATGGTATCATTATTTTGTTATAAATGGCCATACATTTTTATTAGAATCCATGAGGAAAACCATTTCAATATTTGGATGATGTAACTTGTCGGGAAATAGGAGTTTCACAATTTAAAAATAATGCTAACGTATTTCAAACGATCTAAAGGTTTTTCCTTGTTGTATTCGACCTTCATAAATAATTTCTCACCGAGTTCAGAGAAAGAAAATATTGACTAATTCTTCTCTTCTGACAAACAACATTTTACCTCCAGTTATTCAGGAAGTATTTTCTTTTCAAAATAATTATTAAACAATTGCTCAATTAAATATGTTTTCGGTGTTGCAAGGGAAGGTGATTGACACCCAGACTAATGTTTGCAATAATTTACCAATATACATCATTACAATCATTATCAGTATTTCCAACAAAAATATAATTAAATGCACAATTGTGCAGAAGAGCGGTGCTTACGTTGAAACATTGTTACATATACGTTTCGTACAGTTGAAACTTATATAATTAATTTTTTTTATTAAACCGTTTTTGTTCTAAATTTCTGAAGTTCTAAAGAGAAGGGTGAGTTTTTAACTTCTTTTTTTGCACTTTTTTTTCTCTTATTATCATTTTATGAATTTCTACATTCAATTTTTATTATCAGTTTGTGTATTATCAATTTGAGTGGGGGGGGGGATTTTTTAAGAAACAAAAAATCTACTTTAACATCTACTAGACAAACGCCCTTGGCTCCCAATTAACTTCTACAGACTCATATGACCTTGACTATCCTTGACTAACATAAATCCCATTTGGACTTACAGAGTAGAGCTTAGGAACTCCACTAAGCCATCGAATCCCTCAAGTTTCCAATCCTTACAATCCAAAATCATTCGTAAAATCCTCAATTCCTTTCTTTGTTACAAATAAAGTCATCCTTAATGACTTCAATGTCCCGCTTGTTGCTGATTTTGCCCGAACCCGACACAAGTCCTTTCATGACAAACTTTATTCCCACTCAAACCCATTGTTTCAAACCTAGCTACCACTTCAATTCCTGATAATCTTCCGAGGCGTCTGAAAATAAGACGGCCTCATCCCTTGTAAGTTGAGTTATTCGACTACTACTGGTGAGTACTTTCTCTACTTGCCTTTATTCATGGTGTTATGTATTATTCATTCTATTCACTAGATATTAAAGGTTGCATTTTTAAACTGGGAAATGAACCCGACATAGAACTCAATTCTCTTAAAATTATCTGACCCTAATCTGTCTTGTGCAATCAGTGAACTGTTCCTGAGGTCACAATGAACTTTCTCATTCCAAACCAGTCTTGGTCCAAAGCTATAAAACTAGTATATGGTCTCATATTTCTTCAGGTTTGAATTTTTTAACAATCCAGAAGGCAGATAAAAACACAGAAAAAATTCAAAGCATAATGTTTATTTCATCTTATTTTGAGCCGCTATAGACTGCGAATTACTAGTCAGTATCATTTTCCTTGGCTGGAAATTGTTGTTCTCCAAATCTTGTTCTTCAGAAAATCTTGTTCTCCAACCAACTCAGATGTCCCACCAGCATCTCTTGAGCCCCTCACTCAGTGCATTCTTCCGATCTTCGTCCTCTTGGTCTTTTGAGTTCCTCTCCCAAATCAAAACTCTTCCTTCTAACTCTTCACTATTCGTCGAAATTCATCCCTATTCATGCTTTTATCCTCCGGAATACCAATTTCTTTAAACGGTTATTTATTAATTGTACTTAATTTCTTTACCAAACATGTATTAATATATGAGGAAGAAAATAAATTATTATTATTTAAGATTGTTGATTCGAGACTTATTGAATTTTTTAAAGATGGATTAATGTAATATAAAAAATTAAAAAAACTTTGCATTTGAGCGTTTTGAATAGATTTTCCACCAGAATAAAAGAAGAACTACACTTATTTTAAAGGGATGTAACTCCTTTAATTAGAAGGCCAATTGACATTGTTGAAAACCGTAATTTTGGAATGGATAAGGGTTTAAAGTTATATGATTTTAATATTTCTGTGTCCCGAAGGTCCACAAAATAGGTAATATTTTAGGTAAATTGTCATAATTAAATACTATGATCAATACTTCCAATTACTTTTCAATGGCCAACTCAATCCGAACGATTTCCTTTAAGCTGTTTCTATAAGTAACGAAGAAAAAAATTTCAATAAACCAATAATTAAATTATGGGAATATTATAACAATACTAATAATAATAAAGTCTTTATTTAAGTCCCATTAGAATAACAATACAGGTTTCTATACAGGGTATTATTATGGCTTAGCGTATAATAGGATTACATTTAATAAATTAATACCATTAAATTAACAAATGAGATAGAATTAATGTGAAAAAAATTGCGAATTACATCCAGTGATAACATTTAAAAAAAAAAGAGTACAAGAAATAAAACATAACAGAAATAAGATTAAAATAATTATATAGAGAGAAACAACAGATAATTACATATGTATCCAAATTACAATGTCAATTAGAAACAAACAAAGCAGAAAATGAAACTAAAATATGAACAATATCAACTAAAAAAAGTTGTTTTTAAAAATATCTAACTGAATGAGTGAAGCGTCAATGATATAAATATATATAAATTATGATATAAATATACTTGTATATAAATAAAAACACATCATGCATTTATCAGTTAGAAAATTGTAATCTGAAAACTGAGTATGTTATTTCCGATTTTTTGGAAATGTAAGGAGATAACGTGATTGAATATACGGGATTTTAAGGTTTAAAGATTATTGGCGTGACGAATATAAGAAGGTATAGAGTTCCAAAGGGACGAGGATCGGATAAGGAAAGCTGTATCAAAAGTAGTTGTTCGGTGGGATGCTGTATATAGGTCTGAGAGCCGAGAACGGGTGCTACGGGAGTGGACCGAGGTTTTGAATTTAAGGAGTTCGGAGATGTATTATGGTCGGCGGGATTGTATAACTTGATAAAGAATGGAAGCCAGGAAGTACTTACGGCGATAGGAAGGGTAAAACCACTTCAACTCTTCGTAATATCGGGTATGATGGGAGATTTCAGAGATGTGGTTTTTCCAGGAGAGGGTTTGGTCAAAAATGATTCCAAGGTTTTTGACGGCTGGATAGAATTTGATGGGAATTATTATTTAGAAGGAGAAATGGATTACGGGGAATAGTTTTAAGGAAGTAGTTCGAACCTACTATTATTGCCTTGGTTTTCTCCACATTCAACTTTAACTTATTATTTATAACCCACTGATTTATTCGATTAAAATCTTTTTGAATTTTTTCCGTGGCTAGTGATAGGACGGAAGGGGAAAATGGCAGGTATATTTGAAGATCATCAGGGTAGACATGACACTGGGAGTGTTGGATAAGAGGTGGGAGGTTGTTTATGTAAATGACAAATAGGGTGAGGGATAGTTATGAATCCTGCGGGACACCACCGGACAGAAGAAGGGTTATGGAAGGAGGTTGACCTGGCATCAGAACATATTAGGAGCGACCTGAGTTCTTTTAATATTATAACATAGAAGTCTTATTTTGTACTCACCAATATCCTTTTTTTTTTGGTTATGTTCGAGATCTTATAAGATTTTTCAATGGGAATAATTTACTTGTTCGGTAACAAGATTGTTTTTTTTTCTCGGAGCGATCAATACATCAAGGTGTATTAATTATACGACAATGGCAACCTTGAGAAAACTCACGCGCGTAGAGATTTCCTCATAAATTATATCTATCTCTTGTTGATAAAATAAAATTTAGAAGAGAATTAAGGACAGATGAGAAGACATAGAGCTGAATATAATTCAGAGAAGGAAGAGACACGGAGGCCTCGCCGGCGTGGAATTCCCAAGGTTGGGGATAATAGCATGTTCTACCTCTCCTCATTACGGCTTCTTTCGGCTCCATGACGATACAAGATCGATATTAGTTTCGAAAAAATATAGACATCAATCACAGATTCGATTATTTGAAGGATATTTTTAGAATGGAGATATATGCATATAAATAAATTGGAACCTACTTTATGACATCCTTCTTATATACTTCTTAAAGTATATTTATTTTTTAACGGGCTTCTCACTACAAAAACTAAGAAGTTTATTTATTTTTTTATCTTTTGGGTACTCTATATAGGGAGCGGAGTAGCTCAGTGGTAGACCACTGAGCTGCTAAGCAGGAAATCCTGGTTCAAATCCCACAGCAGGCAAGAAATTTATTTAGTCTGTTTGGACCCGGATATAGGTCATATAGGATCTAGGACCCTCCTAGGGCTCACCCATCTTCTATAAAATCTTATAAAAATAGGATACCCAAAAAAGGGGGAAAATCTAGGTGTTGAGCGTAATCTAGGACAATTCATCTCCTTGTCCATAAAACAGTCCAGTTTCTACCATGTACTGAACCCCAGACCCGTTCACGGGTTGTAGTGGTACAGGTTTTTTTTTAGGTTCGGGTACTCTGGATCAATCAGTACTTTCCATATGTTTTTCGCTCCGCCAAGTATCTCTTCATCCTCCCTGATCTCGTATTCTTTTCCCCATCGTAGATTTTGATCGTCCGCTTCCGTCTCGCCTCAAACCTCATCCTCATGTCTCGGTTTATGATCTTGGCCGTTCCATTCCTAAGCATGTTCTCCGTAATCCTGAGTCCTCTCATGCACCTCTCTGCTTCCTTAAACTTTATTCTTTTCGTCAAAACTTTAAACTTTCGCCTGCATGCATTCATTCGCAGGATATGTCTATAAGAAGGTTTCTTTAGGATATGTTTATAAGAACGTTTCTCTTTTCTCCGTTTTTTTTATTAATTTGTTACAATTTAATTTAATTTAATTTTTCAACATTAGTTGTTTTTACTATTATTATAGAGGCTTTATGTTTAATGGGCATAATTTCTCAATCATACCATAACAACTATCTTTTTTCAATTTTGGTCTTCAATATACTTATATCATGTTTTCATTCCATTCCAATCATTACATTCAATGGGCTATTTTTTTATTGCCAAGTGGATTAAGAAATTGAGATGTGAATAAATCCTATTACAATGGATGAATTTTTTTGTATTCATTATTTTCTCCACTACATACAAAGTTTACTTATACTAATTTTCCGCTTTCCATTAAACAAATATATTACCTTAATATTAATATAATAAAAAAATATCTAGGCTATAAAAATAGTACAATTGATGTGCTTAAAAAATAAATATTGAAATATTTCAGTAATCAGTTCGTTTCCATTAGAAAAATGTCTCCTAAAAATGTTTAAAAAAATTATTTAAAAAAAATGTATTTACTATTATTTACGAATATAATCTTAGAAAACTACATCACGGAGATGCAATTTGAGTGGAAAGAGACTTTCTCATAAAATAGTTCCCGAAATAATTGTTTATTTTTAATAAATCAATTTTCATTATTAATGTAATAAAACAGGAATTAGAATGTTACCTACTTCATTAAGGCACACTTCATGGTAAATATTCTTCCTATGAAGATAATGATAATAAACTACTTTATGGAGCAATTAACTAGCTTCAATTGAAGTTATATAAGGACTTGTGGTAATGGACATGTGTTCGTATTGTGATCTCTTCTCAGGGGTCTTGAGATATCTAACTTATCTAATGGCACAAAATCTTAGAATCATCAGTTCTGACCATACTCCTAGACTAAATCTATTATACACTATGTATACATATATACTAAAAAATATCCTGGACTCAACTCAAAACTGTATGGTCTCCAGTTCTTGAAATTATAACTTTAAGAAGCATCGTGTTGGAGTTATAAATCATTAATTAACTGAAAGAAGTCATAAAACTGATCATTCACATTTTATATTACAGAACCTTCGTTTTCTTTGTGGCAGAAGTCTGTACACGTTTAATAACTTTACTAGATTTGAGAGGACATAAATTGCCTCATTCGCATTCGATAACGACAGGGTACTTTTTATCATATAAAATCTGACTCCACATAATTAGCTAAATATATTAAATATATAAAAAGGGTTTCACAGAATAATTATTGCAAAAATAGCATAAAGCTTTATTAGAATAATAACCTTATTAACTACATGCCTAGATGATTTCGGCAGAGTGATAAAAATTTACAAAAATATCAGCCTTTTTGGTAAAAATAAGAAAGAATGACTGGTAAAAAGAGCAACTCATAAACAGAAAAGATCAATAGCATAACTAACCTCTTCTTATGCTACCAGTGATAATTTATTTATTTTTGTTTATACTAGCATAAATACTATGGGTGCAATTATGCATGATCATGCTCTTTACATGATTAAGTAAAACTAGTTCCGGCCACTAACACCATCAACTGCATTAAACATTGCATTCAAAAGAAACTTCTAAGATTTGCACCTCGAGATCTGTACGTACCCCCATGTTCTAGGTAGGCTTTGGCCAAAGAGGTACGCCCTACGAAATGCAGCTTTTAAGGAAGAGTAAACCGCTACTAATTTTTTAGTTCTTGTCAACGGCGTTATGATCTTAAATAGAAAATCTGTATGCGAAATAAGTCATACTTTTCGGGATTTGAGCCATTGAGTCCATCCATATCTTATTATGTTACCAAACTGGAGTATTTATTGGACAGAATTGAAAACAACAGAATTTCAGATTGGGACGTACGTTTCCCCTATGCCTTAAACTCACAAGAATTGTTTGTTTACTTTAATCGTACCCGCTGGAATTGGTAGAACAGCATAACTTAGCATGAGGACGTTGGGTGGATTGGTTAAATGAAGAAGGAGTATTTATATTAGGAAGAATTAGTGAAGGCGCAGAGCGCTAATGGGTTACGTCATTTATTAGCTTTAGATTATTGCTATTGGGCGACGAGTGCTGCTGGGACTACCCAGACTAGACAATATTAGCATGCTGTCATTGTAGCAGCCGCCCGCTGTCCTACACACGCGTCAGTGGAATAATAATGTCTGCTCTTTCCAGCTCAGTCATTCAGCACCCTGCCCTGGTTTTGTACACTGATTCATAAGGCATTTTATGTCTCTATAACCTGCATTTAACGCTTAAACTAAGTATATATATATATATATTTTAACCTGTACCACTACAACCCGTAAACGGGTCTGGGGTTCAGTACATGGTAGAGACTGTACTTTTTCATGGACAACGGTTCTGCAAGGAGGTGACTTGTCCTAGGTCACGCTCAACCACCAGATTCCCCCCCTTATTTTGGTTACCCTATTTTTATAATGTTTTATAGAGGCTGGGTGAGCCCCAGGAGGTTCCTAGATCCTATATGATCCATCTTAGGGTGCAAACAGATTAAATAAAAGTCTTGCCCGCAGCGGGATTTGAACCACGATTTCCGGCAAGGCAACTCAGTGCTCTACAACTAAGCCACTCCGCACCTATATATATAGGATGTAATATTGTAATGAACTTTAAAACCCAACATATGTACGCAAAGATGTAAATGTTTGGATAAAGAAACACGGAGTCATATCTCTATACAATTGAAAAATATGTGTTTGGGGATTTGATAATACTGTTAAAATATTTCAAACGATCTAAAGGTTTTTTCCTTGTATTTGACCTTCATAAATAATTTTTCTCCGAGTTCAGAGAAACAAAATATTGACGGAGTCTTCCTTTCTTGAATTGTATTGTATCTTCAAACAAACATTTTAAATCTCCAGTTTGTTCAGAAAGTTATTTATTAAAAAAAATAATTATGTTTTTTAACGAATCACAGGCTGATAATTGAAGAAAGTGCAACCTTAAAAGTTTGTGATATGGTATGGTAGGCAATTTTTCAACATTGCTGACTAACGCCATGTCCACTACATAAGAGTTTAAGACAGATATGCTTCACTAAGATATAAAATTGCGGTATCAATAAAATCCATGAAGCTCTTCGATACATGTACTGTACACAACTCAATACACAATATAGGCTATGTACATACTGTTTGTAGGTCACCGGGTGATTTGTCCGCGATTACGCTCCAACTTAAAAATTCTCATTTTTTCCCCAATTAAAGTACCCACATTATAGAGGCCGAGTGAGCCGCCATTTCTCAATAGAAATATCATGGATCCACGCATACACCATGTATGCACACCTTATTAGATCTTTCTCTGTAAATAAATGAAACATAATAATTTTTCCTTAAAAATTATAATTTCAAATAAATGCAAGATTTCTCACAGCCTTTCATAATTGCATATTAACAGTTGTAACAGTGGCAACTAGAATAGCGGAAAAGTTTCATTATCATCTCAATTCTTTAATGCAGTACTCAAAAAGATATAAATATTTTTTTAACTGTTCACATCATTGTATTTTATCCACGTTAACCAGTAATTTGAGGGGCTGACCTGTGGTGTAATGGTTAGATTAACAACTTACTATGCCTACTATGGGTTCGCAGCCTGGCAGGTGGTCCTAGAATTTTTTTAAACAGAGTAAAACATCTTGGTTACGACGTCCTTCGGAAGGGGCGTAAAATTGGGTTCCCGAGCATTTACTATGTCCGGTACTCCTCTTAAACTTGGATAGGCAAAATTTAGGACCCACCATTGTAGGATCATCTGATTAGCCATAGCAGCATAAAGTTACGTCAAATGAATAAACTAACAATTATAGCCGCATGGTGATACTGAACAGAATCTTGCCAAGATAGTTTCTACTCAGGTGTTTTTCTTAGTAATAAATTATTCGTGAGTAATACATGATAACTGCTAAGTCATTCATCTGACTCGTTTGGAACTTGGGTGTAATTTTTCTTCCTTGTTGCACAACATGGTTGCAAAATATCCCCCGTTCTCCTTTGCACGAGGCAAAGGTAACTCCAAGCTGGAAATATAGAACTACTATAAAAAAGATCTTGCTTGTTAATTTGATGTAAATGAAAATTTTTTATTATGAAAAATATGATTTTAATTATTTATTGCGGTAGTTTATTTTCTTGTTTCTTTTTACTCTATCTCATGTAATTAATGATCTTAAAACATAACATAAATTCTATACGATATACACTGGCACTAGTTCATTATGAAAAATAAATAATGATAAAGTTAAATTATTATTTTTTTTATTTTATTTAATTCAATGATATTTACAACTATAATGGTATTATATCAAGTAAATGTGCAAAAATGTATAATATGACATGAAAACACTTGTGGAGAAACTACCCATCGATAGCACTCCAATAAAGTTCTATAGTAGATGATCTCGAGGCCATCTTCTTTTCAGGCGCCTCGGAGGGTTATCAGGAATAGTATGGGAAGCAAGCTGAGAGACTAGCGGATTCAAGTGCGTATGGAGCTTGTTATGGAAGGATAGGTATCTAGTTTGGGCCAAATCAGTAACATATGGGATATTAAGATCATGATGGATGAGTTTGTTTGTGACATAATAAGGAGCATTGAGGATTTTACGAAGGATTTTGGATTGCAAGGATTGGATACGAGATGAATTGGATGGTTTAGTAGAGCCCCAAAGCTCAACTCCGTATGCCCAAATAGGTCTGATGACTGTCATGTAAATAAGTCTTTTGTAATTAATTGGTAGCTTAGAGCGTTTGTCCAGTAAGTGTTGAAGTAGGCGAAAACGTCGAGCAGTTTCTTGTCTTTTCAGTCTTGTATGAGGATTCCAAGTGAGACGTTTATCCAGATGGAGTCCTAGGTAACGTATCTGTTCGACAGGGTTCAGTGGTGTATTATTAAACGATACAGTAGGACAGGAATTCGTAGGTTTACGACGAAGGGTGAAGGTAATTTGATGGGATTTGTTAGGATTTATTTAATCCTCCAATTTTGACACCATTCTTGTAGGTGTGAGATATGGGATTGAAGAGATTGGGATGCAACAAATGGATCCTTATTAACTGATAACACACATGTGTCATCAGCGTAAGTAGTGAGGACAGTGCTTGGATGGGTTGGGATGTCAGCTGTATATATCGTGTATAGGATGGGCCCCAGGATACTACCTTGAGGAACACCGGCAGACTGGGTGAAGAGGGAAGAGTAGTAACAATTATGGTTTACTTTAAAGGTTCTATTACTGAGGTAGGAACTGATAATAAGGAAGTTAAATAATAAAGTTATAATAAATAAAAATAATAATAAAGTTAATATAATGACGTCACAATTAAGTTTTTAGCTTCTGCTTATTTAGTATTCAAAGATATCAAGAAGTTTGTTAAAGACAAATAAATAAATAAAATGCTGGTGAAAGATATTTGAACTGGCAGTAAGCTATTTGCGAGATAGGCATTTTGAAGAGTTAGTCACTAACTCCTGATTAGACATTATACTGCTGTAGAACTCAAACCACGAGATTTTACGTAACTGCAGATAACCAAGAAACAAATACCACAATTATTAGTGAGCTAATTTGAGTTTAACTTTATGTAGAGAAACTTCGAAACAAAAGGATAAATATAATAATCGGAAGGAAATTTGATTTAAAAAAAAAATCCATTTTGAATCGATAAACAATTAATGATAATTTAACAAAGCTTTGATTGTTTTTTGGTTAGTTTCTTCCAAAGATAACTTTCTAAATATTCGAATTGTTCTTTCGAAGAACAAATATTCGAAAAAAAAGTCTAACATAACCTAAACAGGGCTCAACTTCCGGGGTTTTAAAATGCCTTCCTCTAAAGTATTTTAATTTTATTTTATTTTAGAAATTAATTAACCATTTCTAATTTGTTTATCATCAATTCCAACAAAGTATGAATTCGACCGTTTACTAAAAAAGAGGATGGATGCATAATATACTTTTTGAAACGTAAAAATTTTAGATATATATATAATTTTATATATTCCATATATATGGGGGGAGGGGGAAATGGCTCGGGTGAAAGAATATCTATATTCTTGTTTACTCATATAGCATTATATCTATATTTTACTTTATCTATTTTTATTATGTACAATAGGTTATAAATAATTTTAATTTATTGTCTATCTGGCCCTGAAGAAGAACTAAAATGTGGCTCGAAATGATGGTCTCAAATAAATAGTTCAACTCAATTTACAAAATTATTTTACTGATCTCAAACCGGACCATTTTCTTCTCCCTAAATGAATGATCCTGCGTTGAAGAGTGACAAACGGATATGTTTATGATTGTCGTAGTTATTTTTATTATATATTATTTAAGGGAAATTAAACGCTTCTAAGGAAACTTTTTTTATTATTTTATTGAATTGTACAACTGTAATATATACATCTAGTACAAGGGCTGTATGAATAAATAAATACATGAAAGGACATGTAGAGGCACTACCCATTGGCAGCACTCTAATTACATTTCTATTATAGAAGGTCCCGAGGCCATCTTCTCTTCAGACGCCTAGGAGGATTGTCCGGGATGGAGCTATGAAAACTTAATTGAAGTTTTTTAAGTCTATTTCATTACTTCCAATAAGTGAAGTTTGTGTGATGTGTGCACTTGATTTTTATTTTACTTTGCAAAGTAATGATAAATGGAAAAAATTAATAGGCAATAAACTACTCTATAAAATTGAATTAATCATCTGAAACTGGTATAACATGGAGGCAACTTCAAGAGGATCCTATGCCCCTGGACTTGCAGGAAACATTTCAGAGGAATAGAAAACAAGAAAAAGATAGATAAATTTATTTATATCAAAGAAAAAGTAAGCACTACCTAGAATAAATGATTAAAAAGGTTTGTATAGAACTAAAAGAAAAAGAAAAAACAAATAAAAATATTCATAATTTTATTATAAAATATCGCCATCTTATTGTATATGATTACTAAAACATATTAAATAATAGAACAATTAAGCATTATTTTTCACCATAATTGTAATTTTTAATTGCTTAAAAATGGTAGTAATAAAATTTTTCTCTATAAAAACATGACGACAGCAAGTATTGATTACGACGAAAATGACCAATCAAAACTGTTTTTCAGTTCCTCAGCAGGACAATAACGAAGTGGAGCTGATAGCCAATCCCCTTATCAGTTGCTGCAGCTGCGATAAATCCTGCAACTAAACAAGTCTCCCGTCGCCGACTGCTCTGATTGTAAATAAATAGTACAATAATCTCCAGGGCCATGTCCAATGGACAATATTGTATGCCTATTAACTCATAAGTGAAATGTGTAAACTTCAGCCAAAAATTTCATCCACCTCCCACAGAAATAGCATATTTTAAAAATGTGTTTCACTTAAAAATATACTACTCATTGGGGTTTTCAGGTTGATTCTAGCTCCTGTGTTCTAAATAACTAAACATTTTTTTGTAAGTAATTTTTACTATTCATATCCGAATATCTATGAGTCAGGCAGAGGTCGGAGGTTCATACTATAACATAAATACCAGTTGTCCTTTTGCCCCAGCTGAAATAAAACAAATGAACAATCGATTAACTTGTCAACTATCTGTACGAACTCTTCCTCGACCTATGATGGATTTGAAAAAAATTGAGAAAGACATGATATCAATGACATCATGTATACTCATCTCTTAAATAGTATGCATATAATATGTAGATTAGGTATTAAATGAATTAGCCTTGTGTTTTCCAAGTCTTTTTTATCTTTCTCAATCTTAATACTTCCTCTGCACATATAAAGTTAATCCCTTATTGTTAAGTATGAAGTATTTACTAAAGAGTATGAACTATTGACATATGAGAATGAAATGGTCTTTTCAGGAAAATGAAGGAGGATAGGTTGCACAATTTAATTGGAATTTCTGAGGAAGTAACGACACGACAAGGAAGATAACGGAAAAAGTGGATAAAAGGTGCTGAAAGCAGGGACGGCCATGATCAGAGTGGAAGATATAAGACAGAAGGTAATGGAAAAAGGAACTAAAATAAAATTCTTGATTGACTAAGATGATTTTTTTTTTTTTAACGAAACCTCAATATGAGGTAACTGCACTGACCCCAGGAAGGTGTGCATATTTCATAAGATCCACCCGTGACTGTTAACGAACCAGGAACCTTCAGGATAACAAATCAGCACTCTACGCACTAGGCTTCCCGCTTCCTAGAACTTTCAAATTTTATTGAGTAACAAGAGGATACCAGGGCGAGACCAAACCTATGATTTTTGCATTGAGGGAATAGGAAAATCTCAATTTATTCATTTGTTTCACCCTACCAGTTTTTTAACATTATTTTGGGTAGTATATTTTTGAACAAAGAATATTATTTCCATAAAGAACATTAATATTGACTAAAAAGCATGGACATGGTGATATGACGGAAAGAAAATAGACAGATAAAGCTATACTGGTCTATGGTCGTTCTGTTCTGTACAGTCATGTTACGCCGACTAGGCTGGGACTCAAAAGACCCGACGTGTGTTTCCCAGAAGTTAAGAAGAAGCATAAGGAACAAAAGGTTGGGGTGAGAGATAACTTATCTTGCGATAAGGACAACGCTTGATCCTGGTCGTCGAGAAAGATAAAAAAGAAAGGAGTCAAAAGAAGTACTTAAACATGACTCAGTACATTATCAACTAATACCTGATATGTTTTTATATAAGAACGTAAACTTAAATATTTTTATTTTCCCAGTTGGAAAGAGGTAAAGAAAACTATGTATACACCTATGACAACTATGTATATAGACGGGGAGCTAGCTACATAAAACAGGGTCGATAAGGTGCGTGCAGTTTTAGTCTATAAACTGGGGGGCCCAACTTAGTACGTCACCAAACGCCACTTCTTAAGGTCAGCACAGGTCGGATATGAAAATGCCAGCCGGTTTTCCCGGACGAAAAAATTGAGTGAAAAACCTCATAACGTGCGCGCGTGAAACTTCTTGTAACGTGATGTTCGATCCTCAAATAAGAGCGGTGTAATAGTGTAAGAAGTTTTGCAGGCCGGAAAACCCTCGTAAGAAGTGATCGAAAGTGCCGGAAAACTCAGCTGAAAAACCTCATAACGTGCGCGCGTGGAACCTTTTGTAAAGTCAAGTTCGAACCTCAAATAAGAGCGGTGTAATAGTGTAAGAAGTTTTGCAGGCCGGAAAACCCTCGTAAGAAGTGATCGAAAGTGCCGGAAAACCCAGCTGAAAAACCTCATAGCGTGCGCGCGTAAAAATTTTTTTATTTGATTTTTGGGTTCTCAACTAAGAACGCTGTAATAGTGTAAGAAGTTTTGCAGGCCGGAAAACCTTCGAAAAAAATTAAAGAAAATCGGCGTATATTAGAAATGAAAATTTTTCGCATTCGGCTTAATGGAAAATTAGTTTTGATGATTCCATTCAAAATATCTCTTCGTGCTATCCAAAATTAAAAAAAAAATCGTCAGGATACGATGGAAACTCGCTAAAATATAATAATTTTTTATCGCGCGCGCGATTTTATAGCGCTTACTCATTTTCCGTCTATTCGAGCCGCCGCCGCACAGTGGAACGAGCGTTAGGAGCGTCTGGACATTCATTAATATCTCCACTTCTGGTTCTCCTAGAATAAGGCTATTGCTACGGTTTTAAAGCTTTTTGAAGGAACTATTTAATTATATGATAAACAGGATCAAACCTTTTAGGGTAAACGTGTAAAAATTCTAGATTTGATATTTCGATGTTAGATTATTTAGTATCAAACATTGTACCATTTATTGTACCAACATACTACGAGAATAGGTACAATACAGTATTCTACGGAAAGACAGATACATAGGTATTAAATAAAGTTACACAAAGGAAAAAGTAACAAACCAAATAAATTAATTATTAAACAAAATTAATAAAATAATTGATAATTACTTTTGTTAGTTAATATACTAGGTATAATTGATAAATCAAAATTATAATAAATGTAAGTGCCTATATAAAATTGTTTTATTTAAATAACGAAATAAAAATTAAATAAATCAAAAATTAAAAACTTGACGATTTGTTCTAGGGACTATTGCACTAATGTGCACCATTACACATATGTCGTTCAAATACCACACACAAACTAAGTTTCATTGTTAATACTATTATGTTAGATGAGGGTTGTTCGAATAAATGAATGTAAACAAAAACTGGTAAAAAAAAGAAAACTTGCGAAAAGTAGACGCCAATATCAACAGAAATTATTTTAAATTAATTCTCAAGGCCCGTAAAATGAAAAGAAAAAATCATTTTCTCGGAAAATAGCACCTAGTAGCAAAATCCGACTAATGGAAAAAAAACTTCAAACATTCTAGTTATTTATCGTGAAGGTAGTTTTTTGGGCGATTTTGAGCGATTTTCGCAATTGATTATTTAATTTTATCACCCAATTTTCACCGAAAAATCCCAGACGTTTGAAATAATCCCAAGTTTTATTTGCCTAAAATATCTTATTATGGATGTGTTTTTTTCCAGTAGGTGCACGATTAATTTAATGCATTACCTCAAACAGTGGATTGCTTTAAAAATATGAGTTTTTAGAAAAATTTATATTTCAATTCAGAATTTTTTATATAAGATTTGATTTCACAATAAATTTATCTATGGATTTTGTTGAGAAGAAGTATAAAGTATAATTTAAAATCAAAATAAAGGACAAATTTAGTTATTAGAGAATTGGCCCAATGTCCAACAAATGCGTTGGTTCGTTCCACTGTGCGCCGGTAACGCCAACGTCGCAAAAAACGGGCTACTGACTTTTTTTTTTATAAACTCATTTACTGCGCTAATTATCAACCGATTTTGTTCAAATTTTTTTTTAAGTTACCGGCGGCGGCTCGAATAGACGGAAAATGAGTAAGCGCTATAAAAAATTATTATATTTTAGCGAGTTTCCATCGTATCCTGACGATTTTTTTTTTAATTTTGGATAGCACGAAGAGATATTTTGAATGGAATCATCAAAACTAATTTTCCATTAAGCCGAATGCGAAAAATTTTCATTTCTAATATACGCCGATTTTCTTTAATTTTTTTCGAAGGTTTTCCGGCCTGCAAAACTTCTTACACTATTACAGCGTTCTTAGTTGAGAACCCAAAAATCAAATAAAAAAATTTTTACGCGCGCACGCTATGAGGTTTTTCAGCTGGGTTTTCCGGCACTTTCGATCACTTCTTACGAGGGTTTTCCGGCCTGCAAAACTTCTTACACTATTACACCGCTCTTATTTGAGGTTCGAACTTGACTTTACAAAAGGTTCCACGCGCGCACGTTATGAGGTTTTTCAGCTGAGTTTTCCGGCACTTTCGATCACTTCTTACGAGGGTTTTCCGGCCTGCAAAACTTCTTACACTATTACACCGCTCTTATTTGAGGATCGAACATCACGTTACAAGAAGTTTCACGCGCGCACGTTATGAGGTTTTTCACTCAATTTTTTCGTCCGGGAAAACCGGCTGGCATTTTCATATCCGACCTGTGCTGACCTTAAGAAGTGGCGTTTGGTGACGTACTAAGTTGGGCCCCCCAGTTTATAGACTAAAACTGCACGCACCTTATCGACCCTGTTTTATGTAGCTAGCTCTTGGACTAATACACCTATGACAACTATGTATACACCTATTTCCATCAAACTTGAGCTGAATTCTATATCCAGAGAAACTCTACTAATCTTGAGTAAAAAGATTTCAAACAGACAGATTTGATTTGTTTGATAGTTTCAATACAGTTTAAATGTTGACGAGTAAAAATTTTGTATATTGGCCTTCTGGCAACATTGCAACTCACGTGAATAACATCGATATGTGTCATACAAATTTTAAATTGTTTTAAATGTGTGGATGTACATACTTTCTCTTATATATTTTTCCATATAAGTCTTATCACGAGAAAAAAATTGTAAGGAACGATATCTGACAACATATTTAAAATTGTTGAATAAAACTTTAAAAAAATATATATTATTTGTTTTTAATAATGAAATTTATAGGGCAAGAATGTGACAAGATACGATTTTGACTATTTCGTAAATCTCATTCAAAGCGCTAATTTGATTCTCTGTACAGTATTTTTATGTTAAAGTAGGAACACTCCATGACTAGTCCTGTAGTAAGGTTTCTTGGTCTACATATGAGCTTTTTCCTTTATTCTCCTGTAATGAATTACAGGACGGGCTCATCATTCGCATTAACAACCTATTCAAATCAGAGTGCGCAGGCCGAGATTCATTCCATGTGTCCCACACGAAATAAATTTCAATCCGCCAAGACCGATTTCGAATCGGGGCCACAACACCATCGAGGTTGCTAAGTTAACGCCTTAACACTTATGTGCAGATGACGAGGTAGGCATTTACGTTCACTTATCCGGTTATCCAGCCAAACCATTGATGGATCAGGTCCCCATTTACAAAAACGTTTATTCTTCAAGAGGTTTCCACCACCTTGATCTTGTTCTCCGAACTGCTCCTGCTGTAGATGTAGTTAAGACTACATCTTGACAAACGTTGAGATCCTCATACTGGACTGAAAAGACAAGAATCTGGTCGCCGTTTTAGGCTATTTCAACACTTACAAACGCTGCTAACCCCTATTAATTACAAAAGAATTGTATACATGATGATTATATGAACTATTTAGACTTAAGGAGTAGAGCTTTGGAGTCCCATCAAGTCACCGAATTCCTCTCGTAATCCTTACAATCTAAAGTTATTTATGCTCCTTAATTTGTTAATAATAAAGCCATTCATAATGACCTCAATGTCCCTTTGCTGCTGATTTGGCCAGAACCCGATATCAATCCCTTTCCTGACAATCTTTATTCCCATAGTTTCAAACCTAGCTACCGATTCGATTCCCAATAATCCTCAGAGGCGTTGGAACCTGAACAGAGGGTATTTAAGGAAGAATATTAATTTAATTATTAATGCACATTGTGGCTTCTTCGGGACTAAACTTGGCTTGTATTTGTTCGCTGTAAATACTTCCCTTCAACCATCTGAGTTCGACAAGGCGTTGAGATGTAGCGCAGCGAGGTAGGCTAGATTCCCAGACACATGTTAATAACTCCAAATCCCTCATTAAATGGTTGATTTCCCACTGATAGCGCCGGAACCACTTCCGGAATCCGGCTCCTGCTTCCGGCCGCCATTATTTCCACCAGCCACCTTCACCTGGTGGAGCAAGCAACCTTACCATCCGTATATGAATAGGTAGGGTGCGTAAAAAAACATTCCCCGATCGCTGCACTTGTGGGAAACCTCGTTCTGTTATCTTTAGAGCAGCCACGCTCTGCTGCAGCAGGGTACAGACTTTACACACTATAATTTTATGAGGTCAAAGTTCTTGTACAGACAAAAAAAATAATAGCCATTGATTACAGGGAGTCGCACAAATCTATATTTCGAACGTTAACAAAAAAAAAGTCTTGGGTTCAGTACGTGGTTGAGACTGTACTGTTTCTAGTACAAAGGTTGTGCAGGAAGGTACCACCTTTGCCCGATTTGCAAAGGCTTTTAATTTGCCCGAGATCTCACTCAATCGCCAGATTTTCCCCATTATTTTGGATACTCACTTTATAGATGCTAGGTGAGGCAGGAGGGTCTCCATACCCCGGAGTATCTATCCCCAGCTGTTAACAGACTAAACAAATCTGCAACAGACGGATTTGAACTAGGGATCTTCGGCACGGCTAATCAGCGCTACCACTCCCTAAAAATAAAAAATAAAAACAACTAAATAAACATAAAAGATTGCTATTTCACAGAACGAACATATCACTCTTGAATAATTAATTCATCTAGATAATTATTAAAACTAAAAACATATAAAAATGGTCTCTAAGCAGGTTTGCTTAACTCAGTATTGTTTGTTTGTTTGTTGTTGCTTAGAGGCGTATTTAGTATTTTTTTATAGGAGTAGCATTGCTCAAATATATGTCTGATACAAAGATTTTTATTACACCTAGGGCATATCGGAGGTGCATTCCTTGTAATGAGATGTGCGTGGGTAAGCCGGGTGTGTCCTATTCTAAGGCGAGCAACAGCCATCTCTTCATGGCGTTTACTGCGATTAGATGTAGCCCAAGCCTTTACGGATATGGACCCAGAATAAAGTTTCTTTTCAATTTTATTCTATCAATATATGAAAAGCACATCATCAATAATGGAACTGAGGGCAAGTGGAGCCTTCAAGGGGTTTGTTTGGCGAACTGCTACACATTATTCAGTTGTTAGGTATTTCATAAAAAAAATATATATATTAATAAAAACGTATTAAGTAAGTTTATTTTTCCTAATTTGCAAAAGATGCAAAATTTTCTCACAAAATATTGACGATAGAGTATTCTTAAGGACAATATATTTTTACACTCGAATTGACACTATAACAATTAATTTATTTTAACCTGAGGTTGACATACCACATTTCGATCTAAATTTAGCCAGTCCAGAAAACACATCCTTCACTTAAGTTTTTCTTTCTGAAGACAATATATGGAACAAATGCATATTCATTTTATTAAGACTATTAAAAACAATTAAATTAAATTAAACGTATTCCAAGCAAACTCCTGCGAAGGAAACCAGTTCACTTTTACTGCTGTCGCTGGGGTCAAAGCAGCTGAAACAAAAAAGAAATTTATTAATGAGATAACGGAATGAAGAGCCGGAAGTACTTATTTATATTGATATCATTTTATAGTTAAAGTGGAATCCGATTTTAATTTTAATTATTAGAGTGCTGCCAATGGGTAGTGCCTCTGCATGTCCTTTCATGTATTTATTTATTCATACAGCCCTTGTACTAGAAGTATATATTACAAGTGTACAATTCAATAAAATAATTTTTTAAAAAAACTTTAATTAAAAAGGCAAGACAGCAAAAAGAGATCTGAACCTTCGTTAAATTTTTCATACGGTCAAGAGTTAAAATTAGGTCATTTTAGAATGGCACTTCGTCCTACCAGGAACCAGTAGTTAACCTCCAGGAGGAAATCACCTTGAAGCTAGAGCAACAATCTTGCTGTATAACATGGATTTTCTACGCATTCTACAAAGAAACATTATTCTTAGAGGATGAAACCTTGGGCATCACAAATTTGTATGGTCTTGAGTACAAAACTATAATATCGAAATCATTGTGCTTTTTTGAATGATCTTTGGTACACAAGATAATTAATTTTTAAAATGTTAAAGTTTTGTAAAAATGTATTCCATGAGGATATTTTATTCCGACACCCCCATTTGTGTCCTCAGGCAGTAGAACGAAGAAGGCAGCGATTCCGGGTAAAAGTTATTATTTATGTATTGTTAGGTTATTAAAATATGGAGCTTTTTTTTTTGTTTCTAACGGCGCTACAACCCGGTTACATGTCTTGGCCTTCTTTAACGGCTTCCAAACTTCACGGTCTTCTGAACCGTTCAAGCTCTTAGCTCCGAGGATGTTTCTAGCATCACCTGCCACACCATCTGACCACCTCAGCTTAGGTCTCCCTCTCCTTCTTTTTCAATAAATCGGGACAGTCAGGAGTACTTTAGGGATTTCCACATCTTCCATCATGGCAATACCCTGTAAATCTCAAGCGCCTCAACATCATTATTCTTACTACGTCTACTGTACAGTTGTTGGTTCGAGCGTCGCTTCCACTCATCACCAGCCTTCACACTTCCAAAAACGCTATGGAGAATCTTTCTTTCAAAAATCAGTAGTACCTTTTCAGCAGCTCTTGAAGTTGTCCATTATTCAGAACCACATAGAAGTACGGGCCGCACCAATGTTTCATAAAGATAGAGCTAGGCCTCCCTGGAAAGTATCCACCTGCTTAGCTGTTTCCTCAATCCATAATAGCATCTGTTGGCGGCTGTAATTCTTCTCCTTATCTCTTATATAGGGATTATTGTCCTGGTTAGCCACAGATACCAGGTAGGTGAACTCTTAACCCTTTTCGAATCTATACGAATATTTTCACAAAATGGAAAAATCTCGACCTTCTCAACTTGGATAAAATGGGATTGGCAATACCTAAGTCACTCCCTCAAGGAACGTAAAAAAGTTCAATTAAATTCTCTTTTGGTTTTCAAAAGCTAAGAACTTAACATCCAAACAATGCCTCGAAATATAGAACTGTAAATCTGATAGGGATATGAATCCCGTTTGAGAGGATCTTCCTTGTAAGTAGAAGCCTTACTTTGGGAAGTGTAAGGTGACTTAAACGTGATACTGACCACATACAAGTGCTCCCAGGCTTGAAACTTAACACTTTTGCAGTATTAAACTTTGTATTTCGATGCTTCAGAGACTTGCATCAAAAAATTATGAACCGTGTAAGGTAGAGTAAGGGAACCTTTTTCGTATTTCGGTTTAGCATAACTACGTTCCTATAACCTGTTATAGTCCTGACTCTCTGCAACTACACGACTACTAATCAGCATAACATATCACTAATTACTGTTAAAGCTTGATAAAACTAATTGATAAGTAAAAAGGCGAAACATGATTTTCGATAGGATATCTAATAAGCTATATTAACAAACAACTATTATGCTGGTTTAGAAGAAGGAATAAATTAAAAGTTTGTGAGTGTATTTATGCGGTTAAGAAAAGCTATAAAATCTGTTTTACGAGTGTGATTGCATACTGCCATATTTAAGTTAACAATTTCTTATCATGCTTCACCTACAATTGATTACGTGACTTGTTTAACGACAACGATGAAATCTGAACTGCTGTAGTTATGGGCAATAAAAGTGGATTTTAAGATTATATATTTAACAATATAATTTAGTGACTGTGAAAATTTGGAACATCAAGTATTCGATCAACAATGATTTTCTAACTATCTATAACTAACCTTACGTTGACCTTATTGAATTGTTTTCACTGATTTCTCAAGTGTACAAATTAACCTTACATTTACTGGAAAACAGAACAGAGAATTCGAGTTAAAATGTAAAAACGCCTGTACTACTTCAACCCATGAAGGGAATACCAATAGGGTTCACTACGTGGTAGAGATTTTAGTGTTTCTAGGTCAACGGTTATGTAGGGATATGTACTAGATTACGCTCAACCGCCGTTTCCCCTGCTTATTTTGGCCCCAGGAGGGTATCCAGATCCCACAGGGTCCATCCCCGGCTGATAACAGATTAAATAAATTATCTGCCACAGCCGGATTTGAATCTGGGTCCTTCGGTACGGGAACTAAGCGCTTTACCACTGAGCTACCCCTCTCCTTGATAATTCAACTACTTTTTTAATTATGAAACCGTAAAATTAAGTTGAGTAAAATGCTTCGAATACATGGATATTTTTATTTAGATTTTTTTAAATTTCTCTTAGTCTTATTGAGGTCCAGTTTCATGAGCTGAACCACACTTACGTGTAGTATGTAGAATATTAAAAATTTTGGAACGGTTAGGGTTTAACGCAATGGGGCATGTTTTGCTTGTTGAACTTCTCAGTTACAGGTGAGTACCCAACCTTGACAAGATATCTCCTCAACTAAACAACTGAATAACTTCTCATGATTCATAAAATAATACCAGGTGGAACAATTTTTTTTTTCTGTTTCAATTAATTCATCAGGGATTCATTTTTTGAAGTATACTTAACAATAAACAGTTTTAAGTACTTTCCAAATGCATTCACGATAACAATATATAGTTAATTCATTAATAATATTCAGGAATAATAAAAAAAAATAACTCAAATGTAGCATCACATAACTTTCGGTTAACCCGATCAGAATAAACGATTCCACTAAGTTATATTATATTAAAACTTATTTATATAGGTATCATAGTGGATCAGTACATAAGATGTTGGGTAAATATTTGTAGATTCCGGGTTCGAGATCGGATATTAAGTTACTTTTTGTGTTGACAGCCGTGAATCAACCATTAGGGATCAGGAGATCTCACTGTGGGGCACAACCAGTCTCTTGCCCTTTATTAATTATTCTATAAGTTTATTTATTAAATCAATCTCCTTCAGTTGCTTATCTGGTTCTTTTGATGTTTATATTTATCCATTTTTGATTATTCATGACAATTAACCATTAATGATGTCGGCTTAGTTATTGTTTACGAAGGTATTTCAAATGAATCATTAGTGCTTGTTCCGTCATTACCTCTTCACCCCTTTACCTATCTGATCTCCTATTCCGTTCACCATCGTAGATTTTGATCCTTCGCTGCGTTTTAGCTTTAAATCTCATTCTCTTGTGTCGTGCTATAATCTTGGCATTTCCTTAGGGATGGATTTTGCGAGTCTATATATTAAATAAACTAAATAGTTCCCATCGTTCTCGCCTCTTGCCTCGGGTCATGCTCTTGGCAGTTCCATTCCTAACAATATCCTTCGTAACACAGAGTTTTCTCATGCCCCTCTCTGCTTCCTTAAACCAGTTCAGTTTAGTTTTTTATTTCTATGAAACTCAAAGATTCTTTTCTTTAGCCTACTTGCATTCATCCGCAAGATATGTCCATTAAAATTAACCTTTCTTTTCCTCATTGTCTTGGAGAATATTTCTGTTGCTTTGTTAAGGGTTTCATTTCATATGTGGGGCAATTTGTCGTTTAAGAATTTGGGACCTTATTGGTGATGGATAGTGTTTCTTTTCTATTTACAAGCGCACACTCTGTTTTTTCTTAGCCCCTTGGGTTTCAACCTTGATATTCTGTTGTTCTACGAAGGTGTTTTGAAGAGGTGGATGTGGAGTGGTAACGGTTCTGATTTTAGTTTTTTCATTTCTTTCTTCAATTTCCCGCCCTGTTGGGACAGGAGTCCTAAAAAGAGGGTTCGTACAAGCGCACGGTATTATTCCATATAATGATGAGATGTGCTGGTAGATAAAATATTAATCGAGAAGAGAAAAAAAGATTTTTTTATTTCTAACGTTTTTCACGATTTTTCCACTGGGATAATTATCGTCTGCTTCCTGTGTATCGTCCAAATACGGTATAATTAGTGGAGTCCACGCTCCGCTGGTTCACTGCCTAGGTCAGTTATTCTGCTCAAGTATATTCTGCAACATCCAAGGATTCATCTATGCACCTTGTAATAGATTTATTATTGCTTCAGTAACCATGTTGTTCTTAAAAGAAGAAAAACAATTTTTTTCATTTAATCATTAATGTTTCAGCTTCAAGCCTTTGTCTCAGATTTTTTTTAATTACTTAGTTCATTAAAATCAATTCAATGATCCATTTGTTCCTTATATTCCATCAAATTATGCGATCATTCTGGGAGGTAGCTTTTAATACACTTGATAGAAGTTTATGTTTATGTGAGGCGTTTGGGATCAAAAGTGAATCCAAATTTATCCGAAATTTCAAAAATTGTTTTTTTCACATCTGCGATTGTAGCAGTTTTAGATAATTGTTCTGCAGGTTGTTGCTTCTAGTTGAGTCACAAATTTTAACTTTTCATTCGTTTCCCTTTTAATATTATCCAAAAATACAAGTTATATCATGAGGTTTAGTTTGGTAAAGATAATTTAATTTTGGGTAGTGTGTACTTCGGTAATCATTTTATCAAGGACGTTTCAACAAACATATGTCATCTGTACTTCGAAATGTTAGTTGAAACATTTATTTATTGATGAAATTACATCCGCACATTATCCTCCAAGTTGGTCCAAAGCTTTAGCCTTCTTCCCTACAATCGTTCACCTAGGTTATCCTCACGTCTCTTCCTGAAAAAGTGCTCAAACTGTCTTAATTTATTCGGTACTTGTGTATTAGCCGGTTTGCACCGGACCTGTTTTCCGCCATTATGGTGATAATTCCGATACTGATAACACTTACCTTTTTCACCTAATTTCGTCTTTGGAATTACACCGATATCACAGCTTCTTCTTTTGAAGACGGCTATTCCCATATCGTTATTCTGTTCATTTTAAATAGGCGATTACAATAGGAATATGAAGAAAACACCAAATTAAATTTAATAAAAAATACAGAAATTTAAATAGACAATAAACAAAATTAACAAGACAAAATCATTAAAAACAATTTAATAACGCATACACAAAAAATTAAAATGAGGCGAGTGATAAGAAGAGTTTACAGGAGAAAAGGAGATATATTTCATGGAGACCAGCTATTACACATGTACCATTAATTCCTCTAGAGGATGGTTTCTATCGTCTCACACAGTGGTATTTGACACCAAAAGTCGATCAAAATAGGAAAACATTTTTTTGACAATTCCGGGAACCTACCTCTACTTACGTTAAGCCAAATGTTTATAGAACATAAGGTCATATTTTTTTCTGGGAAAACAGCTGTACCTGCCGCTGTATTATGAAAGTATTACAAGTCGCACGTGCTGTTACCAAGTGAATGAATGAAATATGTGTGTGTTTCATATTGGTTTTATGTGAATATTGGTGATTTTTAAAATGGATATTATACAGCCAGGTATGTAGAATCAGAAAATAACGACATAAATCTACTGATGCCTTTCAAATATTTTAATAATTTTTTGTCGAATGAGAGATGTTGTGCACATTTTTTTCATAAGAGATATATAAATTACTAATTTTTATATACTTCCGGCCTTTAGCCGGCTTTGATTTTTGACTTTTCTTTAACGTTAGAGTGTTTTTCCCCAGTTACATCAAAAACTAGGTGCCAAACATACATTAAATGAACAAATAGTCAGTTGTTGTAGAACCAAACGAGGTTATTTATTTTATTTTATTTGTTATTTATTGTATTAATTTTTAAATATTTTTATTTGAAAAGAAAAGAGGTTATTTATTATTTCCACTCTTTTAATTTTTTAACACTTCATTTGTTATAGGCTCCTCTGGATTAAAGATCATGACCCGACAAGCTGTTTATAAGATGTCTAAAGACTGTAGAGGAATGGATTTTGCACAGAAGTTGGAATTAGTCAAGGAAAATATTGTAAAACTACATTCTCAGAGGAAAAAATCCAACAGTTTCAGCAAAAGTTTTCAAGACTCAAATTGGATATGAAATCAAAATGGCAGGCTGCTAAGAGAACAGAAAATGTATTTTTTAAGAAATACCATGAATGGTTGCAAGGAACTTGAAATTCCTATAAAAGCACGTTTATCTAATTTGGGTCGTCCTAAAAAATCATTCCAAGATCTGACTTCGGCTAATAGTGGATGTGCCTAAAGCTAATTTTGGCTATACTATAATGACGGAACCACCAGCAGGAGGTTCTTTGCTAACACCGAGGTATCTGCAAACATAACACGTATTGACAGAAACCTTATAAACTCTTTTAGTCGCCACAAAATATATACTAAAAAATTCGCTGCCTATTGTCATGAAAAGGCTGAGAGGTACATCGAACTGGACTCATGGTATCCAATGTCGCCTACATTACATAAAATATTAATACAGAAGAGGCAGCAGAAGCGAGGAACAAACATTTCCGGCAATACCGAAAAGATATTCCTGAAAATTTTGTCGCATTTAATGCAATACGGATGTTGTGAATAGGCTTTTATTGACATCTGTTCCATAATTGAGGTGCGAAAAGCCTAGACCCCCAAAAATATCAAAGTCTTTCAAGCAAGTAGCCATTGAAATGTGCCCATGCATCCAATTTGAGGTCAACAACACAGATGATGAACTGACTTCTGATGAAGAAGGTTGGGATGATTTCTCAGATTAATATTATTTATTAACACTATTGGACTGTCATGCCATTATTATGTACCTATTTTAAAGTTGTAGTTTTTTTAATGTAATATAAAAAGGTTGTGTTTAATTGTTTTCTTAGTTTCTTTTATTCCTTTTTTATAGTTCTAAGCTCAATTATACTAAAGTAATGAAATAGCATCAAAACTTACATAAAAATAATTTTGATCGACTTTTGGTGTCAAATACCCAGACCCTGTGTGCGTCTGTACCTTCCAGGTTTGACCTTATAGTAACGTCGCGGCATCTATCTTCCGTGATCTTCCCATCTACATTTGACTCTTGTGCTTTGAGATGAGAGGACTTGTAGCCGCAATGTTCCCTGTTTATAACTACATTATTATAGAGTTAAATAAAAAGAGTAATAGTAAAAGTAAAACCGAACGTGTGGGATTTGCAGACCTTCCTGAGGCTCATTCAGCCTCTACAATACGAGTACCCTTAATTGGGGGTAACCTTGCAGTTGAGCATGATCCCGTCCTGATCACTTCCATCCACAAGCTTACATAAACTGTACAGTATCTAAAATATACTCAACCTTAGACCCTTTTTAGGTTATAGAAATGCAAGATTATGCTCAAGAAACAAATACGAACTAGCGTTTCTGAATAATTACAAGAAGATTTCGGCCTTCAAATTGTGATAAATTGTCTTTTTTGGACGAAGTTTTGTGACAGATGACATACTGTTTCATTGTAAAGCTATTCATTAGCATTTCAAAGCAGGCTGTTGATCCATCATTGCTAGTCCTATCGCATTTCTGTTCGAAGAATCAATGCGTCGGATGGATTCCTGTCATACATTAATTCGACTAATGAAATACTACCCTTATGAATTTTAATTTTTATTGACGGAACATTTTATTTTATTTTTTAACGAGGATGAAAAAGGATAAAATTATATTTTCTCCGTCTTAATTAATCGAAGACGAAAACTATATTTACTAATTATACTGCTATATTTAATATAGAAGAACAAACGCTCAAAATCAGATATATAAATAAAATACTTGTTAAGACATTAGTGGAAAAATTCCAAACATAGAGCCTCAAGTCTCTAAACTAAAAACAGGTAAAATGATGGTAAAAAACCTTTTAGCTATATTACCTACAAACATACCTCGCCTGTTTTATTCATCTTGAGGAAAGTCAGAGAATAATAGCTCATGGAAAAAAACGAAAAAAGTTGGACCGCACCTAACTTCAAAAATGGAACAAGTCACTAACCTACCTTTACTAAGGTAAAAATTCTTGTTGTTGCTAGGTGGTTAAATCATAAAACATAATATATGGCACAAAACACCATTTTTTTTTCTCTTGCTAAAAATTATTTTTAACATAAAGAAGTTGTTTGAACCAGAAAATTTTATTTTGGCAGCATGATAAATAATCATAACTTCTAAATACAGAACAATGCTGTTTTATCCTTTCTGAAGCTCACTGATCCGAAGAGATCTTATGTTGAAATAATCTTCGAATAAATGAATTGCGTCAATCACCTAATGACGAACTGATACAGTAGATTATGATATGCGTCAGATAAAATGAACAATAAAGGTGTTAACTATTTTTCATAACTAATTTAATAATAATCATTTATAAATTAACTATTTATCATAACTATAATTCCTATATAATTTGATAAGTGCCCAATATTAAGTTCTCAGATCAGAAACTAACAAGAATTTTGTAAAAATACTGTTTACAATTGATTTAAAAATATAAGATTAAAACAAACAATCCCCCATTTGTTACCGGTTTGCACTAAAGTACACACATACATGTTATAAAAACTACGTTTTTCATGTACATATCTTCTATTTGTTTCGCGTAAACAAACCCGGGACATATTTTTTGACATTTTTCCTAAAGCAAACAATAAAAATTTAGCATGACATAGGTGTTTCGTTAAATTTTTTGTTTCGAAGAAGAGAACTACAGAGCGAAAAACAATTTTACAGAAGTCGTAGGATTACCCTTACATAATCTCTAAGCATTTTTATTTTATTTTTACCTTAATTTTTTTTAATCATTTTATTTCAAGTTGTAAGAACTCTTTATATTTCACTTGTAAACTTATAACTGATCTTACAATATTGTATTATTGCGGTACATGTCAAAACTAATCTCCTAGAATTTGTTTCTCAAAAAAAGTACTTCAATTATTAATTTGTTTAATAATTATATTGAAATTTTAGGATAAATGAAAATTAGTTATTTTCATTATTAAAAAAGAAATTCTTTATAGTTCTTTGAATGACAAATACTCCTTTAATTTTTTTTTGGAGGCGACGGCAAAATAATTTCAATAATGCATGTATTATTGAAAATAAATGTATATTATAATATTAATATGTTGTACTAACATTACACAACTATGCTCAACATTTTCCATTCGATCTAGTAAAGAAAAAACCTTACCTAAAGGAAGAAGATACCATTTTTTGTTTTCCTCAAATTCCTCCACAGGTACCTTGGTAACTACGAAAATGGTATGCGGCTTTTGTTAGACTGGCAGTAATGTTAAGACAATTAGCATAACCTAAAAGGTTCCAAGAAAAGTATTCTACCTGCAAAGGACGCATTTCAAGCATCTCAGGTACACCCCCAGGTAACAAACTAAGTTTTAGAACTGAAGTGTTAGAGGCAATAATGTGGCAAGCCATAATCTTTAAGTTAATGGACATTTTGAACAAAACTTAACTTAGTCTCACTATATAGCTACATTATTATTGTTATTCTGATTATTATTAGTATCGGAGTACAATCCGTAAGATTATAGAATGTACTGAGACTGGCATTCTTACTTCCAAAATATTCAATGGAAGTTATCAAGGCAGGTGAAGAATTAACATTGGGTGAATTAAGACCAGTAAAATAAAAAATAAATAAATAAATATAAAATACATATACTTAACATAACCTCAAAGTAAAATTAGTGTCGAAATTTGGATCTTATGATATGGCACTAGTGTTTCTACAGTGACGACTCAGAAATCTATTTTTTTGGAAATACGGGAAAAGCTATCATTGAGCATGAAATAGCATCGGACACTAAGAGTGGCACAAGTGTATTATAGCAGGTAAGCTTCAGAGCTTACCTCTAAATCTAGTTTCAGTTTAAATAGTTTAAATCTAGTTTCAGAACTAGATTGATCCAGTTTTGATTAGTGATAAATACATACTTACACTTTTTTCTTTTATATTCATAACTCACGACCGAAAGAACACCGATTTATGAGTTATGTCATTTTAGAAAAACTAATGTGATATGTAGAATTAAGCGACTGCATTGCCTTACCTCACGTCAGGAAATTTACACAGGATACCTCAGTGAATTCAATGACAAATGATGGTTTGAACCAGAGTTGGGCAAAATTAGATGTTAGATATGCAATCTTGAGAAAATGTAATTTTATTAAGTGTTAAATAATTATATAGAGACAATTACCTTATTATGGATGCTATATCATGTTATATTTTCTACAAGAAAGTAAAAAATATTCAATTTAGATTAACATGGAGAATCAGGCGAAGTCTATAAGAAAACAAGGAGAAAAATTATGAAAACATTTATAAATCAAACGTAACTTCTTCAAAGCATTGTTTTCTGTTTTAAAACTGTTTAAGATAAGAGAATTAAAACTGTGTCGTCACTCTACTCCATTCTGAGTGTTGCTATTTAAAAAAATTAATTTGAGTGAATTCCTTGATTGAAGCGTGATTTAATCGTGAAAGAATCTCAAACAAGCACTACATAATACGAAAAAACATTCTTTCGCAATTACATCACGCATTCATTCATTCGATGAAATATTGTATATTAATTTTAAGTTAACATGATTACTATTTGTCTATTCAACTTCTGTCTAGATTTGATGCTCATTTGCCAATTTGTTTTTGTCTCCAGTAGTATAAAGTAAGGTAAACCAAAATAGTTTTGGTTCACTATTTATTTTGGTGTTCATTATTTACAGTTTTAGAAATACATCAAAGAGGATTTAAAAGTAAAATGGTTCATTAACCATAATAAGTTTTATTACGCGTGAGCGAGCTGCAATGTTCCTTCACGAGCGATTGCGGAGAACGGACCCAGGGTTTTGGAAAAACTACAAAATCCCAACTCGACGGCTCAAGACACAGGAATCTTTTATGCGAAGAGAGGGGACCATTTATACAGCCACAATTTCCAATCTATCATCCCGCAAGCAAGGCAGAGCTGCAACTCATCCACAAGGTTGATAAGAAAACAACTCCTAGCTATGAGCTAAAAACAATAGGACTAGAAACGATAGCTCAAAAGTACTCGCCTCGGGATAGGCTTCACATCTATTCCGATGGATCAGCTAAATCAGCTGTTAAAAATGATGGACGTGGGAAGGAAGGTACAAACTTCGACGGTGAAATACCAGTTATCCTCATCGCTTTAAGAACATTGTCTAGAAGGCAAGATCGAAATGTTGCTCTCTTCATCGACTCTCAAGCAGCTATCCTTGCTGTTACTAGCATGAAAGACTGCCTATCAAGTGCTGTTCTGGAATGCAAATCGCTCCTCTACTACCTGACACTTCGAGGCACTAATGTGGATACCAAGCCATTGCGGGATTTCAGGAAATGAAGCTGATAATCTTGCCAAGCGAGGGGCATATGCTGTGGCAATAGCCAGTCCATCCAAAATCCCACGACTCAATACGGCGAATGATAAGATCCATAGTTAAGGAGGAAACTATAAAAGCATACTTAGAAAAGGTGGAAGGGAAAAGATACAAATGTCTAATAGAAATCCCGATTCCAGCTGACCTCCAAGAAGAGATGCAGTAGCCTGCTTCCGCCTGACAACTGGCCACGATTATCTGCAGAGTCATCTCCACGAGATAGGTTTGGCTCAGGATCCTATATGTGTGCTATGCAACCAAGGGAGAATGGGTGGAGACCACCTGGAGACATGTCCTGCTCTGACAGACGTAAGAAATAAGACATTTGCCAATGAGCATTTGAAAAAATCAACTCTATATTGGCCAGCAAGATATCTGAAGGTCGAACGATCAACGAACCCGGCATAAAAAAAAAAAGTTTTTTTATTTTACATCGATAGTAAAATTGTACAGATTAATAACACCTAAGGAAGAACCCTATAGGATAAGCAGACCCTCCCATGGCTCACGAGTTGGTAGCCCAACTTAACTACAGCCTAACCTGATCTCTGTGAAATCACCTCAATGCACAAGAAACGGTATATTATCTACCGTGTACTGAACCCAAGACCTTTAGGGGTTTGCAGTGTTATAGGTTTAAAAAAAATAATAGCAGTAAAATAAGGCCGATAGGAAATAATATTGGAAAAGCCTTTTTTAGTGTAATGTATAAATAAAAAATAAATCAATGTATGTAATTAAACTAATATATGAAATCTTTTATCATTATCATCATAATCTTTCCGTCTTCTACCGCTGTGCAGTGTGAAGATAGGATTTTGTTTTAGGTGCTAAAGCATGTTTTATCTAAAAACAATTTTTTACGATATGGGCTCTTATTCCTAGCACATTCACAATTATCGATAAAAAAAATCAAACTGATTAAAAAGCTATAACCTACCTTGATAAGAGCTGAGTCATAAAAAAAAAAAATGAAACAAAACACTAAATTGAAACCTGCAAAGTGAAAATAGAAATGATAAACAGAACTGTTTACATCATTTTATCTTCTATTCAAAGAGTTTTTCGATTTGTTATCTCAGCGGGGAAAGATAACAATGAGAACAAGAGAGGCTGAGTCATAAGGCCACCATGTTTCCGTTATTACACTACTCTAGGAGACTATTTTAAACAACCGTTTTTCTAGAACAGGTAGGGAATGGAGACAATGTAATAAATCTGTAGTTCAGAACAAACGAATGTTAATTATTTAGGTACACCTAGAAAATTGCATCAACACAGAAGATAAAATTCAATGATATTATGGTAAGAACAGATTCCCTAAGGTATTGTGTGGCACAACACCTCATTCTTGTAGGAATACCAGACAGTAAAATAGGATAGAAGACGTTTGAAAAAAACATAATTAAAAAAAAGAATTTTTTTTTTTTTTTTTTTTTTTTTTTTTTTGTTGGCTAAAGACTTCCTTTGAAGTCCTATACAGCCCGTATTCATATACTTGACACTACCCTAGTTAATTTAACTTTTAAAAATCAATATCGCATTCGTTCAAGAACCGGCATAAGGACTCTAAAAGGCTTCTGTCCAAAATTTTGAATTTATTTTGAAAGACCATGTCATTTTGAATGTCGGGATATTTGATCCGTTTGTCGTTGTATTTTTTGCACTTGGCGACGACATGGATTGGGTCTTCGACAATTTTACATTCCGTACATTTCTCATTCTTTTTTATTTTAATCATTGTAAGTCCGCGATTCGTGCGACCATGGTTAATTCTAAGCCTAGTGATTATCGCTATTTGCTTTCTGTTTAGCATGAAGGTAGTATTAGAGAACCATGGGCGCAGACTTACGGTCGGGTGGATGGCGTAGTGGTCCCTACCTTTCGTCCTCGATTCCCAGGCATACCTATCTTGCCATTCGCTAACTTGTTGTTGTTTAATCCACCTAACAACCTCCTGTACAGGTAACTTAGCGTTCTTTGGCCCTTCTATCCCCTGTTTTGCGAGTTTGTCTGCCAAACTAACAGCGTAAGAAAATGTTGTTTAACAAGAAACTGCTGGCGAGCGTAAGAAAATACAGGCAACATAATTGTAATCATCATCATCATATTATGCCATCTTGAACCCCCTATGCAGTGAGATGAAATTCTGTACAGCTCTCTCCAGCTCTGTTAATCTTCCACCAACTGTGCTCTTTTCCACTGGAGTCCTTTCTTCTCAAAATCCTTCTTCACCTCTTATTCCTCTTCCTCGTTTTCCCTCCACCCAAGCAACCTTGTTCGGTTTTTCTCTATTACCTAGTTGGCTGGTTTATCTTTTAGGTTCGACCTAATTGTGGTGTCCGGACTCGGTCTCTTCTTCTTTTTTCCTCAATCTTCCTGAGAAATCTCAATTCTGCTGAGTGTATTCTGGAGCATTGATTCTTTGTACATGATTCTGAAGAGTACGTGAAAAATAGTGACTCAATATAGCCACTTTTGTTTTCTTTTCAACTTTTCTTCTGTTTACAAACCCTCTCTTAACCTTTTCAATCATCCTACTCGCAACCCTGATTTGCTTGGTCACTTCCAAATCAATAAAATAATGAAATTCTCATAATTATTATCTTTCCAAACACGTACAAGGTCCTATACAGACTTGAACGGAAATTTATTATCAGATAAATTGTGAAAAATGCCTAAAGTTCCGAAACCCAAAGAAATTTCTGCAGAAAAAAATCTAGGGTAAACCAAGGAGAGGCAGTCCAAGATGGATAAATGATGTGTCCCAATCTATACAAGTGCAGGAAAGCGTCACATTTTTATTTTATTGTAATAATATATCGCTCCTTCAAAAGAACAATGTCATAATTAAAACAAAGAATTATTTCAACAGAGGTATATGAAATTTTCATGTGAGTTAAAAAAAATTGGGTATTGGTAAAGCAAATCATTCCTATTGTAAAAATGGTATTGAAATTCTTTTATTAATCGATATACAATTTTTAAAAGGTTGAAACTTTTTTTTATTTTCGCTTATGTCATTATTCCCATAAAACTTCAACTTCAAAGATAATACAACTCAAAATACGACTTTACTAAAAATAAAATGGAAATGGAATACCAGATATGTCGTCCTTGAATTAAAAAAAACAACGAATACAATTGCTACTGAAGGCTTAACTAAAAATGTCAATTTTTTAGTTACACCGTTGTTCTTTTGAAGGAGCGATATATTATAATGAAATAGTAAACCATTACAAAATACATATTAAAGGAATAATATAAGATTTCATACAACATCTGATGATATGTAAAGATTCACATTTATTGATTTATGAATTACATCGAATTAATAAATATAAAATAAACAAAATTAAATTATTTCTACAGTTCATAAACGAATTTCCTTACTTGCTTTAATGATTAAGAAGGTAATTTTTAAAATTAACTATCGCCAATGGTTGGATCAATGTCTAATTTTGCCTTCGTCCACTGCCATTAAATTGTTCTCAGAGCCCATAACGAATTAGGAATTTTAATTGGTGAGAAAAATCATCAATGGCAGACAAAAGAGCATTGTTGGCCTTGAGAAGTCTAAGTTTTATTAATCTTATTAAAAAACATCAGTTAATAACATTTTACATCATGTTCTCAATAGTAAACATATTTTGACGAGTTAAGTCTCAAAATAAACCACAATAGAGTAACTAAGTGTAACTAGGAATTGCTGATACTTGAAGAAATTTTAATTGTCCTGTTGATTCTTTTATAACATTCAGTTCTGGTGTTCTCAACTTGCTTGGCTTTGATGGAATTTCCATATTTTTTGGAACCTAGAAACCGACCAGTACTAATTCTAACAAATATTTTATCTATCTAATAGATTTAATACTATATAAATATTGTTATGTAGAATAGAACATTTAAAAAATAATGCCTTAATAAAACTTAAAACCATGGAAGATTTTTAATAAAAGTAGTCATTTTTAAATGTTGCCGCTAAGAGAGAAATAACCTTGAATTAAAATTGTTTGGGGGAAAACAAATACTAAATAAATCACAGCAAATTATAGGACCACTCAAGTTCCGATTATCGATCATCTTTGAACTGTATCTTTTATGTCAAAAATTAAAAAAATAAACACGAATTTTGTAGGATGTCAGATTTTTCGATACTGCTGATTAAAAAAAACGTATATTTTCTAGGTTGATTAAAATGTTTCGTTACTCAGTACTAATAGTATTTTCAAACACCGTTAGAAGAGAATATAAAACAAAAAATACTGGATCAAAGTTAAAGCCCTGGAAGATTCTTAAGTTGACACACAAAGAAAGTTAATACTAAATAGACAAGACGAAATCCGAAACACTACTCTAATTCCGACTATCGAAAAATATATCATTAAATTAATAGATAAATTAAACTAATAACATATGATTATAATTTGAGTGAAATGCATAGCCTATTTATGAATGATTATAATTCTCACCATTAAGAATAAAATATATCAGAAAGCTAAATTAGTAACTATCTTGCCAGTTAAAAATTACTTACTAGCTAAAAATTTATCCGGGCTGTTAATGATATTATCATATTAAAGTTTACCATATCATCATCTCTTGCGAAGAGCCTTATTTAGCTAACATATATCACCGATATTAATGAAAAATCAAGCGACTTTTTTGCTCCCAAAGAATAAAGCAATCATTGGCAGGTTAGCTGGTATTTGACTCAATATATGTCTTTTTATATTGCATCTTCCAAAAATAACCTAACTATGTAAGATAATATTTAAAAAGACAACAAGGTTTAAATATTGTTTGATTATAACGAACTATTTTCTGATACATTTAACCTGTCATATTGAAGCAGTACTTCTTAGTATTTTCTAATTTTCTTAACTTGGCGGGTAAACATCATTAGTATTTCTTCCATCCTTGGGGTATTTCCTGCATGTGTTTGGGAAAAATTTCACATTTACTCTCTAATCAGAATATTTTAAGGAGAAAATAAAAAAATTAATTATTTTGAATTACATTTAGTATTTATTGCAGGGTGTTATATATACATGGCAACTAATACAGTCTTGTCATCTGAATTGAACTTGAAATATTTTTTGCGAATTCGGCCTGAAGAACGTGTTTTCAGTTGAATAAATATGCTTTTAACCGTCTAAAATTGTAATAAAAAACTTGAAAATGACCATAGAACAATATCTTTTGACGAAAAGTAGTTTAAAAAAAATAATATTCATCTTGCTTTGGGTTGCGCAATCCATTATCAGCAGATTTGTATCATGTGACGACGTCTGTAGCTAGATTATCAGTTAGCTGGGATTATATACTTATTGATTATATTTAAATATGATGAATTACATAAATATAAAAAGATTTTTTTTATTTAGACTTAAATTAATACTTGCTAATGCTATGGTTATTTCAGTACTTTATTATAAATTTTATCTGGAGATACTATAAATTTGTTTTACTATATTTGTGTGCTTCTTAATCTTAGCAGTTGTTATTACCATCTTATAATTGATGGTGACTATTGTGCCTAGTCGTATTAGTCCATCGTCGTAGTCTCAAATATCGTTGGCCATCTAATATTTATTTTCAGTAGTGATAAGAATGAATAGGAGAAGATAAGAATGAATTTTCGATAGATAATCATTTTAGAATTTGCTGGAATATGGAACGCCAGCGAAAGCATTTAACAGAAGCCTAAATATGTTTTTATGCTCATAAATTGAAGGTAAGTAGGTCGAATCTTAAATTTTGTTTAAAATGGCTTACCGTTTTTCTTCCAGTAAATTTTTAACTAATAAAGTATGAATCTATTATGTTAATGAAAAAATGCTGCATACGAACAAATTAATATCTTAGATAAAATCATTCTTCCGAAATAAGAAAGAACAACTTTCGGAAAAGCTTAAGGAACTGAATGCATAGCGACTAATTAGGAAACTTTCTCTGCTTTTTTTTTTTTATAGCCCCATGAAACAATGTATAATTATTTATAACCAATAAGAAAAATTGTATCATTTTTTTCATTTTACGTCAATTTACAGTGAAATAGCTAATCAGATGATGCTATGTGCCAGTTATAAATTTTGCTTATCCCAGGTAAAATTAGAATAAATAAACATGAAGCTTAAAAGGGGGAAAAGAGTATTAAATAGTTTAGACAGGGTCTATTCCTGCTTCAATTGATATTGCGTCAATCTTATCGTGTGGTGATAAATTAGCCAATGGTCCCAGCCAGTAAGTGATAACAGCGCCCCCTCCTTGGAATCTCAACATCGGGGAGGTATCTCTCTACTCGATTAATATCATTAAATTATTTTAAAAAATAAAAATATTTTATATAATTAACCTGAACCGTGACAGTGAGCGGAGAGAGTTAAAAATGTAGCGTGATCCGAACTGGTCAATACGAAATAAAACAAAAATCCACTTAAACAATGAAAATCCGGACAGAAGTGAATTGATAATAACAATAAATTCATGTTATATAAAGAGGTTGATAGTAATAAACAGATATTAAGACAGTGCTTGTACAATTAAGAAATTATCAGTTTATTACAAGATCAAATGAGAGCTTTTATTAACGTAAAATAACCTATCTGCATAGGACAGAAAACAGTTAAGACGCCTTGGGGGGGGGGGATCTTTATTCTCTAATAAATAATAAGATCTGCTTCTGCAAATCGTAGGGAGAGAGAACTGGTATAATTTAATTATGTAAAATCTGCTTTAATGTGTGAATTTTTTTTTTGATTTAGGATGAAAGTACAGAATGAAAGTTTAATTTTGAGTATTTTTTTGACGGTCACTCACAACATAGTTTGCCTTGATGGGATAAATAAAGGGGATGCTGTAAGATATGTTATATATTACAATTAAATCTCATTTATTGCTCTATAAGTAAGAAAATAACTTTGGAATAGAGTAAGATTGAAAACGACTCAACCCGATATATTGGTTTCTGAATAGTTCTTACCAACTCATCACATAGATTAAGATAAAGTATAAAAAGTACAATCCAAACATGACACAACAGCGAAATTCAAATTCAAGCATTTTGGGTGCTTAAGCACTTTCCAATGACTTTTTTTTATAGCAGTTTACTTAAAAAATCAATATTTGCTCATAAATTATAATGTAATTGTATCGCTTATACTGAAAAGGTTAGACCATTTTTGAAAATAGTAATTAAGTGGACTCAAAATTCAAACGAGAATTATTTTACGTACCAATACAAACGAAGTATAATAATACCCTGATTTTATCACAGTAAACAATCACCTGTAGCTCATCTGACACAGTGATCGAAATTTAGTTGATTGATAAGGCTTTAAAATAAATAACTAATTTCACATGTAGTTGAAAGATTATGATGACTATTTAAAGATCAATTTCATTCATGATCGACCAATGTCTTATAATTTCGTAAGTACTTGTATTGGGAGTATTTTAAGCATTAACCAAAGATAACAAGTTACTATTTCTTATATTCAGGTTGTGACTTACGGGTTTAGATAGGTCGGATAGATGGAGCTACATTTAAGAAAAACATATTTGATGTCTAAGCTAAGATAGTTTATTTATGCAGGAATTTGTGGAGAGGGGGTAATTGAGAATCCATTAGGATGTTTTTTTTTATTTTTCATTATTTTACAGAAACTCAGTGCCTGGCGACGATTAGAATAAGACAAACAAACCCTAGAAATAGAGATAACTTGGAGAGGCAGGAAGAGTCAGATGTTCTGCTTTCGCCTCTCTAAATAAAATTAGTGTTAACGAGACAGCAAGATGAATAGTGACGTACAACAGTGCCTTTGTGAGTGATTCACGGGCCCATTAGAAAAAATAAATTTCTTGCAAGAGTATTACACCGTCATTTATATACAATGTCAACAATCGACGAGAAAAATTCAAAATAGACGTTTGTTAACCTTGATTCAACAATTGTTGTGACGTTCTAGATTTGGGTAATGACACTCAAGAAATTATTGAAGTGATAGCAAGACCTCTTCAATATTGTTACTTTAAGGAAACCAGCTACAGTATTGCTGATAACACAACATTCATTAGGTATTGTCACGTTAACAAATAAACAGATCGTGATTAAAAAAGTAAACAAATTTCTTTTGTTTTCTATTTCAAAAATCGCATAAGACTTCATTTCTCATATCCAAGAGTGAAAATACATTTGAAATTAAGTATCAAAATATGGATTGATACTTAAAGTAAATGAGAGAGAGGGGGAAAGAAAAAAGAAGTGCATTAAATCCATATATTTAATTTATATTTTTTTTCTCAGAAGCCTTCGAATAACAGAGGACTTTTGTAAAAAAAAAAAAAAAAAAAAAAAGCTTTTGGCTATGCTAAATATTTTCAATACTGTAAAACAAATATTTACAGGAGTACATCAATGGCCGTCACTTCTGGATGAAATGATACAAACAATCCAGATGAAACACTTTCCCCCCCCCCCCTCGACTGTTCTAGTCAATACTTATTTAATCAAGAAATAAAAAATGGTCGAAAACGTCAAATGATTTAATATATATTTACATTTATTAGTTTGGTTTCTTATTAAAAATCAAAACTAAAAGTTTATGTTATATGTTAAAGCAGAAATAAACAGAAGTTGATCAATTATTGTTTGTTTATAACGTTTTAGATTAATTTATTTAGTTTGACTGAATTAGTTAATTAAAAAAAAATCTTATTTCATTTTTTTTTTTACCATGAAATGCATTCAAGCGTCTTTGGAAGATAAAATTTTAATTAAACAAAGTTCTAGAAGACTAATATTTAGGTGCTACACTTACTGAAAAATAGAAAAATACGTTTCCTAAATGCAGTATCATGACCAGACACAATTTTGTACTCCCATTTTTTTTTATGGAATAAAAAATTGGCTCAACTTAATTAGATTTAACGTAATTTTAAACTATATTGACAAAAAAATGTAATATAGAATGGTATAATACGTGTTAAAATATTTAAGGTAAACGCAACATTACAAAAAAAAAGTTATAAGGAAGAAAATAGTTGGGGGGGGGGCAGTCAAATAAAAACACTAAATAAGTAACCACTTATTTAGTGTTTTTATTTGACTGCACCCCCAACTATTTTCTTCCTTACGTCTATCTTCCAGTCAACCATCCCCTCGCTTCTCATAAAAAAAAAAAGTTGTATCAAAACACGAAATACGATTTATATTTGCATTAGACGCACTTAGCCTTTCATTTCCGATTCCAATCAATCCCCCCCCCCCCAAAAAAAAGCCTCTTGACCATTTATTTTGTCGGCACATTTTCCTTTCATTTCAATAGCAAGAGGACTCCTTGAAATGCAATTTAATCGTTGAATAATGACTTTAATTAAATCGAAGCATTTTTACCGAGTTCCTTGGGGGAATTCCTTTAGGAAAAATCCCATTTTAAAACATTTCATTTGCATAACTAGTAGGTTAAAGTTAGTGAGACGCATGACATACTGTACTCGAGACAGTTTGGATTACTCATTAGGTCTAATTAGCATAAATTTGACTCAGCTAACATGAACGAAGGTCGTCGAAAACGAAGTCAATGACCTAACATCACTAAATGGGACAGAAGGATCAGCATTTCAATGTAATAATTAATAAGACAATACAATTTAGTCAATATTAATCATTAATTATAATATCAATAATTTGTTTCAATTAATATTAGTGTAATTATCTAAAAAGGTCACAAAAGTTGAAAAAAAAATTCTATAGTTGCTTACACAGAGAAAAGTAATTCTTTAATTAATAATAATTATTTTATCCATTTACTGTATATACTTGGGTATAAATGATTTACAACTAATAATAAGTTATATTACAACTACTACCACAGTCCCATTAAACTAACAATAATTTAACTTGGTTGAAAAGATAAAATAAAGATTGATAAGGAAAAAAAAATTAGGTATGAAAATAGACTAAAACAAGTATGTGAAAAGCGATTGGTTAGTTCAATGTACTAATTTTTAAATGAAAATATACAACCAATCGAAGTGATGATAAAATAGCCAAATAAACATTCGGTGAAGTACAATTTTTTTAGAGTTACATGAAAATTGTTAAATTTATAATCAAAATTTAATATATTGAGGGAAACAAAATATAAAAATATAAAACTAATTTAATTTGAATAAAATTTACAAATCATTTTTTAAATATCTCTTAGTTGAAAAAATATTCAAATATTCATAATTTATTTTATCTGCTATAACTACTAATAATGCATAATTTGTAATAATTTTTAAATTTAAAACATTGTATTATTAATAAATAACCTTAGCAGAATATAACAAAAAATACATTGTTATAAAAATACTAACAATAACAAACAAAAATTACAACAATAATATGTTATTTTTAATAAATAAAATTATTAATTAATAATTAAATACAATAATAATAAAAAATAAATAGATAATTAAAATTGGCTTGGATAAATTTAAAACAATAATTTATAAAAAAATATACATAGACAGTCATATTACAACCAATAAAACTTAATGGTAAATAAATAAAAAAATAGTCAGAACGCACGCGTTCTAAAGCTGGGACAAGTTCCCACTACAATTTGTATATAATTGTTTTGAGTATTATTACAATAAATAATTATTTAAATAGTATTTATAATAATAGTTATTTGAAGATCATTTGCCCAAAACAAATAATACATGTTCTGTAGAGCATTGGAAGCAGCTACATGCAACAATGCATCCATCTGTTCCGGGCAGCATCGGACGATGGACAAAGAAACGCTGTGAAGAAAAGAAGCTGAAGTCGGGAGCGCGTCGCCCTGGATGAGTGTGGATCTAGTCATGGACCACAAAAAGCATGAGATAGACCCAAACTCATCCGGGGAAACGCACAGTTCTTGATATGGTGCTGTAATGACTTGTTTAACAGTTAAAATACAATACTTAGTACACATTCAAGACTAATCAGGCAGGCAGTAAATACAAAACTACCATTATTTCGCAATGCATAAAAAAAGCTTAAAATTGTATACAAACTACAAAGAAATCGTAAAAAAATCAAACTACAAAATAACTCAGCATTTCTAAAAGGTTACCTCAAATACTACGTTCAAATGCATTACCACACATTTAAAACAGAATATACAACACCTACTGTTTTCTACATAATTAAAAATACATATCAAAAACAGAAGGGTTAGTACCATACATTTTAAACTGAATATGCATTAAATCACATTTAGAAACTAAATGCTCCAACTACCTGTTGAAGAGAGACTTGGCATCAAGGCCACTACAACCGGCAAGGCACGCTAAGTTGATGTATGTTATAAGTTGTACCAGGAAGAAAGGGCAGTTTTTCAATAGACCCAAGGAGGTAGAAGGGCCGAGCAGGTATAAGAAGGACAAAAGAAAACCGTTAGGCCGCCTACACAAAGGGAGCTCCTTCCCGCCAACTGCACCGCCATCTTGCCTCCGCGCTCCATCAACAGCGTCCCTACAGCCACATATTTATAGCAAACTAATGTTTCTCAATTAAAGTTTAAAAAAAATAATAAAGGACTGATGAGAGCCAAAAATTCAATACTGGGACAGCGACAGATGTTAGTGTTAATAAAAAAAACCATACCGGATATGACGCATTTGTTTGATAGCAGAGGCGCACGTTTCCGTCACAACTGTTGCTTCATTGGATTTCGAATCTAAAATCTCTCAATATAGAATCAGGACTGTAATTAAGTTACAATCGTTGTTTATGTAATGTAATTCAAAACTTGAATCCACTCCGACAAGAAACGACTAGCATTTCAAAAAGTCTCGAAGAAAACAGTAAAATTTTAAAAATATTTTACTTACCCATATTCATAAACCCATCAGTGAGGTATGACAGAGTTCACAGCACATGTTCACATTATTGTTAAAAGAATTAGTGAAAACAAAAACTAAAAAAAAAAAAACAGGAAAAAATGAAGAAAGAAAAAAGAAAAACCGAAGCTCCTAACACAATCGGAATTCAAACAGAACTAGAGGGCAAGAGTGAGGTCAAGAGAGAAAGAGAGAACCTTGAAACAGACCCGGGAAGGGGGAGGGGAGGAGAGGAGTGGGGAGGGCCGCCGGCCAATCAGGTTGTCGCTCTCCCCCCCACCCTTCTAATGGCCTCGAAGGGGACGCCGCCGGGGTGGGGAGATTTTTTTTACACAGCCGCAGCATCTCAAGGCCTACCCGAGGGGCCCGCTCCAGCAATCAAATTTATTCCTCATATCACTGTCTCTGTACGCAATCCTTCATTTTGACTGTTCGTTGTTGAACGATCCAATATTATAAAATTAAACTTTAACTTAAAAGGTCAAACTTACGACCTCGATGGCGGCTCCATATAAATGAACTTCCAATATTTATAACGTTTATTTATTGAAATTTACAACTGCATTTTAATAGTACAAGAAGTAAATAGAATGAATGACAAATAATACCCTGAGATAAAGGCAAGTAGAGAAACTACCCACTTTTAGTATTCAAATAACAAATTCAACTTAAAAGGTCACTTGACCATCTTCTTTTCAGACGCCTCGCAAGATTATTAGAGTAATAAGATATAAGAAACTAGTAAGTTTGAGTGGGTGTAAATTTTGTCATGAAAGGAATGGTAAAGGGTTCGGGCCAAATCAGCAAAAACTGGGACATTGAGATCATTATAGATGACTTTACTGGTAAAAAAGAAAGGAACATTATAAATTGTAAAGATTGGATACCTAAGGAGTACGATAGTCCCAAAACTCTAATCTGTAAGTCCAAATGAATCTCGTGTATATGATTCTTTTGTAATTAATTAGGAGCTTGTATTAATAACTTGAATGAAGAATGGCTATACACAAACTGAATTAATGTATCAGCATCTTACATGAATTTCTATATTATGTTTCAGGATGTAAAATAAAGCTTAGAACTAAGACATAAACATTATAAATTTAAGTTAATGTCTTCAAACAATTCAATTTTTTTTTCAAAAATATTATTCGGCAATAAATATAAATTTATCAAAGGAAATATGGTCCTAAAAAAATATTTGAACCCATCAACATAAGTCTTTTATTTCAAGAAATAATATTGCAATAACAATAAAGAGTGAAGAAAAAGAATCAATTGAATCGATTTAACAGAGCTATAAACTTGTTTGTCGATTGTAGTTTTTGCCTTCTATGCAAACCTTCCCCCACCCTAGCTTCTAATATATGATTTGTTTATATTAAAACAATACAGAATACATTATGCGTAACTAATAAATATATAATCTGCAATACATTCAGGGCCGCCACGCGGTACGAGATCAAAGATCAAGGTGGTTACGATAATTTTCTTAGAAATGAATGAACGTACTTTAATACATGTGTTTAAGATGGTAAGAATTCAATTAGTTCTTACCAGTGAAATCCACACATTTTGTGGAAAAGTATATCGATTTTGAAATATTTCCAAAAAAGTAAAAATATTTTTAGCTAAACCCAGTGCTCTTACAAAGCGGTGCAGAAGTTTTTCTGTCACTAAAAATACGTGGTATTTACTGCATTATTTCTAGAACAATGATTGTGCTGGAAGGTGACGCCCGAGCTCAAGCTTAAGCCAGCTTAATAGAGGCTGGGTGAGCCTCTGGAGGGTCTCCAGATCCCAAAAGATCTATTCCGGGCTGTTAACAGTTTAAATAAATTATATTAAGAGTATGGAAGTTTTATTAAGAGTAATGGAATTATATTAAGAGTAAATTATATTCAATGCATGGAATATGGCATTGATACGCACCATCTGTTTGTGGACTTTCAGGCCGCGTATGATTCTATAAATCGAGAGATGCTCATTAGGGCAATGAGGGAGATGAATATACCGTCCAAGCTTTTCCGAATGGTAAGAGTGGTCATATCCAACTCCAAATGTCAAAGCGTCTTAGTGTCTCAAAAAATTTCATTTCATTTTGATACCATAGCAAAATTTAGTAACACCTAGTATAACTGTAAGTGTTCAATTTTAATCGCGTGCCTACTAGAGGCCGCATAGGTCACGATTGCAGAGGGCGCGACATGGGCTAGAGCCGGTGCTGCATGAAAGAAGCCTTTAAAGATTTGGAGGGATCTGCTGATGGTTGCAGGGACTGAGGTACGTGATCGACACATAGAAATGGGTGGATACAATTTCGAAACAGTTCGGGGATTTGTGTATCTCGGGTCATTTGTAGATACTGACAATAACTTCTCCAAAGAAATAGAAAAGAGAATCATAGCCACCACGAGGGGATATTATGGTGTAATCAAGCTCTTTAAAACAAAAGCAATAAATAAAGACACAAAGGCTACACTCTACAAGACCCTCATCAGACCTATACTGACATACGGTTGTGAATGCTGGGTGCTAAAGAAAGTCGATGATCAGAATAACGCAGTTTTCGAAAGAAGAATACTCAGAAGAATTTGTGGACCCATCAAAGAAAATGGCACCTGGAGAATAAGGCACTATCTTCTCCTCCATATAATTTATATGTTTATCCATTAATTATTCAATAATTGTTGGTATCTGTTCCGTAGGCTGGAAGTATACACATATCCCATAATTAGATTCTCCTTTCCAAACTAAAACTCATGATAACTTGTATTTTTGGAAAATATTAAAGAGGTAATGAACAAGTTAAAACTTGTTGTGTTTCAACTCGAAGCGGCAACCTGTGGAATAATCACCTAATTTTTTTAAGTTCATTTACACACTCAACTATAACTAGAAATATACATTTTTATTTTTACTAATATATTACGGTTGATATAAACTTTTCAAAATTAAACTTATTTACTAAATGCAAACTGAAATTTAAACATAACTTTTCCTTTATTCTTCACTCCTTAGCCCTCCCTCAGCCATTGTGCCAGGGCGGACCTTCCCATTCACCCCCACTTTGCCACGCCTCTGTACCTGTGTGTATTATTATACAACTTTCCTTCACTAATATTCATTCTCTATGAATGTGCATAAAAATAAAATTCTCTCTTGTGGTATAGAAATATAATTTTATGTTAGCTGGATATAATAATTGAGGAAAAAACAGACAAACAATAATCAATATTCTAAGTCAGTATTCCTTTTGCTTTGTATATTTATATAAGGGTCCCTTTTTATGTTTTTTTATTTTTATGTTTTGTCACTCAGATACCTTGATGCCTAAATGTATTTTTAATATTTGCCATGTATAATTTTAATTTGTCTGTATTGGAGTGCTATCGATGGGTAGTTTCTCCACAAGTGTTTTCATGTCATATTCTACATTTTTGCACATTTACTTGATATAATACCATTATAGTTGTAAATATCATTGAATTAAATAAAAATAAAAAAAAATTTGTCTGTACTTTGTATGTTTAGTCCTGAAAAGGATCTGCGATGCGGTCCAACTATGTCTACTATTAATAATTAAAATTTCTTAGCAGTGAAAATGAACGAATTTTTAATGACGAATCATTTATTATCAATTTAGGAGAATAAAATTTAAAACCGAAAATGAGGTCTAATAAATTTCGTAGCTGATATGCCAGTTAAAAAAAACACACAAAAAAAAAACGATTCTGTAAGTCTGAGTTGGCCAGAATTACCTCTCATTCTGTCCAACTTTGTCTAGTATTCCTCTCGTATCTGAGATGGTCAGTATTTCAAATAGTGCTGTTTGTTTTTGTTTTTTTATTTCGTTTACGTATGTAGGTTGTAATTTTATTCTCCTTCTTGTCCCTAGGTTTTCATGTTTTAATGCTTATGGTCAAGTCAAATAGGCCCTTAATCTTCATTTGCGTAGTGAGGTGGGGTTACTATCTCCAAATTTTTAGAATATAGTCAGCCCTGGTCTCTCTTTTTTCTATTAGGAGTTGCTCTAATCCATAGTCTGATTCTAAAATAGTAGTTGTTAGAATTTTCTGACATCATAAGTACAAGGGTAATACTAGTTCTTTTTTTTTCTTTTTTTCGGAGGGATGTGGTAACCCAATTATTTTCAGTAATTTTAAATACATGACTAATACGTGTCTGAGTTGGCCAGAATTTCAAATAGTGCTGTATGGTTTTCTGGTTTGGTTAACATATATAGGCTGTAATTTTATTCTCCATCTTTTCACTCGGATTTCATCTTTTATGTTTTAATGCTTAGGGTTACAAGAATGGTGTCAAAATTGGAGGATTAAAATAAATCCTAACAAATCCCATCAAATTACCTTCACCCTTCGTCGTAAACCTACGAATACCTGTCCTACTGTATCGTTTAATAATACACCACTGAACCCTGTCGAACAGATACGTTACCTAGGACTCCATCTGGATAAACGTCTCACTTGGAATCCTCATACAAGACTGAAAAGACAAGAAACTGCTCGACGTTTTCGCCTACTTCAACACTTACTGGACAAACGCTCTAAGCTACCAATTAATTACAAAAGACTTATTTACATGACAGTCATCAGACCTATTTGGGCATACGGAGTTGAGCTTTGGGGCTCTACTAAACCATCCAATTCATCTCGTATCCAATCCTTGCAATCCAAAATCCTTCGTAAAATCCTCAATGCTCCTTATTATGTCACAAACAAACTCATCCATCATGATCTTAATATCCCATATGTTACTGATTTGGCCCAAACTAGATACCTATCCTTCCATAACAAGCTCCATACGCACTTGAATCCGCTAGTCTCTCAGCTTGCTTCCCATACTATTCCTGATAACCCTCCGAGGCGCCTGAAAAGAAGATGGCCTCGAGATCATCTACTATAGAACTTTATTGGAGTGCTATCGATGGGTAGTTTCTCCACAAGTGTTTTCATGTCATATTCTACATTTTTGCACATTTACTTGATATAATACCATTATAGTTGTAAATATCATTGAATTAAATAAACAAAAACAAAAAAATGCTTAGGGTTAAGTCGAAATTGTCCATTAATCTTTATTTGCAAGGGAAGGTGGCGGTACCATCTCCCAATTTTAAGAATATAGTCAGCCCTGGTCACTATTTTATGTTCAAGAGAGCCAATTTTCCTCAACTTTGAACTATTAAAATTTGTTTCATAGTTACTTATAAAAGAATTCTTTTTCGAAAACCCCTATATGTAAATATTTTTGAAGTGCCTCTTCTTCATATTGTGTTGCCTTGTTCTGAAATTTATTGCATTTTAAGGCATTCCGTGAATTATGTTACATTTGGTCTTAAATAACAACATTTACGGTGGCGTTGGGACTTGAAAAAGAAGCTTAAAGAAAACCGTTCACATTGTTATTGGCATTATTAAGTAATTGGAAATACTGAGCATAATATTTATCTAAGACAATTTACCTGAAATGTTACCTATTTTGTGAGCTTGGTATCCTTTACCTACGGAGTGCAGATTTATGTTACAAGTTTAAAAAAAATTTAATAATTGGATGAATGACATCTAAAATGTTTTCATTAGCATTTTCACTCGGATCTGTGCCATTGTTGTCAGAATGAGACCGTTGAGACAATAGACGTAACACAAGGGCGATTTGTTGGCAGCCATCCCAGCATGGCACAAATACTATTCCAAATAAAACCACAAACAACTACGAGTATACATTTTTTTTTTTTAAATTGTTTTCTCATTCTCCAAAACTTTTTCCAATAAACAATTAAAAATTAATATTTACTAAAATATATAGTCCATGTTGCATGGGTTTTTTAAGGCTTCTACGATCTTAACTCTATATGCAGGAGCTTATTTTATTTATGGTTGCATTTTGCCTGAACTTGAGGAACCGTTCGACAGAATTAAGGAATAACGAAAGGATTGATTCAAACTACGATCTATTATTCCTACTATATATGAACATAAGTGAATAATGATTCAATGTAGTTCATTTACACCTCCTCAAATTTCAAATAAACGAAACTCTATTCTTCTTAATATCAATTAACTAACACAGAGGATTCCAGAGACGGCATTAATTGATCAATAAATAATATTGCTTTCTCTCCCTATTTTTAAACATTTCTCGTTATTAAGCTGATTAAGACTAGACACATACTGAAATCAGTGTAGGGTTGAAGTTACGTTGAACAGTATTGTTGATAGAGAACGTACGTATATGATGGGGGATGGAATTAGTTGGGGAGTGCAGCCAAATAACACCAAATAAGTGAAGACTTATTTTTTATTTACGAAGTTTGTAGTCATTGTCATTGTTTTTTAAATATATTCATTTGAAAAGAAAAGATATGTCCAGGACCGGGACTCGAACCCGGGTCTTCCAGATCACTAGTCTGGGACTCTACCATTTGAGCTATCCTGGGCCCTAATGAAGCACGCTTCTCGGCCATGGTCATATCTTTTCTTTTTTCTGATCCTAAGTCCCCGCGTTCTTGCATTTTGCGAAGTATACGAGGGGAAGAATGTTCTTTGAACATTATTTAAATTTGGATCTAGTTGACTTACGTCATTATAATTATTATAATTAATTTTATTAAAGATAGCTCAAATGGATAGCTCAAATGGTAGAGTCCCAGACTAGTGATCTGGAAGACCCGGGTTCGAGTCCCGGTCCTGGACATATCTTTTCTTTTCAAATGAATATATTTAAAAATTAGTAACAACTAAAATAAAATTAGTCATTGTTTTTTATTTGACAAGTGTGGATGAAAATATAAAGAGAAAAAAAAACTCATATTCATCTTCTTTAGAAGATTGTAAAACGGTCAGGGGGGCAGTCAATAAATATATAATAAATAATAAAAAATATTAATAATAAATTTATAAATCAATGAATATAAAAATGTATTAGTCAATAAATAAGGTTAGTGATTGCACCTCCTGAACATTTCACACTACTCTAATTGAATTAATACGGTTATTATTATAACAAAAAATAAGTTATAATTTTAAGCTCAGAGCACAACGAATACGATGATAGTTACTTAATATTCAGATGTAATAATTAGCCCCCTTTACCAGAAACTAAATTAAAATTCGAAAACTTTTTTGATTAAACAATATAACAATATAAACATTTTTTGCTTATAAGTTCTTGAGTACAACTAGAGGGTTATCTAACAGGTTGGCAACCTGAAGGGGCCGGCATAGGTTCCCGCGGGTTCTCACAAAAAACTTTTTTTTGTGTCTGTTTTTCCCCACTTACCTCTTACCCCCCTTCGTAGCCTCTCCAAAAAGTGAACTTCATAGTCTTAAGTTTGACAATCTCACTTCAAAATGAAAATATTTTCATTTTTCTGCATGAATAAATTTACACTAATCAAATCTGTCTATTAATATCATGTAAAATGTTTCAGTGACCATGTAATATTTATTCATTCATTTAACGTCACTTAAATGATATTATGGCTATTTTTTCCCCTCTTCCAATATATATTTACAAGTACTATTATAATAATATATTATTGCTATTAAGACCATGTATTAATTATAGTTGTAAAGCGGGACGGGCCGTAAGGGAGACACTAAACTTCTTATTTCCAGAATGATATCAATATTCAGGATAATTCAGAATTATTTTTGTAGGAAGGAATTTTGTTGACTGGTAGATACTAATATAGGATGTAAATAGTTGGGGGTGCAGTCAAAAAAACACAGCAAATAAGTTGAAACTTATTATAATATATATGTGCCGACGTTTCGACCTACTGTGTAGGTCATCTTCAGGGCTATGAGAAAACAGACAAAAACAGAATAGACTGTAAAAATACATAAGATCAAGATACAGAAAACATAACATAATATAGAGATATAGAAAAACTGAGCGAAAAAAAGTGAAGGATATATTATGAAAGGATATATGAATAAAGATAATTACATAATAGATGTATAGAAAGGTGATAATGCCAAACAAAATACAAAGAGAGAAATGAAGTTAAACAGAAAAAATAAAATGAAAAAGATATAAATATAATGAGTATGGAAAACTTAGTATAATAAAGATAGGATTGTATTGTAGAGAAAAAAAAAATTGTATGAAAATAGGCCCCTGGGGATTATTATATTATTATATATAGTATATTATATTATTATATACATATTATACATATATACATATATTATATTATTATATATAATAATAACTTATTAAATGCAATGATAACTACAATTCTTAACGTAGTTTTAAAGTCATTTTTTCTATCGTTCTTAATAATTAATACAGCAAAAGTTTTATTTTTTCTATTATTCATTAAGAAAATTTCAGTATATTAGTATATTCTTAATACTTCTATGACGAGGCTCTTAACACTAGCCAAGGCCAAGGTTACTTCTGAGGGTCGTCAAGTATTTCGTGTTTATGTCATTAAAAGTTTTTCATATATGTAGCGAGCTGGAATTAGTTGATTTTTATATCCCTTAATAAATTAAAACGTTATGGCACTTAAGAAACTTGAAAAAAAAATGTCTATACGTACAGATATAAATGGTAAAAACACGAAGCATACTCGTCTTTTTACTGAATTGCAAAATCAGTATAATAGAACAAACGTTTCTAAACTGACACTGACTTTTATAACATAGAAAATTAAAACAATTTTAGGTAAATGGAATGTTGAAAAGGCAACGTCCTCCCTGTTAAAAATCTTGTGCCGGGTGATGCAAGTAATAAGCAAGAGAATTAAGTTGCAATTCACCAAAGAAGAGGCCGAATATCAGTTCAATTAGTTCTATGAGCAATTAGTGACTAAAGTGTAAAACTAAAGTGACTCATCAAGGTATCGAGGAAGTTTACAATCAGGCATGTGTTCTATCCAAGCAGATGGAGCAATATTCGTCATTGGTTTTCTTAAGAAATCACATTTGTAATAAAAGAATCATTAATATATTGTATCCGTTTATCGTGTTCCCTATTCAGGTTTCAACGTGAATCCTAAGGGCGAGGAGATCTTATACTGCCATAAGAAGGGCACAGTATCAATACATTTGTAAAATATTCTCAAATAAAAATTTATTACTGGAATATCCCAGGAGATCTAATACATGCAATAAAATCGATTTATAAAAATTAAAAAGGAGTAGTGCGGATCAATGGGGGAGAGACAAATGCCTTTCAGAGGGATAAAGGAGTCAGGCAATAGGATATCATTAGCCCTTTGCTATTTGTATCTTTTATCGATGAGATCCAAATAATATGCAAGAGGAAAACTTCGCCAACATTAATTGGAAGATAGAATATGTCCTGTCTTAGTTCAGAGCTCTCTCTATGCTGATGACATTGTCCTTTTGTAGAATGGAGAGAGGAGCTACAAAGTAAGACAATAAATATACCTAAAAGTATAGCGCTCATTGTGTCAAGGCAAGGCCACGAAAGTCTGCCTTTGTTTTGCGATGGGGAGACTCTTGAAGCAGTGGACCACTTTCCCTACATAGGAACCGTAGTAGGTCTGATGAAACAGATGAAGAAATCGAAAACAGAATTCGTAAAGCAGGCGCAATATATTACCACACCTATAACAGTATAGTTGGACACCGAAACCTAGGGGAAGAGACAAAGTTCCACATGTATAAAGCATTCTACCTCCCAAAACTTACACATGGGAGTGAAAGTTGGGTCAGGCTTGACAATAACATAAACCGTAGTAAAAGCGTAGAAGGTACTTCGCAGAATGGTCTGAAAAACAAGAATGGTCCGAGTTTGCTATGCGACTTAAAGGGACAATATACAAGAGCCCGAACTAAAGACTTCCATTGAAACCAGGCAATTGAAGTGGTGGTACAAGCATGCCTGTCGCATGGACGAAAAACGGCAAACATTTGGTTTTATTGTTTACCTTCTTAGAAAACTATTGTTTACCTTCTTAGAAAACAATTGTTTGTTTTTTTAAATCGGATTAGTTTTAAAACATCAAATACTGAAGATAGGGGTGGTAAAAATGTGGTCCACACATATTTCACTGGCGGGATCAATTGATAAAGTGATTTTCTTGTTTAGATCTTTCACGGTTATCCTCACATAATTAATTCTTAAACTAAAATGAAGGCAATGCATACATGAGATTCTTAGCATGTTAAAATTGTTTATCATTAATAAAAAAAGTATTTCACTTAAAAAATAATATATATTCTAATTACCTATACCACTTCTTCACAATTTATTTTTTTAAATAAATGTATCATCGACATCTATGATGTGAATGCTGTCAATGAAATTAACCATAATAATAATATGTATAACATATTATTATTGTGTGCCTAAGTTTTGACATTATTTGTCAAGTTTCGACTAAATAAATACTGAAAAACGAGTCTTCCAAATTATAATCGACACAACTGAATAATATACCATGTACAATAAAATAAAATAAAATACAATTGATATTGATACAATATCCCAGCAGTATTATAATACGAATACAAAATATTTCCCATTTACAGAAAATGCAAATGTTTCTAGGAATGACTGTTATACAGGTCTTCCCCCACCATAGTCAGTTCTTTGATCGCGAGTATAGTTCCCAGAAGCTGTAAGGTCCGCTAATTCAAGGATATCGATGGAAAGTTCACAGAAGGGATACATTTTCGGTATAACAAAAAAGAATATACTGTCATATGTTTCACATATCTTAGTGAAACATATAATAAAAATAATTACCAACAGTTACATATTTTCTTCAGATTCAGCATGATGGGGACGATATGGTAAATGTCAGCCCATTAATTTGCAGAGAGAAGTTAGTTTTTATGAGCTCTTAGTTAAGAAAAGAAAAATTGAAGTTAATTTTTATGATGAATTGAATTGGTCAGGGGGTGCAGTCAATGATAACACAAAAATTAAGCAAAACTTAATTTTTATTAATCGTGCCAACGTTTCGGCCTATGTTGTAGGCCATCTTATGGGCAAATAGTGGGTGCGGTGACTTGTCTCAACACTGTCAACTGTCAACTGCCAACTGCATTAAATGCAAATTAACTGGAAGTTAATTTTTAGTTTTTATTGCAGTAATTTTATTCTGAATGCATTTTTGTTTGATAGGTTCCAAAGCCTCTGACACCCCTCACATTCGTACCATTAAAAGGATATTTACACATTTATTTAAAGGCCAACTGCTCTTATTTATTAGCTATTTTCGATTATTCTAAAAAAGTGTTGGAAGTAGGGTGGTTTAATGGTAGAGCAGTGAGTTGCCGTACCGAATATTTAGTAAATTAAGTAATACTTATGCATCAAGGAACCGGTGCAGCTCATTGGTAGAGCGCTGAGTTTCCGTGCTGAAGATCCCAAGTTTAAATTCGCCTGTGAAATAGTTGATTCGATCCATTAACAGTTGAGGATGGACCCTTTGGGATTGGAGGCTCACACAGCCTCTATAAAATTGGTAACAAAAATAGGGGAAGAGCCTCTATGAAGAGGGAACCCATTATTGGGGAAAAACCTGGCGGTTGAGCGTGATCTGTCAAAAATCATCTCCCTCCACAACCATTATCATGGAAACAGCACAGCCTCTGCCACGTACTGAAACTAAAATCCTTCAGAGGTAGTAGTGGTATAGTTGTTTTTTTTCTGTAATTGTTCCGCAGGTTGTCACTTCGAGTTGTCACAAGTTTTAACTCTTCATTCGTTTCCCTTTTAATATTTTCAAAAATACAAGTTATCATGAACTTTAGAATGGAAAAGAGAATGTAATTATAGAAAATGTGTATCATCAATACTTCGAAAAGATAATTGAAACTTTTATATCTTGATTAAATTATTACCGAAATCTAATTATTACCCATAAGTACATCCTCTTTTCAATACTAAAGCTCACGATAACTTGTATTTTTGGAAAAATATCAAATATGAAACGAATAAACAGTTAAAACTAGTAGTAACTCAACTCGAAGGGACATCATGCGGAACAGATACCTACTTATTTTCTTATACAACATAAAATCAATACGTAATCCTTGAAAATTGTGTCCAAATTAAGGCTATTTTATACCTTGTGTTCACTTGTCATCTTTGTATTAAATCCCTCCTCCTTGCAAAAAAAAAAAAATATGAGTATACATCATTGAAATTGATATTAAAAAAACGTCTATATCCTTTTAAAATAATTAAACACGCCCCTTGAGTCATAACCTAAATGATTTCGAGCTTGAAGGAAACCACTAAAACACATTCGGCGACCTTGACAGGTAAGAATGATTTACATAGGAAAGCCGTTTCGAAACCGAAAGCGCAGGTGTATCCTGGCTGACGGTTGCGCATTCATCTCCTGCCGTTTCGGACATAATAATGGCTACCTCCTAATTGTTGAAAATAATAAAGTCCCGGAGAAGACGAAGGCGAGGGCGAGGAGGGAGAGGAGACACCTGGCCGCGGAGGTAACGGTCCCCGGGCTCTCTTCGTTCCCACGCTCCCCGCCAACCGGCCTCCGCAACCCCTCTCTAATTATACAGTCTTACCAATCTCGTAGCAAAAAAAAATTGGTACAAACCTACTACAACTGAATGTGAATTTCCGATATTTGGCGTTCTGAAAACAATTTTTGAAGTAGAAACTCCTTTAGCGGAGTTTAGCGACCTTTGATAGGGGAAAAACTTATGGGTTCGCGTCACCGATACATTCGTGACGTTTTGAGCGAGACTGGCGAAGCCTAGCGGCTAATGCATGAGTAATACAATTTGTTTTTATTCAAAATTAAAGGTTAGAATTCCATTGATATAAATAATTATATATTTTTTCATGTTGCGTCTAAACTTTTTTTAAACAATCGTATTGTAATAATTGAATAACAGAAAATAGATATTTTAAGTGTTGTTTAGTGCCGTAATTTTGTGGGGTGTCGTGTCTAGTTCTACGGGACGTGTTTTGGTCCCACGTAACGTCAGACTTTTAGAAGGACTCCAACAAGAAGAGGTGGAGGTGATGGTACAATATCTTGGAGTCATGAAAATTATGATATGACATTAACTCATGGACTGGAATGATTATTGGATCTCCTAGGACACCTTACAGTGTACAGTGTTAAGATAGATTGTGGACAGAAATATCCAGAAGATGCTCCATCAGCCAGATCATTACTCGGATTAATATGACTTGTGTCAATAAGACTACTGGCCAGGTAGGCCAAAGAGTAGTTCCTCTATTAGCAAGAGACGAAAAGATACGCTAGCATAACCTGTAGGCTCGGAACTCTAAATGGGTAGTGCAACTGATACCTAAGGTTTCAGGTTCAAATCCAGTTGCGGCAGGTGAATTATTTAATCTGTTAACGGCCGTGGTAGGACCCTGTGGGATCTGACTACCCTCCTGGTGCTCAATCAGCCTCTATAAAGTGGGTACCCTTAATCAGTGAAAAGACCTGGTGGTTGAGCGTGATCTGGGACAAATCAGCAACCCTTTTAACACTACATTGATCTTGAGTAAATTGGGATACTACTTCCAAAATTACATAATTAAATTCAAGCATCTGGTTATCAAAGTCATTCACAACAGTGCTTCTTTCCCAAGCAGTTCTGTTTCCATGCATAATAGCTTCTTCATTCGTATTCAGTTACATATTCATGAAAACCTGTTGGAGTCTAATCTAAACAATCCAATAATAAGTAATTTTCCTATACGAGTTTTCTATCTGATATAAATAATCAACACCTTATTATCCCACCACCGCAAATACAAACAATTCCAATTGAAATAAAAATTATTTTAATATCTTTTCATCTTACATATTTTATTTGAAGGTAGAGTTATTAGAGTATTAATAGCTACTTTTATTTTTATTATTTCCTTATAGGCAATAAAGGACGTATTGTAATCACTAAAATTTTCGATTTTCATATATCAAAGGAAACGTGCATTTTTTACTAGCTCGTCCTGGCGCACAGTGGAACGAACCAACGCATTTGTTGGACATTGGGCCAATTCTCTAATAACTAAATTTGTCCTTTATTTTGATTTTAAATTATACTTTATACTTCTTCTCAACAAAATCCATAGATAAATTTATTGTGAAATCAAATCTTATATAAAAAATTCTGAATTGAAATATAAATTTTTCTAAAAACTCATATTTTTAAAGCAATCCACTGTTTGAGGTAATGCATTAAATTAATCGTGCACCTACTGGAAAAAAGAACATCCATAATAAGATATTTTAGGCAAATAAAACTTGGGATTATTTCAAACGTCTAGGATTTTTCGGTGAAAATTGGGTGATAAAATTAAATAATCAATTGCGAAAATCGCTCAAAATCGCCCAAAAAACTACCTTCACAGTAAATAACTAGAATGTTTGAAGTTTTTTTTCCATTGGTCGGATTTTGCTACTAGGTGCTATTTTCCGAGAAAATGATTTTTTCTTTTTATTTTACGGGCCTTGAGAATTAATTTAAAATAATTTCTGTTGATATTGGCGTCTACTTTTCGCAAGTTTTCTTTTTTTTACCAGTTTTTGTTTACATTCATTTATCCGAACAACCCTCATCTAACATAATAGTATTAACAATAAAACTCAGCTTGCGTGTGGTATTTGAACGACATATGTGTAATGGTGCACATAGGTGAAATAGTCCCTACAACAAATCGTCAAGTTTTTAATTTTTGATTTATTTAATTTTTATTTCGTTATTTAAATAAAACAACTTTATATAGGCACTTACATTTATTATAATTTTGATGTATCAATTATACCTAGTATATTAACTAACAAAAGTAATTATCAAATATTTTATTAATTTTGTTTAATAATTAAATTATTTGATTTGTTACTTTTTCCTTTGTGTAACTTTATTTAATACCTATGTATCTGTCTTTCCATAGAATACTGTATTGTACCTATTCTCGTAGTACAATAAATGGTACAATGTTTGATACTAAATAATCTAACATCGAAATATTAAATCTAGAATTTTTACACGTTTATCCTAAAAGGTTTGATCCTGTTTATCATATAATTAAATAGTCCCTTCAAAAAGCTTTAAAACCGTACCAATAGCCTTATTCTAGGAGAACCAGAAGTGGAGATATTAATGAATGTCCAGACGCTCCTAACGCTCGTTCCACTGTGTGGCGTCTGTAAGGCGTATGTATCTCGTACAACCCAAAAACTGCCAGACACAGAAAGTTGAAATTGGACTTTATACAAGTCAAGATCTACACGATCACTGGAAGTGGTGTTACACTTGTAATCATTATTAATTTTTATTAAAAAAATATATATCTCTTGGAGAAAAATGAATTCTTTTTGACTTTAATATTTAACAGTTTAATATCAATGCAAATAGAATATCAAATTTTAGTTATATACGTTGTAAAAAATTGATGTTTGATGGTGGACTGTGATTTATGTGGAATAAATGGGGTTTAGGAATAAACAGGCAGTGTGGATTTATAACTATCCTGAAAACCGACGTTTCTGTCCAAACCAATGATTCATCATCAGGGCTGCTACTTCTGTAACAACTGAGGAGCTCGTCATAATAATATCTTATGCCTTTTTGGTTATAATACTCTTAATAATTTAGTTAAATGATTACAAGTATATATCTACAGTCTTGGTGAATAAGTGGTTAAGTCGAATTATGTCTAGACGGAGTTAACTGTATTGAGAGAAGAGTATAATATAATTGTGTCATTCTCGTAGTTTTCGGCTTAAAACGGAATTGTAATGCAAGCAATAACTACTTTTCAACTCTATGTCAGATTTAGCTCCTTATTTACTACGAAAATAACACGATTCTGCTTCCCTGAGTATATTGAAACTCATTTTGGAGAAAATTCGACTTAACCACTTATTCAGCAGATTAGATATACTCTCAATTCCAACGTCTATGACTTTGTAAGTTAGATAATTCTGCCCGAGAAGGCGGCGAATCCCTTACATCCGCGTTGGGATTCCATTGTTTGATTCATCGAGGAGGTCGGGGTGGGGAAAGAAGTTTCCCGCGCATTCTACCCCCTCCACTTTTACCTGCCCTGCACCTCAGGGCAAAGGAAATTGAACCTCCCTCTCTTACCTGGAGCAGGTGTAACGTATTGGTCTATTCTTATGTTGTTTGGGTCATGGAATCCTTTTGTATCATCAACCTTGTTGAAGAACACTACGTAAGCGGAACAACCTTTCGATTTTGGAGATATCGATATTAGAAACAAAATAAACTATAAACGACATTAAGTGAACGTTGTTGAAACGTTCATTTATGGTTGAAATGATTACCGAAGTATAGACATTTCCGTGTAAACGTAGGCACAAATAAAAAATAAATTTCCACCTATTTGTGTGTATATTTTGACTGCACTCCCAACAATTTCCATCCTCTATACACATTTCCCATAATTATGTTCTTTCTCATACTAAAGCTAAATGATATCTTGTATTTTTGGAAAGTATTAAAAGTGAAACGATTGAAAAGTTAATACTTGAAGTGACAATCTACCGAATAATTACCAAACATTTAATTCATTTTAAACTCGTAACTTAGTTAATATGTTAGCGATCGGAAATGGATCCTATGGGATAGCTGGGATGCTCTCATGTCCAACAGTCATAAAAATCCTTTATTTTTATTTAAAAAACAAAACAAATATTTATATTTATTTTACATACTTATTCATAATTAAGTGGATACCCAATGTAGGGAGGAAAATCTGGCAGTTGAGTGTGATCTAGGACAAATCATCTCCCTCCACAACCGTTGTCCAATAAAAACTACAGTCTTTACCACACCGAACCCAAGACCCTTCACGAGTTATAGTGGTACAGTTTTTTATTTACCTCGTAATTTCAACAATGAAACCGATACGGCATCTTAAAGGAATATTTCGCTTAATAGCACTGAATGGGTATGAGATTACATAATTATACTCAAAACAAACAAAAACAATCTGTGATAACACTGATAGTAAGCAGACGTCATATGTTCTTTATTCAATGAATCCATTTGAATTCATTTCCTTGTATAAAAAGCTTTCAGCAGATATTTCGGATGCGCTAAATAAGTACCAAATTATTTAAACAATAAAAATATAAGTAAAATTATCTTTATTTATTCATTCATTTCAAAGATAATGAAGGTACGGTATAAAGCTAAAAAAATTCTAAATGAATTTTTTTAATATTTTCTAAAACATTACTCTATTGTTTACCTGTTTTATGATAAAAGGGCATACATTTTGGAATATGGTTGTTTTTGGATGTTTTTTATTAATTAATAAAATTATAAAATTAGTCCGTGGAAATAACAGGAAACCGTTTTAAATTTTGACTACATCTTTTGTAAAATTCTCATTTCAGGCCGACGCTCAATATTCCTATTGTCTTCCTTTTTTTTTTTAATTATCTAAGTATTCGTTACTGAATGAATCATAATGATTGTCCCTATCTCTCGAGAACGGTTGTGTAACATGCAGTCTTACAGAAATCACACCTCACAAAAGGATGTAGCTAATTTATAACTGGTTATGTGATGAAACTTCTATTTTTACAAAGAATTATTATGTATCATATTAAATTGTTAATTAATATATATCCAAATAAAATGGATTTGATATTTAATTCGCCATGCTTAGTGCCGCAAAAATTATAAAATATTCTTACCGTAAAAATTAAATTATTTTTTAATGATTTTTTTTATACATACTTTTACCAATAAAAATGTCAATATATAACATCCGTAATTTAATAACCTAGGTTTAGAAATTGATACTAAAACTAAATACTGAAGAAAATTATTTAAAATAACAAACGTAGGATTTCCAATACTTACTAACGACTTTAACAAAGGTATCAACAGACGTCCAAAACTCGCGGATTTTGAAGTTGATCAAAATCATTCTTCAACTTATTGATAATTTTAGTATAAAAACAGCAGAGATTTCAGAAAAATAAATTCCGCACTAATTACGGTAGTACATGTACATGTGTGCTTACAAAAGTAATTACATAGTTATTCAAGTTAATAAACAATAAAATCGATATGATTTAAAAGAAAATGATCTGAGATCTGATATAAAAGATGTATATAAGAGTATGTTACTAAGATGCTTTTTTTTTCCAAAGTTCAATTTCAAAACTGGTTATTCAAAAAAGTAATTATTAGTAGGGATGGGTAAGGTTGTATCAATCTGATACTAAAAAGTAGTTGATACAAGTATCAGATACAGTCGAAATGTACCTGATACTTTTGTATCAACTGATACAAGTATCAGATACAGTCAGATTGATACAACCTTACCCATCCCTATCCACTGATTTGATTACCAGCGAAAGACCAATTTCGCCGCAACTCCCCTTAATATTAATAAATAAATAAGTAAAAATAATAGTGAAGAAGTTTTCATTTATTATCAATATAATCTGTAATTAGTCAGTTATCACATATGTAGAAACGAAAATAAACTATGAAATTAGTTAACAGTAAAGGGTGGTTGAAATAATATTTTCCGAGATCGCCTCCTAATATATGATTTTTCGGAAAAAAACCTCGACCTATGTCCGGGCAAATGTGGGTTCATTAATGGGTATATCTATACCATAAAGTAAAGGCAATTGACATAAATGATTGAAATCGGGAGAAAAAAACAAAACAGCTATAGCGTTTTAAAGAGTATAGCGTGCGGCGGCGGACCGACAAATTTTGTATTACAACCCAAATTCTACGTGTCTTGGAACGTGGATAGCAAAAGTTTGAGGTAGGGTTAAAATCTATTTTGTATTGTTCAATTCCATAGCTTTCAAAAAATAATTAACCAATAAAAAACATGATTTTAATTATTTGATGCCTTGTGCAGGTTACTATTTCGGCGAATAACTCTTTTTCCTTTAAAAATGATAACAAAAACTGATGTCCCAAGAAAGGCTTCTGTGCAGCGTATTAGAAGAGTAAGAGTCGGGATATCTGTATTCGACTACAAAAGTATCAAGTAAAAGTATCAGATACAGAAAAGTATCAGTATCACTTGTACCAGATACAGGAAAATGCAGTATCTACCTATCCCTAATTTTTAGTAATGGATGAATATGTTATAATATTGGGTATAAGTTTCGCAGGTTGTCGCTTCGAGTTACATCACAAGTTTTGACTTTTCATTCGTTTCCTTTTTAATATTTTCGAAAATAAAAATAATTGTGATTCTATGAAAAAAATATTGTAATTATGGGAAATGTGTCTAATTTGGTAAATATCGATGCTTTAGTTCACAAATGTTTTTTGTGCAATTTTTTCAAAAATAGGTTTTGTTATACAAATAATATTGTAAAGTTGTGACCAGGAAGTCATAGATCAAATGTTGATATAAAATTAATAGAGAAGCTGTAAAGGTTACAAAAATATATAGTGTGCTTAAACTTGAACTGTATTTCTTGTGTCAAATTATTATCTAAGTTGACTCATGTCTTGTTTTCGGCACTTAACACATTTGTGAACTAAGGCATCCATATTATCTAGAGTTCAAAATTTTAGTTGAAACTTTCATTTCTTTATGAAATGATTACCCACTCTTTACTCATAATTGCATCCTCTTTCCCATACTCTCAATAACTAGTATTTTTGTTAAATATAAAAATGAAACGAATAAATAGCTAAAAATTTTAACTCAACTCGAAGCGAGAAACTGTAGAACAGATACCCACAACTAACATTTCGAAGTAGAGGTGATGGTATATAGTTTGTAGAAATATTCATTTCTTGATGAAATGATTACGAAATATCCACATTTCCCAAAATTACCCTATTTTTTCATACTAAAACTCACGATTATTATTATTTTTGAAAATATTAAAAAGAAATGAATGAAAAGTTAAAGCTAATGATTTAACTGTCGAAGCGACAAGCTGTGGAACTGATACCCAATACATATTATATTGTATTCATCCATTTTTTATAATTATTTATTAGAACAACCAATTTTGAAAAAAAAAACTTAGGAACATACACTTATGTAAATCTTCGATATCAGATTTCTGGTCATTTTCTTTTAAATCATATCGATTTTATTTTTTTATAAACTTGAATATTTATGAAGAAAGGAAACAAAGGAAAAGTTAAAACTTTTGACTTAACTCGAAGGGACTACCTGAGGACCTGATACCGAATATTGAAAATTAGTGAATATGAAAACGAGTTATCTAAAAATGTAAACTTTAACAACTTTATTTTTCTTAAGGTTAAACAAAATTTAAAAACTTTATGTTGATGTAACTAAAAAAAAACAACCATAGTATTGTTTTCAGTTTGAGCTCAGCGCTCAAGAGGTAAAAATCACGATGATCCGAATGACTTTGATTAACATAAATAGATTTTATCTATTTTTATTTTTGTTTTTCATAAACGAAATAAATAATTAATTATGTAGAGGTTAAAATTGAGACTGAGGTTTATATTAATTGCTAGCTACTTCTTTTATAAGATGTACATTCATGAGATATTTCCTCTGAGGAGACGGGGATACGATCGTGACTTGGGGTGGGGGTAAAACTGGTTATTGTAATTGTATGTCTAGGGCATACGGTTGGTTGCCTTGTTCCCACGCAATACTCAACCCAAGCCACATCACGCCAAGCTTAAATTAACATTTATCTAATGTAAATAATAAAATAAAAGCGAAATTTCAATATGAAATCATTCTAAATCCATGAGGATACAGAAATCAATTAAAGAATATAATAGAAAAATAATTATATTTTGGGACCAGGTCCCTTAATAATAACAGAGGTGTTCAAAATTTAATAAATATATATCCAAAGAGCTACATTATAAGAATAATAAAATGAAAATAAAAACTAAAAGGTATGTTCTAGTAGAGAAAAAATAAATAGAATAAAGCTAAAATAAGAAGAATTAAGCTGAGATAAAAATAAATGAAAGTACCTAACAATATTAAAAAAATAACGCTATGAGTGAAAAATGTTTACAGTAATTCATCTACCACTTCTGGTAATTCTCACATAATAGATAGCACCTATTAGGCAATTTATGAGATGAAAGAAAAGCTTGAATTTGGATGTGTATAAGGAAGAAGCATGACAGATATCAGGTGGGAGTGAGTTCCAAAGTGTGATGGAATGGGCAAGATCTTGTGCCCTGGAATTGGATATATATGTATATATATATAATGTTGTGTATATATATATGATGTTGTGAGTTGGTGGTTGGGTATAAGAAAGAACCTAGGAAATAAAGTCTACAGATGGAGGGGAAGAGTTAGTATAACTGATGAGTTATACTAACTCTTCCCCTCCATGATGTAGAGGTGGGACACATGAGACTTCCTCGGGGCAGCGAAGACAAGCCGTAGTGAGCAGCATGATTCAAGTCTATCTGTCCTCAAGCATATTCGATAGGCCCCCTATGCCACACAGTCATAGTCAAAATTTATATTGAATAATATTAGTTGACCTTATATATATATATGGACAAAAATGCTCCGGGTGGAGGTCAGATAAAATTCTCTTACATAGGGTTGAATCATTTAATTGAAATGTAGGATGGAGATAGTTGGGGGTGCAGTCAAAAATGTACACAATAAATAAGTGGAAACTTATTATATTTTATGTGTGCCGACGTTTCTACCTACTTTGTAGGTCATCTTCAGGGCCAATAGGAGTGGCTACTGAGTTACTTTTTGCACCGTCGGCACAGATAAAATATAATAACTTTCCACTTATTTATTGTGTAAATTTTTGACTGCACCCCCAACTATTTCCATCCTATATTTATTTGAAAGTCCATGTTTTGACCCGCATTGCAGATCTTTGGCAGGGCTAAATATAAAAGATACAGACAAATTAAATATGATATATTGAAAAGAATAAAAATAAATATAGACATCATAATATGGAAGGAAAAAACTATGGCAGAGCAATACAAAAGTGGAGACAATTTAAATTGTACGATTAAATAAAGGTATTATTTGAATTATAAAAAATAAAAATTATGTGATAACAATAATGGCGGGGAACTGTTTAGATAAATATAAAAAGGGAATAATTATAGAGTATTATGAAATAATTAATAAAGAAAGTAATACAAATTAATCTAATAAATGGTATTTAAAATAGAGAGATGATGGAATGTACAGATTTTAGATTTATCTAAATGGTGGCCTATCATTATTGTTATGACTCATATCCCATTTTTTTAGTTCATATAATTCAAATAATACCTTTTTTATCCTAAAATTTTAATTATCTCCAGTTTTGTATTGTTTTACCATGCCTTTTTCCACCCATTTCATGATGTCTATATTTTTTTTATTTCTTACAATGTATCATATTTAGTTTGTCTGTACCTTGTATTTACAGCCCTTAAGAATAAAAATAATATTAAATATAGTTTAATATATAGGATATTAATATATATTAAATATAAATTTTACTTATATTATAAGAATAATATGGTTTAAACCACGTATGTCAAATGGATAGAAAAAAAGCTACCAAAGCAATAAAAATGTGGAAATGGGCGCCCAAACTTTGATTTGTAAAACACACGTTAAATGGAACTCTGTATGCATTTAACCAGTTATTGAGAAAGATTGATTAAACAGATATTATCATCTCAAACTCCTTGTAAAACATTATTAACACTGTTTGACAACTTTTCGATGATTGAAAAGGTTGTTGTTTGTTGGTATTTAAAGGCGTAAAACCCTTTGTTCTTCAACTTCTATATGGATTCAATAGGTATTACTTATAGTAAAGGGTTTTATATGATTCCTAAAGAAGGAAAATATAATTTAACTTACTGTTCTCTATATTGCGATAATTCGCAAACCGGACACATGGCATCTATTCCTGTAGGTTAGATTACACACAAATAATAATATGATATACAAAAAATAAATAAGTAAGGGAATCAAAATAAGACCATGTATGCATTTATTTCAATTAAAAAATTCAAGTCTTACTGACATGTAATTTCAAAAATGCAAAGAAAAATAAATATGATTTAGTTATCAAGTCATTCATAAAAATAACTTAAAAGTTATAATTGGAAACACTGCAGGCAAGATTATTAAGAAAAACATATATAAATATATATATATACATTAAATAAATATACCTATAACAATATGCAAACTTATACAACTAATATAAAAGTATACTTCTAAACAACTTTATCAAACTTAATTTAAAACCATCTTCAATATTCTCAACAGATATGGCAATCAAACAATCAAACAGAAATTATATTTTTAAAATTTTAAAATACCTATTTAGGAGGTGTTTATTCAAAAGTAGTATCACACATCTATACACACACATTCATATGTATAAAACAATTATTTTGAAGAAGGCTCTTGTAGAGCTAACACATTTCAAAGGATGATGACTAAGATTAACCTTAACAATAAATAAACAAAACAATCAGTTCTGGACTAGACCTAGACAAATAATTTATATTTAAGAAATAATGAGGAAATATCTCAATTAGTTAATTCCTCATACCATAGCATTCATCATGGGATTAGCAGGTTATTATTAAAATATATGTTTTGAAATTGAGCAAGAATTAATAAACGATATTCCAACATAATAAAATAATTCTGGGAAAATATTCAAAACCAATTGACCTCTTGTCTACAACTCTGAAGACAAGAGCTAAACAAATATTACAAGCAACCTCAAAACCAACCCTGAGGGATAATCAAATAAAATAGGGAATGACATAACTTAGAAAATAATGCTACATTTAACACCATTCATGAAAAAAATAAATAGCATACATACTTTCGTTACAAATAAAAATTAAATCCTATTTATAAAAAAAAAAATTAGAAGTTATACTAATTAAACGATATGATAATTTTAAAGAAATGTAGTATTAATTGTTAAATAATGCATGGAACTTAATTATTCAATGTTTAATAATGATAATGGAACATAATCTTATTATTATAGCTGAAAGATCATCGGGAAAATATGAGCGATTGATCTATTTGGTTGCCGTCGGCCTCTACAATACCAAATGTCGGTTATCACAACTATTATTCTTTATATGCTTTGTATTAAGTAAGCACCAACAAATTATGAAATCAAAACCAAAATAAACTGAAACATTGATTCAATAAAAGTGTTTAGAAAAACCGCGCATGGGATAGTAGTTCTCTGTTACAGTGATACCAAAAATAGATAATTTTTTTTTTGTAACACAATTTTTATAAGATTAACTGGATAAATAATATATATATATTTAATTTTATGTAATTCTATTTTTAGATATCGATTTAGAAAATCAATAAAATATTATTTGCCTTAATAGAAGGATGGAATAAATTAATATATCTAATTTTTTTGTTTCATTTTCATAAAAATTACAAAAAATATATTTTTTACTATCGGTTTCAACTTATTTTCTCATATTTTCATCAGTGATTAGGTAAAATATTTTATTTTACTTATTATTAGTTGTTTTCAAAAATAAGTATATAATAAATAATAAATATAAATATGTAATTACATCAAATTTTTATATATATACATAAAATGTATTGTTTCTTTTCTATAATATATGGGTAATGGTAACCACTAAATAAGCATTACCCCACACCTCCAATAATATGATTGCGAAGATAGATAAAACTCTATACCAGCAGACCAGTCAAGCAGAGAGGTAGTCTAAAGTGATTAATGACTTTGATTAAAGATCTAATTTAGACTGTCCCAGAATTGCCCTGTCCATAAATTAGAGATAAAATATAATCTCCTAGGTAGAGCAATTCTGGGATAGTCTTAATTAGATCTTTAATCCAAGGCATTAATCTCTATGGGATTGATGGAAACATTGCTTCACAGTTCTCGTCTGGCCATAAGAGACACAACCTCGACGTCGATAGGCCGATTTGCCTATATTTTAGGTGTGGGGTGTTACTTCACCAGTGGTTACTGTTACCCGTATATACACACACCAAAAATACATATAAATTACACCAAAAATATTATTCCTTCAATAATGCAACAATTATCACAACTCAAGAAACTTTATAATATACCAGCTGATTCTATTATGTCTTTCTACATTTGAGGTAGATATTTATACAATCAGTAGAAATTAAATAACCAATTCCACAAACTGATTATTGCAAATGCCAAACAATAAAAAGATTCTTTAATCCTTCTCTTTTGGATTTTTTCAAAGAACTGTGAAGTGACACTTCAATAAATACTGAAAATTATGTAAAATATACAATAAGAAGAACAATAATTACGATTGTAATGAACATGCCTCCGAATAGAATGTATTTATCCTCAAAAGCTCGTTTTTCAATAAGACGCATTGTTGTATTGGAAAGTCCAAGAGTGTTTGCAATATCCATCATTCGTCTGTGGGCGCCCTTCAAGGTAGTACGCTGCTCACGAATATTTTCTAAAATATTAGTTCCTGAGAGGAGCATGTCATCCATGCCTCTATGTGCATTCTAGGAACAAAAACAATATTTTTCAATATAACTTATAATTTCATATTTTCTAAAACAAAAAATAAAGTTATAAATGAAAATAATTCAAATAACTTCATTTCTAGAATGTGAAAGAAATTAACCAACTTATCATATCATCAAATGAGTATTCTTCATCTTTTACAACCAATGTTTAATAGTAGAAAAAGTTATTAAATTCATTGGTTTTATTTTTACCCTGTTGTTCAATTAAATCAATCAGCACTTTACATGCAACTGGATATACGTAAATCATTGTAGTAAAAAAAATCACTCTATTCTTCAAAATAAACCAATAAATAGAAACAAATATGCTTTTTGGGAAAGGAATTACAATCTATCAATAATCCAAAAGTTTAGTAAGGTATACAATCTCTACCTAATAGCTTTAGATAATCTCTTCCAGAAGATATGTTTTGGTTGGAAGTTTATTTACATTTGCCTAAATTTTAAAAAAACGATTAATTATTATTGAGTGGAAAATAGTTGACTGAATAATTCTAATGATGGATTGAATTGGTCACTAAGTTATTTCCTGGTACTTACTATTTGGCAAAAAAAAATATAGTATCTGAATATGAAGAAAATTATATTTTTTATATTCCTCGGCTGATAGGTTAGGATTTAATATGAAAAGAAGGAAAAGTGTAGATCCATAGAAGTCAACCAATCTTGATCTTGAAGGCCAAGTGAGAATAAACAAAAGAACTTATAATCTAAAAAGAACACAGGTTAAGCTTTTGCTGCTTCAATTGTACATGGATGAAGTGGCCACAATAGTTTAACGATTAATGAAGAGAACTTAATGAAGAAAAGGTAATCTTTTCCCAGCTGTTATTCATATTCTGCTTTACACTAATGACATTGTTAACATTTCAGATACCTCTGTAATACTGCAGAAATTCATTACAGAACAGAATGAAGAACTCGCAGAAACCAAGTAGAGTTACAAAGAAAACTGGAATTTGTCTGAGATGATACCTATCTTAACTGGCATTAACAAAACTTGAAAATTGGTTAAAAAAATCTTTCTCATAGATTAGGAAAAGCAAATTCTATTTTCTACCCAACATTTAATACAGTTTATTATAGGAAAACAGAGATTGAGCAAAATACAAAACTACACGTGTTTAAGACACATGCGTTTTCTTGAAATACTCTTGTATAATGCTGGGTTGGGTCCTCAGCTATGGACTCTTAAATTGGTTTACAGCTTTGATGAAATTTTACCAAGAAATCTTCCAAAAAATGGACTAGGTAAAAAATGATGGATAATAAAGGAACGGAAGACATTCGGTGCAGAGGACATGAATGTTCCCCTAATTTTAATGTAAGTTCATGCTTTATTTCATTAAAACATAGCATTCGAAATAAATAAAAAAATCTGACCACAGATAAAGATATCTGGTAATTCTACATTAATGGCTTCTCACTGAAAGAATCTAAGGAAAGCTGCAAAAAAGTAAGACCTTTTGATCTTTGAGCAAACATTTAAATATGAAAACAGGATTAACATTTTAGTTGATACAATCAAAATAAAATTATCATATAGATTGTTAGGTTTCATTTAAAAAACAAGAAAAATAAATATATCAATACCTGCAAGGACAAGTTATGTTGTAATGAATGATCAATCAGAATTGCTGTATCACGCTCAGATAAAGCATTTGTAGTAAATCTTCGCGTCAGTAGTTCTTCCCTTTCTTTTTCTTCTTGTCTTCTCTTATAAACCTCATGTTGAAACATACGAAGAGCAGCCTAAACAAAAAGAGCTTGGAATAAATATAGATAAAAACATATATATTACGAACTATTGTAAAAAATAAATAAATAGAGCTTCAAAGATTGTGAGCCTAATGAATAAATTCATGAAGTAACAGAGTTGACTTCTAATGAGTTTATTTGAACAAGGATGATACATACTTATATATAACCAATGAAGGTATACCGTGAATAAATAATTGATAAGAAGTCATTAAATCAGTCAGTAAATAGTAACTATTTATAAGCTGATGTTATGACTCAAATACATTTCCTCTTAAGCACTTAAAATCAGTTGTTTAACACAGTATTTGACTTTGTCAAGCTCGTACGGTCAGAAATTGTCTATTATTTCAATCTACCTCTCATTGATTCAATTTTTTCTTGATTTTCATATTTAGTTATCTATTTATTTTTTTAATTCTTATTTGTAAGAAAATTCTATACTGTTTTATTTATTTTTATTTCTGTGTATATCATTACTTTTATCTTCATTACTAAATTTATCTCAATTATTTATAAATTTTCTTAACATCCCTATGATTTTTTCTTCTTTATACCTCAATCTACTATATTTCAAGGGTTGAAGATACATATTTATTATATATTTAATATGAAATGTAGACTTGCAGTTTTAAGATTATTTCAATCTCATACATCAATCGATTTCATTAATAAATAACTATTTATTAATTTTGTTATGCAATATTACTACTAAAAAAAACTTAGAAAATAATCAAAATACAATTTAAGTTTTATTTTGAAATCATATAAATATTCTGAATAAGAATAACTATTTTTTTTACCTGTAAATGCCTGGTGTCATATTTCAGCTGATCAATACCAAGCTTAGCATTTTGTCTCTTACTGAAGGGTTCCTTATGCAACAAGATGTCTAACTTTTCACAATTACTAAAAAAACAGAAAATAAAAATTTTTGACAAAAAAAATAATAAAAAAATACGACCAATGAAAAAATTTTCTTAGAGAAATATGTAACTTTAAATGTTAATGTTTAAAACATGTTAGTTTTTATTAACTGAATCCCTCAAAGCTGATCTGCACAGATTTCTAAACAAACAAGCCAAAAAGATAGAGAAACAAACAAACGACCCAGTCTAATGAAAATGGTTACAGATGAGAAGAAATTTAAAGCAATATTTTACTTTCAGCCAACCCCCAGTCATGTCAACCAATTTGTGTTCAAATAACTATTTCATTTTTGTCAACAATTATATGATGTCAGGCATAACACCTTATTAGGCTTTGGAACATCAATATGGTGTTTTTACTAACAAGGACTGGTGGTATGAATACACAGTAGTGTCAATTATCTGAATGATCAATTTCTGAAATAGCTTCGCGGACATGAAATAACAGGAGAGGTTGACGTTCCTAGAAAATCATTTGGAAGAGTATTTTCTCTAAAATTTTGATACATAAAACTTTACTTAATAATATCAACTATACTTTAGAAAACTAGAGATATAGCTGCCATGGAGAGGAAGGCAAAATTAAAGTAATATTAAAACTTTTTTTGTTTCATGACCCTGATAAATTTTGCAATGTACGTACATATATTTAGTTTATTTTTTTAACTGGGGTACTACATAAAACAATAAAGATGATTTTGTACAAATGTGCCGCTTGTTAGGCATTTTCCTTTTTAAAAATAAATTTCTATAATCCCAATCACACCAGACAACATTAATTCGGATAATTGGCTCTACTGTAAAACAAATAAATGTATTGAACAATCAAACGTAGTGACATCTCAATTTTGATAAAATAAAAGTAACTGATGGCCTTCTAGCATGAAATCATGTTAGATATACACAACTGAATACAAATGATTTCAGTTATTTCAGAAAAAAAAATTTATATATTGGGAAAAAAACATTCTCCAGTCATCTTAACTTCTTAATTTATATAATTCCTTAAAACGTTTTGACAACTATATGTATTATCAATCTTTTAAAATAAGTTTTCTGCATCGATACAACAATTATACATAACTTCAAAAAAGTTATAAGTCTAAAAATCTGCATAATTATAACAATTATAATAAGAAAAAGACATAATTCCAATAAAATTGTCCCAATAACTAGTAAAATTAAGTATAGATACCTCAAAAATGCATATTTATTTCTAAAAACTTTTTAATATTTATATTTATAAAAAAAAATTTGTAAATAAATATGCATTGGTGAGGTATCTATATGTTTTTTATATTAAAAAATCCAAAGAGTTAAAGTCCAGTTTTACAATAATTTAGAAATAAAAAAATTAAATTAATGAAGCAGTTATACTCCAAAAAATACTTAATATAAAAAATATCTATACCAACCAGTAATACCTAAACTATTACAATATAATTTCTATCATACAGGTTAATCGCTTTGTTAACAATGTATTTATGTCTGACATTGTTAGAAATTATTCAACAATTTATGAATGGACTATGTCCATATCCGATACTGACCATATGTAATGTTTAGGCAAGTGAGGTTATGTTTTAATAATTTCTCTCGCTCAACAATGGATTATATTAAAAAGAGGATAGAGATCAAATAATATGCTTGGATTTTAGTAAAGATATTTTAAGAAGTTACACACACTTGTTAATTCGTCTAATCCACACAAGTCAATAAAAATAGAAGGAATTCATAGATTTATTATTTTTCTTTACTAAACATATCAATTTAGTGTTTACTGCTTTTACTATCGATTTATTATGGTTATTTTAGTTAAATTTCTATCACCAATATTATTATTATACACCCTTATTATACTATCATTATCTGATTAATATCGAGAAAAAATATAGGGATTATAATTATTATTCATATAAATCCTTAAATTTATATTTATTTCCTCGAAAAAATTAACATATTACTACGCTTAAAGTATTTAACACTATTGTGGTTAATCCCATGTAATCTATTTCAAAAGGTCAGATCTTATGAGAATTAGAAGTAAAATTAAGGGTGTAAGTTTTTAATAAATAAATATTTATAGTCAAATTATTTTAATTTGTAAAAAAAAAAATACAAATTACAGTATAAAATCGAAATAATTACATTTTGATTGAACCTAACTCTCAGCAACAATGACATTAAAAAATCCTTAAAGGAGATAAACCTAATAAATAAAATGATCACAACAGTCAAGTTATAATATAATACATAAATCTAGTAAAAACTAAGAAAATACATCTTTACGTAATTGTTTCTAATCAGAAACCAAATTGATAAAAACCAATGAATAAATAACAGTAAAATATTTAAAATTAAGTAAGATTTGTTAAAATAGCACAGTAAAAAAAAATGTAAAATGGCATTTATGAATACTTATAACCATAAATTCATCTCACCTAATTATAGTGTCTATTCTGGCCTGAATTTCGGCTTCGAAAGAATCTGTGTTTGTCCCCTTCTGTTTTTCCAAATCTTGAAAGCATGCTTCTGTTTCATGAACCAATGCACTAGTTTGCCGGTATAACGCCTCCATAAGGTATTAATTAATGATTCCGTCAAAACGTCAGCAAAATTAACTAGTATCAGATATATTTCACACACAACATACAGCAATTGTCAAATGTAATGATGGTGCGGTCATAATACAGAAAATGGAAAAGCCCAACTTATTATCTTTAATATGTCATGTTACCTGGAACATACAAATGATAATCCAACAAGTGACCAAATTCAAACTAAGCTTATCATTACGTGTCAAAACAGAAATGTCACTGCTAATCAAATAGATAACACAATAGCTAATAGATAAATGTGAGACAATACCATTTAGAATATAAGAAGAGGAGTAAATTCCTTTGATAGTTTCAACTAAACAATTTCTTTCGTATATCAGATACTCTATTTAAAAATATAAAAAATCAAAAATTATATAATCTTTCCAAAGAGGCACGTGAAATGATATTTGACCATACCTTTAATTTTTCTCCTTACAAAACACCATTCTGCAAAAAAAAATAAAAAAGTGTCCTCGTTCTACAAATACTTACAATACTGAAAACCCTTCATGGGCTAGAGCGGTGAAGATTTTTTTGTTCACTTTTGTATAAATCGAAGTATAATTTTACTGTCTAAGCATTTGTTATCCATTTTTACTGTTTATATTTGTTTGTTTATTATGCTACGGTTAATCGTAGGGACCTTTAACGAATACCTGACATTTTCGTACAGGCTCGGGACCCCCGTTTAACGTCCCTTCCGAAGTACGGTATAACCAAAGATTTTTTACTCCCATATAAAAATCCTAGGGCCACCTGCTGGGCTACGAATCCGCGATCTTGGGCTTATTAGGTTGTTATGCTAACAACGAGACCACAGGTCGCCCCTTTCTGTATTCTAAATTTTGCGATATAGAGTGTGAATTCGTATCTTTAGGTATTTCATTAACCATTATGTTCCAGACACAGATAGTTAAGATGGCTTAATATATGATACATTGAATGATGTAAACTCTTTTATATTATTTTATTTCCAGGATAAATAACCCTCTTAAAAATATTCATTACTTAATTCCTTTATTCATTTATACCAGGCAACGTTTCAGGCCACATTGCTTATTCTCAAATCTATTATCTTATCTGAAGGTAATAATGATTTATACAATCCCATGCAGTAAAAAAAAAATCGTTACGTAAAACCCTTATATAATAGGGTGAAGCTATATCCTATGATAAGCATACTCCCATTCAGTTTTTATCAATATTTACTTTATTAAAGTTTCCCTCTGCTTAATCTATAAGAACTCTTCCCCAAAATCCTTCTTAAAATGTCTTTTAGGACGTCTTAGCGTTGAGAAGAAAACCGCCTTGGAAAGAGAAAAGAATTACCTTATCTGCAAGGATCGAGCCTAAGCGCCATGCCATGTGTCCCGGGTTCGTAGCCCGGCAGGTGGCCCTAGGATTTTTTAAAGGGAGTATAAAATCCTTGGTTATGCCATCCTCCGGAAGGGACGTTAAACGGGGCCCGAGCCTGTACTCGTTAAAAATCCCTATCCTAATTAAACCCGGTTGGCAAAATTTAGAGTTCCCAATTTAGTATCGTCCGATTAGCCAAAGCAACATAAAGTGACGTTAAATAAACAAACAAACAAGCCATGCGATGTCCTCATCAGTGTCAAAATTGACACCGAATTGATTCTCGTGCTAATTTCGTCTATTTTTTTTATCTTCTTAAGATACGTTTTGGGCCAAATATATTGACTATTAATTAATTCTGTGGAACAACACATGTTGTGGTTCTTGGCCAACTAAAAATATTGTTCTATCTAGTGTAACAGCTCGTTAGTTAAAAGTAGTCAGTATTTATCCTCCCATCTAGCACGACACCTGTCTCTCCCTCTTGTTCTTATGTAAAGCAACTTTCATGAAATCCTTTCTTCCGCTGTTATGACAATGATCGAGTACAACGCAGCCTTCCAAGCTTCATATTCCTCACCATGTCAATATCTTCATTGAAACAATCCCGTGCTTTCATTTTCAACAGACATCGTTAGTCAAAATATGAGATGAAGGATCTTCAGCTTAACAAAGACCCCCTTCTTTTCCGTGCTTGTAAAGATCACGTTTTTCAATTTCATATGTAAAGACAGATAGGATGAAGATTTTATAGAAGATATATCAAGAGCAGGCGTGATAACCGACTATCTTAGGTGTTTGAATTGCCTCCACAATTCAATGGAGTCAAAACTATCAGTATCCCAACCACTAATTCTTTTACCAAATCTGCACGCATGAATTTAGTTTTTTCCTTGTCTATCTTATTAACTGTATGTTTATACACAATATTTCTTCAATTTTTTTCCTATAAGGTTCTACTTCTTTGACATTGTTGTCGAACCTTCAGCTGGAATCACAATGTCTAGGAAGGAGGGAGACTGTTTGTTTATTAGTCTCCATCTATTTACTATATAATGTATTATATTTTAATAGCCTGGGATGGTCGATAAACTAAAAAAGTTACCCACGTTGGCTTTTTATTTAAGTTTTCAAATACAAAATTATTTCTTGTAGATGATATTTGACATGCCCCAAAAAATTGGGTACTTCATGACAGAATGTCTCTCATTAACCAATCTGGTAATTACTTATCAGCTAAAAAAAAGTTTCTATGATTATAATGCCTGATTTTATCCTCCTGACCTTTTTTCCTAGATGCATTTGTTGCATTGGTGCTTGGCATTTTGGGCTTCCTATCCTTCTACTCTTCTATTGATGGAGATTTTGTTTTTGATGACACAGAAGCCATTATTAACAATAAAGATTTAAATCTAGATACTCCTATTGAAGAAGTGTTCCGCCATGACTTCTGGGGTACTTATGTCACTCATAATGCCAGCCACAAATCTTATCGTCCATTGACAGTGTTATCGTTTAGGTATCTTACTTTTTTGGTTTGGTATTCCTTATTCAATGCTAATGAAAGTATTTAATCATTTACCTTTTGCAGATTCCATGTTTGGTGGAACAGAGGAAAATTGAATCCATTTGATTTTCACTTATTGAACTTGCTGTTACATGGTGTGGCAACTTCATTATCATATCCAGTTTTTGGAAAGCTTTTTAATATTAAAAAACTATGGTTATCCAAAGCTTTTGTTGCAGCATTATTGTTTGCAGTTCATCCCATTCATACGGAAACTGTAGGTTTTATTTTCTAACTCTTATGATTAATTTGTGATACCTTTAAGCCTAATGTTATGAGAAAGTGCTATTTTTCAAAATATATTGATAACTACATATTGAGCAAACCATTATCTCATCATAGTCAATTAACGCTTAATGAGATACATTTTTCCACAATATAAATAGAAACATGGTATTTTAAAAGTTAATGAAACCCTTATTTTTATTATTATTCTCATCTATTTTTGACTATGTTTTGGACTTCTTAGTTTTATTCAAGACTGCAATTTTAATAACAGTAAACCAATGAGAAGGTGATCTACTGCTCTTTTTACTTATGTTCTAATTTCGTGCTTATAACTTATTATTGATAACATTAGGAATTATTTTGTATATTAAATATTAAATAGTTAACACTGTTTGTATCGAAGAATAAACTAGATTTTGTAGGAAAGAAATTCGTTGACTGGTAGGTACTAATGTAGGATGGAAATAGTTGGGGGTGCAGTCAAAAATTACACAACAAATAAGTGTTAACCTATTATATTTTATGTGTGCCGACGTTTCGACCTACTGTGTAGGTCATCTTCAGGGCTATGAGAAAAAAACAGACAACAAATAGAATTGACTGTAAAAATACATGACATAGAGATACAGAAAACATAACAAAATATAGAGATACAGAAAAATTGAGCAAAAAAAGTGAAGGATATATTATGAAAGGATATATGAATAAAGATGATTACATAATAGATGCATAGAAAGGTGATAATGCAAACAGAATACAAAGAGAGAAATCAGGTTAAACAGAAAATTATAAAATGAAAAAAGATATAACTACAATGAGTGAGATATATAAGTATGGAAAACTTAGTTTAAAAAAGATAGAATTGTATTGTAGAAAAAATTGTATTAATGTATATGTATCTAGATTTTGATACATGTAAAAACCAGCAAACCTGTCTGCGAAAATCATAGTTGATTACTTTTAACTTTATACCACCAACATATATCATGATTCTAATGAAACTATTTAGCCATTAAAAATTTTAAACTTTTTTAGCTAATTGAAAACTTTATTTTTTTTATATGATTCAATTCAATTGAGTATGAAGAGGCGTTATATTTTACTTAGTACTAATTGCTTTGAAATATCAGTTTAGACATAATTATTTTTATAAACATGTAAAGCTAGATCCCTACAAATTTTTTAGAGTTAATTTTTATTTATATTCCAAGTAATAATTTCATATGTTTTATTGAGGGATGGAAAACCCTTCTACACTTTGAATCATACATAGGTATCTTTTGTGAATAAAATATTGTGACTTGTATTTTTTAGCTAATTTTAAATTTTTATTGTGCTCCAGGTAGCTGGAATTGTTGGGCGAGCTGACTTATTGTGCGCAATATTCTCTTTTCTGTCCTTTTTGGTTTACTGCAGCTCAATAAAAAGCGATAGTCCTATAAAAACAATCGCCATTACAACTTTTTCTGGTGCTTTGGCTGGTGCTGGAATGTTGTGTAAAGAACAAGGAATCACTATAATTGTAAGAGAAAATTGTTTAAATATATATTTACAACTATTAAAATTTCACCATTTATTAAAATATTTGGTAATTATTCCTCAGGTTGTCACTTTCGAGTTGAGCCACAACAAGTTTTAACTTTTCATTCGTTTCCCTTATAATATTACCCAAAAATACAAGTTATCGTAAGCTTTAGCATGGAAAAGAGAATGTAATTATGGCAAATATGTATATTTCGGTAATAATTTCATCTAGAAATGAACGTTTCAACAAATATATATCATCTATACCTCGAAATGTTAGTTGAAACTTTTATTTCTTGATGAAGCAATACCGAAATCTACTCATTACCCTCAATTACATGCCATTTTTCATAATAAAGCTCAGGATAACTTGCATTTTTGGAAAATATTAAAAATGAAATGAATAAACAGTTAAAACGTGTTACTCAACTCGAAGCAACAACCTCCGGAACAGATACGAAATATTTAATTAACACTGGCTCTACAACCCAGCACGGATCCTGGCCGCGTCAAGGCGTCGCCTTCACTCTTCTCTGTCCTGCGCCAAACTCTGGATCCAATGATGCTGCCTGCATCACTCTCGACTTCATCTGCCCATCTAAGTCGTGGACGCCTACGTGTTCTTTTTCCGTCCATGAACCCAAACAGCAGTCTTTTCAGGGTAGCATCGTCCTCCATTCTGGCCACATGTGGATTGGACATGTCCAGCCCATCTCAGTCTAGCTATTCTTATGTCCAAATATTTAGTATGTTATAAAAAAATATGTTTTTTATTTTAATATTATTAAATTATTTTTTCTCTTTTCAATTTCAGGGTGTATGCTGTGTTTATGACCTGTTAATAGTTACTAGAACTCACCCGTTCGACATTCTGGCAAATCTGGATTTGATTAAAACCAATGTTTATTGCTCAAATTCATCAAACAACAGGACATCAAAGTCACTAATGATTTTTGCCAAAAAGCATCAACTAGTTCTAGTAAGGCATATTATGTTGTTACTCGCCGCAAGTTTACTACTTTACTTTAGATGCTGGATAATGAATTTCAGCCAACCTGTTTTTCGGGAAATTGACAACCCTCATTCATTCGCTGAGAGTTTCATTGATAGGGTAATCTTAATGCATAGTATTTTTAAGTTTTAAATAGTTCGATTGTAAAATTTAAATAATTGTTCGCTCATTACTAATGTATTAGATGAAGAAAATAAATTTAGTACTTAACAGATATAATATTCTTGTTTATTCATTTAACGCCACTTCATGCTGCTGTCGTTAATCAGACGAATAATATACTTGTATAAATTTATAAATAATCATAATAGCGTGGATTTAATTTATATAACTTATAATAGTGGGCCGCATGTGGTCTAGTGGTTAGCATAACAACTTATTATATTCACGATCATGGCCTGACAGGTGGCTCTAGGATTTTTTAAAGGGTGTAAAAAATGCTTAGTTATGTCATCCTTCAGAAGGGACATAAAATAGGAATCCCGAGCCTTTACGATGTCAGGTACTCATTAAAGATCCTTATACTAATTTTACCTGGATAGGCAAAATTTAGGATTCCCATTGTAGCATGGTCTGATTAGCCATAGTAGCAAAAAGTAATGTTAAACGAACAAACAAACTTATAATATTACTTATAACTATAAATACATGCCAGGTCATTTTATGCCCCTGAAATATGTATTAGTATTCTGGGGTTAGTTTATGTTTACATTGATGATTTTTGATATTTCTCAGAAAATTTTAACCACATCCTCCAATGTTTAAAATCAATTGTGTTTATTTGAATTTTTGCCTAAATTGCCTGATAATGCTTATGATTACTTTAAGATTATTCATCAGAACTTTGAGAGTACATTCTTGCCTATATGATCAGCAGAATTCCATTAGGTCACAAATAAATTAATTTTTAATTAGTAATAAAGTTATCATTAATTTAATTGATAATAAAGTTAGTATTAAATTAATTAATAATAGACATTAAATTAACTAATAATAAAGTTTTTATTAAACTGAGCAATAATAAAGCTATTAAATAATTAATAATTAAGTTATTATCAAATTAATAAATAATTTTTAATAAATTGATAAATAAATTTCTATTAAATTAATTGATAATAAAGTTATTATTAAATTAATTAATTATAAAAGTCGCCACCTAGGATCTTTAAGAACTGGTGCATAAAAGAATATTTTTTTTTTTTTGAGACAAGTAACATATACCTCACACTGTTGGCATAACCAACGTTTACATTGAAAGACAACTATCGCTCATTTACTGTTTTAGGTTTAAATTTTGTGAATTTTTTTAACACTTGCTCCCTTTCTAAAACCAATAGTCATTTAAAATAGTAACTGGATACTACAAATATAGCAGCAAAATATTATACAAATAACCGATATGATATCTAAATTTAGGCTTGTGTCTATAAAGGCAGTTTCTTAAATGTTAAAAGACATAATTAAGACCTGAATTGAGTGCTAACAGGAATTGTGTGAAAGGTGCAGTTCAGAATTTACAGTGTAATGTTTTTGAAAATTGACTTATTAGGATTAATACTTGCTAGTGCATGGTACAATACCTTTCCTACTACCTATTTGGAATAAGATTTTTTATTGGATATACTGACGCTTGTTAAAGGAATTGAAAGGAATCATCCTGACTTCTTTTTATGTTCAGTTCCAATTAACTATGCCTTTATCTGTATTTATGAATGAATCTGTTATATGTTTTATTATTTGATAAAACACTTTAATGCTGTCACAGTATTATATATGTTACTGCCTCAACCATAAGGATTACATCATCTTTTTTAATGTTCCAGGTTCTCAATTATAATTATCTCTATGCACTAAATGCATGGCTTTTAATTTGTCCTGAATGGTTGTGTTTTGACTGGTCCATGGGTTGTATTCCGTTAATAACAATTAATTCTGGATTCAATGATATACGTCTGCTAGCTATTATTTTCTTTTGGACAGTTTTTGCATCATTGATTGTAACTAATATGACCTTTCCATTCACAGCTGAAAAAAGGTGATGTATATTATTAGAATCCTTTAACTCTTAACCACTTATTTTTTGAACCATGTAAAACAAGAATGGTCATCCATATAGACCCTCTGTGTTCGATTTTAACATTAAAAAAAATAAATACCTCTACAAGGAAATCCGTGGGCTGATGGATTTGTCTCTTGAAAAAAAGGAGGTGTTCGATGAGATGGTGTGTACAAGTGTTCATTAAAAAAATGTTTATGCACATGCATTAATCGAAACTAATTTGTTTATGTGATGTATATAAAACAAATAAGTTATTAACACAATTTGTTTTCTATTATTACACATAATATTTTTAGAAATAAATATCTAATATGTCAGAGAATAAAAGTTAGAATTAAAACTTAAAATTTTTGAAAAATCACAATTTAAATTTTTTTAGAACTTAAATATTTTAAAACTTAAAATTAATAATATCTTATGAATGGGTATCACGGATGTTCACTGAGTTTTAAGGAGACGATATTAAAAAATGTAAAAATTGCAATTATAAGTTTTTAGTTCTACCTTTATTCTATGACAGATTTAATATGTTTAAAAACATTACAACTTCTTTTTTTCTTTTATAGAGTCAGAAATTTATTCTAAAGTCCCATTCTTCACCCTTAAAAATAAATCTCTTATTAAATCAATTCTACTACTAACAATTTTAATAGGTTATATTCATAAAAGTAACTCTAAGCAATTCACCTTATCCTCTAAAACCTCATCTTAATATCCTATAGCTTATGCTCTTAAATTCTTTAACGACATCTTATGCTCATAAATTCTTTAACGTCATCTTATGCTCATAAATTCTACAAGAGCTTGTATATTCATGTTTATTAATCATTGTTTTTTAAACAAAACTTTTTCAATTTTCAGAGAAGCTCTTTTAGCACTATCATGCATTGTTATACCCTTTTCTATTGCTTCTAATGTCCTATTCAGAGTTGGTTTTGTTATTGCTGAAAGAATACTTTATTTGCCATCTGTTGGTTATTGCATGCTTGTTGCAATTGGAATTGAACAATTGAGGATAAACTTCAAAAACCGCGATGTAAGTTCCTTTTATTTTTAATATTTTTTTAATCAGTAACATACAACTTTATTTTTTATGTTAATATTATATGAATTTTTGCAGTTAATCAATGCGATCCTGATGTTTTTACTTATTACCAATACATTCCGATGTCATCAAAGAGCAATTGAATGGAGAAATGAAAAGGATTTGTTCACTGCTGGTCTAAGAGTTTGCCCTTTAAATGCAAAGGTTCATTATAATTTTGCAAAACATTCTGTTGATCCTTCAATTGCAATAAAACATTACCGGAGAGCAATTTTGTATGTATTATGATTTAAATAATTTTATACTTACTTTAGTAGATTAGATTTAAAAATGATGTGTTGACGGTCTAGATCCTAAGTTCCCAAAGTGGTCCAGGTGGACCCCCAGGGGTCCACGGGGACTCGATTGGGGTCTATGTTGGCGTGACAAAAAAATGGTTTTAATACTTTGTTTATTTCATTGCAATAATTAATTAGGTAATCCTATTCTGTTAAAATAGCCATATCTTGTTGAGTAAGACCGCCTTATGATTACTAAATCTTCACATTTTTTGTCGAGTTTTGGGGATTTGGTAGAAATGTAAATACAGGGGGTCCACCGGAACCAGCTAAATTTTGAAATTTGTCTATGAGAAAAAAAGTCTGGGAACCTCTGGTCTAGATTGTATTTCTGTGGTTGTTTTTTGTTCTCAGTAGGGATAGGATGTGGGCTTGATAAAAAACTATATATGGGTATAAAGTATATATATTAAATAAATTACCACTTTGATGGTGTGACTCTTGTGGTTTTGTGAGGTGAATACTTCTGTATTTTTTCAACCACTCTTGCGACATTCTCTTAGTCTAATAATTAAAAACATTTTTTATTATGGAAGCTATTATTTTTAACATCCTTTAAAATCTCCCACTATACTTTTTCTTTATGGACAACTGATTATAAATATTTTATTTTTCTTTATTTAGTATTTTTTACTCTTTAAAAATATTTTGATTTAGGCTGTACCCAGATTATGAACAAGCCATGAATAATCTGGCAAATGTCCTTAGAGAAAATGGAAATGTAACTGAATCTGAGAGTTTGTTGCGTAAAGCTCTTTTAATAAGGTAAAAAAAATTGTAGATAACGTGTCTAATAATTTATCATTATTATAATCCAAGCAAAATATTTCAGTTGGGATTCATGTTTTTAGACCAGACTTTGCTGCAGCTTGGATGAATTTAGGCATCGTTCTTGCTAATACAAACAGATATGATGAGGCACTTGAATGTTATAACTACGCCTTGACGTACAGAAAAAATTATCCTGATTGCTATTATAATCTAGGAAATCTCGTAAGTAGTTTTTACATTCTATTTAAGCAGTGAGTTTGCCTAGATATTATAATGCTGAGCAAACCTTCAAATCCTGGCTTAGCGCACCAATTTTTTTCTAATAGAAAATTTGGATAAAATTAGTTTGATAAATCTCTGGTCCAACAATCATAAATAAAAAGTATCCACCAAACTTTTAATACTGTAAGATTACAATAAGGCTTCTTTCCCAGCAACAATGATGTATCCCTAGGGAGGAAAAGGGATAATTTAACTTACATCTAATAGTATCAATACTAACAAAAATTCTGAGTAACAGTAATTAATCATTCACTATAATGGAGGGAAATAAACCTTGGCTAAACTTTCTGAAAATCATCAAATATAATTATTTAATTACTTTTAATTAATTAAATCATCAAATTGTTTTATTAATTAAAAAAAATAAGGATATCAGTTCCGGAGGTTGTCACTTTGAGCTGAGTTACAAGTTTTAACTGTTCATTCATTTCGTTTTTAATATTATCCTAAAATATAAATTATCCGTGAGCTTTAGTATAGAAAAAATGAAGTAATTATGGGAAATATGTGGATTTCAGAAATCATTTCATCTAGAAATGAATGTTTCAACTAACGTGTATCATATATACTTAAAAAAGTTAGTTGAAACATTTATTTCTTGATGTAATGATTATGGAAATCTACACATTTCCCTTATTTACATTATTTTTTCCATACTAAAGCTCATGATAATTTATATTTTTGGAGAATACTGAAAACAAAATTAATAACAGTTAAAACTTGTAACTCAACTCAAAGCTACAACATGCAGAGCTTACACCAAATAAGTTTAAACTTCTATTGCTTTTTTTTATCATGTAGCGGCCACGTAAGTTCCATGCGAATATCATTGGTTAGGCTTCTAGTTCTTAATTATTTTAGAATCTGATAAAGATATTTGTCTACTTGTCCCATCTAATGGGTCTAATTAATTAATTTTTTAATATATTAGTAACTTTTTTTTTCCAGTTCCTTTCTCAAAAGCTATATAATGAAGCCTTCATAGCTTGGAAGCAGGCAACTAGCCTCAAACCAACACATAGCATTGCATGGAATAATATGATAGTGATGTTGGATTCAATAGGTATCGATTTATTAATTTTTGTTTAGTAATTAAGTTGTAATAATTATTTCCATTCATATGCAATATTATTTTAGGCGAGTTCGATAAGGCACAAAGTTTAGCCACAGAGGCTTTAATGTATCTTCCTAATGATTCTGCCCTGCATTTTAATTTGGCCAATACACTTGGTAAAAAAGGTTATTACGAAAATGCAGAACAACATTTTTTAACAGCAATAAAACTTAAGAAAAACGAGGCTCTCTACCATACAAACCTTGGTAAAGCAAATAGTTATTTTATTATCATTAATGTCCATTATTTTCTTTATGTATAATAATATGTTGCATAATACAATTATATTCTTAATTTTATCCTAGAAATATGATACTTTAGTAACTAATTATATTATTAAATGATTAATTTTTTAATTTTCTATTTGTTCATTAGGAGTCCTGTATCACAGGTGGAAAAAATATCATCAAGCTGAGAGTGAATACATGAAAGCGCTGAGTCTAAATCCAAATCTGAAGAATGTGGATCAAAATTTGAAAACCGTTCGAAAATTTATTTTTAAACAGAAGGAATAAATATTTTAAAATTTTCATCTAACTGAACGAATATTTGTCTAGATGTTTTTTAATAAAATATGAACTAGTCTTTATGCCTCTTACATTTAAAATCCTAAACCACCAAGCATTTAACTACTTGAGTAAGCTGTGCGATTTCAAAACACTTCTACACAAAGCATTCACATATACTTTATGTAAATTTAATGAGTGTTATGGTTTTATGATAGTACCTTGTGAATTGAATTGAGAATGGTATTATAAAAATACAAGAAGTACTGAACTGAATTGTAAATTCCCAAAAAGTTGTAAGAAGACATTGCATTATGATCTCTTAATACAATCAATCATATGTTGATGTTCATCACTAAAATGAGTTGAGGATCAACAAACCTCAGGCTTTATTAAATACATACCGTCCCTCAAACAAAATCTTAATAAAACAGAGCATTAAGTTAAAAGATTAATTATTTCACTTCTTTTTCTACATAGACAGATAATTGTTTAAATATTACATTAATAGAGTACACAAATACTCATAAATTATTCTTAAAATCATATTAACAATTTTGCTAAATAAATACGGCCTGGAAAAGATAAACAGGGGGTTAAGGTGAATGAAAATCCTTTGTTTCAAACAAGTATATTCAAAAACATGAATCTTCAAGTTCAACAATAAATTATTTTGAAAGCGATGTTTATATTATTCGACATACACTAAAATCACTCCCCCCCCCCCTACCTTCATATTAAGTAAAACTAAATATTTATATTTGATGAAATGTAATGTACATTCAATTTTATTACAGAAAGTACACATTTTTATTCTTAATGATGTTCAGGTTTCTGATTTTTTGTGAGTTTTACCACCTGAAAAATAAAATATCAGTTAAAATTGAAATAAAAACAATTAATAGTTGTATACATAAGAAAAATTAATAGTTACATACATAAGAAAAATTAATAGTTGCATTCATAAGAAAAATTAATAGTTGCATACATAAGAAAAATTAATAGATGCATACGTAAGAAAATAAAATGAGAATAACCATAAATATTAATTGTGCAATGAAAACGAACAGGTGCTGAAGAAACTTAGTTCTGTTTTTATGACAGTCTCTTAGTGTAAAGCTGATAAGAATTTATCATCAGTGAGTTACTGGTCATATGTTCATATGCCTTTAATACGAGGGTTAAAAATATACCATTATAACCAATGCACTTCAAAAGAAATAAAGTTGGAAATAAGTAAGAATGTTGATGTCCTACCATAATCATATCCCTCCCTGATCTAATCTTACATGGGAAGAAATCATCGACAATAATGCAGCAAAATTCAGTGTTAGAACAGAAACAGGATCATATCATATTGGTTTACTCAAAAACAAACTTAAATTTCCATTAAATCAATAAAATAATTTTACAGGGAGTCGTTCCATAAAAATGTATTAGAATTAGGATTACTTCTATTAACACTGATTGAATAGTTTGATGATTAATTAAAATCACAAACACATAAGTCTTGACAAAATTAATAAAGAAGGTCAAATCATGGTGATGATTATTATGAATAATGAATGAATGTTGGATGGACAACCAGGTTGAGAAAAATAAGCCAAAATTCAAATGATCTTTAATTTTGTCTTAAGCTCTCTTAAAACAGCAGGAGACACGAGAGCAGAAAACTCATTGGATGCTCAAACTAAACAAGAAAGGATTAATAAATTAGGCTAGTCAAAATAAGTTTTTTGTAGTTATCTCTATACATGAATCATCTAAAACGTTAATACTTAAATCAGGGAAATATTCAGAAGTAACATTTCTTTTAATAAATCTATAAGTAACTAATATTGGAATAGCCTACGGGTCAATCCATTTTAAATCACCCAATATAAATATAATTTGTAGCTGAACATTTCCTGATTCTTTTATTATGGTTTCCTAATGGGTAGATATTCACAAAAATCCATTTGAAAAAATTTTGTAAGCCATATTTTTTATTTGGCAGCCATTTTTAAAATGGGGATTTGGCGAATTTGATAAAGAAACGGGGTTTGCGGAAAATTGTATTACCAAGTCATTTTTCAAGATATCTATAATTTAAAAACCATGAAATGATCTTCAAAACGACTATGTTTTATTTTCCCTATCATGCAAGAAAGAGTCAGTCAAACTCTTTCTCTAAAAGCTCGGAAAAAATTTAAAAATCGTTAATTTTTAAGACTATAAATTTTTAGGTAGGAAAAGAGACTCACTATTTTAATTAATATTTTTTTTCTGTGGTTAGTACTCACAATACTACCAACAGCATAAGTTTTAGTCTTGAGAATGAAATCCTTTTTTTTCGATGGATTTTCAAAAAATGACCAAAAGCACATTAATGCCAATTTTTATCGGTCAATATCTGAAAAGGGACTGAATGAAAACAAGTGAAAATTGTACTTTATACTAATAAGAATATCTCACAAAAAATTATGACTGAGACTCAACTACATTTTGAGTTATAGAGATGGGAATTTCAATAAAAACGCTACCTTTTTATTACACTCGTGCAATGCTAAATTAGCAACTATAGGCTTGAAATTATCTTTTAACTGACAAAGTTAAATTATGCTTATGTAGTATTATGAGTACTCAACAGCGAAATGATATATTATTAGTAAGTCTCTTTTCCTACCTAAAAATTTATAGTCTTAAAAATTAACAATTTTTAAATTTTTTCCGAGCTTATAGAGAAAGAGTTTGACTGACTCTTTCTTGCATGATAGAGAAAATAAAACATAGTCGTTTTGAAGATCATTTCGTGTTTTTTAAATTATTCTGATATCTTGAAAAATTTTCTGCAAACCCCGTTTCTTTATCAAATTCCCCAAATTGCCATTTTAAATATGGCTGCCAAGGCTTAAAAAATATGCCTTGTAAATTTTGTTTAATTGGAGTTTAGTTAATGTCTACCCATAGGGAATCCATGGTAAAAGAATCAGGAAAATAAAAAATGTTGAGCAACAGAGACTGGGTGATTTGAAATGGATTGACTCCTACAAGGTAACAAGTAAGGTATAGGATAAGAGTATTATAAAGGAAAGTAAGGAATCACCGGTTCAGTTAGGAAGAGGAAGAGGAAGAGGTTTTAGTCCCTTTAGGTGGACATTTACAGACTTTCTTTTTTGGTTCTACTGCATCTTCAGAAGGACGAATATCTCCACAATCTAATGATTGTATATCAGTATCAAGATCATCTGAAAAGTTATAATAAATGAAATTTTTAAATTTTTAAAAATAAAATTATATATTCATTTCTATTGTCATTGGTTTCAAGAAATTTGTAAAATGATAAATTTATAAGAAAAATGTAAAAGCAACACTAATTTAATTAATTGTACTGACGTAAACATAAATCATTTAAATGTGATTTTTATAATGGCCGTTTTGAAAAATTCTTAGTTATAGCACGCATTGTCGAATAGTCTTCCTTACTCCTAAAAAAAAAAGTGTCAGCCCTTGACGACTGAATTAGGAATTCAAGACAGTCTAGTGTTTCAAAGCAACCGATATAAAAAAATTAAAAAAACCTGTACCACTACAACCCATGAAGGGTCTAGGGTTCAGTAAATGGTAGAGACTGTACTGTTTCTGACAACGGTTCTGCAAGGAGGTGACTTGTCCTAGGTCACACTCAACCGCCAGATTTTTCCCCCTTATTTTGGTTACCCTATTTTTATAATATTTTATAGAGGCTGGGTGGGCCCCAGGAGGGTCCTAGATCCTATATGATCCATCTCCCGCTGCAAACATACTAGATAAAAGTCATGGCCTGCAGCGGGATTTGAACCAGGATTTCTGGCATGGCAACTCAGTGCTCTACCACTTACCCACTCCCCTCCCCAAAGCAACCAATATGAAAATCATATTTTTGCATATTTGTTAGTTTATTCGTGGATGGCCCGACTGATACCCTCCTTAAAATCAGCAGGTTTAGGAATTGAGGTATGAAACTTAGTGGGATACAACTAGGCCACCCTAAGTTTTCTATGAGTTTCATTTTCACCCTTTAATATTCTCCACCAGACACAATTCTGGAATTTCCAATGAAAAGAAGTATATTTAATGATGAATTGTCAAAGAAAATTCTATTATAAAAAGATGCTTCGGTAAGGCAATAACCAGGAAAATTTACATTTATTCCTACAAAAAAAATGAAAGAAATTTGCTTTTTCTAATGTTCTTCAAATTAGATGTAGTAAGATGAACAACTGCAGTATTTGTTGCTAAGCACTGATGGAAAGCAGCATTGCTAGAAAACCATATAAATGAGCAAACTATTACCGCTCCAAAAAGTTTCTTTATTATACAGGTTTTAACACATTAATATTTAAGTGATTTCTCCCTGTCCTGAACATATGTCTAAAATTTTATTAATAATATTTCTACTGTCATGATATATACAAGATTTGCTGGATATATTATTGAAATAATTCAAAGACATAAAACTAAACTGACCTATTACACTTAAAACTAAAAATTCATGATGACTGAGTGTTTTTCAAACATAATTTGTAATCCTCAAGGAATTCAAAGCTGCTGGACACTCTGACTAAGAACTAAAACTAACTAAAAGATACTTACAAATTCAAAAATTAAGCAAACAGAAAAGTGGAAAATAAACAAAGAAAAACAAAACAAAAAAACAAGCAGAATAATCAGTACGAAAACAAAGAGATGATTTTTTTCTGTTTTCAAAGGATAAGTGGTTAAGCATTAGAATCATTATATTTATATACACTTTTTTAAATTGTTATTTATCAACAACAATCCCATCCAGAGACATAAACATATATTTTTGTTAGATCAATTTGTTTACCTACCATGGTTCAATATTTCAGAAAACAATATTCACAAAAAAATGTATTTACTTTTGTCAATTACACCATTTTTGAACACATGGATTGCCAGATTCCAGAGATTGCCAATTTCAAGAAAACTTTTTATTTCCCTTGACAGAATATAAACGTTTCTGGACTCAATGGAAACATCAATAATTTTTCTATGAGTTTTTCTTAAAGATTCCCCTCCCCCCATATACAAGCGACTTAAATATACAACTCTAATCTATAACTCTACTTATTCTATATTCTATAACCATCGTTTTGACCCTACATGAGTTAATCAAATCATCATGTCAGGTACTAATCAGAGCCTATAACTAACTAATTTTCAAATCAACCTTCAGAGATGTAGCCACGGGCCGGCCCTGCAAGGAAGCCACATTCTTTTTCCATATTGGGAATCGTCAAACTATAATTAAATACTCTTATAATTATAAATTTAATTTACAAATATTTTTTGATAACATGCACCATTTATGGATTATAGATAAAAAAACGAAAATTCACCATATTATCACATTGTACCAAAAATACACCTGGTTAGGGCGCCAAAACTTACCAACTCGAGTATCTGATGAGGACTATCTATCAAAGAGATTGACAGCTACATTTGTCCATTAAATAAATGTTTAATTGGATCCAACACTAAAATCTTAATACACATTCTATTCCAATGATTCTAATGGCTAACACTTATCTTTAAAAATAGAAATCAATGTCAAGATAATTAATACTCCCAAAAAACTAATCACCTATTTGGAGATCAAGAGTGAAAAATAAATGAATATTTTTATGGGAGAATTAAAAGGGAAATAACAATTAAACTTCACAAAAAAAAAAAAATATAAATATCAGATCGAAACCCAATAACATGCAATCAGATCATTGTAAGAGACAAACAAAAGCAAAAAAAAATTCATAAGCAATGTCGAAATATCTGAGAAATAATCTACCTCATCTTCCCCTGGAAGAGGAATGTGAACAGGAGTCACCGTAGGAGGGAGTAGATGCTCAGCAGATGGGACGGCCTCAGGGGGAGGGTGAGGAGAATCGCTGACGAGGAAGTGGCCCAACGAAAGGGGTGGCAATTGATATCCCGTCAAATCCCGGCTCACTGCATTCATTAGCAATCATCAAATTATTAATATCCTTTTCAGCATAAATAACTTTTCCTTATTATCACATAGAACTTAAAAAACTCTTCCCAATGATAAATTTTGAAATAGAGAAATTAATTTTTCATTACCTTGGTTGTCAACGTAATGAAAACTAACATTTTTGCTTTTTACTTTTTTTTTGTATCTTAAATTAATACTTTTATATCAAGAGCAAACAGTTATCAACCCGAAAAACTGAAATTCTTTAGTTTGAAGTTAAAAGAAAGCATTTAGGATATTAATAAAGAAATAGTTCAGAATTTTAAATGAACTTTGATGAGGTTTTTAAAAAAAGTGCCTAACCATTCAATATAATTAACACTATACATATGGACATGTACTACATTTTTTACAGAAAAGTATAATGTCGGAACGAAAGAGTATTTAAGAATATCAACACAAGTTACAGAATCATGGAGAAAAATGATCCTGAAAACATAATACGATAATCTTGACTATTTTCAACATGGACATAAATAAATATAGTTCAGAAACTAAAATATAAACAAAACAACCAGAATATTTTTGTAAATAAACTAACATATACAAAAATTACTAAAAATTGGATTTAACTGATCCTCTAAAAGTAATGATTATCAAAACTTATTTCAGTTAGAAACTTTGGGAGTTAGTGAAGTTGAAATAATTAAAATTAATGTAAAGGTCTAAAATATTTATAGTTTCAATACTTTTTCAAAGAGAGCAAAAATAATACATTGTTTAATTATTCCATTTATTTTATTCATAATTAGAACTATTTGATCCATTAGTTTTAAGAAAGACTATAAAGAAAGAAAGGTCCTCTTAATATGATCAATATTTTTTTAATAGCATTATTAACTACCCCAGTTCCCTATTAATTTATTCTTATTCTTCTCTCCCCTAAACTAAACATATTTAATCTTTTATATTAAAATTTTTATAAGTGGATTCCTTCTTATAGAATTTATCAGTAATAAAGGTCTTTTAAAAGAGCATTCTTTAAGAAATATGCAGATAACATTGATTCTCCTAAAAATCATTATTATAAATAGCCTTTCCAACTTAGGTTAGTGTAATACCTTTTTCATACATATATTGAAAAAATAATCTTTAAGAGAGACCATTCAGAGGATTACAAAACAAAGTATTGAACTTATTATTAAAAAATAGGAAAGTTTAGAAAGACGATATTATTTATAATTAATAGGATGTTAATAGTTGGGGGTGCAGTCAAGAAAACACGCAAAAATAGGTGAAACTATTTTATTTTAAGTGCCGACGTTTCGACCTAATATGTAGGTCATCTTCAGGGCTATGAGAAAACAGACAAAAACAGAATAGACTGTAAAATTACATAAAATAGAGGTACAGAAAAATTAACAAAATGTAGAGATATAAAAAGTGAAGGATATATAATGAAAGGATATATGAATAAAGATGATTACATGGTAGTTGTATAGAAGGGTGATAATGCAAAACAAAATACAAAGAGAGCAATGAAGTTTTGGTTTGGCTTATTTATAATTAGATGAGGTATATGAATTAGTAATGAAGCATAAATAACATATTTTCCATTTATCTTAACACGTGATATATCCCTACAATCTTAAAGCCATCTTCTATAAGGATAAAAAATAATAAAAAAACAAATAAATAAATAATAAATTTGTTAAAAAATAAAAAAATGGAACAGAATAGAAAAAGTTTTTACCTCCATTTAAGAAATGGTATGCAATCATAGTATACATCCTAGCTTGGTCATAAGCAAACCTGCTATATTCCTGTGCTTCACGCGGGTAGCACAATGCTGCCATAGTACCTGCTCCTACAGTTGTGTAAAGCATTCGACGAACCATTCCTTTCCTTAAACCATATACAAAGCCTGTAAGTCCACCAAGACCTATGGCTCCCATACGAGGAACAAAATTTTCTTCTTTACGAAGAAAATATAATCCCTCTAAAATGGAAAAAAAAAACATGTTATCATCTAAACTAACTACACAATTACAAATGGTAGAAACTCATATAAAAAGTAAATCTAGGATAAAACCTTAATACAATCCATATTCAAATTAACAGTATAATAATGTGTTAATATGGCTTTAGAGAAAATATACACGTCTTCCATGGAATAAAAATATTTATTACTAATAAATAGATTGGCCTTGATTGCTTGGACACTGATCTCAAACCCAGAACCTATAGATTAAGAGGTCCCTTACATAATGAGCTACCCTTCTCCTTTGGTAAAAAATATAAAAAAATGTGATAAAGAACATGATCAAGAAAAAACTAAGAAACCATCTATAATTAGGCAATAACGGGGGGGGGGGGATCATCAGTTTTCATCTTCAAATTTTTTATCGTTCTTCATCAAAATTCACAGGGCAAAATTAATGTATTACTGTAGCTGCCAAATGCTTCACACTCAGTTTCATGTTATTAGCCATGGTTTCATATTTTAAATATTTGTTAATGGCCACAACCTATTTAATCGAAACTCAAACCTGTTTATCTATTGAATTCATTTTTCTTTCAGAAGCATTTTCAGTCATTAAATTTATGATATATGGATTTATGAAAATCTTGTCTTCACACTCCTTAATAGATAATCTTAGAATGCTAGTTCTCAAGTCCTGGAAAAACAAATCTTGTTTGCAATCAATTTAAACCAATCTACTTTGTTTGAACTCCTTATTTTCCATGTCCCTATACCGAAGTCTCTAACTTTTTCAGCTTGCCCCAAGAATTCCTTTGTCCTTACCAGAGGCCCAAACAGGGGACTAGTTTACCTCAGGATAATGATTTTATGTGTTTTACCTTATTGATAATTAGTAGTAATTAGGCTATTGTTGATAATTAGTAAAGTGAAATAAGTAATCAGAGTTCAAACCAACATCACACCCTCTAGAAGCTGGGGAGGGAGGGAGACTTTCTTTTATTGTATATATGTTTAGAAACATACAAAATTGTAATGCATAAAGTAATCCTTAATTAAGCAATGTTCTAATATATAAGAAAAAGTATGTACTATTTTATCAATTTATTTATTTACCATGTGCACTTCCAATTGCATAACTCAATGCTTCAGCAACTTCACCCTTGATAACTTTAGCTTGATCCATTAGTAACCATAATTCTTTTCGAGCACATGTAATAGTCTCTTGGAGCATACCTTTATCCTCTACAAGTTCACCTCCAGCTTTCTTCTTAAGACTATAGACCCCAATAATTACTGATTAATAAAATAAAAACCGAGGTAAATTTTTTTAAAACCATCAACATAAAATACTTACCAATGTGAACATACTTTATCATCGCCATACAAAGGGAGATCACAGGGCCTAACTAGTGCCCTGTTTGGATCACATTCTAATTCATTTTTTCCTTTTGCATGAACTACACTAAATGCACACACCCCACCGGAAAATGGAAGCCAAATTCTTCTTAAGATCTAAAAAAAAAATAAGAATTACAAATTTTTTCTACAGTTATTATACCATGATTTTCAGAAATCAAAAAGGAAAAAAAGAGATAAAATTAAATTAAAAAATTGATGAACACTGGTTGACAGTGATTTATATGATGAAATAAATAATCGGGATGCAGTTAACGTTCATAATGTACTTCATTATGAAACCCAGTGAGCTTTCAACAGTGGTGGTCAAGTTTCAATCAAATAAAATGTTGGAGTTTAATCAATAAGCCAAAACAATGAAAGTCTAATATCTCTGTTAATAAATCAACATTTATTTATAGCAAATGCAATTTTTTATAAATAAAAAGATAAAAATTTCTTGATAAATTTGTATTTTGAATAATCTCCTCTCATTTTCATATCGTAAAAATTGAATTCATTGAAAGTTTTGGTAAAGGTATTTTTTCTTTGTTTTTTTAATAGAATTTTATAATACTCACAATATGATTTTTATTTTATAAATTTTTTTTCGTTAAATATCTCACAAGTAAATTAAAATAATCTTTCTCTACTATTGGATCGAATATTCACTCCATGCATTCAATTGGGGGTTGTTACTTATTTCCCTTTAAGAGTCATACATTTTTCATTATATAACACATTCTTTAATTGATATTTTCATCAAATTAATTATTAATGACAAAAAAATTTGTTCAATGTACAGCCACTATAAAGGCAAAGAAAATTGTATTCATAAGGATAAATTATAATTCCATCTATTAGCCTTTTCCCTCATAAAAAAATTATCATCAGGTAAAGTTTTTATCAAACAGAATGTGGTAAAGTATAGGAATATATACATAAATACATAGGGATCTGTCAGAGTTTTATTTCACCGAAACTTTTAAATAAGAAGCTTCAAACCAATAGATTAGTTAGTGATTACTAAAGTCTTCTGGATGACAAGAAATAAATAAAAAAAACTAATACAGGAATCCATTATATTTTTCAATTCATCTAAGAAACTTTTTCAAGCACCCCACAATAAAGTTTGGTCTAAACACAACTATAGAACTGGGGAACAATGATTAAATATTTGGGAGAAAAACAACTTAATCATCATCTATTTGTAAATGGGACAAACGTAGTTTGACATTTAATCAAACATTTTTTTAAAATATACTATATCATACAACTTGTCAAACTAAGTGAGGGGAAAGGTTATAACAAGAAGTAATAAAAGAAAAATATCAACGATAGAATTAAAAGTGGTTGATCTATATTTAATAATGATAGGTTAGTTTTTAGCATTAATTCAACGGATAACAAAATTAATCAGACCATAATTGTTGGTTGGCTTCCACTTCGTGGTTGCACCTTGACTAGATTTCGTTTTGACTCAGAATTACCGACTGATAAGAGCTAAAAAGTTTAATACTTCATTTCAAAATCAAATACTGCCACAGGCTTTTGTTTTTTGGTTAAATTAGCGTGTATGAGAATCGTTTTTATCGAAATAAATTATTTTAAATAAATATAATTTGTAGATGAGGTAAAATAAATGTTTTGGAGTAAGGTTTTGTTACACCCCAGACAAAATAAATTATAATTTGATATAGTATAATAAAGAGCCTATTTTAGCATAGAATTTGCAAACTTAGTATAAGAAAAATCGAAGTATGAAATTAATATAATTTTAGACAAAGCAGGCTAACTATTTTTTAAAAATAAATATTTTATTTTAACGAGCAATGCAAAATTTACGCTGATTTATATTTCGGGCTGGTTAAAAATAGAATGTTTTAAAGCCCTGTTCCTTTCAACTAACTAGAAGGAAAATTATCCAAATACAATAAGTCTTTATTGCAGTACCTCTCACGTAAATATATTTAATTAGTAAACGGTGAAGGTACAATAATCTCAAGAGCGAATATTTTGCAGTTCAATCATCATATTCCAAAAAAAAATGCTAGTCGGATATAATACCGAGTCCAATCATTCTGATCATTGGAGGATTACGTGTGGGTACCGGCAAGTTAACACAGGGTAAAATTTCTGCGAAATTTTGAAGTAACCCCACAAAATTAATACCTCCGAGATACATAGATTTAGTTTTTCTCGAGGCCTCAGAGACATGGTTACTAGAAACATTTACAACAAACTCATCCTTTGGGCCTTAATATGTATCCCTTGATTGGAGAATATAAAAAAACGCAATACTACTCTCTACTAGAACCATATTGTAAAAGGAAGTACAGGTTGTGGCCAATTATGTGACCCTCGTCGTGGGAGAACATACTGTTTGATGGCAAGAAGAAGAAGCTTGCAGTAATAATGAAGAGACTGTGACAAAGGGTAGGCGAGGACCATGGTAGATGTAAGAAATTGCTAAAAAAAGAAAGAACCCTTTGGAGGAGTAGAATAGGCGGTAAGTTGCCAGTGAAAAAGATATAACATTCAGGAAGTTTTGCTTGTTCGACTGCGAAAACAATACAGAGAATTTGATTAGTATCATGTATGAAATAATAATAAGGTCGTGTATTACACAAAATACTGGGTAGCTGAGCAGTATTTTTATAGGAGTCAGATATATGAATGCTTTACGAGATGTCAAAAAGTTATAAGGTAAGTAGGAGAATAAGGAACGAGGTAAAGATTATGGGAAAACACCAGATCAGTAAGAGGGGATTTATTTATCACTGAAACGGACATGGTAAATTTCAAGTCAATCCCATCAATAGAGTTCAATAATGGATACAACTCCAGTGCGCCTTAATAGTGTTGTCTAGCGAAAGTTGTGATACCGATCAGGTTTGTATCCAACTATAAAATACTTATTATAGTGATTACTATACTAATTTAATAATTTTTATTATTATTATTACTGTCGACTTCAACTAGTTAGATGGTCCAAGAGATGATATGCATGTTATGTGCAATTAGGACATATATCTAATAGAAAAAGTTCTAGGATATGAGGGATGTGTGTCCGAAAATAAATAGTTTATTCACTTTTTATAAAATCTATGATCCTATAAACTTAAAGTAGTTACTTACACAAATAAGAAGGAGCCCCAGAGAAAGAAATGGCCTGTATTCACATGTAGTATCGGAATCAGAAATTAAAGGTAATTTGCACTTGCAGTTCCTTATAACAGGATCGAATATTGGAGAAAGGAAAGGAAATAAACAAGTTTGTTTTTCTTTCGACTTTACAGGTGGATAATTTCCTTTAACATCGTCATCTTTTTTCTTGCAGAAAGGAATAATACCGAAACTCATTTTCACATTACCATTTTATGACTTTATTTTGTAAAGTTTATATCGGATGATTCATTAGATACAGGGAAAAATTATTAATGTAATTTTGAATGTATTGTTCATGCATGTGCAAGGTATTTCGAAAACGTATTGTCTTACAATTTTAAACCATATGAATTAATATACTTTAAGTATATGTTGAAAAAATTTATGATACAAAAATAAAATTAATTAATTAGTATTCGAAGTTTTAGGATGATAAAGCAGTATGAACGAAACACAGAAGTGTATGTTATCTGGAAAACGATCTGGAATTTTGTTTCGCAGAATTAACGACTACATAAGTTAGACCAACTATTACAGGGAGGGGCGCATATACCAATTTTTATTTTGGGAAGGGATTTAATGAGAAGAAAGCAAGTAATCACTTGTGATCATAATAATGTTTTGTTCTATTGTTTTATACGAAACAAGAGTCTAAAATAAACTAATTTTATTCGTAAAGGTTAATTTTTTCGAATATCATAACTCATGTAAACAGCAACATCTTCTCTAAAGAGGAACTGACAATTTTAGAGTTAACTAAATTTATACCTGCACCCCCGACGATTAAGTGACTAAGTCTAATTTAGTCCCGAGTGAGTTAATTATATCGAAGGAAGCAGAATCGCTATAGTTTTGGGATTGAAATGGAGTTATAATATAAGCAACAACTCCATTTCAAGCCAAAACCTGACCCAATCCCTTACTCACCACGGAAATAACACGACTTCGCTATTGTGCGTTGTTATTAAGCAAACAATGAATAAATAAATAAAATGTATTCTGTATATAAATTATGGGTCTGGATTAAATTTAAACAATAACATCTCTAAATAGAGTTAACACTAGGAGGATCTACTAAGGATAACATCTGGTAGTGGTTAGCATAACAACCACCAAAGCCCGAGTTCACGGGCTCGCAGCTCATCGGGTTGCCCTAGTTATTTTTAAAGGAAATAAAAAATCCTTGATTATGCCGTCCTTTGTTAGGGACGTAGAATGGGGGTCCCAAGTCTTCTGTATGGTGTCAGGTACTTGTTAAAGATCCATATCCTTATTGTGCCTGGATAGGCAAAATTTAGGATTCCCACAGTTACATCTTCCGTTTGGCCATAGCAGCATAAAGTGGCGTTAAATCAATAAACAAGTATACACGCTCATTAAATAGTTCTGAAATAGAATTAATGATTCGACTTCAATGGTTGCGTTTAAAATCTATAAGGTCCACTAGCGTGTTCATTTCGACGCTCTACTTTTACATTATTTTAGTATCAAAAAGTTGATATTTACAAATTAAGGTTTTTAATGAATAATAATGATAACACTCGATAATTTGGATTTTCACAATAATGCAGAACCTTAAAAAGTTTTTCGTAATTTTTACAATACTGCAATATCATTTATTTTATAGTTTATACCAAAGTGAATTTAATTATATGTTTAGTTTTGGCTTCACAATTGTTCCTTGCCCACGTTTCTCTTTGAAAGGGTAACAATTGAAGGTTTCATACAGTAAACAAAGATTGTGTTGTGTAGGTTACTCAAAGTTTACAGTTGATAATTATTTATTCTTTCTTCTGCAATGGATGTAGGAGAGCTACTTTCATTTAAGGTACTATTTTTTATAAATTAAGCTATACTAGTTGTCCTAGTAGTAGTTGTAAATAAAATTAAAATTCTAATAGGGAGCAAACTGTTTTATTATAATCTTAATGGAAATATTAGTTTTTCTTCCCAGTGTATAACATTTTTTTAAGATTAAGCTATGAATTAATATACATTATTAATTTTACAAAAAAGTAAGATGAAGACTCAAGTGTTATTTATTCACATAAAATGTAAATAATCAGACCCATAAGCCAAGAATTGAAAATTTTGAATTTACTTCAATTTGAAAATTTTAGAATTATTAGGGATCATCTGTGGTGTTTTGGTTAACGTAACAACCCTCTATGCCGAAGGCCATGGTATTGCAGCCTTTTGGGTTGACCTGAGATTTTTTAAAGGGAGAAAAAATCCTTTGTTAAGCTGTTCTTTGCAAGGGATGTTATATGTTATCTAAAACCTAAATAAGTTTTGGTAGTATATTTGTAGTGTAGTTTAATAGTGTGGATAATACTTGACTAAATTTTGTATGGCGCGATTATTTGGAGTAATAAAAATAAATTTTTTGCACTTCAAAACTAAATTTTGAAATCCTTTAAAACTGGATTATTTTTTTGAGAGGGAAGGGGAAGAGAGGAGCAGGGTTTCAATGATATTGTAATAATAAATGTTTTGAGGTGTGCCCAATCAAATTTGATAATAATTACAATAAAAATAAATTAAAGTAATTAAATTACATTAAGATAATAAAACCATAATAACTATGTGTACCATCAACAAGGATTGGATGAAAGTTAAATTACGTTGCAATGAAAAAAAAAATTAAAATGACCAAGGTTAGTTTTATACTTTTCTCAGAACACTATACAACTAATTAAAATGTTTTTTTTTAGTCTGCACTCTTCCACATTTAAGAAATTAGTTTGGCAACACCATATAAACAAGTTTATATTAACCCCAATCGACCTTTTATTGTGGGTTATATCAAATACCGACAGCATTTAACACTTCAGTATACAGGACCCACTTAGTTTCATGAAACTTAGAGGGATTTTAGTGACACAACCTCAAATTTATAAAATACTGCCCATTTTTTATCTGCTGGCTATAAATATTCGACATTTTTAAGTTTTATAATTTTTCTTTATTTAGTTTAAACTTGAAAATAAAATGTAAATGCTTTTGATTATGAATTAATTCATAGGATCAGTGTGTTTTAAAAAAAATAAATAAAGTAATTTTAATCTTCAATTATGAACAAATTTTGAATATGCAATTTTGAAACTGTAAATGTAATTGTACTGAGTGACTGGAACATAACTAAAATATATGTACTTTGTTTTATTTTTACCAACAGCCTGTCAGTACCCCTAAGCGGCATGCTCCAGGGGATTTGGACGAAGATGAAGAAGAACAAGATTATATTAAACAAAAAAAGCTTAAAAAACTTATGAAAATGAATAAAATGGCAGAAGCTGATAAAATCGAACAAGAAAGACTAGAGCGATTGGAGAAGGAACGTACACGAAAAGAAGAAGAACAGGATATGATAATGAAATTGGTTGAAAGTAGTGAACCGCAAGAAGTAAGACAGCTTTATTATGACATTTCATAAACAAGAAGATAAACTTTAGAAATTTATTGAGTACATGCTCTATTTTACTATTATTGTTTTCTAGGATGATATTTTAAATGAAAATACCTTGAAACGAATGCTTCTTTTGTTTGAGAAAAGAGCTCTTAAAAATCAAGAAATGAGGATCAAGTTCCCTGATTCCCCTGAGAAGTAAGTCACTGAAATAATTTCAGCATTTTGTTCTTTCACATACTTATTTTTATTACTAAACTATTTTATATGAATTCATTTATTGCTCTTTATATTTTTTCCTGATAATTAATTGTATTTGTATTACAAGGTTTATGGAATCAGAGGTTGAATTGCATGAGACTATACATGAAATGCATGCTATTGCAACTGTTCCTGATTTGTATCCAATCATTGTCCAGCTTAACTCAATTCCTTCGTTACTTGAACTTCTTTCTCATGAAAATTCTGATATTTCTGTTGCAGTAGTAGATCTTTTACAAGTAAGTATGTTGTATTTCTAAATCTTATTTGATTGCTTCAGCAAACAAAATTTACTTAAAATTCATTGTTGCCAAAATATTCAATCCACACATAGCATGGCGGATTTTACTCTGTAAAAAACCAGTTGTCGAATTTATAGTGCATTTTATATGTATAGTATTTTTTACCAAGGTATAGTTAAAAATAAATACATAGTCTCTGACAGTTATAGTGATTATAATTAATTTTTTAGGAACTTATTGTATTCCATTAATAATTCAGTTCCATTTTTTGTTTCATTTTCTTTGTTTGACATCTTGTGATATTTTTAAGCAGGTTTTTTTTTGTTGTTTACAGTTCTAGTTTTCATTTAATTATCATTTTATACTTATTGCATATTTTTTTTATTTTTAAAGGAGTTGACAGATGTTGATATTTTAAATGAAAGTGCTGACGGAGCAGAAGCATTAGTGGAATGTCTTCTTAGTCAACAAGCCACATCTCTCTTGTTGCACAATCTTCAGAGATTGGATGAAAATGTTAAAGAAGAGGCCGATGGGGTACATAACACTTTAGGTAAGTAATTTTTTTTCTAACTCAGTAGATAATAATTAAAGGTACGTTTCTGTACTTTACATTTAACTTCCTCAAACCGCCAATCCAGTTTTGAATATGAACTGGCTTTTGTTACTGTAAGATGATACCTCTCCTTATCGATTCCTTTTTCCAACTCTTAACGCTCTTTATAGCTGCAATGCCAACCTCATATTGCGCTCAGAGGTATAACACTTTACTAATCTTAAGTCCATTTGATAGTTTGTTTTAATTTCTAAATAATTTTATTATTAAGCAAAAATCAGTAAATTTGTTGTCTGGTTATTTTATTGGGCTCGTTTCATATTTACTGATTCATTGTTTTCAAATATAGTACAATAAAATATAAAAAGTGGATTTAAAAACTTATTTGTAGGTGTTAAGAGATAACTTACTCAAATTTTCTGGATAGCAGTTATAATATATAAATCTCAATTATTCTTTCACAGCTACAGTTCCTAACTATGGAAAAATAATTTCTGAGTCAACTACATTCACCTTGAAATTAGCCTGGTCATGTTTTCAAATGTTACATTTACCTACCTTGCAGACATTTTTAGCTTATTATTAAAACTGTGATTTTTACTATAGACTGAATATACTACTTTCCAATTTATTTCTAATGTAATCAATTTATTTACCATCTTTCTTTTATTAATTTTATTTACATTTTTAAATTTATTTTATATTTACTCTCATTATTGTCACTATAAATGAGATTGACCTCCCTTTATTTCATACTTTTCTGTTTAGTTTTTTTATTTTAATAGGACTCATTCTTTCATTTTTATATGAATAGTCTATATGTTGTATTACTGATAGGATTTTGTTTTTACCATTTAACTTTGAACACATACAATTTTTAATTATTTTTTATTTTAGCTATAATTGAAAATTTAGTCGAACTTAGACCTCAATTAGTCAGTGAAGTTGGGAAACAAGGTCTTCTTCTTTGGTTGCTGAAAAGAATCAAGTCTAAATTGCCTGCTGAACAAAATAAATTGTATGCTACCGAAATTCTTTCAATACTTCTGCAAAATAATAATGAAAATAAAACCCTACTCGGCGAATTAGGTGGCATAGATATTCTTCTTCAGCAACTAGCTGTAAGTTTTAAAATAATATGTACTTTTAAAATTAAATTTATTATTTTGTTCAAATGTGTATCTCAAAGATAAAGTATATTATAAAAATATATTCTAAACTATATTTAAAAATTAAATAAACTATATTACATTTATAAATATTTTTATTTTGAAGAGAAAAGATTTGTCCAGGGCCGGGATCCCGGCCACGGATAAATGTTTTCTCTTCAAAATAAAAATTATAATAATTAATAAAAAATAAATTATAAATAATATAATGGCGTTAGTCAAAAAGATCCTTATTAAAGTAATGTTCAATGAACATTCTTCCCCTTGTATACATCGCAAAATTGCAAAAACATGGGTATATGGGATCGGTGAAGAGAATGGATATGTCTGGCCTTGTTACGAGCCAGGCTAGCTCAGTTGGCAGAGCACCATGGCGTGGGAGACCCGGGTTCGTATCCTGGCCCTGGACAAATCTTTTCTCTTCAAAATAAAAATATTTAAAAATTATAACAATTAATAAAAAATAATATATATTACATTTACTTGAGAAGCTTAATGCTAGTTATATATTGTTTAGTATTAAAAAGTCTAAAATACTAAATTTTACATTATTTATTTATTGTTTTTTAGCAATACAAAAGACACGATCCTAGTACTGCTGAAGAATGTGAAATCATGGAAAATCTATTTGATTCCTTATGTTGTAGCTTAATGATTTCTTCAAATAAGGAACTTTTCTTAAAAGGTGAAGGATTACAGCTCATGAATTTAATGCTAAGGTAGATTTATTTATTATTTATTAAAACTTTATGAAATTTAACTATTTTAAACTTGACAGGTTTAAAAGATTTGCAACCTCTCTTAGGTAATGTTTTGCATAAGAAGCAAAATCAATCATTAAAACTCCTAAACTCCTATAATGTATGAAATTTCACATAAGTAGCCTAGGGGTACTACGAATACTTGAACTAAGACACATCACTCAGTTGTGCTTACTTATGTTCTAGAACGTTTATGGAGTTTTATGAGGTCTAGTTATAACTGACATCAAAATATGGTTGATCACTTAATATGGAAATAAGATTTAAAAAAAAAAATATGTCAAAGTATGATGGAATTTTAGAACAATCACAGATTTTCATCATAATTACTTTTTATTTACTATATCAAATCTATGTTTTGAAAGGTTATAGAATATTTACATGATTTGTTTGGTTCATGAAGTGTTTTCTTAAACAATTATTGAATCACCCCTCCTTGGATAGATTGTCCAAATGAGAAATAATAATAGTTGGATAAGTTTAATTAAGAGAGAATGTTAAAAAGTATAGATTTAAATCCATATACCTTAATGCACGGGAATAAAAGATGGGTCCCATTAAACTAATAAACTGTATTACTGATGTTGAAATGAAATATTTTTATTTTATTTATTATCACATGAACATCAAATTCTTTATTTAATTCAAATAGATTTTGAACTCAAATAATATCTTTTTTTTTTCTATTAAAGATATTGTGTTCTTTTTTAGAGAGAAAAAGCTGAGTAGAAATGGCTCATTGAAGGTACTTAATTATGCATTGATTGGACCAGATGGAAAAGATAATTGCAATAAATTTGTTGACATTCTAGGCCTTCGAACTATTTTTCCATTATTTATGAAAACTCCTAAGAAAAACAGAAAGAAAGTTTTGACAGCTGAAGAACATGAAGGTATTGTGTATGGATGTATTTAAAAATTTCAAATTTCGATATTCATTATATAAAATTGATCATTTTATCCATAACATAAAAGTAGTTATGAAATATTTATTTTTAATTATTTTTGCCTTTTTGTTTTTTTGACACTTTTAGCTTGTATTTAAATTTTTGTTGATAAATTAAATATTTATTTTATTTAAATTTATCATTTCTTTAACTTCCCCAGTTAATATCAGGAAATATGGCTATAAAAGTTTGCTTTCGATAAAATTTTACTATATGCTAAGAATTAAAGAATACTGATGCATAAAATAACTGTTTTTTAATCGATAAATTTTCCAAAGAATGTCTAAATGCATTAATTTAAAAAGATTTGAACAGGTGTCTAAAATAGAAAAATTAAGGGCTGTGTGTTCGGTAATTTCTTATTATGCAATTATGGATTACTGGACAATAAGGTTTTAATCATCTATGTTCTTTCTTTGATTCTCAAGGGCGAACTAAGTTTCTCACCTTGTCCCTAATGGAAAAATTATGTGTGGACCTGTAATTTCTAAAATTAACTAGCAATACCTATTACATCATAGACATGAACTAGGTCGATTTGTTATTTTTATTAATAAAAATTGTTTATTTTTCAGAACACGTTGTTTCAATTATTGCTTCAATGTTGCGTAACTGTCGTGGAGCTCAAAGGTCGAGGCTATTAAGTAAATTTAGTGAAAATGATCACGAAAAAGTAGACAGGCTTCTGGAACTTCACTTTAAATACATGGAGAAAGTTGATGTAATAGATTTAGAATTGGAGCAGAGGGTAAGGTTTTTATTTTATTTTTATTTTTTATATATGATTACAAAGTTTTATTAAAATTATTAAAGTTGATTCACATCTATAATAAATTTGATTGCTGGGAATGCTCAAACAAATTGTATCTTTGTTGTATTGTATTTTATATTATTGTATTTCTATATAGGTATATAAAGTTATTAATTCTTTTAAACCAAAGTTCCACAACTTAATGAAAGTTTTTTTTCTTTATTAGTGGAATATATTAATATAATCAAGTATACTAGTTGTGGGTTTTAGTCACAAATCAAAAGCTTGGGGAAAGTACTAGTGTTGCTTGATAACTGTCAACAGAGATGCGTTTCTGTTTTTTTATAGTTCTTGATTTTTCTTTTAATAATACAAATAAAACCATGAGAATACATTGGTTTGTTAGTCAAGCATTTGTAGATTTTTAAGACTTTCAGCTAGGGTCATGTGTAAACCCAGTTTCACTTATTTTTTTTTATTAATTAGCAAAGGTTTCTTTCCTCAGTTGTTTTATTGTTCAACCAATATCGTATATGTTCATGTTTAAATGTTTTATAACATTTCTTTATGATTATGAACTGAATATTCTGTTCTCCATGACCTGTTACTTATGTTTAGTAGCATACTCTGTTGAAACCATAATAGAATTTCGTACAGGTTTATTATTAATTTTTTCATTCTATTTATTTCTCTCAATTTTTAGGCTAAGAAAGAGGAATTAGATGAAGACGAGATGTATTTAAAACGCCTCGAAGGTGGTTTATTCACCCTGCAGCTAATTGATTACATTATGCTAGAAGTTTGTGCCGGAAGCTCATCAAGTGTCAAACAACGTGTTACTCTTATACTCAATCAACGAGGAGCTTCATTGAAAACTATTCGCCATATAATGAGAGGTAATACAATATTTTTGAATAATATTACAATTCATTACAATAGAAAATTTAATTTTATCATAAGGTAAACCCATCTACAATAATACAGTGGAATCCCGATATTTCGTATCCCGATTATTCGTATTTCCGGCTAATTCGTACAAATTTGCCGGTCCCCAGAGAAAATCCCGATAAATGGTATAAAATCAATGCATTTCAGATCCCTCGATAATTCGTATTATTTTTATGCTCGAGGTCACTTACAACTTCATATAATTCATATTTCCAGCTTTAAAATCTCGTTACTTAGTACTGTTTTCGAAAGGGAGGGAGAGAACAGTGAAGCAGATATGCCAGGGAGCAGAATGAGAATAAATGCTTTCTAGGAAATCACTCAATTTGTATTGTTTTTATACATAAGTATGTTTGTATTGTTTAGAGGCACAGTAGATCCTATTGTTTTTTACGGGAGAGCGAGTGAGGGAGACACGGTTTCTAAGAAATCTCATAAGTAATCCCTACTGTTTTCACTCATAGGAAATTGGGAGAGTAGAGAGGTGGAGTTCTATTAATTTTATTAAGCTTTTCTTACAATCACACTTTTATTCTCGTTTTTGTTACCGTTGTGACACGTAATCATACCTCCAAATTACATTAGCTATTGAAGAGAAACAACAAATCATAAACGCCGTGACCAGTGTCTGTAAGCTAATTGACGTATCCAAGCATTTCATCGTCCCTGGTTCCACAATCACATCAATCCTGAAGAACAAGGACAAACTCACTTCCCAGACTTGTAGAGAACTTAAAAAAAGTGGTTCGTACAAGCAAGGAATTCAAATGTACCAGTTGGAGGTAATATTTGAAGGGAAAAAGCCCGAGTTTTCACAGAAAAATGGGAATTGAAGACTTTCGTGCAAGCCATGGATGGTTCAACAGATTAAAAAAATTTCATTAATACTTTTTTTATTTTGTACTCCCGATAATTGGTATTCCCGATAATTCGTACCAAATCATCAGTCCCTTGACCATACGAATTATCGGGATTCTACTGTATATTCTTTAACCCTAAATGTAGGTTATCTTTCTAGGGTTAATAAAGTTTCACTACATTTTAAGTTATTTCTGTATACAAAAAAAAAAAGGATTGTTACTCTACCACCAAATAGTAATATGTAAGGTGATTTCTGCATCCACAATTTATTTTTATTTTATAAAACTATATTTGTTAAATTCTCTAAGATTTTGTTGAAAAAACAAGCAACAGATGAGAAAAAAATAGTCATAAAGAAACCATACATTAATTTTGGTTTAAGTTTCCTACACCATGCAAATATTAACTACCATCCTGTTGATATCCTTCTAGGAACCAATAAGCACCAGTTATTTGGTGTAATAAAAATAACCATTTATTTTTTTTAAACAACTTAAATCTGTAAATTATTTTAAAAGTTTTTCAAATAAAATGAATCATTGCAGAATATGCTGGGAATCTTGGAGATGAAGGAGACTCTGAATGGAAAGAACTTGAACAACAACATATTCTTCAACTTGTTGACAAATTTTAGATATTATTGCTACTATAGAGTCAGCAATTATGAAGAACAGGTTGCTGTTCTAACTATTGGAATAATCATTTCCTGTTTTTATTAATAAAGACTCGTTTTACGTCTCCCCTTACCTACCTGTACATAAATATGTAGGCACTTAATGTTTGTATAAAGCATTTTTAATTATTCTTTATGTTAATTATTTTTATGTTTTGAAATAATTTCAAGTGTTTAAACTTTTTATGTACTATTTTCTTTTTTTAATCTTATTTTTTTTTGTCATATATTATATTTAAAAAAGTGTACAAAGTTTTTATTAAGTATAAATTAACTGTCTATTTTTGAAGTTGGTTTTTAGTTATTTCTAGACTTGTTACCTCCAGATTAATACCCAAATTAATAATTAATAATAACAGTTAAAGTTCACTATACATAGATGTAGATATATAAAAGAAAAATCTTAAGAGTAGTGGTGGGCCATCGAAACTTGTCGTTGTGGGCCAACAACAAAATTTTCTATTATTTGCCGATACAAAGTGAACCACAAAAGGCAGAGAGAGGAACTGCACAGGAAGGGAATGGAAATAAACACTGGCGATAATAAGATAATGTATATGATAAGAAAGAAAATAGGGTAAGTGCACATAACTTGCAATGGAGAATTTCTGAAATATGGAGATATCTGTCTTCTTCTTAAAGTGTAAGGCCTATTCATTACTACTGATTATTGGTGACTTTTCTTGTATACTCATTTCAATCTAATACTTATCAGACATGAGTGTTTACTTAAAGTAAAGTGAACTTTAATTAAAATTAAAACTAGAAATGTAAACCAAAATAAGCTGCTTTATGACTTCAATGGTGAGGCTTTATGACATCAGATGATTTCAAGCCTCTTTTCTTCCTTATCACATAATACTTCAATGACAGAGGGGATTTAATAAACTGCCAAATAAAATCCTACCAGGATTGGGATGGAACACCCAAATGTTTCTTCATTCTTATCCTAAAAGCTCAGGCTGCAAATCTCTTTTAAAATCTTCCTTTAAGAAGTGTTCTTAACAAATGCAACCATTATCCACATTCCTATTATCTTCCCTTTGATACTTTTCTAACCACATATTTCTCAATTCTCAAAATATTATGATAGGTTGATGCAAAGTATAATTATATCCCAAAGTCAAATGCTTTTAAAATACCAGAGTACCAGGTTTCTTTGGAAATCTGTGAAATGTATTTTTTCCATTTTGTCCATCAATCATACCATGGTGGTTAGAACAAAAATCCCCAATTCAGAGATCATTACCATAGCAATGTCTAAAATCAGCGCTTGAGTGTCTAATTGCCAAAAGACAGGGAGAAAGGAGAGAGAGGATGGAGTCTAAGCTAGAGGAGTCAGATGTTTGTAAATGTTATTGCTAGACCAATTGAAATGATAGTAAATGTAAGTATGACAAAAAGTATAGTGAAGGAGTAGTGTGAAAGTAGATAATGAGTGTGGTAGATACATTGAGACTAGACAGCAAATCGTGACAAGGGGTATTATTTCACTCTTAATAACCATGGCTTATTATTACTTCCAGAACAGAGTGCTTGAGCATCGTTTTAAACAAAAGATTCTTTTTTCATATTGAGATCAATTAAGTTGACGAAAACTGTAGAAGGAGGAATAACAGAGAATTAGGGTGCCTGGTCACCAAAAGCAGAATTTAGCGAAGCTCAGCCGGCTTCTACTACCTAATCAGAGGTTTTGGAAGCTGGGTGAGCTATGCCAAACTCTGCCCAATTCCGCATTTGATGGCCGGTCTTCCTAATGTGGAGATAATGATGTGATGGGGCACACAATCATTCGAAGTAATCTGAGCACGTGGCCAGATCGTTGGAAATAGGAATCAGCTGGATAGAAGGTTCATTGGGTAAAAAGAAAAGGCAAATATCATCTGAAGCGGGGGTTCTGCTTTTTATCCTGAATTAACGAGCGACCCTACTAGGTTGAGTTATCAGGCAAATGCTTTTACAGGAAAATGACTAGATCGTTATGTAGCTCCACTGCGTATAAGTTTGGCCGATCCTCAACATTTTTTTGTCCGATTCCATGTTTAGTGTATAGAATTAGGATTAAATGAGTACTTAAAGTAAATAATTAAAAAAAACAACATATAACTACATTAAAAGTTTACCCCCAGAGAGTTATACGGCTCATATACAAGGAAGCATTAATTTATCACATGAATAGGGGTTAATTAAAAAGTATTTTGGATTTTGAGAATTTTGGCAAAATATTACGTTGATATATATTTTAAGTGTATTGTTTACATTTTGAACAGTATACTGATATGAAATTTAACTTTACTATGTTAAATAATTTAAATTAAAACTATTTTATAATATATTTTATTACATACAATTAACTCTGTTTTGCAGTTGAATGTTGGTAACATTGGCTGTCATTTGTAGGACGGTGGTGTCAAGATTTGTGTTTTTGTTTGATTAGTTGTTTTGTAATTGATATTGGTACTAGGGTTTCACGCCTGGTTTAATTCACGTTTCTGTTCGACTATTTCTATGAGGATCTAGAACTTTTACATTAATTTTTTTGGATTCAAAGTTTTAACTCAAAAATGGGAGCCGTTTTAGGGCTTTGTTCTGCTGCACAGGTATGAATATAACTTATGCAATCTTCAAATATGAAATTTAAAAAATTTAACCATTTTTGTAGTGGTTTAAGTTTTACACCCGTTTTACTATTTTTATATGCATACATATTATCGCAAACTTAAGTTGTTTCATGAAACAATTTCTATATTTTAATTACTGGAAAATTACTTAAATTAACTCATGATTATTAATGTAGAGTTTGAAAGTAATTGACGCTGAGATCTTGGTTAGATCTAGATCTCATTAGATAGGTTTTATTGATTATGCTATTTATAACTGTAGCCATGTAATTACTATAAAATAGTTCATTGTTTATTTCAAACTGTAAAATTCCCTTATTGGAGTCATATTATTACTAATAAAAACAATTACTTCTTGATTTTCAACATTATGACCTCTTTAGTATTTGAAGTTCAAAATAAACTAACATTCCGTATCATCCACCTAAATATAGATCATGCGATATCATATCTAAGTTATTTCTATTTAAACAACATTTATTTCCCTGTCTTAGAATTAAAAGAAGAAGTAAGAAGCAGGAAATAAGTATTATTAATTGTCATTCCAAATAAACTCTTGGAGGTCGCACATTCTCAACCTTTGATGCATGTTTTGAAAACATTTTGTGAGAGATAAACAGCCATTCTTAAAGTTAATAATGTCTCCAGATTTGATTGTTGGCAGTTATAAATACTGCGTCTTTTAGAAATTGAAGCTTCATATGCACAAAGAATGTGTTCTGCCTTTTCCTCTTCCTGAAGATAGTCGTTAGGTGGAATTTTTCACTGGCTTCTGCTCTCAACCTACATTGAAACCAACCCTGTTCAGTCCAAAATATATCCTTGTTAAAATTAAAATGGATATAATGATAATAAATTAGTACTCGTTTGGAAAGTTTTAGCTTTTGTGAATAAAAGAAAAATGTCTTTACATTTATGTAATCATTTTTTATGGTGTTTACTTTTTCATACCACTCATATGTTATTTGATCAGTAATATCTCTTGAAGTCTGATTGTATAATATGCTATTTTATTCTGCTAAAAATAAAAACTTTTCATAATAAATAAAATAAAACTACTGTCTTAAACAAATTATACCATGGTTTCCATTTTAAACCTATATCATAACAATTTTATTAAATCAATTTCATATTGTTTACTACTTTTCATTAAAATTTCAGTTGAAATATTGAGAAATAATATATTTTAGTTAAAACTTACAATATTGATTATTGTCGATTATTTACAGACATTTTGTAATTTCAGTAAAGCTTCTGAAAGAGAGTCTTTTCATCTTGCTGAAATTACGAAGTCCCAAGTCATAAGCAAATGCCAAAAACCCATTAGTCAGTTATTTATTGTTCTTCTTGGGTTTGTTCTGATATAATTAGTCACTTGTTCTTGCACTACATTGAATAATAATATTGATGAGAGAGAATTTATCACCATTATCTAATTTAAACTCTTTTGATGAGGGTTTTGGATCTTTGCCCTACACGTAGTGTTTTGTAAGGTCATAACACTCAATCTGAAAAGCTTTTCTAGAATCCTAAGCTTTTTATTGTTTTGAGCAGTTCATTCCTAATAAGACTCAGTCATGTTGATCATATAAACTTTTTACGGTACTTGAGTATATAACGCACGGCACTAGCAGGCAAATGTTCTACGCATGCCCCAGCGGTTACCTTTTATAACAGTTACATTTCTACCAGTTACCTTGGATAACCTTTTAAAATATTTTGATTTGAATCTGAGATCGCCTCCCTTCGGATATTTTGAAGAGAAAAGATCCGAAGGGAGGCGATCTCAGATTCAAATCAAAATAGGAATGTAATAATATTGGAAATAAATAAATCCAAGTAATAACAATATAATTTAATATATATCATATTATAAAACAATAACATATATAATATAAATAAATAATATATATAATAATATAAATAAATAATATATATAATAATATAATATATAATGTAAATAATATACTAATAATTACTCTCCATGTCCAATACACATAATTCCCGCATATAATTATTCCAATCTATATTAGTTTTATTGGATATTTTAAGCTGCTTTGCACAAAATTTAATCGAGTTCAACTCCTCGCACCAACAATATATAAATCTTATACCTGTACATAGTGAAATTTTGCTTCCCTCGAACCAATTGTCTTTCCTAAGTCCCACTTGCTCATTACACTGTATGATATCACATCTCCAAAACTTACGATTTCCAAGGTATAGCTTCATTTTATGGGAGTTGCTACATTTGCTTTTTTTCTGCAAAATGTTTTTCTCCTGGCAAAAATGAATTGCATCTTCCTCCGTTCTTGCCAAATTCCAAAAAAGGATTGTCGTATAACTAACAAACACGAAACAACAAAATATCGACATTATCTTGTATTAATAACAAAGAACAACTGAGCAACAAACACAACAACGCTGGAACAGACTAGTAAACAAACAATGATGTCTGTCAAAAATGTAAGGTTATCCAAGGTAACTGGTAGAAATGTAACTGTTATAAAATGTAACCGCTGGGGCATGCGCAGAACATTGGCCTGCTAGTGCCGTGCGTTATATACTCAAGTACCCTTTTTACTTTTATCATATTATTCTCTAAAAATATTTTGGTCTTCTGATTTGATGCATTCAAATTTTCACCTGTAAAAGAAAATAAGAATGTAGCTTGAATTAAAAGAAAAGTGAACAAACAAAAAATATAAACATCTAAACTGGATTAGTATTATCAAAGATATAGTGTTTGATACACTTTTTTTTTTTAGTATTTTGTGAATGAATTTAAATATATTTAAATTTTATTTTACAGCTTGCTTGTTGCTGTGGAAGCGCTGCTTGTAGCCTTTGCTGCTCAGCATGTCCGTCATGCCGAAATTCTACTTCATCAAGAATTATGTATGCTCTAATGCTGCTTGTTGGTACTATTGTTGGGTGTATATTTCTAGCTCCTGGGTTACAAGATGCCCTTAAAAAGGTGATGACATCTTAATTTTTGTTGTAAAAAAGAAAAAAGGTTAAATATTCTAATGTTCTATTTTTGTTTTTCAGGTTCCATTTTGTCAAAAGGATACAGTTGGCAGTTTAATAACTTCTTTTGACTGTTCTAATGCCGTTGGTTACTTGGCAGTTTATCGTCTTTGCTTAGCCTTGTCCATGTTCTTCTTCTTAATGGCTGTTATAATGATTGGGGTGAAATCTTCTAAAGACCACAGAGCTGGAATACAAAATGGGTAAAAAATGTATAAATTTATATTGTAATATGAATTGTATAATTAATGTTAAATTATAAAAAAGAATTGAATTAATGATATATTATAAGTAGATACTTATTTGCAAGAGACTTTAAAAATAATTTTAAAATTTGTAATTTTCCTTGAATAGTTTGGTCTCTAATAGAACACTTCATATCTCTGCTTGAGTTGGAGTTTTCTAGGCTGCTTAGCTGTAAATAAAAAAAAAAGATACAATTAAGACTTCGATATGTAGTTGTTTAACATTGTATGTTAGTTATTAATTAAACTTCAACTTCAACCATTGATTTATTACATTATATTTTCATAGCATATTATGCAGTAAAGAGGGTTACACCTCTAGTATTGCTGAAATTCTGCAAGGTTTTCTCAAAATGTTTTGTTTATCCTTTCTAATTGTTATTCTGTGATATTTTTTTTTATATACACTATTGTATTAATATTTATTATATTTGTAGGCATTACTATTGACCAAAACCTTTCCTGGAAGCCCCATATCACCCAAATATCCCGACCATCAATTAGCTCCCTGAAATTATTCCATCGATCTTGGCATCTCCTTACACAATCTACCCGTAAGCTTTTCTTATCATCCATCATCTTCCCCCACTTTGACTACTGTAGTGTGGTATACGGCGGCCTTTCAAAAATGCTTGAGGGCTGTTTAAAGCGAATAATGAACTGCGCTCTAAGATTTGTCCTTGGTACTTCGAGGCGATCCCAGATGTCACATCACTATGATGAGTTAAAGTGGCTCTTCCCTCCCATTTGTAGACGATATTTCCTTAGTGCTTTTCTATACCATTAACTCGCAACACCCTTCATATAGCTACAGTTTCCTCTAATTCAAATCCTCTGCCCAGCACCACAAAACAAGACCCCGCCTTTCTGATCCCTACACTCGTTCCCACAGAACCTTTGCATTTGAGCGTTCCTTCCTCGCCTGCTCCACCACTGTGTGGAACTCAATCCCTCCTTTCATCCGCCATGCTTCTTCACTGGCTTCATTTAAATCCTTGCTTTTCCATCATCTCTTGACCTCCCAAAAATATGCTCTCCAAGCAGGTCAATCTTCCGCTTAAATAAATTAGTATTGAAATTTATAAAATCAATTTCGTTGCCTACGTGTTTTGTTTATTTTTCTCAAAGAAGGTATAGACTATGTAAATACTTTATTGCATGCTATCCCATTAATGTATTTTGTTTAGTTATTTTTTTTATTAACTATTTTATTAATTTTGTTTATAATTATTTTGTTGGTATTAATATATTTATTTTCGACAATTTGTTAAAACCCTGTCAAGTTTCGTACTTTTCAGTTATTTAATTTCTATTTTTATTTTTATTATGTTTTTGTCACTTACAATTACTTCATGGTTCGTGTATGTAGCCTTCTGGCCAGATATATATTATGTTTATTTTTTTATTCATGATTGTTAATCTGAAGGGACTTGGTCCCAGAATAAAGTTTGTTTTCTATTATATTCTATATACATCTGGCAGAGATTTTGTATATATTTATCTTATTTTATTATTTACTGATGTGATATTTAATAGTTTTTTTCATATGTAGATTTTGGGGCCTCAAATATCTAGTGGTTATTGGTGGAACAATTGGTGCGTTCTTTATACCAGAGGGATATTTTGCTACAACTTGGATGTATTTCGGAATGATAGGTGGTTTTGCATTCATAGTGATTCAGCTTATTCTTATAATTGATTTCGCTCATTCGTGGGCTGAAGCATGGGTTACAAATTATGAAGAAACTGAATCTAGGAAATGGTGAGTATGTTATGAAAGATTTTGTTATAAAAATGTTCTTCTGTTTGACATGTTATATTATATCTAACAATAAATGCCAATACTTAAAACAATATTTCAGGTATGTTGCTTTGATGATAACAATGTTGATTAATTATGCCTTGGCTATTACTGGAATCGTTCTTCTATATGTTTTCTTTACTAAGGTAAACATTATAAAAATATTTTGTACTTTTTATTGCAACAATAGTACCTCTACGATTAACTTTAATTATTTTATTTCAGGCTGATGATTGCTCTTTGAATAAGTTCTTTATTTCTATAAATTTGATTCTCTGTGTACTCGCTAGTACTTTGTCAATATTGCCATCTGTTCAGGTATGCTATTTTTTTACTTACTAATTTATATATGTTTATTATTTAATGTAAAAATTATTTTATTGAAATTATTTTGACAGGATGCACAGCCAAGATCTGGATTGCTTCAGTCTTCAATTGTTACTCTGTATGCAATTTATCTAACATGGTCTGCTTTGGCAAATAATCCAGGTATTGTTGATTTCTTTTATCATATGGCATGAATTACTTATTGTAAATTTATTTATTTAATAAATTTTTGTATATAACGCCATAAAACAGCTAGACTTCCTATTAATTCCATATTTTTGATCAGTACTGCCACCTTTAGTATTATTTTTCTTTTAATAGATTCTTCAATGTACTAAATTATTATTACCACACAATATATTTATTAATTTTCTTGTTTGAGGGTCTCTAATGTCAATCTCATGAATGGTTTAGTACAAATATGTTGTTCTTTCATTGTCATTCCTGTTTTATTATAAAACATTGACATTAATAGTTGAAACAAAGAATTCTTATAGGATTAATTAATGGAGAGTTGGAATTATGGGTTATATCCATGCACAAGTACTATTGTAACAACTTATTTTTCTTTGCTTGTTTATTTGACATCACTTTTATGCTACTATGCCTGATCCTACGACTACAGTAGGAGTTCTAAATATTGCGTTTCTAGGTAAAATTAGGATAGGGATCTTTAATGAGTACCTGACACTGGACAGGCTCGGCATTGCCATTTTATGACCCCTCTAGATGGCTTAACAACGGATTTTTACTCTCTTTAAAAAATCATTAGGCCACCTGCCGGGATGTGAACTTGTAACCTTGGGCATAGAAGGTTGTTATGCTAACCATTCAGGTGGTGTGACGGGGGTCATAAGGGGGTAACAACTCAGTAAAACAAGGAATTGTGAATTGGACAATACCAGTGTTTACCCGCAACACTGGATAGCTAAAACATAATTAGAAGTATTTTTTCACGGGTGAACTTACAGATTTCAGTTTTAACAGTGGGGGTAAACACTATTGGTGCTATCGATGCCTTCAGTTTTGCTAAGCTTTTATTATTATTATCATTATATTGATGAAGTATATCATATTAAACAATTAAAAAACAAACTCCTGGTAATGACCTTTCTATGCATTTTCCAATTAACATGTTAATTTTTGTTATAAATATTTTTTTATTGTTGTTATTTTTCTTTTACAGATGACAATTGTAACCCAGGACTTCTCCTTATGGGCAAAAACAAAGTAAATTTTGATACTGAAAGTATTGTTGGACTTTTGATTTGGATGGGCTGTGTTCTATATTCATCATTGAGAACTGCTTCAAAATCATCTAAAATAACTATGTCTGAGCACGTACTCGTCAAGGACAATGGAGCAGGTAATCTAAACTGGATTATTCATTTATAAATTCAAATAGTTCCCTTTAACAAATTACTTTAAATGTAACAATATATTGGCATCTGTATAATTAAAGCAGCATGATAGTGTTATTAAAACTATTAATTGATTTTGATTTCTAATCAGCCATTTCCAAAAATCTAACTGATGTATATGTGGATGCTAGCATGAATAATCATATAATATAATTTTATACTACAGAATCACAAATGTAAGATATTCAATTGAACCACTTGATAAACGTGCATTTAGAAGTATAAATAATTTTGGAAACATCTTTTATGGTATTAGATTTTATATAAATTGGATCAAATTCATTTTGAGAAAAAAGAATTAAAATCAGCTTTTAATGAAAGGAATATTTTTCTTATTATTAATATTTAAAAGTTATATTTATTATTAAATACTATCTAGAAGAGTTCTGCTATATGGTCGTATACTTGATAAATCATTATATCTTGTCGGTCATAGGGTTTTTATAGCATTCTCAATTTAAGATCATTTCGGGTTATTTGTAAATATGATTAACAAACTAGGTATATAGCTAGAATTTTAATAGGGATTGCATAATTCGAAAAACAATTCCTTTTTTTTTTTTTAAGAATGTTTTTGCTTTTGTCAATTAAAATTTACAATTTTTTCTTGTAACGTATATGCATGTAAGTCCCCACACTTAAATCGAATAAAGTAAGTGAACAAATATGTAATTAAATACAAATCTAATATATAATTACTACATTTGATTGAATTAGTTTACATACACTACACACAACTAATAACTTTTAATTTTACTCATTAATAACAACATTTACATTTTGTCAATTTGTTTTGTATTTCTGCTGTATCTCTTTTGTGTTGTCTTGTTTTCATCTCCTATAGAATCCCTTTTTGATGTTTTAGCCTTCTCACATTTCTTATGTATATGTCAGTATTTCTTTTTAAAGTTAATTATTTCTTCAATAACAGGCCTTATAATTGATATATTGAGCCTATGGGATTCATTCTGGGTTGTTTAATTTCAGAGGGAAAATGAAATACATGAACCTTGACAAGTATTGAATTTCTATAGTTGAGATAGGAATTGTGATAATTTTGGTAGCTAAAATTATTAAAAATCATTGTATAGTAGAAGAAGTTAGGTAGTACTGTTTTGTTTTTTCCACAAATCTTTTTATGGAAATATTAATTTTGTGACTAGTTGTTTGAGCATAGATTCAAGAAAACAAAACACTGAACTTAGCTCACCATTAATTCTGATTTCTCTTTCCTCGGAGTACATTTAATAGTCCAGTTGTTTAATTGGTGATATGAATTGAGGGCAGCTGATGAAATTTTTTATATAAGCCTTAAGTTTTTGTCTCCAGAATGAAATTGAATTAATGTTCAGGACCACTTTTCACTTCATTTTTTTTAGTCCAATTTTGACATAATGTTTATAATTCTGGAAATATAAGATTTTGATTTTTTGTTTGTTAGAGATATTTTTCCTTCTGTTATTTAATGATAAGAATATTTTGAGGTGGGAATTATTTCTGATATTTGTAAGATAGTGATATTAAGGTGATGTAAAGTCACTATATTATAAGGTATTTTAAATTTGTATATTAATTCCATTTTTTCTTAGCGTTCTTTCTTGTATATTTTAAAGCAAAAGTAATGCTTTATTCTTTAAAAAAAATAAAAAATAAATAAATCAGCATTCATCTATCTGCCTTAAAAATGTATATAAGATCAGAAAAAGTAATTAAATTGCTGTTTGGATAGTATAACATTATTTTTGGCATATTTCAAATTTTTGACCAGCTTCATTGCATGAGGAAAATTGGAGCAGATTAAAATCAGTATTTTGTCTACTCTATTCTTATTTTTCTTGTATATTTTGTGACCCAGTTTTAAGAACTTTACTTGGAAAGACATTAAATGTTACTCGTGGTTTGTTATCAAAGAGATATTTGTAATAAGGCATTTATTTTTGGTAATGATAAAAATTAAGCTTCAGTTTTAAGTTTTGTGATCAGTGGTTTGTTTTGTGGACTTGATAGTTGTTAATTTAAAGGAATTTCTTGGTTTCATGAACATTTTGTAATTCTTAAAAGTTTTTTTTTATAGCATCAACATTTTCTTATTAATCTGCTTGTTAGTTTATTCGAACATTCTCACCTCCGTCACGTTTGTGGCATTTCAGTGGTTAGTTACAGTTTTGTGCCGCATGATTAATTTCTTGAAGCTAATAGCACTGGGTTAAACAATTTTTTGCTAAAATATTTTTTACATTGTATAACATCATGTGATTTAGATTATTTAATTGTTCTTTATTATCTAAAATTTCTACCCACAGAGGTAGTTTTTTTCTGTGTAATTAGATTTTTTAATTTTATTAAAGACAAAAACTAAAGGTTTATTTATTTATGAATTTTTTTCAAAGTAGTTTTCGCTTAGTTTATGCTCCTTATTTTAAACTATTATTTGTTTGATTTTGTCATAATAGTTTAATTTCTTGTTTCATAGCTCGATCTTCCAAGACAAACCTCATTTCTAATGAAGGTATGATAACTCATTGTATTTTCATTAGTTGCATGTTAACCTCAGTTTAATCGCTAATTAAACAAAATAACTTACCTTATTCCTAATGGCTTATTGTGTTTGTCTGTTTTTCTTTTTCCTTTAAAATTCTACATAAGTTTGATCCATTTAAAAAATACCTTGAGTTGATGAAGAAGGCACTGTTAGTGAGTAGATTTCTTTAGTACTGACATTCATCGATTTCCCATTTAGATAAACAGTCTAGTATAATGATATGTAAATTGAAGGATATTTTTTTCTTTGCTTGCTTCATAAAAGTTAAAATTTTTAAATATGAAGAATATTATTTGAAATTAAATACTAAATAATTAAAAGTAATATTCTAATAATGAGGACTCAGTTACTCAAATTTCAATGGGATGAAAAATTACTTTTAGTTATGAACAGCTTTTGTTTTTAGTTCGTGACAATATCTTTCAGACGTTTTGAATATTAGAAGTAAAAACTTGTTTCAGAGATACTTCAAACTTAGAAATAAAATAATTTTTTTTCTACCTTACCCTAACAACATAGTAATTATTACAATTTCATAAAGAATTATTTTTAAATTGAATATTTCAGTAAATGTTCTGGCTTTATTCTTATTAACATTAACATTAGATTTTAAAAATTGCATATTTTAATACCTTAGTGTTGTGCTGTACATTTTTGTCTTTTTGAAGCATGTTTTGGGGTTAAAGATTTGATAAAAGGGTTTCTGGTTATTGCTGTAAATATGCACTATGTATGTGTCGGTTTTTGAATTTATTAAAGGCATATATGATGGTGTCTTTCAATAATATTTTATAAAAGTTATCTGAATTTTTTATCACATGATAAAATCATCTTTCAATTATATTTATATTTAAACCCATTTATAGCTGGTGTACTTTTGTAAATAATCTACCTTTTAAATAAATCAATAGAATCTTAACCCTATTAAGTAATTAATAGAATTTTTTTTTAGATGAAAGATAAATTTATCTTGCTTGTTGGTGTCTTTTTGTAAAATGGACAAATTCACGGATTTAAATAGATTACAGTTTTAGTAATTCCTATTCATTATTAAAAACATCTATCAAAATATTTCTACCTCCTAGATTAGTATTTTTTTTTTTTAGTTGTCTAATATTATTTAGGGGTTATTTGGTGTTTTTTCTTAAATTTGGGTACTGGAATTTAAGGTATTAATTTGAAACTTAAGATTCAATAATAAGTGAATAGTCATTAAAGTTTTGTAAAAGTACAGCATTATACAGTTTTCTTTTTGCCCTTTTATTTTATATTAATCTAATAAACTATGAAAAAAATCTCATTGGCTGATTACATTAATTAATACTTGGTTTATTACACTAATAAAAAAGAGGGGGGAAATGAAAAAGAAAATGCTATATTTTAGTACTACATTTACAATAGTAAAAAAAAATCATAAAAAAGTAACGAGGAGGAAAAATAAAATATAAAAGATTAGACAAATTTATATTTAAATAACATACGTGAATTAAGTGAAACAATTGAATGAAGTAATTTATTTTAATTTTTATATACTTTCATTTGCTGAGTGTGTTAATACAATTATCTACTATCCCAGATACCTATTCAATAGACTCATATCTTAACTCAGTTGAAACCTATACATTTTTTAAAGCTAATTTTTTGTTTTTACTTAATAATTTCTATTTTTAAATTTGCTACATTTCGGTATTCAATTTTCTTGTTTGGTAAACAAGAAATATTGATTGAAATAAAGGTATAGTAAGCAGTTACTCGATGTTTTAAAACATGTTTGATAAACAATTCTTATTTTTTTATATTTTCAGAGAATGATGGTGGAGATGGTGGAGAGGCGGGACATTCCGGGGGCGATGCAAAGGTCTGGGATAATGAATCTGATGGTATAGCCTACTCTTGGTCTTTCTTCCACGTGATGTTTGGTTTTGCAACACTTTATGTAATGATGACGTTGACCAATTGGTACATGTAAGTACATTGCTGTCTAACTATTTAGTTTTATTATCTAGAGATGCAATTAGAAATTTTATTATTGGTATTTCTTTCAGCTTTTAGAGTTAAAGGGAGGTCGATGAGAAGCGAGATTAGGATGCTTCAGGAATATCATTAAAATGTTTTGTTATATAATAAAATAATTTAGTCTACAGGGAGATAAAGGACCTAGAAACCGAAATAAGAATCAGAAGGCTAAAATTGTACGGGTAGATAGTAAGAATGGACCCTGGGAGACTAAACAAGAAATTCAACCCGTGAATAAAAGAGTGTAGGAGGGTATGTAAAACAAAAGTAAAAAAAAAAAATTAAAAATAACTGACATAAACTGCATAGATAGAGAGCAATACGGAAAAAAAAAAGTAATCAAGGCTCTTGTGAAAAATGAAGAAAAACGGAAGGGTACTGCTTGGTTGAAAGAAAGGATGAGAAATGATGAACATACAGAAGGCACACAGAAATGATGAGAAAATACTGGGAGAAAAGAAGGACGAAAAGGAGAAAGTAAAAGTAATGATATTCGCTTGGTCTTAAAAGCCCCTTTTATGAAAAAATTAATAATAATTTAGCTGTTATAGCAGAAAATTGTTGAAGTCAAATGAAATGGTCCAATAGGTAACATTTCAGGAACATGATTTAAGTTATGCTGAATATTTGACTGGGAAATATTACTAGCTGTAATATATATATTTATCTATAAGGCCAAAAAAAAACTATGTATTTTCAAGGCGACGAACCACTGTTAGACAACCTCCAATTTTTTTTAGGATCATATGAAGGATCATATTTTTAAAAAGTTCATCATCATAATGATGTTTGAAACTGCAGTAACTCTATTATTAATTATGTTATTTTTTCTTTGCAGGCCGAATTCTTCATTGGAAACATTGAATTCAAACAGCGCTTCAATGTGGGTGAAAATGTGCTCTACTTGGGTATGCCTTGGCCTCTACATGTGGACCCTCGTAGCACCCATAGCCTTGCCAGATAGGCAATTTAATTAAGAACTCATTAATTAAAATAAGGTAAGATTATTTGTTATTTATAAAAATAACTAAGATAATTTATATAAACTGACTTTGTGGTCAGACAGTAGTAAATCAATCTAATCTGCCCACCTTTCTATATATTTCTGAGTTTAAACATGTTATTATAAAGTTTATGTTTTAAAATTTTTCATTTCATAAAAGCAATTATATGTAAAAGTTTTCTTTCTTTTTAGTATGTTCATGTTCGATATATATAATATTTTAGAATCTTTCAATCTGATCCTTGAAGGAGAAAAAACTTCATTATAATAAAAAAAAAAACGTTTTATTAAATTTTTTTACCTAGTTTCATTCCTTTAAGAAAAAAAAAGGTCAATGTAAATTACTTTGTGCGAAAAAAATGTTCTGTAAGTACCGTAGTCTCATTAAACCCCCTAAGTAGAAGAATAAAGAACCCAAAAAGTTCTATATTTTAATTTTTTTTTCTAGCTATACCTTTTTTAAGTTTTTTTACATAAGTGTATTTTTTCAATGGAATAAATTTAATGCCATTTTCCCTTTTTTTAATATGTACATACATCTTTAAATTTTAAATTTTCTTTGTTTCAGGATTGGATGCTATTATTAAATCATTAGTTCTTTTTATATGCGGTTTTATTGCTGAATAATTTGTGTTTTATTTAGTTAGGTGAATTTATTAACAGATTTTTCATAATTTTATATTTTTAATAGACTTTTCATAATTTTGGATAAATATTGTTCCATTTTATATTATTAATTGGCTTAAGTTTGTAAGGTTTTTGTTTTTACTCACATTTTCTTCTTAGTCATCATGTTTATTATTCCAATGTGATGAGAGAGATTTGATGTATTAATTTTTAAGAAATGCTTTTCTGTACTGTTTAAATTTAAGCATATATAATTATGATCTTATACATTTATGGTTCTAGTGGCAACTTTGTCTTGAATTGTAAAGTAGTTGATTGAATAACATTTGTGATGGTTAGTCTTCTCAGTGTGATAAGCTAAAGTAAGTTAAACATTTTATATATTTTTAAATATCATTTTAGTTTAGTATTCCAATAACCATTTATAAACTATATTTATATATAAATAAGTTTTATTTAATATTAATTCCATAATTAAGCTTTGATGGTTTATGGATTCATCAAATTTCATGTTTAACTTCAATTTATTCTATTCCTAAGTTTTACTAGTCACATTACTGTTCATTAAATCACCTATTGAATTCAGAAGGATTTTTAAATTCTCAATGTAATGTAAAATTGTAAATATATGTAATCCAAAATAAAAAAGTTATCAATTCTAATTGTACTTAACTCTAAGTAAATTTATTTTTATGAGTTTAATGTGATTTATTTTCCTGTCTTCAACAATTATAAGATATTTTAATTACTGTTGTTAAGTGTTAACATAATTTACTAGTTGTGTAAATATATAAAATAAAAAAATAAATGAACCAAGTTTTTTTATTAGTTTATGTTATGATTTCCTTTTTCTATATGATTATAAGCCACTCCTAAATAATTATATAAAGTTGTATAGTATATTATATATGCAGTTACTTATTTATTATTATTTAAAGTAATATTTTGACGACACTATGATCAAGCTTTTTGGAATAGCTTTTCTTGTATAATACAAAAATGCCACTGATGTTAAGGATAAACTTTTAAATGAACAAATTATCAAGATAAGAACTATTTTGTCCTTTATGTTTATTAATGATTATTTTTTTTTCTTGTTAAATGGTCTGTTTCCCAGTGATATAAATGTTAATATCTGTATACTCTGTGTAAAAATTACATAAGATAATTTTAGGCCTGATGGATACCATAAAGGTAGAGCTCAGCTCTTTCTTATTCATCTTACTTTTATATTGATCTAAAAAGCTTTATAACAGCAATAAAACTGTAGGTAGGCTATAACTATAAAAAGCTTAGTAGATTTTGTTGGATTTGTATAGGTGGTTCTTTCCAGATTCATTGCCTGATTATTCCTTTTTATTATTAAAGCCTGTGGCTACAACTTTTAATGTAATAGAGTTCAAAAAATATTTTGAAACTGTTTTAGTGGAAAATAGTTGACTTAAAATTATCATTCTATAATAAGTTTCAAATTATTTTGTGTTGTGTTATATTTGATTGCACCCCTGACCAATTCAATCCATTATTTTGAAAGTGGTTTGAAGACCATGATATTTAAAACAAATCCATATACTATTTAATTATGAAATTAATTTTTTTAATTAAAGGTAAGTGATTATTAATTCCCTAGCCATTTCAGCTTTCCCTGTTTTATTATACTGACAATGGCGGGTTACTAATAGGTTTTCTATATTTTTCCTTATCCCCTACTGTCTATTCTGCTGTATTAGGCCAAATATCTTTCCCAACTGCTGATCTCGCTCTTATATATACAAGCTACTGTCATATCGAACCAGCATTTAACAGATGACAGAATCCAGAAATTTAACTAGGAAGAGTATAAAACAATGACAGCAGAGGAGGGAAGAGTTTTGAAACTCATTAAAAAGTTTTAATCATCATAATGTCAATGAATTTTGGGTAATGGAAGATATTGAAAAATAAAAACTGCTTCTTTATTCCTCCTGCTAATATTTCATCCTTAATAGTGTTGTTGATATATGCAATACTGCAGATTACATATATCAACAACACTACAGTAAAAGATGGTTGGGTATTTCTAGATGTTTCAGAAGCCTTGGGTAGGATCTGACATTTAAAAAACAAAACTGACTCTTTCAGTAGTTGTGTCCAGCAATTTAATTTAACAAGACAATTTGCCATCTAATTTCGAATGTAACAATTTACACTTCGCACACAGTATACTTCGCAAAAATGCGAGAACGCGGTGACTTAGGATCATTGAAAGGAAAAGATATGACCACGCCCGAGAAGCGTGCTTGATTAGGGCCAGGATAGCTCAAATGATAGAGTCCCAGACTAGCGATCTGGAAGACCCCGGTCCTGGACATATCTTTTCTTTTCAAATAAAAATATCTAATTTCTAATGGTTTTAGCCCAGTTCGATTCTAACCCTGAATTTTCTGTTTATCAATAAAATTGATTGACTATTTAGCGAAAATACGAAAAAATATATTTTTGAAGTTATTCGTTTCCAATACTTCTTTTACTGCGTAAAACTAAGATACTGAGGAAAACTTTTAGTGTATATACAGACTATTTAGTTCATTGTGTAAGATACTAGGTATACAAATTGAAATCTACCCATTTATAATTGGGTTTTTAGGTTTAAACTGAAAGTATTGCACTGATATGCATGTCGGTTCCTTTAAGTGTTTTTTTTTCTCAAAACAAAAACAACTGTTAATCGGACTTTTTTCATATCGGAGCTCAAAATTCAAATCTGGTTGTAATTCAATAATAAAGGAAATTAATGTAATATGGTAAGTTATTTGTAAGAAAGAATTTCTAAGAAATTAAGAATCAGATAACATAAGTGACTTTCGATTCCGAACATAAAAAATTACGACTGAATTACGATTAGAATAAATTATCATCAGCCATGAATTTCAATAAGGATATCCTAGTGAAAAATATTAACATCTCTTATAAAAATCATTTCCGTTTGATTTGTATTTATAAACAATTTTATTGAGCATTTACGTTCAACATTTTTGATTACAATTTACTATCATTTATCTCAGCCGAAAATTAATAAATAATTGTTCCATATGTTAAATGGCAGTCAAAGATTTTTAAAATTAAAAAAAAAAGTAAGGTCTGCAGAAAATAGTGGGAGTGATATACAAATGAGAAATTGTGATAAGGGTTCGCCTTCCAATGGTGGATCGGAATCAGTGATAGTGCGTCAGCCAATGGGATTTGAGCAAGTGTAAACACCGGCAAACTGATCCAGGGTTTATAGTTGTAAGATATTATAGTACCAAAACTGAACAAGAAAGCCTGACAAAATGATGTTTTTTTTCGTTCTATCACTCCTAGTTCCTGGTATTCTTTCTAAAGGTTGTGTACAGCTAGATACTTACTCATTTGATAAGGTATGTCATTAGTCACAGAGCTGCTTATTTCATTTCAAATTTTATTTTATTAATGAACTAGTATTTCAATTGAACTATCTTACTAGATTAATCTAAACATTAAAGCTCCCACATACAAGAGCTGCTTATTAACTTTTCTCTTCTTTTGTAGATAACATCTAAATTCGAAGCATCTCTGATCAAATTTGATTCAGCGTATCCTTATGGTGCTAAGCACGATGCTTTCGAATCTGTATGTGAAGCAGCTTATTCTTCACCTGATCTACTAGTCGGGGAGGTATTTTTTTTTTTTTTCTCACTGTTGTAAACAATTTTGTTTGAAACTGATTTTGACAAGTGTTGAATCTACTTTTACTTCAGGTTCAGGTAAAGGATTATGGAGAAAAAGATAATGAAGATCTAGCCAAAAGATATGGAGTGACGAAAGATGATTTTCCAACTGTTAAATTATTCACGAGGAATAATAAAGAACCAGTTTCATTTATCACCAAAGATGATAAGGAATTTACTGCTGATAACTTGAAAAAGTTTATTAGGTGAGCATTTTTTTTTCTTCTTTTTGTGCTGATCAGACAATATGATTGTCTATTAATATTGAAAATGATTCTCAAATCGATTAGTGATTTATGTATAATTACAATAATCGTTCTGTCATATTAATTAATATATTGTTTGTAAAATGAAGTGGTTAAACAGTTATGATATTATAAGGAGCCATATTATTTTCTTCTTTCTTAATAATAAAATACAACTTGTTTTCATTTCAGTTTGAATTATCCTCAGAATAATGTGTAAACTTCCATAAAAAAACTTGCTCATCTAGTCCTGTTTCCCATGTAGGTATTGCATGAAGGAAGCATTTTCTTATAAAATATGTACAACTAACATTGGGTTCATGGATATTAATTAACCGTTTTTTTTATGTATGATTTTGAATTTTTTTTTTTACAATAATTATTCAATATAGATTTCTTAGATGATTTATTGAATTTTGGTGGTTGAGTTGAATCCACCTCTGTAACTTCTTTATCAGTAGGTCAAGTAGTAGCCCTTTACTATTTAAAGTTTGTCAATGACGATCGCTCTACTTCAACCATTCCACTCTATGGATCGTAAAAAAAGTACTGTGGATAGCAAAATGAAAATTATTATGTTTATAGTTTTCAGAGATAATGTTTCTCATTTATATGTTTATGAGTTAAGAATAATTTCGAAAATAATGTTTAAGAGCTAGAATAATTATTAGTTATTTAGCAATAAAACAATGGAGTGAATGAATGCCATGAAAGCACTGAAATCGTCTTTACGCCAAACACTCCACCTTATTATTAATAGTGGCCACTCCATCCTCCTTGGGCTTTAGTGGTACGGTTTTTTTTTATAGTTAATACAAATGTTTAATAACTTCTAATATTTTCATTCTATTTATATTTAAATATATAAAGTGGTTCATATAATGCTTTCTATAATTAAAATTCATGTTATATAACTGGTTTGGGTAATTCTACATCAAATCAATGAATAAATAATTTTAGAATCAACGTTTTCTTAATGAATTAATCATAGTAATTTAAATCCTATGAATAAAATTTAAATGTTTAATTTTTCAATTAAAAAAAAAAAAAGTAGACTTGTCTTTGACATATTTAAAATAATTCAATGCTTACCTACAAAGCTATTAGTTCTAGAGGACTCAAAATAATGTCATTTTCAGAATTAGGTAGGCTTTAATTTGAATCGTATCTTGAATTCCTTTAATAAATCATAAAATGTATAAAAATTTCTGAATATCACTTCTTAAAAATATATATTACATTTACAAACTATTAAAATGTATGTCCCTAGTTTCATGATAGTGTTATTATTTTTTTTTTGGGTGAGGGTTTCTTTTATAAAACATAGTGTTATATTTTTATTTCAACTTTTTGATTCATTAAGTATATATCATAATTAAGTTCATTTTTAACCAGAGTGATAATACTAATAAATAGACAATAAGAATAAATATTCACACAACTTGTTTTTTTTTTTTAATGATTTCATTGAAAGACCATCATAAAATTTGGTATATATCTTTATTATGATAAGATAAAACGTTTGAGCATACTCAACATACTAAGACATTAATTATAAATTTTTAAAAATTCAAATTTCGTTTAAGATTAAAAAAAAAACAACTAAAAGTTTAATGTGTTAATTAGAAATACATGTACGTAGCTAATTGCTATTTCAGTTTGAAAAAAATTTGCCATAAGAAATTTTACAGTTGATATCCTTGTGTATTACTCTGCACAAAATATTGATTTTTGAGTTATCAAATTCTAGACCATTGGTTTATTTGACATGAAATGCTCTGCTTGTTAAAGTAACTGTACGGTAATTTCATTTATTATTTATTAGTTCTTCAATCATATGTTCATAATTTATTGATAACAAAAGGGATAGAATATTCATTTCATTACAAATTTATTGCTAAATTTTCTGGCAATTTAGTTAACACTATGGAAACAAATTTAAATAAAACTTTGAATTGTTTTGTGTTTTTTAATATTCAATTTAACTCATTATTCAAGAGTTTTTCTTTATTTTTAATTTTCTCTATGTCTAATTATAGAAAAAAGAAATCTATTAAGCTATCCTCATATCAACAAGACCTGATGTATTAGATAGAATTTAACTCAGTTAGCTAAGTAAAATCATTATTACCAACCCTAATGAATAAGTACACTACATTTTTTTAACAAAGAATAAGTACAAATTTTAAGTTTGGTACATTTTTAAAGTGTTTATTAACTATTTAAAAATCAAAATCACCAGTTGCAAATTGATGTAAATTAAATTAGAAATTTTAGGGTTTTTAAGTTTGTTTTTATTTTCAGATCTAAATCTCAGGTTTATATTGGACTACCTGGATGTTTACAAGAATTTGATAAAATTGCTGCAAAATTCTTGAAAGCAAATAGCGCAGAAGCTAAGAAGCAGCTTTTGACGGAAGCTGAATTGCTATGGAACAAAGCTAAAGGAAATCGAGAAAATAAGTCTGCTGAAACATATGTTAAAGTAAGTAAAATGAGATTTTTTGTTCTAATTTCTGTTCTTTTATCATTTCAGAGGAATTATTTATTTTTAGTCTCTGTTAGGGGTAACATACTTTTTTTAATTATTTTCATTTTGAAAAGAAATGTTTATATATTTTTTTTTATTACTTAGTTAATTAGACTTACGCTTTTCTCTCCTGTTATCATTACTTTAACTTTTCAAAATCTAACATTATAGAATAGAATAGAATAGAAAAGAAAAATAATTTTATTCTGGGACCAAGTCCCTTAAGAATAACATAAATGCACAAAATTAAATAAATATATATTTGACCAAAGGCCTACATTATTAGAATCAAACAATATTTACATAATATCTTGAAAGTAAATAACTAACAGGTATGTTTTGGTAGAGAATTAGAAAATGTAATACACCAATAAAATAAAGAAACAGAAAAATTTACAATACAAAGAAATTAGGCTTGTAGAAAAATAAGTGAATAAATAATAGCATCTATTAATTAAAAAAAAGATATCATTATGGGTGAAGAATATTTACAGTAATTCATCAATCGACTAAGTTGAATATATCTATAAATTATTTATTGATTATAGAGCATCTGTTTGGGAATTTAGAAGATGTAGGAAAAGTTTGGATTTAAATGAGGTTAAAGAGGGGGCATGACGGATATCGAGTGGGAGTGAGTTCCAAATAGAGATAGAAGGGGGAGAAAGGAACGCTCAATTTTTTTGGTTCTATGGGAATGGATATAAAGATCGGACGAGACCTTGTGCCCTGGGATTGGATGGAGGATTTGAATTGTAGGAGCCTATAGATATAAGATGGATGTTGTGAGTTGATGGTTTGATATAAGTAAGAACATAGGAAATATAGTCTACGGATAGAAGGGAAGAGCCACTTTAACTCAACGTAAAGGCGGGACACATGAGACTTCCTCGGGGCGTCGAAGACAAATCGAAGTGAAGTCATATTATGTTTAAGAGATACATACTTTTTTGATCTGTGTCTTGGCCTGTGTATTACCTACCTTCCTCTAAGCTATTCAATAGGAATTACTTCGTAGCTTCAGTTTAGTGAAACGCCTTATTAAATCACCCTTACTTTTTTACATTGTTTTGCTGCAAAACAAATTTTGAATTATTTTGGTATTAACCTGGTAACTACCTCACTTTATTCGCATTATCACATAACACAGATGCGTTGAATTCATAGGGTGTTCAGTAGAGAACTTCTGTTATGCTTTTAAAGAATAATTATCTATTAATGAAGAAAGACATTCTTTTATATTTATATAATTAATAATTGATTGAGTTTTAAAATTTCCATGCTTTGTTTCTAGATAATGAGGAAAATTATTGATAAAGGTAACACCTTTATATCAAATGAGTCGTCAAGAGTTGAGAATATTCTGAAAGGTAAAATCAACAAAGAGAAACAGACTGAAATGCAAGAAAGATTAAATATTTTACAGTCATTCGCTACAACTCATGATGAGTTGTAACTTCTGTTCCAGTGCAAATTTAAACATTTTAACAATTTTGATCAAAGAAAAAAAGTGTTTGTGTTTTCTAGGCCTTTAAAGTATCATTTTCTTACTTTTATATAGTTTGTTAAAGATTCATGGTTGTGTATTTGTTTTAAGAAAAACTACTACATATGTGATTTTATTTCATACGTTGTAAATATTTCATAATGTAAATTAATAAACTTAAGCAGTTGTTGTTCAAATTTCTGTTCTTAACTATTGTGTTTTCTATTTTGTGGTGTAATATATCGTCTTCCCTATATTCTGCTTTTTTTTAACCTACTATTTGTATTTAATAAATTACTTATCAGAACTCATTACTTGTTAGAGATATAACAATAATGAGTTCTACAACATTTATTCACATTACTGTCTATTAAATTAATTATTGTGAAAAAAAACTAATTAAAGTGAAAACTACGAACTGAGAAGCAAAAATTAAGGCTACTATTTCATTTTTCCTAAAAAAAAATTATATGCAATAGGTATTTTTATCATTTCCTGGCTGTGCACCTGTACATTGTTAAGAGAAAGGTGTTGTACCTTCAGCTGGGGATAGGAAGAATTTCTTTTTAAAATTTTGCTTTCTAGAAAAGAAAACTAGAAGAATTGTATATAAAAATATTTTAAGCTTTCCTGAATAGTGTTATTATGAACACTTTAAGTAATTCTCATTTTGTCTGACTTTTCCACCCCAACTTAGTTATAAAATTGCATATAACATAAAAACTGCTTTTATGAAAAATTTATGAATTTTAAAAGGCTCATCATGTTTTATCAAAAGCACTGGATATGTTCTCAAAGAAAATTGATAAGTCGATGATATAAGGTCCAACTTCCTGTTGTCCAAATAGTTGCCTTAACAATTTAACTCAACCCTATACAACCTATTTCAGTTTCATATAACTTATTAATAGTTAATAATAATGTTTTTGAGATAGCCTGTTTACACACACACAAAAAAAAATTGTCTGACATGGTAAACTAAATTCAAAGGACTTTTAAAACTGGAATTTAAAGTTGTTTTGAAACATACTGTTGCAATATATTATGGGCATAAATAAGGAAAAGAAACAGTTTTATCTGAACTAATTTAAACACCGTTAAAAGACTTTTATTAAATACTAAATTTGTGGGTGAGGGATCTCCTACCATAGGAAATTAAATCAAGCCATAGGATAGGTAACGATGGGCAGTGTTATTCTCCATGCCTCTCATGTCATTATGTTTCATTTTACTGTCAGCCAATCTGCTGATTGTCAATTTTTATATTTGACAGGTGTGGATACAAATATAAAGAGAAAAAATATATATTAAATTATATTATTATTAAGAAGATAAAAAACAGTATTTTAAATAAAACAATATATTCTGGTTAAAATAATGTGAACAAATTTATTTTTTTAATCCACAAAATATGTGGATTATTAATATATACAAAAATATAAATCATGAAATGTTGAATAGAAGGGGGCCCACTCTTTTAATTCATTCTTGGTTTGGGCTCAGCCCCTACATGAACAACTTAGTATTTCATAAAATCCTTTATTTTTCTGAATCACCATTATGATGTGATTTGCCTTTTCTTGTCAAAATAAAAAAATAAATGGATAAAATTTGATTCAGGAAAAATAAACAAATATAAAATAAAAAGCTATGATATATTTCCTTCTACAATTTTAAAATTATGAAAATAAAGAAAATTTTAAACAAGTTCCAAAAGAACACCATAACCTTGTACAAAGTTTTATTTTAATAAAAGGATCCTTGAAAAATTTTAATGTCTTTGGAATGACCACACTTATCGATTAATTCAAAGTGTTCAATTAATCATTATACAATGATCAGTTAATGCAAGTAAGTATACCTCTTACTGCACTAATTTTAAATACTAATATAACAATAAATATTTATTTAATATTAAGCAGATCTTAGAAGTGTTATAAGTCTGGTAGTGTAGCCAATATCTTTTAATATGTGGTAACTATACTGATAAAGGGGGGCTAGAACAAATAAGCCCAATGTTAAGTACCTAAAAACAATTTCAGAAGTCAGATAGTGAAATACAGAATCTATAATTTTAACAAAGTATATAAAACAATCTGAAGAGAAAATTAATTCTCAGATACTTTAAAAAAAAATATATATATGTTAAAAACTAAGTCATCCACAATGCTTCTTGTAACTTATTCATTTAGTATACAACTTTCTTTGGCTAATCAGCAAATAAAATTTATTACCATAAAACCATAAACCAAACATAAATAAATAAATAAAATATAAGTTTTAGTACAAGAACTTATAAGTAAAGATAGTATAAATCTAATCGTAGCTTGTCCAAAGCTAAATATTAATATTGTGAATAACATAATTTCTTTTGACAGTGCATAACCTGCAGATAAAGTGCTTATCTGATAATATAAAAATAATAAATATTTTGGGGGGATGAGTATGAGTTATTTTAACATAAGGTACAAACTAACATTTACTTGAACTGTATTAGAAAATCTATCTGCTGTGTTTTCTAATTGGTACTAGGCAAGGCCACTTGATAATTGAGCATAAAATATTAGTGTAGTAATAAAAGTCGTTCCTCATATTTGTGTAAAAAAGAAACTGAAATAAATCAAACTTTTTGATAGGTACGCTTGTGGTTCTGGTCTACTTCATCCAAGTACCACGTACCAGGGAGTAGCCAGGATAAAGAACCGATTGGTTTATAAGGAGCTTTGCTATGATTTTCCTCTCTGATTTCCATGGTCTTGGAAAATTCGATAGGATCAATTTTTTTTCTTCTGTCTAAAAGAGGAATAACAGATTTAAGGTTTGAGACAAGTTTAGTCAACTTTGTGCCTTCAATTATTTTGATAGAAAACATGGATGAGGCTAATCCAGAGCCATAAGAAAATAGACCGACACGCTGCCCAACAAGTTCTTCGATCGGTTTACTACACAAGTAGGACACTAAGCCACCATAAAGAGAAGCAGTATACATATTGCCAACTTGGTTTGATAAGAGTAATGATGGTTTAGTTTTTCTGTTAAATAACTCTTTACTAAAAGCCATAAAACCCTTTTCCACATCTCTGTTAAAGTATGTATCCTCAAGTTTAATACCGATAAATAAATCGAGTCCAGGGTACAACTGAGGGAGATGTTCCTGCGGCGTACTTACAAAATCATTGAGCACGAGCCTTGCAAAAGATTTTTCTACTAGTTTGCAATAAGGGGAATGAAAAACCATGCCATCAAAACTATTAATACCGACAGCATCATTTGATTCTCCTGTCAAACCAGAAAGCTTTCGAGCCTTTTGGCAATAGCCTTGATAGCATTTGTCAAGAGCTTTGAGATAGCACTCTATAGATAGTTTCCCATCAACCACTGGATATTCAGACTCTAAATTAGGTTTATAGAAATCATAAGCATGAGCCATATACGTAGAACGGAGCCCTCTCTCAATAACTAGGGGAGCATTGGGGCCGATAAGCATTGCTACAGCTCCAGCACCACCAGTAGGACGAGCAGCACCCTCGGCATAAATGGCAATGTCACCTGCTATCACTACTGCTAGCCTTCCATCCCAGGCACTAGATTCAACCCAGGATAGCGCATTCATCAGTGCCGCGGTCCCGCCATAACAAGCATTTGTAGTATCTAAACCTAAAACATCGAGATATCATTAATTCTTCACAAAAATGTTAAAATTCATGGGGAAAGGTTAGGAATAATAATTTAAACACACACACAAACATAACACATTAAATATTAAACGAGAAATAATCTTTAATGAGAATTATAACTAGTTGTAAGGTAACATTTATTCATCAAACCTAATCGTGAAATTAGCAAATCCATAGGCTCTATTTATAAGGAAAATATAAACTTTTAAGTAGAAATATCTATCGCAACATTTAAAATATTATAATTTTTAATATGAATTCTTGGCTTTGTTTATTTTTATTTTATTAATACAAAATGATCTCGAATAATACGTTATTATATAACCAGTCATGCCTAGTAGGACATATAGGCTCAGTCAATCCCCAAATAACAAGAACACTCTATTTTTTTTCAAAAACAAACTATAAGTCATATTTTTATAAAGGATTATATAAATCATACAGGGAAAAAGTGGGTCATGACCTTTAATGTATAAAGCTATCCCACCAGGGATAAGAGAAAAAAGAAAAGAAAATGAGAGTAAAATTATGCAATAAAAAATTGAAATGTGTGTGTCAGCTCCGACGGATGACTGGAGTTTACTCCTAAAGAACCATTATTGTGTAGATTATGTAAAAATAGGGTAAATAAAAGCATCTTAAAAAATAATCAAAGCATATATAAATATTTATTCATATTATTTACATCATTCCGATGAAATATATAACATCAACTATTTCATATAGCAATAATTTTTTTTAAAATATTTTTATATAAATCATTCTTGAGAAGATTCGTTTGTTCTACCATGAACGTTTGACGTTTTGAACAGTATTTAGTCCGTAAATAGTATTATCATCATGATTAAATACTGTGATTGTTACGATTGGTAAATTAAGATTGGTGTACATCAGAAGTTAAATGGGTTATGAATCGTGAAAACATACGATCAATAGTTGTATCATATCTAGTCATCCCGAGTAATCTGCCAGAAATAAAGTCCAGATATTGCCCTAAATTAAGTTCATTTTTCAAGAATTGTACTAAGTGTAAACTTTCATGAGGCAAAACTAGAAAGAAGGCAAAACCTAGAAACGTCGGCACATAATAAATAAGTACCCACTTATTTAGTGTTTTATTTGACTGCACCCCCAACTATTCCCTACCTTACTCAGATTATCCAGTCAACCATCTCCTCGCTTCTCATGTAAACTTTCATCTTTACTTAGTGAAAATTAAATTTACTTTTCACTATTAAAATTTACTTAGTGACGTTAAGTGAATAAAAAATATCTACTGTGCCTTTATCTTTGAAAGAACCAACGATAAATGAATTCATACTATAGCTGGTTTCGCTTTTTTTGAAAAATTTCAATCTGATGATTTTGAAGCAATAATACCAAAGCTATATCGGGAGTTGCAGTCAATATATTTATATTTTACTGTTAAGCTTATTGACTAAACCTCCTCCCTGACTATTTAAAACATTTGTAAATTTTTTCTCATAATAACAAAGCATAAAAACATCTAAGCTCAAAGGTAACATTGAGGTTATATATTTATCTTCTTAACTAGTTCAAACAAAGCTAACTTTAATTTGAGGTTTTAAAAAATTATCGCATTTCAACACTTCGAGAATAAAGCAATAGGATACACTGTTACCATAGATACCACACGTATCACTTCCCGATTAGTCCTGGAATTAAATCTTTAATTTCTATCTATTATGTAAAACAAATAATGCAATATTATCGAGAAAGGAACGTAATGGACCGCATTTAGTTAAAATTCGATTTTACTCCTCATACAATTTTTATACCACGGGCTAAATATGAAAAACATTTCTTAAGGAGTAAACTCCTAAAAAAGAAGAGAATTTTAAAAATATGAAACAAATTATTCTCTTCCATATTCATACGGCATGATAAGAAAATATATACATATTTTATGCCCAAATGACAATTGAAATAATAATGAAAAGTGAAATATAAATTACTATTAAATAGTGTGAATATTAGACAGCTGAAGCATGCTTCAACAAACCATTCAAATGGAGAGGGGCAAGAAAAAACTCCTTTTCTCTTATTTTCAAGGTAAGTAGGAACTTTCAAATTTTTAATGGTGGGTAGGAATCCCTTACAGTACAATAATAAATCCATTTTACAATATAATGTATACAATTTTTTTATATTATTGAATGGTAAAATTGGTTCACAATGCATATGCTTCCAGCGAATAATAATCAAATTTATTTTAATTTAACTTTTTTTAATGGAATGTATTCATGATCACCCCAATAAATTCACCTCAACAGTTCAATAAATATTCCAATATTATTTTCTTTCTTAACATCATTTCTTTTTGCTTTCAAACTTAGCGGAAATAAAAAGAACTTGATTTTAATTTGAAAGTATATGTACATATTAGTGAGTGTAAATAAGGATTTACCTTCTACATCGTGGTTTCCTGATTCTTCAAATAACTGCATAAGTACACTTTTAACAGATTTACTTTTGTCAAGAATAGTTTCAGTCCCAACTTCAAGACGTCCAATATCTGAGTATGATATGCCACATTTTTCCACTAATTGACTTAATGCAGTTAAACACAATGAATTTATATCTTCTCTGTCACTACAAAATCCCATTTTATCTTGGCCAAGGCCGATTGTATACTTTCCAGCAGAAACGCCATGGAATATTTCCAATTCGCCTTGATCTACAAATGTACCTGGTACCACTAACTGTAGTTCTAGGATACCTACATCTTCAGGCCACGAACCCATCCTGCTCAGAAAAGATGATTAATCAGTTAGAAGAAACTAAAGCATTTAAAAAAAAATTAAATAAATTTTTAGCTACTTTACCTAAATATAATTATTTAATATGATTTTTATTTATATACACAGGGATATAACTGTCATACTATTAGAACATGTCTTAATAAAATATTTTCAAGCAGATTATACAGGTAAAACAAAGTATAATTTAATAGATTGTTTCTAAAACAGTGGTGCACAAAAGTTTTAGATTGTTTTATTTCTTTTTCAATTCTACAATTTTTTATGAGGAAAACAGTTTGTTATAATCGACTGCATGATGCACTCAATTAATTAATGAAAAAACTAAAGTGAAACTTAGATGTAATAAAAAAATGCAATTAAAATCATTATTCATTTTTATAGTCTGAAAAAAGCAATTATTTATAAACTTGAAAAAATCAACAGAAAACAATTCTTAAAGAAACTCAAAATAATTCTCTAAATCTTTATCAATCATGCATTAACTTACATGTATCACAACTTGTAATGAATATTTTATGAATTCAAATAATTTTAAACTTGTATTTAATATGAGAATCTCTAAAAACACACGTGCTACCTATAAGAGTGACTGATTTATGAACTTATATGTTCTAAATAACAGAAATATTCCAAAAGAATAATTAGTTTAAAAATAATTTAAAAAGTGATAAGATTTTATCTCCATGCCTTTGTAAGGGTATTTTACATTAGCATTAATGAGTTAAAAATAAAAAACAATGTACTCAATAGCCAACATGACGCAGTTAAGCTATCTGAAAGATAATACAATACGGTAAGTCATATATTTCCAACCCGGTAAGCTTTTTAAGGACATCAAAAAAGAGAAAAAAAAGGGGGCTTCAGAATAGTGATTAGAAAATGTAGTCAAGAAATTTCAACACTTTAAATAAAATTGACATAGTATGATTGAAAAAAGTATGAATGATGGCTATAAACTTTAGTAAGCTTTAACAAAAAATAAAAGATTCAAGTAAAAACCTGATTTGATAAAAACAGGGATAAACAGAGTATCTAAGTTAAATAAAAGATAAACTACAGTTGAAACCAGATTCATACATTGATAAAAAGGAAGATACTTTCACTGTGTTCCACTTACAAGAAGAGAAAATACCACAATCCTCAATAGATAAAAGAGAAAGTAAAAACCAAAGATGATATTAATTACACTTGTCATTATTCAGGATAATAAAGAATGAAAATAAGTCTAATATCTTCTTTACTTTTTATGAAAGAAGAGCATTAAGAATGTGTTATGTCCATAATTTTCAGATTGAGAACTTATAACTTTACTCAATGCATTTATAAAAAAATTAAAGGCGACATTGAAAATACAACACAAGTAATTTATTTTAGCATTAATTAAAAAAAGGAGAGATTGAGCTGTTAACAACTCTCGATATTAAAGACTAATGGTAAATGCAACCAGCTTCTTTTTAGTGCACTATGTATAAAAATAAAACTTACTTTTTAAAATTTTGGCTTGAACGATTGATGAAGTATTCACCACGAGTCGAGCCTTCCATTTAAAATTTGAAATGATACTGTGAGGAAGACTTTAAAGTAAACCTTAAGGTTAATCCAGTCGACAATGCAAAGATGAAATATCTTTTTTAAAGATTTCTCCAATATGATAAAGCTAATACAAATAAATTAATCCTAGAAAGAGTAGAATCATTATACATTTTTAAATAAAAAAGTATGAATTATAATGGCTTAACAAAACAAATATACTAATATCCATTCTCAAAGTTTGAGGAATACCTAACTTACATGCAGACTTTGAGGACACCATAAGAATTGAGGACCTTAAACTTGAAAAGAAACAAACCATACCTACTTGAAGAATGTAGGTGATGAGGTCAGTAGGTCACTGACCATTCAGGTATAATTTTAAAACGAAAAATCAAATTGAGATTTGCTGTCATAATATTATCATTGCTGCAATGTAGAAAATGTAGCTTTAAAATACTAATTTTTAAATATAGCGTATAGTATTTAAATTAAATTTCCGGTTTAGAGTCGACGAAGAATGACATTGACACAAAACACAGAACGAAGAATAAGGAATCAATTTATCACTCATAATATTCTGAAAATGGACAGCAAATAAATAATTGAACGCATTGTCATGGGTTATTCGGCAGAACCGGCGAGCGAATGTTATGCTAACAGCTGATAACTTACTGATAGTAGATATCAAATACTTCCACAGAGCGCTCTTCAGTTGAGTTCTGCGTGTTCACTCTGTTGAGCAAGTTTCAAAACTGTCGCTTATATTAATATTAATTATGTAATTTAATTACTGATTAGTGTATATCATCAGAACTGTTAAATAAACACCTCGGTCATGAGATCCAATATTTATTTTCCACAATGGGAACAGATTTAATTAACATAATTTTACACTTCCACAACAACTGCCAGGGAAAAGTAAAGCGTTAAATATTAACTTCAATGATGATATTTAATCATAGGATATATTAATTGGTATCATCAGAATTGAATATGAATTTTCAAACAGAAAATTTCAAAAATAGTGACTAAATTCCATTTAGGATAGCATTTGAGATCTTAACTGTTTTTCTTAAAGTTTTGACTGCTTTATAGCTTGAATTTGTCCTATTCGTACTATTGTAATTGATATTATTAGATGGTATTACTAACTTATAACAATATATTAATTTATGGTATTTAAATTGAGAAATATTACCGACTGAAGATTAGTTCATTTCCACTATCTGGAAGCGATTCAAACGCGTGACCGCACCAAACTGAACTAACGATAAATTGGGACACAATATTGTTTAGTCCTTCATGTCCTTTTCATTCATGATGGCTTGTCTATTAATTATCAATGACTTCTAGTTGAGATGTTCCAATATATTAATACTGTTTCTCAATTCAGGAAGCACATTTACGTCACGATTTATTATCTGCAGCTCAAGGTAATGTCAATCGCATTGATAGCCTGGAGAACTTATTTCCAGCAGTTTGTTATTTTGCTTATTATTGTTTCTTAATTTAACAAAAAAATAAAAATAAAAACGAAACACTTTTTATAATTGTTCCTGTATTTAATTTTTCATTGCCATCATAGTGGATGAATGATACTAAATTGTGAACTTTGATAATGTAAAATGCAAATCATTTTTTCCTAACAGAAAGTTTAGTAATTATTATGTATTTTTAAACTACTTCATTCATCACCCATTCTTTATTATTATCACATAATTCAGGATAAAATTAATTTTCTGTAAGTATTGACAAATATTTTTATATATAAATATTTCTTTTATGAAAATGAGTCTATATTAAATTATTATCAGTTCACGCCTGAAGAAAATTGATACTAATCATGATAAAAATAAAAATGGCATGATTTTGAGATTCAAGCGGAAAAAGCTTTTGGAAAATCATGAGGATTAAGGATTTAATTCAATTTATGATTTATGTTTTTTTATAATTTTCTACAACACAAAATACCATTCCATATAATTTTGTTTACAATTTCCACCCTATAATTTTGTTATCAATGAATGAATAGTAATTGACGAATCTTGTCTCTTTTAACATACATTTCCTTCATTGCAGCGATCGTTCACTTTATGAACTGAGGTTCTTTTGGTTTTTTTTTTAGCTAAATAGGTTTTTACTCTGTACAATGTGAAAATAATAATAATAAATAAATCGGAGTAACGTTTTAACCTCCTGAAATAAAATAAAATGTTATTTTAGAATAATCTGATATTTCTTTTCTAATAACTTGTCAATCCGCCGATTTTATTTTTATACAATTATAAAAGTTGAATTATTATATTAACGCGATCAACCGAATGATGGCTGAACTTATTCACGTCCAAACATTCGTAAAATTATCAATTTTATGGTGATATATAATCACGTAACTCGAATAACATAGCTTTTCTAATTGATAAGAACGTGTTTTAAATAGTAACAACTTTGCTGCTTCATTTTTGTTTTTTAAATTACCATAATACGAATTTAACAGCCTACATTTTTGTAAATGAAATCAACGCTGGTACGACATTTTTGTGAGTATAGGGAATTTATCAATTTTTTTTGTGTCCTGAGACTACAACACATCGACGTGTTGTAGTCTCAGGACACACTGTTTCAGACCTTGAAAAGTCTCATTAATAATTAGATACAATTTACAGTATAATCACGTACTGCTTCATAGTTCTCTTTATGATCTATAAATATTTATCAATTTTAATGGCTATGAGAAATATAAATGTAGCATTTCAAAGAGAGAACTATGGTTCATAGACCGCTTCATTGCAATGCAAAAAAAAAAAACACGTTCTGAGACACTGGATATATTTTCAATTTATTAAAATTAGTACTTCAGTAAACAGTGAAAAACTAAAATGGAATGGACTAAAAAGTCACTTATAAAACAAGACTAAAAAACATAGGAATATCCCAATTAAATTAGTGAAATGCCAATCATTAAGCGAGACATGTAAAAATGTAATTTAACTGTATTGAATGAAATGTAATGTTATACCACTTTTTCAAGAATATACACGTTTTATTTATTTTTATTTTTCAAAAACTTATAATTGGTATAAAAAATCTTGGAATGGATTATTTATGAAATAATCAATATTCTATAAAATTATCTTAAGCAGTAAGAAATTAATGGATGGTTGAACCTGGTATGAACAGATTTTGGTAATTATTCCGCAGGTAGTTTCTTCAGTTGAGCCGCAAGTTTTAACTTTTCAATTGTTTCCATTTCAATATTTTCCCAAAAAAGGAAGTTATCATGATATTTAGAATGGAAAAGAGAATGTATTTATGGGAAATGTGTATATTTCGGTAATCATTCCATCTGGAAATGAACGTTTCAACCAACATATATCATGGATACTTCGAAATGTTGCTTGGAACTTTTATTTCTCGATGAAATGATTACCAAAATCTACTCATTACCCACAATTACATTATCTTTTCCATACTATAGCTCATGATAACTAGTATTTTTGGAAAATATTAAAAATGAAACAAAAAAAAAAGTTAAAACTTGTAACTCAACTCGAAGCGATAACCGGCGGAACAGATACCCAGATTTTCAACTTTAAAGCCTTGGATGCTTAATCAGGGTAATGATTAATCCAAAATATTTATTAATGTATAAAATCCAATATTCATTAACGCATTTAAAATTTAATTTGATTGGCCAAACAACGTCTTTCTTGGAATTTAATTTTAAAATAGAATGACAGATGATAATATTACAAGGATTGTTTTGGCTAAGGAAGAGCTTGACAGGGCAGTGGAATTTGTTTGATGGAGGCGGAAGAATTGCTTTTTGGAAAGAATACTAGATTAAAAATCTTAGGAATTTTTGGTAGATTACAATGGTCTTTAACCTTAACTTAATTAATTTATGCAGGAAGAGGTATGATCAGGTGGAAGGTTGATGGTTTAGTCTAATAATAGTTTAAATATTTAATCATCGTCCTTAGAAGGACCCATTCTTTCGATTGTCTTGTATTCTTTGATTAGTATTTCTTCTTAAAATTTTACATGCTCGAGAGCTAGTCCAGTCATATCAATGTTCTTGTGTTTATTTTTATAAAAAAGAGAATAGTGGGTTTGTGGAACAGCTCAACACTGAAAGTCACTGATGAGGAATTTAAAGAAAAAGAGAAGATTTTATTAATGCCAATAAAAATTCATATTAGAGTTTAAAGAAAATAAGAGGACACATAATAATAAAATTCTAGTATTACAAAAGAAGTATTGCAAAGCGAAATATAAATTACTTATATATTCTGAAAAAAAATTGTGAGATCATTCACAATATGATATTTGTGACACGCAATGTGATGATTAGATAATAGTTATTATTTATTTATTTATAATTTAATTTTTTATTTGCACCTGCGCAATTGCGCATTCAGCAAATTTGATACTAGTGTTTTTCACCTTGATTTTCTACTTGAACTTCTTTATGATGATGTAGTAAAAATAGAAATATCAATTGGTGAGTAGGTCTCTTGGCCAATTTCTTTTTAATCTTTTCCTATCCAGTCCAGGTAACAGGGAGTAGGAAAGCGGAAGAACGAGTGGATTTGGGTGATGTTGTGTCGATGAGTGGAATGTCATGTATTTGTTATGAATATATGATTTTATAGTGGGAATGTTCATGTCGTTGTGTATGGTGTGATTCGAAATATACCATGGTGCATTAACAATTTTTCTGAGAATTTTGGACTGTGCGGTTTGAATCTTGTGTATGTGGACTTTTTTTGCTGAACCCCAAAGTTCTGCTCCATATGTCCAAATAGGTTTCAGTATGCTATTATAGATAAGTCGTTTGTTCCGTAAGTCAAGTGAAGATCTGTAGTCCAGCAGATGTGATAGTTGTTTGTACCGTCTAGTCAATTCTTGTCTCTTTAATTTGGTATTAATAGTTAGTAGCTGAAATTTTAAATATAATTACAGTGGTTGCTTGTGTTGTGAGAGCTAATTACAATTATCAGTTTTTTTCCTGTAAATTACAAGAATCGTTTATAATATAACTATATGTGACCAAAACTTTTATCAGAAACCTTAAGAAACATGAATATATTTTATTTGACTGGTTTAGAATTGTAACATGCCATGTTAAAAAAAATCTGATCTGATAGAGACTAAATTGAATCATAGATTGTAGTGTTTAAATTGTTTTTTCTTCCTTTGAGAATTGTAACTAAATTGACAATGTTTTATGCAAATTCGAAGGCCATTAATCATTGTCCGTTTGGATCCCATTCTATTACATATATTTTATGATATTTTATTCCTGTTTGGTACTCAGAATTATTTATATTTAAAAATTCAAAATTTCAGAGCTAAGAACTGTAGATTATTAATTTGATCATCCCTTTTCAATGTGTTTTATTATCATCAGTATGATTTTTAAAAATTTTAATTTTTTTTTAGATTTGGCATACCTAAAAATTTATTCGAAAGGTCTAATTTTTTTTATGTTTATGAAAATTTATGATTATGATTATGTTTTTTAAAAGTTATTGAAATAATAACTACATTTATTATACATAACTAAATTATAACAAGACGTCTTGTTACTATTATTATTATTATTAATATTAGTTAAATGAGAGAGCTATTAAATTCATTGTATGTAGAACAAAATTACTCCTAAGAATAAAATGAAAAATATAATGTTTATCATTCAAATAAACCGCTACCTGCGGCACCTCTCTTGGACTTTGTGGACACCTGAAAATTATTGAGTGGGGACGTTGTATAATCGAGGACACATAGGGAAACTTGGTAAAGAAATAAACCCAAAACATCCTCATAAAACTACTCAATTAAAAATTACACTTAACTACTATCAATAAGAATATTCCTAAAGGTATTAATAAAATAATAATTACAAATATAAACCAAAATTCACCGTCAACAAAATAATAACTAATAAAAATAACAACTATAATTTAACATAAGATTCACCATCAACACGATAAGGACTAATAAAAATAACAACTATAATTTAAAATAAGGTTCACTGACCTTAACAAAATTAAGACTGACAAAAACAATAACGATAATTTAAATTGAGGTTCACTATCCCATCTACTTTGTGATATAAACGGACAGATATAAAAAAGGCTCATTCGAGCTAACACAAACATTTTTACTCACGTGTCCGGGATGTGCTACCCATTGCGGACAGAGTTGGCAGGACATGCTTGTATTAAAATGTCAATTAATCAATTGTTCGATTAATCTCGGGAAGGAATTGAAAAAACCCTGAGTAATATACGGTCCTATTACCAGAGCTGGGCCGGGGAAATGTTTAGTAAGCACGTCTAGACAGCAAATGAGAGCCTTAACAATATAATTTCTTAATCTAAATTACCTTTTAATTTATCTACTTTTCTTTTTATTTAGTTTGTTACAAAATAATCAAATGAATATTATCATTACAATATTTAATATAATAATTATATTATTATATAATTATTAATATTAATTTTAATATTTATATTATAATAACAAATAAAGCCAGTGTCTGCAAAATCATAGATCTAGTTTTATGCTTTTTTTGGTTATTATAATTAATTATTGGTTTGGATTAATAGTTGGCATATTGGCTTGATAGGGGTAGTTTCTACAAGAAATAATTCCAGAATTGATGATATATATGTCTAAAAATTAATGTCTCACATTCTTAAAATCTACAGGCTTTGGAATATAAGAGAGCATGATCAGGAAAGAGAAGAAGAATAGCAACATAATATTATAATAATTTTAAAGGTGAAAGGAGAAATATACAAACAAATAATTAATTAGAAAATAAAAAGTCATTCTAACTTAAATCCAAACAAGGGCTATACCAGTCTAGTTGTAGCTCTAAGATGAAAAAAAAAACAACTAAAAAACCTGTACCACTACAACCTGTGAACGAGTCTGGGTGTTCAGTACATGGTTGAGACTGTACTGTTTCATGGACAAGGGTTCTGCAAGGAGGTGACTTGCCCTAGGTCATGCTCAACTGCCAGGTTTTTCCCCCTTATTATGGGTACCCTATTTTTATAATGTTTTATAGAGACTGGATGAGCCCCAGGAGGATCCTAGATCCTATATGATCCATCTCCGGCTGCAAACAGACTAAATAAAAGTAACTGCCCGCAGCGGGATTTAAACCAGGATTTCCGGCATGGCAACTCAGTGCTCAACCACTGAGCCACTCCGCTCCCATTACTAAGATGAAAGAAGACTGAAATTGTTCTTTTTACATTAGTAAGTTTTAGATTTTTCAAAACATTATTAACAATTATGGATTCCAATAAATTATGAAATATGGTATAAAATTAAATACAAGTTTTTGCAGATTATGAAGATACCAAAATTGAAAGCTTTGCAATAAATAAAAGAAGACCAAAGAAAAAAAAAATAGAAGATATTAAAAGATAACTGTATCATAATAATTATAGAAAATTAGTTAAATAAATATTTTTTGCATGATATTTTTTAAATATTTTTGTTCATATTGTTATAGATATATATTAATACTGATAACATATTAATAATGCTAAATTGTCTGTGGATTAAATATGAAATGAGTGATGATGTATATCATTTGTATATAATAAAAATAAATACAAACATAAATAGGTAGTGGGGTGGCTCAGTGGTAGAGTGCTGAGCTGCCAAGCCGAAGGTTTCAAATCTGCCTGTGGGAGAATATTTATTTAATCTGTTAACAGTTAGGAATGGATCCATTGGCACCCTCGAGGGGCTCACCCAGCCTCTATTAACTGTGTACCCAAAATAGTGGGAAAAACCTGGCGGTTGAGCGTGATCATGGACAAATCACCTTTCTGCACAGCCGTTGTCCTAGAAACAGCATAGCAAGTAACACAACTTACTGAAACCAAGTTATCACCCCTTCATAGGTTATTGTGGTATAAGTCAGGTTTTTAACTCAATTTTACATATACATCAAGATAAAGGGAATAACTTTCTTAATGGAGAAAACGACTCCCAAATGTCCTTATGGTGTCTATAACTTAACTTATAAGGACTGATCTAGGCATGATACCATACAACTCACCTCCCTGCAAAGTAGTTGACCCAGAAACAGTTAATTCTCTACAACCTACTGAACCCAAGACCTTTCATGGGTCTAGTGGCACAGTTTTTTTTTTATTGATAAATATATTAATACATCAGATGCTTCCCAGTTGGCTCAGCGCTTATTAACTTTTAGGAATTCGTTCATTACTAAGCCCAGCAGCTTTACAAACCCATCTTAATGTTCATGAAGCTATCACTTGATTATATCATTTAATAAAAAATCAATAATAAATGAATAAAAAAATGTAAAATATAAATAGTCAAAAATTCTGGAAATGATAAAATGTAAAATATTTTAAAATGGTTTCACTAATTTTTCCTGTTGGTATAAATGACTAAATTTCACATCAATCAAAATTTTGAATAAACGCAACATGCCTAGGCTGTTATTATTGTTTATGATAGACTCCGGACTGAATACCGCCCAGTGCAATAATAGTATGGGCATTAGGTGAGTTAAGTTACCAAGTTCATGGTAATCGTCGGTTATACCAATCCAGGTGCACCACTCTACAGGTAGGCCTCTTAAGAAGGGAGATGAGGATGCAAGACATGATTGGCGCTCTGGATTCGATATGGATCTAGAATCTGGGTTTAATGGTCGCATTGCGAGCTGAGGAAAGCTACACCAGGTCAACCGGTTGGTTACGATCTTGTCTCGGGCCGGCTTTTTTCCAATGACTTCCACTCGATAACGTAAGGTTATGTCACCTCAACACACCTCCGGCATTGTTGCCTCATTGCACCTACTCCAACAACGGCCATTAAAAAAAAAAAAAGATTACGAGTCCCAAATCTCACCTGGAGAAAATAATTCGACCCCATTAAAAACTAAAAGATAGGTTTTTAAGATTGAGTGGAAAATAGTTGACTGGATAATTCTAATGATGGATAGAATTGGTCAGGTGGTGCAGTCAAAGATGATACAAAATACGCAGAACTTATTTTTTAATTGTGCTAAAGTTTTGGCCTACGAAAAAAAACAACGTCAAAAAGTCGTGACGACTTTTGATCTAAACCATTCAGTTGGCAAGTGTTAGTTTGATAAGTCTCCACCCCGCTGTTTGCCCTGAAAATGGCCTACATCCTAGGCCGAAACGTTGGCACAATTAAAAAATAAGTTCTGCTTATTTTGTGTTATCTTTGACTGCACCCCCTGACCAATTCTACCCATCATAGGTATTTGAGTTACAAACTATTTTTAAAAATTCTCGAATTATTTTGTTTCCGTATATCTTGTTGCAAAGCAGACGATGCGGGCTATGGAGGGAAGTTTCTAAGCAGAAATTGGGTGGTATTGGCATCGAGCCTTCGGGTTCGCTATGGCTTATTATTATTACTATTATATCTCTTTTTGCACGCTGATATAATTTTCGTCGCATCCTTAGTTTAGTAGATTTCATCTAAAACAGATGCATCCTGAATGGAAGTACATTACCTAAAAAGTATGAATAGCGGATCAGAATATTGAAGCATGTATTTCTATTTATCGTTACCTCAACTGACCTACATAAGCATGCACATCCTCCATTAAAGGGTACGCAGGTCATGGTACAGTGAAGTCCGATTATCTTCAATCGTAAATGGGCTTAGGGATATTCTTTACTCCTCTGTAAAATATTATAGAGGATAAAACATACACTGTACACCAGAAGCATTGTCCTCTAGAACCACTATTCTTTCCAATCCGCGTTCTTTAAATGCTTTCTTGAATATTTATATTTGTTATTGTTGAGGAGCGGGGCAGCTCTGTGGACAGAGCGCTGAGTTGCTATGCTGAAGGTTCCGGGTTCAAATCCGGCTGTGGCAGATGAATTATTTAATAATTTAAATTTTTATCAGCCGTAGCTGGGACCTCCTGATTCACCTGACATTTTCACACACCCGATGCCTTCCTAGATCATGTCATTATACTTCTCTAGAATATCGATATATCGACATTTTTTCAACATCACAAATATACGGTTTGGAATCTTTCCATTGGCTCGATGCCACGGCATTCCAACCAAGTCTATCTACACAAGGTGAGTTTTGGGTTTGAGCCTAATGTAGTTTCTGTCCGCCCTGTGTGCAGGCCTTAAATTTACTAATTCAGAACACTTTAGCACAATATGCTATAAAAGTAGTAGTAGTGGTTGTACTATAACGGACAAACCGAAGTTACCTGACTGGGTTAGGAGAGGACGACCCTGGAGGATGAACTTGAAGAGGAACCCGTTGAAGACGGAACCCGTCCTAACCTTGGCTGGGTAGGGTGTGGAGAGAGTAGTATTGACATTGGCCTGGGGTGCCCATCCTCTGTCCCACTGCCTCTGATCTTAGCAATGTCATCATCCAGACTCCTCTCCATTATGTAAATCGAAGGCATAATATAAATTGTATAATATCTAATTGATTAACTTACTTACTTCAACTCGTCTAAATATGAAGGGGTGAGAAGCCCTTGTGATTATTTTTCATAAATAAAGTGCAATTGTAGATGATTTCTGAAAGCGATATTGGTCAATTTAAGGATACACCGTAGATCCATGATATATTAATGATACAAACTTTTACGATTTCAATTTTGTTCAATATGTTTTAACTCTCAAATGGGTTTTAAAAAAAATATTAAATGCTGCCCCCCAACATGTGAAATATCTGCAGCGCCGGTGAATAAGTGGTTAATTCAATAACAAAAGAGTGATTTAATTCCATTGAGGGAAGCGGAGTCGTTTAATTCTTATAGATTTTGACTTGAAATAGATTTGTAATATAAGCAATAACTCCGTTTCAATCTAAAGTACGAGTTAGCCCCTTATTCACTACGAAAATAATAAGATTCCACTTCCTTAATAACAAGAAACTCATTGGAGCAAATTCGAATTAACCACTTTGTTTAATGTACAGCAAATTCTGTGATGCTGTAGATATGTCGTCGGTACAAATTTGAAACAAATGTGTTTTTACAAAGGAAAGAAAAAGAGTTTCCTTAAGGTCCTCTGATTTCAAGTAACAAAGTCATGCAGGGGGTAACCACTGGTGTTGTGGTTTGCTAACAACCCACTATGCTAGAAATCGCGGGTTCGCAGCCCAGCAAGTGATCATATGATTTTTTAATGCAAGTAAATAATCAGTAGTAGTGCATTTTTCCTAAGTGGCGCGTAAAATGGCGGTACCTACCGAGCCTTTGAGGTACCAGGTAAGATCCCTATCCTAATTAAATCAGGACAGGACAAATTTAGAACTCCCACTGAAGCATCATCAGATTAGCCATATCAGCATAAAGTAACGCTAAAAGAATAAACAAAAAAACAATCTAAGTCATCGCAAATCGAGTGTGAATACACGTGCGATAAATCCGGAACTAGTTCAAGAATATATAAAGAAAAATTATATATTATGGAACTATCGCGTTCCAAACATTTATTGAACGAGTTGGGTTTATTAGTGTTAACACGGTCACCTGTGGTCTAGTGGTTAGCGTAACAAACTACTAAGCCCAAGATCGCGGGTTCGTAGCCCGGCAGGTGACCCTAGGATTTTTTAAGGGAGAAAAAAATCCTTAGTTACGCCGTCCTTCGGAAGGGACGTTAAACGGGGGTCCCGAGCCTGTACGATGTCAGGTACTCGTAAAAAATCCCTATCCTAATTAAACCTGGGTAGGCAAAATTTAGAGCTCCCACTGTAGCATCTTCCGATTAGCCACAGCAGCATAAAGTGACGTTAAATGAACAAACAACATTAGTGTTAACCAGAGACACCTTGAAGGGATTTGCTGATTCTTTCTCGTACTTTAATTATAAGAAATAAAAAAAACAAAAACACTATCAGACGAAGCCCAAAAATAATCTCCTTTCAATACATAATTTTTCGATAACGTTTACTAATCTCTGAATCGGCAATCTCCATTAATTAATGACTTAAATCTGGAAATCGGCATGTCAGCTTAACAGAAATATAATTTGAGTTTTCCAAAGATCGAGTAATGTATGTTTTCAGATATGCTGCGAGAATTGCTCCACTTGATACAAATCCAAGTTTTTTATATCCTCTTCTTTGTGTGCTTTTGCTTCTTCCAACGTATCCTTGGTTGTGTGTAATTATTAATTTTAAAAGATTCTTTAAATGTAAAACCAGTGTATCCTTGGTAATGTGTGTGATTATTAATTTTAAAAGTTGTTGAGTCACTAAAGTTGGCATCTATGACCAACATAACCAAAAAGTTGAATATGACTGTGGTTTCAGCATGATTTATGTAAAGCACAAATTAAAATACAGACGCCTAGACGATCTAATCTATATGATGACATTATATGACTCACCGGCAGAAAAAAAAATGTTAGCCACAGTTGCGTAAAGTAAGCAGTGCAAAGGTTACATATAGCAACCTAAGGTGTCCGATGATAACCCAAGACCAAGAGGTCTCTAAACTGCCATGAGATCTCAGCAAACAATTATTTATGGGGAATAAAAGTTGATCAATTGAAAATTCGGAAGTCGGCTTACTGCTACAAAAGTATTCTAACCAATAATGGAAATATGAGTACAAATATCGATTATTAACGTATTGGATGTAACAGTCTTAAGTCCATATGATAGCTTTCTATCTTATATTCTTGTATCACAGGTTGTTCCTTCGAGCTGATTCACAACATGTTTTAACTTTTCATTCGCTCCCTTTTAATAATTTCCCAAAATACAAGTTATTGTGAGCTTTAGTTTGGAAAATAGAATGTAGTTATGGGTAATGCCTATAATTTGGAAATCATTTCATATGGAAATGAACATTTCAACAAACATATATAATACAGAATAAGAACATATATACTTCGAAATGTTAGTTGAAACTTCAATTTCTTGATGAAATGATTACCGAAATCCACTCATTGCCCGCTATTACATTCTCTTTTCTATACTAAGGCTCACGATAACTAGTATTCTTGGAAAATATTAAAAATGAAACAGTTAAAACTTGTAACCCAACTCGAAGCGACAACCTGCGTAACAGATTTTTTTTTACCTAATTTTTTTGTCTAATCCGTCCTAAATAGATTATTTTTGATTTTGTTAACAGAAATATTTCTGAGCTAACAAGAATTTTTATTAAATTAGTTTCGAAAAACTAATGAATTTCCTAAATAGTTAGGAATGCTTATTATATAGAACAGGGCCTTCCTGAAGTATCGGGTTCAGAAAGAAATTGGTCACCGTGGACGAAATATTTCTTTTACATAAGTCGTCTGCTTGCAGAACCTGTTCAAATCAAATAGCTGTGTAATCTGACCAGTTATATCTCTTTTCTTAACCTCAGTTCTGAAATTTTCCATTAAAATCAGCGATTCATTGGTATTCTCATTTTGCAGGAGTAGGCAGTAAGATTTGCATTTCATAATGAATCTATAACGATGATGATTGGTTTTGAGTCGTTTCTTTTTTTTTTGTTTTTGCTGTGTTGTCAGCACTTCGTTTAGGATCTCAAGGGCCCAAACTGGTTCTGTTCAATATTTCGAAGATTAGGCCGAAATACACATGATGACAAATTTCTCAAATATTTATTCCATTTCCAGTTTTCTAATTAGAGGATCTTATTCCGACTGTGGTCTACAGACCTTGTTTTATTCCATCATAATTGACTGTTTTACCTATCACCGCTTTTTAATATTCATGAACCAACCAAGGTTGAAACTGGCACAGCTTGAAATACAATGCAGGTGATGGATACATCCACTGCAGTCTTTGGAACGCCGCACACCAACACGATATGATGGTTCATCACAGTTTTGCTTATACAGTCAATATTCGTAACGATCTTTTAAATACAGTTTATTTGCGGTGGGAAAACATATCTTCAGAGATACCAGTTCCAGGCAAGGGAAACCCTTATTAAATTCTCATCCACACTGGGAATTTGCCCATCCATGTAGGTTGCCAGGCAACCAGGCAATATAGGGAAATAACATTCCCTCTTTAACCTTTCATGAAGGTAATTTACAAGTTATTTGAGCCAATGTATTGATGGAGATCAGTCGTGCCCTTCAAAAGAATATCCTCACTTTCCTGCCAACTTTTGGCGCATCGCTGAGATATAAAAGCCTGTTCATTACAAGATTTCCTTTTTTTTTTAATTTAAAATTATGTCCTTACTTATTTTTAATAATATAGCATTTCCAAGTCTATTTGAACCTTTTCCAAGTCAACTGTAACCTTTTACAACTCAATTGTCACCCTTCTTATTTCAATTGTGACCGTTTCCATTTCAGTTGTCACCCTTGAAAATGGTTTGAAAATTTACCGTACTGGGGAATGGGCGAATTTAGGACCTCTGACTCGATAATATCACCACAACCTTTTTCTTCACAACTCTAGTTAGGACAAAATTGAGGGATATTATTCAACAAACAAATATAATTTTTTATAATTTATTAGTCAGTTGTTTTAATTTTAAATATTTTTATTTTGAAGAGAAAAGATATGCCCCCGGCCGGGATTCGAACCCGGGTCCTCTGTCTTACCGTGATAGGACTTTACCAACTAAGCTACCGGAGTTGATACCAGCCGGTGATAAATCCCGGCTGGGGCATATCTTTTCTCTTCAAAATAAAAATATTCAAAAAACAAATAATTGATTTTTTGTTTCTGAGAAAGTTTATTTAAAAAAAGTAAAAACAGATAACCTGAACTTAACAACAGTATCTTCATAGTTTTGGTAATAAAATAATAAACATAATAATATTCTTGTTTACAAAAAATTAAGAAAAAGGTTGCGGTCTGTGCTTAAATTAAAGCTAATTAAATTTACTACAGCTTCATTCAGCATGACTTTCATCGTAGGATCACTCCTTCGCCGTTGTTCCTCACGAAAAGGGAGCAAAACTTAAAATTTGGACTTTTTGGAAAAAATGACCAGTTTTCAAAGGGGCGTAACTCATAATCTATTAGAGCTACAGAGCCGCGGTTGGATTCAAATTGTAGCCAATTGAATCTTCATTAAAAATGGCCACCTAAGGTTTTTTATTTAAACCGCACCGATTAACTGAATTAAATCCATTAAATTAGTCAAAAACTGAATTAACTCCGAAAATTTCGAGGTTTTTCGGCCACCAAAATTTTCCCATCCGTTTTTTCGGTAGCTAACTTGGATTTACACTACTCATACATGCCCTTACAACATATCAAAAATGCAGCTCTCTTCAATTTAATGCGACCTAAAGGCCTTTTTTGGTACCTGGCCGCTAACCTATAAGGAGAAAGTAAAATAACACTTTGTTTAAAATTACGTCAAATTTTCAAAACATTTTTAAGGATGACAATTGAAATGGTAACGGTTACAATTGAAATAAAAAGGGTGACAACTGAGTCGTAAGGCGTTACATTTGCTTTGGAAAGGGTTCCAACTCATTTGGGAAGGGTTACATTTGAATTGTAAAGGGTTGCTTGTGACTTGGAAAGAGTAGCATTTGATTTGTAAAAGGTTACAGTTGACTTGGAAATGCTATAAATCTCTGCGTACCAGTTACACTTGCATCATTTTTTATTTTAAAATTTGTTTGATATCGTTTAGTTCCGAAACTAAAAGACTAAAGACTAAAACACCGATTTTAAGCATTTGTTTCAGAATAATGACAGTAGGTAAGGTAGTTGAACCCTAAATTTTAATTATTGTCGATTACGTCTTATAACTTAATGACGGTCTTATAGAACATTATTTGAAACATCTTAGTGACATAATAGAAAAGTGTTGATCGTTCCTGATGTTCAACAGTATTTTTATCATTTTTTTTTTCACTCGTAATTATAAGATACAGTTAAAAGTAATTTCTACAATCAAAATAGCTTACACCTATTTATTAAAAATTCCCAGTAAGTGTCTACCATAAATCAAACCACCAATCACAAATCTAACAAATTCAAAATTTCGTAGTCGTGGTAATAGGCAGTTGGTTTCTCGGGGTGTCGCAACCTCAAGCACGTAATAGCCATAATTTTAGGCTCAGATCTAGTCCAGTGGGCCCGCTTCTACTAAATATATTTCAGTCAGTGTATGATGGACTAATTTTCGTTAAACACAAATTAAGTTTTAAAACTAATCATTCGAATTTATGTAGCAGCAAACATCAACAGAGGTCTAAAGTGAAACTCAAGTCATTTTGCAAATTGAAAAAAAAACAAACAAAACTAATATAGTTCGATAACTTTAAATTTTACTGGCCACCAGCATTAGGGTGGGGTGAACCGGGAGATAAACTAATACTCTGAATTCCAGGCACGTCACGTGGGTTTCTAAGTTATTTTCCATGTTAATATGCGTAACAAGTCATTTTCATTATATTTTTGAGTATCATATTATCAAGGTTGAGCTGTGGTGAGAATTTTAGCAGAAAGGATGAGAACCAAGTCCCATGAACAATCCTGGAAGCCAAATTGGACACAAGTAGAAGAGTTGGTAGACCAAGACTCAGATGGTTGGACGATATATCCAACAATGCGAGGAACATCCGGGGTATTCGTGATTGGAGGGAGGATGCAGAATATTGATAAACCTGGAGAGTGCTCCTAGAAGAGGCTAAGGTTATAGAGGCAAGCATATAGATATTAAATTTAAAGGATATTTCTTCACTTAACGTTAGGTCGAAAGTTATTTTTATTTTTTCCTGCAAAACCACAAGATTGGAACGTACGCGTCAAACTGAACAGTGGCTTTTTTCGGTGCACCAAAAGAAAAAAAATGAAACTGAAACTTTTCACCTTAGACATTTTTTTATTTAGACGCCATTTTTAACATAAGTTGTAGAACATTGATTTTTCTTTACATTCGAAATTATTGCATGCGTTTTCTGATAAAAACAATAGCTAAAACCGTTTTAAACCACTTTAGTATATGGATTCGGAAGACAATCCTCAGTAATTATTTTTTATGATAACTTAGTTTTTTAATATATATTTTAGTTAAAATTTATATAAAATGATATACCAACGATGTGAAGATGTATTTTACTTAAAGGTCTTAATAGATTTTTATTAAAAAATATCTCTTGTATCTTAATAAGTGGTTAAGGGTGAGTTTTTCCAAAATGAGTTAACTAATTGTACTGAGGGATCCTGTCTCCCTCCTTGTGCGTAGCTTTTATGCTTCAGGCCTATGCTTGAAATGTAGTTAATGCGATGTGTGTTTTATCCATCCCATGATTTGAACACCTATTTATGCCATGTTGATTGATTTTATACGGATGTTTCAATATGAGAACAACTGTATAAATAAAGTTTACCATTTCATGTCCAATCAAATGCGGGCTAGCCTTATTAACCACTTGTACACAAACAGTTTAACAAACAGACAAAGTGAAGGTGACTTGTTATATATTCATTAAAAACTATAACTGGTTAAACCTAGTTAATTATCTACATTTATTTTAACCTTGGTCGCGCTGAGCTATTTTCATAATTTTTTACAACCTTTTATAAATTTTAATAACATTTCTCAGAAATTAGGGACCGACCTCTTCCGACTAAAAATTCAATTAAATTATCACAAAAGAAGATCAGATTAAAGCTGTAATCGTTCTTAACTTACAGTAATGTCTTACGACCCCCTTATAATAATATACCAGTTTCCGTTTATAAGGGTCAACTTTGAGATTTTAATTAAACACGATTTGGCTGCTACATATGAGTTATATTTATACATGTGAAAAGAGACATCAACTGGAATTGGAGCAAGTGAAATTTCCTTCTGTCTGAACCATTCTTCAATAAACTCGGGAGATGAATTAGAAAAAAATACATAATGTAACCGATAAGAACAGAAGCGGAAAATTTAATAACATGAAAACTTGAATTACCTAGAATATCAGAAAACATAAATACTTACCGATATTATGCTAATTCAGGAATCATCAGAACGTATGATAATAACATTAAAATATCTGAAATGAGAAAAAAAAAGCACATTCCAAAAAGACTCCAACCAGACAGAGCAACCCACTATCACTTAGTCCCAAATGCAGCTACTGCATAGTAAGGAAGGTTACGGAACAACAGCTGGGAAATATAAAGAAAACAGCTGATAATAATTAAAAACAATAATAGAAAACAAGCAGATTAAATATCAAATAAAGTACAAAGGATAATAAAAATAAAATGAGTTATAAAAAAAGAGACATGAAAGAAATAAAAGAGAAATATGTAACTAAAAGTACAGGCGAGAAAGATTTTTATCAAGAAACCAGTGGATACAGGGCTATACCACGAATGTATTTTATATATCAATGTATAAAAGCAAAAGCTCAAAAGAGGCATAAAATAACCATGAATATGAGTGGATTAATAATTAATATAAATAAGGACAAAACACCTCCCTGCACAACTGTTGTCCAAGAAACAGTACAGTCTCTACCTTCACCTTCACGAGTTGTAATGGTACAGGTTTTTTTAAAATAAATTTTATTTTGTTAATGAGTTTTATTTAAAATAGAACCAATTTAGCCCCGCTTTCTCCAATAATGTATACCGTGTAACTCAATCTTAGTAATGGAACAGAAAAAATGGATATATTTATATCTAAAAGTTTAGTGAACCTAGTTTTATTGGAGCAACGATTGCGAAATTTCTCAGGAAGCTGGAAATGAAAACTGGTTCTGCTAGCTAGCCATGTTCACTGACAGAACCAGGGCGGTCCCAGAATACAGATCGACGAGGAAGTTCTTGAATTGAGTTGATTTACTTTAGAATATGTTACAAAACTAATTAACAAATTGTAGCCTGGTGAATGAATACGACTGTTTGAAGGAGTATATCTGTGCTTACTGTTTTTTAATCTTTACTGTGTACAAAAAAGGAGGGAATGAATTAAACAGCTCTAATTGTTATTTCCTTTGAATGACTTCTTTCCTTTTTCGCTAACCAAAAAAAAAAAAAAGGATAATAAATACTATATAAAACCAACAATTATTCACACCAAATACCATATTTTGCCCTTAAGCTCACTAAAAAAATTTGGAAAGTAATAATTCAATTGTATGGATATCGAATGAGTTGATGACCTAATGATTATAAGTTTATAACCCCTAAATTTCAACTTGTTTCCTTGTTGTCAGTATGTTAACTTTCTTGACCTCCTCTCCTCTTTTACATGTATATAATCCACTTCTAAAATATTATAAGACAAAGAAGGTAGAGAGAATAGTATGGATAGTAAAGAGTATAGGCATAGTAATCACAATGTTAAGTTGATAATTTATAATGTTAGCCCATAGTCATTAGTCAATCCAGTTAGTACAAATCAGAAAAACTCTTCGTATAATCACATAATTCGTTCCATTTTACAATAAATATAATTCTTTCCTATAAGTTAAGTCAACTGTTAACTGTAGCCAAATATTTTGAGAACTTAAAACATTGAAAATGTTATAACAATTAAAACAAAACCTGTATTGTCGAAGATATACAAGCAAGAATAGCAAATAAGGGGTGTTTCTGCATTACTTATTTTTACTTAGATACGTACGAATATACAGTAAGGAAAAGTATTGCAATAGTGAAAATTTCGAATTTTCTATGAAAATAAAGCCTCCAATCCCATATCACTGATCTTGAAGAGTGGTGTCAAAACTGGAGAATTAAAATAAATTCTCAAAAATCGCATCAAATCACTTTTACCTTACGTCGTAAACTAATGACTTCCTGCCCTTCAGTATCCTTTAATAATATCCCACTTATGCCTGTAGAACAGATCTGATACTTAGGGTTGCATCTTGACAAACGATTAACCTGGAATCCTCATACGAGACTGAAAAGACAAAAAACCGCTCGACGTTTCAGGCTACTTCAACACTAGACAAACAATCTAAGCTCCCAATTAATTACAAAAGACTCATCTACATGACCATCATACGACCTATTTGGACTTACGGTGTAGAGCTTTGGGGTTCCACTAAGCCATCGAATTCCTCTCGTATCCAATCCCTACAATCCAAACTCCTTCGTAAAATCCTCAATGCTCCTTATTTTGTTAAGAATAAAGTCATCCATAATGACCTTAATGTCCCATTTGTTGCTGATATGGCCCGAACCTGCTAACTATCCTTTAATAACGAACTTCATTTCCACTCAAACCCTCTAGTTTCAAACCTAGCTTCCTCTTCAATTCCCGATAATCCTCCGAGGCTTCTGAAAAGAAGATGGCCCGTGACCTTCTTAGTTGAACTTGTGATTTGAGTACTACCAGTGGATAGTTTCTCTACTTGTCATTTTCACATGTCATTATCTATCGCTTAGCCTATTTACTTGATGTATTATTGTAATACAGTTGTAAATTTCAATTAATAAATAAATAAAAAATTCTATATGAAAATAAAAGTTTTTAGGTTGAAATATCAATATGAAGTATCGAAAGATTATGTATGTGAGTGATAAGTGGCTTCATAACCTACATGAAACTAATTTAAGGTAAATTTATGTTTGAGAAACTATAGCAAATGTTTCGCCAAAATCAACACACTGGAAGCCACTTATAATTTTTATAATATTTTTGAAAAATGCAATTTTGATCAAACTAAAGGGTATAATAAACTGAAGGAGAACTATTTTTCCAAGATAATAAAAGATCCAAAAATAATAATTTATTTATTGTTTATTCATATAACGCCAATTTATGCTGCTATGGCTAATCGAAACTGATAGGCTAGGGACCCACCTTTTAGGTATCTTCAGAAGGACGGTGTTACGTAGGGTTTTTTACTGCCTTAAAAAAATCCTAAGGCCACCTGCAGGCCTGCAAACCCGCAATCTTGTGTATATTAGGTTTTTTTTTTTGCTAACCACCTTTAATCTTGGTAACCACAGGTAACCTAAATATTAAAATAAAACTTTAACGTTAGAATTAGTTATAAATGTTATAAAGAGAGAGAGACCTCCATTAGTACTTGGGGTATATTAGTAAAGCAATCAATACGTCCATTAGCATTTTAAGTCCTCAATGATTAAGAGGTATTTAAATGAGGGCGAAATTACCAATAATTTTGAAGCACATTGCTCATGTCTTAGTAATTTGTTCGAATCGATGCCTCGGAGCTATTTTAGAAGATTCGATCCTCTACTAACGATCAGAGACTCAAAATGAATTTGGTTACATCACCTGAGGTGTGCTGAGAGTTGTCTCGTTCACTATATTTTATTCATATAACCGACACACATAACCGTTTAGCTCAGTGGGATTATTTTCTTTGATAGGATCCGCCTAGCATGATGCGACGTCCCCGTTGTGGTGTCGCATTATAAGTGGAATGGCTTTCCGAATTGACTTCTGGATAGATGTGTGCGCGTTTCGTAACTAAGTATATTCTATTTGAGAGACCTCTAACCTGATTAGTGATAGGTGGTAAATGGAGATGAACACCGAACTTAAATTTATCATATTAATTAAAGTGTAAGGCTCAGTGGTTGAACCCTGATTGCCGTACTGAAGGTCCCGGGTTAAATTCCGGCTTTGGGGGGATCTGAAGGGATGGTAAGGAAAGGGATGACCCTTCTGAGGATCGCTCAGCCTCTATAAAGTGCGTACCAACAATAAGGGGAAAACATGGTGGTTGAGCGTGATCCAGGTCTAAAATCGACTATCTGCACAATCGTTGTCCAAGGAACAGTAGTATCTCCACCACGCATTGAAATAAAAAATCTGCATAGTTTTTTTTTTTTTTTTTTAATAAAGTTTAAGTATTTGTTAATAATAAATACTGATGACATAAAAGTAATGACATACAGAGTTATAAAGAGTAATAATATAATCTATATTATATTTAAATATTAAGCCTAAGAATCACCTAATATATAACTCAGTTCCATTTGAGAACTGCCTGTTTTGTTGCCGTGTTTCCTCACCTTGCTCTCCTGCGAACAATTTTTTTTTCTGAATATTTTTATTTGAAAAGAAAAGATATGTCCAGGGCCGGGACTCGAACCCGGGTCGCCCAGGTAAGCTCTGCCAATTAAGCTATCCTGATTCGCCTCTCGGTCATAGACATATCCTTTCTTTTCACTGATCCCATGTCCCCGCGTTCTCGCAATTTGCGATGTATACGAGGGGAAAAATGTTCTTTGAACATTATTTTAATTTGGATCTTGTTGACTTACGTCATATATATTATTATAATTTATTTTATTTTAGTTGTTATTGATTGTATTAATTTTTAAATATTTTTATTTGAAAAGAAATTTGTATTTGAAATTTTTTTTTCTTTTATAATTTAACTCATTCACAATTTCTTTATGGACTTACTTAACTCACCATTTCCTATACACGACAGATTATGCATCGTACTGTTTTATAAAGAGAAAAAATCTTGTACTGATTTGCGGGTGATGAACCATCTATCCGTCCATTCTATCCGTCTCTCCTCCACCATTTGGGAAATGTACCACTATCCATTCCTTGCACATTTCCTAACCATCTTATTCTACCTTTCTTACTTTGTCTCTCAATTTAATCAATTCTCTGTCAGCCGATGAATTTGAAAATGATTCATCTATATTATCCCTTCTTAAGTAGGTTCTTAGAATTCTTCAACATCAAGTGCCAAAATTAAGGACTCGCTGCCGTATATAAAACTGATTGTAGGACCAGACGGTAAACTCTAATTCCAGGGTTCTGGATGCTACGCGACATTGAAATATCTTCATTAGAGGCAAATAGCACCTATAATTGGATAAAATTTGCAGAAATTCTACATTTTTTAAGGAAAGATTAGAAGATAGTTGCGTAGTTGATATTCCGCTAGTTCATATATTTTATTTTTTATTTTCTTTCAACTACTGTCCAAATTGGACCTACCTATTGCAAATAGTGGACACTTTCTTTTTTAAATTCACCAAGTTTGTTTCATTTCCTCGATAAATATAATGCTTCGCTTCGGTGGCGAAAAGCATTGTGGGCTTTACATAAGAAAATAAAATACACTGATAAGAATATTTAAGAAAATCAAATATTTATACAGCCCGTTTTTAAGGCAAGATATAACAGGACTAACGGAAAACTGATCTATAAACAATAAGATAAATTATAATTTCATAACACATTCCAATCATTTTGCAATCTGTTAAGAGAAGAGTTCTTTCTCTTATATAAAATAACTGATTTTGATATAGTATGAAACCTTCTATCAAGTTTCAATAGCATGGATGTGATACGAAAATTGTGTACAGGTACTGTTCATACTCGTACTTGTATATGCTATTCCTTTTTTACAATACTTGTTAATTTTACGATATAAATTTTGAAGCAGTATTACTCAATATCTAAAACATGCTATTGTTTCTTTATTCATATAACGCCACTTCATGCTGGTATCGTACATTAGTGCTACTGTGGGAGCTCTAAATTTTGCCTCTCCGGGTATAATTAGGATAGTGATCTTTAACGAGTACCTGACACAGGCTCATGGTCCCCATTTTACGCCTCTTCAGAAGGACAGCTTGAATAAGGATTTTTATTCCCTTTAGAAAATCTTAAGGCCACCTACCGGACTGCGTACCCGCGATCTTGGGCTTAGTACGTTGCTATGCTCTAGAACACAGGTGACCCAAACATTTATTTTATAAATGTTATATTTATAAAACTAAATATAATTAAAAACCAATAAACGTTGTAATTATAAGTAGGGGTATCCCCCTCCTAGGCCAACACCTGACCCCATTGTAAGCCCTGAAGAAGACCCGCAATGTGGGTCGAAACGTTGGCTTCCCAATAAACAGTTCTCTCTATTTAAGAAATTTTTTTTTACCTCTACCCGGACCATTTTCTTCCTCTTAAAAATAAATATATTTGAGAAAATCTAAAAAGTTTATCTTGGACACGTTAAATGAAGAAAGTACTCATAGGCGACGGAATATAAGGCTCCAATGAGCTCGGAGGGAAAGTGTATTTTACCAATATTTGTGCGTTTCTTAAGAACCGCAATAAGAACCATCTGCTACTGCGAGGATGGATCCTTCAGGGAACAGGACAATTCCAATACGCGTTCCTCAGGGCTATGAGTCCATTGTTACGCCCTGGAGGAGAGGAAAGAATCGTAATGGTCCCGGAGGATATGGAAGAAACCGGATAATCGTAAAGGACATTGACGGTGATCCAAATGGGCAGACCTACCTCTAAAGGGGACAAGAAGGAGTAGTTAGCCAAGTTACTAGGTCGTTAGTTGATTAAGTCGAGGAATCCGATCTAGTGCGCTACAATGAGGAGATGTATGTCACTCTTGTTGCTAATCAATTAACAGAACCAATTATGTTTACATTCTTCATCTATATTACAGAAGGGGGAGCAGACTGGCTCAGTGGTATATCGTTGTGTACTGAAGGTCCCGAGTTCTAATCTCGCTGATGGCAGACTTTTATTTAATATATTAGCGGTCGGAGATGGGCCCTAAGGCATCTAGGACCCTCCTAGGGCTCACCCAGCCTTTATAAAGTGGATACCCAAAATAAAGGAGAAAATCTGGCGGTTGATCTAGGATAAATCAGCTCCCTCTACAACCTTTGTCCAAGAAACAGTACAGTCTCTGTCATGTAATGAACCCCAGATCCTTTACTTGTTGTAGTGGTACAGATTTACAGGGAAAGGATTTGTATTTATTAAAACAACTCTCAGTCATTCAATGATTTACATCGTGTATTTTAATCAATAACTATCTAGTAAGACTATCTCTACCATATACTGAACCCCCGGCCCTTAACGGGTTGTAGTAGTACTATTTTTTTTTAATATTTCACTTTTAAAAAATGCTCTTTCACAGATGAATTGCTAACTAAAGAAAAGCAACTAGTCTCATTTTTGTTTAAAAACTTTTAACTTTTACAAGAGACAGAAGGGATCGTTTACTACAGGAAGGACACTTGTCCGCAAGTTAGCACAGTCTTGACAAAGCCAACGATACTTTCTTTACTGCGGAAAGGGACCTAGTTCAGGACAAGATCCATTTTTTGTGTCTCTTTTTGAAAAGAAAGTCTGATTGCCTTTCTACAGTTAGCGGTTCAAATACTTATACGACTTGCAAGTGCATAACTACTGAAGAGGCTAGACTAATATAATTTCTTTCTTACAGATCTGTTTGTGACAGTTAAAAAAATGTAATTACATAACACCGATCCATATAATTTAATCCTTTATACGAATTATTAATTTTTAGAGAAATCTTAAGGAATTTTTAAATTGATATATGAATTGTTTATACATTTTTGGAAATTTTACACTCACTTTCTACGTCCCTTCCATAGGACGGAATAACCAAGGATTTTTTACTCTCTTTTAAAAATCCTGGAGTCAACAGCCGGGCTGCGAACCCGCGACCTCGGGCATAGATCGTTGTTATGCTAACCACTACATTGGTTAACTCGAGTTCTGGGGAGAGAACGCGGTAACTTATGTAGTTATCACGAGTTGGTCTTCACGACTCTTAAACATACTCTTCTTTGTCAAAATGACAAGACAGATCCACCGATTTTGTCTCGTCATCAGAAAGTATTACTTAACCTCTCACTTCGATCCCTAATGTTACGTCTTGTTTGTTAACATAAGTAATTAAACCCCATTTATTTAATTAGTTTTTTTCTCGAACTAATTTTTTTCTTTGTTCTCACACATATAAAAAAAAGTGTGATTTTTTAAAACAATGTTTAAGTGTTCTATTATACGAGCTTTAACACTGTTGTATTTACATCTCTGAATACGGTCGTATTTACATCTCTTAAGGTTGATGACAAACCATGGCGTTAAACCTAAAATATCACGATTTTTTACATTTTTTATTTCGGGTTTTTACAACCTTGAATGAAATGCCGAAACCCATAAATAATACATGCAATCGCCTGTAATCTCTGTCCTCCCAATTTCCCTCCGCCAAGCCTCTTGCTGCCATCACCTCTTCAGTTCCTTGCAGCTAAATTTTCCTTGGACGCCTCTGATTCGTATCTCCTCTGAGACAAAGTCAAATATCATTTTTGGCCATCATCAATTCTGGAATTGCGACAACTTCTTCTCCAAAAATCCATTTATATAGCTTGCAGCCTTTGTGGATATCTTGGTCCAACCGCACGCATTTCCGAACCATAATGGGTTTCCTCTTCAAAAAAAGGAGTGAAAAATCCTCTTTTTTGTTTCTAGCGAAACACTTGGGCTCCACCGTTTACCATCCTGATAACCTTCTTTCCTTTGGCGATGTTTTCCTTTATATTGGTCTCAAATGTTCCCTTGCTATCTGTGTTCACTCCCAAATACGCCGAGGGCATTCCGATCTAGTGTCCAATTTTCTAATGTAGATGTAGAAGCGTTGAAGGCCATGTATTCTGTCTTCTCTTTGCTCATTTCTAGACCCCATTGAGAGTATTCCTCTTCTAGCTTTCCTAGCATGTATCTAAGATCATCTTCCTCAGAAGCTGTCACCACTTGATCTTCAGCAAAGTGCAGACTGTATAAAGTTTCCTCCCCTATTCTTACACCCATAGCCCGACATTTCGTTTTCCACAAATACCACGATTAGAAGTAAAAAATAGACTCTCTTGAAAAATATAGTTTATGGTGATAATGCTAATACAGCACTTGCACTTTTGGTAGTTCTTGTTTTGTTTTATGTATGTGTTTTGTTTCATTACAATTATTCACCATTTTTTTCATTCAAACATAATTAATTGTTAAAAACAAAATCGTTTATGTGTCTATTACCTTTTAGTTAAATTAAATTTATATCTGTCTGATATTGAAAAATAAATAAATATACAATGGTTAATCATTAAACATTTCTCTAACCCGGAGGTAAACATTTTTTTTTTTATATTTCACTTTAAAAAAATGGTCTTTCACAGATGAATCGCTAACTAAAGAAAGGCAACTAGTCTCATTTTTGTTTTAAAACTTTAAACTTTTACACTTGTCCGCAAGTTAGCACGCACAGTCTTGACAAACCCAACGATTCTTTTTTTACTGCGGGTAGGGACCTATAATTATATAGTTCAGGACATAGTTATTATATTAACCTATAGTTACTATAATTCAGGACAAGATCCATTTTTTGTGTCTCTTGTAGAAAAGAAAGTCTAGTTGCCTTTCTACAGTTAGCGTTTTAAATGCTTATACGTCTTGAAAGTGCATACCTACTGAAGAGGCTCACTTTTTACGTCCCTTCCAAAGGACGGCACAATCAAGAATTTTTGGCTCTTTGAAAAATCCTAGAGGCAACAGCCGGGCTGCGAACCCGAGACCATGTCACATTGTTGTAATTGAGAGCCTATTTTCCTCAAATTTGAACTATTGAAATTTGTTTCTTCGTTACTTATAGAAATAGCTTAAAGAAAATTGTTCACCGAAATTGTTGACATCGAAAAGTAATGGAAAGTATTTATTACCTATTTTGTGGACATGGTGTCCTTTACCTAAATTACAAATTTTTTTTTAGTGTGGTTTGTAATTGTTCCTTTTGTAATTTGTCCTTGAGAACATAAACCGGAATTCCCTCCACCCTGAACCCTCAGAGAGGACTAGAGGGGACAGGAAGTATCTTGATGCATTTCTACGGGTGCCGAAGATTCGAATGACAAAATTTGGGAATTGGTGGGATCTCAAAATTTCTCGTAACAAGTGTTTCTTAATTTTGGCCGATGAAGGGACTTCTTGGGCCAGTAGCGGGAGGCCGCTCCATATATAAGCTAACTCGGCCAATCCCTCTTCCAGTTCGACCCATTCCAGCGCAGGATAAACATGCATAGGGTGAGTATTTACTAACCTAGCACTTAGTAAATGGTTATTAATTATTAAAATATTATAAATATTAAAATGTAATTATATTAAAGAATATATATATATAACAATTAAAATAATGACACGATAACTTTTAATGATAATTTATTTAATTTATTTCATTAATTCCCAAATACAATATTTCAAAATCAACGCTATATTATACATAAATTTCAATATAATTTTATTAAATTATGCCTAACAATATTCTGATTATAAAAAATAAAATTGTTCAGGTCTTTTTTCAAATTTTATTTTATTTCTTGTAAACAATGCCCAATAATTGATAGTGTAACGAACTAAAGTGTATTATATTTATTTATTGTTGCCTTGTTCTTACAGGTGTGTACTAGTACAGTTGTAGAAATAAATTATAATTATTATGACAAATTATAATAATATAATATTGTATCAAAATATATTTTCAATTGAATTTTTAATATAAAAAAAAATCTAAAGAACATTTGAAATCATTTTATAACCAAGCTAATTTTTAGAGAATGATATAAAAGAATTAAAAACTATGAAACCGTTAAAAAAAAAGCTGCTCGTTACTTTAAGAATTTTTTAAGGAGTGCACAACAAAATAAAGCGGTAAAAATGACATTTTCAAAATGTATTAAATTTTGTATATTTTAGAAATATAAGAAGGGAAACTTCTGTAGTTGAAATTTATAGTTAAATAATTGAGTTGCTTTCACATAATCTTTCAAAATCCGGTTATCAACCTACGCAACTGATCGACATAGTTTCCAACTTCGAAGCATTTCCTGCAAATTATTTTATATATTTAAATAAAATATATATTTTTTTATATCATATATTTAAATACACAACAATAAATAATCAACGTTTTTGAACTACTATTGCTACCACTAATGTTTATTTATATTTTTTAAAGTTAATATGACCAGTACGTTACTCTATAATGATAAGTAAATAAAAAAAATGAAGTATGATTTACTTAAAAATTTATATAAAATATGAAATAATTTACCTTCAAAAATAATAACTTCTAGATTGGTCTGAATGGGGATTGCTACAAGCTGCTACTCTTTCAATGCGAATTTTATTGGCTGGTAATCGTCGCATATTTAAATTAATCGTGAATTAATAAAGGAAATTAATTAATAATTAGATTTAATTATTTCTTAATTAGGTTTTATCGTAAAACCGTTATAGCTATTCGGTCTGAACTAATATTCTCTACTGTATCTTCCCTCTTGGAGTAAGATTTCACACCTCACTCGTAACCTTTCCGTCCAAATTTTATGACTGTCGACTTTCCGGAAGCTTTTTGTAAAACGAATTATACCTTGACGACTATTCCCCATAATTAGATGCCTTATTTCACTTTTTATTTTTTATACATTTCCATCAGCATTCTAAACTATTTCCTCTATTACTTTTTAATGAATGTACTTGTGGTTAGAATATTTTATGTTCTGAGGTTGTATTCAAATGATCATTTCCAGTGCTTAGGAAGGAATCCAGTAATATTAATGATATAATAATCAGGAAAAAATTCAGAAAAAAAATTGTTTTCGTGATTTTATTAAAGCACTCTTAACTTGTTATTATGAAGTCTACGTATGATATTTGGCACTAGAGTTATTTGTACTACCTAAAAATTAAAAAAAAATCATGTAATAATTATTTATGTATTATTTTTTTTTTTAATTCATATTTTAGTGTATTATGTTTATTTATTTTCATGTGTTTATCGGTCCCTGTAATGAACTCAATTAATACTTTGTTAAAAAATTATTACGGCACATACTTAAACACCTCCACTGTGTTCAACAAGCGACGACATCTCGTAATTTGTTTCAAAACCAATTGATTACTTATTGTTTAATAAAGAATCTTGAAATGCTATTAGGTGTGCTATTAAAAATAACAAGTAATGATATTAACTATTGAATCTTGAGGAAATGTTTTTTTGAATTTATTTTTCGTATTGCATTAGCACAAGCACATGAGGTAGTTCAGTTGATTTTCAGAATATCTACTGTCAATTAAATGACGACAAAATTGGACAAAATATTTATACGAGAAATAAATATTAAAAGACATGTATAATTATTTATATACTTATATATGTATAAGTTATATTTATTGTGTAATTCAAAACCAACAGGTTCCTAGGATCATTCCTATTTGAGAATGCAATTGACAAACCAAATTTCCAAAACTTGAAAGTTATATGGGCAAATTTGGTTAAGTGGGGCATTAAAAAAAAAGAAAAAAAGAATTAGAAATCAGGAATTCAGACTTCTACCTTTCAAAATGAAATAATTTTACGCAAATGGAATGTTGATGAAGAAATGTCAGCATATGTGCGTTTTCAATTCTATTTATTAACCTACAATATTATGGTTAAAATTTGTTAATTATTAATCTTTTGTTTGACTCCTATTTGGCATATTCTGAAATAAACCAATACTGTAAAAAAAATTGTTTCCTAATTTCTATTCCTTTGACTCCCTTTCAAAGTTTGGTATTCCATGGAATAGTATTGGGTATGATTAGATGAAAACATTTATATAGCGGGTAATCAATATTACTTGCGAATTAATGTAAGTCATACATTACATTACAGTATATATATGTATATATATATATATATATATATATATATATATATATATATATATATATATACGTACACATATATGTATAGTTTTATCTTAGCTAATCATGTGATTTAAGATTTCAACTGTACTCTATATTTCATGACTTTAAATTCATTTGATTTACCGTTTACTGAAAATGGTAGTAAGAATCGGCTATTTTTAACTGGTTAAATTTATGCTGTTAGAGCAGGATTTTATAAAATAATTTGCTTTTTAAATTTAAATTTTCCGAAAGCAGTAATGTCACATTTAGTATTTTTCTTATATTTAATATTTTCCCATCGGTTTCATGGGATAAAAGTAAGTATTATTACTTTATACTTATGCTTTAAGCACAAAATTTTTCATCCTCATCTACTGCCTAAGCAGTGTGAGGAGGCTCAGTAAAGGTTGACCCAGTTGTCTCTGTCCTGTATCAGCTCATTTCTCTGATTCAAATTTATTCCTCTTTTCATAAAACTTTTTTCACAAATTAAAAATAAATATTCCCAAAGCAGAATGTAATAATAATTAAAAAAGTTCTAATAATGTATGATAATTCAATATCTTATTTGATCATTATTTAAAAATAAAGAATTCGGAGTTTGATTTCGAGGACAAGATTTAAATCGTTTTGTTATAAGTATAAGTTTACATCAAATACAATTGCACTGTTAGATTCAAGAAATACTTTACTTGTTTCAGCTTCTGATCCTGGGTCTCGCCTGTGGGATCGCGAACTGCATCGAGTACGGCGAGAACTCTCACGAGGAGCCAAATTACAGCTACGAGTTTGCTGTCCACGATCCCAGCACAGGGCACCTCCACAGCCGCAAGGAGGAGAGGAAGGGAGGCAGCGCGCAGGGGGAGTACAGCGTCGTCGATGCGGACGGTTCCAACAGGAGGGTGCAGTACTCAGTCCGCGGCAAGGAGGAGTATGCTGGTCAGCCGGATCAAGGAGGCGCCGGATATAAGTCTCCTGGAAGCCTTCAGCCGTACTACAAGTCGGTCTCGAACTATGAAGGCGGATCTGGTAAAAAACCAGCCGGTTTTCTCGAGTCTCTCCCTGCTCTGACAGGGTACAAGCCAAGTTATGAGCCTAGTTACAAGGCCCCACAACCAAGTTATCAACCAAGCTATAACGCCCCCCAACCAAGTTACAACGCCCCCCAACCAAGTTACAACGCCCCCCTATCAAGTTATGTGCCTAGTTACAAGATCCCTCTGCCAAGCCAGCCAAGCTATAATACCCCTTTACCAAGTTATCAACCCAACTACAATGCTCCCCTACTAGGCTATCAACCTAGCTACCAGAATCCACTCCCCAACTACATACCAAACAACCAACTTTCATACTCCGGCAAATCCAACTACGACTCTCCTCTGCTGAAGTTCAAACCCAAATACAGGGCTCCTGAAAACAGACCTTTTGTACCGATCGTTGAGCCAGGCAACAAACCAGACGTGCCCTCATCTGTTTTCACACCCGCCCTAATCACTTATCAACCAACTGAAAGGGCTGGATACACGCCATTCCTTAGTACCCAACCAGTTGTTCCTAGTTACCAAACCGACGATCAAGGTTTACAATACGGCCTTTCAGGTTACCAAAACGGTATTCCAAATTACCAAAACGGTATTCAAAACTACCAATCAGGTGTTCAAAATTACCAGTCCGGTGTTCAAAACTATCAATCCAGTGTTCAAAGTTACCAATCAGGTGCTCCAAGTTACCAATCCAGTCTCCAAAGTTACCAATCAAGTGCTCCAAGCTACCAGCAGAAACCTGTTCTCTCAGATTATAAACTCTCTTCCCCTAGCTACAGGTCTGCAGAACCAAGCTATGAGAGTGGCAACAAGGCTGTCTCTCCGAGTTACGCACCTGCTCCAAGTTATAAGCCAAGTTACGGAGAAGGAACTGCAACTTCCAGTGTCTCCTTCTCCACGAAAGGCGCTCTTGTGAAGACGTCGACGAAGCACATCTTGCCACCAAAGAAAGACTATTGAGCGTTTAGTACTGATTGTATATATACTATTGTAAATTGTATTTTTAAAATATTTTTATAAATAAATTTTTATACTTTTGTAGAAGCTATTCTTTTTTTTTATCCCTCACATACGCTGTTTTCGTGTTATTTATAATAACTATAAAATAAATAATAAAACCAAAAAAATATTCAGAAATTAAAAATAAATTAAAATAAAATATTATGACATAATATGTCATAATTTCAAGGCTATGTTATAAATAACTATAGTATACAATAAAAAAACTGTATATACAATTATTATCAACACCTTATGTTAACCGGGGGTAGAAATTTAAAAAAAATTAAATTTTCAACACAATTTTAGGTTAGAAAACACCGTTCACTTTTCGAAATGCATTATAAATGAATAAACTTATTTTACGTTTAATTAAAATAATTGAATGAACAATTTGAACTTATGAACAATTTTCTGTTCGCTACGATACATTGGCCAAACGTATGAAAGTTCTTATGAACGTATGAATAATGATAATAAATAATAGCAATTCAGTAAATCTAAAAATAACGCTATTTACTTTAATGGAATGGAAATTTTGGCTGGCCTCATTAAAACTAGATGTTATGTAGAATATTAAGTGACATGAAAATTACACTTTCATTCCTGTTCGTTGTATAATAATTTTGTTAGTCTAATGATCAATTCGAATTTGTTTTATTAACTGTTTTTTTTCAGTTTATGCAGAATAGTTATTTGCTTATTTATTTATATTCGAAGTAATTTTAATAATATAATTTTGTTTATGCAATGTATTCATTATTTATAGAACACTCCTAGTTATTTTTTTTAGATGACAAGTCGTTCTTTTTAGATATAAGAGGCTACGAAAATTCCTTTTCGATAATATATATAACGATATTTATATAAATAATTTATATTTAAATTTGTATTAATGACATCAATTTCAAATTATTTAATTCATACCAATTCTAAGAAAATTGTATATGATCTGACAAATAAAAATACATTTACGTAGCAATAAGCCCAAGTAAAGAAACAAAAATATGATTTATGAAATAATCATTTATTCTCGACCGCAATATTCCGCTTACAAAAAACAAAAAAACTACTTCTTCTTTTCAATTTATAGTTTAATATTAACTAATTTATAGTTTAATAGTAATTAAATTTATAGTTAAAATTAACCACTGCATAATTTATAACCTATATATTTTTCATAAGTTTGAATAATTCTAGTTAGTTCTAGTTGTTTAATTAGCAAATTTAATGTTTTGCAAGCTCAAGACAATCCCATTAAAATCTGCAATTTTTTGAAACTGGTATGCTGTAACTTTTATAAGTTCAAGTATATATATATATATATATATATATATATATATATATATATATATATATATATATATATATATACATGTATACGCTATCTTTCTTTTCATGACAATGCCTCCTCCATATCCTTCATACACACCAAATAGTACTGATCGGTTGTTGAAGCATTGTAGGAGTTTATTGCTCATTTGGAAGGAGAGTGCTACATATATAGTTAACAAATATAAATTTTCCTTTAATTTTCTTTTATAGTTTCCTTTGACAGGTTTCATCCATTAACACATTATTATCAGTTTAGATAATATAAGTTACAAGATAATATTAGTCAAACTTAAAGACCCTTTTAATAAAGATTATGGTAATTATTTGTTAAATAATATTCTTGTGACAATTAGGGAAACCGAATGTATTAATATACTGTTTATAGCTAAATAGAGAATTGAAAAATTATCTTAAAAATAATATTTCATTTTTTTTCTGTATTTAAAGTTAAGATTATCTTTTTTTACCTCCTTCTCCATTCAGAAAAATATATCTTATGGATTTTTAGGAGAACATTATCCGTACTTCATAATAGATTATCATGTTAATATTAATATGATAATTTCTAAATTAGGAAAGGATTTTTTATGGATGTAGAGTCGAATGTACAAGTCCAGCAACACTCATCTGTAGTGCTGAATAGTATCACCAATTTAAGTAGGCGCTAGAGTTTGTTCAAACGAAGTCGTAAATGTAAAATTACTTTTGTATTTCATAGCACTTCAATTGAAAATAATAAACAATAGAATTTAAGATTCGCTAAAAATCTTACGTATTATTAAAAAATATATATACTCTTTAAAAATATTTTCGTGATTTAGGTATCATGCCTGAAGATGAAATAATTTTTCGGGTGACAAATTATATTAATAAAAAATCAGAAATCTATTTTGTACTCTTCGTATTTCTAGTTTTCTAGTAATGTTTTGAAATCTTTTATGATACAAAATATTGTTGTTGTTTTTTTAACTTCACTGTGTTTGATAAAAAATAAGTATATAAATTTTAATAAAATAAGAAGATTCGATCTCTATAAATGTTGAAAGTTTATTTAAATATTAATGAAGGATGATAAATATTAACATTTGAAGGTTTTATATATTTTATTCAAAATTCATTAATATATTTGCAATTTAAATATAAATTAATCGCCTTAACGACACAAAAACATTTTCTACAAATGAATAAAATAGTGATTAATGAGTGAAAAAAATAGTAATAAAAAAAAAACTATATCCAGGCAAGTAAACTTATATCCGTATGAGATATAAGTTCTTATGGCTCTAAAATGAAACATGAAAAATAGTGTTATTTACCACACGCATTTACATAAACATCAATTTTGTGTTAAGATTAAAAAACATGTTACTAAGGAGGCTTTGTTGTTTATGGCTTTATTTATTGGCTCAGTTATTATTATTCTAATATATTTTTTATTTTGTAGTATCCTAAAATGGCTAATCAATGAAAATAATTATTGTTAATAATTTATAAGATTGTCAAAATTGTCTCATATTTCTGAACAGGAGGGTATTCCATGGTTACATGTCAACCACGTACTGCCATTTATGCCCATCATACAGGAATGAAATCCATAAACATGAACAAGTGTTGAGAAAGTTATGATTTAATTTGAAAATAACTGTAATAAATTATTTTGAGTTAATAAGATCAGCGTTTAAACCCCCAGCTTTGGCAATATTGGCCAACTCCTACGAGACCGCCTCGAAATTGATACTCGATGCTGTCTCAATTCTCCTCACCGACGAAACTGGGGCGATTTCGTTAGGAAAACCAGTGGTTAACTTCTAAGCTTAAAATTTAAAGTAATAGATACCTTACTCATACAGCGGAAAGCTAGAGTTTCATCAATACTTATGCCATACATGCATTGTAAACGAATAAATGGTAACAAATAGTGTAGAAAAAAAATGAATTGAATATTTTTGACTGAAAACAATACCGTATATAATCAAGAGATAATAATAATTGGCCGGGATTTTCGGATTGTTATTGTAATCTAAAAGAGGTAGAAAGAAACAGATCCTAAGTGGCTCAGGATTAAACTTTAAATCTTTTTTGTTAACATATTAGTATGAAAAATAGCTATTTTTAAGTATTTAAGTTAATTTAATTAAAAAAGGATGTAAACTGGACGGAAATTTATCTAATATTTCATTAACACAATAAAAAACCTTTTCGATGGGAAGCTCATATAATTAAAATGTCCCAGGATCAGATTACTAATATGGTCCTAGACGAAAGGATTTATGAGACAAGAATAGTGGGAAGACCTCGGCTCCGATGGATCGATGGGGTGGCGGCGGATGCCAGCCAGGTCCATCTGGGGAATCCGCTATCGGAGAAGGCTGGCGAACCAAGCTGCAGGAGGCCTTGACTCTACAGGAGTTGTAGCGCCACGAATGATGACGATGATAATAAAAAACCTTTATCCAGTCAAGTATGCTTTTAATAAGACGTTTCGACATTAAATGTAATTTTCAATTATTTATATAAATTACTTGTATCCTTCACATCTTAGTTAATAACTTGAAAAAGTTACAAGTCATAAAATCTGTAAATTATCAAATACAATAATGATAATATAATAAATACAAATTTATAAAATATGTTCAAACATAGAAATAAGTATAGATACCTTTTTTTCATTATTGTCATTATTAATGTTTAAAAATGTTTTACTTAGAGGTAAATCGTCCTCCATGGTCATATGTTGTTAAATGACTTAAACTAACCATGTAAATGGTTTAGACCAAAGTTTAAACCCTTTAACAACAGATTTGTTATATTTTATATAATTATAATTGCAGAGTAAATATTTATATAACTTATTTTATTATTAATTATACAGCAATTTTATTCTGTTATTTAATATTATAATTAAATTAACTAATATTTCATTAACACAATAAAAAAGCTTTATCCAGTCACGTATGCTTTTAATAAGACGTTTCGACATTAAATGTCATTTTCAATTATTTATATAAATTACTTGTATCCTTCACATCTTAGTTAATAACTTGAAAAAGTTACAAGTCATAAAATCTGTAAATTATCAAATACAATAATGATAATATAATAAATACAAATTTATAAAATATGTTCAAACATAGAAATAAGTATAGATACCTTTTTTTCATTATTGTCATTATTAATGTTTAAAAATGTTTTACTTAGAGGTAAATCGTCCTCCATGGTCATATGTTGTTAAATTTCTTAAGGCAGTGCAAAAACCATGCTAAAGTTAATTGTTAGATCAGTCACAATTCGGTGAAGAACACCATTTCTTTTTCATTGTTAACTAAGACACCTCATGTCATTTTGCGTTAACTTTACCAAATGGCAATCCTTATCATCAACAATTTTTATTAGACAGGTATAAATAAAAATATAAAGGGGAAGAAATTGAGTCTTAACATTCAACTTATACTGGGTTAAATTTTTCAGGGGGTGTACTCAAAATTAACAGAGTTGGACTCCACCTCCAAACCAATTTAATCCATTATTAAGAGTTATCTAGTATCTAGTAAATATTCAACTTATACATAAGGACTTGGATCAATATCCAGTAATTATTAATAGGACAGTTGTCTGGTTTAACAATGGCAATACAATCTTTATCAGAAAGGTACTACCAGCCTCAAGCTTCTGTAGTTTAAGCTTATTGTAGACTGAAGATAGAATAGAAAATCAACGGTTCTTAACGTTTAAATTTATAAAATAGAAATGATACGTAAATGATATGGCTTCGCAAAAATATATTATCTTATGAAACTTTAAAATTGAGACATTTCCAGTATCAGCGATCTTCAATTTCGAGGGAGAAGCCGAACTTGAATGTAAATCAGTGAAAGCTACCAGAACGTACTTTCCTTATCCGAGCTTATTACATCCACGTAATTGTGTGTCTTAAAAGGCCATTAGGGCTTACGCACCGAAACACTGACTCAAAAAGTGGGTGGTCCGAAAGGTTGATTTATTCAGGAAAAAGATCCGGATTCAGGAAAATAACCACTGTATTCGCTCCAAAATACTGCGTGTGCTGAGAATATTACGCTCGAGTATTTCCAACTTCGTTAGCTGAGAGAGACAAACACTGGTCATCATAAAGATGGAAGTTTGCAGGGGTCTTCTAAAAACATAAAAGATTGCTATAAACGGGATCAGAACCTGAGGAAAGTCAAGATAACACCGGAAGGACAATGACCTTGTAGACGAGAGGAAAGTAGAGATGCCCGGATGACCTCCTAAGACGCTGCAGGTAGGATGGGTCTCTAGCGGTAGAATATTGCGCAGGTCAGTATTCATCCATAAATTTGTCTAACTGTTAATAGTAGAAGTTATTTTAACAAATTAACTATGATAATCTGGTCCAAGACTGATCGATGTACTTGATGGTGGATGGAAGGGTTGTATTGTACGAGTATGTCATATATCTCACTACCTTGATTTTGTTTTATCGTTATTTTGTAAAATAGATCACATCTAAACAATAATCCGAGAATGTAAATAATATCGTTTATATTTATTACTTAATATAAAGTTATTTCCTTTTCTCACCAGTAGAGTATGTCCAGGTGGCTCTAAGGAGCTGCTATGTATTTTTCTAATTAAAATCATCTCATTAAAAAATATATTACATTTTTATAAATTCATTTGAATGAAATAAAACTTCTCAACATCAAGTTTATGTTTTTAAACAGACCTTTTCCATTATTTTATAAGTTTGAGCGCTCTACTAATACGTTATTTCAGCGTGAAAATAGAACCGATATGAGAAGAAATCTATATGTAGTCCCGATGAATATGTAGTTAAATAGAATTTCGTCCAGAATGAGTAGATTATACTGAATCGTGTCATTATCTTAGTCTTTGGATTGGAACGGAGTTATAATATAAGGAATGAATCCATTGTAAACCATGGCCTTAGCCACTCACGCACTACAAGATAGACGCAATTTCATTCCTTGAATACAATCAACTCATTGATTTTCCTGGGACTCATCCAGCCTCTGAAGTTGGATGCCCAAAATAGGTAGTAAGCATGTCGGTTGAGAGTATGCTCAGACAAATCACCCCCCTACACCAAAAAATCATAATAGTCCTATATTTTCACGAGATATAAGTAATATGTTAAGAGATATAAATTATTTTTGCAGTGGATTTTTTTAAAACTTACGCAGTTGCAAAGTTTTAAGTGAAATTTTTCTAACTCAGCTACCTGAACAGCCGTTCTCCTAGAAACAGTATAGTCCCTGCCACCTACTGGACCCTCTTCTTGGGTTGTAGTGGTAGAGTTTTTTTTCTTTATAAACATAGTGTACATGTCCGGGAGTTAGCAGGAATTGCTCGTAGGATCCGATGAAAAAATTATAACACTTTGAAACCACGATATTTTATATATCTAATTAAGAAAATGATGTTATTTTTTTCCTATTCGCAGATTATATTTGAATTATCGTCGCACACGAGCCGGTTTCGTAAATAATTAATTTGATTTTAATAGCTTTTTTTTATTGAGTGCTCCTTTAGGTAAATTTGTAAAAAGTGGTCACCGCCACCTGTTGACTGATAATCAGAATATTAATTGGAAATTCATGATAAATGGCCGAAAGATATAAATAAATGATTCGGTTGCCTCATTCCTTATCAGGTCCTTATCTTCCAAATATCTCCGAACGCAATATGTATATAAGGTTTTTAAAGAAACTGGGGCATTATTATATAAATATAGAATACGGTGGCCGTGTATTCTTAAAGAGGCCGCCGCTATGAATAATCTATCAGCTTTTGAGTTACATAAAAGAGAAGCAATAAGGCGGGTTTTGAAAGAATAATTATATGACTAATGGGAGAGCAGGTTTAATCAATGGGGTTTGGCAACCGTCTGTGGAAGGAAGTGGGAGGAATATTGGATCTTGGATCGTCGGTACAAGGTGTCTCGACCGGTTGTCAAAATCCATGGCACCATATCAGGCTCATGTTTGTTTTAATTACCGAAACTAGTTCCCCTAGTCCACGGCAGCATGCCAATCGCTCAAGGTTGCTAAGACAGGCTATTCCTCGAAAAAGTTTCGGCCAGAAACTTGCAAACTGTTGGGAAATGGATCGGCCCGGAATGTGGAACAATAGTTTCGGAAAGCCTGGATAGCGTGGTGTTTCAGAAACGTGCCTGAGCCAGCTTCGGTTCACGTGATCATTCAACTTTAACAAATAGTTCACGGGTTCGCAGCACACAAGGCGAGCTTAGGGTTTTTTAGAGGGAGTAAAAGAGGTTGTGCCGTACTTATGTTTTACGGGACGTGTCTCCGATAAGGGCCCGAGCATGTGCGGTGTCAGATACTCATTAATGCCACCTATCCTAATTATACCCGAATAGGCAAAATTTAGGATTCCCATTGACCTTGGCATTGACCGACTAGCTGAAACAGCATAAAGGGACGTTAAATGAAACGTTAAAATAACGACTTTATACAAATAGATATAGCAAAGAAGGAAGATATGTTATAGCATTTTTATTCACGTAACTGCTATAATAAGCTAATAGAATATGTAATAGATTGGTGGTTAATAATAACAATCGATGTTATAGCTAACCCAAAGGCTGGGCATCGGCAATACTAATCTACGTTTACACTTAGATTTTAAAGTCTTAAGTTTTTAAAATACTGGAAAATAACTATACATTTGACTGGATGAAATCTAATAATAATTGTAAGCCTATTTTTCAGTAATTGCTCATTTTATTTAATTTAATTGAATGTTTTAATAAATTAATAAATATTATTATAATTTTTTAATCATTTAATATTTTGAAGAGAAAAGATTTTCCCCCACCCGGGATTCGAACCCGGATCTCCACCATATCCGTTGCTATCCTATAACCATTTGAGCCAACGGGTCGCTTTTCTCATTTTTTCTCTTCAAAATAAAAATATTTAAAAATTAAAGCAATGATTAAAAAATTATAATAATATAATGACGTATCTCAAAAAGATCCTAACAAATTAAAAGTAATGTTCAATGAACATTCTTCCTCTTGTATACATCGCAAAATTGCGAGAGCACGGGGGATATGGAATCGGTGAAGAGAACAGATTTGTCCTAGGTAGGGAGCGACCCCGGTGGCTCAAATGGTTCGAGTGTTGCCACGGTGAGGCGTAGATCCGGGTTCGAATCCCGGCTGGGGGCAAATCTTTTCTATTCAAAATATAAATATTTAAAAATTAATAAATAGTTTACTCGGGTCCATGTAAGAAGACGGTTGCCCCATATAAATTTAAAAAATAAAATAATAAAAATGTTTTCTAGGATTTTCATTCAGCATTTACGAAAACAATACTGGATTGAATCTTATCTTAAATATTTGTTTTTTATTTATATATGTGTATATATATACCTATATTATATATATTTTTTTTGGTAAGAAATACTTTTTATTTAACAGATAATATTAATTCTCGTGGGCTAGTGCAGCTACTTCTGTTCTTGGAAGAAGTCTATCCGGTCACAGAGGCAGGTCCCATTGTTGGGACATTTCCGATTCACTATCCATTACAGTAGAACCTCGCTTATCCGTACTCAACGTTTAGGTGGGAGAGTACAAATAAACATATAAAAATAAATTTATTATCTTCACCTGTGTAGAAGGAATCTTTGTACTCGATTTGTAATCCCAAAATTCACAAGATTGCCCTTAGCGTAATCCTCCCACCTTTGGCTCGGTCCTTTGCCAGTGGGCAAGGCGCTAATTAACGTTTTAGAAATTCGTTTGATATTTAACCCAACTACACTAGTCGATCTTCATTTTTCAGTTAATTTTTCCACTTCAATTATATTTTGTTACGCCATTCCCCCATTCCTCTGTTATCCAGTAGACTCGTCCTTTTTCGGAATGAATATTCCGCACAATACCTCATCTTCCGCTTGTGAACGTAGCACAACACGCTCTGAGCTCACCTCTTCAAGATATTGCACCGTGGCAATCTCCTTCAAATCAACCTGATACCTAATCAACCCATTCTGCGATTTCTAAACGAATCACTAACTGCAGAAAGGCAACTAGGCCAACTGACACTTATCCTCAAGACACCAAAGTCATGACAACGACTTCAATATTTTGTTTACTTCAGATAGGGAACTAGTCTAGGACAAGATCCTATTTTTGCCTCTTGTAAGATTTGTAACAGAGAGGAAGTTAGTCATTCATAAATGAAATAAATATTAAGGGAAATTACTATGAACAATTTCTCTAAGCCTGTCCAAAAATAGTCTGTATTGTGTGTCATTGTGCGTTTCATTAATTGTAGGACCAGATCCAAACAAGGTGCCTACAATTAAAAAAAATTATTTGTGCGTGTATGTGTGTTCGAGTCTTTGTGATCAATCTTGTGGAGAACGAAAAACAATTTGCCTGGACGAAATAAATTGCAAATTTAATGATGATAATGAACAGTATATAAACCTACAGCCCTGTGAATAATTGGTTAAGCCGAATTCTGTCCAGAGAAAAAATTGAGCGAATCGGAATTGTTTCAGACTCGTAGTTTTTGGCTGGAAATGAATTTTGGCTCTGTGTCAAGTGACTAATTAGGTTATTCACAACGAATAAAACACATAAGTACAAAAAAATTATTTTGGAGAAAATTCGACTTATACACCAAGGCTGTATATATATCAGCATAATAAAATAATTGTTACAAGATTAAAATTAATACTTAGTAATTAGAAAAAGAGTTCACACCAAATTTTCAGATTTAATTCACAACCACCATCATCGATTTACTTACCTTCTACTCCTTAGGTGCTCTCAAATATCGCTCGTGATGTAACCGAGTGCGAAGGATGCTATTTAGCAGATGATCAGTAATTATACCTTCTTGAAGCCCAGAGCTGATCTTCATAACCGTTACAATTAATCAAACTTTCCCTAAGATGGTTTTAAGTAAACTAATGGTGTCTGGATTGGTCTTCCTCCAGTTTCCAAGAAAGTTCCTTTCTCCCACATCGTTGGATAATGGAGCTGCTGAACTTGGTCTCATTCTTATTTTCTGTTTTGAATGCTTCTTTTAAATAAATGTATACAATTGTTGATCGAGATGCTGTCTAGAAGATTATGGTAAAGGTTAACAAAATTTGTGTTTAATCATTTAAGGCTAGGGATGGGTAGATACTGGATCTTCCTGCATCTGATACAAGTGATACTGATACTTTCTGTATCTGATAATTTTACTTGATACTTTTATATCAATTGATTCTGCTACTAGTCATGGGTAGATACTGGGTTTTCCTGTATCTGAATACAAATGATACTGATACTTTTCTGTATCTGATACTTTTACTTGATACTTTTGTAGTTGAATACAGATATCCCGACTCTTACTCTTCTAATACGCTGCACAGAAGCCTTTCTTGGGGCATCAGTTTTTATCATTTTTAAAGGAAAAAGAGTTATTCGCCGAAATAGTAACCTGCACAAGGCATCAAATAATTAAAATCATTTTTTTATTGGTTAATTATTTTTTTAAAGCTATGGAATTGAACAATAAAAAATAGATGTTAACCCTACCTCAAACATTTGCTATTCACGTTCCAAGACACGTAGAATTTGGGTTGTAATGCAATATTTGTCTGTCCGCCACCGCACGCTATACTCTTTAAAAAGCTATAGCTGTTTTTTTTTTTGCACCCGATTTCAATCATTTATGTCAATTGCCTTTACTATATGGTATAGATATATCCATTAATGAACCCATATTTCCCCGGACAAAGGTCGAGGTTTTTTTTTTGCGAAAGTTGCTCGTGAAAAATCATATATTAAGAGGCGATCTCGGAAAATGTTATTTCAACCACCCTTTACTGTTAACTAATTTCATAGTATATTTTCGTTTCTACATATGTGATAAGTGACTAATTAAAGATTATATTGATAATAAGTGAAGACTTGTTCGCTATTATTTTTACTTATTTATTTATTAATACTAATGGGAGATGCGGCGAAATCGGTCTTTCGCCGGTAATCAAATCAGGGGACCTTAAATCATTGGTTGACTATTGCTTATTATTTATTTATTTATTATTAAAAGGACCGTGATTAATAGTTAGGGATGGGTAAGGTGGTATCAATCTGATTGTATCAATCTGACCTTATCTGATGCTTGTATCAACTACTTTTTAGTATCAGATACAAAGTATCAGGTACATTTCGACTGTATCTGATACTTGTATCAACTACTTTTTAGTATCAGATACAAAGTATCAGATTGATACAACCTTACCCATCCCTATTTAACGCACTCGGACAAGGCACCTGACATAGCAAAAACTCAGAACCCTCATAACCAAGAATTTTTTACTCCGTCAAAGGAATTCTAAAGCCACCTGCTCGCGAACCAGCGATCTTTGGCATAGCAGGTTGTTATGCTAAACATTACACCACAGGTGACTCTCATATCTGTATTAGAAAACAATACTTTAATTAATTAATACCAAAATTAATTGTTATGACTTAAGAAGAATAGAGTTATAGTTTATTTTGTTATACGTAGTAGTTATTGTTTTCACAATGTTCTTAAATCCGTTTATTAATTGAGGAAGTTTCTTTTTTTTTTTTTTTCACAGGAGTTTCCACTAATAGTGGGTTTCCTTAACCTATTGATTCAATGGCTTCCTTCCATAATCTCCTATGTAAGGTCCATTCTTCCCGTAGACCATGACCCATCATGTATTCCTCCACTTCGTTATCCCAGGTCTTCCTCGTCTTCTTGTTCCCCTAATTTTCCGTAGTAGTCCTACTTTGGGTAGTCTTCCTTCAGGGATACTTTTCAAATGCCTGTACCATTTCAGGAATTTTTCTCAATATCTTTCAGAATGGTTTTATCAGCCTCTATCTTTTCTCTGATGGTCGCATTTCTTACTTTGTCCATTCTGGATATTCCCGCCGCTCGTCTCCAGTAGTCCATTTCTGTAGTTAGGAGTTTTTTACTGAGATTGCTTTTCAACGTCCAAGTTTCTGATCCGTATGTCACGATGCTTAGTATAATATACTATTGTATATATATTTTTTTGTTTTGGGAATAATGTTTCTACTCCATAATACCGAGTTTCTTATTGATAACCAAAATTATTAATAACAATAAGAATTAGGGAAAACACAAAAAGATAAATCAATTTTAAATAGGGCACTATAGAAAAAAAAAAAATCAAAAACCAGGAAATCTATAATACTGGAAAAACCAACCAGTCGACGTTTAGCCAATTAACGGTTCACCTGACGCACACCAAAAGAAAAATCACATTATAGTACACAAAGTGTAGCACATGTTACACAAGTTCAAACAAACTCATCAAATAGATACAGTTGAGTTGTTTGTGGAACGTCTTGGAGGAAGGTTGCTGTGGCTAATCGAGTCTGTTTGGACTTTTGATGTGGGATGCGTTGCATCTCTCATAGTCTTCTTTGATGTGTTTTTTCTTTTGTTGTAAGGCTTGATGATGTCTGAACTGGCGAAACGTTAATTGGTTGATTTTTCCAGTATTTTAGAAACTTAAGGCTTTGCTTTTTGGAATTTTTCCAATTGCATTAATAACGTATGCAATCCAGAAAATGTAGCGCTGAAACGAATTATAGCAATTATTTTTTATTTAATTTAATATTTCTATAAAGTTACTCTTTATTCCTATTTATTAATAGTACCGCTTAATATTTCTTAAAATGTTAACGAGGTAAATCTGAGTATCTTATTCTTTAGGAAGGGAAGAACTGTACTGGAGCAGGAACGATTCTCAACAAGGAAGAGGCGAACTTTGATCCTAACATTCCGAATAATTTACTAATAACGCCGAAATTACAGTTATTATATACTTATATTTCGTATAATTTCGGCACATTTTAAAAGATAGCGTAACTTAGCGTTCGGGTTTTTATGTAACACCATGGTTTTTATTAAAGCTGTTAGTGTTGAAGGAGTAATAGGGCCGTGCATTATGAAAGCTCTCTGAAAAAGAAGCCGTGCTCCGGATACAGCGGAATGCGCGTACTTTCCCACGAAGATCTTGGGCGGGTGGCGTACTGCAGCAGGAAGCGATCGTCTGGAGCACTTCGCCTTAATGACCTGCCTGCTTCGAGACTCTGGTCTCGGGCCTATTTACGTCATATGTTTACCTTTTACTATCTCCAAGGTAACCAGGTGGTTCACCGGCCCTCTTGTAACGTGATTTATAGAAGGTTGATTGAATGGGAGTAGTTTAGAAAAGGCTGAGGCCTATGAGGTAGTTTAGAAAAAAAAAAAGGCGGTGAACGATTTTTCAATCGATTGGCTTCCGGCCGATAATAAATTAAACTGTTGTAGCTAATAGTTCTTCTAAAAACTACGATTTCTTATAGACATGCCGATCAGATTTATCTATTTAATCACTTCTTACATTCCACTGAACATTTCTTACTGTGGGTGTCGTGTTGTGTTGCGGGTTAGCTTATCAAACTATTAAACACATGATGTCAGTATCCAAGCCCGGCAGGTGGCCATAGGATTTTTCAAAATGGAATAAAAACTCTTTGGTTATGTCGTCCTTCGAAAGGGACGTAATACGGAAAATGTAGCCGAACCTGTACGATGTTAGATACTCGTTAAAGATCCCTTATCCCGATTATACCTTGATGTGCAAATTTTAGGCATCGTCCGTTTAGCAATAGCAGCATAAAGTGAACTTAAATTAATAAACAAACCAATATTTCATTGTAAACTTAGCAACAAAACAGATAAATTCAAATTATTTTTATAATAAATAAATTAATGGTCCATCAAATCAGGACTTTATATACCAATAGATACGTATAGGGTCCTTGAAAAGACTATGCGTTGATGTTAGATCTGACATCTACGTTTTGGTCGACATATAGAATGCATCTCCGCCCTGCTAATTTTGATGTCCTTATTCATAACTATAATTTTACATTTATGGTAATTTATTTGATAATATCAATCATGTATATGAGGAACAACTTTTATAGGGAAGCTGCCTAATGTATAAGATTGAGATATCCTTGTTTTACAAAACTTATTTAAATAGTATCCATAAATTTTCTTTAGTTCGGTGCCTTTAGAACGACTGTTTCCAAGAACGACCACGGTAATTATCCGCAATACATAACTTCCACAGTGCCTCTTTTTTTTTCAAAAGGAACATTTTCTCTCGTTCGTTCGAACATCAAAGTCGTTTTCATTTTTATTATTTTTACTTGATTGTCCGTCTTGATTTTTAATTTTTTTTTTGTTATTCAAAACAAAAGGATTAAATAATCAATAAAGTTTTATAACAATCGATTTCTTGTTGTTTATCACAACCTTGTAAAGCATTCTCCCCACAAATAGCTTGGTTGTGAAATCGCTGTAAGCTACTAAGGAACATATCTGTCATTTCCTCCCATTGTTTCCCAAAGGCTGAAAATATTGCGAGGGGAATTCGCTCTGCACTGACCTTATCTTACAACAACGCAGAAATCTCTAGTATTGTACAGAAGCTTGGTGCTGAAGAAATTCCAAAAACCTAGGACGGCTAAATCAGCATTTAGCTGATATTTATCTATATATCTATAGTAGTAGATATATAGATACATAAGTTTATAATGTTTAATGAGCTGTTAATTTATTTATTATTTTAATACGCTTATACTAGGTTCGTATATATGTAACGGAATCTTTGAACTTGAGTTTCGACCACTTGAAAACTTCGAATTAAATGTTAACACTTCTCTAGGGCCGATGACAATTAAGAAGTTCGCCTCATTATCCTGCCACGATCTTCAAGATTAGCGAGTTTTCATATCCGAATACTGATTTGTGCCAAGTACTAAGGCGTGTATTGAGGCAAACATGGCTTAAACTTTGAAACAAGAATATGAAACCAGATAGGAACCACTGGGGAGTTTTTTATATTTTGCAAGTATAATAGATAAAAAAAGACAATATTTTAGTCGATGCCTTTAATACTGACATTAATAATTTATTTATTAATTACCTAACTGGCATTACTAATTTATATTGCAATTTTACATTTAAATACCCCGGCAATTAAATCAACCAATCGAGCGTCGTAATCACGCGAGCTAACTGGTTGCCAATATATAATTAGTTATTTCCGATTAAGAAACAAAATTTGAAATTGTAATTTTAAAAAATAATCGGCTTTGGCACTGTTAAAATTTGCCATAAATATTTATTAATAAATTTTAAGGTTTACAGATAACATAATTTGAAAACCGGGTTTAATAAATTCACTGTATGTTTGAGTGTGAGTGTGTATGTTATTAAATGAGTCATTTATCTTTTGAATTATGAAGTTGTAAAGTTTTTCAACAGAAAAAATCTGTTGAGCACATTACACAACTTTCTCAAATCACTCGATATTAAACATATTTCCATTTTTTAAAAATAACTGCAAGTTTTTTTAACGACTTTTTATAACTGGTTGTTTTACGTATCTAACAGGTCTAGTCATAGTTCTCGATTAAGCCAGTCTCCTTCTCTAAGACCCCTCGCTGCCATGGTCTCCTCCAAATCCTGCAACCATATTTTTTTGGGTCATCCTCATTTCCTCCTTTCCGTAGGGCAATATACAGAGATTGTTTTTGGCCTACGTTCCTCTGCCGTTCTTTTTGAGTGGCCATACCATTTCAATCTTCTGGTTTCTACTGCGAAGAGGATCGTTGTTTCCTGATCTGTCAGTTGCCTTATTGATCTATTAGGGACGTATTGAATTCTGGAAATAGCACAACGGCGTCTCCAGAAGCCCATCTCGCCCAACAACTTCCTTTCCCCCTTTTTCGTAATTGTCCATGTTTCGGATCCGTAGAGGATACAATTTTCAACCAACAAGTGAAACATATTTTTTTCTGTTTTGAGGTTAACTAGAGAACAGAGTTAAGACACCCAATAATTTTTCTGTCTTTTACTTTTTTTCCCTGTTATATCTTTATTGGGGCTTCCATCGTCAGTGAGCCATCTGCCAAGATATTTACATGTGTTTTTCAATTTCCCAATTTGAAATTTTGTTTTGAGGGATAGGGTTGTATTTGCATGTATTGTCATGTACTCAACTGTAAGTAATCTACATAAACACTACTAGAAATATTGTCAAAACCATTAATTCCTTTTATTGTTAAGTAAACAAATAAATAAATTCGAATATGTTTACGATCACAATAACTAAAACATTAAAACTTTATAAGACAATTTCAGTAATTTATGGTATTTACATCGAAGTAGATATGCTTGAAAATATGAAGAGAGGGGTGCAATCAATGAATTTTACACAATGAATTATAAACAACTCATTTTATTTGCGTCAACGTTCCGGCCTATTTCTTAGGCCTTCGTTAGGTCTTTCTTACAATTTCAACAGTGAAGTACCAATGAAAATGAAAAGAAATGAATGAAAGAAAAGGCTGAATAAACAGGAATGATGACAAGAATGAAATACGATGAAAACAATGTATAATTATAAAATATTTGATGAGTAATAGCCAGATTGAAATGTAGTCAATAATTAGTATTAATATTGTTTATTGTAAAATTAGAAGTACTTATTTTGTGTACAATTTATTGACCGCACTCCCAGATAATTTTCAATATTTCTTAAGAAAAATTTAAATGAGTTATCACCCAATTAAATAAAAATACAACTAATGCTAATGCTTTGTTAGACAAAATAAATGTATTCAGAATTATGCTATATAAATTCTATATTTATTATTCAAATAATAATAAAATTGTTGTCTTGGAATTTATTCCCTTGTCTCATTTTTCATTGTGTCATTTGGGAACAATAATAAGAATACGTATATAATATAAGCATTAATGAATGGTTAATAGAATTGTTGTAAATACCCAGAGGTCTATGCTGAAAATCCAGTTACGAGTATACTTGAAATTATTATATTTATCGAGTGACAAAATTAAAATGTTTTTTTGTCTCAAATAGTTTCGTATCAAAAAAAGCATTTTGGGCAGGACCTGAGATTTGTAATCGGAGCGGGAGAGTGGGGTGTCCAATATATATATAGCAACATGCAGCAATGCACAACCAAAATTTAGCTCCCAGCTACCTCGCTCTACCAACATGTTCAAGGTACATTTAATTAAAAATTAAATTATAATAATTTGTAATTAATAATTTCATTAAGTTCATTTACTGGGTGATACTCGGCATTTTCCTTTTATCTTTGAATTAATTGATGATAGAATACAATTAATTTGTCAATTCTATAATGATATTATCGTGTCAGATATTTAATATTTTTATTTTTTTAATTACAGTTTGTAGTCCTCGCCCTCGCCATCTCGGCCGTCCACTGCCAGTACGGAGGTTACCATCGTCAGGAAGCCGAGCACCAGGAAGAGCAGTACTATGACGCTCCTCACTACCAGTTCCACTACTCCGTCCACGACGAGCACACCGGGGACATCAAGAGCCAGCACGAGCAGAGGGAGGGAGACCACACCCAGGGCGAGTACAGCCTCGTCGAACCCGACGGTTCCCTGAGGCTGGTCAAATACTCGGTCGAAGGCAAATCCGGGTTCCAAGCCGAGGTCCAGAAGGAAGCCGGCAAGTACAAGCCAGCTCCTCAGCCGATCTACAGGAAACCCGAACCCTCCTATCACAGGCAGGAGCCAAGCCACTACAGATATTGAATGATGAATGAGGACCTGAATTGTTAAATAACCTATTGTAAATATTTATTGTTTGGTATAAATACATTTTATACTTTTTTTATCAACTTTTTTTTTGGTTAAAAGCGTTTACCTATACCTATACCTTTTACTGTATATTATTAGCGATTTTTTTTCTAATACTATAAAGAAATTACTCCTATTTCCATTTAACATTTATGGTAGGTAGCGGTTATGGGCTAGTATTCTGTCTTTCCTCGTAAGAGCTCCATAAAAATTCTAAATATATACTTTATTTTAATATCAACTTGATTTATGAGAGCTGTGTACTGCTGTGATGATAATTCTTTGCATATCTTACTTGTCATGAAAATTTTTGAAATACGGCTTATCAGCTTCGCACAACCATTGGAATAGAATGTTGTGACAATGCGGCTGTTAAAACTTCAATCATTGATTGCTATACTCCGAAGTTAGATAGGTTGATGTATTGATGTTGATGTGGTTCATCATATGAAACACCCGTTTCTATTATTTGTAGAATTCAAAGTGGAATCAGAGGACTTCTGTTGTTAACTATGGTTAGTTATACCGATTGTATTAATATGTTTTCTACCATCTCTTTTTTTTTAACTATCACGACATATATCTCAATATAAATTTTTCAAATCTTGAAAGTGATCGGGAGGCGCAGTATCTTAAAAAATTATTGGTTTCTGTGTGTTCTCAATATCTCCAATATAAGTATGGAATAACTAATTTCTCCTTTCTACACATAGGCAAAAACATTCCATTCTCATTGTACTGCCGGAATATTAATATAATACAACAAAAAATTATTTAAAAAAAGATCAGCATAGGTAAATCGGAAGTTGCTTATAACCTTAAATGACAACGCCACCTTATGTTTCACCAGAGATAGTGATGAAACTAAACGAGCTGGGTTACGAAGTAATCCCACACCCACCTTATTCGATTTCGATATGATTCGATCTTCAACAGATTTCCCTCGTTCAGAAATTGGGACAACAAAAATGCACTTTCAGACTATTACAAGACTGAATTTTTCAGTTCTGGGATTGCAAATTTAAAATCAGATTGTGAAAATGGCGGTAAATATTTTGAATAAAAATGCTGTGTTTTAATAAAGTTGTTTTATAAATAACTCTACTTTTGTAATATTTTGTGTGAAATAGCCCAACAATTTCTTATAAACGAATCCTGGTTTCCTTTACTGCTTATCACAAGAATTGATAGAAAGTCTTTGCTCCGGAAAAAATTTAGATACATACCATATTTTCTACATTTCCTTTTTCATTTCTAATAGATTTGCGAAAGTTTTTAGAGTGATAATTTAATGCTAATTTTACTTGTCACCTCAATATTTCAAGTATTGTTATGATAAGTAAATTTGATTTGCCTCTATACAGTGATTAAACCGGAACCCACTATACATTGGAAACACTGCCCAACCCCAAAAAGGTCATCATTGAAAAGTTGGAGATTAAAGAACGGAAGATATTAAAATATTATCTTTAGGCCTTAAATTCTCCAACGACAAAGTAGTCCAAGCACGAAATGAGACCCTTTGCAAAACTACAGAAAGAAGCACCGACAGAAAGAGGAAAATATTAATTTCTATGGACGTATCCTGCGAATGAATGCAAACAGGCAGAAAAAATGTTAGGATTCTAAAAAATAAAAAAAATAAACTTACGGCTGCAAAAGAAGCGCTGGGGTCTCGAATGGTCCTACTCTGGGGTCCTACTCCGTTCTCCACACTAGGGAGTATAGGAGATCACTAGGGCGGTGTAAATAATGTATTAGGGTGTATTATACAAGATTTCAAAGGACTGTAAATATTGTAAACCTATTTAATACTTACCAATACTTTATAATCCGTTTAGAACATTCTCTAAGCTTGTTTAAACCCATTCGACTTGTTAAAGAAAAGCCTCAGTTTAGTTATTAGTATCAAAGAACAACCATGACAGTGTCCTACGAAATTCGCGCAATTTTAAGGCATTACTGGAAAAAAAAATCACAAGGAGAAGGTGACCTTAACCAGCGCACTGCACGGCGTTGGTTTGAAAGATTTAGTAGATGGAGATACGATGTTGGAAAGGAAGAAAGCTGTTAATCGCCAAGATACTGTTAGTCGCCATCCACGCTGCATTGATGAAGCGAAAAGGATGTTTATTCCAACAAAATAATGTCCTGACACAAAAAAAGAAGTTTGGAGAATTTCATGTGTTCGAATTCCTGCTTCATCCCCCATATTGTCCACATCTCCCACCATCAGATTACTGCTTGTTTTGATCTATGGCCCATTTTCTTCAAGGCCAAAAATTTGATAATTTAAGGAAGTTGATTTTGCCGTCCAAGAGTCTGAGACAGCTATCGCAAGGAATGGTATCAGCGTTGGATCGAGAGATTGGCTAGCATATGGCTAATGAGCATTTTGCTTGCATATGGTTATGATCAATTAGATAACAATTGATTATGCTTTGAGTATTAATTGTATTTTATATCAAAGAAATAATAATAATAATATTTGGTTGGAAAATGGTTATTTTTTTATACAACCTTTCATATAGTTTGTGTGTTCACAGATTACTTACTGTCTTTAAGTGTGACCGATTGTACTAATTGCTATCCAATAAACACATTTTTTTAAAAGTTTCACCCAACTTTGGGGAACTTTGAATCAATCAGATGTGAATGTTGTGGGCTTGTGCCTTTCTCTCAGCCCAGCACCGTTTCGTCCTCTCTCATCTCCTACTCCTTTCCTCATTGGAGGAATTTCCAATGAGGAAAGGTTGTCGGCTTTGGCTGTCCGCTTAGTTCTCGGCGTCAAACCTTATCATCTTGTCTCGTATTAAGCTCTTGGCAGTTCCATCCCTTAACATATCCACCGTAACCCCGAGTTCTCTCATGTCACTGTATGCGTCTGTTGATGTGGAATTTAAGACAGAACTACCAATTTCAGAATATTTTTTAAGCTCAATTAATTTTCCAAACCATGACTTAAAAATTCTCAATTTAGTCTTCTTGTATGTAGACAGGAGAAGACGGTTTGGAAGTTAAATTCGTTATTTTCGTAACCGAGGCTGACTGAATAGCGTCAGTTAGATATGAAGGGATAAGCAAATAGGATAAGCAAATTATGTATGAGAATACTTAAGCCGACATGTAATGACTATTTAATCAATAAATAATGCACCCTATATGATAAAATGTGAATAATGCGTGAAGTGTTTCGTAATTAGTAGAGTAGTAGAACTGTCATGGAGAATTATGTCAAGTTCGCACGGGGGTTACATAGACCATTAGCATTCCACAGTAATCTTTCACCCTCCCGTCATAATAAAATACTCGTCATCGAGGGATAGTAAACAGGAGATATATTTATAAAGGAATCTTGCTTTTTTGAACCAATTTTACTGACTGAATTAAGGTCAAAACCATTAAAAACACAAAGTGAAATTCATCTTCTGAAATTTGCCGCCCTAAGCATGTGGCTCAATTAGCATTCCCCAAGAACCGGTAGTGCTGACATTGGAACACAGGCACTGACATACCGTTTTGTAAGACTTAATTATTTGGACTCGAAACACACTTTTAATTTTTTTTATTTTCATCTGTCTCTACAAAAACAAACGGGCCATCAGCAGAAAAAAAAACCCTGTACCACTACAACCCATGAAGGGTCTGGGGTTCAGTACACGGTAGAGACTGTACTGTTTCATGGACAACGGTTCTGCAAGGAGATGACTTGTCCTAGGTCACGCTCAACCACCAGATTTCCCCCCCTTATTTTGGGTACTCTATTTTCATAATATTTTATAGAGGCTGGGTGGGCCCCAGGAGGGTCCTAGATCCTATACGATCCATCTCCCACTGCAAACAGACTAAATAAAAGTCATGGCCTGCAGCGGGATTTGAACCAGGATTTCCGGCATGGCAACTCAGTACTCTACCACTGAGCCACTCCGCTCCCTCCATCAGCAGAAAGCATGTCAGTAAAATAAAAATAAAATAGGATGAGAATCCTGAAGACGAACAGTTCCAGAGCTGATCCGGTCGTTTTGTTTAATTTCTCAGATCTCTCATTCACCTTTCCCTCCTCTTTGTTATGTCCTTCGATATTTAAATATGTTGCTAGTTAACGAATCGTTGTTTGTTCTATCATTGTGTACTATCATGTTCGTGGAGCGTTGATTTTTTTAAGACAATAAGGAAAATTTAGCTCTGAACACATCATGCTTCTTTCGTGATAAGTTTACTGACTTTTTCTGTGGGTCTGTTAACCGATTCTGTAAATTAGGTTTTTTTAAATATTTTTTTAGTCTAGTCTTTAATTTAGAGTTTTTTTTAATTTGAAGAATAATGAATACATTAAAGTCGAGTTTTAAATCCAAACGACTGTCGTTTTTCTAAATATAAGGGACCCCTCGTAATTTTTCTATCAACCATAAATCCGACGTATTGTACTTTGTTTATCTTTAAGATGGGTCCTAGTTTGGAAACTCGGGTTAAACAATTTTCACGATCGAAGTAAGTAAAAATATTAAAACTTTAACTTTTGATGGGTGGTGAGAATTTAGTACCATAACAGGTTTGCTAAAAAGTATTCAGTAAAGAATGAAGATGATAAAGATATTCATTAGGGTAATTATAAATATACTCATAATCATTCCTCCACACTGCTCGGACCATACGATCTCCACCATTTCCCTCCTGTTCCATTCTAGATTTCTCTTCACGTAGCAATCCTTAACTTCTTCTTCCCAGGTATGTCCCAATCCTCTTCTGGATCTTCTTCCGTCAACCTCAGCCTCGTTTGTAATCTTACCCAGCCTGTTGTTTTCCATCTTAAGCCATGTCCAAACCATCTTTAACTTTTTTCAATAAATCTGTCTGCTGGTTCAACTCCGAGGTTTGATCTAATGCTTGTGTTACCAATGCAGTCTGTTATGATTTTCCCTTCTATCTTCCTAAGGAATCTCATTTCCAAAGTATGAATTTTATTTTTATGCTTGGTGGTTAGTCAACAAGATTCGGATAAGTCAATATGGGGAGAAATGTGGACTAATACACTCTCGATTTGATGTCTTTGGAGACTTTTTATACTGGAAGTTTCTATTTAAACCATAAAACATTTTTGCAGCAGAGTCGATTATTATCACTTTGCTCCCAGGTATTTAAAACTTTTGATCTGTTAGATGGGGGAAAGATTTTTTCATTCTTTTTTGTTTTAATTAGAAATTATTTCAATTTTTATCCCAGAAATAATTAAAACATTTAACGTAAGGAAGAAAATAGTTAGGGGTGCAGCCAAATGATAACACTAAATAAGTGGTTGCTTATTTAATTATGTGCTGACGTTTCGACCCACTTTGTGGGTCATCTTCAGGGCTAAGAAAGAAAAACAGACAAAATAACAGAACTATAAAAATACATTTATATACATAATACTATAAAAACCACATGTATTTTTATAGTTCTGTTATTTTGTCTGTTTTTCTTTCTTAGCCCTGAAGATGACCCACAAAGTGGGTCGAAACGTCGGCACATAATTAAATAAGCAACCACTTATTTAGTGTTTTCATTTGACTGTACCCCCAACTATTTTCTTCCTTACGTCTACTTTCCAGTCAACCATCCCCTCGCTTCTCATAAAACATTTAACATTTCGTTCTATAATATTTCCATACAAATAAAAAAGTAAATTAAGTCTTAATAAATAGTCATAAATAAGGTTAAGAATTATGTATTGTGAAGCCATGTTCTTTAAATAATAATAATAGTGAATGATTTGAGAACTACTGAAAAAGTGTGAATAAGGCAGTTCGTATAAATAAATTACCGATTTTGAGCCGGGCTTGAGATTTGTAATCGAGGCGAAAGAGTGGGGGGGCGGTCCAATATATATATATAGCAACATGCAGATGCACAACCAAAATTCAGCTTCCAGCAACCTCACTCTTCCAACATGTTCAAGGTACAACATTATATGGAGGATAGTTAATAGTTTTCTTTAATATTATTTGATTCATAATTTTCTTCTAGATACTTGCAACAAACTTTCATCCTATTAGACACAAATTGAAATAGGATATTAGCAGATATAAAATAATAAGCATTGTTCAAAGTCTCCTTTTTTAAAAATTTCAATTAATCTTTATAAAATTAATAAATAAAATTATATTGGAATGATATAAGATCGATTCTATTTCCAGTTCGTAGTCCTTGCCCTCGCCATCTCGGCCGTCCACTGCCAGTACGGAGGCTACCATCGGCAGGAAGCCGAGCACCAGGAAGAGCAGTACTACGACGCTCCTCACTACCAGTTCCATTACTCCGTCCACGACGAGCACACCGGGGACATCAAGAGCCAGCACGAGCAGAGGGAGGGAGACCACACCCAGGGCGAGTACAGCCTCGTCGAACCCGACGGTTCCCTGAGGCTGGTCAAATACTCGGTCGAAGGCAAGTCCGGGTTCCAAGCCGAGGTCCAGAAGGAAGCCGGCAAGTACAAGCCAGCTCCTCAGCCGATCTACAGGAAAGCCGAACCCTCCTATCACAGGCAGGAGCCAAGCCACTACAGATATTGAATGATAAATGACGACATGAATCGATAATTAGTTATTTGGATTTTATTTATTTTTTATACAAATACATTTTTATAAAAATTAAATCTACTTCTATTTCTTCTTTTCCGGTTCCTCTTTCATTTTTTATTTGTTTATTACTTGGCAATCACGGTAAGTTTTTTATTATCCATTAAAAAATGGGATACCATTTTCGTTATATCCCTTTTGATTTGTTTCTTATAAACTTGAATTTTCGTACTTCCTTTTGTTCGCGCATAACTCAGAAACGGTTTGGCACTGAAATTTGGACTATGTTATTGAGAGTTGATACAGACATATCGAGCATTACCTTGGTTTGGTCCACTTGATCACATGACCACCGGAAAAAACTCTTAACGAAAAGGTTTTAATAAATGATCTCTACATTTACTAACTTATCTTTACTTGAAAAATAAATAAAATTTCAATTTTGAGGTTTTATATACATAAAAAAAATTTAGGAAATTCATTTTAAATATATTTCATGAACAAGAACTGATTTTTTAATTGCAACTCTAATTTGCCTCTCGACGAATATTAGGATTAATGAAATCAAATTAAGGCAAATTATAGCGTAATAAAAATAGTAAAGGAACTGAGGTAAGATAAAACAGCTCCTCAGCCGATCTACAGGAAACCCGAACCCTCCTACCACAGGCAGGAGCCAACATACCGTTATTAAGTTATTATTTTTCTAAACTTTTATTGTAATATATGTAAAAATACATTTTTATACTTTTATTTAATAATAATCTTGATATCTCAACCTTATTTATAATTTTAGCATTCTTATTCGTAACAGCGTAAATTAATAAATGAGTGAGTGATGCACTAAGGGTAAGAGATATTAGTCAAGCCAGAACGTATTTATGTATAAAACATTATTTTTAAAATATTCAATTATTACACGTATTTATCATCAGTTTTGGTGGACTAAGGTGTATCGGAGAGGATGGTGCTAAGAGTGATCTGACGGTTTTGGGTTTTTGGGTAGTGGTCCATGAACGGAGGTTTTAGCGGATTGGTGGTATCGGCATCGAGTCTTCGGGTTCGTTAAGCATTATTATCATTATTTATCATCAGTCGCCAAATAACTGTTGTTTTTGTCCTCTTCAAAGGTTCCAAGTTTCCCCTGTAAGCTCATGCATTTAGCTGGGCAACTGCCATATTTATCTTATTACAAAATTCTGCTCAATTAAATCAAAACTCTAGCTAAAGCAACCAAAAACATGTCTAATTTCAACTAGCTGCATTTATTTTAAAATTTCCTAGGAGCCTTGATAATAATAATATAATCGGGTGTAACAGTTTTAGAGGCCTTTTTTTTCTTTTTCTTTAAAGATATTTTTATCATATCTTTATGTTATATAAAAATAAACTTGGATACCCAGTCAATCTTGTTGGGTTTACCTATAATAGTATTTATTTATTTTAATATTTTTTTACCTCTTAACTTTTCTCAACCAATTTATCCTTAATTCTTTCTCTTCATTTCATCAAATCAATACCCGGCCATTAGACAATAAAATATCCTTTTCCCTGTACTACGTAAATCTCAGAGCAATACAGCATTATACTTTCATCAAGTCGATATATATTGTCTTCTTAGCCTTGCCAAGTTAAATGCACCTCCAGATGTTAGGACAATAACCTTCCTAACAGCGGGGGTCTTAAATTTTCCTATCCAGTATCTGACAACGTACAGGCTTGGGACCTCATTTTACGAGACTTACGAAGGACGGTATGACTTAGGATTTTTTTTACTCTCTTTTAAAAATACTAGCTTTGTTTAAAAGAGATCAAAGAGATAAAAGAGTTTTTATCGCCAGACTGCGAACCAGCGACAAACCTTGGGCATATACGGTTGTTATGCTAACCAATACATCATTGGTGAATTCGAAATAAATTAATAATGGATTGAATTGGCAGGGGGTGGAGTCAATCATAACACAAAAATAAACAGAACTTATTTTTAATTGTGCCAACGTTTCGGCCTACGGTGTAAGCCATCATCAGGGTAAATAATGGGTGTGGTGCATGTCAAACTAACACTTGTCAGTCCATCATTAGAATTATCCAGTCAACAATTTTCCACTAAAATAGAAATAAATTAATTTTATGAGGACACTTTTGATTAGATTATACCTGTGGGTAAAATTTCTATGATAACAGAAATCCAACTAAGATAAATACCAATCTCAAGTAAACACATTTTCAGTTAACCGTCATATTTTGTTGCAATATGGAGTATCTAATATGCATTTCTTGATTTTAAAGCAGCATTCAATTCAGCATTGAAATGAAATATGGAAGGCCCTCGGAGTTAAGAGCATTCCAAAGAGTCTTGTGGATGCAAAAAAGTCAACATATCAAGACCCAAAAAGAGTCGTTCTGCTTAATGGTCAGGAGTAGGAGTCTCTTAATAAGGCAAGGGCGTCAAACAAGGTGATAGTTTAAGTCCACTGCTATTTATATTTATGAGATAGCAGCAATATGTAAAAGGCGAACTGAAAGGACGTTCCTGGGACGAGAAACCTACAAGCCAATGGTGATCTTCTCAATTTCGATGATATAAAAATTATGCATGTAATTTGCAGGAAGTGGTGAATGAATGCTGTGGAGAGATACGATATCATGCATCAAAGCATTAAAAATATTGAGTGAAAGAATTATCTCTATGTTAATGAAGTAATGACGTGAACCAAGTGATTAGAGTAAAAATTGGCCAAGATCAAAAATATGAAGTAAGAAAATGCTTTACATAAAAGAATTAAATAATATTATTAAAAAAGTATAAAAATGTATTTATACGAAAAATAAATATGTACAAATAGTTATTTGAATGTTCAGGTCCTCATTTAATATCTGTAGTGGCTGGGCTCCTGCCTGTGGTTTCAAACCGTTTCAGAGTTATGCGCGAACAAAAGGAAGTACGAAAATGCAAGTTTATAAGAAACAAATCAAAATGGGTATAACGAAAATGGTATCCCCTTTTTTAATGGATAATAAAAAACTTACCGTAGTTGCCAAGTAATAAACAAATAAAAAATGAAAGAGGAACGGGAAAAGAAGAAATAGAAGTAGATTTAATTTTTATAAAAATGTATTTGTATAAAAAATAAATAAAATGCAAATAACTAATTATCGATTCATGTCGTCATTCATCATTCAATATCTGTACTGGCTTGGCTCCTGCCTGTGATAGGAGGGTTCGGGTTTCCTGTAGATCGGTTGAGGAGCTGGCTTGTACTTGCCGGCTTCCTTCTGGACCTCGGCTTGGAACCCGGACTTGCCTTCGACCGAGTATTTGACCAGCCTCAGGGAACCGTCGGGTTCGACGAGGCTGTACTCGCCCTGGGTGTGGTCTCCCTCCCTCTGCTCGTGCTGGCTCTTGATGTCCCCGGTGTGCTCGTCGTGGACGGAGTAGTGGAACTGGTAGTGAGGAGCGTCGTAGTACTGCTCTTCCTGGTGCTCGGCTTCCTGCCGATTGTAGCCTCCGTACTGGCAGTGGACGGCCGAGATGGCTAGGGTGAGGACTACGAACTGGAAAATTAGCAAATACAACTCATTAAATTAAATTATATATACTTTTTTTTTAATTAACTTTAATATTTAAAGCGGTGTATAAAGGCTGTAAGACGAATGATGATTTATCAATATGCAGTGGACGGCCGAGATGGCGAGGGCAAGGACTACGAACTGTGAAATTCAAAATTAATTGACTTTAGTTATAAATCTTTAAATAACTTAAGTGTAGTATATTTTAATAATTAATAAAAAACAATGGAATTGCTAATACCCGTATAAATCGATGATTTTAAAAAAAAATCTTTGTAATTATCTTTTAAACTTTGTTTTAATATTCTTAAAAACTATTGGTATCTATTTACCTGCATCCTTTATCGTATTAAATTTATTGCGTTAAATGACGAGGAGGAACAATTAAAAAAAAATATGACGTTTTTCCTGTGTTTGCTTGATTTTGACTTAGACTACAGTACTTTTTTTAAATATGGACTCAGTTGTTATTATTAGAGATTTTTAATTAATAATAAAGTAAATTTTATCTCAGATTATCAGTATATTATTTCTAAGGACAAATATTTATGTGCTTTAAGCATGATTCAATTTGACCTGGCTGATTGGCTTTTTATGACTAACTTTATTGCCACTCAAGCCGACTAGTTTTAAATCTAGGTAGATATTCAATTCCCGACAAGGCATTCGAAAAGAAGATGGCCTCGTGACTTTCTATGTTGAATTAGTTAATTGAGGACTACCAGCGGGTTATTTCTCTTCTTGCCTTTATCTCATTCCATCATTACTTACTTATTGTATTGTTATAATAGTTGCAAATTTCAATGAACATATTTTAAAAAAAAGAAGAAGATAAATAAGTTACTGATACAGCAGCATGTCTGAGCTACTTTAAATAAGTCCAAAAAATCCCGAAACAAACAGTTTTGATTTAATAACTTAAGATATAAAAATATATTTAAATAGTTTTAAGTATATAGATGATTGGTATGGCTTATAAACTATATTCATTAACGAAATTAGGCACTATACCTTGATCATGATAGGTACAAGGAGTTAACTGAATAGCGTTCCAACAGACCTGGTCTCTTATATCCAGTCAACAAAACCCCACCTACCTCAAGCTATATAACCAACATTTCCGAATATCTATATTGCGTGATAGATTTAATCATTCAGAAACGATTATGGCCGATTATAATATATATTATATTTTCAAAATATATATCACAAAACGGTCCTTCAAAAGAACAATGTTATAACTGAAATACCTAATTTTTCAATACATGTATTTGAAAGTTCCATGAGGATTAGAAATTTCCATGTCAGAAACTTTCAAAAAATTTTTTTTTTTAAGAAACGTTTTTGATTTTAACATATGTTATTATTCCCCTAAAACTTCTAGTTTCGACCTTAAAGATCAAACATGTTACAACTCTAAATATGACTTTAATAAAAACAAAATGGAAATGTAATATCATATATGTCGTTCCTGAATTAAAAAGCATCAACCGATACAATTGTTACTGAAGGCTTAACTCAAAAATGCCAAGCGATAAAATATTTAACTTTAACTCATCATGTTTTGGACAAGCATCGTCCTGGGAACTGTATAATATGCATCACGTACTGAATCCAAAACCCTCTATGAGTTGTAGTGGTACAGATTTCGTTTTATTAAAACATAAGAATAAATTATTCTCTATCAAATTACCAATACGGTGCAACAGTCAGATAATTTTGACTTTTGGTCATTATACTAGCCGTTGTTTTGTGTTTGTTTTTTTTGTTGGAGGTTGTGATTTTATTCTTTCAATTCGGCATGGGGCTGGTTGAATGTACATGATTTATTAGCAAAAAAATATTAATTTTTGGTCCTTATTTATTTATTTATTCTGGCCAGATATTTTTAGTTAATTTCATTTTTTATCCATTATTTCCTTAGGCACTGGCTAAGGAAATAATGGATAATATGGAGGCTTTTAAAAAAATACAATACTTTAATTACTCCCCTTTAACGTGGTATAAGAAATTGTGATCCGCAGTATATGTGCGGAAAACTGATAGTTGAAGAGGTCGAGAAATAGTTTGTATTTGAATGAAGTAAAATATATTTCTGTTTCGTTGTGTTGAGGTGAGTATGATATACAATATCATTACAAATAATGATAAATTAATTTTAATAATGCAGAAATATGATAAGAAATACTGAACTTTATTGGATGGAATATTGTGTTTACAGAGTAGAAAGAAGTAAGCTGTTTATAAAATATGCAGTTCTAAATTACATCCATGAAATATCTTTCAAAAAATAGAAGTAAAATAATTAAGATGACTTTATATTAGGTATCATTAATGATTAATAGTAATATCTGACAAGGTTTGAACTAATATTGAAGTTAAAGATCCTTGAATTAGAAATAATAATCCACACTATTTCCCAAAAATTATAACTAGGCATACTTCTAATTTCTTCAAATATCTTCTTGGTTTGAACGTAAATAAATTCTTGATTGTTTAATTATTTCAATACTACAACTTTTTATCAACCGCGTTCATTGCTGCCTAGAGTGACACAGAGGGAAATAGTTACACATATCATCATACTATAATTTTAGACTTTATCTTAAAAGTCTCACCACATTTAACTCGTTGCATAGCAGTTTTTCGAAAGTCATACGGTTTGTCTTGACCAACTACTAACCCCATTTTTACCCTAAACACCTAATGGAAAAAAAATCTTTAGCTCTACGACCCTTTAAGTCTTGGGTTCAGTACGTGGTAGAGACTGCATTAATTCTAGGAAAAAAGTTATGCAGGAAGGTGATTTGTCCGAGATCCTTAATCTGGAAATCTACGTTATAGAGACTGGGTGAACACCAGAAGGGTCTCCAGATACCCGAGGAACTCCCGGCTGCCAACAGATTAAAGCAAATCTGCCATAGCCAGATTTGGCACAGCAAATCAGAGCTCTATCACAGAACAACCCTGCTCTCTAATAATTAAAATACAAATTTACTTATTAATTTTTGTACTTAATGTAGATTACACAACTGTTGTATCCGTTAACTACCGACCCCTAGTTGGGCACTTGCGCAGATGACATACGCCATTCTTCGGCAGTTGTTGACATGGACGCCATGGGAGTGGTAATGTCTTTGTTGGGTGTATTTATACTTAGCTTGTAGTTAGTTACCTTTGTGCTTATTATTATGTTATCTAATACAGTTTTCAATAATATCAAATGCGTGCTTATTACAAGATATAACAACAACGCAAGACTTTGGTGCTTTAACATCCACTCTATAATTATTTAGTAAATAACTGAAAGCGGTTTGTTTAAATCTGTTTACCTTGTTTTTATCACTGCCAGTTTCCAAAATGTCCTACTTATTGCTTCTCAACCATTTCAACGACTTCCATTCAAGCTCCAAAATTAGACAACACTGAGCAAATCCTGTAGGTATAAATAAATAAAGTCTTAGCTTTATAATTTAAAACAGATAATTTTTTTTTTAAAGTTCTTCTTTTTACAGTTTTCCATAAATTTATCATTTAGATAGAAATTTAGGCGCCTTCAGTTTAGTGTCACCGATCAAGAAATGACTACATATCAGCTCGCAATAAATAAAAGATTTTTCAAGCCATTATTACATTTAATCATTTTTTTACGCTTATATTTCAATAGTTATGTTTTATGAAGCTTGTGTTTAAATATGTATAATAAATGTTTAAATTGAATTTTAATTAAAAAAAATTGTATTACTATAACTCATGAAGGATCTTGGGCGCAGCACTTGGTAGAGACTATACTATGGAGAGAGGTCAGAGATAACGCTCAATCGTCCGGTTTTTCCCCAATCAAGGCTATTCAATTTAATGATCCTGGGTGAGCATTAGGAAGGTCGGGAGGTTCCACAGGAACTATTTGTGGCTGTTAACAGATTAAATAATTTGTTTGCCACAGCTGGCTTTTAACCCGGGACCATCATCACAGCAACTTAGCGTTCTTCAAACTTAAAAGCTTCCTTCAAATATTAAAAAAGACAATAAAATTATAAAAAAAGAAAGACAACAGAATAATTTACATTAAGAAATCGGTGATCATTTATTTCTAAACAACTTTATCATTGCATGATTACATATTATTTTTCCAACATAATTTACAAGTTTCTATAATACTTTTAAATACTGTAAATATACTACAAGTTTGATATTCACTGTATCTGTTAAACCAAAAATTCTGCAAAACAAGAGTTAGAAATATTTTTCTAACTTAAAAGAAGAGTGTCACCGAATGAAAAATATTTTGTTTCATTTTGGAAAGCTTCCAGTAATCTAGATTTAAGAATTAATGCATTTTTTTTTTGTTTCCATGTTTGGTAAAACAAAAATGATAACTTAGGTTAGTTACCACTAGTTTAACAGTGAAATGTGACAATGTGTTATTAAAGAATAACTTTAAAATTCCTCTCTTGATGAAGTTATAAATAAATTATTTATTTATTATTTTTTTATATATAATAATATTTTTGTATTTTTAAAAATATTATTCTAATGGTGGTTAGTTGACTAAGGAAAGGATGATAAGTAAATAGAAGTTCAAATTTTAAATTTGCCTGTTTACATTTAAATTACGTATTAATAGAATTATTGTTTATCCATCTTTACATACATACAGGTTCATAATGAAGAAAATACACCCTCATTATTTTTAATTAATCGTGGTTTTCATGGTTGAATAATTCCCCTTATTAATAATTTTTGAGGCGATCTCTCTTCAAAGAAATAACACATTGGATATTATTAAAATATGTAAGGAAAACCTACGCTAAAGCCCCCAAAACAACACCCAAAATGATTTGTAACAGTAAGGCATGGGAGTGGGGCAGACCATGTATATAACCTCATCGGTTTTTCATAACTAACACAACCTCACCACCAGTCTTCACCATGATCAAGGTAAGGATTAGGTTATAGAAGTTTATATATATCTGTGTGTGGGTGTGTGTGCGTGTTAGTAAATTTGTTGAAGGTATTAAAACATCTTAAAATCGGGAGGGCAAAAAGTAATCGTGTGAATAATGCATTCATGATTTATAAGCTTGTATTTGTATTTAGATACTTTCCTTTTTGAATTTTTTACCACCCCTATAATTATTTGTATTCATTTTTTTTTTATCCCGAAGCGGCCTCTAAGGACCACGCGAATATCATTGGTTAAGCTTACTAAGGAGTCTTGATTTTTTTTTCTTCCCATCTCAGTTTCATGATTTTCGACTGCATTTATTTTCTTTCTTCTTACCACTTTGAACCCCTCCTTTTTTCTCTTCCAATATTGGTGAGATTTTTTAGTGTTATTCTCTTATTTGCCTTGTGTATAATCCGTGGGAGACGCACGATTTTGTAGCTAAAACTTTTGTTAAAGATATTTTTGTTCAATCTTTTCTCCTTCATCCTTTTCATGTGCCCATCGGACATCAGTCTTCTGATTCTTATCTCGGTTTCCAGGTCTTTGATTTCTCTGTAGATTTCTTCGTTAGATCTTCGACTGTAATCTTCCTATGTTTTCCTGGGCCCATGGATTTTTCTTAAGATCCTCCTTTCTATTCTTAGCAGTTTTTCCAAGTTGGGTAGGTATGTGGTCTCCATCACACATAAAATCGCAGGCTTTATCACAAGGTTCTAATGCCTTAAATTGGCATTGGAGGAGAGGTTCTTTTTATTGTAAATTTTGCCTGTTTGAAAGCTTAAATTTTCTATAATTTTTATTTTCTCTTGGATGCTGTTATTATTATATTATTATAATAATTTACTCTTGTTATATTCTCTTATATTAATTTATTTTATAAATAAAATAACAAATAAATAAAAACGTCATGAAAACCGCACAAAACAGTTTTATTTAATTGTTTTTATATAATTAATTATTTGTAGAGTCGATTATCCGAACGTTCGATTAACGGAATTTTAATTTAATTCTACTATAAAGAATGAGAGATCTAGCTCCCATGAAGAGGAAGTGAACATTGAAGCAGACAAGTATTACAACCTTCTTCAAGCCACAGAAATACTTTTGATACATGTTTGCATAAATTTGATTTTGTTTTACATATTTATGAATACTTATATACCTCCATATTTTCGTTCATTGCATTGTGCTGCATTATTCACTAAGTACATATATTTTTACGTAAGTAATTATCATGCTTGTTATAAACTTTGATTAATTGTTCTAGATTTTCCTTTCACGCATGTTTATATATTAGTGAATATATATATTTTTTAATTGAATTTCGATTATCCGAATTTTTGATTATCCGAACTACCCCTGACAACATTAGTTCGGATAATCGACGCTCCACTGTAATTAATTATTTCGAAGAATAATTTAATTCATTTCAATTCTTTAATTTTTATTTAATTTGTCTTTATGTAGTATCCAAATTTAAGAACATCTGCTCAGTAGTGAACTTTAAAACCACACTCCGAGGAGACTTCTACTTTCTTAACTAAATTTTCAGTTAAAAAATATAGGATTTCCAAACTTAAACGAAATTATTTTGATTTATAATCTTCACTATAACAACGATCAGAATTAAAAATCGTCATCATAGAATCATAAATATCACTATTAAAAAAATTCATATAAAGATCTAGTGGGTTGTTGTTAAGACAGCGTATACGTGAAATGAGTTCATGGAGCCACTAGTAACTTACACCACAATATATAATCCATGATATTAATTAAAGATGTTTATACCATATTATTATAGCAATAATTATACCTTAGTACATAACAACTAATTCAGTTGTAGTAAAATAAATAGAAAAAAGTTAATGACCCTAAAAAAACCCGCCAAACAAAAAAGTTTAAAACCTACTTCTCTGACGTTTAAAGTTCCGGATCCAATCACGTCATTTTCCATAGCTCATCACAAATAAAAAGAATTTAATATCGTAATACTATCAAAGAATACATTTATGTAAGAGAAATCTTTCTTATATCAGGAAATTTGAGTTATAATAAATCATTATTTGTATTTTGACATATTCATAAGTATTAATTTATTAATATAAATATATATATATATATATATATATATATATATATATATATATATCCATAAATCATTATGAATATTAATTTAAATTAAAGCTAATATGTTAGATTATGTATATTTTCCAGTTCGTAGTCCTCGCCCTCGCCATCTCGGCCGTCCACTGCCAGTACGATGGCTACCATCGGCAGGAAGCCGAGCACCAGGAAGAGCAGTACTACGACGCTCCTCACTACCAGTTCCATTACTCCGTCCACGACGAGCACACCGGGGACATCAAGAGCCAGCACGAGCAGAGGGAGGGAGACCATACCCAGGGCGAGTACAGCCTCGTCGAACCCGACGGTTCCCTGAGGCTGGTCAAATATTCGGTCGAAGGCAAGTCCGGTTTCCAAGCCGAGGTCCAGAAGGAAGCCGGCAAGTACAAGCCAGCGCCTCAGCCGATCTACAGGAAACCCGAACCCTCCTATCACAGGCAGGAGCCAAGCCACTACAGATATTGAATGATGAATGACGACCTGAATCGATAATTAGTTATTTGCATTTTATTTATTTTTTATACAAATACATTTTTATAAAAATTAAATCTACTTCTATTTCTTCTTTTCCGGTTCCTCTTTCTTTTTTTATTTGTTTATTACTTAGCAAGCACGGTAAGTTTTTTATTATCCATTAAAAAATGGGATACAGTTTTCGTTATATCCATTTGTTTCGTATAAACTTGCATTTTCGTACTTCCTTTTGTTCGCGCATAACTCAGAAACGGTTTGCCACTGAAATTTGGACTATGTTATTGAGAGTTGATACAGACATATCGAGCATTATCTTGGTTTGGTCCACTAGATCACATGACCACCGGAAGAAACTCTTAACGAAAAGGTTTTAATTATTGATCTCTACATTTACTAACTTATCTTTACTTGAAAAATAAATAAAATTTCAATTTTTTCAAGTAAAGATAAATTTCAAGTTTTATATACATAAAAACAATGTAGGAAATTCATTTGAAATATATTTGATTAACTAGAACTGATACTTTAATTGCAACTCTAAACTGCCTCTCTACCAATATTAGGATTAATGAAAATTATATTGATGAAATCAAATTAAGGCAAATTATAGCGTTATAAAAATAGTAACGGGACTGAGGTAAAATAAAACTGTTTAAATTAGGTGAAATATTTCAAAATTCTTTGATGTTAACAATATAATCTCGAATACTGAAGACCTCAAGATCTGCCGAGGCACGTCACATTTTCCGATCTCTCATCTGTACCAAGAGATCAAATTTATACTCAGTGAATGTTTCATCGACATGGACACCGATGTGTGTCTTCCCTTGCCATCAGGTATTGGATTGATAACAATGCCCAATTCTAGGAAGCATTGTTACCACCTCTTCTCGTCAACAATACTTTGAGGAAGGGGTCTAGTAACCGAGGTAGTTTTATGAATATCAACACAAATAAATACGGTTTATTTTTATTCTGCCGATCTTTCCATCTGCTAGAAAAGGCGCTTTGTTGTACGACCTTGTGTCCAGGTGATTGCTGAAACGTCAACGAACAAAAAAATGTTGTAGCTGTTTGTTTGTAAATTCTTCGTCGACAGCACCGATGATCGATTAGTGCATAACAAAGAGACTTTCCTTCCAAACTAGCAAAAATACAATAATGTATTCTTCAAAAATTAGGTAAATTAATTTTTTAATTCAGCACATTAACATCACTATATGCAACTACAGCTAATCGGACGATGCTACAGTGGGAGTCCTACATTCCTTATTATCCGGGTATAATAAGAATATGGATCTTCGAAGATTAACTTACATCTTACAGACTCGAGACCTCCACTTTACATTCCTTCCAAAGCACAGCATAACTAACGATTTTTATCTCCTTTCGTTGGTCAGGCATCTGCTCTGCGAACACCCGTAATCTTTGGCATAGCAGGTTGTTATCCTAATCACTACACCACAGGTGCCCCGATTGGATAACGTATTGATACAAAAAAATATTCAAGACAAGAAATCCCTCCCGTTACAATATATATGTATATATATATAGTGTGTTTTTGATTTAATGGTAGCATCGACAAAATTTCTCTAGTTTTATTATTTAATTTAACAAACTGAATCAATAATCCTTTCGATTTCGAATAGCATCTGATGCAGTCCATTATAAACTTCTTCTTTCCGAACCCATCTCCTAATCTTGGAATATTATGAATTGGTTCTGGCGTTTCCCGCCTTCACTCCTAAATCGTTGCCAATTCTAATAAACCATTTCTTTTTTTTTCTCTTCTTGTCACTTTCCTCAAGGCTCCTCTCTCTCGTTCTCCTCACTTTCTCATTTTCGATAGAAACACTTCATATATATCTTTCTTTTCTGATCTCTCCACCACTCCTATTTCGGTCGCCAAGGCATATTATGACCGGTTTTTAAGGTTATAAGAAACAGCTTAATCGTTTTTCTCTTTTCCTAAGAGTTTCCATGTTAAAAATATCTTGGAAGTTGTATTAGAGTGTCTGGAAATAAGAGGCGAATAGTCGATTATCGTGTTTTTGGCGAAAAGAAAATCAAATCTATATGTATATTTGTATCTAGAGCCAGACAGCCAGTGGTAGTGGTCTTAATCTTGAGGGAAAATATCTCTAAGAAAGCTATTTTAATTTCATTATAAAAAAACATACTTTTTATGGAGTAAGATTATTTTTAGTTCAGCGATTCATTATAATAAAGTTTGTAGCATTGCTTTTTGAGAATAACAAAAAGCTTCAAATATTAACATATCGTATTATTAGTATATCGTGACCTATTTTTTGTTTCCTGAAAAATATCCTTACTATCATTAAAAATTTATAATTTTCGAAGATAATGTCTTATGGTTAAGTAAACTAATTGTAAAAACCGAATTAATAAAACAAGTTTAATCCAACATAAGAAAACAATAAATTTTAAGTGAAAATTTAGTTTTGTAAGTATTTTAAACCGAAGGTTTCTTTTGTATGAAATATGAGAACGCCTAATAGACTATAAATAACATTTGAATTAAATCAAGTATTATAAGTAAAACTATAAATTGGTCTTTATTAAGTCGAAAATTTATTTTTACGTGTAGGCTAATACATTTCGTATCCAATGCTGGTCAGTTAGTTTTTAGTTATTTTACATTTGGTAGAGAATAGCTTTATATATTCGAACATGGATCTAAATTTTATTCAATAAAATTTATATAAATAATGTTACCTAGCAGTAATACAATAGTATTATATTTAGAGTTAGTACTTGATTTTGTCTGTGAAATGCTATGGATAACAATTATGTAAAGTGTGTGAAAGTTAATTCAGTAGGTAATTACTTATTCATCAATCGTTCTAATAGAATAAATGAAAGTCAATTTTATTATAAAAGTATAAAAATTTATTTTACATATTATACATAATACAAAAAGATTGTACTAATGGAAGTATTGATTTAGTAATATTTAGGCTGTGGTCTGTTGTAGCTTGGTTCGGCCCTCTGGTAGCTTGGCTGTGGCTTGTAGAAGCTTGGTTCAGCCTTCTGGTATCTTGGTTCGGCCCTCTGGTAGCTTGGTTGTGGTCTGTTGTAGGATAGTTCTTGTTTCTTGTAAGCTGGTTCAGGAGCTGGCTTGTACTTGCCGGGTTCCCTGTGTACCTCAGCTACGAAGCCAGACTTTCCATCGACGTGGTACTTGACTACCCTCAGGGTACCGTCGGGTTCGACGAGGCTGTACTCACCTTCGGTCTTGTCTCCTTCCCTCTGCTCGTGTTGGCTCTTGATGTCTCCGGTGTGCTCGTCTTTGACAGAGTACTCGAAGTTGTAATGAGCTGGCTCGTAGTGTTCTTCTTCTTGCTTGTACTCGTTGGCTTCCTGCTGATGGTAGCCTCCGTATTGACAGTGAACTGCAGAGATGGCGAGGGCCAGGACTACGAACTGGAAAACAAAAATCAAATTAGTCAGAGGTAACAACTAAATTTCAGAAACTTATTTCCCGATAATATATCATCGAAGAAATCTCCAACTTTAGAGCCTCTTAAAAACTAAACGGTTTATCGTAAAAGAACACATGAACACATCATTCATCACTGTCAACCTAACCTCACTTTCACGTTTCCTGTACATGTGCTTAGTACAATGTCTAATCGCGGTTTTAAAAGTTTTTTTTATATTTGTATACCGCATAAGGTATGTATGTGTCGAAGATCTAAGAAAATAGTCGAAAAAGGAGAAAAAAACCCTTTAAATTTGTTATTCCTATGATATGGAGGGAGCCAAGAAATCATTCAGATGATTGCTACTTTTGCAGTGTCGATATTACTGGTCATAACTCAAAAAACAACAAGGTAATATGGTATCCTAACCTTCCGTCCGCCATCCGACCAATAGGGCACGGTGTGGATTTACCGGTCACTGAACCACCAGATGATTTAAATTCTATTCCAAATATTTTTTGATGTACGATCGGAGTTAGATGAACAAGGTGATGAAGAATTCTAACGTTTTACAGAAAATGTAGAGCCTAAACTGTTTACTCAAATCGAGCTTAACGACTTGGTTAGGGATCTTGGCTTAACGAAAGAAAAAGCTGAATTGCTTGGATCTAGACTAAAAGAAAAGAACTTGTTGGCGGTTGGAACCAGCATTTATGTGTACAGGAAGAGAGAGGAACAATTTTCCAAGTTTTTTGAACAAGAAGGTGATTTAGAAAAGAGAAAGAAAGTATAGACCAATTGCAGTTGACAAGTGAAACCTGTATTAGCACATTATATCACTGTTTTAAGTAGCCACTGTAAATACAAACCATGCTTATGATGTACGATAGTGTTTCATTAATTCCCCCGTATACCGTATAGGGGTTTAGATTGGGGTTTATACTATATAATACAAACCATATTGCTGGAAAACTGTAGGCGATACAAAAGATAGGCCAGATTTAGATTCATCGCATAAAAATCTATAAAGATCAACTATTAAAGTTAACAAGGTTTTAAAAAAAAATTGTTTGTTGGCCTGTGTAATCACTGAGAGAAAATTTTCCCTAAACAACTAACTATACAAATAATGTTTAATATAACGCCTTATTAAATTTTTATAAAAAATAAATCTTAAACTTAGATGAAATAAAAATAAATATATCTTCATAGAAAATATATTATATCAACTACTCTCATTCATCATATATAATGCTTTGATGAATTAATATTGTACACCACAAAACTATTCAACGTAGTTCAAACCTAATAGTTTCTTTTGCGAATTAAGGTTTATGGTCTGTATTAGTGTTTAAAAAATCCTTATTTCCACAAGATGCCAGTAATTGTTTGTAATATATTTTTCTGTTAACCAGTTGAACAGATATACTAAAACTTAATGGAAAATTCCTTAATTACGGCTTTGGAGGCTTATTGGTATTAATGTATAGACACACAATTCAAATATAACCTGTAGTTTTTTTTTTGTATACGATTTATTTTTTCACGATTATTTTTTTTCCGTTCCGATTTTAAGATGTTTTGCAACCCTCGAAAAATGAACTTAAAGAATAAAATCCTATTTTGATTATTACCTATTCATAACTCCTTACACCGATAGGTATAATGTTATATATATTAAGATATCAACAAAAACCTTACCTTGATCATGTTGAAGAACTGTGGTGAGATTGTGTTGATTCTGGAAATCCTTTCTGGCTATATATACGTCTAGCCCCCCCCCCCCACTTCCTCAGTGTCTCTTACAAATCTTTTTGGAGACTTATGGCCTTGGCAGAGCTAGATATTTTTTAAAACATGTTCTTCCTACTTGCTCAGGAATGCTTTTACTGTTCTTATTTATCTCTAAAATGAGCTATATTAACAATTAAAACATATAGAATAGGTAAACAGTAACATCCATACACATTAATATGCAAATTATAGTTTAAACAAAGCATTAGCTTATTATGGATTAGAGTTGATTAGAGAAATTTGATAATTTACTTGAATAATAGAAATACCTTTTGAATTATTGTTTATTTATTTATAAATTTATTTACGAATATAATAACTAACCATAGCAGAAGTTAAAATAATAAATAAAAAAATAATCAAAATTAAAAGATATAGCCAAATAGTATGAAGGCAATCCCTTAATTGGATATAACGGTCAGAAATAATAGAATGTTTTTCCAGAAAATAGAAATGTATACGAATTGCTGTGGTATCTTAGTTAATCTCATAGAATAATCTGACTGGGTTCAATTTTGAGAGGAATACAGAACGAAATTGAATATATATATATATCTCGCAACTATTGTTGCTATAATAGTAAGATGCAGAAATTAAGGTTTTTGTAATTATTAAATAACGTTTTCGAACAAATGAAACGTTAAAGAAGTATGAGTGAAAAATAAGAAAACGTCCGGACGCATATTGAAGAGATTAACAAACAAAACCTATATCATGCATTTATGTCCGTATCGTATTGACCAGGAATTGGTATATGCAGTCACGTGAAAATTATTTCAGAATTCATGCATATGCCGCTGTCAGAACAATACAGTCTATGTACACTTTGGGGGATTTTACAGGAGAGAAAAAAAAACGCGCGATATATTATATTATCTTATATATCTTACGACTCTCATGCCTGAGAACTAGGAAGACGTGGATGGGGAATCTATTATCATAGGAACTTAAATTAAACCCTGGCTACTGTTCTTCATACCTCTCATATCGATTTGTTTTATTTCACGGTCAGGCAATCTACTGATAGTCAATAGTTTGTATTTGACAGATGTGGATACACATTTAAAGAGAAAAAAGTAGTGATTTACTGTTTAAAATTTAATTGAACTATAGACCCATTTCTAAAAAAGTACTTGACCTAGTTACAACATTTAAATTGATTTTTTTTTTATAAAAAGCATTTTTCAATTAACCAACCCAAAAGCCGCCGCAGATATTAAATTAACGCAGATAAAGCAAATAGATAAATGAATCTATCAAAAACTGATTATCTAATAATTCAAAAATAATTTACCATAATAACCTCCTAATTTCTAAACAATCGCAAGCTAAAATTACAAATTATTTTCAAAAAGAAGCTAATTATATTGATCTTCAAATTAATAACAACACAATTCAAAATGCCAACGCATCACTAAATACAGAATTAAAACATAATGAAATAAAATATAGAAGTGTAACCTATATTAAAGGCCTATCTGAATTAATTGGACTATCTTTTAAACATTATGACATCCCTAAAATAAAATTAGCGCACAAAATCAGAAACCCAATTAAAAATATGATAAATTACCACTTTTAGAGAATAAAAATGTAATAAATGATCCTATCTGTAATAACTGTAATAAACATTATATTGGACATACAAGCACACACTTAAAAAACAGATTTTACCACCATAAAAATAATTTGAAACCTTAATCAAAAACTAGCACTGCATTATCAACACACTGTAATTGTTATAATGTAACGAATTACATACCTTCTATTTTGAAGAACCTAAGATATTACATAGCTAAAACAAAAATTTTAACGTAAGTATTTGGAAGCACTATATATAAATGATAAAATAAATGATTTAGTAAATGATAGAAAGGAAGCAGGAGAAATAAGTAAACTATATTCATCTATTATTTTAAAATTAAAAAAAAACAGCAATACATAAGATGATTTCAACTTGAAAAAATAAATAAAAAAGAAAGGTGGCAATAATAATGTAGCCTGACCTTGTAACCTTACCAATAGTTTCTGAAGCCTAGATTTCTTCCATTTAATTCTTATACAAAATATCATGCTTTAATTGAACTCTAATTGAATTAATTAAATTATAAAAAAGTTTTTAATATTAAAATAAATATTTTCTGTGTTGTTTTATATATATATTTTAAAATATTTTATTACATTAAGTTTGAAGATAACACTGAAATATAAAATGCAGAATTATACATTACTCATCTAGATAAAATAAGATATCTCTAAACCAGAATTGTTAGGTTAAGGACAGTTCCACGTTCCAGTCTGCCAATATTTCGCCACATCTGGATCATTTCCATAGCTCATGGGGCAATTGGTTCCTTATGAATAATTCTAACATTAGGCGATTTTATTATTTATTTTTTTTGCAGCACTCCAAGTATTTCTCAAAAATTATTTCGAGCTTATTCGAAATTATTCTGAAGAGCTTCTTAAAATATTTTTCGTTCAGTATCTTATAGATTGTTAATCTTAGACTTTTTCTATCCTGAACCTAAAGTGAACATTTATCCAACTGTTTGTTGTCATTTTGAATCTTTATTATTTTTTGCTATGGTATCCTCTTTTCAATATTCTTGCTTCTAAAACCAGGATTTCTTTACTGCACCTTACTGCGTACCACTTCCATTTTTCATTTTTTTTTCTTTTTATTGTCTTTTGTTAGAAAAAAAATCATTTTGCTAAAATATATCTAACTAATTAAAAAAAGTTCATTTAACGACCAAAACAATATTTATTTTATTAAATTTGCTTAAGCAAAAAAATGTATTAAAAATAAAATTATAATAATGCCAATGTAAAAAAAAAGACAGTTGAAATGATTCCATTGGTCCTAAGTAGGCCAATGAAAAAAAAAAAATGTAACAATACATTTCTATATAATTCACGTAATAGCAGAAATACTGAGATGCAGATAATAGCTTCAAAAAGTATTGCCACTTAAGTTAAATTTTGTTTGAGAATAAAAATTTTTGTCCTTAGTACTCCAATACTATTCTAAATTAATTTTATCTTTTTTTAAATTACAAACAAATAATTATTAATTAATAAATATTTTTATTTGAAAAAATTAATTATTAATTAACTATGTGGTTCGACATTACAGGCCTTCTTCAGGTCTGAATAGACTAGATATGAAAATATTCAAAACATATTTTATATTTTATAAAAAAAAGAAGTATCATTTTTAATTTTGAACTAAATAAATGGATTACTGTAGGTTAGTAAGAATTATGATGAAAAACAAAATATATGTAAAACTAGGCAAAAGAATAATAAGCAAGCAAAAGAACGAGAACAATTTAATAAATATTAGTTAAAATGACAGTAATAGAATGACAATAATAGATACAATTAAAGATTTAATATAAATAATAAACATAAAAAACCTTGTTATATAGGCAATAACTACCTAACAATCTAAATAAAAATAAATAACAACCTATAAAAACTAGGAGTGAAACTTACATGTAGAACAAATGTATAAAGTGAAAATAAAGTAGATAAAATAATGCATAAAGTGAGTGGGGAAGAAAAATAAATGTAAGAAATAACAATAATAGAGAATAAAAATTGCTAAATAATAGCCTACAAAACCTTGTGTTCACTTATTATTATTTTGTTTAATTTTACCTATATTTTTTTTTAAGTTTTAAATATTTTAAGCTAGTTCTACCTTTTTGTTCATTGCAGTAGTTTCATTTTTATACATTTTTTTTTTATTTCAGCTTTAAAAATTTTTGTGTCTTGGCTATTGAGCCCTGAAGAAGACTTGTAAGGTGGGTCGAAATGTCGATTAATAATAAATAGTTTATATATTTTTATGGAATTATTTATTTGACTTCCATTCGGACCATTTTCTTCTCTGAATTATTTTAATTGTGTCCGAATTTCGTCGATGATGCATACTTATATACATTCCGTTATGTACTAGTTAATTTTACTATTTCGCCGAATTGGGTCCGATTTAGCAATATGCGAAAATACATATGGGTTGTTAGCAATAATGGCCGAAATTTAGCAATCGAAATTATGGATAATAGCTTTTGCGAAACCAATGTCATTTTGCTAATTATTGACATTGGGACACACCTTACCGAAAATGAAAACTTCACCATACTTAGTTGTTCTGAAATTTATATTTTATTTAATTTATAATATCTATTCATTTGGGTTAGGGTCATTGCATTTTTCATTTTGCTTTTACCTCATAAAATATATATATTTTACACACATTCAATTATCCTCGGAAGAATACTCTAATGGTCTTTGATAGTCTGTTATGGTCAAGAGAAATTTAAATATTATTCTTTTTCGGTACCCTAGCGTTTTATATTATTTACTTCTTCTTTTTTTTGAGGCGGCTATTTAGAACTTAGTAATTTTGGCAAACATGGTCTGTAGGTTGAACTGTATTCTCTTATAATATTGTAATCTACTTTCGTGTAGAACACTGAAACACATTAATGAAAGTATCGAATCGTATGTTCTCAGATCTAACGTAATTTGTATTAATTAACTCTTATGTAATCAAGTGTGAATTTATATTTACTGTAAATATTAAAGTTATGACTTTGAATTATGAAATTTTCTACAATCGACGACTTCTGTTGGTTTAGGAAGGTTGTACCCACAATACAATTATTTTATAACAATCTTTCGACATAGCTCCATCTCGATTGTAAAGGAATCTTATGGTGTTTATATAAATTCACATCCCCGCACAATCGTTGTGGTAGAAACAGCACGGTCTATACCATATACTGATCCCAAGACCCTTCGTGGTTTGTGGTGGTACAGATTTTTTTTTTGGGGGGGAGGATATGATTAAAAATGATATAAATAAAAATGATATAATGATATAAAAATGATATGATTAAACATGATATGAGGGTATGATTAAAAATGACCGTAATAATTCAAATTATAGCAAGGACCCGGAGTTCAAATAGAAAGAATCCATTGGGATTCGTATATTTTTAGCTACCGTAAGAAGTGAATAACAATAAGGAATATAATTAAAGCAGTAATATTTTATGAAGATGAATATGAATTTTACAATTGAATAGAAAGCATTCTCACCAGATAGTTAGTATTCTAGTGATAATGCCTCATTTTGGAATTTTACATGGAACGATCGATCAATTGTAAAATCGATTGACCTTCAAACCTTAAAAACTACAATAAATAGTAGATAAAATATTTTAGATTTTTTCGTGATCTACTGTTCACAAAACTACAAGTGAATGTATTGTGGTTTCTGTTTCTCTTTTTATTGTTCTCGACCATGAACAATGAGAAATTTCAAATAATTTTCTGTAAAAAATATTAAAAGTTACAGAAAACCTTACCACACTTGCAGAATGGAATAGGCACATATATAACACCCGAAATTTTAATATTTGGTTCGTTCTCATACCAATACATCTCATTTTCTTTTTCACACCTCTACCGGTCATCAATTATCAAGTAAAAGCAATAGGGGCAGTAGGAAATCTACAAAGATTTTGTAGAATATACCCTATATTTTACTTGTTTTGAGTAAGTATAATCTGTTACTAAATAGTCTTAGTAAATTAGGCTAAAAGTCTATTGTTTGCCACAAACACAACATAAGATGAAAAACACGTTATCGCTTTCCTATGATGAACTCTTTGTTAATTGTTTTCTATTGAAATGTCATTTTTGGAATAATTTTTATCTGATTTCTTTCCCCTGAATACCGATCAATTGACTTTTAATATTCATATAAAAATGAATTTTTTTAGAAGTTTTATCCTCAAAGAAAATAACTAAATTTGTACATAAAACAGAAAACGCAAGAGTATATCAATCTTAGGCTGCTGATTATAATTGGCTGGATCTAAGTATGTGTTTCTTAACTTAATAAAGTAAATTTTTCAAAAAATTTAGTTGGCTTTAAGATTAACTAAATATTAGATTTGTCATCAATCGTGTAACCGGAAATATTTAAAGAAAAGTCAGTTTTATTATAAAAGTATAAAAATATATTTGTACATATTATACATTATGAAAAAAGTGCAACCAAATACACAACTGAAACCGGTAATTTAGTAATATTTAGGCTGTGGTTTGTTGTAGCTTGTTTCGGCCCTCTGGTAGCTTGGCTGTGGCTTATAGTAGCTTGGTTCAGCCCTCTGGTAGCTAGGTTCCGGTCTGTTGTAGGATGGTTCCTGTTTCTTGTAGGCTGGTTCAGGAGCAGGCTTGTACTTGCCGGGTTCCCTGTGTACCTCAGCTACGAAGCCAGACTTTCCATCGACGTGGTACTTGACTACCCTGAGGGTACCGTCGGGTTCGACGAGGCTGTACTCACCTTCGGTCTTGTCTCCTTCCCTCTGCTCGTGCTGGCTCTTGATGTCTCCGGTGTGCTCGTCCTTGACGGAGTACTCGAAGTTGTAGTGAGCTGGCTCGTAGTGTTCTTCTTCTTGTTTGTACTCGTTGGCTTCCTGTCGATGGTAGCCTCCGTACTGGCAGTGGACAGCGGAGATGGCGAGGGTGAGAACTACGAACTGTAAAAAAAAAAAAATATGATAAAGTATGATACACCTAGGTGATTTTAAAATTTTAGTTGTTATTAATATCATATTGTATAGCATTAAAAATATTAACAGAATGGAATAATGCTTGAGAATGAAATGAATTCATTATATAACTAATCATTATATAATTTAATTTATAATCTAATTTAATTATAATCCAATGGAACTGTAATGGAATCCGAAGTCACTTCGCCGATCTACAGCTGTTAATTCAAGATAACCATCCCACAATTCTTTGCCTACAAGAGACACACCTTAAAACCAGTGATACACTGACTCTCAGGGGATTTGAAATTTGTCGTCAGGATAATACTAGCGGAACTCGAGCTTGTGGAGGAGTACTGACCTTAGTATCTCAGCGACTACAATATGAACAAATTGCCTTACAAACTACCTTACAAGCAGTAGCCATCAGGATACTAGGTGACTACCCTTTCACTGTATGCAACCTCTACATACCCCAGCAGACACCGCTAAATACAGACCAATTAGAGTCACTTTGTGCCCAATTACCTAGGCCACTTCTTCTAGTGGGTGATCTTAACGCTCATAATTACATCTGGGGATCGGAAAGAAAAGATCGAAGAGGACGGTTAATAGAAAACATGCTCGATAATAACAATTTACATGTTTTGAACAATGGTGAACCAACTTACTTAAGCTCATCCTATGGCACCTTCTCTTCTATTGATGTCGCTTTTTGTTCCAGTAGTCTACTCCTAGATTCCCACTGGAATGTTATAAGTGATCAATATTCCAGTGATCACTTTCCAGTAATTATAAATATAAACAAGCAACTATGGCACACTAGCAAAAGATCAACCTGGGTTCATGAAAGAGCAACCTGGCAGCAATTCACAACTAGTGTGAATCTCCCTTCAGACCTCCCGGACGATGTAGAAGAGAGCTGTTTAGAAATCACCTCGAGGATACGACATGCAGCTGAACTCTGCATCCCCAAAACTTCATCTAGACCTAAACGCCAGCGAGTCCCTTGGTTCAATACCGATTGTAGAGAAGCTGTTGAAAAGAAGAGAAAAGCGTACAGAGTTTTCAAAAGAAATATGACCCTACTAAACCTGATTGATTATAAAAAAGCAAAAGCTATATGCAAAAGAACAATTTGCTTCCATAAAACTAAATCCTGGCAACAATATGTCTCCTCCATCAATTCAACGACACCATCTTCAATAGTATGGAATAAGGTTAGAGCCATCGAAGGAAAGAAGACTCTGCAGCCCATTTACCTAAAGATTGGAGGTAACATCATTTGCAATGAGCAAATTGTCGCAAATGAATTTGCGGCTTTTTTCTCTAAACAAGGTGTTGATCTCGAAAAATCTCTGCAATCCACCTCAACCAAAGACGACCAATTTAACTATACATCCAATAATGATGAATTATACAACATGCCTTTGACTATGAGGGAACTCAAAACCACCCTCAACGAACTAAAAGGAAAATCACCAGGTCCTGATGATCTAACATATGAAATGATAAAACATTTGTCTGACGAATCACTGGACAAATTACTTGAATTATACAACAAAATATGGAACAGTGGCGTTTTTCCCAACCAGTGGAAAGATTCCATAATCATTCCAATATTAAAAGTTGGCAAGCCCAAAAATGACGTGGCTAGTTACCGCCCAATTTCATTAACAAATTGTCTCTGTAAAATCTTAGAAAGAATGGTCAATAAGCGAATGATTTGGCTACTTGAGGACATGAATGTACAGGACAATTTGCAATGTGGCTTTCGTAAAAATCGCTCGACAATCGACAATCTTGTTAGAATCACAACGGATATTCAAAATGCCTTTGTCGACAAGGAACACTCAGTGGGTATATTCTTTGACATTCAAAATGCTTTTGACACAGTAGTGCAAAACAATATTCTAAAACAGCTGCACCATTGGGGAATAAAAGGAAATCTTGCAAACTTCATAAAAGGATTTCTCGGAATGAGGTCCTACAGAGTGATGGTTGGTGGAACTACGTCCAATAAAACATATATTAACAACGGTGTACCTCAAGGCTCCGTATTGAGCACGACCTTGTTTTCGATTGCAATACGAACAATCACTGACTGTTTAACGCAAAACGTCAGTGGTTATCTATTTGCCGACGATTTTGCCATTTTATGTAAAGCACCCGACCTCCAGTTCATTAAGATTTGCCTGCAAAACACTGTGAATAAATTAGCACTATGGTCTCAAAGGACTGGCTTCAAGTTTTCAACAAGTAAGACACGCTGTGTACATTTTAGCCGACGCAGAAACCCTGGGAATCCACCACAAATAGTTTTAAGTAATACCCCGTTAGTGTACACCGACAACGTTCGATTTCTAGGTCTCCAAATGGACAGCAAGCTAACCTGGTCAAGCCATATAGAGCAATTACAAATCAAAACTGTTAATAGAATGAAACTACTGAAAAAACTAGGGAACACCGGATGGGGATCAGACAGGAAAACAATGCTCCGCATTTATGAGGCACTGATCCTAAGTAAAATAGACTATGGCAGCTTTATATATGCATCTGCCACCCATAGTAGGGTTAAGAGACTAGATGCACTCCATCATGCTGGTATACGGATTTCTACCGGAGCCTTCAGAACAAGCCCAGTATACAGTGTCTGCGTCGAAGCCGGAATCCTTCCACTTACATATCGTCGCCAAAAACAAGGAGCTAAGTATATAGCAAAAATATACATGCAACCTGAAAATCCAGTTTACTACTCTTTATTCCAAAGAATAAACGAGGACAAGTATAGGAGGCTGAAAAATCCCTCTCTCCCATTGTGGTACAGAATGAGAAATGTCATCTCCGAATTAGTAAAATACCAGCCAACAAATGCTCAAAGAAAAAAGCTAGCTCCATGGACGTTATCACCTCCACACATCAACTGCAAAATGTTGAAATTTTCTAAGGCGAGAGAATGTTCCCCACAAGAGATTTCACAAGCCTTCCTTGGTGAACTGAATAACTACCAATTTAACAAAGTCCTGTTTACAGATGGTTCTCGTACCAATGACTCTACGTCGTGTGCGGTGTATACTGGCGACACAACTTTTAAGTACAAGCTCAACAGTAATTGCGGCATCTTCACAGCTGAATTGACGGCTATACTTAAGGCTCTCCAAATAACACTTACAACAAAAGATCAGTCAACAATAGTTTGTTCTGACTCGCTGAGTGCCCTCAAAGCAATGGCTAACACCTTTTCAGATAATCCCCTCATACAGGAAATTTACCAGGCCTTAAAACAAATAGCAGACTCGTTAAGAAAAATAACTTTTTTTTGGGTCCCCAGCCACTCAGGAATACTTGGAAATGAGAAAGCCGACAAAGCAGCATCAGAAGCCCATTTATTAGAAGAAATAACGCTTTCTTATATCCCACCTTCAGATTTATTCCAACAAATAAAAACAAATATCCAAAGCGAATGGCAATGTACTTGGACATCGCTAGAAGACAATAAACTCAAAATAATCAAACCGACTATCAGTAGCTGGGTATCATCTTCCAGGCAGTGTAGAAGAGAAGAAGTAGTTATTACTCGCCTTAGGATTGGTCACAGTCGTTTGACCCACGAATACCTGATAACAAAGAAAGACCCACCTCAATGTACACTGTGTAAGGTGACAGTTACAGTGCGCCATATCTTCGAGGATTGCCCTAGGTACAGTGGAGTGATGGAAAGGTGTGGTGTACCTCGGCAGATGCAAAAGGCGTTGGGGGATAACGAACAATGTTTAAATAATGCGTTAAAATTTATTAAAACCACCAATATATACCAGTCAATTTGACATATACATTTACAAGTTTATGTGTATGTGGGTTTATGTGTGTGTGTGTATATATATATATTGTCGGTGTGTATAATGTTATATGGATAATATAAATTCTATATTATATCATAAATCTTATATAATTATGTATAACGTTTTATTTCGATTTAAACAACTTCATATAAGTTACATTTCTATTATATATTTAATATGTTAATATGGTTTTACTATGTGCCTAATGTTATGTTATGGTATGTTATTATGTAAATATGTAACAATACTTTTACTAAGTCTAATAAGGTAACAAGAATATATAAATGTAATTATGTAGGTAATGTAAATATGTATATTCTCTAGTGATAATTAAGTAGATACTGTAAACATTTATACTCTCCAGTAGTGAGGGCAATAATAACCATTTGTAGTTGTTTGCCCTTAAAAAAAATAAAACAAACAACAACTAATCATTATATCACTTAAGAAGGGCCAAAGAAATCATTTTTAAAACAATTATCTGGCATAATGTTACTTACTGCAGCGAAACCTGGGTCCTTACCAAGTCACTGGAGGAAGCTCTCTGAGTTTGGGAGAGGAAGGTTCTAAGGAAAGTTTCTGGACCAGTCAATGATGATGACCTCATTAGAATAAGGAAAATTTTCGAGCTAATGGTGTTGTTTGTAGAACCCGACAGAATTGCCTTCATCAAGAATAGAAGGTTAGTAAGGATTGGTCATGTAGAATGGGTGATCCATTTTAGACATCACGAACAACTGATGTGTGGCCATCTTGGTGGAGCGAGAAAACTAGGGAAGCCACCCTTAAGATGACCTGTGAAGAATGGAAGTGCGGCGATGGAGACAGAAGGCCGCAGACAGGGAACGTTGGAGTTGGCTGTAGGAGGAGGCTCCGGTCCTACAAGAACTACAAGTAGCCAACGTCAACGAGTGAGTGAATGACTAGAATTCGATTGCTTATGGCTCCTTTCAAGAAACAAATTAGGTATTCTATTAAGAAACTAATGTTGGAATACATCTGCAATATATTTCCTTTTCCCTAAAAAGATAATTTGGAATTAATTAGTTTTTACCTTGATCATGGTGAATTCTAGTGGTGAGAGATTTTGTTAGTGGAATACGAGACTTTCGACTATATATACCTCCAGCCCCACTCCTTCAGTTCATTATTACAAATCGGCTGAGACTTATGCGTATGGCCTTGAGTATCTTTGACATTTTTTAATTTATATTTTTGTATGGGTAATTTCATTCATATGATTTATATTTTCAGTTATGATAATAATAGGTACTATTGTACTAATCATGTTTGATACTTTATATTTTTCCTCTTATATTACAATAATAAACTATAGTTGTTCTATATTTGTATTATTTATTTACTTGCATGTTATATAAGAATGCTCAGTTTCAACACTATAGCCTGTGGAAAAGAGAAATCTAACGTATATATTTATACAGGTTCACACAAATGAATTTCCTATCAATTCCTTTGTTTTCAATTAAGATTTTATTTTAAAATTGGTAATTAAATTTTTGATAACACCGATGATTATATCTGAAATACCTAAATACTTGGTAGGATTGTATTTTATATAATATCTAGTTTACTATTTTAAGCAAAATGTTTAATTGTATTACCTTTACTAATAATTGTATTTTTTATTAGATTTATCATTCTGGTGTAAAACAGAATACATTATAGGAAAATTACTATAATTGTTTTTATTAAATATGAAAAGTTAATTCTCTAGAAATATTATTAATTAATAATAATTGATTAAAACAATATACATTTTTTTAAAAATTTAATTTTGAGCAGTCTACGATGTAAATTTACAACACATTTAGTTTTTACATCTGAAGTTTTAATTTGAAGTACTCCATCAACAGAACTCTCCCATTTATGAATTTCACACTTAATTGAAAAAAAAAAACTGTACTACTGCAACCCATGAAGGGTTTATGATACAGTATATGGTAGAGAATGTACTGGTTCTAAGCCAACAGTTGTGCAGGAAGGTGATTTATTCGATATTCCTCTCAAACGCCAGGTTTTCTCCCTTTTGAGGGTACCTACTTTATATGATCAATCTGTAGTTCTTAACAGATTCAATCATTTTATCTACCACAATTAGATTGGCTAAATAACTTGTCTTATTTAAATACATAGTACGTTTATTATTTTTGTGCATTAATACTTGTATAAATACATCACGTTTTTTTAACTTTCAATTATAGGAATTTCTAAACATTGCACTGATATCAATCCCATCCTTTAGCAGTTGATATTTCCCAATAGCTTGAGGAACAATTTTTTAAGCTTCTTCCAAAAAAAAATAAATAATAAATTTGAATAATTGGAGTGGTAGGATTCTTTGAATAACTCGAGATCGTCTCTTTTATACTATTCATAACTTTAGTCTGTTAAATAGCGAGTGATCTCCTGTTCAGGATCGAAGTAAATTTTGAAAAGTTTAAACTTTTTAAACGAAACACTATTTGTAATTTTAGTATATATGAATAAATGAGAAAAAAATAGCTAACTCCATGATGATTTAGCCAGAGTTTGGGGACCTTCAATATGTTACTTTTAAAATATTTATGAATTTTATATATAACTCTTATTTATCACAGCTTCATATTTATCTTAATCGTAACCAATTTCAAACTTATTTAATCTTTGACCAATACTGTGGTATTCATTATTTTATTTTTTGTGCGCGAAAATGCCTCAATGACCACGCGAATATCATGTTTAGGTTTTTCTCCTCAATTTCCTCTTTCTTCATACTTCCCTCATGAGCTCCGTGTCTGTGCTTCCTTTCCTCTGACCACGCACAATCCCTTTTTGGTTGTTCTTTGTCCACGAAGACCTTTATATCGTTCTGTGACTTTCTATAGGTTTCTCTTTCCTGACAGTCTGAGTCCTTCGGACCAGCTGAATCCATGTCGACCCTGATCTGCTTGAAAAACCCTGTCGTGTTCTTGCGCTGGTGGAATCGCCGGAAGATTTCCCAGTTTAACCTTTGAGGGCTCATCCTCATCATAAGTCCATAGAATTTAAGTCTTCTTACCCTGATGTCGGTCTCCAGGCTTTAGTTATTACTGTATATTTCTTTGTTGGACTTTAGCCTACAGGTCATCCTTCGGGTGTCTTCTTGGGCCCGTAGATTTTCTTAAGGATTTTTCTTTCTACTTTCAGAAGCTTTTCCACGCTAGGGAGACAGGAGGTATCCGGCCCATAGAGTATCACGGGTTTGATCACGGTGTTATATATATATATATATAGTATCGGTCTTTGGCTTTGATGTATAAGTTCTTTTTGTTGTAGAAGTTCCTGAGGTCGAAACACAATCTCTCCAGTTCGATGACTTTTCCTTTGATGCTTTCTCGGTCCGAACCATTATAGCAGATGACTTCTCCTAGGTATCTGAATTGTTGGGTTACCCTAATCTTTCCACATATGCTGTCGATCGCCTTTTTCTTGTATTTTGAATCCATGGTCATTAGTTCAGTCTTTTCAGAGGAGATTCGTAGGCGCGTTTTCCTGGCTATCCTCGAGAGGCATTTATCTGAGCGACCGCCTCTTGGTCCTCTGCATAGGTGAGACACTTCACTTTTTCGTGGTCATTCTTCGTTCCAAGGACCGCTCCGGAGTCGTTTTCCTTCCACTGTTCTCTCATGATCTTATCCAGTACTACAAATAGAAGTTTCCTATAAAACAAGACATCTTGTTTCGAGGCCCAAGATGAGAGAAATAATTATTATTTTTTACGAGGAGGCTTAATTTTTAAGGAAAACACCTATCTCTTAATACGAAAATAATTTTTATTTTTAATAATAAAAAAAAGAAGATTATATTCTGATCGACTAGGACTCATATTTTGTGTACAAATTTCTGAAAATAGTTTGACACTTGTAAGATTTTTGATAAAAAGCTATAAGTAGCTGCATCCTAAAGGAAACTTGTTTTATTGAGGCGAAACAAGTCTTTCGTTTAATGTTTTTTCTTCAATAAATGTTAAGATGTTTTTTTTACTTCACTTTTTTCTCTGGTTATAATAATTTATGATAGGATGTATTAATAGATAATTAATGCTAATAATTATCCATATTAAATAACGAAATATAGAAATGAAACATTTTTTTACCGTAACTATTGGCAGTAATATCAATAGTGGTGTAGCAAATAACAGAGCATCATTGGCAATAACCTCAGTATCTACAACAAATATTTGTAAAATAGAATAAATAAAAAATAAAAAACCTATTCCACTACAATCCATGAAGGGTTTTGAGATCAGTGGATGGTCGAGACTGTATTGTTTCTTGGACAACGGCTGTGCAGAGAGGTTATTTGGCCGCACCTCATGGTTTGGAATTCCACTCAACCACCAGGTTTTTTTCCCAATTAAGGGACCCAATTTGTAGAGGCTGGGTGAGCCCGAGGATGGTATGGAGATTTAACAGGGTTCATTCTTGTTCAGCGCTTTAAACGCTGAGCTAACAGCCCCAGTACAATAACATCTAATAAATGTATATATATTTTTAATTATAACCACATAACATTACTACATTATCTTAGCCCCTAAAAACAATTTGTAACAACATCTCGATATCCTGTATGAAAGGGATATCGAGAGACTCTCTAAGGCGCTGATGAAAGAGGCAGTCCAAATCGGCTTACAGGTAAACGAGGAAAAAAACAAAATACATGATAGTAAGCCGTAAAGTCCACCCCAGAAATAGCATCTGCGTGGACGAAAAATACTTCGCACGATAACCGGAGCGATAACGGATGAGAGTCTAAATTCTTGGAGGAGAAGGGCCAATAAAGAATTGCACACGGAAACTGGTTAGAAAATATCTCAGGATATGAAAGCAAGAAGGTTAAGATGGGCAGGGCATGTAGCTCGAAGTAATCCCTCAGGACGCCTCTACACAACTATCAATGCCACAATAGTTGACAAGTGACCACGTGGGAGGCCAAAGACCAGATGGATGGACAGGGTCAACAAAGAAGCTGCGGATCTACAAGTAGCAGACTGGAAATCAGCGGCCCAGAATAGACAGAGGTGGAGAAGGTTGGTAAAGGCGGCCAAAGATCTACAAGGTCTGTAGAGCCAACCGAAAAAAATAAAAATATTTATATATATATATATATATATATATATATATATATAATATAAATTATAGGATATAATATAAGTTTCGAAACGTTTGCACTAATAGCCATCCCATTTTTTTGTTATTCAAAGTTTCCAATAGCTTGGGAAACAATTTTTTAAGCTTCATAAAATAAAACTGATCAACTATATGTGTATAACGAACCATCTCACCAAGAACATCTAAAACAAAAGATCAATGTCCATGTATGCGAAACTCAGGCATTATTGCACTATAGGTTGCACCAAAGGTTGGGTCTTTATGCTGCGGCATTTTCTTGGTATGCAATGTGAGGATATTTCCTATAGAGTCTGGACCAAGTATCTCTTTCCTGAGCCACCCCCTACTTCGGTCCCAGTCCATTCCTCTCCTCCTGTTCCCTTACGGTATCTTCCCAAGAAATTTGAGGTCTTCCTCTGGGCATTTTCCCCTCCATAAATTAGACCGTTTAGTTTTGTTCCGTATCCTATATCTCCTACTAACCAAAAAGGTATATTTAAAAATAAATGTATATATCTATAAAATGCCAATTCAAAAAAATCGAAATCGAAATAATAGTTGAATTTGATATAATACCTTCTGTAATGTTTATACTAATTAGTTTTTGTAATTAAATTTCCTCTACTGTCGGTAGTCCTCATGACTGTCTATTTAAATTTTTTTTTTTTTTACGAGAACGTTTATTTGCTAATGAAAAACATTTTTTCGTTCAGGACTTAACCAAAGAATTTATGCACTCAAATCTGATAATATTCTAAACAACAAAGACTCACGTTTTGCGTGAAACCACTTCAAAAAATGATTTGACGATTGAAAGATTTTCGGGTGGTAGCTCCATCCTTTTAGTCCATACTTGAAATTAATTAATTAAAATATAATTTTTAAATAATTGTTTTAATTTTTAAATTATTGTTTTAATTTTAATAATTAATAAAAAATATAAATAATATAATGACGTAAGTCAATAAGATCCTAATTACAGCAATGTTCAATGAACATTCTTCGTCGTGTATACATCGTGTATACTTCGTCGTGTATACATGAACATGGGGATATGGGATCGGTGAAGAGAACGGATTTGTCCTAACTATGAGGCGACTGTAGCTCAATTGGTAAGAGCGCTGCCACGGAGAGGCGGACGACCCGGGTTCGAATCCTGGCCAGGGCAAACCTGTTCTCTTCAAAATAAAAATAATTTTTTTTTGTGTGGAAAAATTTCTTTGGTTTAGTATTTATTCTTCAATATCTGTTAAGATGTTTCGTTTCTGTTTATGGTTATCATTTATTTATTCATCATAGATTTAGCCTTAAATTAGAAGGCGTCCGCACTGATGGTCATTTATCAGAAAACTTTCGTATAAGAAGAGGAGTGAGACAGGGATGCACTCTGTGACCAATATAATATAATGCCAACTCAAAACCATTGTTCTAGAATGCTCCGAATCTGAAGATCGGATACCTATAAACGGCGAAAAAATAAATAGCCTGAGATGAGCGGGGGACACAATACTTCTAGGAGGCAGTGCTGAAGGTCTTCAGCCTCTCATAGACAACTTATTAAAATCATGTAATAATTATGAAATGAAGACGAATAATCATAAAACTCAAATCATCAGTAAATAGTAATCTATAGATGTCAAATTCTATGCAAATAATCACCCTCTAAAACGAACTGAGAGAATTGGTTGTTTGGGATGTAACATACAACTGGGATCACTCAAATGAAATCAGGTCTTGCATGGAGAAGGGCACTAAGTGCCTTTAACCAACTCACTTATGTGCTTAAAATTATGTTCTTCACTTTTGACAAAATCTATGTCATTTTGGTAATTATTTTTATCGAGTCACATAACGAAATTGATATGTTCTGTGATGTGCCATTCTTTTAAACCAATCTCAGATCTAGTAGAATCAGAATAATCACCTAAGTAAATTATTTTGTTTTATTTAATATTCTTCCTTTTTTCTTTTCCACATGTAGATTTATTTTTGCTCATTATTAATTCAGTGTTTTTTAGCGCAGTGAATAACAGATCTACATATTCGGGGACCATTTATAATAGCGGATATTCATGGAAATGGAAACTTCCCAATGAGTGGTGGAATTGATTCTATCTTCAAAATCTAAAATATATGGTAGACTTCCTCTTGGGTCTAATGATCACAGAAGTAATATTACGTTGTTAATAATATCTACATGTTATAATATAAAATCATATAAGGCGAAAAATTATCATTAATATTCGATAATTTTCATTAAAAAGACTGAACATTTTTATCATCAATATATATGAATTAATATCAATATATTAATTATGTAAGAGACACAAAAATACCTTTTTATTTGGAAAATATAAAATTAACCAAGTCTTCAAAAAAATTGAAGAATATAAATGATGGGGATATTGAGGAATTGATTGATTAAATTAAAAAATAGTTTTTACATCATTATCAATTTAAAGAAAAGTCAGTGTTATTATAAAAGTATAAAAATATATTTGTACATATTATACATATTAAATTAATAAGCGCAATTCATTACACAAATGAAAGTGCTAATTTAGTAATATTTAGGCTGTGGTTTGTAGTAGCTTGGTTCGGCCCTCTGGTAGCTTGGCTGTGGTTTGTAGTAGCTTGGTTCAGCCCTCTGGTAGCTTGGTTCTGGTCTGTTGTAGGATGGTTCAGCCTTCTTGGGTTCAGGAGCTGGCTTGTACTTGCCGGGTTCCCTGTGTACCTCAGCTACGAAGCCAGACTTTCCATCGACGTGGTACTTGACTACCCTGAGGGTACCGTCGGGTTCGACGAGGCTGTACTCACCTTCGGTCTTGTCTCCTTCCCTCTGCTCGCGCTGGCTCTTGATGTCTCCGGTGTGCTCGTCTTTGACGGAGTACTCGAAGTTGTAGTGAGCTGGTTCGTTGTGTTCTTCTTCTTGCTTGTACTCGTTGGCTTCCTGTCGATGGTAGCCTCCGTACTGGCAGTGCACTGCAGTGATGGCGAGGGCCAGGACTACGAACTGGAAAAAGTGCATAGTATGTTTCATTTTGGTTATTGTAAAATCACTTTAAAATTACAAAATAATTCGGTTGATTATTACTATTTGTGCTACATCATACATTATACTAGACCTGCAGAGATGGCGAGGGCCAGGACTACAAACTGTAAAATGCCATAAGGCTTGAGAATGATATGAATGGGTGATAGTTTAGAGGTTAACACATGGTTATTTTTTGCTTTACAGTCCCAGTGAATAAGTTATTTTGTCGATTTTTGTCTAAAATGAGTTTCTTGTACTTGGGGAAGCAGTAGCGTCTTAATCTGGTAGTTATGTCTTGGCCTAACATGTAGATATTGCTTATATTATTTCAACCTGTAATCTATAAAAATGGCCCTATTCCGCTTCTCTAAGTCAAAATTACTCACACTTGATAAAATCTACTTAACTACTTATTCACCGATGCAGCAGATCACTTTTATAATATAATATAATACATAATGCTTGAGACATAATACATACGAGTAAAATATTTTTGAGGTACACATTATTATCAGTCAATATTCCTTAAAACGGCACATTCCCGGCTATTTTTTAAATTACACATGTTAATAAAAAAAATTTCGGTTGGTTTATGGATCCTACTGTCTTCATAGAACGAATTTCAAAGTATGATTGGTGTTAGATTCTCTTTAATATGTTACCTTTCTTTCTATTAAAAATCCATTTTAAATTAATTTGTGCAATACAAAATAAATTAAAAATTTACCTTGATCATGGTGAAGTGGTGAGATATTTTGTTTGAGGAATACGAGACTTTCGACTATATATACCTCCAGCCCCACCCCTTCAGTTCATTATTACAAATCTTTTGAGACTTATGCGTATGGCCTTGAGATTATTGGACGTTTTTTGTTTAGAATTTTGAATAGGAAATTTCATTATTACGATTTACATTTTAAGTTTTACGCTTTCTGTTTTTCCTTTTATAATAAAATAATAATATATATCGGTTGTATATAACAATCTATCTACTTGTATATTATATTTGAATGTATAATTTCATCCCTATACAGCTTGTGAAAAAAATGTTTAAATATATATATATATATATATATATATATACTACACCAGACAGTAAATAATAATGAAACTAAGAACCAGGTTTTAAATAAATTTTTTACAACTTTGATGATGATTTCCATTTAGATTTATTTAGGTTCGGTATTCTTTATAGAACAGATTATTATTTATAAAATACCCAAATAGTTAGTTATATTGTATTTTGTTTTTTATATTTAGAATACAATTTTAAAATAACATACGTATATATAATGTTTATGAAAAATTAAATTTTATTAATAGGTTAAACAATTAGATATAAAAGTGCTAAGATTATAGGAAACTTTACCTATCTATGATTGCTATGGTTAAGAATGAAAAGTTTATTCTCTAGAAATATTATAATAATATTAATTATATAACTTTAGTATAAATTTGAGTGGACCTGCCTCCTTAAGTTCTATTTCGTTCTTTAGCGAAATAAGGATCCTACAGGTACCAGGGTAGGTTCTAACTTGTTTCAGGGTTAGTAGCTAAACTGAAAATTTGAACTAAGGACTTAAAAAATTCCTATGGAGGTATGTTCACAAAGGCATTGTTTAGGAGATTATTAATTAATGTCGGTTCATTAAGAAGACTGTCCTGCACATTATGGAAGAGGTCCGCGACAATGGCTAAATGTTATAACATTTAATTTTTTGGCTAAGTTAATTATTAATTGGTCATCCATGACAAGTAGCTTGGCCTGCAAGCTCTCCAGACCTGGCACCACTGGATTTTTTTTTTTGGGATGAGATTAAACAAAAAGTCTATGCAAGGCCGGTGAATGACGTAAATTCTTTACGAAGAAAGATAATTGAATACTGTGAAGCTATAACACATATCCAGTACTATTCTGCCACTGCTGCTGCTGAAGAAAGAAGTCTTAATGAGCCTGTCTTAATGCTCAAAGAAATTTCTTTGAACAATATTTAATATGAATGTTAACGTTTCAATTTAATGAATAAAGTAGTTAGAACACTTAAAATAAGTGTATCTCCTACTTCTCACTAAGTGTATCTCCTTACCAAAGCGTATGCGGACATACCTCCGTAGGAATTTTTTTTCTTGTTTTGAACTCCGTAGTTCAAATTTTTAGATTGGCTACTTAAACACCTTTGTGTATAAATTCCAATCTATTAAATCTATAGTTTTCGTACAAATAAGGCTCCTCGCATAGGCCCACCCCACCTGCACTAAAGAATGATCAGCGCAGAGGTCTGAACTTGTAGTTGCAGTCTTGTGTACAGTTCCTAATATGTAGTTTTACGTCTGGTACATTGTGGTGTTTATTTGATTACAGGTGGGTTTGGTATCTACAGGGATTCGACGCCGGAAAATAGGTTGTGGTGGAAGATGATCCTGTGAAGGATGTCTGATATTTGGAAATTCTTGTAGATCCGGTGATACCTTGATAGGTTGAGCAGGTGGTAATTCCACAATTGGCCCTAGTAGCAGGTGTTTCTCTAGTCTTAGTGAATGAAATACTGTCATGATGCTCGTCACACCTTAGACACCTTGGTTAGTGATAGCAGTAACATCTCGTGTGACCGTATCACTGATATCAAAAAATTGAAGGATGTCTTTATAATGAATAGATTTTAAGTTATCTTCTTTGAATGTATCTTTGAAAAAAAGTTAGTTATGCTTGTAAGCTTATTATCTCTCTAATTCAATTCCTCTTTAATAACTAATTGTGTGATGGGACGGGGCCTATTTCCTATCCTTGGACATCATCTGTCCTGGGATAGATGAAATGTGTGAAAACCCGCTCCCTAACTTCTGAGGCTCGTGTTTAATTTTCTGTAGGCTTCAGAAATATTTGGGTAAACCGTTATATCTTTAAGTGTAGATTTAAATGTAAATTTTTTGGTCCGGCTATTTCTTCCAGGAAAGCAATTAATTTAGAGTAAAAGAGTGAGTTTTCTAAGATTGGAATAGAAAGTAAAGTCTAGAATTAAAAAAATTTAACAATTGTTATTAGTTCCTCAGAAAAGTGTTCCAAAATAGTTCTATACACCGTAGCTTCAAAATAATGGCGTATGAGACGGCACTTCTTCCAGTAGTCATGCATGGATGAGTGGAGTCCATCCAAGCAGCAGGAGAAATTTTTGAATACTAAGGCCCAACCTAAAGTGGAATTCGTTTCAGTATGAAAAAGAATCAAGAGGCAGGCCTAGATTCCGATGGCTGGAAGATGTGGAAGCAGATCTTAGGCTCCTTGGGGTGAAAACATGGAGGAGAGCCGCGGAAGGTCGGTCAAAGAGAAATATTGTCGAGGAGACCCATGGACCATAGCCACGTGTGAAGAAGATTTTTTAAAACCATTTATATAGAGTGGGCGGCGGTTAGTGACTATGTACTGGTTTTGATTGATTACTTGCAGTATTTTCTACTTGTTCGTCTGGTATAGAGGTTAGGCCCTGAAATAGTATAGTACTGATGAGTCTGAAGCGTTGTGGGAGACTGATCAATTGGTAAAGGTCTTTTCTACCACTAACTAGATTTATTTGAGTCCACTGCTCCCGGTAAGACCCCCACTTGTGTTACTTTAGTCTTATAACAAATCTCTCTGATCATAATCCATTTTTTAACAAAAACAAAGTATTAAAATATGAATTCAAATTATTTTTATAAAACTGTAAAACTACGAGCTTAAAAGAGACGTTCCTGCACGAAGATAATTTATAAATATATGGAAATATTGTTAACCTTCTAATGAATGGCGATATCGACTCTTTTATATACATGCCTTCAAACCAATTCAGATAATCAATGTCTACTATTTATAAGGTATTTACCGATAAAATTACATAATCGCTTCATAATAAATTGGACAACCGGAAAGATTTAAAGAAAAACTTTAATTCAGGACTTTTATTATAAAAGTATAAAAATATATTTGTACATATTATACATATTAAAAAAATAAGTGCAATCCATTACACAAATAAAAACGCTAATTTAGTAATATTTAGGCTGTGGTTTATAGTAGCTTGGTTCAGCCCTCTGGTAGCTTGGCTGTGGCTTGTAGTAGCTTGGTTCAGCCCTCTGGTAGCTTGGTTCAGCCCTCTGGTAGCTAGGTTCCGGTCTGTTGTAGGATGGTTCTTGTTTCTTGTAGGCTGGTTCAGGAGCTGGCTTGTACTTGCCGGGTTCCCTGTGTACCTCAGCTACGAAGCCAGACTTTCCATCGACGTGGTACTTGACTACCCTGAGGGTACCGTCGGGTTCGACGAGGCTGTACTCACCTTCGGTCTTGTCTCCTTCCCTCTGCTCGTGCTGGCTCTTGATGTCTCCGGTGTGCTCGTCCTTGACGGAGTACTCGAAGTTGTAGTGAGCTGGCTCGTAGTGTTCTTCTTCTTGCTTGTACTCGTTGGCTTCCTGCCGATGGTAGCCTCCGTACTGGCAGTGCACTGCAGTGATGGCGAGGGCCAGGACTAGGAACTGGAAAAAGTTCATCTTGGTTATTGTAAAATCATTTTAAAATTACAAAATAATTCGGTTGATTGTTACTATTTGTGCTACATCATACATTATACTAGACCTTCTGTTTATTTAAATGTTATTAAAAACATTAACAGATTGGCATAATTCATGCGAATGATAGAAACGAGTAAAATAATTGCGTGGTTAAAATATGACTATTAGGTACTATACTTTATAAAGACTCCTCACCCATTATTTATTGATTGATTTACATTAATAGCAAAATTTTGGTGTTTATGGCTCTTCTCATCAAACAAATTATCTTTGACGTTTAATTTTTCTTTAAGAAAGTAATGATGGATAACCTCTAAAATATGTTACCTTCGCTTTCAAATACCATTTTAAATTAATTAATACAATCAAAAATGAAATAATAACTTACCTTGATCATGGTGGATTCTAGCGGTGAGAGATTTGTTGAGTTATGAGTTAGTGGAATACGAGACTTTCGACTATATATATCTTCAGCCCCACTCCTTCGGTCCATTATTACAAATCTGCCGAGACTTATGCGTATGGCCTTGAGATTTTTCCACATTTTTGGGGGGGAATATTGAACAGAAAATTTCATTCTTACGATTTATAATTTTTATCTACGCTCAGGATAAAATAACGTTTTATGCTAATCTGTCTTTCCTATTGTAGTGAAATAATAATATATAATGATTGTATAATTTTAATATAAATATTATTTTTTTGTAGGTTTCATATGTATTTAGGGAAACCGTTATACCTTTAAATGTAAATTTATTTGGTCCGGCATAGTTAGGTTTCATTATATGTACATTATTATAATGAAATAATAATATATAATGGTTGTATATTGCAATCTATTTACTTATACATTATATAGGAATTTTTAATTTCATCACTTTACAGCTTGTGAAAAAGAGAAATACAAATATATATATATATATATATATACACACAACACCATACAATTAGTATAATGAAACTAAAAAAAGAGGTGGTTTTAAATGAATTTTTCATCAACTCTAATAAGAATCTCAATTTAGATTTTTTTTTTCAGAATCTGTATTTTCGATTAATTCTAGTACCGATGACTAATTCTAAAATACCTAAATAGTTAGTAATATTGTATTTTATTTTATATTTAGTATACCATTTTAAAATAATATATATAATTTCATAATCTTTAGTAATAATGATGATTACCAATTAGATTTTTTTAGATTCGGTATTCTTTATAGAACCGATTATTATTAAGAAAATACCCAAATAGTTAGTAATAACGTATTTTGTTTTATACTTGGAATACCATTTTAAAATAACATATACAATTTTTATGAAAAATTAAATTTAATATTAGATTAAACATTCAGGTGTAAAAGAGCATAGATTATAGGAAATCTTACTAAAGTCTGTGATTGCTATGGTTAAGTATGAAAAGTTTATCTTCTAGAAATATTATAATGATATTAATTATAATTATTTAGCCCAAGATCGCGGGTTCGTAGCCCGGAAAGTGGCCCTAGGATTTTTTTAAGGCAGTAAAAAATCCTTAGTTACCCCGTCCTTCGAAAGGGACTTTAAACGGGGGTCCCGAGCCTGTATGATGTCAGGTACTCGTTAAAAATCCCTATCCTTATTAAACCTGGATAGGTAAAATTTAGAGCTCCCACTGTAGCATCGTCCGGTTAGCCATAGCAGCATAAAGTGACGTTAAATAAACAACTAAGTAACTATAATTTTAGTTTAAATTTGAGTGCTGTAGTTCTTCATTCTTTATTGAAATAGAGATTGAGAGGCCGGAGTCAGGCTAGGTTCTACTGGGTGTTTAAGGGTCAAGTAGCCATACTGAAAATTTGAACTGAGGACCTCAAAACAAATAAAAAATGTCTATGGAGGTATGTCCGCAAACACTTTGTTTAGGAGATATTAATACTTAAACCATGTTAACCTAGATGGTAGTCCTGCACATTACGGAAGAGGTCCACGACAATGGCTAAATGATAATTATCCCAATCAATAGATTGTCCGTACCGGACCCGTGGATTGACCTCCTTGCACTCCAGACCTGACACCATTGAATTTTTTTATTTGTGGAGAAATTAAATAAAGTCTAAGCTTATGAAGGATAATTAAGGAAGAATATGCGTGAAACAGTAACACTTAAACAGCAGAGGCGTTCTCTCACTGCTGCTGCTGATGAATAATGCTGAGCCTGTCTTAACGCTCAAGGAAATCACTTTGAAGAATATTTAATGTAAATATCAATGTTTAAATTTAATGAACGCAGTAGCTGTAGCATGTAAAATAAGTCTTATTTATTTACTATGGCTAAATAATTCGTAGGATTTTTTTTTGAGGTCATTAGTTTGGCTACTAAAACACTGCGTATATAAATCCCAATCTATCAAATCTATCTTGTTTGATCCTCATAAAGCTCTTCGCATTGGGTCATCAGAGTACGATCTGAGCAGAGGTCAGAGCTCGTATTTACACAATTGTGTACTGTTCCTAGTCCTTTTGTAATAAATAAAAAACCAGTTCCGGGGTTTTACGTCTAGAAGTAGTAAGTAGGAGAATTTTCAGTTGATGTGTCTAATGAAAGTTCATAATGAGCACACAACAATTTTCTATTTCTTGGGGCACACAATCTTGGACGCCGGACTCAATGTTTTGTGTTCTAATCATACTCTACGAGAAACATCGACCTAACCGTTTAAAAAAGTCAGATAACATCGAGGATGCAAGCTTGTACCCAGGGTGCCAATAAACTGTAGCTAAAGTGATGTTTTTCTGTTTTGTATTTAATGTGATGTCAGTCGGCTATTTATGTGGTGCGATAGGCAAATGAATATGATTATGTTTTAATGACGATTTGATTATAATGGTGGCACATCTGTGTGGAGTTTTGTATGGGTGATTAGTCCCATGAGTAGTATAGTCTGCTCAATAAATAAATAAATTAAGATGTGTTTCACTGGTGAGTGCTATCCTGCTATAACTGTCCTTTCATGTAAATTTAAATCAAGTTCGATTCCGTGTTGCTTGAGTTTATTTTGTGTTCCATTGAATTGACAAGCCAGCTACTAAAAAAATAGTTTACTAGCGTGCGTATAATGGATAGGTTTTATTTTATAAATAATATATTTTAAAGTATTTTTATAGATGCCCACAAAGGACATAGGAAGGGGCTTCTTAAACCTTGAAAACACGTTGGTTGTGTCTGTAACTTTACAACCTCTCTCTTTCAGTTCCTCTTTAATGACTAGTTGGTGTTATGCGATGGAGGCGCCCAATTACTATCCTTGTGCGCCATCTCTCCTGCGGGAGCTGAAATGTGTGAAAATCTGCTTCTTAGGCTTGTGTTTAATTTTTTGTAGGTTTCAGATGTATTTGGGGAAACCGTTATACCTCTAAATGTGAATATCCGAATTTTTCTTCAAGGAAAATCAATTAATTTAGAGTAATTTCCTAAGATCGGAACACGAAATACAGGGTTACATCTAAAAAGGGTAACAAATGTCCCCAGGGTAGAATCTAAAAAGGGTATCAAAGGCCCCTCAGAAAAGTGTTCCAAAATTGATCTATAACTCAAAATAAGGGTACATAAGACGGTACATCTTCCAGTAGTGATGTTTGGAGGCGTGGAGTCCATCCAAGCAGTAAGAGAAATTAGTGAATACTAAGGAATGACAAATCCTTAGAATAGTTTAAGGCCCAATCTAAGGAGGAAAATCGTTTCAGTATGAAACCTAATCAAGAACTTAAAAACGTATATGGTCTCTTGTATAAAAAAAGTAATATTAAGGAGGATGCTTCACGTAGATAAAGTAAGAGTAGTAAGAGGAAGAGGCAGACCTAGATTCCAATGGCTGGAAGATGTTGAAGCAGATCCTAGGCCCCTGGGGTTGAGTACATGGAGGAGAGCTGCGGAAGGTCGGTCAAAGTTGAGTATTTATTGTCTTGGAGACAAAATGGACCATAGCAATGCTTGTTGCTGTGTGAAGAAGAAGAATTTTTTGCATCATTTATATAGAGGTTTGTTATTTTCATTTGTTTTGGTGGAATATTCGTAGTATTTTCTAATTCTTCGCCCGGAATTGAGGTTATGCCCTGAAAGCTATGTTGTAATTAGTGCTTGTCGTTTCTGCCTTGTGAGATCCTGATCAGTCGGTATAGGTCATTAATGATCACTAACTAGCTCCAAGGAACCTAGATTATTACTTTATCATTAATGTAGTTGGACAGCACTGCTGAAAAAATAAAGGAAGAGAAATTCCTAGAACTAAAATTTAATTGAATCGGTCATTTGAGAAACACCTCATATCCTAAAGAGTAAACTTTCGGGAAATCAAAAAAAACTCAGCTGGTCCATAATTTAACATCATATATTTTTTGAATTTTTCAATATATTTCTACAAGGTTTGGTAAGCTAATTCTACCAAACTAAAATTTTATTATTTTTATTTCGATATTAAAAAAATATATAAACGTTGTTTTAGATGTGTTGTTTTTCAAATGACTGATTAAAGAATATGTTATCAGGTATGAAATAAAAGGTAAAACAATTCAAATTATTAATAAAATTCAGTATTTTATTTTTTAAATAATTTCTACACATTTTCCAAACATGCCTATTGAATTTGTCTACCCTTCACCAACAATTTAATATGTCTAACTTAATTTTGGCCAAAAGTGGACATGAGGTGTTTCTCAAATGACTGATTCAATTAAAATCCATATGTTTGCTACTGTGTCATGTATGCTAGGGAGGCGTGGACTCTATTCGAGCAGCAAGAGAAATAATTGAATGCTTAAAAGATTCAAATCGTTAGAAGAGTATAAGGCCCAACAAAAGAAGAAAATAGTTTCCATATCAAGAACTTAAGGACTTTTATGGCCTCTTATATCTGAAAACTATTAAATGTTCGAATTGGTGCTTGTCGTTTCTGCCTTGTCATTTATGACCTTAAATACCTCCTATGAACCAAGATTATTACTATTAGAACTAAAATTTAGTTAAAGTCCATATGCAGACCGCTCGATCATGGGTGGCCGTAAAACCCATCTGTCTTACACCATTTGTCTGTTCAGAATACAACACATTTTTAAATAAAAAACACACAAAAAAACAGAATTAAAACATTACTTGAAATTATTTTTATAACGCAGTAAAACTGCGAACTTTTTTAAAGTTCAAAAGAGATGTTCCTGCTCGAAGATAATTTATAAATATATGGAAATATTGTTAACATTCCAATGAATGATGATATTGACTATATTACACACGTCTTTAAACTGAATCAGATAATCAATGTCTACTATTTATAAGCTATTTAAATTTAATATAAGCTTTTTAATTAATCGTGCAACTGGAAAGGTTTAGAGAAAAGTCAGTTATATTATAAAAGTATAAAAATATATTTGTACATATTATACATCTTACAATAAGTGCAATCCATTACACAAATGGAAACGCAAATTTAGTAATATCTAGGCTGTGGTTTGTAGTAGCTTGGTTCGGCCCTCTGGTAGCTTGGCTGTGGCTTGTAGTAGCTAGGTTCAGCCCTCTGGTAGCTTGGTTCAGCCCTCTGGTAGCTTGGTTCGGCCCTCTTGTAGCTTGGTTCAGCCCTATGGTAGTTAGGTTCTGGTCTGTTGTAGGATGGTTCTTGTTTCTTGTAGGCTGGTTCAGGAGCTGGCTTGTACTTGCCGGGTTCCCTGTGTACCTCAGCTACGAAACCAAACTTTCCATCGACGTGGTACTTGACCACCCTGAGGGTGCCGTCGGGTATTATGGTTTATTCATTTGGCCTAACTACTAAGACTAATTAGACGATGCTACGGTGGGAGTCATAAATTTTGCCTATAAAACTTTAACGAGTACCTGCCATTGTTCAGGTTTGGGATCCCCATTTTATGTTTCTTCAGCAATGTTAACTACACAATGAAAATACACCTATGACTATAAAGATTAAGGGAGTGGAGTGGCTCAGTGATAGATAGTGGCTCCAGAGGATATTGTCCGTTGTGTTGAGCTAGTAGACTTAGCTATAAACGGTAGATTTTTAAAAATGTATATTGTCCTTGGCCCAATCCTTTATACAGTTTATACAGCTGACATCCCAACTCATCCTAATACTATCCTTACCACGTATGCTGATGATACATGTGTATTATCAGTCAATACCAATCCAGTTATTGTATCCCAAAGCCTCCAATCCCATATCACTGTTCTTGAAGAATGGTGCCAGAACTGGAGAATTAAAATAAATTCTCAAAAATCCCATCAAATCACTTTTACCTTACGTCGTAAACCAATGACTTCCTGCCCTTCAGTATCCTTTAATAATATCCCACTTGTGCCTGTGGAACAGATCTGATACTTATGGTTGCATCTCGACAAACGATTAACCTGGAATCCTCATACAAGACTGAAAAGACAAGAAACCGCTCGACGTTTCAGGCTACTTCAACACTTACTAGACAAACGCTCTAGGCTCCCAGTTAATTACAAAAGACTCATCTACATGACCATCATACGACCTATTTGGACTTACGGAGTAGAGCTTTGGGGCTCCACTAAGCAATCGAATTCTTCTCGTATCCAATCCCTACAATCCAAAATCCTTCGTAAAATCCTCAACGCTCCTTATTTTGTTAAGAATATAGTCATCCATAACGACCTTAATGCCCCATTTGTTGCTGATTTGGCCCAAACCCGGTATCTATCCTTTCATAACAAACTTCATTTCCACTCAAATCCTCTAGTTTCAAACCTAGCTTCCTCTTCAATTCCCGATAATCCTCCGAGGCGTCTGAGAAGAAGATGGCCACGTGACCTTCTTAGTTGAACATGCGATTTGAGTACTACCAGTGGGTAGTTTCTCTACTTGTCATTATATCACGTCACTATGTATCACTCAGCCAATTTACTTGTTATATTACCGTAATATAGTTGTAAATATCAATAAATAAATATTAAAAAAAAAAAAATGTATATTGTTCTAGGAACTAATATTGATTGTAAGGTGGTTAATGGTTCAGTCCTTTGATCTTGATTGACTATCAAAAAATAAATGAGTATGGAGTTCTTTCAGAAAATTTTAACAACAAAATATTAAAAATTTTAGTAATCCACACTAACATGAAAAAGGCAACAACATAACTTTAGATTCCGAAATAATGAATACTTCATCAGTCTTCAAGTGAATTCTGATAATCAACGATAGTAAGTAGATATAAAAGTTCTTAAATAATTACTCTTTCATTAATTGTGTAACCGTTAATAATTAAAAAAAAAAACAGTTTTATTATGAAAGTATAAAAATATATTTGTACATATTATACATATAAAAATAAGAGCAATCCACTAAAGCGCTAATTTAGTAATATTTAGGCTGTGGCTTGTAGTAGCTTGGTTCGGCCCTCTGGTAGCTTGGCTGGGGCTTGTAGTAGCTTGGTTCAGCCCTCTGGTAGCTTGGCTCGGCCCTCTGGTAACTTGGCTGTGGTTTGTAGTAGGATGGTTCCTGTTTCTTGTAGGCTGGTTCAGGAGCTGGCTTGTACTTGCCGGGTTCCCTGTGTACCTCAGCTACGAAGCCAGACTTTCCATCGACGTGGTACTTGACTACCCTGAGGGTACCGTCGGGTTCGACGAGGCTGTACTCACCTTCGGTCTTGTCTCCTTCCCTCTGCTCGTGCTGGCTCTTGATGTCTCCGGTGTGCTCGTCTTTGACGGAGTACTCGAAGTTGTAGTGAGCTGGCTCGTAGTGTTCTTCTTCTTGCTTGTATTCGTTGGCTTCCTGACGATGGTAACCTCCGTACTGGCAGTGGACTGCAGAGATGGCGAGGGCCAGGACTACTAACTGGAAAAAATGTATAGTTAAAATCATCATAAATATGACGGAACAATAAGACTATTGAAATATCATTATTTCATTATTATGGGTAGTAACATTAGTCATGACTTTCTGTTTATTTAAATTTTATAATGAGTACTAGACGACTTACTTAATAATTATAGATGTTTACCTACGATTATTTGCCTTTGTGCTTTATAAGGACCTCTATCCCGCTTTTTTAAATTTTAAATATTATAAGCTTCTACTCCATCTTGCATTGATTTCATGGAGAATATTAAAAAATCGATATAAAGCTTGAGAATCATATCAGCGAGTAAAATATTTGAGATTTTAACATTTTTTTAAAAATTTGCTTTTGTTTTAAGTCTAAGTGAACTTCTGGAGACATTACTGACATATTATTGTTATTTGCTAGTCGTTAAGTACATAACTCTCTTGGTCCATTGATCTATCAGTATTTAAAACCATATTTCCGGTTATATCAATATATATATATATATATATATATGTATATATATATATATATATATATATTACCAATTCTTTATCACGGTTTTAAAACGTATAAACTCATTTTAACGTATGAATGTAGGAAAAATGTTAGACCATTTATAACCTTAAATCCCGCTTTAACTTAATTAGATAAAAAAATGTAACAAAATAATGAAAACTAAATAAAACTATTAAAAATTCACCTTGATCATGGTGAAGACTAGTGGTAGAAGATTTTGATACTGGTATAGGAGACTACCTGACTATATATACCAACCAGCCCCTCCACTTCGGCTCAATATTACAAATCTTTTCAGTTTGGGCGTTTGGCCTTGGGAAACCGAGATTTTTTCCTCCAGATTTTTTAAATAGAATTTATTATTTTTTCGGTAAATAAATAAATAACATAATTCTATTATTTATCAATAGTTTAATAAAAACTCTTCTCAATAATCAGATGATGAGAAATAAAAATCAATGGAAAATAGTAAATATCATAGAAATTAAATTAAATTAGTCCATCGACTGGATATGATATTAGTTTTAGATTGTGCAATAATCAATTTTTTCATTCTTTTTATTCTTCTTATGACCATATTCTAAAGCCACTAGAAATATCTTTTGAAAGGAAAATTGCGTGACTAAAAATCATCTCATACTTAAAAAAAAAAATTATATTTCTATTATTGCTTTACTTAATTTTTTAAGATGGTCATTATATCTTTGGATTGACTGCGTAGAGTATGTCAATCTATTCCTCCCTTCCTCATTTTGTGGAACAGCAAAAACTTATTCTTAAACTCTCTTAACGTCCTTAAATGTTCTTAAAGATAAGAGAAATAATTAGATTATTTCTTTTATTTTTTTTGAGGAAAAAAGAGAAGAAAAATGTATTAAATCATACTAGATTAATAAAATTAGATTAAAATCTTCTTTTTTTTTTGCCAAAAATGGCTAGTTTCAACAATATAACTTATCAATGTCTATAACATCGTTTAAACTTTAAATTTTACATTAAAATATTCCTTCAACATGAATGGGAAATTATGTAAATAGATAAAAATATTTATTTTTTGATGTAACAAAAATTTTAATATACAGATTTTTTTAAATTTGAATAATGATAGCTATCTTATTTTTTCAATAATTCCTTCAATTGTTTCTAACAGAATTTTTATTTTAACAAGAAACTAATGTTTAAGCATTCTTAGTTAATGTTTTAGGCACCATGCAATCATGATGGATTGTGATAATAGAAATATTTATTTTATACATTATATTACATACATTTGTATACTATAAACATTTTCAAGTATTTTATGAAAAAAATATGTGGATTATGTAATAATTATAATAATAATAACAAAAAAGCAAACCAGTATATTAACGAACGAAAATCATTTATCAAGGATAGATATAATAGGAACATACTTATTTTTAGGGCATTTCAGTGTTAATAACTTACTTGCATATTGTGGATATATAAAAAGAATGTATTTATACTATTGCAGTTTATTTATTATAAAGATAGCTATAAACATTATAAAATGTTTGTATTTATTCGACGTACGGAATTAAATACTCTCTTAAAGCTTTAGTATATTTTAGCTTTAGCGATTCTGTGAATAAATTTTTGTATTGGCTCGTTTAATAAGAAGCGTGTGTTTTTTTTCTTTCTAAAATTCAAAGTGTAATTAGAGGACTTCTGTTGTATACCATGTTTAGGTATACAGATTATAAAATGACTATCACTACAATTGAACGAACTTTGATTATTATACCATTAAATATAACTATGGAACTATAAGATTTTCGTGTAATTGTTTTTATGAGTTTAAACTTGGACACTCGGGAGCCCAAGCTGCAAGAAACATCACCATCGCGTTCGGGGTAGTGTGTTGTAACGAATGACCATTCGTCGTAGGCTTGAGAAATTTCCAGCTGGTGACATAAATTGATTCATAAATAATTCATTTCGCCTTGCTGTCTAAATGCAAAACCAACACATCCATATCATACTGCAGGGATATTGACATAATGCTTCAAAAAGTTACAAAAAAAACCCCACCTACAATGGTTAATCGTATGGGGCCTATTCACAGCTCCAGACTTGATATTTCACTACAGACAATAAAGAAACAAAACAAGAAACTTTCGCTAGACTTACCAGCAGCAGATTTTCATCTTTCTGGACGACAACTGCCTTTGGGGTAAAATTTTTGAAAATGATACTCGAGTAAAAAACGCATTTTCAGACTTCATCTTTTCACGAAACCCTGAATTTTTCAGTCCTGGGGTTGAAAATTTGATAACACGTTGGCAATGAGGGTAAATGTTTCGAATACAATTTATTTTCATTTCAGTAAGTCGTTTTATTAAATAACCCATCCTTTGAAAATTTTACATAAAGTGTTCTATATTTCAAGCCAAATCGAAAAGGGTAGCTCGACAGAAACTTATGCCTTTAGTTGCGCTTATTTATTTTAAATTTAAAAAAAAACATACAAGATTATAGTATCAGGTTTCGAAGTTGATTAGATTAAGTTGAGACATTAATTTTTTAACTGAATTTAATTTGTTTATACAATTATTTTTTTTAGTACCATTACATTAATGTCAGAATATAAAAAAAATGGTCTCTTCAATGTATTAAGTATATGCCCATAAATACTAAATATGCTTCATAATTACTTTACAATTGATAATCTTATTGTTATGCTATTATTTTCCATAGGAATTAGTTTATTACTGCAATAAGTATTATAATATTTTTAATTCAACACACATATTCAATATTTAATTGCTTATTTAGGCTGCCATTAGTATGAAGTTTCCCTCTATCACATTCCGAACCCAGCCATGTTTTCCTCTATTTTATTTTCCCTTACTAGTCATGATATTTTTCATTTTATTGTACATTCAGCCTCCTTATTAGTGAATTTGATATTATACTGGTATCCATAATGACTACCAAATTAAATTTTCTCTTCAGTAAAATTTATGGTGTTTTATATATTTCGGCTATATCTCTGTTTTCAATGCATTTGTTTATTTGAGACAGTATCACTAAACTTAATTGTTTAATGTGGAGATATAATTAAATGATCATTCTGATTCGATGATATATTTGAGTAAAAAATATATAAATATATATAATATTTTATTATTCTAAACAATTGTGTACTCAATACTGCAACCGTGTGATGTGAAATAACTTTAACATAAGTGATTATCAGGTAAATTAAATATTTCCTTGGGGTTTCATGTTGTAGTAAAAAATACCATCACCTGGTCAATCTAAACTTAATGTAATTATATATTATGGCTTATTCATTTAGCCTAACTACTAAGACTAATTATCCATGCTCCGGTGGGAGTCATAAATATTGCCTATACAACTTTAATTGTTGAGGGTTCTTTAACGAGTACCTGCCATTGTTCAGGTTTGGGATCCCCATTTTAAGTTTCTTCAGCAATGTTAACTACACAATGAAAATACACCTATGACTATAAAGATTAAGGGAGTGGAGTGGCTCAGTGATAGATAGTGGCTCCAGAGGATATTGTCCGTTGTGTTGAGCTAGTAGACTTAGCTATAAACGGTAGATTTTTAAAAATGTATATTGTCCTTGGCCCAATCCTTTATACAGTTTATACAGCTGACATCCCAACTCATCCTAATACTATCCTTACCACGTATGCTGATGATACATGTGTATTATCAGTCAATACCAATCCAGTTATTGTATCCCAAAGCCTCCAATCCCATATCACTGTTCTTGAAGAATGGTGCCAGAACTGGAGAATTAAAATAAATTCTCAAAAATCCCATCAAATCACTTTTACCTTACGTCGTAAACCAATGACTTCCTGCCCTTCAGTGTCCTTTAATAATATCCCACTTGTGCCTGTGGAACAGATCTGATACTTATGGTTGCATCTCGACAAACGATTAACCTGGAATCCTCATACAAGACTGAAAAGACAAGAAACCGCTCGACGTTTCAGGCTACTTCAACACTTACTAGACAAACGCTCTAGGCTCCCAGTTAATTACAAAAGACTCATCTACATGACCATCATACGACCTATTTGGACTTACGGAGTAGAGCTTTGGGGCTCCACTAAGCAATCGAATTCTTCTCGTATCCAATCCCTACAATCCAAAATCCTTCGTAAAATCCTCAACGCTCCTTATTTTGTTAAGAATATAGTCATCCATAACGACCTTAATGTCCCATTTGTTGCTGATTTGGCCCAAACCCGGTATCTATCCTTTCATAACAAACTTCATTTCCACTCAAACCCTCTAGTTTCAAACCTAGCTTCCTCTTCAATTCCCGATAATCCTCCGAGGCGTCTGAGAAGTGGCCATCTTCTTCTTGAGTACTACCAGTGGGTAGTTTCTCTACTTGTCATTATATCACGTCACTATGTATCACTCAGCCAATTTACTTGTTATATTACCGTAATATAGTTGTAAATATCAATAAATAAATATTAAAAAAAAAAAAATGTATATTGTTCTAGGAACTAATATTGATTGTAAGGTGGTTAATGGTTCAGTCCTTTGATCTTGATTGACTATCAAAAAATAAATGAGTATGGAGTTCTTTCAGAAAATTTTAACAACAAAATATTAAAAATTTTAGTAATCCACACTAACATGAAAAAGGCAACAACATAACTTTAGATTCCGAAATAATGAATATTTCATCAGTCTTCAAGTTAATTCTGATAATCAACGATGGTAAGTAGATATAAAAGTTCTTAAATAATTACTTTTTCATTAACAGTGTAACCGTTAAGAATAAAAAAAAAACCCGTTTTATTATGAAAGTATAAAAATATATTTGTACATATTATACATATAAAAATAAGAGCAATCCACTAAAGCGCTAATTTAGTAATATTTAGGCTGTGGTTTGTAGTAGCTTGGTTCGGCCCTCTGGTAGCTTGGCTGTGGCTTGTAGTAGCTTGGTTCAGCCCTCTGGTAGCTTGGCTGTGGCTTGTAGTAGCTTGGTTCAGCCCTCTGGTAGCTTGGTTCGGCCCTCTGGTAACTTGGCTGTGGTTTGTAGTAGGATGGTTCTTGTTTCTTGTAGGCTGGTTCAGGAGCTGGCTTGTACTTGCCGGGCTCCCTGTGTACCTCAGCTACGAAACCAGACTTTCCATCGACGTGGTACTTGACTACCCTGAGGGTACCATCGGGTTCGACGAGGCTGTACTCACCTTCGGTCTTGTCTCCTTCCCTCTGCTCGTGCTGGCTCTTGATATCTCCGGTGTGCTCGTCTTTGACGGAGTACTCGAAGTTGTAGTGAGCTGGCTCGTAGTGTTCTTCTTCTTGCTTGTACTCGTTGGCTTCCTGACGATGGTAACCTCCGTACTGGCAGTGGACTGCAGAGATGGTGAGGGCGAGGACTACAAACTGTAAAAAAAAATACATGGTATTGTTTATCTAAGTGATTGTAAAATTGTTTTAAAAATTTAGTATAATTAGTTTATTATTATTTATGAATTGTTACATTATTTATGGCATTCTGCTTATTTAAAGTTTATTAAGAATATTAGATAAATGACACCAAGCTTGATTAAGATGGTATCCAGTATTCAGTATGAGTAAAATATGTTCGATATTATTAACTTATTTGTATTATTGTAATCTTTCCATGTTAAAGGAACTTCCCTCCATATACTGTCTAATTATTAAACTTTAATAACATAATTTCAGGTTTATATATTGCTCATGCTCGTTCGATATTTTTATCACTTAGGAAAAAAGTTTAAATGTATTCCACGTCAATATTATTTTCGTTAGATTAACTTTTATGAAAACAATGATGGTGTACCTCTACGATATGTAACCCTCCCTTAAAACATATTTAATTTGCACTAAAAATAATAAATGAATTAAAATTTACCCTGATCATGGTGAAGACTAGTGGTGAGAGACTTTGTTAGTGGAATTGGGGTTTCCTGACTATATATACCTCCTGCCCCTCTCTTTCAGCTCACTATTACAAATCTTTTCAGGCATCTGCGTTTGGCCTTGAGGCTTATATATATGTTTATTCTTGAGAATTTTTTAATAAGAATTAATTTATTTACTGATAATAATATAGGTAATATAACTATATTAATTTAATAATGAAGTAAAAACCTTATTCCAGTCAAAAATTGTTGTTAATAATTAACAAAAGATTAAAAAACGTTTCGACATTTATTTGTCATTTTCAATTTTATTAGTTCTTCATACTACCTCCTTTAAATTTACAAGTCCAATCATTACTGTAAAAACAATAAAAGTACACTAAAATACAATATTAAATAACTTGTCAAAAATAACCAATAACAATAAGCATAAATACCTTGAGGTCAAACAAATTAAAAAGTCAAATATATATAAACTCCTGGAACTTTACTTTCTTCCATGGCCAAATACAATAGGTATTACACTAAAAACCAAACTTTGATCTCTGTAATACTAGATCAAATTAAATTTATTTATGAATGTAAATATATTAACAAATGTACTCCAAAAAAACAAAAACAAAAATAATCTATAACAGACAAATATGGTAATTTATTTAATTTTTTCCATTTAAATAATTAAATTATTAATTAAAAAACTAATTTTAATTTTAAATTAAAATTCATTTAAAATTAAAAACAACAATTTTTGACTGGAAAAATGTTTTTACTTCAATATTAAATTATATAGATCAAGAAGATTAGTCCAGTATATAAGAAATATCTTATAAAGAAAATGAATTGTATTAATTATGATAATTGTTAATGGTTAGGAAATTTTACTATTCGGATTTTTAAAAAATTTGAATAGTGATAGTTGCTTTCTTTTCATCGCAATCCCTTCAATTATTTATTTTAAAAAAATAAACTGATAATCTGCCTTTTTAAAGAAATCTTAATAAATGTTTTAGGTACCATCTAGACAGCCAGGAGGGGTATTTATCGTCTGTGAAATAAAAATAATACTGGAAGATTAGAGTAATGTTTTGAAGTTAAGACGTTAAGACTTTTGAAAGTGCGTATATAAAGAAGTTAATCGGAAAATAACTGCATACATCATATGAAAAGTTAAGTATTGCTAGGTAAAGAGAAATTTAATATAAAAAAGTATAAATACAATGGAACAGTAATAAACAAACAAAGCACGCTGTTCCAAAAAAAATGGTTAAAAAATCAACTATCAAGGAATTGGTTTTATGTAAGTAAAACTTTTTAATTTGTGCGTGTTATGTGAGCAACAATAATAGATACTTAATACAATTACGCACTGTTGTAACAGCTATAAATGACACACACATATATATATATATATATATATATATATATATATATATATATATATATATGTTTATTATAGATTGTGTTTATTATAAGTACCAAATTTAGTACACCGCAAAACAGCGTCCTTTTTTCTGAAATAAATCTTGATTTTTTTTTTATTCCTAACTGAAAAGAATGCTTTTTTTTTTTTTAATATGTCAACTATAACAGGAATACTATCAATGCTAAGGTTGATTTATTTTTTAACCGTGCATAAAAATCAAATAGCGTTCAGAGGGGTTTTGGGCTAGAAAGTTAACGTGGGCGAATCTATTGTGAAAGAAATAGATTATATCAAAACAAACCAAATCAAAACGGGTATTTGTACAGAAAACACTATGAATATTAATATTCTAAATTTATAGGAAAATATTTAGAAATAACATTTAAGATTTACAACCTTTGACGATGTTAGATCAACTTAGCTGATATATAGATTTTCTTACGAATTTTATTTTCTTAAAACTACATATTTTTGTAATTCATGATACTTCATCATTTAGTGGAGTTAAAAACGAAAATCTAAACGAATGATTTTCCCACTGTATTAATTAGAAAATTCCCATAAACGTTATGTATGTACAGGAATTATTTAAAAATGGAAAATGTGATCCAATTAATTTGAATAGAAATTAGCCTATTATTACAATAAACATTGTATTATAATTAATTTTATTTATGATTCTTTTAACAAGTTTTCCTCTGGTGGAATCTAGTTTCTTTCTTTCTATTTCTCCCTGCCATGCTTTCCTATTTTATTTTTGTATGGTTTTATTTTTAAATTTTATTCGAGATATTATTCTTGTACGTTCTGCTCCTGCATTAGCGATTTCAATATTCTTCCTGAATCTATAAAGTTTTAAGTAATAAATAATGACTTCCATTCAATAATAAAAATTGTTTTTTGGTTTTTACTTCCATTACCATATACATATTCTGGGCTCTATGAAACAAGTGCCAGTGTTCCGCAGGGTAGTATACCAGGCCCCATACTCTTTCTGGTGTTTACCGCCGAAATCCCAAAAGTTGAAGAAGACGTCATGGCCACCTTCGCCGATGATACAGCTTCCATCGGAAATGACAATCAGGAAACCACAAGAAAATTAAAGATAACAATAGGCACTATGCAAAGACGAACCTCAAAATGGAAATCTAAATTAAACGAATCAAAATCTGTTCATGTTAATTTTACAATTTTAAAAATCAACTATCAACCAATAACCATAAACAAGAAATTGGTTCCGTATTCAAATCAGGCTAAATATCTTGGGATGACTCTGGATGCAAAACTCCGATGGAAAGAACATGTTAAAATAAAAATAATACAACTCAATTTGACTTATCAAAAGTCACCTAGGCAGACAATCCACACTGTCTTTAAAAAATAAAATATTAATTTATAACCAAGTCCTGAAGCCAATCTGGACATATGGAATCCAGCTGTGGAGATGCACGAGGGACTCCAACAGAAAAATAATTCAAAGATTCCAAAATAAAGTGTTAAGGCGCATCGTAAATGCACATGGTACATCAGGAATGATCATCTCCACAGAGATCTTCGTGGTGTGCCGACCGTGGAGGAGGTAATCCAATGCATCAGGGTCGCCTGCAAAGACCACGTCAACGCCGAGGCCGCCGAGAAGGATGCCCCATGAACTAATATAAAGTGTTGTGTTTTATGTTCAGAGCTAGCGACATTTTAAGCTCCTTAATCTCGAAAAATAAAACTATATTATGTACATTTGTTTTAAGTGTGTTTTTATTATTATTAGTATTATAAAAAAAATTGGTAATAAGCTCATAATGTCATATAAAAAAAACGTCCATTATATCATGTCTCGATTTAAACCTGTGCCTTTATTGGGCATTGAGAATTGAATTCTAAGTATTTGAGATGTACATAAAATTCATAAAACATCGACATTAAATTACATAGAAGATTTCGTTCGAACCTAGATTTGAAATATTTTATTTGCTTTATTATCAACAAAAATGTCAATAGTGATATGCAGAGACTGTTCTAGGACAACGGTTGTACAGGGCGCTGATTTGTAGGAGATCGCGCTGAACCGCCAGATCTTTCCCCAATGAAGGTACCCAATTTGTAGAGGCAGGGTGAGTCAGCACGCAAGCTTAAGATCAAGAAGCTTTTAGATCCTACAGGGTCCAACCCTGGTTGTTGACAAAATAAATATTATAATAATAAATATATAAATTTTAATTATAATGCCACATACTTAAATAAATTATATGCCAAACCGGGATCCTTCAACATACCAACTCAGCACTCCATATATAATAAGATAATACAATGGATAATTATGGATAAGTTGGCATTATTATAAAATAAATAATGTGATATAAATCTCAGCAATTTATTTCCTCATTAAGTTTAATTTAATTATCAGTTTTTGATTTGGAAGTATAAGTGTAAGTGTTTGGTGATTTGTAAGTATTTGAATTAAAATATTGTATATAAATTATACAATATAGATTTAGAGAAGGAGTTGGCAGCCGGTATGGTGTGGGTAAAATTAATCTGACATTTTTTCCATATCAATTAATATTATCGTAGTCTAGATTTCCTAAGTGGAAGCATCCACAGATCTTCATTAGGAAACTTATTCCTATAACGGATGTTCGAGAGCCTAAATATTTGTAATGTTATTTATGCGTATACTATTTATGCAATATTATTCAAATCATTTTATCTAATTTTTAGGTACTTCCTCTTATACAGGCGATGCTATCCACTGATAGCAAAATCAACAAACTGTTTACAATATTTAACAAATTACAACGTTTCTGTTTAGGAGTTTTGACGTAAGACATTATTTCTGAAAGATATAAAATATATTGTATTTTATTTGTCATTAATTTTTTAATATTTTTATTTCAAAAGAAAAAATATTTAAAAGATATAACATATATATTTAAATGACCTTTAACTTTAAACTATAATAATATTGAATTAATAATAATAAAATTAATATATTATTTATAAGCAAATCTTTGGCTATAAAACCTAATATTTTATTAAATATGTCGTTTTCTTTGTTCTTTTCTGGAAACATAAATTCGACTGTCATATTTACTCCTCCTATTTTTCAGTCTCCGTTTTGATTCAATCCCACAGCACAGAACTCCCACAAACACATTTTACATAGTGTGAACGGTTTTTTTTTGGCATGTTCTTGTGAACAAAATTTAACAGATACCATTTTCTTTTACCAGAAATAGAAGAATCTTAAAGCATTAATAAATGATAACAACGTCGAATCAAGTCAGGACCCAACAAAAAAATTTGGATTTACAGATTTGAATGTGTAAAAGTGTTTTTTTAGTTTTTATTGGGGTCCGTGCCTCTCTGATCCCCCATTTTGGCTACAGCACTGTCAATCAGGTGCTTAACATGACTCTTAGCATAATATATGATATGTTTCATGATCCAAGACAAATATACATATGCATCTTGAATATCATCATTATTATTCAATTTGAATAAACAACAATCATATTAAGGAAGGTTCTATTATTGATCGCTATACTTAATGTCTGTTCATCAATTCTTTAATTTATCGCTAAAACTTTCTGATTATATTTGTCCTCGCAACTTTAAAAATATTTTAATTTGAATGAAATAATTTAGGATTCTAAACTAAATAAACTATGATGTTAATTCATGATCAACTTTATTTAAAAAAAAAAACCGCAACACTACAACCCTTCACGTCTGGGGTACTGTTTATTGGACAACGGTTGTGCAGCGAGGTGAGGCTGGGTAAGCCCCAGGAGGGTCCTAGATCCCACAGGATCCATCTCCGGCCGGTAACAGATTAAATAAAAGTCTTGCCAGCAGCGAGATTTGAACCTAGGACCTTCGGAATGAATCAACTTTATTCATATAAAGAAGATATTTTTTTCCTATTTATTTCGGGGAAAAGAAGAAAAAAAAATATTATCAAGAAATAATTTATTCCGTTTTTCTTGGTAAACCATAACGCACCATTTAAGTCTTATTGGCTCCTAATAACACTGTTAGGAAAGCGAATACATTTTTCGGGTATCGCGTAATCGGTATTTTTAGGACCCCTAAAATTACAGCTCACTAATAATTAATGTCTCATTATATATCTCGGTCAATAGACCAATTCCACAAACTCGGTATTTGGTCACCAGGTGGGGGTAGGGAGTTCTGATCTACGAACTATATATAGTCGAGTCTGGCTCCATTGTAGATCAAAAACCAACGATCATCAACAACATGTTCAAGGTATGAGGCAAAGATCTATCTGCTTTAGTAGCAATTCGATTAATAATATTCTATCTTTAGATTAAAATATTGAATTTATTCAAGAGTCAAATACTGTTTTCTTTAACATAATACATAACAACTCTAATACATATATGAAAGTGGCTAATTACATCACAACGTTTCATAAAGATAAATTGAAATTTTTTCTTTTTAATTTCGGAAAATTATTATTTTTTAACCATATCCATAATTGATTATGTGCAATCCATAAATATTTATAGGTGAACATTTTTAGCTTAGACTAATTCTATCATCTGCTATGTTTTCTTCACTTATCCAAACAATGATCTCAGGTAAAGTTATGATCCATTGATCTGGTTCACTTTTAAATAGCTATTTCGGATGCCACCCTGAGATCAGTACAACTCAACAGTAATATTATATAGTTATTTATTAAAGTGTATATCCCTATTTTTTCCAAAAGAGTACATGGTTGACTCACTGGGAATTGATTTAATAAAAAAAAATCCTTTAACAACAGATAAAATAATTATATTTTTATGTATGGTGATCATGAATACAAAAACATTCCTACTTACAACATGGTCCTTTTCGTTATATGTGAGTGCTTACTATCTCTTTGTGTGCCCTATCTCTTTTAAGGTACAGACAGACCTTAGGAGACCGACTGAGGTCTTCCTCTATATGCTGAGTAACTCTTTATATGGTTATTTAAATATTCTTAATATTCTAAACAGTGTCACACACAACATATAGCTTCTGAACCCATTTCTGCGACTAAAACTATTCTATAGGCGTTTTTTTTTTAGTTCGCTTAAGTTTAATTTTCGTTTTTATCCTTATTTTTGTTTTATGATTTGTTTATCGACTATTAATAATGGACAAATTTTATTTTTCTAGTTTGTAGTCCTCGCCATTGCCATCTCGGCAGTCCACTGCCAGTACGGCGGCTACCACAAGCAGGAAGCTCCCGAGTACAAGGAAGAAGAGTACTACGACCCCCCAAAGTACAGCTTCGAGTACTCCGTCGAGGACCACCACACCGGAGACATCAAGAGCCAGAAGGAGCAGAGGGAGGGAGAACACACCCAGGGTGAGTACAGGCTTGTCGAACCAGACGGTTCCATCAGGGAGGTCCACTACTCCGTCGAAGGCAAGTCCGGTTTCTTAGCCGAAGTACAGAAGCAGGGAGGCAAAGATAACGAACCATCTTATTACAAACCACAAGAAAGCTACCAGAAAGCCGAGCCATCGTACTACAAACCACAACAAAGCTACCAGAAGGCTGAACCAAGCTACTACAAACCACAACCAAGCTACCAGAAGGCCGAGCCATCTTACTACAAACCTCAACCAAGCTACCAGAAGGCTCAGCCATCTTACTACAAACCTCAACCTAGCTACCAGAAAGCTCAACCAAGCTACTACAAACCAAGCTACTAAGCAATCTTAAATTTTAAGTCATTTACATGTAAATATGTATTCATACAAATAAATTTTGTACTTTTCTAATTTCTGTCTTTCTATAATTTTTTTACCAAACTTTAAATTGTTTTGGTTTAATTTTATTTCCATTCCATAAACTAAGGCTGCACTAGCTTTCAGTACTTAAGACTCGAAGAGAAGTGATGATATTCTAAAGAGACACCATCCATGAACTTGTGGGGACAAAGCCTTCCCCTTAGTTATCTGGATAGATTGTAAATACTGTTTGTAGGAATCAAGGTTTACGAGATGATTAATTATAATTTTACATAATCGCTTTAGTGCTATCCAAAAAAAGTTTCATTTATTTTATTATTATTTTTTTTATAAAAAGCACTCGCACAATCCGAATATCTAATTTATATTTCATATTAAAAGTTGTATAAAATTTATAATAGGGGTCTTCACCAATTTTTACGAATGAAAAGGGTTAACTTTTTTTATTTTTTTTTATTTTGGTATTGAAAATATTTGTTGGGTTTACTTCATTGAAATATATTTTAAGATTATAGCTCATTAAGTAAAGTAAATAACCTAACAAATTGTATGTTGTTAATGGCAAGCTTCAGTTATAAAGATAATAATTCCCCTATATTTTATAACTATATATAGAAAAAATATATATTATCATCAATGACACTACAACCCGTTACGGGTCTTCGCCGACTCAGGACGACGCCTCCACTCATCTCTGTCTTGCGCCAAGGTCTGCCAAGCTCTGGTTTTAAGGAACTTCTTTGCGTCGGCTTCAACCTCATTTGCCCATCTCAGTCTTGGCCGTCCTCTCCTTCTCCTTCCATCCACATACCCAAAGAGCAACCCCTTGGTAGGTGTGTCCTCGTCCATTCTTGCAACATGCCCTGCTGCCTCTATCGCCAAGAAGGCCCTGTTTTTCCTGTTTGTAGCTGCCTGGCATTTCAAGTCAAACCATTCGGACCTTCGGTGGGTTTCCTCCATACCGAGAACCTCCTCTGCAGTTTGTTTGATGGCGGCTTTGCAGTGATTCCATCTTCCGTTCACCGTATCTTCAGGAGGACCCGATTCCAAAGCTTTACCCAGTCTTCGGCTGAATTCTTCTTTGTACTCTGGTTAACGCAGTTTTTGGGTATTAATCCTTTCCATTCGAGCCCGTTTAGTTTTATGGGCATTACTTATTCTAGCTCGAATGCATGATACAACCAGATAATGATCACTATCAATGTTTGCCCCCCTAGATGTTCTCACAGCCACTAGACTAGACCTTTGGCTCCTACTAACCAGGATGTGGTCAATTTGAATACTTGTCCTGTTGTCTTGGGTCACCCACGTGGCCTTGTAAATGTTTTTACGGTCAAACATAGTGCTACCAACAAACATGTCCTGGGATGCGGGGAAATTCACTAGTCTTATCCCAATATCGTTAGATTCTGGGTGCAGACTATGCCTTCCTACTAAAGGCAGAATAGCGGGCTCTCTTTCGACCTGGGCGTTGAGATCACTCAGAACATACTTCACATCATGGCTGAATCCGATGACAACTGTAGTAGGTAGAATGACCTCTCTTCTCTATGATTCCAGAGCCAACCCATCTTATTTCCTTTAGTGCAGTAATATCCGTCTTATATTTAGAAAGTTCGTCTAGGAGCAATTTTAATGCTTCCACTCTGTACAGATAACGAACTGTATAACATTCCAGGTTGCCAACTTAAAATTCCTGAGAGCGCCGGGTCGATTCCGTTGAGACCGTCCAAATCCGAGGCAATTTTCTTGATGTTCCACAGCCACAAGAAGTTTTTCGAGAGAGCTGACCCCTCTGCTCAACCCCCAACCTGGAGGACCAGTCCTGTAACCCTAGAAAGGATCCCTTACTGGGTGATATCAGCCGGGCCAGATGAACCCAGGTTTTTTAACGAGGTTGTTGCTCCTCCCCCTCCGCCTTTTTCATCCTGGCTTAGGACAGGCAATGGCGGAATTAAAAAAATTAGAAAGGATTAAAATAATCAGTTCAAGCTTAATATAATTATACCAATAGTTATGCCAATAATGTTGGGAGTGGATTTAAAATAACACAGTGAAAATAAAATTTCATAAATAAAAATAAAAATTAACGTTTGGAATTTCTTTCTTCTAATTTTTCTAAATTATATAATTTAAATGAACATTGTTAGACAACCTTATACATAAGATATTGAGCCTTCAATAATCCATCAAATTTCTCCCCAATGCACACAATTCTTTATATGCCCGATAAAGCTTAAAAAAAGGAAATCTCTGGACCTTCTGACCAAAGAAGTAATTGAAGCATTTAAAGAACGGATAGTTTCTGTGCAAGCTTGTCCCATAGTCTTATTTGAAATATACTTGTTTTAGGTTTTTAAATATAAATATAAACCCAAGAACAAAATTTATTAATAATTATGCAATATGTTGTGTTTAATGGTTTCATCATTACTTACCTTATTTCTTCAAAACCACATACCAACAAAAAATAAAAAATAAACCTTATTAAGAATCCATTGGTTTTTACTATAACAATCTAGCTCATTTTGAACTAGTTAAAATCTTCTGGGTAGCTGTCCATTATTGGTATATGCCATTGCTTTGATCTAAGCCGAGTATTTTCATAATTTGAACGTTCGATGACGGAGATGTTTGAAATATTTCGGAAATTTAAAATGGTCTTAAATAAATATTTTTTAATTCTTGACAAATCTTCAAAATTAGATGCTTTCCGTCGATTAAAAAAAGCTTGTAGCACTAAAATCCATGAAAGGTAATATAAAATTAATAGGCTATGTACTGTATTCTAGCCAACATTGGTGCAAGGAGATTATTTGGCCGAGATAAATCTCAACCTCCAGGTTTTCCCCTTATCATGGGCACCCACTTTATATCTCAGAAGGTCCATCTTTGCCTGTTTAATTAGATTAAATAATTTACATGCCACAGCCGGATTTGAACTCGGGATCTTCAGCCCAGTAACTCAGGGCAGTACACGCTGAGCTATCTCACTCCCAGTAAAAAACACTGTTATAAATAATTTTTATAATAAATATTTGTTAAATAATTTATTTCAAGATAATAAAGTAAAATACTCAGTATTATTGGAAAAGTTATGTAATTTTCTTATTGTGGGATAAAATTAGGCTTGTGAAAAAAATACAATAAATTAATTAGACATTATCCAAAACCATCAAAATTTTAAAGGAGTTTACTTCAGACATGCGAAATGAGGATTTGTTTTATTTCACAAAATGACATATATAAATTAAACAAACGTATTATTCCGTTAAACTAGTTCTCGTGAAATGCAGAATCTGCAGTTTAGACTTCTTTGTTTCTATACTATAACTTTTTTATAGCAAAATGTACGAAATCCCACAGTTATCCTGCCGGTGATCATATCCTTGTATCAAAAATTATGCCATGTATGGCTTAGTACACGCCTTAGACACAAGACAGTACCGTGTTTTCCGGTAAATCGGTAAACCTGAAAATACTGGTCAGCATATTGAGACAAAGTGATTAAACTATTGTATTGCATCGGTCCTTGAGTAGTGTTTTTCAACGTTTATTTTAAAGTTTCAACCAAATTCGATGTTTTGAAATGACCGAAAATCGAATTCAAAGATTCCGTTTCATACACTTCAGACGAAGGAAATAAAAGCACCGTTTCACGGGCGTGGATGTGACAACAACACAGTCTGAAAACATCACCAAAAGATAGGTAAACATTTATTGATAGAATTTCAAGAAACTGAAAAACTTAACGACAATTATAACAATCGACAAATGTAGATAATAATATACGAGACGTTGAGTATCAAAAGGAGATAAATCCAATTTTTAAAAAAAATATGCTTTCGTTTTTAGTCAAGTAATGCATATTACATTATATTACAAACATCAGTTTCGGAACCGGACTAAAATCATATGAAATAAGGCAGCTATGTGTCGTGTAGGACAAAACTAGCTCAAAATTGGAAAAAAATATCAAATTTTGAAATTATGGAATAATTCTCTTTTGAGCCCGAACGCCTCATATATAATCTTAAAGAGATTATCAGTATTGCAGATCATTGCAAGGAAACATTAAGGAAGGTACAGTAAAATGAAGATATAAACGACAACATTTATATAAAAAAAGTAAAAAAATATATTTGTACAAAATTAATTACATGACTGGCATCATCACTCAAAGATGACGTGATATTCTTATCACCAAGTGCCTAATAACTAGACCTAGTGGTGGTAGTGTGAAGGTTGGTGGTAAGAGGGCTGTGGTTGGTGGTAGCTAGGTTGTTGCTTGTGGTAGCTTGGTTCTGGAGCAGGCTTGTACTTGCCGGGTTCCTTGTGGACTTGGGCCAAGAAGCCGGACTTGCCTTCGACGGAGTAGTGGACCTCCCTCTGGGAGCCGTCGGGTTCCACCAGGGAATAGACTCCTTGGGTCTTGTCACCGTGCCTCTCCTCCTTCTGGCTCTTGATGTCTCCGGTGTGCGGATCGTGGACGGAGTACTCGAAGCTGTAATGGGGTTCGGCGTACGCTTCATGTCCGTGCTGGTACTCGCCTCCCGTCTGCTGGTACTCGCCTCCCTGCTGGTGGTAACCGCCGTACTGGCAGTGGACAGCCGATATGGCGACGGCGAGGATTATGAACTAAAATCAAATTAGATTTGATTAATTAAAAACTTCATCTAAGTAATAATATTTATCTCTATATAGGGTTAGAGAAGAATACATTTCATAACAATGATGGTAAAAACATTACTGACAAACACATTACTACATAATCCAACAAGGATCCTGAAACGTCTCTGGAGCAGGGATGTACTACATATATATAAAATGCGCTGTGAGCGCCTTCAATGGTTTCTCCATCCAGGTTTTCACGTAAATCTCTAAAGGGAGGTTTCAAATGAAGATTGTAGATACAACATGTACCAAAAGGCATATATATAATTTCTCTAAAGCACTTACGCTGGTGGTATAAAGTGACTCCTCGACCAAACTTTGTTTTGCATTATCATCTAATCTAATTACCGTGACTAATTTAAGTACGTTAAGTATCCAGCTTAGATTATTTAATCATATATGAAACCACAGTCCTTTAAAAAACTACTGCTATGTCATTACTCTAGTCTCAGCACCAAGTTTGTATTTAGACCGAGTTTATTCAGCTTATGTGAGATATCCAATATCGAGATGAAGAAAAAATTCTATAAGCTTAACAGGAAATTTATTAGGTTTAGGGTTATAGTTGGACTGATAATAAAATTGCATTAAAAATTGATACAAAGTGGAATGTTAGACTAATTTGAATGTTATTATCTTGTCTTAATTATATGAAGATCAAACTAATAGACGATGTTTCGGTGAATGTTAACAAAAAAGTAAAATCCTATTTTTGGAGAATTTCGAAATTTCCAAGTAATACAGTAAATATTACGGTAAAACGTCTTATAACGATTTAAATATGATCTATCTAATCTATCGAAATCTAGGAATAATTAATTACATACGAAGTTTTGTTGTTCAATGCAACATGCAATATTCAATATTAATGTTGTTTGTTGGGATTTTTGAGGTAATTTGCTCTTTTATATCATATATGTTACATGTATCATAATTACAATATTTATAATATAAGTACAATAATTATAAAGCAATAATAATATTTGTGACATAATTATAAACCCTAAAATAAAGTTATCATAAATAAAAATTATAATTTTTTTTAATATGCAAGGAGGAAGAGAGAGATAGGGAGAGAGAGAAAGAATGATTTCAAGGAGCGTAAATCCATCCACGCAATACATATAAGAATTGAGGGTAACCATTCAAGGCGTTGGACTTTTAATTCACGTTCCAAAATGGAGAAGATTTTATATCCAACCCCTAATTTTATATTTATGTTTTTTTATTTGAAATCCTTTCTATATTTATTATTATTTGTATGACTTATTATTAAATTAATTTCATGTTAAAATCAAAATCTGAATAAAAGGGATGCCGTGAATTTCATTGAAATTCATTGCGCAATGTTCTTTTTAATATTTATTTTTTATTTTTAAATCAGGAAAAGTTGTAAAATTAGTCAAATTGATTTAACCTTCTACATCCTATTGCGTAAGGAGAAAACCTCTGCGTTATACAACGCTGTTGTACGTTGTTGCCCTTGTAAATTCAAATAGTCCACGTTCCTTTGTGTAAAAGCAGAGCAGTTACGGTCAGGAGAATTACCTTTAATTATTGGTCGGAGCAATGAATAAGAAATAGTCACTGCGGCCTACAAAATACACTTCATCCCGGGATGTGTGTACAACTAAGGAAGTTGTATAGGTGTGTGTGTGTGTTTGTGGAAAGTACATTTTGTATACGGCTGTTCCTATTTTATATTATTTTATTTTCTTAATCAAACTTAATTCTCCTTAGCTGTATCTGGCCGTTCTTCACTACAAATGAAATAATAAATCATATAAATAAATAAATCAGAAACATAAAATATATGTAAGTTGTGATATTGAGAAGTATATACGACACTGTATAATCATTAAACAAAATCCACGGCACCCCTTCGATTAATGCTGTTAATTAAGTTTAAAAAAAAATTGAGATTCGATCGTTAGTAAGCCCAACATCTTTAAAATAGCATTTCAATCGTCACGAACCACTTCAATTGTACGGACAGGATACACTGCTCAGCTTGTACAACTGCTGGTATTCTCCCATTGACTCATCTTTCACGCATCAAATATTCTACGCAACACTCCATCCTCGAAGTTTCTAAGGTGGTATAATTTTCCTACAATGTAATGATTATATTTCACACCCTTTCAGAGAAGTAGGATGATTTTATCGTAAATAATACTAAATAAATTTCAGAACAAAAACCACGAACTATATAATTTCGCAACTTAAGGATAACAAGTATTTCCTGCCTTCAACCTTGTCTTTGTTTCTTCCTGAATTTCCCCTCTTCTAAATAAAAATAGAGCCATAAATAATTGATTTGTATTCAAAGTTCATATTTATTGAAATAATTGAGGCGTTGACATGCAAATGTCATGAAAAGTTAATTTTATTGGAGAAACAAAATAACCGTTTTAACAACTAAAAATGAAAGTTTCGAGTGGAAAATATTAACTAGTTTTGACCAACTCCTCTTTCTAATTAATTACTATTTTTTTCTATAAAACAACTGAAAAATAATTCTTTCTTTTACTTCCTACCTTAATCGTGTCAACCTCTCAATTAACATAAATACTGCTCTAACTAATTGTTTAAAATTATTGCTATCGAATTCTTCGTATTATAATCGCTTTAGACCAAAATCCAACGGATACATTCAAGCCAGGATCGGAGCTTTAATTGTAATCGTAATATAAATTATTACTCCGTTAATTACGTCAAAGCTATGAACTTCTGCTTGCTCTAGAGACATCCAAACTCTCCAGGGACACTTTCCAGTTGTGATCTGCCCCTAACTGTAGTTTAAAATATTTCTGCTTTAGGTGGAACTAGACCAGAGGATTTCAACAGTACACGTATACGTAGCTACCACAATACTATAATATGTATTGGGTTGCCCGGAAAATAAAATAATGTATAATTTTATGTTTTCTTTAAAATACCCCATCAAGTAGTAAACTGTTTATGTTTTTGGACTTTTGACTTTTATAAATGTAAAAAAAAAAAAACCTGTACCACTACAACCTATGAAGGGTCTGGGGTTCAGTACATGGTAGAGACTGTACTGTTTCATGGACAACGGTTCTGCAAGGAGGTGACTTATCCTGGGTCACGCTCGACCGCCAGATTTTTCCCCCTTATTTTGGGTACCCTATTTTTATAATATTTTATAGAGGCTGGGTGGGCCCCAGGAGGGTCCTAGATCTTATATGATCCATCTCCCGCTGCAAACAGACTAAATAAAAATCTTGGCCTGCAGCGGGAATTGAACCAGGATTTCCGGCATGGTAACTCAGTACTCTACCACTGAGCCACTCCTCTCCCTTTATAAATGTAAACAATTGTTAATCCTCTTTCAGACAAAAATGTTTGTTTATCTCTGTGACATTAAAATAGTTCAGTCTTTACCAAGATATCAAAGCGTGAATTCCCGCGTAATTTTGATTTACAAGTTGGCAAGACTGGGCCGAAGGCAGTGTAAGTTAGTGGACTATCCAACCGTGGTTACAGAGATTTCGAGAGGGGGACTTGAGCCTTGAAAGCAAGAAAAAGGCCGTGGAAGAAGCCAACTAAGAGAAGAACAGTTTAGGAGGTGTATTTTAAAGAAAACATAAAATCCTACTACTTTCCGGAAACCCATTACTAAATAATGTATTGTTAAATTGAGGACAAAGATTTTATAGTACATATATGTGTATGTATAGCTAATATAGTTAGTATATAGCCGTGCGTTATAGCTACCTTGATCATTGCTCGGGTCGACCTGAGAAGACTGTTGCTTAGGATATGGGAGGAGTTCGGTTTTATAGGATCGCAACATCCCCACCACATCAACTCTCCTCATGGACCAATATTCCCTCTGCTAGAGATAAATCACAGTGTTTCGATTTAATTTGGAGTTCGGCTCCTTCAAGAAACTGCCACATTTTAATAATGAATAGGGATCGGAAACGATATATTATAGTTTTGAGTAATGGTCCTGGAATGTAGGCATTTCATAAAAGTTTTAAAAAAATCATTACGTATTGCATTGGAGGAACAGTTGCTCACCATTTCAAAATAAACAAATCATTTGAAAAAAAATCTAGTTTAATAACCTAGACAGTCCCAGTTCTAGTCATTTTAGTACATTTATCATATTTCATATTTTTTTTGTAATAAAATCACACTAATAAAATCGATTTAGAACACGATCTCAATTATTTGTTTTGAGTTTCCAAGCAATAAATTTTATGAGTTTCTAGAAAAAATTAACATAAATTTGTAATACGTATCGAAATTCAAGTGTCAATACTCCTGTTAAACAGCTGTTTTATAATTCACGATTTCGAAAACCATGCCCCAATACTACAACCTACCCAATACTACACTAAATTTATTTATTTATTTTTTAATATTTACAAACACTTGGATCAAATTAGCTGGATATGAAATGAAATGATGCTAATGAAAAATAAAAGAGTAAAGAAAATAATTTTTTAATATTTGACTGAATAAAAATGGCCATTTATGTCACATTATTAAAAATATTTTTAAACTAAATTAAGATTCCGTAAACAATACATAATACACTTAATGATGTTTCTTGATGATATTATGTTTCTTTTTCTGTTCATATTCTTAAGGGAGTTATTCCCCGAATAGTGTTACTTTTCTATTCTATCTCTTTTTTAAAAGTTTTTATTCGACGTAATAATTCATTTTTTTTCATCACAATGTTAGAAGTTGTTCATGCATGTTTTCAAAGATACAAAGTTTTATGTAGTATTACAGTAAAAACGATAATTATTTGTTTACATCTTTCATATCCACCTCTGATGATCATTGTTGTATTAAAAAAAATAATAAACATTCAATTTTACTCAGTAATAATAAATAGCTTAATTAGCATTAGCTAAGAAAAGGCAATGTTCTTAAAGTGGACTAACATTACTGGTTCTTTTTTTAGAATAGCTGATATCTCAATCGAACCTCCAAGATTTTCAATGATAAAAATTCAGGTATACAAAAAAATAAAAATAAAAAAAGTTTCTTTTCATTCCAAAACTCCTTTAGGCGATGGACAATTTTCGGGCAACCGTCAAAAAGTTAACAGTTTTTATTATGAGTCTCAAATCCAATACCGCCAGATTTCCCCCCTAATTTGGATACCCAATTTTTAGAGGCTGGGTGAGTCCCAGGAGGGTCCTAGATCCCATAGGGTCCGTCTCCGGCTGCTAACAGATTAAATAAAAGTCTTGCCAGCAGCGGGATTTGATCCAGAATTTTCTACATGGCAGCTTAGTGTTCTGCCACTCTGTTCCCAAGAAAATTCTACGTTTCCTATTATTTGATTAAGCAGAATCACTTCTTCTCTTATGTTTCACTTTATAGGTATTGGTCAAGACCAGTGACTTAAGTTTCACCCAATCCTCTTTGGCCGTTACAACGAAGATTTTCACGATAATTTCATAATTTTTACAAATCAAATGAAAAGTATGGTCAGCACTATTGAACCTTACTGTTCCTCAATATGAAAGATCCTATACGTGTCTAAAACTGCAGAATGTCTATTCCAACTTTTGAGATTTATGTTTGGAAAACTTTGCCAGAGACAGTAGGCTTCGTTCTCTACAGGAAGGACACTTGTTCGCAAGACAGCACTTCCTTCACAACTCCCTCATTATATAGTCTACTTACTGCAGGTAGGGTACCAGTCCAGGGCAAGATCCCTTTTTTGTTTGGCTTGTAAAATTTAGATAAGTAAACTAAAACTTACCTTTCTACAGTTAGCGATTCACGTGAATGCAGCAACCAGAACGTCTAGATGCAGTCTGAATAAATAAGAGTATACAGAAGAATTTCGTAGATTGTAGGGGAAGGAACTCACTGAGTGATGGTTTTAAGTATTATAATACTACACTTTCAATAAGGTTATCCCCAGATAAGGGAGCGAAGTGGCTCAGTGGTAGAGCACTGAGTTGCCATGCCGGAAACCTGGTTCAAATTCCGTTGCAGGCCATGACTTCTATTTAGTCTGTTTGCAGCGGGAGATGGATCATATAGGATCAAGGTCCCTCCTGTGGCCCACCTAGCCTCTATAAAATATTATCTAAATAGGGTATCCAAAATAAGAGGGAAAAATCTTGCGGTTGAGCGTGACCTAGGACGTCACCTCCTTGCAGAACCGTTGTCCATGAAACAGAACAGTCTCTACCATGTACTGAACCCCAATACCTTCATGGGTTGTACAGGTTTTTTTTTTTTTTTAATAAGGAAGCGTGTTAACTAAGTACGTTGGTTACTGACATCTAAGACTTGAGTTCGATACCGGCTATGACATATAAAAATATTCATTCTCTTATTAGGTGAATTAAGTCTGTGCCATCTAGAGACACTTCCGGGGTTCACCCAGCTTCTATAAGGTAGGTAACGATATTTCTTCCGAATCACTTCCTTGCACACCTAATAGCTTGGAAGCATTAGTCTCTCCTATATACAGATCTCAATACTTCATTGATTTATTTGGTAAATGTTATTTTATTATTTGTTGCATCTTTATTATAGAAGCATCGCATTATCTAGATATTGCTGAACTAGACGCTAGGAACATTAAACTTAAATAACATATCTGGATGTTGACATGCTCAATAAGGACTTCCAGCTTCTGTATCAATGTCTTTTTTCTCAATCGTCTGGATCAACATCATCGTCACCCGTTTCCCAACTAAATCATACGTTTTCCAAACCTGTAGAGAGCTAAATATTCTAGAATTACTTTATATTGTCAAGTATGCCGTTACTGCTTATATCGATCCTCAAAGCTACAAAAAAAATTATATTTCCAAAGTGATGGACTTGATCGGCCCTGACAGGGGCTTAGATACTTAGGAGCGACCACTTTCTAACACCCCAAACCCGACTTGCCGGACTGGTTGTCTCCTCCAGCTCTTATGTATTTCACGGCTTGAGGAAGTCGGTATACTGTTGATCGTGCTGCACGCATTCCATCTCTTGGAATATCTTATAACATCAGTCACTTTATAAAGTGTTATTTATCAATTTGTGTCACTGTATAATATATGTAAAATAGCTCATTGTGAAAATATATCACGTTATATCAATGGAATTAAGATTTATAATTTATTAAATTTACATATAAATATATCGTAAATGTATGTATAGAATTAAAATGAGATAGAGGTATAATAAAATTAGTAAGGAATAACGAATAAAAATATGGAAATAAATATACAAAAGTAACAGAATTTATGGAGTGAAATTCTATTATATTCTAAATTCGTAATAATTTATGTATTACAAATTAATTAAATTGTGATGGACTATTACGGTATAAACGTATAAAAAACTAATAAAAAACGTATAAAATAATAATGTATATTAAAAATACTAACGGTATAAACTTATAGCCATTACAACCCATGAAGGAGCATGGTAGAGACCATTTCTAGGACATCGGTTGTGCAGAGTGGTGATTTATCATAGATCACGTTTTACAGCCAGGTTTTCCCTCTATCATGTATACGAACTTTATAGACACTCGGTGATACCCAGGAGGATCTGCAGATCCCACAGCATCAATTCCAGGCTGTTTACAGTTTAAATAAATTATCTGTCACCGCCGGATTTAAACCCGGATTTGGCGGTAACTTAGCGCTCTACCACTCAGCTACTATATGTGTGTATATTATGAATACAATATTATTGTAAATAATGTTTAGGCTATGTAAATACTCCTGTTTCAGCCTATTTGTTGTTTTGACCTAAATTCAGTCAATAAAATGATTTAATGTCATTAGGTGCTGAAACTTAATTCGAAATATATTAATTAAGAAACGATTGCTAAATTTTTATTGGTTGGTGAGACGAAGAAGTGGTTCTGTTAAATATGCGAACATTTTCGATAATTTCGAAAAATAAACAAGGAAATAAGACACTTTCTATTTATATACTTCTTGCTGGAAAGTTATCCTTCGTTGACAAGTTCAATATGAGTATAACTAATATGTGATATTGTTTATTCTACCGTTAATTAATTACTAGTTATTGACTTTTGATCCTCAAATTAAAATTAAGGATTCCCAAACAAGTAATTAATTTTTTTTATCAAGGTGGTTAATTTGACAACTGGTCATGAGCAAACTGAAACCGATGCATATTAACTTTATGTGGAAAACACAGTCACTTTTCCAGTGTGTGCAATCTTATTGATATTGCTACCTCGTTGGATAATTAATCTACTTCAAGAACACACAAATCAACTGTTTTCTTATTATAAAAAATATAGATATTTGTTAGCTAAATGAAGCCATAAAATTGAAGATTCCTCAATCATGGAAAACTTTCATTGGTTTCAGATTGTAGTGAGCTGTTATTATTCCTATCTATTTTATAATATATACTATATCACTAATTTCATTGTTATATCTTACAATTATGTCTAATAAGTAAATTATCTATCTCTACACCGTCCAGCCATCGCAGTCTAGATGGATCTAGATTGATCGCAGTCGAAGGGCCTGGCAAAATTATTAGTTTGGAAAAATATTAACATGTTAAATTTTTTAGGATCTAGGAACTGAATCAAAAGGAGGAGGAATTTAGAAGACTATATTTTACGGTTTTTCGTTCAGAACTTTGCAAACCAGAAATTGTGGGCGAACTCAAAGAGCATTAAATATCCAACAATAATGATTGTAGTAACTGTATACTATAAAGTGAAAACATTATTTCTCCTATCCTTGTACAATAAAGGGACTTATGCTTATAAGTAAGGGTCTTTTAAATGGCCAGTGTTCAGGAAATAAAAAAAAAAATTGTAATATTGATTTTATTATAAAAGTAGGTAATAATAAACTAAATATATAACTAGAATCATTATCAGTCTTGTTTGAGCTTTTCCATCTTTCTGAAGCATAACTAGTTGAAATGTACCAGTGGAGGTATGTGGTTGGTCTTCGTTCGTATCCTCGTTCCATACGAATCGACATTGAGCTGTGAGCCCGCTATCCCACTGTCCATGTAGAAGTAGGATCTGACGTAACTGTCTGGGCTACGATGGTGTATCTCGTAGCCGACGGAGAATGGAGCGGCCTCCTTACAATGATAGCAATCGTGAATCTTCTGCCTAAGGAAAGATAAGACAAAACGTGTATTAATCTCCTCATACCTACCATAAACCATATTAATCATCATTTATATCTGCGGGCCCGGTAAATAAGTGTCTAAGTCGATTTTTTCCTAAGAGTTAACTATCTTAAGGGACGCCTTAAATGTAGTTGTGTTAAAAGCTAGAACTCCATTTCAAGCCAATTTCTAACTAATCCACATATTCACAACGAAAATAACATGAGTCCGTTTCCGTAAGTACAAGAAACTAATTTTGTGATTTCGACTTATTCACCGGAACTGTAGATATAAGGGCTTCTGATGAATTATAAATTAACATGAGCTATATTAAAAAATTAATAATAAATTAAATAATTCTATAATGTGATTACCCTATGAACTCGTATTGACAATTATTATCAAAAAGTTGAAGAAATATGAACTGTTATATTTGGGTTTATTCAATTTTGTTCGTCAGAAGTTAAAAATCCCATTAGAATTTCTAAGATTTTATTTTTAATGATCTGATTATATTTTCCCGAATTTATTATTAAACTTATGCTACCATCTAACAAACAAACTTTATTTAACAATTTTAGCAAAAATGTTGACACATTATTTAGTTTCTCTTCATGACTTGACAGGAAGGTCACCGGCTCGGATATTTTACTTCAAAATACAACAAATAATTTATTGTAACGGATCCAGCAGCTTGCTTCTATCTTTCTTCACCATTTTTACCATTGACCCAAGCACGAAAATATTTTGACCTTGACTACACCCAGCATACCATCCCTTCGCCTCTTAGGAGAATAATAATGAACGTAAATATCTTCAAGATATGACAATACTTTCTCCATTGAGCTGGATATGTTCCCAACGTTTTAGATAAGACATAAATTTTGTCCTCAACATTTTGGTCGACCCTTGAAAAGCTCGACATTGAGAAAATGTTTCTTTATTTGTTAGTTATACCTTCCAAGATCATTGAACACATGATGTGCCTGAGAAAGAATGTTTTGATTATTGGCTGTATTTTACTTCTTGAATATAAAAATCCTAGAATTTGCAATTTGGCATAGATATCAGGACTAATACTTTGTTAACATTTCTGGAGAATTACATGATTTAGTTGAGGTATTGAGAAATTATGTTTAAGAAATAGATTGAGATCTGGAAAATTCTTTTGGAAATAAAACAATTGAGACCCAGGTCTTTAATGAATCATCTTAGCAATCTCGTAACATATGTTGCACCGATTCGAATCCGACCTGAACGACTTCGCGTTATTTCATGGTGATCCCACAGCATTCTAAACTTCCATAGGAAGAACTAACCCTGTTTACAACAATATGAGTGCAAAAAGACATTAACTACCAAAGGAAAGGGTGACCATATAATGATATCAGATATATATTATACGAACCTTATGAACCAATATATCTGAAACCAAATTACTTATGAACTGTGGCGATGAACCCAGAGTCCCCATCGACCTTGTAGACAACAGTCCGCTTAAAGCCGTCAGGATAGTCAGCACTGTACTGGCCTCTCAGTGAGTTCTCCAGGCGTTCCTCTTCCCTGGATTGGATGTTGCCGGTCTTCGGGTCATCGACAGCGTACTCGAATTTGTATTTAGCTTCCTTTTCGTCATATTCACCTTCGTTCCTTAGGCAATTCGTTCCGAATACAGGCCAGAAAGCGCAAATTATTAAATACTGAAAATTTATGATTAGTTACAAACATATAAACAAATGCTGAGAGAAATATTTAAATAATGAGCAAGAAATAAAAACCTTAACGAAATAAAATTTAAATGCTAAAGGTGTTATACATGATCCGATAAACCAGAAATCAGAACGACACACGATTCGTCGAAAGGAATCATGGATAATTGAATAATTGGAACGATGAATAATTGGATATAACCTTATTAAAACCTTCAGGGGGATCATCCATGGTATAGTGGTTAGCATAACAACCCACTACAGCCAACATCACGGGTTTGCGGCCCGACAGGTGTCACTAGGATTTTGTAGTGAAAGTAGAAAATCCTTAGTTATCCCGTCCTTCGGAAGGGACCTAAAATCGGATATTTGAGCCTGTACTCGATAAACATTTCTATCATAATTATATTTGGATTAGTAAAATTTAGGATTCCCACTCCAATTAACCATAGCAACATAAAGTGTCGTTAAATGAATAAACAACAACAACCTTCATGTTGCTATTTATGTTATTAAATCATATAGCAACTAATAGGTGTTAATGTATTCATACCCACCATAAACCATATTAAACCTCAGTTATATCTCCAGCTCCGGTGAAAAATGGTTAGTTCAATTTCTTCCAGAGAGAGTAACTGTCTTAAGGGATTCGGAATCGTGTCATTACGGTAGTAGCTGGCTTGGAATGTCATTAGAGCAGTAGTTGTAATATAAGCAAGAACTCCTTTTCAGGCAAATATCTGACTTATGCCCAATAATTAAATTTTTGGTACAATTCTTGTTAGTATTGACAAGAAGATGTGTAGCGATGCAAGATTGAACAAATAAATTAAATAACCGCGATTATCGATATATCATCTATCGATGATATGTTGGGAGGTAATTGTTTTAAAGTGTTTTAGTGAAGCACGGTAGTAACGAACTATTGCTGAAGACTTTTATGTGTTAAATATTGTAATAAAAGGAAGTAAAGTCGTAAAAACTAATAAAAGTGATTTAGTTGAAATGATTGAAACTTTTTTGCCGAACGAGGTAACAGATATTTCCTTTTATGATCTACCAATATCAAATGTTTAAATTTTGGTTGAGTTACCTACTCTTCAGCCTCGATCAAATATGCCGCCTCTAATCCCTACGCTAATGGCTTATCCAATTTCAGATAAATTAAATCCATCGTTAAATTCCTTTGATGATATTAGTGTCGAATATAGAAACTTATCCACTGGTTTTTTGGTCGAACCGCGGCTATCGAGCGGTTACAAGTTATTCTTAATAGTTTTATTTAATTTAATATCGAATAAGATTATGTGGAGTAAATATGCAAGTATGCTTATTATACTATTTATAAGATGACACTAAAAATTGTTATAGCTAGCTATACAATTTTTGGACTCGAATTTAATTTATGGTTTAGTGGAAGGAGAAAAAAAAATTAATTTGTCCCATGCCATATGTCAGCGCCTCGTTGTGTAACTGCTCTGGAATTCGTCGATTACCATCATTATACTGGCCCCAATTCAGTCATTCGCAATTTGTAGAACTATTAATTTAATTTTAACTGCCTTATTAACCATATTAAGTTAGCTAACTAATAAGATCAGTCATACTGATGACTGATACGAACTGCTAACAGTTCCCACTAATGTAACTGTTCCAACTGGAACTGTTTCCCTTAGTCGTTCCATGTAAGAAGGAGTCAAAATCCAATTACCCAGTTAGGCGCCTTGCCTACCAAGCCTAGCTTTACGCAGATGAACGGTGATCGTCGGATCTTGCCAATTTTTTTTCCCCAAAGATCTAACAGGTGCCCTACAGAATCATTTTTATGTTTATTTACATTCTGAGTATTTATTTGCAGCCACTTAGTAATTAGTAAATTAAAATTTGTTCTATGTTTTCATATGTGTTAAGAAGGAAGGCAGAGAATGATCCTTGCTCCTCTAGCCCATGAACATTTTTACTTGTAATAAATGACCCAAAAAGTAAATGTAGAATAGTATAGTAGTATAGAAGTACTACTATACTATTCAGTAATCCAGTCTTCAGTCAGCCATAATGCTAATGCATTATGTCTTATCTAAGGACCTTGTTATGTACGGTATATATTTACCTTGTTATATTTAGTCTAATAAAGTTTCAGGTATCCTCCTAAATCATAAGCAATTTAAATTAGATATAATTGCTCGAAAAAAGTTTGGAGTTTCCGACTGAAAATTAATAGGATTACATAAAAATATAGTGTAAGAGCAGTTAGTTTTATTGTGTGAACACAAGTCGTAGAAGAACTGTTCATAGAAGTGAATATCATTTATTTCATCATAATCGAGAATCAGTTTATATGATCAGTACGTAATGGGTGATGAGATTTCAAAAAACTAAGTAAGAGAAATAATTATGAAAAGTAAATATTTACAATCCTGTAAAATCTAATAACCCAGATCTCTTTTTTTTTTTCTTTCTTCTTTGTTTTTGCTTCTGGTTAACATTCTCTGTTAGTTTGTTTATTCATTTAACGTCCTTTTATGCTGCCATGGTTATTCAGACGATGCTACATTGAGAGTCTTAAATTTTGCCTATCCAGGTATAATTAGGATAGGTATCCTTAACGTGTAGCTGACATCGCCCAGGCTCGGGACATCAATTGCCCATCTTACGTCCTTTATGAGGACGAAATAACCAAGGATTTTTTACTCTTTATAAAAAATCTTAAGTCCACCTACCGGCTTTCGAACCGGCTATTCCATGATCTATACTATACTATGCCTTGTATTGTAAGCTGTTATCCTAACAACTAGACTACAGGTGACCCTTCAAATAGTCGTTAGAGTAGGAGACGTAGCTTAACTTATTATATAGCACTAGTGTAATGTAGGTGGATGTGGCTAGAGATTGGGGGAATATCGTGGAAGTTTTCCATGGAAGTAACCCCCTTCTCAGGGCCAACGGCCATACCACGTTGAACACACCGGTTCTCGTCCGATCACCGAAGTTAAGCAACGTTTGGCGTGGTTAGTGGTTAGATGGGTGACCGCCTGGGAAAACCGCGTGCTGTTGGCATCTCTTTAAACTTACCAATTAATCAAATAAATATATCTGGCTGTATGAAAGTATCCAATGCCATTAAAAAACAAAACAAAAACCATTCTAAGACCCCAATGGATAGTAACTGAATAAGCGGAACGTTTCTTTTTAATTCAAGAGTTCTATCTAATTTTGTTACTAATATTAAATATAAGAGTCTAAACACATAAAAATCGATTATTAGCGTGGCTTGTTATTGCTAAAAAAATTTTGTTTGTAGTTATATGCATATTTTTTTTAATTCTAAATGTATAGACTACATAACTTTAAAAATCATTTTCAGTTTACGTTATTATCGTACTACTATACCATTCTACTTTTACTTTTTGGGTCATTTAATACAAGTAAAACTGTTCATGGGCTAAAGGAGCAAGGATCATTCTCTGCCTTCCTTCTTAACACATATGAAAACATGGAACAAATTTTAATTTACTAATTACTATGTGGCTGCAAATAAATACTCAGAGTATAAATCAACATAAAAATTTTTCTTTTGGGCACCTGTTAGATCTTTGGAAAAAAAAATTGGCAAGATCCGACGATCACCGTTAATCTGCGTAAAACAAAAGCTAGGCTTGGTAGGCAAGGGTGCCTAACTGGGTTATTGGATGTTGAATCCTTCTTACATGGAACCACTAAGGAAAACAGTTCCAGTTGGAACAGTTACATTACTGGGAACTGTTAGCAGTTCGTATCTATTATGTTTCATTTCTAATTGTATAGTAATTTATGAGTTCTTTCTCCTCAGATTGTTTAATGTTATATTTTAGGTGATATAGTTATGTTAATAATTTCATATATTCTTGCTAGTGCTCATTAACGTATTTATCATCTGTAAATACGTGAGATGGGATCCCTTAAGTTTATCAAGTTCCTTAAATCGATTCAGCAACTTGATTTACGCGAATGGTTCAGTATTAAAGTTGAAAGTTATTTTTGAAGCGAAATGAAATATTGCAGAGATGGGTTTGCAGTCAAATAATAAATAAATAGAGAAAAATGTTCGACCCGATCAAGGGAGCCAAGGATAATAAAAATAATTAAATGCCCAACAATGGAGGTTTATATTAAACATTAATTCGAGAATAACAAATGGTGATTTCGATATACCTGTACCTACAATCCATAAAGGGTTTTGGACTCTAGTAGATGATAGAGACTGTGGTATTTCTTGGACAACAGTTGACACAATTAACTAAGGGTGGTGATTTGGCCACCCTCCCCTAATTAAATGTACCAAATTTATTCAGGCTGGGCGAGCCCAAGGAGGGTGTGTAAGTCCCTATGGCTGTTAACAGATTAAATAGTTTATCTCCCACATCCACTTTTGAACCCGGACCTTCGTGGCAATTCAGAACTCAAGCAATGAGGCACCCCGCTCCGGATTTCCACTATGGAGTACAGTAATTCGGGATTTATGTATTGATAATCTAAAGTAAAATTTAAAATTATCGATAATTAAAAAAATACATAATATGAAAAAATGACTATCATAAATTCATTGTTATCAAATATATATTACATGTTAATTACTTAACATGTTTCACTACATTTTAATCCATGATGAATGAAATGCATTAGTTTATTATTACTTTGAGAAATCTGCTATTTCATTTCCATACCCATCGAGCTTTTATAATTTAAAACAAAAATATTATCTCTTATAAGTTAACAAAAGCTGATTAGTCAGCTGGGATCACTTACCCTGTACATGATGCTGCCGACTGAGGTGCCTAAGAGCGTCTGATTCCAGTTTACTGGGCAACCTTCTTTTTATATGGAGTAACTACTTCCTAAAATTTATATAATGTTTGCTTCCTGTTGCCGTTAACGGGGTGCAGGTTTTCCTGTTCATCCTTATGGTCCTGTCAGCGTTCTACCAGCCTCACAACATGACGCCTCGGAGACTTTTTTTTCTGGATTCCTTTCTCCTATCGCGTTCGTGAGGAGGACTGGTCTCCTGCACACGTAGGATGAGTATAGTTGGAGCAATGCATTCAAGAGGACGCTAACTTTCTAGATGTGAGGAACCGATTTATTGTTGTCACCACCCAACCCTAAATTTCGAAGGTAAATTCGAATTTAATCTTTAGTTTTTAAAATTAAATAAGACCACTTTCAAACAAACTCGTCTCTAACAAAATATGGCACAAATACCTATTTTTATCTTTACTCTGAGTATAAAATTTTTCAAAAATTTCTTTCTTTTAAACTACCAGCCAGGTCAGAGAAATTCTTAATGAGTAAACTTGACCTTGCATTAAGGTAGATTTTCTAATATCCATTGCATATCAATCAAGGCTTGCTGAAATCTCATTATGATCCTTTTGAATGGAGTAGTTGCCATAAAACTTAATCTGTCAATATATTAAATCACTTCATACCCTCCTCAGAAAATTTAATAGATAAGCGTTGAAAAGTATGAAAATATTATGTCATTAGTTCTTGGAGGGCAACTATTATCATTCAATATTTCAGGACGTTAATGCACAAGTAAATTCCAAATACTATAATGTTTTAGTTATGATTATAGAAAGGTGTTAAGTCAAAACACTAAGATGTTTGAAGGAGAAGCTCAATCCCATCCAATTATTTTAATTCAAATATTGTCAAATTGTATATTTATTAATATAATATGTATGCGAGGAGATAGTTGACTGGAAGATCTGAATAAGGAAGGAAATAGTTGGGGGTGCAGTCATATTAAACACTAAATAAGTGGGTAATATAAAAATATATGTAGAGTAATAGAAATTTAGAACTAAAAAGTGAGGGATATATATGAATAAAAATATTACAGAATAAAAATATTCATGTATATCCCTCACTTTTTTGTTCTAAATTTCTATTACTCTACATATATTTTTATATTATCATTTACTTGGTACTGCAATGTATTTTTATAGTTTTGTTGTTTTTCTTTCTTAGCCCTGAAGATGACCCACAAAGTGGGCCGAAACGTCGGCACAAAATAAAATAAGTACCCACTTATTTAGTGTTTAATATGACTGCACCACCAACTATTTCCTTCCTTATTAATATAATACATAAGTAATGGTGTTAATAATTCAAATAAAGAATTGTATTGTTGAATGTTATCTTGTTAAAAACAAAAAAGTCTGAAGGTTACTCATGTTTATCAATATTTCATCCTAATTTATAATTCTTTTAGTTAGAGGATGGTCATTGGGATTTGTGTCAGATTTGAAAAGAACAATAAAAGATAAATATGAAATTGGTTAAAAAAAATATTATAATGAAATCAAAATCTCCATTTCATATAAATTATTATTACTTTTCCTCCTTATTTTGCATTAAAAAAAAAGATTAGAATACTTATATACTTCTACGATTTTCATTTTTGATCTATTCCATACATTGTATACCAAAGAAAACAGAAGAGTAGCCTTACATTAAAATTCATTTTTTACTGTTGTTCGAATTATCTTGAGAAGTTTCCTGACCATATTTTCATTGGGAAATTACACTATTACTAACCTTCAGTTAACCAATTTGTGAAATTAATAAAGATAGTAAGTTCAACTTAATTTCAGATGCCTTTATTGATATATGATATTGTGGAGTCAGTTCTACAAAAATTTAACCACAAATGCTGTTTCGGGATAAATACTAATCAACGTTTTTCTTTTTACATTTCAGAAGAATTTGGGAATTCAGTAACTGCCCATTTTTAACCATTTCAGAATTTTGTGTTATTTTCATTTGTGTAACGCTATAATTAATAGTTGAACAATTTGATATGTGAACTTATTTACTTAATGAATTAGTTAGAATTTTTTCCTTAAAGTCGACAGATTCATTATGATGTTCTGCAACAGTGACCTAACTCCATGGTCTTTGAGAATATCCCCTCGGCCACATGGAGTTCCCGATAAATTCTTCTAAACTTCTAATTAAGAATATTAGATCTTTGAAAAAAAGACTTGTTTGGACTAAGGCTTGATTTAAATGATTCAGTCCATAAAGTGTGAGATCTTTACATTTAGAACACACTCTTATAGTATAGAATAAAGAAGGTCTGTATATTACTCAATAAGTTTTATTTTTTATGACCCATGGAGGAGACCAATTACTTTGTTCAGCATGATTCAAATAAAGTTTTTATTATCTTTTCATGATTCAATAAACTGTTACATCATATATTTTAAGCCTCATAATTACTTTTTCTTTTTCAGTTCCAAAAACTTAATATTTTCTCTAACCAAGCATTTTGATATGATTTAGTATGTCAGAGGGCTTCATTTCCTGATACATCAATGCATTTAATTTCTTTGGGCCTAGACGTCAACATTTAGGTAAGTTTATTATTCTAAGCCATTAATATAACATTAATGTGTTGATTTTATCAGTAAAATTTAAGATATCACGATCATAAGATTCTTATGATGCATCGCTTTTAAGAATTAATTATTCTTGAGTTCTATAAGTAGATATTTTATTACTCTTGTTGGTATATGGGTACCAATTAACTTTTATTATTATATTGTTTCAGTTATATTTTAAGATATTTCAGTTTTTAGTCTATTATTTATAACAACATTCACTTCATAAATATTAAGCTTTATAAGTTATTTATTTTGTAAAAAAAAAAAGGTTAATTATACTGCTTTAGCTATGAACTTCTTGTGTTTTTCAGAAAATTAATTTAAGCAAGCACATTTAAAAAGTGGTTATCATTTTTCTTTTTATTATTCATTTAAATGATTGTGTAATAATTATAAATGCAATACTGAGTTGCCTCGATATTTCTTGAAATAAAAATGAACAAAGTGTTTGTATTACGTGACTATTTATTATATTTGTCTCTAACAGTCTTTTAAAATATCCTTCATAAATAACCAACACTATTGTCTGAAGAAATGAGAACCATGACAGTCTGTTCACATTTTTGTTAAAATTAATTTTGGAATTTCCTAGCTATGTAATGTAATACAATTTTAAAGTCTGAATCCTATTGGACTAATAACAGCAGAAATGAAAGGAATTACTATCGAAACTGGCAAAAAGTTGTAAAATCTGATTGGAATGTTTTTTTCTAAATCTCAGCTGTTTGAGGTTGGTCCACTCATGTTTTTAATCCCTTAAATATAAAGTATATAATAATTTTTACTATTAGATTAATTAAATATTTAGGCAGTCAGTATTAACCATCATGTACTCACACTATTTCAATAATTGAGGCATAAATTGGGATAATGTGACTTATGCTATTGACATTTATAGAAAATTTCAAAAAATTGTCCACTATTTGAAAATGTGTGTCTTATAATTTTAATTCAATTTTTCATCAATTTAACTATAAATATCAAACATTTATGTATTAAGAGTTGTGAACGGGATCAACCATGTAAATAGTAGACAAAACATTTTCACTCGACCCAGCTCATTTGGTGCAATGACTAATAGAGGTATTTGAATAAGAACAAACATTTAAAAAAGTATAAAAAATTTATTTAACTATTTACTTAATTACATTATTGTACAAAATCACATATTAACTTACAAATTTACATATGAGTATAATACTGTACTAGTATTTTCCATCATGGTATTTTGGTGGAATTATATGTTTAGTGATCTGCTCGACATCGGCTCCATGAGTGTGCAGCTTGATGATTGATGTAGCTGCCTCTCCAGAACTGTACTCGGCCCTGTAGCCTCCCTTGCTGCTGTAACCCTTTGAAGCTTCAAGTCCTCCTTGTGAAGAACCGTAGCCTTTTCCAGCCTCAAGTCCTCCTTGTGAAGAACCGTAGCCTTTTCCAGTCTCAAATCCTCCTTGTGAAGAACCGTAGCCTTTTCCAGTCTCAAGTCCTCCTTGTGAAGAACCGTAGCCTTTTCCAGCCTCAAGTCCTCCTAGTGAAGAACCGTAGCCTTTTCCAGCCTCAAGTCCTCCTAGTGAAGAACCGTAGCCTTTTCCAGCCTCAAGTCCTCCTTGTGAAGAACCGTACCCTTTTCCAGCCTCAAGATTTCCATGGGCCAAACCATAACCTTTGGAATATCCAAAACTTTCTTGGGACGAACCATATCCTTTCAGATATCCAGATCCTTCTTGAGAGGAACCATAGCCTTTTGAATATCCAGAGCCTTCTTGTGATGAACGATAACCTGCTCCATGTAACAAACTGTATCCACTTTGTGCCTTACCATATCCTCCTTGTGATGAACTATAACCACCCTGGATAGCTCCATATCCACCTTTGGATCCAGAGCCGATTTCTGGGATCTTCTGGAAGCTGCTATAACCGGTCTTTTGGCCATTGTTGTTTTCTGAAGCTCCATAGTAATGATATCCTCCTTTTCCTGAAGCATAGGCTGAAGATTCAAACTGACTTACTTCGTGGACTTCTGGTTTGTGGACTGAGAGGAGAGTTGGGTACTTTGATTTGTAATCTCCAAGGCTACCTGCTGCTTCAGCTTTGTATCCACCTTGTTGGTGGTAGGAATGGTAAGCAGGCTGCACGTGAGAGCTCAAAGAACCATGATATCCTTCATTAGATCCAGATCCCTTGTAAGAACTTTGTTGACTAGATTCGTGATGATAGCTGGGTTCGTGGTGGTAGCTTGGTTCATGGTGGTAATGTTTCTTATCGCCTTTGCCGCTTTCAAAAGTAATGAAATTATGGTATGATTTAGCCTGACCAGAACCCTTGTAGCCTTCACTTCCATATCCTTTAGCCTCTACAGCTCCTGAATTTGACTGGTATTGGTGGTATTTTCCTTCAGATTCTGATTTGTACAAGTTGCTTTGAATTGGGCGAAATCCTGATTCGTAATTTGGAGTTGATTTTTGATCTTTGTAGTACACTGATTGAGGTTTCTTATATGAGACTTCGTGCTTAATTTCTTCTGCGATTCCGTGATATGATGGGCTTCCAGATAATTTGATTTCATGGCCACCTTGGTAGCTGGATGATCCATAAACATTAAGTTTCTTCAATTCAGAATTGGCTTCATAGGTCTTATAAGCAGATTCCAAAGCACTTCCTTGAGAATACTTTTGTTCAGATCCATGACCCAATTGGTATCCAAACTGTGATTTTGAGCCAGCTGAATTATGTCCGGTAGAGCCCTGGCCATAGCCAAGACCACTGTGTTGGGAACCTGAAGATCCGACTGATGACAATGATTGACCGGATTTGTAACCTGCTGAGCCACCGAAGGTAGAGTGAGATTCGAAAGCTTTTCCGCTCTCAGACCCATATCCAAGTTTTGAGTCATACCCGAGGGAACCCAATGAATGCTGACCTTCAGATGCTCCTGAAGAAGATCCTTGCCCAAAGTGGTATCCAGCCGAAGCTTGACCTGAACCTAAGTGGTATCCAGCAGAAGCGTGACCTGAACCAGACTGGTATCCATGCGATTGGGAACCTAATGATGACAGATGTCCTGACTGGTAACCTGAAGATTGGGAACCTAATGATGACAGATGTCCTGACTGGTAACCTGAAGATTGGGAACCTAATGATGACTGATGTCCTGAATGGTAACCTGAAGATTGGGAACCTAATGATGACAGATGTCCTGACTGGTAACCTGAAGATTGGGAACCTAATGATGACAGATGTCCTGACTGGTAACCTGAAGATTGGGAACCTAATGATGACAGATGTCCTGACTGGTAACCTGAAGATTGATGGCCAGAACCATACTTCAAACCTGAATTCTCTGCCTTAAGTCCTTGCTCTCCATGATATCCAGAAAGCTCTTGCTTGTACTGGGATCCACCATAATGATGTCCCTCGTGATGCTCTTCATGGTGGTCATGCCCATGGTGGTGACCATAAACTGTGTATTGAACCTTTGTTTTCGATCCATCTTTTTCAGAAATAGTGTATTCACCTTGGGTACTATCTCCGTTTCTTTCTTCTTTCCTTGTCTGGACGCCTCCTCCGTGTGGATCGTGTACTTCTAGTTCGAATTTGTATTGTGCTTTGCCATCTGCTTGCACAGCCGCAAATAGACCCGCAAGCAACAATAACTGAAACAAATAAAAATTTATGTTTAAAAAAAATTAAAGATATGTTACACCAATAAATTGAAAAAAAATATTGTAAATAATCACGCTGTTAAAAGGTTAATATGAATTAAAATTAAAATGATGGGGAAGGGAAAGGTTGAGATCTATAAGAGGCATACAAACTCCCTAACTCAAATTAGGGGAGCGCAAACCCTTAATAAATGTGAAACCTAGTTATATTATAATAGTAATATATTATAACCACTAGTTTTATTATAATTATAACCAAAATGTTCACAAAAATTGGTCTCCCCTTTTTATTTTTAAGCTTGAAAAAGAATCATACTACTCAATTTTGGGCAAATTCGAATGAAACCACTGGAAGAGCCAAAATGGTTTGTGGCGTTCTTCAATACAGTTAAAAAACCATTTTTAGGGGAGTGGGTGAATGCAACTATACATCGAATTATGGTATGACGGAATCTGTGATATTTTTTAATTGAATGTAACATGTCTTATTTGAAATTTGTTTTATTTTATTATTTTTATTAATATATAAAGTTTTTAAAAATAAATTAAAAATATTTGAACTTTATTTTACTGAAAGGGATTTTTGAAACGTTGCATGCATATTTCGAAAATTTATGTAGTAATTGGAAAAACACCTGTTGCAAAATACTATAGAATAAAAACTCTTTAAGTGGTACATTGATAGAATTATCAGCCTTTAAATAATCAAAAATATTTAAGTTGGTATTCTGATTTGCACAAATTTTCAATCAATAAAAAGATTGGATAATTCTTTACTGGCGAATCAGGGTTAATGTTTTACTAATTTCTATTAAAATTTTGCAATTCCCGGTTTTCCTCAGACATGAGCTGTTTCCTAGTGACTTAACAGATTAGCTAGGCAGTTGAGTGGAATTTCAGCTTTCTAAATTAAGGAGGGGGAATGGATTGATTTTGCCGTGTTATGTATATAGGCGAACAGGTATATACATAATAGGTATGTATTATATAGGCGAACAGGTATATACATAATAGGTATGTATTATATAGGCGAACAGATATTGGGCTATGTAGTTCCTATCATTAAGAAGAAATGTGTAAATAGGGCTTCCTGTGACAGTTGCTGATCGACACATGGCCTACTGGGGCAGCTCGCTACCTCGCTAGACGGGTTTCGATTGCAATAGCGATATCCATTTGTTTAAGTAATTCTTGACGCAATGAATTTGTTTTTATTATTTAAGCTTAAAAGGAAGCTAATAAACCGATCGGAGTCCAGGAATCTCGATTACGTCATGATTACAAGCTTTTATTCGCGTTACGTCGTGATTCCAAGCCTATACTCAATAGAATAATATAACATTTACAGTAAATATACTGAAAAAATAATCTACACCTTTTTTTTATTTACTAAGCTATGGTATAGTTACATAAGTCTGTGATTCATATCAAAACTAAGGAAAAATAAATCAGTGAAACTTCATAGTGTTAATTTTAACAATGCAACATTTTTGCGTTGGGGTCTCCAAATTTTAACGAAATATCTATTAAAGTATCCTGGAAAAATAGTCTATAATATTTTTTACTACACAATGGTAACTTTACATAATTCGATCATACATGTATGTATACATGAATCGAGAAAAAAAGAAACCGATGACACTTTACAGGTTAATTTTAAAAATTTAACATTTTTGTATAGGGATTTTCAAACGTTTAAACTATAAATCATTAAAAATATCCAAGAATGAATAGAAACAAAGAATGAATGAAAAGTAGAAACTAAATAGATTTTTGATTTTACATTTTATTTATCTTATATCTAAGTACAGTATATAGTAAAAGCAAAATATACCAAATTCTTAACCGATAAAATATAAAAATTAGTTTAATGAATGAGGTATATAATGGTTGATTTTTAATTATGTATAGTTATATTGTTTTAAATTATAATAATATAACTAAAATCGGTCGATTAGTTTCGGAGATTAGCCCGGACAAACATCGTGACAGGAGATTTTTAAATATATAGATAGATAAGATTCCGGGTATTTGTTATATGATAGGGACTGAACTCAGAATCTATAAGACAAACAGAGCTGCAATAGGGCTCAAATGTAGAAAATTTAATCTACTTTAAAAAAGTTTACTTCGGTTTTTTTTCCAAAAACGCACCGATTAGGAGATATAGGGGAAAAACTGAAATAACTCCGAAAATTTCGACGTTTTTCAACCACCAAAAGTTTCACCATCCGTTTTTTCCGATGCAAATTTGGAATTACACTACTAAGACATGCCCTTACGACATATCAAAAATTCAGCAGGTTAAAACAAAAAATAATTATGAAAAAAATATCACGGTCATTAATCGAAATAAAACATAGCCACTATTATAAGTTGGATAATGTTAAATATCTCTACGAAATTTCATTAAAATCAGTTCAGTAGTTTCGGAGATTAGCCCGGACAAACATCGTGACAGGAGATTTTTATATGTATAGATAAGTTTCCGGTTATTTGTTATATGATAGCGACTGACCTCAAAATCTATTAGACCTACAGAGCTGCGGTAGGGCTATAATTGTAGCAAATTTACGCATTTCTTAATTTTTAATGTTGAAGCTTAATCTAAAATTTCATGGTGCTAGCTTTAAATATGACGTTTATTTTTATTACAAACGTTTTTCATTCATGTATACACGGGGAAGAATGTTCATTGAACATTACCTAAATTTTAGGATCTTGTTGACCTACGTCAATGAACATTCTTCCTCGTGTATACATCGCAAAATTGCGAGAACACGGAGATATGGGGTCGGTGAAGATAAATTAAAAAAAATTAAAACAATTAATAAAAAATTATAATATGATAAATATAATGTGGACATAATGCACAAACATATTTTACGATTATATTTATGTATGATGTCCTTCTTTTTATCAATTTACATTGTTCATATTTCCAACAATAACACTCATTGTATAATGAAAAAAAAAGTTAAATATTCGAAAATTGAGTAACAGTATTCCGGCTGGATTGTTATATTGTATAGAAATGTAATGTATAGAAATTCTATTGTATGTAAGTTTGTCCTTTATTTTGATCTTAAATTATACTTTATACTTCTTCTCAACAAAATCCATAAATTAATTAATTAACCCTATACAAAATTCTAAATTGAAATATAAATTTTTCTAAAAACTCATATTTTTAAAGCAATCCACTGTTTGAGGTAATGCCTTAAATCAATCGTGCAATTTATATTTTATTTTCAAGTGTTTTTAATTCTAAATTTTTACCAGAGCAGATGCAATTAAAGAAACGATTTATGCAAATTATTTAAATACATTAAATCTATTTTGGGGAAGTTAAACTCTTTGGTGTTAAGGTAACTTACTATTTCAAATTTAATTTAAATAAAAAATTTAAAGGTTTATTAAGGTTTATTAAATGTTTATTTTCTTCAAGAATCCTTTAACACTTAAAATTGAAAAAAATATGTATCCCTGTCAGAAATATAAAATCAGAAAAATAAAATCGAAATGTAATTTCATAATGTAATCCTTTTGTTATACCCAACCGCGGCCAATATGGATTAAATTTGTTTTAGTATAATTTGAACAAATAATTGTAGATTAACACAATACCCATATCTAAGTCTAAAAATTAAAAATATTTGCCTTGGCCTAGGTGTCTTTTTTGTGAAACGTGGACATAATTTATTGGAAAATAATGTTTTTAATTTTGGTGAGCGGACTAAGTTGATGAATGAATAATTTTGAAGTGCATATGATTATAATGGCTTATAAAGTAAATTTCATATACTCTATCTATCTTTGCTGAATACACTTTAAAAATTAGTCACGCTTAACTGATTAGATGCAACAAGAGCATGATTTTTTTTAATTCTTTAGAATGCGAGCAAATAATACGTAGCATTAATTTCAAATTTGTTACCATTCACACATTCAGTCTACAAATGAATGAAACCATTTATTTTTAACTAATATAATGTTTTATAATATTAAAGATATTTTTTTATGAATAATAACCGAGTTTGTTATAGTATTAAAATTGTAAGTGTATATTTAATTTTTCTAATAATATAATTACTGTAATGTACTTTGATGTATTCATTTTTTAAAATAATATTTTCCATTTTATCCTTTATACAATGTTTTATTTCTGACAATGTAATATAATATTAACTAAATAAAACTTATAGTAATAGTTTTGTTAAAACAATGTATCAATACAGAAAAATTTTAATAATAACGTTTATAAAATATAGTTAATACCAAAAATATTTAAAATTAAATTTAAAAAAAAGTGAAATTATTAAAAACTTGTTATTAATAAAATTAAAGTCATGCATTACATTACATAATTAAAAAAAACAATATTGTTCTTACAAAATCTTAATTTTAGTTAGACCAATTAAAATTTTCAAATAACACTGTGATTTGTCATATGATAATCTAATGCGTTATTTATTTTTCTGCGATAGTAAAATTAAAATATTGTTTTAAAATAAAATATTTATCGTAATTCACTATTCAGAACAAATATTAGAATTATGAATGATAATAAAATAATATGAGATATAATATAAGACGATTAAAAATATGATAAATTAATTATTTTTTAATTATTGATTGTTGTATGTTATTAATGAAATTGAGTGATTTTTTTATGGACCTTTCATGATCCTGATTTAAATTAAATCATTTCTATATTTTATTTATTGAAACTTATAAATAAATATTAAGCTATTGTAGAGTGAACTGTGCACCCACCTTGTACATTCTGTCTGTTGGAAGGCTGATCTGATTCTGACGTGGTGCCGGGTGGCAGCCGGTTATATAGTCGTTCCAGCTCTGTGTTCGACCAATTATACCCCCAGCTTTCACCACATATTCCATAGCCAAACTTTTTTATATAATGTTGCTCAAATTTTTGAAAGATGCCTGTGATCCCGAGTAAGGATGCCAGTGTGATAGCCGATACCATGGGTCTACCACAAAGTCTTCAGGAGGCGTCCCATTGTTCAGGGACTGGGCGGCTCATCTCAAGCGCCTTTCCCTACCCTGATCGTTGTCCATTCAATTTATTATTTATTTCTATAAACTTTTATTATTTATTTATTTTAAAAACAAGTACAATTAAACAATTTCATTAACAAATATATAATAAAAACATTTCATCAAATGTTTCATTGTTCTCATTATTGACCCCATTTATAAATAAATATTTTCAGTTAATTTCTTAGTTTTTATTGGCGTTTATTATTTATTAATTTTTTACAACAACAGATATACAATAAAGGTATTTCATAAAAAATATATATACTAAAAACATTTCATCAAACTTTTCACCTTTATTATCTCTGTCATTTTTATAACTTCGTATAGCTTATTTATTTGTAATAAAAAAGTTATAATAAAACCATTTCGTCAAATTTTCAACCTTTATCATTTTTGGCCTCTTTTATATATATTTTGTTTAATTGCTTAGTTTTTTAATAACTTGTTATTATTTATTTATTTTTAATTAAAAAAAAAGCAATATTCATTGTATTTTTCACTAAGAAATTTATCATTTTTGACCCATTTTATACAAATACTAAGTTGTTTTTTTTTTGTAACTTTTTAAATATTTATTTATTTTTATTTTTAAAAAAATATTACAATCATTTCATCAAAGTTTCACACATTCTAATTCATATTTTTTTTCCTACTGTCCATATTTATTTGTATAATTTTACAATGTTTAAGGTGAAAACTTTTATTTTCATATAGAATTTTTTTTTATTTATTGATTGAAATTTACAACTGTATTACAATAATACATCAAGTAAATAGGCTAAGCGATACATAATGACATGTGAAAATGACAAGTAGAGAAACTATCCACTGGTAGTACTCAAATCACAAGTTCATCTAAGAAGTCACGGGACCATCTTCTTTTCAGACGCCTCGGAGGCTTATCGGGAATTGAAGAGGAAGCTAGGTTTGAAACTAGAGGGTTTGAGTGGAAATTAAGTTTGTTATCAAAGGATAGACAGCGGGTTCGGGCCAAATCAGCAACAAATGGGACATTAAGGATGACTTTATTCTTAACAAAATAAGGAGCATTGAGGATTTTACGAAGGATTTTGGATTGTAGGGATTGGATACGAGAGGAATTCGATGGCTTAGCGGAGCCCCAAAGCTCTACTCCGTAGGTCCAAATAGGTCATGTAGATGAGTTTTTTGTAATTAATTGGGAGCTTAGAGCGTTTGTCTAGTAAGTGTTGAAGTAGCCTGAAACGTCGAGCGGTTTTTTTCTTTTCAGTCTGGTATGAGGATTCCAGTTTAATCGTTTGTCAAGATGCAACCCTAAGTATCAGATCTGTTCTACAGGCATAAGTGTGATATTATTAAAGGATACAGAAGGGCAGGAAGTCATTGGTTTACGACGTAAGGTAAAAGTGATTTGATGCGGTTTTTGAGAGTTTATTTTAATTCTCCAGTTTTGACACCATTCTTCAAGATCAATGATATGGGATTGGAGGCTTTGGGATGCAATAATTGGATTGGTGTTTTTTGATAATACACATGTATCATCAGCATTCATACGTGGTAAGGATAGTATTAGGATGAGTTGGGATGTAAGCTGTATAAACTGTATAAAGGATTGGGCCAAGGATACTACCTTGAGGAACACCAGCAGATTGGGAAAAGAGGGATGAATAGACATAATTATGATTTACTTATGAAGTTCTGTTTGTGAGATAGGATTGAAGGATGAGAAAGTAGGTAGGCGGTAGGAATTTACGGAGTTTGTAGAGCAATCCAGGATGTTTTCTATTATTGATTTGTTTGTTTTTTTGTTGATTACCTCAAACTACCCTTAGCTCGGCAGTATCTTTTTGTAGAAGTAATGAGTAAAAAAAAAAGAAAAAAACAATGATGAATAAAATTGCCATCTGGCTATGAATATACAAATCATTTCGGCCTATATCTAATTTATTAGTATTTCTTATCTATTTATTGTTAATTAAAAATATGTTATTAAAAAAAATCATCAATTTTTATACTTTTATCATTTTTGTAGATTACATATTTTTCGTAAATAATTAAAAACGGGAATATTTAAAATATAGTACATTTATATGAAGTAAATATTTCAACTGTAGAATAATTTTTTCTAGTATTTATTTATATATGTCTGTCGATTTTTTTTGTTCATTACCTCAAACAACCCATAGCCCGTCGATATTTTTTTATTTACACCCATGTGTAAAAAAAAAAATACATAAATAAAAGTATTCCAAATTATCATTTGGCTATGCAATGAATATAATAATCATAAACTAACAAAAAAAAAGTGCCCGATAGGTCTGTCACAAGCTCTAGTCACATCAAAGCCTAACGTACTACCGGGCACTCCGGGCCAGATTACTATAGATACTTTACAGATACTATCCAATTTGAACTAAAGATTTTATATACTTGAGGTAAAACCAATATAGTACTCTTCAGCAAAGAACAAACTATATTTAACTTAGTCCTTATGAGTTATTGATAAATTTACTTTTAAAAGTTAAATTACCGAAACTTTAAAAAAAAATGTCAACTTTAAAATTTGTTTCAGCTCAATTCAGTTAACATACCTTCTATTTCAGTCGTTCAACTTTTCGCAATTAAACTACTATCTATCAGGTTAGATATTACAAATCAACTGGTTTTTATGATAAATAGGAAACAAGGGTTACACGTCACGTCATGTTTAAATGAATTTTTAATGTTCTCATTCGAATAGGACATAACGTTAACATCAAGTTTTCATTCCATAAAAATAAAGAATAGTATGTATATATTTGTTTGAAGAATTGTTTGTTATTAATTTATTTTTTACTATTGTACAAGACGCCTATGTTTTATCTATGTACATACCATTATATACTTACTATATACGTTTTTGACTAAGTAGTTTTTTCTTAAGATAATCAAACTGCAGTTAATAACCGAATCTATTTTAAATAAAGTCGAGGAGCATTATTTTTTGTTGGATTGTGAAATTATAATATAGGCTTTTTTCGAAGAAAAATTATTAAGATAAAATAATATCCTATTGTTATAATCTTATAAAAATACCGATTCTGGCTAAAATGCTAAGTGACTGCATGTTGTTTACGGTGTATTCAATTATTCTGTTCATTAAACAATATAGTTTTTCATTAAAAAAAAAATAAATAAATAAAACAATTTATGATTTTATTCAAACCACGGCGTCTTAGAATTGTAAAAAATGCATATGTCAGCATATATAACGGGGGGGGGGGATTTCTTTTTCACAATATTTTTTTAAGTGAATTTTCACTATTTATATGGAAACGGTATCTTAGTTTTAGTAGTATATACTAATATTCAGGAATTCATCTTCATGTGAGTGTTAGTGACTATTTCATAGAGGGACCCTGTGAAACGTGGTCGAAACGTTGGCTCTTTTAAACATTTCTCCCTACTTAAGAGACATTTTTTAACATCCACCCGGATTTCCATATAATATTCGAAATATATTGATTTTTGTTTGAAAATGGCTGAATTCGTTATGAAAAAGAATGAATTTGGTTTGAGATTTAAAAAAAAATATATATAATTTGCTAAAATCCAAACCAAAATACAATTCATCTGTAGAAAGTACCAATAGAGTTTTAATTTTCTAGTATTGATATAGTCTATTAGTTTCTATTTGTTTCTTTATATTAATAGCAAACAAATTAACTAAGCACGTTAAAAACATATTGAAGGTCATAATTTTTAAGATTGCTTACATATATGTTTTTTTAATTTCGCTGTTGTATCGTTACAAAATCAGTAAATATAGTTGCTATTGTATTTTTATTATTTATTTTTTCCTAAGTTATTACTTTTTTTTCCATAAAATTTGAATATATGTTGAATTTATAGTTTTATTTTTTTATAATGTGTTTTTTCTTTATTTTAGTTTGTTATTAGGAGCTAACTAATAATTTATTTTCATTTAGTTAATTTATTAAATTTTAGTTGTATTTTATTCTAAGACATTCTAGATCATGTATATTGTTTAATATTATTATTCTAAAGGGACTACCCCCTTATCTCAATATTTTTTTCAAGTTTAACAACAACTTTATTTGCAATTTTACATATAACAGCATAAGTATGAATACATGTTCCGGACTTCCTTTACATGTTTAAAGAACATTGATTTTAATTAATTAAAGATATATTTTATAAATACGTTTTACAATAGCAGGAAAAATGTAGAAAAAACCCCCTTAAAAAAAAAATATAAAAATAAATAAATAAATAAAATAAAAAATAATAATAATAATGAGATAAATAAATGAAAATGATAATAATAAAGTAAATAAATATAATAATAATTAAATAGAAAATAAGTAAACACTTAAAAATAGCTATAAACGAAATACAGATAATTAAATTACAATACCTGCAAATAGTAATTTGTTAAGAAAGGAGAATATGTTTTGTTCTTCTGTGCGTGTAGCGTCGTAATGAATGTTTTTCATAGTTACCGATTTCTCGGATTAGTGGGTTTTCGGAAGCTGGGACTCAATTACATTATAAACAAATTGGTTTGTAAGGTTTATTAATAAATTATATATTTATTATGAATCTTTATTACCCACCTGAATTTTTAGTACCTCATTTAAATTCTTGGTTTTTTTTCTACAACAGGTAAAAATGCTGATTTGGAAATCTCGCAATTTTGAAGAAATCATTCATCTGATCCAATTTTATAATTATTCATGCATTTAAGGACTCAGGATCATGTTCGAATCGGTTGGTAAACATATCATTAGCCCAGAAACTTGTGTCGCCAAAAAAATAACCTTTCAATGTCGGTTAATTATTAGATATAATTTGGTGTTTTGCCTGTTCAAGCGTTTGCTCCATAAACACCCTATTTTAATAATTGAACAGATTGGCAAATGATTGTCAATGGATTATTTCTGAGCCCAATTTAGGGCACTTGAGGCTATAATAATTGAAAATTTAATATAGTTCCGCTTAACTTGCTGCTAGGATTGACCTGACGTAAATAATTTTTAAAAAAATTTCCACGGATGGACAAGTTTCAGCATTATGCTTAATTCAGAACTGATATATTAAAAAATAATAGATCACTTATATTCATAATAGGGTAACCAGCAAATATCTTACTAAAGTGTGAAATTGGGAGTGAAAATGGACGATGTAGCTCAGGCATTTTAACACCTGTCTTTAATAACATTAGCAGTGTTGTCTGATCCATAGTAAACAAAAAAAAACTTGTACCACTACAACCCGAGAAGGGTCTGGGGTTCAGTACATGTTAGAGCCTGTGCTGTTTCTAAGACAACGGTCGTTCAGGGAGGTGATTTGTCCTAGCTCACGCTCAACCACCTGAGTTTTCGCCTTTATTTTGGGTAGCGATTTATAGTGGGTGGATGAGCACCAGGAGGGTCCCAGATCCCATATGATCCATCTACGGCTACTAACAGTACAACAGACTGTAACAGTACTAAATAAAAGTCTTCCCTGGAGCGGGATTTGAACCAGGATTTTCGGGATGGTACCTGAGTGCTCTACCACTGAGCCACTCCGCTCGCACTTGAGGGTATTATAATTAAAAATTTTATATGATTCCGCTTAACCGGTTTTCTGGATTATCCAGAATTATAACTAAAGAAAAAAATTAACAAACGTTTTCTACAGATAGACTTTCTTCACCATTTACACTATATTCATAACTGATATATTAAAAAATAAAATGTCACTAATAAATATGATGGTTTAGCGACTAGAATTATGTTACTAATGTGCGAAGTTCGAAAATGGACTATTTATCTAACATTAAAAAAAAAAAGTGTTAACTGATTATTTTTTATTTGCTAAAAATAAATTATAGTAGGGAATTTATAGATAATAGCCACACTATTCTTATATATAAAATAGATAAATTACTATAGAAAAACATAGTTACAATTTCTTACAACTCTCAACTTCAAACTATGCTCTGGTTTAGAAACATACAAACAAACAAAAACAAATAGGATAACAAAAAAATCGGGTATGATAAAAGATAAATGTTTGATACAGATAAGTTTCATTTTTCAAAAAAAAATAATAATACCTTTGTTAGCTAAAAAAGGATAATAAATTTATCTATGCATGTCTTTAAGGGTATTCGAACTTTTTTACAGTTTTAAAAAAAGTTTAAACATAAAAAAAAAGAATTAAGGAATCTACAATCTTCAATGATTTATAAGTTTCTCAAGATTCATGTAAAAACATTTCCCACTAAAAAATACTTTTTGAAGTTTCTATTATTATTTTTCTGATTCAATTAAAGCAGGAAAAATTGAAATTGAAATTTTAATACTTGAAATAATTTATGTAAAAATAAAAAAGTGTTGTCTCATATATTGGTGAGGAACGTATTCGACTCGTATTTACCACTTATAGTGCATTGATAAATATTTAACTGAAGAAAGCTGGACAGTCAAATTCTTGAAGATATTGGAGGTATGATGATGTAGTCATTTCGTATAGGAGATTCAAGATTCTTTTCATGTATTAATCACATATTTATTGTCTATTTTAGTGTTTTTAAAAATTGGATTGATATTAAATCGACTAGGGTTTGACGTTTGCTATCTTGTCAAAATTTTAATTATAATATAATAGGGGGTGTCCCTGTTCAACCCCAATTTTATAAATTATATCCGTTTTTTATCAATTATACCTTATTTGGTACGCCCCATTTTTAATATACCACCTTATATGTTAAACAAAGTGTTACACTGTGTTCACTAAATTTTTTTTTATGTAACAGAGAGAAATTTTAAAAGAGTTATTACCATTATTTATATTTGAAGCACATTTCATTGTACAAACAACAGTGAGTGATGCCCTTAGTTAGCAGTTTTTGCCCGTAGATAGTTCGCGTATTCGCTCATTGTGTTCGTGACAGTGTTATAACAAAACCAACTTGGATTCGTTGTTTTTATACTTATATTTCATTTTAACTGTCTTTTCATTAAAGGAGTTTCGAGATCAGTATCCTGAGAAGGGGGTGATAAGAGATGCTAAGAAGTGGAATATTTCAGGTTTGGGAGAAAAATAATTCTGAATGCTGGGGTAAATAGTTCTGGGAATAAGAAGTATTGTGTTTCCGATACGCATTAGAACTGTGAAATAAAATATTATGTGGCCATTAGACAATTTTTTATATAATAGAGAGATATAACATTAAAGATATGATTTAAAAGTAAAATTTGAGAAAAACTGCTTATTAAAAACTGTTAAATCCTCTTGAATGGCATTCTAACTGTTCATATTTAGGTAAAGAAATTAATAAAAATAAATACTTCATTTTTAAATGTAAAACGGTTTGTTTTATCAAACATATGTACTCGTATCATTGAGCATAGACGATATAGCCATATACAAAATTATAAACCAAGGTTCCAACAGATACAAAAAGTATTTTTTGCCAATTCTCTTAAATATTTTTTATCAAGTAAATATGGAATGTACATCTGTATCGTGTGTGTAAATAGCTCCGAGTGTACATAGCCCAGTTGCTGTCCCGAAGGTCCCGGATTCAAATCCGACTGTTTCAGATGTATTGAGTTGTGCGAAAAATAATGCAGGATTTTGATTTTAAAAGAAAAAAGATTATTTATATATGCATTTATTAGTCAAGATAGTGTCCATTACTTTCTATATATTTCTGCCAACTTGTGTAATTTTCAAATAATCCCTATATAGAATTGGGAATCCATAGAAATTTTAATTCAGAAAATTTATTTTCTAATGCTGTATGGTTAGTATTTTTTTAAATTTTGTAAACAGCGGTGCAGGTGCCTAAAAAAATGATAATTAGTAGGTGCGGTGATTAGGGCTCATTTCCAATCCCATTGAGAGATGATCATCTCCGAGATATATTCATCAAATATATCAGATAAATAGATAGAATATAGATATATAGATAGAATATAGATGTATAGATATATAGATAGAATATAGATACATAGATCAGATACATAGATAGATCAGATATATAGGTAGAATGTAGATATATATATAAATAGATCATATATATATATATATATATATATATATATATATATATATATATATATATATATCAGATATACTTCCCACAGTTGAACTTATACTACGTTCGCCCGATACAGAGTTCGTTGATATTTTGGCCGAGTTTAAATTTGAAGAATTATTTCCAAGTTGAAAAATGTTACTGAGGTAAACAAACATTTGTTTGAAAGAGGGTTAATAAGTGTTTACATTTATAAAAGTCAAAAGTCCAAAAAACATAACCAGTTTACAATTTGGAAGGGTATTTTAATTATAACATGAATTCCTGCATTACTTTCCTAACAACCCAATGTGATAACAGCCATGGCTGGACCCTGTGAGACTTGTTGACCCTCCTGGGGCTCACTCAATCTCTATAAAAAGTGAATACCCTTAATTGGGGGATAACCCGGAGGTTGAGTATAATATCGGACGAATCACCTCCCTGCACCAACTTTTGTTCTAGAAACAATACAGACTTAACCATTCATTTAGCCCAGGACCCATCGTGGGTAGGTACAGATTTTTCTTCTAATTTTTTTTTAATAAGAAAATACTAGCCTTTAATTTTGCAAATAAGAAATAAAATGAGAATTAGTTAACACACTGAAATCAATTTATTCCAGAAAATGAATCCTAAATACTTTCAAATGCATTTAACTATCGAAAAAATAATTTAAAACAATTTAAGGTGCCATTAAGCTTGAGTACTGTTACTTTACTCACAAATATATTATAAATTAAACAATACATGATTTTTTTTTAAATATTAACAGTCCGTACGTGTGGCCACTGTACAATAAATACCTTATGTCCAAGTCAAACAATAAATTTGTAAAAGGGACAAATAATTAAAAGGAGCAAACATATTGGACTAGTAATCGTTATATAAATAATATTGTAAAGTTGTGGTATTCATAGATCATATTTTGAGATAAAATAATTAGGTAAATAAACATAAATATATAGTGTGCTTAAACTTGAACTGCATTTCTTGTGCTAAATTGTTATTAATAAAACAGTAGTATCCTTCAATATTAAATTGTTGAATTTTGAAACACGATGTCACTTTATGGCGTATTTTAAATTTTCAAAATTCCCATTCTGTTGAAAGAGAAACAGGTTTCGGGAGCTTAACCGCAGAGAAGTCAGATGCATTTTCCATGTTGTGTAACCATCGCTAGTAATTATTAAGTTGAGAAACACCATCAAATTCAGTTCAGTGAAATCTCTTGGAAATTCAGACCAATATCCCCAGTAATTAACGTTCGAAGGAAAGAGACGAATTAGATGCTGATTAATGTGCTCTCAAAAATAAACTTTTTTTATTTTTGTAAATTTTGAAGTATAATTTAATTTCAGTTAGACGGGTAGATTTAAATGCTATAATGATTCTAATTGTCTGAATTGTTAATAGGTTTAGAGTCAATAAATTTTTAATTATCAATTTATCGGGTTTCTTCGAATACTGCGGAATGGCCCGAACTGATTCGTTTATTTACCAGAAAATTTGTTTTTTAATGACCAACATATGGTTACTCAAATCAACTTGATATAAATTATCCTTAGTTAATCGTATACAATCAACATGTAAGCAGTTCAAGATCAAAAGCGGATAACTCCAAAATTTTAAAATTTGACTTTTTCACATTTTTTGCTGGTTTAGTCAAGAAATTTTGTCCGCCTTTTCTCTTGGTTTTAGTCCAGTTCTGAGCTTGGAGTTTCGGAAGGATAAACTATTGCCTGACTAAAAAATAAGAATAAGTCAATTTTTGAAATTTGGAGTAATCTGCTTTTGATCCAGTACATCTCAAAATCCTATATCGTTAAGTCACTAAAAGAGATTAATGAGACGAATAGTTAAGACTAAATAGCTTTAGTCTTTTACCGAAAACATTGTTGCTGTATGTCTTTTCAGCAAACAATGCAATGGAAACCTTTTTTTTATCTTTAATTGAAAGTTCATCCATTAAAGAATTGAACTGTGAAAGATTATTTAAGACATTTCAATAGGAATCTGATTTGAAGGACGATTAAAGAAACTTCCTACCAATTGATCATTCTTTGATTTTATTTATTTAATAAATTTATTTTATAATAAACTCTTCAGAAAAACAAGGATTTGTAAATAATCAATAATAATGAATTAGTTTCTTTACTTGTATGCAAATTGTTATAGTTACAAAAAGTTATAGGTTTTCAGATATCAACGTTACATCGATTTTAACCATCCTCGAGTTAATTTTGGAGTAATGTTGTCGCAATGTCAGAACGTATGTTCACATTCTTATCACGCATAACTCGAAAACGGTTGGTTGTAGAAAATTTAAATACATATTGTGCGGGATCGGTGTAAGATGCGACTGTTAACAAATTCTAGATCACAGAAAGTGGTAGCTTATGGAAAATGTTTGTATAAAAAAATAAATAGTGTAAGTTATTCATATACAAATTAAGCTCGCGTATTCTGTCCCTAAATCTAAAAATTATAATTTATAAATAAAACCATTATCCTTCCAACTGTTCTTTACGGATATGAAACTTGGCCGCTAACGCTAAAGAATTAACAACGTCTTAGGGTATTCGAAAATAAGGTGCTACGTGGAATATTCGGTCCAAAAAAGGATCAGATCACTGGGGAACATAGGAGATTACAAAACGCGGAATTGCGAACTATGAATCCGGTAAATATTATTCAAGGTATAGAGACGCGAAGATTAAGATGGGCTTGTAAAGTTGTTGCTCTTGGTAAAGAACAAATTCCAAAGATGTTAATAAGCGCTGTACCGATTGGGAAGGGTCTGAGGAGTAGACCGAGGCGTAGGTGGGAGGATTGCATTAAGGCGGATTTGTAAGCAGAGATTGGTGGTATCGCCATCGAGCCTTCGGGGTCGCTAAGGCTTATTATTATTATTATTACACATGAATAAATCTAACGAGCTAGGTTCTGGTTAAAACTAACTTCGAGCACTAAACAGATTTATGGTAAAAATAAAAAGTAGATATATTGGAATTATTTTTTAACATGATATTTCTGACTTAATCTGAGTTAATGAAAATATTATATTAAATTCCACCTACATTTGACCGAAAACGATATTTCACTTGACGCACCAAAAAAAAATTTCTCCAAAATATAAATATGAATTAATTATTTTTAAATCCAGTATCTAACCGATTTTATATGAGGGAAGTGGCACTTTTTTTTTAAATATTCATACTGCTGTTTACTTCCAGTCACTTCACCAGACAAAGAAATTAAGGGATACGATTTCCTTTAGTATTTCCTCTTATTTTTAGTATATCCTATTATAAATAATAATAACTAATTAAACAATACTTGATCCTGTCCACACAGATTTTAATTTTATTTATTATTACTTTTTATGATAATGTTTTATAGTCCAATAGACATAAAAGGGAATCATGTGTTTTCCGCATCGGATATTTTTTAAATATTTCTGACGTAAATTTCAATACAAGGACTCCTTATCGTTCCTTGTCTAGGAAGCCCTCATTTCTCAGGAAAACACCGTTCATCCAAGTTCGAAGGTAAGAAAACATATGAAACTAGTAATGTATCAATACAAGGATTTTCTAAAAGGAAAATTATTATCCGATTTGTACCTATTTAGTCTTGTGAGTTTACCACCTAGACATTTTATTCACAGATTTTCTCTTTTGCCCATGCATTGTTTTAAAAAGGTGTAATTTATAACAGGAGGTGAAAATAAATCCAATGATTTTATTGGATTTAAATTACTCGTTGTACTTGTTGAGGGTTGCAATTAAACTGAATGCGTTATTTTTTTGTTGAAAAACATTTGCGCAATTTTGTTATCCTTTTCAGTAGAAAAAATGAACCTGTAATGATCAATACAAACACGACATGTTTGCGTGATAACTTAAAAGATATATTAATTTTTTCATGATGGGTGCTGCTCAAAGTGTTATGTTTAAATTAATATTAATTATAAATTAAAAAATGTCTATATGTTTTATTTTGTTTAACAGTGATTTAATACACTACAATTAACTAATTTTTACTCCTAAACTACAAATGGATTTATAAGAATATTAATTACATTAAATTAGTTTACAGTAACTATAATTTAAAACCCGGAGACCAATTATAATAAACAGCAAAAATAAAAAGAAGGATAAATAAGACATTTTCTACTGACAGAAATAAATTAGAGTTCTCCGTTTGTGAATTTTTAACAGAAGTGGTTTAACAGTATTTTAACAGAGGGTTTCTGGGTAGCTTAGTGGTAGATAAATTATTTAATCTGCTGACTGGCGTGATTGAACCCTCTGGGATCTGACGACCTTGGAGGGCTCACCCAGCCTCTATAAATTGGGTACCCTTAATTGGTGAATAAATTTGGAGGTTGAGAGTGGTTTCGGACAAATTACTTCCCAACCGTAGTTCTAGAAACGGTAGTCTATATCATTTGCTGAGCCCATGACTCTTCATGGGTTCTAGTGATACATCTTTTTTAGGTGGGTTTATTTGGGGAGAGGGGGGTTAGGAGACAGGTTCTCAGGACCAGTTTCGATTGTTTGAAAATATTTTCTGTCTAGAACCAGTTATAAACTACCAAAATTCAGACAAAATAGTGTTCATATACTTTAATTATATTTAAATATTGTTATTTGAAAAGAAAAGATATGACCAGGACCGGGACTCGAACCCGGGTCTCCCACGTTATCCAATATCTCAGTGTTCTCGCAATTCGCGATGTATACACGGGGAAGAATGTTCGTTGAACATTAGGCTACACCTACATTGGTTCCAGTGTGATGCGATGAGACGTCGCTAGAAAACCAAATGACTGAAATATATCGAGAGCTATAACATTTGGTTCTTTAAATTTATAAAATTAACATTATTTATTAATTATTTTTAATACATTTATATTTTACTATAATGTATAGTAAAATATGTATAATGTATACACCCCAGCATCGTATGTGATAGAATCACGTCGCACCGAATCGGATCCAATGTAGGTGTAGCCTTACTTTAATTTGGATCTTGTTGACATTCGTCATTATATATTTTTATAATTTATTTCATTTTATTTTGATGTTAATTGTTATAACTTTTAAATATTGTTATTTGAAAAGAAAAAATGTGACCAGGACCGGGACTCGAACCCGTGTGTCCCACGTAACCGTCGTGTTACTTAACCAACTCAGCCATCCAAGTTTGCTTCTCGGTCAGACATATCTTTTCTTTTCACTGGTCCTATATCTCAGTGTTCTCACAATTTGCGATGTATACACGGGGAAGAATGTTCATTGAACATTACTTTAATTTGGATCTGGTTTGCATACGTGATTATATATTATTATGATTTATTTTGATGTTAATTGTTATAATTTTTAGATATCGTTATTTGGAAAGAAAATATATGACCAGGACCGGGACTCGAACCCGAGTCCCCCACGCAACCGCCGTGGTACTTAACCAACTCAGCCATCCAGGTTCGCTTCTCGGTCAGACATGTCCCTTCTTTTCCGTTCTTTTCAGATATAGGATCCTATATCTCAGTGTTCTCGCAATTTGTGATGTATACACGGGGAAGAATGTTCATAGAACATTACATTAATTTGGATCTTGTTATTTGAAAAGAAAAGATATGACCAGGACCGGGACTCGAACCCGGGTCTCCCACGTAACTATATACTGTATATATATCTTTTCTTTTCAAATAACAATATTTAAAAATTATAACAATTAACGAAAAAATAAAATGAAATACTTTAATTATAGTGTTCCAAAAGTTGTAGTTATGTTTATTAAATTATTTTTTAGAAATGTCTCTTAACTTGGCCATGCACAATTAGTTTTGAATTTTAAAAAATAAATATTAAAAACAAAAAATCTTCCCCTCCAATATCCCATCCCCTTAAGAGGTTTATCAAATTAATCGGATTATTAAAACAATCCTCTAATATAATCGCTCTCACTTGTCAATAATATTTCTTTGAACATTATTTAATAGCATACAGCATAACATAATTTAATTAATGTAGATAATTAAATAACAAGAAATGGTGTAATTTTAACGTTTTTTAAACATTTTTTAACAGTTTCAAAGGTACATACTGCTTGCTTTAGAGAAAATATACTGCATCAACGCCATTAAAATAAAAATAAAAAATATAAATAAAAGCAATAAAATAAAACCCGTTCTTACTAAATCTAAAAGAAACTGAAAATTCAATCCGAAGAATTTAGAAAAAAAATATTATGACACCGAACTTTTTTTTTAATGCTGTCCTTAATTGGGTCGCATTTCTCCCCCACTCTTTTCCTAATCCCATGAAACCAGTTTTGAAATTATCTCGCCTTACTCACTAAATAAGTTTTATTTATCTAAGGGACCTTGTGCCGTGTTTGGCTTATCTTGCGATTAGCTAATAAGGTGTATTACAAAGTAGCCAGAGAGTCGATTAGGTATTCAGCTACAAATAATAAATGGCTTTCAGAAACATTGTTGTTGCTGTTTATCCAATCAACGTCACCAAATGCAGCTTTGGCTGATCGGACGATGCTACAGCGGGAGTCTTAAATTTTGAGTATATGTACAGGTATAATTAGGATAGGCATCTTTAATGAGTACCTATCATCGTAAAGGAGAACCTCATTTTAAATCCCTTCCGAAGAACGGCATAATCAAGGATTTTTTACTCCTATTAAATAATCCTAAGGTCATCTGCCGGTCTATGAAGTCGCGATTGGGCATTGTTATGCTAACCACAAGACCATACAGTTGTAAATTGCAATAAATAGATTTTAATTAATAATTAACGTAGATTGGTGGATAGTCTTCCATTTTGATTTTGCCTATGTAGTGCAGACAGAAAAAAATTGGAATATTGAGGTATTCTTCAATGTTAGGCAAGATTTAGGACTCCCACCGTACCTTAATACCAATAGAAGCATATATGATCATTAAACGAATAAACTAATATATAAACATCAACGATAGAAGAAATGCCAAAATATTATTCTATATTACTGTCAAGTAATAAAATCTGTTACTGCATGTGCAGTTCAAGTATATTAACAACTACAGACTATTATAAATTTGGATTCCTCCAACCTTATCAATTATTAATTTTAATTTAATTATTCATTCTTTTAGTAAGGATTTATCTTTTGTTTACCCGTAGTTAATGTTTTTAATACTCATATTAATGAAAAGAGTATGAGCTGAGTCGGAAGGTCCAATTATATTAAATTTCTCATGGGTTAATTTAAAAAAAAATTATCATTAGACTGTAGTTGCTAATGTATATCCATCTGATTTTATAAATAATTAATTATCCATTTCTTATTAAAAAGTACATTGACTTACATTCCCTCCTAATTTATATTTATGATTGATGATTGATGATAAATGATTGAACAAGATGTAAACACTCAACTGCTTTAAGTGGTAAATAACTATTTGCTAATAATTTCTTTTAATTTTTTTAATTAAGTACGGATCATTTTTTACAATGGTAATAGTAGAACATTTTAAAATATTAAAATTTCAACTTGTCTGGATATTATGTAAGACCTGAAGGCTCGCCGGTCTTATAAAACCGATAAGACGTCGATCAAATCATAATTCGAAAGCACCTTAAATCTTAGTAACACTTGAGATATTCAAATGGCTTTCTCCACTGATAGAAAGAATGTCTGATGATCACCGACGGTTTTATATTACGGAGTTATATCAAAACTCCTGAATTTGAAGTGACTAATGAACATTTTTAGAAATGTTTGTTTATTAGAGTAAGTGTTTCAGTCAGAGATTTAGAGGGCAAGTAGTTCCAAATCTGTTGCAATAATTAAAACAAATTATTTATTTCATTCATTCATTACTAGGCTCTACAATCCTTGGAGAACCATGGCCTCTGGTAATTTCTTCTGCCATTCGCCTCTGTCCGGAGCAAGGCGTCTCCAGCGGTTTATACCCATCGTCTTCAGACGGGGCTTCCCTCATAATTTTAAACCATCATTCGGTATCCCTTACATCATCCTTCTTGGAGTTCTCGTTGGACCCATCCTCTCCAGATGACCCAACCATCGTAGTCTTTTGAGCTGGATTACTTTCTCTAAATCGGACTCATTGTGTAGGTCCTTCAATTATTTATTGTACCTAATTATCCACTTGTCCTCCAATCTAATAGGTCCAAAAATTTTACGTAGGACTATTTTCCCCATATTTCAAGGATCCTTTTGCAATTTTTTGACTCATTCCTGCGTTATTCTGCATTCCTGTATGCATTTCTGTATAACGAACAGACATCTACTTCTCGAATGAAATACTACAAGATTTTTTCAAAGCAATCATTGAAATATTATTTTATATTGGCACCACTTAAATGGCTCCGCTTACAAAGATTCCCCATCTGCAAACGAGCCATGAGTTGAGTTGCCCATCTGAGCGTTGAGTTGCTATTCTCAAGGTACTCGGTTCAAATTCAGAAGACGGAAGGACCTGTGGGATCTTCAGACCCTCTTGGGGCTCACCCAGGCTAGCCACTAGACCACAGGTCGCCCCCACGCAGTGTTTGTGACACAGATTACTGCGAATGTGTGCGCCTCAATGAATTCATATTCAGCATTTGCTAACGAAAAACTTGAAAATCGATAGTTTTCCATCAATTCCTATTATTTTTTTTTTACAGCAAAAGTTTGTTTACCCATTTAAAATTATTTTATGCTGCTATGACTAATCTGACGATGCTACAGTGGGAGTCCTAAATGTTGCATATCCAGGTGTATCAGGCTCTTTCACCTGACACTGCCAGGACAATCATTTTACTCCCCCTCCGATGGACGGCGTAACTAAGGATTTCTTACTCCTTTTAAAAAATCCTAAACCCACCTGTCGGGCAATGAAGTTTTTGTTGGTCTGATTTAAACGGATTGAAGCCATTAAACATAAAATTTCCTTTTTTAACCTTCAGAAGGTACTGAATATTACACGTAACCATACTGAATAGTATTTATTTTATTTTTTAAAATATTTGTTGAGTGTGGCCGGGGTGGCTGGAAGCACAAAAAAATAAAATTAATAAAACAAGTATCGTAGTTTTATTTGTGAAAGTTACGATTTAAGAAAGTAAATAACATAATAGAAACAACGGTAGTTGAATAATTCAAAAACTGTTCGAAAGATTTACTGCTTTATTATCTTCATATTTCCTTAATTTTAAAACTAATTAATTTCTTATGATTATTAATGAATGGTTTCATAATTGTAGGGAATATATATTGATCCAAAGATGTAGAAACAGGTTCTCAAAACGGGGAGAAAGGAGAACGTGCAACATCGATAATTGGTCCTCTTTGAAATAGTTCTCAGAATCTTAACGCTAATATATTCCCATTAATTATTTATTTTTATTAATTCTATTTTTTTCAAATAATATTCGAAAAATATTAAACTCAAATGTTATACATCTTATTTATTTTATACAGATGTTTTTGTTTCATTAAATTTGGTATTTTATACACACACACACACACACACACACACCAACGCGTACTAACAACACCCATACAGATTAGTGGACTATTCTAGACTTACTTATTCATTTCTCATTCATCTATTGATTAGTTTATTTAATTACCTATCCATCATCATTGTAGTAGTTCAAGCAACACCAGGACAAAAAGTATAACAATGACTGCTAGAAAGTGCATCCCACTACAACAGCGTATCGCAGATCGTTAAGCCTTTTGGGTCGGTTTCTTTTACACCACATTACTAATAAAATCATCATTAAAATCTTTTTGCCATGTAATTGGAATGAAGGAATAATAATAATGTTACCTCAGCATTCCCTGATTTATTATACTGAGAATGATGGTTCCTGACAGATGTTCTGGAGTTCTGTATTCTCCCGTATCCGCCATTGTCCATTCTACTGTATTGTGCCAAATATCTTTGTTTCCCATCTCCTGATCTCGCTCTCTGCTTGAGTGCCCATGTCTCACTCCTATAGGCCACCGTTGGTTTGATCACTGTCTTGTACAGAGTTATTTTTGTTTTTCAGGATATGCACTTCGACCTAAGGGTTTTATGGAGGACATGATAACATCTATTTCCTGTTGCGATTCTTGCATGAACATCAGACTGGTAGTATTGTTATCATCTGTGATAATGGCCCATTAATACTTGAATTCTGTGCAATTAGGGAATGTATAATTGCCTCTTTTCACTAACTCCACCTGTAACATTCCCTTTCTTGATGTCATCAAGTATCAATCATTATTAACCGTTTAAATGCTGCGAGTGAAGAGCTTTACGTCTATCACAGTGCTTAGTGGGCCATCTACCCGTCTACTAGCCTGTGCTACATACTTTTTACCTACTTTATATCCTTCATTATGCCCCTTTACTACTGTCTGTTAACGTATTTTACCTGCCGGAGCCTAGGCAAACGGTACATAAATGATATATGAATAAGAATGAAGCAAGGTCGCGTCGTCTATACTCGGTTTTAGCAAATAGATAGAAAAGCAGTGCGACTGCATATATCGTCTTTAACACTGAGGGGGTCTGTGATGCTTACAGCATATATCGTCTTTAGCATTGAGGGCGTGTGTGATGCAGGACGGTCTTTATCGTCTTCAGGAAAGGAGGTACGTTCCTTTTCGCCGGCATATATCGTCTGTAGCAGTTAAAGGGTTAATGTTAAATAGTTTTGGGAAAATAGGGGGAATAGAAAAGGTATGAAATTTGCTACGTTTTCAAAATTGGTTGTATTGGGTGGATGGAATACACCTGCGCAGGTAGCGTGCCATGGCCCTTGGGCACCTGCTTTTATAGTTTCGTGTTTTAATTTTTAACACAATAATTAGTTTTTAAATATGCTGAATTGTATTGTATGGAACACTTTTGCACCCTCTTAAAATCATGCCTGTGTTCTCTACGTAAAGAGGATAAAAAAAAAAATATAGACATTTTATCAAGAATATCCATCAGTTTTCTTTTTTTCCAATTATCTGTGGGAAGTGTTATTGATACGTAAAATAGCGTATTGATAGATAAAATATGTCGGTATTTAAATTATATTCTAAGGCATAATATTAGGAGCTAGTGCGGAAAGTAAAATAAATCGGAAAATAAAGATAAACTCACTCATATAATATAACCATTGGGATAATTCCTTCCTAATGACATGGACTTATTCACTGGCCTTATAAGGAACTGGCAAGTCGTAAATAGGTTAAGCACTTCTATACTCGTCATTAAGAACCTACGCCAAAACCTATCATGCGTTGCATAACAATAAACATGCACCGAGGCATTTATTTAAGATATCATATTGTGTTATGCATTACATAAGGAGCCTGGAGGGCTGGTGTTTCGCCATGTTAATGATCTCACTCAAGTATCACTCATTTGGAAGAAAATAATTAAAGAGATGGAACGCCTCCGGTAACTGCCACCGGCTTGGAACCGGTTCCAGAATGTAACGGAGAAAGCAGAACGACCTTGCCGGTTACGTAACCTGCCGTAACAATACACTTGACCCAGATCCAAGTTCCTGTTTATAGCCATTGAACCAGTCGCAAGGTCTTTTCATCTGTTTACATCTTCATCTCCCGCTGTATTTATATTTACCATATGTCAGATGGAGTTAACTCACATTTCTCCGTTTTATATTTATAATATATTAACTCATAACATCTGACTAATAAACGAACAGGTAATTATTCCGCAGATTGTCGCTTCGAGTTGAGTCACAAGTTTTAACCCTTTATTCGTTCCATTTTTAATATTTAAAAAAATACAAGTTATCATGAGGTTTAGTATGTAAAATGTAATGCAATAATGGGACATTTCCACACATTTGTACACTGCGGTGATCATTTTATCTAAACTTTTTATCAAACATATATCATTTATGAGGAAGAAAATGGTAGGGGTGGAGGTAAAAAAATTGCTCTTAAGTAGGGAGAACTGTTTATTGGAGAACCAACGTTTCGACCCACCTTCCAGGTCTTCTTCAGGGCTAACTATGCAAAACTTTGCATATGGTAAAAATGAAAATTAAAATACATAAGCATCAAGGTTTCAGAGTGTTGGAAGATACAGATGGGGGGGGGGGGGAGACCCTGAGCAAGGGGAATAAATGTAGAATATTAATAACTAAGTGATAACGAAGGTAGTACAAAAAGTAACAAAGGATAAAATAAGTAGTAAAGAAATTAATAAAAATAAAGCACAAGGTAACAAGAATAAAGAAGGTAATACAAATAAATCATAGAAATGGTGAATAGAGTTATTTGTATAGCTTAACATTTAACTTGCAGCGGGTCAATGTAACGTTATTCCAACAAAATGTAATTTTTAAATAAAGCCACATCCAATACAGCTTCATCCATCCCAATCAACGATTAGATGCAAAAGAATATCTACTTTTACTTCATTTTATTTATTCTTTTCAATTTTATCATAAGCATCGCCAAAACTAGTAGGGCGCAGAATTGGAATCCGACTATGGTAGATAAATTATTTAATCTCTAAACAGTAATGGTTTTTATGTAACAACTCATCACCTGCTTTAAGGCGGCCTACGACAGTATTAATCGGGAGGGTCTCTACGGAGCACTGAGACAATTCAATGTTCCAGCAGGCCTGATAAGACTGATCAGAATGACAATGACAGGCATTGAATGCGTTGTCCAGGTTCAGGGTGATCGCTCTGAAAGTTTTCCATCTACAAGAGGAGTCCGTCAGGGCGATGCACTTGCCTGTTTGTTGTTTAACATGGCTCTGGAGAAGGCTATAAGAGATTCTGGGATTCCGACGACGGGAACCATCATTAACAGATCAGTGCAGCTCCTAGCATACGCCGATGACATCGATATTGATGGACGCTTTAGAAAATCAGTTGAGGAGGCGTTCCTTTCTTTGGCAGAAGCTGCAAGAAAACTTGGTCTGGAGGTCAACCATGATAAGACCAAGTATATGATAACTGACCAGCACCCAAGACATCCTGGGGAGAAAGTGGAATTTGGAGCATGCTCCTACGAATGGGTTTCCGAGTTCACGTCTCTGGGATCACATGAGGTGACATGCGATAATGCCGTCGGAGCAGAGACCAGAAGAAGGGTATTGGCCGCAAACCGATGTTACTTTGGACTGAGGCAACAAATAGCAAGTAGGGTAGTTACAAGGAAGACTAAAATCATTTTAAATAAATAAAATAAATACCTTCAAAATTAAATAAAAACCTTGATTCACCCAGTCCTTACATACGGAGCAGAGACCTAGACAATGGCCAAACATGCTTACAAGGATTTACCCATATTTGAGCGTAGGATCCTCCGAAGGATTACTGGACCGGTGTTAGTTGGTGGATAATGGAAACGGAGGACAAACGAAGAAGTTTATATCCTTTATGGGGAACCTGACATTGTGACTCTAATCAAACGATACCGCCTGAGATGGGCTGGTCATGTGGCCAGGACGGACGACGAGGAGGCTCCAAAAAGACTACTGACAAAGATCATCCATGGGCGGAGGAGAATTGGCCGTCCCCGACTATGATGGATCGACTGTGTGGCTGCGGATGCAAGAAGCTTGGGAGTCTGCAACAGGATGGCAGCAGCGCTGGACAGCGACTTATGGCGGCTGCTGGCTGAGGAGGCCTGGACGCGTCAACGTGTTGTAGCGCCAAACTAATAATAATAATAAACAGGAATGGTGGGACCTGGTGGAACCTGCATACCCTCCATGTACTGAGCCAAATACCTTTCATTTGTCGTCGTGTTAGTTATCTTTTTTTGTTTGTTCGGTGATAGCATTAAAATTACTAAAAGCACTAATTCAGATGATGTCTGTGAAGTTGCATAATTTCTCCTGCTCATCAAAATCATTCTCAATATATTGGAAACTGCTTTCTCATACTTAGACATTTTGTATCTATAGCTTCATGAAAAATTCTATAAAATTCTTTTAAACTTTCAATGAAAAAAACTGGTATTTTGAATTTATTTCACCATATGGTTCAACATATGTTTGTTCTGAAGGAAAGATTTTATTAGACGAATTTTGTATTCTGAGACAGTTCCAAAACAATAATTTCTCAAGAGCTGTCAGACCAGCTTGGCTACTAGGAAATTTCGTAAAATAGTTGTTTATTATAATTTTAAATGACTATTAAATTTTGTAACCATATTTAATATACCACTAAGTAAATTAGTATTTTTTGAGTAGTTCTGTTAGGAGTTGTGTTGTTGAAAAATATCTTTTATGGATAAAAAACGTCTATTATATTATAAATTGGAATTCTTAAATTTAAAATAAATATCAAATTCTGGACCAAATTGATAATAAAATCTATAAATTTGTACTGCAACAAATCTACCTCAAATCTCATCTTCTTGGCACTTTTTGCAGAAAGATATATAATAAAAATAATGTATGTAGTTACTTTAGAAAAAAATTAAACTTTTAGACCGATTCCTATACCGCACCAGCAAGTGGTCTGTGAGATATTTTCTAAAGGGAGTGAAAAATCATTGGTTATGACGTCCTTCGGGGTGACGTAAAATGGCAGTCTCGAGCCTGTGTGGTTTCAGGTACTCGTTAAAGATCACTCCTACTCGTGATTAGAATAGAATAGAAAAATAATTATATTCTGGTAGTAGGTTCCTTGAGAATAACGGATATTTGGTGAAGGGGCTATAGGAGTATATGAGCATTTCAAAATAAATATAAACTAAAAGTATGTTCTGGTCAAAGTAAAAAAAAAGTGTAAAATCGAAAATAACAACAATTAAACTGACAAAAATAAGAAATAACATGTATAAAGTGAAGAAAATTTACAGTAAGTCATCATTTACTTATGATGAATACGAGAAATTGATTTTAATTTAATAGAGAGCACCGTTTTGGGAATTTAGGAGGTGCAGGAAAAGCATGGATTTTGATGTGGATAAGAAAGAAGTATGGCCGATATCAGGTTGGAGAGAGTTTCAAAATGTGTTGGAACGGACGAGAAAGAAACGCTCGATTGTTTTGGTTTTAAGGTGTGTAAAGATTATAGGCAAAATAAAGAAAAATGGTTTTAAAACATAAATAAACCATTGCACATCGTGGGTGAAAACGTTTCTCATAAGGAATATTGAAGTTATGAGGTAAGCTCCTGTGCTAAATCGGTAGTATTACTCCAACAACCTTTATTTACATGTACATTGATTCCTAGGTAAGGCATACATGAATGTAAATGTGTCCTACATACACTAGAGCTCTGAGCGATCGATAACATGAGGAAAGTGGACAGTGAGCTAACTTTAAGCCGTGGGCTAGCGAAAGCAGATAGTGTTTAGCGAATCCAGTCCGGCTTCCGCTTCACAACGCCACTATAATTACCCATGTTGAGAGAGGTTGGGCAACATTGCACTTTACAGCTGTAACCAATCAATCCCACCAATCAACAATCAATATTTCCATCCTTTCACACTTCACCTCATAGATTCTATCATTCAGCACATTACGTTGCCATTATTCCTACCATGAAGCAATAATAATAACCTCCGAACATAGCTTAGAATAGAATAGAATAACTTCCAGGTTATTCATCTTAAACCGTTAATAATCTGTGAGCTTTTAATACATAAAAAATTGAAAATAATCTGTTAACTATAATATGATTTTTTTTTTTTAATGAAATCTTCATACAGGATTGAAAAGACAACAAACTGCTCGCAGTTTCAACTACTTCATTACTTCCTATACAAATGGTTTAAGCACCCAATTAATTACGAAAGACTCATGACTATCACAAGCCCCACTTGGACTTACAGAATAGAGGTTTGGGGCTCCTCTAAGCAACGAATTTCTCTCCTATCCAATCCTTTCAATCAAAAATCCTACGTAAAATCACCAATGCTCCTTACTATGTTAGGAATAAAGTCATCTACAATGACCTCAATGTCCAATTTGTTGCTGGTTTGGCCCGACAAAATATGTCCCCATTCAAACCCACTAGTTTCAAATCTAGCTACCGCTTTAATCCCGATAATTTTCCGAGGCGTCCAAAAAAGAAGATGACCTCGTGACCTAAGTTGATTTCCTATTTAATTACTTGCAGTGGGCAGTTCGCCTACTTGCCTTTATCTCACCACATTCCATTATATTTATTATATGTACTTATTTCATTATCATAATACAGATGTAAGTTTCAATACATCATCATTTTTTGTTTCAATGTAAGGAACATTTTTTCTCCTGTTCGAGTCGATTCTATCAGCCTTATTAGCTCCGAGATCTAGAGATCCTCCTGCCCTCACCATCCAGAATCTGAAAAAATTGTAATGCTTAGAGCTACATAGTAGGGGGAACAGATACATGTTATGAGGTAAAATAGACTGTTATACCACAACATTGTATAGTTATGCCCGGGACCAGGTGTAATGCTGTTGCTGCTGCCCGCTGTGGTGGTGCTCCTCGGATGGCTGCTTTGGAAGGACTGGAGGCTGCGAACCTACTGGAGGCGGCTGGGGGTGGCCCAAGTGGAGGCCGCCCCGTTCCACCGCCCCCGAGCGCTCCTTCGGTCCCTCGTCACCGGCCTCCCGCAGGTCATCCGGCTTTACAAGTCATCCAAAGCCCCCGTCCTAGGCTTCTACAAGGGGAGGGCTCCTGTGCTGATGGTCCGCGATCCAGCCCTCGTAGTGGCCATCATGCAAGCTGACTTCCAGCACTTCACCGACAAGAGGATTCCACAACAGCTCGACAAGTCTGAAGATCCACTGTCTCAGCATCTCTTAGGTAAGTCAGGCACAATTGCGGAATTTTCGGAAACATAAAGCATTAATTGACTAACCGAGCGAAAAAAAGTGGGGAAAAAAACAAATTTTGGGATTTTAGGGTATCAGCTTTTGATCCTCATCACTCAATTGTGCCTTTTATCATTTAACTCATATTGAATAATATTAATTGACCATACATATGTGAGGTAGAAAATGGTCCTGGTGAAGGTCAGAAAAAGTTCTTTTTATTAAGAAGAACTGTTTATTTTTAAACATACGGAAGAAGGCCTGCTTCAGGGCTAACTATACTAGATACATAAAAATAAAAATAATATATGGTAATGAATAACAATATATGCAGTATATTGAAAAGAAAAATAATATGTGTAGTAAATAATAACAAAATATTGGGTTGTAACATTTGAAATGTCAGTGAATGTGTAAATTTAAATTATTAGTAAAAAAAATTATCAAACAATACTTTTATTAATCAAAATAGGATCCTCCACTTTCAATACATTTCTCCCAACGTGAAACAAGCATTTCTATCTCCGCTCTGTCGAAGTTAGGGGTCAAGGAAGAAGCGAAGTCTTGGTTGGCCGATTTCAGGGCATTTTCGTTGTCAAATTTTTAATTTCTTAAAAAATTATCCAAACAACGGAAAAAGTAAATATCAGTTGGAGAAAGGTCCGGATAATATGGTGGGTGAGGACGGACCTCTATATTCAACTCCTGGAGTGGTTGCACGGTCAACCTTTAAATGTGTGAGTGTGCATTGTCATGGAGCAGATTAGGACCTTTTCAGTTAACCAGAGCAGGTTGTTTCTTACACAATTTTCCGTGAAACCTTTCCAATTCTCCGCAGTAACTGATGGCAGTGATGGTTTCACCAGCTGGCAAAAAAGAATGGGGGATTAAACCAGCCATACTCCACCGAACACTAATCATTACTTTTTTGGGTTATAGGTTTGGTTTAGGCATATGTTGAGGTTTTTCATTTTTATGTAACCACTGTCTAGATCTCCTGTGGTTATCGTATAACACCAAGTTTTCATTGCAGGTGACCAAACGTGATCCAAAAAAGGCTCATTTCTGTTTTGCAACAGAAGTGAGGAGCACGTTTCCAATCGGTTGAGCTGTTGGGGCTCAGTTAATTCATGTGGTACCCCATATTTCCAACTTTTTTGCCTTACAAAGCTCGTGAACCTAATTCACGAGTGGTTTGGGAAGGGCCCACTTCGACCAGGTCTTTATCTTTTCGTTGTCCAACTTAGTCTTTGGCCTACCACGTTAGTTTTTGGTAATGTCATAATCCCCAGACCGGAATTTTTCAAACCAACAGAAGATTGTTCTTTCGGTCACTGTATCTTCACCGTAAACACTATCAATGTTTCGGAATGCCTCCGTGACGCTATGATCATGACGAATATAATTTTTTTTATTTAATAAGTTTAAATTCGTAGAGAAAAATTATACGAATTTCCGCGGAAGACATAATTTTATTCTTATTTATTTTTAAAACGTTGCTCACTTCCAAAAAGAAAAGTAAGACTGATTATGAAAAAGGATTAAATGATCTTTAAAACGGTATACATAACATAATTGTTTGTGTTCAAATAAACTAATCCCTAATGAGAAGAAAACTGTAAATAAACGAAACAGACATTTCATCCGTTACGACCCAATATATAGTCATCTAAGGGTATGTGTGATAAAAATGGGGAACCACTAGGTAGATCCAACAGAAAACAGAGGTAATAGATAACTATTACTATAAAGAGAAGTATCTAATGAAAGATAAGAAATAACATGAATTATCAAATAAGAGATAAGGCATTTTCTTCATAAGATTTTACTTATATACTGGAATCAATCTTCTTGATTTATATAATAGGATAGAGAAGAAAAAAACATACTCCAGTCAATATTTGTTTTTTAAATTTTACAAATGATTAAAAAAACGTTTCGACATTTATTTGTCATTCTCAATTTCAGCAATATTAATTCCTCATATACCTTCATTAAAATCACATGTCCAAATCATTACTGTGAAACAATAAAAATACACTAAAATACAATCATAAATAAATTGTCAATAATAACTAATAACAATAAGCGTAGATACCTTAAGGTCAAAACATTCTTTCAAAGTTAAAAAGTTTAAACTTATATAACTTGGACATTGTCTTTATCATGAATACAATATTACATTGAAAATCAAACTCTGATCTCTGCAATACTAACATTAATACTCTATAATATTACTACTATAATATTAATACTCTATAATATTAATACTATAATATTGATACTCTACATTACTAGATCAAATTCAATTCAAATCATTTATGAATATAAATATATTAATAAATGTCCTCCAAAACAAACTAAACAATAACAGACAAATATGGTATTTATTTAAATTTTACCCTTTAAACAATTAAACTAATAATTAAAAACATGAAATTTATTTTGAATATTAATTGGAATTTTTATTTATCATCTGATCTATTAGTAGTTTATGGGTCAGGTTATTTCGCTCTATCTGATTTGTTTATGAAACTTAAATTATGTTCTATTTCTTTTTTAATTTTAAAATTATGGACGAATACAATTTGATTATATCTCCACCTTCTTTTCTATCATTTACTGTAATTTCTAATTTATCGTTTATGAATAAAGCTTCTAAATATTTTTGTTTTATGGTATTATTTTCTTAATGTAAAATTTTAGGTTTATTGAAATTGAAAGTGCGTGATTCTTTTTTACAATGTGTAGATAATGCTGTTTTAGTTTTTGCTTTTGGTTTTATATCATTTGTAAAGTTTAAAAAACAAATATTGACTGGAATGTTGTTTTTTCTTCTCTATCCTATTATATAAATCAATAAGAGATAAGGATTAACATGAAGTAATAAAAATTAATTATTAATACATGACATATAGACATTATTCAAGGTAATGAAAGAGAAATAACACCAGAGGGATTGAATTATATAATAACAAAGAGGTACCATTTAATCACTAACAAATGAAAAGTTAGAAATAGATTGGGAATTATAGATGATATGGTACATAATTATAGGCAATTATAGAAATTTTATAGAGTTATAAACCAATTGTAAGATAAAGGGGAACAGTAAAAACAAGTAATGAGAATTGAGTAACGAAACAATGAATGAGAAATAACTCTTTAGATATAACCAGAGGTAGAAATAAGCCTCTCCTTACTAAAGAGTATTGTTTCTGACCTCCACCAGAACCATTTTCTTTCTTAATTAACTCATAATATATTTACATCCATTATATTTACTCGATTTATTCTGTTATACAGGTTTAGATTTCATTAAATAACTTTAAAAAAAACAAAACATTATTTACTAATTGCATCATATTTCAAACATACCAGAATATCATGTAGAAGTGCATAACAAATTAGTGCATCATTGCCTACAAATAGTTTATTATTGTTATAGAAAAATAAGTTTTAGTTTAAATATTTTAAATGAATGCTTGAGTATATCACGTACTTTACGTAACTAAATATAGGCATTGGCGTATAAATACAGCTTCACAACTCTTTGAAATGGTTTGTTTAATCTTCTGCATTGTACTGTATTTCTGTATTGGTTTAATTTTGTGTCGCTTAATAGCCTATATGACTAACACCTGCAGGTGGTTAGAGGTTCTAAATTTTCGTTAGTACTAAAAAGTTCTTTATGAGAGTGTTATAGGGACCCCAATTAGTGTAGTTTAAAGACAAAAATATATGCAAATCTTTTCTCTTCAAAATTAAAATATTTAAAAATTTAAACAATTAATAAACAAATATAAATAATATAATGACGTAAGTCAACAAGATCCTAATTAAAGTAATGTTCAATGAACATTCTTCCTCTTGTATACATCGCAAAAATTGCGAGGACACGGGTATATGGGATCGGTGAAGAGAACGGATTTCTCCTGACTGAGAGGCGACCCCTGGTAGCTCAAATGTTTAGAGCGCTGCCACGGAGAGGCGGACTTTTCTCTTTTCTCTTCAAAATTAAAACAATTAATAACAAATGACATAATATATGATTTGTGTACAAAGGATTCTTGGAAATAGCGTTTGGAAAAGGAAGAGTTCATTCAAATAAATTTTATCACGAGTTTTGTAACCGATGGCAAAATAAAGAGACAAAATTCCAAACCTCAATATTCAACATGGCAGCATATACATAAATACAAATAAATACCAAATGTGCAGTATTGCAAAATAATGTCCCAATGTTAGGTAAAGTTAAGACAAAAATATGAAGTGTAATACCTAACCTAATCGCTAACTGCAGAAAGGCAAATAGTCCAACTTTTTAGATTTTGTTTAAAAATTTTAACTTTAGCCAGAGAGACAAGATACAGAAAGTACACCCGTCTTCTAGAAAGCACAGTCTTGGCAATGCCTTCAACATTTTGTTTACCGCAGATAGGAAACTTGTTCAGGACGAAATTCTTTTATTGCCTTGTACAATTTAGAAAAGTGCACTACTTGTATTTTCAGGAGTTACCAAATCATACAGTATTGATATAAATTTAGGTATTATACAAGAAAAATATTATTTGATACATAAAACTTATCTAGAAATCATAGTTAAGCCGGGAATCTATTACGGGAATCGAAACCAAATCACCAATATACTTTTATTTATTTTGATATCTGTTTCGCAGGTTGTCGCTTGGAGTTGAGTCACAACTTATTGTTTTCATTTTTAAAGCTTTCCAAAAATACAAGTTATCGCGAGCTTTAGTATGGAAAATCGAATGTAATTGTGGATAATGAGTGAAGTTCGGTAATCATTTCATCAAGGAATTAAAGTTTCAACTGACATTTCGATGTACAGATGATATATGTTTGTTGAAACGTTCATTTGTAGATGAAATGATTACTGAAGTATACACATTTCCCATGATTATATGTCCTATGCCATTATAAAGCTCATGATAACTTGTATTTTTGAAATATATTAAAAGGGAAACGAATAAAAATTTAAAACCTGTTGTGACTCAATTTGATGCGACACCCTGCGGAATGATTACATTTATTTTTCTTGTTTGTTATAACTTTTTTGTTATTTGTGAACATTTTGTTTGCTTTTTAAGAAAAGAATTTCCATTTTATAACAGTCATATATTGTTCTTTGTCAAGGCTTGACTGGAGAGAAATGGAAACTTGTCAGGTCGAAACTGACGCCCATCTTCTCTTCGGGCAAAATCAAAGAATCCCTCCCGCTGATGGAGGAGGCCGTGGAGGACATCCTGCCAAGGCTGGGCAAGGAAGCAGTGGACATCTACCCTCTCGGAGTGACACTCATCACAGACGTTATTCTGTAAGCTCCTTCTATTCACTACCGTTAACAATGACTAACTAATTAATATTGTTCTTAATAACGAGGATCTCTTGGTAAAAGAGAGGGCAACGGCTCCCGAAACTGAACGGGTCGGCTGCTTAGTCATGTCGAGGCAACTTCTGCAATCGCTGGGCTACCACGAACTTATGCAACACCTGTCCACTTGGTCCCGTCCTTCCTACACGACGTCAGAATGAATAATTACTTTTTATTAATATAACTTTTTTGAATAGTGAATCGAGAAGTTGAGCAACTACGAGGCCCCTGTAGTCTAGTGGTTAGCATAACAACCTACTATATCTAAGATCGTGGATTGGCAGGTCGGCAGGAGGTCTCAGAATTTTTTAAAGGAAGTACAAAATCCTCGATCATGCCGTTCTTCGGAAGGGAGATTACACGGGGGTCCCGAGCTTGTCCCCTATCAGGAATTCACTGAAGATCTCTATCCTAATTATGCCTGGATAGGCAAAATTTTCCCCTTTCCCTAGCCCTTCCACTGCAGCATCGTCCGATTAGCCACAGCTGCATAAATGTTAAATGAATAAATGTCAAATGAATAGCTAGTTGTGTTGCTCGATAATTAGCTATTTTACTAAAATAGTTCTTAGTGAAATGCTTACGCTTAGATGAAGCGATAATCATAAAATTAAAATATGTTCTTTCCACATCTGCTAAATATAAATAATAAAATAAAATAAAATAAATTTCAAATATGCTACGTAATTTTTTTTAACAATATTATTTTTTAAATATTTTCCCGTTCATTATTCGTTATTGTTTATAGCAAAAATTTGACAGTTTGGTTTCTCATCTGCCTAAAATCAAACAGAGTACATGAAAAACACGCGACCAAAGTCAAGAATGGATACTTGGTACTTCCTCCATTACAACTCTCCAGCTCACCGTGTCATAGTCATCTCCTGTGTCATAGTGAGACTCCTTGAGGATCCTCCTCAGTTCAGATCTTGTGACTTTAAACAGCTCCGGCATATGAAAATGAACTTGAAAAGAAAATGTCTAGGATCTTCTGAGATCTTGGAACAATAAATGTACCTCACTCCTGGATGAAACCTGGCAGAGCTGGACTGGTTTTGACGAATGGAGAAGTGGAAATTATTTTGAGAAAATTAAATAAATAAAGCTTTGTTGCAAAACATTTGTAGTACCCATTGTGTAATATAAGGAAAAGACTTGGATTTTTTAAGTGGAAATATTAAATAATTAAAGAATGTTTCGCCATATTTCTAAAGAAGGTGGAGGTTCTAAGAAACTGTCTTTAACATATAATAAATTATTACATGTGTCAAAACCTGTGATAAGTATTGTATATGTAACATAATTGCCCCTAATGATCCACTTGAGCTCCCGATCCACCAAAGTCCCTGTTCATTATTCAACAAATTAATTTTAAAATATATTGGGCAATACGTTGTATCAATATTTCGAAGAAATCGTTCGAATAGTACAATTGCATGAGGAGAAGAATTAAAATTCATCGAAATTTTGAAAGATGCCAATGACTCGAGTATTAGTTCGCACCTGTCCTCAAGATTGCAAAATATCTTGGAGAGAAGGCCATTAAGAGGGTCTAGTAATTACAGATATTATATCGGGGACCGAACCTGTGGTTAACTATCTCTCAGGACGGCGTCAGTTGATCCAATTTGGAATATAGAAGAATTCGAGCACTTATGAAATTTCACCTTATGTAACTGAAATCTGTTCTCAGAGCCTTTTCGGAAACAAGATACTCTATATTACGTTCTCCCTAAATGTGTATTTAGAAACCTGGCTAAACTAAGTAGGCGGGCAATCGACCTAATATGTTAAAATAGAACTGAAATTAAGTTTCTGTCAGAATAAATGGGTATTTTAGAAAACAAATAAAATTAAAATTGTAAAAGTTAATATAGCTGAGGGACTATGCTGAAGGTTCCGTGTTCATATATGTGTGGCGTCTGTGGCAGGTAAATTATTTAAACTGTTCAGTGGATTGACCGTGTGGAATCTGCAGAAACTCCAGATGCTTATCCAGCCTATATAAATTGAGTACTTTAATTTGGGGGGAAACCTTGTAAAAGAGTTGTAATAATGCTTTAAAGGTAGGTTATGTGCCTGAGATATTCTAACAACTTGTTTACCTAAATCGACTGACTTAATAAGCCACTTAATTATTTAATTTTACACATTTTTATAATGTTTTATGACAAATGCTCTTCCTTGTTTTTACAACTGCGTCCTTTAAAGTAGTTTTATTTTAAACTATTGATAGTCTCCCATTGTTAATAGCAATAAAAAATAGATAAGATATGAAATAATTGAGTGATAAACTAAAGGAGAAATATTATCCAAAAATTAATAAAACATCCTCATCAAACGAAAAACTTTTTAACGGAAAGAATTGTTATCATAAGATTTATTGAAAGATCATTTTTGGAGGAGATATAAGAAACTAGTTACGTAAAAAAATTCGGGAGTGCAATCAAAACTTCTTCGTCCCCAGTCCTGGGGGAAACCCAAACCCACACCAATATTCTGGTAAGTCAGAAACCAGTTCTGAAAGAAATATCAAATTACTTTACACGAAATCTAAGCCTGATAAAGTGGGAATCATTCAGGCCATTGAGATTCTCAACAAAAGTATAATTGTGAGTAAAAAAATAAAACTTTGCACAATTAGGTGCAAAATTAATTGCCCCCAAAAGCACCAAAATATATGTATATAGAAAAATAACATATTTCTTATTAGTAATTAATTATAATAACGATTGAAAACATAATAATGTTAAAAATGTTTTTGTTGTTATTCAAAGGATCGAAAACGCCTTTAAAAAAACTTTTATTTTAAAGTTAATGTTGATAATTCATTCACTCGTTTTTGTCCTACTGCAACCCGTGAAGGGTCTTGAGTTCATTACATGGTTGAGACTGTACTGTATCTTAGACAACGGTTTTACAGGGAGGTGATTTGTCTTAAATTACTTTAAGCAACCAAACTCCACCCGTATTAAAAGTACCCACTTTACAGAGACTGGATTAACCTAGAAGGCGTAGGGAAGTAGCGACCCCATCGCCCGACCCTGGGGTCGCAATCAGCTACTGGTCCTCCAGGTTGGGGGTTGAAGGGAGAGGCCAGCTACCCCACCCTCAGAAAAAAAGACTTTGCTGTGAATTTTCAAGGAATTAGCCTCGGATCTGGACAGTCTTCAAGGTATCGACCCGGCGCTCGCAAGGATTTAAAATTACTTGGAATGTACGTTCATTATACAGTCGAAGATCACTGAAGGTTCTATTGAATGAGCTATCTAAATATAAGATAGATATCTCAGGAATTCAAGAGATGAGATGGACAGGATCAGGCTAAATGGAGAAGAAATGTCACACCATTTACTGTGGTTGACCACAAAGATAATCATATTTTTGGTACAGGCTTTGTTGTAGGTGGCAAGATGCGACAACTAGTAATCGACTTTGATATCTATTTAATAAATGAGTTTGAGATGTACGTGAATATGAACAGGATTGCTGATATTAATAATGTTAATACATTGATTACTACAACTATAACTTTATAAAAAAAGTTTAAAAGCCTCTCAAACGTATGTTATCTAGATGATTATGGTTAAAATCATTTAAATATATCAGATAGATTTTGTTTATTAATTTGAATATTTATTTACAGAAATAACATTGTTTTAAATATAAATCAACTAAGCTGAAAATACAAAAAACTTCATTTGTTTCTTCTGGTTTAGACCGTGTCGGTGAATTTTCTGCCAACGTTTCGCCAGACATGCTGCTGACTTCCTCGAGGCTTAATTGAGACTCAAACCAGAAGAAACAAATGAAGTTTTTTGTATAAATGGTGGCCGTGGAAACTTGAAAGAGTATTAAGCTGAAAATGTTTGCATTTTTAATGATTGACCCAAAAGTCGCAAATTGACACAAATAGTAACTTTGGAGCAATTAACTGTAATAAATACTTTAGAAATATACTTTCAGAAGTTACGCTTTCGGACTTAGCAGAGAGGACCCAAACAGAGGACTCGTGAGGAGGATGGGAATGCGGGTCATCCAAGCCAACCGCTGGACATCTCTTAAGCGAGCCATCAGGTTCTTGTTCCCGAGGATATTCAGACTTCTTCGGATGAGGGCCTTTGACTCTGAAGTGACTTCATTCTTCGTAGACTTCGTCAAACATGCTATTTCGAAGATACAGGCCTCCAGCCATGTTGGAAGGCCTGACTTCATCAGCAGATTGAGCAATGTTGGAGCGATCGTTCCGGGTAATCTTTAATCATTTTATCGACGATCCCACAAATACTGTATAAATAACGTCTCCATTTTTATGGTAACGCAAGACCTAGTAAATAATATAAAGCAAGCAGTGTCTATTGAACGCCATTAAATGGACAAGAGTATACTACGTTCTATTTATATTGGAAACAAACAATGATTTATCTTTTAAATATTGTTATTTTGAAGAGAAAAGATTTGCCCTGGCCGGGATTAGAACCCGAGTCGTCCGCCTCTCCGTGGAAACGCTCTTACCAATTTAGCTACCAGGGGTCGCCTCACAGTCAGGACAAATCCCTTCTCCTTACCGATCCCATATACCCGTGTTCCCACCATTTTGCGACGTATACACGAGGAAGAATGTTCATTAACATTACTTTAATTATATTATTTATAATTATTTGTCCTGAATGTGAGTCGACCCCTGGTAGCTCAATTGGTAAGAGCGGAGAGGCGGACAACCCGGGTTCAAATTCCGGTCAGGGCAAATCTTTTCTCTTCAAAATAAAAATATTTAAAAATTAATACAATTAATAAAAAAATATAAATAATTTATTTTATTTGTTAGCAAGTTTTTAACTCTTGGTAAGAGCTTTTCCCTCCCTCAATACCAACACTCAGCTCAGAGGCCTCTCCTATCAGGCTCTGAAGGTAGCTTCTAACAGAATAAAGGTGTTCGCTTTCTATTGATTCATCCTATTTCGAATAAGTACTCTATAGACCTGTTTAATAATATAAAGTAATTGTGTTATTATTTAGTAAATCTCTGGAGATCCATGGCTAGTATTCAAAATTACTACTGATTCTATTTATTTATAAACTTAATATAAAAACTACTAAAATATCACGAATAACATTAAAATTTATTATTGATGGCCTTATCACCCAGTTAAAGAATATTAAAATTTTTTTTTTTTTGTCAATGCTGTGAAGAATTCATACATTTATTACATATCATTCACTTACTTCAGTTGATCTTTAATACCCGTTATAATGAAATAACTACCACAAAAAGAGACTAAAAGCCGGTGAGACTAAAATACCCTTTGTTCTGAATTATTCGATAGTTAATTTTGGCCTTTACATATGAAACTAATAATATGAGGAAGAAAATAGTCAGGGTGTAGGTAAAAAAAATGTCTTGAACTTGGGATAACTGTTTATTGGAACGCCAATGTTCCGACCCACATTGCAAGTAAGTCTTTTTAACTCAGTAAAGCAACCGCACTTGACCCCATTACAAGCCCTGAAGAATACCTGCAATGTGGGTCGAAACGTTGGCTTTCCAATAAACAGTTCTCCCTATTTAAGAGAATTTTTTTTACCTCCACCCAGACCATTTTCTTCCTCATGTATGAAAGGTCAACTTATATTATTCAAGAAAATAGCGATAATGTGAGGATTTATTTTTAAATATTGTTTAAATCTAACAATGAAGGAGCGGAGTAGGTCAGTGATAGAGTACTGAGTTGCAAAGCCGAAAACCCTGGTTCGAATCCCGCTGCTGGCCATACTTTTATTTAATCTGTAAGCGCCCGGAGATGGACCATATGGGATCTAGGACCTTTCTGGGGCTCACCCAGCCTCTAATACCCAGCCCCCAAAAGAAGGGGGATAAATCTGGCGGTTGAGAGTGATACAATTTTAAGTAAGAACCTTTTGCCCTCTTTCCAGTCTGATAAGCTGTCGGTCTTATCTGCTCACACTGTTCTCTCATTACATACAGCAAAGTCAATTGTACAGCATTATAACTTATTTGTGAAAATATAATTAATATCTATAAATTATAGTACAATTTAAAATTATAGTATAAATTAATATGTATAAAATAAAAATACAATTAATATGGTTTGATTTGGGAGAGTAGAAGAGGAGAGAGACGGAGTGGTTGCAGCGCAAGTTTTCAGTTTTTACGTTGCTGGTTTCGAGACTACTTGTTTCGCCTTTTCAACCTGTGTTTACGAGCTGTCCAAGAACCCTGATGTTGTAGTGAAAGCAAGAAAAGAACTCGATGCCTTGATGGAAAAGCATGGGCGTTTTAGCTACGAAGCTCTTCAAGAAGCCACCTATCTCACACAAATTTTACAAGGTATATTTGAATACACTAACTTGGTTTAGAATTATTAAGCTCAGCTTTTCTGACTTCGGAAACTTTGTAGAGAGCATGAGGATGTACCCGGCCGATTACGCCACTCCAAGAGTCTGCACGAAGCCCTATCGTATCCCAGGGACTAACATCGTCTTGGAAAAGGGCACCGAAATATTACTACCTAGTTTCTGCCTCTCAAGAGACCCCAAATACTATGAAGACCCGTTGAAATTCGATCCCGAAAGATTCTCCAAGGATAACAAAGCCAACATTATACCGGGTTCATATATTCCTTTCGGTGATGGACCCAGGAAGTGCATTGGTAAGAAAATTGCTCCTAATTGTTATACAATATATTTACTGGAACGGTCTACTTAATATTGAGGTCAACGTGTTATCCACAGCCCCAATGAATAAGTAGTAAAGTCGAATTTAGTCCAGAAATGGTCAATTATATCGAGGAAGCGGAAATTGTAATTATCGTAGTTTTGGGCTTGGAATTTGGGTTTCAATATAAGCAATAGCTCCATTTCAAGCCAATGCCTGACTTAAACCCTTATTAACTACGAAAATAACACGATTCCCCTTCCCTGAGTAGAAGAAACTCATTTTGGAGAAAATTCGACTTAACCACTTATTGTTTGTTTGTTTGTTCATTTAACGTCACTTTATGGCTAATCAATATATATATATATATATATATATATATATATATATATATATATATATATATATATATATATATAGAGAGAGAGAGAGAGAGAGAGAGAGAGAGAGACTTTAATTGAACGAATTTTCAATCTTACGTCTTGTTTTCATGATTATTACTGTAATAATACTTTTTAATATTTTTTAATGACTTATTTATTGCAACTTTCAACTTTTCAAGCTGTTAGATTCAGTATGCTAGAACTGAAGTACATTCTGGCCCGACTTATCTCTGCATATGACCTGCAACTGGACCCGTCCATACCACGAGAGCTCAGTTTCGACGAAAACTACAGGGTAACGCACTTCTGCGGGAATATTCTTGTCCGTTTCAAGAGCAGGATGGATACATTTCCAGAAAGAATACAAGTGGATTAGATATCATTTGTACAGTGCTCCATGATAGTCAATGTTCAGTACTTTATCTAATTTAATTTTAGAAGAATTATTTTAAATTAATTTTTGTTAATAGCATTAATAATTTTAAAATCATATAACTGTTTATTTAATTTTTTACAGTGGGTGCTATTATTCTAGAAATTGAAGTTCAATTTAGTTCCTCCCATTAAAATATGAGAACCAACTTAGTATTGTTTTGATATATTGATTATTTTGCACTAACTAGAATAATGAATTTTATTATAGGTTTGTATTATACATTAAATATATATATATATAAATATATAGTTAATAACAAAAATGTCTTTCTCTTATTTCATTCTCTTATTCATAACTAAGAAAAAGTTTAATACTTAAGTCTATGCATTCCATTTAAATACAAAAATAGCGGTATATTTTGTGTAGCAGCTAAGTGAAGTCAGATACAGTGGATTTGTGATTTTTCAATAAAAAAAAATTTTTTTTATTTAACTTATCCTTCACGACAAAAGACTAAACATAAAGCAGTTCATCGCTCCGTTGCTAGGCAACGCCCGTAAAATATTACACCACAAAAAAACATTTTTTTACTAAAGAAAGATAAAAATATCATTGAAATTTGCGAGTAGCCCCCAGAAGACTAACGGAAAAATAAATAGAAATATCGATCCCTTAGTTCACACATTAGTTAAGTGCCGAAAACAAGATTTTACATGAGTCAACTTTGATATAATTTAACACAAGAAAAACAGCTCAATTTTAAGCACACAATATATTTTTGAAACCTTTACAGCTTTTCTATTAATTTAATATCAACATATGATGTATGACTTTCTGATTACAACTTTACAATATTATTTATATAACAAAACCTTTGCACTAAACACATCTTTGAAGGCATCGATATATCGTTAAAACTGATACAATCCACAAAAGTAAATATTATCAGCTTAACTAAATATTTGGTTTTTAACTTTACCGATCCTTGTAGGATCATATTACCTTCATCAGGTTCGATATTAGAAGAAACGAACATTTTTTTTTCTAGAAAGTATTTTAATAATAAAAAATAAAATTTATCAAAACAGAAACTCAATAATGATTTAAATCTATAGTTAATTTAGTTCACTATTTTTACCTTAAAATTAACTGCTCCCTGTATGATCATGGTGCTTCTATCAGCCTACACCTACAACTCAACTAAGCACTAACACCGATTCCTGACCTCATACTGATCACTTTTGTCGTGCTCAACACATTGTTAATTCAGGAAGGAAGCACGCTTGTAAAAAAATAACCCTAGGAGCAAAACGACTCAGTCGATAGAAGCTTCAATGATTAATGTACCACAGGTTATGAAGTATTTTAAAAATATATATCCGAAAATACATTTTCTTTAAAAGGAACCAAAGTTAGTGTATGTTATCGTATCGACATTCAAAGCCAAAGTGAATCATCAGAAAATAAGAACATTTTGTATTTTTTATCCTTGATTATGTAGTGTTAGAGTTTGATATTTTACACGTTAAAATACAACATAACCCCATAATTATGCTCTAACATTGTAAAAATGAGCTTTTAGTGAAATGTATTAAATGGGTCATTCCATGAAAATAGCGTGATTTGTGAACTTTTTTGTCTGTATAATAATTAAATCCCAAACAGATCTTCATGTGGTGTATATAGTAGATAATTAAATTAGTACACCGTATTTAAAAGGGCCAGTCACTTGATCTAGTCATTTACGAGGAATTAAGGATTTTAAAAATTTAGGAGCTATGGACTGACGAGTATCCCTATGGACTTATTGAGAACTCTAACTTTTTTAAATACTTTAGTCTTTCTTTCTCCTTGTGCTGAGCTAGTAAAACAGGATCATTTTTAATCTTCAGTAATCGAGCCTTTGCAGCAATGGACTTTTTTGAGGCTATTTCTTCCTTCGACAATTTTTGTCTTATCTTAGGCGGCGGCAGATCTAAAAAAAATAATTGATTTAACACGTGACATAACAAACAAAATATAGTTTGACTTTTAATGCAGGCTCAATTTACAAGTTCATAAGTCCCTGCCAGGCCTCTCCGTCAGTGATTAGTCACAATCATAGCAAAGGACTGACGTACTAAGGACTGACGATTTCTACAAAAAATTAAGAATACACTTGTTTAAAACTAAATAATTCTATATCTATTGTCATCTATCGAAAAGAACAAACAGATTAATTGTAATGATTAAAGAATCAACGAATAATATATATTATTTTTAACAAAACTACTTACCTAGGGCCTGACACAGTGACAGGAAAAACACGTGCACGTCCTAAACTCAACGCGTAAACAATGTGAAACAAAATATCTGACATCCGTGTTTTCTTTCTGTTGCCAACTTCATTGTAGAAATATTTATGCCAACTTGTCATTCGTTCAATGGCTCGCTCATTTCGCGCGAAATTTCCAATTTCGTTACCAGCTAGGGCCTGATGCTCGAAGTTGTGGTAAGTATATACTTAAGATTTATTTATTAATTTCATTGAAAATTCTAATCAAATATTTGAGTTCAGATGAATTATTTTATGTTTCTTAGTCTTTACATCGTTTAAAACTTATTAAGTTAATGAATTACAAATTTTAGGGCCCCAAATACTAACTTTAATGAACGGACATGGCTAGGGACTGATATTTTTACCATTGTATTGTTGGATTTTGGATAAAATTATAAACTTTTTATAAATGTATGCATATCTATAGAAAGAAATACACTTAATTAACTGAATTAGCATTATTTTTTATAAGTTTTATTTAACTAATTAAGTAAAAGGGTCGGAAGACATAGAGTTGAGACACTAGTTAAAATATAAAATTAACATTTTTATCATGTTGATACATAAATATATGTATTATAAATTTCTCGGATGCAGCACTGTTATGATAAGTATATATATATATATATATATATATATATATATATATATATATATATATATATATATATATATATATATATTAAGATGATGATGATAGTGTAATTAAGATGATTTTACTTGTAACCAATTTTAGTATTAATAGTATGCTAAAACGCCCAGAAGCCACTTTCTTTCCAAGTGTCTCGGAGGATTCTTTGGACCAGGATGAGAAGAATGGTTAAAAGGTGTGGTTGTATATACAATGGCATAAGATTTTATAGGGTAACCAATAGCTTCTAGCATAATTCAATGTCATCAGATATGGCTAAAAAAGAAATTACTTCAACAACCGAAACGAGACATTTTTTATCATTATTTTATTAATTTTACGTCCACTCAAATTTTTGATCAATCGTTTTTTAAATAATAAAAAATCATTGGTCAAACTTATTACAATCTTGTTAGTTAAAAATATAGATAATATCCACATTAATCATTAAATTTCTTCTCTTAATCTTATCCTGGCCATGAAGGCCGCTTTCTGTGCCTTCTGTACTACTTCAGGGCAACGTTTTCCCTTCATCAGCTTGCAATCCTGAAAATAACCTTCGTGCCTTGGAAAACCGTGATTGCCGTCAGGGAAAGTCACAAGACCTGAAAAATCAAAAACAAATTAGATATAGTATCTCGAAATAAATTTACAAAACAGCGGGATGTAGGGAATAATAATGATCTATTCATAAAACTACTGGATTTTTCAAAGTTATCAGGCCTAAGATAATTTACAATATGCGGACAAAACATAAATTTTCAAAATTTTGGTACTATAACTATCAGGATAATTAAAAAAAACCGGTTTAACTTAATTTATTTTTTTTTTATTTGAAAAGAAAACATATGTCCAGGACCGGGACTCGAACCCGGGTCTTCCAGTTCACTCGTCTGGGACTCTACCATTTGAGCTGTCCTGGGCCCTAATGAAGCACGCTTCTCGGTCGTGGTCATATCTTTTCTTTTCACTGATCCTAAGTCGCATCTTTGCGAAGTATACGAGGGGAAGAATGTTCTTTGAACATTATTTTAATTTGGATCTAGTTGACTTACGTCATTATAATTATTATAATTTATTTTATTTTATTTGTTACTAATTTTTATTTGAAAAGAAAAGATATGTCAAGGACCGGGACTGGAATCCGGGTCTTCCAAATCACTAGTCTGTGACTCTACCATTTGAGCTATCATGGGCCCTAACGAAGCACGCTTCTTTGAGTCCCGGTCCTGGACATATCTTTTCTTTTCAAATAAAAATTAGTAACAAATAAAATAAAATAAATTTATTTATTTATGTTAATGAATATAAAAAATAAGAGTTATAATTGTTTTGTTTGGAAATCAGAAAACGATAATAATTTATACACGCTCATGTTTCAATATTTTCTTTACTTTACCTTAATATGATATATATATATATATATATATATATATATATATATATATATATATATATATATATATATATGTGGTGCATTCTATATAGGTCATGTAAAATGTAAAACAATAGTATTCAATAAAAAATTTGCGTTTCTGGAGCCCCTTAGTCTAAATAAATCTCGAAAATCATGTGTGTGTATATAAATTTGTTACGGAGTCTTGCTCATCAGTGAACAATGAAAAAAATAAATTCAAAGAAAATACTTTCGATTAACCTTAACCTTAACCTGTACCACTACAACCCATGAAGGGTCTGGGTTTCAGCACATGGTAGAGACTTTACTGGTTCATGGACAACGGTTCTGCAACGAGGTGACTTGTCCTAGGTCACGCTCGACCGCCAATTTTCCCCCTTTATTTTGGGTACCCTATTTTTATAATATTTTATAGAGGCTGGGTGGGCCCCAGGAGGGTCCTATATCCTATATGATTCATTCCCACTAAATAAAAGTCATGGGCTGCAGCGGGATTTGAACCAGGATTTCCGGCATGGCAACTCAGAGCTCTACCACTGAGCCACTCCACTCCTTTATTGTTAGATTTAAACAATATTTAAAAATAAATCCTCACATTATCACTTCGATTAACCACTATCTATTTTTTACTGATGATGTATTGAAAAATAAAATTACTATCTTGTAACATTTTGTATTCAATCTTTATTAGGCATTTTCTGAAATGTTGATAATTTTAGATTAAATACAAAATTCTTGGAAAATGGAAAGAAAAGTATCAAAAGTCTACCAATTCCTTGTTTTAAAGTTATCTTAATATTCCTAGTAACATTTATCTTTATGCACTTTATACATATTACAAGTTAGACAAGCAGCTTAGTGGTCACGTGTGGTGTAGTATTTATAACATCCTACAATGCCCAAGAAAGATGGTTAGCACCCCAAATTGTGTCCTTGGGATTTTTTAAGGGAGTGAAAAATCCACAATTACACCGTCCTTCGGAAGGGACGTTACACGGGGTCCCGGGCTTGTCTCCTGTCAGGAACTTACTAAACATCTCTATCCTAATTATACCTGGATAGGCCATATCTAGGCCTCTCACTGTAGCATCATCCGATTAGCCGCAGTTGCATAAAGTAGGGATAGGCGATAGTCGAATTTGAAAGTTACAGGATTATAAATTATAAGATTATATCATAAAGATGAGCAGAAAAAGCTAATTTATTTGAATTTTTAAAAAGTATCTACTATGTACATGTTTACAATAACAATGAACAAACCAAATCTTCAGAAAAGAAAAATAACGAAATAGTTAATTTCAAGAGTCAAGTGTGCTCCTTGAGTCACATATTTCCCGAAAGAAAAACTGTATTTTTAGTTGAACATTTAAGAATTGTGGAATAAGATTCCTACTTAAAGAAGAAGTTAAGGTTATAAAAACCTAGAAGAGCCAATGCTCAATACCGCGCAATTTGGTTTGTTTGCACAAGTGTCAGACTACATGTACAACCCAACATAATGTAATTAGTAATTTCAGATAATTAAATAATGACTCGTCCGAAAGATATATAGAAGAGAACCCTTGAGCTCTAGGAATTCCGAGTTTAATTTCAAGAGAACTCGACTCTGGACAGAGACAGATCAGCATAATTCCGAGAGTTAAAAAACTTGAGGGTAAAAAAGATCACAACTATCGATAGGTCGACACTATCAATAGTGTCCATCGATAGGGATGACATATACTATCGACAATCGCCCGACCCTAGCATAAAGTGATGTTACATGAACAACCAGGAAGGTACGTGACATAAAGGTCCCGAGCTTTTACCATGTCGGATCCCTCTCCTAATTATACCTGGATAACAAAGTTTAGAACTCCACTGTAGTATCGTCCGATGAATAGTGGAGTGACGTATAAGGAATAAACAAACAAACATACACCCTTACGCAAATTTTTTTCGTTTTTAAACGTTTCGGAAAGCTCCAAAACAAATGTTTCAAAGAGGCTTAATATGGAATCAATCTACTGGGTTGCGCTATCGAAGGTTTCACCCCCAGGATCTGGGTTATTTTGAAAACCTGAGAGAAAAAAATGTTATTCTTTCGAAACAATTTATTTTTCTATAAATACAAATTTGGCCTGTGTTGGCTTAAGCAATTATCCGATTGCGTCGGATAGATTTCCAACGCTAGGATCTAGGTTAGTAAAACTATTCCATGACATAAGCTCTTAAGGAAGGAGTCTCTTAATTGGTATCGGCCCTTCAAAGGCTGTCAAAATAAATTATATGTCTCTATCTACAACAGGATAATAAATAGCAGCCACCGCAGCCCCATGTATCTGCATAATTAAGAAACCCTAGATCGTTATCGGTAAATTTTCTCTTAAAACAAATGGATTATTTTCTTGGGAGGAGTTATGGCTCCTAGAGTATATTATAACGGTGATTTATGTTTTATACATTTAATGGTATGTCACATACGTAACAGGGATAGAATATTTATATTAGTAGCAACTGGAGTTGGGGACTAAAAGTTCTTCAGGAATGTGGGAATAAATATATGTTTTTGTTCCACACCATTTGAATACGAATAGTAAAATATCCGAGCTTGGATTTGTTGACGATTTGGTATTATGTGAAGACGCGGAAACTACAAAGCTAAATACAGAAACGTAGATGAATGCAGGTAAGTATATAGGGCTGGAAGTAAATTAGGATAAGACTAAGAATATGGTAAGTAGAAGAAAAGGGGGAAATTTTGGTGATATAAGCTAAGCTCGCATCTTTTCTCCCGAAATCTTAAAATCAGAATTTATAAAACCATCATCCTTCGATCTCTTCTTTACGCATGTGAAACTTGGCCGGTAAAGCTGAAGGATGGACGTCTTCAGGTATTCAAAAATAAGGTGTTAGTATAATATTCGGTCCAAAAAAGGATAAGACTGGAGAATATACGATATTACATAACGCGGAACTGCGAAGCATGCACCCGGTAAATATTATTCATGTGATAGCATCACGAAAATTAAGATGGGCGTGTAAAGTTGGTGGGCTTAGTAACAAACAAATCCCTAAGATGCTAATAACCACTGAACCGACTGGGAGTCGTCTGAGGTGTACACCGAGGCGTAGGTGGGAGGATTGTGTAAAAGCCGCGTATACACATTAGCATTCGCCCCGAATGAGCATATGGTCTTCCGGGAGGGGGGAAGCGTTCACTCCCACGTCCACGCACCACATGAGCACTGAGCCGGGAAGACAGAAGCCCGAACCCCGAACACGGAATCCAGTCTCCCCTGAGCCCCTGTCAACCATGGTGAACAGAAAACTTCTAGTTGCCAGTTTCTGCTATATTTACTTACAGGAAACCATAAAAAAAAACGATTTAAATTTTTTTTTGTATTTTAAAAACGTTGCGCAATATCTATGTCGCGTGCAAGTTCGAATTCACAACTCAATTGTATACAGGCGGCTTAAAAAGGGGAGTTCAGAGTAGAGAGGGGATGTTTGTTCGGCCATTCGGGGAACCGTGTTTTCCCCGTACCCACCGAGCACGAAACGAATGCGCATCCGTTTGGCTCGCCTTGTACTCATCTGAGCAAATCAGGTCGAACGAATGTTCATTCGGGCCAAATCCTCAAGTGTATACGCGGCTTAAGAGTGATCTGGTGGATTTGGGTTAGGACAGAAGTTGGTATGCAGAGATTAGTGGTACTGCCATCGAGCCTTCGGTCGCTAAGCCTTATTATAAATATTTGTTCCACCAGATGTCGTTTCTAGGAGAGTTAAAAGTTTTAACTGTTTATCCGTTTCGTTTTTAACATTTTCCAAAATGCAAGTTATCGTGGGTTTTCGTATAGAAAATAGAATGTAATTATGAATAATGTGTAAATGTTGGTAATCATTTCATCAAGCAATAAAAGTTTCAACTAACATTTCGTAGTACAGGTGATATTTGTTTATTAAAAAGGTCATTACTAGACGAAAGGATTACCGAAGTTTACAAATTTCTCATATCATTCTCTTTTCCATACTAAAGCTCATAACTTGTATAGTTGGAAAATATTAAAATGGAAACGAAAAGTTTAAACTTGTTGTGACTCAACTCGAAGCGACAATCTGCGGAATAATTACCAAGTATATTCATTAAATATTTAATTCTTGATATACAGTTTTCTATTGAAGAGGGGGGTGGAGCAGCTCAATGGTAGAGCGCTGAGTCACTGTATCAAATCTTCCGAATTCAAATCCGGCATATAAATTACTTAATCTGTTAATGGTGGATCCCGAGAGATTTAAAGACCCTCCTGGGGCTCACTCAGCCTGTATAAAGTGGGTATCCTTGATTACGGAAAAAAACTGGTGGTTGAACATGATTTTGGAAAAATCAGCTCCTTGCGCGGAGGGAAGTAATAAAAAATATTATGATTTCATAAAGTTGCTTTACTGAATAATTATTCCTTTGAAAAAGGTAATTTCATATAAACCGACCCAATAATAAATAACAAACTAATGAATCCATTTTTATGTGCAATACAATAAATTTATTTTCATTATTACAAATCAATTTTATACCTAAGCCCCACACTCTCCCTCCTTTGAATTCTCCTTCATACTTCATTCCATCTGCTCTCCAGAATACTCCATAGCCGTGGAACCAACCATTCAATAATTCTCCTTCGTATCTGGAGGCACATTAGTCAATTAAAGAGCTAAGTAGAAATAATTAATTAAGAAATTTATTTATGAGTTCTACAGTTAGTTAAGCATTTATCTTGCGTTATTGAAATAGTCATTTAATTGACAAGTGAGGAAAGTGCATCTTTATCACACTCGAGTGAATTTTACGAGGGTAATTAAACGAGGGTGTTAAAGCACTTTTCTCACGTGTTAATTATTACATTTTTCCTGCAACCATTTAAAAATTAAGAAATTAAAGGTGAAACTTTAGATATGTTAAAACTACACTAGCTCTAGTGGGTAATGCTAATGCTAGATCTCCAAATTTCTGATATGTGTATAAGGTTCTAATACATTTAAGGTTATATTAAATATTTCTATAAAATCGCCTCAAAATAAATAAAATCTATCTAGAATTAAATATAAAATAGATCTAAAATTATTTATTTTATCATTTTAGGAATATAAAATGAATAATATTATAATACCGACATTTAACATAACTAACATAAAATAACAGAGTGCTGATTGTCAAATTCGATCTAGGTGGCTGTTACTTTCCCTCACTAGTGGGGGAAAGTGGGACTTTCCACACCAGTTTTAGTTGAGCAGTGGACACCATTACTCAACGGTCGCAGGAAAAAAGTATTTACATTTAATTCATCTAGCTTATGCTAATGCCATTTCCATTCTATGCATTTTGTTAAATCTAGTTTTGGTAGATATATCATGATGCATTACTTAGCCCCATCAGGAAAATTAAGAACTCCATGCCCGTTGGCCAGATCTTCGCAAAAGGTGGACTGGAGCAAAGATTTGTCATTAAACCTGAGTGCACCCGTTCCGTGCCTCTGGCCTTTCGAGTTCCATTCTCCCCAGTAGCGGCTGCCTTCCTCGTACCGGTACCCGCCGACGATGGATCCTGGACATGAAAACGTTGTTGTATAAAAACGTAAATCATAAATTATACAGCAATGGTAAATTTCGATATAAGTGATCAAAGTCAAAGAAGCAAGTGCTAATCTTTTAAAATATCGGTAATTTCAATTAAGTTGTTTGGTTTTCTTTGTTTACACCAGTGAGAGCTTGTTTGTTATTTTTATGCAAATCAAGCCTACAACCCTCAAATATCAAAAAATCATGAAACCTTCTATTGGAACAAAAAAAATTAAAAATTTAAATTTTTGAAAATCAATGATCAATGTTTCATTTTAGAGATTCACAAAAAAAAATGTTTTTAGGCCCTTTTTTATTGAAAAAAAAATTTACCACTAGCTAAATTTGTTGGGACAAACAATAAACCTTTATTAAATGTTATATTCCTGTTTGAATTAGAATTTAAAAATTAATTCGAAACTTTGCCTTCATGTATCTTCGTTTTAAACAAATTAAGATTTTTTTGTTAATTAATAATACGTTCTTTATTATACGTTTTACTTCTCCATAAATTTCATGTAAGAATTTATATACAAGGCAATTTTATTCCCTCCTCCCAAATGAGTCTTATACAAGAGGCTAACACGCAGTAGGCAGCTTATTTCGAAAAGTTTCAAATTTTTAATGTTTACTTCGCCAGAGATATAACGCGATTTTTATTTTTCGAAAAATCGTTACAAGAAAAGGAACCCAGCCTAAAAATTAATTTTTATTTAAATTGTAAGGCTCGAAATTCTTCAGTAAAACAAGAAAAGGCTGCCGTTAGAGCTAGATGAAAGATAAATTAAAATTTCTCACATATAGATCACCCATATTCAAGAAATCCACAATTTATTTGTTCACTAAAATCTAATGAAATGGCTATGCCTATTCAGATTTTTTATTAAATTAAATTTTTCGTTTAGAGAAATAATAACTGAATGTTTATTGCAACTCAATGCAAGTTTAGAACGTGTGATTCTCAAGAACTGGTAAGTATATTTAAGTATACTAAAAATTATAAAATAAAAATAATTTGAACATCCAAGAGTACAAGCTGATTAATTCAAGTCATTATTAGAGAATATTAAAATGTTCACTTACGTGAAGACTTCATGGTTCGAACTGAAGTTTTTCTGGACATTTCTCAAGGCTTCAGAAATCGATAGGCAGTATTGGATTAAACTCCAATATATATACGTAGATTTGTCTACGTAGTTGAGAAATTAATATAATAAATTTTCTGAAAAGAAATCATACACTAATTCTTTTAATTCAATCTTAAAATGTACAGAGAGTTCTAGAAAGCTATGCCAACAATTAAAGGCATCAGCGTAAAACCTGCCACACCTTCAAAGCTAACAAACTTTTCTATATATATATCAAAGTTTTACATCTTATAAATTTTTTTTGTCTGTAAAAACATTTAAAAAATAAACAAAATTCTAAGATTAATCAAGTTAGCAAACAAATCTCACAAGTCCCCACCAGTTTTGGGAAAATTTGCTGTTCTATGATGAGTGTAAGTTTAATTTCGTTTGGATGATATTTGATAATGGAGAGTCGAGGGACTAAAGAAGCAAAACCTTTAATTTACGGTTACTGTGAACCATGGGAATAGGAATAAAATGGTTCAGAGATGCATACCCTGTAATGGAGTAGGTAATCTTGTGCCTATGAAGAAGATTCTAAACGCAGAAGGTTATGGCAATTAAACATTTTAATGAAAAAAAACTACACAAACCCAAAGGCCGCTACTAATGGCTCTAAGCTAAAAAATATTTAAAAAATATCAAGCTTGTACTTAGTGTTAGTATGTAAAAAGAAATTATTTCTTAGGAATAAATAGATATTTGCATTGGTCGTAAAATTCTAAAAATATATTAGACATATATAATAATAAAGTGATTTAGATTTATTATATGCTCATAATAAATTTAAAGATAAATAACTATTTAAACATTTCGGTTCCCCCTAAAATATTGCTTTTGACGTTAAGGTATGTCTCATTTTAAATTGTTATTGGAAACTAAAGGAAGTTTAACATTTCAGAGAGGTAATAATTTTGAACTGACTTGTCTTAATTTCTTATTGACACTTAAAATAAGGCTGTCCTAATGTACAAAAATAAATAAATTGCATGATCTAATTGTTAACTAATAAAACTAAACGTAAACCTTAACAGCTATTGAAATTTCTTTGTTCCCTTATAAATATTGAATTGTCTTATTTAAAGTTGTTAATAGAAACCAAAGAAATTTAGACATAGTAGAGAGGTAATCATTTCGGACTGCCTTGTCTTGTTTTCTTACTACCATCTTAGAATAAGCCTGCCTTAACGTACAAAAATAAACAAATTGCGTGATCTATTATTTACCTAATATAAATAAAGGAAACCCTAATGCAATGACATAAATCATAAATAACTATTTAAACTATTCGATTTCCCTTGAAGATTGCTTTTTTCATTGTGGAATGTCTCCAAAGACCAAGGCCTGAAGGTGTAACAGATTCTAAGTTACGCCTTTTTGAAAATAAATGGATACTTTTCGAGTCAGACACTAATTATATGTATTTTCTTGTCAACCAAATTTTCACTGCATTTTTTGGTGAAATACTTAGTACATGAAAGGTTGAAGAACTTTTACCAATTTATACATTAACTTGGAACTAAAAGAAGAATGTAAAAGCATGAGAAAGATTTTGGGTCCAAAATCAGCTGAGGAAGAATTCTGATTAAACTCAAGAAAACAAATGTCCCATGCCTGGCAAAAGACATAAGATTAAAATTGTATGGTCATATTACTGAACTTCCCGAAACAAGACTTACCAATAGAATGATTACTTACCTATATAAAGTCAAGTCAACCCACAATGGATTAGCCAAGTAAAAATGAATTTAGAAAAAGCGGAAATACAACAACAGTGACGATGCCAATAAAAAATGTTTAGAAACAAGGTAGAAAAGTGGATAGTGATGTCAGAGAAGGAAATATTGGAGACCAGGAACAAAATGAACAGAGGAAAGAAAAATAATGCATGGAGAAAATAACAAAAAACATCAAGAGCGCTTTGTGTGATCCTCCTGGACCCATTCGCAATAAATAAATAATATATACCAAGGTTAAATGAGCCATTTCAGTTACTCACACCTTTGATTTTGAGCTAGGTTGTTTTCATGCATATATGTAGAGAGACAAATGTAGCGGAACAAATACTTGATTCCGATATAAGTATGGAACTGTTTAATAAATTGTTCAAATGTAGCCCATGCCTTCTTTCTTGGTACTAAAGAGATCCAGGCTCGCAGGTGCAGTGGTAAAACCTGGGGGAGGAATCCTTTTCAAGGAATCGCTCCTTTTCTTCTTCTTTCGCTTCCCCCTATAGTGCCTTTCAGCGTAGGGGAGCGCCCAGCCAGGAGCCGAATCAATCCCGGTCTCTTGCTAGGTTTCTGGCCTGTCGGAGATCTTTTCATCTTTTTCTGCTGAGGCGTTTGATGTACTCGAGATAAGGTATCCTTGGGCGTCCTCGAGGTCTTTTTCCATCCAGCATATAGTTCATCGTCTTGAGAGGGTCCCGGTGATCATTCATCCTGACCACGTGGCCGAACCATTTCAGTTGTCGGATTTCCAGGAGCTCTTTTAGCGGGGCAATCTGCAGTTCCTGACGAACCCTCTCGTTGCGATCACAGTCTCTTTTCGTCTTCCCCGCCACTCTTCGCAAGTACCTCATTTCCGACGCGGTAACTCTGCTTTCCTGTCTCTCCGTCAATACCCAGCTTTCAGGTCCATACAGCGGTATCGGCAGGTACACTGACTTGAAGATGTGGAGTTTGATGATCCTTCTGTAACTGGTTGTAAATGATGTTCTTAAATGTTACTTTTTGCAGACTTTATTAAATAATATAGACTCGCAACCCGTGGCAAACACAAAAATGATTGCTACACTTACTACCTCCCGCTTTCCTACAACAGTATTACAAATCTGGTAGTAGACTGTATTTGCCTAATTAATCCTATTGGATATTTCCGCGATCAGCATCCCAGTCCTGTCTATTACTGTGCCGGGTTAAGTAAAGTCACCACTTCCATTTCCTCTTCATCACAGTATATGTTAACTTCTTCCTGCCGCCTAACCACTTGCAGGATTTTGCTTTTGTTGGAATTGATTGTCATTCCTTTTTGTTGGAGTTCTTCGCACCATTCCACACCGCTTGTTGCAGCTTTCCGGCTGAGTTAGCAATCAGCACTACATTTTCCGCATAGAGAAGAAACTGGACTACAACTGGATATAGACTTCTTCGCCCCAGAAATGTTCTCTCAGTTCTTCTCCTACAGATGGATGCCACCTCATCCATGAATAGGAGGAACAACAAAGGACTCAAACTGTCTCCTTGTTTGACCCCTCTTGGTATACCTAACTGGCCAGACTCCAATCCATTGAGCCTAATGATTCCTTCAGGCTCCTAATAAGTAGATTTTATTGCCTCTACCAAATTCCTTGGTATGTTCTTGTTTCTGAGGGGAGCCCATATCTCCTCTCTTGGGACTGAGTCGAAAGCAGATTTGAGATCCCAGGATTTCTGGAGGATATTTCTTAGTGAGAAGATGTGATCCTGTGTTTGTCCTCCTGGTCTGAATCCCGCTTGCTCTTCTCCAATTTGGCATTCCACTAGTGGTCTAAGCCGACCTTCCAGGATCGAAGTATATAATTTTTAGACTACCAGTGATAGGCATATAGGTCGGTAGCTGGTACATTCAGCCTGGCATCCTTTCTTGTGGATGGGAATTATGATGTTATTTTCCCAGTCTGTTGGGATCCTTTTTTCATCCCAGGCTTTTTGGAATAGAGCTTGTAGAGTGCGTTCCAGTTCAGGTCCCCCCATGTTTCACCATTTCGGCCACTATGTTATCCCGTACTAGTGCTTTCCCTGTTTTCATTTTAGTTATTGCTCTTTCGATCATCTCGTCACACTCTTTCTCATTCCAAAGCCCACTGCGGCTCGTTGGATGGTGGTCGTTAACACCAAATTGCTTCCTGTAATCCCGCCTCCAGACCTCAAGGATAGCTTTGTCTTCCAAGAACACCTTACCTTGTTCATTCTTCATGTTTCTTACTGCTTTGCACTTACGCCCTCTCAAAGCTTTTATCTTTTTCCAGAAGAGTTTTATGTTTTCCTGATGATCCTGATCCATCTTCTTCACAAATTCCTCCCACGACTTCTTTCTAACTGCCTCTTTCACCCTGTTTCGAGCCACTACATAGACCTGCCATTTCTCTGGTGCTTTTTCTTGGCAGTATTCCTTCCATGTGGTAGAACCTGGAGGAGGAATTATTTTTTAGGAATCGCTCCTTTTCAAATAGTTTAAATAAGGTATAGTTTTAATTTTAAGCTACTAATCAACAGGGAATAATGTGTTGTAACATGAAACCTTATATATTTTTTAATAACCATAAAATAGATAGGCATGATTTTTAAAATTATTATCATTATACAATATTTGAAGGTTTTCTGCATCAGTTAATGTTTCATTCATTTGTGAGGCAACTACTACCAACTGCTTGTACCACAAAATAATTAACAAGGGAACAAATAAAACTAGTGTTTCATAGACTTGTTTATAAATTAGTTAATCATATAACTTTTCTTATTAATGAATATTATTTTATTTACAATTCATCACATATTTTACTGTAGAAAATACAACTATTTACAGACAAAAGCAAATATCATTTCATTTTAAGTCAACAATGACTACAATGGCATATAGTTTTATTTCCTAATAATTTAATTAATGTTTAATGTGATTTATATTTAGATCAATTATATTTCATTAGGTAAGTTGTTCACAATAATTTACATTTTAAAAAAAATTAAGACCGAATCACAAGGGACTGTTTTTTTTTTAAATATTTACATTTATAGAAATACACTAGAGGGGTTTAGATGCAAAACTCACATTCTCCAATTTTTCGGTAAAAGGATAAAAAACGATTCTGTTACAATAACTATATGATGAATGAGTATGAAATTTTTCAGAGAAGAGTTTGTTGTTGCTCTTCTCCTAAAAATTCTGACTCATTTATCTCATGTGTTTATAACAGAATCGGTTTTCATCGTTTTGCTGAAGGTTATAAAAATTGGAGAATGCGAGGTTACATCTAAACCCCTCTTGTGTATTTCTATAAATGTAAATATTATGAAAAAAAACAGTCCCTTGTGATTCTGTCTTAATTTGTTTTTTAATGTAAATTATTGTGAACAACTTGCCTAATGAAATATAATTGATCTAAATATGAATCACATTAAACATTAATTAAATTATTAGGAAATAAAACTATAGGCCATTGTAGTAATTGTTGACTACACCCCTCATTTATTAAATAAGGAAACTTATATTTACATCCATGAGTCTATTGAATATTTTTTTCAGAAAATTAATTATTTTCTAACATATTTTGGGATAATCAATAATTCTAGCCTCTGTTGATATTCTTAAAATATACATAAATAATTAAAATAACTGACTACTCATCTGTTCTTTTTCTGAGCAATGAATTAAAATTACAATATAATAATCAAAGAAATAAATAAATACTATCCACTTGATTTAAACATTATTTAACTAATTAAAAATAAAGGAGAATCATATAAAAATATTATAAATCCATGTTTTGACCGTCACTACTAACTGGGCCTATCCACCATAATTTTACACTGTTTTCAATCTCATATTTTTGTTTGGGGCTGAATATTTTTTCATCATCATCATCTTCAACAAAAATTAATGGGGTAGAACAGGGTATTATGGCCTGATAAACAACTAGATACCTCGTTTTTCTCCTCCTTAGTTTTTTTGACACCTCAATATTTTATGATCTTTTTTATATTGTAATAGTTCAAATACTTATTACACTACACTTACACTGATTAAATTTTTGAGCCCAACCATAGCTCTGTAAGTATAATAGATTCTGAGTAACCCCCTTTTGAAAATTGGTAATTTTTTCCAAAAAGTCCAAATTTTAAGTTATTTTGAGGAACACCGACCGAAGGAGTTATCCTATGATGAGTCATGGGAAATAAAGCTGTAGTAAATTTAATTAGCTTTAATTTAAACACACACCGAGGTGAGATTTTTTCGGTTGCAAACTTGGATTTACCTTACAACAATCAAAAATGCAGCTCTCTTCAATTTTTTGCAACCTAAAGCTCTTTTTGGTACCTGGCATTTAGCTTACAAATATTCAAAAAATTGTAGAATTTTACTAAGTGAAAGAATGTGAAAAGAGATTCATAAGTTCATAGGTTGGGGATAAATTTGTGAGTTAAATCTGAAAGAAATATTAAGATGCATAGAGATATTGGCCGTAGTCCTAAAATTTTAATAACGCACTAAAAATATAAAATACTAATTAAGATGTTTTGATATATTAAATGGTAATAATATATTTTAAAACAAATAACTATTCAAAATTAGAAGTTCACACTTCAGTATCAGGATTTGAAGAATGCAGGGAATAGAATTGGGGGGAAAAGGCTCTTTTGATTTCCTACAATCCTAATATGAAAAAATAATTATTTTCGAAATATCTACCCCTTTCTAGACCTCCTGATGTATTTTTGCCATCTCAGTCCTGAACATATTGGTTGTTTCTAGGAGTTCCTTATCAGATAAAATTCTAGCCTGGCATATATAAATAAATAGGATAAAAATACGGAAGTACTGAGCTAGTTTAAGCATTCCACACACTTGTAATATTGGCCAACCCATCAAACAGAGATTAAAAGTTTTTACCAATTTTTATAATTGTATCTAATAAAAAGAATCCATAAATATAGTGTCCTGGCACATGAAATAAAAAATGTTTCTTTGAACCTTTGCAGAAGGAAACTATTTTAATAACAGAATAATCCTAGTTTGTCATTAATACTATTAGGAAAATAGGATATTAACACTTCAATTCACACCAGCTACGCTTTAGTTTCTGATTTTATTTTTAGTTGTAATTTTATTTATCTACTAACGGCTAACTAAGTAAATATGAATGAATGTAAATTACTGGACATAAAAAAAAAACTTCAATTTTTGTGTAAACCAAAACATACTGTCACAATAAAACAGGAATGAAACACTTTTCTCATTATAGTGCACAAGAAGAGTAATGCTCCTGAACAAGTTATGGTTAAAATAAACACAATATCGTAGTAATTATGAATTAGGTTTCTACAAAAAGAACGAATAATGGTATCATATATAGTTTTGTGAATAACATAAATAAATTAAATTATTTGGTTATATAAATTAACCCAAATAAAAGTAATAAAATATAATTATTCTGTTAAAAAAATACTAACTCCCAATTGAGGTCTAAGAACAAAATTATTTAATCTAATGTTCATCCCAAGCCCAGGGCCTCATCAATGATTGTGCATGGCAGGATACTTACTCTTTACTCCAACTTAATGACTGGGAGTATGATTGTATGTATATTCCTTTAAGTACTTTCCAATCATTGAGAGGAGCCTTTCTTCTAAACCCTATACTTTGGAAAGGATTTGAGAACGAGTAAGTTATAGTTTTTAACTATCTTTCAACATTGAACAGTTAAAATTTAATAAGTAAAAAATAAATCAATTTATTTAACAAAAATGTAAAGCAGTTTCAGTTTAAAACCCAGAACAATAAGTCTAAAGTTTATCATTTCATTGCACAGTATGCTGTTTTGTAAGTATAGCAATGTCTCAACCATCATTAAATAGCTTGCAACCATTAGCATAAAAATGCATTAAAAAAAAATCTTTACAGCGGTTTATTGCTAAAATCAATAAACAAATAAAATAAAAGGAAATATAATCATTAACTATATCAGAAAATAAAAAATAGCAATGGAATCACAATAATTTCAATATATCTAACATGGGAAATAAATAATAAAAAAATAAGAACAATTTTTCCACAAAAAACAAAAACTAATTATCAATACCCTTATGCAGATGGATATATTAATACGTCAAACATCTTGTGGATTGAATCCTAATGTTAAATTTTATCTATTCATATTTTTCACAAAGTATGCATTAATAACCCCTACATAACAACTAGCAAAGCACAAATACACAAATCTTGTCATTAATTTATCACAATTGCTTTTTTTTTTATTTCAGCAGATCACTAGATTAATAACTACTGGATAGTAACACATATTTCTTTTTTTTTTTGTTACTTTTAAAGAATAATCTCTACAATCTGATATAAAAAAACTATGATAATTTCAATATATAATCAAAATGTTACAAAGTCAATAGCCAAATATTACTTATAAAAAAATGAAAGAATAAAATAGGAAATTGCAATTAAAACTAATTCCTGTATGATTTGATTTATATTCTTTAAAAAATAACAGCCAGATACAACATAAAAATATAAATAAAATACTTAATACGTCGACAAGAAGAACAAATAAATGAAAACATTTTTTGTTTTATAGCGAAACAATTAAATTATGTTAAACTCTAAGAAGCAAATTTTATAGATATTTGAATCAAAAATTGAGTTGATCACACTGCCATGTTTGTATGTTTGTTCATTTATGTAGCTTTTTTATTTTTTATTTAAATCTAAGAACATGAGAATGTAATAATAAATCAATCAAAAGTATCCTTTAAAAAAAAATTACAACCAGCTATGTTAATCTCAATATTAGGATTATAGTAATTTTATGAAATTTGACTTTTGTCATTATTGTTTCATAAAGATTGGAATTACATATGATTTTGAAACATGAGAACATCACTCAATAAAATCAATAGCATATTTTTTTAAACAAAGCATTGAACAATAGCTTTCACGCAAAGGCGAATCAACCATTCGACTATAACCATACAAAGTAAAAATCCTCATCCTCATCATCTTCAAAATAGTCATCATCATCCCCCAGAAAACCATCCTCTTCATCATCATCCAATTCTTGATGTTCATCAGGATGTTCCTGATTATCATTATCAATTATTCCTTCAAAAAGTTGAGAATGACATTTTGATTGTGGATCGAAAAAATGAATATAAGGGATGCGTGGATCCAATACGCTAAGGCACAGCCAGCAGAAGTAGGTGTTGCATTTCCAACAGGACATCTTGTTGCAACCATCACTTTTCTAAAATATTTAAAAATTTTAGAAAAAAAATCTCATTCTATAATCGTATAAACTTTGATTACATTGTATGAAAATCTTACCTCAATAGCAATGTTGCAATTGGGACATGGCTTACTATTCGTTGAAATCCACGATTCAGATTTAATATCTTGAAGCAAGTGTTGTATTTGTTTTTTGCCGTATCGTTTTTCAAGCCTTAATTTAGTATTTTCGTCCCCACCTTCGTATTCATTCAACAATTTCAGTTTTTCTTCTGAAATAAATTAAATGACCAACATAGAGATTAAAAGGTTCATAAAAAATTAAGCTCATTGCAAGGAAGTCTATCAAAGGTAAAAATGATCATTTATAGGCTGGGTGAATTTATTGGATGGTTTTTCTTAAGCAACAATAATTTTCACAACTATTAATTTGTAAATATAAATATTAAACTCTAAGAACTCTAACTCAAGTGAATTCCATTTTTTCAAATCAATAGATGTTATTTAAGGAGTAATTCAAAATTTATATGTGTGAAAAAATATTAACTTTTGGTAAGTTGTATAAAAAATACCTTGAAGTACTAAGGACAAGCATTATCTTAAATGTAAGCATCAGAATCTTAATTGAAAATATCTTACTAAGATAAATTACTGAATTCAAAATGTTGGCCAGCAATGAATAATAAATTAGAGCATGATCGACAGGAACATCAATCACTGATGAAAAATTAAAAAAAAAAAATTGTATCTTCAACCAATATTTAATAAAACAATATAATTTAATCAATAGTACAAATGATATTCAACTAACCATTCTTAAGGCGACAAGGTTCAACACCATGATATGTCATTTTACAAAAGACACAAAATACATAGGAACATGAAGGACAGGCGGCCATTTTTTCATCAGTATCCCTCATCACAGGGCATCCACAAACAGTGCGAGGACAATATGTAATATCTTGCATTTTATCCAATGTAGCAGCAAGTAATTGTTTGTCATACCTCAAATATAAACTGACCCCTACAACTTCACGTATCTGTTTAAAAAAAAAACAAATACAAAAATTAAGTTACATAAATATTATTGATGATTGAAGAATAGAGGTTACATACAAAAAAAAAATATGGAAAGAAAATATAACACTTAGCAGCCACTCATTATTTGCATTGCCATTACGCTGTTGCCACAGAGGTTCTGCTCCTCTATAATGGTGATATTTACAAAATTATTTGCAGTATCATTGTTATTAAAGAAGGCATCAGGATGATTGTTACACTATTTTTCTTACATAGCCTTATATTTTTTAAATAGTATTAACAGACTTATTAAAAAGACTTCTAGTGTTCATAGTCTTTTTAATATGATAAATTTTAAAACATTTTCCTACAATAGGAACATTACAAGAAGAAATGCAGAACAGCAGCGCCGATTTTATAAGCCCTTTGTGGATTTTAAAATTTTCCATTACCGTGAATACGCAATATACTATGTTTCCTCATATATGCAGCAAATTTATCTCATGGATCATACCACAGAGATCTTTTAATAACTTAAAAATTGAGCGATCCTGATTCTTTCTCCTCTTTATTCCCATTAATCAATGCTAATACATTTAGTAAAACTTGTTTGAATCTAATAGAGTAAGACATTTATGCTTAAAGATAACCATTAGGAAAAAATAAAGAATGAATAACTTTGAACTTCTAAGAAGACTATAACAGTATATAAATAAAATACAACACAACAGGTTATAAGAGGAGATACAGCATGATTTACAAAAAAAATATCAGGGTTTTGTGCATACAGCTTTTTGTCCCTGTATTCATTTAGGATCATTTTATGCTACAATGGCTAATCAGACAATACTGCAATGGAAGCCCTAGATTTTGCTCATTCAGGTATAAATTAGGATAGGGATCTTTAATGAGTGCCTAACACCACACAGCCATGAGACCTCCGTTTAACATTGCTCCCGTAGGACGATATAACTAAGGATTTTTTGTACTCCCTTATAAAATTCTAGGAAGCCTGAAACTGCCCATTAAATATTTTAAGTATTTGATCATCAGACGATAAAGCAAAACTTAATAATTAATAATTCATCAAAAGGTGACAGTAAATGATCCTGTACAAGAAAGAATTTAAAAAGAAATGAAGATAAATTAACAAATAAAATACGCCATATACTTTATACCTGATTTTGTGAAGCTTCTGAAGTACATTTATGATACGGGCATGGCATTGTCTGTATACTGTTATCCTTAATTCTAACTTCAAAATAAGATCTGATACAGTCGCGACAGTACACATGATCACATGGTTTAAACTGGATACAATTCAGACCTAGTTTCTCCTGAAAATAAAAAATACGGATTGGAATTTATCTTTAAATAGATTCAGTTTTTAATGATAACAAATAAAAAAAATACGAAGATAGAAAAATTTACTCACGGTATAGCAAATGCTGCATAGAAAAAGCCCCTTCTGAAAGACTGTCTTGGCACGATCTTCATTATACGCCCTGAGATATTGATGTAAATACATGTTGACATGGCTACGTGTAATTTTATGCTTGATGTACTGCTTACTTTTTCTTTTCATCTTCTCCTCAACTGAAGGTCTTAATTTCGTTTTATGAACTTCAGGAGTGTCATTAAGCAGCTCTGACTTTTTAGATTTTGGGCCATATTTCTTCAATTCATTTACATAAAACCCTGAAAATCATAAGTACATAGTAAAATCTGCACCACTAGAACCAATGAAATCTTGGGCTCAGTACATGGTAGAGACTGTACTGCTTGCAGAACAACAGTTGTGCAGGGAGGGGATTTCTCCTTGATCACAATCAACTGCCAGTTTTCACCCTGCTAAGGGAACCAACTTTATAGAGGATGGGTAAGCCCCAGGAGGGTCGGTCTCCAAATCCCACGGGATTCATCCCTGGATATTAATAGATTAAGTAAATGATCAATCAGACACGGAAACTCAGGCTCTACCACTGAGTCACCCTGCTTCCAATAAATAAAGAATACATACTGTATTGACCGTAACATTAAGATAATCGTTTTTTTCAATTTAAAACTAATCAAGTGAAAGTGTTACTGCCTTTATACAGAAATAAGATAAAATAATAAATAAACTATACTTGGTAAAAAAAAAAAATTATTTTTTAATGTTCAAATTTTATATTATTAAATTATAAGATAATCTGATATTTTTTTATTTAATTTAAACTTAATACTCAACAGGGGATCATTAACATCCCAGGTCCAAGTTAGACTTTCATCCATATCCCGGCGAACATCAGAACAAGCCTGAATTTGTTATTTTGCAGAAAACACACTTTTTAGGTACTTTACGAAGTATGACAGTACAATATAGAGAAATAATAATAATAATAACTCTTGTGGAGTTGCTAGTCTCCCATCGGGGGCCTCCCCAGGTGGCGGATAGGGGAATGCTCACCAGATATGGAGGGCACCGGGGAAATAAAATACCTGGAGCGGACCAAAACTAGCACGAAACCCAGGTGTGACTGATCCCATAATGGGCGGCTTCCTGGTCAGGGTCTGTCCCCTTGTTAGGGACGCCAGCGGGCGAACTTGGCAGAAGGTATAAAATGCTATTCCCATAACCAATATGGAGTCATTTAACATAATTATTGCCTCAGACGAGCCTGATACAGAGGTTGCATTCGGGAACATTCGACAGCCTCCTTCAGGGACTGGCGGAGCGAGTGGTGCCACCCTGTCTAATCGGACCACAAGGGTGCATTCATCGACCCATAGTCTGAGCTCGCGCATGGAGGGGAGTACTCCTCCCACTCGTGCTCAGCAACAGAGACCAAGGGTAGTTCAAAGGATGAAATGGACGCAAGATATGAACAATGTGGTCATCCGAGCTGGCAACAGATTTAGAACAAAATAGAACAGGATATCTGAGAAGAATCCAAGGTTATTGGCTAGAGAAATACCAAACATTGAAGTGACAGTGCAAAAATTAGCAGACCAGACAAGAGTAATTATGAAGGGACAATTTCTTGGCCCTGCAGACCTCCAAATAATTAAAGATGAGGTTGGAGCACGTACTGCAAGGGATCCACAAAGCAATGCAGAGATCATTAACAGATCCTCACCTGAGACAGCTTACAATGGACCTACAGATAGAAATATGAGTAATGATGAATCAAATCAACATACTGAAATGGAGGCAAAAATAGAAGAGGAATTAATTGCTGAACACATGAAGTGGTATGGCATGCCCATTGAAGAAAGACCTACCCTGCCCCGCATAGCTTACAAAGCACTAAGTTGGAAAGTGGTCAAGATCATGTACAAGATACTAGAAAAACATGCCGATTCCGTTGAAACCATTTCTGACTTTAAACAATGGGTTTATATAGCAGCGAAAGCGAAGCTCACTCCTCTAGGTTAAAAAGTAAAATAAAATAAAAGAAAAATATGTCCCAAAGACATCAACATCCAACTGGCAACCTGCTTGGAGAAGAAGGCTGGAGGGTAATATCAGTGAGCTGCGAAGACGTATTGTTATAATAACAAATTACAGCAAGGATCCAAAAAGGGCTTCAAATAAGCAAAAGAAAAAAATTGATGAAATTGTAGTTCTCCATCTTGCCACGGTTATACTTGAGAATGATCTCCCTGCAGCTCTCAAAATTTATGCTGACAAACAAAAGTTAGCTGTTTATGGAAATAGAGTACGGAGATATAAGACAGCAACTTTTCGCAAAAGAGACAATAAAACTTACGGAGCAGAAAAATGCAAGCTTTACAAACAAATAGAAGGGAAGCAAGTAAACATAAGTCCAACTCCACCTTTGGCGGAAAATATGGAGTCGTTCTGGTGATGCAAACGCCGAATGGCTGCCTGAAATCAGGTTAGGACTTGTAGGAACACCCTTGATGCTCCCATTAGTCACCACAAGGGAGGGTGTGACTGAAACTGCTAAGATGCAGTAAGAAAAAGTATACTTATAAGAGACTAAAATAAAACACATAAAATTATCAACAGCAAAGAAATGTAGTATCAGTTATATGCCTTATTTAAATCATAACCAAATTAAAGATAATTTTGGATGTTGATCACTTACAAGTAATCAATTAATACAAAAAATTACAATTTTAAGATTTTTAACAATAACAAATGAAATACCTGTTAAGTCCAATGTATCACCTATTCCTAAAACAGACATTGATTCTTCTTTTAAAAACTGAGTCCATATATAAAGGATGACCATACCTTTATTCTCTTTCCAAAGTTCATCCAGCTTTTTGCAAAGTATTCTCATCTAAAACAATACTTCTTATTGTGACAAGGATAAATATATTAGTAAGGAAATAAAATTAATTTCAACCAATCATTTAAAAAAATCCACATATATATAACAATTTAACTATTATTTTTTTAGTCTTTCAGGTTTTTCTATTAATAAAAAAATATTTTCAGCTATAAATTTAAACTATTGTTTATTTCTTACATCAGCGCCTGTAGTTATAAATAATATTATCAAACTAACATGTATTTTGTAAAAAATAGATTTTGTCTTCAATAATTTTTAGTTGACCCTATAAATATAGGGTGGAAAATGGTATGGGTGGAGGTCAAAAATTACTTCCTTAAAGAGTAATAAGCTATTTGTTTGAAACAGAGGTTTCGGCCTATATTGCAGGTCGTCTCCAGGGCTTGTAATATAGGTCAAAAGTATGGGGGTGAAACTAAATATATTCTTCTTTTTCTTCTTTTATCACTTCCTCTTATACCGTTGCTAGTGGCGAGAAACCTCCAGTAAACCAAGGCTATTTTGTTTCCTTGGAGATGGGACCGCCAACTACCTACATCTCTAAATATATTTAAGGACTTAAGGATTTTTCTGACCTCCGCCTTGACTAATTATTTCCTCAAAATAAATTTTAGATTGATTTATGAGATATACAATATAAATAATGTTTAACTTAGGATAAACAACAGGATTAACGGAAATAGAGGATGATATTTTTTTTCATTGTTAATTTCATTATTGAAATTAGTTTTAATTAATGTAGTTGGAACATATGATCGAAGTTAAAGTGAATAAAGATTAGTTTAAGTGTGTTATAAAAATAACTTAAATTAAGGTTTAAAAATACAATTTTTTTCTTTTAAAAAGTGCTTTAATTTGATCGGAGAGACTGAATTTATGACTCGAGTAAGAAGTGAGGATTTTACCGCCAACCATGGGCGAGTCATCTACATCTTCCCAGGTGATAAGTTCTATGGACTCAGAAAATACAACTAATAGTATAAATAGTAATACAACTGGTTCCTGGGAACTAGTAACTGGGCGTAAGAGACCATGACCAATTGATCAGGACCTCACAAGGCAGAAATGCCTAGCACCCATTCAGATACAAAATAGTTTTCAGGGCCTAACCTCAATATCTGAGGAGCATTCAGGATTAAGCCCACACAATACAATACAATTAAACCCACTATAAATCAAAAAAACCCTCCAGTTTATATTAATGGTGGGAAAAATTATTCGGCACTTATTTCATTTCTCAAAGAAAAAGCCGGCCGTAAGGTGTGGCAGGAATCATGACAGCAGCTCTTGTACAAAAACAAGAGAAACACATCCTACGTGTCCCAACTATGGCGGACAACACCCTCCCAATTAAAAAGGTTGTCAAAAAGTAAAACCTCAGAATTCAGACGTGGCTCGAGAAATAACTTCCAGCGGCCTACACCAGCTCAACCGATTTAGTCACCCCCCGATCTACAACAGTTTCCAACCCTCAAAAACCTTCACAGCATCATCTTCCAGGACAACCAGAGAACACCGGAGAATCTCAGCAGATACCACAACAACATCATGTTCCACCAGGTATGATGAATGACAGTACTCAGCCTGTAGCCCCTTTAGATAATGCCCCTCATCAACTTTTTAAAATTTTAAATGGTCTTAATAACCTTATCCACCCTCTTTTTATTCTCCCCTAACAATTAACTCAAGTTACACAAGCCTGAGGCCACAGCCATGCCTAATTTTTCAACAGCTGGCTCCTTGTCAATTCTTCTATGGAACGCTAATGGACTGATGCAACACAGGACTGAGCTTGACTTATATTTACATGAAAAAAGGACAGATATAGCAATTATCACGAAACACATCTTACATCACGATCAAAAATCTACATTCCAGACTATACTATTTATAGGACTGATCATACAGACAAAACGGCACACGGTGGAACTGCCATTCATAAAATCTAAATTAAAACACATAGAAGAGCTTATGGCCCCCATGGGTACAAGCTTACATCCTCTATGACTTTTTTTATTACAGAAGGATTAAGAACATTACAGAAGACTGTAAATACGAGCTCTGACCTTTGCTTTGATCATTCTTTAGTGCAAATGATCCCATTGCGAAGAGCCTTTTGAGGCACTAAAAAGACCTGCCCTCACACAGGGTACAATGGATTGGGATTTATACAAAACTTATCTCAAATCTCACCTCTCAATCCTTATTTCGATAAAAATGAAGAACTAGAGAAGGCAGTAGAAAATTTTACTACAAGTATTCAACACAGCGTGGTTATCATCGAAACCCTGGACTAGAAAACCAGATAATTTACCAAGCTACACTCAGTATATTAGAGATCTGATCAGGGCCAAGAGAAGAGCTCGTAAAATATGGCAAATAACTAGACAACCATCAGATAGACGAACATTTAACAAACTGAATAATGAACTGAAACATCAAATTAGCAACTATAACGGGTCAAACTATGACATTTACATTAAATCCCTGTCGACAGACGATGGAAGTTTATGAAAGCATACCAAAAGATGAATATTATGTTTATTTTACTTGTTCTTTATTGTTATTCTAAAGGGACTTGGTCCCAGAATAAAGATTGTTTTCTATTCTATTACATTCAAAAGACTCTTAAAACACAGAGATGTCGGCACCTCTTAGAAAAGAAGATGGCTCTTGGGTTATGTCGGACGAGGAAAAACCTGAGCTTTTGCCGAGCATCTTTCTTCCGTATTTACACCACATACTGACTTCACAAACATAGAACACAAAATATCTGTAAATAAATCACTTGACGTTCCGTTACAACTAACATTACCTCCGCCTTCATTCTCTCCCATAGAAGTAGCAGAACTAATTAGACATTTAACAAAAAGAAAAGGCCCGGGCTATGACTTAATAAATGCTGAGGTACTCCAGCAAATGCCTAGAAAAGCTCTAGTGTTCCTAACAACAAACAATAATTCAATACTTAGAACTACGAAATTCGCTGTACAATGGAAATATTCTATTGTTACAATGATTAAAAAACAAGATAGAGATATAAGCAACCCTTCCTCATACATACCTATTAGTTTACTCCCTATTTGTTCTAAAATTTTTGAAAAATTACTTTATCTCCGATTATTTAGGTTACTGACTGACAAAAATATAACCCCTCACCATCAATTCGGTTTTCGAAAATTGCACTTGACAACTCAACAGTTACACAGAGTAACTGACTACATATCGACAGCACTAGAGCAAAAGTTATATGCAACTGGAGTGTTTCTGGATGTAGCTCAAGCGTTCAACAAGGTCTGGATCCAGGGGCTTCTCTTTAAGCAGAAGACTGTACTATCACACACTTATTATTTAATTCTTCAATCATTTCTTGCCGGCAGACTGAATCTTAAACTGAACTTATTATATTCTCTAAAAACTCTAAATCAGAAACAAGACAAAAATTAAACATCCACACTTACAAAAATCAGTTTGGACATATGCATTAGAAATTTATGGCATCACTAAACAGACTCACAGAAAACGACTACAAACTTTCCAATCAAAAGTACTCAGACTTGTCAAATAAGCACACTGGTATGTTAATGAGAAACTCTACATACTGATTTAAAAATACCAATGGTTGACGAACACATACGAACCTACTACAAACGGTTTCAAGGAAAACTACATGGGCACCCAAACCCATTAATAGAAAAAATGGGATATTCTCGCCTGAGAACACTAGGAAGAGACTAAAAAGAACGTGGATGAGGGATTTATAATGCAAAATTGTTGAATTTTATGTTTATAATCCGATTATCCATCAATTCCCTCCATAGCCTTGCCCTTGATGAGCTATAATTAAATTTTACTGTATTACATAGACTAAGTTACACCCTATTACAATAAACTTAATTAAAGAATAAAATTAGTCACAAACAGGTAAGATAATCCTTACCTTAGAATAAGTTAGCCATGGGCATGAAATCTGATAATCGGGCATTTCTTTCGATGGGTATTCAGGTGGCAATTTAAATGACAATACAATAGGAGGTAAAAACGATATTGGTATTGATTCTGTTGGTATTTCTTCAGTAACACCTTCTGAAAACAGTGTAAGAAAGCTTACATTGGTTTATCACACATATAAGGATACAGATTAATTTAAGATAAGTTACATAAAATAATGGATGAACAACCAATAATTTACATGAATAATGCAAGCATATTACAAAATAAAAGAAATGGGTTTATAGAGTAAAATCTTGTCGATAATAAAACATTTGGGCTTATAACAGAGCAGAACAAGAAAAAATAGCTAATAAATTATTACTAGGGATCAAACTGTAAACATCGACAATCATCAATAAGTAATCTGGAATTATAATAGTAATATTACATTGGTTCTTTAGACATCTTTAAAGAAAACATGTTTTATTAATGCTACTTTTTTGGTTTTCAACTAGTAATTTATTTATTTTTGAAATCTAAATTAATCAGCCATTATTAATTTACTGTTAATAATGTATATTACTAACTACATTTATAACTTTATATGCAATTATTATTTTAATCCCAACATAAAATACACTTTTGCCCAGGAAATAATGATAAAAAAGATAATGGGTACCAATAATTTAAGAGGAGGTGTTTGATTAAATAAGAAAAAAACTAAAGAAAATACCTTGAAACCTGCTATATAAAAGTTAACGGCAACAATACTTTTATTAAACCTCTTAATCTCAAGATCAACGGGTATATTTTTATATTTCTCAAATGTAGAGTTGGCAGAACAACACTCAACTTAAAACACTAATACATCAAAAACAAACTAAAAGACTAAAATCAATTACTTAAAAATTGTGTCAGAAATCAACTATCAACAATCTTATGCAATGTAATCTATGTTTCTTGTTAAATCTGTCATACGATCAACATCACCTATAAAAACCAGGTAACTCCAGATACTGTCATTAAGAGTTACAAGTTTTCAATATTGTAGTATTTGTTACTTAAAAAAGTACATTACATAAATAACTAACCTAGTTCCATTAACTTGTAAGTTATCTTAAACTCTGAAGGAATAGGAACAAATGCCAGAAACTGTCCACTGACACAATTAGAAATACTTTCTTCAATCTGTAATTCTTCATTGGTATAAATACTTTTCAAAACACAAATTTCATCACTTTGTTCTTCAATGTCACTCATGTTGCAACTTCTATAACAGTAAATCAAATAAGATTTGTTACTAAGTAAAGGAAACATGACTTAAACTAGTGAAATAGGACGAATACATAATATTAAGAAATTGGTCTGGGGTGCAGTGGATTTCTTCATAAAATTAAATCTATGGTCATCCATATATGTTAGACAAAACCAATTAAAAGATAACTTTTTTTTTAACTGTTAGTTATACAGATATTGATCCTTTAGTTGAAGTTTAAAACAGATCAGGTGACAAAGGTGGTGTTAAAAGATAACAAGGTTATAATAAATTATAGTTGTGATGTAAACAGTAATAGAATTAAATAAAATTAGATAATGATGGAAAACATCCATGAAATGAAACAATAGCATTAATGTAAGTATGAAGACATCCATATTAGGGAGCATTAATAAACAAGGAATTACCAATTTTATGGACTATCTGTTATTAATTGCATCCTAATTCTTTGTATTCTTTTTTTAACTTACCTGATTATTATCAATAATTTAGTTTTCTACACAATGACAATTTGATGTAATAACAGTCAGATTCCTATTATTTAAATTTATTTTATTTCTCTTATAATCGTCCTAAAAAATTAAACTAAAAATTATTTACATATCAATTTAGGCGATACAATAACATCTGTAGAGATAGAGAGAGTGAGACTTACAATTCGAGCTCATTACCCGGACAAATGAACCAGCTGATTTCCTTCCCCGCCTTCTTGAACAGGCTTTACACAGAGCATTGAAATGTAAGAAGTTATAACCAAAAGAAATTTTAGAAAGATTTTCGATTATGAATTATATCTTCAAGAATGCCTCATCTTATAGTGAGCACTGTGGCACTTTTATCGAATTTATACGTAAGTACCTCTAAGTTTTTATTTTTTTTGTTTTCACACGCAACCAATATTGTAGAGAAGTGCTGGAAGTCATTCTGTAATGAGGGTTACAGGAAAGTGTAATTTAGTTTTGCAGTCAAGTGAATTTTAATGTCGGATATCCATTTTTATTTTGTTTGTTTATTCATTTAACTTCAGTTTATGCTGCTATAGATAATCGGACGATGCTACAGCGTGAGTCCTAAGTTTATCCTATCCAGGTATAACTAAGATAGGGATCTTAAATGGGTACCTGACACCCCACAGGCTGGCATGACCTGAAATTCCCTTTTAAAAACCCTATGGTCACCTTAGGATTCACCAACTATGAAACCCTTGGTGATAGAAACTTGTTACGCTAACCACTACACAACAAGCGACTCCATCAAATTACCATAATGACACGGTCTCTATTGCAGCGAGTAATAACTCTGGCATAATTAAAGTTGTAATAGTTTAAAAAAATAATCTTAAAATATTATCATTATCGTTATTATTTTTCGTTTTTTTCAAGACTTTGCGAGTTCATAACTGAGAGGAGGTACAACCACCTACAGTTATATCTTCAAACATTTAGAAATTTTCTTATGATCCTTGCTGCATCCAACAGAACTGCTTGTTGAGCCTCCCTTAAGACATCAAGCGAAAGTTCCAGACTTCTCTGACAGGGCCGTCCACTACGGATTTAGTTTTGTAATAAGATCTGCAATATGACCATAAAAATATTTGCTATCAAATCATTCATTTGATTAAATATTCATCATTTCTTCATTCATTCTTTGAAATATGTAACGCATTTTCTTTAAGTTTTCCCACAAAGGTACAGTCATTTTTAATCGTCTTCAATAACAAATTTAATTCGAAAACATTTTTCATAAACAATGAAGATTAGTAATATAAGTTTTTTTCTAAAGTGTTATGATAATTTGCTTACAATTACAATAGAGCTAGTACTGATTGTTATAGAAAAACGCCCCTTTGATTGTTGGTGATAAGGACTCGGATCCGGACTTGATGAGATTTCTCGGTGCCCGGCTGACAACTAACTACCCAGCATGCGGATCCCCGTGAGTAAATGTATAATTTTTAAAATTTAGCTCATAAAGTCTGTCTTAGCCTAAATCATAGATACAGTATCTGTAATTAATTTGTATTAAAGCATATAATCATTGAAAAGGTGTAGTGAAGTGTCTGTCCATTGAGTGGTTAAGCGATTAATGAAAGGACCTTCCTTTTCTTGAACTATGACTTTTATATCTTAAAAGGAAAGTCTTAAAATATGTTTTATGAATCTTAGTAGTGTTCGATATTGACACTTTACACTTCTGCAGCCTAGGATCAGAAACCGCATTGCATTATGTGAATAATGATAAGCTCAGATTCCAGGGGCCCAAAGCTTCCTCTATCAAATGGATTTATTGAAGTTCCTGAACGAGGAACAGTAGATTCATATTGGTAATAATTATGAACGATAAGACTTGTTCTGTTTCTCCTCTTCAGTAATGTTTATAGTAGATACTTCTATAACGTTTGGATGCCCTTATAAATAAAAAGTAAATCTTATATTTGACATTGCCACTAGAGTCAAGAAATCTTCTAAGTCACGCATAACCTCCGAAGTATGATTGTCTGACCTTATCTAGAGTTAGGAAAAAAACTGTGTTTGAGTGTTAATCCTGGCCACATCACAAGTTGTACTTCATCCATAAGGGTAAAATACGAGAAATGTCGTGGATCGTAAAGTCGTTTGTAACAAAATATAAAGTTGGTACTTTATCATCGTGATATAATGTCATCTTAAAGGATAGTATCATTAAGGATCTTTTAAGAAAGCATTATTAAAGGACGATACCGAATACAACGGTACTGGTCTGGATAAAATACAAAAATTACACTTGTATTCTGTCACAAAGTTATAAGAAAAATAATGGTGTGTTGCCACAAATAAGTCTCGATGTTTATGTATACTTCATTTTTTTCCTTCAACAGACCAATGTACGTGATGCATGCTCCACCAAGAACCGTCTTCGACAACTTGGAAAAGCGTGGATATTGCATAATGAGTGCACAAACGATTCAGGAGCATTCCGTTTGGATACTCGCAAGGCCGAGGGTTCCCGCTGATGACAAAGTTGAGATATCAAGAGGAGGACCCAATGACAAATCGGTTCAAGCATTCGATGTGAGTGATATCTTATCGATTCATTATTCATTTACTTATTGATTTTAAGAAGTCGAAGGAGCTTATTTAACTAACTAACTCCCCGGCGCTACAGACCAGCAATGGGAGCCTTTGCTTCCCGAGTTATCTACTTCCACTTATCCCTGTCCTATGCTTCTCCCTTCCGATTGTGGACGTCTCGCATCCTCGCGTATCTCTGCACACCATCCTTCCTCCTGCTTCTAAGCCTACCTCTCTTCCTCTTTCCACTAAAGTGAGCTTCTAGTATTTTCTTTTGAACTCTTTCATCCTCCATTACGACCACATACCCTGCATATCTAAACCTACTACTTTCTTAATATAATTGACAATGTTAGTATTCTCTAACATAATCTCAATTTCACTGTTGCTCTTGATTTCCCACTCACTATTAACTCTTGTAGTGGCGTAAATCCTTCTGATTATCATTTTTTCGAATAGTTTTAGGAAGGTTCTTACCATAAAACGAATTTAATTCTGGAAGGAGAGCTGTGAAGGTTACAAAAACAGATGGGTGGAACAAAAAGATTCTCTAAAGGGCCTTGCCACGCCTATTTTTTATTTCTTTTCTATATTTATTTCTAACTCATTCACAAATTATTATTAATTTTCTAATTAATTTTTAGCAGTTTTCTCTTATTTTAATTTTAGTGGCAAATGCATTTGTACCCTCCGTTGTGTTTCTGGCTGACCGCATGGTGTTGTTATAGTATTCCTTGTCTCTTTTTGATCGTCATAAAATGTTTAATTGACCTGGACCTTGTAATTGGCTAATATCCTCTTCCTAACGATCTGGTAATAAATATTTCGACAGTAAAAGTTTCATTTGCTCACAATAATCTAGAACTAACAGAATAATCTTCATCACTGTATAGTTGAGGGGGGATAACAACATTATTAGAGTAGAAACGAATAAAGAAAAGAGAAATATAATCATTCTTTCCTCACGAACTAATATGAATCGGGAAAGAAAACCACAAATATGTACCTTTCTGCCCGGCCTTGGCCAAACTCAGATTGAGGTTAGTCAAGGACGCGCGTTTGCGTCGTTTTTCTGAGAATTTCCTTCTGCCATTAGAGTTTGTACTGAGGCTTCCTTTTCACAGTATCTTCGTATGATTTTTTAATTTATTAAAAATCATTTTTGTGGTCGTTACTAACCTGCAAGTAAGGCCCATGGAATTCAGTTTTTTTTCATGTCCTCTTGGCGTTGCTTTCCCTTGGTACGTCAGATCGATATTTTCTTTTTGTTGCTTTTCATCATTATCACTTTGGTCCGTTTGAAAGAAAAGTTTCTATGTTGAATAATCTTTCCTTATTCATTGTATTACCGTAATCTTTGATCGATATTCCCCAACTAAGAAAGCCAAAAGGAGAAAGTATAATAACGGTTTTAAATATTATTAATTTCATATTTTCTGCACCAAATAACAGTAAGTGTAATTTCAAGACTGAAAAATAACAATGATTGCCGAACCTTAACCGAGTCTTCATTTCCTATTGAATATAGTTTTTTTTAGATTTTGATAATCTTATATATACAAATCTGCAGCCCCAGTTGATTTTTTTCCACAGGGAGTTGATTGTTGTGAGGAAAGAGGAATGGTGCCATTTTTGTAGTTTTTGGCTTCCAATGAATTTATAATATAGACAATAACTCCATTTTAATCCAATACTGATTTAGCCATTTATGCTAGAAGTGGTTAAGTCGAGATTTGTGAGCTTTTTGTACTTAGTAAAGGGGGATCGTGTTATACTCGTATAAGAGCCTAAATTAGGCATTGTATTTAAATGAAGTCATTATTTACGTTATAACCTTATTTCAAGCCAATAACTACGAAAATGAGACGTTTCCGCTTTGCTAAGTACAAGAAACTCGAAAAATAAATTTCGGAAAAAAATCCACTTAATAACTCATTCAAAGGGGCAAAAGATATACTAGTATATGCGTTTGTCTATACTTATTACTCTTTATATCTGTATAACTGAACTCTATCCTAAATTATATGTGCCTGTAGTAAGACTTTGTTGAAATATAAATAAATGTAATCTATAAACGCAATTTTTTTTCAATTTCAGGATCCCGATCGTTCCCCGCCAGCGTCCCCGAGTAGCAGCCGGAAACGCAGCGTAAATTATTAATTTTTTTGTAATGATGGAAATTGTTTATCGAAAATGTCATAAGGGAAAGGAAGGGAGAGGACAGGAAAGGAAGATACAGTAAATTATAATACTTTTATGTATGTCTACATTTCGGTTCAAATTGTAGGCCTTCCCCGATCTAAAATAAATATGGAACAATTTCGTAGAATGAAAACTCAAGAGTTACAGGGAGAGAAATAATGTTTGGATCGCATTCGAAACTGGAAACTGCAAAGTAGTTTGCAACGTAAAAACAGTACTATATATATGATCAAGTAAACTCTTCAGGAAATGAGCCATTTTCACAGAATTTTAAATCATTGAAAACAAGATAATGAAGAGAAACCCATCACGCCGATCCTGCCTAAATAAGGTAAAGTATGCTTAAGACAATTTACGGCTGGGATGACCCTCTGGGGGAAGAAACGGAAGAAAAATGTCGATTCTAAATTAGAAATAAGTATGAAAAAAAGGCAAAATGATAAGTGAGAGAAAATATAAGAGATACGAAAAATGAGAAAAGTTATTTCGTCTTGAACCAACAGATTAAAATCAAGAAACAAAATTTTAAACACAAATCTGGCAGCTAATGTTCAATTTCAATATAAATATTCAAGTGTTAGCAATATTAGAAAATATTTGATCGTGTGCAACTTTCCTGTCTGGACTCCATATCCTTTTTTTGTAAATGTTTATATTTTATATTCGATTAACAATAATTAAAAATTAATATTGTAGGAAATATATATTTTAACATATAGTCAACAAGTTTTATATGAGGCGTTCATGATCAAAAACAGATAACACCGAAATTGCAAAGAGCAACTTTATCACATTTTTCGCTACTTTAGTCAAACGATTTTGTCTGGTACGACACTTTGCCGTCTTAATTATCTTGGTTTCAGTCCGCTTCTCAACCTGGAGTTCTTGAAACACATTTGACTGAACTAGTGAATAATGTGAAATAGTAAATTTTTGTAATTTCGGAGTTTCACGCTTTTGATCCTAACGTGGGTATATCTTGGTAGAACCCACCACTGCACCTTACGTTTCATGTGGTTTTGTATTACCAAGCATAAAATATCATCTTAAAAATCCTATTATTTTAAACTACACTAACATTTCGAGTAGAGAAATTACTTCTGTTTCTATAATATCTAGCAAGAATAAACGTTTATTTTAATTGTACATAGTATTATTATGAATTACCTTTTTATTTGATTTTATTTCTTGTTACAGCCAGGCAAAACTCCTCGGGTCACGGTTACGGTAAGCTTAATTTTTTTTTTGCTGTTACCTTAATATTTTAATGTATCTTGAAGCTAATTTTTTAAAATACATTTGCAGCGAAGTGCCTCGAGGCAGAGCTTGAGAGAAAAAGATAATTTGAGAGTAAGTGGAATATTTGCAGAATTTATTACATTGATGTTTAGCTTAATTCCTACCTTTGTCTTGTAATTTACAGAAAATCTCATAAATTTTATCGTATTTCCTTTAACCTAGTAGTTTGTTAATTTATCTATTTAACGTCACTTTATGCTGATATGGCTAATCGGACGATGCTACAGTGGTAGCTATAAATTTTGCCTATCTAGGTTTAATTAGGATAGGGATTTTTAACGAGTAGCTGAATACCCATCGCACTGGCTCGAAACCCCCGATTAACGTCCCTTCTGAAGGACGGTATAACCAAGTATTTTTACCCCCTTTAAAATTTGCAAGGGCCACCAGCCGGGCTACGAACCCCGATCTTGGGCTAAATGGATTGTTATGCTAACCACTTGATAACCACTTATATGTTCATTCCTATATGTTCAGAATTTATATTTTCACAAATAGATAATTTCTCTTAAATTATATTAAACGATAAGAATACTTACAAGAGCATAGGGAAAGGACTTCTTACGGATCTTGAAAAAAAAAAATCAATGTAATAAATAAAACACAATACAAAATATATCATATGATGAAAACACATACATCACATCACTTAACATTAGATGAATTCATAAACGGTAAGAACATAATTATGATAAAAAGTTAATATATCAAAATATTAGAATATCATAAATAATTTATTCAATACATAATAGATAAAAATTAACATTCATGATCCACTTGAAAAAAATAAAAGAGAACTTTATAAGCACTTTATGAAAATATTTTCTAAATACACTCTGATGAAATCTGAAAAATTAAAAGTAAGAAAAATTCTTATTAATAATATAAAATAATTCTAAATATTAATACTAATCATTATTATAATTACTGATTCATTTACATTTTTGAATAAATATTAAAATTTGTTTCAGGTGCCCAGTAGGAAATACCCTTTACTAGTAAGCTGATATTTATATTCTACAACAATTAATTAACAAAGTTAGTTAAATTAACGCGACTTTCTTTGTTAGTATGAAGGAAGTTCAGTGAGCCAAAAATTATCGCTAACGAAAATCCAAGATTTAAATGTAAGTTAAATAAAACATTAAATATTGTATTGAAACAACTTTAGTCATTTTAATTATATTTGTAGTTAAAATTTCTATTTTAAAAGATATTTCTCGATTTATTTATTGTTATTTTCTAAGAGGCGATTTAAATTAATTCGGGAGCGGTGTAGCTCTGGATGTAGAGCAGTGAGTTGCTAGCTGAGGGTTCCGGGTTAAAATCCAGCTGTGACAGATAAATTATTTAATCAGTTAACAGCCTCAGAGGACTTAAGTTTTCTCTTCTTTGTAGATATTTTTGGAGGTTCGAGTAATGGAACTAGTTACAAAATATGAATAGATAATACTTAAGAGGGCTTAATAATTTAATCAGTTAGTCTTAATTAACTTAATTAATCTTACAGGGAACTATTCAAAAAGTATAGACAGCAACCTAATGGCATATGCACCTATCTCTTCTTAACGTCATCTGAGCATCAATTAACGCGTATTAGGCGCCATAATTTGGGTTTTATTTTATATTCTATTTTATTATTTCAGATAAATAAAGTGTTTCATAAAAAGCTTACATGACTAATTGGCAGATTTTTGGACAATATTTCTTCTTTATGGAATCTATAAGAATGCCTTTCCATAAAAAAAAAAAAGATTACCCGGTCATATAAAACTGCTCAAAACTGCAATGAAATTGAACAGCCATTGGGCACAAAGTAAATTGATAAAAATAGGAACATGCTTTCAAAAAATATCTTCGTCGTTACCGGCCCTGTTTATATCATTTATCATTTCTAAATCAATTTTCACTTGTTTATTTATACTTTAAAAAAAAATTAAAATGAGTAAAATTTGAGTAAATAGTTTTATATTGGACGTTATACTATTGCCTGACACAATCAAGGAACACTACAAAGAAAAAAAAAATCATGACTCATTTACTGGACACCCAAACTCATTGGTACAAACATTACTGACAGACACACTACCACAGAATCCGACAAGGAGACTAAAACGTCTCTTGATCAAGGATCTACTACAGATATGAAACACATCTAGGAGTGCCTTCAATGGCAGGTTTCTCCGTACATGCTTCTATGTGATCGCTTAGGGGAGGTTTTCAAAAGAAGACCACAAATACAATATGTGCTAAACGACATTTATATAATTTCTCATATAAATGTTTATTATTATAATTAATATTTTGGATTATATCAATTAACATTAAATTAATAACTTATGTTTATTTCAGAAAAAGGATACTAGTTCAGCTTCTGAAAGAAACATCCAAGAAAAAAGCGTACGTTTTTTTAAATATATTAAATATAAATACATAGTTTAGAATTTTAAAAAATATGAATTGTCTGTTCTAGCCGAACAGGGTGATGCTCAGTCTTCAGGTAAAATAATAACTATTTACTATAATTATTTATTTTTAGTGATTTAGAAATTTTAATTTTCTATCTTTGAATGGTAGTTACGTGGACCACCACCGAGACGAAAAACATCTCGTAGAACAAAGAAAGTTTTGGTAAGATTGATAAGCAATCAAGAGTAGCTCAGGCTATAGTTTATATACTTGTATATATAAAAACAGATTTGTTAAATATAAATTAAGTATTCATAAACAACTATCGGGATAAACAATTGTTTATATTAGATAAATATTATGTTAAATTATATTCACATGGAAACTTAATATTGTAGTATTGGATTTATTGTAATATAAGCATCATTTTTAGGCTTAACAGCAACTTGTCCATGATTTCTATCCAATGGTATATCGCTCACTAACTTTATCTGATATAAATTGTCTGAGTATGTCTTGTAGAGCACGAACATGAAATTTTATCATAAAAAATACTATTCTCATAAAAGGACTTAAAAGACTTGAACGATGTCACGACAGAAAAATAAAATATATTAAATAATTAGGCGTAAACGATATAAAATAAAGACTAGGGACAAGAATTAAAAAAAGACTTACAGAACTGGCTTGATAAGACAAGTAGTTATACTTTAGGATACCTTAACTATTAAAATTTAAATAAATAAATTAATACTATAAATTTTCTTTTTCAGCCGAATAAACTAAGGCTCAGCGTCCAGGTAAACCACTTTACGATTGTATGTTGTATAAAATTTATTCCATAGGAAAAAGGAATTTTGATTTTGTAACTTTGATTTTTAGGTTAAGGAAAACTCACCGACACGAAATTTGTCTTCGCATACGAGTATAGTAAAAGATAAGCCAGCGCTAATTGTAAGTTGATGAAATAGATTATTATTAAAATTAATTAATAGATAGTTAACTGATTATTCAAGGATGGAATATTAAATAAAATTATTGAACAAATTTATGTAACCGTTTTACTGCAAAAATTATTCAACTAAACGTTACAACAACGAAAGTTATTAATTAATAAAGTAATTACACAAATCCTTATTTTAGGAAACCGAAGCTTCTAGATCTCGCTCAATTTCTCCAGAGAAAAGGAACATAAGAGTAAATTTGGTTTTATTTTTTTATTAGTAGTTTATTTAAATTAAATATTTCAGTTTTCGTTTTACAAAAAAATAAAGATTAACACACATTTAATACATATGCATCTCATGAATATCCTGATAGGAATATTTTTAAAAAATTGTATTTTTTCAATCTTACTCACTAAATACGTAATTTGTCCTCTCTTGTTCATATCGGTTGGTTTCTCGTCATGAGTAGTTAATATTGTGAACAAAGAAATATGAATATTTTGAAGAAAATAAAACAGCCTTCTGACAAAACAGAATTATTTTTCTTATTACTTCACATTAATCCTCCTTTTGAATATTTTAAATAAGACAATGTGTGAGATCCATTACAACAGATAACTTCAAAAATATATATTAATATGGCATTTATAGGATACTTTAATACTGAAACATTTTGATAGGATCAGAAACGAATGGCGCTTCTTAAAGAAGAGAAAAAAACATCTTGCGGCAAAATTTGTACTGTGAGTAGATACTTCGGTAATTTGTTCCTTAAGACATTAATTATAAGTGCAGATGTAGCAATAATAAATCATTTGTTGTTAATCTCACGACTTATTGAAATATTTTTACATGAGGACAGTCCTAGGGCTCACCCAGCCTCTATACAGTGGTTACCCAAAATAATGGGGGAATCTATCGGTTGAGCGTACAGTTTTTTTTTTTCATCTCTTTATGGAAAACTATCGTTTCGATACCATTATTCAGAAGGTATCATTATTCACCTTTGAAAAATTTATTATTATTATTGCAATCCTTATAATTATAACATTCTTTAAAAGTATGGATTTACGAACAAACATTAATACCGTCTATTATTTTCTTTATTTCAGGAAAATCTACCTTCTCATCCGCGATCGAGGTCTGCTGACAAGAAAATTATTCCTGTAATTTTTTTTTTCTAATCGATAGTTTTACTTAAATTAAATTAACTATCATGGGCAAAAGTTGTGGTAAGATTTTTATTGATTAAAATTATTATCTTTGCTATAACATTTAGAAGTTATCCACTAGCACAGTTGAGATGAAATGGTGAAATACTGTGGATAGGCATGGAATTTTAGATATTTTTTTAAGGGAAAGCCGATTCACCAAATGTTTTGCAAGGCGACAAAAAAGATCCTGCGAGTGTAAGTAACCCTTACAGATCAGGACATAAGTTTTAATTTAATTTCAGAATGTAAAGTTAAAAGAAACGGTACGAACTATAATAGTAAGCCTACGTGTAATGAAGGAGGTAGACATGCATGTAGTTTCTTTTTTTATCAATTTCATTTTTTTTGTTCTTATAAGGGTATATATTCCGCAAGTTGTCCCTTCCAGTGTAGTCAAGTTTTAATTTATTCGTTTAGTTTTTAATATTTTCCAAAAATACAAGCTATCGTGAGCTTTATTATCGATTAGAGAATATAATTGAACCAATGAGCGGAAAAAGGAAATAACTCGATTTTTGCTGTGGTATAAACTGAGATAGCCATTTTTCTTATCATGTTTTGGCACATTTACTCAGCGGAAAAAGGGAATATCTCAATTGACAAAAATGTTTAATAAAATATTCACTCAAATGTCACTCAAACAACGTTCACATATAGAATCTTAAAATCAAACATATGACTATATTTTTTGGAAGCGGTAAACAAGACGACTAATTTAGGGGGCAGTGTACAAAATACCCGGAATTATATATTTTTTAAATTAGAAATCATAAAAACCCAATATAGAACTAAACATACCGCCCACCCAAAATTGATAGCAATTTTGTAAGTAGGTAACAATAAACTTTAAAACAGAAGAAGCGAACTTGCAATAGGAATTATATACAAAAAAATAACTCGAAATGCAAATGCAAGTGGATCGCCAAGTTGCAAATGGAAATGCAATAACTTAAAATAACTCGATTTTTGCTGTAATATAAACTGAGATAGCCATTTTTCTTATCAGGTTTTGGCACATTTACTCAGCAGAAAATGGGGATACCTCAATAGCTCTAGACCATTTAAAATCAATAGGTTGTCTGGTGGTGAGCGTGGAAAAAGGGAATAACTTTTAAATCAATAAATAGTTCCTACGTCCTAAAAGTATAAAATAATGTAGTCATAGAAATATATTTAGATTGCCCATGTATGAAAGTATATTTTTCATGTTTAATGTTATTTTGTAAGATCAACAGAAATCTATTTAGACAGTTTTTTCGCGTTTCTGAAAGAATAGGTTTCAGTTACTCATCCTCTTTTTCACTCAGTGGTTTTTTTACCTATTATTTATTTGTTAATAGTAATTTAACTGACAAATAAATATTAATAGCCAAATGGCAAAAATTAATGGAATTTATTTGTTAATTATTAGCAAGCATAGTTTCATGGTCACTTGTTTCAGGTAACAAGCAAAGGAGATGCGGGGACTTTCTGGTTGGGAAGTGAAAAAGTTCACATGGGCATCCAAGCATCGGAGACAGAGGTGTCGATGAAGAGAGATCCCAACGTTATGTCCAGAGTCGCCTTTGATCCCCGAAATCACACACACTTATTCAAAACGTCGGCCGAAACGATTGAATTTCAACAAAAAAAATCTGCCCTGAAACGTACCACAAACACATCGAAACAGACCAAGACGGATCCCACAGAAGATATACCTCGTAAAACTGGCATATCCGTCCATTTCGAGAAATCGAACAATAGGTCGAATGTCGAACGTTTGGCGCTAGACTCATCAGCTTATGAACTTCCGAGATTCGCAGAATTAAAATTTTTGCCGTGGGAAGGCAAAGAACAGTTCGTCTCGAGTTCAGAGGCCGATCAAGGCAGCCACATCCTAAAAGTTGAAGAATCGGTAAGCCACAGTCACGAAATATTTATATTTCCCCGGAAACGTTTAGTGATAATTAACAACGGAATGATTCTTAATCCTAGATAACCAAATAACTAAAGGACCCTAATAAATAATGGAATTTAAAAAAAGAGTATTCAACTCGTTGGGACTGTTATGACAATATCCTATTTTTCCGAAGCTCTATTTTGTTTTGTCTGTCAAATATTGATGGCAATACTTATAAAATAAATGTACTTTTAATTTATCTTCCCTTAGGGTTTACCTTAAGGTAAGCATTAATATATAACAGTTCCACTTATTTCATATGGTTGGTTGGTTGTTTCATATTTCAGGCGTAAAACCGGTTGGTCATCAAGGCCTAAGTTTAGTAAATTTACTTTAGATTAAGAGTGGTTCAATACAGATTTTCAGTATTTAGTCATTATGGAATAGTCCTAATGTATCCCTATAAATCCCTATTTAGCACTTAAGATATTATTTATAAATATCTATGCACACAGACAAATAACTATATATAAAATATACATAGGTGCTCGCTTTGTCCTCAACCGAGAAAATAAGTTCAAAATGGAACATTCGTTTCTATCCTACATTAAAAAAAAAATTAAATATTAATAAGTTGTCTGCAGGAACTAACATTTCAGCGGTAATTTTTGAAAGCGGTATAAGTGCATTTTTTCATATTCATATCCAAAAACATTCGGCCGTGTGCTCATATTTGAATTACTTTTAAAAGATGAGCAAACGGGTGAATGTTTTTACCAACTAACAAACTGCTTACACATGGTGGTGTTTAAAACCCTGTACAAAATTTAAATTTTATTATGAAATAATAATAATTAAAATGGATTTATTTTTACAAAAAATAAATAATTATCTGTTAATACATAAATTTATTTTTCTGCATGCAACAAGGTAATCCCCTATACCATCAGTTTTTTTTTTTTTACAATTCTTTCACGGTTTAACTGTTACTTCTATACTTTATTTTTTAGAATTTTAGGCTATTCAGTATTAATATATGTACGAATATTAGTGGTGTACATTACCAACTTTTACGTAACGCATTTTTCAGACGACAATAAATGAAGCCAGCGTTTCAAAAGATTCGGTCATCCTAAGGTCTCTAGCAAGCCGGTGTTCCCACATCGCAATCGTTGATGATGTTGATACACCCATCTTTATCGACATAACAGTAATACCTACTTTTATTTTTCTTTATTAACTTTTTTATTTGTAAATAACAACACGAGTAAACTTCATAATTACTATACCTATATCTTTTACCAGTAATTCCTCACCATTTTATTACTTAAAGTAATGGTTTTGAATTAAATGCTTAAAAAAATTAATTAAACTTTCACATTGTCGACAAGCACAACTGAAATAAAAATTTGGATTAGGGATAATAATTTATTTGTTTAATACATATACACCCTTATATATACACCCTTCCATGGCCAGTTCTTTAACCAAATTTCTGGACTTGCCATGGGAAATCCCCTCGCTCCTGACCTCTCCAAAATAGTCTTAAACGACCTTCTGGACTCCATTCTACCCCAATTCCTTAACGATGTTATTTTCATTAAGAAATATGTGGACGATCTCCTCCTTATCCTAAATCCCATAATTATTCCAGAATTATTATCATCCTTCAACTCATACCATCCCCGCCTCCATTTCACAGTGGAACATGAATCCAACAAATCATTACCATTTCTTGACCTCCGTATCATTAGAAATCCTGACCACACCTTATCCACAGATTGGTATACCAAACCCACCTATTCTGGCAGACTCCTTAATTATTACTCCCAACATCCGCACCACCAAAAAATTAACGTCGCCAAAAATATTATCCGCCGTGGCCTAACCCTCGCTGACCCCTGCTTCCATAAAACCAACACCCACCGCATCCAAAATATCCTTTTAAAAAACAATTTTCCTCTCCATATTATTAATAAACTCAGCCATGACTATAAAAAAAACCCCAACCCCACCCGGTCTCCACACCCTCCCTCTATCCCTGTTTACAGATCCTTGCCATATATACCCTCCCTCTCAAATAATATTAAAAAATCCCTACGTTCCTCGATCCCCAATTTACGTATAGCCTTCAAATCCCATAACAAACTTTCCAAAATCTATACCCGAGTCAAAGATCCCATTCCCGTTATACAACGCTCACAAGTTGTCTACCGTATCCCTTGCTCCACTCCCAATTGCAACTCTTCCTACATCGGCGAAACTAAAAACTTACTTAAAGATCGTATTTCCCAACACAAATATTTCATTTCATCCCATAACCCAACCGCATCTAAAATCTCTGATCATGCCCTATCTTTAAACCACATTTTCGACTTGGATAATACCTCTATCCTAGCTTCCGTTCCCAACTATGAAAAACGCATTCTCTCCGAAACCATCCACATCAATCTAGACTCCTCCACCGCCAATCTCAAGTCCGACTCACATCACCTATCCTCAATTTATTCCCAAATTTTTAATTTACTAAAAATACCTTAATTTTAAATTAAAATTTTTTTTGTTACTTCGTCCCTCTTTCATTCTGTTGCATTCTTATAATTTCTCTCCTTTTACGGTCAGTATCTTTCTATTATTCCTTTTTTTAGTCATTTATTTCTTTGCTGCCCCCTTTTTCATTACTTTAATTTATTTTTTATTTATTTTTCACATTATTTACGCGTCCTCATATTCACCCATATTGCCCTTTTCCTACGCTTTTATTTATTATATTTTTTTTTCTTCCTTCGTTACATTTTTGACCGTCAGAGATCGCTGACAGCGCTTCCGTCGTTATAACGTATTTTTCTTGTCAGTTACCTTCTGCACCGAGCAGCCACTCCTATTGGGTTCGTACAGTTTCATATTATTTATATCTTCTCTTCATCTTTCTCCATCTCCTTCCTTCTCACCTATTTCTCCCATCATCACTTTAGCATCCATCATAGTTTTAATCAAAGAGTTCATGTTCATAGAACATCATTATTATTTATAATATATCTCCATTCTCAAACTGATATCTTATATCTCTCATCTATAGTTTCTTTTATACTTACATCTTAATTTATATAATATAACATCATTCCTATTGTATACCTTCATTTAACATCTGATACTTATATTTTAAATTTATATTTTACTTCTCTGCCTGTCATACATGAGATTCCTATTCTTTACTTTCTACAATATTCTTCTCTATTTATTCTTAGGTATCATATTTTTTAATTCATGTTCTTTCATTTTACTTATGGTACTCCCCAGGAGTCTATTTTCATACAATTTGTTTTTCTCTGCAATACAATTCTATCTTTTTTATACTAAGTTTTCCATTATATTTATATCTTTTTCATTTTATTTTTTCTCTTTAACTTCATTTCTCTCTTTGTATTTTGTTTTGCATTATCACCTTTCTATACATCTATTATGTAATCATCTTTATTTATATATCCTTTCATAATATACCCTTCACTTTTTTCGCTCAATTTTTCTATATCTCTATACTTTGCTATGTTTTCTGTATACGTATCTTATGTATTTTTACAGTCTATTCTGTTTTTGTCTGTTTTCTCATAGCCCTGAAGATGACCTACACAGTAGGTCGAAACGTCGGCACTTATATAATATAATAAGTTTCAACTTATTTGCTGTGATTTTTTGACTGCACCCCCAACTATTTACATCCTATTATAGTATCTACCAGTCAACGAATTTCTTTCCTACAAATTTATTTGTTTATTAAAACACCCTTCCTTGCCTGACGACAATACGGGTTTTGACAATATTAATGATCACACCATAATTATATTGTCTATAATCTCCTCACTGTAAACCATTTTCAAAGTGTTTCACTATGCCTCTCACGTTCGGTCATTTTAAAGGATTCTTCTTCCGAGATCGAAAAGTGTTGTGCCAACTTCCGCTTTCCACTCGTACACAAACTCATTGACGTGCGGGTAATTGTCTTGGGTTATTAGCTGAGGGCAATCATTCTCGAAAAGGACGTAACATCCGGTTGCCCTCAGAAATTTAGATCTTAGTGACTCAAAGGCGGTGCAGCTTGTGGCAATATGGTCAAAGATTCCGGAACTCAACTGCTCGGACATAAAGGGTCAATATCCTTTCCGTTGTCATAAAGTTTGGCCCAAAAGCCTCCATGTCCTGTGAGGATTGGAACAATAAATAGGATATTTCAGCATTAATTAAAATAAAAATCGTGCTCAATGAATAAATATATATCTATTCAAGCTCACATACAGGTGACGATGGGCAATCTACAGGTAGATCAGAATAATATTAGCGTCAACATTAAAATAATCCAGTTGTTGACATATTTGCTCCAGAATACTCCTTATCCTCTGATTGCTCTGTGAGATCAAAACTAGAAGTTTCTCTCACAAAATTCCCTCTTTTCCCTCCCCAATCCACTCTCTTGATCAAGGTCCTCACTGTCGGATCTTAGCATTCCATCACTGTCGTGACACAAGCATTGCTGCCATTCCCGTATAGGAGAAAGCGACGATTGTAGCGGTACAGGTTACTATTCTAGCTATTATCTCTTTTATGATTATAAAATAAAATTGCATATGGCCTACTTTTTCGAAATGGTTGAGGATATCTGGCTTTCTGTGCAAGCCCAACCATATTAAATTTTCTGTTAAACAAAATTGATGGGCTCACAAGATTCAAGTTCTGTGAAACTCTCTTCCTAAACAACCGAAGATATGAGCTTCTAAGAGTTACATCATGTGCTACTGATGATTATTCTTGAGTTCAAACCCAACTCAAGTGCCTTTTCATGAACTCTTTCTTTTTATACATTGATTAATTTATGAAAAAGGTTATCTTTTTTTCCTTTATTTGAATAAAGGAATTGCTTTTTTTTTCAGGATCCTAGTCATTTGACATGCTTGACACATGACAGTTGCTGTTGTGAAGATTCTTAAGTGTGCCCCAGTGTTTACTTTATAAATTTCTTTCAGGTTTTAAAAAGTGTTCGGTCAATAAATTTGTACGTTATTTGTTTTCATATTTCTTCAGTTAATATTTTAATCTTGAAGGTACCAGTATTATGGGTATTATTATATAAAACTTTTTTTTTTTGTATTTATTATAAATTGTAATTTTCCATTTAGTTACCAATACCTAAAATATCTTACCGGACATATTGATGCTACCTACTAATATGGATCCAAAATATGACTAATATAAAAAAGACCAAACTTTAACAACCATCATTTAAATACAATGTTCCACAAATTTTAAATAATTCCATTTTAGGTTCAGAAACTTGGTTTATTATTCCTAACTTTTTTTTTAATCTGAAAGTCTTCGCCTAAATTTGAGGTGGAAAATTTAAACAATCAATTAATAAAGTGAACAAGCATATAAATGATTTTGTTGAAAGAAATTATTAACTTACTCTTGAACATCTCTCAGACCCCTGAATACTATTTGTTTACCTGCAACAATGTCAGAGGGAAAAAACATCTACATGTGTGATTGAACAATGAAGATAAAATAAAAAAACTGTGTGTCAGCTCCGACGCACGATTGGAATTTACTCCATGCAAAATGAATTAAACTATTACTAAATTCAAGATACATATTTATTAACAAATTAAGAAGAATACAATGAGATTATCTAAAACAATTAAATTATTAAACGAATATAAATTTACAATAACAATAGTCTACAGATTATAAACTAGGCCTAACTGTTATCTAATTACTAAAATAATGTACAAATACTAAATAACTTATCTATTTATATAAATTTGTACAAATACAATAAAATTACACTATAGTTTATAACTACAAATTGACACTTACAGTTCGCTAATAAAAGTCCACCGACGGTAATAATCTCCAAATATGACAAACTGTTTATTACACTCACTAATCACTCATCACACTGCCACTGGCTGACACTAACTGTCACTGTCACTCACACGGACTGTCGCCGTTCACTGTCACAACTTTACTACTGACTGCTACTGAAACAGCTGGCCTTTTATATAGGCAAGGTAGTTCGGGGTGGGCACTTCTCGGAAGATCCAAGAATTGTCTCGTTTCATCCAGGTTGATCCAGAAGGTTCCAGACTATTATTTAATTCCTTCCGGCTTATCTTAATCCCTTTAGCCGGTCCCTCTGATCGTAACATTATGTTTATTATTTTTTTAAGATATATTTATTGAAATTTACAACTGTATACAGAATACATCAAGTAAATATTATGAATGAATAAATTGACATGAAAAGACAAGTAGAGCAACTACCCAGTGGTAGTACTCAAATAAAAAGTTCAGCTTAGAAGGTCACGAGGCCATCTTCTTTTCAGACGCCTCGGAGGATTATCAGGAATTGAAGAGGTTGCGAGGTTTGAAACTAGTGGGTTTGGGGGAAATGAAGTTTTTCAGGAAAAGATTGATATCGGATTCGGGCTAAATCAGCAATAAACGGGACGTTATGGTCATTATCGATTACTTTGTTCGTAACAAAGTAAGGAGCGTTGAGGATTTTCCGAAGGATTTTGGATTGTAAAGATTGGATGCGAGAGGAATTCGATGGCTTAGTGGAGCCCCAAAGCTCTATTCCGTAAGTCCAGATGGGTCTAATGAATGTCATGTATATGACTCTTGTAATTAATTGGGAGCTTAGAGCGTTTATCCAGTAGATGTTGAAGTAGCCTGAAACGGCGAGCTGTTTCTTGTGGTTTCAGTCTAGTATGAGAATTCCAAGTTAAGCGTTTGTCAAGGTGTAGTCCTAAGTACCGGATCCGTTCTACAGGAGATTATCCTTAGAGAGATGTTATTAAACGATACGGGGGGCAGGAAGTCGCTGATTTACGACGGAAGGTAAAGGTGACTTTTGGGAATTTATTTTAATCCTCCAGTTTTGACACCATTGTTTATTATTTTATTACCAAAACAATGTAGATACTGATGTAAAGTTCAGATTACATGTTTTGAATTTTTTTAAATAAACTTTCTCAAACAAAAACTCATTTATTTGTTTTTAAAAAATTATTTCCCTCATTTCTGTCCTAACAAGAGTTGTGAAGAAAAAGGTTTTGATGATTTCACCCTGGCGAGTTCTGAGTCCCTAAATTCACCCCTTCTCCAGGACGTTAAATTTTAAAAACATTTTCAAGGGTGACAATTGAAATGGAAACGGTTACAATTAAAATAAAAAGGGTGAAATGGAGTGACTTGGTGACATGGAAAGGGTAGCATTTGATTAGTAAAAGGTTACAGTTGATTTGGAAAAGAGTCAAATAGACTTGGAAATGCTATATATTTCTCTTCTTAACTAGTTCGAACAAAGCTAACCTTAATTTGAGATTTTAAAAAAAATTATCTCCGCAAGGGATAGTTGTTGTGCGCAACTATGGGGGCTTTACGATCCCTCGGGTTCCTGAGTAAAGTACACCGCACACTCTCATCATACAGGACACACTTACATTAATACACACACACAAAGGTCACTTACAGTACACGCCCTAGGGTTACCGTCCCTAAGATTCCGCTCCGGATGGAGGAGCACGTCCAGAGGCTCTGAGGAGGCAGCCCCTCCACTAGACTAGGGAGCTGTGGACCGATAATCCATTCTCCTTACTAAACTTATGAAACCAAGATACGAAGAAGCTGGACTGGAATTACGAAAACGTCTAAAGGATATAACATTAGGATTTTGGAACGTATTGACATTATTCAGACCTGGGGCACTTCATGTGCTACTAAAAGAAGTGGACCATTATAATGTTGACTTTGTAGCAATCCAAGAAATTAGGTGGACAAGTAAAGGAATACTTGAGAAAGATAATCATAGTATATACTACAGCTGCCAAGACAAATCCCATACATTCGGTACGAATGAATCCTATGAAGCTTAAGGACATGATAATCGACTTTCAACCTATAAGTCCAAGAATTTACAACCTAAGGGTGAAAGGGGTGCTCTACAATTATAGCCTTGTAAGCTGTCATGCAACTACTGAAGAATCAGATGATGAGGATAAACATGAGTTCTATGAACTCCTTGATAAGACCATGGATGATTGTCCGGTTTACGATGCTAAAATCTGTTTCAGAGATTTGAATGCGAAGCTTGGGCAGTAAAGTATTTATTTCCCGACTATCGGCAGACACAGCTTACACAATAAAACGAACGAAAATGGGCAAAGGCATCTACATTTCGCCAATGGCAAAAATCTAGCGACGACCATGTTCCCACACAAGAATATTCATAAGCCGACCTGGAGATCGCCCGGTGGACAGACCCAGAATCAAATTGATCATATGTTGATTAGTGCTAGACACAGGTCAAGTACAATGGATGTAAGGGTCTTTAGGGAAGCAAATGTGGACTCAGACCACTATTTGTCTATTGCTAGATTAAGGGCAAGAGTATCGAATGAAAGGCGAATTAATCTGCCGAAGATTAGGAAATATAACATCTCAAAATTCAAAAGAGAAGAAGTCCAAGAGGCCTATAGCAAACAAGTGATGCTAAACCTTTAACTGTGAATGTGACAATACAGAAGACAGATGGAATCGATGCACGGAAGCTGTACAGGATGCAGCACAAGCTACACTGGGGTATAATGAACCGTACAGTAGAAATAGTTGGTTTGACGATGAATGTAGAAAGGCCACTGAAGAAAAGAACAAAGCGTATAAGCAAATGATTGTGAAATGTACTAGAGCATCAACGGAATTGTACAGTGTGAAAAGAAGAATGTAAAAGAAACTTCACCGCAGGAAAAAGAGAGAATGGGAGGAAAATAAAATAGCAGATTTGGAGAGTCATAAAGAGGCTAGAGATAGCCGAACATTCTTCCAAAATGTTAAAAGGGCAAGAGCTCCCTTTCATCCAAAAACAAGTTACTGCAGTCTAGAAGATGGTATAATGATGTCAAAAATGGATGAGATACTAGACCGATGGGCAAGACACTTTGGCAAAATGCTTAATGAGGACACAGTAGAACAACATAGTCAACTAGCACCTCAAGGAGTAAGTGATATGGAGCCACCAGACGAAGACGAGATTAGAGAAGCCATAGAGAGAATGAAAAATTGTAGAGCGCCTGGCAGTGACAATCTTCCCCCGCAGCTATTTAAATATGGTGGAGAAGAACTCATAAAAGAGCTGAGAGAGATATTTTTAGATATTTGACTAATGAGGTGATGCCTAGCTCTTGGAGGAAAGCAGTAATATGCCAAATCTATAAAAAAGGAGATCAGCTTAACTGCGACAATTACCGAGGAATCTCTCTACTCAACTGCTCATACAAGGTCTTCTCCAACGTACTTTATGCCAGAATAATATCATATGCCGAGAAAGAAACAGGTGAATACCAATGTGGGCTCAGAAAAAGCAAATCTACTACAGATCAAATCTTCACCCTCAGGATGATCTTAGGAAAGGCAAGGGAGTACAACCTTCAAACTCATCATTTATTTGTTGACTTCAGGTCAGCATTTGACAGTGTCCGTGGAGAAGAGTTGTACACAGCTTTATCTGAAATTAATATTCGGGATGAACTGGATGGTAAACATGATTAAACTGACTATGGAAGATGCACGATGTAAAGTACGCGTGAAAAATAAACTCTCAGCTGAAGTTGGTGCCAACAAAGGTTTAAGACAGGGTGATGCCCTATTATGCCAACTCTTTGATCTGATTCTGGAGTATGTGGACAATAAAGCAGTTGGGTATTACAGTGAAATCGCTACAAGATGGCTAAAAGAAAAAAATCGAAGTTAAAAATAATGTTAGTAATTTGCTTTTAAAATGAAAATGAAAAGAAAATTAATCTTATTAAAAATAATAGAGATGATCAAAATTAACAGTTCAACAAAACAAAAATGCAGTTCAGAATTAGCCGCAACATTGAAAGTCAAATATTCCCCTTTTAAATGATCCATTCCATCAAATAATTGTACCAATTTGATGGTGCTTATTATCTAAGAAAAGAGTGAGAAGAAATATAATTTTTTTTAAAAATAAGTAAGGAAGAAAATAGTTGGGGGTGCAGTCAAATAAAAACACTAAATAAGTGGGTACTTATTTAATTATGTGCCGACGTTTCGACCCACTTTGTGGGTCATCTTCAGGGCTATTGGAAGCTGAAGCTAGACCAGTTTTTTAAAGTAATTGATGCACTATGCCATGGCATCTAACAGATTTATCTCCACCTGACTCATTAACTATTATTTGAGTCAATACAAAATAATTAAAACAACAACAATTAGGATTACAGGCAGAAACAAAAATATTTAATCAACATAAAGAAAACTGTACTACTACAACCCATGAATAGTAATCGGTTCTTTCATGGCACAGACTGCACCGTTTCTAGTACAACCGTTGTGCAGGGAGGTGATTTACCTGAGTAACACTCAACCACCAGGTTTTCCCCTATTACTGGTACCCACTTTATTGGGGCTTAGGAGGGTCTCCAGATCCCACAGGATCTATCCCCGGGCTGCACAGCAATTCTCTACCACTGACCAACCCCAGTGTTTGTAAACACAGGTTCATGAAAAAAATTACTACATTAAACAATTCGGACAATGATTCATAGGCTATTCATTTAACCAACTTACTTTCTGATCAATTGACTATAATGAATAATACCAAAAGAAAACTGAAGTGTATGTGTCCAATCAATCCATTTTAGAATGTTTCATTATATAAAACTGCATAAAAACAAAACCTGGTTAGGAAAATAATACTATTAAGTACACAAAATAAACAATATTAAATTTAATGTAACAAAAGCAATGGGATAATGAGGGTCTTACAGACAATAAATTTCAGTCAACTTAATAATATAGTTCTTGAATTTATTTCTTTTGGCACTTTGTAGATTATTGAGGTAATCATGTATATATTATTATATATAAATCTTAACATGATTTTGTTCTATTATTGTACAATAATGTATTCACATTATATTTTTATTTTTAAATAAATAATATGGGACAATAATAAGAAAATTCAATAGTTGGAAGCTTACAAGGAAGACGAAAAACAAATTACAAAAAATTAACAATAAGAATAAGATAACAAAAAATGAACAATAAAAATACTATTTAAGAAATAACAATAGCTCAAACATAACATTATTACCAAGCAGGTTCTAAAAGGTACTGAACTTATTAAATTTTTGTGTAATAATAATTATAAGAATTAATAAAATTCTAGGTCAACTGTAAAAAAACTTAACAATGCTAAAGTTAATACATTAACATTAAGTCGTACTTAAAAAAAAAAGCTTTACATTATAATTTTGAGTGAAGTTTAGGCTTTGAATGATATAATTTCTCATAATTTTTTCTGCAACATTTGCTTTATGTTCACACTTTTTTTTACTTAAAGCAGTATTTTGGAGAACATAATAGTTTCAGCATATTTATAAATGAATGTACAATAGGAAGTAAATTCAAGAAAAACAATTAATTTAACAAACCAGAATTTAAATTCAATGTTTAATTAATATTACAGTTATTTTAACTGCAAAGTACATTACATATATATATATATATATATATATATATATATATATATATATATATATATATAGAGAGAGAGAGAGAGAGAGAGAGAGAGAGAGAGAGAAAGAGAGTTTCTCAAAATAATTAAAATTGCACCAGGGTTTCTAATTTCCTAATTACTAAATAACAAAAATCTTGTTAGTACCAGTTAGACCCTGCTCAATTAAGTTCAACAACCAATCAAATATCCAATATAAATAAACAAATAAAACTAACAAACATATAATGAACATTCTTATTTCAACATTTATCTTAAAACATAATATATTCAAGCTGTCAACTAGAACAAAATTATGGCAACTCCCTATAAAAATAAAATAATATATCTAATATTAAATCAAAACATTTTTAAAAATAATGTTCGATGATAATCAACTTGTCTGGAAGTGTTGTCACCTACAGTTATAATACTCAAGTTATCGTTAAAGATATTGTGCTCGAAAAATACTTGATTTATTTATTTAAATTTTTAATGATAATATGTAAAAAACTTGTGTATGACTAAGAGCATCTCCATTTTTGTTTTTTAAACATGCAAAATTATAAAACAAAAGAAAAAAGTCGATTTATGAGTGAACAATTTTTACTTTCTCAACAAAATTAAAGAAAGCACTAACAGGAAAAATCTAACATCCATATATAAATAAGTATTTATGAAAAACGTGACAAGTTAAATTAATATATGAACTGTATAACTGATAATGGTAGCTTTGGAGACATATATTCCATACTTCTTTTATTTACATAATTTGTGTACATTTTAGGAACTAGAGAATTTTAAAATGTTTGATTAACAATTTAAGAGATGTAACACACTTCCTAATATTAACCTTTAGATCTGAAAAGTATGTATTCTAGTTATACTATAATAATTTTAGAGTTCTACATTAGAAAACTTTACAGGTACTGTGTAGTAAAAATACAATAACTGATTTTTTTTCCTCTCTACAATATACAATTAAAATCGATCAGAAAAAAAAATGATTCTGGGAATCAAAGCCAAGTCACAGAGAATTTATGAATTGGTAAAATATAACCTTTAGAAATCAATAATCAACAATAAAATATATAAGCGAAGTAACAAATAATTAACTATAAAATGCATGCAGTAGCATTTACAAAAGTATAGCTTATTTATTGTAACAAGGTAACTTTTTCTAGGACTAAACAGAATAAAAGTTATCTATACACAAGATTTTCAGTTTTATAATCACATGTAAAATTTCTTTATAAAATCTATAGTAAAAAACTTTATAAACATGAAGACAGCTCTTAAAATTTCCTTCTTTATTTTTTAAAAACTAAAATCAGTATACATTTTGGAGCATTCAGTCAATCAAAAGAGGAGATTTATAAGTGTACTACTGATGTTTTACAAGTGTATTGACAAGAGGCCTTAAAACTTATCACAAGAAAAAAACTGGAAGGATTACTTACTGTTGTCAAGTATTCATGATTGTCGACCTCCGCGAGTAGCCTTTCCTCGAAACAGTCGAACCTTGTGCTTCACACTCCCGCTTTACCCTGTCTATAATATCAGCTACAAGTTTCTCTTCCTTTTCTCTCTGTTTTTCATATTCTTCCGGATTTCCAGAAATATCTTCAGAACCCCGCCTACCTCTTCTACAAGGAATGACAACTTTTTCTTCCATTCGAGAATGTCTTGTACTCAAATGGCCAAGATAACCTTTTCTCGATTTGAAAAACACATTACAACGATAACACTTAAACAATGCCGCTGGAGGGGATTCGATATGAAACTTATATTTATGCCTATACCATTGCGTTCGAGAAGGTAAAAGTTCTCCACACCTCTTACACACTACAGTACCATCTTCATTCATTAAATATTCTAAGAGGTCCCTTCGACGAGGAGGCGTCGCACCAGGAGATTCGTCTTCTGTTTCTTCAGCAGACTCCTCTTTGACTTGTAGCAAGGCTTCATGACTGAGAAAATGAGGGGCAAACTGAACGGGATTGAGCGTAACGTCCTCCCCAGCAACAGGGGATATAACCACTGCTTCTGGAGGTAAAGAGTCACTTCTTATGGGAAATGGAGTGATAGAAACATCTTCACAAATTGAAACGCTCACCGACTGCAGACATTCTTCTGCCAACATTAATATATTTATAAAAATCAAATGAAACATTAAAAATGTTTGAGGAATCAAAATACATATATACAAGAAAGGTGATAAAAACAGGATAAAGCTTGATTAAGGTAAGGTTAAATGTAACATTTCATTGTTGATAAGAATTTATCATAATTAAACATAACAAAAAAACTTTAGAGGTAGATTTTATTTTTATTTTTAACTTCAAATAGTTAATGGTTTTAAACAAAACTGTCAATTTTATATATATTTTTTTGGCTGAATTACAATAATTACAATAGTGAGTTCGTACACAGTTACACTTTTACTAAACTAAGTTATAATATTTGTTACTTTTCTTGTGCAATTTGTTGCTGAATATTTATTAGATAATAAAGGTCACAAAAAAAAAAAAAAAGGTTTGTGCATAAAATTACTGTTATTTACAAAACAAATTATTCAAATAAACTCTATCATTTCTATTAATATATATAATTTTAACACATAAAAGCAATTATACAACATATAAATAATTAAATTTTACAATAGTCAATTTCTATTGTACATTTCTTCTTTAGAATATATACACATGAAGTTGAAATACAGTATTATTACAGATTCCTTAAGGAAGACTCAGTTAACTTTTAAATATATATATTTACATATTAGAAAAAATAACATATTTCAGTCACTTGTATAGACTTAGACTTTATGAGTAGTATCGGTTTTCCAACTACTCATTAAAAAAAGGAGATACAAACGAATTTTTGATCAAAAAAGAGAAAGAAAGACCTCGTGTAATAACAAAAAAAGACTATTAATAATTAGATAATAAACAACAAATAAAATTCACTTTTTATTATTTGTATCTTTACCCCTTTATTTTTAATTAAATTATAACGATGAGGCATATTAATATATGTTAATTATTAAACATTTGGCAACTAACCTTTAAAAGACTAAAAGCTATGAAGGCAAAAGATTTTAATCACATTGGTAAAGTAAGGCACTGAATGAGTCTTATTATAATTCTTGTTACAAGCACGTGAATAATATAAATCAATTTATTAATAACAGTAGAAATATCACGGGCAATAAAAACAATGTCAATAACACTAAGAATTAAACTAATTTTAAAAAAAGCTCCCTACATTTATTATTTGTTTAAAATGCTTACTTTGAATTGTTATTTTGTATACCATTTTTAATTATAAATTAAAAAAACTAAACAAATTAATATTTAATTCAGAGCAAAGGAATAAAAATGTAATGAATTGGAGGATGGGATACATTAAAAATTTCAAATAAAGATTGTAGACATAAAAATTACTTTTCTTCATAAGTTTTCCCCTTCAAACTGATTGATAATGGATAGGCACAAGTTTAATATCAACAAAAATTTTAAGTAAAAGAAATCTATATTATGCTAGAAGTGGTTTAAATGTTAAAAAAAAGAGCTATTTCAAAAAAGAAGTAAACCATCATATGATTTTATATTATTACCAAATGAAATCGTTAATCATATTGTCATAAACATATTTAATGGTAAAACTCATCCTAAGTCATTAGGCTTTCAGATTACTAACTTATCGCTACAAATAATTAAAAATATCCCATAAAATAAAATAATATTGGATGCGCTTCGTTTATATTTCTTTCAAAAATTTAACATATATATGAATTAATTTAACTAAGAGCCTGGAAGAAATCAAACCCTCAACCTGTATAATAATTATAACAGAATTGCTATTTACCGGAAACTAATTGCTTTAAAAAATACCAAAATGACTTATTTATAGATTTTTCACCAAATCAAGTACTTTAAAGGAATATTGCAGCTTCAATACTAAGTTCAGCTTGGCCAAACTCCCCTTACCGTAAGTGTCCTTAACCTTTGAATATATATATATATATATAGCATACTATTAATCAAATGTTTTATAAACATTAATATGTATGAACATATTTAAAATTGAAAAATTTACAAAAGAAAAAAAAATGTAACTTGAATGATATTTCTCTGATTACTGAGATACTATCAGACGAAATAATTTTCATGAAAATAAATAAAACTCTTTATATAAGAACACAGATTTCAATACCATTATTAGAAAATACAAAATTAAAGAAAAAAAATGCTAATAAATCTACATATTAATAAATCGAAAAAAAGTGGTAACTTTAAATTTATACCCCACACTACTTTAAAAAAAAAAAAAAAAATATATATATATAATTTCCATAATTAAATGAAATATTTGGTTGATTAAAAGCTACAACATCTATGCCTAAAATATAGATGCAGAAATAAGAAAAATACTTCCTTGTTTTAATTCTAAAGAACAAGAAGCATATGAAAAAAAAAAAACTTAATAAAATAATGCACTCCAAATTATTACCATATCTAACCTATAATGCTGAAAATAAAACCATCAATATTGCACATTAATTCTTCCTTTAATGAAACAAATAAAATCCTACCATAGTCTTTAACTAAAGCACCATAAGTATTTAACATTATATACATAAATATTCCAATAAATCTATCTATAAATGAACTCTATATAGGCTATAGCTATCTCATCTTCAACATAACCTAAAAACTATAAATAAAGAGAAAAATATTTTAAACAAAATTTTCTTAATTACAAATACCAAATATATTTAATATTTCTGAATATATTTTTAATAAAATAGAGAAATATCATTCAATAACCAAAATTTAAAATGAACATAATTTTAAAATAAATTTAACAAGATATATCATCAAAATATATATAACAATGTTATAAATGTTTCTTTTCCCCCTCAAAACAACTGATTTATACAAATCAAACAGTAAAATATAAAAGCTATAATTAGCAACGTTATAAAACACAGACCAATAATTGATTGCACTGGATTAGTTTTACTAATATGATTCTTAAATCACTGAGTGAAATATGCAATAAAATGAAATGCAGTGTAAGAATAACTTTTGTGCATATGTATACACATAAATATTATTAATAGGTATTAAATAAGTATTCTAATCTAATTTCTAGGAAGTCAAAATATATATAAATATATATTTCTTTCTTAAAAATAATGTAACTACATCTTTTATAACTTCTTCTTTGTACTTTTCAACTAATATAGATGTTCCAACATTAAAATCCTTTTAACAATCAGTTTTCCTGTTTTGATAATTCAGTAATCGCGTATAGATACATTGATTTTTAAATAACACTATTTAAATGTTATGGTGGGAGGTAAAATCCAACAGTCGAGAACATACATTCTTTTGGCATAAAACAGTCGTGCACCATTTTCATATGGTTTTTCATTTTGTCCGGTCTTGAAAATTCTTTAGCACAAACAGGACAGGGAAATACCTTCCTCTGATGCCCTTCGTGATAAAGAAATGCATGACGTTGAAAGCTGTATTTGTTTTTAAATGTCTTTAGAACATCAGCTTTCGCACATTCCATACATTTGTATATTCCTTCAGTGATAGAGGCATACCTAAAGAGATTGAGGCCCCTAACAGACATCTCTGTCAATGCCTCGGCGGGGTCTGTGCTAGAAGCAGTTCTTCTCCTTACTCTTCTCTTGGTCGGAGGAGGCCGGGGAGAAGGCTCGGCAAAATCACCCTTTTCGTCATCTCCAAGAAGACCACTTGTGTCATTGTTGTTTTCGACATCCCCAGCCGAGTCTACTACTAAGCTGTCATTGTCATCACTTTCTATTTCAGTTTTGTCAGAAAAATTCATCAAATCTGACCGTGGTACAAGCCTCAGTACATTCATGTCCATATCAACAACTGAAAAATAGAAAAAAAAAGCAATTAAAAAAAATGATGAAAAACACTAGAGTCTAACACTTTACAATTAAAGTTCTCTAAAATAGCAAGTTCATAATTTTAGTTTATTTAGAATGATTAAATAATATCTATTTGAGCTAATAGATGCAAATCACTAATAATAATAAATAAAAAATTTCTACTATTTCACATTCCTTCTCAATCTATCATAACAGATACAAATTAAGGAGTAAAAGATGACGAAAAATAATTATATATTAATAGGAATAATGTAGTTTAGTGGATAAGGTACTAAGATTACTAGTTAGTTACAGTTCAAAACATTGGATAACAAGATCCTCATGGAGCACTCCATTTTCAATAAAATGGGAGCACCCCATCTTCAATAAAATGGGAGCACCACGAACTTTTTGGTGGTTGACTGCCAAAATGGAAAAATCTACAGTCCAAGTGAATAAGTGGTTAGGTAGAATTTACTCCTTAATTAGTTTCTCGTATAACTTAAAGAAGCGGAATCAATCTAAGTCAGGTCAATACCTGTTTGAAATGAAGTTATTGCTTATATTACAACTCCATTCCCAGACAAATACCACGTGTATGACACAATGCTGCTTTCCTCAATACAATTTACTCCATCTGGACAACATTATACTTAATCACTTATTCACCAGGGATGCTGATATATAAACATATCAATAAGTCCAATATAATAAACCAAAGAGAAAAGAAGGCTTACCACATTGGTTGCCTACATTAAATGGGATAATTAATAGCTTAAATTAGAACTTTTTGGATTGATTAAACTGCTCATTTATTCAAGCAAGACCACCCACCCAATGGCTTATGGAGTGGTGAGTCAACAAAGAGCCCTTTGACAACCAAAATGAATTCCAGCATATTTAATGTCAATGAAAAAGTGACAAATTTGTTTAAATTTTTATAAACATCAATCAACCCTAATGAAAATTTTGCAAAAAACATCCTCAAGTTTTTCATATTTCACTAAGAACCTTGTAACGAGTTTTTTTTTTTTAATCGCTAATTTCGTTCGTCAGCTTTCTCTACCTCTCTGAGAGCTCATTCTACAGTGAGCTATCGTCACATGCGGTTGCATATGTTTATTCTTATTTGGCAAAGTAGTTGCCAAATTTCTTTTTCTGTTTCCTTAACTTTTCTTTGCGGCTCAGCAGTAAGCATCCTAAGATAAGTTGTAAATAGCATTGTATATATTCTTTGTTTATTTTTTATTAATTATTTATTTATGATTTTTAATTGGTGTTACGATCTTATTTTATGAACACAACCTAGTTTCTTTGGACTTTTTTATTTACTTAATTTGGACCTGCGACCGAAAATCACACAAATATTATGATAAAAATTACAAATCTGAGGTTCCAGGGTTTAAGTCCCTGTCCGGGCGCCATAATATTTCAAGTGGGATCTTGAATACTAAGATGATTAGGAATCTACCGTTAATAAATCAGAGAAGTAATCCATTCTAAAAACATTTCAACATTAAAATGCTTATGTGATGAGACTAGCTGATGTTTATGCCAACGGAATGACAGGAAGCAGATTGTGAATGATCCGAATAATTCAATAATATCGGGAGCAAGTGTTCATACGCTTCAACAACTTGGTGGTAAAGCAATAAGTTCATTAGTAAATGAACTATCATTTGGAAGAATCGATTTAGAACTTCTAAAATTCCAAACAATCCAAAACCGTTCATATCGAAATGAAAACTTGTTTTATCTCTAGAGAAAATAATTTTTTTTTTCTCTTTATATTTGCATCAACACCTGTCAAATATAAACAATTGACAATCAGCAGATTGGTTGTCAGTGAAATAGAACAAAATAACATGAAAGGCAATAACCTTACCCAGGTTAACCTCTACCGTGGCATAATTAATTTCCTATATCAGATCCTTCATACAAAATAAAATTTAAAATATCAATCATCTAGGGGTAAGAGTTACAAAAATTGCCACCGAATGTTGAACTGACAATCTAACTCCAAGGTTTATAAGCAATGAGAAAAGACATGGTGGAATATGTTTCTAAATTAATTCCTTCTTGTTCTTACAATTAAAAATTCAAAACTTCAATATTGAGTTCAAGCAAGTTTAACTTAGGTTTTGACAAATATGGACCAACTTCTCAAATTTTCTTAACCTAATGGTAAAAAAAAACAATCTTGATTTTATAAAGAATTAAAAACTGCTCCTTAACTTAAAATAAACTGAGTAGAACCATTAACTAAAAGACAGGAAATCTGATGGTATACACAAATTCATGTAAAGAAATAGTATCATGTCTGATGGCCTTTGTATCCAACAGATTGGAAAATTTTAAAGGAAAATAAATTTAGCAAAATCAATAAAGTATGGTAAAATTTAGCTATTTTATCCATACGATTAACAGCTATTTATATAAAAATAATTTTTAAAAAAACTCCTGTGCAGTGAAAAGTACGTACTTCACTTATCATACATGCAAAACTAGAATTATCCATAAAAACATTATAAATGTCTACATCATTTATTAAACAATATTATACTAAGCAAAAAAAAAAAAGATATGCAGAATAAAACAGAAATACAAGATGTTTTCAGTAATGAGATCTGAATAAAACATGTATGTTATCTTGGCAGAAAAATAGATATAACAAGAATCAGAAAGCTCTATACATATTATTAAGTAATTCTGGTTACTATATTAAGTACTAGAGCTTTTTATATAAATAAATTTCTTTGAATTTAAAAATAATACTATTATTGAAAAAAGTAAAATTTTAATTTAATTGCTCTCTAATGAGGACGGGACTAAGCCCTGTAGAGGCATAAGGGCAATGTGAATCTCGGGGTCTACATATTTATTCGACGGGACTAAGCCCTGTAGAGGCATAAGGGCAATGTGAATCTCGGGGTCTACATATTTATTCGACGGGACTAAGCCCTGTAGAGGCATAAGGGCAATGTGAACCTCACGGTCTACATATTTATTCGACGGGACTAAGCCCTGTAGAGGCATAAGGGCAATGTGAACCTCACGGTCTACATATTTATTCGACGGGACTAAGCCCTGTAGAGGCATAAGGGCAATGTGAACCTCACGGTCTACATATTTATTCGACGGGACTAAGCCCTGTAGAGGCATAAGGGCAATGTGAACCTCACGGTCTACATATTTATTCGACGGGACTAAGCCCTGTAGAGGCATAAGGGCAATGTGAACCTCACGGTCTACATATTTATTCAACTTATTTTATTGTATTACCAAAAGCAAATAATAAGAGGAGCAATGAAGTAAGTATAAATTTAGTAACTTTTAGGCAACTCTAAACACTGGTCACTTGAAAATTTGAAAGGTAGGTAAGTAAACTTTACATATGTCATTTATCAAAATAAAATTATTCATAGACAATAAAATTAAATTATATTATTACAGTTACAAAAAATGAACTATAAATGATTTATTTTTCAATAAACCAAAACATTCAACCACAACCAATCAAACACTATAAATTATAGATTCTCTAAAATAGGGAGAACTGTTTATTGAAGAGCCAATGTTGACAGGGGTTATAATGGGGTCAAGGGTGAGGTTCAACATTAATGTTTAAATTAAAAAATATTCATTTATAAATTATAAGAAATTATGCATCAATGTTCATTCATGTGTTTTAAAGTTTAACATTCATGAATAAATTATAAAATTTACTTCATTTTGCTAATTTATAATATGAAAGCTATGATTAGAAATGCTGTATAACGTACGGCCAATAATATCTAAACAAATAAAGCAAATCAAAGACATGCAAATAATTAAGTAAAACATTGGTGCTTATAAAAATATGCTGCAAGTTCTCAGGTATTTATCACTGATTCTAAAGTTAAAAATAAAATATTGTTACTAAAACTACCCATGACTGACAAGAAACTAGGAAATGAAGCAATCGGATCAAGCTTTCTTTACGTAAATGCCAACCTATAAGACTGATAACTAACAATTTTCTATTTAAAAAAAAATCAACAAAACTGGGTAAAACACTTACAAATATTTATCCTCACTAATGCTGACTGTAAACAAGTTCAAAAGTAAGAATCTGTTTCCAAATTTAAATACTCAATATATTTCAATATAAATATTTACCTTGGAAACATTAGTGATTTCGGCGATGTCTGTTTTATTTATTAGAACGTGAAAATATTAAAAACCAAACTTTCAAAGATTAATGAAATACTGCCTTATATATTAGAGATAAAAATAAACAGTAGTGAGACCAATTCTTCCATGTGAGTTCTTGGGTGCAGAATATATAAATTTTCAAAATATTTACACGAGCAACTACAAATAAACCAAAACAATTATGGGAATATGAGCAGGCAATGATGATAATATAAATATAACAAGAGGAAGATACTGAGCGGAGAAAATTTTTTTAGAAATAGGCAATTTTTAAAAAACTTAAAATTTACTAACTGTCATTACAAATTAACATGATATTTCAACCCTAAAATTTCATCTTGCTCAAATGATAGCAATCAAAATTAGAGAAAAGGTAAACAAAAAAAATCACCCATTGTGTATTCTTTATTATCAGCATCGATAAATAACAATAAAGAATATATCTAACATTTTAACAATAAATTAAATTTCTTAAAAGCAAGTAATTCAAATACAACATAAAGAAACATCTTAGATGTAATAAGTTATCGGAAGATATGTTTCTTCAGAAAATATATATTTTTTATTTTTTTATTTTGTGGGTGTGACCACAAATAGGCACTATTTCTCATTATGAGACGTTTGAAATCAAAATAAATAACGTTGATTAAATAATATTAGATAAAACAAGTTGTAAATAAATAATTAATATATCATTGGTAATATTAAATATTTGGTGCATATTAATAAATATATAGAAGACTAGCGAAGGTGGACTAGTAGCAGACTTCCATGATTTATAGATCACGATAAAAGGTAAATATTTTAATTATAAGCTGAAATTACCCTGAATAAGATTAATATTAAGGCACTGATTAATATATTAGTCAAAATGGTAAAAACATTTATAAACCTAATAGTATTTTAAAGAGTTCAGAGATGTGATATGCAATCATCTTATAAGGAAACATTTAACTTTAAGAAATACTAAACTTATAAGATAAAAATTATCTTAAGACTAAGAAAAAATGACTAGATACAATAAAATGTGATAACTTATGTTTCATTTTAAAAACAAATTTGGTACACATGAAACATTAACCACAAATGCTAAATAACAGACAACATATAATAGAAAATGAAGTGCCACACTCAATAACAGTTAAATAGTGAATTTTTTAACACTAAAAAATTAACAGTAAATAAATTTATAAATGAATAATATTTATTCCTACATTAAATATTCTTTTAAAAAGAAAAAAAAACTTCTCTACTCCCACAATTTTAGCTATCTCTGGACTCTTGGTATCAATAATGATGCTATATATTCCTAAATGGTATAAAATATTTGGTCAATTATTTCAAACAAAATACTAGTAAAACTTCATTAACTATAAAATCTTATATATCACAAAATTCCTTGGTCTTGATTTCTTAACTAAAATTCTAATAAATTCAATCTGTTTGTTGGTCATAATTTGGTAACTGTTCGGATATGGATCCTCTCATACATGATAAACCGTGTACTTGCTTTGCATGAGTCATCATGTTATCTTTCCTTGTGAAGGGTTTGTTGCAAATGGGGCAATGTACTTCTTGCTTGTTTCCACAATGTGCTGATAGAAAGTGGCGACAAAAGTTACTAATGTGAGTGTATGCTTTTGAGCAAATGGTGCATCTATGAACTTGATCCCCTTCTCGAGAACAAAATTTTCTTATGGACATTTTATCCATTCTTCGCCTGTTCCCATCAGGATCTGACAATCTGCCAATAATACTCCGTAATGAATCTTCTTCAAATTGACTAATATCATCATCAGCAAACTCAGGTTCAACAGATTGACTAGAAAATTCAGCTTCAATACTTTCTTCTATATCTGATGATGCTGGGGAACAGGCGATTAAATCATCAAAACTTGACATAATATTAGTTGTATCTTCTTCATCCATTTCAATAAAATCAGAATTCGGTTCAATCTTCACCACTGAAAAAAACAATTTAATAAGATTGCTGGAAATCACAGTATTTAAATTGTAAATAGATTTAAATAGTTAAGAGTAAAGCAATAACTGCAAAAGTTTTATAGAAAGAAATTATACAAAAAGATAAAAGCAATTCATAACCGCTAAAGATCATGTATTAATTAAAATAAAATAAAAGGAAGTTCAGCACCAAATTGTTAAGTTCAGACATGAAGTAAATAGAAAAGTAAAATTATAGTATTACATCCATAAATAAAGTAAAAAGTAAACATTAATAACATAGATTATTACTTGGATAGGCTTTGCATTAGCAACTAAGAACTTTCATGAACTCTTAATTTTATTATATAAAAAAGAAAAGAATAATGTTAAAGAAGCAAAGCATGCTCAAGTGATTTTATCAGCATATACAAAATTTAAGGGGTGTAAAAGAATACAGTAATATTAAAAAATATCATGCAAATTATAAAAGACTACAGGAGCTTTTAAAGCAAAAGGAAGAATAAACCCAGAACCAAAAGAAAAAAGTAGATGGGACACATTCCTCATGGAAATATAAAAAAAACAATAATTCTGGACCTAACTTACCTCTTAAAATTATCTTCTTATAACGGGAACTTCTGATGACTCCAAATGACTTCTTAATTAAAACGCTTCATATGTTGCACATTTTAACTTGTAACTATTCACGCGAATGGCCATAAAATGTTGAACAAATCTCAACCACAGATAAGGACACACAGAGGTTTGAGGAAGGTGTCCCATCTGCTTGTCATAGCCAATTTTTTTTATCAAACGAACTTTGACATCAACATAAAATGAAATTCCGTAGTTTAATATTGTATAAACGTCTATACAAAACAAAGCATTAGTCTCTCTGATTTTTCTGCATGAAATTTTGTTGTTACTAAAAAAATTCATGCAACTTTTATCAATAATTAAATGTAGCTTGCTTGCCCAAAAAATTATAATGTACAGTTCGAAATTATGATCAATAAATGTATACGATTGAATATGGAAGATCTTATAATATAAAATTCATTATACTGCATGACATCAGTACTGTAAAATAGGTTATACACCTAAAAAGGCTAAATCAATATCTCACCAGATGATGAAAACCTTTCGCCATCGGATTGTGTTGAGCTTTGAAACGATGCCAGTGAATCTGGAAAAGAAATCAATGTATAAATTATCATAAAATGAGACTACTCTCACTAGGTTTTAAATCAAAATTAATTTTCAATACATAATTTGAATACAAGTTAGATCAATTTTATATAAGTGAACATTATCAAATAAATAAAAATAAGGAATGAATGAAATGAAAATATAAAAGCAATGTAATTGAGGGTGGTGCTACATGAGGAGTGGGGAAGGAGGAGCTACAACCCCACTTCTACCCTCTCAAGGTCATCTTTCCTTACTTCACCTGTCCTCCAATAATCTCTGTTTTAAAAAGACAAAAGAACTTCTTATCCTAATACTATTATGTTTATAGCAATACAAAAGGTTTTAAGAAATACATTGACAAATCTAATCAATTGATATAAAAAAAGGGCAGCATAGGGTTATCGTCATAAGTTCATCATTACTTCATTATACTGCCAAAGTTAAATAACTTTGAAACTCGAGAATAATATACTGAATGATAAATATCTATTTAACACAAGTGGTAGAAAGCAGCTTCAGTTAATTGAATTTAATTCCTTTTGGGTAAATAATAAAATTACATTATGACTACACCCATTCAAATAATTTTTTGAATTAAAAAGGGAGAACCAATAATCAATTCAAATCAAGAAAGTATTATGGTTTCCTACAATAATATATTAATGCCAATGAATACCTTGTCCAGAAGTACTAGGTTTCGGTTCCTCCGTTTTCAGATGTTGTGGATCTGGAGGTTCATCCTCTTCCATACATCCCTCTTCTTCCCCATCTTCAATTTTATGCACATCACAATCCTCTTCATCTTCATCTTCGATTTTAGGCGATTCCGGATCTTCAGTCGGAACTGTATGTGAATGATTGGAGGTTTGGTGAGGAGGATTATTGGAGGATTGTGGCATTCCCTGAGCACCTGTCCCCAAGCAGCTTCTGTAGTTCGCCACTGCCATTTCGGGCATTGCCAAAGAGTTAGATTGCTGCGGGTGTTGCTGTTGCAATGGCATTTGGGGAAAAGGAGGTCCTACACCTGCAGAATGAAATACAGTTAGAAGGACTACTAAAATTATACAACACATTAAACTACATTATTAATGTTGAACTATAGTACATTTTTTTTCATTGAATGTTACAAAAATTACAAAAAAATAATAACTAAATCACACATGAATTTATGTTGTAGGAAAAATATATTACTATTGAAAGCTTGATTGTAACAACTTTGTTTTGGTACCAAAAAGAATGACAACATTAATAATGAATTAATAACACAAATTTTATAAATACATATTAAAAAAAATAGACATTTGATCATAAACGACAAAATACACGTTATATTTCAGACCTTGATACACTACGATTATAAACAAAACATTTATACATTGTGCTCCAAAGCTTCCATACTATAAATTCATGGCAAATTCAATTATTATCACAAACTTTTACTAAACGGTGCTGTTTGTCTAACTTTAACTAGTAACTAAAATACTTCAAAAAATAAATATCATTAATTGCTACTTACCTAAGTGGTTTTCAATAACTGGAGCTGTCTGAGGTTTATGATCCTCATGATCAACATCAGGGTGTGACAGATGAGGAGGGTTCGGGCTGCTACCAGAAAGCTTTCGAGGTCGGCCCCTTTTACGCTTGGGAGCGGTCAAAGCTGAATTGAGCATAGGGTTCGGAGGCGGTGGACGTTTTGGCTGAGCATTTGGTGGCATAGAAAGCCTGTGAAGACTAGGTGGAGGCGGCGGTGGTGGAAGAGTTTGATTTAATAAAGAATTAGCTATAGAGGGAAGATCACATCGTTCTTCATTAACTTCTGTAAGACCTTTAATCCTCAAAGACTCGGCCACTTTAAGAAACGCAGTAAGTCTATCTTGATCGACACTAACTTCACCACGATACATGAAATCCAAAAGAGATCTCATATCCGAATATGGAACATCTTTCAAAATAACAATTGGGTGCTTATCAGGATGACCAACAAACAAAGCCTGAAAAAAAAATGGAATAAACTAAAAGAAAAGTAAACTGACTTAAATATTAACACCACTTCATGATAATACCATAATTGAAACAGAGGTTATTTACAACTAATAAAACCAAATAATTAAGATAACCTCAATTATTAATAGTTCATTCAAGTTAAGTTAATAATGTAAACAAGTTCTTTCTTAAATTCAATAATTATTACCTGGAAATATGGACTACATGCTGATAAAACCATTTTATGGGCACGGAGAAATTGTCCTTCAACAGCCAGAGTTACATCGACAAATGCTTCATCGTGAAGCAATTGGTCAAAAACAGAAAGAAGATTGGTCTGATGGTTATTCCATCGAAGACAAAATCTTTGAGATCCCATGGTCGATCCCCCCCTGTTACTTATTTTCAACTTTGGATAAGTACCTAAAACAAGCAATGAACAAATTAAAACAAATAGATAATCATAAAATCAAAAAAGTAACACATTTCAAATTAATAATAAACAAATTCAATACCAATTTGCACTTAAAACTTCACACTTTGAAATAAATGCTAATTGATGCAGGAAAAAAAAGTTACCCTTGGGAATCTTGACAATGGAATAAATAATCAAGCATGGCTGCCTGTGTTACTTCATAATATAATAGTAATTTAATAATTTGTACAATCAATATTTCAAATTAACTATTTTCACTGCAAAATTAAATAAAAATATATTTATATAAATATTATTTATTTTCAAATGTTTCAGACAAAAGTAAAATTGTATTCTCATTGAGAAATCAATTTAAAAAAATGGAATATAAAAATACAAACAACTGAATGATATCACTTGGGGCTTCTGGGATTTTAATTGAAACCAGACAACTATGTTAACACTGAAGGACAAATCTCAAGCAGCCAATTTGGACCACAGAAATCATTTATATTTACAAAGAAAAGGTAAAAAATAATAAAATTCATCGTTTTATTATAGGTAATAGAAATGTCACTGCTGTCGATAGCAATGATAAGAGAGAATTTGGTTAATCTTAACAGCCTAAATTGATGAATCACACAGGTGTTATAGTGATAAGAGAAATATTTAACCCTCGACTGTGCATGGATCTAACCATTTTGCGAACAATATAAATTAAAAAAATACACAAAATATTTACCTGCTGGTTTCAAGTCATTTCACAACACAAAACAAAGTTATGAATAAAACTAAAACGCCCAGCCCTTCCGCCATGTTGCACAATTTTCCCCCACCCCATTAACATTTTTACTCAACCCTTTTTTAAACGATCGATTTTTAAGAATTGATTAAAAATTAAAAAAATATTTATATCCGAAAAGAAGAAATCTATATAATATTTTTACAATATTAAGTATCCGATCATTTAATAATCGAACATTTAAAAATTTCAGAAATATATTGATCCTATCAAGGTGTCGACGACCCTAATGCGTATTTTACAATTTTAAAGCACCATTGTGTTCACAGATCTAACGAAACCGATAAAAAATGCGTCTCACTGATAGGGAAGGGTGTTAGGTGTAACCTCACAGTTTTACCTCGGCATTGTTGTGGTGCCTGTTGAGAGGGATGAACACCGAAACGGGTTGGAAATAATACACTGGCTCTAAGACGCCATGTCAGCAATCTGCCCTTGGCTCGCTCACTGCTAGCGCCCCTAGCGGCATCCCGCTAAAACCCCTCTAAATTCGACTCATCTTATCAGCCTATCTCTCGCTTGAATTGGTTTTATCAATGGCATATACGTTTGATGTTAAGTTTGACAAATTTAATAATTTTTGATTGTCATTCCTTTCTCGAGTTCTGAAATTCGTTTTTGTAGATGTATTAAGGAATTAAAAAACCGCTCTTTTGGTGGATGTAAATAATCATGATTTCGAAAATAGAGTAGATGTTTACGAAGATCTGAAGTTTGTGAGTCGGATATGAGACCTGTTGAGAGGGAGAATAAACAATTTAAGATCGGGTGGGAGAGGGGTAGGGAGAAGGAGTGGCCTTGATGCAATAGCTAAGAGGCGCGGACACCACGTGGAAGGGTACATGACCCCTACACACACGCGCTACCCCTCCTACTCTACTACTCTCATACATTTATTCTAGTCTACCCCTAACTTAGTTCTACATTCTATATTATCTTTTCCATTGAAACTTGCCAACCAGCTGTCTCGACAGAGCGCTCGTTCGAGCCAACTCCTCAATCCCAAAGAGTTTACTCTAGATTAAAAAAAAAAAAACCTGTACTAAGACAACCCATCTAGGTCTTGGATTCAATACATGGTAGAGACTACTATTTCTTGGACAACGGTTGTGCAGGGAAGTGATTTGTCCTTGTTCAAGCTTAACTGCCAGGTTTTTCCCAATTAAGGATACACCCTTTATAGAGGCTGGGCGAGCCCCAGGAGGGTCTCAAGGTCCCACAAGGCCGTTAACAGACGAAAAAATTATCTGCCACAGCCGGAACCAGGAACCCTCAGTACGGCAACTCAGCGCTCTACCCATCTTCATATAAATCTAATCTAAAAAATATTATTATTTTCGAGTTAAATTATATTCCGGATGACCTGTGGTGTAGTGGTAAGTATAACAACCTACTATATCCAAGATAGCATATTCTTGTCGGGCTGCGGAACTAGGGATTTTTAAAAGGGAGTAAAAAAACCCTTGGTGACGGCCTCCTTCTGAATTTTGTACTTTTTTCAAAATAGGCAATTAAAAACGCGTGAATCGAAATATCGATATTTTAAAGATTTAAAATTACGTTTATGATTTCTAGAACACTGAAAAATAATCATAAGTTAGTTGTCAAACATTTTTTTTCGGTCACAACAGTTGCGAACAATAAAAATAATTGTCCCAACACCTACCTTGATAATATACTTGACTTTAAAACAATTTTAACTCGCTTGAGTCAAACTTTATTTACAGTAATGTTTTGAAGGTAATTTAGAACGAAATGAATGTAAAAAAAAAATAATACAAAAAATATATAAAAAATTTAGTAAAGTTGTATTAGAAACTCTAGACTCTGACCTGACAAATAACCTGCTATTTTTAAAAAATATTAATTATGGTCACATTTTTACCTAAACAAGCGGTAATTAACTATTCAAATTGCTTTATTTATTTCAACCAAAAAATTACTTACGTCACATTTTTTTATTGTATGTAGTTGTTGTAACGAGGGGTGTTCATACAGATGCAGTACTTTAAGTATGGCCTAGGACCAACGAAAAAACTGACGCGGTAAGATATATGAATAACTTCGCTTCCTTTTTTTTAAATGTTTTTTTTTTTTTTACTATGATTTATATATATCTGACATCTTTTATTATACTACAGGTTTTAATTCTAGTATAACAAAAATAGATAAACAGGGAATTTCGTATCTTTTCTATGATTTTTCCAGCCAGTCTTTTCACCCCTGGTGGTCGCGCCCATTCAGACACGCCATCGCCTAAGTGAGAACACAGCCCGCACCACTTGCAGCCTCAACGCGTCCGGCGTTGCTTCAACACAAGTGGTTAATGTGGTATTTTCTGTTCATTCCACACGAGCTTGGTGATTATCGTGCTGTAAATAAGCTAAAATGAAATAATTTATTACATAAACACGTTTTTTTTCTCGAAAATAATCGGATCTTGAAAACACAAGTGGGTTGAAAAATAGATATGAAGTATTTAAATTTAAGTGGAAGATAGTTGACTGGATGATTCTAAGAGTGGTATGGAATGGTTAGGGGGCGAAGTCAATGATTACACAAAATAAGAATGACTTATTTTATTGTGCCTACGTTACGGCCTAAGAATCAGGCCATCATCAGGGCAGTGAGGTGAAGAATCAAGCTCCAACTGGTTGGATAAAATGAGCCAAACAATAATAAAATAAAATGAGTCATTCTTATTTTGTGTAATTATTAATTGGGTTCCCTGACCATTTCACACCACACTTATGAAGTATTTCGAATAACAACAAATTCAAAAAAGGATGAGACCACTGGAGAATTTATGAGATTAAAAAACGCGGAATTTGGAAGCATGCACCTAGTTAATATTATTCGAGTGGTAGCGTTGCGAAGATTAACATGGGCTTGTAAAGTAGTTGGGACGAGTAACGAACGAGTTCCTAAAACGTTAATATGCTTTGTGCCCACTGGGAAACGTCTGATGAGTAGACCGAGAAGTAGGTGGGAATATTGCGTTAAGAGCGATCTTGTCTGGGTAGTTGTCAGAGGACAGAAGCTTTTTAAGCAGAGATACCAATACCACCATGTATCGGCTTATTATTTATTTATTTATACCAACAAAGGTTTATCAAATTAGCTTACTTTCAGCCACTAAGGAAGTTTTCAGTCATAAAAATGATCCTAGAATCTAACTAAACTTTTAAGTTACTTTTTAATGTTTTAAATACTCTTTTACCGCCATTTTTCAAATTGTTAATATATTTTATCTAATGATTCTGCGACATTGGCGAGAGGTGCATTGTGGCATCAGAAAAGAAGGGATGTTGCGCATCTATTGTTGAGACAATATTTGACTGGATGCTGCTTGAAAAGTGTTGAAAATGGTCGTGAAGTTCGTAAATTTTACAGAAATAAGTACAACTTATTTTATTTCTTCGCAACGTTTCCACCTAATTTGTATGCCATCCTAGGGGCAAAGGGATTTAGGGTTTAAGAACAACTAAACAAATATTAAACAAAACGGAATCTCTTTGGAGAGTTGCTTTTAGACTCTACATTCCTCAGCCCTGAAGATGGCCTAAAAATTAGGTCGAAACTTTGACCCAAAATAGAAGAAGTAGTACTTATTTCTGTAATCTTTTTTGATTGTTGCAGTCCTTTTGTGATGCCACATCAATGTCATCAAGCATTCTATGAATATATGAAGTGGAATTGGTAATTAGGAATAAGTTTACCTCTAACAATGTTAGAGCTTTAATAATATATTTTGGGAATAACGAGGTGTCTGAACTCTAATGTGTAACTTGATCTAAAGGATAGTTCTCAGGATCCTCTTTTAAGATAGAACTCCTCCGAACTGGAGGAGAATAAATTCCACAAGAACAAACTCGGGTTGGATAGCTTTGAAATGTTAACACTCTTTTCTCGATAGTACTTATGTCTAGCTTTTTACCACTCTCACCTCCGATAATAAAAATAAAAAACTTTCCTTTTGATTCTGTCAGTAACCAACTCTTCTTAACTTTTATAGAGGAACAATACAAAATAATAAAAATGCAATTTGTACATTTGTTTTGTATTTTAACAGTAGTAATTTGTTAAAACACAAAACAAATAAAGTAGTAATTAATACTCTAAAAAACACGCTTTAATAAGAAACAACACGCTTTTTTTGATGATAAAATTAATTTTTAAATAACTATTTTTATAATAAAATTGATTGGAAATTATTTTCTTATTTTTTTCTCGATTGAAGCGTCCTTTAGTTTTGTTTTTAACCTTTTAATATTTTTATACTTTTTAATTCGGTTGGCTATAAAAGCGTGTTTTGTAAATTACTATTTATTATGTACTTTTTAGTTCGGCCAGCTAAAATAATTTTTTTTTTGTACTTTTTTAAACTATTATTTCTTTTGTTAATTAATATTCGTAACTCTCTAGTTAATCCTGCCAGTAGAAACAGCTCGCCGTTTCAGGCTACATTAACATTTACTAGACAAACCCTCTAAGTTCCCAATTAATTACAAAACACTCATATACATGACAATCATAAGAACCATCTGGACTTAAGGAATAGTGCTTTGGCCCTCCACAAAGCCATGGAATTCCTCTCGTATTCGATCCTTACAATCCAAAATCCTTCGTAAAATCGTCAATGCTCCTTACTTTGTTATGAACAAAGTAATCCATAATGACCTTAATGTCCCATTTGTTGCTGATTTGGCCCGAATCCGATATCATTCTTTTCAAGACAAACTTCATTTCCACTCAAACCCACCAGTTTCAAACCTCGTAACCTCTGCAATTCCTGATAATCCTCCGAGGCATGTGAAAAGAAGATAGCCTCGTGACCTTCTAAGTTGAACTTTTTATTTGAGTACAACCACTGGATAGTTTCTCTACTTGGCTTTATCTCGGGGCATGATTTATCTTTCATTATATTTACTCGATGTATTCAGTATACAGTTGTAAATTTCAATAAATACTTTTTTTTTTTTTAAATCCTGGCAGTAGTCATTTTCTTGTTTCAAGCAACCACGTATGCCTTGGTTCACGCCTTAGTCCTTGGCACAAGACACTACCCTATCTTCGGATATGAAAAATCACTAATCCTGTAAATCCTGATAATGATAATGAGAGAAACAAATTAAATTTCTTTATTGTCATCGGCCCTTGAGAAGTGTGAAATGTTTTAATTTAATTCGATGTTTTGAAGTGTTGTTGTTGTGAATAATAATGAGAGAGAAACCAATGGAGAATATTAAGAATCGTACCTAACTGAGCTGCTTCTAGAAAAGAACACGAAAAAATGACCTATTTAAGGAAATATTAGATATCTCAGAAATAAATTAGTCTTTAAATATATATAAATGTATTTATTATTAATTATGAGAGCGGAGTGGTTCAGTGGTAGAGCATTGAACAGCCATGCCGAAAACCCTGGTTTAAATCCCGCTGAAGGCAAGATTTTTAGTTAGTCTGTTAGCAGCCGGAGATGGATCATATGGGATCTAGGACCCTCCAGGGGCTCACCCAGTCTATATAAAGTGGTATGCTTAGCTTTTGTAGGTACCATTTATCCTGACCGTTACATTAGACATTAGACATTAGACATTAGATGTATGTATATAATTACATGCCCTTTTAATTTTTATTCAGAGGTATTAACTTACTCAAGGCATTGTAACGTTTTAAAAAATACTATGAAACTACTGGAGAATTTAATTATTCCAGTTGCAATCAAAGATTGCTCCTGGTGGTACTTCTTTCCATCAACGGTACCCTGATAGAAGATCTTCCTCTAGAGTGGGCGGGCAATTCAACAGTTGAAACGTCTTCATTAGCCAACCACCCTCCGATAAAATGCAACTAATGAGTTATAATTCAGCACCCTGGAGGCACTAAGGAACTTCCTTAGGATATTTACATTACATAAGTTTATGTTTTCCTCTCTTCTAAGCATTTTCTTATGATATAGAATGACCTTGGGGTCAGGGGGGTGGGAAATAAATGAATCATCGAATATAATTCTGCATTCACGCAGTTCGCGACATAGTAAAGGAAGATTGTACTTAATAATAAATATTTTTGGCTAGAGCGAACAGGATACGGAAATATTTTTCCTCTCATAAAAAATAATAAAAGTTTATTTCTTACCGTTATTGACAATTTTAGTGCTATATCTTTATATGATATAGCTTTCGTGAATCTAATAAAGGACTGAATTTTTAGTAACTTTTATTTTAACTTTATATTTTATTAATAATATATTTTTTTTTTTATTAATCTACCAAATTTACCCTCTTTGGTAATTGACGAATAAAAACTTGTACTACTACAACAATGAAGGGTTTCGAGTTCAGTACATGGTAGAGACTGTATTCTTTGTAGGACAACTGTTGCGCAGGTAGGTGATTTTGTGAGATCATACTCATCCGTTAGATTTTTCCCTACATTATAGAGGGTGGATGAGCATCAAAAGGGTATGAAGATCCCACGGGGCCAATCCTTGGCATTTAACAGAATAAATAATAAATCTGCCACAGCCGGATTCTAACCCTGAACCTTCATCATAGCAAATCAGCACTCATCACACTACCCCGATCTCTAATGAACGAATACAAATTTAAAACCGCAATTGAAGAGTACAAGAGTTTTTCATATTGATGAGTTAATGTATAATTGAATCTTTATTAATGCAATCCATGTATTTTTCGTTTGGTGTCAATTTAGGCGAGGGGAAAAAAAGAAAAGACAATTTGTTGTGAATTGATATTATAATTAAACAGCTTCAATATACCATGAATAATTATTAGTTCACCATATAGGTATGGAGAAGAAAATGGTCCCGGTGGGGTCAATTAATATTTCCTTAAATAATGATCAACTATTTATTATAAACCAACGTTTCTACCCCCATTGCGGGTCTTTTTTTTAAATTACAATTATTTCAGTTTTAACTATATTTTGTATTTTCAGCCCTGCAAGGTGGGTTACTATTAAAGGAATTATTTATTTGACCTCCCAAACTATTTTCTTCTCCTGTACTAACTGGAGAAGAAACTAATTTTAACTCCAATAGTAATTTCTGTTACATAATAAATATATAGTAAAATATCATTTCTAAACACAATCTGAACCAAGATAAAAAAAAACAGCAGAGGTAATGCACTAAACACAATAATTACTTTTCCATACTCAAATTCGTGCAACTTATATGCAATATAAAGCACACAATATTAATACATATACAGAAATATATAGCTTTAAATAAAGACTTCGAGCCGTTTCGTTTCGTATACTCCAACCACGATAAGAGACTAAAAAGAATATGGGATTTCTGAGAGAAAAATAAAATGAAGGAAATTCAAATGCGGTAAGGGCTTGATGCCCACGCAGTTGCTTTTCTTCTACTACCGTGTGGGTTGAGTCCTTCCACATCATACAGATTATACATATATACATAGCTTATACATATTTTTAAAACACTAGTTAACTTCTTTCTTTTTAACCCACACGTAGAAACGCTTTTTTTCGTTTTATAACCTTTTTAATTACATTAAACAAAAGCATTATTAAACAGCTATTTGAAATTTATTTTTATTTATTGTTCTTTTGATGGTGATTATTTTTAAATATTTTAATATTGAAGAGAAAATATTTTTCCTGGCCTGGTTTGAATCCCCCCAGGACCAAACTTCTCTCTTCAAATTAAAAATATCTAAAAACTGTTTGAAATGTTAAAGCTTAGAAAAAATGACACCTAGGTTTATACTGCTTTAGCTAATCGGACGATGCTATAGTGGGATCTCTAAATTTTGCCTATCCAGGTTTAATTAGTATAGGGATTTTTAATGAGTACCTGAAAGAGGGATTTTTTATGATGGTACTGGCTCGGGATCCCCGTTTAACGTCCCTTCCGAAGGACGGCGTAACTAAGGATTTTTTACTCCCGTTAAAAAATCCTAGGGCCACCTGCCGGACTACGAACCCACGATCTTGGGCTTAGTAGTTTGTTACGCTAACCACTAGACGACTACAGGTCGCCCCCAGAATTTTTTACATTAATATTTATTCCTAAAATTATTGATTCAAATTCCGTAGAAACGATTAAGAAAATATATTACTTAAAAATATTGCAAATATAAACCACAGGAATGTTAAGAAAATGTTTTAAGAAAAATCCATAGATTGTTCTTTAAATAATGTAATTTAAAGAATAATCTAAGTATTCTTTAAATAATGGTGAATAAGTAGGATTAGAAACAGAGTTTCTTGTACTTAAGGAACCAGATTCATGTTATTTTCGTAGAGAATAAGAGGCTAAGTCAGGAATTGCCTTAAAATGGAGTTATTACATTCCAAGCCGAAAACTACTAGAATGACACGATTCCGCTTCCCTTAATACAGTTAGCTTTCTTGACATAATTCGACTTAACCACTTATTCAACAGGGCTGCAGATATATACTGATATATTTACAATATTAACTTCGCGTAATAACAGTCGAAAATTGATAATTCACAATAAGTACCGCCATGATAAAAAGCAAATAGGAGCAGTGCTTGAGTTAACTGGTTAATGCCTCTCCTCCGCCGTGCCTGTAGGGGCTGCTCGTAGTCAATGGTTGTCGACTCCTAACAACGAGGTAGGGTTATAATAAATTAAATGTTATATTACATAAGAAGTATGAAATTTATTCAATACGAAACCATACATTTAATAAAAGAATCTGCTTAGTATTCAGTGGCTTAGATAATTTGAATGGCGCCCGAACAAACTTCCAAATTGCCGCCCCCTCCTAGGGGCTCTGTTTCCACGGACAAATAAAGATAAAGTATCGATCAATACAACTAGATAGATCGAGATGGGTGGACGAACATATAAAACTAATGAGAATACTAATAGAGCCGCTTCATGGGCCTAGGAAGATAGGCAGGTCTAATCTGACGTGTATTGACGGAGTAGTGACTCAAGGGATAACGTTGGCAACAGGAATTGGATGACAAGTGCTCGAGGATTAGCGAAGGTGGTTGGTGGGGCCAGGACCCATCATCGGGTTGTAGCGTCACAGTTATAATAATCGATCCATACTAATATTAAGTTTTCAAAATTTAGCAAATGTGTAGAGAAATTCTCTGAGTAAGGAGTACTCAGAATTTTACTCAAAAACTCGGATTGCTCGAGTCCTGAATAATTCAGTGAAGTAAAGTAGTGCTTTAATTACTTTGTAGTGCTTCACGTTTGGCGCGTAATAAAGCAACTCAGCTCTTACATCTTGAGTACCTTCTATTTTTACTAGTCTTTCAGAATTATTTTTCTTAGAATATTTTACTAAGTAATGGATTACTAAATAGGAAGACATTTATTATTTGATAATAAATTAATAAAATATTATTGTAGGATCGCGAGTTCACATCTCGGCAGTTGTCTCGAAGATCTTTTAAAGGAAGTAAAACTCTTGCTTACGCCGCCATCGGTAGGGACGTAAAATGGGGTTCCGAGGCTGTGCGGTGTCAGGCACTCGGTAAAGATACCTTTCCTGATTACACTTCGATAGACAAAAATTAGAGCTACCACCGTAGCATCTTCCAATTAGCCATAGAAAGTGGCTATGAATGAATAAAATGACTAAACTAACATGAAGAAATAAATTAATTGAGAGATATAAATATTAATATATTCTTATTCCAACCGATATCTAAATATAGGAATAATCTTCAATTGGTGCCTAGTTTCTAAAAATAACGTCGATAGTATAATAGCTCACCAAGTTATATTTATATTTCATCAACAAAAAAAATATATACAACTTACTCAAATTTATTTGTTTGGTATTTGGCTGCCCTGAAAACTTACCTCCAGGATCCACGTTTGGATAAAAGAAGAGTTATTACAGACCAATCTGTAATTTTTGACAGATTTAATAATAATAATGCAATCAGTCAAACCTACAGTGTATGTCTTTATTGATTTCAAATAGAGCTATGACTCAATCCACAGACCCACACTATTTAAAATTCTTGAAGAAAAAGGATTGGATCGGAAAACACAGAAAATGATTCAACAGACATTAACAAATACAAAATCAAAAGTGAAATTTATGGGAAAACTTTCAAAACCGTTCGAGATAAAAACTGGGGTTAGACAAGGTGATGGGTTATCACCTTTGTTGATCAATGAAGTACTATATAGAGTTATGGAAGAATGGGAGAAGAAACTTGAAGAAGAAAATTGCTGGAAAACAATTTCATTAGGAACCAAGAAAAATAACCTACAAATCCCCTATTTAGCATTTGCAGATAATCTTACAATAATGACAGATCCTAGTGAGATGGCTATAAAACATATAGAAACTCTAAAAGAATGCGCAGAGAAGATTGGCTTACAGATATCATTTGAAAAGACAGTGATTACAACAACAAATTTAGAAATTTTCAAATTACAAACCAAATATGGAGAAATTAATAGGGTACCATACTTTAAATATCTAGGAGAAATTATCTCTGAAAAATATGCACAAGAAAGAATACAAAAAGCTCGTAAAGGTTTAGGATTAGTGCAAAACCTCTATAATAAAAAATGTTTATCCTTAAATGCCATAACCAGACATTACAAAACAGTTATTAAACCAACAATGTTATATGTCAGCGAAACCTTGGCATTAAACAGGAAAACTGATGTAGAAAATCTGAAGAAAGAAAAAAGAAAAATAATTAGGAAAATTATGGGACCAAGATGGACTGAAATTGGATATAGATTACAGAAAACATCTAAAATCGAAGAATATTCTAATATAGAGACAGACATGAGGAAAAGACGCCTCAAATTCTATGGCCTCAAAATGAGGCTTCCCAAACACAAACTAACAAAAAGAATAGTAAACTACGTAGACTCTCTTGGTTAATGGAGGAGAATGGATCCGAAATGTTAAAAAAGACCTGAATTTAGCCAAAATAAACAAAGAGAATAAAAATTGAAAAATGGGAGGTTAAACCAGAGACAAAAGCCCCGATAACTGGAACAAAATGGAGCGAAGAAAGAAAAATTAAATTCTCGCAGAGAATGAAAAACTGGTGGGCAAATAAAAAGAACCAGAAGAACGGAAAATGAACCATCTGTACTTAGCGTCTTCCGCTCTGGGAGCTTTACGACTAATAATAATAATAATAATAATAATGCAATCAGAAGCAGTTTCGTTATCGAATCTTTTTCGCCAATAAACTAATGGGTGTAGATAATGCCGATGCAACCAATGAGCGTATTGGAAGCAGTGCCATTTAGGGGCGTTGTCCATACAGAAGAAAAATAAATATATCGTGATTTAGTTTATCAGGATTACTTTTGTTAGACGTTAAACAAAACATTTAAACAATTATAATATAATCTACTGATTTTCCTATACGAGGCGATCAAAAGCGGCTAACTTAAGACATTTAAAAAATCGACTTTTTCATATCTTTGCTTAGTTTAGTCAAGCAATTTTGTCTAACAATACAGTCTGCCACCTTATTTCTCATAGTTTTAGTCTGTTTCTTAACCTGAAGTTTCGAGATAATAAATGATTGCTTGATTAAACAAGCGGGAAAAAATCATTATTTGAAATTTGGAGCAATCCCCTTTTGATACTGACTGCCTAATATATTGTATTTGGCTCAACCAGGATTTATTGAATGATGTTCAATCCGATATTGAAACATATGACTGCCCTTCAATTAATTGGATTTATATTCTGAAAAGAAAGACAGGAGATCTTAATATTAAAGGCTAATCCATAAAAACAAATCTTAAACGACTACATTATTTAATTTTAATAAACTTGACGATATGTTATAAAATGGAAAGAAATTAAAATTAATTGAAATAAGGATAAAAACTGTTATTTCTCAGGAAGGGGAGTGGGAGATACATACAGGAAAAGTTTGTATAGAGATATTATATTAGAGATAGATTATATAGAGATAGCATATTCTTTGTATAGTTAATGGTTTTGCATAAACGTTTTACATCGATTTTTATTCCTAAAATTATTGACTCAAATTCTGTAGAAACGATAAAGAAAATATTTTACTTAAAAATATTGCAAATATAAACATGGTTTAAGAAAAATCCATAGATTAGTCTTTAAATAATGTTTCATTTTGTTTGATTGAGATAATATAAATAAACTGTACGTAAATATCAATATGTTTTTGAATAAAGAAATAATACTAACGTACCGTAAAGTATTATTATTTGAAGTATTACTATTGCTTTGGAGAAATGCCACAGATTTCATTTTTTATATCTATAATAATTATCAAATGGTGTAATAACTTTCTATTATTTACTTCATTGCCTTTGATTTCTTAACTGTGATCGTTCCCTTTCTCAACAATCGTTTCCTTATAAGAGGTTGAGATGAGTCCGACGATTGTATTTTTTCCAAGTTTTACAAGTGGGCATAACTATGACTATATTAAGGAATAGAAAAGAAATAACAAATGACATTCGATTTTTATGAAGCTGGATAATCAATACAGATGTTTTTGAAGAAACAAGACGAAGTGAGAAGCGGAGAAAAGAGGCGGAAAAAGTTAGGTGTCGGTGTATTGTTGGGAAGCAGGCCACGTTTTAGGGGAGAATGATGAACGGGAGGATCACTGGGGAAAATGGGAGGGAAAAGTAAGGAATGCTTGTACAGCATCCAAACCATGATGCGACTTGAGAATTTCACTTAACTTTTGAGGAATTGAGAACATATGTCTTGAATTTCATTGATATTACAGGCTACACTACACCTTTGCTTTTATTATTAATAACAATAATAATAAAGTCTTCATTTATTCCGAGACTCTTTTGAACAATAATACAAACAAATAAAACATGAGCTATATTGTCTTAGCAAGAGCGGAGTGGCTCAGTGGTAGAGCACTGAGATGCCATGCCGGAAATCCTGGTTCAAATCCCGCTGTGGGTAAGACTTTTATTTAGTCTATTTGCAGCAGGAGATGGATCATGTAGGATCTAGGACCCTCCTGGGGCTCACCGAGCCTCTTAAATATTATATAAATAGGGCACCCAAAATTAGGGGGGGAATCTAGCGGTTGATGGTGACCTAGGTTGTCACCTCCTTGTAGAACCGTTATCCTTAAAACAGTGCAGTCTCTACCATGTACTCAACCCGTTCATGGGTTGTGTTGGTAAAGGTTTTTTTTTTTTTTTTTGTCTTAGAGTACAATGAAAAATAATGAAAATACCAAATAAATATGAATACCTAATACCAAATTAAAATGAAGAAAATCCTAATGATACCTGAATAGGCAAAATTTAGGACTCCCATTGTAGCATCGTCCGATAAGCCATATCAGCATAAAGTGAAGTTAAACGAATAAACGTACAACAACAATTAGAAACAGAAGAAAAATGAACTCCTAATTGATTTGTAAACAATTATTTCCAGTGTCAGGATATTAGTCCTAGATGCCACACTGTTTCAAAAGCAGTATGGGCATCAAGCGTATTTTTCACATTTGTATTAATTATTGAGGAGCAGAGTGGGTCAGTGGTAGAGCGCTGAGTTGCCGTGCCGAAGGTCTTGGGTTAAAATCCCGCTCGCTGGCAGATTTTGATTTAATCTGTTAGCGGCCAGAAATGGATAATATGGTATCTGGGACCTATTTGGGGGTCATACAGGCTCTTTAAAGTAGGTAACTAAAATAAAGGGGAAAATCTTCCTAGGGCAAATTTCTCTGCACAAAAGTAGTCCTAAAAACAGTAGTCTCTAGCATGTATTGGGCCCAAGATCCTCAATGGGTTTTAGTGGTACAGGGTTTTTTTAAATCATTTTTAATTATGTATTTCCCAATTAGGTAAACTTTTAAAATACCTCTACTTGCCTAAAATGATTCCAACATACGAAAGGATAAAAATGTTTCGATATAAATAGATACTTTTTTTTGATATAATTTCTGATGCTTTTCCCTTCACATATACAGCGGCGTTGCTTTGTGTTTAGACCGCTTAGTTCTTCAGCCGAAGGTTCCGGGGTCAAATCCAGTTGTGGCAGATAAATTATTTAATCTGTTATCAGCCAGGTATGTATCCTTTGGGATCTGGAGACCTTCGTGGGGTTCATCCACCCGCTAAAGTCGGTCCCCTTAATTGGGGGAAAACATGACGGTTGAAAGTGATATCGTACAAATCACCGCCCTGCACAACCGTTGTTCTAGAAACACTACAGCCTCCGCCATATACTGAAATCAAGATTCGTTATAGGTTGTAATTACAGTTGCCACCCTCCCTTTCAAGCAAAGAGTGAGATATCTATACATTATGCGCAGGACGTGACAATGGTTTGAAAATATTTAAACAAACGGTCCGTGCTGATGGGGAATAAACTGGAATGTCGGAAGGTGGTGAGGAATGACAGGGAGCTCTCAACTGATAAGATAAGGAAAGAGGGTAACGGTGACGTCACAGTTTCGCGGATATAAGAAACGCCTCGAGTATCGAGAAAAGGCTTGGGCGATAATCGTTTTGAATTTTCAATTATTACCATCGATTAATCTTCATCTGTATATAACAATCTATTAATTAAAATTCATTTGTAAGAATCTACATAAATTTGGATCGAGCCAAGTGTGGTGTAGGTGTAGTTTAGTACATTGTCGTTTCAGGCTAATTCAACACATACTGGTGGACCAGTGGTTCCCAACTACTGGGAAGACAAGTGAGGGGGGGGGGCGCTAGACCAGCTGAAAAAAAATCCAAGTTAGTTTTAGTTAATTTCTCTTTCCAGTGCTTCTTTATCCTAAATTTAAAGTTTTAATGTTGTATCTTGTGATATTAAACCCAAACGTTTTGTTTTTAATGTAATACTTTTTTTTCATAAACCCATGTAAATTTTATGCAAGAGGCAGGAGCGTGGGAGGCTTTCGTTTGATCAAGGGGAGCCCAGATCAAAAAAGTTTGGGAACCACTGTACTAGACAAACGCTCATAGCTCTCAATAAATTACAATAGACTCTTACAGATGACTATTATAAGACCTATTTGGACTTACGGATTAGACCTTGGGGATACACTAAGCCATTCAATTCTACTCGTATCCAATATTTGCAATCCATAATCCTTCGTAAGATTCTCAATACCCTTACTTTGTTACGAATAAAGTCAAACACAATGACCTTAATGAGTCTGATTTGGCCCGAATCCGATATTAATCTTTTCATGACAAACTTCATTTCCACTCAAACCCAATAGTTTCAAACCTCGCAACCTCTTCAATTCCTGATAATCCTCCGAGGTGACTGAAAAGAAGATAGCCTTGTGACCTTCTATCCTGAATACAAATTAGATTTCAGTACTAAGTACTAATAACAATATCTGAGTAATACCACTGGGTTAATTCTCTACTTGCAGTTATCCATTCCATTAGGTATCATTCATTATTATGTGTTGTATTATTCATTATGTGTTTTACTGTTATAATACAGTTGTAAATTTCAATAAATAAAGAAAACTGAGTACGTTGTGTGGGGGGACGAATTCAAGACCGGCTGTCGCGAACTATTTATTTTGTTAATTTCAGCATATCGTCTCTGGGGACCTGGTCACCCTCCAACGGGTTTATAATCAATGAATTGGGTAATTTAGAAACTATAAGTGGGTAGCCTTAATTGGAGGAAAATCATGACTCAAAATGGATAATAAGCTTGTAAAACATTTTACAAGCGTACCGTTTTACAACCCAAGGCAATAGAGTCTGGTATAAAAGAGATGGAAACTTTTAATACTGATATAAAAGTATTGATTTATTGCAAAACTTTGCTAGGGTGCCCTAAAAGTAAAAAAAAAAATTATACCACCAGTCCATGAACGGTATTGGATTCAGTACATGGTAGAGACTGTACTATTTAAAGGATAACGGTTGTACCCTCCTTCCTCCACTTAAGGGCACACGTATTATAGAGGCTGGGTAAGCCCCAGGAGGGACGTCAGATCCTCATATTAAAACCCGGAACCTTTGGCATAGCAACTCACCGCTCTACCCACTGAGCTCGCCACCCCCACTCCATGTCATACAGGTAAAGGAAATAAAAAAAAAATTAATTACATATGTTATACATATATATATATATATATATATATATATATATATATATATATTCTAAATTCTGCAATAAACACTGCGTTCTATCATTATTGTTGGATTCGTCAACCATTGTGGTTTAAGAATTCTCCTTTCCACTTATTAAAGGGTGATTAATATTAAAAGCGCAATTAAAACATTTACATCACAATTAATATAATACGAAAAGAGTAACAAAAAATGATTGTATTTTCAATTCTGTCTAACAACATTGACCTTTATAATGAAGTTATTTCTGTACCTCACTTTTGGTATTTATATAATATAATATAGTGTTTAAGTATATTTCAAGTATTATATATTAATACAATAGTATATATCGATGCCTTAGTTCACATATGTGTTAAGTGCCGAAAACAAGATTCTACAGGAGTCAAATTTGATAATAATTTAACACAAGAAAGTTTAAGCACACAATATATTTTTGTAACCTTCACAGCTTCTCTATTAATTTATATCAAGATATGATGTATGACTTCCTGATCACAACTTTACAATATTATTTATATAACAAAACCCATTTTTGAAAAAATTGCATTCAACACATTTGTGAACTTAGGCATCGATATTAAATATAATATGTATTCTGTTTAAGTTCATTTCACAAGTTCGTTTTATGATCTCCCAACATGTCCTTTAGATTCGCATAGAATCTATATGGGTCATGGGCTATGCACTCAGTAAGTACATTCCTTTTTTGTAAAAATATCTAAGGCGGAATTGTATGCAAGGACTTCCTCATTTTTCTACATGTTAGCGTGTTTATTTATCTTGTTAAGAAACCTACCAGAGATATTTATTATAATTTTCAATTATTTTTATCAAACTTTTCTATGGAATTTCAGTTCAAACAATATTTTAGAATTGGTAGATTCCCCCCCCTAATTTTGGGTGCCCTATTTATATAATATTTAAGAGGCTGGGTGAGCCCCAGGAGGGGCTCATCCATCTCCTGATGCAAACAGACTAAATAAAAGTCTTACCCACAGCGGGATTTGAACCAGGATTTCCGGCATGTCATCTCTGTGCTCTACCACTGAGCCACTCCGTATTTATATGTATGTATTACTATTTGCTGCGGCAGGCATACGCTAATGGCATCACTATTATTTTATTGGTTCTATAGTTATTAATATGTGAAGATGTATTGCTATGTTTTGGGACAAACATACCCTAATAGTATCGTAATTAATTTATTGCTTCTATAATTAACTAATCATCTCTTATTCAGAATGTGATTAAAATTGATCTCCCTTATCATTAACATAAGAGGGTTGAGATATCTCAGTGTGTAGAGTGATGAGTTGCTGTCCTGAAGGTCCCGGTTCAAATCCAGCAGTGACAGTTGAATTATTAATTCTGTTACAGCCATGGATGGACCCTATGGAATCTGAAGACCCTCTTGGGGCTTACACAGCCTCTGTGAACTTGGTACCCCAGTTAAGGGTGATTGAGCGAAAGATAAATCACCTACCTGCACAACCGTTGCCCTAGAAATAGTACAGTCTATACCATGTACTGAGTCCAAGACCCTTCATTGGCTATAGTGTTATAATTTTTTTTTAATTTATCAATAATATATATTCTAGAAGACCTTCAATACCAGAGTAAGATCAAATCAGAAATCAATACAACAAGAATGTGCCTTAGATTAATCTTGAAGTTCCTCGTCTTGATCGGAACCAATTATTGATCCTAAGAGGCCTTAAGTAAAAAGGATCATAGAAATATTTCAAATTAATTTCATGAGCGGGAGTACAAGAAGTATTTTAACGGTCTCATTTCCTCATGTGGTTGGCGTGGGAACGTTCTTTGAGTTACGAGTTCCTCCCAACCTTTTCTTAGTTTTATTATTAGAATACTTGAGATATCATTATTATATATAATATTATTATAACATGAATATTATTATTTAAAAAAGTAACGAAACTACTATATTTTTTCTGTTTATATCTTGTTTAGAGGTGCAGAGCGTCGAGTTTCTGTGCGAGAAATACCGGGTTGAAATTTGGCTTAGTTAATCTGTTGATAGTCAAGGACGAACCCTGTGGGATCTGCAGACGCTCCTTGGGCTTATCCAGCCTCTATAAACATTTACACTTAATTTGAGGAAAACCCTATTTGAGCTTGATATAGGACCAATCACATCCCTTTAGAATTACTGTCTTAATAGTCTCTACCATGTACGGAATCCAAAAGCCTTCATGGGTTATAATTCTACAGGTTTAGATTTATTTTCTTTACTAAAGAAACACATTAATGACGGTGTGGGAATAGATCAATTCTTTTTTGGCCCTTCTTCCAACAGTACACCGTCTATTGCATACTATTGGTGATCTCCATTCTTCTGATTTCTTGTAACTGCCCGCAGAAATGCTATTGCGAGACTCATAAGCAGTAAAATATTACTATTTTATTGCTTTGCCATGTCTATTACGAAATATGAAACAACGATTTTTCTTTTTTTTTTTACAAGCCTTAATAGGTGTTGCGTGGACCATAAGCTATAACAACATTTATTTTAAACTCTAAATTATGCTAGTAATTTCACATTTTAATTGCGTGATAGTGTTTGGTATCAGTATAGGGTATTTTAGACATAAGGGCAGAAATATGAAATATTTTCTGCATTGAATATCCTATCAGCAAAACAGAAAAATTTTTAACCATGCGCAATTAATATTTTTTATTTATTTTTAAAATTTAATTTATTAACAACTATAATGCTATTATAACAAGTAAATGTGCTAATATGTACAATATTACATGGAGAACACTTGTGGAGAAACTACCCATCGGTAGCAGTCCAATAAAGTTCTATAGTAGATGATCTCGAGGCCATCTTCTTTTCAGACGCCTCGGAGGGTTATCAGGAATAGTATGGGAAGCAAGTTGAGAGACTAGCGGATTCAAGTGTGTTTGGAGCTTGTCATGGAAGAATAGGTATCTAGTTTGGACCAAATCAGTAACATATGGGATATTTAGATCACGATGGATGAGTTTGTTTGTGACATAATAAGGAGCATTGAGGATTTTACGAAGGATTTTAGTTTGTAAGGACTGGATACGAGATGAATTGGATGGTTTAGTAGAGCCCCAAAGCTCAACTCCGTATGTCCAAATAGGTCTGATAACTGTCATGTAAATGAGTCTTTTGTAATTAATTGGGAGCTTAGAGCGTTTGTCCAGTAAATGTTGAAGTAGGTGAAAACGTCGAGCAGTTTCTTGTCTTTTCAGTCTTGTATGAGGATTCCAAGTGAGACGTTTGTCCAGATGGAGTCCTAGGTAACGTATCTGTTCGACAGGGTTCCGTGGAATATTATTAAAGGATAAAGTAGGGCAGGAATTCGTAGGTTTACGACGAAGGGTGAAGGTAATTTGATGGGATTTGTTAGGATTTAATACTTTCTAGAACGAAAACCACCCGGTTTCTTAGCTACAAAAAGTCTTGAGTTCTTAAAGAAGACAAACCTCATACAGTACAAGACTTCTAAAGAAAAACAAACCGCAGACCTGGAAATGGGACTGACAACATCTGATCATTACTTTTTATTAGACGATGTCCACTTTTTTTATAAGGATCACGTTTCAAATCTATTGAAAATGTTTAAAAGAGGATCGTCCGGGAAAAAGATAAGTACAGTGAGTTAAGAGAAGGATGAACTTCTTGCTTAAGCAAGCAGCATGAGTCTCCCTGTACAGTATTACAGTATATCACAATTGTAGCATATTACAGATTAATGCACTATAGTAATAGGAAGATGTCTCTCAGCTGACTTTTGAATTATGATGGCTGTAAATTTGATAGCTGGCTGCGGACTAAAGTATGTAATATTTTGACAGTTTTACAGGATGGCAAAAAAAAAAAGTTTCTGATTGCGCAGTATTTCTTGTTAAGGATAGAAACCAATTTTTATATTTGGTTTTACCTATTTTATTACCCCTTAGTTTATCTTCCATACTTTACCATAATAAGGTCTGAATAATGCAAATCAAATAAAATGCTTAAAAAATAACCAACATTTGGTTACGACAGTTTACATACAACGTATTAAAAATGCGGTTGTTTAAATTTAAGCGTTTGCAGATATGACATATTTAATTGTCACTGAGATAATTAACAATAAACCATGGTTTTTACTTACTAAGGAACTTTTCCGTACCTAAATATGCCGAAGGTTCCGTATTCAAAGCCAGCTGTGCCAGATAAATTACACTGTCCTGCAAAAAAAAACTTTTCTCCCCTCCCTTGAAAAATTTTGCCTGTTTCTCATGTTTTCAGGTGTCCTGAGTCCGAATCCGAACTCAGAAAAATTCTATCACCCTCTGATTTAGAGAGAAAAGAGGTGAAACTTGGAAAAAATGAAAAATTGTATTTGAAAATTATTGTCTTTATTAGAACAGATTTTTTTTATTTTTCAACAATAAAATATAATTAATTGAATCCTGCATGCTATCAGGTATATGACCCAACTCAAAAAATATACACACATCGTCAATGAGTAGTTTTTTTTCTTTTGTACTCTTCCTCCTCTGTCTCCCGCTGCAGTGTCCAGCAGTAATCCGCCAGCATCTACTCATTCCATTTGCCAGAATATCTTTTTTCCATTCTGGATATGTCTTGGTGGAATCGTTCTCCATGTTCGTCCGAAACTGCACCCAAATTTGGGGCTAAAAAGTCTAGGTGACTATGCAGGAAATGTACTTTTAAGGACATATTGCATCCCAATGTTTTATATGAAGTAAGCAGTTCTTGGACTATTTTTCGGTAGTCTCTATATTTTTTGTTTCCCAAAAACTTAGCACATACCTCTCGAAAAGCAATCCAAGCCTTTTTCTCAGTAGTATTTAACTTTGCTTCAAAAGTGAGGTCCTTGAAAAACTGAAAAAACACTTTTAGCCATATTTCTTTAACCACTTGTAATATTCCCATCAAATTTTTTTCGTTCAAATATAGTTCATTGCGCTCAAAATCATCGGGCTTTTGAATTTTTTTCACTATGTTTTGATGCCGAAAAAAAATTCGTCAAATCCACAAAAAACTCACCTTTTTGGATAAAAAACTAGAATTTCTCAGGAAACTGTGCGTGATAGACAAAATCTGACTTCAAATTCGTGTTCACCACATCTGATAACAGTAAGAAAGCATGTTTTGGTTTGAAGGAGGATTTTCGTGCAGAACAGTGTTATCACAAAGGTTAACTGTTACGGATGGATCCTGTGGGATTAACCTCCTTGCACAACAGTCGTCCTAGAAACAGTACAGTCTCTACTAAGTACTAAACGCAAGACCTATTATGGATTGTAGTGGTATAGGTTTTTATTTATTTTTCTTCATATTAAAACATTTTTGCTCACTTTAGTAGTCAGTAATTGTTACGTTTATATCTATCACCCATGTATTTTTTGACATCCACCCACACCATTTTCTTCAACATATCACCAATGTAATTCAAGAATATAGATTATTTCTAGTTTAACGTAAACCAGATAGTTTGGAATGTTCGTGCTTGCAAAACCACCTCGATGAAACGCATGGATCCTTTTAAAATTGCTTATTGAAATGTTGACCCAATTATTATACTTTCCTAACCTAATTGCAGTAAAAATTATCGAAATGATAAATAAAAAAGAAAAGATAAATGCAATAGAAGGAGAAGGAGGAGTGAAAAAAATTAATAAACAAATAAATTATAAATTTATTTCAAAACTTAATCCGTAATTATTTTAAATACAAGGAAATAGGGGTATTAAATGATGACGGCCAGACCATCCTGGAAATAGATGTTGGAAAAACCTGGAGGGTGTCCTGTTTGGGGAAAACCAAATGGGAGAGGAATGAAGGAAGGGATGGCTAAGGGATATGAGGAAGATGAAAGAAAAATAAACTCAGAACATTATTGATGAAAAATATCATATTATTTTTCCTATTATTAAAAAAAGTTTTTCCTCTTATTTATCTAATTATACCTTACCTTATTTGTATATATCAATTTAAACTTACATTGAAACGAAATAAAATCGTTTCTTATTTCACTTGGAAATATTTGTTATAATATATTGTAGTATGTATGATCACATTATTCGATTTCATACAATCGTTTCAAAACTAAAAATACGGATAACATTTGGTGAGGTATAAATATTAATATAAAATATAAATAAATAACTTTAAAATATTTATACAAAAATATATTTAACATTAGACAGAAAATTTAGACTCTTGCTTGCTGGCCTACGAACCCGCGGCCATGGGCACAGAAGGTTGTTATGCTAACCACTACACTACAGGCCTTCATTTTTAATGTACCTAGAAACCCCTTAATGGTAGTACAAAATCCTTGATTAACCTGTTCTTCGGAGGGGACGTAAAATGTGCGGTGTCTGATACTCGTTAAAGATCCTGTATAGGAAAAATTTAGGACTCCCACTGTAGCATCCTCCGATTACTCATAGCAACATAAAGTGACGTTAAATAAATAAACAGACAACAACAACTTGGTGTTATGAGACGATGATAATCATTTTAAAATATATTTTATAGGTAATATGCCATAATTCCTAATGTACTGTTATAAATCTGATGTCTTTTATTGAGGTAAGTGATAAATTATTACCCTTTCAATAATTATATTCTGGTCGCCACTCATTTTTATCTGCTTCAGGGGAAATACGATACCGCCAACAATTCTTTAAACAAACAATAGAGTAGTGGAATCCTATTATCCTATTAATTGTTTACACAATTTAATTTAAACAAATAGGTGGATGTCTTAAATTTGTTACATAATTCCAACGTCATCACACGAAAATTTGAAAAGCACTACTCTAGTAAAACCCCTTGAAGCTAACACTCTTAGAAGGATGAACCACAAACCACTCGACGAGCTGGATGGTATAGCTTGCTTATCTGGACTGCTCTCATCGCTCCCATATTTTTCATTCTCTCCTTTCCTCCTCCATCATCAGCTGTTCCGCCAAACCTATTTATTCTTGGCACCCTTCGACACGTCCATTATTCAGAAGGCCTATTCCCTCCTTCGGTGTCACTGACTTGTCCAATGGGAATCAGAAAAAAAAAACACGATGGAATAAGGGCGACTAGGTGGCGATGTCAAAATCGTTTGACCAAAAGAATATTCACATTTTAAAAATTTGGTTTTATGCTACAATTTATTTCATTTTTACAGCTAATGGTATTGTTGTCAATTAGATGCAATCTTTGGTGTTAAATAAAATCATGAACCATTACCTTTCAAATTAAATTTATTTTATAAAAATTAATTTTAACTAACAATATAAACAAACCCAAACCAATATTACCCATAAAAGGGTAGTATTGGGTCCAATACATGGTAGAGACTATTTCTAGGAGTATGGTAGTAGAAGGGGGGTGATTTGTCACTCATTTTAAAGAGCCTGGGTGAGTCCTAGGAGGATTTCAGGATCATGCAGGATCCATTTTTGACTGATAACTGATTAAATAAAGTATCTGCCACGGCCGGGGGTGGTTCCTGAAGGATATGGAGACCCAGTCTCTATAAAGTGAATGAAAAATCACCTCCTTGGATAACTGTCGTCCTAGAAAGAGTAGTCTCTATTTCCGGAATTTGAACACGGAAGCTTTGGCACGGCAACTCCGCGCTCTACCACAGAGGCAACTCCGCGCTCTACAATAATAATAATAATATAAAATATAAACGATAAATGCAATAATTAAATATTTTATATCAAAACTAAATATAAAAATAAGAACAGTCGAAATGACGTTGTCCTTAGCAGGCCAATACGAACAAAAGAAATAATAATAAATATTAATTCTAAATTCGTTAATTTTTATTAAACTTAATTTTGGTTGTTTGTTAAATTAATTTTAACTATTCTTTATATATTTTTTATTTAACTATTCTTTTACATACTACCATCTACCGCACGAGACCCCGTCAAACAAAAATAACACCTTTTTAACACCAACTTCACTCTTTACTAATTCCATAAATCTAATCTATCTTTTTATTGTTGTTTTTTCTTAATTCCAGTTTGTGGAATAACTTTATTCTTCTCCTAATCTCTTTATGCACCTTAAATTAAGAGCTTTAAGCTGAAAGGCTAAAGATGCTGACTAATAAAGAGCTATTGAAGTATTTTCAATCCTATTTAGTTGAATCTTTTTATCAATTCTAAAATCTTGCTTTCATAACAGATTCAACTACTGTTCAAATCCTTTAGTCATTTTTCTTTACCCATTGACTACTTAGGATCACAAATCGAATTTATTCCTTCAAGCGTTCACTGCCATGTTTCCTTCCATCGTCTGTCCAACTTAGTCCAACCATCTTCCTCCTCAAACCCTACCCTTGTCACTTTAAATCCACGCCTCTCTAACATGCGAGGCTCTGTAATGTTCAACTTACCTACATATTTCCTCCCTTCTTTAGTCCATGTTGTAGAGGCCTTCTTCTTCCAGAAACAGTCGAATATTCATTTGATTAATTTATGCTTGTTCATTCTGTAGATATGTCTGAGGAATTCCTTATTTATTTTATTGATGAAGTTATAAGTGTAAGGTATTGGGGTAGATCGTCGAGCCTTCCCACAAATGAAGAGGGAGTTACAAGAACAATTAAATTCATATTAATTATTTCACGCGTGTAGTCAGCCAATTAAAAAGTTAATTTTGTTGTATATAAACAGATATCTACATACGTTTATTTTCAACCTTACGGAAGTTCTATGTGACATAAAGATCAGCTAGGCATGAACCTGACGCCTTTAATTCTGATTCAAAACCATGTGGTTATTAAAAAATTACGTTGATGAGTGCTTTACTAGCATTTATTTTCTAATTTTCTAACAATATTTTAGTATATGTGGTCCTCTTTGATCATGGTTACTCTGATGATATCGGAAACCACAACTGATCAACACGACCGCTATATTCGCAGAAGTTTGCAATCAACATCAACCAGCCATACTAAACAAATGATATTTATTCTAAGTTTTAAAATAAAAATTGCTACTTAAATGGGATATCTTAATTATCGTATTATTACTTAAACTGTTCATGAATTATTTTAGATCAGCCCACTGAAAGGAATGGGGTGTCAAATTGAAGCTATTGACCCGCTGGCAATGAAAACGTTTGTCTTCATTTGCCTAAGGGCACGCTTCAATGGGATCCGCTTCGTAGCTTTTGAAATAGCCATGAAATTTGGTGTTCACAAAGAGAATAATTATTATCAATATATATCGTAAAATGTGATAAACAAAAAAATTGTATGGAAGGAGTACCATAGTGTTGGGTTTGCAATAACTTGTATAAGAGAATTTCATTTGTCACAATTGAGAACAACAAGCAAACATTTAATTAAACATCAATAAATATAGAAAAGTATAAATTTTATAAGTAAGAATAAAATACTTGGTCAAAGCAAAATTAAGTGTTAACATCAAACGAAATAGTTAAATTAAAATTGTCATCATATATATATATATATATATATATATATATAACTATATACATAAAACTAATAATATTAAAATTATGATGAGGATAATTCACCTGTGTATATGTTTTTTTTATGAATCTTCGTTTTTAATATTAGTAAAAAATATTCATTTCCATTTTTGTAATGTTTTGGCTTTTATTCAGTCAATAAAAAGATTTAATGTTATGATGCGAATAGGTTTCGAAATATATTACCTAAAACACTGCAATAAAACTGTTATAACTATTGACATTTTAAAAGGAGAAAGTAGGGTGTGTGGGTGAACATAGCTGCTGCAAAAATTTGGTTTACCCCTTAGGCAAAAACTCCTAGATCCAGCCTTGATAATTTCGAAATATATATAATTTTATTGTTGTTTCTATAATTATTTTGTTAAAAATGAATTATAAACTACATACTATCTCTCTCTTCAGACAAAAGTTCTAGATAATTTTTAATAAAATATTATCAAATAAATATTGAAAAAGGGAAAGGTCAACAGAGACATTTAACAAATGTTAATACTTTAGTGGAAAAATTCCAACTAAAAACCTTAAGTCTCTAAACTAAAACCGGAAATTGAAAATACCTGTCCAATATTTCGCCTATTCAGGTATCCTCAGGGCAGAAAGAGAATAACAGAAAAGCAAAACATGAATAATGCACCCACAAAACACACATCCCACTACCTCTAAGGCTCAAATGCAACTATTGAATCATAGGGAAGGTTACTAGATTCCCAGCTGGCTAAGGTTAGATAAAAACAGCTGATAAATACTCTAGAATTTGTTACATCAATATACACTCACCAAACCCCAAAAAACACAACAGGAAAACAAAATAAAATAAATAATATTAACAAACAGCACAAGAACAGAAGACAAAAAAACATATGAAAAGATGAAAGTAAAAGTGCAAGAAAAAAAGAGAATTTATCAAAAGCCAGTGGACCGATGTGTGTGTTTTTGGGTGCATTATTCATGTTTTGCTTTGCTGTTATTCTCTTTCTACCCTGAGGATACCTGAATAGACGAAATATTGGACAGGTATTTTCAATTTCCTGTTTTAGCTTAGAGACTTAAGGTTTTTAGTTGGAATTTTCCACTAATGTATTAACATTTGTTAAATGTCTTTGTTGACCTTTCCCTTTTTCAATATAAATTTTGTGGAATAACAATAAATCCACTGGTTTTTTTATAAGTATCTTTTTTTCTTAAGGTTTTTAGTTGGAATTTTTCCACTAATCTATTATTATCAAAAACAATTAATAATCATCAATATACCATAAAGCACATTCAAATATAGTATTTTTCATACATCATAATAATATATGTTTTAAAAATGTAATTACAATAATAATACCATAACTAAAAGTATAAAACTTTAAAAATCAAAATATATTAAATGCAGCAATAAAAAAAATTAACCAAAGAACAGTTTAGATCATAAAACAATAGTAATACGGTAAAATAAAATGTTTTAGTTTTCAAGCTCTCCTAATAATAAAGAATTAGAAATTAGTAATTTAGACTGGAATCCTAGAGTATTAAAAAAAATTGTAATATCTGTTCAATAAAACGAAACAGCTATCTAGCAGCATTAATGACTCACCCCAGATATCTTGACAACGTAGCAAGTTCTAGATTGACCTGTTCTAAAACTATTTAAAAATTTCCGGTATCGTTGAGTTTACTATTTTTAATACAAATTAGAAAAAAATGTAGTATAGAAATACAATTTAAAAACGTATCGTTTGTCATATCAAATCCATCGTTTTTAAATTTGTCAAAAATCTTTATAGTTTGTCAATTAGCAGCATTTTCTGTTTTAAATATCATAATTATTACTCTATCAATTAATCATGAGAATTATAAAATTGCAAATCGGTAAAACAGGAAAGAAAAATTGTGTTATGGAAAAACAGTTATTTCATTGTCATTAGTTTTGGCCTGTCCACATTAATAACATTTTTAAAAACTGGAGCTATAACCTACGAAGGGTCTTGGGTTCATCACATAGTAGATACTGAACTGTTTCTAAAATAACGGTTTCGTAAAGATGTGATTTGGCCGAGACAATGTTTGGCCCCCAGATTGCTTCTCAAAATTGAGGGTACCCACTTGATAGATGGGTTAGGCATCAGGAAGGTCTGCAGACGCCATGGGTATATCTACGGCTGTTAAAAGATTAATAATTTATCTGATGGATTCATACCGAAAAATCATAAAAATAAAACAAACAAAAAATGATTTTTTATTATTTAGATTCAAATCTAAATAAAATAGGATAGGACAAATCCTTAAATCCCATGATTCTATTTGTTATAGCCATGCCCTGTAGTTGTATTGCCTGATTTGGTGTAAACAAATATGATATATTTCTGTAAACCTATCTAACCTAGAAAACTACTAAGAGCAAGAATGGTGTGTTTAGTCATTGCGGTATTTTCGGTTGACCGGGCGATAACAACCGCAAGCGATACTGATTGCGTACCAAAGCATGATTAAATAACTACTTAATACTTAATAAATAAATGTAAAAAATGTCAAAGTTTATAGATTTAGATTGTTGGTAGAGGGTATGGCGTTTTTTGAGTCATAATTATTGTGATAACTATGTTGAATCTTGTTTTTACATAATATATACCTGAATTTCAGTATTAAATTAAATTCAAGAGCAAATTGTGTAATAATAAAAAATTAATAATTGCTAAATCCCTATTTTTTTCATGGCATGGCTATTTAAAATGTAGAAAAATAAAGAAAACAAAATTAATCCACGCTTTTGCTGATTCAGTGAGGCGTACGACAAATTTCCGGTTGTACAATATTTACTGCCAATGTTAGGAGTATTTTTCTATCTAATAAAAAGATTACTTGAAATACGTACCACCTTTCATGAACTCATTTCATGCTAATGAAAAAATTACTGAAGAATTGAAAAAAATACTCCATTTATCTAATATAAAATTCACGAGCCATTTCAAGGTTATATCTTAGCGAAAATAGTTAACTGGTATGTATTTATAAATATTAGTATAAATATATTTCAAATTATTTAAGTAGCCTATTTACTGGATGTATTTTTTTTATTATACAGTTGTAAATATCAATAAATTAAATTTAAAAAAAAATTATTTAATCTGTTAATAGCCATGGAATGTCCCTACGAACCTCTCTGTGGCACATCTAGCTTCTATTATTAATTGGACGAAATTTTTTTTTCATGTTTTAATGATCTAAATTTAATGATGAACCATGAAAACAGCGAATCGAGTCTTGAAAGAGAAAAATAAAAAAACAATTATTAATTTATCAACCAGCAAGGCGAAATTTCTAACATTACCATTATTATACAGTATTATTATTATTATGAACAAATGCAATTACTAATAACAATTAAGGAGTGGTTTAACTCTAATTAGTAAAGTAAATACCCCTTGAACCCGATGTCTTATATTAATATAACTGCGTTGTATATTCTAATTGCCAGAAACTGATCTAAATAATTTTTTTTTATGTATAATAATAAATTTAATGTATATAATGAATCAGATGGCATTTGAATCGGCAATAAATATTTTTGTTTATAAATAAATAAGCTTATATTACGTTATTATTTTTAAATTACGACGGAGAGGGAAAAGTATAAATGTGAAATATTACGTGGATTTACTGCTATAAAAGAATTTTAAACTATTTTTAATAAACCAATAATTGTTTCTAAACATTCTTCTGCTTAGTGCATGATGTTTTTTTTTTCTCATTCTCCAAAATTGTATTTATATATAATTACAACTGTATATAAAATATTAATACATCTTAGGGTTACTACAACCTAGTATAGTAGGGTATTTTATGGTTTTACAAATTTACAAATGTAAATATACTAGGTTTTCAATGCAAATGATTTTATTTTCTAATGAAAGTCATGCAACATATATTATTTTGATATGGTAAATAATAACCTATTCTTTAGACAATTTAACTTATGTTAAAAAAGAATAATCATATAAGGAAGAATAATCATAAAAATGGAAGAATGCAAACGAAATAGATTAGAACTGTGTTTACTAAACTATGATTGCTCACTCACTATAAGAAACTGCCTCCCTAATTATCTATAGTACACTAACCTACTTGAAACACCAACGTAAGAACAGGTGAAGGACAGAATACCTAATTAACAATGTGGACTTAGGACACTGAATATTACCATACATCAAAAGCGGACTTCCTATCCAGTGCACCAAAAATTATATGCAACTGTTGCATTTTTGGAAGTCGATCAAGCGTTCAAATGTGACAGTTGTTGCATTCCAAACAAACTTTGGATTAGAGTACCAATTATATACTTTTCAATACGTAATCTAGTTGCCCCTCACGTTCTCCAAAAAAAAGAAAGTATAAAAATTAATTGAACTATTCATTGAGTACATTTCTGAATCCATATTGTTTAGTTTCTTCGTGAAGTTAGTATTTTAGGAATACGGAAGTGTTACTTTACTAAAGCTCATAATATAATTTGATCAAACATTATATTAAATTGCAACGCCAACCTGAAAATTCAGTATATAATCTTTTAAACTGATATAAACTATAAAACATATAAGAATTATACAACAAAAAGATAGATTTGAACTAAAATAGAATTGAAACAATGGTGTTTGGTTCCCCTTCCCCCGCAAGGCAGATAATGTTAATTTAATAGATTTTTATAAATAGTAATATCATACTGAACTTATTCTGTAAGGAATAAATCGGAAGCGATATAAATGTAGCATCAGATGAATTATAATAAAAAATTATACATAAATATACAGATATCCTTTATAAATTTAGAATTTGATAAGAAATAAAATAACTTATTAAATTTATATTCATTTGGTACTCGACTTTATATAAAATTGCTCTTTACCTAAAGCCAAATGTTAGGAATCGTGCTAAAAATTGCCAGGTTTTTTACTATAATAGTCGTAAATATTATTTATTTTATTGTATGATAATTTCTAGAGCTAATTTAACAATATTTGATGCAGTAAAAACAGATTTTAATTTTTGATCCACAATTTTTTAGTTTAACAGGCGAACAAGGAGCCTTAAAAAGGCTAAGAAAAGCTCACACTTTATTGCATCACACACACACGTTTCGCTAAAAACCTTCAGCAACATATAAACAACTTAAACAAAGGTAACAGCTTTAAAAAGAAGATGGCATCAAAATCGTATTAATACCCCGAAGAAAAAATTATCTAATAAAATTAGGTAACAAATTTTGCGGAACAATTCCTAATTGTCCTGAAAGACTACTCTCCAAATCGAAATTTGACTTGTAATTCAAAACATTAAGATTCCGCAAACAACCACACTGCTTTCTTGGCCTAAATTTTGAAGAAAACAAAATGTAATCAGGCCAATTACATAATCTGATCGTATTATTGATCATAGGGAAACCACAATATCGTCACACCCCGTGAGTCCAACGGTACCACTGCAGTCAGTAAATATCGTCTAAACATCATCATTCGTGGCAAAGTCAAGGCCTCCTGCTCGTCTAATAAGCCTGTACTTAAAGAAACACCATTAACAACAAACTTTATACTTATACTTTACGTATTATGAAGGAAGAGTTGAGGGTAAATTTTCAAACTACGACTATATTGATATTTAAATGTCTTTTTTCCGTTGGGATTGAGGTATTCTTTCGATCTAGCCTGTCAGACAAAACTTATGACTCCATTCAGGGATGCTGATTAGATATTAAATTTTATGAGATTATACCATTCAGAACCCAAAGGTATTCGCTTATCTTAAGTGTATCTTTCAGAGTATTTTTTAAAGGAACTACTGTCACCTGCGAACACAGGCGTATAGAGGGGGGAGGGGGGGGGGGTTATTGGAGATGTAAACCACCCCATGAGTCAACTCTATTTACGCCACTGCCTGCGATTGACCAATTTCACTTGACTATCGGAGGGCTATGGATTGAATAGGTAACACCCTTTGGAAGCAGATCAACCCTAATATAACGTTGGAGGTCTTCGTAGGGAGTCAAATATTGATCTTTACACTGCTAAGAATGATGGTGTCAGTTCCTTATATGTTAGGAGCTTCATGAGCTGTTTGGAGATAATGAGTTTGGCATGAGAACAAATATTGATTTAGAATAGTTGACTTTTAGTTCAAGCAAGAAGTAACAAATTATTGAAGTTTTTATTTTTTCTTCAATGTTTTGTAACCCTATATAGGATGACCATCCACTGTGTACACCTATACCACTATGTTATAATCTTTGTATGAGACTTCCATTGTAGAAACTTCTTCAAGGTATCTTCAAGACGATGTCTCCTCTTTTTTGAGAATTTATAACCAATCTCTGTGAAAGTTCTCTGATGCTGCCAAACCTTTCTGGAGTACACTTGGCAACCACTTAGTGAACCTTTACACACATTTTCGGTCACTTTCTAACTTGTTTCCAAATTTTCTTCAGAAGTATTCATAACAAATGTGATGATTCCTTGTTATACCTGGTATTATAACTGCTTATTCAAAACGAACAGGGTTTTCATATTACGACTTCTTTCTCTTTTATATAATTATTAATTATATACTCCTAATATCATCTACCTATTTATGTAAATAGGAGAAAAAATATGTCACTGGGCATGTTTGATTTAATTGACACCTGCTTGATTAATTGGTAATGCAAATATGCACTCCGATGCAACGCTTATACCGGTTTTACACGAATGTGCAACTCGCATTGCAATGAATTGTATGAATTAATTTACATATATAAATAACAAAGCTGCAAAGTCATTATTAGCTATTATGGCTGTATTTGATTTTCGACCGCATTTATTTCGAAACTGATATCTGCAATTTTAAGTATATTTAAAAATATCACTAAAAAAAGTAAAAAATAAATCATAAGTCAATTGCAATACAGACTTTAATCATTACAATTAATTACATTGGCTTTAATCAGTTTTAAAACTTAAAAAGTTTTAAAAATTATAGTTGAAGAAACCATCGTTTTCATTTTTAGGATTAAGAAATTCTTATGCAATAAAACCCAACATTGACTGATGAGTTGTACAGGCAAGTGTACTGCCGTAAGGCGGGCAGGTCATGTTCGAAAACATTATCTTACTCCGTAAAATGTAATCAATAAAGGCATTATGTAGAGTGAGTTATAGTTTAATGTTACCTCCAATACTTTTGAAAACTATCTTTAAAAAATTTAAATTAATAATGTACAAATATCATGGTTGAAGCTCAGACTAATCCATCTTCAGCTAAGAAGTACCAGAGAAATGTGCCAGAAGGCGTAAAGAATCTCGGTTAATGTGCAGAAGAGGAGCCTGACATTCCTCGGACAAGCTTAGATTGGAAAATATTCGATTATTTCTGTTAGTAAAAGACGACTACGCGTGGACTAACCTAGACACATTATAAAACAAAGTCCTCGGCTGCGTATGTTCGCGGTAAACTCAATCACTACTGCACGGATTTTCATGCGGTTTTCACCAATAGATAGAGTGATTCACCAGGAAGGTTTAGGTATATAATTTGTCGAGGTTTTGTGTAAACGGGTTGGAATATTGATGGGTTTCACCGAAGACGCTGCTTGCCTAATCCCGTGCAATTACCAACGTGCAAGGTAATAAATTCTTATATAAAGAAATATTTGGTTTTGTTTTTATTTTTATTATTTCCATATAATAAAGTACATTAGCTGAGACGGGAAGAAATAAAATCAGCACTCCCAAAGAAACCTAACCAATGATATTCACGTGGTACTTAGTGGCCGGTAGGTGATAAAAAAAACAACATTACACAGACGAATTATGTGGACATAATATGCCTTATTACCCGAGCAAAGCTGGGGTGGGTCGATAGTGAATATATAAAATATTTTTAAAAAACTTGAACATCACAGAGTCTCACGTGTTAGAAATAAGTGAATTTGAAAGAGTTTCAAGATGAAGAAAGATCAGAGATGAATGGACGAAGTTGAACCGAAGATCAAAGAAAACATGGCGATGAACGCATGAAGGAATATTAGAGACAATAAACCTCCATCAGATGAAATGGAAGAAATAAGGTTTTTGCGTAACCCTAAGCGGTTGATAAGAATTTTTAAAAATCTATAGAAACATCAAATCAATAATCTATTTATTTAATTAATAAATCATATCAATAACTGTCTTACTAACTAGTAATACACTCAATTCATGTACTAAGTTCTTTGTACATAACATATTCACATAAGTAGAGTAATGTAACTCGTACTTTCATTAACTTGTTGAAAAATCAGGCGTCTATATGTTATGTATGAGGTATATTATATGTATGTAGTGGATACTTTAGAGTTCTATACTAGTATAGTACAGAAATAAAATAATAACATTTTTATTTGAGATAAGATTTTTTTTGTTGCCACCCTTCATCAGATTTCAATTTATTAAAAAATAATCTATAACTACACGGAATAAAAATTGGCTCCAGGTAGAAAAAGCTAAATAAACAAAAGTAGGTAAATACACCTTACATCAAATGTCATGAAACGAAGAGGTTACGATAACAATATAAAAAAATGGGCAGTTGCAACTTACGGAGAATTACATAATAGAATAATAATCAGTACCAAAATACATCCATAATTAGCTGAAGCTTACACACATATAAATGAAGTGAGAATTGCATAAGCTTGGCCACAAGATACTTGAATATACATAACAAATAAAGCATAAAGCATTGCATTTTGTTATAGAACAATCATTGAGTTCAATTTTCATTTGAGTGATACAAGCAAGTCGTCATTAATTTCCTGACATTGCAGCCTAGCCGGGGACGAGGATTCTAACACGTGCAACAGCCTAATTAATGTTCTAGTCAAATCCTCACGTGCTGGGAGTGCACTACAATCCCAACTATGAAGAATGTGGTGTGTTCTATTTTTGGATCAAATGCACTATAAATTTTACCCACAATATGGAAGCTATCCTAATAAAAAAAATATAAGTATTTATCAAGTAAAACATAGCCATTAAATGAAAAAAAATCTGGTGCAATACGCGCATCATCTAAGTTTTACTTATATTAATATTCTGCTTCTACGAAATTAAAAAAAAATTATTTTCCTGTACCACTGTAACCCATGAATAGTTTTAGGTTTAGTACATGGTAGAAACTGTACTGTTTTTAGCACAACAGTTGTGCAGAGAAGTGATTTGTTCAAGACCGTGCTCAACCTCCAGGTTTTCCCACGATTATGGATGCCAACTTTATAGAGACCGGATGAGCCCTAGGAGGTTCTATAATTTTATTAACTTGATACGTTTATTAATTTTTCGATACTCTCTAAAGCCTTTGAGATCTCATATGTTAGATTATTAATTATTTTTCTATGAAATATGGCTTTCCTATTGTACATTACGTCGACCATAAAAGTAGATGTTTACCGTAGATATTTACAAGTATTATCTACCTCAAGAGTTAAACTTCGGTGCTAGTGCCACTACGTGGAATGAAACTCTAGAGGTGAACAGATCTTTGGAGTCGAACCTCGCGGAATTGAGAAACTATATTTTCTACCTCCAGAAGTGACCAAACCTCCGCGTATAAGTGAATCGGTGAAGTTTACCTCACAACTTTTGGAGTCAGGCAAACTTAGAAAGAGGATATATTTTGTATTTTCCCATCTATTAATTTACGTTTTTATTTGCTTTTAATAACGTATTGTATGACTTAATTTTATTTGTACTTGGAAGATTTGTCAGAGTTAGACATGGAGGTAATTCCAGCAGAAATTACAGAGGGACCATCTGAGAAGGTAAAGCTGTACAAATCTATGGGTTTCAGGAAGCACATAAAAAGAAGAATGACAAAAGGTTGGAAGAAGAAACATAGAATATACCATCTTTAAAAACGTCCTGAATGGCTTATTCAGAAAAAAAAATGCTTTATCGAAGTAGCCTTAATAAAAATAAATAAACAATTTAAAGTGAAATTAAAACTATTTCTATTTCAAATGCAAGTTTTCGTATTTTTAAAATTCTATTTAATTTCTAAATCAAGATCCTATAGTACTTTGTAATAATAATTTCGTCATCGTCATCAGCATGTTCTGTCCCTTTGAACCGCCTATGCTGTGTGAAGAGGAATTATGTATATCCCTCTCTAGCTTTGCCAGGTCTTACCAAACTGTACTCTTCCAATCCAATCTTCATGAAATCATTCTTCACCTCTTCTTCCCACTTCTTCTTAGGTCATCCTCTTCCTCGTTTTCCGTCCACTATGGCTCGGTAGGTCTCGTTAGCGATTTTGTTAGGTTCCATTCGCAGGGGTGTCCTAACCTTCTCAGTAGGTTTTCTAATAATAAAATAATTTCAAGTAAACCTCTAAGCATAAATATTGCTATTTATAATGTTATGAATAACGTAAAAAATACAGCTTCATTCATTCTGGATGACGGATAATTTCAATAAAGCCGAATGACGATTTTTTTGCTTTTAACTCTAATCAGAAATAGTAAAATATTTAGTTAACTAATAACTGAATTTATTATTAAAATAATTATTGAAATAACTAGTATTGTTAATGCGTGCCTGTCGAGACCCACTAAGTAAAGTTGTTAAGCTGGCTAGGTAAAGAGTGAATCACCCGACAGGCAGCCAGCGTTCAACCGACGCTGTGGGGTTCAGGTAATCTCTGCGGGGGTAGACTCAGTCAGTTACTGAAGTACAATTTAATATACATAATCTTGTAATGTTATAAATCCTACAACATATATTTAAATAATTTTGAACCTTTATGGTATGTTTAAAAACAAAGGCTTGTCAATTCCGGATCGATCAGTTTAATAAGTATCTTTTACATAGTTATGGAGGGGAAAAAAAACTGTACCATTATAAACCATAAAGGATCTCGGGTTTAGTACGTGTTTGATAGTGTACTGTTTCTTTCTGTAATTTGCACGGAGGTGATTTGTCACACTCATCCGCCAGATTCCCCTCCCCCTCTTTTAGACACCCACTTTATAGAGCCTGGGTGTGCCCCAAGAGAGTCCCAGATCCCAAAGTATCCATCCTCAGCTCCATCCATTTTAACAAATTAAATAAAATCTTCCCCAGTCGGATCTAAACCCAGGACGTTTAGCACGACAATTCTACCACTAAGCCACTTTGATCCATATAATTATGGAGGGTTGATTATAATTAATTAAAATTCTTTGAGAGAATATTTATTTATATTTTTTTAAAGAAATATATTGGCTGAGTCCATTTATATCGGTTATAATCGGGTTGAATAAATGTAGCAATTGTGACAAATGAAAGGAACTTCATGTACAAGTTTATAAGTTCTTAACCAGGGAAGCCAATGACTGATTACAGAGTTGCTTAAGGTTAGGAATGGTGGATGAAAAGATTTTTTTTAATTCTAAGGCATTTATGATCTTTCAAAAAACATACAAAAATAGTGCCGAGAGGTAGATGGGAAGATATTACCGGGTTTTTTTTTTGGATGGGTTTCAATGGAAGCAGGTAGAGAACGTTCTGTGAACTCAAAGGGTTCACCGAATGTTTATTGATTACATTCAACGTGAAAATATTTAAAATTAAAAGTGTTTCAGAGATAGGCGTTAGATTTTTAGTGCATTAATAAGCAGATATGACATACAATATTATTCCTGATTTGGTGAAGAGAATATGATATAAAGATGGTAAAAGATAAAATTATATATTATATCTACAATCTATGAGGCATCCTTCTTGTAATGTTTCTTCTTGGGAAGTTTCCGCATTTCGAATTCCATTTACAACATTCTTTAAAAAAATTCAAAATGCTACCATAGTCGATAATCTATTTTTCCAAATAGCAAGGCATATATTGCTTTTAATTATAATTATTCGGTAATTCGGTAAAATATTCAGTTGTAGCATGTCTCCAAAGCGTGGGACACTTTAGTACGTATCTCTGTCATACCGTATAGCGGTTTGAACAGTTATCTCTGAAATTGAAAGTGGAATAAGCCTTTTTTTCAATACATTTGACTCTTTTTTAACGCGCTTTTATTAGCTTCGTCTGCATGTATGTAACGGAATCTTTGATTGATCGGCCACTTCAAAACGTTGAATTGAATTGAAACTTTGAACACATCTCAAGGACCGGTGACAATACAACAACTTAGTAATTTTGTCTGATTACCCTGATTTTGGCTAATTCTTCAGAATTAGTGGTATTTCATATTCGAAGACACGACAGAGTCTTCACGTATACCATAGTCTTGTTCCAAGTACTAAGGCTTAATTACTTACATGGCTTAATCTTTGAGAAGAAATTATGACTATGGGCGACCTGTGGTTCGTAGCCCGATAGTTTTATTGTCTTAAGAAAGTAAAAAATCCTGAGTTATGCCGTCCTTCGGAAGAGACATAAAACAGGATTAGTCCATAGATCTTCAGGATTAGAGATTTTTGGTATCCGAAGATGCGGTAGTGTCTTGTGCCAAGTACTAAGGCGTTTAATAAGGCATATATGGCTAAATCATTGAGCTATTTATATGATTACTGGAAGGATCAATTTTGAAGTTTCGTATATTTTTCAACAAACAAATAACAATAGCTTAAAAAACTAAAAATGACGCTTTTGAGCTACTCGAACTAAAAACTAGAAATTATTATTAGTTTTAACAAAACTAAGGGACACGCGTTTGTAGTCTTTCGAATTAAAGCTAAAATGGAAACAAAACTAAAAACAAAATTATTTTTAGTAAGTATAAAATAATAATAGGGAGATGAAACAAAGAAAACCCACTTTATGGCTAAATAAACGTCGTGTGCTTGATGTTAATTGTTGTAAATATTTGATTGACTGATATTAGTAAAGGTAGTCATTATGAAAATATCTTAGCACCCCATGTTTTTTTATGATAAATCGAATCTTTTGTTCATCGCTCTATTATAATTGAATAGATAATAAACTTAATGGACATTATTATTATTAGCCTAATACATAGTCATTTTGGTACTTGTGTATTAGATGCACCTCCAGAAAAGGCCAATGCGCAACCAGTTACGTTTTATAACAGTTACCTTCTTAAATATTTTTATTGGGGTTAGATTTTGCATAACATAACATGCAATATAATAATAATGGAAATAAATAAATAGAATATATTACAACATAATGAAATATATAATATAAATTTTTATAATATTAATAGAAATAAATAATGAAATATATCAACAATTTAAAATAAAAACCATCCCTAACCACCAAACAAACAACAAAGAAAAATGAGGATACAACAACAGCTCTAGAAATAAAGAATAATGAAGTATATAATATAAATAAATATAAGGAAGAAAATAGTTGGGGGTGCAGTCAATTAAAACACTAAATAAGTGGATACTTATTTTAATTAAGTGCCGACGTTTCGACCCACTTTGTGGGTCATCTTCAGGGCTATAGGAGCTCGCAGTAGCACGAGGGGACGCGGTCTGAAACGTCGGCACTTAATTAAAATAAGTATCCACTTATTTAGTGTTTTAATTGACTGCACCCCCAACTATTTTCTTCCTTACATCATCCAGTCAACGATCCCTCGCTTCTCATAAATAAATATAATAATAATAGAAATAAATAATGGAATATTTCATCAACAATTTAAAATAAAAACCACCCCTAACCACCAAACAACAAATCAGTAACAGACAAACTCTAGAACATAAGAAGAAACAAAGAAGAATGAACCAGTAAACAATGTAACTGTTACTGGTAGAAATGTAACTGTTATAAAATGTTGCTGCATAAAATACTGCTTGCACATGCGTGCATCTAATAGAATAATGATTAATTAAAAAAAAAAAAAACATGGTTGTCCTGTGCCTCTACATCACATAAATCATACACAGATACAGATATATATTAAGATATTTGTCTGGCATTTTGAAATGGCTGACTGAGAAAAAATACAGTTGTTTACTTAAATTACAGTCATAGAGTACACACATTTTTTTCAATAAAACTAGTCCATGTATTAAGATATTGTGTTAACTAAATTAAAACTACATTACAGCTACAGTTGTTCATCGTTTTACATAATTATTTTCTGATTGCTGCTATTTGATCATATAGTTATATTGGTCCTGATTGAACATTGAACCTGTCTATTGATTGATCCTGAATTATTCTTTGAAATAAATATTTCAAATACGCTTATATCAAGGAACCAGACGGATCCTCCGATTGGGATACATTCCCCAGCTGTAACATGGAGGATGGAATACGAAGACTCCGACATTGGAATACGTTGAACCCGAGACCGGGACGACAGGCAGGGGCTGGTGGTTGGAGAGGGCAAGGACCTGTACTCACCCCCACCACCACCATCATCCATCCCTTCACTACACCAGCCAGACCCACGCACTTTTTGTAACCATTATTCCATAAACGACAGGTTCCTCCTGGTCAATCCTCGGTCTCGAGGTCTCTGAACCCTCCAGTGTACCACCCAAACAAAGCGTTAAGATCAAGAGTGGACCAGTGACCTTATCAACAAGTATCGGATGTAGGGTACGGTACCAATGGGATCTATACGAAGATTTTTTGTTCGGAGAATGGAATTCGATAAGAGTCAAAGGGGCGTTTTCATCTAACATCACATGTTTCAATAATTTTAATCAATCCTTTGTCATTTCAATTATATACTTTTTTTTAAATCGAATTTTATTGCGAAAACAATAAGGGGAAGAAAAAATGTATTTTTAGAAATTTACTACTGTTTTATAACAACAAAACAAGTAAATATAATGAATGATGCATAATGACATGGATAATGCCAAGTAGATAATCTAACCAGTGATAGAGCTCAAATAAATTAGACTAAGAAGTTCACGAGGCCATCTTCTTTACAAACGCTTCGGAGGATCTTCGGGAATAGAAGAGGTATGAAACAAGTGGGTTTGAGTCAGAATAAGGTTTATTATGAAAGTACTGAAATCGGGTTCAGGCCAAATCTGCAAAAAATGAGACACTAAGATCATTACGTATGACTTTAGTTGAAACAAAGGAGGACTGAGGATTTTTTATGGAGTATTAGATTGTAAGAATTGGATGAAGCTAAGCTCTATTCAGTAACTCTTAATAGGTCTTAAAATAGTCAAGTATATGAGCCTTTCGTCGTTAATTAATTAAGCATATGGTGTTAAATTAGCCTGAAACGGTGATAAATAACATAAAATATATATTCCACAACTAAACAGCTGATGTATTATCTGTAAGCTGATAGAGCTTACTAAACAACATTAACAAAAACAGGTCCTTTAACAGAACACTATATATCAATAAATAAATAATATATATATATATATATATATATATATATATATATATATATATATATAGGTGAAGCGGTAGCATAGGATTGAGGTCACTCGGTTGCTGGCGTCGGCTATTGACGGCTTTGGTCCTACACTATTCTTATTATCTTTTCGTCTAAAATTTGAATAATGGAGACAAGATTAATAAAGATACTAATTAAGTGAAGACTCTTAATTAGATTCAATAGAAAACATCCCTTTTTTATACTATTAAAGCATGAATTAGGATCAAGTTTACAAGGATTTCATACAAAAACTTTCCTCACTTATAATGAAGCGTGTATATTATTTTAAAAAATCTGTTAATCACATGCAATGGGTGTACAACCATAGAAAATTTATAGACCACATGAATATCAACATAAAGAATTAAAGATATATATATATATGTATATATATATATATATATATATATATATATATATATATATATATATATATATATATATATATATATATATATGAGTAATATTAATCGGGGATACTATCTGAACTGAGGATTGTGCCTTTTGCCACTGCAATATGTTATTTACACCCATGGTAGGTTATCATTAAACATTAAACATCTTAATTATGTAGTTCGTAATCATGCCTTCTTCCCCGCCCATAACCTCCTTACCACAGGAAGGTGTCAGATTCAAAGCATGGAAGGGCACTATATTTTCTAAGCTGTCAGTTTCCCAAGGAGGTGATTTGGCCGAGACTCAACCGGTAGGTTTTCTCTTCTAATCAAGTATTATAGCCTTATAAGCAGGGTGAGCCCCAAAAGTTATCCATACCAAAAAGCTGACTTACGACTATTACTAGACTAAATAATTTATCTTCCACAGCCGGTCTCAAAATCTGTACCTAAAGATCGGTAACCCTACGTGCTGAACTGTCCCTTCTGCTCAGAACTAAAATGATTTACTTTGATATATTTTAATCTCCGATATGTATAATATTTTATTATTACTAATAGTTATTAATTATATTTATATATAATTGAGAATCGAACCTAGAAAGACTGCCATGAAGGGGGGCCGGGTAGAGGATGTGCTGCGTCCACTTCCGTGGCGTGCCTTGGAGCGTGACACCCTGCCCTCCTCTTCTGCTCCTGTTATCTTTCTCTGTAATAATATTTACTTCTGGCAAGATAATCGAAGTTAATTAAATAGAGCCAAAACTCAAAATGAAACATTAACATTTATTAGAATGAAACTGGAAAAAACAACAAGCAAAGCTTATGTTTGAAAGCTGGAGTAAAAACAAACAATTACCAGTCGACGTTTCGCCTATTAAGGCATTATCAAGACACAAAAAAGAGTAAGATCAATCACATCTCACAGAAGAAGTGCAATACATCCCAACAAATAACCGCCCAAATAGGCTCATAACCTGAGACCGCACCTCCACCCCAAGACATTCAACCCAAAACTCAATAACTCTTTTTTGTGTCTTGATAATGCCTGAATAGGCGAAACGTAGACTGGTGATTGTTTGTTTTTACTCCAGATTTGAAACGTAAGGTTTTGCTTGTGGTTTTTTCCATTTGCATTATAAAAATCGAAATAATTTTTTTTACTAATTTTAATTTAAGTACGTATAAAAAGGATACGAAACACCAGTTAGTACTGTGTTACAACCGATAATACCTTTACCTCTATGGGGTAAGAATTAAATAATGAAAATAAAATAACAGAAATTCCAGAAAGGATTATAACTGAAGTCGAGGAAAAGAAAAGTCTTTATTTTTCTTCCTTACTTGTATTACCTTTTACACGTAACTTTAATTAGACCTATTTTAACATTTGCTTCTGAATCGTTGATGCTTACTACCACCATTCCAAATACATTAAGTCTTCGAGATAAAAATTCTTAGGACATATTAGGTCCCTTGTCCGTTGAAGTAAGCCAAGAATGGAATAATGGAATATAATAACAAATAATGAGCTCTACGACTCTCGAACATCCCATCGAATCGAATTTTCGTTCTAATATTACCAAAAAAGATGCCCCAAAGTAAAATTTAGGGGACCAGAATAAGAGGAAGAACTAGAAGTAGATTGGTGGATCATATAAAGAATGGTCTCTAACGGCTAGGAATAACAAACTGGAAAGAAAAGGCTAAGGATAGAAATATCAGGAGCACAATTTTTCACGGAATCAAAGGCCACCCAGGGCTGTTCAGCTACGAAGTAAGTAAATATTATAGTATAATTGTAATATTTATACTTGAAGAGCGGAGTAGCTCAGAGGTCGGTTGGTGGGTTAAAGAACTGAAGTGTGGAGCTCCAAATGGGCTCAAACATAGACAAATGGACATAAATTATTTGTTCTGTAGGAAACCAAGAATCGACCTTCTGGGATCTGAAGACCCTCATTGAGCTCACCTAATATCTAGAAAAAAACCCTGACTGAGCGTGAACACGGACAAATCACTCCTTTCCACAACCGTTGGCTTAGAGACAGTACAGTCTGTACATTCCCTTACCTATATACTAAACCCAAGTATCTAGTTATACATTTTTTCTATTAATACTTTATAGAGAAAAGAAAAGTGTTATCAATTCAGGTTTAGCAAGAATAATAAATTTTGACTAGATAGTATCTATTGGAGCGCAAATATAAGAAAACAGTATATATATATATATATATATATATATATATATATATATATATATATATATATATACATATGATATAAATGAAAAATGAAAAGTACATAAATGAAAAAAAATCTATAAATAAAATGTAAAAGGGCAAAATCAATCGCACACCTCAATTCACTTTTTCTACAAGTATATTTAGTAGATCTTAGTTATGTTCAGTAATTATAGAATTGAAATATGTATATATATATTTATATATATATATATATATATATATATATATATATATATATATATATATATATATATATATATATATATATACACATGTAATAAACAGAGGTTACATTAGTACTGTCAAATCTCTAGGATATTGTTGAACAGGAATTCAGCTGATTCACGTTTGCGAAATGCAATTTGTCAGGCAACGTCCAATAAATTATGTTCTCCTGCTTTCACTGCCTTTGAATAATTGGCTGTTGAAATGTGAGACAATTGACATTTGTAAACAATACTTGACATTTCTGGTTTCATTATAGAAGATACGAATTCTTAATAAAAGTTCATCGCAGTTCCCAGACAGATCTGCTGTACTGATATTTCATTTACAACTGTCTCAACTGGAATTCCGAAGTTTTATGCGGAGATGTTCGGATGGCAGATTTTATTACGTTTGTAAAACTCGACTAATAAGCAATGGAAAATTGATTTTTTTTTTCTTGATTCAGCAATACGACATCGTAATTCAAATAAAAATTGGAATAAATTTTTTAAAAAAATGTTAGCTCATGAAATGAAGGTATTGTGTTCAGATGTATCTATGATGCTTCCATATCTTTACTTACTTAGAAAAATATATTTAAATTATTCTGGAAAAACAACAATTCTACTATAGTAAGAGGGAGTGAATGCAGACTTTTATTTTATCGACGACTGTGTATGTTTTGCTAATTAAATTTACTTATTTCTGTTACCTATCCTATGCATTATTTATTTATTACATATTTAATGCAGAATTATTATTAAAAGTAGCAGATATTAGGGGGAATAAAAACAATGTTTTCAATAAATTTCTGAATACATTCTCTGACGCTCTATGTACGCCACTATATTAATATACTTCGGATAACTAAAAAAACAAAAAACAATTGTTTCCCTGATTAGACCACAAAAATAGAGATACTGATACTGGGGCACTAATAGTGGACCGGGAGATCCGGAAAAAAGTGAATATATTTAAGTACCTGGGTTCTTATTTAGATGTTACCGGGTCGTCTGTGCATGACGCCCGAATAAAGGTGAAACAACCCCTTAAGGCCCCCCGTATGTTACATCCAGTCCAAGATTTCCAATAAAAACAAACGCTGAATTTTCAGAGTCATGGAGTCCTGGATTGAGTTCCGGACGGCCCAGAAGCAGATGGATGGAGGGGATCCAGGAGGAGATGGCTATTCGAGGTCTTTAGGAAGAGGATTGGATGTATCGAGAGGCATGGAGTTCAGCTCTTGAATAGTTGAGGCAACCCTTGTTGGAACAAACACCCGTTAGTAATCGCAAAAAAAAAAATGTATATATTTCTCTTTTTTAATTTATATATATAGAATAGAAATATAATAGAAAATAAACTTTATTTTGGGACCTTTAGACCTTTAAGTCCCTTTAGAATAACAAATCATGAACAAAAAAAATTGACATAATATACATCTGGCCAGATGGCTTCATAATAACACGAATCATGAAGTAATCAAGAGTGACAAAAACATAATACAAATAGACATAGAATTAAAAAAATAAAAAGTACAAAACTTGCCAGGATTTTAACTAATTCTCGAAAATGAATGTATTAATATTAACAAAATTAATACAATAGTTAATATATAATATAAAATAATAATATTGATGTAAAAAATAAGTTATTTTTCATTATTATATTTTTTTAACAACAGCCATATAAAACAGGAGGATTGACAGTATGATAGGTATCGATAACAAAACTATGATAACTAGTTTTATTTTTTCCATATGTATACATAACTGCTAGTTTGAAAATCATTAATAATAAAGGTGGATTGACGAAAAAATCAACAAGAAACCAATGGCGCCTGGCAGTGGAAGAAATACCTCAAAGTATAATAAATTATCCTCTTTTTTTAAATATTTGCCCAAAGAATGCTAAATAATTAATTAAAGAAATAAAAATGATCGCAAACCACAAATATTTGTTTAATAATTTCATATAAATATTATACCTTATTTAGAGAAATTCGAAAGGAATACTGAAAATTAGAACTAGTAACCATCGATAAAAATATTAAATGTTGCATTAAAACAACGATAATAGAATTTAGAATGAATAGAAAAAATAAAACAAATTAAAAGAAAAGTAAACCTGTACAACTAAAATTCATGAAGGGTCTTGAGTTCAGTACATGGTAGAGACTATTTTGTTGTGCAACGGTTGTGCAGATAGATGATTAATACGATATCAAGCCCATTCAACAGGTTTCCCCCCAATTAAGGGTATACTCACTTAATGTTTATATATCAATGATATTTTATTTAGTGCTTTTTTATTTTAAAGATATTTATTATGTCTACTGAAGATTTGTTGAAGTAAAGGTTTATGAAATCTGAACGGGCATTTATGTTTGAGGAAAAGGACGGACTGACCAGGAAGGGACTGTACAACCTGACTCGGGAGAAAATAAAAGAAGTCTCTCCCCTTTTAAGTGGGCAGAGGGGTTAATTCTTTTTTCCCCTTACCTGAGTAAAAAAGGGGAGGAATTTGAATTTTTTTAAATCTTATTTCCCTCCTTTAAGACTCATTGTAGGTTTTTTTCCCCTCTTCGTTAATCCTTCCACCCTCTTTCACGAATGTAATGGCCCGAGGAATAAATATTACACTAGGGAGGACAAAAAAAAGCAACACAAAAAACCTCAACGTACATTGAACCTAGAGCCGAGTTGAAGACGACATTGGAGAAAATGGTGTTCTTGTACTCATGTTAATATATGTTTTCATTACAACTAACAATAATATAATTTGGTGATCTAAATTAATGTAAATAAAAACTCGTTATTTCAATACAAAAACCATAATCTAAGCCGATAGTAGCCATTTCACCTTATGCAACAAAACTATTAAATCTAATTCATAAAATATAAATTGATAATAAATAACCATTATATAAAAGTAATTATTAATTTTATCGTGCTTTTTCTTCCTTTTAAAATAAATACAAGGTGAAATACCTCATTATCTAACCATAGGAAAAAAGAACTCCACACATTCAACTTCGATAGACCCAGAATATTACATAGAGAGAGAAATACAATAAAACGCATATACTTAGAGGCACTTTATATAAACGACAATCTAAATAACATAGTAAATGATTAAAAGAAAGGAGGAGATTTGTCAAATTATTACTCCTCCATTTTTTTTTAATTAAAGGAACAGAAAAATATAAATTAAAAAATTATTTTCTACAATTTATCAGCTTACTAATATTCAACCTTAATACAAAACCCACTAAACTTTACATATCTATCTATTAAATTCTGTAATTTTAATCAATGATTTCGGATATATATATATAAAATAGATTGAACGATAGTCCTCATTATATATTTTTTCTTTTTTTTAAATAAAAAAAATCTGCTAAAATACTTATAATGTTTTTATCTCCTAAAATTAATATATAAACTATAATAAACTGGGGATTCAAAGCCCCAGCTCCACTTATTAGCTAACTGACTATGGGATGAAACACACCAAGCATGTTCTAAGTAATGACATCTTTAAATTACAGAAAAGGTATCCATATTTTTGTACTATTTGAAAGGACAATAAAGATATATGAATTGTAACGATTATGGAATATAGTTTTATAGTACCTTGTATAATTGTATAACTACTTAAAGTACCCAAATTGTAATTTTTAATTGATGATTTTTATAACTATTGAATTTTCTAATTATTTTGAATTTTTAATTTTAATTTTTTTTGCAGATAGAGTTTTTATGATGTTGACTGATGAAATAATATATATGGAAAATGAACATGCTTATGGTCGAAACGTATAATGTGTAGATGATGTAAAATAAATGTTTTGGACTAAAGATTTTGTTACACCCCAGAGAAAATAAATGGTATTGAAATTTTACTATTACTTATAACTACCATAATTATTACTATTATCGAATCTACAATCATAATAATACTGTAACTATTATTAATAGACGATATTATTGCAAATACAACTATTGTATTATAACTGATAAAAGAATAACATAATGAATAAAAGATCTATAAATATGTATTAAACATTTAGAAATACGTATTTATACAATAATTTGCTTAGTTGTTGATAAAGTATTAAATAGGTCAGTAAGATAGTTTAAAAGCTTTGTAATGTCATTAAACAAGGAGTTAATAATTGTAATATATAAAAATCCTATCTATAAAATAATATGTAAATTGATAATTGTAATTGAAATATAATTTAATTGATAATTAAAACTAAATTTTGTTAGAAGGAAGGGGGTAATGTCCCAAAAGGCAAAATGTGAATTGAGAAATACAAAAATTCTGCTCACAGACTGATATGGTTAACTAAAAACCATCTATGTTTCTTGACTGTTATAGAAAATATATATGTATTCGTGATTCTCGAGTTCTTCTTTCAGCGACGAACTCATTACCTTACAGTGAAAAAATGAGCTTTTAGTGAATACATTAAAAGCACAATCAAATAAATAGGAATTGATAGGTGTTAAGATGTTAATTATATAAGTGGTACTTACAACTTTTTGAAGAATGTATACTAAATCTTTAATCTTTATGTAAATAATTACTTTCCAATACTTCATGAAATGAAAATATTATAAGAGTTGTGATCAATCAATACATTATTTGTAATGCTGCATACTTATATTTTATGGCCGGAGATCGCGGGTTCTCAACCGTGTTCTAATGATTTTTAAAGGGAGTAAAAAATGCTTGGTTACGCCGTTCTTCATAAGGGTCGTAAAATGAGGTTTCCAGCCTGTTCGATGCCAAAAAAGGAACTAATTAAAGATGTCTATCCTGATTATACCTCGGTAGACAAAATTTAGGACTCCCTCTGTAGGATTGTCCGATTAACCATAGCAGGATAAAGGGGTGTTAAGGAATTAACAAACAAATAAGCTCTTACTCCTAGCCAATTTAGGCACCAACATAAAATATAAACGTTAAAAAAATACCATAAATTAATTTTATGCTTTCTTTTATTAAAATAATGTAATGAATAAACAATATGCTAAAATATACAATCTAATTTTAATTAATGCAATGCTTAATAGTGCATTACGCAGGAATATGGCAAGTGTAATGAACTATTAAACATCCATTTTTATTATAGTTATACCTGAATGATATAACGGGAAGTGAAAGGAAAAAGAAGAATAAAAAAGAGAAAACGTGTTAGGAACTGACCTAGGCACGGGCACACCTACCATTCGCACAAACACGTACCTTACAAGGTACAAGAGGAGAGCAATATCTGCCACAGCTTGCCTCAGCTATTTACAAGTATCGATACATTATTTGATTATATATGTTTGCAGAAACGTTAATTTCTAGATGAAATTATTACCGAATTATTACCTATTATTGTATTCTCTGTCCCATAATAAAGCTAATGATAACTTGTATTTTTAGAAAATATTAAACGGGAAACGAATGAAAAGTTAAAACTTGTTGTGACTCAACTAGAAGCGACAACCTCCGGAACAGGTACTGTATTTAATCGTATTCAATTTCAATGTAAAATTTGAAATACATAAGAACCAATAGAACTCAACTACTGATTAAAGTTATGTATGAATGATGTAGTAAAAAAAAAAGTAACTCCGCAGGTGGCTTTAGGTTTTTTAAAAAGGAGTGAAAAATCCTTAATTATGTCGTTACTCGTTACACCATATCCCTACTGTATATATACCTGAATTGGCAAAATTAAGGACTCCCACAGTAGTAGCATCGTCCGATTAGCCTAGCATAAAAGTGATATTAAATAAACAAACAACAAAAAATAAGATAATAAAAAATAACAAAATGAAAGTGATATTATTTAAAGATGAAGTAAATTGGTGAATAATTAATTTAAAAAACAATTTATATTATGAACGGGTACCTTGATATATTTAGCAGCCTAATAAATAATATTGAATATTTCAGCTCGTACCAACCATGTTTGGTGTAACACGGATCATAAAATCCTCTCGGACAGTAAAATTAATTTGTATGACTTTATGTTTCACTGGAAACGAATATCAGAGCTGTTCACGTCAATCTGTTAACGCTTATCAATCCAAACCCCTACGCCATCTCACCCAACGTGAATGTTGCAACAGCATATATCTCAGCGTATCTGCCAGTGTCAAGCCCTGGACAGACCGTCACCGAGATGGATGTTACGTTAATCTCTCTCTCACTCTCACTTTCTCTCTCTCCCCCCTCACTCTCTCTCTCTCTCTCTCTCTCTCTCTCTCTCTCTCACTCTCTCTCTCTCTCTCACTCTCTCTCTCTCTCTCTCTCTCTCTCTCTCTCTCTCTCTCTCTCTCTCTCTCTCTCTCTCTCAAACACACAGAGTGATACGATATTTATTAACTTGCGTCGGCATTCTCGAATTAATGAAAGGGGTTATTCCTCCATAAAATTCAACATAGCTAGACTTGGTCTAGTCAAATCATTCTGGCGCAGTATTCGGAAGCGAATGAACGATGTTTCACTTTTCTTGTGTAAACTACAAGGATTATGGAAAATCACAAAAAAATAAATATTCAATAACAATTTTCCTAAATTTGTATTGCCGAAGACATCGGTTCCAATCCTGCGTTAGCAGATAATTTAATTTAAACTGTTAACACTAGGTTACGGATCGTTTGGGTTCTGGAGACCTCCATGGGGCGCACCCGCATCTATGAAGTGGGTACCCTTAATGGGAAAAACTAGGTCGTTGAGCGTGATCTCGGACAAATCACTTCCCGGCACAACCTTTGTTTTAGAAACAGTGCAGACACTAGAAGGTACTGAAACCAAGACTCTTCGTGGATCATAGAGGCACTGGTTTTCCAACCCTGGTTTTATTATCAAACTTTTTTATTATTAACGGTTGAATAATCCCAACTTAACTGAGATTATAAGATTAGAATAATTTTATTTATCAGCGGAATAAATTGGACTTAATATAGTTGAAGATAAGGTTCGAAATCAGATTCATCATCATGTATAATCATCATGTGTATCACCTAATACACAATATATAGAGTGAAATAAAAATAAATCACAAGTTTTGAAGGGATAAAAATAAAATATCTCTAAAAAAAAAAAACTTATCAATCAATCTTATTTGATATATGAAGACAAAACACTTTCATGCACGACTGTACTAGTTCTGTATTTAGAGTCATACATTTCCAGTTAAATAAAAAGTAGCAAGCGATACATAAAGAATAAGTAAATAAAAATCAAAACAAGCCAATTGAAACAACCTGACGAAGAATCAAAATTTATTTGGAAATCTGAGATGATAATGCCCCTTCTTATGATCAATTGACTATTTAATAATGTAATTAAGATAAGATGACCAGTTAATTTACTAATATATACATATAACTACCAAGGTCACTTCAGGTCGATTAGCTATTGGCTAAATAGTTCATAACCAACAAGAACACAGCGCCCTTAGAAATTCGCAAAGCCTAATTCTTCGTTCTTTTTCTCGGCTCCTACCGGAGAATGCACCTACCCGGACATAAGTCAAGGGTGAGGGTAGAAAAGTTAATAAGGGATATTCATCACTTTCCTAACGATACTCGCACATGTCCACTGTTTTAAATTTCATGACCAATTCCTGGAGAAAATTTTTTGCCACGTTATTATGTCTCAGCAAATACTCCTTGCCTGCAAGAACTTGACTCTCGGGTGTAATATTCTGGATTGATTCTGTGGTAGTTTTACACAGTCGACACATATCAGAAATTGCTTCTCCACATATACGGCGTCTATAGGTTTTCGTAGCAATCACTTGGTCCTGAATGGTTAGAAAAAAACCTTCGGTTTTAGTAGCCATATTAATGAAGCTTCCATTTTAACCTCTACTGCTGCCAGATTATGATAAATCCTTCCATGGAGCTCTTTGGATTTCCATTCATTAAGAAGGCTTTCTTGATTTACAGGTGAGGAAAAGTTCTCACTTTGCAAGTTTAGAGCAGTGTATTTGTGGTCCAGTGTCACAATTGTTGAAATGACTCTTGTAGAGTCATTGCTCCTAAAATAGTTACGAAGTTGTTGGGTTCTCTAAACCTTATTATTATCATTAATTAGATAATATTATATCTTCCCTTTGAAAAGGGACACTTCATATGAAACGACCCAATAAAACATCTTTAAGCTGAGTTAACCCCTGCCACTCCAAAGACACGCGTTAATAATCCTAGCCTGTAGCTGAGTAAATAAATCCAACCGCCTAGTTCGTCCCTCGGCGGTGGTGGCTGGGGTCCCGGGAGTAATAAAACAGAGAATTTATGAGGCGAGTGCTCTTGGCCACTTAGGAGTCAGCGCTACAACCCCTATGCTCTGCTCGGCCCACGATGAAATCATCAAAGGGGAATTAATACGACATAAAAGTTAGTAGAGAAGCAAAGGGGGCTCTTTCTCGAGCAGATGTTGAGAGCAATTAGCGCATTTTGCCAGTTTTAATGACCATCAAGGCGGTTTATTGTCTCATCTAACGAGGTGGGAGCCTAATGCATATTGAGATATTTCGATAATCAGGCCAACAATGTATTAAGCGTGGAAACATTCCTTTATTAATAGCTCCACCTTTTTATTTAAGTGAAAACTTCTTTAACCTTTAGGTTGTAACCTTCTGGGTTTGCGTTAGCAGCTTGGTTTAGAATAGGGACACCTAACAGCCTGTGCATGAGCTAAGGCTAGAATACCATTGATAAAAAATAATTATATTAATCTAAAAATCATTTTATTGTTGTGCAATCGATAATAATAATAACTTTTAGATTATTGTAAGCATTTGGGTTTGAATTATCCAAAAATTAACAATTAATTTCGATATTCTATTCTACTGATTCATTATAATCGGGGTAGTTCAGTGGGTAATGATTTTTAATTAATTAAAAGTACTAACGAGACCGCATGCTGCAATCAAAGTACTGTGGATTGTTTTTCTGAAGAAGATGTGGAAAAATATAAAAATGAATTTTGTGAAATGTAATTTTCCACCGAAGAATAAATGGGCCAAGATCCATGGTTCAGTGCTGGTTACACAGGCCAACGACGAAAAAACTTTTGTACTGAAAATACCTTATTCCAATAGTTTTTAGGGTGCTGAATCCAAATATGATATTAAAAAAGCTTTATCACCCACAGTTCTTTACATTTTATAGTTAAATTTATTAAATTAAGCGATTTTTAAAGAATTGAACAGGTTTAATATTTAAAATAAATAACTGAAAAACTAGGCCCATTGGTGTGGATGAAGTTGGTAGCACTGCTGAAACACATTTGCTGGCCAAAAAAGGTTGATTCTTTTTTCTGTTAACAGCTGATGTTTTGTTTACTTTAGACCTAACCTCACTTTCACGTTTCCTGTACATGTGCTCAGTACAATGTCTAATCGCGGTTGTAAAAACTCTGCTGACAGTTTTTGTTATATTTGTGGTGAGTTTGTGATTTAAAAAACACCAAAGAAACATTACAGACTGTGTCAAAATGGTTTATCTATCATAATTTGGAACTAAACTTGGTGATTAGGATAAATCTTGTATGGGGGAAAACCCATAGTTTTCCAGCAATATGGTTTGTTTATACTATATAATACCCCTATCTAAACCCCTATACAGTCTACGGGGGAATTAATGAAACACTCTGTTACATCATAAGCATTAATCGTATTTACAGTGGCTACTTAAAACAGTGATATAATGCGGTAATACAGGTCATGGTCTGAGCAGTATACTAAATCACCTTCTTGTTCAAATAACTTGGAAAATCGTTGCTCTTTCTTCCTGTACACATAAATGCTGGTTCCAACCGCCAAAGCGTTCTTTTCTTTTAGTCTAGAGCCAAGCAATTCAGCATGTTCTTTCTTTAAGCCAAGATCCCTGACCAAGTCGTCGAGATCGATTTGAGTAAACAGTTTAGGCTCTACATTTTCTGTAAAACATTGGAATTCTTCATCATCTTGTTCATCTAACTCCGATTGTACATTAGAAAATACTTCCGTTGGAATAGAATTGAAATGATCTGGTGGTTCAGGGACCGGTAAATCTACACCGTGCCCTATTGGTCGGATGGCGGACGGAAGGTTAGGGTAGCTTATTACCTTCTTGTTAAAAGCCTAAGGCCAGATTTAGATCCAGCACATAAAAATCTATAAAGATCAACTATTAAAATTAAAAAAGTTAAAAAAAAAAAAAAATGGCCTGGTTGGAATAGTTGGAAGGTAAAACATGACCGATATCACCAAGACTATTAGCTTTTAGAGATTAGAATGTGTAACTTAAATTTTGAGGGATCATCTGCACTCCAAAATATGATACTAGATTATTATTAATTAAGTGAAAAATAGTTTCTGAAATTACAAGAGGATTGTTACAATATGCCTGATCGGTCTAATTAGCTTACGGTGGGCTGTAATACCTAACAGTAACCATTAGTTTTTTTTACTTAATAAAATGCACTACGAAACTTAGTAAAATAAAATAAAATAGCTGAATTATTATGAATGGTTGGCCCTCAACAAAAGATTTAAAATCATCAGGATTAAAATATAGTACACAAAAATCTGGAATCAATAAAGACACGTTACGTGTGGAATCACGAACGACTGAGCACAAACAGATGATGTGCATGTCGGCGGAAAGAGCTCAGTAGCCCATGCCCCTCACAAAGGGTGTCGGCTATCCCCTCATGACCCCTATTCTTTGTTGTTTGTTGTTGTATATCCAGTTTGTTGTTTGTTATTACAAACACCCTCATGTAAACTAATCGAAGCAGGAATGGAGGGTTTCCCACAGATTACCACCCTACTGTGACCTGAGAGTGAAATCAAATTTGACAAGTTTTTAAGAGGAACAATTTTACAATGGAATACAAAATAACAGCAATCTATCTAAGTCGCTGGTAGTCAAAGGTTACATGTGACAAAGGGGCTGGGTTCAAGTCAGCCTGTGGAAAATAATTTCTATCTATTAAAAGCTGGGGATAGGCCCAGAGGGATCTAAAAACCCTCTTGACACTCATCCAACGTCTATAAAATGGGTACCCTCTATTGGAGGAAAAACATGACGGCTGGGTATGAACTCGGACAAATTACCTCCAATCACAACCCTTGTTTTAGAACCAGTACTAGATACAAGTTCACTAGATTTACTGTATTTTAGACAACGTTTGTTCAGGAAGGTGATTTGGACGAGATCACCCTGAACCGTCACGTTTTTATTTTATTTACAGAAGTTGAGTGAACCACAAGAGGGCATGCAGATCTCTGAGTCGATCAATAGCTTTTAAAAATATAAATCTGTCACAACCTGATTCAAATCTGAGAAATACAGATCAGCAACCCAGCGAGCTATCCGCTCCCCCTATGAATATTGAACCGTAAGTAAAACTGATTATCGCATTTAGGATTAAAAAGTTTAGTAATAGAGATTTTTATGAGTTATTGTGTTCTTCCAATTTTGATGACCATTTTTAATGATTGTAGGTGTTAGCAAATGCTTTGATTGCAATTATTAGGTTTTTAAAGGCACTACGTCGATGTGAACAATAAAACATTCACAAAATATTTATAAGAATATCTTTAAAAGAAGGATGTTAGCCAATAACAAGGTCCAGGTCACTTAATCGATTTTATAGCAATCAAAAGAGAGAAAAGAAATACTGTAACAACTCTCTTCACTCAGGCACTGCATGGAACACAACATCTAGGGGAAGCTTACCAGTGGATTTGCTACAGAAATGCAAATAAAAGTAATTATTTTGTTATATTCATGTTTGTTGTTATCTTCACCTACCTATTTTAAAAATAATTTCTTTACTACTCAATTCACCCGAATATTAATACCTTAAAGGGCACAGAAGATGTGAAGAAGAGGACAGAAGGGAACAGGTGATGAAGGAACCCCCACCAACACTTGGCCTTTATCTCCAACACCTGCCGCATCATCCTTATTTGCCCCTTATCTCGGAAGGGACGATTTAAACCGTGCTTCTCGGCAAACAACACTCATCATCAACAAGACATTTACTATTTTTGGAGAGTTAATATCCCGTTATCAGCTCTCCTAGATCGTTACAGGCTAGTCCTAGTTAGCAACGAATTAGGAGAATACTAAACTCAGGAAAATTATTTTGCTTTTTACCACGAATAGTGTTATATACATAAAATCAAGCATGGACAATAAAAGTGAGCAAAATCTCAATACGAGGCATAAATTATATATATATATATATATATATATATATATATTTTTTTTTTTTAGCCAATGCCAATACGTGGCATTTCTGCCATACGCCGCCGAGCCTCCCAATAAAGGCATGCATATCCTATATGTGTGGAATATCCTTGAGACCACTGCAATGTCCTATGTGTGCACCGATTACTCCAGAAAGACAAAAAGGGCAATTATCGGATTCTGCGATACCCATTCTGTGCAGATACGCCTGGAGGTAATCATGGCCGGTGATGAGTCTGAACCTCGCAACAGCTTCGTCTCTCGGAAGATCTCGGAGGAGCGGCTCATCTGCTAGGTGCTGCTATTTTTTCCCTATGCTAGCGTAGTAGTATTTACCTAGTGAAATAAGAAAAATCCCCAAAACAAAACCTTGAGTGTCCAAAATACTAGAACAAAAACAAGCAGTGGACTTTCCTCCTATTCCGGCATCATCAGGACAGGATACAGATCAAGGAAGGCAAAGTGCAGTACATCTCACACCAATGGTCCTAACAGATTCATCAATGGAGACAGCAACTTTGCTCAAAGACGCTCCACAAAAGGTTACAACGCCGTCTGACTGTTTTCGTTCCGGTATTTAGTATACTGAAATATAAAAGGCCTTAAATTAAAAATAATATGGATTTTTAGTTTTTAATGACTTCTTAAAACCACTCGAATATCATTGCTTTTCCTTTCCCATTTTGGCCCTTCCTTTCTCCCAGTATTTTCTCATAATTTCTGCGTTCATTGGCTTTCTTTCTTTCTTTCCACCACGCAGTACCCTTCCGTTTTTTTTATTTTCCACAAGAACCTTGATTTCTTTAAACAATGTTCTCTATCTAAGAAGTATTTGTCTGTTCTTTTTTTGTTTTCTGTTTCCTATCTCGTTCCTTTTACATGCCCTCCTACGCTCTTGTATTAACGTATTTTGTCAAATACTCTCTTGTTTGGTCTCCTTTGGTCCATTCTTACCATGTGCCCGCAGAATATTAGTACATATTCTTATTCTTATTTCGGTTTCTAGGTATTTCATCTCCCTGTAGATTTCCTGGTTGGGTCTTAACCCGTAGGCTTGTGTTTTCCTTGTCTGTCTTTATTATTATTATATACCTCAAAGGCCCTGTCTGAAACCTTAGTTACATATCTAGCACATAAATTTCAAATTAGTCTATATTATTTCGACAATCAAGGTTTAATTTTTGCATCTTCTCTTTTTTTCCTAATACGAACGAGGATAAAAAATCAAATACATAACAGAATAACTACTTTGGATTATGTGATGGAAAACTTTTTTCCATATTTATTTAAATGTAACTAAAGGAACCAAAAATGGGGATTGTAAATGTAAATAATAAAGATAAGATAACTCGCAGGAAGGATTAACAGTTTGATTCTCTATTTATTATTAAAAACATCGAATGGAAACCAGTTGGAAAGAATACATTTATTTATTTCTCACTAAGTTTGTTATAACTATATTATTTGGAGAATGAAATAAAAATAGTCAAGTGAATATTTATCATTTATTAATTTATTTATTTATAATTTAATATATTTAGGTAAAACCTAAAATGTTTAATTTTTATCGTACTCATATTGTTGCCCTAATGTTTATTTTTAGAATTTTGAGTAACCACCTTTTAAAATATTTTCTCCAGAAATAAGCATGGAATAACCGGAACCACACTAGGGTAACATTTACTTTTTACTCGTATAATTACACGTATTAAGAAATAATACTTATTCAATTACACGTATTAACGTTTATTCATTATTCCATTACCTATATATTAAGTTAGTCGGTTTTATCCCTTGACTTCCCCCCATTTGATTATTCTTGTTGGAAAAATTTCATGGAATATCTGGAGTAATTCGTCATTACACCGAAACAGGCAATGGGTATTCATAAATACACAAGCTCATGATAAAAATAAAACTTGGTTGATATTCTTCAATATTGCTGGAATGATGTACCTTAATAATTAATAATAATGTTAATAACAAGAATGAGTGTAGGACACTAAATATTCAATAATAATTATTTTTATTTGAAACATCAATGTTTTGAATTCATCCGATGTATCGATTATCAATAACCCATTGATAAGAACCTTAATTGATTAGGTTTCAGTGTGTCTTTTAAATAGTGTAGTGTTTATAACGAATCAGACGGTAAATTTTAATAAATAGCGTTATCACAAATTATACAGTTATTAATAAAGAATACCTTAAAGGAAAAATATGATTTTAGTGTTTTATATTTTGTTACCAGGGTTATTTCAAAGAAACAACATTTAATTAGGATACTATTTTATGCAGGTAGAAAATAACATATTATTTTTCTGCTAACATCTTTAATATTACATTTTTTTACTTCTTTTTTTTCATTTATAGCAATTAAATAAATTACCTCTTCTCTTAGCATGGACAAAATAAATACGATAGACATTTATGATGGTAACAGATTGGTATTCTAAACTTGTGTATACAGTTAGTAATATAAATCATTATTATGCATATAGCTATATAGGAATGAGAGGATCTCTTGTGCAGTGTAAGAGAGGGATGAGGATGGGGATATGGTGAAAGATAGGAGTATGGTAAAGTAGGACTACAAAAAGTTCAATTATATATGTTTTAAATATTTACTAAAAATTTTATTTTGGGATTGTATTTAACAACAATCATTAATAAAAAAATATAAATCGTCTCTTAACTGAATCTAATCTTAAATGCTATCATATAAGACCGCAAAGGAAAAAAAAGGTAAGAAACGAAATAATTACAAAAAAATATTCCCACCCTTTTTAAAAGCCCGGTGGTGACTATCTCCAGAGAAGCAGAACGACTTCGAAGGAAGAAAGGAACAATTACGGTAGGAAGCTAATGAATAATTAATGAGATTTTTTCTTCACACTTACCACCACACTTAGTGTTCCTTCCTATCGAATTGATATCTTTATCGGAGCTCAAATTAATCCGTAAATGTAAGTGAAACTTTTATTTATTAATTTTTAATGAGGTGATAATAAACATATTAAATTTGTCTGATGTAGGCAAGAAAACATAGAACGTTTTCGATTTTTTATATTTTAACTCTTTGTAGGTTAAAAAAAAAACCTACCACGCTACCACCTACTGCTCTACCACTGAGCCACTCCGCTCCCTTTGGAGGTCTTTTAATATAACTACATTTTTCAGAAAGAATTTTTCTTTGTTAATTATTTTTTTATTAGAAGATAATTAATCAACAATTATAAAATCATTAATTCTACGTGAGGGCGTATTATCAAGACAAATATTTTTTCTTCCGATAATTGTTGTGCCATGCATCTTCTCTTGTATGTATGTAACGAAATCTTTGAAGTAGATTTATGACTATTTTAAGACATCGTATTAAATTGAAACTTTGCATACTTCTCAAGAACCAATGACAATAAAATAATTTAATAATTTTGTCTTATTATCCCGACCCGGCTCTTCAGTATTAGCGATTGTCTATATCTGAAAACATGGTATGAGAGTTTCGTATGTTTTGCATTAAAAAAAAGAAGTAATATATTAAAAACACTACAAAACACTTTTTAGAAGCTAGCAATTTTAGAGCTAAAAGTATAAAATGAGTATTAGTTTTTTTTTTAAACTAAAGAATATCCATTTATAGCCAGCCGAATTAAAAAGTAGAAAATGAATAATAGTTTAACTAAAAATGCATTTTAATAGGGAAAAAGTACAAAGTAGAAAATAATTTTTAATAAGTTGAAAATATTTTATTGAATGTATTGGTAAAAGTAGAGTCATTATGTTAACATCTGAAAGAGCACCTAGTTTTTTTAAGATAAAATAGATTTTTTGTATTATATACTATTTTTATTTTAAACTTATTTATTTTTTCTTCTTCTTTTTAGTTCTTTTTCCTATTAAAGCGAGTTATTTTTTAAACTATTATTTATTCTTGTCACAGAGTCCAGAAAATTCTGGTTTGATGGTAATTATCGTATACATCATTTCGATGAAGTGTGAACCCATAGAAAGTGTTGAATAGTAACATGCTACGATACTAAACACTTGTCAAAATACGAACGGGATAGACGCAGTGTTTGCAACTCATCTCAAAGCTGTCAGTCAACATCAATTGATATTGACAAAACGAGTGAGAAATAGATTAAACTCTGACAATAAAGGCTGGTTTTGAAAAAAAAATTCACTCTCTGTTTTCCTCTGCGGAATGGTCCTCAACAGGTAAGTTGGTTTTTAATAGGTATCGATTGCCCGATGATCGATATTTTAGGTCTTCCCTGAAGAAAATTATAGTTCGCCTGGTGATAACTTGCCCGTGGGATTACTTTTTTTTAAAATCTTAATTTGGTACTAAGGTTTATCTTAAAATATCATGTAGTCACTTTTTTAAATTTATTTTTCAAGTAACTGAAGATGGAATAAACCTTAACTATAATAAAAATATTCTAAACATGTGAAAACTTCAACCTCTATAATAAATGTCTGCTTTTCCACATGTTTATTCAATTATTAAAATAATTGCTTATAATTAATTAAATTAATTATATGAGGTGTGAGCTAAATAAGTAAATACCTATTTAAACCTCCCAAATGTTTTCCCACATAAAAAATGTAACACATTCGATATAACTTTCTTCATTAATTATATACATTTAAAAATTCTAAATAATATATTTAATTGGTAACAAAAGATAAATATCTAATGCTTTTTAAAACTATCCAGTACTTTGTCTTTAGTTTATTTTTATTTTTTAATTGAGTACAACCAGTGGGTAGTTTCTCTACTTGCGTTTATATCGTGCCGTTACGTTTCACTCATTCTATTTACTTGTTAAGATACAGTTATAAATTGCAATTAATATATTTATTTATTTTTGATGTCAAATTGTTTAATAAATCGTACCGAAAATAAGAGTTAATTTCTGATCACTCTCTCTCCCACCAACTTTTTAAAAATATTTTGAAGGATTATTATTATTGTTTAATATTAATTAATTAACTATTTGCAAAATTTTGAAAGCGTGGTAATCTTGGGCCACAATGTTTGGGATTTTTCAACCGCTTTTAGTCGGAGAAAAAAATACAAAATCTGATCAAATATTTCGTGAATGACATTAGAAACTTTTATTTGTTTTCGTCTAAAAAATTTTAAATATAATTGGATGCAATTAAAGTTTTCAGCTCTTAAGAGTAATTCATTAACCAAAATAACAAAAATTTTAATTGCTTATATCAAATCCGTGTCGTATTTAAAATGATAAACCGAATTAATTGAACGATACAAACAGAATAGTATAAAATGATTTTTTAAAAAAGGAGGTTCAGAAAACGCCTGAATAAGTGGTACATTGAATAAGTGGTTAAGTCGAATTTTGTCCATAGTAAGTTGACTGTACAGGAAGGAAGCGGAATCGTATCATACTCGTAGTTTTTGACTTGAAATGGAGTAGTGATATAAGCATCAACTCCTTTTCAAACCAATGCGTGACGTAGCCGCTTATTCACTACTTAAATAACACGCTTCCCTAAGTACCACTTATTCATCGGTGATGTGGATGTATGGTAAATGGTTAGTTCTAAGGTGATCAGGTCTCTTAGGTCTATGATTTGGAGTAATTCGATAAAACCAATTTACAGTAGTTTTTTATTATTTTGGTTATATTTATACAATTCACGACGTATACTAGCCTAAACATATTTTAAAACTAACAGATATATTTATACAATATAATAAAAGAGGATGAAGAAGATTGAGAATATACTTAGTGCACGGTTGGGTTGCTACCCCGGTCATGGTATGCTGGCTCCAGGGTGGTCACTTCTACTCCACCTGCTTCATCAAGTCTCTGATTAAAAATCATTACGTATTCCCTTCAACGCACGTCTAAGTACCACCTCGAAGAGTACTTTGAGCTCTAAGTGGGTCTACTTCGTTAAATTAATTTTTTTTAATAATTAGATTTTCGATCAGGTAACATAAAGAAAGTTAAAGTAATAGTATCAACAAGAAAACTATACCGAACAGTCCTGAATTAAAAATTAATTAATTTACTGGAAGAAATAAAGACTATGTATTGCCGATACAGCAAATTATCGAAAGTTGATAATTGATATAGAATCCATATAATAAGACACAAAATCAATGTATTGCAAAATATAGGTAAAAATGTTTGACGAAACGCACTCATTTTGAATGAACCTTGAAACAGTTTTTTCACTTTCGACAACTGGCATTTGTATTGGCAATATATTTAATATTTTTTTTAAGAGGCAAAAAATTATACAGACGAAAATTAACTTAATATGGGTTCCTAAATTAAAAACATATTCTCCTCTCTTCAATTCAATAATTAAAACAAAAATAAATAAAATATCAACTATGCCACCTACTAGTAATTACCAAATCCAATAAAGATAAGTTTTTATTAAATTATTTAAAACGAATTCATTACATTTTTAACGATTAATTCTAATTTTAATTTCAATGGATTTTGATTAACGAGTTCTTAAAAATGAGAATTGTTGTCATGCCGTATAACTGTAAATTTTAAAGCTTTACATTCAAGTAATTATGCTTTATTCCTCGCATGTTTCTGTTCCTTAGTATGATTTTATAGTCTGAACATTTGGAAAACGAAGAAGTCGCCTCGAGCAGGCCGCGTATAAAGAAGCCACGAAATTTCTCTCACTACCTAGCTCGCTTCACTCGATTATTGTCCTCACCGTGGCTACAATAATATTATAATATGGTAAAACTGTACACTGATAAAAATGAAAAGTCTGTTATTATATAATTATGAGGAGGGCCTTATAACTTCACGTAGCAATAATTCCTGGATGACCAATAATCAATTACAGCGCCATTAGTCAATGATAACTCCCTTCCACACCTCCCGAGTCTCACATCCTATTTCGCAAAAGGTCGTTTTCCGATTTGTCGGGCCATAAATAAATAAATTAAAGTGCTGTTGTATTGTGTTTTATAACATTAAAGTACTTTGTTTCTAAGGTTGATAGAAGCTATTGTTAATGCTATATTTTATTATTTTATGAAAGAATATAGATCATCATAACTTTTGAATGTTTTTTTTTACTAAAAAAAATAGTTTATCTGTATTTTTTATTTTAGGGAGAAAAAAAACATTTTCGTATATTTATTAAAAAATACGAATTATTACCATACCTAATTACCATACGATAATTTTTTAAATTATAATTATAGTATAATAAAATACAATTCTTGAAGAATAATTTTTATAAATCCTAGATACAAGATATCCACAATGGATTAATTTATTATTTTCATTTATTAAAAATCAATTTTTCTTTTTACGCGTGCCGACGGTTCTGCGTAACGACACGATTAATAACATTAATAGTCCTACAGTATAATGATGTTTCATAAAATTAATAGGAAAAATGATATAGATATCTTTCATTACGTCCCATGTACTGTGTCTTCGGAAGCGAAACTGAACAAGTCCTTACAAGGATTGAGATTATTTATTTTACAAATATTTATACCGTTATTACCAACAACCTCAACCTAAATATCTCCGTCCGTACAACCCCATTAAATCTAAATCTATATGTATTGCGATGTCTGCTTAAAGTAATCCTACCATCTATGTCTTGGCCTAGCACTTGAAAAAAAAACATCAATGATATTTACAACTCTATTAACACTTTTATGAAAACAATAAAATATATAAAAGCTTCGTTTCACCTGCTTTCCAACTCTATATCTAACTTTACGAAGTAAGCACTAAAATAACATTTCTTTAATATTTATTTATTGAAATAAAAACTGTATTAGAGCATTGAAACAAGTAAATATAACGAACGTTACATGATGGCAAGGATAAAGCAAGTAGATAAACTACCCAGTGATAGTACTAAAATAACAAATTCAACCTAAAAAAACATCTTCTTACAACCGCCTCGGAGGATTATCGGGAATTTAAGAAGCAGTTTGGTTTGGGTGGGAATAAAGTTTCTCATGACAGGATTGATACCGGATTCGGGCCGAATCAACAAATGGGACATTGAGGTCACTATGGATGACTATGTTACTAACAAAGCAAGAAAAATTACATATTTTGGATTATAAGGATTAGATACGAGAGGAATTCGACGGCTTAGTGGAGCCACAAAACTCTTCTCCGTAAGGGCAAAAAGGTCGTCATGAAATGATTGAAATAGGGTTCAGGTCAAATTAGCAACAAATGGGATATTGAGAGGTCATTATTGATGACTTTAATTGTAGCAAGTAAGGAGCATTGAGGATTTTACGAATGATTTTAGATAGTAAGAGGAATTCTATGGCTTAGTGGAGTCCCAAATCTCAACTCCACTTGTTATTTAGGTCTAACAATAGTTATATAAATGAGTCTTTTGTAATTAATTGGGAACTTACAGGGTTTGTCTAGTAAGTGATAACTTCATGGCCAAGACTGAAATTATTATCATTCATCCAATTTTTTTTTTGGGCAGATAAATGTTTTTGTGGCTTCATTTTTGGGAAGAGCATATCAGAGTATTCTATCATTATACTGACATTGTATAATATCAGTTAATGAACGACTAATATTCATAGATTAATTACAATTTGGGAAATTCAATTTAAAAAAAAAACTATTAGCAATGGCAAGTCAACTTAAGTCGTGACCCAAATAAACATCTCTCCTCCCGATTAAAAATAGATATTCATATCATATTTAGTTAAAATAAAGAATAAAAACTTCTCATTAAATTGCAGAACAAGGACACAAAATAAGAAGAATAAGAAATACTTCAAAAATATGTTTAAATATTTTTATTTTGAAGAGAAAAGACTTGCCCTGGCCGGGATTCGAACCCGGGTCGCCTGTTTCTCCGTAGCAGTGCTGTAAGCCACTGAGCTACCAGGGTTCATATCCAAATCAGACAAATCCATTCTCTTCACCGATCCTATATCCCCATGTTCTCGGAATTTTCAAGATGTATACACGGGGATAAATGTTCATTGAACATTACTTTAATAAGGATCTTGTTGACAAACATCAATATATTATTTATAATTTATTTTTATTAATTCTTTTTTTATAGTAATTATTTTTAAATATTTTTGTTTTGAAGAGGAAAGACTTGCTCTGGTCGGGATTCGAACCCGGGTCGTCTGATTTTCTCTTCATAAATTAACAATTAATAGAAATAAACTTCAAAAATATTTATTTATTGGGGTTTTGGGGAAAAAAATCTAAAAAAATAGTAAGTATATGCCTAAGTTATAAATAGTATGTATATATCTATATTATAAAAAAATATAAGTTTGTAAGGAACATTAAAGATTTTTGATTAAATACTAGAGGAATTCGATGGCTCAGAGACGCCCCACAGGTTTACTCCGCAAGTCCACATAGTTCTTATTATAGTCATGCATGTGAGCCTTTTGTAACAAATTGGAAGCTTATAGCTTTTGTCTAGTAAATGTTGAGTAGCCTAAAACGGCGAGGGCCTATCACTTAGATTGGTTAATCGATAGTTCAGGGATTAATTTTTTATGGTTTCGCCTATTACTAAGCCTAAAAATTAGGTATTAATGTAGCATACATAATCTATATTTTTATTATATATAATGTAGTTATAAAAATAAACTGTCCTGTAATTAATTAATTAATTGCTAAATATTAATTAATAAATCCAGGGTTGATTCATCACAGTTACGGAACGGATCATACCAGACGAGATACCACTCCTTCAAAAAAACCGCTGCCTCCCAATGACTCGTACCCTTCCCATGATGAGTGGCATTGGGAACCAGGCTATTGTCGCCCCTAGGGACAGAGGCCAGGAAGGGGAAGGTGATCGGAGGCGTGAAGGCGGCCGATCTGGGCCAAGGTCTGGGGTATTATGCACTGCTGTCCCTCTCACCTCGTTCCAGGGGTGATCTACTGTAATAAATGGGTTCAGTACAAGATAGGGACTGTATCTAAGCCAATGGTTTTGTTGGGTGGTGATTTGACCAAGATCAATCACACTCAGCTGCCTGGTTCCCTTTCAACTTACTTCAACCCACTATCAGTAAGGCAATAATAAACAAAACTGCAATCAGTAATAGCATCTATGCAACCATTCAAGGCATGTAGTAAGAAACGGAATTATAACATTGGTATTTCTGATTTTAAAAGCACTTGGCCTATTGTTGAATTATAACATTATCTTTAATCGTAACTAAATTTTCTCCACCACCTGGTTTGAATGTGTGTGTGAATGAGCTGGTTTGTGTCTTATTTGTCTACAATGCACACAAATATTTTATAAAGCCAGCCATAGGCAAGGTTTTTACGACTTTAAACAACAAAAAATTAGTAATAAAGTAAATACGTAAAAATCCATACCCAACTAAAAAAAAAAAAAAATTAAAATTACAAAGTTCAACTGACAAATTTTGGCAAAAAGTAAAGCTTGAAAAATTCCACCCAACAATCCGGTTATAAGCAGATGTCTCCTAAAAGATACAACATCCGGTTTAAATCCAGAAGATTCCGTCACACCAAGTCCTCATGTCAACTGCGAAATAAAGAAAGACTTTAGGACTAAAAATTGTTTTTCCGCATGAAAAATCCCAAAATTTTCTCAGTGAAACCAGTCCATCAATGAAATACAACATAATCACACATACAGATAGTTCCAAAACAAATGGAAGGACACCAAAGAAATAATTGAATAAATAGATAGAATGCTGAAGTATTTGTTGGATGGTGTTAGTGGTCCCTTTACAGCTGGACTGAAGGCAATTCCGAAAGGACTTCAACTAGCCTAGCCATCAACAGAACAACCAATAATTATTTGCTCTGGCTCTCTGAGTGCCCTCGAAGCCATTTTTAATTTTCTTACAGACATCCCTTCAGGAACTTCACTATTGCAATTAGAGGTGGGCAAAGTAGTTCCTTTTACTGAATCGTTCCTTTTGAGATAGTTCATTCTAATGAACTAGTTCAACGAACTAGCTCAAATGAACTGAATAGTACATTTTTAGGTCTAAGGTCTCCCGATCCGAACGGGAGACTTCATGCAACGAGACGAGACGCGGCAAAATCTGAGCAGTATTCAACATTATTATTGTCATTATAAATTGCGTTTAATAATAATTATTGTAATTATAGATCATAATTATCATGTGTATAGGTACTTAAAATTATTATAAGAATTCAATTATGTTAATTATAATATAATTAAAATGACTGGTCTTAATTCATTTAATATTGCGATAGGCGCGCATATCTGTCAGATATGAAGTGGAAATGTTCATTTTACTTTCTATGAACCTTGTCGGTTTTAATATTTCCCTCTTCTCACGATCCAATCCTACTACAGTCTTGGCCTAAAATTCCTTCAATAAATAGTTAGGTTAACGTGTAGTGTATCTGAGGAATACGTAAATTCAAGTATTTTTTATATCTTATTTTTAATTAATCAATGTAAAATTTGTAATTCATTGGTAATTTAAACAAGCAAATAATTTGAATTTTCAATTGGTCCAAACTATTACAGACTACATATATAGCAACTCGTACACGACACGATTAAAACCGAAAATAAGGAACGACGTAACGATGAACTAGTTCACTTAGTACAGTAGTTCGTCTTTCGATCGCAGATCAGACGCCGACGGCCCCTGTCCGAGTGTGGTAGCTGGTTAGTGGTTACTAGTGAACTAAAAAGAACTATAGGTCACCAAAACAGAGAGCTCTCTTTATAGTTCATTTTCCGGATCTAGTTCAATGAACTAGTTCGTTTCACGTACCTGTCATCTCTAATTACAGAAAAAAACAAATAGAATATTCTTCCAGAGTATTCTCAGTTATTCCGGGGGTTATGGAATTGGGGAACCAGATAGAGCACCAGCTGAACTAACCCCACGAGAAACCCTTGGGTTATGGTTTATGTTTAACATAAAATCATTAAACTGACGATCTGGCTCTGAGCTTCATCCTACAGGAGAGAGGAGGTGGATACCACATGCTCTAGAATAGGACCTTGCCTTTTGACACAAAAACATTTTTTTTTTTTTTTTTATTATTTATTTATTGATATTTACAACTATATTACAGTAATATAACAAGTAAATTGGCTGAGTGATACATAATGACATGATATAATGACAAGTAGAGAAACTACCCACTGGTAGTACTCAAATCGCATGTTAAACTAAGAAGGTCACGTGGCCATCTTCTTCTCAGACGCCTCGGAGGATTATCGGGAATTGAACAGGAAGCTAGGTTTGAAACTAGAGGGTTTGAGTGGAAATGAAGTTTGTTATGAAAGGATAGATACCGGGATCGGGCCAGATCAGCAACAAATGGGACATTAAGGTCGTTATGGATGACTAAATTCTTAACAAAATAAGGAGCGTTGAGGATTTTACGAACAAAAACAATTAAAAACAAAAACAGGCCAATCTAAAGGTTTTTAGTTAAAAAGTGATTCGTTTTCAATTAAAGTGCGAATCTAGACGTGTCCATTTAATTGCAGTAAGGTAGGGACTTAACGATTTAGTGCAGTACCCTAGACATTGTTCCAACGAATTAGAACGGACAGTATTCCAGAAATCTAAGTTCAGCTTAGTACTTTTTTTGTTCCCCCTGGTGCGTATACTAAAACATGAGCACCCACGTAGTATTGTTTTGAGATACTGAAAAAGGTAGTCCTAATATTTTTCTGCATTCTCTGCATTGAATTAAGAGTCCTAAAATGGCAGTTCGATAATTTGAAATGACAGTTCTTTATTGGAATAAGATGCAGCTTGTTTTATTTTTTCAATCGACGGATTCCATTTAAAATCAAAAGGAATGCTATAATAGCTATGACGGCTTAAAGATCCCAATTTTAAAAAATGTTTATAATTTAACTGATCGAGCACGACAAAATACAACAAATAATTTCTAGACTCATTACTCGACAACGCAAATAAGATATTACATCATTAAAAACTTGTTTATTACTCTCTATTGTAGAGTTATCACTCAATTTATCCTTTTTTATCTGCATTGTTTCATGATGTTGTTTGTCTATATCTAGTATTTTTCTCTCCTTTTTCTCAATTAATTTTTTTAGAGTCCTAATAATAATTATTTTCTAAACTTTTATGACTTGTTCTAAAACATTAATAAGTAAAATTCATTGTTTAGTTCATAGGACAAAAGTAGCCGTTAGTTAATTGCCCTTAAATAAAAAAAAAAAATACAAATAACAGTATTAATATTTAGCCCAGATTAACGTGACTAATTCGACTGTATTGTTGTTAAGATTTTAAATTCTAAACTGACTAGATTATTTTAATGTTTATGACATTTTTAATGACTTACTACAGCCTTTAGTTATATGCAATAAAGTAGTGTTAATTACCCAAACTAAAATCGGTTGGGTTCGGATAACCGTAATGTTTTTAAGATGGAAACTCCGAAGAATGACCATGTTTAGATAAAAAAAAAGATTTTATTGTGTACTACGAAGTTAAATAAATGTCAATAAAAATGAGTACGTACACATTAAGAATAATCAAGGTTAAAGATAGTTTTTATATACATTTGCATTAATCTTTATTTTCCCTTTCTTTCTTTCATAGTACCAGCCTTTAATTCTTTCAAGTATAGCAGTGAATATTAAACAATAGGCACAGAAAATCAAGTTCTATAGAAAATACTCTACAAACTTGTTAGAATATTTCAACTAAACCTTGTATCTTTTTCGCGAATCGAGTTCGTATAATTAATCGTTGGGATAATTGTTGCTCTACTGTATAACATTCAACTTATAATACGATATATCATAACCGAAATCAAACTGATCGGAATTATTTAAGCCTAATGTGTACTTTTTTTATCATATTACGATTTGTGATTGCCCTTGAAAAAATTCATAAAAACAGTGAAACTAATTAAAAACCACTCTGTTACAATTTTAAAAATAATTTAAGATTAGATAATGCCTCGTTCATGAAGGCTCATTAAGCGAAATGTAGGAAAATAATGTGGTTTAAAAGTTGAGTGTAATCTTGAGTGACACCCATAATTTTCTCTAGAGACCTTGAAAACATCGTTCAGTCGCTATTAGCCTTAACCAGTTATTTCCATATACAATTTACCTAGTTACGAGACTTTTTCTATTGACCTATATAAGTCGCCGTTATAAAATAAAATAAACAAACTATAAATGAAATAATAAACTATAAAACATTAGTAAAAAAAACAACAGATATCCGTCAGTATCTTGAATGAAACCATTATTTCTGAAGTTCAAGGCATGTATTATTTCTTAAATCTTTTTTTTTTTTTTTAGTTATATTTATTAAAATTTACAACTGTATACAAAATACATCAAGTAAATATAATGAGTGAATACATTGACATGAAAAGACAAGTCGAGAAACTACCCAGTGGTAGTACTCAAATAAAAAGTTCAGCTTAGAAGGTCACGAGGCCATCTTCTTTTCAGACGCCTCGGAGGATTATCAGGAATTGAAGAGGTTGCGAGGTTTGAAACTAGTGGGTTTGAGTGGAAATGAAGTTTTTCATGAAAAGATTGATATCGGATTCGGGCCAAATCAGCAACAAACGGGACGTTAAGGTCATTATGGATTACTTTGTTTGTAACAAAGTAAGGAGCATTGAGGATTTTCCGAGGGATTTTGGATTGTAAGGATTGAATACGAGAGGAATTCGATAGCTTAGTGGAGCCCCAAAGCTCTATTCCGTAAGTCAAGATGGGTCTAATGATTGTCATGTATATGAGTCTCTTGTAATTAATTGGGAGCTTAGAGCGTTTATCTAGTAAATGTTGAAGTAGCCTGAAACGGCGAGTTTCTTAAATCTAATTTTTTTTCTTTTATAATATGAATGCATCCATTTTGTTTTATTTTCTTATGTTATAGCTTAACATAGAATAATGAAATCATGGTTCACATTTTCGTTAATGTATACAGTATACGTTACATTTTTGGTAATTTTTGCTATCAATTTATATAGGTTTTTATGAAATGTAGCTAATGTCACATGTTTTGGAGTGGTTAGCATAATAATCTGCTATCCTCACCTACACGTTTTCACAGCTTGGAAGGGGGCCCTGGGGGGTGTTATTTTTTAAAGAGTAAAATATCCTTGGTTATTCCGAGGGAACGTAAAATGGCGGTACCGAGCCTGCGGGCTCCCCGGGACTCCTTAAAATCTCTGGATAGGCCATATTTAGGACTCCTATAGCAGCATCGTCCTATTAGCCTTAGTAGCATTAAGTGCTGTTAAACAAAATTAAGAAATAAAGCTAATAAACTTTATATAAATTAATCAACTATAAAACATTTGTAGAAAAAATATTGACATCCATATCTTTCGTACTAAGAAAGATATGGATGTCAATATTCTTTGTTTGTTCATCATTTCAAATTTAGTTTTAATACATGTTAAGGTGTTTTACTTTTTTTCCTGTCTTTTCAGAGTATCTTGTTTAGAATACCTAAAATAGTTGACTTCCTTGAAGCTTTGTTTCAGTTAAGCTTGACGTAGGATAATATAAAGATGATTTCATATTTGTTTGATTATTCATTTAAAATCACCGTGGGAGTCCTAAATGTGGCCTGAAAATAGCGACCTTGAACGAGTATCGGATACCACACTACAAGTCAACTCCATTACAAGTTACAATGGTTAATCCATTCATTTTGAGAATGGAATTTTCTAATATACTTGTATTTATTTGCAGAACCTATGAATGATTGGTTAAGTCAAATTTGATCCAGAACGAGTTAATTATATTAAGAGAAGCGGAAATGTAGTTGAAATATAATCAATAACTCTATTTTACAACAAGTCCTATCTTAGTTGTTTTTTGTTGTTGACTTGACCAATTATACACCGAGACTGCAGATATATATATCTTAAATATGAACTTTCAAATCCATCCAGAGATATGGTTTCTCGATATGCTACCTCTAGTTCTGAGTTGCCATAAGAACAATCTTCTCATATATCCTACTGTAACGTTTGCGGATGTCCACATAGGCCTGGATGTTTCTAAACATGCCACGCCCAAGTTGACCTCTTTGCAGCCGTGCTATCATGTTACTGGTGATGAGATTCCCTCATCCACCTCGAGTGATGACTTCAATACTCGATATCTAATCACAGGCCGGAGTTGATCGAACGTTTTCCCGGCTCTCCTTTCCTATAAGAGCACAGGTACTGGTACAGGTAGTGAACCTGAAACGTCGAGACTGTAGTGCTCAATTTTGGGGACAAGTGATTCGTATTCACTCCTTTCAAATCCTACGTGCTCGGCTTCACAGAAACGTTTACGTCTTTCTCTTTTGTAACTATGCGCGTCTTGTTTTAGTTTTTGAAAAATGAAACAAATGCCATTGATTGGTAACTTGTGCTTTGAATGCTTATCCCCTTATATATATATATATATATATATATATATATATATATATATATATATATATATATATATATATTAAGTTAAAACATATTTAGTGCTGTATAAAGATGTTTAAATATTAAAGATCATATATATATATATATATTAAGTTAAAACATATTTAGTGCTGTATAAAGATGTTTAAATATTAAAGATGAGAAAAAAATATTTAAATATAATAAGAGGATTACATCCTCTTCAATGTTAGTCATTGGATATTATACCTTTATAATAAATCCTATAAGAAAGTCGTTAACATATATGTTAATAAATTTAATATCGTCGCGAGTCCAGGAGGTCGTTAAGGTCTATAATGGAAAGGTCAGGATCAAGGGAATTTCACAGGGCGCTAACGGAATTCGGTACTTATGTATTAGCCGGTCCCCAGGCACTCTTATCCTACATTGTTTACAAACTGAACACTGTACTGATAACACCTACCTTCTTATTTACATTAATGGAGATTGAAATACATAAAATGTAATGATAAATTGCTAATTTTAGACCCTTCTAGCCACGTTTTTCTTCACTTATAAATGTTTTCACTACACTTTCGACAATAACATCTCCATGTCAAAAAACATTAGATGACATTTTTCACATAATTTCCATTTCGGAATTATTCCGAACTTCTTAAAGTATTTCACAGCTTTTTCTTTTAAAAAATGCTATTCCTAAAGTATTATTCTAGTCATTTTAAATAGGCAATCACAAAAGTAATAAGACAAAAACGCAATATTAAATTTAATAAACAATACGGAAATTTAAAAATACAATAAACAAAAATGGACAAAAACAATTTAATAATGCACACACGAATAACTCAAATGAGACGAGTGACAAGAAGAGGTTACACGAGATAAGGCTGTCTACCTATACAAAAGAAAGGTATGCTATCTCATGCAGACCGGCTAATACACAAGTACCTGAGAATCTTATTAGCAATTTTTCTTGGAAGGTGAGGTATCGAGGGATTCATGGTATAAGGTAAGGTTAAGAGTGGTATGAAGTTCGATGATGTTTCTGTTTTTTTTGTATAACCTTTAGGCCTTGGTCAACGGGAATATTAGTCAACAGACTTTCAGCATCAAAGGAAGGATAAAATTGTCGGGGATACGGAGAGAAAGTGATTGCTGTCTCAGATGAAATGAATCAATTCTGTCATGGGGTCATGTTGTGGCTGAGGGCTTGAGGAGATGTAAGGATGTATTTATTGAGATTGCAGTTGGGAGAGTTAATATTGGAAGTAATGGGACGTAGCAGATTTCCAGGTTTATGGATTTTGGGCAATCCATAGAAATGTGTTTATTACTAGGTGCCTATTTTGATTTTTTTAATTTAGAGAACATTGTGGAAGTGATTGTTAAATTTAAACATGAGAATGGCTTACATTATCATCAAATCACCCTCCCCCCAAAAAATCTACGAACGTTACAAGATTAAGAATAAATTAACTAAATAACAAATGTTTAACAAAAATTATGATATTAATTAACAAATATTCAACATTTGGACCATTCACATGCCTATGGAACTATACCAAAATAAAGATACGTATCTGTTTTAATTGTGCTTTCGTGGATTACTGGACCTCCCTTCAAAGATTGACTTTGTCTACTTCCTATTTCTTTTGGTGTACGCTGCGTCCTGATTTATTAAACAGAAACACATAGATTTCTCGTATTTTTCTCCGCATTTTACTGCCTTGTATCCATCCTCCACTACAACTTGATTCTTGCTCATTCTCCATTTTTTCTCTTTCTCTGATATACATACCCCAATTAATTATTTTCAAATATTTTTGTTTTGATGAGAAAAGACTTGCCCTGGCCGGGATTCGAACCCGGGTCGCCCGCTCAAGGGGGTACACATTAGCGGAGGCTTCGTATCAGCAACACGCTCGACACTGGCGACACATAGCAGCCTGTGTATGAGTTTCATAATTTATTTTAATCATGTTTAGTTTAAAGGTTAGAATTTCATTGACAAAAGAATAATTATATTAATCTGAAAAGTCGTTTAATAAGTGAGTAATTGATTCTAATAATGACTTAAAACCATCAATAACTGTTTGAACTTTTCGTTTCCCCTAAAAGATCATATTTTAATAGCTAAATGTCTTGTTTTATGAAATCATTAAAAGCACAAATTATTAATTAAGTATTGTTGTACTTTGCGATGATAATAATGGTAAAAATGAAAATAAAATCTATGTTATTAAAAATACGAGGAATAATTAAATACACACGGCAAAGAAAGGCAAAATTACAGTGTGTGTATATACATATATATATGTATATATATATATATATATATATATATATATATATATATATATATATATATATATATTATATGCCCACAAACTGCTACTTTCATGGTAATCATTTTCAAATATTTGTGTTTTGATGAGAAAAGATTTATATATATATATATATATATATATATATATATATATATATATATATATGCCCACAAACTGCTACTTTCATGGTAATCATTTTCAAATTTTTGTGTTTTGATGAGAAAAGATTTATATATATATATATATATATATATATATACACACATATATATATATAGATAACTGCTAGTTTCATAAGATATTCAAATAATTTCAATTCCTTTTCTTTCGACAAGAGGATAAAACTCGAGGAATTCTATACTCTCCTATAAGGACGACCTGCTACTCACGATTATATAACCTCTAATTTATTTACCGAATCAGACAAATTCATTTTAAAATGTTCAGTAGAAACCGTTCCACCTTAGTTAAACTACTTTACTACGTTAACGTTAAACGTTACACCTCCAGAAAAATACCTAACTTGCATGACAATATAAACATCTCGAATTGATGAGGAATGTCGAGTTCACGGACACAGCGGATATTTAAAAAAAATAATTTTATGTAAATATTAAACTGAGTAATAAATTCCAAGTTTTTACACAAAGACGAATGAGTTATTGTTGAAAACTGACTAACATTGTATGAAATCACAACTTCATACAGTAGTGATTAATTATGCATTTCAATGAAGGAAAGTATACTCCATAATTTTATGTTGATCTATGTTGATTAAAACAAATTTACGATCTTACATCGACTAGTGTAAAATTGGTTTCCATCTTGTAAGTTGGTATGTTACTTCCAGTATTATTCGGATTATTATTCTAGTATTATCATATAGTTGGTATACCAGGGATACTGATTAAGCTTAATTAACGGCTTAAGCCTACTTAATTAGAGAGATATATTGGCAATTGATATATTAACAGCACCTGTAATAGACTTATGTAGGTTATTAGAACATGCTATCTCCTGCCTGTTTGATTAGATAAAGATAAACGCTAAGAAGTGAAAGAAGCCGATCTTTCACTTCACTCCCCAAGACTTAAACTTCACAAATAATTTTATTTACAATTAACTAATATATTTGTAGTACTTTTTTTAATTTTTAAAACGTTTTTTCGATCGCAGAAGTCACCAGTTGGAAGATCCTGAGGGTCATGTACATTTTTCATTTTATTGCACTGAATTAAAAGTTGAAATAGATATTCATGCTTAGTCGGGAGGAGAGGAGATAATATGGGGCACGGCATAATCTGATAATGTTATTAAATATGACTTAATCGTTAGTAACTATTTAAACAATTGTATTTTTCGAAAACAATTGCTAACATCAAATATCAGTCCCACATTACTAACGTCTAATATGCTCTTCCGTAAAAATTTAGACCGAAAAACGTCAACCGAGACCAATTAAAAAAAAAGTATTCCATCATAATACTTTCAGTCATCTTCAGGAAAGTATTTCTTCAGTATCACACGAATCAAGTATTACTTGAAAAAATATATATGAATCCTATTGACGAGACAAGGAACTGCTCGCCGTTTAACAGAACTTACTAAACAAACGCTTCCAATTAATTACAGAACATTCATATACATGATTACTGTGACACCTATTTGGACTTCCGGTGTAGAGCTTTGGGCCTCACTTAGTAATCGAATTACTTCTTTACTAATTAGCTCCTTATCTTTTCAATCCAATGCCCTTAAAATCCTCTGTGCTCCTAACTTTGTTAAGAATAAAGAGTTTAATGTTAATAATAAAGTTGAACCCGATATCAATCCTTTCGTTGACATTCTTTATTCCTACTTGTTTCAAAAGCAACTACCTCTTCAATTTAATCCTCTAAGGCCTCTGAAAAAAAGACAGTCTCTTAATTTGTTATTTGAGTACTATCAGGGGGTAGTTACGCTATTTGCCGTTAAATACCATTCTATTTACTTGTATTATGATACAGCAGTCAATTTTAATATATAAATTCAAAAATAATAAATAATTCACTTAAACTAATTTTTACGGTAATTATGAATCTGTCCATTGTTAAATTTTATATGTAGTGTGGTTTGCCTAATTTATTTGAATAAGAAATTTACGAAGAATACTGACGATAGGATGTTGAATTAAATTAAACTGTGAGCACAAAAGACTCCTCAAGAAATAAGTGGTCGACTTCTTTCGCAAACGAATCTATTTCCTCAATATTTTCCTCTTTTCATAACCACAAAGTGTTCACTAGCAGTTTATTTGTAAATGTCGAAGCTATTCTTAGATTTTCATCAGCCGATCTTTAGTGTTCACAGGGAGTCAACAACAGGAGTACTTTATGGACCTTTGATGCCTCTAAGTTAGACGCCTCCGAAGTTTCGCAAATTAATGTCCCTGGTCGTTTAACCCAGCGAGGAAAGATGAAATCAAAAGAAAATTACATTAAGAAATTTCACACAGTAAAAGCCAATCAATCCTCACTGTATGAGTAAATCAATATGGAATGAAAAGTGAATGGGGTAGTGGAAAGTAATACTGCTGTAAATTTCAATAAATACATTTTTTTTAAATCTTGGTAATGATGCTGATGAAGAACACAGCTGCTTTATTTGCATATATATGAAATATTATTTGTGCCGATAGGTTTTTTTAGTAACATAGATATGCACAGGTGAAACCCCGAGGTTGACGCTTGATGATGACCAGGATACCCCCTTCTTCGGGGAGGACGTCCCTTACCCAGAAGTCCGGACCCAGCCGGGGTTCCCTGGCGGGCGAGGGAGAAGCTGAGAGGATCAATATATTGGGAACCGGGTTCCCTCCTACCGATCAATATCCACCTCCACTCTCCATTCCTAATTCCCTCTTCCACCTCCTTCTCCTTTTCACGGGAATTATTAAACAAATAAGTAGAATTATAAATAAAATCGGATAATCGAATTAGGCAATATTTGCTAAAAGATAAAAAAAATAATGATAAAAATGCAGAAAAAGCAGGCCTATTAATGTCAAAAAATAATACAGACAAGATATGGAAAAATAAAATTAACAAAGAAATTTAAATATCTAGGATTAACAATATGCAACAACGGTTTGGAAAGAGAGAGTATAAAAGAGAAAACCACAAAGTTGGAAAAACTAGGCATCGCAAAAAAAAAAATTACAATTAGAAGAACTTATACGCTATAACACGATGAAACCTGTAATATGTTTACGGGATGGAGACATATCTTGCAAAACTAGAAACATTACTTAAAATAGAGAGAAGGAGCCTGAGGAGATTCTATGGGCCCAAGAAGACACAAGACGGTTACAGGTTAAGATTCAAGATGAAAGACCTGGAAACTGCAATAAGAATAAGAAGACTAAGATTCTACGGGCACATGGTATGAATGGACCAAGGAAGACTAAACAAGAAAGTATTTGACAAACTCCGTGAATGCAAGAGCGCAGGAGTGTATGTTAGGGTTGTAACATACGAAATGTCACTGAAGGTGTAAATTTAAATTATTAGCAAACAAAATATTAAACAATACTTTTATTAATCAAAATAGAATCCTTCACTTTCAATACACTTCTCCTACAGTTCTAATACAGTTCAAGTGAAACAAGCATTTCTATCCCCGCTCTGCAGAAGTTAGGTGTCAAGGAAGAAGCGAAGTCTTGGATGGCCGATTTAGGGGTTTCTTTGTCAATTTTTCTATTTCTTAACAAATTATCCAAACCACGGAAAAAGTAAAAATCAGTCGGGGAAAGGTCCGGAGAATATGGTGGGTGAGGAAGGACCTCTGTATTCAGCTCCTAAAAAAAAAAATGAAAAAATCGGGTGAGCTGCTGGGCCTCGGTTAATTCATGTGGTATCCATATTTCCAGCTTTTTTGGCTTACCATGCTCCTTAAGGTCCCTGGAAACAGTGATCGCACCTTGCTCCAAGTTGTGAATCTAATTCACGTGTGGTTTGGGAAGAACCCGCTTCGACCAGCTCTTTCAACTTTTCGTTGTATAACTTAGTCTTCGGACAACCAAGTTCTTTGTTGGTAAGTTCACAGTCCCCAGACCGAAATTTTTCAAACCAACGGAAGCTTGTTCTTTCGCTCAATGTATCTTCACCATAAGCAATATTAATGTTTCGGAACGCCTTCGTGACGCTATGATCACGACGAATATAATTTTATTTTTTAATAAGTTTAAATTCGTAGAGAAAACCTATACGAATTTCCGTGGAAGACGTAATTTTATTCTTATTTATTTTTAAAACGTTGCTTCACTTTCAAAAGGAAAAGTAAGACGGATCCCTCATATCAGTGGCTTCCCTTGCAAATCCTCTGAAGCTGAAAATTGGGTTCGGGAAGGAATGAGGGGAAGGTGAACTTGACGAAAGGTCATGTCTACGGCAGGTTAAAAAACTACAACAGGAGCTCCAGGTTTAAGAACAAAACCGAGTCCTTGCCACTTACCATTGTTGACTTTGACCCGAGGCGTGTAGTTGTCACCACCATCGGTCTCTCGTCTCAACTGTTTCAGAAGTAAAAACAACTAAACCGTCATTGACAAATCCTCCAACAGGGAGGGTATAAAGATATTTCTAGATTTGACTTTTAGCTTCAGATTTATTTTTTTTAAATATCCTTTATACAAATGCAAAGTAACGAATGTGAAAAAACACATTATTCGTTTTTGAACTGTAGGGGTGATTTTTCTTGAATAATATTTGTTGATCTTATATATATGAGGACGAAAATGGTCCTGGTGGAGATACAAAAAAATCTCTTAAATAGGGAGAAATGTTTATTGGGAGGCTAATGTTTCGACACACATTGCAGGTCTTCTTCAGCTTATAATCGGGCCAAGGTTTGAGGTTTTTCAGTTAAATCTCAACTCTTGACCCCATTATAATCCTAGAAGAAGACCTGCAATGTGGGTCGAAACGTTAGCCTCCCAATAAACAGTTCTCCCAATTTAAGAGATTTTTTGTACCTACACCAGGAACCTGGGGGAGGGGGGTTGAATGTCCCTTTTTTTTGTTTTTTCACCTCTTTCTCAGTAGGGCTTGGCCCTACTAAGAAAACACACGTATGCAAGATTAAAGCTTATAAAATTCTTCGTATGTTTTGTTCTAATAGTCGTTTCGCTATTTGCAACCGTTAATGAGATATCCCCTCTAGAAGATAGGCGTTTTTCTAAAAAAAAATTCGCCAACTTCTTTCTCCAGCGCCTCAGATATTAATCCCACAGAAAATCCATTAGAAAGAAAGATGTAGAAAATTAAATTTTCTTCTAAATATATTTCATCATTTTATGCAAATGCAATCAAATATTCACATAAAAGCGTTAGATTATTTACTGAAATAAACTATTCCTTTTGGAACCAGCGCTTAGTAAAAAAATGTTTTTTTGTATATCTTCAACTCGCTACACTGTAGTTATTCTTCATTTTTGAAAAGGATATTCGGTAAAAGTGGTGGAGGTTTGAATTGGGATTGGCTGGAAGATTGGGTTAGGTAAATACTTAAAATTACTAGATAAATAGGTAAATACCTTTGACGATACGCACCAATTTTAAAGGAAATTAGTGCTTTTTTGCTCTCCTGAAAAGTGGGGTTATTCAAGTTCTATATTCTGCATTTGTATCGAGTATATAAACTTCATTTGTTCACCAAAACAATCAATAGGTAGTACAATGACAAAACTAAAAAAGAAACGAAATAAACCAATGGCATTATTCCCCCATTATTTCCTTAACTCACTATGGCTATTTGGGTTTTATCTCAACCTTAGAATGATCCTCTTATTAACCAAAAATTGTTTAAAATAATAATGACAAATGGGTAATCATTTCAATAATAGTTACTGCCTATTATCAAATGTGTTATAGAATGGAAGGTATCCAATCCCAGACTGATTTGACATAATATTTGAGATTTCCCAGTTTTACTTTCTTAGCATCTTCATAGACCAAACAAATGTATTAATATTAGTATTAATATTAAGTAGCGCGGAGTTAATGCACTGAATGAGAAAAGAGAGTGGAATAAATACTCCTTACGATGCAATAATTAATATATATATATATATATATATATATATATATATATATATATATATATATATAACATATTTATTAAAATATTTGAAATTGTTTATAATTTTTTGCTAAAAATACATGTGGATGATGTACCATTTTATGATCTACCATTTTAACAGTGTTCATTACAGTTTGCTCTCATTGATCATCCATGAACAATCTATTTGTAAAGTTTTTGTATCAATATGATCCTCATGAACATACTTCAGCATAATATAACTTCCAGTCCATAGAGAAAATTTACGGTTAATAACTTAAATATCACTACCGTGTTTTGTCCATTTCTGAAATTTACTTCAGAATGCATTAGTATTTGTCACAATAAATGATCCAAACTAATTAATCCACAAATTTAAATGTTCAATTCATAGATAAATTTAATGAGAAATGTCTACCGTTGTGTCTTTACTGAGGATGAATGAGTCGGTAATGTGAGTATAGAACATTTGATTATCATTCTTGATAATTTTAAGTATCAAAATTCTCTCGGACTCACATTATCACAGTAAAATATAGTACTATAAAATATAGTAAATGTGCATTAAAAAGGTTAATTATAGAATTAAAAAATTCCAATAAAAAACAACAGTTAATACAGAATCACTCACATAAATGATTTTTGGTAACAGATCCTTTTAATTTTTAGCGAGGAAAAAGATAAACTTAATCTCAACCCGTATAAAAAGTGCAAAGTCCTTAAAACTTTGATTTTATTTTAAAATATTTAGTTCGAAGTAGCGCCAAACTAAGCAACAGTTGCTTAGAACTGAAATAAGACATTAGAAGTTTAGTCATTTATAGGTTCTTTGTGATATCACATGTTCAATTATAGAACTTTTATTGTTGTTATTTCTGAATAGTTAAAATAACTGAATATTTTCGCCGTGAACAAATTAGTAAACTGTTGCTAATACGCAGCCATTATAGACTTTTGCAAATGAAACTTGCAAACAAACGTGTGTATTTCATAAACCCATATGTAATATTAAATTGTTAGAAAATATATCCAGAAAAATGTCGCAAGGGTATATTGTATTATTTAAACCAATTATTTTTGTCAAAGTTATATTTAATAATAAGCCATGATATTTATCTGCAATTAAAAACAGCCCAAGTATTGTTATAAAAGTCTATTTGAATTAAAAAGGTTGTAATTAGCATGATTATAACATAAACAAAATGCCTCATAAAAGTCCATTAATGGTGAAAGCTGAACAATCTAGATCGTATTAACAGTACTTGTAATTGTAACAAACTTAATTGAAAACTCTGATTAACATTTATATTAGCTCATTAAACTTGTATAGAAAGTAATTGACAGTTATAATTATTTAGTAAATACTGCTTACATACATGTAACTATCTGGCTATTTACTGAACCATATTGGATAATAAATTGAAAGACTTGGTCATTTTTTTCTATTAGTATGGGTGAAAGGCAGTAATGATTTTCACCGTACATATAATCTTTTTCATGTCCATTAAAAATTTGAATAACGCATTAAAAAAAAGCATTTCAATAACTATTTCAATTGGATTAATAGAGAGTAACGTGCATAATAAGAAAAAATAAGTTTATATTAACAAACTTCTTAAGATTAAAAATAATAATTACGATATTTAATAACTTTAATAATTAACGTACTACATATTACAATGATTATTACCAAGACCTTAAGGCACTGTCGTAACTATATATTATATTAATCGGGTAAAACGGGTATAACAAAATTAATACGTTATATAATGATAGTTGCGACCTATAATAGAATTCCTGAAGATCAGCAATCTGGGTCAATGCGGCGGTTTCAATAATGAATAAATATTTTATCGTTAGTTTGTTTATTTAACATTACTTTATGATGCTTTGGCTAATCGCGATGGTACAGTGGGAGACCTAAATTTTGCCCATCCAATTAGCATAAGGAACTTTAACGAGTAGATGAAATCGTACAGGCTCGGGAGCACGGTTTTACGTCCCTTCCGAAGGACGGGATAACCAAGGATTTTTACTCCATTTCAAAAAATTCTAGGGCCAATTACGAACCCTTAAGCCTTAACCCTAGCAATCTTACGAGACATGTTTAATAGTAGGGGTATCTACCTTCGTGGTAGTTTATCGTTATTGAAGGTTTTAATTTGTTGATCACCCGGATCATTTTCTTCACCTTAGTCAAAAGGTCAACTAATATTTAACAAGATGAACATTACTTAGTAAATGGTTTGTTTTACACTTTTAAAATGCTGAACTTGATAGGTTTTAATATCCGCGTTATAACTTACAGAACGCGACTTGTTTCATTCCGACCTACAGATTAGCTACCATCGAAAATTCTATGACATTAATTTGAGTCCTAATATTTAAGCCGTGGTAAGATTCAGAAAATTGAATTAGGATTTGTCATTTATCCGTGAAATAATCCGCTTCTATTCCATCAAAATCCACCAATCTTGAGAGCTTAAAAACGACTGAAATTTCTGTAATCCCCACTAACGTATTAATGTATAGCGAAGATTTCTGGGTTTTTTTCAGTATTTGTTGAGAATTTCATGGCGTCAATTTCTATAGATTTCTTCTTTTCTCGACGGCTTAAACGATCTTAAACATTAATTTGTAAACTTTTAAGGAATAGGGTGCCTAACATAGTTAAAGAACTTCTGTTTAAACATTGATGATTGGATGAAGAGAATCCAAGAATAGTTTCGAAATTTACAAATAAACCGCTGACTGAACACTTTGTGGTGACGGTAAAGAGGAAAATGTCGAGGAAATAGGTTTGTTTGCGAAAGAAGTCGACCACTTATTTCTTGACTAGTCTGTTGTGCTCACAGACAGTATATTGCAATTCAATATACTTTCGTTAATTCTCATAAACTATTTATTCAAATAATTTAGACAAATCACTCCCATCGTAGGAAAAATTCTAAATTACCGAAAAAAATAAATTTAGTTGGTTTAATGCCATACAGTAAGTTTTATTCGGTTCAAAGATTGGCGTATTGTTTTTCTTTTCTATGATTTATCGTAGAACCTTTCGCATTCTATCATCGCCAGACAAGATAAGATTAATCATTTGTGGAAAATGATGTGTTACCTTAATCTATTGGAAGGCAAGTTTTATCTCTGCAAGGAAACCCGATGCGATGTGTTGTTTCATTGCGTTTTCTACAGCTTGTAGCAAATCAAGAATCTCTTGCGCGTATACCATGCTAGGATTTTTAATTCTTTCAATATCAATGTAACATTTTATAACATAACATTGTTAGTATGAGGAAATATTTTAGGGTAGGAGATGGTATTGGTTCGATAAACTAATTCTATAATTTCTAAACTTTGAGCATTTTATGCACACATCTAATATGTTTTCAAAAAGACTTTCTACAACTTAACATGGTAAAATGTTTGTTTACTTTATATATTTTTTTTTAAGAGTTAGGTAAAAGAATTATTCATGAGAAGCGAGGGGATGGTTGACTGGAAGATAGACGTAAGGAAGAAAATAGTTGGGGGTGCAGTCAAATAAAAACACTAAATAAGTGGTTATCTATTTAATTATGCGCCGACGTTTCGACCCACTTTGTGGGTCATCTTCAGGGCTAAGAAAGAAAAACAGACAAAATAACAGTACTATAAAAATACATTGCAGACTAAGTATATGATAAATTAGAAAAAATATATACGTAGACAGGTAGAAATTTAGAACAAAAGTGCGGGATATATCCTCCTATATATAGTCATATATATATGAATAAAATATATCCCTTTTGTTCTAAATTTCTACCTCTCTACATATATATTTTTTCTAATTTATCATATACTTAGTCTGCAATGTATTTTTATAGTACTGTTATTTTGTCTGTTTTTCTTTCTTAGCCCTGAAGATGACCCACAAAGTGGGTCGAAACGTCGGCGCATAATTAAATAGATAACCACTTATTTAGTGTTTTATTTGACTCCACCCCCAACTATTTTCTTCCTAAAAGAATTATTAATACGAGTTTCCAAACACTACTTTTTAACTCGCTTAAGAAGTTTGTTTATGTATGACTTTTATTTAAAAAAAAACAAAAAATGATGTTTATTACTTCAATATTAATATTAATATTAATATGAAAAAATAAAAAAATATATTTAATTTATTTATTTGTTTTTGTACTTTGGTGTTGTGCATAAATTGAGGTTAAGTTAGTAAGCAATTATTGGTACGAAAGTAGTTCCCCTTCATTTTTTTATTGCCATTCTAATGACAACATTTTCCTTATTTATAATATGAAGTTGTTAAATTTAATAAGTTATGGATATTAAAAAATAAATAAAGGGGTTCAAATAATTTATTGCAATTATTTTGCAAAATCTTTAAGGATATAGAACTCTATTATGTAAAATGTTTTTATTGATCAGCGTGTAATATATATACATTTTATGCCTTAGCCCCTATGGGTTTGAAGGTTGCTAATTACTACTAGGAAAAGATGGAAGGGATCTCTTTTAATGTGCGGGGTGCATTTTAAGAGTGGGTTGAGAAAACGGAAGAAGTTCTAATTTACTTTATTTAAATCTCTAATTAGCGTATATTTTTTTCCCTAGCCCTTGGCTTTTATAATTGTGTTGAAAATAAAATAGTAAGGATAGAAAGCACCTCTTTTACTGCACCAGGTGCATTTTAAGAGAGGAAATGTGAATAGGATTTTCTTTATTAATCAGATGGTAGGAGTGGGGATAAGGGGGGGGGGTCTAGTGATTTTTTTTTTCTTAGCCCCTTGGCTATTATTAATTTTTGACAATAACATATTAATATGATACATAACATCTCTTGTACTGAGGAGGAGAGAGGATTATGCATTAAATTATCTTGAGATTAATTAGATGGTAGGAGTGGGAGGGTCTAGTGATGGGGCTCACTAGTTCTTTCTGATTGAAGTTTGTTAGTAGTTTGCTCAGTCCATGTTGAGTGTCTGTACATGTGTTTGCATGCGCTGAGGTCGGCCTGTCGGTGTAAGTGTGTTGAATAGTGGGTTCGTGGAGTGTTGGAGGCTTAAAAAGAATTTGATATGCCTACCTTTGATGAAGTCCGTTACCGTCGGGAGTTCGAGGGTTTCGTGTATTATGTCTGATTTCGTACTTTGTGGAGAGGTGTATACCTTACTATACGCCTCAGTATACGGTTTTGAAATTGTTGGAGCCTTTTTGAAGTTGTTGGTGAAATGTTATTCAATAACTGGCTTATAGATCACTACTTTGAGGCGGAGTGATAAGTAAGGTGATTAAGCCTGTAAGATTTTGTTCTAACCGACCTGATCTTCTTATTGCAATGTTGGGATAAGGTTTGTTTACTCTGCTTGCTACTCTATAAACCTTAGGTAGAGGGGGCTTATTCTTTTGGAAGGAGAGAATAAGAGAGAATACAGTCGATCTTCTTGGGATTAACTGTAATATTCAATCCGTCCAGTTTTATTAGTTATTTCCTCACAGGCCACTTCCGCCTGCCGTAGAGCTCTCTCTGCATTCAATGAGCTACTGTAGATGGCGATGTCATCGACATACGCCGCCACAGTAGCTTTTTTGTGACATTTGGCACCAACGATTTTCGCCGTATAAACTGAGAATAATACCGGTGATAGCACAGACCCTTGAGGTACACCACACATCAGGGGATGGACAGCTCTTCGCCGACTTGTTCCTTTATTGAACGTTGTGTCAGAAAGGACCTTATGATATTATAGAAATTCATTGTACTGCAGTAGGGTTCTAGTGAAGAGTATATTATATTTTATATTGAATTTTTGTCTAGCGGGACAGGCCGTAACGGAGACACCACACAACTTATTTCCAAATTTATTTCTCCCATGTATTGTTCTGTGTTCGAAAACTCAGACTGATTATCAAACGACCGCTGAATCTCGGAGACCGGTCGTCTTCTATCCAACTATTCTCAAAATAGTCAATGCTTAAGGCCTCATTATTTAATTCTATTTTAGGTACCATATTTCTCTCTATTATATAAAAAGATTTAGTGCTGGTTGTCAATTGGAGTTGAGTCACAACAAGTTTTAACTTTTCATTCATTTCCCTTTAAATATTTTCCAAAAATACAAGTTATCATTAGCTTTATTATGGAAAAGAGAATATAATTATGAGAAACGTGGATACTTCGATAATGATTTCATTTAGAAATGAACGTTTCAACAAATATACTTCAAAATGCTAGTTGAAACTTTGATTTCTTGATAAAATGATCACCGAAATCTACCCAATACTCGTAATTATATTTTCTTTTATTTACTAAAGCTCAAGATAGAATATTAAAAATGAAACGAATTAACACTTGTTGCAACTCAACTCGAAACGACAACCTGCGGAATATATATCCTAAATTCTCGTACAAATTAAAATTGTGGGATAAAGAATAGGAATTTTTTTTATCTCCTTACACTATATTGTAGAAAATAATACAAAAGTACTGAATACATGCAAATAATAGTTATACAATTAAGGCACGAGTAGTCCAATTAAATGAACGGTTGAGTAATAAGTAAAATTGAGCAGGCAGAGGTACCCCCTCTTCTCATAAAACCAAACTTGGATCCCAGCTAATTCTGAAACGAATCCCAACTTAATTAGTAAAGACCAAAAGTTTTTTTCTACAAGAAAGGATTCTGTAGCCCAATAATCCGGGGTTATAAAAAAAAAGAGAGAAAAGAACTTAGTGCAATTAAGCCGCTCGAATTAAGCCTTATTTAAATGGCTTAAACAAAGACAAATTCTACTTCTTAAACAAACCTTGTCTAGTTTAGAAACGCCAAATTGTAATTACCTGATAAAATGTTTTCCATTTAAGTGTCATTTAACGTTTTATAAAATTCGGTTTAAAATTCCAGAGTTATGCGTGCTGGAGAATGATACTTAAATTTGAGGTTGAATACGAGATTAAAGTGAGCGGTTGACTATCTCTGCAAGATTTTTAGGGCGAAAAGATGCATTCTTGAGTTTTGAACGCCATGAAAAATATTGTTCTTAAACTTTTTCATCCCCATAAGTGTTACTAATAATAAATATATCGACAAAATATAATAAAAGAATGAATAACTTCTGGGGCTGGAATTTTCGTTCCATCAATACATTTTTTTCTTCAGAGGAGTTGACTTTATTAATATTTAAACTGTAAATATCATCAGGAGATAATAACATTTAATATGGCAGTAAGTACACGGAAGTCAGTAATTGAGTACCGTTACGCCTTGTTCCTGAGGGCTTACATTATTATGGAAGGCCTTGGTCCGTTCATTGTTTGCTAGGTTTGGAATGCCAATGCAAGGAATATGAATAGGCGTTTGCAGTTGTATAACTTCGTTCTTAATCATTTCATCAACACCGAGGCTTTGGCATAACCACTTAATTAATAACTGTTTAAGAAAACAAGCAAAATTTCGTTCAGGAACTTACAGAAGCAACAGCAATTTTGGTTACAGTATTTCTAATGACATATTTTGATAACTAAAAGTAAACAATAATATTTCTTCAACTCAAAATAATTTTATACAATAAACTTTAATTAGTGTATTTGTTTATTTAACGTCACTTTATGCTGCTATGACTAATCGGACGATGCCACAGTGGGAGCTCTAAATTTTGCCGATCCTGGTTTAACTAGGATAGGGATTTTTAACGAGTAAAAAAGGAGTGTAGTAATTTTAGTAAAAAAGGAGATAAATCTAACACACCCCGTTAATTACCGATTGCTTAGAAAACAACATAATTAGGAAGATTTCTTAGGATTCTGTCTGTTATAATTAAGCAAACACATAGCTCCTTAAAAAGAACTTCATAACTCAAAAACATAATTTTTCAAAATTTAAATGTGAGAAAAAAAAATTGGGCATTGCTAAAGCAAAGCATTCCTGTAGTAATGATGGTTTTGAAATTCTTTTAATAATCAACAGAAAATTTCTAAAAGCTTGAAACTTTCTATGTTAACTTACGTCATTAATCTCTTAAAACTTCAAACTCAATTTAATACAACTCAAATTATGACTGTATATATAAAAAAGTGTCGGAAATGTAGTATCAGATATGTCATTGCTGGACTAAAAAGCTTCAACCAATAAAATTCCTACTGAAGGTTTAACTAAAAAATCCATATTTTTGAGTAATATCGTTGTTCTTTTGAAGGAGCGATATGTTAATTTTGAAAATCCATTTGGATAAAAAAAAAAAGTTTATTCTTTTAAATAATTTTAATGATTAATAATTCATAGTGGAATTTAAAAGATGTAAAAAGGTAAAAACATCACTCCTTTCTAAGTGGGAAAAGTTTAAAATATAAAATTTGCCCATATTTCAAACATCTCCGTAAGGGGCGACCTGTGTCTAGTGGACAGCTTAACAAGCTACTAAGCCCAAGATCGCGGATTCGCAGCCCTAGGATTTTTTTAAAGGGGTAAAATATCCTTGGTCATGCCGTTCTTCGGAATGGATATTAAACGAGGACCCCGAGCCTGTACGATGTCAGGTACTCGTTAAAAATTCCTATCGCAATTAAACCTGGTTAGGCAAAATTCAGAACTCCCACTGTAGTATCGTCCGATTAGCCATAGCAGCATTAAGTTACCTTAAATGATTAAATATAAACTTGTTTCTGAACCATGAAATAAGCATTGTCAAAGTATTTTATCAAAATTTTCCATGTATTCTTCTTATATTCTTTCTACTCTAACCTATGTCAGATAAAAATAATTTTATAATTTGAACGTTGAATGAACAAACAACGTCTGCGTTCATATGCCAAGATCCAAAATATCTAAATGCCAAAATGTGAAAGAACACATTTTTCGATTTCGATCTATAGAGCTTGGTTTAGGATTGGTAATTCACATAAAGATCATATAGAGTCATATATAAGCCACAACAAGAATGTATAAGGACATAGGTAAGATACATTTAACAATATACACTGATTTTGAATAAACCTTGAAACCATTTTTTCACTATCTTAAAAAGTGGTGCTTTTTTCACTTACTTATATCGATATGTGGTTTAATTTTGAGGGCAAAAAATTGTCAATGGTTACTGTTTACCTCATGACTAGGCACAAAACGATTTATGTATTAATTAAAAAATAAACTGGAATTGACTGAATGAAAATTTTTTTTTTACCGGATTCAAATATTTCTAATATTAATAAGTAATATTAAATATATTTAAAAGTAAAATTACATACCCTTAGGTAATAAAAGGGGATAATACAATCGTATATTAGCAGTTATTTATAAATGATATATATAAAGCGAAAGACAAAAAGTTAAATTACAATATAAGTAAAATGTAAATAAAAATATTTCTTAAAATGCATAGGCTGTTCATTAAAGGATTTTTTTTTCAATATTTAAAAAACAAACACAAACACTTCACTAGGTGGGGGAAGTGAAATATGTAGTATTTCTTTAGAAAAAATCTACAGAATCAGGTCTTATTTAATAAGATTAAAATGGGTAAATAACTTACTTACAGACTATTTTATATAAATTTATAAATTTTATTTTGATATTTTTGAAACTGTTTATGATTAATAAATAATAAACGTTTTTAATATTTTTAATTTAGAAAAAAAAATTGCCCATTCAATACTACTGTATACCTATGTGCCTTTTAATTAATTAGTTAAATGTGTATAAAAACATAATAATTTAATTCCCATTACATTTTATAAAAGCTTGCATTAAAAAAAAATATTTAAAAAATGTCTCATTACTTTATATTTCTGTTATATAGTATAGGTAACATAATTTATATTTACATGCAGTCCTCAGCAGGAAACTCTTCTAGTTTTTAAATTATTCTCTTGTTTCATCAATGGAGATCTCTCATACAGCACCTTTTTAATACTTCGTCTTGATAGATATCCTAATCCTAAAATTTCGAATTAAAAACATATCTATTTAATTTAAAGGTAAATCTGTGAGGTCATTTACACAGTTAAAGTTGGCATGTGTAAGTATTTAATACAAAAAAAAAATAATGAAAGAGAAACAATAATCCGTCTATGTTTGCAATTCTTTTTTATCCTTCTTTCATGAATTTATTCTGCAAAACAAATTAAAATAAATGAGCTGGAATTTAATATAGTAAAAAAAGGCTGTAGAGATTGCTGCCAAATGAAGTGGTCTGTCGGAAAAATGAATCAATAGTTGATGCGATGCGCAAAAGAAGAATTGCCTTTTTCAGTCACATAACAAGATTATTAGAGACAAGATTAGTAAAACAATTATTCAACTACTTTTAGAAAAATAAAACCAAGAACAGCTGTTTCATAGAGTTAAATTTAAGAATGCGAAAAATCGCAGACAGAAAAGAGAAGAGGATTCTGAAGAGCGAGGATACGAGACTTAAATTAAAAACAGTTGCACGGAAACAAAGTACCATTTCCGATGAGGAAAGGGCAGTCATGTCTGAAAAAATTAAGAGTTTTGAGAACAGAAGAGGAGGACACAAAAGCATCACAGCTGTTTTAAAGACTCTAAAGAACATGGATTGATTCAAGTGATCAAAAGCTGTATTCCGTGTATACTGTATAATATGGCCCATTAATTTATTTGATTGTTTTATATATATTCCTCTTTTATCTCTCATGGATGATGACTATGATAAGAAAAAGGGTACGAAAAGGCAGGAATTTTCACGGATAGATGATGAATCACAAGCTCTATTCTTAAGTGGTTAGTAGAACTCAAATATAATTATAGAAAAAATAGTGATGTTGGTGGTATTTAGTCGACATATCGAAAGTTCATTTCGGAACTAGTCGGGTTCTAAATCTCTAAACCGTACACGAGATTGGGTATGATAGAGTGTCCTATAAAATCGTGCGTACGTGCCATTGTCATGGCAATTCCATAACAATGGAAGCGTGTTGACTAAATAAAAAAGTTTTAAGTAAGTGTGAAATTATAGTAAAAGATGAGTACAACTCTTATAATATGGATAATATAGTTTAAATGGTAAATTAAAGGGGGATTTTCGAATTGGGCAAGGAACTTGAGGCTTTGTTTAATAAACTTTATCCGATTTTTTTGGATTTTATTGACCACTATGGATCAACTTACAACTTAATTTCTTTCCTTTCTTCCGCTGAAGTTTTCTCTGTCTCTGATATCTTCATGCATTCATTGCCAGGTTTTTTTTTATCCTCTGTCCACTTCGTCCAACCTTTCACTCTGCATCACAAGATTTTTCACTCTGCTTCCAAATTCACATCTTTCTAGCATGTGAGACTCAGTAATATCAGCTTTTCCAAATCCGTCTTTACTTATTTAGTACTCGTTTCCGTGATCTTCTTTTTCCAAAAATAGTCAAATATTTGCTTGCCCAGTCTATACTTGTTCATTCTATACAGATGGCCGAGTTCATTCTATCCTCTTCCACATAATATCCGAGATTCTTCCCAGTTTTCGGTAAATGTCTGTCATTTTGTCAATCTGCCACTTTGCAGTTTCCAACTCTCTTCAGTCTGAACTGCACCCATGATTTTTTTTTAATTCTTCTTTCAAGGGCTTCCAGTTTTGGAGGGGCTGCAGTTCTTTGAGAGGCATTCCTTTTATAAGACAGTGCTATAATATCTTATTTTGGTATTCCGGAAGATGCACTGCTTGTTGTAGAGATTCTTGGTTACTTCACAAGGCGGTTTCCATTTTTAAAACCCTATCTCCAACTGCTAATTTCTCAAATCCATTCTACTTCAATAGTCTCTCTCTGATACCTGATTTTTTTTTAGATGATTTGTTTTATTAAACATATTTCCCTAATAATCTTTCTAATATCAATTTGAATCGATTAGAAAGAAGTGTAGATATCTTATGTGAGAGTAAACACTAAGGTGTCCTCACTACGTATTAACCCCTTGTCATACAATGACGTATATGAGACGTCATTATTTCATGTGCACATGGTAGACGGTACTGAAACGTCAGGAATGTCTCCACCGGACTCCGGACAGTACATTATTCAACTATTTCATTCTTGTGTCAATTCTGTTTTGTTTATAATGCTGAAGATGCTCTATTTTCTCTGCTTCTCAACAGTAGCGATAGCAAAATCGCATAGCTATTTCGACAAGTAAAAAAAATCGCGAAAAAAGTATTTAGTATAGCAGTTATCTTCGAAAATCAATGTCACATTATGTATTTGAAATTAGTAAAAATAATCATAAGAAGATGTTTCAGCTGATTACGGCAGTTGGCCTTGGCATTTTTAAAGAGAGGTAAAAATTCATATTATGCCGTCCTTCGGAGGGGACGTAAAGTAGGGGTCCCGTTCCTGTACTTCAGATACTCGTTAAAGTACCTGTCCTAATTATACCTCGATAGACAAAATTTACCATTCCCTCTGTATCATGGTCCGATAAGGGGGTTCAGTACATGGCAGAGACTGTACTGTTTCTTGGACAACAGTTGTGCATGGAGGTGATTTGTTCTAGATCACGCTCAACCACCAGATTTTATTTTGGGTACCCATTAATACAGGCTGGGTGAGCCCTAGGACTGTCCTAGATCTAATGCATCTACGAACTGCTAACAGACTAAATAAAAATCCTGTCTGCAGCGGGATTTGAACCCAGGATCTTCGGCATGGCGACACAGTGCTCTACCACTGAGCCACTCCGCTCCCAAACTTACTAAATAATTTAATACGAAAAAACTGTTAAAAGCCCTTTAAAATGAAATTAAATAGAGCATAGCTTGATTCCAGTTTGTATGCACCTGACTCCCAGTCGCTGCAGCTGCCTGCAACATCTGTCTTCGGGGCTCTTTCTAACGATCCCTGCATTACTAGGAGTATATATGAATATAAACACTATTAATTAATTTATAAAAAATATTACAATGCAATATTTTTTTTAATATAGGCTGAATTAAACCAGTTTTCATTAAATAATAAATAAAAAGGATTAGCGAACCCGAAGGCCAATCTCTGCTTACGAAGCTCTTTCTATGGACCCAAATCCTTCAGATCACTCTTATCCCAAACTTCCCGCCTACGTTTTGGTCTACCCTTCAGCACAGCCCTTATTAACTGTTTAGGAATTATTAACGCACTGATTTTATCGAACGTAATACGATAAAAAAACGTAAGTTCCACAACTCTTTTAAAGGAGATATGGACCTTGTCCTCTTCTGCAAACCTCCTCCACAATGAACTGTCTTCGACTAATGTTCTCTATCCCTCGACATCCTTCAACCGAAGGTCGTCTTTCAAATCTGCGAGTCTACGAGTACCTCAGCTTCTTCTTCCACCCGGATGTCTGTCATAATTTATGGGAGTCTATACCACTCCAATCTTTGGGCATGTCCCAGCACCTTATTCAGGTTCTTTTTAAAATGGGAACAATATCCTGTGTTCCATAGAGGTAGTTTTTTTATTTTTACTTTGACTTAATTCTACCGATTTTTATCATACCCCCCCCCCCAAAGTCCACAACCTGAGGTAAAGGACCCCTTTACCTACAAACCTAATATATTACTCAGTCTATAATACTTATAATCAATATTATAATATTGGAAATGAGGCAAGAGTTCGGTGAATCTGTATCATTCAGCGGTGATTAAATAGATTGTCGAATTCTCACCAAAATTAGTTTCTTGTACTTGGGAGTGTGTGTAATTTTCGTAGTGAATAAAGGTATGAATCAGGCATTGGCTTGAAATGGAGTTGTTGCGAATATTACAACTCCATTTCAAGCCAACAACTACGAGAACGACACGAATTCGCTCCCCTCAATACAGTAAACTCTATCTTGACGAAATACGGTTTAACCACTTATTCACAGAGGCTGGAGATATAAACGATGACTCAGAACAACACAATGGGATGAAAGTCTTAACAACGCCCAAATCTCCAACTAAAAGGATTTTCACGCGCGGATAGTTTATCTACTTTGATACGTGGTTTATCTATGTTGTGGAATTTAGCTTAGTATACCTCCGAGCTAATATGATAATTCTCTATGATTTATTTCGAGAGGGGTTAGAGTTCAGAGAATGGAGAAAAGTTTTAGTTTGGATGTCACAACGATATAGCTAGGCAGGTAAAATGCTAATATCGTAAATAAATGTTTGTTTGAATTCAAAATTAGGTACAACTAATGTGTCGGGTTCATTTATTGGGATGTTTTTGAATTTCAAAAGTTAAATAAATCATTAATTAAAATAGTTAACTATTACCTGTTAAATAAAATAGAGTTTAGTGATGTAATATTTTATAGGCCTTGCCTAGCGACAGATCGAGGGCCTGGTTTTTGTATCCTCAGTTAACTTAAAATTATTTTTTTAAATTGGCAAATTATAAATCCAATATTCCTCGCTTCTTTAAACCGTTACACAATTTTTTTAAATTGTATTATTCAATAAAATTGACAACTGTATTGTCATGCATAAAGACAAGTAAAGAAACAACCCAGTGGTAGTACTCAAATAAAAAGTTGAACTTAAAAGGCCATCTTCTTTTCAGACGCTCAGTTCAGGCGTCTGAAGAGAAGATGGCCTCGTGAACTTCTAAGTTGAACTTATTATTTGAGTACTGCCACCGGGTAGTTTCTCTACTTCTCTTTCATGTTAATATGTACCAATCATTATACTTACTTGTGTTATTTTAATACATTTATAAATTTCATTAAATGAATTATTAAAAAAAAAAATTATACCCGAAGGTATCAAAGGTGATTTATTTTTTTAGCCAAATTCCTTAATATTTATATATGTCATCCTAGAAGAACGAAATTTATTTAAAATTAGCTGTCCATATTAATTTCATATATGCAAAAATATTTATATATCGTTCCTTCAGAGGAACACTCAACTGTTCAAATGAAAGTCTTCCACGCCCCCTTTCACAGAGTTGGTATAGCCTTATGAAAAAAACAAGTATTACATTGAAAACAAAACATTTAGTTTTACAATCGTAAGATACAGCATTATAAGTTTCAGTATAAGATAAAGAAGTAAGATAAAAATAACCAACTGATCACTGATCCACTGAACGACTGGATGTTTAAGTGAAAACAAATGCATTTTATCGATCGAAGAACTTTATCTTCGTCTGAAATAAAATATCCATTGAAAACAAAATCATAGAAGAAAGCCAATTGATTAGGATAATTTGGCAACCTTAATTATTAGAGAGAATAAGGTTGGGGGTGTTGGAAGAAAAACATTCAGGTTTTTGATCTCCCATAATAATATTTTTTTTAGGGAGCGAGTTAGCTCAGTTTGAAGAGTGCTGAGTTCCTATGCTGAATGTTCTGGGTTAAAATCCGGGTAAGCAGATATATTATTTAATCTGTTAATGGAAACAGATAAAACCTGTGAGATCTACAGACTCTCCTGGTTCTCACCAACCTTCTAAAAAGTGGATATTTTAATATGAGAAACTGATCTTGGACAAATTACCTTCCGCCAAATGCAAAAAAAAAAAGAAATAGAGCAGTTTATAACATTTACTGAACCAAAGACTTTAAAGCTTGTAGTGGTACGAGTAAGTCAATTATTGTTTTTAAGTTCCATTAAATGCATTCTTCTTCAACTACTTGATGATTCCGTATAATTAAGCACACGCTGGTAGATAGGATTAAGACTTATGAACTATGAATACTTATGAACGTGGTTTCTACTTGTATGATGGGAAATGTTTTACTTTTGATTACTTTCATGTTTCATGTTTTACTTAATGTCCCGCCATGTTTTACTTAATCAAGTTTTAGTATCGTTGACACGGTTATTGTGATCCCCTAACCCATTTCTTTTCATCGTAGAATGTCTTATTTCATGTTGCTAATGGAAATCAAACCAAGTTAGACGAAATCGGGAGGTTTATAATTTTATTTATATTAAATACTACGAACATTAAAAAGATCTTCTGCAGATTACGCGGTCATCTGTTAGGGCATGAACTATCGCTCAACACATACGTGTACTTAAATTTCTGTTTTGTCTTTTTAAGTGAAAACTTCTTTTGCCGCGTTTAACGACTTTCGGTTGGGGGATAAACTTGTGGCTTCGCGTCACCAACATGCTTGAGACTAGGGGCACCTAGGGGCCTATGCATGGCTTATGCAATTTATTATATTCAACTTTAGCTTCAACATTGGTATTCCATTGATATACAAATTATTTTGTTTATTTGAAAAGTCGTTTATTAGATGTGCATTTTTTGGTGCAATAACTTAAAACATCAATAACTGGTTGAGATTTTTGCTTTCCCTAAAAGATTTTAGGTTAGGATAGTTTTTACTTCTGCTGACTGGCTATTAAGAAAATGTTTTTTCTAACACAGTCGACAACTCTCTCTTTCTCTCTCTCTCTCTCTCTCTCTCTCTCTCACTCTCCCTCTCTCTCTCTCTCTCTCTCTATATATATATATATATATATATATATATATATATATATATATAAATGCAATATATGTATACACTTTTTTCAGGAAAATAAGGTATTATTTAAAACTTAATTATATCCGAAGGTAACAAAGGTGATTTATTTTTTAGCTAAATTCCATACTTTTTATTTTATATACGTATGTCATGCTAGTAGAAGAAATTTAGTTAAAATTAGCTGTCCTTATTAATTTCATACATGCATAAATATTTATATATCGCTCCTTCAGAATAGCAATGTCATAAATCAAAACAACTAACTTTGCTATAGGCGAAATCGAAAGTTCCATGTCTTAAAATTAAATCAGATTAATAATAAAAAAATAAAAAAAATGGGTATTTGTAAAGCAAAGGTATTGGAATGATGGTATTGAAATTCATTCAATAACCATAAGAAACTTTTCAAAAGCTTGATTTTTTTTTATTTTAACTTATATCAGTAATCCCATACAACTTCGGATTCAAACATGATACAACTCACGATATGACTTTCTTATGAAAAAAAAATCATCATATCATATCCTGGAAATCGAATAACAGATATGTCGTTCCTGAATTGAAAATCTTTAACCAATAAATTGTTACTACAGGCTCAACTTAAAAATGCATACTTTTTAGTTATGACGTTCTTTTGAAGGAGCGATATACAAAAATAGTATATTATTATTATTTTCTACCAATAATAAAGTTCTGGTATACCATAGGTTATGAGAAGAGTAAAGCTTGCAGTGATACATACAAGAGGAATCGTAACTGTGTTAAAATCAATTGCGTAAAATGTAGGTCGTCGATAGGGAGGGGTTGCCACTACCCTCCCGATCAATAATTTAAAACATCGCTTTTCTCTTCCCTATAAATACACATCGGGGGTGAGAATCCCTGGTCCCACATAAGAGCAATAATTAGTAAAAATACAAATATATAATCATACACAACCGTTGAAAGAGTATAAAAATTGACAAATACTCGATAAGTATTAAAGATCGACAAATAATTTGACTAGTGACACCTGAATTGGACATTATCAAAAGGGGAAACACTGAAAGTTCATTAGAATGACATAAGAATATATTCCTTATATATGTGTGTGTTTATGTATATATACATGTAAGGAATAGAAAAATATTTTTATTTGGGACCGGGTACCTTAATAATAACAAATGTGTACAGTATATACCTGACCAAGAGGCTAAATAATAAAAATCAAATGTTCTATACATAAGTATCTACTTCAAAAATTAATAAAAACCAAAAAGTAAGTACCTGTCTTACACCAACGTACAAAAATACATCAACATAAAATAACAAGAAATAAGCGAAAAAATAAATAAACAAAAGCAAATTATATAATAAAGGTTGGGAAAAAGACCCCAACCTATATAATAATAATATTATAATAGGGTTGGGGAAAAAGAAATTCATTATTTTTGCGTGAAATTCAAAACTTTATTTAAAATATTTCGGATTCTCCGATTTGGATCAAATATGCTAGGTTTTGTTGTATAATTTGTTGCCATTTTAAAGGTAGTTTCATCATGCCACTCTCATTGAAGTCTTGGTCCTTATTGGCGAAAAACTCTAGTAATCGATTTTCACAATCTTCTCTTGATCCCAATTTCTTATCACTCAGGAAGGTTAGCAATGCGAGAAAAAGGTGCTAATCGCTTGGTGCCATGTCCGGACTATATGGTGGATGCATTAAAACTTCCCAACCAAGCTCCCGAAGTTTCTGGCGAGTCACTACAGTTGTGTGTGGCCTTGCGTTGCCGGAACACAACGCCTCTCCTGTTGGCAATTCTGGCCGTTTCTGGTCAATCGCTAACTTCAAACGGCCCAGTTGTTGACAGTAAAGATCTGAATATAGAGTTTGGCCATACGGAAGCAACTCATAATAAATGATTCCTTTCAAGTCCCATCAAATACAATATAGAACCTTCCTGGGCGTTAGTCCTGGTTTGGCCCCCGTTTGAGCTGCTCCACCACGCTTTGACCACGATCGTTTTCGCACAATATTGTCGTATATGACCCATTTCTCATCCCCATTCACCATCCGTTGAAGAAATGGGTCGATTTCATTCCGTTTGGCCAAGGCTTCGCAGATGGAAATTCAATCGATCATGTTTTTTGGTGTTAATTGGTGTGGCACCCAAACGTCGAGCTTCTCTTTGAATCCAGTTTTGCGCAAATGGTTTAAAACGGTTTTATGGTCAACCTTTAGCTCCTGGGCGATGCTAGGACTACTAACATACCTGTCATCATCGATTATTTCTGTGATTTAATCGACATTTTCGACGACGGACCTGCCTGTGCGAGGTGCAGCTCAAAAATGCCTGAACGAAATCGACGAAACCAAAATCGCACATAATTAGCTGTTACAGTATCGGAACCATAAACACCATTCACAATTTCAGCGGCCTGGGTTGCATTTTCGCCTTTATCATAGAAAAACTGTAAAATGTACCGAATTTTCTCTTTGTTGACTTCCATTGTTAACCCCCTGTAACTCACAACTGAATGGGACAAACAAAAAACAGCTAAAGAATCTTTGTAGTGTGAAATGTCACCTTGACAACGAGCATAAACTTGCAATTGTTTGTTTGATACTTTACGAGATATAGATCACTACAGCCATCTACCGAGAAAATAATGGATTTCTTTTTCGCCAACCTACATTATATTGTCTGTTTTCATCTGACCTTTACGTTTCAGATTTCCATAGAACCAAAAAAAGTAAAATAAAATAAAAAGTTTTCGTGATTCTATGAATGCATATCTGTATCTCGAAAATCGGATTGAGCGATTTATTTTATTTTTTTTTTTGAACAATTTTCGCCTGATAACTATGTTCCAAATTGAATCTTGTTACTGTACTGTTTCTTAGACAACGGTTCTGCAGGAAGATGAATTATCTTAGATCAAGCTGAACTACCCGATTCCCCCCCTATTTCGGCTAACGACTTTATGGAGGCTAGGTGAGCTCCAGGAGGGTCACATATCCTATACGATCCACCTTCGACTAGTAAGAGATTAAAAAAATCTGTCACGGCCGGATTTGAACCCGGGACGTTCGGCATTGCAACTCAGCCACTCCGCAGTCCAACATTATTAATAAAATATCATAACTTAAAACGTCAAAGTATGATAGAACTGAAATACAACTCACCAGGATATTCAAGCTAAAAGTCTCAATTTTTTTTGTTTTTGTTATATAATAATAAGTTAAACACTTAATTTATCCAACTAAAATTCACATTTCCAATCTTCATTAACTATGATTGAAAAAGAACCTAACTATCATAAATAAAATAATAGTTTCAATAAAGTTATTAATAAAAAATATATATATATATATATATATAATGAAAAATAAAGGTTGTTAAGTGCTTTCATTTGCTTTTAACATAAAAAACCTACATGGAATAAGCTTCATGTAGATCCAAAAAACAATGTGACCTAATTAATGACCGATATCGCTGAAATTTTATAAATTAATAATAAAAAAACTTAACAATAAAAAAGGGATAGAATCATGCGTAATAAATAAGCAATTACATGAATGTAAATGACTGAATACTTAAGAGTTCATTTAATTAAATAAATTATTCGCCGGTTCCACGCTCATGCGGGTATAGTAATGCTGAGAAGGGTCTGACGCATTGATCAAGTGCCGACGTTAGGATTTAATTTATGTGTAAGTTACATTCCCTTTATGAGCACTTGTAAATTAATCATACTATGTAAGTGCACAGTGGTCGGGTAAATTCATCGATAACGTCAATATTTCAATATTCATAAAATGTGTAAGCAATATTAATATATGTAACACTCTGTTGACCTTGAGCACATTATTAAAAATATTGTACACACCGAAAAACGGGTTTGAATTCGAATATGAATAGGAAAATACCCGTGCTTGGGTTTTCTGACGATTTGGTATTGTTGGATGAAGACGCCGAAACTATAAAATTATATACAAAAACTTCTATGAATATAGGTAAGGAAATAGGGCTGGAAGTTAATTCGGATAAGACTAAGAATATGGTTAGTAGAAGAAAAGGGGGAGATTTTGGGCATATTGTTTTAGGAGCTCGCGTCTTTTGTCCCTAAATCTAAAAATCAGGATTCAGAAAACCATAATCATTCCAGCTCCTGTTTACGGGTGTGAAACGTGGCCTCAGACGCTGAATGATGAACAACGGCTTAAGCCATTCGAAAACAAGGTGTTGCGTAGAATATTCGATCCAAAAAAGGACGAGACCACTTTAGCGGCCTAGGAGAATTTAGGAGATAACACAACTCGGAATTGCGAAGCATGTACTCGGATAATAGCTTAACGAACATTAAGATGGGCTTATAAATTAGCAGGGCTTAGTAACGAACGATTTTTTTTTAAGTTAATAAGCGCTGTGCCGTCTGAGCTCTAGACCGAGGAGACAAGAGTCTGATGGATTTGGGTTCAGCTAGTGGTCCATGGACGGAAATGTATAAGCAGAGATTGATGGTATCGGCACCGAGCCTTCGGGTTCGCTAAGCCTTATTATTATTATTAACAGTCTGTTAGCATTAACAGGTTTATTAAGGAAATTATATATTTAAAAATATGAATAATTAATATTTTTTTAAATCTATTTAATATATCAAATTATTTTTACCGATTTCTGATAAACGGAAAAAAACATTTTATATAAAATGTAGCTTAAAATAAAAAATTTATATATAGATTTAATTTATTGTATTTAAAATACATTTTAGCTGAATATACGTCAAGGGAAGCGCAACTTTTAATTATTGAAATAAAAAGATTTTCGTTAGGAAAAAACATTTTAGAGTTAAAACTTAAAAGAAACTCGCTTTTATTACAGTACCGTATTTTGTGATTTTGTCTTAGTAAGTTATTAAATGTTTAACATTTATTTGAAATATCCAAGCAAGTTTAATAAGTTAGATTTGCCCAACATATATATTTTTCTTTATCTGCATTAACTGTTTCAATTTATAATTTATTTTTTTATTAATTGTTATAATTTTTAAATATTTTATTTACATATACACCGCATTATATATACATTGCAAAATTGCGAGAAACGGGGTTTTGGATAGGTGAAGAGAATGGATTTGTCTGGCCGTGTTACGAGCCAGGTTAGCTCAGTTAGTTAGAGCATCACGACGGAGACGTGGACGACCCGGGTTCGAATCCCGGCATAGGACAAATCTTTTCTTTATTATGATTGCTTTAAAAAAAAAAGCTATCTTTTTTTTTAAAATGGAAGGTTTTAGAAAAATTATGGATAATGAAACGCTGAACGGAATAAAAGAAAATAATTTTTTTTTCGATATTAGTTTAATGAAAACAAAAGCGTTTAGTGAATTTAATTCTTTAAAGTAGTAACTTTACGTCAACATTTTTGATAGCATATTTTCCTCAACAGATAAGGTTGCTGTAACTACGATGCTGGTTTGTCAAATCCTTGAATATCATTTATTTATTCAACATATTTTAAGGGAGGTGATGGACTAGTATATTACTCCGTGATCCAGAGTATGTTGATCTTACTTACGTAAATAGTATATTTTCCAACAGCTTCATAACTAATACCATAGTAAATCTACTAAGCGATAGACATACTTATCAATACCTATCAATTACCTCTTTGGATGAATAAATAACTGAAAATGAATTTTCGAAAATTCCCATTTTGGAATAGATAACTTTCTTTATAAACGTATATAGTAACAGCTTTAAAATTCAAACAGATTGCTTATGACATCATATAAAAGAAACAGGCAGAAGTACAATAAATTCGACGAATTATGTTTGGAAAAATAGATATATAATGAATACCGTGATAAAAATCAATATCCGAAAATTCTTTGACCTAAAATTATGCTGTAATCAAAAATATGTATGAGCCTTATTTGTGTTTTTTTCGGTTCATAATTGTTACATAAAAATGCACGAAGCAGCTATGAAAATGTTTAGTTATGATTCTACGCTTGAGGGGAAAAAAAAAAAAAAAGAAATTGATAATCTTTGGGTGGTAGTCCTCCATTACCTTAAAATAATTAATATTTATTGGTTCTAAATAAGTTTTTGGTGCAACAAGTATGCTCTAATAGCAAATGTTAATTTAATTACATCTAATTAAAAATAATAATGTAGGACGGAAATAGTTGGGGGTACATTCAATGTAAACACCAAATAAGTGAGACTTATTTATTAATTGTGCTTACGTTTCTACTTTGTAGGTCATCTTCAGGGGTATGACAGGGAACAAAAAAAAAAATAAACTATAAAAAAAACATTACAGTACCAAGAAATACAAAGAGAAAGAAAAAGAGAAGGTATACAGAAAGATATAAAATGAAAAATGTAAATATAAAAAAAGTGAGATATAAAAGTATGGAAAACCTAGTATAATACAGATTAGATATACAATTTATGATAATAGACTCCTAGAGAGTTACATAAGTAAAAATGAAAGAAAATTGATACAGAATATAATGCCAGGGAATAAATACAGAAGAAATATGTAGAAAGCAATGACTAGGAATCTCGTGAATGACAAGTAGAGAAGTAAAATATAAATATAAAATTGAAAATATAAGTATGGGATGTAATATAAATGTATACAATTAGAATGAAGTTATATTAATACAAAATATGATGTAAATATAGAAGAAACGTAGAGAAATAAAGATATAAAATATTTGAGAGATACATAATATTTGATAAGAAATAAATTGATAATAAGATATAAAATATTAGATATAAAAGTTTGAGAAAGGAGATAAATTATAAAATTATGAAGATCGGAAATTGTGAACTGTATGATTACAACATATGTTGGATGAAAGAACACATATGATTACAACATATGATGAAAGAAACTTATAGAAATAAAGATATAAAATGTTAAATTAGAGAACGGAGAAAATTATAAATTTTCTTTCATTTTTACTTATGCGTCTCTCTAGGAGTCTACTAACATGCATTTTATATGTCATCTGTATTATACTAAGTTTTCCATACGTTTTTTTTATATTTACGCCTTTCATTTTATATCTTTCTGTTTACCTTCTCTTTTTCTTTCTCTTTGTATTTCTGTGTACTGTATTGTTTTTTTATAGTTTATTTTGTTTTGTCTGTTTCCTCTCATAGCCCTGAAGATGACCTACAAAGTCGAAACGTTGGCACAATTAATAAATAAGTCTCACTTATTTGGTGTTTACATTGACCCCCCCATTACATGCACCCTCCAATTATTTCCATCCTACATTAGATCTTCCAATCAACTATTTTCCTCTCTATAATAAATGATACTGTTCGAATTAAACGATTTTTAAAAAAATTGAGTGTCCTAAATTTCCAATTTTTTTTACCAATTTAAATACGTAATAATAGGGTAAGAATAGTTCCTACATTTTATTTATAAAATTATTAAATAAATTAAAACGATATATTCATTGTAATACGTTCATTATATTGCTAATGTATGTTATCAAATTATAAAGGCAGGTGTTTATTGACTTTATGTGGCTATGGGCACCTGTTAATACTTGATTGATACTTAACTAAATAATTATACTTTGCGCAATATTTTATTACACCTTTGCGCTATAATCAAAATCAATCAGGATTAATCAAACAATCAGAACGAAATTGGAAAAACTCAAAATGGTTATGATGGTTTTTTAATCGAGCCCTGACTAAGTTCTATTCAGTGAACGATATTTAATTATTAAGCTCAAACAATCGATACATTGTATCTATGCATTGTTAAAAAGGATAAGTCGTCGGAGCTTTCATACACGCAGATCTTTTAGTGTATTTATTATTTATTTGAAATCCCTTTATTAATTTTTAAATCATTAGAGCTAAGATAGATTTCAACTCAAATTATTTGAATATTGAAGATATTGGCTATGGGTTTCCGTTTAGTGTTAGACATTCATAAAAAATTAATTGTTCTATTTTAAAAAGTGTAATGCCTTTCCCTTCACAAGCAGATGTTGATCAAATTTTTACTTGAACAGAAGCACTAAAAATTACTAGGAATTTGCGGCAATATTAAAATTTATTTTAAACAATTTTTAATTCCAGATGAACGAAATTTGCCATTTATAGATTATCTTCCAACTTTTTTCGTCATCTATTTTGAACCATTTTTAATTCAAGATAAACTATTAAAAAAAAAACTGTAACACTACGACCCGTGAGGAGCTTATAAAGCCGAAGAGGCTTTACTGTTTCTAGGACAACGGTAGCGCATGGAGGTGATATGTTCCAAGTCACGCTAAACCGCCAGGTTTTGCTCCCTATCCTTTATCTTCTATTAGTGAGCCCCAGGAGGGTCTTCAGATCCCAAAGGATCTGACTGAGAGCTTATTAAATAAATTATATGTCTTAGCCGAATCTTACATCTGGAACTTCAGCACGACAACTCAGCACTCTACAATTAAGCCACCCCGATCCCTGAGATGAACTAAATATGAACACAAAACTCTGAAAAAACCCGTTGCTTCATGTATCAAATATTAATTTCAAATCTTATTTTAAAAATTCTTATTTAAAAAATTCCCATGAAAATCTGGGCCGGCCATGTGATTCGGATGGAGGTGCAATTCCTAAAAGAGTCCTTGAGGATAGAATTGACCGTACCAGAAGGAGAGGCAGATCCTGGTGGATGGATAGTGCGGCGTCTTACTCCACGCTACTGCTAGGCACACCGAACTGGAGAGCAGCAGCAATGGATCGAGCTAGATGGCGGAAGGTCCTAGAGGAGGCCAAGACCCACCCCAGGGTTGTAGCACCATATGGAGTGATGGATTTAAAAAATTGATATCATCATTCAAAATACACTTGGATAGAAAAAAAATCCACTTTTACCGACGATCCATTTATACGGTTGTGATACTCAACCAAGCAGTAACAAGCTAGCCTAATTAAAAAAGACAAAGATGTTGGGAAGACAAAGTTTTTCGCAATACTACATAGTAATTTTTATTGTTGGTTTAGTTACATAGGACCCAGTCTTTTCCCCAAGCATTTTTTCCTTAAATATCCTACTACTTCAAGAAAAATGTCAGCAATTAAAGAAGTGATAGCCCATTAAAAATAAAGTTCCGTGCCGTCAACCGTTCTTTCTTATCTTAATCCGTTTTCGAATTATTAAATAGTTTCCGAGAAAACCACGACTTTTTAAAATTGTACATCTGCAACTAAACCTTTCTCCACTTTTGTCCCCATTTTTAAAATCTTTCAAATTTCTGAATGATATATATAATAGAAGAAATAATATAGCTGCTTAAGCAAACTATAAAAACATGTAAAAACGAAATAATGTCCAGAATTATAAGGTTGCAATTTTATTTGTATTATTGACTAGGGAGGTACCCTTTGTCCGTGTAATGACGGACCAACCCCCATTTCACAATTTATACACCTCTCCATTATCTATATTCTCTAGTTCATCTTTTATTCTGGAAATTGAAGTTCTGTTTAGTTCTTATTTTGTCTCTAGAATGCCTAAAAAAATATGAGTAACCACATCGTATTTTGAGTTTTTTCGAATTGAATAAAATAATGAACGTTTGTTTATATTTTATTTTTATTTGAGGTTTGTTTTATAGAAAAAAAAATAGTTTACAAGAAAAATGTCTCAATACAACTTCACGGTATTCTCTATATTAAAATAACAGTCCTAAATTCGAAATATTCGAATAAGAAGTATCTTATTTTATTTTGGAAATCGATTCAGTCCACTTTTTTTTTCTTTTTTTAAATTTATTTATTGATATTTACAACTGTATTAAAAAATACATCAAGTAAATAGGCTATGTGATACAAAATGACATGACTTAATGGAAAGTTGAGAAACTACCCACTGGTAGTACTCAAATCACTAGTTCAACTAAGAAGGTCACGTGGCCATCTTCTTTTCAGTCGCCTCGGAGGATTATCGGGAATCGAAGAGGAAGCTAGGTTTGAAACTAGAGGGTTTGAGTGGGAATGAAGTTTGTTATGAAAGGAAAGATACCGGGTTCGGGCCAAATCAGCAACAAATGGGACATTAAGGTCGTTATGGATGAAGGTATTTTTAACAAAATAAGGAGCGTTGAGGATTTTACGAAGGATTTTTGACTGTAGGGATTGGATACGATTATACGACAGGAAGTCGATGGCTTAGTGGAGCCCCAAAGCTCTACTCCGTAAGTCCAAATAGGTCATATGATGGTCATGTAGATGAGTCTTTTGTAGTTAATTGGGAGGTTAGAGCGGTTGTCTATAAGTGTTGAAGTAGCCTGAAACGTCAAGCGGTTTCTTGTCTTTTCAGTCTTGTATGAAGATTCCAGGTTAATCGTTTGTCGAGGTGCAACCCTAAGTATCGGATCTGTTCTACAGCCACCAGTGGGGTACTATTAAAGGATACTGAAGGGCAGGAAGTCATTGGATTACGACGTAAGGTAAAAGTGATTTGATGGGATTTTTGAGAATTCATTTTAATTCTCCAGTTTTGACACCATTCTTCAAGATCAGTGATATGGGATTGGAGGCTTTGGGATGCAATAACTGGATTGGTGTTGACTGATAATACACATGTATCATCAGCATACGTGGTAAGGATAGTATTAGGATGAGTTGGGATGTCAGCTGTATAAACTGTATAAAGGATTGGGCCAAGGATACTACCTTGAGGACAGTCCACTTTTCCATACAGAACTCCAAAATCAGAACTTTATTTTGTGTAACAGCTTAAAGAACTCAGGAACAGTGCGTTTGTGATTTGATTAAACAATTTTCTATAATTTAACTGATAGAGTACCAATTGCTGCGCTATACCGTTAAAATATTGGAAAACTAAAAGTTTTTTAAATATAATAGAGACATATAGTTATTTTATAGCAATGACCTGCTATTACCTTTTTTTTGTTCTCAAGCATTATATTTTACAATAAAAAGACCTCAGCTATAAAATAACTCTTAAAATGCCATAAGGTGCAGTGCAAGGCAACAAAAAATAAGCAGGAGATCTAAAAAATAAAAACCAATTTTCTAGTAGGGGTTTGGAAAAAAAAACAATTTCATGACACTAATATAATTTTGAAGAGATGTTGAAGTAAACCAATCACCCGAATTAATGTTATTTCCACCTCTTTGATTAACTTTTATGACTCATTATGTCAGTTAAAAATAATTTTCAAAAATCATTATTTTTCTGATTAAATTCTAGTTACCTAACATACATTACTTCTAATTCCCCGAAACTATGTTTTCAATATTCCTCCTTTTGTTGAAGTTTTCCAGTTATGTTAAAAAAATATCCCTATTAATTTAAAAATCTTTTATTGACCCTAGATATATGCAACTACTTTGTGTAATGTCTACATGTATATTGATATATTAATTTCAGTCCGTTACGACAAACCGGTTTTGGGCTGATCACAAACACAGACGCAAATTAAAAATATTTCTAACATAAAATAAAAAATCCAACATGAATCTTTCATGCGCAAGTTGGTAGACGGTTTAACGATTTCTGCATTGCACGAGAAAATGTGTACGTGACGTAGTAAAGCTCTGGAAAGCTCCAATAAAATCAATACTTACCCCAGTCGCCCGGGAAATCCTCTAAAGGGGGAAACTTGTGGAAACACATTCTGCAATATTATTTTACGTATAAATTTCAAAATATGACAATTCAGATGTTATTTAATTTTCGAGATGACTTGAAATAATGTTTCCTATTTAATCCAAAACTCCGAAAGTCGTTAAGATAATATTCAGAATAAAATTCAATTCTATTAAAAAAACTCAAACTTGTGAAAACAATTGAAATTAAAAGAGTTGATGGAGCATATATATCACGGATGTGTAGATTGAAGTCTAGAGATCTTAATTAAGTAATTTCGTTTCAGTAAAATTTAATCAATATTATGTTTAAAATTAGAAATTTTTAATTTAAATTGAATCATATATTAAATAGAAATAACTCACGGTTTATTTAGCTGAAAATAATTTTTTTAAACTAAAATAATCTACAAATAAAAATATAACTTATAATAGTACAAGAAATTTAATGAACAAATGAAGTAAATACGTGTTTTTATAGCCATATATTTAACTCTGAATATTATTATGCGAACGCATTTTTTTAAATTACAAATAGTGGTAAATAATTTAAAAGTAATTATGTTTTTAATGCTAAGAGAAGAAGGATGATTTAATATTTTCCCTCCATTTTCATAAATTAGTGAGATATGGGTGAGTTAAATGCCTGAGATATTCGCCGCCATTTTTAAACGAAATAGTGGTCGGTAACGACGAATTTCAGAACTATTCTTATTCTTGTGACTTCTATAACTATAAAAAATCGTAATCTAGAAGAAAATTTGTTGCCGGTCCAAATAGATCAATAGAAAAACCCTAATCAACAAATATCCTATTTTCAATAATTATATTAAAGATTCTAGGATCCAACAGATTTCTGAATGCTGGACAGAATTGTTAACATCAACTAAGTGTGTTTCCATAGACAACCACCTAGTACGCGTGAATCCTGGAGAAAAAATATTTCTTTCAATGTTTCATATAAGTGATAAAACTTATTGATTGGGCTCAATTTTTATAATTTTTTAGCTAAATAATTGAATGATAACGTAACGTATCAAAAATTGTAGAAGATAGTTTACGGTTCCATATTTTAGTATTTTCTGGAAAGATTACAGCCTAGAATATGGCGGAATATAAACAGAAGTGACGATAATATTTACAAAAATGTTCCCGTTAGTTCAAAATAATATGTTTTATTTTTGCTAACTTTTGAATGAGGATTTTTTTTCGTAGATGTGCACCGGTATAGGATATCTAAATCCAGCACAAATAACAAAAAAAAATTCATGATATATATTATTCAAAACTCAAAACATTTTTTTTGATTCTCTGATTTCTCGTCCTTTCTTACATTATCATAGGTTTTTTAAATATAATTTTCAGAAGACATAGAGCTATATTTTATGTTAAAAAGTCGAGAATTAAAAGTACATTCATAAGTTATCTTCAACTACTCCTATCTTGAACAGTTTTCACTGATCGCTTTATATTAAAAAAAAAAATCTACTTAAAAATCCCAATACGGACATACTCTGGTTTAATATATATATTTCGTTATTATTAAAGTTGGCAGCTCAGGTTTATAGAAAGTAAATATCCCTGTATAAAGCCTACATATAAAAATATTGTAATGTGTCATTGAACTATATAAAAAAAAGTGGCTTTTGAAAGTTAAAGCCCCCGGCTGGTGACTTTCAAAGTGACAAAAACTAGTTTTTTATTTATTAATTATTATTGGTCTGTATTATTATAGGAAATATTGGTCCAAAGGGAAATATAATAATCATCCTTGTTCATATCAGTGATATACAGATCCTGGGGTGGGCCCTTTAAGAGCTAAGACCTGGGGCTCACCCAGCCTCTATAAAGTAGACACTCAAAATAAGACGAAAAATCTACGCAATATAGGACTAATCACCTCCCTGCACTATCGGTGGCCATGAAACCGAACAGTCCCTACCAAGTACTGAACACCGTGAGATCTTTTTGGGTGATGTGGTACAGTTTTTATTTGTAACTCCAAGTAAAAAGGAAATATTGGTACAAAGGAATATTTTATAATCATCCTTGTTTTATATATTATATCATTTACCAAGTTTTAAAAAAATGGTGACAGAAATAGATTAGGAAATGATACATATATAATGTTGATGGAGGATGCAGCACTAAAACCTTAAATTTGGAAGGTTGTATTAAGATTTAAATATATAAAAAAAACTAAATCTTCCAATAATAACATAAAACTAAATATAAGGAAAAAAATGACCCACCAAGTGGGTCTAAACGTCGGCACATAATTAAATAAGCAACCACTTATTTAGTGTTTTCATTTGACTGCACCCCCAACTATTTTTTTCCTTACGTCTACTTTCCAGTCAACCATCCCCTCGCTTCTCATAAAACTAAATAATTTAAATTTACTAAGTTAAAAAAACCCATGAAGGGCCTTGAATTTAGTACGATATATAGGACAACGTTTGTGCAGGGATATGATCTGTTCTAGATCACGTTCAACCACCAGACCAGGTTTTCCCCAATAAAGGGCACTCTCTTTATAGAGGATGGGTGTGCCCCTGGAGTGGCTTAAGATTCAACAGGGGCCGTAACGGGCAGTTAAAAAATTAAATAAATTATCTGCCACAACCGGATATGAATCCGGGATCTTCGCCACGGCAACTCAGCACTGAGCTACCTCGATCTATAGTCACATATATGGTCTAGTTTATTTTCGTTACCCGTTGCTTTTAAAATTAAAGTAACCGTAAAAAAAAAAGCGGGTGTATTAACGTTTAACCTTAGTGGTACAGCACATATAAAAAAAATAAGTAGAGGTAGCTATATTTTACCTTGAACAGCTTATCTTTTAAAATATGCAGGACTAGAGAGTGCCTCGTGAAAAATTACGGTTTCCGAAAATGGGTTTCAGACCCAAACAGTTTGGCAAGTCGGGCTACCAACCAACCTCCATTTTGGCCATACTTTACGACATTATGTAGATGGGGGGTATTTCATAAATTATTAACTGGTATTTCTTATGAAAACATTATTCCTTGATAATTTTGAACACCTTTAAAGTTGTTATCGTTCTTGGAGTTAATATAATTTAATATAAGAATAAAGTGGTGAAAAAAAATCATTTTATCGTTTAAAAAGCACGGGGTGCATTTAAACATATATTCATAATAACTCTGCTTTTACCAATATCAGTAAATAATAAATTTACAATAATTAACGATAACATACATTTTCTTGTTCATCTAACAATTTCTTTTTCAACTTGAAAATTATTTACTATTATTTTTACTAATTTTGTTTTCTACCAAAGCATGATTTATTTTATTTTATACTTTTTAGTACGGCGGCCTATAAGCGCCTGCCCTTTAGTTTAAAAAAACAACTAATATTCATTTACATTAGTTCGGCTAGCTACTAAAGAGTGTTTTATTAAATTGCAATTTTATTTGTGGAAAAATATATGAAACTCAACAGTCGATCCTGCCAGTAGTCATATCCTTGTCTCAATAAATAAGTCATGTATGCCTTATGCTGCTATAGCTAATCGGACGATGGTACAGAGGGATCCATAAATATTCCCTATCCAGGGATCTATAACGAGTTTCTGGCATAGTTAAGGCAATAGACCGTTACTTTACGCCCCCTTCGAAATTGAAAGGCGACATAACTAACGATTTTTTACTCCCTTTAAATCTCAAGTATATCCGCCAGGTGAAGAACTCTCGATCTTGGTCGTATTACTGTAATTGCTAATGGGGTAAAAATGATTAATTCCATATAGGATTGGTTCCGTCAGTTGTGACGCGTGGAAAATCTACTTTATCAAACTGTAGATTAGACTCGTTCCACCTCCAACTCGAAATACAACTTCCGAATCGTTTTCACCCTCGTGTCATCAGCAATAAATTTGTTTTTGTTATGAAATATATAAAATATGAAAGTACCCTGATATAAATTACCCTTTTAAATTAAATAATAAAACTCCAATAACTATGTATAGAAGATGAGAATTTTTATATTTTCTAAACAAGGCTCTGAGTCAATGAGAAGATTTACTACTGAAGACGTTAGAGGAATATTTTGTTGCGCCAGCGAATGATTTATAGCCAGCCTTGAGTCAAAGGTGTCGTTCAGCCTTGATTGAGTAACTCTGACTTAGTTACATAAAAAAAAACTTTGCTTTAAAAAGAAATATTAATGAATATTAAGTAATCAAATAAAATAATTCATAATGTTAACTAATTTTAAAATGATCCTGAAGATCTTCGATCGAGTTATAATGAGAGGTAACTTACAAACACACATATATCGATGCCTTAGTTCGCAAATGTTTTAAGTGCAAATTTTTCAAAAATTGGTTTTGTTATATAAATAATATTGTAAAGTTGTGATCAGGAAGTCATAGATCATATCTTGATATAAAATTAATAGAGAAGCTGTAAAGGTTACAAAAATATATATGTGCACAAACTTGAACTGTATTTCTTGTCTTAAATTATTATCAAACTTGACTCATGTATAATATTGTTTTTGGCACTTAACACATTTGTGAACTTAGGCATCGATATATCCCTTATGGTGACACATAGATGTATTCATACATATACATTAACTTTGTAATATTTTATCAATTTTATTTTGAAATATTAAGTTTAGTATTGAGCCTCAAGGGATATTCTTAGGAGATGAAGGTTTCCCAAGAAAAGATAAGCAAAAAAAATCCAAAACTGAATGAGTGTCGTAAGGTATTTAAAATTATATATAATGTCCAGAATTAAATATCTTTAATGGATAATTACTTGTCATACGTAATCAGCAATCTGGGTACCATTCCGATCACTGAAATTTTCATCAAAATCGGATCAGCACTAGTTGATGTTGGACCTGTCACATGGATTTGAATACACCATATATATATGAGGAACCAAGTTAGTCTATTTCCTGGTGATGTCTTGATAGGTAAACCAGACGCAGACACATATGTCTGCAGCCCCTGTGAATAATAAGCCTCTTTATTTTCGAAGAAGTTACAGTTTTCCTACACCTCTTTTAACTAATTAAAAAATGGTTATTCTTGCTCTTTACATAGGTATATTGGTAACCATCTGCTAGTGTATTTATAAAGACTGGTTGTTGAGAATGGGTTAAAGGGAGAAGTGAATAGTATACTAAAATCAATAACCTACGTAGCCTCGGGCAACTACCAAAATATCCCATCCTCCCACGCACTGCAACATTAAACCTCCCTATTTCCAAATATCGGCCAACCTAAGTATTCGAATATATATTTTCAACAAATACACTTCATAAATATGACACATTAAGAATCATGTACATAAAAAAAATCTTTAACAAGAATTTTGTTTCGAACCAATTCCTCACTCGAACAAATTTTTTACATACCTTTTCCTGAATCCTAAACTTAACATCTAAATTTTATAGTTATTCATAATTATTTGTGAAGGAGGGATAACTCAGTGAATAGAGCACAGAGTTGTTATGCCGAAGGTTCGTGGTTCAAATCCAGCTGTGGTAGATAAATTATTTAATCTCTTAACAGCTATGGATGGACCCATTCAGCATCTATAATCTGGGTACCCTTAATTTGTTGTATATTTCCTTTCCTAGTATTCTCTTTCAGTCCTTAAGATGCCTCAAAGCAAGAAGAGTGTGGTGGAACGAGAAATTTGGTAGTGGAAAACTTCGGACGAGAAGTTTACAAGTAAAAAAGATGTATAAGTATGTTAACTCATTCGTATAAATGCTAGCACACGAACGCTAATCCTATTATTTTTTTAAAACTATCTGATTAAACCTGGGGACGGGGATAGATCACTGAGTACAGTGCTGAGTTTCAGCTTGGGATGATTTAATAGTTTAGCACTTAAAAGATTTAATCTCTTAAACAGCTAGGGATGAACCGGACGGGACCTACAGATTAATGAAATACCACAAGTGGGTAACCTTAATTAGGGGAAAAAAAGGGCGCACAGTCGAGTATTAGCCCTTAAAACCTGGCCATAACTAGAAATATCGAAATTCAATAAATTCTATCAAAATTGGTATTCTCTGATTCATAACTATCTGGCCTATCTGCTCGGCACAATATCGGGACGATCAGCCGCTCTGACGACTCAGATCAGACGGTTAAACCACAGTTGAACACATGTTTTCGACGACGCGACGGATCACTCAGTAAGCTTTTTATGTTCAATATAATTAGTTATATAGTTTATATGGTTTGATTGACCAGTGATATATTTTCCTCAGTTGTTTGCGAGGTAAGTAACTAATGTTTTCATGGTTTATTGGAAATTAATATCAGCACTTAATCGCATATTTTACTGTTTTTTGTATAATCAAAAAGTAAAATATTTATTTAAGGTAAGGTTTTAATCATGTTCTGAGCCTGTCCGGGATAATTTGTTGATACCATATTATTCTACTTTTAACACTTAAATAATCCATGAAGTAAAATCTTCCGCATATGGTTGCCATTGTTTTATAAATGAGTTTAAAAATCTTATTTTTAATGGGGTTTGAAGGAAAAAAGGACAAAAGCACAAATACCTTTATGTTTTTGAACATTTTCGACCTGTATACACTTAAATCTTGTGATTAAAAGGTTTGCCAATTTTAGAAGTTCGTTTCAAATTTTTGATCCGAAACCAGCTTGTTTATCATTTTGTTTTTATATGAAAAATTAAATTTTTAAAATCTAAATTCGTTTTTTATTTTCAGGCTTGAAAATGGAGCGAGAATTAACTCGCTTACAATTGTTTTTTTTGTTTTTTTAATTTATTTATTGATATTTACAACTGTATTAAAAAATACATCAAGTAAATAGGCTATGTGATACAAAATGACATGAGTTAACGGCAAGTTGAGAAACTACCCACTGGTAGTACTCAAATCACAAGTTCAACTAAGAAGGTCACGTGGCCATTTTCTTTTCAGACGCCTCGGAGGATTATCGGGAATTGAAGAGGAAGCTAGGTTTGAAACTAAAGGGTTTGAGTGGGAATGAAGTTTATTATGAAAGGATAGATACCGGGTTCGGGCCAAATCAGCAACAAATGGGACATTAAGGTCGTTATGGATGGACGGTATTCTTAACAAAATAAGGAGCGTTGAGGATTTTACGAAGGCTTTTCGATTGTAGGAATTGGATACGAGAGGAATTCGATGGCTTAGTGGAGCCCCAAAGCTCTACTCCGTAAGCCCAAATAGGTCGTAAGATGGTCATGTAGATGAGTCTTTTGTAGTTAATTGGGAGGTTAGAGCGTTTGTCTATTAAGTGTTGAAGTAGCCTGAAACGTCGAGCGTCTTTTCAGTCTAGTATGAGGATTCCAGGTTAATCGTTTGTCGAGGTGCAACCCTAAGTATCGGATATGTTCTACAGGCACCAGTGGGGTACTATTAAAGGATACTGAAGGGCAGGAAGTCATTGGTTTACGACGTAAGGTAAAAGTGATTTGATGCGATTTTTGAGAATTTATTTTAATTCTCCAGTTTAGACACCATTCTTCAAGATCAGTGATATGGGATTGGAGGTTTTGGGATGCAATAACTGGATTGGTGTTGACTGATAATACACATTTATCATCAGCATACGTGGTAAGGATAGTTAGTATTAGGATGAGTTGGGATGTCAGCTGTATAAACTGTATAAAGGATTGGGCCAAGGATACTACCTTGAGTAGATTGGGAGAAGAGTGATGAAAGTACATTATTATGGTTTACCTGGAAAGTTCTATTTGTGAGATAGGATTGAAGGATGAGAAAGTAGGTATGAGGTAGGAATTTACGGAGTTTGTAGAGCAAGCCCGGGTGCCAGACTCGGTCAAAAGCCTGTTCCACGTCAAGAAAGACGCCCGAGCAATATGATCCACGTTCTAATGCAGAGGAGACTACATCCACCACACGATGACATTGCTGAATAGTGGAATCGGATGCTCGGAATCCAAACTGGTGATACAATTGTTTTTAAATTTTAAATTCAAAAAGTGAATTACCATTGATAAAAAAATACAAGAAACTTCATTGTAATGAGTTTGTATTTTTACGAGTTCTAACCCAAATATATATTCAGGTAAATTAGTGGTGTTTTTTAATTTTCAAATAGATTAATAACAACTGTCGAGATGGTTATGTTTGTTATCATTCTTTATCATTGTGGTTGAGAAAGAGGATTATACTCCGAATATTGCACTAAATGGTTTTGAATAACTACAGTAGGGTATATACACTTATATACATGTAATATATACATACAAATATACATATATATAAAAAAGGATGCTATAAATAATTTTGAAAACTACTAAAAATTAGTTTAAACATTTTTATTAATTTGATTAACAACCTATCCTCAGCTTTTCATCAAGGAAATTGAAGTTCAATAAGAATAGTTTTGTTAAACATAAAGTTTTAGCCTCTTTAGCTGTAAAACTATGTTGAGGCTTAAAAATACCCTTAAATATATAAACAAGCATAAATAAACTTGTATTACCACTTAAATAACAGGTATGAAAAAATTAATATTTTTGGCCAGGTTTTAAGCGCTATACTCCACCGTGTGGCGGTTGAGCGTCATCTCAGACAAATCACTATCCTACACAACCGTTGTCCTAGAAACAGTACAGTCTCTACCATGTCGCCAACCCAAGACCCTTTATGTGTTTATTAACTCATAAACTCAACCCAAGACACAGGTGTTTTATTAAACATCAGGACCATTCCAAAGGTCACCTGACGCACATTTCTAATAAACCTACCTTCTGAAACTCTTATAATTAGTTAGATATTCATACAATTTCATAAGATACTTATTCAATTTGCTTAAACCTGGGTATTCTCGTTAAGCTACAACCATACATGTGTAGTAAAACAATAATAAACTGGATTAGTTATAGAGAACGTTCACAAGGGAAAGGAACAACGACAACGCCTTAAACCAGACAAAAAAACTACACTTAATATACCACCATTTTTCCCTAGAGGGACATTGAAAATGGTAAATTATTCGAAAGTTGTCGTGAGAAGATGAACAAGTAACGACTTGATCTTTTCGAAGAAACAATCCGTTTGGCTCGAATTGAGATACAGTCGCTTACTCAAAGCTCATTAAAATATAAAACATTAATTTCATAGTTGATATTTTATTTTATCATTAATTATGAAATCGGGGTAACTCTATGAGGAAGGCCACTGTGATAAAAATCATTAGATAGTTAATAAGTTCCGGACTGACTTTGACAGATAAATTATTTATTGTGTTATTCGACGTGAATCAAACCTGCAGCATCTTCGAACACCCCTGAGGTTAACTCAGCCTTTATAAAGTAAGAAGAGAAGGTATTGAGTGTGACATCCGTCAACTTGATTCCCTTCATGGGCTGTTAGAGGTTTTTATTTATTTTTAATTGCATTTCCTTTCCTTCGTTAACATTTTAACACTAACATAGATTTATTAGCCTATCTCTACCTTAAGCCATTTTTGGAATTGTATAATTAAATTCCTTTAAAAATGACCATTCCTATTTTTCAAAGTTAGAGTTTTGAGGCTCACTAAACCACCAAATCCCTCTTATGCAATCCTTACAATCCAAAATCCTTTGTAAAATCCTCAATGTTCCATACTTTTTTACGAATGAAGTCATCCATGATTACCTCGAAGTTCCATTTGTTGCTATTTTGACCCGAACCCGATACCAATCCTTTCATAACATACTTTATTTCCACTCAAACCCACGAGTTTCAAACCTTTCAACCTCCTCAATTCCTGATAATACTCATGATTTGAAAAGATGATGGCCACGTGGCCTTGATGTTTAATTTGTTGATGACATGAAGTTGAATTCGCCATTCCGGTACTACAAGTGGGTAGTTTCTGTACTTGCCTTCATTGCCATCTACTTGCCATGCCATTACATATCTTTGATAATATTATGTTGATATATTATTCTTTTACAGTTGTCAATTTCAATAAACATATTTTTTTAAATTTAAGTAAATAAACCAGATATTTTCTCAAGAAAAGGTTAATGGGAGAAAATGGATTAGTAAAGAACGACAAGTATTTAATAATTTTCTGAAAACAAAGAATAACTTATAATACAAATAATAAATAAAAGTATTTTATTATCAAAACCCTTAGTTATGTCCGACCATGCCCGCCGTTTGCAGCCTCCAGACCCGTCGAGCAGTCCTGTATTGTAAGCATTGCAGAGCCTGGCCCGTGCCGACTATACATTTAGGCGAGGAGATATCTTGCTAGATGTGATCGTGTTTTTTCAGTCATAAGAATGGCTGAAATATCAAAACGTTGTTTGGCCAATTATAGGATACTTTATAAGAGACTCAAGCTGTGAATGGGAGCGGGGTAGAACGCTGAGTTGCCGCGCCAAAAAAATAGAAAACTTGGCGATTGAGCGTGATCTCGGTGAAATCACCTCCCTACACAACCTCTGGTCAAAAAATACAGCATCTACCATGTACTGAACCCAAGAAGAAGAAGAAGGTAGTTGTGATACAGTTGTTTTTTCCCCATCTGCCTACAATATAGTTATTTTCCTTGCCGTTCATGCTATTGCATACATTAGTATACTAGTCCTTGGAGGACTGCTCGGCTCAACAGTCCACACCTCTCGGTCCGTCGCCTTCTCCTTCCACATTCTCAGCCCCATGTCCCCTCCTGGTCTCCACATAGTTTTTTCTTGGGGAGTCTGCTTGGCTCCATAACCTCCACATGACAAAGCCATCTTAGCTTTCTCTGTTTTATAATACAGACAATGTCGGGTTCCTGATAAACGTTCTGAAGTTCTATATTCTTCCTTATCCACCATAGTTCATTCTGCTCTATTGAGGCAAATATCTTTCTTTTCCACCTGCTGATCTCCTCTCTGTTTGATGTGTGAGTGCCCAAGTCTCACTCCTATTGGTTACTGTTGGTCTGATCACTGTCTTGTATAGAAAGATATTTTTTTAGTACACGATATTGTTTAATTACTATTCTTTAAAATATATTTGGAGGCCTTTAAGATATGAATGTATATACTAAACTTTATTGTATAAGAGAGATGGTGAACTGAAGACGACTAACCTTAAGGAGAGCCAAGGCGGGGGCAATTGTGACGTGGGAGTTGCGTGTGGAAGTGACCTCAGGGCTCCTTAACATCACTATCATTAGGCGGCTCTGCCTTTCCGGGCTTACGCTCTGTCGGCTTCCTCTGATTACTTGATTAGAATAAACAATCATCAAGTAGCCATTTGCTGCTTAATTTAGCACACCAATTTTCGTTTCTAACGCAGCATCTCTCCAAACCTATTAATTGTAAATGCATAGGAACCGTTTATCAAATTAATGACAGAGCCCAATTATACTTTTTCAAAGTTTTCAAGTACCCTCGAATATTTTTTCTTTAAAGCTTAATTAAAACAAAGTAGACAACGACTGGAATTCACTGACTATGAAATTTGTATAGTCACTTTGCTGTGGTCAAGATCACTCATCCACCTCGTTTTCAACACATTTTAAGTGTTGGTTGCGGCCAAGTGGTACTTAGCCCGGATGCTAGTATAAATAATGAAGTCGTTCACTGTGAGTTCGCAATTGTCAACCGCTGGCACATTAAGGTATCCCACGTTAAATTTATGTTTACCAATAGGATGAATTAGGAAAAATACCAAAAGTAATGCCTTGAGCCTTTAATAAAGAACAATTCCAACTCAGGGTTGTTTGTGGAGCTTCCCGAAAAAGGTTCCTGTGTCTATTTGATAGGTCTGTTATAGGACTATAAGTGTTAAATCTTCTGGACTTTTTCTTCTTTGTTTTGATTTTTTTTTTATGTGTGTCCTGATGTTGCCTGAATCAATGAAACGTTGAAAGGTTTATTTGTTTTCACGGTTTTGGAGACTGAAGGCTTTGTTTTGGGGATTTTTCATTTCCATTCTGCATATCATTTATATTTAAGTGAAAAATAGTTTGTTTTTTCTCTCTATATTTGGAACCACATCAGTCAAATAAAAACAATGACAATCAGTAGATGGAAAATAGTTGACGGGATAATTCTAATAATGGTATGAAATGGACAGGGGGTCCAATTAATAAGTACACAAAACAAGAATGACTTATTTTATTGTGACTTGTCTTAGGCAGAAACTTAAGGAGGCGCAATTAAGTCATTCTTATTTTGTGTAATCATTGGCTGTAACCCCTGACCATTTCATCCCATTATTTATAATTTATCTATTTTTTTTTATTTTTCGATCACTTTTATTGGTGTATATTTATCATTTGAGAATCTGGCGAACAAAACCGGATTTGTCCACTATAATTCGAACACACTTTTTTTGCCTTGGATCTCTATACGTCGATCCCCGTTAATGTTTTAAATGAAAACCATCTCTAAGTAGGAGAACCACCTATCTATAATAACGCAATGTTGTCTCATTAATCTCCTCCATATACTAATATTAGTTTTTTAGCCATCCTGTAAAATTTAATCTCGTGGACTAATCCGGTTCTGTTCGCCAGCTCCTCATTGATTTAAAATTATATAATATATGCTATTCAAAACGTTCTGGAAGTTCTTTGAATTGCACTGCTGTTGGGATATTGTAGTTTTTAAACACTTTTCGTTCATTATAACTGATTTTTGAAAGTTTAGAGAATAATCATGGCATTCGAAGTAGAAACAGTGGTGCAACAATTCTTTGAACAAATAAACACATATTTGTTTTGCAGCAGAGTTCCTATGAATTACAACCAAGACCTGCCCAAACATTTATGTAAGTAGTCAATTAACTTACACAACTGTGACTTTGCAGGTATACATGGCACTCACAAAAGGTTTTGGCAGAGGGCAATTAGAGGATGCGTGAATCTTCAAAGAGCTATCAGCCCCCGAAGGCAGTTAATAGCGACATTAAACGGGGGTCCCGAAGGACAATAAAAACACGATAGGAAGATAAACAGATTGAGTAAGTGGTGTGGGATGGGAGCGGTCTTCCTTCCAGTCGGTCCCTGGGGCTGCTCTTCGTCAACCCTATCTTAGCTACGAGGAACTATTTGAATTCATTCATCACGATAAGAGGATCTGTATCTGACATATCGTTCGCTTTACATCAAAACCGAGTCAATGATAACTGTTTTTATTTATTTACTAAGCGTCACTACTATGGCTAATCGGACGATGCTTCAGTGGGAGTCCAAGTTTTTGTATATCCAGGATAGTTAGGATAGGGATATTTAACGAGTACATACCTGACACAGCACATGCTCAAGACCTGCATATCATGCCTCTTTCGAAGGACGACATAACCGAGGATTATTTACACCATTAAAAAAATCCTAGCAACCTGCAGGGCTGCAAACTCCCGACCTGGGGTAAAGAATGTGGTTGGGCTAACCACTACACCACAGGGACTTCTTGTAGAACAAACATGGATATTAAAACAAATATATAGCTAAATGAAAGGGGTAGCTGGGTGCTAAAAGCATTGTACTCATAACTAGTACTGGAGAAACTCCCGCTTCAGGATATGTATCGACTTTGTGGACTCGATATAACTATAAAGTCTCTGTTCTTTATCTAGGAATTAAACAGTATCTTTCAACTTAATCCTACCGCATGCCCGTGGATGCTTTAGAATAGAATAGAATAGAATAGAAAAGTAACTTTATTCTGGGACAAAGTCCCTTTAGAATAACAGATATGAACAGGAATAAAAACATAATATTTATCTGGCCAGAAGGCTAAATGTTACAAATCATAAAGCGTGAAAACATGACAGAAAACAATTTAAAAAGAAATATATAAACAAAAATAATAGTAAGTAAATAAATAGTACAGATCTTGACAGGATATTAAGCAATTACAGAGAATAGATAAATCCATAGCTTTTGAAATTGAATGCATGAGCTAGCATTCAATAATTTGTTTACATGATGTACAGCTTTTCAAAGAGCAGAATTAAAAGAACTAGATAACACAATGAGTTATTATATACATTGTATTCTAAGCAAATGACTAACCTGCCTAGAGACTATCCTTTTTTGGGAAGCTAAGAGATGTTGATACAGCAAGGATTTGAATAATGATAGAGAGGGAGTATGGCGGATATTAGGAGGGATTGAGTTCCACATTGTGGTGGAGCGGGCGAGAAAGGAACTTTCGAATGCTTTACCATAAAAGAAAGAAAAAACCTGTACCACGACCCATGAAGTCTTGGGTTCAGTAAACTATTCATACATACTATACAGTTTCTCGGACAACGGTAGTGAATGGAGTTTCCACCATTGGCGGATTTTCCAACTATTTTGGGTACCCACTTTTTATAGGCCCACTCCAGGCTATTAACAGATTAAATAAATTATTAAATCCGGATTTGAACCGGACCTTCGGCACTGAGCTCCCTGATGCTAAAACATACAGCATCCATTTTAATAAAACAATCCATCTAGACTAATGAACCAAATGGATTTCGCATAATTCTAGTTATCAATGAAATCCTGGAATTTAAGATTACGATAAGGTTTTATTAAACCAATCAAAGTAATCTAAAGTACCTTTTGTCAGGAGATATTAGAAGTACCTCATCAGTAATTAAAATCGGAATCTGCAAGGATAATAATATACACAGGCTTGTAGATAAGGACACAAGATAACATTAAAAACCTCGCAAGGAACTGAGCTTGTTGATCAGCGCAGCGGAAAGTTTTATGATCATCGTTTGCGATATCGCCGGCTCCTTTCTGCTAACATGCACTTTAAGATTTTACTTAATTCTTTGATTATATTTATGTCTAATGAGGCATTTGATATTGTATGATTATTTACCGGGTACCCAACAAGCTTTCAATATCAATCCAATGCACCAAATATTTAGTGGAATAAACAACATTAGCTAATTAAAATCTTTCTTTTCATGGTTTTTACTAAATTTTCTATAAACTTTATTATTAGTTTTGTAGGCAAAGAATAAAATCTACTGCGCTTAAGTGCAATATATAATAGTGATTTGAGAAATTACTGGTTTAATGTTAGTAATGAAGAAATCTAATAAATTTAATGTTATTTGATAAAATAAATTAAATAATGTGATATGAAACAGAGGTAAACTTACTTTGAAAGCTAATAAGAAATAGGAACATAATTATTAATTATTGTTATTAGATGCAGCCGCGCATTACAAATACCTAACTTCTTCAACGTTTTCTTTCTTGCCAGCGATTTCTCAATCGTTTCAAGATCCATCATATATCCAACTCCACAAATAAATATCTACAAGTAACTCCACAAGTAAATCTTGTCCTATCCCACTCTTTGGTCGGTCCAATTATGCCCCTTTTTAAGTCCTCGTGTACCTCCTGAAGCCAGGGAGGTAGCACATTCCATTTCTTTGGTGGGTGAAAAGTTCATTAACTAACATTGTGGTTCCCAGTCGTTTAATATGATCACACAACATCGATACCATACTTCTCATTATGGCAGAAATGAATATTATATTAATCATTCGCGTTCAAATCGAGCTGAGGCAATTTTTTAATTAGTTATCATTCGGGAGGATGATAACAAACTGTTAACACAGACCCCTGTGGGATCTGAAGATCCTGATGTGGCTCAACAAGCCCCTATAGTGTAGTTAAAAGGAGGAAAACCTGGCGGTTGAGCGTGATCTAGGGCAAATTACATCCCTGCTCAACAGTTGGCCAAGGCACAGTACAGGAACAACTACGTACAGAACCCCAAGACTCTTCATAAGTTGCAGAGGCACATTTTTTTTTTAATAAATAGAAATGTTATCAATATAAACTGTCCAGAATTGTTCAATAATACAAACACACAAACAAGTCATTGAAGTCAAGCAGATCCTCATGATTCCGGTGATTTCAACAGCATAGGAATTAGAAGGATTATATATTCCAGAAAGGAATATATGCTGTTATTAGCTTAACACAAGAATTTAATCTTCATAATGAAACTGTAGTTATTAGTGAGATTCAAAACTGTTCTGGCACCATTTAATTATAACGTAATGTTATTTAAATATGATGTAAACTGAGCCTAATCCTTGACTTAAATCCACGTATCTAAATATCATCATTACTGTAAGAAGCGGTCCATTTCCTAAGCAATTGCAGCCTTTCGAAAATAAATCGTGAGGTTGCTACACGTCACTAGGATACACCCTACGTTAAAAAAAAAAAGATATCTACATCACTCCTGACGCTTATAGGGGCGTTCTGGTGAGTCAGAACCACGAGTAGGTTTCAGAGTACCCCGATAACAAAACAACACATCCACAAACCAAACCCGGTATGTGCATGAGCAAGCAAAAGTATAGAAAAGAAAAAAAACAACGTTTATTTCACAATCAAAAAGACAAAACATCATTGAGATCGAATTTCCTGAATGTAATACTGCGTATCTGAATATGTAACACAAAAGAATATTTTCTTTATATGATATTTCTTATATACAGGATTAATCTTCTTGATATATATAATTTAATAATGAAGAAAAAAACCTTATTCCAGTCCAAAATTGTTATTAAAAATTAACAAATAATTAAAAAACGTTTCAACACTTCCTTGTCATTTTCAATTTAAGTAGTTCTTCATACAACTATCCTTTAAAATTTACAAGTCCAATCATTACTTGAGGTCAAACGATTTAAAAGTCAAATATATATAAATCCTGGAACTTAACTTTCTTCCATGGTCAAATATAATATGTATTTAACTAAAGTTTTTCAATAATGAAGAAAAAAACCTTATTCCAGTCAAACAATTTTTGTTTGGAGCAAAATAACCTGACCTAAAACCTACAAATAGATTAGATGATTAATACAATTTTTTCCAATTAATACTTAAATAATATTTCATGTTTTTAAATTAATTTAATAATTTAATTGTTTGAATACAAAACTTTAAATAAATACCATATTTGTCTATAATAGTTTGTTTTTTTGGAGTACATTTGTTGATATATTTATATTTATAAAAGAATTTAATTTGATCTAGTATAACAGAGATCAAAGTTTGGTTTTTAATGTAATGCATATAGTAAATTTGACCATGGAAGAAAGTTGAATTCCAGGATTCTATATATAATTGATTTTTTAATTTGTTTGACCTCAAGGTATCTATGCTTATTGTTATTGGTTATTTTTGACAAATTGTTTTATTATTGTATTTTAGTGTACTTTTATTAATTTTACAGTGATGAATGGACTTATAAATTTTAAAGGATGTTGTGAAGAACAACTAAAATTGAAAATGACGAATAAATGTCGAAACGTCTTTTAATCTTTTGTTAATTTTTTTAACAAAAATTGTTTGACTGGAATAAGGTTTTTTTCTTCATTATTGAATTATATAGATGAAGAAGTTAGTCCAGTATATAAGAAATATCTTATAAAGAAAATCAACTAAAGTTTTTAGTGTAATACATATTATATTTGACCATGGAAGAAAGTTAAGTTCCAGGATTTATATATATTTGACTTTTAAATCGTTTGACCTCAAGTAATGATTGGACTTGTAAATTTTAAAGGAAGTTGTATGAAGAACTACATAAATTGAGAATGACAAATAAGTGTCGAAACGTTTTTTAATCATTTGTTAATTTTTAATAACAATTTTTGAGTGGAACAAGGTTTTTTTCTTCATTATTAAATTATATATATCATAAAAGAATAATAATTAATTTTTTAGCCACTAATTCGGGTCTCTAATTAAGATAAAAACAAATATTTATAGTTTTAACAGACTTAAGAACTTTATTTACTAAAAGCAACAGTTTTGTCAACATTGGCAGACATATAGATAATCCTGGCATGTTTCAAAACAGCTATTCCTCTGATATTCACGTTAGCGATACTTATTCTTACCATATTTTTGCAATAAGTGAAATTAAAAAAAAAAAAGGTAATTATAAAACCTTGTTTAGTTGTTTTCTCACGAGGATCTAAAGGCCCTCTAAAATATGAACAAAATAATTCCTTAAGCCATTTGATAATAAGGCTTTGAAAAAGGGTGAGACCTTTGGAGAACTTAGGAGATTATACAACGCGGAATTGCAATGCACGCACCCGGTTAATATTATTCAAGCGATAGCGTCGCGAAGATAAAGTTGGGTTTGTAACGTTGTTGGGTTGAGTAACAACCGAATTCCTAAAGATTTAATAAGTATGTGGTGACTGTTAAACGTCTGAGGGGTAGATGGGAGGATTGTGTTCAGTGATCTGGCGGATTCGGGTTTGGGTAGTGGTCTGTGGGTGGACATTTTTTAGCAGAGTAGTAATTGTAGTATCGAAATCGAGCCTTCGGGAGTGCGGGTATTACTATTTAGTTATTTGCCTAACTAAACTTCAATTGTAATTCATTAAGGATTAATAAGTTTAAATTAAAATTTAATTTTAAAGTGATCCCCTCGTAAAATTCGTTATTCAGTCAACCATATATATAAAACCGAACACATTAAATACACATATACATATTATAAAAAATTTAATTACAAAAATAAAACTTTTATAAACTTCATTCCCAGCCTCTGTACCGGTCTAGGCCGGGCGCCTAACAGCAATACTGCTGACCAGAGTTTGGCGTAGTGTAATTTCGTAATAAGGCTGCGTTTACGTACAAGTTAATGATTGCGGAAATGTTCCTCCTTGTTTTTCATTTTGTTTTTTAAGCTAAAATGTGCTGCTTTGGCATTGCCTCGATCAACTGGAAGGTAAACCAGAAACCTGACGCCGATCCACTTTTACTACCCTATTACTATAACATTCGCACTTGCCATCAGAAAGGTTAAGTTCCTTGTATAAGAAAATAAAAGCTATATATGATAGGAGATAGATTGCATTGGATGAACGTTGATATCCGAAAGCAACATCATGTAATGCCTATTCTGCAACATACCTAATCACTCGGTTTCCCCCTTCCATTTCAAGCGGCAATTTCCGATTATAACAGACCACCCTGATCATGTAGCCATCACGATGGGTTAGTTGAAGCTATGAAATAACACATCGCTGGGGTGTAATACGGTTTACAAAACTGGAGGTGAACTCATCTCGGTACTAATAGGTACTTTTTCTTATATACCAGTTCGGAACAAATGTTCACTACGGAGGAAACACGATTATCTGTTAAAGATAATTAGTATTTGTAATGACCTGTTATCAATCCTATATCTTTTTATAATATTTACTATCACTACTATTGAACGAATTGTATTCCTCAAATTTGGAAATAAGCGATTTTTTCCATGATATTAAACTTGGACAACCCGCAGCCCAAGCTGCAAGAAACATTACCACCGCGTTTGGAGAAGCGTGTTGTAACACACAACACCTAGACACATGCCAAAACCAAATTAGCATTAAAAAAAATATATTGGTTTCTGTATGGTGGTCAATGGCAATAATTCATTACCCTTTTCTACCCAAAGGTGAAACCATCACATCCATATCGTGGATCCACATGCAGAGATATTGACATAATTAACAAAAAAACACCTGGATTGGTTAATCACAAGGAAGCTATACTCATACACGACAGGCAGAGAAGGAATTAAACGAGCTGGGTTTCAAAGTACTCCCACACTCAATTTTTTCGCCAAGATTATCTCTAACAGGTTTCCATCTCTTCAGAAATTAGGACAACTTCCATATATGTAAAACTATTGAAAATGATTATGAAGTCAAAAACGCACGTTTGGAAAAATGTATAGAAAATGAGGGTAAATATTTTGAATAAAAATTATTTCATAAAATCGTCATACTAAATAACCTTTACAATGAAAATGTATTTTTCATACGAAACGATCCAATAGTATGAAAAAGACGAAGCATAGTTCAGAATATTGAGTCAAGTGAACAGTTCCATGTATTCTCATGATTTAAGGAGAGACTCGTGTTTATACTCTTTATGAGTAAACACTTTTAATTTTTAAAATGCCAAGCAATATCCAAACTAACAGAGATGTTTTATACAATATGATAATAAACCTGTATAAAATAAATATATACAAACCATACAATTATACATGTGTATTATCATTTTATACAAAATTAGCTCTATAGAGGGATTCAGCACATAGTAGGAATTGTACTGTTTCTATGTCAATGGTTGTGCAATGAGGTGATTTAGCTGAGATCACGCTCAACTGTCTGGTTCCCCCAATTAAGGGTACCCACTTCAAAGATATTGGGTGAGCAACAGGAGGTTTGAGTCACGGCAGTTAACAGAACAAATAATGTAACTGCATCAGGCGGTTTCATTCTTAGGGACCTATACGTCTCCAAACCAACTACCACAATATAAACATAGATGATAATAAAGATAAAAAGCGCAGTAGCTTAATGATCTATGTTAACTCCTGGTTCGGTCTCGACTTCGTGCTATGGAGACCTTTATGGCACACTCAGTCTCAATAAATTGGGTGCCCTGTCCTTCATCGAGTGTGAAAGCACCTCTTTGTTTTCCGCAGATCAAAGTACTATAGGTGGAACTATAGTTGCTTAGTAAAATTTGTAATAAAAATTATGTAAGTTTATAAGTTACATCCGTGTAATTTAGGGGGAATGTCTTCTGGCGAACACTGCATTAAAATTTGGGGGGCAATAAGTACTAATGCTTATTATACTTATTTTATGGAAGCGAAATTTTATTTCGCCATTAAATGTAATAATTAAACAATGAATAACTCCAAATACGCTATTGGGTTTCTGTTGAAAGTGACATAAACGATTGAGTGTCGGTCGCAGTTGCAATACGCGTAAACTTTTTTTTTTCCAAAACCCCTATAAATAAATATTTTTGAATTGCTTCTTCTTCTTCATCTTCTTGAGTCTTTCTCTGAAATTTATTGCATTTAAAGGCATTCCGTGAGTAATGCTTCATTTGTTGTTAATTAACAATAACAACGATGGCGTTCTGGTTGTGTAAGCAATTTTACAACACAAATATACAGTAAGGGTATACTATAGATTCTGAGCGATGGATATTCAAATTATGGTAGCCGATTGAGTATTATTAAAAGTTTTACAAAAAAATTAAATTAATTAAAAATAACAAAAATGGTCCCTTGTTCAGGAGATACACATGCATAGATACACATTTTGATAAAAACCGAAACAGGGAAAACAATGTTTGAAGCAAAATCTCTTTTTTGACAACATTCAAAGGCATCGAATCTTTGGCAGTTCTTATCAAAATACCTTAATCACAATTGGACTTATAGGAGATGGTTTCAAAGCATACCACGTGATATCTCAGATAAGTTACTTAAAACAATTCGCGAATCTATATTTCTAATGTAAAAAATACTGCTGTACCTGCCATAGAAGTCATTTTTCAATTTATGTTTATCGGACTGCAATAGGTTCTTTGATTAATATTTTTCAGACCACACTGATCAAAAAAGATTTTAACGGCTGAATAGTTGTTGCACAAATGATTTTATCTTTACAAAAATAGATACAAGGTATTTAGATAACATAAAAGTCTAAATTTCGGTAAATTGCAGTCATCTATAATACAATAAACCATTCAATTCTCAAAAGCCTTTGATATATTAATTTCCTTTCATCTTAATTAAATATAAGCTAATAATTAATAGATGAAAGACTGGTAATTTACGAGTCAGTTAATTACGAGTTCACAGGCGGCAGAATTCTATGACACAGGAATTTCAAAGCTTGTCCACCGCTATGATAGAACATATGGTTTTATTTTTTTAGAATATAACTTTATATATATATATGTTCAGTTTCACGAGGAGGTGCATCAAAGAATGGTAATAATTTTGTAAAACTATACATTTTTTCTTTATATTTCAAACGGATCTTTTGATGTTTTTGGAAAGAAAAAAAAAGTCAGAGATGAACAATTCAACAGTATACTCCAATGATATATACAGATCATTCCTTAAGTTTTAATAAACAATATTTTTATAATAAATAAAAACTATATCAATTGATAAAATATATTAACAGATAAGCTGCTTCTTGAGATCCCTTTTCAAATCTCTGTGAAACTCACGGTTAAATTTTCGTTTCGCCTTTACGAACATTCTTGCCAGTAAAAAGGTCAATCTAATATTCAGTTGTAACTAAATAAAGGGAGCGGAGTGAATCAGTGGTAGAGCATTGAGTAGCCTTGACGGAAATCCTGGTTCAAATCCCGCTGAAGGCAGTTACTTTTATTTAGTCTGTTTGCGGCGGGAGATTTATGAAATATTAGAAAAATAGGGTACCAAAATAAGGGGGGAAAACCTGGCGGTTGAGCGTAACCTATGACAAGTCACCTCCTTGCAGAACCGTTGACCATGAAACAGTACAGACTCTACCATGTACTGAACCCCAGACTGGTTCACGGGTCGTAGTGGTTACAGGACAACTAAAAAATGCATAAAAATGATTTTACGTAAATTAGATGCGTTGCTATTTTTACTTCGAAGTGAGTAAAACCATCTCAAGGACGTAGCTTAGCCACAAACTATCTTTAGAGCTTATTAAGGAGTGTTGTAACATACCGAAAATAATAAGAAAATAACATTTTTTTTTTAGTTTCGTGAGAAATTATTCGGTTTTGCGAATCCGATTAATCTCTAAACCATTTTTAGTTAGCTCAAAAAGTTTTTAAAAATAAGCAAACATTATCAAAATTGTTTCATAGGTATGTATAAAAATACTCGAAGCCTACCAAGACTGTCATCGAACTTTCCTACTAATTACCATTTATTCATGAAACAAGTGATCAATATTATTTGCTCTATGGAAGAAGGGTGAATCCAACATGACAACGTAATTTCTTTTGTATTTTTTAAGACTGTATATGACATATATATTATAACAGTCATAAATAAAGAACAATTAAGGTAGTAGTTATTGGAAATTTCTTATTTTCTCAAGATATATATATATATATATATATATATATATATATATATATATATATATATATATATATATTTATTATGTTTTCCTCTTTATAATTATTCTTAAATAATTGTCTTTGTTATCAGGAGTTAATTCATTATTTTCATTTTATTAATTAATTAATTCTAATTGTGTTTAACTCTGAATTATTATCATCTCATGCATTGTATTATTACTCTAAACAGATATGTATCTGAATAAATAATAAATTTATTATTATATCTGACTCATTTTACATCATATAAAACATATACATATGGCTTGTATATTCGCTGTTTTGTATTGAGCACCTCATGTATCATAATTGAAATAAACTAAATAATGATAAAATACTGACTATAAAGTGGCTGTAGTAAGTGATTTTAATAGTAGATATTTTCTTATATGGGCTTAACCTTGCTACTATAGATAATAAAACATTTGGATCGATAAAAATAAATATAAATTTAGGGATTAACAACAAAGTTTTTTTTAATCCAAATAATATTAAGAAGTTTTTAAAGAAACAATATTAAGTTTGGTGGAAAATAGTTGACAGGATAATTCTAATGATGGATTGAATTGGCCATGGGGTGCAGTCAAAGATAACACAGAATAAGTTCTGCTAATTTTGTGTTATCTCTGGCTGCACCCCCTAACTAATTCAATCCATCAAAAGATATTAAGAAATAATACTTCCTAAAAGATATACCTACGTTAACATAAGTAACCTTCTAATAAAATTTGCTACAATTCACAAAAGTAATATGCTGTACCAAACAGACCAGTCTCAAACTTCAAAAACTGGGTCAAATTTAAATGTAACTATAAAGACTCACATTTACAATGAAAGAAAAAAATTACACAAAAAACTTTCAACAGAGTGAAAAAAATATATAATCAAAATAAACAAAAATTGTATCTACACATTCTTAATAACTGATATACATATGTATGAACAATAACAATAATATAAGATAATTTGGTATCCTACAATAATAAATGGTTTGTTATTTTACTTACATACCGTACTATTTTTTGTGTAGTTCCCAATATTTTTTTTAACTGGGTTTTTATTATAAGTAACTTTGAGGCTTGTAAAATAACAGACTTTATGACTAATGCTTTACATAACAATTAGGCCAGTGGCCAAGTACCAAAAAAAAGCTTTAGGTTGAAATAATTTGAAGAGATCTGAATTTTTGATATGTTGTAAGGGCATGTCTGACTAGTTGAAATCCATGTTTGCTACCGAAAAAATTGGATGGGAAAACTTTTGGTGACAGAAAAACCTCGAAAGTTTCGTAGTTATTTAAGTTTTTGGTCTATATCTCCTAATCAGTGCGTTTTTTATTTAAAAAAAACTATAGTATCCTTGTTTCCTCAAGAAAGTCGGCTAAAATTTAAAATTTGAACTTTTTGGAAAAAGAGACCAATTTTCAAAGGGGCGTAACTCGGAATCTATTAGACCCTATAGAACTGCATTTGAATTCAAATTGTAGAAAATTTAATCTTATTTAAAATGATTAACTATGTTTTTTTTATAAGATACAGTCCAAAAACTGAAATAACTCCGAAAATTTCGAGGATTTTTGGCCACCAAAAGTTTTCCCAATCGTTTTTTCGGTTGCGAAAATGGATTTAATCTATTCAGACATGCCCTTACAACATATCAAAAGTCCAACTCTCTTCGATTTTTCGCGACTCTCTAACTCCTGGTCGCTGGCCTATATTTGGACTATATGGAAAAAATGACCAAGGGGCGTAACTCAGAATCTATTAGACCTTTGTCTGTGCTTAAATTAAAGCTAATTAAATTTACTACAGCTTCATTCCCCATGACTTTCATCGTAAGATCACTCCTTCGGCCGGTGTTAATCACGAAAGTCGGGCAAAACGTAAATTTGGATTTTTTTGAAAAAATTACATAACTCGGAATCTATTAAAGCTACAGAGATGTGATTGGGCTCAAATTATAGCAAATTTAATTTACGTTAAAAATGGATACTATAGGTTTTTTATTAAACTGAAATAACTCCGAAAATTTCGAGGTTTTTCAGTCACCTAAAGTTTTCCCATCCGATTTTTTCGGTAGCTAACTAATGTCGAAACATATTAATTTATATCCTTTTTCGGCATTGCTACACGTGAAGATAAAACATGACAGAAATTTAACAAAATCTGCAGATAGGATCCTTTCCCTTTGGGTCAATGATATGTCTTGAGAATAATTAATATATGAGACAAGCAAATGACTTCAAGTAGGATTAAATTGGGAGTTGCATTTTCAGCAAAGGTATATTTTGCAACAAAAAAAAGGTGGAAGTTAGCTGAACTAAGAAGTAGAACATAATTTATAGTTTAAAAAACACTCTCTAATAGGATAAAAACCCTGTACCACTACAACCCGTGAACGGGTCGGGTTCAGTACATGGTAGAGCCTATACTGTTTCATGGACTGTACTGTTGTACAAGGAGGGGAGATTTGTCCTAGATCACGGTCAACCGCGAGATTTTTCCCTTATTTTGGGTACCCACTGTACAGTGATTGGGTGAGCCCCAGGAGAGTCCTAGATCCCATAGGACTCATCTCCAGTTCCTAACAGATTAAATAAACTTCTTGCCAGCAGCGGGATTTGACCCAGGATTTTCGGCCTGGTAACTCAGTGCTCCACCACTGAGCGACTCCGCTCCCCCTTAATAGAAAAAAAACTAATAAGTAGAAAATAAATTTCAATAAGTTTCCAGTCATTCATTAAGATTCATATCATGGTAAAAATGGGTGGGCTGGTTGATGTTAATTGTTGTAAATATTTTATTCCCTGTTATTGTTTAAATTAGAGTCATTATGAAAATATTTTAAAAAGCACCCACGCCTTTTTACAGTAAAATTATTTTTTCTGTTCACTCTATTCTTATTTTAAACTTATAGAAAATTATTTTATACTTTTTTGTTTTGTTTTTTATCTTTTAAACTCAAATCTCTTTTTTATAACTATTATTATTATTTTATAATACTGCGTGAAACCCAGATATCACCGCTAGGCCAAGGTTTTCGTGCCAGGGATGTCCCTATTATCCGGATGTGGCTACTAACACAGGCGAAATTCGCTTCCTCCCCACTGCCATCAGGGTGTGACCGCGAGGCTATCCCCTCTAACCTTGTCTTTTGTCCTCAATAAATCTTTCTATACAAACGTTTTTGAAGTGAAACCTTCTTTAGCCGCGTTTAACAAGTTTTGGTAGGGGGTAATCTTGAGGCTTCTCAGCAAGACGCTCAATACTGGCGACACCTAGCAGCCTGTGCATGAGTTATACAATTTATTTTAATCATGTTTAGTTTAAATGTTAGAATTTCCTTGACAAAAGAATAATTATATTTATCTGAAAAGTCGTTTAATAGTTGTGTAATTGATTCTAATAATGACTTAAAACATCAATAACTGTTTGAACTTTTCGTTTCCCCTAAAAGATCTTATTTTAATAGATAAATCTCTTGTTTTACAAAATGATTAAAAGCACAAATCATCCAAGTATTGTTGTACTTAGCGACGATAATAATGCTAAAAATGAAAATAAAATCAATGTAAATACAAACACGAGGAATAATTAAATACACACGGTAAAGAAAGGCAAAATATCAGCATCAGTATATATATATATATATATTTTTTTTTTTTTGAAGAGAAAAGACTTGCCCTGGCCGGGATTCAAACCAGGGTCGTCCGCTTCTCCGTAGCAGTGCTCTAAGTCACTGAGCTACCAGGGGTCGTATCCAAGTAAGACAAATCCGATCTCTTTACCTATCCTATATCCCCGTGTTATCACAATTTTTGTGATGTGTTCACGGGGAAGAATGTTCATTGATACTTGGATACGACCCCTCGTAGCTCAGTGGCTTAGAGCACTGCTACGGAGAAGCGGACGACCCGGGTTCGAATCCCGGCCAGGGCAAGTCTTTTCTCATCAAAACAAAATATTTGAAAATAATTACCATGAAAGTAGCAGTTTGTGGGTATATATAGATATACATACGTAATCTGAAAATTTGTAAATAAAGGAGGGTCAGAAAAAAAAATTAAATTATTGATATTTTGTATTGTGCTTAAGCAGGCCATAAATATAATTGGACTACTTGAAAATGTATAAAACTATTGTTCGGAGTGTTGAAATATATATGACACCAAACTAATTTAGTAATTTAAATTTACAAATTTGATATTTAAATAATTGAGACTATAGTGCATACAAAAATTCAAAAAAGAATTATTCCAAAGTCTTGAGTTTTCACTTCTGTTGGCAGTCCTCATGACGTCTATTTAATTTTTTTTTTTAATTAATAAAGGCTCCTAAACCTGCGACTTCCTGCCCCCCTGTATCGTTTAACAACATCCCTATAAGTCCTGTAGAACAGATCCGGTACTTAGGACTACACCTTGACAAACGCTTAACTTGGAACCCTCATACTAGACTGAAACGACAAGAAACAGCTCGCCGTTTCAGGCTACTTCAGCATTTACTAGATAAACGTTCTAAGCTCCCAATTAACTACAAGAGACTCATTTACATGACAATCATTAGACCCATCTGGACTTACGGAATAGAGCTTTGGGGCTCCACTAAGCCATCGAATTCCTCTCGTATCCAATCCCTACAATCCAAAATCCTTCGTAAAATCCTCAACGCTCCTTATTTTGTTAAGAATAAAGTCATCCATAACGACCTTAATGTTCCATTTGTTGCTGATTTAGCCCGAACCCGGTATATATCCTTTCATAACAAACTTGATTCCCACTCAAACCCTCTAGTTTCAAACCTAGCTTCCTCTTCCTATAATCCTCCGAGGCGTCTGAAAAGAAGGAGGCCTCGTGACCTTCTAAACTGAACTTTTAAATTTGAGTACTACCACTGGGTAGTTTCTCTAATTGTCTTCTCATGTCAATGTATTCACTCATTATATTTACTAGATGTATTTTGTATACAGTTGTAAATTTCAATAAATAAATAAAATAAAAAATAAAAAAATTAATAAAGGCCAGAAAACATACACGTTTTTTACCAATGACATTATATTTAAAGACAGTTCAAAATGAAGACGCTACTGAACTATTCCTTTAGAACATTCAACTAGGGAGTGTCATATCATAGTGGCGGTGATACGGAAGCACCCGATGGTTGCCGACCTCAGCCGATTATCTGACCTCGATGACCACCCCACCAAGGGCGAAGGGGTCTCTCTACCTACGATCAGAAAAAGACAATTGTTCCGACTTCGATACTCTTATCGTCGATTCTGAACAGTTATCCGATCTACAGAGGAATGTAGCAGATAGACAAGTTTGGTCGAGCATAGATGTATGCATATGTAGCAAACAAAATATTCTACCAAGCATTCCATTCAACAATGGATGACATCGATACAAATGCAAGAATCGAAAGTGAAACACAACTTTTCAAGAGAATGAAAAAACTGTTTCAAGGTTCGTTAAATATTATTATCGACAAATGAATTGTATATGCCATTGTGCCTTATCGATGACTATATGAATATTGCCAAATAATGTAATTTAATTAGAAAAAAAACGCATTCGTTAGTTTGGTTATGTATCTGCAGCTCCCGTGAATAAGAGGTTAAGACCAATTTTATACAGAGAGGATTATTAAATGCATTGAGGAAAGCGGAATTGTGTCTTTCTCGTAGTTTTAGGCTTGAAATGAGCAATAACTCCTTTTCAATCCACTGCTTGACTTAGTCACTTATTCACTGCGAAAATAATAAGTTTCCGCTAACCTAAGTACAAGGAACTCATTTAGGAGAAAATTCGAATTAACCACTTATTCGCTGTGGCTGTAGTTGTAACCAATGATTATTTTTCTATATGTACAACGCAAACCATAGAATGTGGAATCTTCGTTAGTTTGCATTGTATCATCTTACCTCTCAAAAACGAACTGTTGAAAAAGAGAACGAATGAAAGGGAAGAACTAAAGGAAAGAACATGTGAAACACAACGTAGTCAAAAGTGGCTCAGTCGTTAAGTTAAAAAATAAAATAAAATGGACTATCCATGTCAGATATTCGTCATATTTAATGGCATTATATATTATATACAATGTATAAAAAAAAACAGAACAAAACTGTTGAATTTTGACTTGTATTGGATGCGACCCGCAGATAAGTCAGTGGGCTGGCTCCACAGGGCCTACAGATTTCTTTGAGTATATTTCAAAACTAAGAAGAAATCCTCCCTAGTGAGCGTGGGGGCAACTCAAAGTAATGCACCATCCTGAACATCTGTTGACTAGAAACCCATTCAAGCATTCTAAAATACATATTATATCATCCAGAGTTGTATAGTAGCGATGGGGATTTTTGGAAGCATCTGTTCAATTTACTTTTAAAACTATTTCTGAAACTTGAGATACTTAATCCTAGCATCAATTAATAATTTTAATTATGATATCTAAAGTATGTTACTAGCGATAAATATGAGTAAATGTTTTTTCTATGTTAACAACAAAGCTTAGGACATGATGCGAATGCTATGAAATTTTAGTTTAGTGATAATACATCGAAAAATATTAAATAGTGCACGAATTTTTTTGCCAATGCGTCGAAGAAGTAGAAAAAACAAAAAAATCATATTTCACCATTACTTTATATTATTGCCTATCGTTACTCAGAATCGACTCCAACATGATGAATAGGATCCTACTGTGGGTGTATATTCTTTGTTCGACAGATAAAAATCCAGTCACCGTCTACATATCTAATTATTTCACTAAAATTAGTAAACAATTTTTTAATGGTCATAAAAAATTTAAATAAACCAAGTCTTATATATAAAAGCAATGATTAAATTTTTTGGAGTTTAAGTATCAAAAGATAACGCATAACTAATAAAATAAATTTATAACTAAAAAAAAAAATTGGTAACTCAATACCTTTATTGTATTTTCGTTTCCAACTTCTTATAAGCACTAAGATTTTTTTTCAAAATAAGTTAGTTCGACAGGTAAATACATTTAGCGGTTATTATTATTATTATTGGGGATTTTATTTGCGACTGTTGATATAATTCTTCATAACATTTATAAAAAGTTCGATTTCTCTTAGCGTTGGTTGATTATACTTGATGACACCTTGAGCCCCTATGAGCTAGGGGACAAACCTCCATGAATCAAGGATGACTGTTGGGTGAAAAAATTAAAATAAAAAGTACTAATGTTATCTTTTTGTTTATCATAATTAATATGTTTATTATAAATTTAACTTTGAATACATACAAAATACTAACGAAAATTAACAAGTTGTAATTGTAAAAGTTTCATTGATGGCTGTAGAAGCAGGAAAATGGAATAAATAGAAGAATATTTATGTTTTATGTGCAATATTTTATTAATAAATTGGAGATATATATTTTTTTAATAAATAAAATTAATATTTAATTAATAATTAAATAAAAATATAAATATATAAACGTAAAGTCTAGAAAAATAAATAAAGAAAGTAAAACCAAAGGATTCCGACTGGAAATAAATTTAATATCTAGGCAAGGGTGTCAGATGAGGAGATAAAAAACAAAGGTCAGAGTTGGATTCGCACCGAGTTTGGAAAGACTTAAGAACTTAGCACCTCGAATCGTTTTTGTATTTTTTATTATTTCAATGGAAATATATACGACTACATCAAATATTTCATGGTAAATCTAAGATAATTATGTGAAGAAAAATTTATTTCTTCACTTTTTCCGCTAATTTAGTCAAGTGATTTTGTCTAACGTGACACTTCGCCGTCATCTTTCCTATGTTTCTACCTTGGAGTTTCGGGATCATAAAACGTTGCTTTAGTAAATTAGGGAAAATGTGAAAAATCGATCTTAGTAATTTGTAATTACCTGGTTTTGATCCTGAACGCCTCAAATAAACCCAACCCCATAATGCTAGCAATTATTTAAATAAATTCTAAATTTAAAATACATTAGTATTTATTAATTATTGTATCCGGAATGATGGATCGTTATCAGAAACTAGATACAAAAGCTTGACTTACTTCCTTAAGTTCTGGATCTTTACAAGAGAGTGTTGTGTCTCAGGCAGCCTAACTTGTGGGCTATCAATCAACATTTTAAGAGGCTATTCTATTCCGTACAAAACATTTTTACAAGAAACAACTTAGTAACTAAATAGGAAGTTTTATTTTACTAGCAACGGGTAAGTACTTGTTCAATTCCACTAAGAAATAAGTATTTTTCCAGTTTTTTTATGTATATTTTCATTTAAAACTAAGTATGGTTAGTACATAAACTCCTAAAGATTTTTTACAAACTATAAAATAATATTTTAAATAACTTTAACTTTTAATATAACGTCATGCTGTTCTTATAATCAGCTCTTCAATGCAGAACAATCAGATACTATGGAAAGACTTCAAAATCTATACAAGAGCGTGGGTACATCTCAATTAATCCAGATTTATCTTCATCTTCATACTTTATTGAGCCTTATTTATATATTCACAGTCCCGGTAAATAATTGGTTAGGCCTAATTTTCTCCAAAATAAGTTTTGTGCTTAAGGAAGCAGAATCTTGTTTTTCTCCTAGTTTTTGGCTTCAAATGGAGTTTTAATATCAGCAATAACTCCTCATTAAGCCAATACCTGACTTAGCTCCTCATTCAATACGAAAAATGTCACAATTTCGCTTCCTCAAGTATGTACTATAAATTATTTATGAAAAAAAAAATTCGAATTCATCAGGGCTGTAAATATTACGATTCAATAAAATTGAAAAAGGACAATAACAATGCATATGATTTATTGACTAAACTACAATATGTTAAAAATACTTTGATATATACTATAAAAATAAAACGCAATAGCAACAGAAATACATTTATTTATTCATTTAAATTAGCAACTTTTTTGTTAATTTTATGAAACTTCGAAATTGTTTAAATAAAATGTTGGGGAAAAACCTAAATCTGTACATAACTAAATTTCTACGTGTCACAGGGAAAAAATATTTTTTTTTATGTTGAGAGGACCATTTAAAATGGAGAGGCGTTAAGAACTGTTTTGACAGCAAAGCAGAACACACACCGGCCTCATCAACTAATAGGGGTTAAAAAAATATGAAAAAATAAAAACCAAGCCTGAAAACTCCGGTGCTGACTCCGAATTCTTAGAATAAATTATTTAAAATATTAAAGGATAAATTTTCCGAAATATTTTTAAGTATTCGGTTTTACTCACAGGGGCCAAAAGCCAGAAAAAAATCCTTATAAATGTTTTGTAATAATAAATCTGATTACTAGTACCACCACAATAAAACATTTATAATTGTAATAACCATCAATTTATCTTTCGTAATATCATCATCTCATGAGCGTAAAATGGTTTGTAATAAGGAAATGTAGTTTATTTTTGCATAAGTATTATTGAAAACAAAAATATATTTTTTCAGGGAGGTTAATCGACCTCTCTGTCTATACCCCTTACGTACGCCACTGCGTATACATAATATAGATATAAATAATACATATCAATACAATAATTGTATAATATAAGAACAAAATTAATAACTAACATTGTATTTATGTGTACTTATATCACATAACTATTTAGGAAGGCGGGGTGTAGCTAAACGTATAAGGGCAGTCTACTAATCGATAGGTCCCGGTATCGAGTGATAAGTAAATTATTTATTCTGCTATAATATCAACCCTTTGGAACCTGGAGACTCTCCTAGGGCTTACCCAGCCTCCATAAAATAGATACCCTTAATTGGAGGAAAATCCTTGTGGGTGAGATGGATTACAGTCGAATACAATTTTTGCAGCTCCTACTGACCTTTCATCACCTGGTTATTGTATACGTTTTTATGCTAATAGAACATCTTCGAATTTTTAGTAGGAAACTTATATATCTCAAAATTTGGTGACCACTCTCCAAAACTATACCAACTATGCATCACTAAAGAATGAACTCGTGGGGCGACCTGTGGTCTAGTGGTTAGCGTAACAAACTACTAAGCCCCAGCTAAGGATTCTTAGCCCCAGCAGGTGGCCCTAGGATTTTTAAAAAGGGAGTAAAAAATCCTTAGTTACGCCGTCCATCGGAAGAGGGATTAAACGGGGGCCCCGAGCCTGTGCGATGTCAGGTACTCGTTAAAAATCCCTATCCTAATTAAACCTGGATAGGCAAAATTTAGAGCTCCCAATGTAGCATCTTCCGATTAGCCATAGCAGCATAAACTGATGTTAAATGAACAAACAACAAGAATGGCCCAATGTATTTATGTGAGTTTGAGAAATTTAAATTCGAAGTTAAAGAGTTTACTTGAATAACACCATTAAAAATTATGATGGACTTGTATAGGTCCCTGGCTAAGAAACCAACGAATTCCTAACAAGTTAATAAGAGCTGCCCAACTGGGAAGCGTCTGAGGGGTAGGCTAGGCCGAAGGTGGGAGGATTGACCTGGCGGATTAGGGTTTGGAGTGGTCCTTGGATCGGCTTCGAGCCTTCGGGTTCTCTACGCCTTATCATTATTATATTAAAAAAATGAAAGGCTTTTCTATATATTTAAGTGAGAAATCAATGTGAAATCATATATGTCTATAATAAACACAAAGTCCGTCAACAATATGAAGAAACTTTTACTATAACGTCCCGAGAGAAAGACATATGAGAAAAATATGTCTTAAGACAGAAGTAGCTGCTAACCTACAACTTCAGATTTTTACTGAACTTAAACATTTCAAAACTTCCATAATTTTCTAGCGGTCATGTTGTCGGTTTGCAGCTTGGCAGATGGCCTTAATTTTTTTTCAAAGGGAGTAAAAAATCCTTGGTTATGCCGCCCTTTATAAGAGACGTAAAATGGGGCCACGGCCCTGTAGGAAGTCAGGTACTCGTCAAAGATCCCTATCATAATTATAACTTGGTAGACAAAAATTAGGAGTCCCACTGTAGCATCGTCCGTTTAGACACAGCACCATAAATTAACGTAAATGAATAAACGAACAAAATTGACTTCATTGTCGAACCATAACTATGTGGATCATTAATTCTCAAATTTTCGTCAATTCGTTGAGAAAATATTCGAGTTCAAGTAAGATTTAGGTACTCTCCGTGTTATTCAATGTTTTCTAATTATACCATTGAGGGTTTCTCATAATTACCTTAGGTATATTTACCCCTTCGTTTCCTGCGGCCTTCTCAGTGGCCATGGCAACAGTTCTAGAGATCGCCGTGAGATGGAGGCACTTGTAAACACTGGTTGGGCCTTAGTCTGAGTACTTATCAAACAATTAAGCATATTTGCTTCACAACCATCAGAGATGAGCAAATTTAACTTTTAGCTAATTAAAAATAGAGATAAATGCACAAACTCGTTCGAAAAATTTCTGTGAATGATGCTTCAAAAAATATTCTTACACTCAACAGCGTCCTTCCTTTTACATAAGTTGGACTATACTATAAGCTATCAAAAGTTAAGCATTCTTCCTTCACAACCATCAGAGATGAATAACTATGATTCTTAACTAATTATTGTTAAAAAAGATTAATCCATAAACTAAAAAATATTTTTGAAATAAAGCTTTAAAAAAAATTATCACTTTACAGCATCCTTCAATACATGGTAGAGACTGTATTGTTTCTTAGACTAGGGTTGTGCAGGGAGGTGATTTGTCCTAGATTACAATCAATCGCCAATTTTTTTCCCCTTATATTGAGTACCTACTTTATAGAGCCTGGGTGAGCCCCAGCATAGGATCCATCGCCCGCTGCTAACAGATTAAATAATAGTCTTGCCAGCAGTGGGATTTGAACCCAGGACATATTAGGGGTTCCCAAACTTTTCTGTACCACGCCCTCTTCCTGTTCAAATAAAAGCCTTCCATGCACAATAAACTATGTGGACACATGAAAACAAAAACAAAAATAATTTTTACTGCTACATTATAAGTTTCCAACTAAGATAAAAAAAAAATCCTGGTAAGGGAAAATTAGCAAAAACTGTGATAATTTTTTTATTTTCAACTAATCTCGTACCCCCTTTGACTTGTCTTCACGCCCCCTTGTTGGGAACCACTACTCTACATTTTTGCTTTGAAAGTAAAGAGTGGTCCTGAAAAAAGTAGAGGACGCATGGATCAGATGGCTGGATGATGTAGAAGAGGACTTGAAACTGCTGGGTGTACAAAACTGGAGGAGGATAGCGCAGGATCACAGAGATTGGTTAGCTGTGGTGGTGGAGGCCCGGGTTCTTGCAGGACCGTAGAGCCAAAAAAATAATAATAATAATATCCCAGAACAGGTATAATGTTATTTTCTTTAGTTCAATATATTGATTGTATAAATTAAATATGTATATATAAATGTTATACAATTAAGGATACAAAATGGCAAAAAATGCTATTGGACACTAAAGAAAATCTTTATCTAAATCAAAATATATCCTGAGAACATATAAATACCTTATTCGACAAAGATTAGTGAGGCGTGGAACTCTTATAAATCAACATGGTTGGGAGAGGAAAATCCTTAAAAAAGTATATGGCGAAACTGAATTGAAAAATACATAAAAAATAAAAACCAGTATAGAACTTAGAAACTTGTATGAAGACCCTGGATTCATTTTCATTATCAAAAAGGGTAGAATAAGATGGTTGGGACCAATGGATCAGGAAAGACAACCAAGAAAGATCCCCCAATTATCTTATATATCATAATGGAGGAATTTTACCATAAGATCCAAGCCTTGGAGGTGGGTTAATTTAAAATGTATAACATAATTTTGTAAGTATGAGTTACTTCAATTTTATGGTGCATCAGTCCATCCCATATGCTAATACAAAGCTTAAATTTGTTATTGAATCTTCAAGCTATGACCTGGGAATTTCTTGAAGTATAAATTGCACAATAGACTGTTGTACTTCCTATTATTGAAGAACCAAAGATAATTCTAATGATTCTGGGGATCAAATAAATAACACAAAGTAGTAATATGCTAAATGATGTGAAATAATCTAAATACATGAAATTAGGATTTTATTATTCTAAATAAAAAAATAAATAAACAAAAACTTGTAATTTAACATTTATCCAGATCAAACTTAATAAAGGTACCTTTAGACAGACCAAAAAAATAGTTTCAAACCTTGAATTACTATCGTCCTTTTATCTGCCCGATAAACATACCATCATTACTGAACCACCCATCATGCCCAGTAGATCAGTAAGTACTATCAATATTTCAGCCAAATTAATGTCTTTACTTTGTATTACTTATTTACTCCATACCCAATTGGTTTTTCCATTCAGAGTTCTGGTCACCTATAGATAAGAATGAACATGAGACATTTATCAAGTCATTATATTACCAGATCATCAACTGTACACTAACATAATTTGGCATTTTCTCCATAAAATCAAACCCGTAAATAAATAAATAATATTTGTAAACTATTCAGATAAAGCAGCCCATCGATTGTACAGCGTGTTAGAGACCTTTCCAGAAGAGTGTAATTTTTTAATAAGTTCAGCTCGGTTTACGTCCGAACTTTCAGGAACAGAAAGTAAGCGTTTAAGAAATACTTTCTCATAATATTGTTTTCTAAAAACTGACGCTTCAAGCAATGGCTTGGGTATTTCTTGGCTTTCCATAAATATTGATATTGCACGACGAACATCTGCTTCTTGTCCTTCCTATAAAAGAATAAATTATTATCAATTGGATAGTTTATTATTTTAAATAAACTAAAAGAATTTAAAAAAATAATGATTGAAGGATACCTCATCTTTTTCATAATAATCATTAAAAATCCCAATATATTCCGTAGTTTCATTTAAATCTGACAGCCTTGTTTTGCAAAGTGTAATATATTCTGTAAGATTTTTTCTACAACTGGCAGGAACAGTAGGAACCTAATTAAATATTCAAAAATCTTGATCATGAATAAGAAATGAAATGAAGATATAAATAATAATCAAAATCTAGTAATAAAAGTAAAATTTATTATAACTTTATCCAGACTGGGATTGGATGAATCACATGGAACTACAACAAGAACTGTTTATAAGCATGGAAATGTTTCAGAATGGCACACCAATCAGATCTAAGTCCAACAAGATCAAGATAACACAATGTGATTGCATACGGGAGGACTTTTAAAAACTTGAGACATGATGATTCCAGAGAATTTAAAGTTATATTTGAATACGTTTGTGTTTTACAGAATATAAATATTTTAATTTTCAAAAATAAAAGGAAATTCACAATGTCCCTAAAATTATATCCTACAAAAATAAACTTTAAACTTTTTTTTTTAAGTGACTTAATTAAAATTGTTTGTTGGTAAATTATTTATTATTTATGGAATTCTAAATGTACAAATCATTAACCAATTTGAGAACAAAAATATGTCAGAGTAAAGAGTAGATTATTTATTAATAATTACTATTTGGCTCTAAACACATAAAAACAAATAAACATATTTGTCTATTGTACATTAGTTAAATGGCCAAATAATGAGCCTACAAATACTGAGACACGGAAGTCCAACAGAAGTAAAGTTTATTTAGACCTGGAGCATTTAAACGAAATGCTTTAATTTTGAAACTCTAGGACTTGTTCAAAACGGTTCCAACACATTCCTATTCCCAGCCCTAGTTATATGTGTTAGTTGAGCATATAACAAACGATATAAAATTATAAAACTATTCAATAGGCATTACCTTATTAACATGAATTTTCAGGTACAAAGGAGGTTCATCCGGCACTATTTGTGTCAAGCACTCAAAAAAGAATGTAAAAACACCAATGTTTTTCAAACTCAATGAGCTAAACCATGTTGGGTAGTTACTAAAATATCTAGCTTTTTCAGCACAGCAGTGACGAGCAACTATTAAAGTGCTAAGTAGGAGGGTTTTATTTTTCTCTTCAAGAGAATTTTTCGAAAATTCATCAACCATGCCTGAAAAAAAACGGGTAATTTTGGAGAAATAATTTTTGATTTTTATAATATTTTTGGACACAAATAAGCATCCAAAATGTTTAATTACTTAATAAATGTTCAGTTCACAGTTATTACAAAAATCTAAATTTTTTATTAGGATATTTTCTTCAATAAACGAATAAAATCCTTACCTATCAGAAAATATATAGATTCATAGTGACAATGGTAAAACAATGGGGCAGCTTAAAAATAAAATTTAACAGAAGACATGCTATCTTTTGAATACAAAAATACATGTTAAATAACAAGAGAAAAAACCGATATATGTGTAAAAGCTCAGGGACATTTCTGTTCACTACATTGATGTAACTGAAAACTCCAGGAATAAATAACACATTCAGCCAAAAATAGTTATGAAACATAATCAAATTATTACAACACATTATAATTACACATTTTTGTGACAAAAAAAAAATAAAAGAAAGAAAGAAATTGTATCAATATAAGTTGTATATAACAAATTTAGTAACGTTCTTCTTTTACAAAGAGTACCTTTCAATAATTCTGAGTTTTGAGGTTGTTGGATAAATACAGATATTATTGATAATAAATATTTCCAATTGAAATTTCCTATAAGTACAGCATTACTGAGAGTGTTCAAAACTGTTTTTGAATCCAATCCTGATGTCATCTGAAAACATATGTTTAACGGCATTATAAAAATTAAGTTTAGAACTTTAATTTAATCAAATAAATTACACACCTCACAAAGGAACGTCTTAACATCAGGTGGTAGCTTTTCATATGTCCAAAGCTTTGCATGATTACTAAGAGCGTAATTAAAATCAAATGAATTATTCTCATCGTTGAGTAGGGCCTTCATATGATCTAATAAAAAAGTATTCAAAGAGTCTGAATTAATACTTTTCAACATTTTAAGGTTTTGTAAATATTGCCATTTAATTACACCATTAGACTCAAAACATTCAACAACCTAAAGAAAATTGAGAGAAGTTTTACAAGTTTGCTTACATTTTAAAGGATGATAAATTTTCCAAAATGTAACTGACCTTAGTGATAGCATTGCTGAGAATATTTTCTCCAAAGATTTGAAAATAATTACAATGCCTTATGTTTAGCATAACTCCCAATATATAGCTCAAAATCTTTTTAATCTCTTCATGATGTTCATCATCATTCGAAATTGCACTTGAAATTATGTCATTCAAAGTTATACAGTAGTCATTGTTGCTAAGATATAAAATAATGTTACAAAATTGTTGATTCAAAAATTCCTATGGATATTATAATATGAACTTACAAATACATGTATGTGGTGAACTTCAATAAATTTTCAACATCCAAAGCCCAAAGTAACAGTAGCGGAGGTGTGATATTCTAATGAAAATAGACTTTCTTAAAAGTAAATCAATTAGAATTTAAATAAAATAATTGAGGAACTGAGATGCAAAAGGGGATAAATCCAAATTTGAAAATTTTTCAGGAAGCACAAACATATGCATAATTCAGGTTATTATGAAATGATTATTTATTTGAGAATATTTTTTTTAGAAAATTTAGATTGGCTTTGGCATGTTTTGAAGGTTGAACCATATACCACCACATAGAGGACGCTAAATTTGTGAAAAACATTAAAAATGACTAAATATGGATTTATCCTTTTTTGCATCTCCACGCCTCTATTAATATTAATTATCTAAACTGATAACAAAAATATATGCGTTTACACAAAAGAGATACATATTTCATTCAAAGATAATAAGATCAGTTTAAAATGGAATGGAGATCTAGAAAATTGAAAACTTCAATATCTAAAATATCATCAAGTGTTGAACATATCTGTAGTCCCGGTGAATATGAGGTAAAATCAAATTTCGTCCAGAGAGGGTTATCTGAATTGATAGAAGCGGAATCATATCATTCTTGTAGTTTTGCATTGAAATAGAGTTGTAATAAAAACAATAACTACTTTCAAGCAAATGCCTGACTTAGCGCTTTAATACAAAAATAACATGATTCCGCTTACTTATATTGTATACTTTTAAGGTAAATAAATATTAATACATCTTAGAATCTATTTGTAATATTAATACAGATTATTTACTTGATGGTCATTTAAAGAATATTTGTTATAATTAATAAGTTCTATTACCTCAACTTTTAGCCACTCGTTAAGGACTAAAAATGGGTCGACATATCCCCTTTTTAATTCATGTATGATCATCAAAATAATTTGCTTTTCTTCAGCAACAAATGATAGGGCTTCATCTCTTTCAGATAATTTAATGAGCATATTTAAAACATCCTTATTAGAGAGGTTAAGAGGGAGTTCGATTGGAGGCATTATGGAGTAACATTAATCAAGTAACAAATGGTAAATAAATAATTTAAACTCAACTTGTTTGTAACAGCAAATGATAAAAAACAAGGGTACTTTCATTATGTCCACACAAAAATACTACAAATAAGTTTATGAATAATAAAAATATACCATTTAATATTCATTGAATTATGATTATAGGAAAACATTCCATTAAATTATATTAATAGTTTAAACTCTCAAGAAGTCTGCCGCGCCACTATACTCAATGATCGTTATTTAACGAGTCAGTAGAAAGTAAACTAAACATTTCACTAACTTGTATGATAGTGAAATATTTCCAAGCAGGTTCAATATTAAATTTCAAGACACATTTTATCTAATAATTTTATGAAAATATAACCAGATAATAGTATAATTAAATAAAAGTAATAAATGATTTTTTATGTCGGAAAATAAATGATTTTTCCTTCGAGTTCGAAGGAATACTAATCGATGTTCGAGGACAACATCGATTAGTATTCGCTGTTGTGTTTACTTCACGAAGCATGCCGTGAAACCTATCTGAATGTTTTGAATTAGTAGCTTCTTAAGTAGGATTAGTGTAAAATTTATCAATTTAGTGTAATATTTTCAATATCAGTTACATGTTAGAATGGCTGAATTAGACAATATCCCTTTGGTCGAGTCTTCAGATAAGAATGACACATTCGAAGAAAGTAAGGAAGAAACTGTAGAAAAAAATACTGACAGTAAGGAACCAATGAATGTGGAAAATACAGAAAGTGATGTGCGAAACAATGAATCCTCAGATCCTAATGTTGAAAATAACACCAGTGAGATGGACTATAACATGAAACTTGTTGAGACTAATGCTGTGCAACATACAGATCACTACAAATTTGAAAATTACACAGCTATTGCCAATTTTAATGGCCCTCACTTGAAACACTTTGCTGGGTGTAAATGGTAGTAATGTTTATTCAGTTTATATTAATATTTTAATTCCAACCAACCATTAATTAAATACGGAGTTATTATTCTTCTTATTAAGCTTAGAACTAATAGATGTGAAAAAGTAATACAATATGGCCTAACAACCCTGTGGGGGTCTTGGCCTCCTCAAGGAGGCCTTATCAAATGGGTCATTCAATGGAGTTGTGGACGTTTATTATGGGGCTGACATAATAAATTATTATTAATTATAATTATTAATATGGATTAGGGGCTCCATAATCCATCTGCCCCTAGGCCCACTCATGGATGGGCTCACTAGTGTGCAGTTGCCCTCCAGTTGTGGACATTTATTATTTTCCTGACATACTGTACCAATCCATCTACCCCAAGGCCCACTCATGGATGGGCTCACTAGTGTGCAGTTGCCCTCCAGTTGTGGACATTTATTATTTGCCTGACATACTGTACCAATCCATCTGCCCATATGAACCTTAGTCTTCCTCTTCTTCCGACACAATCCGACTTTCCTTCCATTAGTCTTTGCTGTATCCTCTTAACTCATTCTGGCTACATGGCTGACACACCTTACACTATTAATTGTGTAATTTCGGACTCCTCAAACACCTCCCTCACTTCTTAGTTGGTAGGTCTTCTCCATTGACCATTAACATTAATTCTATTGAGCAACATTAATTCAAAAACAGCTAACTCTTTTTCTGTGGGCCTAAATAAATTTCATTTTTAGAGGCATATTTCAGGTTTTTATATAGATGTCCGATGAACTCGCTGACCAATAATGAGGTTTGTTGGAGTGATGTGATGTAGCTTTGGACTTCATACTCACATTATTTATTAGTTAAAAAAAAATACCACTAAAAGTTATGGTGAAGTGATAGTGTCATGAAGATTAAGACGGGCTTGTTGAGTTGTTGTGTTGAATAAGGAACGAATTACTAATAAGTTAATAAGCACTGTGCTGACTGGTAAACATTAGAGGGATAGTCTGAAGCATAGGAGGGAAGACTGTGGTAAGAGTGATCAGGTGGGATTTGGCTTTGTGTTGTGATCCGTGGGCGGAAGTTTATTAGCAGAGATTGATGGTATCAACATTAACCATTCGGGTTCCTTTAGCTATTATTATTAAGCATTAAAATTAATTTAAATTGATTTGCCCAGTGCATGCATATGGAGCGGAAACATGGGCAATGAGGAAGGATGTAAACCAAAATTTTCTCGCATTCGAACGCAGTATCCTCCGAAAAATATTTGGGCCGGTCTCTTTTGATGGAAGGTGGAGTCAATCAAAAAATATATGATCTCTTTGGTGAGCCTAATGTTGTTAATATCATTAAAAAATCTCGACTAAGATGGGCTGAACTTGTGGCCAGGATGGGCGAGGGGGGAATTCCAAAACGTTTGCTGACAGAGGTCATCCATGGACAGAGGCTAGCTGGCCTCGAACGCGACTGCGGTGGATTGATTGTGTGGCAAAAGACGCGAGGAACTTGGGAGTCCGCAACCGGATGGCAGCAGCCCACAACAGGGACTACTGGCGAATACTGATTGAGGAGGCCTGGACGTGTCCACGTGTTGTTGCGCCGAATTAATAATATTATAATAAATTTAATCTAAATTGTTTTGGTACCTTCTTAAACTCTCTACCATTGTACATTAGTGGATTTTTTTTTTCTGAATAGAAATAGAAACTATAGTCAAAACAAGTACAATAATTTAGTTTCTCTCCAATTAAATTAATGGAAGCACAGAATTTTGATGGCATTTGCATTTGTTACAATTGGTTATGCACCTACTATTCATGAAATTTTTATATGGAATAAAGAGCACTGCTATTTTGATGGAGTATGATTAAATATTAATCAAAATTTAAATCGTTTATTTTTAAATTTAATGATGGATTGAATATCCAGTCAACTATTTTCCACTCACTCAAGTTTTAATTTTATAATAGTTATACATAGTTGTGTGTATGTATATTTTCTTTCCTTAAGGGTTTCCTCTGATAGAGGTTTTCTTAACCAAAAAGTATAATACAATAAATAACATTATTATTGACTAATTTCAAAACATGATCATCATAGTCGGCAGTGTGAGGTTTCTTTCTGTATAGCCCGGCCGACACCGTACGATCTTATACTATTTCTCTCCTTCTATTCCATTGCAAACTTCTCTTTGTGAGGCTTTCCTTAATACCATCTTCCCAGGTACGTCGGGGTCTTCCTCTGGACCTTCTTCCTTCAACCTTAGCCTCGTATGTCACCTTGGCCAGCCTGTTATTTTCCATTCTTAAAACATGTCCAAACCATCTTAGACTGTTTTCTTCAATGACTTTTTCCGCAGGGTCCACTCCGAGGCTTGATCTAATGATCGAGTTGCGAATTCGGTCTCGTCTTGTTTTTCCCTCTATCTTCCTTAGGAATCTCATTTCTGAAGTCTGGATCCTACTTTTATGTTTGGTGGTCAACGCCCAAGATTCCGAGGACTATGTTAATATGGGGAGAAAAGTAGATTTATATATCCTCAACTTTGTGTCCTTGGACACTTCCCTTTTATTCAGGAACCTTTTATTTAGTGCATGGAACAATTTACCAGCTGAGTTGACCCTCTCCCGGATTTCATTGTCCATGACTCCATTCTCATCAAGGTGTGCTCCCAGATATTTAAAGGTTCTCACCTGTTCGATGGGCTTGTCCTTAATTCTTATGACTCTCATTTTTCGGTGAGGCATCCTGCCAATTCTCATTACCTTTGTTTTGTCAGGATTTATTTTCATATTGATCTTCTCTAGTTCATCTTGAAGAACACTGATATTGTATAGTAGGTCTCTATCGTTGTTGCCAAGGACTACCATATCATCAGCAAAGGCCATCAAGGAGTAGGTAACTTTATTCAAGTATCTAAGCTGCAACCCTGTCTTATACCAAGTTTGGTTGTGAACTCTTTGGAGTAACAATTGTATGTCCTCACTACATTTCGGGTGTTCCTGTAGAGGCTCATTATTGCCAGCATTAATCCTTTGTTAATGCCTCTCTCTGTTAAAGCCTTGCGGATGTCCTCTTTCTTTATTTTGTCGAATGCTTTTGTGAAGTCTACGAAGCACACGGTTATCTCCTTGCATTTTTCTATTACTTTTTATGTGATCTGTCTCATGGAGAAGATCAAATCTTGTGTGCTCCTGTTTTGTCTGAAACCCTATTGTTCCTCCTGGAGCTGTGGGTCCACTTTTTGCCTTAGCCTTATCTCCAAAATCTTGGAGTATATTTTACTAGGAATGCTTAAGAGACAAATGCCCCGATGATTCCGACACTCTTTATTGTCACCTTTTTTGAATGTAGGGAATAAAGTTGCCACTTCCCAGTCCTTTGGGATCCTCTTATTTTTCCAAACCAGATTTAGCAGGTGAAGCAATATCTCCTTGCCTCTTTCTCCCATATAATTTCAAAATATAAAATTAATAATACTTCATAAAAACTTAGTTCTAATTTCTTAAAATGAATATAAGTTTCGTCGGATTTGTAGGTCTCCAGATGGTACTTGTCTTTTGACTAATTGTGCTGACTACACTTTACAAATTTTTGATCTACCAAAAGAACTCCATTCTAAAACTAACTGGAATACTTCTGAAAGTATGATGGAACTGCAACCATGTCTCAATATGAAGGAAGGTGGCAGAATTTATGACTTTGCCTGGTATCCACTGATGTCCTCCTGGGAACCTCTGACCTGCTGGTGATTAGAATTTTTTTTAAATTATTATTTATCAACATCGTTAGATAAAATTAATATCAATTTGTAGTTTGTTTTAGTTTTATAAGCAGTAGTGTAGGTTCTCCTGTCCATTTGTGGGATGCATACACAGGGAAAATACGAGCTTCATACAGAGCATACGATCAGTAAGTGTAGTAAATCACCCTAATAATTAATTATCGTTTTGTTAATCCATTATGATATTTGTATGTATAAATATAGAAATATTCTCATTAAATTTATCATTATTTCAGCGCAGATGAAGTACACTCAGCATTATCTCTTGGATTTTCACCTGATGGAGTGCATATTTATTGTGGATTTCGTAATATTGTAAAAGTTTTTGATATATCAATACCTGGCAGAAATTATAGCACCATTAATTTGAAAGGTAGGTAGGCTTGAAAGCACTTTTAATTTTAAGAGAATTAAGATATTTATAAAAAATATTTTGTATTATAATCACATTATTTGATTTTTTAAAAGCTATCAGTGGACAGAAAGGTCTTGTGTCTTGTATATCAGTCAACCCTTTGATGCCGGAATTGATTGCTGTTGGGTCGTATTCGAAAAGTATTGGTAAATATCTTATATTCTTTTCAGTGATTCGATGTTAAATTATTGTAACCCTCATCAATTAAATATAGATGAAACACTGCAAGTATTGGAGTATTTTGACTCCTTCTACTATTTATAAGTATCACTAATTTTGTGTTAAATTTTAAGTCTAACCTATGATTTCAGAACCTTAAGCATCCTTCCTCAATGATTTTGATGATTTTTATTTTGATTCCTGCACAAGGAAGGTTGGACTACAGAATTTCACAACATAGTCATTCCAATTTTCCTTTTAGCCATTAATTATTTGGCTATCTCCTCCACAGCTTGTCTCTTCGAATTGAGTTACGACAAATTTCAACTGTTTATTTGTTTACCTTTTAATTTAAAAAATCAACCTGTGGTACTACAACCACTGAAACGGGTCTGGGGTTCAGTACATGCTAGGGACGGTACTGTTTCATGGACAACGGTTCTACAAGGAGGTGACTTGTCCTAGGTAACATTCCTGAGTTTTCCCCCCTCTATTTTTCTAATATTTTAAAGAGGGTGGGTAGGCCCCAGGAGGGTCATAGATCCCATAAGATCCATCTTCGGCTGCAAATAGACTATATAAAAGTCTTGCCCGCAGCGGGATTTGAACTAGGATTTCCGCCATGGCAACTACCACTGAGCCTCTCCCTCCTCTCCCTTTTAATGTTTTCCCAAAATACAAGTTATTGTGAGCTTTGGTATGGCAAAGAGAATGTAATTATGGGTAATGAGTTAATTTTAATAATCATTTCATCAATAAATAAAAGTTTCAACTAACATCTCAAAGTATAGATGATATACACCCGGACTATTGACCTCCACCAGGACCATTTTCTTCCACATATTTGCTTGTTGAAACGTTCAGATCTAGATGAAATGATTACCGAAGTATACACATTTCCCATATTTACATTCTCTTTTCCATATAAAAGCTCATGAAAACTTCATTTTTTGGAAAATATTAAAAATGAAACGAATAAACAGTTAAAACTTGTAACTCAACTCGAAGTGACAACCTGCTTAATAATTACCATTATTTAATATCCATATTTGACAACCGCATTATCTCAAGTCGTCTGCTTTCCAGGAAATCTTTATAAAACCTGCTTTTATTCTTTCTTTTCAATTGTAAGATATGTCTTGTAGCAATGTGATCGTATATTTAAAAATCATTTTTATATAGTTTATAATTACTAATTGTATATTCCTGTTTGTTTTAGGATTGTATACCAATTCTGATGAATTTATATGCATGCTAACTGGACAACATGGTGGGCTTACTCACTTCAAATTCTCAAATGACGGTTTGAGGTTGTATAGTGGTGGAAGAATGGACAATGAAATAATTTGTTGGGATATTCGTAACCCAGGTTCAGTCCTTTCCACTTATGAAAGAGTTGTTACTACCAATCAAAGGATTTATTTTGATTTGAGTATGGATGATAAATATCTGATATCAGGTAATCGACTTAAAACAATAATTTATTATGTATTTTTGATGTTTTTAATTCTTATAAAATTAAAGTGATCATTTTGTTGTCAAACTATGTTACTTGATATTATTTTTGTTTAATATTATGTCTTATATTCTATGGTTTGGTTTATATTTCATTACTGCTTTTTGGATTATTTATTTTTAGAATTTTAATCTTTTCTTGTAATAAGTTCCTCAAATTTATAGTAATCAATTTCAGAATAAGGCTCAATTAGTAATCATTACGACTTCTTTTTCTCTCATTTAATTTTATTATTTACTGACTTGGAATCAAAGACATAATGTAGAATAGGTGCTAATATTGATATTGTATATTACAGGAGGAACTGATGGAATATGCCGTGTTTGGAATCTACACGAAGAAACAAAATTTAATTCAGAAGGAAAAATAAAAGAATGCTTTAAATTCAAGTCTCATAATGATTGTGCCAATGGTGTTAGGTAAATATATTTTGATTTTATCCATATATTTTTCCATTATCAATATCTGAAACAAAAAATGGTTATTAAAACTAACTTTTTATACTTTCTATTACCATGAAAAATAAATTGGTATTTAACAGATTCTTCTCCATAAACCAATAGCTTTTATGCACAAGAAATTCGTTTCCTCTTAAATTGTAGATGACTGCTGGTTTACTATTTGAAGGCCACTGGGGAAAAACGAGGTTACTCGCATTTTCCTAAATGTTCAGTACAGCAAAATTAACCTCAGGATCTTTCAGTACACATTACTACCATTATTATCATTACATTACATTATTATCATTCAAACCAATTATTCCTATGTATGGATATTCTTCAACTCTTTTTTCTTGTGTTTTGATAACACCATCGTGTTAACCATACAAAAATGTATCAGAAAACACTATTACTGATTTTGGGGAAATGTCAAGGTTCCTCTTTTTTTCTCTTTGGGTTACGATTTATTAAATAAATTACATTCTCTAAGTTATGGTAATATTTGAAGAAATGGAAAGCCAAGAGGTAGAAGCTTTTTTTTTTTTTTTTAAGATCGAGTTAAGTACAGGTAGGAACGGTTAAGGCTTAAACATTTTTTAAAAAAGGAAATATTCAATAGGTGATACACACTTAAATGTTTTAGTTTTATCAAACGATTTTGATATAATGAATTCTAAAATGCCTTTTCACAAAATTATTTAATTTTTTTTCAGCATGCATAGAAGTTATCCTGTTTTAGCAACTGCCTCAGGGCAGTACCATTACCCACATCTAGTTGAAGATGATGATGATGAAAAAATATTCAGCCCCAAACAAAAAGATGAGATGGAAAACAGTGTAAAATTATGGTGGGTAGGGCCAGTTAGTTGTGACGGTGAAAACATGTGCGTGGATTTATAATATTTTTATATGATTCTCCTTTATTTTTAATTATTTAAATAATGTTTAAACATTATTTAAACTAATCAAGTGGATAGTATTTATCTATTTCTGTATTATATTGTAATTTTAGTTCATTGCTCAGAAAGTGAACAGATGAGTAGTCAGTTATTTTAATTATGTTATGTATATTTTAAAAATATCAACAGAGGCTAGAATTATTGGTTATCCCAAAATATGTTAGAAAATAAATAATTTTCTGGACAAAATATTCAATAGAGTCATGGCTGTAAATATAAGTTTGGTTATTTAATAAATGAGGGGTGTAGGTGCAAACCTCACATTCTCCACTTTTCATAACCTTTGGCAAAACGATGAAAACCGATTCTGTTATAAATACATGAGATAAATGAGCCAGAATTTTTAAGAGAAGAGGAACAACCTCTTCTCTTAAAAGTTTCTTACTCATTCATTTATCATATAGGTATTGTAATAGAATCGGTTTTTATCGTTTTACCGAAATTTATAAAAATTGGAGAATGTGAGTTTTGCATCTAAACCCCTCTAGTGTATTTCTATAAATGTAAATATTTTGGAAAAAATATTGTCCTCTGTGAGTCTGTCTTAATTTTTTTTTAATGTAAATTATTGTTAACAACTTACCTAATGAAATATAATTGATCTAAATATGTATCACAAAACATTAATTAAATTATTAGGAAATAAAACTATATGCCATTGTAGTAATTGTTGACTTAAAATGAAATCATTTTCATCTATAGTTGTTAATTTGTTTTTGCTTTTCTGTAAATAGTTGTATTTTCTACAATTAAATATGTGATGAATTGTAAATAAAATAATATTCAATAATAAGATTAGTTATATGATTAACTAATTTATAAACAAGTCTATGAAATACTAGTTTTATTTGTTCCCTTGTTCATTATTTTGTGGTACAAGCAGTTGGTAGTAGTTGCCTCGCAAACGAATGAAACATTAACTGGTGCAGAAAACTTGCAAATATTGTACAACGATAATAATTTTAAAATCATGCCTATCTATTTTATGGGCTATTAAATAACATTAGGTTTCATGTTACAACACATTATTCCCTATTGATTAGTAGCTTAAAATTAAAAATGAACTTATACCTTATTTAAACTATTTGAAAAGAAGCGATTCCTTAAAAAGAATTCCTCCTCCAGGTTCTACCACCTGGAAGGAATACTGCCAAGAAAAAGCACCAGAGAAATGCCAGGTCTATGTAGTGGCTCGAAACAGGGTGAAAGAGGCAGTAAGAAAGGCGTAGTAGAAGTCGTGGGAGGATTTTGGGAAGAAGATAGATCAGGATCATCAGGAAAACATAAAACTCTTCTGGAAAAAGATAAAAGCTTTGAGAGGGCGTAAGTGCAAAGCAGTAAGAAACATGAAGAATGAACAAGGTAAGGTGATCTCGGAACACAAAGCTATCCTTGAGGTCTGGAGGCAGCATTACAGGAAACTATTCGGTGTTAACCGAACCATCCAATGAGTCGCAGTGGGCCTTGGAATAAGGAGGAGTATGACGAGATGATCGAAAGAGCAATAACTAAAATAAAAACAGAAAGCACTAGGACAGGATAACATAATGGCCGAAATGGTGAAACATGGGGGACCTGAATTGGAACGCACTCTACAAGCTCTCTTTCAAAAAGCCTGGGATGAAAAAAGGATCCCAACAGACTGGGAAAATAACATCATAATTCCCATCCACAAGAAAGGATGCCAGGCTGAATGTACCAACTACCGACATATGCCTATCACCGGTAGTCTACAAATTATATACTTCGATCCTGGAAGGTCGGCTTAGACCACTAGTGGAATGCCAAATTGGAGAAGAGCAAGCGGGTCATTTAAGTTCTAGTCTACACTGAGTAAGAAGTACTGCTATAGGAACCTGCACAGACCTGAAGAGTCCACAGTTCCAAGTAGAGAAATAAAATGACTTCTTAGAATATATTCCAATTGACAGACTACATTTTATTTATTCACTTAATTTTGCTATAAATAGCAATAAAAACCCTTAAAAATTAGTATACATACACTCTGTTGTGTATTAGCCAAACAGGAAGTGGGTATCAATTACATAAGAAGTGAATCATTATCTTATCTCTGCTTGTAAGATTAAAACTGCAGTGATTTATTCGATAGTTAACTATAATAATTAAATCATAGATTGAATAAACTAGAAATATAAGGAACCATTTTCGAGAATTGCTTCGAAACGCTTCCGGTCAGAGCTGGGCCAATACTGAAATAGAAGTTCTGCCGTACGAACCTGGACAGGCCTGTTGAGTCCTATGTACCAAGTAAAGAAAATAAAATGGCTTCTTATAATATATTATAATTATAGAATATACTTAGTTTAATCATTTAGTTAGATAATAATTTTGTTGTTTGTTCTGTTGTATAGCAAAGAACTTATGTAAGGAGTGAATTATTATCTCACTTCTTTTTCGAAGACAACTGCCGTGATTTCTTCGATTGTTAATATAGTATAGTAATAATTACTACGTAAAAAACAGTCATTAATTATCCAAGGGAGAAATAATGCCGAGAATAAGGTGTGAGGAGTCTTCGTTACGGTAGCTCCTGCTTTACAAAAGTAAAATAAAGAATGCAATATCACTAAAATCTTTTTTTTACAAAATAGAAATATGAAACGTCAACTTTAATAAAATTCGCTTGGACTAGCATGACTCAGCTCGTTCATTATACCTACTGGCCGGTTGAGTCACTTCATTTACATGAAGGAATAATAGAAACGAAAACAACTTTTAAGAAATTAAATTAAGTTATGCAATCCATTAAATACACTATTATGTGTACTTTTTTTACGTGGGCAGATGGAAATCTTCAAAAGAAGCGGGTAGGCCCGTACCTATCTGTCTGTGGGATTTTTGCCTAAAATCACCTCCCTGAACTTATTTTCTATAATCCACGGGACCGCCGTTAGGCATTACTTCGTGGAGGGGAATGGCTGTGTGCTGCCTCATGGTATGTATTCTTATTCTTATGTTTTCATAACTATTCTTTAATTTACTTAGATTTTACTTCATAAAATGCGTTTTTACAACGTCCATAATGCATTAAGCGAATATATAAATTTAATTATTCTCTTATTCCCCTCTACTGCGTGAACATTGAACTTGCACTTCGTGCCATCTCAGTCAGGTGCCAGCTCCGAAACTGCGCACATCGCTGCAATTTTAAATTTAACTATTAAAACTAAAATTATACAATATATACAGAAAAAATAAAGCATTCAACTATAATATAATGTAATGAACGAATTTTTACTACTTCATATTAGAAAATGAGTTTGTTTCAACATAATATAATATGCCTGTTAAAAAACCATTCATTAATTTACTTAGATTTTAATACTTAAAATACTTTCTTACAACGCTAATATAACCCTAAAAAATCTATAAATTTAATTATAATCTAAAAAATCGATTTTCATATTCCCTTCAACTGACCACGACAACGAAGACGACCATTCATTAATTTACTTAGATTTTACCATTTAAAATACTTTCTTACAACGTTAATATAGCCCTAAAAAATCTGTAAATTTAATTATAATCTAAAAAATCTATTCTCCTGTTCCCCTCAACTTTGAACCTGCACTTCGTACACTAGCCTCTCAGTCAGGTCCCGGCCAAGCCAAATCGCTGCAGTTTTAAATTTAACTATTAAAAGTAAAGTTAAACAATATTTAAAGACAATTTTCGCTATTGGGAATTAGAAATGAGGTAGTTTTAAAATACTTTAATAATTCAAATGTCTGTTAAATTAACCATTCTTTAATTTACTTAGATTTACATAAAATACGTTTTGGCAAAACCTTTATGTTATGGCAAAAGATGGCAAAACAAAAAACATTGTACATAAAAATGTACTTAAATAAGCTATTTGCAGTAAAAAATTTATTTTAATGTATGTTTGTATTTTATTTGCAAAGTAATAAGCCTAAAAATTAAAAATGGTGCTCAAAGTCACTATTCCACGCTATTCGAAATACTTTTTTTTTTTTTATAAATTATAAAATTTATCTAAAATTATCAGTCACGAAACTTTATTTGGCATACCAAATTCCACGCTAGCGAAGCAGCGGGCAAAGGTTAGTTTGTAATAAACTTCAACGCTATTGAGTTTCTCACAGGTTGCTCTCCGTGCCACGAACTATAAACATCGTATGCATCAACAAGTGAGACCAACTCCGAATAATTTGCATGTGTAATCATAATCTTGATAATATGTTAATATATGTACACTTAGTTATGTATTGAAGACCTTAGGATTTCCGTTTTAAGATTCATCCGGTAAAAACAAAACAGATCCAACATTCGCCCATTTGGCATCCACCGAAAGGCTGGTGGATGAATTACGAATTTTAATCCTTTAAATACGAAATTTATGATTTTTAATAAGATAAATAAACATAAACTATATGTTTATAAGTTAAATCATTCAACTGAATAAAATCTATCAGATGAAAATCGCCGATAGGTAATTTATAGGTATTTATTTATTTTTAGTATGACCAGAATTATATTAAAAACACAAATACCAAAGTTTTGGCGCCCGTGCAGCGAATTTTCTTGCTGGTTTAGGTTGACACAGATGAAGAGAATAAATAACAAGATGAAGATATTGATCCGGGTATAGATAAAAAAGTTATCTTATATAGGGAGAACTGTTTATTTGGAAGCCAACGTTCCGACCCACATTGCAGGTCTTCTTCAGGGGTAAATATACAAGATACAAATACATTAAAATAGTATATGGTAAAGAGTAGTATCTGTAAAATATTGATAGAGTAATATTATATATAGTAACTAGTATAAATAAGAAACAGAAAGGGATTGAGTTCTATCATAACAAAGAGTTACTATATAGTAAGAAAGAAGTAACGTTTAAATCCAACAAAGTAACAAATGAAAAATTGAAATTTAGAACAGGATATAGATAATAAAAATGCAAACTAAATATTAATAAAAATCAGATTAGGAATTGTAGATACACATTACAATTTTTTTATAGAGTTTTATAAGAAATTTTATACAGAATAACTAATAGGAATTATATAATAAATAACTTAATAAATTTTGTAAGAGATGTTAAAAAAAATTAAACAAAAACATGACAACAAGAAAAAATGGATTATCTAATCTAAGGTATGGAATAACAAACATAATAAGAATAAAGTAAACTAGATTAATGTAAAAAATAAAGTAATGAAAAAAACAAGAATGTAATGTAATACAAAAATAAAGTAATAAAGAGTAATGAATTATAAAATGAAATATAGAGATAATTTAAAATATAAATATTTGATGGATTATACAGAACAAACGTTATTGGGGTTATAAAAAGAATTGTAGTATAAGTGGAGTAATGGTACGAGTATATGAATATGTTTTGAAAGCCATGGGCAGGAGCAATGGAGAATGGGTAATGAAACGTCCGCTTCCAAATAAACAGTTCTCCCTATGTATATAAGAGAATTGTTTGACCTATACCCAATACACCAAAAAACAGCCGAAAACAACGTAGTAGGCCTCTTATTAAAGAATGGTTATCCACACAGCCTCCTTCGTAATTTACTAAAAACAACAAAAACACTTTCTAACCAAAACAACCCAAATGAAACCAATCCTAAAAAATACTATAATATATCCTATATACCAACACTTTCAGAAAGACTAGCAAAAACACTCACCGGTAATAAAAGTAACATTGATTCCGCGATTGCTTTTAAAAACACAGCCACTATGTCAAGACTATTTACTAAAACTAAAGATTCGGATAAATTAGAGTTATAATCAAATGTCCTGTACGAAATACAATGTGAAGATAAATGGGGCAAATCCTATTTCGGAACAATACTTAAAACGAAGAGTGTACCAATACAAATGTAGTTGTGATTCAATAATAAAAAAACCCAATAAACCAGATCAAACAGCGCTCACTACACATTTTATAAATACTCAACATACATTTAAATTTGATGAACCTAAGGTGATACACCAAGAAAAAAATAGCTTCAAACGGAATATAAAAGAAATTATAACTATAGAGAAATATAAAAATCGCGCTGTAAATAAAAAATCGGATGTTCAAGGTCTAAGCTTGTGTTATGCTAATTTAATTAATTCTTGGTTTTTATAATAATAAATAGACTAATATGATTCAACAATCAAATAAAACTGCTGTTCGTAAAAATCGATTACTTATTCGTTGATCATAGCTAATGCAATATAAACATTCTATAAATATAAGGAAGAAAATAGTTGGGGGTGCAGTCAAATGAAAACACTAAATAAGTGGTAGCTTATTTAATTATGTGCACATAATTAAATACGCTACCACTTATTTAGTATTTTCATTTGACTGCACCCCCAACTATTTTCTTCCTTATGTCTACTTTCCAGTCAACCATACCCTCGCTTCTCATAAAGATTCTATGATATATTGCGAAGTAAGTGATTGATGATAAATTGATAAATTCTTTGGAAATTGTAAGTACACCCTCTCCAATTACAACTTACACGTGTCATTTTATATTTACTTTAGTTTGCTATTTAATGTTTTTACTAAAAGCTCATTTTTTCACTGTCAGGGCATGAATATGAGACTAACCTAGTCTCGAAACGTCGCCTAGGAAGTTGAAATAACTGACTGAAACTCAAGAACCATAAACAATATATATATATATATATATATATATATATATATATATATATATATATATATATATATATATATATATATATGTGTGTGTAAGGCCAACTAATATTATTCAACAAGAATAAATCATAATAACGATAATAAAATTACTGTCAATTTCATTTGATAACTACGTCTCTTCTATGATCCCGCAAAAATATAACTGTTCTCCGTCCAAACTGATATAAAATTTGAGCTTAAAAAAATGGAAGAAAATGTTGCTGCTAATGGTTAAACAAGGCATTCATAATTGAGGCTGCGAGTGACCGTAACCAAAGTCATGCAATTGATATAGACGTAACATTCAATGGAAAGGAAGAAATCCAATAATTATCCAACAAAATTCTACCAATAATGAAACATATAACAGAGTGTATAAAAAAAAAATGACCATTTTTAAAACCAAATATTTGTATTATTATTTCTTTGATATATAATACAATTAATACTCAAAGTATAGTCCATTGTAATCTACCACCATTAGCTTCTGCTAGACCACTTGCTCGATCCCACGCTGATACCATTCCTTAGGATGGCTGTCAGAGAACCGCGATTTCAACTTCCGAAAAATTATCAATTTTTTCCCTTGAAGAAAATGGGCCATGAATCGAAACAAGTAGTAATCCGAAGGCGCGAAGTCTGGATTATAAAGTGGATGAAGCAGGAGTTCGAACTCATCAAGTTCTTTAAAATTTTCTTTGGTTCGACGGGAAGTGTGAGGATGAGCATTATCTTGTTGGAATAAAAAGCAGGATCCTCCTTTTCGGTTGATCAAAGAAGAATAACGCCAACTTCGTGTACAATCTTTTTAGTTGTTCGCAGTAGAGCTCAAAATTCATAGAGGATCCAGCAGGAACAAATTCGTGAAGAATAACACCTTCAAAATAAAAAAAAAACGCAAAGCATGGATTTTTTTTTTCAAATTATCCCCTTGCAGCAACCGGTACAGCAATTTGACCGCGATCTAGCCATTGCTCACTGGTATTGGGATTTCGCCAGTTAACCCACTTTTCATCGCAATTGACAATCTTCCGGAAAATCTCATATCAGAAGGGTTTTACAATAAAATTTCAAAAATGGCTAACCTCTAAGCTGATTGCTGAGGACTAAGTTCGAGAGGGACCAGTCTACAGAACTTTTTCACCTTCCCAATGGAGGGTAGATAGCGACTAAAAGCATCTTTCGACACACCACACTCCCTGGCAAGTTGGCTAGTACTTGTGGATGGATTTGACTCTATAGCTTCCTGCAGAACCTCGTCAATTAATGGTCACCCAGAGCCCTTCTTCCTTACAAACGTCTCATCTCCACTACTTAATTTTTCAAACCAACGCCACGCAGTTCGCTGGTCAAGGACACCTTCATCATATTTAATAATTCCACGAGTTGATTCAGCGGTTGTGAATTTTTTTTCCAGTAATGTCTTAAAATTGATAGAATTTCGTATGACACGGTCATATTTCTTCTTTGAAACAAATAACTAAAATGAGGCTTTTTTTATAAGAAGTCGAATGGCATAAACATGCTTAGAGAATGCTCCCAATCTCTGATCTTATCTGATCTTACCAATACTTAATGATCTGTAAAGGGATCATTAAGTATTGGTAAATATTAAATAGGATTAAACTACTTAGAGTCGTTTTAAATCTTAAATTTTTATAAACCCTACCACTTGGCTCAGGAATAAACAGAAAGTAACAAATCTCATCTTCCCTAAAATTTCAGTTAAAGTGACTGTTACCTTACTTTCTTGTTTCACTGTTTTATAATTAAATAATTTTTCATTTTATTAGAATCGAATAGGAAAAAATCCCAAACAACTGACTACTGAACGCTTCGCCAATTCCCCAGGGAAGTGGGATGCCCCAAAGGTCGATATTGGTTCTTAATATCAAGAATACTCATCTTGACCGGAAAAAAATTCAAAGAAATTTAAATTAATTTTTGAAATTCAGTAGGAATGTTGTTGTGCCATCTTCAAGGTCTGAAAGTCAAGGCCAAACAGTAGCTTAGATTTTTTTTTCTGTGGCGATTTGTTAAGAGTACATAGTCACCTGTGATCAATCACAAGTGTCAACAATCTACAAATACGTTTTAATGGTTTGTTATTTTGATTCAATTGATTTGTTTATCGTTGCAAGCTACTAGATTGTAAACAATTGGTTAAAAAACAAACCTTTAATTGTTGAGGATGAAAAACAAATTTTTTAATTAATATCGAGATTGAAAAATATGTCCATCTGACGCCACTCTACATGCGCCACCGAGGCCAAGTACTTCTGTTTGTTTCTTTCATTTAACGTCACTTTATGTTGCTAGAGATAATCCCACGATGCTATAGCGGGAGTCCTACATTTTTTTTATCCAGGTATAATTAGGATCTTTAACGAGTACCTGACAGCCTCGAGACCCCCGTTAATGTCTCTACTGATGGATGGCATATCTAAGAACTTTTACTGTCTTGTACAACTGTTGTTCTTGACACAGTACAGTTTTTACCTCGCACCCCGTCATGAGTTGTAGTGGTCAAAGTTTTTAATATAAATCATTTAAAAATTTAGAAAATCAATGAAAAAAAGGTAATAAATGAATTGTTATGAACGTTGTAGCTCCTTATAAGACTGGAATATTTCCGCAGATCGCAACTAAGCAACGAATTCTCTCACCACATCCGGTTAATGAAGGTTAATGGGCTGGGCGTTTTCACATAAAGCTGGATAATATTCTGACGTATATAACTGGGGTTTTCCAAACTTTTTTTTTGTTATGGTAACCACTAGACCACAGGTAGCCCCTAGAGCACTTCTAAACTCAAACCCAAATCCATAAGATCACGCTTATTAACACAATCCTACCATCTACGCTTCGGAGATGCGCGGTCAGCGCTTATTAACATTTTTTGATTGCTTTCCATATTCCATTTGCGTTCCATACTATATGAAGTCTACTTAGTAGCATTGAAAAGAAGTGCGTTACCTCATTGGGTAGAGCGTTGAGTTGCTATGCGGAAGATTCTGGGTTCAAATGTGTGACAGATAAATTATATTGTCTGTTAAAAGCCGTGGTTGGACCCTATAGGATCTGAGGACTATCCTGGAGCTCACCAGCCTCTATTAAGTCAGTAACCTTAATTGGGGGAAGAACGTGGCCTTTTGTAGCAGTATCGATTTTTTTTTTTAAATGAAATAGTACGGGGGATTACTAAAAATATTTTGATATAACAGAGAGAAATATACCATAAAATGGAAAGAATCTCGGATAATATGCGGAAGAGGAGGCTGACATTCCTCGGACATCTATAAAGTAAAAACAAGGAAATATTGACTAAGAAATTACTTGACCACTTTTGGAAAAGAAGACTACAACGTGGAATAAAGAAGTAAAAAAAGAAGACCTAGAAAAGTTGAACATCACGGAGTTTCACATCCTAGGAGGAAGGGAATTTGGAAGCAGTTAGAAAAATTCGCTAGGGTTTCAGGATGAAGAAGGGCCAGGGAAGGCTGGACGAAGATGGATAGAGGATCAAAGAAACGTGCTAGTGAATATTACGTGAATATAAACGTGCAATCTCCAGCTGAAGAAAGGAAAATAAAGGTGTAACGTGATCCGAAGTGTTCAATACGGAAAAAAAATATTATTTATATTTATGTATGATGCATATTTCATTGAACCAGCAGTAAATGGTGTCCAGGTGTGAGCAGTACACTACCTGTTTTTGCCCGGAAGGGTTCGTCGCGTATTCACTCATTGGGAGCAGCACAATCGTGACTGCGGTATAAAGCCATCTTGGATTCGTTGTTTTTAATGCTTCCATTTTTTTTTAACTCTCATTAAGTTATTCGAGGAGTTTTGAGCTCAGAATCCCAAAGATAGAATGATAAAATATGCCAAAACTTGAAACATTTCGGTTTCAGGGAATAAAATAATTCTTGGGATAAGAATGGCCCGCAACACTTTACAATTGTGAAATAAAATATTAAACCACTAAAAACTTAGTGGAATTAATATGGAAACCAATCAAAAAATGTTAATAAGCGCTGACCGGGCATCTCCGAAGCGTAGATGGTAGGATTGCGTTAAGGGTGATCTTATGGATTTGGCTTTGAGCTCTAGGGGCTACCTGTGGTCTAGCGGTTACCATAACAAAACAAAAGTTTGGAAAACCCCAATTATATACGTCAGAATATTATCCAGCATTATGTGAAAACGCGCAGGCATTAACCGGATGTGGTGAGAAAATTCGATGCTAAGTTGCGATCTGCGGAAATATTTCAGTCTTATACGTTCATAATAATTCATTTATTACCTTTTTTTTTATTGATTTTCTAAATTTGTAAATGATTTATATTAAAAACTTTGACCACTACAACTCATGATGAGGTACGAGGTAAACTGTACTGTGTCAAGGACAACATTTGTACAAGGCAGTAAAAGTTCTTTGATATGCCGTCCATCGGAAGAGATGTTAACGGGGGTCCCGAGGCTGTTCGGAGTCAGGTACTCGTTAAAAATCCATATCCTAATTAAACCTGGATAGGCATAATTTAGAGCTCCCACTGTAGTATCATCCGATTAGCCATAGCAGGATAAAGTTACGTTAAATGAACAAACACCAACATAGACGTGTTGTAACAACCTTTGAGTTAGAAGTCTGTAAACAGCAATTGGTGGTATTGGGATCAACCCTTCAGCTTCCCTTAAAAAACCTGTACCATTACAACCCATGAAGGTTCTTGGCAGTATAGACTGTACTGTTTCTTGGACAACGGTTGTGCGGTGAGGTAATTTGTCCTAGATCAAGCTCAGGCGCCAGATTTTTCCCCCTTTTATAATAATACCCACTTTATAGAGGCTGAGTGACCGCCATAAGGGTCCTAGATCCCATAGAGTCCATCTCCGGGCGATTAACAGATTAAATAAAAGCCTGCCAACTAGCTGGGTTTAAACCCAGGATTTTTGGCACGGCAACTGAGCGCTGTGTCTATGTATATTTATTTATTTATGAGAGACATCGAATGACTTTGTAATTTATAATTGTATAAATTACAAGCATTTATTCATTTTATCCCATGACGAACAATTATGCTGTGGTGGAAAACTTTAATAAATTTATACTGAGTAAAACAAAAATACTCTTACACTTAGTTATTTGGGGAGGGGATAGTTTAATGGTTAAGTGTACAAAAATTGACTGAGGCGATTCTTCACATTGTTTATTACAAATGAAATTAGCATGCATGAAAAATATCCATACAACAAAGGATTTTTCACACAATCTGATGTTTCGGGGGGAAAATATTTGAAATATTTTATTTTTTTACACGTCATAAATCATCCGAATAATTTTATTTTTTTACACGTCATAAATCATCCGAATAGACAACTCTGATGACCTTTCAAAGAGTCGAAGTGGGAGGGAACACCAAGGTTATCCAATCGCGGAGAAAGTCACCAGTCATATTCAGTTTGTGATAATAATTATAAGAGGAAGGTTCTTGTAGCTGAGCTGCGGGCAGTCTTGGACGAGAATCCTTCGTGACCGAAGAAATGGTTTCAAAGGAAAATATTAAAAAGAAGGCCCCATCGCCTGGACCTGGTCCACTTGGGAAATTCTACTTGTTCTCATACAATACCATTCAATTCCTAGGGTAAGTCTTTTGATGATTATCTTCTGTACCATAACTAAAAAAGCAAAATAAATTGGTATATATCAGCTCTAAATAGATTTGCAATAACTACATACCTCAAATGCATGAACAAGTGATAAGAGAAGAAAAGTGTATCATTGATCACCACATATAATTTCATCCTCCACATGCACATAATAACATTATTATTTTATTTATTTGATTTTACAAGTATACTTCAACTCAAGCTTGTAATGTTATATTGTTAAATAAAATAAGAACAATGACCTACATTTGTTTACGAGCTATTTGTTTTTAGATACCTGTTTGACAATTATTGCTATGATTGACACTTTATTAGTTATTTTGAAATCATCAGATGATAAATTTTATTTATAACTAATTTGGATAACATATTTTGAAACTTTGCTAATTTTTTGTTTGGTTGGTCTTTACCTTGAGAAGGTTTGTTGGTACTAAATGAAAAGTTAATTACTTTTTTTATTGCTGGGTTTTTGTAAGTTCTATATAACTATTTCATGCTCTGATTACTGAAGTTCCACTAATTCGATTTCTTGAAGGTTCTTCATATTTAAATGTTTAAGATATTTTTTATTATATCTTTAAGAATAGTGTCATCTCGTGTAAATATTTTTTTTTTAATGAGGTAGTGCTCATTAAACATGTATTGAATAAGATTCAGTTATCAAACATCTCACTTATAAACAATTTTCTTTTCTAGACTAAATGCATGCATTATTTAAACTCATTGATACATAATAACAATAAATATATTTAGAAAGATATGGATAAGAAAATTCAACATAGTAAAAAGAATCTCAGAACAATAAAAATACGGTAAATTTTCTATATTTTATTATTATATTAAATACGTTTTAACTATAAAAATATATAATGTATTTTTATTGTTCTGAGATTCTTTTTCCTATGTTCAATTTTCTTATCCATATCTTTCTAAATATATTTATTGTTATTATGTACCAATGAGTTTAAAGAATACATTTATCTAGTCTAGTAATGAAAATTGTTCATAAGTGAGATGTTTGATAATTCAATGTGATTCAATATATGTTTTACATGTACATACATAATTACACACTATAAATTGGCATAATACTATTGTATGTTATATCAATGTAAATTTGAAAGAAAATTGTATTAAAATTGATGTTTTATAAGCTCAATTTTATGTATTTAACCTTTTTGGAATATTTATCGATTAAGAGACTAAGTGATAAATAAGATAAAATTCTTTAATTCTATTTTATAATCCTTTTGCTAAACAATCTCCTAAAATTGAAATGCATACTTTATTATATTTGTGTGCAAATAGAAACTCCAAAAAAATACTGCAAATTAAAGCCGAGGAGTTGAGAAAATATAATAAAATTAATCTCGTAGATAGTTTATAATTAATAATTTTATCAGAATAAGTTTTTTTTTGCGTCTACCAGACCATGCCATAATGTCAAACAAACCAATTAATAAACAAATGAATCATTGATTGAAGGTATCTCAAGAAAGTGAAACACTTGAGATTTTTTTTTTCAATTCTATAATTGAGTAATTAACTCAGCTAATCACCAGTTTCACCAGCTTCTTTATTTTATAAAAGTATTTGTTTCGTTATAACTTTTAGTAACTTCTACATGGTAGAAAAATATAAAATATATATAATTTAAAAAAACATTGGATATCAATGATAATACCATAATTAAGATAATAAAAATAACATTTTATTTAGCAAAATATTCATGATTTCTTGGGTAGTTGTTTTTCAAAAACATAATTTCTCTTGTTCAAACTTTCACTTCATAATTGTTTTCTGCATTCTTGGGGATTTCTTAATTACTAAGAAAGGTACAACAGAAGAAACTTATTTCAAAAAGCCTAGGTTTTATTAAAGCTTTGTTTATATCGAGTATAATATCTACATATAAAACTAATAATGGTCATTAAAAAAATATTTATGTTAAAAAAATGTGGATTAAAAAAGTTACTTTAATTAATATTCATAAGAATAATTATTATAAAGAGAATGAAAATGAGATTTTAATTTTTAATTCAATTGAGATTATATTCCCACTATTGTTAATAGCTGCTAAACACTAATCAATGAATATAAAACAATTTAAACTTGACTCATTACGAAGGTGAAAAAAGTTGGCGATCTGTTACCAATGTATTTATTCACTTTATTTATTTATTTTTTTGTTTTACAATATGGGAAAAATAAAGGGTTGTAGCATTAATATCTTATTTCAAAACTTATAAGGACTAATACTGCAGTTTAATAAGTAAAAATATGATGAGGTATTATTGTAGATGACATTTAATTTTTGACATGATGACATGATGAAATTTAATTTTTTATTTTCATATATCTATTTTTGGCTATTTGCTCTTGCTATTTCAAAATTATTTCCAGTTTTGAAGCTTGTAATTTTAAAAAAAAAAAATCTATGGTTAGTTAGCCCTGTGTTAAAGTCTATAACCTTAGTACATCAGTTTTAAAATCATGAAAAAAGATCTGCAATATAGTCGTACTACGGTGAAAATCGTTAATGGTCAACTTAAAAAAAAAAGAAGTCATTTTTGTATTTCAGATATCAGAGTATAAAGAAAAACTAACTACCAACTAATTAAAATAAAGAAAGAAAAAAAAAGTAAGTTAAAAGTAGTTGTAAAAACTATCTCCAGTCCTGGTGTTGTGTTAAATATTTATATTGGAACAATAGTATTCTCTTTATATTTTAAGAAATTCATTTATATTAAAATCGTATGGGTCAGTTTTATCCAATGTTACTCATTGTGATCTGTTACTCATTTTTAGGTGGAGTTATTTATTGCACCAATTGGTGATCCATTATGCTTCTGGAAAAGATTCCTCATCATTATGGGAGGAAGTTAAATTTACGTTAATGATATTCCAAAATGCTGCTATTTTAGAGGTAATATACATTTTTATATGATGAGGTATGTCTTTTTTGACAAAAATGTCTGTTTTGAAATGCTTATCAAGTATTAATTTAAAAAATACAAGTTGAAAGCTCAAAGTTTGTTGTTTAAATATAAACAACTTTCTTTTGATAATATGAATAAAAATATGATAAAAAATAAATATATAGAGTTACTCAAATGAGTATTTGATTTAAGTAAGGTAAAAGTTGATCCGATTCAAATTAAGTAACTATATGTCTTGTTCTCTACACAATTAATTTAAATCCATATCAATGGGTCTAAATTAATTCCAGTTTCTTTATTAAAAAAAACTCCTACTATTATATATAATTATTCACTTCTATATAATTGCATTGCATTAAAAAGCTCTCATGTTAATTTATCTCATCCACTTATTATAACAGATTGAGAGGCAAGTGTGGATTGACAATTGGCACATAAGAAATACATTTATTGTTTACTTCATAAAATTATTTGATTATGTTCATAGGACGTTGATAATAAAAGTTATTGTTAAGCTTTCAAAGTAAGATATTATCAGTTAGAGTAAGAAAGGCCACAAATCCTTGTCCTTTATGTCTGGTTTCATATTTCATATAAGATTTTTTAAACACAGAAACATGAAGAACTAACCATAAATCAAAAGTATTAATTTTATTGTGCAATATAAAATACTGGAACTATCAAAAACACAACCTATGTATCAATAATTCCTATTTTGTTATTAATTTTTTAATCATTGCTTTAATTTTTAATTATTTTTATTTTGAAGAGAAAATAAGATTTGCCCCCAGCCGGTATTCGAACCCGGATATCCGCCTCACCGTGGCAACGCTCTAACCATGGGGTCGCTTCCTACCTATTATTATTATCGTCCGATTAGCCATAGCAGCATAAAGTGACGTTAAATGAACAACTAACTAACTAACTTACTACTGAAGCTTCTTAGTCATCAAAATTATTTTGTTTAAAACTATCAATATGTTTTTTACTTACATAAATAGTAAAAAAATTAAAATAAATAAAAATCGTTTGAATGCGTATTAAAGTTTAAACAATGAATAACTACAACATTTAAAAAATACAAAACAATACATCAGCATTTTTTTTTTGTAGATAAATTATTCATTCGTAAGGTATACATTATTGTTGATTATTCGAATAACAAACTGTTAATATTAGTTTGATTTTACGTAATTTTTTTCAAAGGATATATTTTCCTCGCTTGTTGAAATTTCTCAATCTCCATCAATATTTATAATAATGTAAATTTATTATTTTCTAGGTATTGAACGTAGTGCTTGGATTAGTGAAATCAAATGTTTTCATCACTGCCATGCAAGTTGCTTCCCGTGTTGTTGTTGTTTGTGGCGTGCTTTCAGTGACGCCAACTGCTCCTCGAAGTATAGGACTGGTTCTCCTCTTAATCGCCTGGTCTGTTACCGAGATCATTAGATACCTCTTCTATGCGTTCAACATTTATATGAAAGTTCCTTTTTTTATAGTCTGGTGTAGGTGAGTAAAAAAACTTATAATTCATTTTTAACTATAAATATTGTCAGAAAATGTGTGAAACCATCTCTTTGTGAAGTCCTTACTTCTTTTTTAACTCTATGTGCTAAAGAAAGTGATATACTATCAGTAGAAAACACCTGGTGTTCACATTCCTTATTGTCAAGGATAAAAGTACAAAATGAAAAATTGTTTGCTTTTTCTTTGCTAATATTAGTACAATAGCTGTTGAGCTTTGTAGTCAATTATTATTATCATCTATCAAATGCAGATCTAGATTGTCTTCCGATGAAAAAAAAAAAAAATAAAATAAACAAAAGTTAAAAAAAGGTTTATGTACATAATTGTGCATTTGTATAAAGTTCAATTGGCTATTTGTTTACTAACACTGGTCTGATTTAGATATCTTTTTTAGGGGGGAAATTCATTTTTTTTTTTAACACCAACATGACAAAAATAAGCTTTTTGAAATATGGGGACTCTAAGATTTGGTGAAAATTTCACATGAATTTTTCTACCGGATTGCAGTACTATCATTAACTAGTAACTGAAGGATGTAAAGATTAATCTAAAATTTATAATACTCCATATGTTTCTTGAAAATTATTTTGATTTTTTCTTTTATTTAAATAAAGATTAATTTACCTAATTAAATACAAAATTTACCATAAAATGCATATCATTTTTTATATAAAGATACCAGAACTATAAATATAAGATGCTCTTTAGACATCAAGATTTTATTTTTCTGTTCATTTATTATTAATTTTAAAGATTTATGATAATAAATAGACTAATCAGCTTCTGTATCTCTACCAAATAATCTCCCCTCAAAATCATGGGCTTAAGATTATTTCATTCCTTAAAAATTGACTGAACTCATGACTCTTGGGTTTTTTTTTAACATAATAATTTTAGGTATTTATCTATTTAGAAAAATATACTTTATACTTAAATTAATGTTTTATTTTTCAGATATACATTCTTCTATGTCCTTTATCCTGTTGGAGTAACTGGTGAACTTCTTTGTTTTTATGCTGCACAAAAGTTTGTGAAACAGCACCATCTTTTTTCAATGGAGCTCCCTAACGTGGCAAATTTCACGTTTAGTTATTACTATTTTCAACTTGCTATAATGGCTTCTTACTTACCATGTGAGTACTAAGTAAATAAAGAATATAATATATTTTTATTGGTCAGAAATAATTTATATCTGAGATTGAAATAAATATTAATCTTTTATATTTTTATAATAAGTATTACTAAATTTTAATTTATAATTTATTACTGATTACAGTGTTTCCACGGCTGTACCTCCACATGGTTTCACAAAGAAAAAAAATTATTGGAGGAGAATCAGGGAAAAAAATTGATTAAATGTTGTGTTATACTTACTAAATTTAGTCTTTAAAGTGATAAAAATGAAATGTACAAAAGGATGAAAGAATGTGGGTCCTGAAAAGTTTAATATCCTATTAGCATTGTCGCGCATTGATGGGAGTTAAATCCTTAAACTATAGAGTTTAATTTAAAGAGTTAGTTTACTGGAATAAATTCCAGTCCTGTTTTATTTTTCATTCTAATTATTTTGTAAATTGGATGAATTATGTATGATTCATTTTTTTATAACTTATAAGTTTAAAATGGTTATATTATATTATCTTCTTTGTTGTTATTTATTTATGTTTAGATAATTATTATTCTAGAGACAATTATGAATCAGAATATCTTGTTCTGATAGTTATCATAGTGTCGTAAAGTGATTAAAATGATCTGGGAACTTTAGTTTTAATTGCCACTGTAGAAAGCCATTTTATTTATTGAATTATAAATAATTTATTTATTTAGCATGTATATTTTTATAATAAACTGTTTTATAAAAATCTGTGGCCTTATTGTTATTTTGGAGATAATATATTACTCATATTTAAAATAAAAAATTTATAGAAAATATCTAAAAAATCAAGATTTTAGTATTCAGAAATTTTATATAAATTACAACCTTATTCCTTCCCGACTACCAACATGAGAGAAATTGGTCTATTATTCAATTTCTAGGTTATTAATAAATTTATATGGGCTGTACTCTGAAAATATTGTCATGTTGAAGAAAAATATTTTATTGTACTATTAATATCTTAGCATTTTTTATTGAAGTTCTGTAAAGAGCAAACTACAAATACATGAGAAATAATTATTCCTGGAACCAACATTTTGTACACTGGATTACAGTATTAAGAAAATAATGCATTGCCATTACATACACATATTAATATGAACACAAAAATTTATTAAAAACATCAGAAGACAACAAGAGGCTCATGTCTGACCAATGTTACTACCAGAGCATTGGATAAATGTATATTAAGAAATCCTTATTAAAATCAATAGTAGTGTAATAAAACAAACTGGTGGCCATTTAGAATATAGAAGGCATATCTTATAAAAATGTCAACCCAAATAGCCTAAAGGTTTTTAATGTGTATTGCAACCAATATGTTAGAGACTTAATAGTAGGAAAAAAACATTTTTAAAGAGTAACATTTTTTTTGCTAGCATAATAAAGATTGTTTCAAGGTCAAAAGAATGTTATTAGAACTGTATACCAAACTTAAATGTTATGTTATTAAATTATTGTTAAATGTTAAATCATTATTAATTATGATTAATCATTATTAACCAAATTATTAAATGTTAAATCATTGTAGGAGTAGATAAACATTAAAGATCCTTTGAATACCAAAGGTGAAATGGGTTCAGTTTCCTGAAGGAGCTTTTAGACAATTTACCAGTGCTAAAAAGTGCATGACCTGATTTTTCTTGACTTCTCAAAAAAATAACAAAAAAAACATGGTAATTTTGCCATATTAGGAAGATCCTATAATTTCTAATAACAAAAAAAAAAGACTGTTTGTTATTATTGTGTGCGTAGTACAGTCTCAAAGGTATACATTCAAATTTATAAGAAATTCTAACCCACAAGTCATCAGAGTTCCTGGAAAAAAAAATGTAACCGCAGAACTGAGAAACCTCTAATTTCTGTTATTAACTAGTCAGAAACCATAATTAGACCAATCTTCCTTGATTGGTCTAAGAATTTATTGAACAATTTACCTGTCTACATGTATTGATTAATCTTAGTGATGAAAGCTAGGTCTAAACATTAAATGTTTAGTTGGACTACCTCTACAACTCAGTCACTATGGTAAAACAAAAATCTGTACCGCTACAACTCATTAAGAATTTCACTACATGGTAGAGACTGCAGTGTTTCTAGGACAAGAGTTGTGTAGCTGAGTTGTTCGAGATCAAGCTCAACCGAAAGGTTTTCTCACTTTTTAGGGTACTCCCTTAATAGAGGCTGGGTGAGGCCCAGGAGGGTCTCTATATCCCAAAGGATCCACCCTTGGTTGTTAAAATATTAAATAATTTATCTGTCAAAGCCAGATTTGAATCCTGAACCTTCTTCATAGCAACTCAGCACTCTATCAATGAGCCACCTTGCTGCCTAGTCACTACTGGTAGATTTTTGAAAACAAATTGCGGAAAGCCCTGAACGCTTGATAGCTATAGTTATCAGTTAGCCTTGTACGGCTAAACCGTCTTCGGGCAGCATGACGCTTCCTATCAAGATCTTTAATTTGTTGACACATCCAGGGAGCAGGCTGGGGATGGAAGGTTGAGGTTTTCAGCGGGGCATAGATGTCAAGGATATATTTGAGATTGGAAGTTAGTATGTCAACCATGGAATCAATAGTGGCACAAGAATAAAGCTCTTTCCAATCCAAGGTTTCGAGGGAAGGTGAGATGTTCTCTGGAGTGAGTGCATCTAGGTTGCGAAAGGTTATGGTTTTAGGTAGTATATATGGAGTTTGTATATTGTATGAAATTTGGATAAGATCATGAGAGGACAGAAATGGAACGGGTAATTGAGAGCAAGAAAGGAGTTTCTGTCGTGAATCAATGACAAACAAGTCTAACCCGGTTTCGGGTGGGAGAAAATGGAAAGCTGTAGAGAGTAAGAGATATTTTCAATGTATAGCCCATCTTTGGATTGGACAAGAAGATTGGCATTAAAATCACCGGAGATTATGATGTAGTTGTAGTGAGGAATGTAGTTGTAAAGGGTAGATTCCAAGGTAGAATCAAAGGGATCAAAGGTAGGATCAAGGGACCAAAAGAGGGCGATATACTACGACATAATGGAAGTTAAAAGAAATTTCAACAAAAAGGAATTCTGTGCGAGGATAATCGGTTATAGGTGAGGAATCAAGGATATTTGATTTTAGGGAGTTGTGGACATAAAGACCTACGCCTCCACCAGTCCAGTCTCCCGGGTCGTGCTGGAGGAATGAAAAGTCTGGTAAGGATATTGCGGAGGTGGGGAGGTAGGGTTTGAGCCATGTTGCAGAAATTCCAATGGTATGATAAAAATTAGTGGTAAAATATTTATGGAATTCATCAAAATGAGCAGGTAAGGATTGGGTGTTGATGTGAAAGGAGGTTAGGACACTAGGCATGATTGTGAAGTAGGAGAGATCGACATATTAGAGGAGAAGATGTGAACAATTAATTTTAGTCGATAAATTAAGTGAAAAGCTATAAAATGGTGCATATGGTTAAAGAAATGCAAGATATAACGAAGAACAAATAAGAATATTAATAATTAAAAAAATGATAATACTATTAAAATATGTAAAAAGAGAAAATACTGAATAAGTAGTAAGATAAGTAAAGTTATAGAATAAAAAAAGAAGATGAGATTCTTAAGCATGTAAAATAATAAAATGGAATTCAAGCTCCTAAGAAATAAAAATATAGACCAGTAAATAGAATTTAATAGTATAGTAAGGACGTAAGCCAAATCTAAAATTCCGTGGTGAGTGCCAGAGGTTGTCGTAGAACTAGCGGGTAAAAAAAACACCAGTAGTCAGCCGAAGACGTCCAGATCCTGAGCCTGACCTGTGACGACTACCTGGTGACCATCTTCTTTTCTACACACATATTTTATCTTCCCCGCTATCTTCTTCTGACGAGGCAACCAGTAGAAGGCATTGTAATTATTATCGAATCGTCGGCAGGATTGAAAACCCCACTGAATATCATGTTTTAACTGAAACATAGCGTTCGGATGATAAACTTGGAATAAACGATTTGGTATCAGTTCCGCAGGATGTCGCTTCGAGTTGAGTTATAACTGTTTATTCGTTTCTTTTTTAATATTCTTCAACAATACAAATTATCGTAAGCTTTAGTATAGGAAAGAGAATGTAATTATAGGTAATGTTTATACACCGGTAATAATTTCATCAAGAAATAAAAGTTTCAACTATTATATCGAAGTATAGATGGCATTTGTTTCTTCCTATCTTGATGTAATGATTACCGAAATATACACATTTCCCATAGTTTCATTCTCTTGTCCGTACTAAAGCTCACGATAATTTGTATTTTTTTTAAGAATTTTAAAAAGGAAACCAATAAATAAAACATGTTGTAGCTCAACTTGAAGCGACAACCTGAGGAGCTGATACCAAAATTTCCATCAGTTCAACGATTCAGCGTCAGTCTATCCTCTGTACGTCAGATTTTCTGTTACCAGCCATCAGAAAAGTATGATAGTTCGAAAGAACTGGGTAAGTGGACTCCCTCCTTAGGGCCAAGTTGCTGGCAATTTAATTACATCAATTTTACTATGAGTCATAAGAGATCAGACCATTATGGGAACCTAACATCCTATACTTCTGAATTCAGGTCGCGTTTAATGGACGTGTTCGATGTTCTTGATTACTGATGGGAATCAACAAACTGCTCTGGTGCCTACAGAACGGTATCTGCGCGGGCTTCTCTTTCGATTAATTAAAAGAACAAGTGAAACAAAAAATACAAATCTTTTGTCTACATTTCCCGACTAATTTAATTGAAGCGATAGCATCGCGAAGGTTAGGGTGGGTATCTAAATGCCTGAAGTGTAGATTATCTAAGCGTTAAGGGCGCTTTTATACATTTGGGCGGTAGACGGAAGTTTGTTAACAGGAGTTGGCGTTGTCGGTATCAAGCCTTTGGGTCCCCTAAAAAACCCTGTACGTTTCAGTCTCCTTGATTCTGTCGTAGTCGTCAGTATCGGTATTCCAGTCCATTATACCAGTAAGTTTGAGTGTCCAGCAAGTGAGTCATTAAATTTGATTGTGTAAGTCTCTGCTAGTTTGATTAGCAGTAATAAAGCATTGGATTCCAAACTTCATCCTTCAATCTCTGTCATCTCTCCCTCCTTCTGTCTCGTTAAATCCTTTCAAAAGCTATACAAAACTTTGTAAGCACTATCCCATCTACGTTAAGTTTTAATATTTAGATTTAAATGAACTCAAGAGATACAAAAAAAAATACATGCAGTAATGCTGTATCACTACAACCCACGGAGGTTCTTGGGTAAAATACGTGGTAGTGATTGTGCTGTTTCTAGGACAATGGCTGCGCAGAGAGGTGATTCGTCCACAGTAATCTGTTTCTCTCTTTTATAAAATATAAATATTGCATTTTTTTTATTTTCTTACACATATTACCGGTCTCTTGTTTTGATGATTTGATGGAATTATTATTAACTATTATAAGAACACCGATTTTCACCCTTCTCAAACCTCCTAGTGCCAAGAAAGAAAGGACCAGTATGCTTTAGTAAAAAATATAAATAAAAAATAAAATTATTGTAGAAACATAGAAGAAAATATATATTGGACAAAAGGAAATAAATGCGCAAGTTTAAGTTTCGCAAAATATACTTCTTTAAACCTCACTACCCATTCCATAGGGCTGGTGCAAAACTTGTATTGCAATATTAGTCAATTTGCTTTCACATCTTTTTTAATTATGTTAATCGTTACTTCCTTCTTAGAATATGTAGATTCTAAATTATAAAAGATTACCTTACCATGATATTTTAATATTAACCTTGTAGACATAGAAATTAAATCCATAACATGAATAAAATCTTTAATAAAAGCGCATGCAGGAATTTTAAAAAGGAAAAAAATCAATTTAGCTAATGTTACTTGAACTTTGAAGTTAAAAGAAATGTCAAACATTCTTAAATGAATTACTTCACCGTATTTTTTCGATATTCCTTGATCCCTTAAGACTGACATTTTAATCCCTTCTTTATCTTTGGCAAATGGATTAAGGCGAATAAACAATTCAGATCAAGCAGATTTATTTTTCGAAATCTCAATTAACAGTTGAGAAGTACAAAGTGCGCGATACACAGGAGTAGTTAGTTTATCACATGCTTTTTTAAAATAATTAAATCGTTTAAGAAACCTTATGGATCTTTTTTTTTTAGTATTTACAGAAATGAATGGTCAGGCCAGTTATTCATAAACGTTTTGTCTGGCGGCATACGGAAATATTTTATTCTAAATTTACAACACCCTCGTAGCTATTACATTATTATTTTTTATAAATAGAATAACAAGCCATAAGTAAAAAAAAAATGTAAGCGTTAAGTACGAATATCTCTAATTTTTTTTTTAAACGTCAATTTTTTATTAATTTACTAATTGAAACTTTCGCAGCATCATTGTGCACCCCAATTTGATTACTAATCAGTTAGGCTTGGCCGAATTCGTCATGGAATAGTATTGTTGATGTAAAATAAATTCTTTAAAAAAAAAGATGACCTGTACCACTACAACCCATTATGAATTGTTGGATTCAGTGGTATAAACAGTACTGGTCTAACGGCTGTGCAGGGAAGTGATTTGTATGGTATCGCAAATCCTTTCCCTCTCAATAAGTGTACCCTATTTATAAAGGCTGGGTGAATCTCAGGAGGGTCCAACACGACTCTTAACAGAATAATTAATCTGCCACAGCCACATTTTTTTTTTTTTTAATTTATTTTTGATATTTACAACTGTATAATAAAAACAATACATCCAGTAAATAGGCTATGTGATACAAAATGACATGAGTAATGGCAAGTTGAGAAACTACCCACTGGTAGTACTCAAATCACTAGTTCAACTAAGAAGGTCACGTGGCCATCTTCTTTTCACACGCCTCGGGGGATTATCGGGAATCGAAGAGGAAGCTAGGTTTGAAACTAGAGGGTTTGAGTGGAAATGAAGTTTGTTATGAAAGGATAGATACCGGGTTCGGGCCAAATCAGCAACAAATGGGACATTAAGGTCGTTATGGATGACGGTATTTTTAACAAAATAAGGAGCGTTGAGGATTTTACGAAGGATTTTGGACTGTAGGGATTGGATACGACAGGAATTCGATGGCTTAGTGGAGCCCCAAAGCTCTACTCCGTAAGTCCAAATAGGTCTTATGATGGTCATGTAGATGAGTCTTTTGTAGTTAATCGGGAGGTTAGAGCGTTTGTCTAGTAAGTGTTGAAGTAGCCTGAAACGTCGAGCAGTTTCTTGTCTTTTCAGTCTAGTATGAGGATTCCAGGTTAATCGTTTGTCGAGGTGCAACCCTAAGTATCGGATCTGTTCTACCTGCACCAGTGGGGTATTATTAAAGGATACTGGAGGGCAGGAAGTCATTGGTTTACGACGTAAGGTAAAAGTGATTCGATGGGATTTTTGAGAATTTATTTTAATTCTCCAGTTTTGACACCATTCTTCAAGATCAGTGATATGGGATTGGAGCCTTTGGGATGCAATAACTGGATTGGCGTTGACTGATAATACACATGTATCATCAGCATACGTGGTAAGGATAGTATTAGGATGAGTTGGGATGCCAGCTGTATAAACTGTATAAAGGATTGGGCCAAGGATACTACCTTGAGGAACACCAGCAGATTGGGAGAAGAGGGATGAAAGGACATTATTATGGTTTACCTGGAAAGTTCTATTTGCCACAGCCACATTTAAATCCGGAACCTTTGGCATCTCAACTCTGTGCCCACTGAGCTCCGTACCCTACTCCTTTAAATATTTTGACGAAGAAGTATGCAGTTAATATGAGATGCGCTTGGTCGAGGATGCAGCAAATAATGTAATGAACAAGCAAGTTATTCTACTACTTATAGAGGTTTCGGCCCAAGTTTGGGCTATAAATTAGGGCAGACAATTGTACATCATACTCATACGAATCTAAGCATTTTTTGCGTGGTTCTTCATTGAAATGCAATCAATATTTAGATATAATTATTTTTAAGGCCAATCATAAAACCACTTTACCATTATTATTATTTTTATTGTAATAAAGTTGAGGTATATATATAAAAGAAATATCTCTGCTTAAGCACAAGCTTTATATTTCTTGATTTTTTTTTAGTAAATACATCAGTACAAATCGCATTTAGAATATATAGAATAAATTCCTCTCCTTTCTATATAGCAATTAACTTATTAATTAATTACAAATTGCTGAGTTTGCCATGCTGAAGGTCCTAGGTTCAAATCCCGCACAAACTCTTATTTAATTGACTGGCAGATTTTTATTTAATATATTAAAGCTGGAGATGGATCCTATGGGATCTAGAACTCCTCTGGGGCTTACCCAGCCTCTATAAAGTGGGTATGCAAAATAAGGGGGGGATTTGGCGGTTGAGCTTGATTTAGGACAAATCACTTTCCTGCAGAATCGTAGAAGAAACAGTACAGTCACTACCACGTACTTAACCCAAGACTCTGCATGGGTTGTGGTACAGGTTTTTATATATATATAAAAAATGTCTTTGTATTCTCGATAAGACCACAGAATGCACCGAGACAAATTGCGCTTCAGGGAACACGACGCCGTTAGCCTCAAGGTAATGGACATACTGCCAAGTTTGGGACTTCCACTGAATTTGTTTGCGCAATAAAAAAAGGCCCAGGAAAGTGATTTCGCATCCATTTGCACAACGTATTATCTTGGAAGAAAAGAATTTAAAATTAAACAAAAAAACATTAACAAAACATGACACTTTATGGTCATGTCTCTCAACACGTTTATAGTCAATGCATCGTTTTTTCAACCAAGAATGAACTATAGTAGTATTGACTCGGTCATAGTACGGTTGTTTATAAGCTCCGTATATTACTAAAAAAAACAACAACTCGTGAAGGGTCTGGGATTTAGTACATGACAGATACTATACTGTTTCTAGGGCAACGGTTGTGCAGTGCAGGGAAGTAATTTGTTCTGGATAAAATATCAATAAAATAGATTACTTGCACATAAGAAAATATAAGTGTACTTTATTTTGTTGGATATAACATGATGTTAGAGGATTACATCTAACAAATATCACAAGAATTACATCACTCAAGTGGTCGAATGCTAAATATGTTGTAAATAACATGTTTTCATTGTTATTATTATTATTCGAAAGAACGTTGTTACTTTAAGTAATGAAAACGACACATTAATTTTTCTTCTGGGACAGAATAAAATACGACAAAGAATTAGTAATTTACTTTAAATTTCAACAATTCAATTTATTCTATGTTTAACCTCTTATGGCACATAAGCTTATTAGAAACTTCTAGTTCAGTACGTAACGGTTAAGTATGGAGCTTAAAACCATATCCAATTTCCAACTAATGTTAACTACTACTTAATATAAAGTAATAATTATTTTAAATATATTTTTTTAAGAGAAAAGATTTGCCCTGGCCGGGATTCGAACCCGGGTCGTCCGCTTCACCGTAGCAGTACTCTAACCAAATGAGCTACCAGGGGCGCAACTCAGTCAGGCAAATCCGTTCTCTTCACCGATCCTATATCCCATACGGTGCTACGGTGAAGAGGACGACCCGGGTTCGAATCCCGGCCAGGGCAAATCATTTTTCTTAAAAAAAAAATATTTAAAAATTATAAGTAATTATTACTTCAAAATGTATTCCTTTTTACACCACTGCGAGCGGAGTAGCCCAGTTGTACAGCGAAGGTACCGAGTTCAAATCCGGCTGTGGCAGATAATTTATTTAATCTGCCAATAGCCGGGGATGAATCCTGTGGGATCTGGAGACCCTCCTCGGGTCCCGTCATTGGGAGAATGAATCTTGGCGATTGAACGTGATCTTGGGCAAATCACATCATTCCCAGGTGTCAGCCGAGGAAACTCTTTTTAAGGGTACCCACTTTACAGAGCCTGGGTGAGCCCCAAGAAGGCCTCTAGGGTCCCACAGGTTCAATCCCCGGCTATTGGCAGATTAAATAAATTATCTGTCACAGTGGGTTTTGAACCTGGAAACAACTAAGCGCTCTACCACATAACTACCACACTTACTTATTCTTTTAAATTGTTAATCGATAATACAATCCTAAAATCAGAAAGATATTTATTCCAGATATTGATCGAAGTAACTGTTAACTCATTTACTCACTTTTCAATGACCTTATTACCTTTTTTTAACCTGAAGAACCGATCCTTTCGAAACACTAATTTATAAACCAAATGATCTTGCGGGCCACTTTGGAAATATATCATAACTAGACGGACCGCGTATAAAATTATGTATATCCATAGGCTAGAACCAAACATTTTTTCGGAGTGAAAAATTGAAACTTAAGGAGTTATTATTACTGTGTTTACAATTATTCTCACAAACAAATGCAGATTAATATAATAATCGTATTGAATCCACATTGTAATCATTATACTGATTTTAACTCATAATTTCGACAGTTAATTTTTAATATACTTATGGATGCACAAATAATGTTTTTTAAAATTTGTTTGAGGTGAATCTCCACACTTAGTCATAGCTTCTTCAATGATAACAATATATACAAAAAAAGAGTTCATAGAGAACTTAAAAATATAAATAAAAACAATTATTTTTAGGCAGAGCATTCTGGCTCGGTGACCTACTAGAGCCGTACAGTTACTCCCCATTGATCAAAGGACGGACCCGATGAATCATAAATCAATAGAGCCTAAGTGTTAATGATGATGATGGCCATTTTCCACGTGGGCCGCACGTGTGGTAACGGTGCGATCCTCCAGAGGAGGTTTCCGCATGCCACCCCGGCTCCAGAACGCTGGAGGAATACATATGACCCGGACGGACACTAGATATATATACCTCTCCAGGGCTACCCCCACCGCCACTTCTCGTCTGGTCCACGGTCTGTCACCATGCTCATTGATATCGTTATTACAGGTAAATATCCATTTAGTAATAATTACTTAATTAGGCATATTCATATATCACTGGTTAAAAAAAGAACTGTATCGACTGGATTCAAATATTCATTCCCGTGTTCTCCTTAATCAAAACGTCTATCAGGTATAGTAAGTTTTATTCAGTAAATAGAAAATATAGAAATGTACATCCATCCAAAGTAAATTTCATCTGTTACCAAAGCTATATTTTAAAAGCATTTAAGGTTTTTCCTAAGAACAATGTCTTAATGTATTGGAAAATAAGATGTACCGTAGAATATTCGCTTCAAAAAAAGGATGAGACCACTGGAGACTTTAGATTACACAACGCGGAATTTCGGAGCATCAGCTAATATTATTGAAGTGATAGCGTCACGAAGATTAAGATGGTCTTAGTAACAAAATAATTCCTAAAAAGTTAATATGCGCTGTACTGACTTGGAAGCGTCTGAGGGTTATACCACAGCGTAGGTTTGGATTAGTCCGTGGACGATAGTTTTTAAGTAGAGAACGGTGGTATCGGAATCAAGCGTTCGGGTTCGCTAAGTCTTATTATTATTAAGTTTTTTTCTTGAGGAGCGTGTACCTCAGTACGTAGTGTTCAAGGTTACTGATACTTGATCCCAAGTTCGTGACAAAATCTTTGGGATCTGGAGATCCTCCTGAGACTCATCCAGCTTCTATAATGAGGAAATTTTTTAGGGTGAAACCTGATGATTGAGCGCTAGATCACCTTCCCACCAAAACCAACCTTTGGGTTTGCAAGTCCTTGGTATGCATTGTGCCCAATAGATTGTAGCAGTACAGGTTTATTTTAAAAAGGGTACCCTTAATTGGGAGAAAACCTGACCTGTTAGCGAAACATCAGACAAGTCACTTCTCTGCATTACCGTTTTCTTAGATACAGTAATCTCAACCATGTACTGATTAAAAGACCCTTCATAGATTGTAGGGATCGGAAACTGAAAATATTATTGATTTTTATTCCGAAGAGAATTTATTGACATTAAAAATGAGATACTGAATGCACGAATGCAGCGTTATAGGCGAAACTTAATTTTATAACACTACCTACATGTGAACTTCAAGAACTATCACAGGCTGTAAAACAGAAAAAAAAGAAGGCTACAGGATTCTTCGTATTATCGATCATTATGTTCGAATCATAAGCTGAATGCCTTTTCCAGCATATGCTATATACAATATTAGTACTTGCTATACAATAAGTATATACAATATCTATCTAAAATCTGGTGAGGCTGATAAAAAAATTACATATTTCATAGATGATTACCGAAATCAGAAGCATATCTTTTTGATAAAGAATTTTCTTTGGATCATTGAAGGGTGTGTCAGAAGTCATGAGAAAGAAGGAATATCTCGATTCATTCTTGGTTCATTATAACTTTACAGATTTTCGAAGAATGTCGAGTTTAATCATCACACAAGTCAACAGCCGGAAGTACATACAACTAGAAAATAAAGGAAATCTCCGTCATGAAAATTAAAAAAAATAATGAAAAGCTATCCGGCTGTTTTAGGTGACTTGTGTGATGATTAAACTCTACATTCTTTGAAAATCTGTAAAGTATTGTTTAGTTTGAACATATAATTAAATCTTTGTTATCAACTTATTAATTCTGAAAAAAAAAATACGACAAGAAATTATTAAAATTTCAGAATGTACATGAAAAATTCTGTTATTTTGTCAAAGTCTTGTGATCACTCCACATTTCCATTACATGAAAAGAAAATTTTTAACATAAACATCATAATTTTTAGATTCAAATATCGGGATTAGGGATTACATTATAAACATGATATGGAAATTCCGTCGATGAAAGTCTCATTATATTTCTATTTTCAATATGAATGTCACATAAATTCTCACGATCATGAAGATGAGGTATGGTTTCAGAATTGAACCGACAACAGTAGATTGGATGGACCGTGAGAACATTTAATTCAATAATTACTAAATAACAATAACAATGTTAATTAAACCACCGACACTTCATAAAAAAAGTATTTTATTGCTATATGCGATAAGCTATGATCTTTCGTCCTAATCATAAATATCGAAAGATCGCATTATTATCTGTGAGTTACCTCGAAAAAAATTCATTAAAAAAACAACAGGTGTTCAATTGACGTTAACCAAGTGATAATAAGGCGATCACTTCTTGATAAAATGGTAAATAAAAACAACAGAAAAAAAATACACTCGATCTCAAAAGGCGACATGAGAGATGAAACAATTAATTCACATATGATGATAAATGTCGAAATACTACTATCTTCTTTCGACTTTAAAATCTAAATCCACATCATATCATTAGTTACCTAAATATTATGTTAATTTATTTTATATCATTACAAAATAAATATTTTATAATGATTATTAATGTCCTTATTTCTGTAATAATCTGTTTTTAATTTTTTTTTTAGCTCTTTCAGTGGTCGGAGCGTTCGTACAGGCTTCTCCCCGAATAAGAGTGAGTATAATATACTGTTTAATCAATAGTGATAATTGTTTATACGTTGGAGAAATATATTAAGTAATCTTTTAACAGTAGATATTGATCATTTCTCACGGGAATCTAGTGAAAAATAAGCTCCCCTAATTAATTTATTTTATTAATTATGAATTAATTAAATATTCTACCACGATTGAAGTAGGTTATGGTTCCAGCAGTAAACGCTTGTGAAAAGTCATGTAGCATGGAAATGATAGAATAAATGAGTAATTTAGTACACTACAAAGAGTATGTTAAGGATCATGTATTGGTTAGCATAACAAACTTCTATGCCGAAGATCGAGGGTTCGCAGCCCGGCAGGCCTTAGGGTATGTTTAACGGAGTAAAAAATCCTTAATTGTGCCATCCTTCGGAGGGGGTGTAAAATGGAAATACTGGACTTTAAGTTATCAGGTACTCGTTCCATATCCTAATTGTACTTGGATAGAAGACAATTTAGAACTCCCAATGTTGCACCGTCTGATTAGGAATATATAAAGAGAAGGTAAATAAACAAACAAACAAATCGATGTTTTCAATAAAAAAGAAAATTTAAGTTGCAAAATTCTAAAGCAAAATATACGCTTTTCTTCTCAAAAAAGAATAATAATAATAATTTATTTAATGAAATTTACAACTGTATTAAAATAACACAGCAAGTAAATATAATGATTGGCACATATTAGCATGAAAGACAAGTAGAGAAACTACCCAGTGGCAGTACTCAAATAATAAGTTCAACATAGAAGGTCACGAGGTCCCATCTTCTCTTCAGACGCCTCGGAGGATTATAGGGAATTGAAGAGGTTCCTAGGTTTGAAACTAGAGGGTTTGAGTGGAAATAAAGTTTGTCATGAAAAGATTGATACCAGGCTCGGGCCAAATCAGCAACAAATAGGACATTAAGGTCATTATGGATTACTTTGTTCGTTACTAGCATTGAGGATTTTGGATTGTAAGGATTGATTACGAGAGGAATTCAATGGTTTAGTGGAGCCCCAAAGCTCTATTCCGTAAGTCCAAATGGGTCTAATGATTGTCATGTATATGAGACTTTTGTAATTAATTGAGAGCTTAGAGCGTTTGTCTAGTAAATGTTGTTGTAGCCTGAAACGGCGAGCAGTTTCTTCTTGTTTCGGTCTAGTATGAGGATTCCAAGTTAATCTTTTGCCAAGGTGAAGTCTTAAGTACCGGACTTGTTCTACAGGAATCAGTGAGATGTTATTAAAAGATACAGGAGGACAGGAAGTGATTGGTTTACGACGGAGGATAAAGGTGATTTGACGGGATTTGAGAGAATTTATTTTAATCCACCAGTTTAGACACCATTTTCCAAGGTCAGTGATATGGGATTGAAGAGTATGAGATTGTATAACTAGATCGGTGTTGACTGATAATTGACATGTCATCTGAATACGTGGTAAGAATAGGATTAGGATGGGTTTGGATGTCAGCTGTATAAACTGTGTAGAGGATTGGGCCGAGGATACTACCTTGAGGAACACCACCGGATTGAGAAAAGAGAGAGGAATATATATAATTGTGATTTCTTTTGAATGTCCTGTTAGTGAGATAGGATTGAATAATGAGATAATATGTAGGAGGTAGGAATTCTCGGAGTTTGAAAAGCAATCTCGGGTGCCAGACTCGGTCAAAAGCCTGTTCCACATCAAGAAATACCGCCAAACAATATGATCTACGTTCCAATACGCAGCAAACAACGTCCTCCACATGATGACATTGCTGGATAGTGGAGTGGGATGTTCGGAATCCGGACTAGTGATTTGGTATAAAATGGTTTTCAAAAAAGAAAGTGATAATTTATGTTTAATAATTTCCGAAAACTATGAATTTCCTTGATTATATGTTTCTTTTTAGTACTGATTATTTTCATTGAATATTAAACGATTGTTGAACCACTAAAAAAAAATAAGGGGGAACTTTTTCAATTTTGTCTTCTCTCCCTTGCGGGGTCTGCTTCGCAGTTTCCACTGTGAGAACAATACAACAATATTACTAGGCAGTTTCTTTATTCAGCTCTTTTATCAAGTTTTATGTTTTTAATATAAAACATGAATAAATGTTAATGTTTGTTTATATTCTTATATAATGACACCAATCATTTTAAACTTTCCATTTGCATTGATTAGATAACATGGGAAGACTGATTTACCAAATTATGAGATTGTTTTGTCTTATCCGATTTTCAGAGAGATGGGAAGGATATCTCATTAATTAATATTTAACCTTCGTTAAGATTCCCATTAAACCCGTACACAGACTTAACTTCTGACTTATAAGTTCTAACCTTTCATCCATTTCAAAGAGAATACAGACGTTTATCTCACCTTTTAATTTAAATTAATAAAATATGTAATTATAATCTACAAAGATCTAATTACAGTTGGCTATTTATACCTGAGATTCTCACAATAATTGGCTATTAAGGTAAGCCGAGGTTAATCCAACCGTTAATGGTTGGTGATTTATCAAAGCTATTTGTTGTAGGAATTTCTTAAATTAGTAGTAGTTTTTTTTTCTCAGGTTTTCGGGAGGGAATATTTTCCATTGTGTATCCGCGACTAAAAGCAAATTGGACATAAAAATCACGATAGAAAATCTAAGGAATCAACTAAAATTTACTTTAATTGACGCTCTAAATACTATGTTTCTAATACTACTTAAATTTCAGGGAAGCTATATAGTGTTGTTTTGAGTCAAAAATTAATGTTCATTACATACAAATATACACTGTGGGATGTGGAGATCCTCCTGGGGCTCACCCAGCCTCTTTAAAGCGTACCCTTAGTGAAAAACCTCGGGGTTGAGCGTGATACCGAACCCCCCTTTAAAACCCAACAACACTACAGTGTCTTCACAATGTACTGAACCTGATAACCTTCATGGCTTGTAGCGGTACAGGTTTTATATACACTTGGATCGATATGGATAGTTTTTATAATCTTTCAATAATAATTATGTAGTAATAAAACATGAATCTTTATATGAATAAATTTTTATATCTCTATTATATTATTAATATAAAACGAGAAAAATAGTTTATCTAATCAAACAACATGCGTGCAAATATACTTTACATACCGAGTCCAGTTGATGAAAAGCCGGAATTTTGAATACAGGTCTAAGCGTTGTTCAATCAATACTAAGCATTGTTGAAGGCGGATACGCCATTGAGGTTTTGGCATGTAAGGCATGTTCTAGAATGGCCAATTCGAATATCCGCTTGGGAATTCCGGCGCACATTTTTGGTTTGCCATCTTCTCAACCGAAGGACGACGAGGAATCTTCTTTTTGGACTCGACCTTGGCTCAGAGCAAGTTATCTCAAGTAATCTTAATTAACCTCGAGTTTCGTATAAGCAAAGGAAGAAAAAAAAGGGAAAATCATTTGCTTTACAGACAAATCTTAATTTTCGCACTCAACTCCCTAAGACCCTTAGACAGTGTCATATTTTTGTATTTCAGTAAATCTCTTGGATGAGCCTCCGAGTAAATAAAGCAGGTTCTTTTATGTTGGATTGAAACTTACAGGACCGGTAGAGGCATAAAAATCTACTCTGCTCAAGATCGAGGGTTCGCAGCCCAGCAGTTGGGCCTAGGATTTTTTTAAAGGGAGTGTAATATTCTTAGTTATGCCCTGCTTAGGAAGGGGTGTAAAATAGGAATCCAAATCCTGTTTGGTACCAGCTACTCGTTCAAGATCCCAATCCAAATTATATATACCCGGATAGGAAAAATTTCAAGACTCCCACTGTAGCATCGTCCGATGAACCAGAGCATCGCGAAGTGAGGTTAAATGAATACAAAATAAACCTGCTGCACCGTACCAAACGTATGACTAAACTTACATAGACTCTTTTATCAAGTCTTGTGACAAGTATAATAAACCATTCCTCTTAAATAGTCAATTAGCAGAAACGGCTTTAGTTCTCCTCTTAATCAGATGTATTAAAAAGGATGACAATCGAAATAATAATTGAGAGTGGTCTATCCTTGGCGTACTCAACAGTTGCCAGTCATCCCACTTTGTCTTGTGTGAAGATATCAATAACTGTCAACGATCCTGGACATAAAAAAAATATCCGGTGTCGCCTGTCGTGAAGTTGTTAACATAAAAAGCTTCTAAACCTAAAATCGCGCGTACGCAGCAAAATTTATGGCTCCAGCTATAGCATCGTTCGAGTAGGATAGTGATGTTAAATGAATAAAAAAAATACTTGTATGGTCCGACATACAAACGAATTACTAAACTTACATAGTTGACTCTAGACACAAATTCTTGAAACCATTCCTCCTAAATAGTCAGTTGGTAGAGAAAAAGTATTCGACTCCCATTTAGGCACATTAAAAAGGATGATTATGGAAAATTGTCTATCCTTGACATACAATTGCCAGTCATCACACTTATACTCACACACCAGTCATCTGTTGCGTGTAGAAATCTTTAACTTCCGATGATCCTGGACGACATAATATTTACAAATAAACTACAGTCTCTATTACGTCTTGAACCCAAGACTCTTCAAGGGTTGTAGTGGAACAGGTTTTTATTTATTTTTTATAGCTGAAGCTATATCCTAAACATTATAACCTATTGCAGCCAGTTATAGTAACTATATATAGTCAGTAATACATTTTTAAACATTATTCATAAGATTAAATAGGAAACGATTAAAAATGTAAGTTGTTGTGACTCAAAGCGACAACCTACGGAACTAATACCGTAAATTTATTGTTTAGATTCCTAGATTCATTATTTTGTTATTATTATTATGCAGTAGTATGTTATCCAAGGAATATATCGCTCAGGTACGAAGAGGCCTCCCCCTTGAACGGTTCTCGCTTCCTGACAACGCCACCGCCATCCGGGAGAACATAGACACCTCCTTCAGCTGCCAGTCACGGAGCTACGGCTACTACGCCGACCTGGACAACGACTGCCAGCTCTTCCACGTCTGCCTTCCTGTCGTCTGGGACAACGACGGCACCCAACAGACTTTCATGTGGAGCTTCATCTGCCCTCAGGAGACCATCTTTAATCAGGTGAGGAAATAGAATTGGTTTATTATGAGTTAATATCAAGGAAAAATAAATTACTATCAGCATGGCTTACATAATTAGGATAGGTTTTGATTACCCCCGAACATCCACAACTGTAACCTATCCTACCTGCTGCAGGTGAATTAGATTGTAACGAATGTGTATCATCATTTTACTAAATTCTTCATCACTTCACTCCAGGATTTTTTCTAGAATGTATATGAATTGAAAGGGTAAACCGGAGACGAGAAAATTACCAAAATTCCATGGTCTAAGTACTATTTGGTGTAATTGCAAGGGAAGCAATGGTCATTTATAGAATACCAAGAAGGCTTATAATTGTTATTTTCATGTTTTTTTTTTAAAAATCCACAAACGTTCATCGTGAACGATGCATATGAATACAAAAATTTTGGTAATGGACCTTAATTTGCCGGGAGACTAACTTTAACCAGGTGATGACACCGGGTTGGGATATCGTTGGGGTATAAACGTATATACGTATTATTATATGGATATATAGCTGGGGTTCACCCAGCCTCTATAAAGTAGGCACCCTTAATTGAGGAGTGTGATAACATCCAAATCGCCTCCTTGCTCAACAATTGTTTTAGAAAAAGAATAGTCAACCCAAGACTTAGTTTCATATGCTGTAATGGTATAGTTTTTTGTTTTTTTTAATGTTTTTTTTTTAGAGTAGTTGATATTTAGGTGGCAGATTGTAATATCTCAATAAAGTGTATATACAAAAAAAAAAATGATATTTAAAATAAAAGATATTTAAAATACTAGACATTTTGATTTTTAAAATTAATAACACTATTTTTATTATTGTAATTATCTTTTACTTAAATATTAAAAAATAACTGTATTATCATTATAATTTTATTATGATTTATATTTATCTGATTATGCTGTTTTTAAATTTTTTATATCTTGTTTATTCTAATTGTTTGTTTTTTATTCATTATTTGTTTTTTGCATATTCAGTAGTAATGCAGGCTAAAGAGGATGGGGAAGTTGGTTTCAAATAAATAGTTCCTTACAATTTTATAATTTATTCTTATCTCCTGCTATTTTTCGCTCCAATATTATCACTATTATGCGCGCTACAGGCCTTTTATCAGTCCACGTGAAACATTCATGACTTCTTCTTCCCATTCTTTCAATATTCCATCAACCGTTTCCTCTTCCTTTCTTCAGTTAACTTTGCACTTTGGACTGTGGGTGCTGTTCTCTGATATAACTTCCCACTTGTATACTTTGTGTCCAAAGACCCTTATGACTGTGATGCCCTCACATTACACCTTCACTTTTCCAGACCAATTTTGACTTGTGTCCAGGGTGTAGTCTAGTACAGGCAGTAGTTTAGATCTGCTGTTTTCCAAGAATTTTGTAGATGAGTCTGGTTTATGGGAGTCTGCTGATGTGGCCGTACAATTTTAGTCGCACCTATATCTGGAGTGAAACTGGTATTCTTCGTCTGTGCGGTTGGGCCCAATAATTTTTCTGATTATTTTTCTTCCTACCATAGCAGGAAACTCATCACCGAGAAATAATGACAAATTTTGGTGAAAGTGGACAGACATTTTTTGTTGTAGATATTCTATATCTTGTAAATAGCTCTCTTCATCATCAGCAATCTAATGTTCTGCGGGATATTCTGTTTTCTTATCCGTTCAAGTATTTTATCCAGGTATTTAAAGCGATCGATTTAGTTGATTTACCACATTTCGTTTTGAAATTCACCCATTACTACTATTATTATCATAAGAAAAAAACAATATTAATTCAAACATACAAAATACATATATGTTTTGAATTTTAAACTTCAAGAGTGTGTTTTATTATTATTCACTTAAATGCTTTCCTTATTTTTGCAGGAAAGGTTCATCTGCGCTAGACCTGAAGACGCAGTGCCGTGCCAGGAAGCAGCCACCTTCTACAGCCTCAACGAAAGATTCGGAGAGAGGACTTCGATCGACGAACCCACGGAACCAAGCGATTATGAGTCCACCGTCAATGTCATAGAAGCGCGATGACGGAAACATCAGATATACAATTACTATTATCAGTTTAAAACCATATATTGTAGCCTAATTAAATTTTTTTTATACTTTTATAATATAAAGTGAACCTCATTCAGTTACCCAATTATTATATATGGATATGTTGACTTAGCCAGTACCCAGGGGCCGTTATCCTTCATTGTTTATAACCTGAACATTTAATATTGATACTGATAAAACCAACCTTATTTATATTATATTATGAAATATAATAATTATAAGGCTTAGCGAACCCGAAGGCTCGATGCCGATGCCACCAATCTCTGCTTACAACCTTCCGTCCACGGAATCCGAATCCGCCTCGTTCTACCCCTCAGACGCTTCCCAGTCTGCATAGCCCTTATCAACTTTTAAGGAATTCGTTCTTAAGCAACTCTTCAATATAATTTATTTTATATTTATTATTCTTATGATGATTATTCGTATGAAATCCTGACACTGCAGAGCGATAGGGAGGAACGACTTGATGATGATTCTTATGGTGGCGACAATTTTTATTTTGAAGAGAAAAGATTTGTCCAGGCCGGGATTCGAACCCTAGTCTTCTGCATTCTCTAGCGCAGGGCTCTAACCAACTGAGCTACCTGGCTCGTAACACCACGCGATATAGGATCGGTGAAGAGAATGCATTTGTCTGGCCGTGTTACGAGCCAGGTAGCTCAGTTGGTTAGAGCCCTGCACTAGAGAATGTAGAAGACCCGGGTTTGAATCCCAGCCTGGAAATATCTTTCCTCTTCAAAATAAAAATATTTAAAAATTATCACCAATTCCATTTCTATAATTTTCTTAATCTATTTTATGACTTATTTAACATAATTTCTTATTTATAATCATGTAGAACTTCTGGAGGTATTTCGCAACTTCTTCTTTTAAACACGGCTATTCCCAAAGTGTTATTCTACTCATTTTAAATAGGCAATAACAATAGGAATAAGACAAAATATTAAATTAAATTTAATAAACAATACAGGAATTTAAATAGGCAATGAACAATATTAACAAGACATAATACTACAAAACAATTAAATAACTAAAGTGAGAAGAGGTTACATGAGATCTGGAGGTAGGTATCATGGATTCCGGCTAAGTCACAAGGCAAAGAATATTTTTGAAAAAAAAATCAGTAAGGATTTTAAAGACAAAGATCTTACTTCCATAAACGCCAAGTATATCTTTAAATTAGTAAATAAAATTCTGCATACTTACTTAAAAATACCAATGGTTAACGAACACATACGGACATACTACAAACGATTTGAAGATCAACTACTGTGGATCTTTGGTGGTGGATTTACTTTGGGGCAGTGGTTAAATTTTAGTTTGTAGTGATTCCGTGATGGATATATTGTGTGGCTCAATATGCAAAGAAGTTGTTTGTGTAAGGTCTGTACTGTGTTTCAAAAGAATATAAAACTAACTTTATTCTGGGACTAAGTCCCTTTAGAATAACAAATATGAACAGAAAAAGAAACATAATATATATCTGGCCAGAAGGCTACATCATACAAATCATAAAACGTGTAAAAAGTGACAGAAAACGATTTTATAGGAAACAACTAAACAAAAAATAATAATAAGTAAATAAACAGTACGAATATTAACAAGATATTAAGCATTTTTTTTTTTTTTTATTTAATTCAATGATATTTACAACTATAATGGTATTATATCAAGTAAATGTGCAAAAATGTAGAATATGACATGAAAACACTTGTGGAGAAACTACCCATCGATAGCACTCCAACAAAGTTCTATAGTAGATGATCTCGAGGCCATCTTCTTTTCAGGCGCCTCGGAGGGTTATCAGGAATAGTATGGGAAGCAAGCTGAGAGACTAGCGGATTCAAGTGCGTATGGAGCTTGTTATGGAAGGATAGGTATCTAGTTTGGGCCAAATCAGTAACATATGGGATATTAAGATCATGATGGATGAGTTTGTTTGTGACATAATAAGGAGCATTGAGGATTTTACGAAGGATTTTTTTTTTTTTTTTTTATTCTCTTTATTTCCAGATCGGCTATTCCTAGCCTTACATGGTTTTTTTAATAATGAAATTTTAAGATTTAACACTTAGTGAAAGTGTGGGTTTCGTCTCATGCAAGAGACACCCCTAACTGTACATTATCAGATTATTTACAGAGAAGATGTAAATATATAATAGCGTTTTTTCATATAAAAGAATAATAGTAATTTGAATATAAAGCATGTAAATAAGTAAACAAAAATAACATTAATGTAATAATAAACAGAACTATAGCACTATAAAACGGAAAACTGAAAGAAAACAGGATTATATTACATTTTGTTAAAACGATTGGTGAGAAACGTTATCTATTGAGATCACATGAGAATATCTTTCAAGAGTCTTGGTTTTAGTCTTGGGGATGAAATAGGTTCGCCTATGTTGAATGCTACTGCTCCTTGGACTGCTGGTAATCCGGTCTTAAATCTGCTGTAACGTTTTTTAATAAATTCATCAATCGACTCTAGGTTTAGCTCTCGGTGAAGTTGACTGTTTCGTACAAACCAAGGCGCGTTTACTGCGATCCGTAGGATTTTATTTTGAAAAGTTTGCAATTTTTTTTTCTTTGTTGTAGACACTGCACCCCACACTTCACAACCGTACATTAGTAGAGGTCTAATTATGGTTTTATAGATTAATAAGGCTGTTTCTGGTTTTAATCTGGATTTTCTATTAATTATGGGATAAAGTAGAGCTAGTCTTGCGTAGGCCTGTGTTAATTTAGTGTTGATATGCTGGTTCCAGGTAAGGCGACGATCTAAATAAATTCCGAGATATTTTACAGCTTCCTTATTCCACGGGAGGTTGCTGCCATTGAGCACTAGCTCAGGTGGGTCTGAAGGGCGTCTAAGGGTGAAAATTTTTGCGCAGCATTTTTGAACGTTAAGGTCAAATTTCCATTTTAAAAAGTATTGTTGCAACTCATTTAGATGACTTTGAAGTGTGTTCCTGGCTATTATTATGTCATCACTCTGCGAGAATACTGCTGTGTCGTCAGCGAACATAGCTATGGAGGTAAGTGGAGACTGTGTGATGTCATGAACATAAAAGTTGAAGAGGATCGGAGAGAGAACTGAGCCCTGTGGGGTACCGCCACTGATCGGTCTAATGGTTGAGTTAGTGTTGTTAATTTTAACTGTATATGATCGATTGTTCAGAAACGAGCATATGATGTCGTGAAGGAATTTTGGAGTATTTGATTTTTTGAGTTTGTAGAGGAGACCGGTGTGCCAAACTTTATCAAATGCTTGTTTAAAGTCTAGGAATGCAACTAGCGTGTGTTTTTTCATTTCAAATCCGTTGACTATGAACTCTGATAATCTTGATAATTGGTGTGATGTAGAATGGTTGAGCTGAAAACCAAACTGAAAGTTTGGGATAATGTCTATAGATTGAAGATAAGTAGAGAGGCGCATTTTAATAACTGATTCGAACAGTTTTCCTACGATTGGCAGTAGACTAATGGGGCGGTAGCTGCTTAATTCTTTGGCATTTTTGCCAGGTTTGTTTATAACCACCATTTCTGCTCTCTTCCAAGTATCAGGAAAATATCCTATCCTTAAACAGCTGTTGAAAATTGCTGTTATCAGAGCAACTGCTTTCCTGGGTAACTTTTTTATTGCAATTGCTGGTATCAAGTCGTGTCCGGGACTTTTCCTAATTTTGAGCTTCCTAATTAGTGACTGGATTTCTTTAGGAGTGGTGAATTCCACCGGCAGTTGTACTGTTGGTAGAGGTGACCGTAAAAACTCTTCGATTTCAACGTCTGACCGCACTCTATCGGATTGTGAATTTGAAAATGTTAGCTGGAAATAATCGGCAAAGGCTTCGGCTTTATCCAAGTCGCTGCTGATATACCCTCCGTTAATTACTAGACTAGGGATATTTACTTTTTTATTTAAAAGGCGTTTTGTAGCTTTCCATAATGATTGGTCTCTTGGGTCCAGGTTGGAAACATAGTTTTTGTACTTGGATATCGTGAATTCCTCTAACTCCTTTTTTACGGCGCGTTTTAGAAAGTTCCATTTACTTTTGTCTTGAGGATTCCTGGTTTGCATCCATCTCCTCCTTGTTTTATTTTTTTCCTTTATTTTAAGAAGAATGGAACTAGGCACACTGCTTGTGAGAGTTATCCTTTTTGTACGAAATGTTCTTGTGGTTGACTGCTTTAAGCATTCAGCTATGGTTTGCTGCAGTTTGTTTATGCTTTCATCGATTTCTTGTGGGCTTGCGAAATGATTTTTGGGACAAACATTATGGTAAATCAGGTGTTTATAGGTATCCCAGTCGATTACTCCTTTAATAAGAGAGTTTCGAGTAGGAGTTTGTTGAATTTCGGTGCTGAAATGAATTAAGACGGGGATATGGTCAGAGTTAAGAGCGGATAATGTTTGAACTGTTATCGGTAGATTGATATTTTTAGTTAACACTAAGTCTAGGATATCGGGTGAACAACCTCTTCTGTAAAATGTTGGTTCACTCGGAGCGATAATATGGATATTTTGCCTGGAGCAGATGTCTAGCAATTTGTTTCCGCTCGAATTCGTTTTCCGGCACCCCCAGTAAATATGTTTGCTATTCATATCACCAATTACTATTGTTTGTATATTTGGTTTAAATAACTCGAGAATTTCTTCTTCTCTGATGTTTTTGTTAGGTGGCTTGTAAACAGCTGTGACAATGGTACCAGGAGATGTATCTAAACAAATTGAAATGGCTTCAATATTAGACACATCACAAATAACATTTTCTGAAAATCTGATGTTGTTTTTTACTATGAGAGCCACACCGCCGGAGGCGGTTGCACTGTCTCGGTCGTTCCGAAGAGTTTTGTAGCCAGGTATGTTAAATTTGTCAGTTCGGCAAAGATGAGTTTCGGAAATGCATGCTATATCGACAGAGTTTGTTTCTAGAAATATTTTGAATTCAGTTTTTTGAGAGGAAATACCATAAGCATTCCAGTTTAAAATTATTAATTTTCTTAATTCAGTAGCCATAAATGCGTAGAGAGCGTAGTCTTGATAAACGATGACAAAAATGCAAATAAAAATAATGATAATAGCTGGTCTTGTAGGAATTAGTAACATTAGATAGATTGTTGTTTACTTTACGGCCCATTTGTAAATAACGTGGTAACAAGGGAACTTAACTGGCTAATTATTTGTGAAAAGTAAGGTTTTATCGCCTCTATAATAATGTTCATGATTTTTGATAAAACGTTTTCGGTGCTGTTACTTTCTATGTTAGTTTCTTGAACATTTTTTTGATCAGGCGTTAGGACGGAAGAATATTTCAAATTTGGTGTAGTTCTCCTGGCTGGCTTGCGGTTATCAACAGTTTCAGTGTTATTCATATTTTCGACTGGAGGTGAGTTAATTATTTTTTTTTTAATATTTTGATAATAGGAGCAACCTTTATAATTGGCAGCATGCCCTTGGTTACAATTAACACAGTAAGGTTTGTCTGTGAATTTTAACGGGCATTTAGAAAAATGGTGGTTTTCCTTACATTTAATACACCTAGGTTCTAAATGACAGTAATTTTTTGTGTGACCATATCTTTGACAGTTAGTACACATGGGTATATCTTGATTTTTATGTTTTGGTTCTACAGATATTATAGCTGAAAAAATATTAGTCATATTAAAAATATCTTTGGCCTTTTCATTATTAACTAGCGAGACGGAGCAGAGAGGTGTGGGTTTTTTTTCCTTATTAAGAATTCGCGAAACATGTAGAACATCTAAATGTTTAGATTTTAATTCTGCTTTTAGTTCTTCTTCTGTTATAGAATATGGGACTTTTCTAATAACTACATTAAGAGCTTTATTTTTTTCCACTGAATAAGTATGATATTCAATTTTTTCACTATCATAATATTTAGTTACTCTCCGGAAATCTTCGATAGATGAAAGCATAATTTTAGTGTCTTTACCGATTAATTTTGTAGTGAAAGGGTTTAAACATAGTGCATTTAGGTCCTTTAACAATGCTTGATAGTTATTTGCATTATGTAAATAAATTGGCGGAATTATCGCTGTAACAGGCTTAACTGTATTGTTACGGGTATCAGTAACCGTGTTGGTGTTTGAAGTAGGATTATTTCGATCTTCAAGATTGATTTCTTTTAATAATTGAAATTTGTTACTTACAGTTGTAGGTGGCATTTCCAGATAATATTTACCAATTTTTTTAGCTGGGGATAGATTTAGTGGAGAGCCTTCGAAATTACGTTTCTTTGAGGTAGAATCGTCCATAAACTCGTCATCTGGTTTAGGAGCATCGGTCTCAGAAAAGGATGGTGAAACACCTACCTCATCGTCCCTCATCATTAATTATGTTCCATTACACATAATTGAAAAATAAACAAATAAAATAAACAAAATATAGTTATGAAGAGTTAGTAAAATGTACTTAGTTCTTCACGTCACAGTATAACCGCACTCTATCAAAGTCAGAGGCCAACTGACGAAGGATTTTGGATTGCAAGGATTGGATACGAGATGAATTGGATGGTTTAGTAGAGCCCCAAAGCTCAACTCCGTATGCCCAAATAGGTCTGATGACTGTCATGTAAATAAGTCTTTTGTAATTAATTGGTAGCTTAGAGCGTTTGTCCAGTAAGTGTTGAAGTAGGCGAAAACGTCGAGCAGTTTCTTGTCTTTTCAGTCTTGTATGAGGATTCCAAGTGAGACGTTTATCCAGATGGAGTCCTAGGTAACGTATCTGTTCGACAGGGTTCAGTGGTGTATTATTAAACGATACAGTAGGACAGGAATTCTTAGGTTTACGACGAAGGGTGAAGGTAATTTGATGGGATTTGTTAGGATTTATTTTAATCCTCCAATTTTGACACCATTCTTGTAGGTGTGAGATATGGGATTGAAGAGATTGGGATGCAACAAATGGATCCTTATTAACTGATAACACACATGTGTCATCAGCGTAAGTAGTGAGGACAGTGCTTGGATGGGTTGGGATGTCAGCTGTATATATCGTGTATAGGATGGGCCCCAGGATACTACCTTGAGGAACACCGGCAGACTGGGTGAAGAGGGAAGAGTAGGAACAATTATGGTTTACTTTAAAGGTTCTATTACTGAGGTAGGAACTGATAATAAGGAAGTAAGTTGAAGGTAAGAATTTACGGAGTTTGTACAGCAGTCCTGGATGCCAGACTCGATCAAAAGCCTATTAAGCATTTAAAGAGAATAGATAAATCCATAACATCTGTTACACGAGGACCAAGGACAAATCTTAGAGAGCAATTCATTATTCGCTTTAATCTGTCTTCAAGCATTTTAGAAATGTCTCCATTCACCACCCTACAGTAGTCAAAGTGGGTGAAGATGAGAGATGATAAGGGATGGTTACGGGATTATTTACATACTGGAAACCCGGTGTGCAATGATCTTATTTATGTGAATTCACTTTAGAATGGATGATTTCCATAGTAAACATGTTTTTTTAATTAAAAATGAAAAATATAAAAATTAAAAAATTCGCTCCTGGTGAGCGTGTTCGAAAAAAAATCGTCGTCTCGAATGGTTTTACATAGATACCTTACATAACTTATGGTAAGTTTTAATTCATAATGGTAGATTAGTACATGACATAAAGCCTGTATGTAGACACAAGATATTTTTTTGTATCTCCTGAGTAATGTGCAATTATCAGTTATTCTGAGTAAACTAGTCGTGGAAATAAGATTTTTCTTGAACTAATGGAGTTTTAAAAGTACAGGAAAACAAAATTTGGCATTGGTTTTACTGTGCACCAAAAAATCTAAAAACATATTTTTTTTTAACTTTTTAGTACTTTAACTAAATTGTCTTTGCATGGTATTCTGTTCTTTGTTATTGAAATTAAAATAACGATTTTATATTATCTAACTATTTTTGAAATAAATGCTAATAAATTTTTAATGATGTATTTTCGTTTACCTTACATTACACACCCGGTGTGCAATGATCTTATTCATGTGAATTCACATTAGAAGTGGATCATTCTTTATGAAGTATGGATGATTTCCATAGTAAACCTAAAGATTAAAACGAGACGTAGGTGAAAAATAGAACTTAAAATGTACAATCTAGCTTGTGAAAAGATTTAATGGGGGGGGGGGGGGACTAAAACGTCTCTGAAGCATGGACCTTCTGAAGAGAGATGAAACACGGTAGGAGTGCCTTCATTGGGAGAAATGCTCCATCCACAAGTCTAAGTGAATCCCATAGGGGAGGTTTTGGGAAGATATTTGTTTTAAATACATATTTATTTTTATTATTATTGCAACTATAAAAATTATATACACATTTTTGAAGCGAAAACTTCTTTAGCCGCGTTTAGCGAACTTTGGTAGCGTGTAAACTCATGGATTTGCGTCAGCAACATGCTTAATAAAGTTTAAAAGTTAGAATTCCATTGATAAAAGAATAATTACATTTATTCAAAAAGTCGTTTAATAGTTGAGCAATTGATTATAATAATAACTGGGTGAAATTTTTGTCTCCCCTAAAAGACAATTTGTAATAGTTGAATGCCTTATCATATGAAATGATAGAAAGTACAAATGGTCTAAGTATTGATGAACGATGATAATAATGCTAAAAATGAAAATAATATCTATGCAAATGCAAATACAAACTATAAATAATATAAATATAAACTGATTATTAATTCAATTAAATTATTGATGTTTTTTATTGAGCTTGTGCAGCCCATCATAAGTTAAAAAAAAAATAGATATACTTGTTGAAAATATATATGATTATTGTTGGGAGTGTCAATATATGTAAAAATCAGACTAATAATAATTTAAATTTATAAAATTTGAAATTTAAAATAATTCAGACAATAATTGATTAAGAAATTAAATAAAGAACACAGTTATCCCAAAGTTTTCACTTCTTTCGGCATTCCTCATGATTGTCTACTTAATTTTTTTTTAATCTATTCAAAATGCATGATATGACATGCTGGGTCCAGCACCTGAATATACAAAATTTAGCTGTGGACATGACTGGGCTGAGACAGCGTACTACAAGCTATCATTTCGACACCAGCTGTTTGGCAAGACCTCACAGTTAATATATCCACCTGGGAAGTTACCCCTGTGCGAAATGGTCTGTGAGAACACACGCGTGTTCCTCTACAAAAAAGAGGAAGAGCATGAAACATAGGAACCAAAAACCCGATGCAGTATTTCCTCCACAAATAATTACAATGAAAAAACATTCTCTTTCCTTTAGTTATACAATTTTTATACCCAGAAATCATAATATTCCTATAAGTTATCTAACATATTTTACGACTTCAGCCATATCTTTAACCAGGAAGTGAGTTTACTATTAGGGAACGATGACTGGTGGAATATGAGAGATATTGTATGCTTATCCGTTCCTTATGAATAGTTATAGAAGAATGTGAATATATGTTAATGAGTAGGATATAGGTGAAAGGTTCATCTCCTGTCGTCTATAACTAACTGTAATAAGTAGTCTATTATTTATCCTCATTGTTGTTTATTTTGCAAATAAAATTGTTACTATGTCACTGAATTCTACTCAGAAATCATTCCTTACTAAAATCATTATATTTAAGAATAATTCTACACCTTGAAAACTACAAATTCGGCTAGGAGCATAGTAAATACCTTTATATAACTAAACTAAATTTAATAAATAATGTACTTGTATAGCAAATTTTTTATGTAATTATCTTATAAATGCGAGAAAATATGATACAGATAAATAACTATAAAATATATTTAAAAAAGTGAAAAACAGGCACTTCTAAAAAAATAAATTGATTCCATCAGATGAAATTGGATTTATATGTTCAATAATGAGTAAGCGAAAATGACCACTTTGAAATTATTCATCAACGTAGATACTCTGCATAAGTTATGGTAGGTTTTAATTGATTATGATAGGGTATTACATGATATCTTAATAGAGCGCTTAGTTGCCGTGCCTAAGATCCTGGATTCAAATCCTACGGGATTTGAGACCCTCCTCCTGGTGCTCATCCAGGCTCTTTAAAGTGTGAACCCAAAAATATGGGAAAATCTGGCGGTTGAGCGCGATCTAGGACAATCACCTCTCTGCACAACCGTTTTCCGTTTGTAGAAACAGTACATACGAGTACTCTACCATGCACTGAACCCGAGACCCTTCATGGGCTTTAGTAGCACAGATTGTATTATGTTTATCTTCCAATCAGATAATTTAAATAGAAAACTTAAGGCAGTTGCTCAAATAATGAACTTACAAACTCTATGCTATTTAACTTTTCTCAAAAACCAAACAATTATTTGTATACCTTCACAGAGGAAGTGGACCTTGAAATACCTCAATGAATCGTAGAACTAAGATATTTAATCAAATAATATTATACTCCTAATGTTAGCTCACTATTCAGAGACCTCGGCAACGTGGGTTTATTTTGTGACATCACGCCTCTCGTACTTTAAAAACAAAAGAAGGAAATTTCAAATTTTGGGAAAAAAAAAAAAAAAAAAAGGAATGATGCAGCTAAACTAAGAGTTACAAACAATTGTATCCTAATCAATACCTTATTGAAATTTCCAACTGAATTATAATTATACAAGTAAATTGAATAGCTAATATGTAATGGCATGAAATAAAGACAAGCAGAGAAACTATCCAATGATAGAACCTCAATAACAAATTTAACTTAGAAGGTTACGAGACCATCTTCTTTTCAGAAACCTCAGAGGAAATACCTTAAATTAAGAAATTGAAATTTTTCAATATAACATATTTGAAATATACAAAAAATATAGTAGTCCACATAAACAAAAGCTTAGTAAAAAGTTTCAATCCGAAAGATGTGTAGACAATTTAAATGTTAATATAAAATAAAATAAATATTTGTTTGATAATTTGCTCAAGTAATGTGTAAATTTTACATATTATGTAAATTAATACAACGTCCCTGAGATTGCTTCATTATTCAATAGCGAAAATACCTATAATGGCGGGGAAAACCATTTTATAATTTTCAGTGGAATCAATTTTCTTTTTATGTATGTACTTAACAATAAACTATTTCTAGTAGAAATGAAACGGAAATATAACCTATGAATAATTGAGATAAAAACGCCGAAAATAAGGAACAGTTTCATCAGCATTTAGCGTTGAAAAATCAAGAATCAACCAGAACCGAATTATCTGGTATTTAACAATTAATACTATTAAATTAATGAAATAATGAAAATAGGGATCAATAATTTTGTTGAGTAGTTTGGGTATAGATTTCCGGAAGGTGTCTGATGTTTGGATAAGTATTGATAGAAATATCACCACCCATTCTGGAGTTTCCATTTCCTATTAGCAAATATAAAACTAATTTTCAAATTATTTTTATAATTAGGATCTTATATAATATATATTATGTTATATAACACTCCTCCTTTTATTAGGAAATGGGAAAACCTGGCATGAAAACTTCAGAGTACTCGGTTGTATTTCACTTGAGACTTTTTCCAAAGCACTTGCTAGAGGTGAATTAGGTGCTGAGAGCATAGCCGAAGTAATTACCTTCTAGCCATTATATAAGGCACGCCTGGCGATGTGAACTAACCATTACTATGTCTTCTTATAGAAACCGTAAAATCGATTTAGTGCCGTATTAAAATAGAATAGCGAGGGAAATGATAGCTCGAGATTAATTCTCATGGACGAATATCGAAACAGCTGAAATGAAAAAAATCCCGTAAATCATCTGAGAAAAAAAATATGACTGTGGCAAGAGACGTAATGATGTTTCATTTCCGATAGTTGTTGGATAGTTCACGAACCAATTGTAGGTAAAATGATGTACTATACATAAACAAACTATCAAAATGTATGAACATAAAATTGGATAGCACGACAACAAAATTAACAAAGATATAACTTTAATATAAAGATGTAATGGCCGGCCGGCTACCAACTGGTGAGGTAGTCAGTGTTATCTCAATAAAATATTAAATATAGATTCCATACTAAAGCTCACTTTTATTTTTGGAAAATATTAAAAATTAAACGAATAAACAGTTAACACTTGTTTTAGCTCACCACGAAGCGACAACCTTACGAAGAGATTAAGTTATTCATTTAAGTTTAATCATAATTTATTTATTATACCAGAAGTGTCCGTTTTTATTTTCTTTACAAATTATATTTTAGTGAGCTCATACTTCTCGAGTTTTTATTTCTTATTAACTCATTCAATAATAGGTCTAATTTACCGATAAGAGAACTATAACAACCAAGAAACTTAGGAAGAAAGTCACTCAGATTTCTACATCAAACTCAACTGTAATATCTCGTACCTTCAACAGCGATTCCCAGCATCAAAAGCGTAATTTATTCCATTCAAAAGCATATTGTGAATGATTGCAAGCAAATGGGACTAATTCGATGGCATTTAGAAATTTTCAATACGTATATTATTATCACTTTTTTTTTTTTTTTGGTGGAGAATCCCATAAAATATTTCCAAAATCTCACCTCACTAAACAAATATTATTAAAAAATACACTAATATAACAACAAAATGAATAGTCTTCAACATACAATAGATCGTCGATTAACCGAACTAATTTTGTCGAGTCTGATTCGGATAATCGAAAGTTGATTAAGAAAATTCCAACTACCTCCATGTCTGTACAAAAAAAAATCTATTTTACTATTTTAATACTTAAAAATACACATAAATTATTAAAAAAATAAACAACAATAATTCTATGAATTCAAATTTAAGAGAAAATACTCTCCAAAATTATTTTTAAGAAATAGCAATATAGAACCCTCTTTGGAACTTTTCCTAGAGGAAGCGGTTATTGACATTCGGATATATGAAGATATTATATCATAACAGTGTTAAACTCCATTATAATATTTATTTTACTTTATGCAATTATATAAAATTAACAAAGTTTTTCCCCTTTTTTTGTTACGAAAAATTGCAGCAATATAATTATTTTTTTACTGATCGGATAAATGTGTTAATCAAAATGCTAACAATCATTTTAATCATTTTCGCCCAAAAACAATTTATCTAGAAAATATAAGGAAAGATATAGGAGAATAAATATGGCATAGGAAATATAAATAACTCAGAATAGCATTTATTCATATGTTATATTTTACAAAAATCTATAATATACGGACAGTAATTGGAAAATGAAACTACGACTTCTTTAAATTTGATTAAATAATATGTATTTAAAAATATTATAAGATCTCCTCAATATATTATTTTATAAATATATCAACATAAATAACTTTGACTTATCTTTGGTACATATCAGAGTATATACAAAAGGAACGGTTATATGAGCACCGCATAGGCATAACTGAATGATGAGTGGTTAATCCTACATATTAAGAATCTACTAAAATATAAAATTAATTTTTTTGTAATGGTACTATAATATAATTTATAAATAGAAAAAATATCACATATATGCAATAAATATTTTTAAACTATATAACATCAGATTTTATTCATCTGCTATATCAGATGATGAGGTTTTTTTTTTTTTAACACTATAATTGATATTATTGGTATGTTAGGCCATCGTTAAAAATATATAATAAATGGTAACATTATTAGAAAATCAATAAAATATATGCTTACGATACATAGTTAATTATCAAACAGTAGTTTTTTAGAATTCTATCAGAAACAAATGTTTCACCATTTAATTTAAAATGTATAATAAAATAAATGATCACAAAATGACCAGAAATTTTACTGAAGGAAGAGTAAGTAAAGATCTTAAAATAAACAGTTACTTTCAATCATGGCTTGTAAAAGTACTTCTGGAATCTAAAATGGTATTTTTTTTAAACTTATGTTATGAAGCATATTGAGAGAAGTGTACAATAGTGAAAAAAGAAATACAAAGCCTATCAAGAATAAGAACTTCGAAACTTATCAAAACTTGAGAGTAATTATGATACTTTCAATATAAAATACAATAAAATATAAATGTCCTAACATATAATTACATTTTTTTTTTACAATTAAAAGTGGTAAATGAGTATGAGCTTAGTTGACTCCAAAATCGCTTTTCAGGCTTCCGAATCCGCCCTTATGTCCGCCCTGAGCTCTTCTGGAGTCCGGAGGTCTACGGCGAACTTGGGAGGGTCCCATACCCTGGTACCGTGCCCGCCCGAACCACGAACCCTGGCGGAGTAATCTGCGAAGGCGGTGGCCAGGCAGTAGGTGAGCCGCCGTGCGGAGGTTCGAGACTCGCACACGAATCCGTGGCACTCGAAAGGGTTCCGAGTGTCTCCTGCGTCCCTGACGACGATCATGCAGAACACTCTGGTATAGACCAAGTCCTGAACCCCGTAGGAGATCGTCTGTAATGTTAAATATTAAAATGTTCCATACACTTAGGAGATCAACTTATACTAAACCAGTACCTATTATTTTTTTTTTTTTTACAGAAGGCAATTAACATTTATGAATCTACTTTGACAACTAACTTAAACCAGAATCTCTATAAGATTTTACAGAGAAAAAGAGATTATATAAGAGTTGACAATTTGTAGACAGTAAAACATTATTCCTTAAAAATAGTCATTCAGGGTTCAGAATCAACAAATGACGGACGAACAACCGAGAGTCGTCTGTACGCTGTGCAAGCGTTTTATAAAAAACATTGCTCTAGCAGCTATCTCACAATTAATTCTAACAAACCGACGACTTCTGCCTTCTTGTTCTTCCTGAGCCTTTTCCGTTTCGGGTGTTGGCTATTAATTTGGCGATATTAATTTTGTTTGCAACATTTCTAAATGATTGGACAGTTGTGTGACCAAACCTTTGTCTTAAATTATATATACAAGAGTGTCTCCTCTTTCCTGGTCCTCTCTTACTATTAATCTTTCTATATACTGCAATATACTGTCATTTCGCATAATATAGACCTAATTACCACTTTTTGATAGTATATGTGATTTTTTTCTGTTAGTTATATGATCGGTACATGAGATTGGGAGAGGAAGGGGCACCAAAATCTCAAATACTTCTAATTTCTTCATGAGTTATTCCGTCATAATCAAAGCTTCAGGGTCATACAGATGCACAGGAAATACATAGCATTTCACCAGTCTTAATTTAAGAGGAATCGGTAATTTTACAATCTTTTAAAATCTCGATGACATATTTGTCTCTGTTTTTTTTTTTCCATTTTCTTTCCTTCGATATCGTACACATAAAAGGTAAGCAGCTGTCGAATTGGTATGTATGAGACAGCACAAAAACAGCCGATGCTACGTAGATCGAGAAAGATAATTCAAGGTGACTCAGGTAGCTAATCATCACGTACCATCAATGATTGCCTAGAATCTACCGCAAATAATCAATTCAAGAAAATAATCAAGGCGAGCTGTATCTATGTCGTAGATCTAAATCAATTTATTTTTTTAAGAAAAAAATTTCACTAGGTTTTTCTATCTCATTAAGAATCTTTTGTCATCGATAAAGGTAGATATACTAATAAAAAGGTTAATGTTCTGCTATTTGTGACCCTATCTCGAACATTAGGAGTTCCTAAGTAAATAAGGTAAGCGGCGTGGGGAAGGTAGCTTAAAATGTCCCTTAAAAGTCTGTTAAAAGGGTTAATTACCTTTACTCTTAAGATGCAGAACAGGGTAGTGGAAGGGAAGAAGCGACCAGCTCAACATATAGAGTGCCACATCTAGCAAAAGGGCCCCCCTTTTCGTTCCTTGTAAGTAATTTTATAAGTTACCTTGTAAATATGATCAGCACACTATTAATATAAGTATTCAATTAAATGAAAAAGGATCTTTATTTAATAACCAACTTCTGGACCGTCAAACAGGTCAACCTTTGGAGGAAAGAGGGATACGTCTCTTATTCATTAATTATAATTATTATATATTAAGTACAACAATCTCAGGGTGGCATACCATTTTATTATTTAAATATTATAAGGTCAAAGGATCTGACTTTTCCTTGAGATCGTTGCTTGGGCAGTGAAGGCATTATGGGAGTTCTATATCATAAACTGTCATGTCTCCTGTATTGTGGCACATAATGATCCTCCAGATCTTACAGATTCAGAACAAATCTATAAAGGGATAAGATAAATAGCATAAGCATCAGTTTAGGTTCTGGATACGGTAAACGCACATGAATTCCCACATGTAAATACTTAGAATTAAAGACTATAAACAAGCAACATCCAAAACCTGAGGTGATATACTCAGACCTAACAATCAAAATCGTTGATGAATAACTGAGAACGAAATTATTTATTTTTATATGCAGTCCCCATAACCTGAAATTTATCTCTTTGACGTAAATAGAAACGAAGCTTTTGAATTATTCCTTTCAAAATGAACCAATAACTCTTTCAATATTCAAATGAATCCATGAAATTCAAATAGCTAAGGTCAAGTAGGAATTCTGTTGACCTAAAGCAAACTCCTTTGTTTGGATAATATGCGCTTCAGTTCCTCAGATTAATCTTCATTTTCATTTTCATCAAATATCGCCTTTATCTTCACCTCCTTAAGTCCTTTGTGGTTATCAAAGAGTATATCATTTGGCCAAAAGCTTTTTGAAAAGATAAAAATATCAAATAAAAACAAAAAAATATTAATTCAAAATGAAATAAAAAAATATATTGCATAAAAAACAAGAAAGGAATGGAAATAATAATAATAATAAATACTATCTAATGTAATAAATAAAAATTAACCAAATTAAAAATAAAAGTAAATAATAAAACTAATATATAACATAAAAAATAAATACTAATCAAATAAATTTTTTAATAAAAATAACACATTTGCTTTATTTTTGGTAGCATATTTCTTTATCTTCTAACTAAGTAAACATTAATTGAAAAAAGTATGTTGAGAAACAATAAAAATGATATTAAAAAAAAGGTAGATATTTAAACATATGTTACCTAATAGAAAAAAAATCAAATTTAAGATATTAAAATAATTTTTAATTTAATGAAACTAAACATAATAATTAAACATAGTAAAACCCTTTTATCAGTGAAAATGCCAATTTTCTTTAATATAATACGTGGTTGGTAAAAAGTTCATTCTCTTATCCAATTTCCAAACTTAGATGCTGTCCTGCAGATTTACTTTCCTCAAGACCATGGAACTATGAAATACAACTCCTTGGTACGAACTAACTCCTCACCTCTATGGGGAAGGGTTTCCTGGAGGTCGGGGAGTAAAGGGTGCAGCCCTCGGTGGTGACCAACAGGGACATCATCGTGAGGGGGGCGGCTCCTGGAGTCTTGGCGGCGGTGACCATCGAGTCCACAGGCTTCCTCGTGTGCTTCACACCCCAGAGTCCCCTCGCCTCCCGCCATCCGAGGTACTTCACCGAGAAGGTCTGCGGCAGCTCCTCCTTCACTTCCGTCATGGCTCAACTTGGGGGGAAAAAAACAACATTCGTTAAGATGAAAATGTTGAAACAGTAAACTATGCTGCAAGTATCCTATGAAGGTTAACTTTGAAATCATTATTATGGATATATAGAATAGAATAGAATAGAAAACAAACTTTATTCTGGGACCAGGACCCTTTAGAATAACAATAATGAACAAATAAAATAAACATAATATTCATCTGGCCAGAAGGCTACATAATAATACAAATCATGAAGTAATCAAGATTGACAAAACATAATTAGAAAATTAGAAATAGAAAAGTAACAAAAAAAGAAAGAGTACAAAAGTAAAGAAAAAGTACAAACCTTGACAGGATTTTAACTAATTGTCGCAAATAAATAAAGGTATTTATTAACAAAATAACATTAATACAACAGTTAACAACGAAATTGCTAAATAAAATAAGTGAATGGCATAGCATGCGATAAAGTATTTACAAAGTCTGTATCTTCTTTGTTCTTGGAAAAATAAACAAAACACGTAGGTAACAAGATCGAGTATTCAGTACTGATTTATTTAAGCGGAAGATCGACCAGCCTGGAGAGCGTCTTTTTGGGATGCCAAGAGATGAAGGAAAAGCAGTGATTTAAATGAAGCCAATGAGGAAGAATGGCGGATGAAAGGAGGGATTGAGTTCCACACAGTGGTGGAGCGGGCGATGAAGGAACGCTCGAATGCCTTGGTTCTGTGGGATGGAATGTAGAGATCGGAAAGGCGGGATCTTGTTTTGAGGTGCCGGACAGATGATTTGAATTGGAGGAGACTATAGATATATGAAGGGTGTTGCGAGTTAATGGATTGGTATAGAAAAACACTAAGGAAATATTGTCTACGAATGGGAGGGAAGAGCCACTTTAACTCGTCATAGTGATGTGACACCCGGGATCGCCTCGGAGTACCAAGGACAAATCTTAAAGCGCAGTTCATTATTCTTTTTAAGCGGGCCTCCAGCATATATATATATATATATATACGTAGGAATGAAAGGATCTCTTGAATTGCACTAGGTGCATTGTAGGACAGGGATGTGGATGGGAACATGCTCTAATTATAGTTGAAGAAAGTTCACCGGTGGTTAGCAAAACAACTTACCATGGCCAAGATGGAGAGATCACAGGCCGACAGGTGACCTTAAGATATTTAGGTAGTGAATCAACCTTACTTATGCCATCATTCAGAAGGGAGGCTTTTCAGTGTTAGATACTCGTTAAAGATCCCTATTCTAATCATCCACGGACAGGCGAAATTTAAAAATGATATTCTGGAGCGGTTTTGCAAAACCAAACTTTTGTATCCAATCTTAGCATTGAAAAACCACTTTAACAACATATTCATTGAAAAAATGATTATTCCATTTTACAATATTAAACAATAAACATCAGAAAATCGATTATTTCTGAAGATCTGCAGCATTACAAAATACCAAACGAATAAATTAAAAATAAAATCTGCATCAATGGAACCTATGAAGAATCTTTGGTTCAGTACATGTTTGTTCTAAGCCAACAGTTGTGCAGGGAGAAAATTTGGCATGCACCACGATATTTTTCACCTCCTTAACAGCTCCAGGAGGATCTGCAGATCCCACAGGTTGTTGTTAACAGATCAAATTATATTCCACAGCCGGATTAGAATCGGAAACTCCTTCATCTCAGAAATTCGGAATTTTAAAATCGAAGACATTTTTGTATAAGTAAAAATTGGAACGGAGTTCTATCAAAGAAACTAAACTTAATCTCAACCACTGTTGCTTTTCCTTTTCCGATTATCATTAAATAAACAAACATAATTATTATTAAATAAATTCTTTTAAATAACAGTCTTGCCAACATCATAAAAAAAAAGCCTCCATCAATTAATTCTATATCCCAATCCTTGTTATTGTTTCCATTTGTTTATTCGTTGGATTAGATTCCTCTTTAATGATTGTTATTACATTTTTTTTTTAATTTGCGAAAACTATTTATAATATTTCATTTATTATATAATTAATATACTAATCATTTTTTCCTCTATTAGTATTTATTGTCAGTTGAACTATACCGGGATTTTTGATTTTTTGAAAAGTCTTTTTTCAGGTTAGCAACAGTTATTTTAGTTATAACATTTATCAGGATTTATTAATTTGGAACTTGATACTAAATCCTTGTGGTATTTTATTTCTTCTTGTTCCTGAGAATTTGGAAGAATATATGATAATTAAGTTATTATTTTTATATTATTGTATAAATAAACTTACATGACCTTGCAATTTACTCTTTTTTTATTCCATTTCACCATCCATCTTGTCATAACTTATAACAATTCTTGACTCTCCATTTTAATTTTTACTTTCAATATTTCCGAGTTGCAAAATATCAATTGTCAATTCATTTCTCCTGTAATATAATTATTAATATTTTTTCTAGTTTAATAATTCCGACATTTATTTTACATATTTTATAACAACTTTCATATATAAATGTCATCATTTTTTATAGAGGGAACAGTTCCTCATCTATTTTTTTATTTTTATATTCATTGGTTTCATATATTCCATATAATTCTTCTATTTATTTTTTAAATTCCCCTTTAATTTATTAATTATTTTTTATTTATTATCCTTTGTTTTATTGATATCGTTGATACTGCCCTCTCAGTGCCATTTAGTTATTTCTCTGCCCTGATGTTAGGCTGAAACGTCATGGGTCATCTTCGGTGAAGTGGTTAGCGGAACAATCTTCTATAACCAAGGTCGCGGGTTGCAATAGGTGGTCTTATGATTTTTTAAGGGATTAAAAAATATTTAGTAAAGCCGTCCTTCGGAAAGGACGTAAAATGGGGGTCCAGGGCTTTTGCTGTGTTAGTTACTCGTAAATGATCACTATCATAATTTTAACTGGACAGGAAAAATTTGGAAATCCCAAAGTAGCACTGTCCGATAAGCCATATTATCATAAAGTGACGTTAAATGGGCAAACAAAAGTCTGAAACGTCATAATAAAATAAATTAGATTTATTAGTGAGTCTTAATTTCATTTACTGCACTGAAGATAGATTTATACAAATGCGGTCAACCATTTTTACATCAATAATAAATTATTAATAATACTATTCAGTATTAACAAATAATATTCAATTGAAACCTGAAAATGTTGGTATCCTCTTGATTTTGAATATCACTCTAAATTCAGTTTTAAAGAAACAGGCAAACAAAAGTGGTGTGATTTTGTTTAAAAAAGGTAATAATGGTTCCCTGATAACGGGTATCAGGCCATAACTTATCACACTGTAGTCTAAACAGCAATATGAACTTACATTCTCGGTAGTGTTTAAAATTCATATCAGTAAACAAACATGTATTGCGTTAGATAATAATTTTTTTTTTTTATTATTTATTTATTGATATTTACAACTATATTACAGTAATATAACAAGTAAATTGGCTGAGTGATACATAATGACATGATATAATGACAAGTAGAGAAACTACCCACTGGTAGTACTCAAATCGCATGTTCAACTAAGAAGGCCACGTGGCCATCTTCTTCTCAGACGCCTCGGAGGATTATCGGGAATTGAAGAGGAAGCTAGGTTTGAAACTAGAGGGTTTGAGTGGAAATGAAGTTTGTTATGAAAGGATAGATACCGGGATCGGGCCAGATCAGCAACAAATGGGACATTAAGGTCGTTATGGATGACTATATTCTTAACAAAATAAGGAGCGTTGAGGATTTTACGAAGGATTTTGGATTGTAGGGATTGGATACGAGAAGAATTCGATGGCTTAGTGGAGCCCCAAAGCTCTACTCCGTAAGTCCAAATAGGTCGTATGATGGTCATGTAGATGAGTCTTTTGTAATGAATTGGGAGCTTAGAGCGTTTGTCTAGTAAGTGATGAAGTAGCCTGAAACGTCGAGCGGTTTCTTGTCTTTTCAGTCTTGTATGAGGATTCCAGGTTAATCGTTTGTCGAGATGCAACCCTAAGTATCGGATCTGTTCTACAGGCACAAGTGGGATATTATTAAAGGATACTGAAGGGCAGGAAGTCATTGGTTTACGACGTAAGGTAAAAGTGATTTGATGGGATTTTTGAGAATTTATTTTAATTCTCCAGTTCTGGCACCATTCTTCAAGATCAGTGATATGGGATTGGAGGCTTTGGGATACAATAACTGGATTGGTATTGACTGATAATACACATGTATCATCAGCATATGTGGTAAGGATAGTATTAGGATGAGTTGGGATGTCAGCTGTATAAACTGTATAAAGGATTGGGCCAAGGATACTACCTTGAGGAAAGATAATAAATTAGAAATCAAATATAAAATCAACGTAAACCTAAAAAATATACGTTTCAGTAAAAGGAAAACTTTGTTAGATAGATCTGAGCAATCAGGAACTTAGTAAAATAAATTTCATACTTTAGAAGGTCCGAAGAAGTTAATAATAGGGTAATTAAATAAACAATTGTCATTAAGTTGTAAATATAAATTATTTATGAACTAGTTAATTATTCTTTAATACAGCTTGTATTAAATAATATTATATTTTCTATAATATATTATATTACAGATTTATGATATTATCTATAATCTGTATGAAATTGAATTAAATATCTGTAAGGTCAAATCGACTGCGATTGAAATTTATTATTATTTCATCACTGGAAAGTTGATTAGAGCTATTACACGAGAAAGCCAGTTTAATTCTATTGATTGAAATATTTGTAATGTAGTAAGTACAAAATTACAATAAATAGTCAAATATCTCGGTTCTCTCATACAATTCACTAATTGGTATACCTTAGGAAACAATGAAGTGGTTTTATTTTTTAATGGTAGGAAAAACATCTTGTACACTTCCCTTTTACTAAAGCTTCAATTTTCTCATCGAGGATTTCTGAATTTGGAAGTTTATACAGCCGATCAAGCATATAAACATATCAGTCAATTATCAAAAGGTAGGTAATAAAATATAGGAATTGTAGACGAAACAGCTAAACCAGCCACAATACACTAGCAACTGGTTCTGGCAGTGACTGTACTTCTATGACTGTGTAGTGACTGTGTATTTCTAAGAAAACGGTTGCGCAGGGATGTGATTTGTTCAAGATCATGCTCAACCGCCTGTTTTTTTCTACTTTATAGATGCTGTGAGCCCCGCACATTATAGGTGCAGTGAGCCATAGTATGTATATCTCACAGGGTCCATACGTGGCTGTTAATAGATTAAAAGTAATTTAACTGCTACAGCCGGATTTGAACCCATAGGATACAGTCGACAAAATTATAGAAACATTTCTTAATTATTCCCATTCGTTGAACCTGATATTTATTTAAAGTAGCATACTTACAAGTAAAATTAAAAAAATATATTTTAGAAAGTAGAAATGAATACATCTAAAATAAGTTTTTGAATTATTTTAACATAAATAAGTGGATAACACAATTAAAGGAAATAAACAAAATCTACAAATAAATTAATTTATACTTTAAATTGGTACTCAAGATGCAGACACTACTCAAGTATAATGGGCTACACACACTACGATAAGATTTTTTTCTACCTAAAAATAAACCGGGAACCAGGTTTCAAATCTACAAAAGGCTTGTACCTTGTTCATTCACTTACACATGGAGTGCACGTTATATCTGTAGTCTCAATAATTGTTTAAAGAATCTAGATTGAAGTCTACAATCTAAAATCGAAAAGTGCTTGACTTTTTTGTCCAATGAACCATATGAATGAAGAAAAAAGAGTTTTGAAAATATCTGAAGTAATCAGATATATGTATGTAATTAGGTAGGCAGCGAGTAAGTAGAGAGGCTTAACTTGGAATGTATGAACCGTTGTTCCTTCCAGTGCTGCTATATGGATCAGAAAGCTGGACAAACCCCGATAAGCATACAAGCAAGTTTTCAGCTCCGAAATGAGATCGCATCAAAGAATTGTGGAGACTAACCTCTCTCCAGATTACATCGGAAACGGCAGGGTTTGTGAAGATATAGGAGTACTATCGGAGCAGGGTATCTTGGCAGAGCGGGATTTAAAATGATGATAAGAAAAGCCAGGTGGATATTGGAAGACACCGAAGGGCAGGCCCAGGAGAATGTATTCAGCCTGCATTAGGAAACTGGTAGTTGCAAGAGAATGTATCGTCCCGGAGATGCGAAGACTTGCAAGGGACAGAGACCATAGGTTGATTGGAATTAGGCTGCAACTCTACGCTTAACGGTACACTGGATTTAGATGAAAAAGAAGGAACTGATGGATCGACGGAGGATCGATGAAATTGATTCTTGCTTGAACTAATGAAAATTGAATACTAAAAACAAATCAAGAAAAAAAAATACAATAACGACTAGATAAAACTAGGAATACATTTCTAAATTGTTTGAGTATTTTACATGATTAAGGTTTATCAAAGCCAAAGATAGAACTATTATTACAGAAGTATTTAGCAATGATATTTGTGGGCACATAACCAAATAAAACAGCCTAAATAAAAAAGTTTATTTCTACTCTAAATGTGCTTCAAGCTCTCTTATAGTTTATATCCATGATCTGTTGTGTTTAACATTTTATTAGACAACCCATTTCTTATCCCCAGAGAATGTGAAGCCCAGTGAAGCCCATCAAAAATGAACAACTTTCTTGACGTTGGAGGAACAAATCACAGACGCGACGATACAAATTTCTTTCCCTAACAAGAAATTTGGTGTTTTCACCAGCTTCAACTGAGCTTCCAGGACTTGGTGTAGGTTGAACACCAAAATTGCTCGAACTAAATCTTGTAAATACACATCGGATATTTGTTTGTTGTCGGAAATGTCGCTTTCCGCTTTAAATATTTGAAAGGACACCAAAAGTCTTATCAGAAATCAAACGCGACTGACCTTGGGATCACTGTAATGAAATTAGGCAATACGTGCCTTTAACTAACTCAAAAAGGTGATAAATTATTATTAGGTTATGCAACCTAAATTTGAACCTGCAGTCTCGAATCAGAGTAATCAGATGCCATGTGCTCTTCTCAGTGTTATCATACTTACGGATGCTTCAAGTAAACCTCTACAAGCATTCGAGACGTGTTATTGGCGTATGATCAGAGTTCCATGGGCGCATCATGTCAGAAATGAAAGTTTACTAGAACACAGAAGTGATTGGGCAGCATGAAAAGATGTTAATGGACATACTTCAGTCATGCGATATGAAATGAAAAGTACCGCGCTCTGAAGTTGATCATACAAGTCTTGTATTGCAGGACAAGATTGAGGGAGGGATCCAGGTCACAGGCGTCACCCCTGGTTGAAAAACCTGGGGCAATGGACAGGATTAACATCGATAGACTTGTTTCGTGCAGCCCTCAGTAAAATATGATGGGCCGTTATAATCATCAACATCCAAAGAGAACAGGCACGTAGAGAAACTATCGAACTTACTCACAAGTCAGCAAAACATATAAAGATTAGGTAACTACGTGAAATTGACTGCCCGTGGGAAAAAACCAAATTACTTTCCGAACAATCCAATATAATAAGTAACAATATAAAAAAAACTTATATGCATCCAATATTGTAGAAAATTTTCCTATCTTGTGTTCTATCATGATACTATAATATATATTCCCTTATTGTGCATTGATAACATATATTATATTATGTCCCGACAACTTTTACTTCGCTGACATTTAACCCGAAGACATTATTTCCTCTGTTCTGAAAAACCTCTCCAACTCCGCAGGCTTTGATGGGATTCCTGTCAAACTGCTAAAATCATGTCTTATCGATATTATACCTGTCCTACTCTTCATATCCAAGTTTTCACTGCAAAACGCAGTATTCCCTACCTCTTGGAAATAAGCTGTAGTCCATCCTCTCAACAAATCCTCTAACCCTGTTTCACCCAAAGACTACCGCCCAATCTCAATTCTCTCCAACCTTTTCAACCTTATCAAGCCTCTAGAAAGAATAGTCCAGTCACAAAATTTAAATTTCCTCCAACAGTCGAACCTACTTGATCCACTTCAATCAAATTTCCGTCCCGGTTTCTCCACACAATATGCACTTACCAAAATCACCAATGACATACATACCGCTATGGACGACTAAAAACAAACAGTGCTTATCCTGGTTGACTTTTCTAAAGCTTTTGATTCCTTGGATCATTCTATCCTTTTCAGTAAACTCAAATCATTGTCCTTTTCAAACAGTTCTATCCGATAGTTCCAATCTTTCCTCTCTGACTGATCTCAAGCAGTTTCCATACCTAGCCAACCCCTTTCTACTTTCCTAACTCTGTCCTCAAGTGTGACACAGGGCTCAAGAATCTCTCCTCTTCTTTTCAACTGCTACATCAATGATCTTCCTTAATCTGTTCACCACTGTTCCTACCATCTATATGCTGACGACTTCCAAATCTATTTGTCCTCTCCTCCTTTTGAGCTATTAATCTTCATCAGTTTCTTTCTTCACGTTCCTTTTTCGCCCGCTCCACCACAGAGTGGAACTCAATCCCTCCTAATATCCGTCATAGCCCCTCACTATCGTCATTTAAATCCTTGCTTTTTCAACGTCTCCTAGCTTACCAAAAAGATGCTCTTTAAGCAGTTAAGTCATTTGCTTAGAATTTAATGTATAGAATAATTCATTGTGTTTTATACGAAGATATGCATCATGTAAAGAAATGATTGCATGCTAGCTCATGCATTTATCAAAAGGTATGTTATCTATTATTTTTAATTGCTTAATATCTTGTCAAGATCTGTACTGTTATTTATGTACTGTTTATTTTTGTGTAAACATTTAACCTTCTGGCTAGATTAATATTATGTTTCTTTTTCTGTTCATATTTGTTATTCTAAAGGGACTTAGTCCCAGAAAATATGTCGGTACTTTTCTTGACTGTGATAAGTCAAGCTGTCCAATTTATACTAATGGTTCTCGAGATTTAATCAATTCTTACAACTTCTTTTTGGCAACGTTTCGAGACTATGTTGGTCTCATAATCATGCCAAATGTTTTATCATAATCGCCATTAATACACAACTCTTTACAATATTACATTTACATACAAGTATTTGACAGATGCATTAATAGCTATTCGTCATCAATTTGGCATGATTGATAGCATGATAGTCTCGATACGCCAAAAAAAGTTGAAAGAATTGATTGAATTTCGAGAATCATAAGTATAAGTTATTATTTATAATATATATATGTTATATAATATGTATTATATAACATAAGAATAAAATAAAAATATATGGAAGGTTGATGGCGGCAGCTCTACACATAATGTTTAACATTATTCTGATAACAATCTTAATTATTCCAATTAAGTTTTTTTGTGGCCTTACAAACCTTAATTACCCGAGTTGCATTACTTTATTATATTTTTAGTACTAACTCCAAGTTTCAATATTTTAAAGGCTTATGAAAATGGATATATATTTTGAATAGTGGCTCTAGCTTGATAGAATAATCCTCAAATACAATTAAAATATCACTTCAATTAGATATCATTATCCAATGAAGGATATGGGTATTTTAAAATTGTATAATGCTTATTTTTATGATCCCATGAATTTTCGTATTTTATAAATATTACCGATGATGAGAAACATTTATTAAAAATGTACCAATATCATTGGGTTAAGCCCGGAATTATTCGCATAACTTGAGCTGATAAAGAGGTCAGTAAGGTTATCAAGAAGGATATTTTTATCACGTTCTAACAGGATATTTTCATATTATTATATGTTATCTTGGGTATGTTTATATTTTTAATATTCATATACAATATACAATTTAACATAAAGAAAACACTATGGTATGTCGAATTCGTAAAAAAAAAAAAATCTCCTCTTTAGCACCATGCGTTTTAGTGATTTATTGATGACCTGTGGTTCGGTGTCAATGACTGCAAAGAGCTTCTTACAATTGTAAATATGACGCAATAGGAAAAATTCCAAAAATAATGTCTTAGTGTGAGATGTGCTCCAATTTTTCTTCTTTGATCGGATTTTCTTTCGACAGCTGTGTCCTGATAATGCCTGAATTGGCGAAACATTAACTGGTTGTTCCCCCCACAATTTTACTTAAGGCATTTATGCACAGTATACTTGAGTATTTATTGTTTTTAGCATTTTAGACTCGATCCGTAATCTACCAACAAATCACCAGGACTACTTCCGAAATATGATCACCAGTGGTTGGTTGTTAATGACTGACATTGTAGTAACTGTTACCCAGATCATTGGACAAAAGCCCAAAGGATAGATATCGTATTGTGTCAAGAGAAGATAGTATATCTCATCTCGACATACAAAAATAAATAACTTATGGAGGAATGCTGGAGGTCGGCGGACGGGTTTAGTGGATACCACAGGCCTTGGTCACTTCCTGTAAACTTCCGGTCGGTTCTTTGTCGCACAGCTAACAACGCGAAATTACAGGGATTTCTGTATAGCTCTCAACTCCTGTTTTTTCCTCTTTTTTTAAGTACGATATGAAAAAAGCATTCTATGAAAACGTTACCTATATAAATAAGACTGATAGTAATTTATTTGTATATATGGGGCGTTTCTTATGAAAGGCCCCTCATCAAAGGAAATGTTATTTAGCAAAACTACTTAATGAAATAAAAAAATCAAAATATTTTCCATCATTTCTATACATTTTTCTCAACACGTAATCAAATTTCAATCCCAGAACTGAAATGCAGGGTTTTGTAATGAAATAAACTCTGAAAATGCGTTTTTGGCATGAGAATAATTTTTTGTAATTATTCCGCAGGTTGCCACTTCGAGTCGAGTCACAAGTTTTAACTTTTTATTCGTTTCCCCTTTAATATTTTCCAGAAAGAGATGTTACCATGAGTCTTAATATGGAAAAGAGAAGGTATTTATAGGAAATATTACATCCAGAAATGAACGTTTCAAGAAATATATATCGTATAATTTATTTCATTTTATTTTTTTATTAATTGTTATAATTTTAAATATTTTTATTTCTTAAGAGAAAAGATATGCCCAGGCCTGGGATTCAATCTCAGGTCTCCCATATTTCCATTGTGGTGCTCTACCAATATATATCTCGAAATGCTAGTTGAAATTTTAATATCTGGGCGAAATGATTACCGAAATCAACTCATTACGCATAATTACGTTATCTTATCCATACTAAAGTTTATGATAACTTGTATTTTTGGAAAATATGAAAAATGAAAGTAATAAACAATTAAAACTTGTTGAAACTCAACTCGAAACGACAATCTGCGGAATATATAACAGTCTTGCAAATAAGTCAGGTGTGGCAGGACTTCCTAAACCAGCTCATTTAGTTCTTCACTGTATGTCGTGAAACATGAGGTCTGGCGTTGTCATGTAAGGCTATCGGTCACTTCCGAATAAACAATGCAGGTTTTTTTTTAATGATTTTTTCATCTTGTTCCATTATGCCAATATCCCTGCAGTAGGATGCTGATGTGATGGTTCACTACTGGGAAGAAAAGACAAATGAATGAATCAATGTCACCAGCTGAAAAACAAAGCAACGACGAATTACAACACCCTTCCCCGAACGCTAGAGGTGGGCAAAGTAGTTCCTTTTACTGAATCGTTTCTTTTGAGATAGTTCATTCTAATGAACTAGTCAAATGAACTACATAGTTCATTTTTCAAAAGAACTAGAAATGTACTGAACTAAGAGAGGGATTGAACTATGGAAAAAAGGGATAAACTGAGAGGTCAAATGAACTAGAAAAAATATTTCTCTAGAAAAAAAACGAAAACCCTTCAATCTTATTTCTATATTTATTTTATATTATTTAATATTTAAGATATATTTACATTGATTATGTTTATTTACTCTATCTTATTCAACACTCATTTTACATTATTTACATTTATTATTTTGCATTACATTGAATAAAAAGAATTTTTGATAGTTTATTTGATTAGAACATTATTATTGTCATTAAGCCCTAGGTGGGAGGCGACCCCTGACAGCTCAAATGGTAAGAGCGCTGCCACTGTGAGGCGAACGACCCGGGTTTGAATCCTGGCCGGGGGCAAATCTTTTCTCTTAAAAATAATAGTATTTAAAAATTAAAACAATTCATTAAAAAATATAAAGAAAAAATGCTTTCTTTGACAGACATCCTTTGTTAAAAATTCCAGGGTGAGTTTTGAATGTAATTTCCTATTCCCTAATCCTACATGTTATTGGAAGTTGTTGCTACAATGAACTATTCATGAGATGTTAATAAGAATCTCAAGTAATGTGACGTGATCGGCATCGTCCGGTGCCGGTTGCCAAGCATAGTTAAGTTCTGCACAATTCTCACGAGAAAAATATTTCGAGCAACACTTGGTGCGTGCATCATTGTTCATATTAACTTAAGTTCACATTTCGAAATAGTTTGAAACTATTAAACACTTGGGCCTGTGTAGTACGACTATTGTTTTTTGACTGAGGCAGTGCAATCAACTTCAGCTTAACACAGAAACAAGAACATATAGTTAATAAGAATAAGTGAGATCTCGTTCAATGTTCATATTTGTGAGTTTGAAAAACAAATTAGTTCAAGTGTTTTCTCAAAGAATTGTTCAATACAAAACAAAAAGATCAAAACTTTACTGTTGTAATTTTTTTTTTTTTAGTGATAGCCCATTTGTCTCAACTGCGTCTGTCGGACTTAGGAATTACTTAACAGGAAATAATAAATGCAGCTTTTCCAAGGATCCTCTAAAGAAAACAATAGTATAAATTATTTAATGCCGTAACAATAATTAGATAATATTAATGCGACGTGATTCTATCACATACGATGCTGGGGTGTATACATTATACATATTTTACTATACATTATAGTAAGATATAAATTATTTAAAAATAATAAATAAATAATCTTAATTTTATAAATTTAAAGAACCAAATGTTATAACTCTCGATATATTTCAGTCATTTGGTTTGCTAGCGACGTCTCATCGTATCACACCGGATCCAATGTAGGTGTAGCCTAAGGGTTTTTAAAGGGAGGAAAAAAACCTTCGTTACGCCGCCCATCGGAAGGACATAAAATGAGCTTGTATGGTGTCATGTACCTACTCGTAAAAGATCCCTGTCCTATTAATAACTGGATAGATAAAATTTAGGAATACATTTATTAATTATAAAGAAACGTTAAATAAAATACAGACAAGAATGACTGGCATTAGAACATAATAGATTGCGCACTTGATCTGTAACCTTATAAAAAAAATTCATATCATTAATAGGAATGATAAACTTAAAATAAATCAATTTTACTCCCAGTAATCCACGATCATATAAATAAATACTCCATATCAAGGCCAATCTTTTTCATCTTTTTAAGAACATGTAGAGGTGATTAAAAAATTTAAAAAAGCGTTCTTTCTTCAGAAACTCCTATCGACTTATCAGAAAACTCCCATCCGTTGGTAAAAGATCCAATTGCGGGAGAAAACAATACAATTAGAAAGGTAACCATTTCGTAAGGTAGATAAGATTGGAACCTGCTCAACATCCGTTGAGTGGCAAGCTTCTGAATAAATCTAATCTCGACTTCAGTTGTTGGTTAACTTTAACCATTTATCTCCAACAGTACCTGCAATAGATTAGTGTTCATCCGTAACCAAACTCATTTGTCGACATTGCTATTCGCAAATATTTATAGACGTTTTCGTTTGGGTCTTTTAAATTTTTTTACTTCTGCTATTTAATTTAGCCCATATTTAAAAAAATAAAATGAGCAAGCCAACCACGTAGATCTTCGACCGAGCATTGAAGTCATCTTGCTGACATACATTGCTTGCTGGACAACTTCACATAAGATTTTTATGGTTCAGCGGAAGACAGGCAGTCCATAGCTCCATAACCAGTTTCTTTGGGGCTGATCCACCAATGTCCTTTCCAGAAACGTACAATCTGGCTCATCAAGTTCAACAATCGGGACAAATCGGCCTAGATCCAAGGATTATGGCTGTTCGAATTAATGCTCACGAGGACCTTTTCCCCCGAAGCCAATAAACAATCTTTTACTTTCATATTTTTATATTAAATCTTAACTTCTTAATCTTATATATGATACAATCGGTTTGGTGTTAAAAACTATATTTTTTTAATAGAAATTTCCCGGTCTCCCAACTAAATTTAAATTTAATAAATGGCAAAACTCTTGAACAATCAATGGTTGGTTAATAATTTTTGACAATTTCAAAATGCTGTCAATCGTAGCATTATTGACGAAATTAATTATTACTGAAATTATAAACAAATAATCAACATACTTCATTTGCTTCAGCCGAAAGTAAATAGGAATGTATATATATATATATATATATAAATATAAATATATATATATATATATATATATATATATATATATATATATTGTTTATGGTTCTCGAGTTTCAGTCAGTTATTTGAACTTCTTAGGCGACGTTTCGAGAAAAGGTTAGTCTCATATTCATGCCCTGACAGTGAAAAAAATGATCTTTTTTTACACCCTATCCTATTATACTTACACGTGACATTTTACATTAATTTTAGTGTGCTATTTAATGTTTTCACTAAAAGATCATTTTTTTCACTGTCAGGGCATGAATATGAGACTAACCTTGTCTCGAAACGTCGCCTAAGAAGTTCAAATAACTGACTGAAACTCGAGAACCATAAACAATATAATTCTACAACAGTCAAGATAATTAGAAACCAATATATATATATATATATATATTGCATACATTTTCACAAAGTAGGTCACTTTACCACCACAATAGCGAAATATATTGTTTTATTTGAAATACGCACTGCCAGAAATCGAGTAATCTACTATTGGAAATAGTAACAGAACTAAAACTGAACAACTGACTTCAGGGGAAATTAAGGATACATTAAATACATTATACATTATATACAAATACATATGTATAAATACATTATACATTATATACAAATACATATGTATAAATACATTATACATTATACATTAAATACAACTTAGTTAAATGGGGGTCCCGATCCTGTATGATGTCAGGTTCTCTTTAAAAACCCAATACTAATAAAACTAATTTAGAACTCCCACTGTAGCATCGTCCGATTAGCCATATCAGCATAAAATGACGCTAAATGAACAAGCAACTTTATAATACCTTCTAACAATGACTTTAATTATAATAACTTTGATTACGTATATGCATTGGAAATTTTAAATTAAAATTCTAAAGGAGCTCGAAGACAAAAATGGTCTTGTTAAGTTCCAATGTTTTCAGAACAAAATTTCCGTTAAGTTCCAATGTTTGCTGTTTGTTTTTAAATAATAAATTTTGGAATATTTAATTATTTTTTGTGCCAAACCGTCCAAGAATAAAATTATTTTTCTTTTTTTTCTAGTACATTCATCCATTTCATCAGTGGTTATTATTAATGAGTAACTATATGAATAATAATAAGATGATCCCAAGGCTATGATAAAAAAAAAAAAATGTCTGTGAGCAGCTTTTAAGAATATAAAAAAAACGGATTTTTTAATGATTAATTATTGTAGTTTTGTAATCCAACTATTCATCGGGGAATTCAAAATATTGTAAGTATATAGAAATTACTATGTGCATTAAATATTTTCAAGCACGAAATATTCCTCAACATAGCATGAAAACACTTTGAAATACAATGTCACTATGCACGTAAATAATGTACCTATTTAAAACCAATACATATATACTTTTCGTTTAACGCATTTCTAGAACTAAATAAATAGTTAATAATAATTAATTATACAAAATACTTAAGTGGTATCTTCTGGTTTAGACCGTGTCGCTAACTTTTTCGCCAACGTTTCGCCAGACATGCTGCCGACTTCTTCAGGGCAGAAAAGATAATGAATGAATTTCTCTTTCACTCATTCTCTTTTCTGCCCTGAATAAGTCAGCAGCATGTCTGGCGAAACATTGGCGAAAAAGTTAGCAACACGGTCTAAACCGGAAGATACCACTGAAGTATTTTGTATAAATAGTGGCCGTGGAAACCTAAAAGAGTATTTAATAATTAATTAATTATATCTTCCTAATTTGTCTAAGGCTATTTAACTGTACCCATTTAGCATAATTAAAGTAATGAATGATTCGGTGATTCATGAATAAACCATTGATTTTTTTTACACAGTTTTATGACGAAATTTGAGTATGGCGAATAATTCATATTTTTTGCAAGCTAATTTATGCTTATTAGATATTTAAAGAATGATTATTTTATAATTAATGTATAAGTAAATTGAGATTTATTGAGATGTTAACTTCGCCGCCGAAGGTATGAAAAAATGTCAGTGAATTATGTTTATTTAATGAAATTAAATTAATTTTAAATCGAGGAATAATTATCGAAAAAGGAGAAAGCGAAAATTCATGAAGGCAAAATGGTTTTCGCAACTCATTATTTACATTTTTTCGATTTTGTTTGATTAGCATGCTTATTATTAAAGAAATTTTTCTATTGTCTGATTAGAATGCTTATTATTAAACACATTCATTGATGTTCCACTGCTTGAAACATAAACATACAAATATTATAATGTGATATCCGTGTGGATGTCAGAAAAAATTTTCCGTGTGGATGTCAGAAAAAATTTTCCGTGTGGATGTCAGAAAAATTTTTCCGTGTGGATGTCAGAAAAAATTTTCCGTGTGGATGTCAGAAAAAATTCTCTTAAATAGGGAAAACCCTTTATTTGAATGCCAGCGTTTCGACTCGCATTGCAGGTCTTCTTCAGGACTAAATACAGACAAATTAAAATGAAACATACTAAATAATAAGAATGCATATAGGCATTAAGGGATGCCATTGGTATAAATTATTACATGTATTTTTAATGTGTATAATTTTAATTAGTCGGTAACTTGTATATTTAGCACTGAAGAAGACTTGTAATGCGCGTCGAAACGTCTTTATTCAAGAGGATTTTTTCTGACCTCCAACCGGACTATACATATAAATCAACGAATATAATTCAAGATTAATATAATAACATCGCATTGTAATTTTAAAACGTGTGTTAAAACGTTATTGTAATGATAACGAAAATTGCAAGTTTGATAGACAGGCAAATAAGGTAAGTTGTTAGGCCGATTTTGAAAATTTCTAAATGCTAACTAATAACTAAGATGGAAGTTGCTGATACATTTTTAGAATGAAATATCTCAGTCCGTAAAAAAAGTAATTAATTGGAGAGGAATTACAAAAGGAGGTTTCGTTGTATGAATGGACTGTTGAGAAAGAGGTTATGTGTAGCAGGTGCAGCCAGCGTGCTAGTGGATAATAAACTTTCTGTGAGGTAGGGTTCATTCCGGCCCTACAAAATACCAACAATCCAGGAGGCCATTGCCTACTAAATGCTATTATGTGTAGAGCTCTGAGTGAGGATTCGAATCCGGCTGTGGTGGATACATTATTTTACTGGTAACAGTGGCAGTGGACCGAGTAGACAGAGTGTGATCTGGAGACCCTTCCGGGGCTCACATGGCATTTGTAAAGTGGGTACCCTTATCCAGGTAAAAACTTTGTGATCTTGGCCAAATTACGGAACTTCACAACTTTAATCTTAGAAAAATTAGAGTCTGAAGAGCTTTTTTGTTGTTTTTAAAACTTCCAAGGAAATAAAACATAAATGTTATCTATCTTTAATGATTCACTGTATTAATTTAAGTAATAACGCATTTGTAAATATTTGAAATAAATTATGAAGTTATAAGTAAATCACATTGCACATATGATTATGACGCCTCTATTAAGGTAGCGGAGTAGCAGAGTAGACTTATTGTGCTTAAGGTCCGGCTGTGGATGATAAATCTTATAATGATAACAGCGATAGTGGACTATGTGGGATCTGCTGACCTTCCAGTGGCTTATCTAGCCTCTGTGAAGAGGGTAACCTTAATTGGGGAAAAACCTAGCGGTTGAGGTCGTTATAAGTGATATTATGTTAACATATTTCGGCAGCAAAGAACATTTATTCAAGCAGTATAAAACTCTTTAGTTAAACTTTCGAAGTGCGTTTCATATTGTAATACCAAACTTAGGATTCTCGTTCGTATTTATGCAAAGTATACCTGTTTTTACAATTATATCAAGGACAAAAATATAGTATAAACTTAAAAAGTCATGATATTTAAACAAAATTATGTAGTTTATATAATCTATAAATAAATTAACCACAGAAAAAGGATTATCTTTTTCCTTGGGCCAGAATCGTTTATATTTCCCACTATTTTTCAATGACTGATTGTTACAGTTAAAAAAAAAAATTTGTTTAGGGAGCGTAGTGGCTCAGTGGTAGAGCACTGAGTTGTCATGCCGGAAATCCTGGCATCTCGCTGCAGGCCATAACTTTTATTTAGTCTGTTTGCAGCGGGAGATGGATCGTATAGGATCTAGTACCCTCCTGGGGCCCACCCAGCCTCTATAAAATATTATAAAAATAGGTTACCTAAAATAATTCATATAATCTATAAATAAATTAACAATAGAAAATGGATTATATTTTTCCCTGGGCCAGATCCGATTATATTTCCCACTACTTTTCAATGACTGGTTGTTACAATTTTAAAAAACTCAAGATCGGTATAAATACGAAAAGTTAAAAAACAAAAAGTACACAGCAGCTGTTCAGCGGTTTTTTCAATCAATAATCTTACACCCATTGTACTCGGTCCTCAGCACGCAAGCAGATGGTACCGAACGTCTCTTGCTCAACATTTCCTCTAAATGAACAAATTCTTGAGTAACTCGTTTCGGATTAATGATATTTTTCGTTCGACTGTCTCTTAAAATAATTAAAATACTGTTAAATTATATAGTGTAACTAAAAATTGGGTCTCCAGATCCCAAATCCCCGACTTTTTAATATTCACCATTGACAACACACAGAAAAGGGGAGATAGGAAATAGATGAACACAAAGTGATTGTGTAAATAGTATATAAATAAATAAATAAACACAATAAATATAAATACAGAGGGCTAAGTTGCCGTACCGAAGGTCCTGGGTTCAAATCCAGCCAAGACAAACATATTTAATCTGCTAACAGCAGCGGATGGATTCTTTGAGATATTGGACCCTATCGGGGCTCACCCAGACTCGATAAAGGGGTTATCCAAAATAGCGGGAAAAATCTGGCGGTTGAGATTTGGGACAGATGACTTCCCTGCACAACCGTTGTCCGAGAATGGTACAATCTCAAGTACTGTACCCTTATGTAAGTTTATTAAGATGTTTATAGTATAAGTTTATATAAGTACTTATTAATATAAACAGGTTTGTATACATGTATTTATAAGTTATGTATATTTATAGGTTATGTATATATATAAATTTTATGCATGTATAGTTACTGCCTAGTTGTGAAGGCGGTGAAAACCATTAGCTGTTTTTCACCGTTAAAATGAAGCAACAGTTGATGTACGCAAGGGAAACTACAGAAAGAGAAAGGGAAAGATAGAAAGAGAAAAGGGCTATCATCAGAAGTGATAAATTAACAAAAACATAATAAATAGTGTTAATAATGTTGAAAATAATAATAACTATTATATTATATAACTTTATAAAAAGTGATACTAAAATGGAATTGGATTACCTGAGAGCAGGAGGGGACTATTATCCGAACTGGCGGCGATGGCACCTGGCCCTCAACTTCCTCCACTTCCGCCACCCCCACCACGCTCTTCCGGTTCACGGTCCAGCTGACCTCCCTCTGACCCACAGGTATAGGTGGCTATCCACTGTGTACTGATGTAGGTCGGAAGTCAATATGGACTGTATATATTGAAATTCCAAGGCGAAAGAAATCCGGACAAAGTAAAGCTCTGTTGGGAGGCTTTGAAGAGGCCGCCAATCGGAGGATCATCTGTAGCAATGATCATCTTGGAAAGGTCACTTATCAAATTAAATTCAAATATCAAATCAAAAATAGGAGGGAAGCGGGATAGCTCGGGAGCAGATAATTTATTCCTGTTAACAAGCGGGGATTATTTCTAAAGTTTGCTATCCCTAATTGGGTGAATAACCTGGCAGTTGACCAACCGTTATCCTAGAAACAGTGCAGTCTCCACCACCTACTGAACACATGACCCTTCATGGGTTGTAGTGTTTTTTTTATTTTTTATTTTCAATAAATAATAGGAGGAACAAGGTTCGGAAAGTATACGTTATCTTCTGCATATTCTGATCTTTCAATTATAAATACTTGTGCGTTTGCTTTTGAAGACTTTTTGGGGTCTCAAAAGATTTGAGTTCATATTGTGAAAACTTCTGGATTTATTACAATTTGTAGAGGAGGGTCATTAGATCCCACAGGATCCATCTATGTTATAACAGATTATGTGATTTATTTATTAGCCTCTGCAGGATTTGAAGCCAGAACCTTCAGAGACTCTCATCAATACCTTTGATAGTTTAACCCTTTCAGTGCTGCGCTAATTTTCACATATTTTCCACGGATTTTTGAAAAAAGTGCCTTATTAATTACTGCTACGACACGTCCAAAGATCGATACCTAAAATCAAACTGCGCAATAGTCGATATTCCGACGCTCCGCAATTTTTACGCATTAATAGAGAGTCGATTTATCGACGGTTCCCACTGGAAGGGTTAAATGGTCATTATCTAGCTCAAAACATTGATATTATCCAACAGCAGTGGCCTCGAGGCCTGTATAGTTATACTATTGAAGTTCTAACAATAAATAGATTCTAGACTAAGTGTCTAAGAGAGAGGAGCTGGGATCTCCTGTACCACTATAACCCGTGAACGGGTCTGGGGTTCAGCACATGGTAGAGTCTGTACTGTTTCATCGACAACGATTATGCAGGGAGGTGATTTGTCCCAGATCACGCTTAACCGCCAGATTTTTATAACATTTTATAGAGCCCAAGAGGGTCCTAGATCCTATATGATCCATCTCCGGCTGTAAACAGACTAAATAAAAGTCTTGCCTGCAGCGGGATTTGAACCGGGATTTTCGACACGGCAACTCAGTGCTCTACCACTGAGCCACTCCATTTCCATGTATGCATTTAATATTTATTTTTAATCATACATTTGTTGATATTTCCATTAATATTCAACGTTTTTTTTTAATACATTATAGTGCACAAAAAGATAATTCTAATTATGCTCTTACAGAATTTTTCATATTTACAGTCCGTTGAGAGTGACTGATTGCATTATTTTCTTCTTCAACAACAAAATATAGCAGAAAAAAAAGTGAAATAGCCATCAATATTAGAATTTAGCACTTGTCTTCCTGTCAAATGTATACCGATATACCTATGTGCTAAGGATTACTGTCGACTCGTAAATGATTATTATAACAAAAACACATAATGTTTACGCTTTAAAGCTTAGTGGGTCAAAGTCAATCTAAAATAAACAACTATGATTAAGCGATTATTTTATTTATTATTGTTGTTGTCCGTTGTATTCGCTGTAATTGAGTGTGTTGTTCGAAACCGACAGGTAAAATAAAAATTACGCACTTGATGTAACAGCAGTATTTTACCTAACGCTATCTGAAGTTGGCCCTGGCATTTATACGTTCTCTCCCATTGTTTTTGTTTTCAACAACCTTACATACAAGATATTGCTGTGGTTTAGCTTAACGGTACCTGGCTAAAAGTACTGCGGTCGTTTGAGATCCGAAAGACGATTTAAACAGAAAACTGGACAATCTAAAGATCTGTTCACTATTCCATGAAGGGACTTAGTCACAGTACGTGGTAGAGACTGTACTGTTTCGAAGCCAAAGGCTGTGCAAAGCGGGGACTCGGAATAATCTATACATATTAAAACACGAGGTTGCGTTGTTTCAACATTACCATTTAGTAATCACCTATGAGGTGCCCATAAATCCCAAGGTCGTTGTATTTATTATTTTTATTCCTTTTTCGTGTCACCAAAAAACAAGATTTTTTTCACTTTGGAATCCTAGTACTACTTCCCAAAAAAAAAAAAAAAAAAATACAGACAATTTAACTTATCTATGCCTGGCATTATCTTGTGCTGTTTCCAACATTCAAGGCACGAAAAATAGATAGTTCAGGACACATCTTTCTATATTCCCTAGATGCGCATAGGATCCGCGAATATTTTTTACACCACCGGAAACATTGTTTGGTACTTGTAATTTATCCGGTCTCCAGGGACTGCTATAACCTCAGCACTGTTATAGCTTATGGAAGTGGAAATATACAAAATGAAATAATAAAATGATAATGCTAGACCCCCTAGTCACGTTACTCTTGTTATATACATTTTCCCCTACACTTTCGACGAAAGAATCTCTACTCTATCCTTATTAAAATCCATTCTAAGAGCTCTTTCACATAATTTCATTTTTGGAATTATTCCGAACATATAGAAGTATTTCACAGCTTCTTCTTTTAATGGCTATTCCTAAAGTGTTACTATGTTCAAAAGGCAATAACAAAAATTAACAAGACGAAAACAATTTAATAAAGCATACAAAAATAACTCAAACGAGACGAGTGATAGGGAGGGGTTACACGAGATAAGGAGTTAGGTTTCTTGCAGACCGCCTAATTCACAAGTACCAATTGTTTGAACAAAATATTTTTATACTGTTTAAAGTAATGTATATATATAATGCTAATTTAATTAATTCTTGGTGATATAATAATAAATAGTCTAATATGATTCAACAATTAAATAAAACTGCTGTTCCTAAAAATCGATTACTTATTCGTTGATCATAGCTAATGCAATATAAACATTCTATGATATATTGCGAAGTAAGTGATTGATGATAAATTGATCAATTCTTTGGAACTTGTAAGTACACCTATCCAATTGCAACTTACAAGTGTCATTTTATATTTATTTTAGTGTGATATTTAATATTTTTACTAAAAGCTCATTTTTTCATGCATATGAGACTAACATAGTCTCGAAACGTTAACTAAGAAGTTGAAATAACTGACTGAAACTCAAGAAACATAAACAATACATACAAATAAATAAATATATATATATATATATTTTTAAAGTAAATTAAACGTTATTTTTTCAATGATTTTTTTTTTAAAGTCTTAATAAATGTATCACTCATTTAATAAAAAGGAAATTAACTAAATGAATTCAAAAAAAGACGTCAGATCCAAAATATTTAACTACACCATAATAATTTCTTTCTCAACAAACTAGACCATGAAAAAACAGTTTATTGATAATTACTGTCATTAGTACATCGCGAACTTCTTAGGACTATCCATCTAGTAGTAATACCGTTTCTTTTAAAGTTAGTGTTCGGCATTTTGGAAATTCGATTGTAAGGCATCTAGATAATTATGCAATTTATTTCTTTTCGGGTAGGTATTTCTAATTGTAAGTATGATAATTATGTCTGCTAATATTAATAATAACCATTCATAACAGAACCAGATTAGATCACTCCAGACGTCTGTCCCTGAGATCCAGAGAGACAATGCAAATTGTAACCAACCTTGAGAGTACGCCTACTCGATATCTTCTTCAATGGCGTTGTATGCATACCATTCTAGCTCATTGAAATATGGAATTTTATCTAATTTAAGAATTTTAATATTCAGTTGCTCTAAGGATAATATAAATATTGGCTGTTATATTTGAAAGTTGTATCCAACTCCATTTTTATCTATAAAAAAAAATCGCTAATTCGTTTAAATTATTAATTATTCACAGTAAAAATTAAAAGGTGTTTAAGTGTTAAAAACGAAGATTGCCTTTATTTTTAAATTGATCCAAATGCAAACCCTTAAAAATCTAGATGAAAAAATGGAATTATACCCATTTTAAAAATAACAGCTCGAATATTAACTACAAAACATTTATCAATAAACCTTGTTTTACACGAAACCATCGACAAGAAAAATTATGAATTTCATTTAGACAAAAATAAATTTATCAGGTAAACAAGGCTAACAATGCTAGAGAGTAAGCTATGCAATTTATATTTTAATCCTTTCCTTCAATTTTTATTGTATCCACCAAAAAGAAAGGGCAAAAATGTATTTATTACTCTTTTCCACCATTTTTTTTCACTTTAGTAAACATACTCCCTGAAAAGTGATGTAAGGAAAAAATTTGGATATTTAAAAAAAAAGATATATATTTCAATATCTAGGATTTTTCATTGTTACAATAAGATAAATTATTTTGGAAGTTGATAAGTAAAGTTTTTAAATTAAGTACAATAGAAAATAAAAATATAAATCTATTTTGTATTATTTAGTTAATGAATGGATAAATCATAATCTAAAGTCACCATTTTCGTTAATATTTTTGCAGTTTTGGAAAACATGTAGAGAAAATTTTATTCACGTTCTTGGAGAGATACTGATTACATTCCTAACTGAGTTACCTAACAGTCAACAAATAAAACGGTTGTACAATAAAAAAAAAAACTCTAGGATCCATTAAGGTAAAGGCTTATCGTAATGTTTGCATTAGTATTGAGTTCATGCACGAACCCATTTGTGTAAATGTTAAATACCTCAGTTTAGAATTTGTGAATAAACTATTTATCATTTATTGTTTAAAAAAAATGAAGATGACCGATATCTCTTCGTTGTGTATACCTATTCCTTTCCACTCCTTAAGTCGCAGTAGCATTGATAAAATTAATCCCTGGTGAAAAATTCTTTAACAACTTCGAATTGTTTGTAAAATAATGGAGACAATGTTAACACTATTTTGTTGCATAAAATAAATATACGCTATTTCTTATATTAAATTCTTAAATTAAATTACGCTGTATAATACACTAATACAGATTCTGGAATCAGGCCTAGGGAAGGCGGTGGGAATAATACCCCTCTGAAGTAACTTAGAGTATCCTATGAGTATATTGATATCTTATTGTTTTTTAATAATTATTTATTGAAATTTACAAGTGTATTAAATAATCCAAGAAGTAATTATTATGAATGATATATAATGGAAAGTAGAGAAACTCCCCACTGGAAGTACTCAAATAACAGAATTAAGTTAGAAAGTTCACGAGACGTTCTTCTTTCCAGACACCTCGGAGGATACCAGGGATTGAAGAGGTTGTTAGGTTTGAAACTACTGGATTTGAGTGGGAATAAAGTTGCTCATAAAAGGATTGATATCGGGTTCGGGAAAATCAGCAACAAATAGGTCATTCATTATAAATGAATTTACGAAGGATTTGGGATCGTATGGATAAGATAGGAATTCAATGGGTTAGTGGAGCCACAGAGCTCGATTTCTCAAATACTAATAGGTCATATAATGGTCATGTCTTATTTGACATAAAACAAAAAAATGAATTTCATATAATAGATATGATATAGTTGCAATAATGAATTGCAAACAAAAGTTATAAATAAAAAGAATTACGTAATATTGATAATTCTAAAGGTCGCAATTTAAATAACCAAAAAGCCTCTTCATATCGTTGTTAAAATCCAAAGTATCGAATGTAGAAAAAACACATTTTTCATTTTCGATGTATAAGGATTGATAATTTATTAATGTAAAATTCATAATCAACTAATAGGCACAATGCCCACGTATCATGACACAAGTAAAATATAAATAAATTTTACGATGTGCACTGCTTTAGAATGAACCTTGTAACAGTTTTACTCTCCTGAAAGCTGTATTTTTCACTTTCGATACTTGACATTTGTATTGCAGATATGACAACCCAAAAAACCTGTACCACTACAACCCGTGAACGGGTATAGGGTTAGTACATAGAGACTGTACTGTTTTAAGGACAACGGTTGTGCAGGCAGGTGATTTGTCTTAGATCACGCTCAACCGCCAGATTTTCCCCCTTATTTTGGGCATCCACTTTATAGGGGCTGGGTGAGCCCCAGGAGGGTCCTAGATCATACATGATCCATCTCCTGCAAACAGACTAAATAAAAGTATTGCCTGCAGCGGGATTTGAACCAGGTTTTTCGGCATGGCAACTGAGTGCTGATATGACAATACTTGTACATAACAATGTAGATTATGTTTTGGAACAACGTTCGGTAAAATGATTGTTTAAACCTTCTGTATTCTGTTTAAGAAAGGTGTTTTACACAACTGAATATTTTACTTGACTGTAATGAAACAGTTTAGTACATATATCCAACTAAAAGGTAGAACGTTTGGTAAAATTTAACATTAGGTATGTTAGTATACTACGTAAGTCTGATTTCACTATACATAAAAATTGTTCTGTAAGCAGATGAAAAGATATCGTTCTGGGATGAGCAGCAGCTGTGCACAGATTTTCCCCAATATTTAATAATGAGCCGATAAAATACAATCCAGGAAATGGACAAACTGTAATGTAACATTTCAATATGACATAATCTAGTATTAAGCAGCGTAAGAAAGATATTTACAGAACCTAAATACGTAACTGGATTAATGAACGGGTAATATAACAGTAGGCTAGCTAATGATAGAAGACAAAGAAATCTGAAGGACTGTGCATTAACCGCCAGTATTTCGTGGGACGGAGAGAAAGGCGATGTACACAGTTTTCAGGAGATGAAACGAATTCCCATGTTGAAACTGGATGAGGCTCTGGCCATGCGAAGAAACTGTGCCATCTCTCCAGCCATGGGGTCTCAATGCCATTATGTCACAGGAGTATACTCAACTCTCTTAATGAGCTATTAGAAGTAATCTCGTAATGTGATATTTAATTTCAGGAACTAATCACTTTAAATACTAATTACCATCCATATTGCTTTTGAATTTTATGTACAATCGGTCTTTATGTGAGGTAAGACCTAACTCATATGATTATAAGTATTAGCATATGGGCTGAGAAACGGTAATGCACTATATTTTTAACTTATATGCCGGGGTTCAAGTCCGGATGTGGCAGTAACTCTTTATACAGTTGGTTTAAAAATTTCGATTTCAGTACCAATCGATATAACACAGATATACAAAGAGACTTACTGATTTGGGCTAACGGTTTAGTGGTTATCATGGCAACCTGTTCTACACAAGATCTGGGTTCGCAGCCCGGCATATGGCCTTTACATTTTTTAAATGGGAGTGAAAATCCTTGGTAATGCCGTCGTTCGGAACGAACGTAAAATTGCGGGTACCGAACCGGTTCGATGTCAGGTACCCATTAAAGATCCTTATCTTAATTATACCTGGATTGGTTAAATTTTGGACTCCGTCTGTAGCATATTGGGATTGCCCATAGCATCTTACATCATTTTTATTGTAAGGGATTATCCTACCAATGTTTAAAAATATGTATATAATCTGAAATAAAATATAACAAAATATTTTTAAAAAAATAGCATCTTACGAATCCCATTTTATAAACAAATTACTTACGATCATCGACACGTCCTCAGATAAGCAAGAATTATGGCGAGATTTTCCTCAATATTTAATAATTTGCCAATTTCATACAAGGTCCGGGAAAATACCAAGAACCATTTCCTTTTAAATCTCTTGGTTCAGAAACATTGTCTCCCTTCATCAACTTCATATCGTATGGAATTGAAGAGAGGTATTGTGTTAGTGTGAGGATTCGGTGATTATGATGAAACATTTATCTGGTTGGCTTTAAACATTCGTGACAGATGCAATATGCATCCGGACGTGAGGGATTAATTAAAGATGCATAGGACTAGGCAATTAAATTAAAACTTGCTACTTCATGGACTTGAAAATATATTCGAGATCATCTTGTTAAGCTCCTATTTATTACAAAAGACTCAAATACTCGTACATGACTATTATAAGACCCGTCTGGAATTGGAAGAGTACAGATTTGGGGCTCCACTAAGCATCGAATTCCACTCGTTTCCAACCTAAAATCCTCAATACTCTCTTTACTTTATTACGGACAAAACCGTCCTACATGACCTCAATGTCTCTTTTTTTGTTGATTTGGCCCGAACCCGAAACCAATAATTTCATAACGAACTGTATACGAGGGTCGTCCGGAAAGTGGTATTCGAGTACTACTAGTGGGTAATTTGTTTGCTTATCTTTATCATTTGGCATACTGTATTGTCACTTGAGGTATAGAGTTGTTTTAATAAATGCATTAAAAAAAAAAGATCATATCGCATCCTTTTGTGTGCAATGGATAACTAAGAAATTACTGTTTACTGGCTGCATAAAGCATGATGGTGAAAGCAGTTCCTCATTGACCATTGATGAGAGATCGGGAAGATCGAAATGTCTCCCTCAAATCCTGATGATTGCCAAAGGCAGAGGTTACTGTCGTGGTTTCGACTCTTGCCTGGATCACAAGTCCAGACGTGCTTAGTGAAAGCCAGGGGCGGGGCATTGAGTAAACTCTGCACAAGATGGATTTTTGTAATTTCTTGGCCGCTGTGTTTCGTCGACTGATTGACCACATCCCGCAGGATGAGCGAGGATCTGTGTAGTCTTGAAACAAAAGCTTTTATAGTAACCTAAACCACATCTTACTCACTTGAGAAGGCGGTTAGAGTAACACTTTATCCGTAATGTTAGATCTGTAAGTCTTTTTTGTTACTTATTTCTTTTGTTTGGCCGAGCAACGCCCCTCTTCCTGTATTACATAAATTCGATTTCTAATAATAATACACTCTCACTGAATGTTAAATCGAATCCGAAACATGAGGCATAGTTTGCGACATTAATATTTATAATAATATAGCAATCGAAAAAAATTCTAACTATTGAAATAAAACTAGCATATGAAAACAACTAAAAAGTAATAAGTTTTACAAACGCTCCTTTTTTTTAGAGCTTTCATGAATATAACCGGGATGTTTACTGCAATCAACAATCTTGTATGAACAATAACTAATATGATTAATTTATACACAAACAATCAAAATTCATGGACATCCATCAAGATGGGTAATAAGAGACTTGAAGTCTCCTCTGTGACTTCTGCATTTCGAATAAGCAGGCTGAACAAACTGAAAATATGAAGAATAAGTACATACATATTCAATTGTAGGTTTCATATGTTCTGATGTAATATTCAGTACAATTAATCTCACATAAAATCCTTCCTTTCAAGATTGTTTTCGGTACAACAGAAATAGAATAACAAAAAAGTTCAGGAACAAAAGCGGATATTTCCAAATATCAAAAATTTATTTTTCTTGTTTAATCAAACATGCTTTATCCTCCCTAAACTTCAGAGTCAGAACAAGAGTAAAACCCTGAGAAAAAAACCAGTAAAGTGTCGTGTTAGAAAAAATTGTTTGACTGAATAACGATAATTTTTTTTTTATATTTTTGAGTTATCCACATTTGATACCGAACGTTTCAAGTATTGGCATACTTTTTCAGTTATGCAAAATCTTAAGTAACAATGAAAATTATCCAACGAATTCATTAGAATAAAATAATATTTCTTCCACTTCAAAATTTTTTAAAAATGACTAATTATTTCATTTTAGAAAAAAGATGACCAGGACAACTTGGAATGATGAAATAAGAAGGATTTGGAAAAGTTACAAACATTACAGTCTCACATTCTGGAAAGAAGTGACTTAAGAGCAGAGTGGAAAATCTGGAGGGGTTTCAGGATGAAGGTGGACGAAGCTGGATAGTCAAAAGAAACGTGGCAGTGAACGAACGAAGGACTCTATTGGAGGCAGAGATAAATACATCAGAAGAAAATAAAATAAATTTGTCACGTGATCCTAAGTGGTCAATATATTTTATTTCAATCAAATGAAATAATAATTTTATAAATCCTCTCTTAAATTGCCACAGCTAATATTTTTAATTTATTCATCACCCATTTCTACTGGTTTCGACCGTGTACTCAAATTTCTCCGGGCTTAACCTGAGACTGATAAAGATAAAGACAGTCTCAGATTAAGCCTTGTGGAAACTTGCCGAATGTCGCCAGCTAAACGTCGAGACGTCACAGAAACGTCGAAAAAGAATTTGACGACGCGGTCGAAACCAGAAGAAATACGTGTTGAATAGATTAATAATTTTATAATCCATTTATTTGTATCCTGTAATTGGTATTTGTTTACTTTTTTACGTATTCAACTGTTTTGTGTATAAGTGATGGGGTAATAACCACAAGGAGTTTTTTCTCTCAAGCGATAAACCAACAAAACTTATTAAGTTATTCAAGTAGACAATCGCTTTGGATTTCATCAGAGGAGCATTCCATCGGAAAGAATGACTGGTTTCCTAATTCGAAACTGACAGGGATTAAAATCCTTATTACGGGCACAATGGATCCCAATCTACGAAATGCCCTAATACACCATCATCCGCTTTCTTAGCAATCGCTTCTGGTCTACCGCAACCTGCCTCTCTCCTGTTCTTTCCACTGGTATCGAAGTGAATAAGGGTCTCCTTTCCTTCGCTAACTCCATGATAATCATAGCGACTATTATATTATTGCATTAGTCATTCCTTGAAACAATCCTACTGGCTATTTCACTAATCTTATAAAGGCATTTGACGGTTGTGTCTCAAGACCACGATAATTATATCGGAGAAAATATTAAAAATAGTAAATAAAAAAAAAAAGCAGGCAGTCATGAGGAGAGGTAAAAGAAATGATAACACACGACTTTGGAATAACTAAGTTCATTTTTATATCAACTACAGTCTTAATTATTTAAATTTAAAATTTGGAAATTTAGATTATTAAAATTAATTACATTTATTGACGCTCCGAACAATACACCCTGAAATATCATTGTGTTTCATTAGAAAGCCAGATTACATTTTTCTTGGTCTCCAGTTAAATTTCAAAATTTAACTGGAACGACTTGACATAAAAGGCCTCAAGTATATTGTGTTTCTTCTGACATCAAAGACGTAATAATGTAAATTTAGTAAAAACTGATTAAGACTATTGTTATTATGGAGTGGCTTTAAACGCGCTTTGGCAATCTAATTTAATTTACGTGTTTTAAAATAATAAAAAAAAAAACCGCTGCAGAACAAAAAGAATGGTTTATCATTCGACCTAAAAAAATATTAATTACTGGCCTGAAACGACAAGAAACTGCTCGTAGTATCATCAACCCTAGCCTCTTCTTTGTAAATTCTGGGGGGAAAAACCATCAGGCCGGTTTACTTAACATTATTATAGTTACAAGATTTTATTGCTAAAAAAACACCTTAAATCATATAAGATTTCCGGAGCAGAGCCTTGGGGCTCCACTAACCCATCTTCCTCTCTTGGATATTGATAAAAATTTAACTTGGAATCCTCATAAAAGACTGAAAAGACAAGAAGCTACTCACCATTTCTAATACTTGAACACTTACAAGACAACGATCTTAGCTTTCAATTAATTACAAAAGATCCATATACATGGCTAATTTAGACTTACGGAGTAGAGCTTTGGGGCTCCACTAAGCCTTACATTTCCTTTCATATCCAATATTTACAATTCAAAAATCTTTTTAAAATCGTCAGTGCTCCTTATATGGCCTTAATAGCCCATGTTTTTCAGATACTCCTGCATCTTAAAATTAATATCAAAAGTATTATAATAACTAATGTTCAGATGGTCAGATGACCAACAATCTTCGTTTGTATCGGCTACACTTTCGCAGGGTTTTAACGACCTAGAATTACATTGTGTGCAAATTTATGATGAAAAAAATACAGTACCACTACAACCCATGAAGGGTCTTGGGTTCAGTACATGTCAGAGACTGTACTGTTTCTAAGACAATTCCCCTTCAATTTACAGCAGTTGGGTGACCATGTAGGACTCCTACAAGGTCCATCCCAGGCTGTATGCTACGGTCAAAGTAAAGAATATTCATTGGATGTACATGTACAATAATCCTAATGTTATGTACAAGGGGATAACTAACATACTATTTGCAGTAACCTATAATAAGAGAGTGGTTTCTAGTAAAAGAAAGATAAATGACTATCTTAATATTACAGAATGTTCTTCAGCAGCGCTACATGTTAATGAATACTCTTTATGTGAGCATGCGTGCGTACCAATATTAGTATGGAAATCGCTTTATTGCTATTAGAATATAGATCTTACATAACACAGAACTGCACAATCGTTTAATGTTTGAATTTGTTTTAATAAGTTAAATAAATAAACGAATAAAAATAAAAATATATGTTTATAAAATAAGGTGTTCGGAGGATTGTGTGGAGCGTTACGGTTAAGAAAGAAAAGAATTCAGATAATTTAACTGAGGATAATCTAACACCCTAGTTAGATGGTCCGTGTAACCCCTTATAAAGATCCCGTTAGCTTATGATAATGTTTGTATTTGAATGGGTGTTTGGCTTTGACAGATCTTGTTCCTAGGCTGTCACTGCCAAGCCCCACAATATAGTACAGAACTACTTTCATTATTTTCCTTAAACCTATACTAGTACTACCCATCAAGGGTCTTAGCTTCAGAACATGGTCAACTGCCAGATTTTCTCTCAATTAAGGGTTCCCATTTTATAGACGCGCGGAGAGTTCCAAGAGGCTCTCCAAATATTGCAGAATCCATCCGTAGTTGTTAACAGATTATAAAAAAAATTGTCAAAGCCGGATTTGGACCCGAGAACTTCGGGACAACAACTAGATATATTTTAACTAAGCTACCCTGCTCCCTCGCCAAAAAAGAAAACATTAATTAATGGTTTGTAATTACATTGTATTTTAGAGAACGGGCTAGCTCAGTGAATAGTGCGCAGAGTTGCTCTACCGAAGATCCCGGGTTCAAATCCGGCTGTTGCAGACTAATTATTTAATCTGTTAACATCCGTAGTTAACAGTTCATGTGGCATCTGACATCCCTCTTTGGGCCTACCCAGTCTCTATAAAGTGATTATCCTAAATTTTTGTGTTAAAAACCTGGCTGTTGAGCGTGGTTTCGGAAAAATCATCTCCCTGAACAACCTTATTCCAAGAAACAGTACAGTCTCTGCCATGTACTGAAGCTAAGACCCTGCATGGGTTATTGTGGTACAGTTTTTTTTTTAATTACATTTTTCACGGATCCAACAAGCTGGACTTGCCTAGAGAGATCTTCTTCTCGGAGATTGAGAGTTAAAGTAGGATGTATAGCCACCTAGAGAACTTTATTAGAGTACTCTAATGAGAGCTGCCTTAGAGCCGATGACCACAGGGAGTCTACTAGTTATCAATTAGCCCCTGAGAGCCTACCAGAGGGTTGGGCAAGAGCTGGCTGGCTCCCACAGCGGGGTGGCTATAAGAGGGAGCTCCACCCCCACCCTTCTCACTGTGCTCCATCCCTTCGTCCGGGCGGCTTCCACGATCAACGGGGTATAGCTCTCACTCAACCAACCTCTCCAGCCAGCTCTCTGCGAGGAGTTAATCCAACATCTAGCCCACCAAAAGAAACGGTAATTCAATAATCAGGATAATTATAATCTAAAATAAGGCACTCTAAAACCTACTATAAGTAAAATCTGAAGGGAGTTCTAATTAAAAAAAATTGTTCTAGTTAATTTTAATTAGTCTCTAGTTCTGTTGAGCAATACTTATTGCTACCGAAACTTCAGGTTCAGAACAGGACTTAAACCATTAGAGATAAGGCGGTAAAGTGTTGTGTTAGATAAAATTGCTTTACTAACCTTGTGAAAAAGTCAATTTTTTAAATGTTTTGTCTGCTCTTGATCTTGAACGCCTCATTTATTTGTATTTTTTCTTGGGGAGAACAATTGTGGGAAATTACGAACAAGAAAAGATTTAACCGATACTAGAAATCATTTATTATTTAATTATTACTTATGATATGAAATTAAAAAAAAATTAATAAACAACTATACCGTAAGACTTCACACTTGAACGTGAATGTCCTTGTATAAAAATAATTAATACAGCTTACATGATTTCATTTGAAATTAAGCCTTCATAGAATATTCAGAATATATAAAAATATATATAATTACTTAATGGCAATGTCGTTATGTATTAAATAACTCTATGACAAAAATATAAATTTATTATTATCCTATATTTGCTAATTAAATAAAAAATGAATATGGGGTGAAAATAATAGAAAATTAAAATATTTAAAATAATTGGAAGGTGGCAAAATATAATTCTTGAAAATTTGTAAAACTTTTTACTCTTAATTAAATATAAAAAATGTAATATATTTTTATCAGGAGAGATCTAAAACGTCTCCTTTTTAATAGTCCGTACCAAATATAATTGTTTATTCTTAACAATTGAACTTAGCATTCACCATACTTATGGACACGCTATTTTTATAGATACGCTTCAACATCTCAATACCATTAAGAAAAAAGGGATATTCAATTATTGAGAAACTTAATTGAACAATGTATATTAAATCCTTATACTCATAATATACAATATACTTAAGGTCTAACTTAAGTATATTTTATATTATAAGTATACGCTTGTGACTATTCGGTCTCGACATAACTAAACTCGCGTCTTTTGTTCCTATCTAAAAATCAGAATTTATTAAACCATCATCCATCCAACTCTGTACCGACTGGAAAGCGTCTTTGGAGAAGACCGAAGCGTAGGTGGGATGGTTGCGTTAAAAGGGATCTGCCGGATTTGGGTTTGGGCCGTGGACGGAGATTTGTAAGCATAGATTGGTGATATCGGCATCGAGCCTTCGGGTTCGCTAAGCCTCATTATTATTATTAGTAAGAATATTGACGTTTGACATAGTTATAGGATTTTTATTATTTTTACTTAACTACTTTAACTTTTAAAACTTTAAGTCCTATTTATTAAAACAAAAATAAACCTTAATCACTACAAACCCATGTACGGGTCTGGGGTTCAGTACATTATAGAAACTGTACTGTTTCATGGACAACGGTTTTCCAAGGAGGTGACTTGTCCTAGGTCACACTCAACAGCCAGATTTTTCTCCCTTATTTTGGGTACCCTATTTTTACAGCATCTTATAGAGGCTGGGTGAGCCCCAGGAGGGTCCTAGATACCATATGGTATCCACTAAATAAAAGTCTTGCCTACAGCGGGATTTGAAACTCAGTGTTTATTTATTAATCTGTGGTTTTTAGAGTCAGATTTTTATAAATGCCTTGAGACCCAAACGATACTGCTTAAATGGTATTTAATTTTTTGGACTGATGCAAGTGATGTGCTAAAAATCTTTCACAAGAGCTTAAACATATTTTGATCACCATGTTTCTAATTAACCGTCAAATATAATTTTTGGATCTTAACAATTTAACTTATACTTTTAATGATATGGTTATTGTAATAAACACGCTTTAACTACTCCATACCATTAACTTAAAAAATGTACTTAATAACAGGAAAAGCTAAGTGGAAAAATAGATATTGACAGACCGCAGTAGAATTGTATATTGGATGAGAGGGCACTTATATTATGATGTAACAGAACATCTTCCACACTCGTGGAAGCCGCAACCCTTTCCGTATACAATATTCAATAAGTGTCATCCAATCAGTACAATCTCTTATTGTTATTGTTGTATATATCATATATTGTGCATACATTTAGTAATGTATTGCATATTGTAATTATTTATAAATTTAATCCCGTTCGAAGAGAAAAAAAATCTAATCATTGAAAGTCTTTTATGCTTAAATCAATCCTCTCCAACTAATTGCTATAAAATAAAACGTTTTATGGTATAAAGACTTTCTAATAGTTTTAATTAATTAATGCTTTTTAAAATTGTCCGATACAGTGCTATAATATTTGCATTTGCAATAGCCTAAACGATCTGAATTAAATAATAGTTTTATTAGTGAATATTTTAATATAGTGCACTCAACTATGGTAAATAAAATTATTGCGTAGTGTATAATTCTTGCCCAAAAAATCCTCTTAGATGTTTGAATCTGGCCAAGAATAAATTCTATAATTTGGGATCATTCTTGTTTATAAAAAAAAATTCTAATATGATTTATAACTACCTTGAATCCAAAAAAAGGGATAATATTTTAAAAGACATTTTTTTCCTCATCCAAAGTAACCCTTCTAAAGGATAGTTTATTTACTGAAACGGTCCCCACCGACTGTATACGACGTACCTTTTAATTAATTATCTACGAATACGAAATTTTAGCATATGTGATAGCCAAAAATAATAGTATTTAAAAACATTTTAAAGTGCTTCCTATTAATTTTTTTAAATGTTTACATTTACAAAAAAAAAGAATAATAATAAAATGAAGATATAAAATTGTAATTTATAGAGTGACAGAATTATTACAAAAATAACATTTTATCGACTTTACATATTGTTTAGTATATTTATTTTATCCATGATATTTATTTGTTGTTTTTTTGGGGGGGACGCAGTTAGCCCAGAATTTAGAGTGCTGAGTTCCTATTTATTTATCTTTTAAATGCTACAGATGGACCCTGCGAGATCTACAGACCCTCCTGGGGATCATCCAGCCTCTATAAAGTGGGTACTCAAAATATGGGGGGGACCTGGCAGTTTAGCGTCATCTCGGGCAAGTCACCTCTACACAGCCGTTGTCCTAAAAACAGTACAGCCTCTTCCAAGATCCTCATGGTTTGTAGTTGTATAGGGTTTTAGGTTTTTATATATATTTTTCTCAGTTGTACTAGCTCCCTGCAAAATTCCCGTGTGAGACTTGGGCAATATGTATGCTCGCTCTCAACAATTGCAAAACATTTTAAATATTATCGCGTGAGTTTCATCTATTGCTGTTCGCGACTATAAGACAATTATGAGAATAATTATGACCACAAGAAGGCAGCCGAATCATTGGCAACGGCCTGATCGAAACTGACGTTGATATAATGTATCGACAATATTATTTTCCTAATAAAAAATCTGCAGCTATTACACACCATATAAACATAATTAGTTTTATAAAACTAACAATCGTAAATAAAAATATTCAGTAATGTAAAAAAAAAAAATGAATGTTCTGATTAACATTAAAGTTTGCGATCTCCTTTAATATCAAAAGAGTCTTTACCGTTTAATATTAATGTAGAAAGACAAATTACCTCCCTTCACAACCGTTGTCCAAGGAATGGTACTATCCCTGCGATGTACTGCACCCCAGACCCTTCATGGGTCCACTACAATCCGTTACAGGTTTTATTAATATGGAAAATACATATGCCATTAGTATTAACTGGTTAAATAATATTCCGATGCAGTAAAAATTTCTCCGGAAAATCCTGATAACTAGTAATCAGGGAAGGACGATTGTTTGATAACCGTGCTCTCCGTAATAAAAGTTATTGCTAGTTAAGGTTTAACTTACTATCTTACTAGGCGTTCATCTTTAATTAGCCATATTCCAAAGTAATTATCACCACCAAGTCCGAAATATATTATCGAACCAATTCTATATTTTTCCTTAAATATGCGCTTGTACAACCTATGAAGAGTCTTGGATTGAGTACATGTTAGGGAAAGTACTGATTCTTGTAAAAAGTGTTTGCACGGAGGTAAATGTCCCGTCATCACGATCGATCGCCAGATTGAGAATTGTAAATAATTTATAGTGTCTGGGTTAGTCGCAGGATAATTATTTCCTTAATAATTTGATAAAATATCTTAAGGGTGTCTTTTTAAATTATACACTTTCTATTTATTGTTATTTTTTAAATTATAAAAAATATGGGCAACTTAATTTTAAACAAAAATTCAGTGTTTTCAGTCGATCCGAATATTCTGTTTGAACTAATTATTGTTGAAGTTAATTTTAAAAACATATTTAAGAATTAAGCACATCACTTTATCAATAACCGTTCCTTATTGTGAGTTTAGTCAATAAATTTAATGCCTTGTGGGATCTACAGACCCTCAAACATTAAGGCTAATCTAGCCAGTATCAATTGAGCACCCTAGGGGTTAAGAGTGATTTCGAACAAATCTTCTCCCTGCACAACTGTTGTCCTAGAAACACTACAGTTTCTAAAGTTTTCTGAACTCAAAACCCTTTGCTGTGGTTATTACGTTTTTTTTTTTTTACGTTTAAAAAATATTATTTTTCTTAAATTAAAAAATATAAAAAAGTGTTAAGAAGGAGTGTAATATTTTATTTTTATGATACAATTATAATGCAAAATAATAACAATGGGATAAAGACTTTTTTCCAGTTTTCACACTACATTCAAATACGTCGTGAGCAACATTAAATGGACAGTTCTTCAACTTCAGTATATCACATACAATTCTTTTGCACTACCAATCAATCAAAAATTCGAATTAAAGGGTTCATAGTTGACATGGGAAAAGTCCAGTTAGAGACAAAGGAAACCGTAGACGTTAAGTGTTCTCAGCTGGGAACACACGTAACCAGAGCAATTGAGTAAATAGGTTGTTCTCATCATCTCTTCTGCAACGTCTTCCTCTCCTGTTATGCCGCATCGTGTGATTTACGATGACAGATCTGAGCTTAGTACTTGTCCGGGTTGACCCAGGCGTGGGAACTGGATAAGGCAGAGGCTGACATCGAAGGTTATTACCCAACATTCCGATAAGTGTTGAGGTATTGTATCCGGGTTTAGGCTGCGAACTAGATTAGATATAGTTAGCTTTAGGTTCACTGGAAGGATTGTGGTTACGGAAAAGGTTATATTTAAGTACTTACAACAAATTTAGCTGAAAGTGTTCAAGTTGAGAGATCAGCTAAGAGTGTTCAAACATAACGCGGAAGGATCAAAGACCTATGATTTTTTTAAATAAAACCTAAACGCTAAGGTTGCATTAATATATGAATCAACAAATAAACAGAAAACTAAAAAGGCTTACGTTTTTAATCTAAATAGTTCTATGTTACTACAGAAAAAAAGTTGGGTCTTTTCTGCCTTGGGGGAGCGGAGTAACTCAGTGGTAGAGCGCTGAGTTGTCGTACCTAAGGTCCTGGGTTCATATCCCGCTGTAGGTAACGCTTTTATTTAATCTGCTAACAGTCAGAGATGGATCCCATGGGATCTAGAAACCTCCTGGGTCTCACCCAGACTCTATCCAATGGGTACTATAATAATAGGGGGGGGGGAATCTGGCGGTTGAGTGAGATTTAGGACAAATTACCTCTCTACACAACAGTTTTCCTAGAAACAGTATAATCTCTACCATGTGCTGAACCCCGGACCATTCACAGGTATTAATGGTACAGTTTTTTCTTCTTTCTTTTTCTTTAGTTACGCCAGTTACTTTCACTGGTTGAAAAGAAACAGTTTTTAATAATTTAATAATCGTATTTCTAAAATAAGTCGATGATCATATGTCAAAATGAATTTGTTGGAGCTATAATACCTATAATACCTAAATAATAATATATAATATAATAATAATAATAATAATAATAATACCCCGTGAGGAGTATCTAGTCTCCCATCGGGCGCCTCCCCAGATGGCGGATAGGGGAAAACTCACCGGATATGGAGGGTACCGGGGAAATAAAATACCCGGGGCGGACCAAAACTAGTAAAACCCAGGTGCGACGGTTCCCGAATCGGGCGGCAACCTGGTCAGCGTCTGTTCCCCATGTCAGGGGCGGCTGCTTCAATTACCTGGCAGGAAGGTATAAAATGCAATTACCCATTAAATCTGGAGCTACGAAATAGGAGATTAGCCTCGGACGAGCCTGATACTGAAGCTGCATCGGGCGGGAACATTCGACAGCTTCCTTCAGGGAATAGTGGAGCGAGCGGCACTACCCTGTCGTCAAGGACCGCAAGACTGCAACGATTACCGGCCCATAGTTCGAGTTCGAGCTTGGAGGAGAGACATTCTCCACCCGCGCGAAGTCGACAGCAGAGACCAAGAGGTGCAAAGAGGATGAAATGGACGCCAGATATGAATAAGGCTGTCATCCGGGCATACTACTTGGCAACAAAACTCGAAACAGATAAAACAGGATATCTCAACCGTATTCAGGGATACTGGCGAATGTCTTTTCCAGATATTGATGTAAGTACACAGAGGCTGAGTGATCAGGTTAGAGTAATACTAGCAAGAAATTTTCTCTCTCCGAGGGAAATTGAACAACTTAAGGACGAGGTTCGCGTGTTAATGGCCACTGAAGGTGATGTCGAGCTAACTGATAGAGCGCTGAGTGCAAGAATAGATTCAGAAATCGACAGAGTAAACTCATCGGTCTGTAGTAAAGAGCCAGAGAGTCGAGCGGATGAATTGGATATTGAAAAGAGATTGAGTCATGCACTTTTAACTGAGCATATTATGCTTGAGGGAATACCGCTTCGGGAACGACCACCATTGCCCCGAGTACCGAACAACAGGACAACGCTTAAAGTAACCAATGCAATGAATAAAGTACTTAAGGAAAATATCCCCCTAATTAATGGGCTTCGAGATATGCCTCATTGGCTTTATATTGCTGCGAAGACAGTTGCGTTAGAGCTCGGCATAAAAAATGGAAAATAAAAGTAAAACCAAACTCCCAACTGGAAGCAGGGAAATACCTCCGTGGAAGAGAAGGCTTCGAAAGAAAATTAACAACTTGCGTGAAAAAATTGGCGTCATCTCAAACTATATCCTTAACCCTCAAGCTGCAAGACCCAAAACAAAGAGGAAAATAGATGAGATAATAGTACAAAACTTGGGGACGTTACTGGAAAATGAGTTAATATATAGGTTGACTCTGTACCTGGATAATCTAAAACAAAAGCTAGCAGTTTATGCAAGTCGATTACGCAGATATAGCGAGGCAGCTTTGCGCAGGGAACAAAATCAGCTTTTCGGTCAAAATGAACGCCAGTTTTATAGAAACCTAGCGCAAAAGGAAAAAATATCGAGCACTTACCCCGATGGAATCGAAGCCTATTGGAAAAGTGTCTGGGAAAAACCGGGGGATCACGTCGAGGGCACATGGATAGAAGAAGAAATAAAAAGTTTTCAGAATGCCTCTCTTATGAATGAAGTGACAATAGATGTGGAAGATGTTTCGGAAGCAGTCAGGAAAATGAAAAATTGGAGGGCACCTGGGCCTGACAGAATTCAAAATTATTGGATAAAAAGATTCCCTTGCTTGCATGAATTGCTGGCCAAAAGCTACCAGGAAACACTCGATGATAAGCAAACGCTCCCTGATGGTTTCACTGATGGTATCACTTACATGGTACCTAAAAGGAACGAAGTAAACATAAGTCCTGAAGACTTCCGGCCAATAACATGCTTAAATGGGCTATATAAAATTCTGACCTCAATCTTGGCAACGAAGATTTATGAGCATCTCGACAATGAGAAGATGATACCCACTGAACAACTAGGGTGCAAGAAAAGAGCTAGGGGTTGTAAAGAACTCTTAGTAATAGATGCATTTATTGCTGCCCAAGTTGCGAAAAAACAGCGAAACCTCTCTATGGCCTGGATCGATTATAGAAAAGCTTTTGATTCTGTTCCGCATAGCTGGCTTTTGAAAGTACTGGATATTTACAAGATTCAGCCAAAAGTAAGCAGGCTACTTTCAAACCTAATGTCCGGATGGAAAACTAAGCTGAAAATCGGAGCTATCAGTACGGCCAACCAAATAAGAATAATGAGAGGAATATACCAAGGGGATTGTCTTAGCCCATTGTGGTTCTGCATGGCGTTGTTCCCACTAAGCAGGATCCTTCGAAAAAATAAGGAGGGATATAAGCTGATCATCAACGACGAAGCGACCACAATCAGCCACAGCTGGTACATGGACGATCTCAAGCTGTATGCTAAAAACAAAGACCAGCTACAAAGCATGGTTGAGGTCGTAACATGTTATACTAGAAACATAGGAATGTCAATCGGCCTTGACAAGTGTGCAGTGCTCCATGTAACCAAGGGGAAAGTCGTTAGCAAGCCCAATATCCTGATCAATGAGGAAGAATACATCAAGGAACTTGAAGCCAATAAATTATATAAGTATTTAGGCATGCATCAGCATCTTAAAATTGCCCGAAAAGACATGCAACAAGAGCTTCTGGCAATCCTCAAAATTAGGTTACGAAAAGTCCTTAAAACCCAGCTAACTGGAAAAAGAAAAATTAAGGCCATAAACACCTGAGCTATACCTGCTCTCAGTTATAGCTTTGGGATATTGCAATGGTCAACCACCAGCCTACAGGAGATGGATCGTCTTGTGAGAACAACTCTCACACAAGAACGGGCCCGCCACCCAATATCATCGAAAGCTCGCCTGTACTTGCCCAGGAGAGAAGGGGGACGTGGCTTGATAAATATCGAAGAAGCTTGCCGCAAGCAGGAAGTGGCCCTACGCCGATATTTCCTCGCAAAAACAGATGGAGTTCATGTTACTATTTCAAGGTTGGATTCTGGTCTAACTGCACTAAATCTAACAAGAGATGCGGAATCAGTAGTTCTTACAGAAAATGAACGGTTGACGGAATGGAAAACAAAGTCTTTACATGGTAGATTCTATCACAAATTAAATGATAGCTCTATTGACAAGGAGATGTCAGTTGATTGGTTAAAGGCTGGCAAGATATTCTCCGAGACAGAGGGGTTTGTTATCGCTATTCAAGACCAAGTTATCGCCACCAGATCATATAGAAGGCATGTTTTAAAAGACACATCAACACCAGATAAATGTCGCTTATGTTCGGCTACATTAGAGTCAATCCAACACATCACTGGTGGATGTGGAGTTTGGCTGGCACTGAATATCTTCAGAGGCATAACAATGTGGCCAAAATTTTGCACCAAGCCCTGGCGGTGAAATACAACCTTCTAGATGTAAAGACACCATATTATAAGTATCAACCCAATAGACTACTACAAAAAGGTCCCCTTAAGCTATATTGGGATGAGTCCATTATAACGGACCACACTGTGCATCATAATAGGCCAGATATCCTCCTTATAAAGTCGAGTGAGAGGAAAGCAAGTATAATTGATATTGCGATCCCTAACGACAATAATGTGAACACAACTATTGGAGAGAAACTTCGGAAGTATCAGGAACTTGCGGCTGAGCTAAAAGAGCTATACGATATGGAAAGCGTGGTGGTAACACCTATTGTAATCTCCACGAATGGATTGGTTCCTAAATCCACGGTGGAGGGTATTGAGAAGCTGGGAATTCCAGTCGAGGTTTTAAAGGAGGCTCAACAGGCAGTTCTCCTAGACACAGCCAGGATCGTTAGAAAATTTCTGAATATTTAGAGATGGAAAATATAAAAAACAAAAATAATATATGCAGATGGTTGGACTTGTCCCCCATCTCTGTTTTGAACCCGCAAATGCGAGAAGAAAATATAGATTATAATAATACCTAAATTCAAAACCAAAAAAACGCCAGAGACTTTATAATAAGTAAAGTAATATTGACAGAAAAGTGGATTTCTATAATAAATATTTGGGTTAACTAACCTATTCAAATGTTTGTTTGTTGTGGTTTAGAGGCGTAAAACCCTAGGGTCATCAACGCCTGTAGATTTTTGATTTTTTTAATTATTTATCTTTAAAAACAAAAACATCATATACACATACTAACGAATAATATATCTATAATAAGGAAATAAAACAATCTGAAAAACAAACAAATCCATCTATAGCAGAACAATGGATGATCAAACATTGCTTATTAACTTACAGTTTGTAATGAATTTCACCACTTTGTCGATTTCAGATTTGCTGTCTATATGTGCTTCTCTAACATCGGGTGGTATTTTGATCTGATTTAGTATTTTTTTATAGGATATATGTCCGATACAAAGATTTTTATTACACCTAGGGCATATCGGGGGTGCATCCCTTGTAATGAGATGTGCGTGGGTCCTATTCTAAGGCGACCAATAGCCACCTCTTCATGGCGTTTACTGCGATTAGATGTAGGCCAATGCTTTACTTCCCTTTTTATATATTTCAATTTACTGGCTGGATATTTCAATTTCATCCCACATTGCTTGTGGATATCTATACATTTTAACCAATAAAAGTAACTGGCAAAAAGCTAAAGCAAAAAAAATCCAAAATATTATACAATTCATCCGCAACCCCTCTTTGGCTAATTTGGAATATTTAGAAACTTTTTACGGATGAGTTTTTATGGGATTCATATATATATATATATATATATATATATATATATATATATATATATATATATATATACTGTACTCAACGATTTTAAATTTAAGAAAAATATTTAAAACTCATTTACGAACATTCCTAACTCTTAATTTTTATTTCATAGTCCTTGAGAATATAGCATTTTTGTATAATACGAGTACTCATGTGTTAAAAATGTTCGTTACTATAACAATCGGCAAATCCGTAAACAATCCAGTTTTTAAAGATGACAAAATAAACCATATAAATTACTTGTTATTTATAGAACTTGCTTAAAACACTTGCTATGATAATCTTTTCAAAATGATTAATTAATAAACCTTGGCCTAGCTGTTGTGCAATATCACATGATAATTGAGTTAATCACGTGCTATTCTATAAATAGTTAATATTTGAAGAAATCTTAAGTAGTTAATCAGACATCATTTCACATTGCTGATATTTAATAACGCATTATTATTAGACGGAATTAGATATTAATCTAAAATTAACAGATAATAAATCATGAGGACATGAAACTGTAAAGAATTGCATGGATTACATTATCTATTTCCTTATAGTTGTCAATTAAAAACATATATTAATTGTTTAGGTGAGAATATTAAATTGCAAACATTACAATAAGGAAAATGGATCATAATGGATAAATAAAAAACCATTAGGGTCGGTCTTAAAAAATAAATAGCATTAAAATGCAAATAAATAATACCAACTTTTTATATAATTCTCAGAAAATAAATATATTTATCAATGAATTTCTATAAATTCAATAATTTAGAGGTGAATTAAAACAAGTGCCCTTATAATTTATAAGATATTTAAAACATTTCCCTTTAAAAAACAAAAACATAATAACAATGGAGTGAGCTTTGTCATAAAATATCGTTATTTGAATAAAAAAAAAAAATTATAATTTAAATAGTTTTCTAAAATTTAATATTTTAGTATATAATATTTTTATTTATTTAAAAATAAATAAAAATAAAAATTTACTCTATACTGATGTGGCTTAAACGGCAAGGCTATAGAAAGACCTTTGAATTTACATACCGCTCATGCTCGTGACGACCATTTTACGTACCCTCAGGAAGACGGCACAATCAAGCATTTTTCACCCCCCTTAACTTAACCGACGGTTGCGAACACGCACAGAAGGTTGTTATGCTAACCACGCACTACATGTTACCCTCAGTAGATTCTATAAAACATTTGTACAACCGTTTTCAACTTAATTTTTTTAATTAGTTTTGATCAAGATTCTATAGGCACGTAAAACATATTTATTGATTTTTAACACTACAGTCGTTCTATATTCGAATTTATTTTTATATATTATTTAACCTCCTTCAAAAATCCGTGAGATTTTATTTTTTCACCGAATGAGACATAATTATAAAGTAAAAAAATACTGACGGTTTTGCGTTTCAAATTTAAAAATCAATCCATAGGATGGAGAGGAACATGGAAAAATAAAACTTTGTATTAAAATTTATTATACTTTGAATTTGCGGTAAATATTCAAAAGCCCCTACGTTATATTTCTATAGCAGTGAATGGTCGAGATTTGAAAGGATAGTGTATTATTTTGCTCCCATTGTCATACAAACATTTAGAAGGGCATTTAATTAGAATAACATATAACGTAAAAAGTCGTTAGTTGCAATTCTACGGACTCACATCGGGCCTCAGGCAGCCCTGAAGATGGCCTGCATCTTAGGCCGAAACGTTGGAACATTAAAATAGGTTTTGCTTATTTAGTGTTACCTTTGACTGTACTCCCTGACGGATTCAATCCAATATTAAATATTTCGTTATGTTCTGCTATAAATAAAACATATATATATACATTACTTAAAACACAATTAAACCTTGTAATAAACATTGAACAATCACTATTCTGTTTTAGGTACCTTATTATTAAATCATCAGTCACTTGTCATACATTGCCTCGAAACTTTACATACCACATGTTCATGTTCATATTCATTGCTTATATTTGGATAATGCTCGTTTAAAAAAAACTGACCTTATAAATATTTATAGTTTTCCTGTTTATGTTGCTGCGTTCTTGTGTACCGTGTTTTATTCTTATTAATTGCCTTCACCTTTGGGGATTCTTCTAGCTCTCATTAGCTTTGCTAATTAAGTATTGCGGCCGATGTTCCTTAAGATCTGATTGGTATAGCGCAGGAGCTCTACTTGTCCGAAGAGCCTCACCCAGATCTAGCGGGAGATGCTACGGTGAGATGGAGCCCAGTTGGGACGATCCTATTGTCCGAGCTGATCGCAACCCAAGGCTTTCCCAAGCCAACTCCTCATCCTCCGCCCATCTTGCCGAAGACATCGCAATCAGCTCCATCTATCGCTTGTACTCTTGGGCAACCCTCCTCGCTTTGCTGGTCAGCACTGCAAATAATTGGATTCTAAACTCAGGAGTTCTCTACGAAACATCAGTTTAGAGTTGGAAATGGGGGATCGTCTCAATAAGAACCAGCCAGAATTGAGTAAAAAAATAGTGGCTCTTTGTATTATATATATAAAATTCGACCTTTACAACATGGACAATAACAAAAAAGTAGGAAAGAAAGTTGTTGGCCGTGGAGATGGACTTCTGGAGGGGCTGTTGTACTATTTCTAGAATTCAACACGTCCCAAATGGCACAATAAGGCAGCTGGAAGATCTGGAAACAACGACACTCTTCACAGTAGAAACAAGGAGGTTGAAATGGTATGCCCACATAAAAAGAGTGGAAGAGGACGACGGGCAAAAACAATCTTCGACTATTGCCCTCCGGAAAGGATGAAAAGAGGACGACCCAAAATAGATCAATGCAAGATGTGAAGAAGAGCATGTCAGCGAAGGTTCTTAAAGAAGGAGACTGCCTGGATCGAGAACTTCAGCGAGAACTTTTAGATACGAAAAACAACTAACTTGGAAAAAATCGTTAAATAAAACCTCTACAGCACAGGAAGGTCAAGACATTTCTACTAGCTTCCATTCTGTCTTCATTAATTCAATAAAAACATCTTGCCTTTTATTATACACTAATTTATTTTATTGAAAATATTTGCGTAAATATTGAATGCCGTAGCTTCTCGTGATCCGATGATATTTTGTCATTTTTGTATTTAAATTATTATTAAAAAAACCTGTACAACTATAGCCCATAAAGAGTTTTTGGTACAGTACGTGGAAGAGATTGTACTTTTTCTAGGAAAACAATTATGCAGATAGAGAAGAAAATAGATGACTAGATCTAATGTAGGATAGAAATAGTTGGGGGGGGGGCGCAGTCAAAATAAAATCCCTAAATAAATGAGAACTTATTTGTTGATTGTGCCGACGTTTCGACATACTTTGTAGGTCATCTTCAGGGCTGTGAGAGAAAAAAACAGTCAAAACAAACTATAAAAAACATTACAGTACCAAGAATATAATAATATACATACATTTTATATTTTATCTGAATTATACTAGGTTTTCTATACTTTTATATCTCACCTTTTTTTATATTAATACTTTTCATTTTGTATCTTTCTGTTTGTATTTTGTTTGCATTATCACCCATCTGTACATTTATTCTGTATTTTTTTTATCCATATATCGTTTATAATTAATTCATATATCCTTAATTATTATACTTCACTTTTTGTGCTACTTTTCTATTTCTCTATATATTATTATATTCTAGGTACTGTAATGTTTTTTTTATAGTTTATTTTGTTTTGTGATGACCTACGTCATAAGTTCTCACTTATTTAGTGTTTTTATTTAGACTGCACCCCCCCAACTATTTCCATCCTACAAATTATGCAAATAGGTGATTTATCCCAGATCACGGTCAATCACTAAGTATTCCCTCTACCACTATGCTACCCCCTCCAGGGATATATCTTTGTTGTGATCAATAAATGTATCGTTGTTTTTATCAATAAATGTAACTTTAAAGGTCCTTGAAACTGTTACAACCCACGTGATATAACGATAATTATAATAATTCGCCAAATAATTAAGCAAACAAATACATAATACCTAAAACTTCATTACATTTAAATATTTAATGGGATCTTAACGCAGAGATTTTCTGTTAAATTAAATCAAACAAGCTCATTAACTATTTAATTGATGTAATGTTGTGCGTTCCCACAATCTTTGTTGATAAATAAATAAACTACAGTGATAATTAAATAAATTACGAAGATGACATGAGAATATATATTCCAATAAAAATGGCCTGATAACAAAGATAGATTTCGTTTTATCACTACGATAACTTTTGTTATGTTCATAAATAATACAATTTATTTAATTTTTTTTAAATGAATTCTTATCATTTAAAATTTAACTTCAAACTAATCTATTTGATTTACAAATGTGTTTCCATTTAAAAATCAAAATAAATGCAACAAAATCGAGTTAGTTTCAAATGGAAGGGTATCTGTCAAGCAATCAAAATTGACGACTATGTGCATTCGAAAAACTGTGTACGTTATCTCGGATTATACTTGATATAGAATAATCGTACTAAATTTAAAAGACAATACGTTATAAACAACTACAAAATCTTCTGGACTACATGTGTTCGCTAGACTTACCAGAGTACTGCAAGAAGACCTATTTGGGCATATGCAGCAGAGCTTTGGGGTTCAGCAAAACTCATCCAAATACAAATAATAACCAACACAATCCAAAATCGTAAGAAAAATTCTAAATGCTCCATAGCATATTTTTAATCACGTTACACACAATGAAATGAGCATTCCAATCGGAATGATTTATTATCATTCCAAATAATAATGCAATGTTACGATCAAAGAAGGGATGTGCTTAAAGATGAAAAAGTACTTATGCCATTTAGTTTTTAAATTATCTATTCGTGTACCTTCGTTCCGTTGCCAAACGCGACGATAAAACGTTCCCTCACATATCCTCTGGCCAAACGATGACCATCACATTACGAAATTTTTCACCCGCGTACAGACTGTCATGGTTTACGGTAAGGGGAGATGTTAACCAACCGAAGTTCTTATCTTACTGATTTATATTCAGCAGGAGTTTCTTAACCCGTAAATTACCGGAATTTCATAACACTTCAATGGAATCTGATAACATTGTCAGGAAGGATAATATTTGAAAACGTTAAATGATTTTATTACTTTTTGTTATTGGGAACGGAGTGGCTCAGTGGTAGAGCACTGAGTAGCCATGCCGGAAATCCTGGTTCAAATCCCCCTGCAGGCAGTTACTTTTATTTAGTCTGTTTGCGGCGGGAGATAGATGATATGCGATCTAGGACCCTCCTGGGGCTCGCCCAGCCCCTATAAAATGTTATAAAAATAGGGTACCCAAAATAAAGGGGGGGAATCTGGCGGTTGAGCGTGACCTTGGACAAGTCACCTGCTTGCAGAACCGTTGTCCATGAAACAGTACAGTCTCTACTATGTACTGAACCCCATACTCGTTCACGGGTAGTAGTGTTTACAGGTTTTTTAGGTTATTGGAAACGGGAGCGGAGTGATCAGTGGTAGATCACTATGTTGCCATGCCAAAAAATCCTGGTTCTAATCCCGCAGCTGGCAAGACTTTTATTTAGGGAGAGGGATTGTATGTGACCTAGGACCCTCCTGGGGCTCACCCAGCCTATATAAAATGTATACCCAAAATAAGGAGGAAAATCTAACGGTGTAGCGTGATCTAGGACAAATCACCTCCCTGCACAACTGTTGTTCATAAAACAGTTCAGTCTACCATGTACTGAACCCCAGACCCGTTCACTGGTTGTAATGGTACAGGTTATTGGGAACATTACTTGTCTGAATAGAAAAAAAGAGAAATTTCAACTCTTATTGAATGAACCTGGTCGATTTTATTTTATCTTTGCAGAGAGATTCCGTTTTAGATATAAGTACATGTAATAGTTTTATAGTTTATTAAGAAAAAATAACTTGCTGTCATGTCCTTTTAATAAATAATTACTTTTATTTTATATTAATATAAATTTATTTTTTATATTAATTTATTTATATTAATATAAATTTTCTACACATAACTGCCTTCATTTTCTAAACTTTACTACTTAACCTTATTATAGTTTAGATAATTGAAGGGTTTGCTGCAATGAAGCACCGCTCCATTCAAGATATTCGTGGTAAATAAAAAAAAAAGTTCCATTTTTGGGTGCTTGTTATTTGTTTAAACGAATATATTAGCATTAAAAATCATACTGGGTTCAAGAACATAATTTAGATTTCTTAGATCTGAGGAGAGATCGGAGAAAACCCCTTGTGGTACTAACGCACAAAACAAAATATTAAGTGTATGGAACCTATAGACAAATAATAAAAAAACAAATAGAAAAAACACAAATAAACGCCTATAAGCTCTTTAATTAAAAAAAACAAAAACATAACTGACATTGTTAAGATACTAAATTAGAATATTTTAAAATACCTCAAACGCCTTAAGTCATATTAGCGTTCTAAATTGCATATGACATATTTTCATATGTCGGATACTCAGACAGATTTCCCAACGGGAATCTTTCGGCAACGATTTTCTTTTTTTTACAACAGACACACGGAAAGGTTAATGAAGTCTATTTTTTATAATAGGGTTTAATGTCATTTCAACATCGTGTCACTACAAAAAGGTAACTTCTATAGGTCAAGGACATATAGGATTCTCCTTGTTTGTTTAGTCCGGAGGTTCCAAGACTTTTTTTCTCATAGACCTCTTTCAAAATATATCTGGTTCCGGTGGACCCCCGGCAGCTACATTTCGACCATATTCCCAAAACTCGAAAAAAATGTGAAGATTTAGTAATCAAAAGAGGGTCTTACTCCACAAGATATCGATATTTAAACAGAATAGGATTACCTATTTATTATTGCAATGAAATAAACAAAGTTCCGAAGCCAAACTGATTCTAATTATTAAAACCATTTTTTTGTGACGCCAATGTAGACCCCCGTCAAGTCTCCCGTGGACCCCTGGTGGACCACTTTGGGTACTAAGGGTTTAGTCCATTTTTCCCTGATGTTTTGAACAGACTTGATCAACCAGCCGTCTTCTTATTGCAGTAGAACAATTATGTTTTTCTTAGAGATCTGAGAAGATCTCAAAAATATGTTTTCAAGGCATAAATAATCACAATCAATTTTAAAATAACCACTGACCAGAAAAAAATACATTTAAGCTGATACAATAATAAAACCTCATTAAATATCTTTAATAAATAATTAAAAATTAAATTATAAATTATTATTTATCTTTTTCAGATGGAAAAAACGACGTTTTCCACTGCTCTGTTTGCTTCTCTAATCTTCATTTTCATACATTGGAGTGTAAGTATAATTTATTTATTCAATCACAAAAACTATTACGAGAATCCTAAGCATACAGTATATAAAAAAGAATTTAGTAACATTTATATATTAAATATCGAACACAATAGGAACAATACGAAAAAGCAAAGCATTAAATCTCTAAGGTAATGGACAAAACTCATTGTTCAGTTTTGTCCATTATCTTAGAGACGTCAAATTCAATCTCACGTCAACAGACCCATATAATAAAGACAGCAACCAAGCCTCAAAATATTCTGCAAACAACTCACAGAGTTGCGTTCAATTTTAAAATCGGTGTTATCGTCGTCTTTGAGTTTTTACTCATTTTTAATATTTTAAACATGTTTCTTCTGCCATCATAAAAATAAATTGCCAATAATTATATAACAATAATAATGAAAACGGATAAAAAAAAAAGGATATGAAGGAAATATGAGCTGTCATTTTTTTAAAGAGGTAAAATTAAAGTATATTTTTTCACGTATATATATATATTCAAGGATTATTAATTGGATTAATTTAAAAATTTAGATAAACGTTTAACACTTATCACTTAGAAAAGATTATTGTTGACCCTATACACCTTTTAAATTTTAATATGAAATAATAATCATTAAAATTATTAAAATAAATTAACAATTTTTAAAAATTCAAATGGATTTATACCACTTACAAAAGTAACAGCTCATATAATTCACAATTTGAATGTTAATTATATTCGGTAATTGTAGTTTTCATCAATAAAAGTTCTAAGAACTTTTTGTCTAGAATCACGAATTAGTTTTAATTGTTTCAAAAGGTAGATCAAAACATAATTTTGCAAACAGGACTTGCCACGCACCAATATTTCAAAATAATAGCTTTCTCGTATTGTTTTTTTCGTGTTTTTATCACACCATCAGTTAATAAAGAAAAGATTTTCCCTTGATTATCTTTCGTCGAAAATGATCCTATGAGAGCAGGATTTCAGAGGTTTCGACATGGTCTTTCGTGTGTGTGAACTGGAGGCTGTGAACATTAGTCCAATCAATTAACTGAAAATCTCTCACAGTAATTGTCTCGCAATATTTGTTGATAGGTCTGTTTGCATTATCACATTGGGGTTATTAATATATTTCTCATAAACAATATCAACTTCTTTAGTTAATAAATTATTTCTTATTTTAAAATTCTAAGAAGGTACTCCCGTAGTATTCTTAATTTTTTTTTAATTTTAAAAATTGTATAAGGAGCGGAGTGACTCAGTGGTAGAGCACTGAGTTGCCATGCCGAAAATCCTGGTTCAAATCCCACTGCAGGCCATGACTTTTATTTATTCTGTTTGCAGCGGGAGATGGATCATATAGTATCTAGGACCCCCCTGGGGCCCACGCAGCCTCTATAAAATATTATAAAAATAGGGTACCCAAAATAAGGGGGGAAATCTGGCGGTTGAGCGTGACCTAGGGCAAGCCACCTCCTTGCAGAACCGTTGTCCATGAAACAGTAAAGTCTTTACCATGTACTGAACCCCAGACCCGTTCACGGGTTGTAGTGGTACAGTTTTTTTTTTTTTTAATTTATTATTTTATTAATTCTTAAAATGTCCACCTAACAGTGAGTTTAACCCACATTTACAATAATTACAAAATTGGACTGTACTATAGCGGGTACATAACGTTTTAAGTCTAGTTTAATACGAAATTGTAACCCACGTGATGAAACTATTAAAACATGAGTATCCACTTTGTTTTGTTTTGAGATATTGTGTATTTTGCATTAAATAAAATTATGAAATTTATAAAATAATTTACAGTTTATAAGAAAATGCCTTAATTTTTAACTAATTGTAATTTATGTAATGAAATAACAGTCCTAAAATCGAAACATTGTAATAAGATGTAATTTGTTTCCTTTTTTTTATAGATGTATTTAATTTTTTTGATTTAAAGTTTTAAAAAAAGTGCTGTTTTGTGTGTTATGACTTAAAGAATTCAGGAACAGTGGCTTTCTGATTTGCCAATTTTTAAAAATATATATAATTTTACTGATGGAGCACAATAAAGACTAAAAAAAATTAGACCCTCGATTCAGGCAACGATAAAATACTACATTACTAAACTTTTTCTTATAATAGTCAAAAAAGTTTTTAAAAATGTTGAGATTATTAGTAATCTTAAAATTAAGAACACTGTATGATATTGATTATAAAATGCTTTATTAGTAGTTAATTATTATTTATTTGTTAAACTAATTAATTAAAATTAATTAAAACATCAGAAGTTTTATATCAAGATAATAGTCAGTATATCAGTATATCAAGATACAAACAAATAAATAACATAACAGAGAATGTTTTAATGCTTAAATACTAACTACTCCATAGCATCACAATAAAATAAAAAGGATTATTGAAATTACATACTAAAATGACGAACTTTTAATTCATTTTTCTGATGTTTCATTACTCCAATCAACTTTTAATATCTATTATTATTCAAAGATAATTATCTGTAAATTCAAACATTTCTTTTGAAATACTATAATTATTGAATTAGATTACTGTAAGTAAAAATATTAATTACTTTTTCAGATGGGCCAGGATACCTACCCAACCTATGACACGGTACCAAAAGGATTGGCCTTTACATGCCAGTCGAGACCTCCAGGTTACTACGCAGATCCAGAAGCTCAGTGCCAAGTAAATAATTAATTAATTTATTTAAGTTATTAATATAATTTGTAATTATTCAGTAAGTAGCCTAGCAATAATAATGCTAAGATACCGATTCTATTTAGTTTTCAGAAGATGTTCGCGGCAGTCGTCTAATAGTTTCACAAGGAATAAGATAAACGGAAAAGTTAACACAGGAATGTTAATAAAACTTCTTTGTAAATATTTGTTATTGTTAATTGGGACTAGAGTTATATAAAAAATCAATACTGTGGTTGAAGAGATGACTGAATGATCTACATTCAATTTACACAAGACAATTTAATAACACCAACCGTTGCGTCGTAAGTGATAAGAGACAATAAAACGTGCCCCAAAACGGTAGTCTAAATTCACGACTTCTACAGTGACTTCCTGGTTTGCACTTGAAAACAATTGGAAACAGAATACATATAATTATAAAGGAGCACAAAAGAAAGAAGAAATAAATAAAAACAATAATTAAAATTCAAAGAAAAATAATTTGATTCGCGATGTTAAGGCATTCATCAATTAAACCTCGGAAATATTGACGAAAGGAGTCATAAAGATTAAAAGAATGATTGAATTTAGAATCGAAAAAAAAGGTTACACGTAACTTAAATATTATTCGCATTTGCGAATTCACTACAAGAGTATAAAAAAATAAATTTGATTTTCGGTTTTATCATATAGTCACTTACGTAAAACTTGTAACGTAATATTTTTTTTTATTATTCTGAAATAAACAGAATGCCACAAGGTGTGATATTAAAAAAATTATAATACAAGCTAAACGCCTGCACACTGGGCAGGGTATGCAATTTTGCATGACTTTCTAGCGTTGCGGGTTACATATGTTGCTTGCATCAGGGGTTTGCAGCTACTGTTGTTACGGCATGGACTAAAAAATGCATTGATTATATTCTATTAGTACAACAAAAATTTATAATCTAAGTTTGTACTACTAGTAAAATTATTTATAATCATTTTTTTTAATTGAAACACTTTCACAATAAAGTTGTAATTTATAAAATCAAAGAGTATACTGAAAGTAAATTTATGTGCGTATGTATATGTGTATATGTATATATATATATATATATATATATATATATATATATATATATATATATATATATAATTATAGATATTTAAATATATATATTTTCTGTTCATGGTTGTTATTCTAATGGGACTAGTCGCAGAATATAGTTACTTTTCTATTCTATTCTATTCTAGATATACACATCACTGTTGAATTATGTATCTGTGGATGGCCTGAAATTACCATCAATTGTATTACTTCAGGTTTTTACTTTTATTCATCTAAAAACTCTTAAAGGTGCAAGTAGAAATAATAAGCAAACTAAAACTTATAAAACATTTTTTTTTTAAACTAGAAGATTATTTTATAGTGTCATTTTTTTTCTTTCTAAAAATGAATTAAACAAGATTACATACAGAAATTGAATTAGTTAATCAGCTCTTTCATAGTTACCTTAAGTATGGGACTACGATATTTTTATATTATACTGTTATACTTCAGTCTCTCTCTTCTGATCTAGTGGGAGATAATGCAGGGAGCTCATAATTTTTAAGGAGTGTTTGGTAAACACTGTCGAATGTTTTTTTTTCTAAAGGAGTGACCCAGTTAATTCTTTTCAATTTTCTCACCAACGCACAGTGGAACGAATCAACGCATTTGTTGGACATTGGACCAATTCTCTAATAACTAAATTTGTAGTTTATTTTGCTCTTAAATTATACTTAATACTTCTTCTTAACAAAATCCATAGATAAATTAATTGTGAAATTAAATCTTATATAAAAAAATCTGAATTGAAATATAAATTTTTCTAAAAACTCATATTTTTAAAGCAATCCACTGTTTGAGGTAATGCATTAAATTAATCGTGCACCTACTGGAAAAAAACACATCCATAATAAAGTATTTTAGGCAAATAAAACTTGGGATTATTTCAAACGTCTGGGATTTTTCGGTGAAAATTGGGTGATAAAATTAAACAATCAATTCTCAATCAAAAATCGCCCAAAAAACCACCTTCACAGTAAATAACTAGAATGTTTGAAGTTTTTTTTCCATTAGTCGGATTTTGCTACTAGGTGCTATTTTCCGAGAAAATGATTTTTTCTTTTTATTTTATGGGCCTTGAGAATTATTTTAAAATAATTTATGTTGATATTGACGTCTACTTTTCGCAAGTTTTCTTTTTTTTACCAGTGTTTGTTTACATTCATTTATCCGAACAACCCTCATCTAACATAATAGGATTAACAATGAACTCAGTTTGCGTGTGGTATTTCAACGACATATGTATAATGTTGCACATAGGAGCAATAGTCCTTACAACAAATCGTCAAGTTTTTAATTTTTGATTTATTTAATTTTTATTTCGTTATTTAAATTTCGTTATTTAAAACAATTTTATATAGGCACTTACATTTATTATAATTTTGATGTATCAATTATACCTAGTATATTAACTAACAAAAGTAATTATAAATTATTTTATTAATTTTGTTTAAAACTAAATTATTTGGTTTGTTACTTTTTCTTTTGTGTAACTATATTTAATACCTATGTATCTGTCTTTCCATAGAATATTGTATTGTACCTATTCTCGTAGTATGTAGGTACAATAAATGGTACAATGTTTGATACTAAATAATCTAACATCGAAATATCAAATCTAGAATTTTTACACGTTTACCCTAAAAGGTTTGATCCTGTTTATCATATAATTAAATAGTTCCTTCAAAAAGCTTTATAACCGTAGCAATAGCCTTATTCTAGGAGAACCAGAAGTGGAGATATTAATGAATGTCCAGACGCTCCTAACGCTCGTTCCACTGTGCAACGGAGCAACTTACTATATTTTCAAACATTCTCAAGCACAGTAATTTCAGCTACCTCCAGCATTAAACCTCTGATATGAATGATCTGTTAGTTCTAAAATAGTTATTGCTTACGTTACAACTGCATTTGAAACCGAAAACTGCAGGAAGACACGACACCAATTCCTTCAGTACAATTAATTTCCTCTGGACGAAATTCGGCTTAGTCAGTTATTCGCATGGCCTGCATATATATTCGTAATATATTTAAATAAATTAAGATGTAGCATAGAAGAAAACATATATACAATTATAAATTCTTATTATATAAGCTACATTGACAGCTACATTTTGTCCTTCTCCCTCCCATAGAAATACTCACTATATTTTCAAACATTTTCTCAAGTAGAGTAACTACAGCTGCCTCCAACTTTTAAGTCTCTGATATAACCGATTTGTCATTCCTATTATTATTTAATTTTAGTAACAGCTTAATTTTTTCAAGAATTTTACAACTGATTTATTTAATCGTAGGTTTGGCATTGGTGCTTACCAACCGGTGCGATGTACTCTTTTCTCTGCCCCAACGGTACAGTGTTCAATCAGGCCGTCAGGGTATGCGATTGGTGGTTCAACGTAGATTGCGCCACCTCACCGGACAGGTACAGCATCAACGACGACCTCTACAAGGATGCCAAGGGAAACTACATCTGATCCTACTACCTCCGATTGCCGACAGAATGCGCTCAATACAAAAAGCATGGGGCAAGTATGCTGCCTCTCGCCTTAAAAGGCAATAACTTATAATTATAACAATATCCGATAATACTCGTAATTATTTATTTCAAGAGGAGATAAAGATGCTTATATATTTATATAAGCATAGTAAAATGTGTACAATATACTGACGATAATTCGCGACCACTATCATTCATAAGATTTTGTACATAATATGTAAAGTTATATATTATAAACTTGGTAAGAGAATTTCATTCGTTTTGTACAAGTAGTATGTAATATTTTAGCAATTAATATAATAATCAAATGGAATTCAAATATTATTTTAAAAAAAACTACTGGTGAAATATTAAAAAAAAATTAATAATAAAAATGCTTTAAATAAAATCATGAAAAAATATAGAAAATGATATATTAAAGATATATAAAAAAATGAAAATTGTCTAATGAACGAAAAAAAAGTTGAAATCATAGAAAAATACAACAAAAATGTATTTTAAAACTTAATTAAAATTAAATTTTCGCAAAAAATAATGAATATTTTACGAGCACTAAATTTAACAATAAAAAGTTGAATTTAATATATCCATCTGAAAAACTAATATTTCTGCAAAAAACAAGACAGTCCACAAATAAAAAGAACTGAAACAGTCTTTATATTTAGAAGAGAAATGTTTCTACATCAACATTACTTACATTCAATAATTTATCAATATATAATTTTCAATATTCATATAAATTATTAAATAAAATTATTGAAAGAATATACAAATTAATTATCGTATGAAAAAACATGAAAATTATTAAATGAACGAAAGAAGTTTAATTCGACGTAAATAAAAAAAATACAATAAAACATTGAAAACACATTTAATATTGTTGTATTTTCAGATTTGAATAATAATTATTTTATGACCATTAAATTCAACAAGAAAATAAATGTTAGTAAGAAAAACTAATATTAAAGAAAGAAATAACAAATAAATTTAACTGATGTCTGAAACAATTCTAAAATGTAAAACTAACAAGATAAATATTTCTATTGTACTTAAGTTACCAACCATGATTAATACTTAAAAAGCTCTAATTTAACATAACTTAAGTTCAATAATTATTCAATGTATAGTATTGAAAGTATCTAAAAATATATATAAACAATTATTAAACAATACATTGTTTTTTAAAGTTATAATTTTATATTAATATATATTTTCAGTAAAATAATCTCCAAAATGAATAACGATAGCTAAACATATACTATAGATTTTAATTTTTGATATTGAAGCAATTGCGTATTCAAAATAATAATTTAAATTAATTTATATGTAAAAACAAAATTTAATTTATTTATTGACACGAATGAGCATGTGTTGACTTGTACTATATATTTTTTATAATTGTAAATCAAAAATATTTTATATGTTTGTGTATTTTGTAATAAAGATAATAAGTCACCCACCTACCCAAAATTATTTTCCAAATAGCTTCAATTTATTATCATCCAAATCAGGAATATGTTTAAGGTACACATATATGGCGGTAAGTAATATCAAATGCTTGACAATTTTATTAATTAACTCTATGGCTATTTATTTTATTTAAAAAATTCTGGAGAAAACGATATGATGCCTCTCCTACTGAAAAGAATATAAATGAATAATTTGAATATGGTATATATATATATATATATATATATATATATATATATATATATATATATATATATCTATATATATATATATATATATATATATATATATATATATATATCTATATTTTTATATACCTATCTATCTTTTTTTGGAATTTATTTCCCGCAGAACAACAGACAATAGCTACACCATGATGCTAATAAATACTGCGTAAATACAAATGCCTCTCAAAACAACGACAGAGTGAAAAAACGAGGAAGATCATGTAAAAGGCAATTAAACAAAACTAATTATAAAGAAGACTTAATAAGGAACTAACAATAGTTTTCTTAACAATATTGAGTAAGCTGATGCTATTTTAAATGAAAACCAGGCGTTTGTCGGCAGTTAAACTTTAAACGCTACAATTACCGCGTTTATTTAAAATCAAAAGATGGCAGAGCTTAATGGAAAATAGTAATTCATCACATTTAACTTAATAGTTTTCTTATTAACTATGTATTATTGATTACATTGCTCTTATTATGTTACACAATAAGTGCTCAGATGCAGCCATCAACAACTTCTTTTTACGACAGGGTTTATTGCATTGGATATTTAACATAAACACATTCGTTTTTACGCAACCTATTACGCCATTGCTAATAGATATTTCAAACAATGGTGCAACCAGTCATAAAGTGTTAGATTAACTATGTAACTGATATTATGTAAAAACCAATCGACCGAACCTCAAGAGTGACTTCACAATCGCTAGATTTTCATTTAGTGATGATAATTATCGATAGACTGATTAAAGTGATATCAACAAATTTTCTTACTAAGAACATTTCTTAATCGAACCCTTATGTGGTTATATCGTTTGGCATCGTTGCTGATTACCGCAATCATTGAGGCTTTAAGTAGGCCATCGACTTCTATTTAATAAAAAGAAAAACTAAATATTACAGGATGCTTCAATTACGATTAAAACATAACGAGAGTTTTGCTAAAATACATTTACAATACATTACACTACAACCTTACATAAGCTGAGGAGAGATAGCTATTAAACTAAAGTTGTCTTGATAAATGTGTAGAATGTGAAATAAAAACTAAGAATTATTTCTCTTCGAATTCTAGTAAAACTTAAGATATACGGCCGTCAAATATAATACTTGCTTTTTATAGGCTAACGATTTAAGCTTACTAAAAGGTACTTCTTTGAACAAAGTCTTTGGTATTATTCTGGCAGTTTCCCTAGAAAGATCTCACCACCCATAAAATAAGAAGTTAATTTTTGAGGAAATCTGTATGTAACTTTGTTTACAGGATATCCGGCTGTTATAATTAGTAAGATTAATTTACAAGTTATTTTAAATTCATTTGATTTTTGTTACAACTTTTAATAAGTGGTAAGTTTTTGTCTTTGTAATTCTTTACTGTAATTCAGCATTTCTGCTTTGAAGAACAAATAAAGGGACAGACCATACATTTTTATCGAATAATTATATAGTGATGGTGGGGGGGGGGGGGGAGGGTATACTAGGAGAGCCTAACCAACCCGCTTTACATTAAAAAAAATTACATTTACTAATTTTTTTTTTCATTGTTCCTTCATTGTTGGTTCACAAAAATCAATAAAAACAAAACAATGTTCTGTAATTTTTTTTCAAATTTCTAATTAATAATTAGGGCAGATCTTCTGTTTCATATCGAAATCGCAAACTAAATTTTAATTTTTACACAATTTATAATAATTGTTAGATACATAAAGAATATGGCGTTTTACCTTTTACTTGTTAAAAAATAATTGTTATTCCTCTAAATTAGAAAATCCGCGCGTCTTGGCATTTTTAATTTTTTAATTTCACTTCTCTATTATATCTTTGCGATAAAGTTACATTTGCTATCCTCTCTTATGATAAGTTAAAGACATGGGGCGTTATTTAATGGACTGATAATAGTTTTATAGACTAAAGCTTTTAGACAATATGATAAACTAGGGACAAATAAAAACTTGTTACACGTTATTTTCAAATAAAGAATTTCAGTTTATTTCTGAATGTAGTAGGTTGGTTGGTTGTTTTAAAACCGATTAAAAAACGGATTGGTCATCAACGCTTTAGTTTAAATATATATATATATATATATATATATATATATATATATATATATATATATATATATATATATATATATATATATAGAGAGAGAGAGAGAGAGAGAGAGTGAGAGAGAGAGAGAGAGAGAGAGAGAGAGAAAATGTAGTAGGTCCTTCTTCTTCTACGAACGAATATTACAGAAAATGCTAATATACAACATCATAAATAATTAATATTAGTACAACATTATAATCACTACTTAATGTGATGAAAAATGAGTTTGACATTTACTTAAACAAATAAATATTTTGATGGTAACGATTTGGTTTGGTACAACAGTTTACTTCAGTATCGGAATTTTCTGTGAAAGGCCCTTTGTCCAGGCCCTCTCATTCAATTTTCCATCACCTCCAAAAGTATTAAAACATTACAAATTGTTTGTTCACTTACTGAAATTCATTATATCAATTAAATCTCCTGTTATAAATGTAAAAGCTGCACCACTACTACCCATGAAGAGTCTGGGGTATAGTAAGTGGTAGAGACCATGCTGTTTCTTACGTTGTGAAGGGAGAGATCAAAGATAAGGATCAACCGCCAGATTCATCTATGATGATCTTGATGTCCGATATGTAGCTGAATTGCCCGAAATCAGTCCTTTCATGACCAAGTTTATTTCCACTCACACCCACTAGTTTCAAACCTAGCAACCTCTTCAATCCCTATAATTCTCCAAGGCGTCTGAAAAAAATATTGCTTCGTGACCTTCTAACTTAAATCTGTTATTTTATTACTAAGAGGGGGTAGTTTAACTTCTCTATTATATTATAAAAAAACTTTAACAACAGTTATTAAGGGAGGTGATTTGTAGTAGATCACGGTAAACTGCCATATGTTGGGTGCCCCAGGAGGATCCCAGAACCCTAAGGACCCATCTCCGGCTGCTAAAAAATATAATATAATCCGCCACAGCCGGATTTGAATTGGAGATTTTCGGCACTGCAAGAACTTCTGTACCACTGAGTATATAAAAAAAAGTTTTGTTTACACCAACTGAAAGGTAATGGTCACCTCCACCTACCCAACACCTCAACGGTTTCACAATAACGAAATCTCATGCTATAACCATAAAACTTGATGCCCATCGTAGATATGCATAAATAACGAAACTTCTTCTCACACCCTTCTCTCACCGTTTCTTCATTCCTCATCGGCGAGGCTCAGATCAAACACTGTCTGTTATTAGCGGAGAAATCCAGTGAATTGCGTCAATTGAAGACCGTTTAATAAAAAGAGGTTAGGAGTAATTTTGCGTTTGCTAGTTTTGTCCAAAGACGGATCCTCCAACGTTTTGAACTTTTCCTCGTTGCGCAAGAACGGCCGTCCAGCGCATGGCCTGCGCCCAGTCCCTTGCGCAACGGACCAGATGAAGGCCCGGAGGGTCGCTTCCTTTATTTATTCCTCCCATCTTTATAAATGCAGGGAGTTGATAAACATTAGCGACGATGTGTGGCAACCTCTCGAGAGTCGGAGGGCCTTGGAGGTAGAAAGCACCACGTGTTCGGGCTTCCCAAGGGTCGGGCGAAGGTCTTCGTCGAGGCTGTCGGGAAGTGTCTCACAGTCGGAGTCCGGATATTTTCATTAAAAATTATTCAAAATTTATAAGTGTAAATTATGGCCAAATTAATGTAAGACCAGCCAAAAACAAACAAAAAAACTACAAGAAGAAATGTAACAGGTCGCTATCAACTTTTAGTAAAAAAAAACTATTATTTTCTAATAATGGTATAAGATAAAACAAAAAAAAATATGAAAGGAAATTAAAAAAACAAAGTTTATTATCACCTTACTGTGATTGTAATGCAGATCTAATGATAATATATAAATTTTTTACACTTAATTGGATAAAATTTTACACACTTTAAATTTTACATTCTGGGCAAAATTTGACTTAAAAACTAATTCACAAGAGTTGTAGCTATATGTTATTTGTAAACCTTACATTATATATTTGAAATAGTAGCGCACCAATGATGTCACAGAATAGAACTGTTTAATCGTTGACTCCTATATTATATTAAAACAAATGGTATGATAAGAAAATTTTGAATAATAAATATGGAGTATAAATGCAAGTCGCTAAACCGTAAATTTTGCTATTCTTGGCTTTGCTATACGTTAGCACGTGTTTTCCATTCTTTCACAATGCAAAACATACTTAATACTATATGTGGCGGGTCTTAGTACATTTGATCCCCATTTTCTCAGTTCTACAAATGTTCAGATTCGTCAACTTGGTATTGTACCTGAAACTATTATGAAGGTGTCATTGATGCATATATGAAAGGGGAAAAAGTTTGTTAACATTTCTTTGACGTTGTTTCAGGCTACTTAAGCACTTACTAAACAAACGCTTTAAGCTCCCAATGAACTACAGCAGACTCATTGTACATGACGATTATAATATATAGATACCATATATAGGTTAGATATAGATAGAGATGCTACGAGTTTTGAATGTGAAACAAATTTAAAGATTCTTAGTACAGAAAATATATTTAACTTCTCTTAATTATACATGGTATGAATAAGCAACTTAGGCTATTATGTTTATTATTATTTTCAATAAAAAAAAGAAACAGTGTTAGTAGATAAGTTGGTGCTAGGAAGTTCATTACACCCTAACAGCAGTGGAACATGGCTGCAGGCCAGCATCCTGTCATTCACCGACACTTCCTGCCATTCTTCGATATTAGCTGCACGAAACACGCAATCTATTTCAAAGATTTCACAGCCATATGCTTTCATCGGAGCAAATATATTTTCTTGATTGTTTATTCATTTTACAACTTTTTTACAGCTTTAGGCTGCTATGGCTAATCTGACTGTGTTACAGAAGCAATCTGTAGCAATCTTAAATTTTGCCTATAAAGGTATAATTAGGATAGGGATCTTTAACAAATGCCTGGCATAAAAAAGGTTAGGGACTCAAATTTTACGTCCCTTCCACAAGACGGCATAACCAAAGATTTTTTACCCCTTTGAAAATTCTTAGGGCCTCCATACCCTCTTGGGAGCTGCAAACCCGGGAACATGGACATAGGAGAGGCATAGTTTTTACGCTATCCTCTAGAACATTGGCATTAAATGGGCTTCATAAGTCGAGAAAGATTTATTTGCTATTTCGAGGGTATATATTAATCGAATTTATATTGTTAATTAATCTTCCATATGCATCCCATAAACAGAAATTGATCATCCTGTCAATACCCATTCTCGTAGAACGAAAGATAACATTGTAAAATCAGGTTTGGAACAGGATTTTATTTCCGGCAATAGATATCTTTACAAAGATTCAAGGAGTCACTTATAAGCACATAAAATCAATATTAAGAATAAAGCTTAAGTTTGGCACCAATCAACCCTAAAATTTCGTGCTTATGAAAAGGAGAATCAGGTCACCTAGGGTCTAGTTGTTGGCTTAACAACCAATTAAGGATAGTATTTTCTTTACATCAAGGGTTCGCAGTTAGGTGGTCTTAAAGATGTTAAAGGGAGTAAAAAACCCTTAGTTATTCCGTCCTTTGGAAGGCACTTAAAATGGGGATCTTAATAATTTAGGATTCTCACTGTACCATCGTACGATTAGCCATAGCAGCATAGTGTGACGCTAAATGAATAAACAACGAAAAGGAATATTCTGGTATAAATAACAATGGATGCGAGTTAATTTATTAGTTTCATCTTAACATGTTACAGTTACTGGCAAATTAGTGAAATATTATATAATTGTACTAGAAAACTTTGTAACTTCCTCCTCAGCGAGGAACCTCTCTAGCATTGTAACTAGATGTACGTGTAGTCTTAAAAAAAATTAAGGAAGAACATTATAGGTGGACATGCTTCAGTGCCGCGGCAGCTTCCAGAACCCGCAGTGCGTAGAATTAAGAAATCTCACACTGGAGTAACTTCCGTCTGTAAAATAAACAGAATGAAGAAGAACAGTACCCAGAACGGTACTCTCTCTCGAGGCTTGATTTCCTATAATCTGATTTGATTTCCTATAATAATAGATTCACGCATTTATAAATGAAATTATAAACTATGACATTATAGTTCATAGTTTATTTTGTTTATTATTCTACAGGGAGCTAAGAATAATAATTATGTCTCCGAGTAAGCAAAGAATCTATTCTTTCTTCTATTCTTTCTTCTGAAGAGAGCATACTTAGATTCAAATTTTAACCTTCAAACAACCATACCCCAATTGACATCGCAATTAATTCTCATATTTTATTTGCATATTACGGTTCCTCAAAACGATTTGCAATGCTTAACGGATTAAAAAAATATTAAAATGAAAAAATAGGATTTGTGCGGAAGGCAAATTCGACTCCAGGTTATGAATTAGTAACTTCTAAAATCGCTCAAGAGTAGGCCGCCAAGGTAAGCAGGAATTACTTCTTTTTTTTTGTTAAAAATCGTTAAAATCGACTTTCATGTAATTTTCTTATTTCTCAGTTTCTTTTCAAATTTAGAAATATTGTAATAAAAATTATTGAAGAACTAAACTGTGAACATATGAAACCAAACAGAGTAATAATGCAAGATATACGTGGATCAAAACTACTTAGTTTTAAATAAATTTATAAGAAATAGATTGAGAATAATATTTTAAAATCTCGTTAATAAAAAATTCCAAGCAAAAAGCCACCACTCTCTAGAAAAAGGAAACAAAGATACCTATCTCCTTTTCAGGCATCTTCCGGACAGGAAAGAATAAGGGATAAATAAACAAAGAACATCCCAACATCAAAATGCAGCAATACACCAATCAGAGGAGACATCCCACCAAAAGAAACTACAGTGGAGCGTCGATTATCAGAACATCAGGCATCCGAACGTTCAACTAACCGAACCGTTTTTTTTCAAATGTAACTTTAATTAATTTGATCATACCATCCAGCTTAATTAAAAAAATATTGTTACTTTAAATAAAATGATTTTTTTCATGAACGTCGATAAGGGGGGACTAATCATTTCTCGGAAACAGCAAACAAATTAACTTAGGCTTCAATACACATTTGCTTACTAAGAACTGTAAACCAATTAAGTAATTTAATTTGTTTCTCTGATTATCTGAACCACCCCTGGCAGAATTATTTTCGATAATCTGTATGGCATAAAGCAGAATAACAGTGAAACAGAAAAATTACATTTAAAAAACAAGTATTATATGCCTCTTTTGAGCTATGGCTATTCTGTTTTAAAGTTATTTTAAAGTTTTTGTTTTAGATTTTACTGTGGTTAGGGGTGGTTAGGTATATGGTATTCACATATATGGTAGAGATATATGTGAACAACATTCAATGTCGTGTGCAAACAAAAAATTAATATCCAAAATTGAAGTAACAATTGACTTACGAATAAGTCCAAGCGGTTGAATGAACTTGAATAGATGATAAATTTGACAGTGTAGTTATTGTGGTGTCGTGGTACAGGGAATAAATGGTATCACCGAGTCTGAAATGAAAATCCGTACTAAGACTCACATCAAATTTATACAAAACGCATTTCATATCCCTCTATGTCATTAATATAGTCAATTTTCAAGACTGTTCTTGCTTTTCAAATTACACATTATAGACTAAGAATAACTGCAAATCTAAACGGAATATGGAGCAGAAGACAGAGCCCCGAGAATCAGCGTCTTTCGCCTTGCGTAACCACTTTCCCTCGTCCTCGGACGTTTCGGCGGAAAACGGTGCCGCGTCAGCTGGTACATACTATAGCGACTTTCCATCCTGTCACTCAGGGATAATTACTCATGGTTAAATTTCTTTAAATGAAATCAAGCCCATTCGGCTAGACTTATCGGGTTATGAAGAATGGAGAATGGAAGAACACCGAAAAACAGCAATGTTTATACAAAATAACGTAAATTAGAAATGTTAATCAACAGTGATTCTTTAAGTGAGCACTGTAAAAATTAGAAATGTTACTGTGATTTTTCTTATTTTTATAGGTTTACATTAAACAATGTTTATTTTATAATATATAGATTACATTAATGCATAATAACAAACAGCCCTAAAAATGTAACGTAGTAACACTTGAAGAAGAACAATGAGCATCATTAATACAATTTCGGAAACACAGATATACTATTAAACTTGAAAAATTACATTATCGCTTTGTCTAACCATAGTATTTAAAATAAGAGGAAGTCCTAACCATGGACTAAATCCTAAGAAACTCCTCAGAATTACTGCAAGAAAATACATTTATAATTTAAGATGAATAATTATCTATCTAAATCAAATTAAACTTAGCTATTGGCAATAAATCACACTATATATTGTTTGTACATGTAGAATCATGGTGTGTTAAGCAGTATAGAACGAAATAAATTGGATATCGAAACGAAGAAAAAGAGGTATTGAAAAACAAATCTTAAAGACCCTTTTGAAAATTTTTAGTTTATGCCAAAACTTTCTAAGCTTAGTTTAGTGCAAAAATGTCACTTCAATGACTGGTAAATGAAAATCATCAACTTATACTACTACAACTCTTGAAGAGTCTTGGGTTCAGTAAATGGAAGTGACTGTACTGTTTCTAGGAGAACGCTTGTGCAGGGAGGTGATTGTCCTCGATCACGCTTGACCACTAGATGTTTTCTCCTATTTAATTAGTTTTAGATGTTTTATCCACCTTATAGGCGCTGGGTGAGCCCCAGAAGGGTCCTAGATCCCTTAGTGTACAGCTCCAACCTTCACCTCGGCAACTCAGCGTTGTCAAGTCCCTTTAGAATAACCACCATGAGAAGAAAAAAAACAAACATAATATACATCTGGCCAGAAGGCTACATAATAATACGAACCATGACTTTATTAAAAGTGACAAAAACATAATAAAAATAGAAATAGAAATGAAATAAATACAAAGTACGAAACGAAAGGATTTTAACAAATTGTCGAAAATAAATATATTAATACCAACAAAATAATTATAAAGAAAATTAATAAAATAGTTAATAACGAAATTACAAAATATAATAAATGAATGGGATAGCATGCAATAAAGTATTTACATAGGCTCTATCTTCTTTGGGAAAAATAAACAAAACACGTAGGCAACAAAATCGATTATTCAATACTAATTTATTTAAGCGGAAGATTGACAGGTCTGGAGTGCATCTTTTTGGGATGTCAAGAAATGTTGGAAAAGCTGGGATTTAAATGAAGCCTGTGAAGAACCACGGCGGATGAAATGAGGGATTGAGTTCCACACAGTGGTGGAGTGGGCGGGGAAGGAACTCTCGAATATATTGTTTCTGTAGAGATGGGAAAGGGGGATCTTAATTAATGGTCTGGACAGAGGATTTGAATTGGAGGAGATTGTAGATGTAGAATAGAATAGAAAAATAATTTTATTCTGGCACTAGGTCCCTTAAGAATAACAGAAATGCACAAAATTAAATAAATATATATCTTGCCAAAGGCCTAAATTATTAGTAAAACAATATTTACATATCTTGAAAGTAAATAACTAAGAAGTATGTTTTGGTAGAGAATTAGAAAATGTAATACAACAATAAAATAAAGAAAATGACAAATTTATAATACAAATAAATAGGCTTATAGAAAAAAGGTGAATAAATAATAGTATCTAATAATACAAAAAATGATATCATTATAAGTAATGAATATTTACAGTAATTCATCAATCAATCGAGTTGAATATATCTATAAATTATTTATTCATTATAAAGCATCTGTTTGGGAATTTAGAAGATGTAGGAAAAGGATTTGGATTTAAATGAGGTTAAGGAGGACGCATGACGTATTACGAGTGGGAGTGAGTTCCAAAGAGAGATAGAACGGGCGAGAAAGAGACGCTCAAAAGTTTTGGTTCTATGGGAACGGATATAAAGATCGGAATGGAGAGACCTTGTGCCCTAGGATTGGATAGAGGATTTGAATTGCTGGAGAATATAGATATAAGATGGATGTTGTGAGTTGATGGTTTGAAATAATTAAGAACCTAGGAAATAGAGTCCACGGATGGAAGGGAAGAGCGACTTTAACTCAACGTAAAGGCGGGACACAGGAGACCTCCTCGAGGCGTCGAAGACAAATCGAAGCGAACAACCCATATATGAAGGGTGTTGCGAGTTAATGGATTGGTATAAAAAAGCAATACGGAAATATTTTCTATGAATGGGAGGGAAGAGCCACTTTAACTCATCATAGTGATCTGACACCCGTGATCGCCTCGGAGTACCTAAGAGGAAGGACAAATCTTAGAGCGCAGTTCATTATTCGCTTTAAGCGGCCCTCAAGCATTTTCGAAAGGGCCCCGTATACCACGCTATAATAGTCAAAGTGGGGGTAAGTGGAATATAATATGTAAACAGTAAGTGGAAACACTTAATAATAACACAATAAAGAAGACATAGCAGTGTGTATTCATGAGTGTTAAGCGCCTATCTCGATTAAACTTAATGCAAATGGGTTACTCATCATGATGCAATATTTACTCATCAAGAAGTCCATCAATATATTCAGAATGACAAATGAAAACAGCTGGCTTCGGGTGGCGTAAGTAGGAAACGAATTGCATAATGGCTTTATAATTTTATATTCAACAGTCAAAGAGGGCAAACGGTTCGGAACGCGAGCCCAGTTCTTAGCAACCGAGGCTTATATCGTTTAATTCACGTTTAAAATTATTACACATCTTTTCAACGGTATTTATCCAGCTGTTATCTCGCTGTCGACTAGTATACGTAAAGTATTCTGATGTTTCTTGCGAAATTTACGTTTTAACTATTTATTTTTTCTATATATTTGTATCTACACCTGTCAAATAGAAGCAATCGACAAACAGCAGATTGGCTGACAGGGGAACAGAACAAAATGATATGAAAGGCATGAAGAAGAACAGGTACCAAGCGGTACCTCCCCCGTGGCTTGATTTAATTTCCTATGTTAATAGATCCCTCATCCAAGTTCTTTTTAGTCTCCTCCTAGTGTTCTCAGGCATGAGAGTCGTGGCCATTTGTTCTATCAATGGGTTTGGATGCCCGTAAAGTTTTTATTGAAAGCGTTTGTAGTATCTTTGTGTGTGTGGGTCAACCATTAGTATTTTCAATTCAGTACGCAGTTTTGTTATTGACATACCACGGTGCCTTTGATACATTTCTAAGTATTTTCGATTGAAATGTCTCTAGCCATTTCTTTAAATGGCCATAAATTTGTAATTCTTAAGTCCAAACTTGTTGTAGTAAGTGTACGTTTTACTACTTCTAAAATACAAAGTGGAATTAACGGGCGGGTTTACTGTGTTCATGTTTAAAGAATGTAATGAGCTATTATCTATCTGTGTTACTCCTTGTTTTCTAAAATATATACTATCATTGCGATTGAACGAACCTTGTTTCGTATGCCGTAAAATACGACCAGGGTAACACAAGATTTTCGTGTATTTTTTTTAGTTTAAACTTGGGCACTCGACAAGAAACGCTACATGAAACGTTACTACCACATTCGGGAAACGGTGTTGTTAAGAATGGAATATTTGCCGTCGGTTTGAGAAATACAACCGCTCAATTTCCGTCATTTATTTCTCCTTTCTACCCCAGAAATGTAGCCATGGCATCAACATCGTATTGCAGGAATATTGACAAAAAACAACCTGCATTGTTTTATCGGAAGTGACCTATACTCTTACACGGAAATTCCATACCTAAAGTTTCACGACAGACAGTGAAGAAACTAAAATAGCTAGCCAACAAGATCCTAATTAAAGTAATGTTCAATAAACATTCTTCCCCTTGTATACATCGCAAAATTGCGAGAACACGGGGATATAGGATCGGTGAAGAGAACGGATTTGACTGGGTGTGTTACGAGCCAGGTTAGCTCCGACAGATTTCTAACTGTTCGAAATATAAGCAACTTCCTTAAGGGTAAAATTTTTGAAAATGGTTCTCAAGTCAAATACGCATTTTCAGAATTAATTTCGTCACAAAACTTTAAATTTTTCAGTTTTGGGATTAAAAATTTGATAACATGGTTGGGGAATAAAAAGTTTTGATTTTATTTAGTTGTTAATAATCTAATAATTAATAATCTTCCCTTTGAAAACCGAAATTTCATATGAAATTACATAATATAAACATAACGACCGGTTACATGGCATTTCATTTTCTAGTAATTCGTACGTCCTTTTCCACGTTAAGATTATTATCACTGTGATAGGACGCATACCAAGGTGGGGTGAAGGCGAGAGAAGATTGTCACGTAAATTGTGGTAGAGAGGCGAAAGACTAGAGTTAAAAAAAATTGCGATTTAAGAACAGTAAATAATAGAGACGATTAAAAGTAAAAAACCTTCTATCGAGAGGATATTTTTAAATAAACCGATAAAAAAAATTCTTGACATTTAAAACATTTAATAGGTATAAGGTGTATAAGTCCTTGACTTTTTTATTTTATTAAAAAAAAGAAAGAAAAGTTTGATATTTCTCGGGCTAAGGTTTCGAAGGTTAATAGTTGTCTCATCTTTGCATCTTCAAATACCCAGTCATAACAGGAACATAGATGTGACATACTCGTATAGATAATTACAAATCTATAGCGCTGTTTATTACAAGAGTACAAGTAAAATTATTTTATAATCATAACAAATAATATTTTAATGAAATGAAAGCGTATTTGCCCCCGTTTAGGGAGTTTTGGGAGGCCAAAAAAGTGTGGGTTCGTGTCAGCAACATGGTTGGTACTGGTAGCACCTACACACAATTTATTTTATTTAACAGATTTCGTTTGAAGGCAGGAATTCCATTGATACAAGAATAATTATATTCATCTGTATAGTCGTTTAATAGTTGTGTAATTGATACTAATAATGGCTTAAAACATCAATAAATCTTTGAACTTTTCGTTCCCCCTAAAAGATTTTATTTGTAATTGTTAAATGTCTTGTTTTATGAAATGATTGAAAGTACAAATGATCTATGTATTATTGATTTTAACATTGATAATAAGGCTACAAATGAAAATAAAACCAATGTAAAACAAATACATGGTATAAATAATATAACTGTATCTAATTATTATTTCTGAATGAAAATAGTTGACCTTGATGAAATATGTGGAAGAAAATGGCCCGGGTTGAGGTCAATAAACTTCTCTTAACATCAAGAAATATTTATTCAGTAGCCATCGTTTCGACCTACTTTGTAGGTCTTCTTCAGGGCTAAATATGCAAAATACAGACAGCTGTAAATTAAAAAATTGTTAAGCAAAGAAAAAAAAGGATAATAAAAGCATGGTAGATGTAGAAAATAAACATTAAAAAATATATAAAAAATGTTAAGCATGGTAGATACATTATAAAGGTTAAAATGAATGAGTGTATAGCATTAATAACCAAGTGACAGGAAGGTAGTGAAATACATAATAGAGATTAAAATAATAATAAAACAGAACAGGACATGTTAAAATTAAAGAATATTAACGTATAAAGAATAAGTTAATAAAGATAAATACTAAAATAAAACGGGTAAATATTAAAGTTGAAATACAAGTATTGGTATACAAGTATTGAAATAACAAGTACTGATTGGTGGACAATAAAGATAGAGAGGGAGAGAACAAGAGATATATATTAATACAGCGCAAAAAGGATCATGTGGGGCATTAATAACCATAACAATGAGAAATAAACACTATAAGATAAAATTATGCATGATAAATAATAAATAAAATATATGTAGGCAATAAAAAAAACCTGTACCACTACAATGTCTGGGGTTCAGTACATGATAGAGACTGTACTGTTTCATGGACCACGGTTCTGCAAGGAGATGACTTGTCCTAGGTCACGCTCGACCGCCAGATTTTCCCCCTTATTTTGGGTACCCTGTTTTTATAATATTTTATAGAGGCTGGGTGGGCCCCAGGAGGGTTCTAGATCCTATATGATCCATCTCCTGCTGCAAACAGACTAAATAAAAATCATGGCCTGCAGCGGGAATTGAACCAGGATTTCCGGCATGGCAGCTCAGTACTCTACCACTGAGCCACTCCTCTCCCTATAAGTAGGCAATAAGATAAGGTAAAAGTTAAAAGAAAAATATCAGTAATAAATAAATATAAAGATACAGAGGTAATAGAAATGAATAATATTAGTTTGGTGAATAGTTTGGCTTTGGGTGAAATAGCGGGGAAATTAATTTCGAATGTTTTTAAATAGTTCCGGACAGATTTATTTATTTTTCGATTGTGATGGTAAAGGCCAAAATTCGAAGTGGTAGAGTTCGTGGATTGGAAATAACGGGCTAATGAATCGGCTTTGTCTTTGTCCGTGTAGACAAAACTATTGTTCTGTTTCAGTGGGGGAATTTTAGTAGCATTTTTGGTCAGAATTTGATGTATATAATATAATATAAAATGATACAAAGTAGCACAAATGGACAACCTGTTACAAATATTAGAAACCTGTTTTTGAGGTGCACTACGTCCTTGGGCCTGCCTACGTTCCCTTTTCTTTCCTTTTTTCATCAACCAACTCACTTTTAAAAGTCTCTGATACCTTTAGCTTCTCTATCCTACTCTCTGGTATTTAATCAAATAAATTAAATATTAAAATTGTTAAAGTTTCACATAGCATAAGGCCAATGCCATCTGCAGATTTTAAAAATGAGGAAAAACGGAAGAGTGAAAAATACTTTGATTTTTCAGCTGATCAATGTTGACCTTGGATTTGAACAAAAAAAAATCCCTAAAACTAAACATTTTCACTTCAACATAACGTCAGCCACTGTCTTTTATATATTTGAACAAACCAAGCTTTATATTTTAATAGATTAGTGTATTGGTAATCTAAGAGTTCCTAGGGAACCCAAAAACAAAATAATTCATATATCTCTTTAAAATACTTTCCTTAACTTAAATACTTTAACACCATGTTATTTCTGATTACAAAAACTCAGGAGAATGAATTATTTTAACCCTTATCAGTCGGGTATATAGGCATTTTTATGGACGATTCTCACTTAGTAGAATAGCAGCTATTAACAACAAATTTTTTTGGGTATTCATGCAAACCATCTTCAATATTATAAGAATTTTCGACAGATTCCGACTGGTCACATCCAAGGTAACAGACGACCGCACAACAAAGAAATGGAGGTGACTTAGTATAAAAATGTAAATTTACTTTAGGACTAAGTCCCTTTAGAGTAACAAACTTGAACAGAAAAAGAAACATAAAATTTATCTGGCCAGAAGGCTACATAATACAAATCGTTAGGTATTTATAGAAGTGTTAAAAAAGTTTGTTTTATTTTTTTAATTTTAGTTTTTAAAATTATTTTATTGAATTGTACAACTCTAATATATACATCTAGTACAAGGGCTGTATGAATAAATAAATACATGAAAGGACATGTAGAGGCACTACCCATTGGCAGCACTCTAATTATTTTTTTATTTTAGTTTTTTAAATTATTTTATTGAATTGTACAACTGTAATATATACATCTAGTACAAGGGCTATATGACTAACTAGATACATGAAAGGACATGTAGAGGCACTACCCACTGGCAGCACTCTAATAACATTTCTACAATATAAGGTCCCGAGGCCATCTTCTCTTCAGACGCCAAGGAGGATTGTCCGGGATGGAATTGGATGCAAGGATGGAAACTAGTGGTTCGGATGGGCCTGGAGTTTATTATGGAATGATAGGTATCTGGAATGGGCTAAATCGGTAACATATGGAACGTTAAGGTCTTTATGGATGGTTTTATTTGTGACAAAATGATGAGCGTTTAGGATTTTGCGAAGGATTTTGGATTGCAAGGATTGAATACGAGAGGAATTTGATGGTTTGGTGGAGCCCCATAGTGTTAAAAAAGTAAAAAAAATAAATAAATACAATTCGTGAAATACAACTAAAGGGAATAAATAAAAAACAGAAAATAAAAACCTTAGATAGGATGTAAGAACTTCTTTATAAATTCTTTAAAAAAACTGAACAACAAAAGCCACTACTTAATCTACAGGAAATTATAACCGATAAGGTTAAGGAAACTACGAAAAGTAGCAAAGAAACACCGAGGAACTTAGGAAAAGTTAATTAAGATGATATCATAATTTTTTAGCATCCCATCAATCAAACAGAGGGAGAAATAAAAAAATTACAACACAAGACTTTAATTACCTAATGAGGATTATCAAAAGATACTTGTCGAGTAAAGTGATAATCCTTCGTGAATATTCCCATAGCTAGTAATTATCTTCAGTCACAGGCGGAGATAGCGACATTGAGAATAATCGGACAGCTATGACAGAAAGGCAGCGGTCTTAAGAGAGACCTTCGACCAGGCGATTGTATTCATACCACGGCTGAGACCAAGGATACGTAGTTACCACTCCACGAGCATAATTGTTAAATGACCTTATATAGTCAATTATCGAAGGTAAATTAATTGCTAGTAATTGATACTTTAGGAGTTATCACAAACGTGATTTACCGATTACGCTGATACCGGATATATCTTAGATATTTCCACAAGGCTGGTTCCTCCGTTAACGAATGCCATCAAATTGAATAGCAAAAGGAAACTATGATTATGCTGTTGAACTTGAATGTTGAACTTGATTATGAAAGAAAAGCATTTTATCGATACAACCCCTGAAGAGTCTAGGGTTCAGTAAATATCAGAAACTGTTCTGTTTCAAGGATAACGGGGGTGAAGGGAGATGATTCATCCAATATTACCCTCAACCGGCATGTTTTTATAGATGTTGGGTAAGGGTTTGTACATTAGGGTGGGCCGAAATTTTTTTTTTTTATTTCGAAGTTGTAATAGCGCGGAAAAGTTGCTAATTATATAGACAAAAAACAAGAAAAAAAAATGATCAAAATCGGTTGACATCTTCCGGTCGCACAAAGGCCTTGAAGTTTAACAAAATATGAAAAAAAAATCAATTATTCTAATTTTTGAATTAGATGCTTTTGTAATGTAATAATTTGCAACGTCTTTAAATATAGCCTAAACACATTTTGTTTTAATTTGGTTTACATCAGTTGAAAACTTCCGGTCGCTCATGAGTCCCAAAATTTCCCAAAATATTGAAAATTTCACATTTTTACGAGTTATTTTTTATAACTTTAATATACTTATATAATATAATTTTTTTTAACGTAATAGTTACAGTATTTTTATTTTTGAACATAAGAATATTGTGTTTCATTATAGTGTGAATAAACGAACAACTTCCGATCCCCCGATGCTATAGAAAAACAGTACCAGAAAAACAGATAGTAAGGCCTATGACATGATGGGTGATACTTAACAGTAACAACGGGCAAAGTACTTTTCGACTTGCTCTATATTAAAAAGCTTCAATATTTAAGTTACAGTATCGTTTTTAACAATAAACTGACTTTAATTTGGCTTACATCAGTTGAAAACTTCCGGTCGCTCATGAGTTAGGTATGGGTGATCTGGACAGCAGAGTGGTTCTTATAAATCGAGATTCAGTTCCACAAACTTTTCCTGAGGCTTCCCTGACGAGTTATACAGAGCGTTCAACAGCCTGCTTGTGAACTGGGAATTGCTTGAAAGTAATGTTCGGTTCAGGGATTGAGTCACTGTCGATGTACGATTTGATATTGTCGTCACTGATTTCTGCCAACAATGGGGGAGAAGATAATTCACAGTCCATCCAGTAAATCATTTCTGAGTATTCTTGCGCATTTAAGTTGATTTTTGGTGGCGTGAATGTTCTTACCGTTTCCCTTCTAGCATCAATCTGCCTTGCCTTGAAGTTCTTTTTTCTACTTCATTATCAGTTGATGAGAAAAAATACTACGGATATTACATTGAAATACTAATTATTTATCAAATACCAAAAATGGGTAAATAAATGAAATTTTCCATATTTTGGCAAATTTTGGGGCTTATGCGCGACCGGAAGATATCGACTGATCTAAACCAAATAAAAACACAATGTTTTTAGGCTGTATTCAAAGACGTTACAAACTATTACTGTACGAAAACATCTAATTCAAAATTTTTAAAAAATGAAGTGTTTTTCATATTTTGTTAAACTTTATGGCCTTTGCGGGACCGGAAGATGTCAACCGATTTTGATTATTTTTTTATATTTTTTTTTGTCTGTATAATTCGCAACTTTTCCGGCCCACCCTATTGTACATATAACAGGGTCCATACATGGCTGTTAATATTTAGAACAGTAACTCAGGGCTCTAAACATTGTGAACGATTTTTATTAATAGCCTTGTTACTTCTTCAGCTATGGATTACGACTTAAATTAGTGAAAAGTCAAGGTCAAGCACTATTTTACCTAGCTTTATCAGCCATTCTTAAAAAAATCATGTGGTTTCACTTATTAGTATAGCTCAAGTTTCTGTTTCTGCATATTATCGCGCCAAACCATACTGGATTCCCGAAGGAATGTCCTTCCTCTATGGTACGACACCCCCAGAAGAGACCACGGATGCGGGAAGGGCCATAAGAACCCCGCTACAAGGAAGGAAGTTATGGCCAGGGCGTGCCGGCACCGCCCAGATCTGAAGGCCGCCTAGTTACCCCAGTGACCTTACTCGTGCTAACCGTAAGGATATGAAGGAAATGTACCGTTATGATTCAACAGGTAATTATTGCGGAACATTATACGGTAGATACCGATTGTTTAAAATGGTATTGGGACAGGACTCTTCAAAGAAGCACTGTTTACATGAATCAGAAAAAAAAATTGACACTCCTAAAGTCCCCTTATTTGAGAAGCCACAAGGAAACAGACTCGAAGATAATATTTAATACAATCATATAGATGGAAAAGAGATACACAACGAAAGAAAGATAGTAGATATATTGAAACGCCTGAGAGTAAAAAATCCGAACCGGATTTTTACGTGTTTTAAAGAAAAGAAACGAAATCTGCCTGGTTCGAAGAGGTGTTGGATTACCTACGAGAATGTTCTGGAAAGCAACCATATCAGTTGGAAACTGAATACTCACGTGGGTTTTCAAGAAAACCAAAGCTGAAGACGGGAAAGAAATAGACGGAATAAAGAAGGGAGCAGCATAGCCGACGAAGGGGGCGAAATAAAAAAAAAATACAGTTGAAATGACTTAGTCCTTAGCAGGCCAATACAAAAAAAAAAAAAAATAGAAAGTAGTAAATCTTCTGCATCCGAATTATCTACGTTATATAAATGTAATGGCAAATCACGAATGTTCTTATTTTTTAAAACTGAATACGAAAATTATTATATAAAATCATAAAAAATATCAAAGTTTCGTTCCTATTAAAATATATTCCACTTTTACATTATATTGTTACACTGAAGATTTGAAATATGGGGCGAAACGTCTGTTTCATAGTTTACTAATCAATATTTTCTTCTCCTACGGTCAGCTAATAATTATTAAAGATATATTACATTAAATTAATTACATCAATATCCTTATTATAGCTTCCTGGATAAACATAATTACTAAAATGGAAGAAACGCTAATGCCTTACAACATAAACGCAACTTCGAGACATGCGAAACCTGCCTTGATCGTTAGGTATAATTACATGTTATATAATACTATGGTTATTTAAGGGTACTTAAAATTACCTCTGCTATAACGAATTTAGCCATTACAATAAGTTTATTTTAGCCGGAGATCCCTCGGAACATCACGAATGATGTCGAAAGTCACGGAATACGTGACGTCACGAAGGAAGATGATCCGTCGTTTTAAGAGAAGTTTCGACACTCCTCCTCGACATTTATATGTCACAGGGCGATCTGGAGCATCATTTAAATAATCTTGTTTCATTGCTTATTATCTTTATTTATTTATTGGGGGGATGGCATAACCATGGCATTAGAACTTTGAATCGGGAATCGACAATCTCATGGTATAGGAAAAAAACATTTTATATTAATCCAAATTTTAAGGACACAACAACATATTATTATTTCTAGGTTTCGGGGTCTTTGTGATCGTAATTTTAATAATTGACGTTGTTGTAAACTTTAGGTTTTATAAGACAGAAATTATAATGGGTATTTGTGTAATAAAACACATTAATAAATATCGTATTAGAGAAGTCAGTATATTTAAGTATTCTATTGATTTAATATCATAGATAAACTTTACTAACTTAAGTAAAAGTCATAAGACCCCAAACATAAAAATTCATATATTGTATTGAGATTGATAAATAAACCAATTAAAATGCAACTTACTTCAATAAATGTAAAATTAAATTATGTATTAAATTAAATTATTTTTTTAACTTCAAAAGTGTTCAGTATCTAATAATTTTTTTTAAAATATTTAATTCTTATATAATTTCCTAATACAATTCACAAAAAATATATGCTGTGTGCCAAATAGACCAGTCTCAAACTAAAAATTTCCATTGGACAAATTTAAATGTATCCGTACAAAATTATGTACAATGAAAGAAAAAATATACAAAAAACAGAGAAAAAAAGAAAAAAATTAATAATAATAAAATGAACAAAAATTGTAATTATACATGCTAAACAACTTATACACACACACACACATATATAATAACAATTAAATTATAGAACTTGGTATAATAAATGTTTTGTTCTTATATGTACATACCGCTTTCTAATAAATAATAAGGCAATTATAATTACAGTTTACTATTATAATTATAGTTTAGTTAATTATACATAAACACATTTAAAATACAAGCACCGTTGTCCACAAGTGGCCAAAACGCAAAAGATAATAATGCAAAGATAGTTTCTTTCATATTATGATAACTTTTATATTTTTACGGGAAATAAAAATCCCGAGTTCGGGACCTGTTGTGGCTGATATATTATTTATTCTAATAAAAGCCGCGAATTGACCCTGCTGAATCTGGAGATCCTCCTTGGGCTCACCCTCTATTAAGAGGGTACTCTTGATTAGTGGAAAATTGGGGATTAAGCTTGAACTTGCCCTAATTACATCCTTGCACAACTGTAACCTTACACACTCCACCATGTACCATGTTACCAATACTCAACAAAATAACTCTAGTTTTTCCTGAAAAGAGCAAAGACGTGTAGAAGTTATAAAACGAATAAATACATCATTTCCTTGGTCTCCCAACATAGTAGGTAGCTGTAGCATTGTAGTAGATCCCATAAAAATTTTAACAACAGTAAAATAATAGTAAAAATAAAACCTGGGACTTGAGATTTATCCCGGCCAAATCACATCCTTGCACAGCCCTGTTCTTAACGACAATACCGACCCTGTTACCATTAGGTTTCTAAACCCAATACTCAATCAACGATACAATTAGTTTTTGGTTAAGAGAGCAAAGATATGTGGAAGTTGTAAATGAATAGAAACTACATTTTAATATTATAGTTAAATAAATTAAATAACCACTATTGCAAGCAGGTCAAGTAGCTAGTTGCAGTTTCGTCCTAAAATTCAATAATGCTAATAAAAAAAAATTCGGAGATGATCTTTTGGGTAGCAACATCTTATCGAATCAATTAATGGTATAGCTCAGAAAGCTCATTCCATAAAAACTCGAGATTGACGAACCGTACAAACATACATCTTCCAATCGATCTTCACGATAAACAGAAAGATTTTTGAAATACACCTTTCCCTAACAAGCTATGCATAACCGAGACTAATTCCACCAATGCGTAGTAATTTCGCATTTATCGAGTTTCTTAAAGCTATCAGTCATCTGATTAGCTGCGGAGGGCCGGTAAATACCAACGGATCGGGGTAACAGTAAATCCTGAGGGGATTGCGAGGAAATATCAAAGAAAGCAGATCTCCCACGACTGCATTCGGTCTCAGTGAACTCCGTCCTTGTACAGCCATGGAAAGGTCGTTGTGGTCAAAGCAGATGGTCTACTTCAGTGTAATGTTCCTCTTATGCAACCCTGATATACTTTCTCCTGGAAATAACTCAATTTTTCCATGAGCGATCTCATATCCTGAAGTTTACTTCCTCATTGATATATCTTTACATGTTTACGACGCCTTGTAAAATAAAATAATGTTTTTTAGATTGAGTGCTTTAGAATTAAAAGTTTATTTATTTTTTTGTTATCAAGAAGATTCCATTTTGTATATCTGAAATACAATACACAATAACACCGACTAGAAAAAATGAAAATACAGTAGAAGAACATATATTTATGCTGAAGTGAAGGACATATATTTACAATATGAAAAAGCAGAGCAAAAGATAAAATAATTCTAAAATTAAATATTAGCTGTTCAGGCTACTTAACAACCATAAGGCAAAAACTCTAAGCTCCCAATTAATTACAAGAATTTATATGCTTATAAATAATATAGTATAGAGTTAGCGGCCTTATGCCGGTTTAGAGAACCCGCATTCAGCGGACTCATACTATGTAATTACGTAAAGATCCTTTGGGTAGAAAAAATATTGTAATTATTTTGCTGTATGTATATATATATGTGTAAATATTTTTATTTGAATAAACGGATATTTGAAACAAAAACCCAATTAATTACTAAAGAACCATATACAGAACTATAATAATATCAACTCGGACTTATGATGTAGAGCATAGCCGCTTCAGTAAGCCATCGAATTCCTCTCTGATTCGGAGTAGCAGCAAGTGTGATTCGGATTTAGTAGCAAGTCGGGAAGGATAGATTAAGAATTTTTTTAACAGAATAGTAAAAGGTAACCAGAGCTATTATCAAATTTTACAAATTTGTGGGCGAACGAGAGGTAAGTAAAAAAAGTTCCATAAACTCCATATTTATAAAGCGGTATTTCTCTCTACTTTGATGTACGGATATGAGAGTTGGGTAGAAATGGACAAGCATATAACCCGAATCACCGCTGTGTAAATTAAAAATCTACGTAGAGTCGCTGGCGAAACAAGAAGAGACCCGGTAAGAAATATAAGGATAAGGGAAGACTTGGGAATCGCTGCGTTAAAAAATCCCTAGCAGAAACGGCAGCTGAGGTGGTTTGGACACATTTGCCGAATGAGTCTCGACCGAGACCCAAGGAAGGTGTTCGAAGGACATATGTATATAGAATATGTTCGTAAGTTGGGAGAGGAAAGAGTTAAAACCGTGGATCAGATGATGATGTTGGGACGGGACCGAAAGGACTGGCACAGTTGGGTAGAGGCTCCTCCACACAGAACGGTATACGGAGGAAGGGAAATAAGAAGAAGAATTCCTCTCTAAAATCCTTAAATTGTTGCGAATAAATTTATCCATAATGCTCCATTTGTTACTGATTTGGCCCAAACCCGAAATGAAATCTTATATGACAAACTTTCTTTATACTCAAACCCACTATTTTCGAAACTCTTCAATCTCCTCCGTGGCGCCTGAAAAGAAGATTGATTACCATCTTATAGATACTGGATATCTTTCATAGGCCTAAGAAGATTTCTTGATTCCACACACTCGATTCACAGTTAATATAATAAATATTTTTCTACCATAGCCGAATTTGAACCTGAAACCTCAGCATATCTACTCAGGACTTTACATAATGAGTTACTCCGCTCCCTAATGGAATTAAATAAAATTAAATAAATACATAGTACAGGTTTACTATATCGTTTTATAATTATATAATAATTTACATTGTAATTAATATAAGAATAAAAGTATCGATCAATAGTGAATTACACGAGCTTACATAAGCCCTAGCTACGTGAGGCTGATCACAAAGCCTCACCCACTTGGACAAGTACAAAGTGTATCTGATAATTTCATGGTCATTCAAAGTCTTGCAACGTGATACAGAACTGAACACGGTTCTGTCTTTGAATTCCATCTAGAAGTTTCCACAGTGGATTCCATCTCCTAGCCCGAAGTGTGTATGTGATGTCGACTTTTCAACTATCTCCTTAAAAAAAAAATGAAAGTTTTCAAGTACACCATTTACCTCTGCTAGCAGCCTTAATAATATATTACTCCGATATTAAATCTTGAGATATTTCCAACTGAGGTTTATTTGACACTCCCCAGTTTATCGTAACACGCTTAGAATTTATTACAGTCTAACTCCGATCCACATCGCACCCTGATACACTATTTATAGTCCCATGTATATCTTATAGGAGAGTGCAAAGAAGGAGGGAGTATCCATTCCTCTTTTCCACCTTTTGGTTTCTAGCAAGAAGTATCAAAGTTCTTTCCTACGCTTAACGCAATAAGTAAACCTAGAATTAACGGAATGGAAACTGGTTAGAAGGAAGCGGGTGAAGTAATAATCTTGGTGTAAAATTTGGCAATAAACTCGGAGGTCCTTAGAGAATAATAAACTACATTTATCAAACCGACTACCAGTTGCTCGACTTCATCTACCAGGCTGTGTAGAGGTTTCTACGGCAGAAGAGGTGGTTATTACACGCTTTAAAATTGGACATTGTCGTTTGACGACAAGAAGAGATTCACCCCAGTGTACACTGTTTGAAGTGACACAGTGCGTCATATTTTTTTGAAGAGTGGCCTAGGTACAGTAAAGGGATGGAAAGAAGTGGGTCTGAAGGCTCTGGGAGATAACGAACAGTCTATCAATACTATTATTGATAATACTTATGCTATCATAAGAGGAAAAATAATACAAAGAGACGTATGGTGTGTGTGTGTGTTTGTGTGTGAGAGAGAGAGAGTGAGAGAGAGAGAGAGAGAGAGAGTGAGAGAGAGAGAGATAGAAAGAGAGAGAGAGAGAGAGAGAGAGAGAGAGAGAGAGAGAGAGAAAGAGAGAGAGAAAGAGAGAGAGAGAGATGAATAAGTTAAAAAAGGAGGATATTTATTGACGATTATATATAGCTGATAATATAACTACATATTATCACAATAAAGTCACGCAAACCTTTCATTTTCATTGAACTGTGATTTAATTATGAGAAGCGAGGGGATGGTTGACTGGAGAGTAGACGTATGGAAGAAAATAGTTGGGGGTGCAGTCAAATGAAAACACTAAATAAGTTGTTGCTTATTTAATTATGTGCCGACGTTTCGACCCACTTTGTGGGTCATCTTCAGGCAGTGGCGGATTAAAGGTCCAGAGCGCCCTAGGCAATAACTTTATCGGCGCCCCTGTACCGGCCATAAATGGCCATCTTAATTTTAACTGATTGTTTTTGTAATTACGGTGACGTTGTATCGTCACATCCTAGACTAGTAGATCAGGGCCCTTGTACTTACGCTAATGCGCGATATGTTATTTTTTTTATTTATTTAAAAATTCTGAGCTCGCGCGCCCCTTGTAACTACGCGCCCCTAGGCACGTGCCTAGTTTGCCTTACGGATAATCCGCCACTGTCTTCAGGGCTAAGAAAGAAAAACAGTCAAAATACAATGAATACAATAAAAATACATTGAGGACTAAGTATATGATAAATGAGAAAAAATATATATGTAGAGAGGTAGAAATTTAGCCCTGAAGATGACCCACAAAGTGGGTCGAAACGTCGGCACATAATTAAATAAGCAACCACATATTTTGTGATTTAATTACCTAGTTATAATTTTAGAGTTGTTTAATGTCGTAAAAATGGTGGTGTATTAATTGTACATTAGGGTTTGAGTTTGAATTCATATAAAAATATGTACTTAGAAAAGCATATTTTAATATTATGCACCTTTAAAATGTTATTAAGAAATAATAATCACTAAAATTAAATAAATAATATTTTTTTTAAATCCAAAGAATATATCATATACCACTGTTCAAAATATCAGCTCATATTTTAAAAACTTTTAGACAATTTCTTACTTCGGTAATTAGTTTAAACATATTTTTAAATCTTAAGTGATGAAAGCAGATATTGTGATTTCGACAATTAGAATATGCGAACTTTCCTTAATAGCAACTGCGATTTAAGACCACTCAAGCGAATGTGGAATTAATATTCGCCTGCAAATGCGCAGAAGGCAAGTTACATATCATGTTTTTTTTTTTTTGTTTTGCGAACCTAATTGATAAACTGCTATCAAAAATAAAAAATAAATGTACTTCCCACATCCTTAGACTCCATCAAGGGACCATAAAGGAACGGTGACAGCCTACGTACGTGATGCCTGCTTTAGAGAGATGATTTTAATAACAGGCACAATATAGGGAGTGCGTAGTAACTCTCTATGATAAATTTTCTCCTTTCGAGAAAGATTTTGTCTACTTTTTCAGAATGTAATAAAAACGCGATACGCACAAAATAGTAGAAAGGTGACTCTTGGAGAAGCTTTAGCCTGCGACACATTTTTAGATCACGGTTTCTCTGAATAGTGAAAGGTGGAGTTACCATTAAAATGTGAAGAAAAAATATTTCGAACAAATGGAAATATATACAGTTTTTTATGATACGACAGAGTCAATCTCTGGGTGAAGGATCATTACCCAGTATGTCGTATCACAAAAAACTGTTGTTAACATTGATTAAAAAAATCGTTACTTTGAATGGTATTAATCAGCTTCGGAGAGGATATTAAAAGATGCAAAACCAAAATTTTAAAGAATTAAATAAATAAAAAAAGAAGAAAAATAATTTTTATTGGCTAGAAATGCATTGAACAGAAATTTTTTTTAAATTATTTAATATTTTTACAACAAAGTGCTTTTAATATTCTATAAAGTATACTGTCCACTGCAGCATTGGAATTTGCATTAAAAGCCAAAAAGTTAATGGAATGGAGATATAGCAAGGGATTAAATTAGAAAAAAAAATATTGAGAAGCATATTTTTATGGCTATTTGCATAGTATAAAATATAAAGAAAAACTTACAATAGCAGATGTTAATCCGGCCTTCAATCAAATCATAATTAAAAAAAGATATATATAAATCTGTAACAGTACAAAAGATGAAAGGTCTTGAGTTCAAAACTTTATAGAAGCTGGGTGAGCCCCAGACAGGACTTCAGATCCCAAAGGATGCATCCACTGCAATTAATTAATTAAATACATGGTAAGCCTACAGCATGGCAACGCTCTATCACTTTCTAGGAACTATAGTACAAATTATTATTATTATTATTTTTGTACTAATAATAAATGTTTAATAACTGTTTCCCTAAATGCAAAACAGGCTATCTTTTCTTTTCAAATAAAAATATTTAAAAATTAATACAATCAATAACAAATAAAATAAAAAATAAATTGCAAAACAGGCTAGTTTATCTAAAATACTGCCAACGACAATACGAGACCTTCGATTAAGGTCAGAGGGAATCTACTCTCACTTCGAAAAGTTACTAGAAAGCACTTGCTATATGAAGAAGGAAGTTTAAACTTTAGGAAAGCAGTTTGACTTTAGTGCTTCCTCAATATAAGGAAATGTACGTATACGTGCACTATATTTGCGCTACTCGACTATTTTACCATGAGAACGAAGATGGTTCTATTCAGCGGTTTCAGATTTTTTTTTTCTTCTAACATATAGCCGACATAACCTTCAGACTAAAACCGAGTTGATGCGGTTAACAATCGATTTTTTTATGATTATGTAATAAAATATATGGTGACTATGATATATAAGAGAACTAATTTTAACACCCTTTAAAATCAATACAAGAATTGCATAAGAAATTTCATAATAAGTAAAAAAAATGTCACCAATGAGCGGATGGCTATACCACATTATAAATGCATATGGAAACAAAAAAAAAATGCACCACTACTGCCGATGAAGGGTCTTAGCTTCAGTATAGCGTAGAATCTGTTCCCAGGTTTCCCCCCAGATTAAGGAAGCCCACAGAATACAGACTAGGTGAACCACACGAAGGTCAATAGACACATGGAGTCCATGGCTCTTAACTCATTATATAATTTATCTGTCAAAGCCAGTTTGGAACCAGGAGCTTCAGGATAACAACTCAGCACTCTACATGCGTTCATCGAAATAGTAGTTTAGATAAATAAAGTAATCTATATTTTCAGATTAAAATTAATACATAAATATAACAATAATATCTACACGAGTAACCGTATAGATTTAAACTTTCGTATAAATGCAGTGATTCAAAACATTAGTCGAAATGAACAACGGATTACTATACAAATAAATCATCATCGACGTATTCATAATATCGACTTCAATATTAACAGAATCTCGATGTGTATATGTGCAGATGTGTCTTGACGTAATTAATTATAACCATAGTTGATTATGTATGTTCGTTTAAACATTTTTCATTATTACAAAGAATTGTTTTTTTCTAAATATTTTTATTTGAAAAGAAAAGATATGACCAGGACCGGGACTCGAACCCGGGTCTCCCACGTATCCGTCGTGGGGCTTTACCAACTAAGCCATCCTGGTTCGCTTCTCGGGCAGACATATCCTTTCTTTTCACTGATCCTATATCTATGTTTTACGGGAACGAATGTTCATTGAACATTACTTTTATTTGGATCTTGTTGACTTACGCCATTATGTATTATTATAATTTATTTCTTTTCTTTGTAAATAAAAAAATAAATTGTTTCTTTCGCTGGGTTTAAAGGATACTGAGTTCAGAAACGCCTTGTAATGTTTTATCTTGTATGATTATTTGATACCATCAAGTAAAAAAAAGAAAATAAATCAAAATAAGTAATGCTATCCATTACTCAACTAAAACTGGTGTGGAAAGTCTCACTTTCCCTCACTAGTGAGGAAAAGTAACGGCCACCAAGTCGAATTTGACAATCAGGACTCTGTCATGTTAAATGGCGGTATTATAATATTATTCATTTTATATTCTTAAAATGTTAAAATAAGTAATTTTAAAACTATTTTATATTTAATTCAAGATAGATTTTAGTTATTTTAAAGCGAATTTATAGAAATATTTAATATAACCTTAAATGTATTAGAACCTTCACACATCAGAAATTTGGAGACCTAGCATTAGCATTACCCACTAGCGCTAGTGTAGTTTTAACATATCTAAAGTTTCACCTTTAATTTCATAATTTTTAAATGGTTGCAGGAAAAATGTAATATTTAACACGTGAGAATATGTGGGCTAGATGAACAAGACAAACAAGTATTACATAAATCGCAAATTCAGAAATACATTATTTTAAATTAAAACACGTCATAGAATGTTTCTTAAACAGGAATTGAGATAATGTAAGATGAATAGAAAAAACAATTAAAGAAAAAAAAAACGAAACAAAATCTAAAGGGTACTTCACATGCGGTCAGCACAGAGCTGTTTTATCCTTGAAAGTTTGAACCTTTTGCATACATAATACAGAGCATTCCATGAATTGAGTAATACCATTAGTACAAGTAAATGGTAAAGGAAACGCCACGAAATGATACAGATCTGAAGGTTTTAATGTAATTAGTTTAATGTAACTTATGGCCATAAACATCTGTTGTCCAATACGGATTTCTTAGTTAATTACAGTTAAATAACAATAATGATGGCAATCAATGAAAATAGAAAAAATAATGGAATAAAGAAAAAAATCCTGACATTGATGGAACATTACAAAAGTTCATGCACTGAAAATACATAGAATAACAAAAAAGAGCAAAATAAATAAATGTTTAAAACGGCAATGTTGTATGGGGAGTGTATTGCAATGGCCCGATCTAGAAAAGGAATATTGCACTCAGATAAGGTTATAAGTAAAGAACAAATTATTTGGCTGGAAATAACCAATATACTATAAAAAATAAAAATTTCCCAAGAAACCTGGTGGTTGAGGGTGATCTCGGACAAATCACTTTCCTAGAAACAGTGTAGTCTCTATCTTGTACTTAATCCAAGAACCTTTATGAGATGTCGTGGTACAGTTTTTTTTTTTTGTTTAATTAATCGTTACCTAGCCACGGCATAGATCAGTAATAGATGGCCACCACAACTCGAATATCTATTAGGTCATAGATATTTTTAATTATTTAAGATGGGCTGCGTTTAATGTTTATAGAATCACTGCATAATACCAGCGAAGGTAACAACCACATAACCCGACCTAATACATTAACCCACATATTTATGGTTACTTGTGGTTAAATTAAACTCAATAGGTTCAAGGTGTTACGGTGGTGGTCAAAGCAAACAGATCTTCAAAGAGGGCGCCATTTTGATAAATTACAATAAAATGAAATCGATCAACACAATCATCATATTTATTAACGCGTGATTTACAAACTCAATTACCAATAATGCAAAAACTTGAAGATTGTGTAATTCGCTAAAATGTTATAAAATATCGTGGAAAATAAAGGGAGTTGAAGTAGCAGTAAAGGTGTAATTATTATACAAATTATACGACTGTATTGTTCAAAGTTTTAAATATTATTCATCGAATTCGGAAGAGGCAACCTATTTTGTAAGTTTTTTCGATTAACGAAGCGGGTAGTAGTAACAATAAATAATAATAAAATATTCAAACAATACAATTGATTTACATGATCTCTTAATAAACAGAAAAATAATGTTTAGTAATTCCTTTGACGATTCATGTACTAATAATACATCATATAACCAAAAACAGTTTTATAAAATTATAAATCGTATTAATATTTGTCATTAACTAATGTCAAGTGCTGATCAACCAGCTACTACATGGATTTGTACAAGCTCCAAGAATGTTACAGTGAAAGTTTGGCAAACAGACAAATATTTAACGGCCTAGGATGTAGGAGAAATGTAGCTGTGATATAACTAGATACAACTCAGGCATAGTAAACACATGCTCACTTGTACCCGGCGCAAACATACTAAAATCATTAAGCAAATTATAAAAAACCAGACAACAGCATTTCACTCACCATGTCTGGCCACGATTCTTTCAATAACAGAATCTGAAAAAATTAAATAATTTAGAAGAATGAAATGTTTGTTAAATATACAAGTATAATAAAAAATTGTTTTTTCTTGTACCAGTACAAAACATATAAGGGTGTGGTTCAGTACATGGGGGAGATTGTACTTTTTCTAGGACAACGGTCCCAATTGCGAAAACCCAATTTATAGGGGCTGACTGAGGCAGAGAGCGTGCGGGTCCAACAGGGTCCAGATAAAATAATTTACCTGCCACAACTGGATTTGAACCTGGGACCTATAGTATAGCAACTGTTGTGCGCTTTACAAACTGAGTTACCCCGTCTCTAAACGATCATTCCCTGAGGAAAAACATATCCAGAAAACAAAATTAATAAATAAATTTATTTGTTGCAAAAATATGAACTTTTACAGACTGAAATTTACATTGAACCCATTTGAAATTATTATTTAAATGGGTGATTTAAATTTACCATTTTCAAATAGCAATAACTTCCGGTGTAAGTCTTAAAATTATCTTAGAATTAAAATTAAAATATACTACAACCAGATATAGTTGTTAAACGCGAAAAATAAAGTGATGAGAAAAAATAAATGAATAATAATAGAGTATTCACTAAATAAAACGTGCTATTGATGACAGACCATTGCACAGAACAAAACGATGCGATTGTGCAAATTGTGGGTTTGTGAATTCCTGTGGTTGCTTAATTATATATTTTTTAAAGATCACTGATACAGTTCCATTAGAAAATTCTTCTTTTTTTTTGTCTTTGATTATATTAAGAATTTTTTCTTAGTATACCATGAGAAAGACTATAATTTATTACACACTAAGTATAGAAGTGATGCAGAGGAGACCATTAATTTTATTTGGTGTAGTTTTCTGATCGACTTTTTTAGCGTTTATATATTATTTTAATTTGTATACAGTTATTATTATTATTCGTTTTGCATATATTTATTTCATTAAAAAATAAATGAGAAAAAATAATCAAAACGCAGTTCTATATTCTCTAGTTAATAAAATAATCTTTATTTGTATCCATCATCGCTTAATCAGCTTCATCTTGAGGACTTGGTTTTTCATTTTCCGACTGTTGTTGTGATCTGAGAGTTAAAAACATAAAAAAAGGTTAATAGGCTATGCTGTATTTTTAGACAGCCAACTAAATTATACAACGGGCTCAACCATCAAGCGCGTGAGATTTTATCTTTTCTCTATCGAAAAACAAATCTCAACAACACTATAGAGTCGTGCCTTCATGATTTGAAGAAGAAGCAGACGGGAACCACTCAAATACAAAAGTCTTCTAATTTATACAATACCTAAACACCTTCTTGAATACACTGTGTTGAAACACTCCTGATGTTAGTCTAAGGAAATGTGGTCACGAAATGAATTACTGTCTAAATTTTATTTTAAGCCACGAATAACAAATGAAGAAAACACATTTTGGAGTCCAATAACCACTAAATAGCTAGCGTGTTTTGGCTGACAAACTTATGATCTAATTTTATGTCTATCGGTATATTTAGTATATTATAAATAATTTAATCTGTTAAAAGCCAAGGTTGAAACGGGGATTTCAGCCGTTCTCGGGGCTCACTCATCCTCACCGAATTAGGAGAAAAATCTGGTGGTTGAGCGTGATCTCCGTCAAATCACCTCACTGCACAACAGTTGTACAAGATACTCCACCATGATGAAACTGAACCCAGGAATCTTCATTGGATGTATATTTATGAATTTGTTTGGGATCCGTTTGACCAGTTTTTTTTTGTTTTATGGATGGGGAAATACCTCGGCTTTAATACGATGTGGTCACAAATTTAAACCGTACAATGTGCATTTAACGTTGAGACTAAAATGATTAAAATATAATTGTAAAATGGGGAACAAAATGGTCCTAGTTAAGGTCAAAGAAATAATTTCATAAATGGTGATAAGCTACATATTTGGAAGTTTCGAACCATCGCAGGCCTACTTCAGGACTGGATAAAGAAGATACAACAATAAAATACTTTTTTATTACGACCGAGCCACTATGGACTACGTCTGTTTCAACTGTTCTTTTCTTTTCTTTCATGTATAAAATGAGAGGGTCTGGGGCTTAGTACTCGGTATATACTATACTGTTTCATGGATAACGGTTGTGTAGAGAGATAGAGGCTGGGTGAGCCCCAGGAGGATCCTAGATCGCACATGATCCATCAACGGCTACTAACAGATTAAATAAAAGTTTTGCCAGCAGCGGGATTTGGACCAGGATTTTCGGCATGGCAGTTCAGTGCTCTACCACTGAGCCATTCCGCTCCCATGTGTATATAATTATTTATAAAATATAATTTCATTTTTATTATATTTTTCTCTATAACAATTATTTCATTTTTAGATAATTAGTTACTGTCTATCGAGCCATAAAGAAGATTCTTTGACCTCCATTGAGACCATTTCCTTCCCCATGTATATCAGGCTAGCTTATATTATTCAAGTATAAAAATATATTAAATGTTTAATGGTTAAACTGAATTATATAAACAATTCTAATCAGACTTCATTAGAATCATACATATATAAGAAGAAGTGGAGACCTTCACTGCCTACGGCTATATCAGATTGAAGGATTTAGAAAGGAAGGCAGCATAAGCAAGCAGTGGTTTGACTTCTATTGCAAACTGTACCAGTATACTAACTGGACTTTATTTCGTCGCCATTTAAGTTATCGCCAGAACAAAATATATATTTATAATTTTATTCGTAAGTTAAGATGATATGTTATTTATCTTCAGGAAATTTATGGGAGTTTAAAAAAAGAAAATTCCAAAAAAAGTTTAGAACCACTGGCGCGATTATAATGCTTATTTACATCACATACTTATACTATTCAAGCAAAAAATAATTATTATCATTTTGTAGTTAATAGTTCACATGAACAGTTATATAATTTGGTTGGAATGGTGTGTTGCATACGAAGAATTTTTTTTTTTTGGTAGAAGGTGGAGTTGATAAGAAGAAAGTTCTTTATTATCTGTGATAATGTATTTAAGACCAGCCAATAAGAATAAAATTTAATGTAATGTAATTTTATTGCATAAATATTACACAAAATACAAATATTGGTGTACAAATACTTTTTTCCTCCCGAATTTAGTATGAAGTCTGAGTAAGCCTATTTGCGTAATTGATTAGAAAACTAACAAATTTCAGAATTATGGTTCTATAATTATGGACTATTATGGTAAAAAAAGAGTAATTTAAAAAAAACATAACCAAATCATATTTTGTAAATAATCATTACTGGCTATTAATAATATGCATCAGTCTATATATTTTGTACATAAGCTTCGAACTGTACATAAATTAATTATGTAACAGTCTCCTTTAAAATCAGGCTAATTAAAATTGTTTAAAAGGAGCGGAGTGACTCAGCGGTAGAGCTCTACCCTTCCGAGGGTCTCGGGTTTAAACCCGTCCGCAGATTTTATTTAATTTGAGAGCAGCAGGGAAAGGAAATTGGGAAAAGCCAGATTCTTTGAAAAATGGGACCCTCCGGGGACTCACACAACCTCTACAAAATCGGTACACAAAATAAGAAGAAATTAGGAGGTTGAGCGTGATCTAAGACAGATCACCTTTCTGCCCAATCCTTGTCCAAAAAACAGTAGTGTCTACCACATACTGAACCCAAGACCATTCATGGGATGTAAGGGTACAGGCAAATCGTTTAAAAAAAAGTTTGGCGACTTTTTGGAGGTTATTAGTTCTTCGAGTATGGAACGATGGATTGATTTTCAATTTCAAAATTCATTCATCTCAATCTGTACACCTAATTCTTCGATCCTTATTCTAATTCTAAATCCTATTTTAATAATAATTACAGAGTTCTCTATACTATTGAAGTTTCCAGTTATTAAGAGAGTTCCTCAAATGTATTGAGTCCTGTTCTCTAAACCTCAGTCATCTCTGATTCTATGCTAACACTTTGTTCCTAGTAGTCCTGTTACCATCCTTGAAAGATTTTTCCTATCAACACTGTCATCTTGTCATCCCACTCAGATCCTGATATTGCATCCGTTAACCTACAAAGGGAAATCTCCTTGAATTGTGCAACATACGTCGCACCAAGGTCAACGAATCGAGATGTAAGCATGCCACTTTCATCCACATTCCATTAACATGGCTTCCAATGACAAATGACTAACATAGGGACCACATACCATACAAGATCATAATACACAATTTGACTATTCATGCAGACATTTTTTTTTCTTCTTTACCATGGTTCGAGTTGTTAATTCATTTAACGTCATATGCTGCTACGACTGACCGGATGATGCTACATAGGGAGTCCTAAAATTTGCCTATTCAGATATAATTAGGATAGGGATCTTTAACGAGTACCTGACATCATATAGGCCAGGACCCCCCATTTTACTTCCCATCCGAAATACGGCATTACTAAGGATTTTGTATTCCATATAAAAATCCTAAGGCCAAATGCCGGACTAAGAACTCGCAATCTTGGGCATTGTAGAATGTTAGTGAGTTGCTTTCATACAATTATAGTACTTATTGCTCGACTATAGCAGTAGGCACCAATGTATACTAAGTACCACTATTACTAAAAATAGGGAATGGAGAAGACAAGTGGTACAAGTTATTATTTAATAATTTTGTTAAAATAAATTTGTATACTTAAAATAGTTTGATAAAATCTAATAAAAGTTTACCTTTGCACCAAACATGGCTTTGTATATCCCTTGAATATTCATAAATATTTCAATATATTCAAGAGATTTACCTAGGGGCTCCTATCTCATCCAATCATATATTAGGGATGGATAAATCTATATTTCAAAATAATAATTCAAAACAATAACTATGGTTAATATATGCAAGCAAAATAAATATTTTCATTAATCCAATCAAATAGTAACTATTATATCTTTGGAAATTTACTCAGCTCTTCTATGCAAATGTGTTGGAAAAAGGAGGCGAGGACGATTTTATTTTTATTTTTAATTATGATTATTATCCATAAATTATGTAAATTTATAACATTTGATGGCTCCAGGGTCATAATTAGTAGAAGGAAGTTGGCAAATGCCATGGTTTCGGCCCAAACTAACCTTGGATCGGTTTTGGAGCAATTAAAATTATTCGTATTATATTTATTATTACATAAATAATGTGTATTGTCATGGACCTGACAGCCTCATCATCAATTTTAGGATAATCTTTGGCGGCCTCGGGATTGGAAGAAGGTCTAGTACGGTACGGCATGCTTTTTATTATATTATAATTTTTTTGTTTAATTGGTTCAATTCCCGGTCCTGGACAAGCCTTTTCTCTTTAAAAATTATAAATAATATAATGACGTAAGTCAACAAGATCCTAATTAAAGTAATGTTCAATGAACATTATTCCCCTTGTATACATCGCAAATTACGAAAACACGGGGATATGGGATCGGTGAAGAGGAAGGATTTCTCTGAACGAGATGAGTGACAGGATAGCTCAAGTGGCAGAGCGCTGCAACGGAAATGCAGACCGGGTTCGAATCTAGGACCTGGACTAATCTTTTCTCTTCAAAATAAAAATATATAAAAATTATTAAAAAAATAAATGAGAAATATTTTAGTATTAATAACAATGACTACCACACAGAAACCAATAATATTTTTGGATGGAAATTTGTTTTGAGCATGGTCCATTCGTCCAACACCCTTCTCCCAGCGCGGTGGAAATGTTTTTTGGTCTGCCGATGGTCCAAGTTTAAACTCATAAAAAAATACACGATCATTGCGTGTTTCTATGTTCCAATTTGATGACATACTTGACGATGTTCGTTCAATTGTTGTGATCGTAAACAAGAGAGAGGTGATAACTGCTCATTACGATCTGTAAACATAAACATTGTAAGCAAATGAAGCCCCTTTGAATTCTAGAAATAATATAAACGGGCATTTCATATGAAACGACCCAATAACATTTAAAAGATTTAAAATTTCTTATCTTTATTATAAATTGACTATGATATTAATAATAGAAACCATAAAATGCAGGAAATAATGGATAATGGCCTGATTTCATCAAAAACAAAGATATTTGAATCCTCTAACATTTTATCAGGTTTATAAATGATAAAATGGGAATGCAATTAAGGGAAAGGATTGTGGAGGAGATCGAAGGATACCGAAGACTCCCGAAGACTGTCTGAAGGTGGGGATACTTCTTCAGCTCTTGCAGGCCAGTCCGCCGAGATGGTTTAACCAGTACACATAGGTTTATGTACGTGTGATCTGTGAGTGTCTCAGTGTGTGCCGAGTATAGGACACAGGAGTTTAAACCCTTAAAAAAAGGTATGGTAATTTTTATTACTTTAATTAGTATTTAGTAGTATTAGTATTTATGTTTTATGACATTTTAGATATTTATATCAAACGTTAACTTGGAGTTAAGATTTATTATATGAAAAAAAATAAAAATAAAAACAACTATACACACAGACACACATACATATTATGTTTCTACAGACAGTAAAAATAAGGAAATAGATTTTAAAAAAAATCCGAATCTCACATATGAAGAAGAATTTATGTGAAATAGAAATGATATATTATGAATACAAATTATATAAAAAATATTATAAATATAGTATAGTACAAATACAACTAAGCCAGTCTATTGCTTAATAAAATTATAAATATTCAATTATTTTATACTTTTTTTTATAGAAAAAAAACTTACCATAATAATTCACATAATTAAATTATAGTTTTTCTATATCCTGTAACTAGCAATAAAGTTGACAAGGAAAAGGTATTGCAGCAACAGATTTCACTGCTCCGACCAGAGACCATTTCAAACGAAAGTCTTCTCTATCCCCTCCGCTACTCACTACATTTTCTCAATCTTTTCCAGTATCTTTTTGTTATGTTATTACTATTATTATTACCAATTATTATATTTTATTAATTATCATAATTATGATAGAATCCTGAAAGTCCTGGCTAAACGCGACAAGACAAATGCCATTGTCCTATCGCAATTAATCAAAGACCAATCACATACTACAGACAGGTACCTATTGTTTAAAGGAACTGACATTAAGGAATGTGAAAGGTAATGTTCTGGAGGTAGTAAAAAAATTTTTTTTTGGCAATGGTTGCGCAAAACTAGTTTTGAAAGGGAATTAAATCGGCACTGGATGCGGTTAGTCAAGAGTGACTTTAACGGGCGGGTAGGCCAAGTGACAATAATTATAAGTATAAAGATGTCTTTGTATTATTATTGACGTAATTGATGCATTGAAATAATATATTTCAAGCTATTGGGAATGAAATTTGATGGAACCTATAATATCTAAAAATGGTAGCTATAAAATGTCTAAACAGATAAACACAAATTGATTGTTTGACTATTCCTGAATTTTAGGAGAATTAAAAAAAAAAATTCTCATTAGAATAGAGAAAGAGAGAGACAGAGTGAGAGAGAGAGAGAGAGAGAGAGAGAGAGAGAGCGAGAGAGAGAGAGAGAGAGAGAGAGAGAGAGAGAGAGAGAGAGCGAGAGAGAGAGAGAGAGAGAGAGAGAGAGAGAGAGAGAGAGAGAGAGAGAGAGAGAGAGAGAGAGAGAGAGAGAGAGAGAGAGAGAGAGAGAGAGAGAGACTGGTGGATATCAAAACAAATATAATATACATAATGCATAGTATAATTTATTATGATAATGATAATACACATTATAAATATATATTAACACATTACAACCACATAATCTGTCATTTTCGTTGAACTGTGGTTTAGTTATCCATGTGTACTTATATTGTTATAATATATTTTATTAACATATTCATCTGTCAAACCATTCCTAGTGGAGAGAGATTGAGAGAGAGGAGTTTTTCGCTGCAACATGTGCCACTAATCAGCAGTAAAACAAATGACGGAATTGATACTTTAAATATATTAATGACATCATTATAACACATGCTTTAACATAATATTCCAACAATCAACCAACCTATTAACATTTTGTTGGACTAAATAGCGCGATAAATACGACGTGGAAGTCAACCATTGATATCAAAAGTTTACGGTCGTTTATCTGAAGGTGCAAATTGTCTAGTTGCCTCAGATCATTAATCAACCTACCCAAAACTAGCTTAGAGCAATCAGCGTTTTCAAGAAACTTATCATCTCTTTTCATAAAAATAATTTCTTCGCAATGGCCTTTGTGTACCTACACGTTAATAGTAAAAGTCGTTTGAAATCGGAAAAGTAACGGCTTTCAACGCAATCAGGGTGATTGGCAAGGATGAATAATGACCTTGAAACAAGTTCTCTTTACTCCTTATAATGTTCCGTACTTTCTAATATTTTATTTTTTTATTTGTAGCGTTAAGCAGGCTGTGCCAGATAAATAATGTATTTTGTAAGTAGCATTCCTATTAAGTGGGTACCCTTAATCAGGGTAGGAAACTGGCGATTGAGCCTGAATACGCCCAAATACTACCTTGCATAATAATAGTATGTCCCCTTACATAATTACTATAATAATACATAATATTATCAGTGCTGAGTTGCTATAGGTTCCTAGATGAAATCCAATTGCGGCAGATAAATAATTTAGTCTTTTAATGGAAGAACCCCGTTGGATCTGGATACCCTCCTGGGGCTCATCCAGCTAAATACGCCCAGTACAAAGGGTATACAGGGTAACCATTGTCCTTGAAACAGTACTGTCCTCAACCATGTATTGAACTCAAGAGCCTTCATGCGTTGTGGTGGTACAGATATGCTTTACAGATAACCTTTCCTTACATATAAAATGATATTTGTTATATTTTTTTTTATTAATTGTTCTAATTTTTAAACATTTTTATTTTGAAGAGAAAAGATTTTGCCAGGACCGGGATTCGAACCCGTCATTATATTATTTATAATACAATATAGGATAATATAATATAGGATTTGTCCTGATTGTGAGGCGACCCCTGGTAGCTCAATTGGTAAGAGCGCTGCCACGGAGAGGTGGACGACCCGGGTTCTATTCCAGGCCAGGGCAAATCTTTTCTCTTCAAAATAAAAATATATCAAATAATATTTCATATGTTAGGAAATGTTATCTATAATAAATTATATTATATACTAATTTCAGAAAAAAATAATAGGATAATTAAAAATATAAAATCTCATTTTAAAGATATTTCTCAAACTTATAATCATAACTCGTATATTCCCACTCATTAAACGGGATCTTTAAAGACTTACAATGTATGTATTAATTTTTTTTTATTGGATTGGAATAAACATACTTTATGCAGATCACTGTCATTACACACTATGTTGTGTATACTTTCGCAGCCACGAACAGAAACCGCACAAACATTCGCACCCGCAAGGAAACAATTACCATTATTAACTGGCAAAACAAGTTGTGGTCTAACCAACCCAGTCATTCCCCTGTATATGACAATATATTCCAACCTTCTAGTTAGTTTACATAATGCTGTTGATATCGAAGAGGCCGTGGTCCCATTTTCATAAATCTGGATATTATGCAGCGCTAGAATATCGGAGCATAATTTTAACAAGACTATATTTCTTAAAAGTATTTTTTATGAATTTTAATATCATTACAATAACTGGAGAGACATAATTTTGATAATATTACATATTATAGCAGCCTCAGTCTATTTCGATCGCATATAACACAGGAACTTGTAGCGTAACAACCTACTAAGCCCTAGATCGCGGATCGTAGTCCGGCAGGTGGCCCTAGGATTTTTTAAAGGGAGTAAAAAATCCTTGGTTATGCCGTCCTTTGGAACCGAAATTAAACGCGGGTCCCGGGCCTGTACGGATGTAAAATCCCTATACTAATTAAACACGGTTAGGCAAAATTTAGTGCTGTACTCTTCCGATTAGGCACAGAGTCATAAAGTGACGCTGAATAAACAAACAAACAAAGGAACTAAATGACAACTGAAAAGATATTTCGAGACGATAGTATGCAACACCAGAGATAACTCCAAAACGGATTGCACTCGCACAAGACAACCATAAAGATGTTGCATCTGTGTGGCTCAGCCAGATTCCTATCAGCAACCCTGTTAAATAAATCTGTAAGCTCGCAAAGATAAATACCCGAGAAACTGAGCACGCGAAGGAAAAAATTACAACAAGCGATTAAAACCTGAAAGAAATGTAGGCGAGTAAAGTTACAGTCACTGTTATCAGTTCCAAGAAGGTCCCGGGTTCAGATCCAGCTATACCAGATATATAATCTGTTAACAGCTATGGATGGACCCTGTAGGATCTGGAGATTCTCCTGGGGCTCAACCAGGCTCTAAAATGTGGATACCCTTATCCCAATTCCATCATTAATGGTTCAAATTACTAATTGACTCGAAATATATTTATACGGGTCTTATAATACTCACCTATCGTTTTTAATTGTAATTACCTACGTAAATGAACGACGAAAACAGAATAAAAATAAAATAATGTCAAGCAACTGAGTTTGGTGTTTCCTATACAATTCATGATTTTCATATTTTTATTAATAAAAAAATCTTGCGGTTGAGCATGATCTCGGACAAATCACTTCTCTGCACAACCGATGTCCTAGAAACTATACGGTCTCAACTATGTACTGAACCCAAGACTTTTACTGTATGAGTGTGGTACAGATTGTTTTTTTAAGCTATCAAGGAATATTAAAACAAGCAGGTATATAAATAGACAAAACATTTAAAAAAAAGAAATTGTATCTTTAAGTGTACATTAATTTCTTATACAAATATTTATAAGAGAAATTAAAAAAGGAACGAGAATAAAGTTGAACTCACATAATGTTACAGATTCAAGACAAGAGATGTTGATGACATTCTTAAGTAATCGGCATTGTTTCGTAGATCTGTCTTATATAATTCCATTTTACAAAACAATAACCATAGTCTCAGGAATCAGGTCTTTCGGAAGTCGGAATTCATTGTTTTTGTGACATTTTTTTTTATAACGGCATGACATAATAAACCAACAATGGAATTTAAATGTTTTTATTTAAACATCAATTTTAAATTTAGGAAGTTTGTATTTTTTTAAATCTTTTACTAATAGTTACAATTACTAAGTTATTCGAATATAATGTATAAAATTCATAAAATGACTATTCTTATTAAATGTTTTTAATAGCTTTTACGAATATAAATAAATCATATTTTTATTTGAAAAGAAAAGATATGCCCAGGACCGGGATTCGAACCCAGGTCTCTCATGTTTCCGTCATGGTGCTCAACCAACTGAGCCATCCTGGTTCGCATCTGGGTCAGACACATCCTCTCTCTTCACTGATCCCACATCCCCGCGTTCTCGCAATTTGCGATGTATACAAGGGGAAGAATGTTCATTGAACATTACTTCCATTTGGATCTTGTTGACTCACGTCATACAAGTTACAACCAATAAAAAAATAAAATAAAAAATGATAGGCATGAAAATATCTAGTAACTGAGTTTGATGTTGAATGATTCTAATCATCAAACTAATCACAAAAATCATTATAAACAAGAATTTGCTGGTATAGCTGAAAATGGTTGATTACTGCTAATAGTTATTAATAGCAGGCACACTTCAAATAATCAAATAGATTAGGAACCGTTATATTTTCACTCCATTTATTTATTTAAAACTAAATTTATTAATTTATTTTTTTGTTTATTATTTATTTATTTTCAATAATTATTCATTGAACTTATACATTATTTGGAGGTAACAAAATTACAGTAGAAAATAATCCGGGTCTTTTTTAGATTAAGGCTGCCAGTTACTTTTTGTAACCAAATGATTACTTTAAAAGTAATCGCTTTAATTAACATATGATTAGGTTAATGAAATATTTATTTTAAATTAATACAAAATCAACAACTAAATATGAATTTAAACAGGAAGAAAAGCTGCCATGTCGTCGATTATTTGTAAAAATAAATTGTTGTTATTGTTCCTCTGTCTCCATAAAAACTCATACAAATAGGAATCTAAAAGTTCCCTCCTTGTTCCACACTCTTTTCTATTCCTCATTTTGGCTTTCGCCCAGAGAGATTCTATTGATTATGTGTCAGCTCCTGTTGTAGGGTCGACAACATTTTTTGAATGATTGACAGTAAGATGCAGATAACTCAAAGAATATAATGTTTCTCCTAACCCTTTATATGCCTTCCAGCAATCCGAAATGATCGTTGTTCCTGGCCTTAATGTAGCTCTTATACAATTTCGAAGAGTTTCTGATGTCCTATCAGGTACTGAATACATAAAACACTCTTTGGTTTCCCTACATATACCCCCAAAAACCCACTGATTAGGGTACATTCTTCCAAAATTGTTTTTTTTTTTTTTTTTTTTTACTAAAACAAGATTCGTCAATTTCTACAGTCATTTTTCCCCGCTTATTTGAATAGGATTATTTTTTAAAGTATAGGCACAAATTTCTCTCAACATATTCCTCGAATCCGTAAAAGTTGCACTACTAATATTAAGTTCTTTAGTACAAAATTTCGTAGTTGTGTATTCCTGGGTCCAGCAATATATAAATAAAAGAGCTTTACTTAAAGGTAGTCTTGATTCCTGGAACCATGTATTTGAGAATAAACCCTTAGAAGTTCTGCAATTTCTCACGTAGCAAACCCACTTTTTTTGTTTATAGTTCAATTTCATATTGAGTCCATTATCACACTTTTTAAATTTAGGTAAGACACCTTTATCTTGAAAAAATGTAAGACATTTTCTTCTTCATTACAAAACAAAATTAAATTAAGAAAATTTATCTGTGTATCCAGTATACCTACACATAAATAACCTTCTTAACCCGTCAGTTCCCAATGCACCCCCTAGGGTGCAGTCACTTTTTTTGTTATGTGGTATAAAAAAATTTTTTTTTCGAGGTTATAGCGATGTTTTTGTGTACTACTGGAACTAGGTCAAAGGGTAGGACACATTTGGAGCTGATATCAGGTGTGGTCTAGACAATATAATCTTTCAAACTCAGTAGTGTTCTGGTTTCTGTTGGTGTTGACAATTTTTCTTCTCTTTTCACTCACCATGACGAGAAAAACTTAAGTACTCAAATTATTTTTGCATTTATAGTTAGGTGGGCATTTTCTGGAACAAATGGAAGCAATATTATATATAAGCCACCAAAAATAAAACTTCAGAGCCAATCTAAAAGTAAGCATCACCTGTAGGGTGCATTGGTCACTGAGGCACAATCATGCTCAGAACGTAAGTGTAGAAGAAATGAAAATTGTTGTAAGTATCTTGTTACTTACGGGTTACATGACAATTAAATATATTAGAATGTTTTGGGAGACTCAAAGTGATACCTATAACAAAACAGTGGCCCAAAGTGTGAGAAGAAATAGATTCCTCGAAATCCAAAAATACTTTGCGACAACAATAAGCTCCCAAAAAAATGATAAATTTTCAAAAGTCAGAGAATATTTTACAGTTCTGAACGCTGCTAATAAGTAAGGATTTATTTTATTTTTAGTAGGACTGTTCCTTGATTTTATTTTATACGACATGATATTTTTCACATTTTTTACTTTTAGGTAAATGTAAGTGAAATAAACAAATATATATTTATATTGATTTTTGTTAACTTATATCCCTACATCTCACAACAATAAATTAAAAAAAAAGTAAATTGATTCAATTATATTATTCAGGATAATTTGATTTAGTTTATGAAATTGAGTGATTTTGTTATCCGGATGCCCAATGCACCCTACAGGGGGCACCTTCCCAGCGGATTAATTAATGCATAGAAAAATTTAAAACTTGTTTATTTATTCTTCTTAGAGATCAATAAGCATAAATAAGTAAAAAAAAATTAAAGTTCATAAGTGGTTCACATTTGGGAACTGACGGGTTAATAGAGTTTGTAGTTGTCATATGGTTTAATTTTTTTTTTTTAAATGATGAATTACTTTTAAAGTATTCTAGGATGTTGATAGTTGGGGGTGCAGTCAAGAAAACACGCAAAAATAGGTGAAACTATTTTATTTTAAGTGCCGACGTTTCGACCTACTATGTAGGTCATCTTCAGGGCTATGAGAAAACAGACAAAAACAGAATAGACTGTAAAAATACATAAAAAGAGGTACAGAAAAATTAGATAAAATGTATAGATATAAAAAAGAATGATATATAATGAAAGGATATATGAAGGTATATGAATATATATATACATAATATATATATATAATAATGTATGTAGGTATATGAATAAAGATGATTACATGGTAGATGGATAGAAAGGTGATAATGCAAAAACAAAGTACAAGATGGATAGAAAGGTGATAATGCAAAAACAAAGTACAAAGAGAGCAATGAAGTTAAACAGAAAAAAAATAAAATGAAAAAGATATGAATATAATGAGTATGGACAATTTAGTATAATAAAGATAGAAATGTATTGCAAAGAAAACAATAGTATGAAAATAGACTCATGGGGAGTATCATAAGTGCAATGAGAGAACATGAATTAAAAATATGATACCTAATAATACATCGAGAAGAATATATTATAGAACGTAAAGAAAAGGAATCTAAGTATGACGGGCCGGGAAGTGAAATATAAAAAAATTTTAAAAATATAAGTATCAGAAGTGATGTAAAGGTATAAATGTTATATAAAGGTATACACTATACATTGTATAACAGATGTAGTATCCAGGTATACATATATTATATAGAGGTATACATAGTATGAAGTTATATAAATAAAGATGAAAGAATACAAGGAACAATACATGAGAGATATAAGATATCAGTAAGTGAATAGAGATATATTATAAAAAATAATAATGTTCTGTGAACATGAACTCTTAAATTAAAACATTTAATTAAAACTATGATGGATGCTAAAAGTGATGATGGGAGAAATAGGTGTGAAGGAAGGAGATGGAGAAAGATGAAGAGAAGATATAAATAATATGAGACTGTACGAACCCGATGGCAGCTGGGACAGCGAGTAACTGACGCGGATAAAACCGTTAAACGACGGAAGCGCTGGCCGCGATCTCTGTCGGTCAAAGGTCAAAGTAGCGAAAAAAATTCAAAAAAAGTAAAAATGAAAAATAAAGAAGTAGGGAAAGGGCAATATGGGGAAATATGGGGACGCGTAAAAAATGTGAAAAAATAAATAAAAAATAAAGTTAAAGGAAAAAAAAGGGGGTAAAGAAATAAAATACTAGAAAAGAAAAAATAGACAGAAACGGACCGTAAAACGGAGAGAAATAAAATATGATTTGAAAATTAAGGAGTTTTTAGTAAATTAAAAATTTGGGAATAAATTGGAGGATAGGTGATGTGAATCGGACTTAAGGAGTTTTCTTTCTCACTTTCTCACACTTTTAAAGTATTCATTTGGTTACAAAAAGTAACGGGCAGTAATCTAAAAAAGACCCAATAATCCGGGTGAATATCAAAATTAATCTTAAAAATAATTAGAAACTCACATATCGGCGCACATTCATCAGGGCTTAGTAAACAAGATACAAAATCCATTATGAAATAATGCTTAGATTATCGAATATTAGATTATCATGAAATAATCAAATTATAAACATAATAATAAAAATAGAATAATAGAGTAATTAGTAGATAAAAGAAATGAGAATGAGAGAAACCATAAAATTTGAAAATAAAAAAAGGAACGAACATCCGGCCTCTATAAAATTGATATCTTTATTTGGGTAAAATCAGGCGGTCGAGCGTGATATTGGACAAATCACCTTCCTGTGCAACCGTTATCCTTGAAGCAATACAGACTCTACCAAGTACTGAATACAAGACCCTCCAAGGGCTTTAGTATTACTGCTTTTTAAAAATCAAAATTAAGAAAAGAAACTCCTTTACATTGGGGTATTTTTCCATTCAAGTTTCCACGTGTTCGGGAAGATTTGCAAGAGAAGAGCTTTGTACAATAAATACCAAACGGAATATTCCTACAAATATTTCATTATTATTAAATAAAAAAGATAAGAAATCAAGATAAAATCTATGTAACAAATATATGCTATAGCGCTGTACATAAGATACCAAGGTGGATCCAGGGTACAAAGTGCTGAATTGCTGTGCAGTAAGACTCGGGTTCATATACGGCTGTGGTGAATAAAAATTGTATCTGTTAACAGCCATGGCTAGACCCTTTGATATTTATAGACCCTCACATACTCTATAAATAATTATAGTGCAATTATGGGGTTGAGCATGATTTAGGATAAATGACCTCTCATCAGAGTTTTCATGGGAATAAAGTGGAAGAAATATAACGTTACAAAGGATTCAGATAAATTTGTTCTTTTTTTTTTTAATACATTTTCTCACAAAATTAAGCCAATCATTCAACTGATTTTTCGCCAAATAAAATAATAAATATGAAAGCGGTCTTGCAGCGTTGAACCTAACCTCAGTTCATGAATAGCCACACCCAAAGCAGAGCGGAGAACTCCGTTAGTACCGCCGCTGTGTATATTAATGAGGAAGCTATTGCGAGAGGTGTAGTGCGCAAGGCGCATACACAAGTGGCGCAGGGCCGATCTCCCCGTGCGCAAGCCGCAATAACTGCCCCGCATTATATAATTCCATCTTTTGAGGGCTTTCCTTCCACCGCCTTGACGCCCATTTCGTAACCGCCCCACTTCCTCAGTTGCAGCTCGAGCGGTAGCTGTTGGAAACACTGAGCCTATTACGGGGTACATTAATACCCAGCTCTGGCTATCGGATTCCTCTGACGTAATCGATAAACCACAATTGACAGCCATGATTTTAAATATTTGACTATTATGAGGTCAAATAAGTTACATAAAATGTTTTGAAATAACAATGAAAAAAAAACTAAAGTACTGAAAGTATATAAAAAGGTCGACAAAGCCTGCAACACTTTGTTTCCTGCAGTGTTAATTACATGGTAGAGACTATACTGTTTCTAGTACAACGGAAATGACATGGAGGTAATTTGTCCTAGATCACGCTCAACCAAAACATTTTTCCCTTTATTTTGGGTACCCACTTTACAGAGGTTATGTAAGCCCTGAGAGGGCCCTAGATCCTACAGAATCCATCTCCGGACACAAACAGATTAAATATAAGTCTGCCTGCGAGCAGGATTTGAACCCAAGACCTACACCACGGTAACTCAGCTACCCTGAGCCACTCCAATCCCAATAAAATACATCATTTTATTACAATAAAATTGAAATTTACTACTGTGCCATATAATGATACTTAATGACATGAGATAAAAGCAAGTAGGAAAACTACTAAATAGTAACTAGTAGTACTAAAAAAAATTACATTTAAAAAAGAAAAATTCAATTTTCAAAGAAAAATAATTCTCCTTAGGCCTCTATACTTTTTTAAGATTAATGACCTCAATGTCCCATTTGTCCCTGGCTGATTAAGCCCAAATCCGATGCCAGTTCTGTCATGACAAATTTAATTCCAAATCAAACCCACTAGTTTCAAACCTAGCTACCTCTTCAGTTCCAATCGTCTCATCTTATGCCGTTATGTATCATTCCTTCTATTTACCTATATTATACAACAGTTGTAAAATTAAAAAAATTAAAAAAAAAAGAAAAAGATTTTCTTCCCAGCTTTCTAGAAACTAATGAACGGTAGGAGTGAGATGTTTGAAGTATTTCTTATAGTATAAAAGAGTTGTTTTTTATTTTAAATTTGTTTTTTTAATTTTGGTTTTTGTTAACAGCTTTTAGAAAGGAAATAAAAAGATAAATGATAGAAGAATTTCAATTGACAATTCCTGTAAAATTATTACAGAAATATATTGATTGTTGCATTAATTATTGAATTAAATTATAAAAAATAAACATATGTTTGATAATTTACACAAAAACTGCACTATTCCATTTTAGGTCAGTTGGCAGGAAATTAAATATCTATTCTAAAAACATTGCATTGATATTTTTTATTAAAATGGCAGTTAACAACTACTCGTTTGATTAACACTAAGCACATTATCGGCGGAAAAACATGGTATCGTTTGACACTTAAATGATTACAATAAAAAAATATTTAATTTTGTAAACTGCAACAGTTTCAATCCTTTTATTTATTTAATACAATAATTTATAAATATGTAAATATTATATGTATTTTATGTATTACACATTATATGTATTTTATCAGATTTTGGGCAGCTAGTTTTTTAAAGGCATAAATATATGTCTATAGGTTATTTTAAGTCTATTACCGATTATACAGTATTGTATATTTTATTTGCATTTCGACTTAGAAAAAAAACAGAAAATTAACAAGGTTCAAAAAAATATTTTTAATTACATAAAAGTTCAAATACATAGATGGGTCATGACAAGCTTACATATCCAATATAATAAAAGGAGTTTATTTTTATCGAAATTAATTAGGGAATAATGAAAGGCGTGATGTTTTTAATGAATCAATGAAGAAAAAATGAAAGCTGGGAGTAATGTCTAGCAGGTTTAAACTATTATTTCATCAGAGAAAGTTGTTTTTTTATAGTAGAGTTTTGTAATAAATCGTAACCTCTTTCAAACCGAACAATATTGCAAAGATGTCTATTGAAATGTTATTAAATAAGTTAAAAATTAAAGATAATTCTGTAAAAGAATACTGTTTCTATATTTGTCAATTATACACCTGCAATACATAACGGTAATATAAAACTGATACATCCAATTTTCCTAACATTGTTGGTGGCACATTAATAAATATAATAAATAATTATCTGTGTACTTTATTAACGGAGTGAATGGTGATAATTTTTTTTTTATAAAGACAACAGTTGAATTATATAATAATTGATTGAACGTGTTTATTTGGAAAAAATACAAAGAAATATATATACAGTAAAAAATCATTAAAACTTAACTAGAAGACTAGACAATGGGTGATCCGTCTGTCGAGGTCTGTTAACAATCTCAATTATTTTTCTTATCTCTAAAGTGTTAATTATTAAATAAATATAAATATATATACATAGATACATAAATAAGAACAATTAAAAAATTATATAATAATTATAACACACATAAATATATCATTTTATATATTAATTAATAATTATTATTTTATTGGCAGTGCTGACAACTGTCATATTTCACAATCTATTAGGGAATGATTAGGTGCGATTGAGTAAAAGATGCGCCTTGTTTTTTGTAGTGAATTTTAAATAATTCACAAATAAAACATTTTTAAAATTTAAATAAAAAAACAAAACAATAAATTCATATGACGCACACTTAGTCCAGAGCGAAAAATCGATCAAAATCTAGATCTTATTGGAAACATAAAGCTAGCTTTAAAATGAAACTAAAAGAGTTATTTAATTTATGTAACCTTTTAGCGGAAAAATATAAACTTTTGAAGGTATTAAAGTTAAATATATAATTCAATAGTTGTGCTTAGGAATTAGATAGAATAAGTGAGAGGTAGGATACTTGCTCCATAGTTTTTGCTCTGGATACTTTCCTATCGGAACCTAATTCGTTACTTCTTAATTGTTTTTAAAACTTTTATTGTAAAGAAAATTTCGTAAGATATTGAAAAAAAATGTCACATCTATTTCCAAAATTGCCCTTATGTGGCTATATTTATGTAAATAACGAAGTTACAATTCACAAAAGTCTCTTCTCTTCAATCTTTTCGAAGATTTGGAAGCACGAATGCGAAAATAAACCTTGGTTATTTCGAAATCTCTCGATATTGCCGAAAATTCAATTTTTTGTTTGTAGATTTGTTTCAGAAACCAGAATTGTTGTGTGCATGTCACAAACTAAATTGTTGTAATTTTTTCCACTATAGAATTAACTGACGGATTACAACTTATTTTCTCAGCTCTCTAGTTATAATCTAGTACGTACACACAACACATTTCTTTATTATACACTATAGCAAAATATAACAATATGGTTAATTTAAATTTCCTTAGAAATAATTTTTTTTTTTAATATATTTATTGAATTTTACAACTGTATACAGAATACATCCAGTAAATATTATGATTGAATAAATTGACATGAAAAGACAAGTAGAGAAACTACCCAGTGGTAGTACTCAAATAAAAAGTTCAGCTTAGAAGGTCACGAGGCCATCTTCTTTTCAGACGCCTCGGAGGATAATCAGGAATTGAAGAGGTTGCGAGGTTTGAAACTAGTGGGTTTGAGTGGAAATGAAGTTTGTCATGAAAAGAATCATATCGGATTCGTGCCAAATCAGCAATAAACGGGACGTTAAGGTCATTATGGATTACTTTGTTCGTAACAAAGTAAGGAGCGTTGAGGATTTTCCGAAGGATTTTGGACTGTAAAGATTGGATGCGGGAGGAATTCAATGGCTTAGTGGAGCCCCAAAGCTCTATTCCGTAAGTCCAGATGGGTCTAATGATTGTCGTGTATATGAGTCTCTTGTAATTATTTGGGAGCTTAGAGCGTTTATCAAGTAAATGTTGAAGTAGCCTGAAACGGCGAGCTGTTTCTTGTCGTTTCACTCTAGTTTGAGGATTCCAAGTTAAGCGTTTGTCAAGGTGTAGTCCTAAGTAGCGGATCTGTAGAAATAAATTTAAATAAGGTTTTATTTGAAGAAGTCATATAGCTCCCCATGACTAATTCATGGATTACAATAGAATAAACAAAGGGCAGTGAACTGATATTTTTGGAACGTGAAATTTATCAGGTTCCATAAAAAATATTAAAAACTCGAAAAGAAATTTGAAATGGAATTGCTCCAAAGGTACAGAGAACGTAGGGCGGTAAAGATCAAAAGCAGATAGCTCCAAAAATAAATAAAGCAATCTTGTCTAATACACTTAGCCCCCTTATTTCTCTTGGTTTTAGTCCGGTTCTGAACCTGAGGTTTCGGAAGCATACAGGTTTGCATCATCAGACTATGTGAAAAGGTCAACTTATTGAATTTTGAAATTATCCTCTTTTGATTTTGAACGCCTCACTTAGTTTATTACAAATTAACTAATTATTGAGATTGAAAAGATTTATAATCATCTTTATCTGAGTCGCCATTGGTGTCTTTATGGTTCTCTTTGTCCTGGTAGGCAGAGTTAAGGTAGCTTTATCCTACTGTGGGACGGAAATACGGTGTCTCCTCCGATATGAACAATTGGGTCACTCTGTCCACTTTATGAATGCATGATCTCGAGCCGATGGCTCGTAGGGGAAGTGCATGTAGGTCATATCGGTACACTTCCTTCCAACTTCTTCAAGAATGCCTAATCAATTACAATACGTTAATCCTTTGCTATAGTTTCCTTGAAAAAACAACTTTATCTACTGTATTTGGGTTAAAAATTGATTTATTTATGCTTCTTTAGGTGAGCAGAGTAGCTCATTGCGGAGAATGCTTAGTAGCGATACTGAAGGTTCCAGGTTTGAATCCACCTGTGGCAGAAAAACATTTAAGCAGTAAAATACTTGTTTACAGTCACTAATGGACCTTGTAGGATCCAATGATCAACTTGGGGCACACCCAGCCACCTTAAAGTGGGAACAACAAGCATTCTAGTCTTAACCATTCACTGAACCCAAGACCCTTCATAGGTTGTAGTAGAAGAGGTTTAATGTTTTTTTCAAGATATTAATGCATCTTTATTCAATGATAGGCTTTTGTTAACAGCCATTAAAGGATTAAACATTAAAGGATGAAACTGAGGGATCTGCTGATCTCTTTGGGGCTCACCAATCCTCAACAAAATGGGTACCTCTAATTGAAGAAAGAACATGGCGGTTGAACGAATTCTCATAAAAATTACCTCCCTGCAAAATCGTTGTCCTAAAAAAAGGATAGTCCCTAAAATGCACTGGCTCATAGTGATACAGATTTTGTTTTATGGTTCTATATCCAGCTACTGCGCAATTAGAAGGCTTAGAACAATAGTTTTATTTCGCTCGGATTGATGGCTACTGCTGGACCTCATAGATAGACTGTGACGCTTCCTGGATCGAATCGCACACCGCATGCCACCCATTGATGCCAAGCTATTGCTAGCCTGGGAGCAATCCCCTCGAGACACTGAGTTACAATTGCATCGGCAGACCCAAGTCGTCATGGAAGGAAGCGACTCCGAATGGAACACAATGGAGCGTACTCAATCCCATCGGGCACAATGGCGGCATTGTCTACTCGCTCCGGGTCCAATCTGAGAATTAGCGCATTGTTGTCATCCTTGTCGGCCCGATTAAGGTAACAGCTACGCCCACAAAAAAACGATTACCTGAACATAATTATCATTAAGGCTGGATGCGATGAAGCTACAAGTGTCTAAGTATTTATATATAAAGGAGGTTTAAAAGCTTCAATAGGCGTTATATAATGCTCGTTTTGGGACAGAACGATTGTATTTTGCAATAATACAATCGTAAAGTTCAAGCTGTCTGTTGAATACCGTCGCATACGAGATAAACTATTACGTGAACGGCTGGATAGACTTAACTACAAGCGTGGCTAAACAGTTTCATAAACTGAACATTTATGGATGGTTACATATAACTACTATTTCACCTTATACATATCTTAATTATCTTTTAAATCAAATAATAATATCATATTAATAAATAATAACGTTTTTTGGCCCATTGATCACCTTAGAACATAAGAGTATAAAAAACTTAACGACTACAATTCCAGTAAATATTATCATTTTTCTGTTTAATAAAAATTAATTAAAGGTTATTTTTTTGCGGGGAGGGGGTAGATCATTAATAACTTAATAAACCCGCTAAGAGCCCAGTGGGATCTCCACGCCCTCCTCGGACTAACCCATCTTCTACAATGTGGGTATCCTTAATTGAGGGAAAAAACCTTCCGGTTGAGAATGATTTCGGACAAACCATCCCCATAAACAGACGTTGTACAAGAAGTACAGTATCTACCATGTGATCAACCTTGTGATGGCTTGTAGTGGTACAGAGTTAATGATTTTTTAAAAAGATTTAAAGGTCACTTCCTTCAATGGCTTTTCCTTATTCCATGAAATTAAAATAGTAATAAATAAAAATAATTATTATATTGAAACTGACCACTCTTAGTGATGTAAATTTAATTATTTTGATAGATAAGTCTGGGATAGATTAATTCGATTTTCTTACAAAGCTCAACCATGCATTATTCCAGAATAACTATGTTTGAGTTTTAGTTGGTTGAGTTTTTGCTATAACTGTTCATCCGGTCGTAATTTTCCTTTAATCGATATTACAGAACTAAGTCTATTCAGTAAATGAATGTAACAAAATATTGATAATGTTTTAATAAGTAAAACTATTTGTTGATATTACTACAATATTATTCCGTTCCGTTAACACACTTACTACTCTTGACGCAACATCACATCCAACAAGTTACAGAATTTCCTCCAACATAGATGCATTACATATAGGCGTTGCATACTTGAATCTCTCCTTAACATACTAATAATAGGCTCTGATACATAATGGGGAAATATGAAACAGTCTGTCTTCGGAAGGGATAACGAAAGCACCATAAGGGAAAGTTGTCTTACCACTTAAAATAAATCCATAATGGACAATACTTGAGGTATCCAATTTCGAAAAGCAATTTTTAAAAAAGTGTTGAGTAATATCAAAACTTAGGCAACTTCCATTCCTGAAATGTTGGATAACGTTCTTTCCTCGACGCGAAACCGACTTATGGTATTTTATGCCGTATATTTTATAATAAAAATATTATGTAACATCGATTATTGAGAAAAATTAAATAATAAAAAAAGAATTTTAAGACTAACTGCGATCCTCTTTCGCTGTTAACTACCAAATACTAAGCAACGGAATCTATAAACAATGCATAAGTAATTTTTCCCATTTCACACAGGCCTATTTATTTCGGGAGGGTTAGGCAGTTGGCTGATTAAAGTAGAGTTATTATGAAAAATAACTTAAAAATCACCCACCGCATGGGTTGATTTTTTTTATTTATCACTTAGTTCTTATTTTAAACTCTTTGAAAACTATTTTCAAAAAATTAGTTTTCTTTTCTATTTTTTTTATTAGCTTTTTAAAATTATATATTTTTTTTGCTAAAAATACGAAACACTACAGTTGATCCCGCCAGTGGTCATATGCTTGTCTCAAATATTAAGTCTTGCAAATAAAGATTAAACCTCAGTACTTGACACAAGACACTACCGTATCTTCGGTTATGAAAAATCACTAATCCTGAAGATCCTGGCCAGGATAATGATACTAACTTATTAAATTACTAAATTGTCGTTAGTCCTTAAGGATTGTGCAAAATTCGAATTTAATTCATTGTTTTGAAAAAGCCGATAATCGAGCTCAAAGATTCCGTTACATACATACCTACATACAGGCGAAGCCCATAATAGCATGTTACAAAATCAATTAATTAGTTGAATATAAATAAAAATAATAACAAATCATTCTAATTATTTAGAAAAAAAATAATAACTTGGTGCATTAAATATCACCTTAGCATCAATGATGTCATCCTGATGCATTTAATTGGCAAGATTCCAAAGAAGACAAGAAGATAACGGTAAGGTAGCGACGTGGGTTGGAGGGTCGATGCCCTTCGTGACATCAAGATGTCTTCTCTATCTGGGCTATCTCGACTCCCACTAAATTACCGTTTATAACGGAATCTAAGAGTCAAAGATAAAATTGGGCATGAAACATCAACTCTATTGGAAAACAGGTTTGTGTCGAAGGAGAGAAATCCCTCTTACCTGATTTGTAGGAATGCGTAGGTATTCTTTTATCATAAATAAAGAAAACCCTGTAGCACTACAACCCATGAAGGGTCTTGGGTTCAGTACATGGTAGAGACTGTGCTGTTCCTAGAATGATTGCGCAGGTGATTTGTCCGTGATTACGCTCAACAGCCACGTTATTCTTTCCACAATTAAAGGTACTTAATTCATAGAGGCTAATTGATCCCCTGGAGGTTCGTTTCCAGAAAATATTTCCTTTTTTGAACCCTACTCCATTATACTTCAATATAAAACGGTTGAAGTATTATGGTCGATGACAAAATCCACCAATATAAAATAAAAAATAAAAATAAAATAGACATAAATGCTATCAACAACAAAAATGTAACATTTCTTGATTTTATTTATCAAATTAATAATTGTTTAGTTATATTATTTTATTTATTTCCTTCCCCTTTATATGATAGAGGCTGTATAGTTACAAGGAAAACGGTGGTGTAGGGAAGTGATCTGTCCGAAATCACGCTCGACAACCAGATTTTTCCTCATTTTAAGGGTACCCACATTATAGAGACAGGGTGATCCCCCGGAGGGTCTTTGTATCTCACAGATCCCATCCCTTGCTGTGAACAGGGTAAACATATTTCTGCAACAGCTTGATTTGAACCCGGAACTTTCAGCATAGCAACTTCTCACTCTACAAAACACTCTCTAGTTTTATGTTGGAAATATGTACCGTAATTTCATTTATATCTATAACATCCATTAGGTAAATGTTGTAAAATAAAAAAATCACTTGAAATACTTTCTTGGCATACTTGATCTTTTCCGCGGTGTTTCGTTTCTTAAATAATCAGCCTGACCGAGAACACGTCTCTACTTCTTGAAGCGGAAAAACCGCGAATACCGAAAAGACAATAGTGAGTTCAACTTCCGTGCCAAGAAGGAAGTAGTCACTGGTCACGACCATCTAATAAAGATGATTTCAGGAATGGCTATTAGCAAAAGTAATTAATTAATATTTTGCCTTATAATTGATATTATATCCTCGTAATCAGATCTTTCCACTTGCTTAGCCATTCGAGGTAATGAAAATAGGGTAATTGTCATGGGGAATAATCAAGATTTCACTTTATTCTAGCATTATAAATTCCAAATTAAGTAAAATTATAATTTTTAGGTCCATTTTCTAAATTCATTATCTTCATGTATAGGCTGATTATATCCAATATTTCAATAATTTACAATCTTTCAAAAGAGGAGTTTATTAACAGATAAGTTATAATCTGTAAGTATACAATTACACAAATATAATTAATAAAAATCAGTAAAATCCCAAAAAGAGAAATAAATTATAAATTTGAATGCAACAAGAAAAATCCCAAAACGTAAATACTGGTCTAAAAAAATAATTATTCAAACTCATCATGAGATCTATAGGACTGTTGATGTGAGTTGTCCTGTACTTTGTATTCCTTAATGTGATCTATTTTTTCCTTTGCCCTGATGATGCTTGAATTGGCGAAACGTTGACTGGAATATATTCTTCTTGTATAATCGACCCATATTGTTCTTTTCTTTTTATTCCAACCGATAAAGACAAATCAGCAAATAAATATTAAAATTTTCTTTTCTTTCAACTTATTTTTTCATCACATTTTTCTATAAAATCAGACATTTGATTTTCTTGATCTATATAATTTAATAATGAAGAAAAAAACCTTATTCCAGTCAACAATTGTTGTTAAAAAATTAACAAAAGATTAAAAGACGTTTCGACATTTATCTGTCATTTTCAATTTTAGTTCTTCACACAGCCTTCTTTAAATTTACAAGTCACAATCATTACTTGAGGTCAAACATATTAAAAAGTCAAAATATATATATATAAACTCCTGGAACTCAACTTTCCATGGTCAAATATATAATATGCATTACATTAAAAACCTTTTTAACATTTGATTTTCTTTAGAGCGATTATTATAAATTTTGAATCTAAGACATTATTTATAATAATTTTTTATTATTCAAAACTTTGATAGAAACAGTATAAGAAACGGTATCAGCAACTATAGAAGTGAAATAGAGAAAGCCACACTTTTGCAACAGATACGAGTCAGAGACCAGTTGCTCTCTTCTGAGTCCAACCTGCCTGACACAATTAAGATCTGATTTAGTATAGATAAAAGATATAAATTTATATAAATATAATACGTATACAATAATTGTAGATACATTTAGAAACATAGTTAACACAAAAAATTTGATTCTCCGGAAAAAAAAAATACAGGAGCAAAATAAAATAGTTTATTTTGGGCTATTATCAAGATCTAACGCATTAGCGGGGAATAAATAAATAAATGTATACATTAATGCACACAAATATATTATTATTAAATTTAAGAACTGCATATCTATGTAGAGTACCAATGGTGAGCTAATGAGAAAAACAATTTAATAGTATGCTTTTTCTGATAAACGACAAGCGAAATGAAATTCCATTTTAAGCTATATTACTGTTGTTTACATTATTGAACAGAAAATATCAGCTAAGAGGAAAAAATATATAAGTTAAAAAATTATTTAGCAAGTTATTTTTAAATTACCTAATAAACATTAAGAAAAAAATAATGAAGGATGGAGTTAGCTACTCTTCCCTCTAACCTATTACATACTTGATTTGTTTAATTACTCGTGATTATTTCTCACTTAATTAGGTTTACATAGTTTTTATTTTTATTTTTTGGATTTATTTATTTATTTTATTAACTTGATAAATACAAGACACGCCCAACAAATCTAATTCATCTTTTTCTATTTTCCAGGTGAGTGATTTTGGAAACGAGCTAAGTTCTGGCCAAAACATCAAAAGGAAATAAGTATAAAAATATTTTGGTAATTAATTTTGCCATAAGTAATAACCTTTACTATTTCAAAAAAATTAAATTACTAAATATTTATTATAAATAATTTTAAAAAATAAATAAAATTACCAGTACGAGCAATTTTTAAGAGTTGATAATTGTTATCACTTCAGCAATGCACTCATTTTACCCTTGAGCATTTAAGGTTATATCGTAATCATAATCTGCTATTATAATGGAGTTTTATTTGTTTTTAATTATATAATTATATGCGAATGGACTAATCCCGAATGGAAAGAACATAACATGTGGAAACAAAATTAAAGATCTAAGTCGATTTATATTTCGTAAGTCACTTTTCCATCTGAATGGATTGAAAGTAATAAATTACAAAATGATTTTAATCAGTAAATTGAACTGCTTTATTGACTGACTCTTTTTTTGTTATTGAATGGCTAAAAATATTACTTACAATCAATCAAAGCAACCCATATTTTTCGGTCACGGCCGTATTACGAAAATCCTAGAAAGCCTTTTCTGAAGCCACAACCTGAAACGGTCTTAGCGTAATTACAACTAACGCCGATTCAAGTCAACGGTTAGGCAACGGTTCTTGATGGAGACGGGAGGCCTTGGAGGATACTGGAATTGGCTCCAGCAATTGGAACAAGTTGGTTGGTAACCTCGCTGGAATGGGGCGCCTTCCGCCTGCTCAATAACTAATCAGAAGTGAAATGAAGGGAGAGGCAGGTCAGTAGACTTCTGTTGCCTTGAAATATCTTCTGGAAGGAAGTGAAAGACGTCCGTCTAAAAATCATGTAATTGTAATAAATTGCCAAGCGTATCCGAAAGATGGATTTACATAATTTTTAATAGTTTCTCTACCACTGAGCCATAGAGCCCCCTTTTAATTGCTTTTACTAAGCCAAAAAAACAAAACAACAAAATTACACAAGTGACATGTGGGAAGCAATTCATTGTTTATTTCCCTACAGTTACTAAACAATCGATGTAAGAAACAGAATACGAATAGGAGAACCCGAAGGTTCAACGCCATTACACCCAATCACTGCTTACAAACTTTCATTCACGGCTCACAACCCAAACGCAATCCTCCCACCGACATCTTTAGAAGCACGTCTTAACCATCTTAACACTACCATTTCAAGTTTTTTAAACGGGTGCAGACTCTGCATTCTCTTAATGCATTGCTAAAATATGTTTAAGTACCATGCTTTTTTGAACCGCCATATTTTCGATGACAGTAACATGTTGTTCACCCTTTAACGTTAATGGCCATGTTTCACAGGAGCAGTTGCAAGGATGATAGTTTTAAAAATTCTAATATTTCGATTCGCGACAAACAGGCGCGAGCTTAGTAAAGTCCAGACCGAAATATAACAGCCATTTTCTGTCTTTAGCTGCACCTTTTAAGGAAATGAAGTTCCTCACGACTTTTGTAATTTTCTGACAACCAGAGACCCTATGCACTTGAATGTCTCGACATGGCCAAATGTATTCCTCCCGAAGTCAAAGTAAGTAGGTAAAAATTCTATTTGCAATTCCCTAAGTTTTCAGGTATGAGTAAGAACAGGCTTATTCTGTCGATCTATTAAACTGGCTGAACGATTCCGATGTTTCTATTTTAACGGTTCATGTCTATTATAACTACATTTTAGTTTCGAATCGATCTTCGGAAAATATGTTTAAAATGTTCTCCTCAAATCTCTTTAACTATTTAGCCAGTGCTTAGTTACTGTTCTGTAGGTTCTGAGTTCAAATCCATCTGTGTCTACTGAGGCTCACCTAATCTCTATAAAGAGGGTAGAAGTTAGTTGGGAGAAAACCGGGCGGTTGAGCGTGATCTCGGAAAAATCATCTTCCTTGGTGATTGGTTATTGAACATTGTCCAAGAAACTGTATCTAACAAGAACTGAAGCCAAGACCCTACGCGAGTTGTATGCTAATTTGAAAAAAAAAAGTTTAACATATAAACTTACGAACTTTGAAATCCCAATAAATTTAAATTATCCATGAAAGGATCTAAATAAATCTATATAAGAATGTGAAAAGTGAATTTCTAAGATGTTTTTGGGTCAAGGGTGATGAGTAAAGTCCACTAGTGAAGAAAGTGGAACGATAAGGCGGGACATCAGTTTCGTTTCTCTATCTGGCCTTAGTCACGTGGCCAAATCCTTTCCCTAGCCTACCTCATCTCTCAAACCAGGAGCAGCTTGCCTCTTTGAATTAATAAGTAATAATAATCTTTACTAATAAAAGAATCTGCAAGAATCTTTAATTATACCAGAATAAGTGAATATTAGTAAATTTAAAAAAATGGGAGCGAGAGATATTGGAGAGGGAGTAACAGAGTGAGAGAGAAAGAGAGAGGGAGGAGATAGAAGCCATATTGTTTTTAAGTATAAAATCATTGAGGAACATAGGAAAATATAACCAACATAATTTAGGAAAATAAGGAAAAGCAAGTTGACGATGATAAACTCCTAAACGTTCAAAGTATTACAACACAAAAATTAAACAAGTGCACTTCCTAAGTAAAATCAGTTTGGACTTTACCGCATCGCTAAACAGATACACCGAAAACGACCTCAAATTTTACAATCAAAATTACTTTAACGGCTGACGAATACATGCCAACATAACTGTTCTTCTTGAAGCATTTCATGTCATTCTGTATTATTTTACTGTCAGCCAGTCCACTGATCGTCAATTTTTGAACTTGACAGTTGTGGATACAAAAAAAAAAAAAAAAAAAAAGTATTAAGTGAAGATATAATAAGTATAATCAGTTAAGCACTCCATGGAAGAAGAGCGAAAGCCATATCACAGGTTGAAAAAAGGTTCATGAGATCTGTACCCTTTGAAAATCTTAGGACCAACTTTCGAGCTGCGAACCCGGGATCTTCGGTATAGCATGTTGTTATGCTAACCACTACAACACAGGTGTCCCCAAAATTACATGGTAAATAAATACGATTTTCGAATTCAAAATTGTATTTTTCCCGATTCTGATTTCAAGTAGTGAGAGGGTGTTCATTAAAATTTAACTGGCTATTTGTAATAGATTAGGTTACATCAAAGGAGCTCAGACAGTTTTGAAACCTGAATTAAAATAAATTATTCCAAAGAGTGAATACGATCCAAGACCGAACCCATTGCGCACGATAGCTTACGTAGATACGTTGCCTAGAGAAAGCAAAATAAGAGGAGGTAGGTTTCACTGCCAGGTAAATTGTTCTCCATGCTCTACATCTTCCAAAGATTTTACGGATGCCTGAGGATTAGACCTGGAAAGATAGCGATTATTTACAGTACGAACGTGCGTACATTCCACGCCGAAATAGTTACACAATCGAAAATTGTCCATAGTCCAATCTCTGACCATCTGAACACTACTTACAAAACGGTTTGACAAAGGAATAAATACCATGAAACATCAGAGATTCAATTGTACGTACCGCAACTGCAACTTTTAAAATAACTTATTGAAGGACCGCCTATAATTATAATCTGTTGTTATGTTATGAAAAATAAAAAAACAAAGTCATATCTATCCTACAACCCCGGTGAGTAAGTGATTAAGTCGATTTTTGTTCAAACTGAAGTTTCTTCCACTTAGGGAACAAAATCGTGTTATTATCGTAGTGAATAAGTGGATAACTCAGGCATTGGCTACATTTGTAATTACTCCTTAGGTTAAAAATCCATTTCAAGCCAAAAACTACGAGAATGGCACAACTCTGCTTTCCTTAAAACTGTTAACTCTATCTAGACAAAATTAGACTTAACCCCTGAATCACCAGGGCGTGGTGTGTATAGTTATTTTAATGCATATATTTCTATTATTCTTACAAGACAAAGCTGAAACATATACTTTCATTTTTTAATAATAAGGAGACGTGTTGCTAATTACGGTTATGGTTAATGATTCCGAGCATGAGACCGGCTGCTTTAGATTATTTTGCAGAGTTGGCAATGGTTTGATCTCACAAGTACAAAAAACAAAATTAAAATCATCATGTTAATAGTCGATGTCTAAAACGGTTAAGGTACAACAAGAAGAATATGTGTGACCTTTGGGAGTTGTTACTTTATGTATTGACCCATAGATAAACTTAATATTTTTTTTTTGCGTTGAAGATAAATAAAGAAAGATACAGAATTAAGTTTAATAATTTTTCATTAACATATTGTATTATCGAAACTCAATGGCCACAAGCAGGTACTGGAGTTGGCAGTGCGCGGCCCAACTTTCAGAGACTCTACGTTACCTAACGCCCGATCGACCTTCACGTCACCAGCGATACACTTTCTAACCTTCTATTTCACCTGTGTCTTATTTAATCGCTTATTTTTGTTTCCATTATATTCTCAGATCGAGTTGTTCTATCGATTAGGATCAGAGCGATATGGGTTGGTCAACACTGAAGAATTTGGGCCTCGTTTGTAGGATATTAGTAACGATAACGACTTTATACAGACATAACTTAGCGTTATTATTAAACCAGAGAAAATCCTATATGTAGCTTACATAAGAACACCATTCCACCTACATGTGTATTTCTGTCTTTGGGGTACAAATGATATGCAATCAGTCAGCAGTAAAATAAAAAATAACAAACTATACCACTACAACCCATGAACGGGTCTGTTGTTCAGTACATGGTAGAGACTATACTGTTTCAAGGACAACGGTCGTGCAGAGAGGTGATCTGTCCTAGACAACTCTCAACCACCAGATATTATTTTGGGTAACCATAAAGGCTGGGTGAGCCGCATCTCTGGCTGCAAACAGACTGAGGAGTAAAACTAGTTCCAATAAATTAAAAAAAAAAACATAATCATTAAACTTTTTTAAATAAAAAATAGAAAGAAAACACAATACTTCTAAACAATATTCAATGGAAAATTTACATTTAAGTAATATTGCAAATAAATAACAGTATACAGGATTATGAGGTAAACATAGGATAGTTGATTTAAGTTTTTAGCTTAAATTAAGAGCTCTGTGCTCCCAATTAATTACTCAACACTCAAATCCCTTGACTATTAAAAGACCTACTTGGAGTTTCGGAGTAGAGCTTTGGGCCACTTAGCCATCGAATTCCTCTCGTATCCAATCCTTACAATCCAAAATTCTTCATACTATCCTCAATGCTCCTTATTTTGTTACGAATAATATAATAGTAAGTCATCCATAATGATCTCAATTTCCCATTTGTTGCTGATTGGGTCCGATACCGATACCAGTCATTTCATGGAAAACTTTATTCCTACTTAAAATCACAGTTTCAAACCTACCTACTTTTTCAATTCCCGATAATCCTCCGAGGCGACTGAAAAGAAGGCGGCCTCGTGACCTTCAAAGCTGAATTTGTTATTTGAGTACCACTGGGAAGATTTTATTGTGTTTATCCGTGCCAATTACTCTGCCAGGTATCATTCCTGCCATTTACTTGTTGTTTTGTTATAATACAGCTTTAAATTTTAATGAATAAATCAAGAGAAAAGAAAAAAGCTTTTGATACTATTAAATATGAAAGATTTCAGGTGATATCAAGTTTTTAAGTGCCGTTTGAACATAAGAAAGGTTACTTATTCTTGAACAGTCATTATTGTTAACAATCATTAAAATTATTCGTTCGCTACTGCTAATATATTATGTATAATAAACATTAAGATAGGTATTGTAAAACAAGTTATGTTACCTCACCCAACACTATCTCTATCAAGGATACTATCACGAAAGCGATCTAACCCGCCTCTCAACTATCGCTAAAACTTCCTCAATTCCTCCCATCTAAAGTTACACTTGATTTCTCTCAATGAGGAAACGGCTCTGTTACTTCTAACAGATACAACCTCACATTAGACATTTAATCTTTAATAGGTTCGAACAAAATTTCCATTAATATAATAATAAACAAAGTTTGATGGTGATTGTTTCATTTAACGCCTTTTTATGCTGCTAATCTGACGATGCTGCAGCAGGAGTTCTAAATTTGGCCTATCCATATATAATTATGCTAGCAATCTTACGTCTCACTGGCCGGGCAATGACATTTTACCGTCCTTCGAAGGAGGCCGTTTTAAATTTAATTATGATAACAGAAATACGTCATAAAATTAAAGTGAATACTATGATAAAGAAAACAATGCAAGTATTAATAATACACAACGTCAAGAATTTACAGCGTTAAGTTTAAGAATTCAAACGCTTATATTAAAAAAAACAAATGATGTAGTTAAACCCTTAACCATATTACTCCTGAACTGCAACATACTAAATATGCTTTGTTAGTAATAAAATAATGTATAATATTAACTGATGGAAAGACCCCAAATGATATTAATAATTATTTTTTGAAACCTAATACTTAGCGAAAATACTTCATGTCTGAGAAGTAACTTTACATATCACGTTTCACTTGCAATGTTCCCACATAAAGTCGGTCCATCCCTTGGCCATCTACTGGAACTTGGGTATCTAGTCGCTTCAGTACTAAAGAATTAATTTTATTCACCTCCTCTCGGACCATTTTCTTCCATTAAAGAATTATATATAATATATGTTTTAAAATAAACTTATTTAAGATTCAAATGATTATAAATAACCTTTACAATCTGCAAGTAGTACACAGGATACCACTCCTAATTACGAATCAATTTTATCTAAGAATTGTAAAAGAAAAGACAATCAATCTTGAGAAATGATCTTTCCCAAGTGTTCACGAAGGATTCGAAAGGATCTCGCATTGAATGGAAGCAGGACCTGGGAAGATCTTCGGGATTGTTCTCGCTCCTCAAGTTTCGGAGGAGATCCCTTGACCCATCTCGAGGTCCTTGGTGGAGGCGCTATCTCCACTTCCAATAGCCGGCAGGTGAAGGGGCTGACGCAACCATCCTAGGATCTCTAGGCTAATGGGTGCCAGCTGTCTGATGAAGCGAACGGTTCGTGATCGAAACGTCCCAGTGCCAATCGTTTCGTCCTCACGTAAGGGTCGACAAGGAAAAGTACCAATTTGCCTGCATTTAAACAAACTGTATTATGAGTACATTACACAATACGCCAGCGAATTGTATAATACGATATTTTTCTAAAATTAGATGAAAAACGTTTTCATCTTAATTTTAATGTTTCCAATCCTTGTATTTCATAAATTTTCTAGTATGATATATTTTTATAACTTTACGAAGACAATAAACATACATGTGTTGTTGTAACTCCGTGTTGTAAAAAGTATGAAAGTGTATTTATAGTGTTGAGGCTGTTTTTTAAATAGTAAAAACTATTTACGAGCATGATCATTTCAGTGTCGTTGTACTTAATAGACACACTCAGTAATTTATAAATTAGAATAATTAAGCGTACTAAAAATAAGTTAGTTAATTCCTACCGTAGCCCAATTAATATATCTATCTATAGCTACCATTGTTGCAGGTAAAATTTATTTGTTTTAATTCAATAAATGTGCAAATTCGTCATATTAATTAGTAATTTTTTTCTCTACGATATATGCTTACAAACTGCATCAGATACATCCTTCATTTTCCCTTTAAGTAGCGGAAAGTTTTAGCCTAGATAAAATATTAGAATGGATGTAAACTATTTTAATTTTTATTAGGATGTAATTAACCAATTCAAAAAACCGCACCGTTGAAATTCAATATGATTTTGTTTTTGAATTACTGGTATAAGACCTAAGAAAACATTTATGTTTAATAATTTATTTTTATATAGTATACTTTATTTTCGGCACTTAAGTGGCACATTTGAAATTATAAAAATGGTTACCGGTTATTATGGGGTCCTCACTGAATCTAAAAATAAAAACTTCTTATCAAACCTGTTTTTCTTTTACACTAAGCTTTTATTTCAATAACCCAAAAACAAAAACATATTTATCTACATTGGAGAGGTATTTTTAAGTGGCTAATAACAGATCATCAATAGTTAAAATCGTCAACATCCATTCCAATATTTTTCTAGGCCAAAACTATTTACACTGATAATTAAAGGACTAATAAAGGATGTATCTATTAACAACTTAACTTCAACAAACTAAGTTGAAATAATATTGCTGTGCTTAAAGGCCCCTGATTTAAATCCAGTAGTAGACACTGTGGGGTCTACGGACCCTCGTGGGGCTCACCTAGTCTCTATATAGTGGGTACCCTTATACTGGGGGAAAAACCTTTGGGTTGTGGGTGATATCGGAGAAATCACCTTCCTCCACAAGTAAAGTCTCTATCATATACTGAACTCCAAGACACTTCATAGGGTTTAGAAGAAACTACAAAAAAAATACAACGTATACAAACATATGTATACTACAGTAAGAAATAACTTATATAGACTAATATATGCATATTTATTCTAGTTCGAAAAATGATTGAGTGTGCCTATTATGTATAATAGCATTGAATTAAATGATGGATATGGGGGTGTTTTCAGTTACAGTAGGTCTAGGTGATCCCTTAAATAAAGTTTATTTTCTAAAAATAGAAATAAAACATTGGAACTGCTCTGAATGTCAGATCAACTGAATCTATTGATCGTAGTTATGCTCATATCAAAATTAATAGGCAACGTGATAATGATCTAATATAGAAAGTCTAACTTAATACAAATATCTGCCGTTAATAAAAACTATTATTAAGGCAAATCGAATAATAATTTATAAATGGTTGTTAAGTTCATTGAATAATATGAAGTGTTACTAATCCGAATTGGCCATACTAGTTGCACTAATTGCCAATTTATGACGGGAGGTGGAAAGTGGCTCACTACAGCACCTGCAATAAGTAATGCTCTAAAAACTGCGGGATTATTCGCCGTTAATAGATCGTGGGTTCCAGCTTTCTTTTTTTATAAAACAAATCTTTATAAAGGGAGCGGAGTGGCTCAGTGGTAGAGCGCCGAGTTCCCGTGCCGAAGCACCCAGTTTAAATCCGACTGTGGCAGATTTTGTATAATCTTTGGCAGCTGGGAATGGATCCTTTAGGTTCTGGGCTTACCCAGCGTCTTAATGTGGGTACCCAAAAAAAGGTAGGAAATACGGCAGTTGGTCGTAATATTGAACAAATAATCTCACAGACCAAGAAGCGTTGCCCTTCTTATAACAGTTGAGTCTCTACCATGTTCTTAATCTATGAACCTTAATGGGTTTTAGTGTTACAGATTTTTTTTTCCTTTTAATTCATAGTAAATACCACTTCAGAATTTCAGTCATAACAATCAATAGAAACTAAATTTATTCAGATTATTTTCTGCTACTCCAATTTAAATAGATTAATAATAAAAAATTATAGCTACACTATTATAATCTGTATAAAGCGTTAAGCATAGATAAAATAAATAAATAAAAAAATCAAAACGTGACCTATAAACATGAAAGGTTATTCAGGTTACAAGGGCGTATCTCAGGATAGTGATCTCAAAAGCAAACGGGTGTTGGGTGTGGTGATTGCTAGACCATTTTAATAGGTCTCAATTATTTTTTTTATTTTTATTTTTCATTATACATTTAGATCTTGCCGTTTTCATATTTATGATAATTTCAAACTTCAATGTTCAAGGTTTCAGGAAATAATATTTACCGAAAGAACGGGTTTTTTAAATCATTGATATGTGCAAAGATCGAGTCGAAGGATTAAAGATATGGAATTATTTTGTTTTCGTTTCAGTTAATAATGGAGAGGTGTGGCTCAGTTGTAGAGCACTGAGTTGCCGTGCAGAAGGTCCCAGATTCAAATCTATGAAAGATATTATTTAACCTGTTAAAAGCCGGGGTTAGATACTTAGGTATCTGGGTTATATTACTTGGGCACACCCAGCCTCTATAAAGTGGGTACCCAAAATAAGGGGTTGCCTGTGATCTATGACAACCTTCTCTGGGACAAAGTCAAATATCATTTTTGGCATGACATTCGTACCACTGCAATTGCTTGGTCCCAATGTTGTGCAATATCATTTTATCCGCCTTAACGATATCTCGAATAGCACAGTTTTTGACTCGGTCACTGCGACAACACCAAAAATCCATTTCTAAAGCTTGCAGCCTTTGTGCATATATAGGTCCACCCACATTTCCGAACCATAAAGTGTTACACCTTCAAAAAAGGAGAGAAAAATATTATTTTTGGTTTCTAGCAAAACACTTGGGCTCCACAGAATGGAGTTTACCAAGCCGATAACTTCCTTTAATTTGGTGATCTTTTCCTTTATAACGGTCTCAAATGTTATCTTGGTATCTATGAACACTCCTAAATACTTGAAGAGAGCACTCCGATCTAGTTACCAATTTTCTAATGTGAGAGAAGGTATAGAAGCGTTGAAGCCCGTGCATTCAGTTTTACTAATTAACCTTAAAAAAAACATCCCATAAACACAATCTCTGGTATTTTAAAACAGAATAAATTATCAGGCATTGTATCGAAAGCTGCTTGATAGATAACGACTTGTTTTCTTCATAGGTTATGGGCAAGATGAAAAGTTAAAAAGGCAGGAAGAAAGGAAAACGCAGGGATTGAAAACTTCCCACTTCACTTTTCTTTCTTTTGTTTTCGCCACAGCGCATTCACTTTCCCTAGCTCTGCCCGGCTAAGGCATTTCAACAGGAACCATCGGGGAAGATCGGAATCGCTATTTCCTCCTGTCAGGAAAACGGATAGGAGTTTCTTCGATTTCAACTCGTTATTTGATATCGATGTAATAGCGAATGAAGATCAGAAAAAAATATACCTACGTTATTCGAATAGACAAAATGCGTTCAGACATTGATCAGGGTCGACTAGTTTAGATATGCAACATAGAACTGATAAGTTCAAGGTTATAAAAATCAATCGGGCATCTCAATTCAATTTTTTAAAATATATTTTTTCTCGCAAGAAAGGTATATAATTCAAATATGAATAACAGTCCTGACTGAATAAGAGTAGACTAAATAACAGTCCCGGTCCTGGACATATCTTTTCTTTTCAAATAAAAATATTTAAAACTTAATAAAATCAATAACTATTAAAATAAAATAAATTATAATAATATATAATGACGTAAGTCAACAAGATCCAAATTAAATAAATGTTCAAAGAACATTCTTCCCCTCGTATCCATCGCAAATTGCGAGAACGCGGGGACATGGGATCAGTAAAAAGAAAGGATATGCCCGTGACCGGGGAGCGAGCTTGAGAGAGCCAGGATAGCTCAATTGGTAGAGTTCCAGACTAGTGATCCGGGCGACCCGGGTTCGAGTCCCGGTCCTGGACATACCTTCTCTTTTCAAATAAAAATATTTAAATATGAATAACCAGATCTGAATCTTAGATGGATACTGTTGTATTTTTGTTGTTTTTTTAATTGAGGAAAACAAAATAAAATCTCAATGGAAAAAGAAAATATACTATGTATATCAATTTGACTAAGCAGAACAGCGATAGACTTAAAAGAGCGAAGCAAACATATAAGAAAAAAATGTGTTTCAATTAAAAAAAAACTTTTTCATTTAGTTAGCAAGACTCTACACTAAGTTTTGATTTTTTTTCCTACATATGCAAATTTAACATCTTGAACAGCAGTAACTAATGAAGTACATATTATTCAATATGTCAAGGTCCTCTTGTGCGAATATTAACTAAGATTAACGCACGACCGAATAATGGAACGAAGTGTTTACAAAATGATTAGGTTTTCTAAGGGTCGGAAAATCGGGTGCAAAAAGTAACACAATGAAATAAAGGATGGGATTCCCTTTGGGCTAATCAATTTGAAATTTTTTATTGCTGAATTGATATTATTCAACAAAATAAGCAATTACCGAAGTATGGAAATAAATTTCCATGTTACAGAACTCAAGTAGAACCGACATAATTATAAAAACTTCTATCTTTTAAAGATTTAAAAATAATAATAATAACAATAAAAAATATTTTTCTTCCCAGCTACAAGTACAACCAATCATGTAAAAAAAAAATATATATATATATTTATATATATATATATATATATATACTGTAGAGACTATACTATTTCTAGGACAACAATTATGCATTGAGGTGATTTGTCCGAGGTCATGCTGACCCGACAGGTTTTCCCCCAACAGTTGATTGATGCTCGGTAGGCCCCAAGATGGTCCGCCAGAATCTATCCCCGGCTCTCAAGATATTAAATAAATTGTCTGCCACAGCCGATTTTGAATCAGGGATCTTCGGCATGCACTCTGCCAAAGTGCTAAGTACATCGCTCCCGGAAAAAAAAAACTGAATCAATATCATTACAAAAAAAATAAATAATAATAATTCAGTAAATTTATAAGAAATCCACTTCGAACGTCACAATAACATCAATCATCATCATTCATTCATTACTGTATTGAAAGTGAAGTTATTTTTGTCGGGCACTTTCCAACATAAGTGAGCCTCCGATTTTCCGCTGTTTTTATTGTGTTTTCTTCGGACACATAGCCACGATGTACGTACGCCGTCCCGTGATAGGATGTGATGTCACTGCCCATTCACAGCTGACGAAAATTCTATAGGACCGTGATAAAGAAACCCGTGCATGGGCCTTTCTTCCACGGGCTTCGGGTGACATCCCTTTCGATATACCTTTAAGGGCTGACAAAAGGATTATTACGCCTATAAGAAAGAATTAGGGACTCTTCACAGCGGTCGGGCTTGGATGAGAGGCGTCGGGATGTTATATTAATAATTACCCTCAATTCCTAAAACGCAATACTAAATTAAAAGAATGAAAACTAATGGCGTAACCTATAATGCATAAAGTTTAAATGTATTTCAGTAGACTAAATACCTAGGAGAAAGAGAGGGCCCAAAGTAGACTGCTGTAGATAATTACAATAAATACTTTATTAATTATGGAACGAGTCCCTAGAATAAAAATACAATGCATGAAATGTGAAAAATTGGGCCTTAGAGTAGAAAACAAATAGAATTTAGTTAATCTGTTAAATAAAAACAAATTATGAATTGACGACCAATAACAATTAAAAAGAAAGAGAAGCATTAAGTTATGAATAATCATAAAGAGGAAATTAAAATAAGTATTTACATATATAAAGATCTTGTTTTAAAAAAAAAGGTATCTCCAACAACAACTACCTCAACCGTACCTTAAAAAGATGCAAATTAATATGTGATATATAATTAAAACATTTCATTCATCCACCTATTAACAAGTTTTTATAATAAAACTGTGCAAATGTTTTCGATTTTTTGAGAATTTTATGGAAATGAATTGGTTGAAGAGATTTTAAGGGGGATTTATAGATCGTAAGGTTATAATAATGATGAAGGAAATATCTGCCAAAAGCTTCAGATAGTAAGAAAAACGTTACAATTTAATATACTTTAAGAAGATAGATAGATAAATATAGGGGGTCATTTGCATAGGGAAAAAAATTAAAGATACAAGATAAAATTATTATTGAAACAGTTTAAAGTGAGTAAGGCAATGGACACCTGATTCCTAAGCACAGGTTCGAATCCAACAACAGAATGAATTTTAACATTTACCAATATTTTTATTTTGAAGAGAAAAGATATGGCCAGGGCTATGGTTCGAACCCGGAGCTCCGTTTCCGTCGTGGTGCTCTACCTGAGCATATAAGATATAACAATTAGTAAAAACATAAAATAATTTATTTATTTACGCTGTAATTGCTGTAGATTTATTATTAAATTTTTTTTGCACCTGCGCAATTGTGCATCAAGTAAATTTGATCCAAGTGTTTTTCTCTTTGATTTTGTACAGGAACATCGAGTTTTAGAATGGAAATATCAGTATTTGAGTAGGTCTCTTGGCCAATGTCTTTTTAATCTTTTCTTATCAACTCCAGGTAACAAGGAGTAGGAAAGCGGAAGAACGAGTGGATTTCAGTGAATTTGTGTCGATAAGTGGAATATTATGTATTTGTTATGAATATATGATTTTATAGTGGGAATTTTCATGTCGTTGTGTATGGTTTTATTCGAAATATACCATGGTGTCAACAATTTTTTTGAGAATTTGCAATTGCTGCAGAATTGTTATAAGAATTGCTGTAGATAGACTCTATGTCCAGGAGATTATTGTCACAAGTCTAGGACGGTATTATAATGTTCATATTTATTTACGTTGTAAGATATACATATGTATACATGTATATAGTTCGTAATTTTTCATACCAAACATTTTTTTTTTTTTTTTTATTTGAAAAACATAATTGATAATATTTTCACAACTCAATGAAGGGTGAAAACGATAATCAATTTAGCGGATATTTTTTAATTGTTCGTTACATTATTATTTTTTATACTTGATTAATTTATAAACATGAAACACCCTTATTCAGCTTCGCTTAAAAAAATATTCTGCATTAATCGTGGACCGGATCATATTTTACATAAGTGGCGTCAAGTATGCGCTTCGATGTTACGCAACCCGGACACAATGGCTTTGCCTCATAGCTCATTCGTTCTGACACATATTTGTCTTTTCGGTATTTTTCAACAAGATATTTATTGATTTTGCATTGCAGAAATAATAATAACAAGTACTTTGTATTACTCCTATTCATAATATTAATACAAAAGAATATTAATGCCTCTACGGGTCTAAGACACTGATTTCGAAAAGGAAGAGAAATAAAAAAAATATTCAGTAAAAGTAAAGAAAGGTCACAAGAAACATTTTAGGCCGGAAATTCGAATAGTACAGGATAAGAAGGAAACAAGAAATCAAACCATACTCTGATATTCAAAGCGATATTAGGAAACGCAGATTAAGATTTAATGGAGCCATCAAAAGAACGAACCCAGGAAACATATCAAACGAATAGTCGAATTTTATGAAAAATGAAGCCAATATTACCGGACAACAATCCAGAACATATACAGTATAACAAAAAAAAAAAAAAAAAGGTCTGAAACTAGCCAGAATTACACCAGAGGATATGAAAAACCAGGTAGTCTTCAGATTCAAAATTCATAAATGGTAGGTTTACACAGAGGAAATATCAAATCAGGCTGGAACATGGTCTGGATAGGAATGGAAGAAGTATGGGCAAAATTAAAGCAAATGGACGCCTAATAGTACTTTGCACATAATAATAATAATAATAATAATAATAAATATAATATAATCTGTGTTATATAAATATTAAAAATAATCCATTAGCCAATAATCGATATGCAAACCACCATTATATATCAGATCCGTTAAACAAGAAGCATAAAATATAAAATAATTAGCCCCAAAAAAGCAGGAAAGAATAAACAAGCTAACGAAAGCTGGAAGCTAATTATGACTAGAAGAGACGGAAAGTGAAACAAAGGAAAGTGGAAAGAAATTAAGCTGCAGGTGAAGGAGGTTCTAACCTCAATTCTCTTGGCAGAACTGGCACCGAGTCCGATCAGCTCTTTCCTCTGGCGTAACACACCCAGTTTTAACGATATAGATAAAAAAAACTAATGGGAACGTATAGCTCTCCATTTATATATAATAGTCAAAAGTCAAAATAACGTTGCTACAAATAACAAATATCTATAATATAATAATATAGCAAGTGTTAGCGGAACATAATCAGCCAATTTTATTTCAAAATTTAATTAAAACATCGCATAGCTTAGCAAAGCTTTAAAAATTAAACTATAACTCTAGTAACATTCTGAGACGTCCAATCCCAACATTTTATCAAGACTATGTAACCTTTAGAAAAAAAATTTGAGGTTTTTAGTACGGGGCAAGCACCTGAAAATGATACAATTGAAAAAAACAAACTAAAATCACTGAAAAAAACTTCACAACTACAGCTCATTAAGGGTCTTGGGTCCAACAAGAAGTAGAGAGTGTACTGTTTCTTGGTCAACGGTTGGGCAGGGTGGTGATTTGTCTTAAATCACGCTCAACCGCCAGATTTCCCACTTATTTTATGTAAACCCCAGGAGGGTCCCAGATCACAAAGAGTCCATCCCCAGATGTTAACAGATTAAATAATATTTATCAGCAGCGGGATTTGAACCCAACGGAAACTCAGTGCTCTACCACTGAGCCAATCCCCTCGCAAATGATACTATTGGACACGAAAAATCAATACTTAATTGTTGTACGTAAAATTTAAGAAAACTATTAACCATTATGAACATCAATAGTTCATTTAAAGCTATATAAATTCCACAATATTATTAAATACTTGGCTGATATCTGGACAGCATTTTATAGTTAAGAGGCCCAAGCATTATATACGATCTGATATGATAAACCAACTATGATGTTTTATGATTTTTTTTAAAGAATGAATAAATCGAAAAACTAATATTTATCGATTGAAACGCTCACAGAATATAATCAAATCTTTAAATTAAACGGAATCTCATAAGTTAAAGTTAACTGTAGAAAATAATTAAATGAAGTAATTAACGGAAATAATAAGAATAATTCACTTGCCCCAATGTTGTTTGATATTGTCCTAAATGCAGTTATAAAAAGAGCAGGACTGATATCCCACAGGACATTTTTAGCCACGTGAGAGAGGATACGACGTGTGTGGTTGATGCTGTCATTGCTGGGAGTACGCGACAACACATCATGAAGCACTCACAGTGCTAAAGATGAAAGGGGAAAGAATGGGTCTCCAAATTAACGAGGATAAGACCGAGATACTTATATTAGACAATAAGAACCCAGGTCACCTACAGAGGCAGTAAGTTGTTGGAAACTACAGATTTGAGAGGGTGCGAAGCTTTATGTACATGAGATCGGTGGTCAATGACACATTGGACGAAGAAGAAGTTAAGTACAGAATAATGGCAGAAAGCAGTGCTTATTAATTATTAACTGTTTGGTAGTACTCAGTCGCATAACCAAGCTCATAATTTACAGAACATTCGACCGACCCATCAGTGCATAGACAGGTTTGAAATAAAGATATTGATACGAATATATGGACCTGTAGAGGATAATGGTTCGTTTCGGCCAATAAAACCAAGAGGTCTGTACACTTTAACAATCTGTAAGAGTACACCGGATCAGTTGGATTGGGCACTTCAGGATGAATGAGGAGAGAACAGTCAGAATACAGTATTAAGGAAAACCTGAGATCTCGTGGAAGACCGAAGGGAAGTTGGAAGGATGCTGTCGCAGAGGATCTGAAGAGAGCATGTCGATTCATCAGAAATATAAAAACATGGAAGACTGCTTCAAGCGTCTGCTACGCTGTGAATGAATTAATAAGAATAAGTATAATTCACGAGAAAAATAAGAAAATTTCAATTAAATTCCAAAGAACTAATTTTAAATCGTTCCGTACAAAATTAATACAAATACATTGAATTGGATTTTATCCCATATCCCCATTTTTAAGATTTAAGAAAGCAATAGCAAATTCATAGATTGAAACTGCAAGAAAAATAATAAACTCACTTCATCCATGAGGAAGAATTCTTATGAACACAATCTTCAAGACTTGGATAAAGTTATAAAGACAGATATAAAAAATACATTATGAAAGGCAATAATAATTGGACTATTAAGATGAATTATCCCGAGCCTAAGCTATCAGAGCGAAGTATCAATTAACATATCGGGTCTATTGTTCATAAACTATTGCACTGTCATTAATGATTAATTGTCAGAACTTTAGACAATAGCGGTCCCAACATGTCAGATGTCGGGATGTCTTTTGTAATGTAACCGCTCACCTCCTGGTGGTCTTTCACAATGGAGTGGGCATCGCGAAGGACGAAAAGTAAAAAAAAAAATCGATCAATGTCGATTTTGAAAAAAAGTAATGTATAATAAATCGCAAAGCAATCCTATTGTTAACAACTGTAACGATTTGTAATCTTGGATGCAAGGTCCAGAAGTATTTAGCGGTCGATTTCGACTATTGAAATGTTGATTTATAGTTGATTATTTCGATAGCATGGCAGTTAAATAATTTGTGAAATATAACACTAAGTCAGGTGTGGTATGTCAGGGGTTAGAAAATATATACATTAATGATCAAAAAAGAGGTTCTTCGGTTCAGTGTATGATTGAGATAGTAATTTGTTTAGGATAACGGCTGTGCACGGAGGTGATTTGTCTGAGATCACGCTCAACCCAGTATTCCCCCAATTTAGAGTACTCATTCTATTATAGAGCATCATCCTCTATAATCCAACAGGGTCCCTTCACGACTGCTAACAGATTAAATAATTCATCTGTCACAGCCGGATTTGAACCATGAACCTTCAGCTTAGCAACTCAGTACTCTACATAATGAACTACCCAGCTCCCATAGTAAATTATAGCTAAAAATTATTATGCTTAAAACAATTTTGTTATATCAGTCTAAATTTTTGAAAAATAAAATCAGCTTCTCTTTCTCATCAAATCAGATTCTCTGTATATGAATGAAATCAGAAAGCGTAACTTTAGCTACGACTTCAACCATGGCAATGCCTACCTATTTATATCTAGACAAAATTTAAAAAATAAATTTTTTGAATCGCTTTACGCTTAACCGCCTCTAACCACCCACTAGTACCAGAGATAGACCGTTTCTGTCCCAACGATTGTGCATGGAGTGACCACGTTTTTTCTAATCAAGAGTGCCCCCATTATAAAGGCCCAGGATTATCTGAAAATCCCAAAAGGTTGGTCTATGACTGCTAGCAGATAAATAAAGAATTTATTTGGCAACGCTGCATTCAAACACGTCGCTTACAACTCAGCAACACAGTGTTCTACACACTGTGGTACCCCGTTCCCTTACATCAATCATATAAAATGTTATCATAGACAAAATCTTTTCTAATAATAACATTTTATATGTAATAATGTTAAGTGATTCGGGAATTCATCTCTCAGTGTCCTCACTAAGGAATGGACAGGAATTAAATATTCGGATATGATTTCTATAGAGGTTACCCAGTGTTGTTTGCTGTTAATTACGTTGACCAACTGGAGGCGAATAACTTTAATTTAATGATGATATTTTGAAAGACTTTTGGTTATCTATGAAAATGAGCTACTAGGTTGTAAGATAACAGGTTCTGAAGAAATCTTTGGAAACCAGCATTCTACCGCATTTCTTGGAGTTTTTAGAAGCATATCGATTTGGTGTCGTAATTGAGTGGAAGTCTTACGTCCCTAAATAGAAAATTAGGCAACAGGATATAGTGAAATATGGTGCTTGTTTGTGGGGAACCTAGCATGTATAAAATTTATTTATTGAATTAAGATATGATATAAATTATAATAAACCACTTAAAAATACAAATTGATTTTTTAATTATTTCTATCAATAACAGGCACGTTCCAAAAAAATATGAATGTTTCATCGACTCATATCCTTTTTATCAAAGTTTATTAAAATGACGAACCTATACAACCACAGCATGTGAAAGGTCTTGGATTCAGTAAATGGTAGAAACTAGACTGTAGAGAGGTGATTTGTACGAAATGAAGCTCAAGATTTTATAGCAATTTATTTTGTACCCTTTTTATAGTGCCCAGGTGATCATTAGGAGAGTTGCCAAATCCCACAGGATCGACTCACAGCTGAATAAATAACAAATAAAACCAAACAAAAAAAAAACTTTAATCCATTTTCGCAAAAATGACTTGGACTTCAACACCCAAAGAATTTAAAATACTCAGCGAAGGACTGACATGGCAAACTTAACTGTGTGAGAAGATCAAAATTCCAGTATGCAAATTTAGTAAATTTCATGCAAGTCAAACCGGTTCTCCTCACTCCATTAGCTTGGAGCTATTTCCAGGAGAGACTGTACCAAAACTAAAAGTACTATAAATATGCCTAAAGTAAAGAAATTAACATCTAAAAAGTACTAAAGAAATATTTAAAGGAAACATTTTCATATCAATAAAATAATTAATAAATAGTAAGAAGTTGGTGATATTGAAAGAAAAATTGTGAGAAGAATTTACGGTGCATAAGCAGATGGACAGTATAGAATAAGGAGCAATGCAGAGATTGAGAGAACGGGAGTTGAGAGGTTACAGAGAATATTAGGTAGGGATTTCGATGGGGAAAGAAGAAAAAAAGAGATAAGATGGAGAGAGAGAGAGAGAGAGGGAGAGAGAGAGAGAGAGAGAGAGAGAGAGAGAGAGAGAGAGAGAGAGAGAGAGAGAGAGAGAGAGAGAGAGAGAGAGAGAGAGAGAGAGAGAGAGAGAGAGAGAGAGAGAAAGAGATAGCGAGAGAGAGAGAGAGAGAGAGATAGAGAGAGAGAGAGAGGGAGAGAGAGAGAGAGAGAGAGAGAGAGATAGATAGAGAGAGAGAGAGAGGGAGAGAGAGAGAGAGAGAGAGAGAGAGAGAGAGAGAGAGAGTGAGAGAGAGAGAGATGAAGGTTAGGCGATAGTCGATAGTTATTACTAGCAATAGCATCGATAGGCCGATACTATCGGTTGAATTTCGATAATTGCTTCCCTTTTTTCGAAAAACTATTCAACTGATTTAATTAAATTCAATTACCTACCTACTATTTGAAATTCGCAGGCTTATAAATTATAAGATTATATCATAAAGATGAGAAAAAAATAATAATTATTTGAATTTTAAAAAGTATTTAGAATTTACATGTTTACAATAACAATGAGCAAATCAAATCTTCAGAAAAGAAAAATAACGAAATAGTTAATTTCAAGAGTCAAGTGAGCTCCTTGAGCCACATATTTCCCGAAAGAAAAACTAGCATTTCAAGTTGAACATTTATGAATTGCAGAAAAAGATCCCTAATTAAAGAGGAGGTTAAGGTTATTAAAACCTAGAAGAGCCAATCCTCAATACCGCGAATTTGGTTTGTTTGCACAAGTGTCAGACTACGTTTTCTACCCAACATAATGTAATTAGTAATTTCGGAGAATTAAATAATGACATTTCCGGTGCGGGATCAAAGTTATATAGAAAAGAATCCTTGAGCTATAGGAATTGCGAGTTCAATTTCAAAAGAACTCGACACTGGACAGAGACAGATCAGCATAATCCAGAGAGTTTCAAAACTTGAGGGTGAAAAAGATCCACCGATAGTCAACACTATTGATAGCGACTATCGATGGGACTAACCTATCGTTATATCGATAGTAACCATCGAATATCGCCCATCCTTACACTGCAACTGTATGAATAAGGCGCAGGACAGAGGAAAACGGAGGAGATTACTCGAGAGACCAAGGCTCATCCAGAGCTGTAGAGACTGAGAGTAGTAGTAGTATTAGTATATTATGAAAATGTAGAGTGCACAATACATTACATAAACATAGAGACTGCCTTTGCTATATGAAAACAGAAGATGAGAAACAATTGACTGCTTATTATCAAAATTAGGTTCACTGAAATGTACAAGTGTTGGAAGAGTTGAGATTTAAGTTCAAGAATACTGCCAGTTAAAGTATGCGCAGATAGAATAAAAGTGAGTAGAAAGGAGGACTGAACGGTTGCTCAAGTAGATCACGCATTTCCTGCACGTGCAACTATTTAAATTATTTATTTTCAAGTAATAAAATAAAACTTTTACCACTACAACCTATGGGTGTCTTAAGCACCGTTCATGATAAGACTAAACAGTATCTAGGAAAACGGTCGTGCAGGAAGGTGATTTGTCCGAGATCGCGGTTAAAAGTAGCCTCAACTATTACTTCAGTAACCATAAAACAAATAAAAAGTTCGGCAACAAAGTTAAAAATTGCCAGGAAATAGGTTTTATTCACCATTATTAATATTTAAATTATAAACGGTCATAAAAGGCATTTAATTTCTAAAATACTCTATGGTTGCATACACAATCCTTCTTAAAAATCTTCAGTATTTCTTCTTGTGTTAATAATATAAGTTATGGCTTCATATAATAATAATAACAAAATTAATATGGACAATAAACCTTAAACAGAGTTCATTACATCTCTTTGTATAATGGAACAGTAAAAAACCATCGATTAATTTATATTATACGTTCTTATTAAATACATTTTATGTTCCTAAATCCTCCCTGTCGTTTATTTTCGATTCAAGTGGCAACTCACTAATATGAAAGAGTCCCGTTCTGGAAATGATATGACGTTTAAACGATAAATCAGAACAGAACATATCGGATAATACGATCGAATTCATTGACAGGTGCTCGATAACATAAGAGAGCTAGACGACCGTAATGAGCTATACCGAGACGTAATGAGACGATAACATAAAGCCAACGATTAGGGTAACTAAGTAGAGTCGGCAAGATTGTACAACTGAAGTGAAAGTGATGTTTCCAATACTATACCCCACCTTTGTCAGGCCTTTCTAAACTAGATATATGGTCTCACGGTGAAAACGGCCATTTTACATAACTGCGTATATAAAATTATTAAATGCCCTTATCGGTTTAAAGGCACAATTGGACGGCATATATCTAGCGGTTATGAGGAAGACTATAAGACCAACTGTATACGGCGCCGAGTCGTGAAGGAAGTATTACGAGCCCATTTTGTAAGTAGTTGCCTCAATCGAATGCGTATTGAGATAGTAAGAATCTTTATTCTTATGGTTGGTTCTCTTATGATAATGCACAATATAACGTGTTACTAAATATAAATAATAATCATATTTAATAATTCCCATTCAGCTCTTCTTTATTCTCCTAATGATAACTTAAGTACCTGACATAAGTATTGAGTTACTGTGTTATGTCATTGATGATCTTGTCTTAGGTTGACCATGAAATCAATCATGGAATCGTTTGAAGAGTCAGTATGTGTTTAACAGTTGACATATATAGTTTTAAGCATACTAAGATGTTGTTTCTTTTTAGTAATTGTTAGCAAGACGTCATGAATTTTTAAAATTTTAATTAAAAAAAAATAAAAATGACTTTTTCAATGACGAATTGGCGACAAAAAAGTTTGGTCCTCTTTAATTTAATTTAAAAAATGGAGATAGCATTCCACGGCAACTTGTTAAGAATGAAACCAAAGATACTGAAGAACCGGATTTTTATATATTTTAAAGAAAAGAAGACCAAACATGCCTGGTTCGAGAAGTAGAAAAAGATTTACAGGAGATGGAGATTACTTACGCGGATGTTCTGGAAAGCAACCGTCCCAGGATGAAACTGGATACTAACGTGGGTTTCCAAGAAAAACCAAACCTGAAGACAGGAAAGAAATGGAAAGAAGAAAGAAAGGAGTGGCACCGGCGTTATGGTATGTAGTCACCCGATTGTCATACAATAGTTGTTTTTTATATTTACTCCATCCTGATCCGTTAGGTTTGTGTTGCAGCTCATCGACAAATAACAAGAAGAAATTGTAGATCCGCCGCACGTCGGGTGGAACAAACAGTAGGATCAGAAAGTTATCGCACGGACTATAACGTGCCACGGTTGCCGAGCAACGGGAAGTGTGTGATCCGACTCTGTTCGTTAGTCGTCTTTTCATGTAAGATCTAATTGCTATCCAGTCGGCCGATGATCAGATAGTGCCCAGGAAAAGAAGATTAACTCGCAAGTGTCTGGCGGAGCTATGAGTGGCATTCGGATGGTGGACAAGAAAGTAAAAGGTTTATAAAAAAATGTTCAATGATTTTACTTTCAAACCAATCAACCGCTGGAGAGCGATCGCTATCAATGCCATAAATCCAATTGATCTACTCGACTCAAACAGCTTAATACAAAGGTTGTAAGCTATTTCGTAGGTTGATGAATGTATTCATGAGTATTAGCTAGATTAATAAGACAGCTACGAAGGCAGGCGGTTTTCGTAAGACCCTAATATTACGTTATAATATTAATGATTGCTAGAAAATAAATGAAAAATAAACAATTAGAACCACGTAGATATATGAAATATAAGTCAACTGGCAATGTAAATATAGGTTTTGTACCAAAAATATAGTAAAATAAATCAAATATTCACCACCTTATCACATATAGTCAACAGGTGGAATATTATCTCCACTGAACCCTCGTTATACTGAACAAAACATTATAATTGGGTCACTTGTGGTTAGGGGTGGTTATGGCGCCATTCGGAAGGGACGTAAAATAGTGGCTCCGAGCCTGTAATGTATCAAGTACTCGTTTAAGATTCCTATCTTAGTAATGAATGTATGGGCAAACTTTAGGACTCCCACTGTAGCACCGCCCGATTAGCCGTAGTATTATAACGTGACGTTAAATGAATAAATAATAATAATTATAACTAAATATTGCTAAATAATATTGCTTAAAATCTTATTAAAATGGTAAACACCCCCTTCATTCAAATGTCCAATATAGAATTCACAATTCTTGACTAATGAAAATAAATAAAACTTCATAATGAATTGAAATTTTTACCATTATTCGTGTTAAAAGAAAAGTCCTAAAAAAAAATCCAGACAGACATGCCTCGCCCAAAATACCCTTGCCATGGCGAACGAGTCCGACTTGTAATTCCTCTTTCTACTCAACATAATAAAGCTGAGATTCCTGGCAATTCCAGTTATCACGAGTAGGAATGTTCTTCCTTTCATCATCGTTATTCTCTCTTTGGTAGTATCACTGGAACATGGGAGTCCTTTCGAATAAAGAGACCAACAGTCCATGTTCAGTGTCAATCCTCTTCCGCATACACACCCACCTCATAGTATTTCTGGACATTTCTCCCTTTAATACTTTCCGGAAAACTCGTTTCAACAAACTGTATTTGTTTGTTACTTATCTCTTCAATCAAACATCGACTGGTGAATCCTATGGTAGGTGGAAATACTCCTGAATTAAAAAAAAAAATGTTGTTAAATAAAACAAAATTAAATTTTTTAATTATTTTATTGAATTGTACAACTGTAATATATACATCTAGTACAAATGATGTATGAATAAATAAATACATGAAAGGACATGTAGAGGCCATCTTCTCTTCAGACGCCTAGGAGGATTATCCGGGATGGAATTGGATGCAAGGATGGAAACTAGTGGGTTTGGATGGGCCTGGAGTTTATTATGGAATGATAGGTATGGGCTAAATCGGTAACATATGGAACGTTAAGGTTATTATGGATGGTTTTATTTGTCACAAAATAAGGAGCGTTTAGGATTTTGCGCAGGATTTTGGATTGCAAGGATTGAATACGAGAGGAATTTGATGTTTTGGTGGAGCCCCGAAATTAAAATAGGCCGCCATAAAGGATATCGACAGACGTGAAAACTCAAAAATTTGAATATATAAATCAATTATAGCCTGAATTATCTAGATTTCATAATTTTTAAATTGAAATAATTAAAATTACTCTAGTTTCTACAACATTATATGCATTTATTAATCAAAATAAATGATGGACTGCACTTGCTCAATATAAAATAGCGTATTTGAAATAATAGGAAGAAAAGTATAACTGGTTATTGGTGTTTTGTTAACTGGAGGATTAAAATAAATTCTCACAAATCCCGTCAAATCACCTTTACCCTACGTCGTAAACCAATGACTTCCTGTCCTCCTGTATCGTTTAATAAAATCCCACTGATTCCTGTAGAACAAGTCCGGTACTTAGGACTTCACCTTGACAAATTATTAACTATTCTTAATAGACTAAAACAACAAGGAACAGCTCGCCGTTCCAGGCTACTTCAACATTTATTAGACAAACGCTTTAAGCTCTCAAATAATTACAAAAGACTCATATATGTACATGGCAATCACTAGACCCATCTGGACTTGCGGAATAGAACTTTGGGGCTCCACTAAACCATCGAATACCTCTCGTATTCAATCCTTACAATCCAAAATCCTCAATGCTCCTTACTTTGTAGCGAACAAAATAATCCACAATGACCTTAATGTCTCACTTGTTGCTGATTTGGCCCGAATCCGATATCAATCTTTTCATGACAAACTTAATTTCCACTCAAACCCGCTAGTTTCAAATCTAGCAACCTCTTCAATTCCTGATAATCCTCCGAGGCGTCTAAAGAGAAGATGGCACCTCGTGACCTTCTAAGTTGAACTTATTACTTTTGAGTATTGCCACTGGGTAGTTTCTCTACTTGTCTTTCATGCTAATATGTATTAATCAGTATATTTACTTGTTGTGTTATTTTAATACAATTGTAAATTTTATTCTAATTGAAGTGAAAAATCAAATACGAAATGCCTACGAGTTGACAAAATAATATGGCGGCTTTAAACGATATCGACAATAATAACTGCATTTCCAATAACATATAACCAAATCTGATACACTAATCTTGCTATTGGACAGTTTTATTTTCTGCTTGCTAATGCTGAAAGTTTGTAATAGTCGATCAATCAATATTACTATATTACAAGCTATTTCTTCAGCATTCAAATAAAAAACAAAAAACAGCTTTATTTGCAATTTTACATATACAAGCACCATAAGTGTGAATACATGTTCCGGACTACCTTTACATGTTAAAGAACAATGATTTTAATTAATTACAGTTACCTTTTATAAATAAGTTTTACAATAGCAGGAAAAATGTAGAAAAAACCCGCTTAAAAAAAAAAATATAATAAATAATAATACAATAAATAAATAAAAATGATAATAATAAAGTAAATACATATTATAATATTAATTGAATAGAAAATAAACGATAATAATAATTGGATAGAAAAAAAAACGATTAGAAATAGGTATAAAATAAATACAGATAACTAGATTACAATACCTGCAAATAGTGATGAAGAAAGAAGTATATGCTTTGTTCTTTTGTGCGTGTAGCGTCCTAGAGAATGTTTATCATAGTTACCGATTTCTCGAATTAATGGGTTTTCGGAAGCTGGAGTTTTTTTGAAATATGTTTTTGTTTGGGCTGAGACATATTTTTTAATAGTGGGAAGTTCAAGATCTCTAAGCATAGTCGATATTTTCGTGTAGCGGGGATAATTATTGATAATCCTCATGCATAGGTTTTGTACCCTTTCAAACTTTCTATAATTTGTGGCCCAGGTTGAACTCCAGACAGGTGAGGCATAGGTTATCAATGGGCGGATTACTGTTTTGTAAAGGATTAGTTTGTTTTTAGGGCTTAGCCTGGATTCTTTATTAAAATAGGGAAACATTTTGAAGATGGTTTTTTTCGCTTTTTCTGTTTTCGTGTTGATGTGCTCTGTGAATGTTAAGGACTTATCTAGAATTAAACCGAGGTATGTTACGGATTTAGACCAGGAGATTTGTTCGGAATTTAAGATGATGTGCTGGTCTATGTTAGGTCTGCGCTTTGTGAAGATTATTGCGGGCGACTTTATTGGATTGATTTTTAGTTTCCACTTTTGACAGAATTTTTGGATTTTTTTTAAAGATTGTTGTAATCTATTTACTATTGTATCGATTCGGTATGATGCTGTGTACAAAGCAGTGTCGTCTGCGTAAAGCTATGTGGTTTAAACTACTTTAGTATGTTTTGGGAGATCGGATACAGCATTCAAATAAATAATCTTATATGTTATACCAATCGAATATAGTCAAAAATTTAGATATCTCCACTCAGACAACATGAATTAGTTCGTACAAGAAAAATTTCTTGTAGCATATTAACCCCGTTAAGGAGTATCATCGACCTTTAAACCTGTTACGTGCTACGTAACGAGCATTAATCATTTGACGATTAGAATTTCATAACAAATAATTGCAGCATGTAGTAACTTACAGACTAACTTTATTAAAGAATTTTAATTTAAAATTAACAATGATTTCTATATAATTAAACGTAAGAAATAAATTTGAAGATTATTCTTCCAATTTAAAAAAGTTAAAATGTAATCGATTTTTTTAAACAGTTCACCAGCAAAATCGCACATAGGAAAAATCGATAAATGTTCTATACACATTTTATGTCGATAAAAACGTATTATTTCTCTCCCTTGCAAGATGAAAAGACGGGTCAAATTTTGATTTGCTACTCGGAATAGTGTTAGTTAGTGGGCGATTCATTGACATAAGCAAAGGATGTAATCATGAGAATGTAACCCAAAAGAAATAAAATATACGATTTTCATGAAGGTTGTATTTAAATTATTTCATTAGAAGAAAAAAAAATTGAAAAACAAATCAATTGAGGTGATGTATGTTGTTCTGGTTAGCATAAAAACCTTTTTCACCCAATTGGGTTCAATGTGATAACAGATTATTCATATATTTTCTTGTGGAATAAACTTTCATATTCAAGACACACTTAGATTTTAAATCTAAGATTATTTTTACTTAGTAAAAGGATCCTCGAAGAATATTTTTAGCAGGACTTATTCACGTCATCTAAAGATTTTAGCTAATGTGTGGAAGAAAATGGTCCGGGTAGAGGTCAATGAATTTCTCTGAATATCTAGAAATATTTATTCAGTAGCCAACGTTTCGACCTGCTTTCTAGGTCTTCTTCAGGGCTGTCGCACAGGGCCTGAGCCCAAACGAGTCCTATGGAAGCTACACTTTTGATTTTACTGATTTTAGCTAATGTTTAGAATTATGTACGTAAGGTTACTTTACACAAACATGACAATGGCACATTAAATTGGGAGGGTATTGATTTTATATTTTAACGATAATAACAATTATTAACCAGTAAAATAATTTAAATATATATAAAATAATTATAAAAATTATATTTATACCATATAAGATAAACCAATAAGCCCAATGAACGGACAGGTTTTGTTCATTTGCATCTAAATGCATAAACGTTTTAACCAGATTGCACAACCGGTCTTATTTTTATCGAAAATTGGTGTTGGTTGTTTTTGGAAGAAGCTACATTTATGGAAACCATACAGGCTTCCGTAAAAGAAATGCAACCAAATTAAGATATCTTAGCCACTCCTGATTCCTTAAAAGCCTCGATTTACTAAAGCAAATATCCAAGAAAGCACAACAGGTTATATCAACCAGAGTTTACCGAACTGAAAGTTGTCTATATAAAACTCGAATCATTTTTTCAAAACAAACGTTTTCATTACGGAACTGAATCTGAAAATAAACAGATCCCACGCACTGCGTGACTACGTTCCTACAGTTGGTATTTCAGAAGCTGAGGGAAAATTGACTAATAAGGTATTCATTCATGTATTAATATTTAATCTTTAGACACTCGACGGCTACACGAAGAGAGTAAACATTACAAGTAGGAAAGAGCATGTAAATAATTATCGAACGTTAACAAATAAAAAATGGAAAATTAATGGTGTGATAACATCAGAAATTTCAACATTTCAATGTTATTCCTGTTATAAAGGTACGATATTAAAAATAAAAGCTGGATAAGCAAGTTCAGAAATCTATTTTCAAGACTACAAATACAAATAACTGTTCATCATTTTCTACAGATATAAAATTTGTTAGAAAAACATACTAAGATTCCAATTAATAAAAAGAAAATGGACTCAGAATTTATGTCCAAGAAGTGTTTTAGATTGTTGTTGCTCATTTTTCAAAGAACATCTTTATAGGTATTTCCTACCAATTATACCATTCAAAGGTATGATTTTTACGCCATACCGTATTTTTCAAAATCTCACCAATAACCCTAAAACCCAAGGGGTTGTCAACCGATTACCTTTTTGATAATGTCAAGTGACTCAATTTAGTTCCGAAGATAATGTAAAATATATAATAATAAATTTTAAATCATTAAAAGTTCATTCAACTATAATCAGACTGTTTTAAATCGAAAATATCTCTTTAATACTCAAATTTTCCTTGATATTGACCCGTTCCCAAAAAAGGTTTTCTATCCCTACCCTAAAATGTTAATATGAAATGAAGTCTCGAATGATCCCATAATGGTTCATATTGTGTATGATGCTCATGTTGTATGACCATTTTATCAGTTTTTATTTACTCAATATCTGTTTTCCCCCAAATATATATTCATTGGTAGATTTATTGGTGCATAAGTATAAGTGTTTTCATTTTAATAGGTAGATCTACTGGCAAATTCGCTTAAATTTGTTATGACTTGTAGCAAGTCACTAATAGCAAGGGCGGATTCAGGGGGGGAGAGGGGGGTGGGGGGGGGGGAGGGGGCAAGTGCCCTCCCAGATAGTTTTTTGTGTACTATAGAGATTCCATTATAGTACATAATTATAGGCAAATCACATGGCCATAGTTGTTGAAATAACAGAAAGAACATGAGTGAAACTATTGTATTGATATTTTAATAAACCCTTGAAATCTTTCTATAGACACTGCAAGTTGATTTGAAAGTTATTGTTCATTTTTTTCTGCCCTTTGTGCCCCCCCCCAAAAAAAAATCCTGGATCCGCCTTTGACCGATAGTGTTAATTGAAAGTTTTAATACAACTTTACAGGTAACAGCCGAAATAGTACAGTACGTAACAACAAATATTGAAGATAATTATGTTTAAAAAAATATTGCGCAGGGAGGTGATTTGTCAGAGATCGCACACAACCACCAGGTTTTTTCCCCAATTAAGAGTACCCCCATTTTATAGAGGCCCAGGAGGATCCTCAGATCCCAAAAGGTCCAAGAATGTCCAACATATTAAATAATTTATCTGCCGAAGATTCGAACCCGAAACTTTCGGTTTATCAATTCAGCGCTCTACCCACTGAGCAACCCCCTTTCAAATATTTCATATTAGAAAATATTTACTTTTCTTTTCGAAATGAGGTTAAATATCCAAGATACACACTTATCTTTCAACCATGCTGCAATGCGCAACGTTAAGTAAACCAATAAAATGGCGACTCCCTAATCTGGGACCTATTCCGAAATAAGAACCAGTTATTCTTGCGCACGTAGCGATGGAGAGCCAGTTGATTGCGAACGAGGCAGGGGGAGCCCGCGCAGGTGACCGGGGGGCCGGGGGTGGGGCACCTTGTGCAAGTCGAGAGGCTAACTAGGCCAATGAAACTGGACCAGCCCTTACTTTTACCTCACTTATGTCACATGGGCTAGGAGCATATGCTCTAGTTTAGTGTTGTGGGCTTGGCATTCCATGGGGTGCTATAGGATTTGAAGCAACAGTAACATAACTCGGTGGGGAGATTGTAGTAAGTTATCAGATCATATGGTGGAACGGTAAACCGAAAAAAGTACCTGAAAACAAGGTTTACAGGAAATTTTGGAAAGAAATAATCAAAATCTTACAAAGCATTGATCTCTCAAATTTTCATACCTAATTTTAAGTCTGGATCAATCCTTCTAAAACGCTAAGAATACGCAAATTAGCATGAGGAAAACTACATACTACTATAAGCTTTTTTAAAAGAGACAAATTACCTTCAAATAATAGATTCATTTAACGTCACTTTATGATGATATGGCTAATCATTAGCTGCTACAGTGGGAGTCCTAAAGTTTTTCCTATCCAGATATAATTAGGATAGGCTTCTTTAACGAGTACCTGACATCGTAGAGGTTTAGGACCTCTACACTATACGCCCCTTCCGAAGGACGGCATAATAAAGAGTTATACTCCCTTTAAAAAATCCAAAGGCTGCCCATTAAAAAGGCCGGGTTCCGAACCCAAGATCTTAGGCGTGTAACGAGAAGCTCCAGGTATCTTACTTCCTTAGAGTATGCGTGAACGTATCAAGGTGTGGCAGGTGCATCATTTCAAACGTATAAACAAATAATCAATTTCATAGCTAATCCAACCGATTGTTTAACCATTTATCCAACTTATTGTTAAAAATATAATATAAAACCTTATTTTCAAAGTCAAAACACCAAGTCCTCTCTACCATTCTAAATGAGATTAGATATTCAGAAAATTGCCCAACCCCTTCTGTTTTCAGTTTTATACGACCTTGGACTTAGACTTCTAGTTTTTGCTTTTGCCCACTAGATCCATATTTTAGATAACAATAATATTATTATTGAGAAAATAGCAGCTGGTTACAAGGATAAGAGTCGACTGTAAATGGCTCTAATATAAAATCAACCATGGCTTTAAGATAGAGGTTACTAAATCCAGCTTTTTCCACTGGAATGAAATCAATATGTAAAGAAAAAGAAAAGCTCAAGTGTTATTTGGACCAACTGCTTCACACATTTGAATCATGATGAAGTTACATAAGGAAGGGATCTATGCCTTGAAAACTGAGATTATTAAAAACAACTAAGGAAATAATGAAAGCCCGTTGAACAAGCAACCATTTAAATATCTCTGGAAAAAAAAATACCTGTACAACGTGGTCTAAAGAAAGATTTGGAAACATTGAAGATCACAGAGTCTCACATGTAAAACGGGAGTGAATTTGGGAGCAAAGTCATAAATCTGGAAAGGAATTAAAATGAATAAAGACCAGAAAAGGTTGGACGAAGTTGTACAGAGGATCAAAGGAAATGTGGAAGTGGACGCATGAAGGAATATTGACGACTGAGGAAATTCCTACAGATGAAAGGAAAGAAATGAAGTTGTAAAGTGATCCGAAGTGCTCACTACATTAAATAAATAAAAAAAATCTGTTATTGCTATTACAGAGAACCTTGACAATAAAATTATGGATTCATAGAACTTAGAGATTGGCACTATTTATAAAAAAAACACAGAGCTAATATAAAGCAAACTCATAAACTAAAGATCGAAACCCGTATTATTATCAGTTGAGCAATGAAGATAAAAGGATGATTTTAGTACTAATATTTATAAAAATTAAAAAAAAGTAGAATGAAAAAATAATGTTATTCTGGAACATGGCTAACAGCTACGAAATAAAATATTGTGTAAAATATTAAAAGAAATTAAATCTGGCCAAGAGGCTACGTAATAAAAACCATATATTCACCATAAGTTTTGGTCAAGAAAGAAAATAATAAAATAAACACATATAAAATATCCTTCATCTCCACGTATGCAGATGACATATGCGTGTTAATAACGACTCATATATTGCATCCCAATCCCAACAATCACGTTTATCAAACCTCGAAGAATGGTGTCTGAATTGGAGAATTAAAGTCAATTCCAACAAGTCCCATCAAATTACCTTTACCCTTCGCCGAAAACCCATGACTTCCTGTCCTACTGTATGCTTTAATAGTACTCCACTTATCCCTGTTGAACAGAGTCACTACCTAGGACTCAACTTAGACAAACGTCTTAATTAGAACCCTCACACAAGACTGAAAAGACAAGAAACAGCTAGACGCTTCCGACTACTTCAACACATACTTCAGATCAATTACAAAAGTCTTATTTATGGGACTGTTATAAGACCTATATGGACTTTCGGAATTGAACTATGGGGCTCCACCAAACCATCGAATTCCTCTCGTATTCAATCCTTCCAATCCAAAATAGTTCGCAAAATCCTAAACGCTCCTTTTTTTTGTCACAAATAAAACCATCCATAATGACCTTAACGTTCCATATGTTACCGATTTAGGCCATTCCAGATACATTTAATTCCATAATAAACTCCAGGCCCATCCAAACCCACTAGTTTCCATTCTTGCATCCGATCCCATCCCGGATAAACCTCCTATGCGTCTGAAGAGAAGGTGACCTCGGGACCTTCTATTATAGAAATGTTAGTAGAGTGCTGCCAGTGGGTAGTGCCTCTTCATGTCCTGTCATGAATTTATTTATTCATTTAGCCCTTGCACTAGATGTATATATTGCAGTTGTACAATACAATAAAATAATTTAAAAAAAATATATATATACATAAAAATAATCAACTTCTAAGTGAAGAAAATAATTATAACTTATTAGAGAGCGTCTGTTTGGGAATTAAGGAGATTTTGGAAAAACGATAAATTAATTCATCTTCATCGTATAAAAAAATAACTTTTTACAATAATATCTAGTAGTAATAAATAGGACATTATGACTTTTTTTCGAGCATATAAGTTGCATAATCTCTCAACAAGGCATTGAGGAGAAGCAGGTTCCTCATCAGCCCTTGCATATTTTATTTTATTTTGTAATCGTACAAGAATATGGCGAAAATGGTTTGTCCTCTTTTAATGACCTGTGCGGCATAAATTCCAAACCATTGGGTTATGAGGAAATGGACTTGTAAATGTATTCGTAAAAAATCGAGTGACTGAGAGTGTTGTGTCCTTAATGTGATGGAATAACCAGATTTGACATCTAGGTCATGCCATTTGTGGTTAAATCGTAAACGGATAATTTAGAATCATATCTACGTTTATTCTTTGATTTGTTTTATCCGAATAATAAGATTCTCCAAAATAAATTAACTTTTCTTTATGTATTATTTCCAACATGTTTAAACTAAACTTTCTAGAATAAGACAACAATGGTGACATAGTTTCCCATGGTTAATTATAAAAGAAGTCATAGAACCAAACAGCCATATATAATTTAAATATGATTATATGGAATATTATACCTCTATAGGGGAAAAAATAAAAAATAGCCTTAATAAATTTGTTTTTTCATCCCACTATTCTTATTTTAAACTTATTATCTACTTTTTAGTTTTGTTTTTTATTAATGTATGTTTTTAAACTATTATTTATATTCTAGTTTTTATTTCGGCTGTTTTTTTGGCGTAATATGCGAAACTCCACAGTAGATCCATCCAGTACTAATATGCTTGTTTCAAAGATTAAGCCATGTATGCCTTAGGGCACGCCTTAGTACTAGGCACAAGACACAACCGATTCTTCAGAAATAAAAAATAGCTAATCCTGAAGATCTTGGTCAGGATATTGAGAATGACTTATTCAATTATTGTATTGTCATCGGTCCTTGAGAGGTGTGCAAGGTTTCAATTTAATTCGATGTTTTGAAGTGGCCAAAAATCGAGATCAAAGATCCCGTTGCATAAACACATACAGGCGAAGTTAATAAGAGTAATAATTAATTCATTAATGTTATGTGTATCCGTCCATTCCCTGTAATAAGAATTGTAGAAAAGCCAAAAGGTACACCAGTAAAGAAAGGCCCCAGGGCAGTTAAAATCTCATCTAAGCCAACGATTACCCCAAACTGTTAAGCAAACCCACAATCGGAGATAAATTAGGTGCTTTGAACTAAACAAGTTGGCTTCGTGTGTTACTTAGCGACATTACGGCGAGGTTGTATTTTGGACTTTCACCTCTAACTCTGTGATATAAGAGTTACCTCACCGGCTCGGAGCAAAGCACGATCCCGCCACTGGGCTGTATCCGATCCTCTATTTGTTAGCTCTTTGTCAACGCTTCGTCACGGAAGAACGCTTAGCAAAAGACTTAACATCTTATTACAGCAGTCTTAATATAGCCTAATTATAATTTAGTTTTTTTTAAAACCCCACAATATTACAGAAAATAATACCAAAAAATTCCTGTACCATTAATACCCATGGAGGGTTTTGGGTTCAGAACATGGTAGAGGCTATACTGTTTCTAGGACAACGGTTGTACAGGGAGATGGTTTGTCCGAGATCATGCCCAACCACCAAATGTTTCCCCAATTAAGAGTACCAACTGTATAGAGATTGGGTAAGCCCCAAGAGGGTCTGTAGATACTACAGGCTCCATCCGTGGCTGTTATTATTATTATTATTTTGGCTCTACGGTCCTGCAAGAACCCGAGCTTTCACCACCACAGCCGACCAATCTCCGCGATCCTGTCCTATCGTCCTCCAGTTTTGTACTCCCAGCTGTGTCAAGTCCTCTTCGACATCATCCAGCCATCTGGTTTCTCATTGAGCATTCTCTTTGGTGCCGTGTGGTCTAGCATTCTTTCCATATGTCCCATCCATCTAATTCTGGCTTTCTTTATCAACAGGCTAAATAATTTATATGTCACAGCCGTATATGAACCCGGTACCTTCAGCAGATCAATTCAAATAATGGAAAACTAACTGCCTTAAATAGTCAGGGCTTGCGAAAAACAAGAATGGAACTTTTTGATAATAGTCAAAACTTCTGGTGGAACTGTCATAATCAGATGGCCGGTTATCTTACAGCATAATGAATACATTGAATTAATTGTTAGTAATACGTGAAAATTAATTGATTTAAATACATGAGCTTAAGAGAATATAAATATTTCTTTCACATTTCTTTACAAAGAGATACAATGTTAATTATTACAAAAAAAAACCCTATTTCGAAATAAAAAATGGTAGTATGATACTATGATTTTTTTTAGTGAAGTATGTAAATTTAAGGTTGCAAATATAAGACATGTTTAAGTGTTTTCAAAAATGGTTCTGGGTTTCAATATTATTTTACATTTTAACTGCCAAATTTTGATAATGTTGTAATGAAAGTACACCATTGTCCACATTTTCATGATTCATCGATTGTAAACTTTAAATAAACCCGATTTTAATTTTCCTTTATAGAATTATAAAGCAAACCTCGTTAGAAAGCGGTCCACAGAACAACAGAAGGCGTAGGCAATCCCGAGGAAGTGGTTAACCGCCATCCATGCCTTAGGATAGATTGCCGGTCCATTATTATCTTCTGATCTGAGGAATCTGAGTAACGATGATGAAAGTCATATTTCGGGAGCTAGCAGTAAAAGTGAATGGTGCGTAATAAGTCACAGGATTGTCTCAACTTCCTCAGCACTATTCTCAACGTACAGGGTGCCCGCCTGCCAAAACAGCAGTTTAGCAAAGTTCAGCGTAACTGAGTGAGCTATGGTAAACTCTATTAAACTGAGCTTTTGTAGGCAGGTCACCTAAGAATGGATTATAATTCGGAAAAAAAACTTAAATCTATTTTTAAATTTAAAAACAAATCACCTTTACCCTCCGTCATTAACCAGTGGCTTCTTGTCCTCCTGTATCGTTTAATAACATCCCACTGATTCTTGTAGAATAAGTCCGGTACTTAGGACTTCACCTTGACAAAAGATTAACTTGGAATCCTCATACTAGACTAAAACGCCAAGAAACAGCTCGCCGTTTCAGGCTACTACAACTTTAGGCTTCACTAAACAATCGAATTCCTCTCGTGTTCAATCCTTACAATCCAAAACCCTCCGTAAAATCCTCAATGCTCCTTACTTTGTTACGAACAATGTAATCCACAATGACCTCAATTTCCCATTTGTTGCTGATTTGGCCCGAATCCGATATCAATCCTTTCATGACAAACTTTATTCCCACTCAAACCTAGTAAACTCTTCAATTCCTGATAATCCTACGAGACATCTGAAAACAAGATGGCCTCGTGACCTTTTAAGTTGAACTCGTTATTTGAGTACTACCACGGGGTAGATTCTCTACTTGTCTTTAATGCTAATATGTACCAATCATTCTATTTACTAAGTTGTATTAGTATAATGCAGTCGTACATTTCATTGAATAAATTATTTAAAAAAAGAATAAATTTAAAAAAAGAATTTGTATCCCTGTCTTAGGTATTTCGTAATCGTTAACGATTAATTCAGCAGCAACCTGGTCCAAGTATTGTTTAAAAAACACAGATGATTCAATGTACTGTAGAGTATAAAATAGATCGGACGCATCCACAGGTAAAACAATAAGTGCAATACTTTCTTTTCAATAATACTCAATAACATAATATTTCTATATGTAATATTCCAAAACGTAAATGGTCTAAATAGAATCACTTAGGATAGTTCTACCATAAAGCCTTAAGCCTACACTACTCGTTATGTCGTAACTTGTCTAATCTACTCTAGATGACCTTCCAAGGCACCTAAAAAGAAGATGACCCCAACAACTAGGAACTCATTTTACTGTTTTTATAAAGCCACTGCTATGTGATGGTAGCCTCTCTCTATATTATTATTACTCATTGCGTCTTTTTTATTGCAGTTAAGCTAAATTAATAAAAAAATACTATTATTAAATAATTTAAATTAAAAAAAAATATAATACCTTTTAAATAAGATACTTAACGGAGTCGGTGGATTTAGTGTACTTCATTCATGGTATTTGAGGTCTTTTTAAGATATTATATATATATCATTAAATGCCTCAAAATTTTTTTTATGTATTGCATCATGTTTTACGTGAAGGTAAATTTAATTTAATTAAGTTAAGACGGATTGTACTGTTAATCCGTCTTCTGGACAAATTTAACAGTATATACAATTAATCTTGCGATTATTTTGAACATTTTGAAATGCAACAAACTATTGAAAATATATTTAAATAAATGGATGCACATAAATTAAAACTAAAATTGAAATTAGTACTAATTTATAACATGCTTATTAGAGGCGTTCAGGATCAAAAGCAGATAACTCAGAAATTTGAAACAAAGAACTTTCCACATTTATCTCTATTTAAGTCAACCATTTGACTAACACGGCATTTTTCAGCCTTTTTTCTCATGTGTCTAGTCTAGTTCTGAACCTGATGTTTCGTGAGCATAAAATTGTTTGACTAGCGACATTTAACTAGCGACAAATAAGCAAAATCAATTTTATTATCCGTTGTTATCCCAATTTATTCTATATTTATATAAGTGAATTTGGATTGATTTAAAACCTTTGTGTATAAAATTTATTAAAAAGAAAATAAAGCCTGTAGGTACCACTACAACCGATGAAGGATCTGGGGTTCAGTACATGGTAGAGACAGTACTGTTTCATGGACAACGGTTGTTCAGGGAGGTGATTTGTCCTATACAAAGGCTCAACCGCCAGATTTCCTCCTTATTTTGGGTACCCACTTTATAGGCTGGATGAGCCCCGGGAGGGTTCCAGATCCTATATGATCCATCTCCGGCTGCTAAAAGACTAAATAAAAGTCTTGTTTGTAGCGGAATTTCAACCAGGACTTTCGGCATGGCAACTCAGAGGCATGGCTAAATACTATTGAATTACTAATTTTCATCATTGGCATGAACTTAATAAAAAATAAATATATTTTTCTAATTTATGAGAAATTTGTAATATAAATCAGTGCCCTTTGGCATTTTTTTGCTAGCATACTATAGTTCTACAGTCCCGGTGAATAAGTGGTTAAGTCGGATTTTGTCCAAAGAGTAACTGCTTTCAGATAACCGGAATCATATCATTCACATAGTTCTTGGCTTGAAATGGAGTTGTAATATAAACAATACCTCCTTTTCAAGCCAATGCCTTACTTAGCCCCTTATTCGCTATGAAAATAACTCGATTCCACTTACTTCACTACAAGATACTTATTTTGGAGAAAATTAGACTTAACCAGTTATTCACCGAGGCTGTAGAGTTAATCACTTAAGTTTCAACAAAGAATTTTACATGTAATTAACATATGACTTATATATTTTTTTTTATTTCAGATAATGCGGTGGAAATCAATATGGCTTTCTTTGGGTATGTAAATCTGTAGTTTCACAAATTCTAAGCTAATGTTTCTAATCCTATTCTAAGATTGCGAACGGTTCTATTGTTCTATTGTACTAAAGGTAACTTCCCTTGCGCTATGAAGAAACAAAATTATTGAGAACAACGATAATGGAAGAAGTGAAAACTGTAACTGGCAGATCTTAGATATTATCATACGTACGTCAACAATGAAAAATTAAAATTAAAAGTTATGTTTGAATATTTGCATAACTATTTTAAACGTTAATTTCGAAGAAATGATAAAGTTGAATAATTTGAGCAAGCATAAATTTTATAAAAAATATTTTTATATTTAATATAGTAATTTCAAACATAAATAAATTAATTCCTAAAAGAAACATAAATTAATTATTAGGGAAATACTGAGTCGAAGATTTATGATATTTAATAAAGCAAATTTGTTTATAAGTTACCAATTTTACAAGCTTAATTATGTTTTAATATTAATTTAAGATATCAGATCATTCTTCGTACTAGAATTTTCTCGGATTGTCTTATTTAATGACTTATCAATGTTTTTTGATCTTGCAATATTTGAAACAAGAAAAAAAATTAATAAAATCTGAGGATATTATACCAGATTTATCAGGTTGTATTTTAGTTTTAATTATAACTGAAAAATTGGTAAATATAAAAAATAAAGAAGGTCAATTTTATCTCCATCATATAGAGACAAAATAATTTAATATTTTCATGATTGATTACTAATCTATTTCTAAAATTAATCAAACAGCTTAAGAATAACAGGAATAATAGTAAACAATTTGAATAAATAATTAATATTGGCTGTAGATCCCTAGGGCAGAGTGTAAATAATCTATATAGGTTCAAGCTAAGTGATTTTTTTTAATTAATTCATTTTATCTTAATTAATTATTTAGGTTTATTCATTTGTTTTCTTCTTTATGAATGAAAATCTAGATCTTTAATACTCATTGCCCTTAAGTTTGGAGATTGTATTATTTTGCTATTCAATAAACATCTTTTTATATTCAAAAACACATCTTTTAAATAAGGATTTAAATAATAATATTAGATTGGAATATTTCTTAATACATTAGTGGACAAATTCCTACTAAAAATCTTAATTCTCTAAACTAAAGCAGGAATTGAAAATACCTGTCCAATATTTCGCCTTTTCAGGCATCCTAAGGGCAGAAAGAGAATAACAGCAAAGCAAAACATGAATAATGCAACCAAAAAACACATCCCACCACCTCATTGAATAGAACAAGAGGTGGTGGGATGTGTTTTTTGGGTGCATAATTCATGTTTTGCTTTGCTGTTATTCTCTTTCTGCCTTGAGGATGCCTGAATAGGCGAAATATTGGACAGGTATTTTCAATTTCCTGTTTTAGTTTAGAGACTTAAGGTTTTAATACATTTTTCCACTAATGTATTAACATTTATTTAATGTCTCTGTTGAACTTTCCCTTTTTCAATTGGAATATTTCATTAATCTGTTATCAAATTAATAACATTAACCGTTAATTATTATCACTATCTCTAGCTCTGGTTTAATAGGACGTTCTGGGACTAAGTACCAAATTATTATTAATTAAATGTTAAGTTAGCACTATAAATTTAATATTTTCCTTTAGAGACTTCTTTACAACTGCAGGAGTTCGCGAAATATTGAGTGAATTTCCGAAAGAGTGAAAAAAGTTGGAGTGAAAGGTATACGGTGCAAGAGGAAAATATAATTGCCCAATACAGACCTGCGGGAACTGGGTCTGGTCTGAGAACAATCCAATGCGTAGGCCAACCGTTGGAGAGTTTCCTATCAAAATTAAACCTTGAAAATAATCAAAGGAAGGAGCCACAACCGCAAATGACAGATAGATCTAGGAGATGTAAGATATTGCTAAAAAATAGAATTCCAGTATAACTGAGGAAATCGGTACCAAAGTAACGATTCGGAATTCGCAACGAGGTTCGAAATTTCTTAAAAATTTCTCGCATCTTCTGCCAAAAAAATTTCAAAAAAAATATTTAAAAAAAACAGAATAATTCTAGCTTCGAGCAAAAAAATTAATCAAGATATTAAAAAAAATATAATTGTTTTTTAGAACATTTTCTTCATCGCTAATCAAAGGAGTTATTAACGTTAACACTCAGGCCCCTTATCGTAATTTTAGCTAGATGTTTAATTATTTAAAAGAAATCATGGACTGATTATCACTTAATTTTTAAACTAATCACCTTTAACTATTAATTGGTATAATTAACGCTTAAAGACTGTGAATCGGGACAGATCCCTGACCGAGGAAATAACCAAGGCTAACTTTCACGAGAATCTTCATTAGCAATAATTGCTAGTTCATATTTAGATATAACTAGTAACCTATTTAAAGATTCTATGTCCCCTTTATTCAATGTAGGTTTCTTATTTCGCCCCTATTATATTATTATAACCAATTTTCTTGATGGTCGTTTTTCTGTTATTTCAACAATGGGAATTGTTAATAGACCAAACGTCCATATCATTACTGTAAGATATTGTTGGCCATCAGTGATTAGCACTAGTAGTGGTGATGTGAATGATTCCTGGCAAGGTATAAAATACTCTCAAGCAAAAAATAGGAAGAATAATTTAAATTATTTTTGTTAAGTTCATTTTCTATCTATATTACAATTGTTCAAAATGATATAATGACCAAGTGAGGTGTTAGGCTACACAATATGTCATTGGCTTCGAGGGAAACCTTCATTTTCGTCAATAAATTCGGAGCAAAAATCAATTATTTATAGCGAAGGTAAGCCAGGTCGGCGTATTTACTTGTTCATTTAGAGAGAAAATTTGACGAAGAAAAAAAAAATTCTGAAGGAAACTTTTTTATAACTGGTATTTATTTTACATGCGGCACATCCAGCGTTCTTCCTTATCCAAATACGGCACAAAACTGCACTCTCCTCGTGCGTTATCAAATATCTTCATTTACCATGCATCTTGAAGAATACCCCCTCATTATTCACGGAAGATCTCTTAACCAACTAAATTCGAAAGGATATTGCATTAATGTCTACTTTTTGCGTAATCATTCAAATTGGTTGGAGCCATTTTTGCATAAGCCACTCGTATCTAATGTTTTATCTGCTGATTAACTGCGGTTACAAGGTTATTCCTTTAATTTATTCTTGACTTGCTATTTTTATTTTTGTTCTGACGATATTCTTTTCTAAAATCAAAGTTGATAATTTTCGTTTTATGACGGTGGTTTATCGCTCGATGCATCATGCATTGGTAATTTTAACCTGAGCACGGATTAATATTACTTTTTATGGATTCCTCGTGTTAGTCTCTAGAGTTATTTTTTATTATTTTAAGACTATGTTTTATTTTTATCACCTTTACTTAGACCAGACGTTTTACTACGAAAAGGTTTCTGAGCGAAGAGCATGACATTCTGACATGTCTCTTATTGTCATCCGGAGCAAGTCAAATAATAGGCAAGTGTAACATGATTTTTTTTTTTTACTTTCAACATTCGACTGTTAATACCTCTATATAAACTGATGAACACTCCTGTATCTGTGGAAGCCATATAACCAAAGAGGTTATTTAAATACAAAAATATAGAAAATGCATTAAGTAAATATTTATCATTCCTTCATAGGTTATTTCCACCTCCTCTGCTTACATTTTATATTTAAAAAAAAGAAAAGTATATATCGAAATTTACTACTGTAATATATAATTCAATAAATATTTTGATAAAAGAATGAAGGAATTTTTCAGATTGGTATTTACAATCCACACTTTTCATGATAAATTATATGGATAGATGAAGCTACCTTCACAAGAAGAGGTATCTTCAATCAGAAAAATAATCATCTCTGGTTGCATGAAAATCCCCATGCAATTCCTCAGCATCATTTTCAGCACGAGTTTCAATGTGTGGTTCGGGATAATAGACATTATTTTAATAGGTCCTTTTAATTCGCATTTCTTACCACCTCGACTCAATGCGGACACATTTTTGGAATTTCTTAATAATGATTACCACGGTTTAGTTGAAGATATTCCACTACAGCTGAGAAGGAACGTGTGGTTTCAATTAGATGGTTGTTCTGCACATTACGGAAGAGCTCCATGACAATGACTAAATGCTAATTGTCCTAATCAATGGATTGGCCGTGCAGGAGCAGTGGAGCCTGCTCGCTCTCCAAACCTGACACCACTGGATTTTTTTGTTCGGGGTGACATTAAACAAAAAGTCTATGCAAGGGCAGACAATGACCTTAATTCTTTACGAAGAGGGATAATTGAGTCTTCTGAAACAATAACACATATCCAGGCCCGTTCTGCTACTGCTGCTGTTGAAGAAAGATGCCAAGCTTGTCTGAATGCTCAAGGAAATCACTTTGAACATTTAATATGAATGTTAATGGTTTACATTTAATAAATAAAGTAGTTGGAATAAATAAAAAAAGTTTTATTTATTTACTATGCCTAAATAATCCGTAACAATGAAATCTTTAGATGTTAATATCTCCTAAACAAAGCGTTTGCGGACATACCTTCATAGGAAATTTTTTTCTTGTTTTGAGGTCCTTAGTTCAAATTTTCAGTTTGGCCATTTAATCCTGAAACACTTCTGCCATATCTCACAAAATGGAAAGGTATTTTCTCTACTTTAAAAACCCTATGTAAACAGAAATGATTTTCACATTGAAGTAATTTCTGATTAAAGAAATACATAGCCCTCCACTTCCTCAATATCGGGCAGAATGGAACAGGAGACCACCCCCAGAGGATGACCACACGAAGAGGGCGGTACCCCGAAGGCCACTTTCTCGCAAATCCTCAAGTACTTTCTCGCCCGGATCACATTCACCGCTCCCCTTCCTCTACCTCAAGCACGGTATCATGTAATATCATTCCTCTCCTCGCCAATTATAGCTCTTCCATCACCCCGGCTTCCGATCCGTTTATGGCCATTAACAGCCATTATCCAACATGTCAATTTGAACCGTTCCGGAGTAATTTCCTTTCGATACCGGGCTATTTATAATCCATAATTTTATGTTGAACGAATGTAATAATACGGATGATTAATCACCCCAAATGATAAAATTTGTAGACTACTTTGTAGATTACGTATCGCTTTTCGGTAAGATCATAAGGTATGATTCTGAAAAACGATTCATTTATGCGATACTAACATCAAGACATGAATTTAAACTAAAAAAAACAATGAAGGGTCTTGGGTTCAATACATTATAGAAAATATACTGTTTTCAACCCAACGGTTGTGCACGGAGGTAGCAACTGATTGGTCTCCAAGAAGGTTTGCAAATCTCAGAGAGTTTTACTGGGGACCTTCAGCTCAACTATTCAGCACTATACACGCTCAGCTACTCCCAATTATAACATTAATATAAATATAAGCGCATGCATATTCAAATGTGAATATACCAGAAGTCATGTGATCTTGAGCAGAAGCAGAGTGGTGAAATGGAGGAGGTAGATTTTTAGTCGTATCTTGTTATCTAGAATATAAGAGTATTAACTTTTCTACAAGATTAATACTATTAATTTTTACATATTTGTTATATTAACAGTGCTCTGAGACACAAGAAGAAAATAGGCTCAATTTCAAAGCTATAAGATTCATTTAAGCCGGTACTTAAAATTCTTGGAACATCTTGAAAATACATCAGTATAACAAATTAATTCTATGGCGTCAAATTGGCCGTAATTATAGGCCATCAACTAATAATTTAATAGATGTGAACCTTTTCACATCGAATCGATCAAGCATCCCGAAGAGGCCAGCTAACTCTTATAATACTTACTATCACTAAGTCGTTATTTCATTTATGTAAACGTTTACGGGACTTATGGTTATTTATAATAAACAATATTATTTATAATTCATTGTATCCCTGATTTATTTTAAAAATTAATCTATTATAAGTAAAATCATATTGTTACGGTCAGAGCGGGGACGAGAACCGGCTGAGAAGATTAGGCAAACAATGGGATTAAGCGGAAGGGATTATAGAATGGCGTAGAAGCTTCTGGATCGGGCTCGATGGGACTAGGTGGTCTTCTTCCGAGAAATCCCCACCCCGACCGGCCTTGCCTATATAAAAAGGACAGCTGTTCGGGCCGCGAGTAGTAATAAGACGAGTCTGTAATAAGCCAGTGAGTAGCAGTCGTTAACTAGTGGCAGTGTGTGTGAGTTAGTTAGTATTAGTATCAGTCTGTAATAAGTGCTTAGTGAGCAACAGTGATAATTAGTGGCCGTGTAATAAGTGTAATAAACTGTGGGTCAGTTTGCCATATTTGGAGAGTCTTACGGTCGGTGGACTTTAGTTAGCGAACTGTAAGTGTTAATTTGTAATTGTAAACTATAGTGTAATATTATTGTATTTGTACAAATTTATATAAATAGTTTAGTTACTTAGTATTAGCAATATCTTATATTATTTGTATATTATCTTAGAAATTAGATAACGTTTAGTAGAATATTGTTACTGTAAATTGATGTTAGTTTAATAATTTAACTGTTTTAAATAATCGCATTGTATTCTTTCTAATTTGTTAATAAATATTAGATTCTTGAATTAAGTAATAGTTTAGTCCATTTTACACCCAGTAGCCCGTAACAATATGTACTAAATTAATTATAGAAATATATTTAAATGTCGACAGAATTAATATAAAAGGATGCGAGCGAAGATGAACATCCAACAGTTGAAAATCGCAATTTTTCTGCAAATTCGTGGTCTTACGAAGATTATGATTCAGGATGAAAAGCGAATGTCTCAAAAATTTTCATTTTCATATATTTTTCTAGATAATTCAAGCAATTTTGTCTAGAACCATGAATTTCCGTATTATTTACCACAGTTTTAATCCTGTTCTGAAACTGAAGTTTCGGGAGTATACATCTGGTTCATTCAACATTAGAACATTAGAAACTTCTGAATTATAATCCTGAATACCTCGCATTATTCATTACTAAATATAACTTTAACTATTAAGGATAATAAAATGATAAAACCCCTTTCCCCGCCTATAATAAACGGCCTAAACAATAAATTAGACATTCGCTTAGACTTTCAAAACGAAAGGAAATTATAAATTATCAGAAACTAGAAGGAAAAGCGAGCTCTATAACTGCCCAAGCTCCTATCTCCAGAATTGATAACTCCGCACGTGCTCCGGTCCCTTCACCAAGGGCTACGAAAGTACTCATTAACTTTACTACTGAACTTAATTCATTCATTAGTTCTCTTGTTCCTTGGTCTTCGGAGGACTTGAAGACTTTCCTTCGAAAGTACATTACCTTAAATGGTCCAAGAGAACGGCCGTTGATTGTAGGCGGTACTTTGTATTGTAAAAAAAAAAATAACAGAAAAAATTAATGATATATACTTTCAAAAACTTAAAGAAAGTCTGTGCCTGTGAAAGTGGGAAATGACGATCCCGAAATTCTGTAAACGATTTTACAATAATTGACCAACAGCCCAGGAATAGTCTCATACATATTCCCTCTTTTTCATTTCATGGTAGCCCCAGTTTATTATAATTTGGACATGCAACATGCTTAAACAAGCATATTACATGTTAGAAACATGTGATTTATATATTAAAAGTATACAATAATAAGTTAATAATATAATAAATTAAAAAAAAAATCGGGGGGACTAAATTAATAATTTATAGAGTAAAATTAAAAAATTAAATTTGTAATCATAAACAAAAACAAAAATACAACTTCAAGCACAGCAAGATTTATACAATTACTTCAATTCCTAAAAACATTAATGAATTTTATAAACATAGAAAATTGAAGCTCTGAGTTGCCACTACAATGGTCCCGGGTTCAAATCAGGTTTTGGATTATAATTTACTTAATCTGTTAACTGCTGGTTATGGATCTTTTGTGGTGTGGAGAACAGGCTTGGGCTCACCCCTTTTATTGGTACTCTATGAAATGAGTACCCATAAAAGGAGGAAACAGGCTGTTGAGCGTGACTCTATGTGACTCCTTCAACCATTTGCGTGGTTTACGCACTTAAATTAAATTGAAATGGTACATGCTCTGCAACCCCCCGTTGTGTAATATCCTAAAATCTTCAAAGCTCTCATCTTTTTTCGAAAATATTATACGCAATACACTTATATAATTTTTTCGTCCTTCTACATTAACGCCGATGCTTCACACCATGTGGGAAGTTTAACAGTTTTATAAATTTATAATATTATTCTAATATCCGATTGTATCCTTTAATGATTAAATGATGTAATACAGATCTGTAATTTTAAACTATTGCACAGCCTATACTCCATGCCCATATCTTATGAATAACAACTTCCCTCCATTTTCTTCTGCGCTACAACAAGCAACAACACTAGCAAGCATTGCGATAGTACATTACCTCTGTCAGAGGTTGCCATTGTGACGACACCTCTAAGGATAGAGGACCTAAAATGGCTAAAATCAATAACAATAACGACCCAAAGAGGCTGCTAAAAGCTACAATAACAATTTAATGACTACCTATTTACGAGCCTTTTTGCTTTCTAGCGCGAAGTGAGAGGGCGCTGGAACCGCCAAGGTCTTACCTCGAGTTCAGTTAGCGACAATACTGATCAAGGATATGTGTTCTGTTGTAAACCTTTTTATACTCAAAATCGTTTGCGGTTGTATTTCTGGCGCCTTAGGGATACAAACAAGATAGCCAGCCAAAATCTCGAGTTTTAATTCTCATTTACGCAACTACCACATAGTTTTATAAAATTGGTAGTCATAATTCTGTACTAACGCTTAAATAAATGTTTACACAAGTAATACAATATACATAACATTGAATATGTAAAGGTAGTAACGAGTAAACAAATGCTAAATTAAATACATTTTACATCTTGATAAACGCTAAACTTGAAATCCTAATATTGGACAAAGACTACTATAAACAACTCGCCGTTTCAGTACTAGACAAACATTCTAAGCTCCCAATTAATCACATGACTATTGTTACATCCGAATGGACTTACGGAGTAGAGCTTTGGAGCTCCACTAAGCCGTCGAATTCCCCTCGTATCCAACCCTCACAATCCACAATATTTCGTAAAATCCTCAATATTTCTTTTTACCTCATACTTTAATTAGGATTAAGATATGTACTTCACTCTTGTTAGATTTATTATTAAAATTGTATCATAAAATTAAAAATATTTTATTAATCCTTGGTTTTCAAGCTTCTCCAAGAGACCAATTCGTGGTAACAAATTAAGCATTCGTAATTGGCAATCTAAAAGATAAATGGAAAAATTCTCAGAGCTTGTCGGAAATTATCCACCGAGATTCCTTTCTGTTTTATTTAGAAAAAAAAAGTTGGACTAAAAAGATTTTTGGGCAAGTTTTAAAGAGGTATCAAGTGGTTAAGTACATATTCATTAGACTATCTAATATCTAAACATCTCTCTGGAGATCACACATCCACCACAAAGAGGGTGAATTGCCTGCCGGGTGGGGGAGCTCTTGGAAATCATTTCTTTGCACAAACGTTGTTCTACAGTACTGTTTCTTCCATGTACTGATCCCAATGTTGTAGTGGTACAGGTTTTGGTATGAAATTGCAAGTAAATCCTATAAATCAAGTATTCCACAGCTTACAGAGCCAGTTGGACAACTTGCAATAGCAGTGGAAAATGGCGCTGTAGACCTTACAGGTGTAATTGCTGCATCCAACTTGAGATGGTTAACTTTCTATTCATGTTTTCTACGATGAAAGTCATTATTATACTAAATACAATTGTAGAAAATACCTCTGACATCAGCATTCCCAGCATTTGTAAATTTATTACCAGATTCCTAAGTGGAAAAAAAAATTAATTGTTTCAATACTGCAAATTTGACCGAAATCATTCTGGTGTGCTCGAAGATTAAAAAAATATAAATTTAGAATTAAATTTTAAATTTGAATCTATTAGGATGAATAAATTGGAGTCAAGACCATTTTATTGATATGTTAAAAACTGAAATCACTGAACATAGTTTTGAATCACGAGCTTATAACTTTTTTTTTTGTAATAATATCTGTCAGTGTAAAACCATGACGACTAATAGTTTGAAAATATGTAAGTATTAAGAGCTCATCTCTGCTGAGCTTGGGTAAAAACAGTTTAGTTACAAGAAATAATATGAAATCTAGCATGAATAGAAGGCAAATAGAGAAAGTCATATTTAGGTTTTGTAACTTGAAAATATTTATAAAATTGTGCAATTAACATCCAAGTTTTACAGCAATAACACTGAAGCAAATTAAAAATCGCTGTATTAATAAATGAAAATAAATTAAAAAGTTGATAGGCAGGCATTTCGAAGAACAGACCTGAATCCAACGGCAGAAAACAAACAACCGTTGAAATTTCTTGAGTTATCTACGTACAAGTAATCCTACTTTTCAACTACTGAACATCTAACATTACATAAAAAAACTGTACCACTACAACCCGTGAACGGGTCTGGGGTTCAGTACATGATAGAGACTGTACTGTTTCATAGGAAAAGGTTCTCCAAGGAGGTGACTTCCTACGTGAAGCTCAACCGCCAGATTTTCCCCCTTATTATGGGTACCCTATTTTTATAATATAGAGGCTGGGTGGGCCACAGGAGGGCCCTAGATCCTATATGACCCATCTCCCGCTGCAAACAGAATAAATAAAAGTCATGACCCGAAGCGGGATTTTAACCAGGATTTCAGGCATGGAAACTCAGTGATCTACCACTGAGCCACTTCACTTCTTCTCTAACATCACATCATCAGTAAAAAAATAAAATAAGTATACAGCCCTGAAGTATATTTAAGATATTATCGTGGTCTATAACAGCATGATATACTTTTCAAACGTCAGAACGGAGACAGAAAAATTCGTGCTTAAACAGTCTTATTATAACGAGCCGGCAATCTGAGAGCCCTTTACTAACATCAACAGGCTTTATGTAAGATTTTGAAAGGAGGACAAGAACCATAGCGCTTTCAACTGCTATCAGATTGTCTGTCAGAATATAAATGAAGAAGGAAGTATTCCACAGAATTAGAAAAAGTGCAGTACAAGGCATCCAAGGATTTCCCTGCTCCATTTTGCATTCCAAATAATGACATTACATTTATTTTTTGTCCACTCGTGTGACCAGTCACCTGAAAATAAAGTTCATAGGAAAACTGCTTGGCATTCAAAAGAAACGCGGACCTTGATGAGTTCGGAATTCGCCCTTTTTCTTCTCAGCGCACTTAAGATCCGACGAGTCCTTGCACTTTAAGGATTCAATTTCAGAAACATGATATTCAGAGAACGTCCGAAGATCTCAGGCAATTTCAAAGCATAATGCACAGTTTGCAACCAGACTTTGCATGAAATAACCTTTATCATGGTAAAAACCCAAGTAGAGGAGACAAAACCTAAAAATAAGCCTTTACCACAACAATCCGTGGAAGGGTCTCGGGTTCAGTACATGGTAGAGACTATACTGTTTCTAGGAGACCAGTTATGGAGGGAGGTGACTTGACCGAAATGAGCTCAGACGAGGAGACAAAAGCATAGACGAAATTAAATTAAAAAGCTTCAATAACAACATTTCAGTTCATTATGACTGACTTTTTTTTTTTTAATCGGGTATTTCGGAACAATTGTCACAAATCCTCTTTTCGTAAACATTTCTCTGAATAAAATATTTTATTAATTTCGATTAGAACTAACTTAATGGTAGATTAAGATTAACACTGAGTTCCCTTGCTGTAGAGGACCTGGGTTCAAATCCGGCTCTAGAAGATAAAGTAACTAATCTATTAATAGGCAAGGATGAACCTTGTGGGATATGTATATCCTCCTGGGGCTCACCCAGCCTATTTTAAGTAGGTATTCTTAATTGGGGGTAAACTTGAACTGTGATCTAAGACAAATCACCTCATCGGAGAACTGTTTTCATTGAAACAGTACAGTTTCTACCACGTACCGAACTCCAGACCCTTCTTGGGTTGTAGTGGCACAGGGAATTTTTTTAGTTTGTAGTCCTGGAAGAATCATCAAGATTTTAGCAAATATGAACCTTACTGACAACAGTTGCGAAATCCACATCGCATACACATCCACACAAGTACAAGAAGAACGATGACCTTTTTCCTATATCTTAGCTAACTGGAAAGAAAAGTGCCGTCCATGACCTTACGAAGCTAAAGGATCACCGTACACATGAAACGGTTTATGTGTCAATGACGTTATGCAGAAGATGCAACAAAACGGTGCTTCCTTAGCCTTTCACGGTTCCAATGAACAAAGACGAGCGAGTACATCACGTACTTGAAAGTCACGAAATACCGGTACCTTGCACATGATACGTGCCTCCTCTTCGGAAAGGAAGAGGACGACCTTAACGCACCAAGAACAAAGAAAGTATCATCCCGTTTTTAGAATCCTTAAGGGGCTTGGGAAATCAAGAGTCGCATTTCGAAACGCGGTTTGGTTTTCACAGTTATGTGCAAGTCCAACATAAACGGGCCGCTAGCTAGTTGTAAAATAAAATAAAATGGATATGTACAGCAATTGTGCCATTCTGGATTGGGCAAGGATCAATCCTAATCTGGAAGAAACCACACTTGGATTTGGCGAAGTGGATTGCTTGATAATTGAGAAATCATCCAAATTATAGTTACACAGAAACAAAAATTATGATATTACAAATTTTACAAAGAAAATATATAAAACAATGCTTCTTTTCCTATAAACTTTATCTACACGCTGAAAAATGTTTGCTATCTTACTATCGAATTACAAATCCTAATAATTTATCACAAAGAGCGCAGCATAACTAATATTAAGTGACATTAATTAATCAAAGATAAAATTAGTGATAATTCTACAGTTTTAGAATCTAGTTTAAGCGATCTGGAATAGAATGTAATAGAAAAGTAACTAAATACTTTAAACTATTATTGGCCTAGTTTATTATTAGACCAACAAACATTAACAAAAAATAAACGTATCCAGTTTAAAAAACATTAAGGAGTATTCAGAAATATTTTTAACTTCTCTTATATTTTCAATTAAAAGTATAAATAATTGTTCGATTTTTCGTTACTGGGTCTGACATTTTTTCCCAACCGACTTTCGATGGAATTCGAGGTATAGGTAATTTGGGGAAATATATGAAAGGGTATCAGTTCCGCAGGTTGTCGCTATGCGTTAAGTCACAAGTTTAAAATTTGTATTCGTTCCCTTTTTAATAATATTCTTGAAAATAAAAATAATTGTATTACTGATTGTAAATACATTAATGAACCGACTTACATATAATTTTTAGGTTATATCATCATGTAAACTTCGAAATGTTAGTTTTCTTGGTTATTTTAAAGTCACTTTTATGCTGATATGGTTTATCAGACGATGCTACAGTGGGAGCTCTAAATTGTGTCTATTCAGTTTTAATTATAATAGGGATTTTTTACGAGTACCTGACACCGTACAGCCTCGGGACCCCTGTTTAACGTCCCTTCCGAAGAACGACATAACCAGAGATTTTTACTCCTTTTAAAAAATCCTCGGGCAACCTGCCCGGCTGCGAACCCCCGATCTTGGACTTAACTAGGTTGTTAGGCTAACCACTAGACCACAGGTCGCCCCGAAATGTTAGTTGAAACGTTTAAATTTTGATAAAATGATTACACATATCCCGTGATTACACTCTCATACTAAAACTGATCATTATTTTTTATTTCCGACAACATTATGACGGAAACGAATAAAAAGTTAAAACTTAACTGGAAGCGACAACCTGCGGAGCTGACACCAAAATATATGTGTAATTCATCAGTTATTGATCGCTCAAGACTTTAACCAACTTTATCCGTACAGTGTCTTTAATTAATTATAATTATTATAAAATGTCTATCTATTTTAATCACTAATGACCTCCCCTGTGTATTGCAACCGTTATAGAACGGCATCCTCACCGATCGAGATTACTAACAGCATGACGGAGATGTACGGTAATTACCGATAACAGAAAAGACTAGCAAGAGGAGGATATCTCGATTATGTTGCCCTGGAAGGAAGTATCCAAGTCATTATATCTGATTAGTTCTCTTTATTTCTCGTTTTCTTCCTAGCGGCAGCTCTCCCTACAACTTTCATCTCTTACATTTTTTAAGTAATATTATGCTGTGTGGAACACTACCGTAATCAGGCACAACCCGAAACTATAGTTCTTAATATATTTGCTATTTTATTAAGCTGGAGTGTCACTATTAATAGCAGGTCATTAAAAAGAAGTCGCTGAATCGTAATTGAATCGTTTAATTAATATATATTATAATAAAATTCAATTCGATAATAATATTTTGTGAACAGCTTCCAAAAAGCATTTCTTATATATTATAAGAATTGATAATATATTATTGATCATTCATAATATTTATATAATTTTAAATATATTTTCACTTCCATTTTATATATATATATATATATATATATATATATATATATATATATATATATATATATATATATATATATTTAACTTGCATGTCTTAATTTCTTAAGTAGTATTATTATCCAGTGAATGCATAATATTACTGAACAATACCGCAGTCGTCCAACCGTTGATAAACTTATAATTTAGTTCATTAGAAAGAAGTCACCAAATAGTACTCAAATTGTAAAATCAGAATATTTAGTTATATATTGCGTAATATATAAAATGTATATTTAATAAACTATGATGTATACTTTCGTGCTGTTACAAATGAAATACCCTTAGTAAATAACAATTTATAATAATTAGTTATAATAATAATTAATAAATGTATCGTGTGACTACAGCCAATCAACGGTACTTTGTCAAATAAAAAATAAGACAAACATTTTTCCTATATAAAGTATTTAAAAAAACATAAAAATTGATGAATGATCAAAAGTTAGTGAAAAAAACTTACAATATCTGGTATAAATGTGTGTTTAGAAGCTGTTTATGAGAAATTAGAAATGACAAAATCTAGGGGTCACAAGTGAAATGTAAGTCATAAACAGGATTTTGAGAAAACGTTGGTGAAAAGGCTAGAGCACTTAATGCGAAACGTTTTTACTGATAAAACCCGTTAAGTCCGATCTTTATTTATTAATTTTTTCAATGCTTCGTAATCAAAGTTCTCTTGACTTTTCATCAGCGTTTTCTCAAAATCAGGTTTTAGACTCATTTCACTTGTAGATTTGTTTATCATTTTTAACATCTCATAAATAGCTTCTAAACGCGCATTTCTTATATATTGTGAGTATTTTTAATATGTTTGATATTTCATCTAATTTATAAATTTTGTATATTTCTTATACTACAAATGTTTGTCATATTTTTTTAATTTGACTATGCACTATTCATTTGCTCTACACAAATGATCCAATATCTAATTATTAACAGTAAAAAAAAAATTAAATTGGCTAAAGAATTAGTCGACTATTGGAAATTATTGAAAAATGTTTAATGCATATTAATTAAAATGTCATTGATGTTTAGTAAGTTTTGGTTTTCTTTTTCTTACAAGTTTAATCCTTCCTTCCGATCTGTTCTACTACAACCCATGAAGAGTCTTGGGTTCAGTCCTTGGTAGAGACTGTACTATTTCTAGGACTACGGTTATGCTGGGAGGTGATTTGTCCGAAATGACGTTCAACCGTCAGGTTTTTCCCCTTATTAAGGGGATCCACATAAAGCCTGGATGAACCTCAGGGGGGGCCTCCAGATCTCACAAGATCCCTTCTCGACTGTAAACAGATTAAATAATTATCTACCAAAGCCGGGGTGAAACTCAAATTTCTACCACTCAGCCACCCGAAACCCTATTGGCAATATAAGTGTAAATTAAAAATGGTAACTTTATTAATACCTTCACATCAATAAGTAAATAACCAAGTATAGCTGAAGAAAACCATTAATCAAAGTTATAATATAAGGTTTAATTTGTTATTAATATTGCTATATATCATCAAGTACAAGATTCGGAATTAAATAAGTTCAAAAAATGTACTAATTGGTTCATTTAATTTATGCCTAATTACATACAGGCTAATCAAACGAACAAGTCAATAAACAGGTATAAGCTACAAGGGATAATTAGAAGATAAAGATAATTAACCACAGTCGTGATCCTTCAAAGGCCAAGCTCGTGGTAACCATGCACTTAGATGGCGGTTAGTTACTTCGTTATTTATCTCTGGTGCCAATTCGTCCTAAGTAAAATATTCATTAAAGTACCTTTGATTGAATTAATTATAGTTTATTAACCCCCGTTTGTAGTGCATGTCACTAATAATTATAATGCAATGCAGATCTCCATTGCTTAGTAGAATATAACAACCACCGCAGCGTGTCCAGGATAAAAAAACTATCCTGGCCAGGGCAAATCTTTTCTCTTCAAAATAAAAATATTTAAATTTAATATTAAAAAATCAAAACAATTAATAAAAAATTATAAATAATAATATAACGTATGTCAACAAGATCCTAAAATTAAATTAATGTTCAATGAACATTCTTCCTCGTGTAAACATCGCAAAATTGAGAGAACACGGGGACATGGGATCGGTGAAGAGAACGGATTTGTCCTGGTTGTGAGGCGGCCCCTGGTAGCTCAAATGGTAGAGTGCTGTCACTGAGAGACGGATGACCCGGGTTCGAATCCCGGCCAGGGCAAATCTTTTCACTTCAAAATAAAAATAATTAAAAAATTAAAACAATTAATAAAAAGTTTTTAAAAAACTATAGTTTGTAATAAGAAATACAACTAAAACTTAGCAAATAATTTTCAAAAAGTTTAAAATAATAAGAGAGTGGATCAAAATTTATTTTGATAATATATCCTTTATCTATAACAATCAATAAAATATTTACAACAATTAACATCCAGCACCCCAAGCTAAAATGAATTTTTTTGTTCATTACTTTATTTAATGAATTATTCGGAGTGGCTGAAAATGTTTTATGGAAAAGAAGAAAGAATGAGGAGCTGATGGAGGTATCTGGAAAGGATGGGGAGCCGGACATGGTAGCGTTGATAAAGAAAGCCAGATTGAGATGGTTGGGACAAGTGGAAAGAATACCGGACCAAAGGATAGAGAGGAGAATGCTCAATGAGAAACCGGACAACCGAAACATAGGACGCTGTCGGATCAGATGGCTAGAGGAGCGGATGAAGAGGACCTGAAACTGCTGGGTGTACAGAACTGGAGGAGGATACCAGAGGAGGATAACAGGATCGCGGAGATTGGTCGGCTGTGGTGTTAGAGGCCCGGGTTATTGCAGGACCAAAAAGGACAAATAATTCTTTTGTAGAAAAATATATGAAACTCCACAGCTGATCCTGCCAGTAGTCATATGCTTGTATCACAGATAAAGCCAAGTATGCCTTGTTATTTGGCACAAGACTACCGCATCTTCGGTACGAAAAATCTCTAATCCTGGATATCCTTGGACTAATCTTGTTTTACGCCCTTCCGAAGGACTGCATAACTAAGGATTTTTTATTTTATTTAAAAAAAAAATCTGTCGAGCTACGAACCACAGGTCGCCCATAGTCATAAGCTCGTCTCAAAGATTAAGTCGCTTATGTCTTAGTACATGGCACAAGAGTAAGAAGGATTACGTGAAGATCATGGAAACTATAATGAGATTAACTTATTAAATCATTGTCATCGGTCATCAAGTGTTGTTGAAAGTGTCAATTGAATTCGATGTTTTGAAGCAGTCAAAAATAGACTTCGAAGATTCCGTTACTTAGAGGTGTAGCGAACAAAACCTAGTTAGAAATGATACAACCAATAAAACGAACATTAATAAAAATAATACTACCTTTGGTAAATATTTGCAGATTTAAGATCATGAAGAAATAATTTTATAGTCGCTAAAATAATTTTAACCAGATCAACTAGACAAGAAAAATGAATGTAGAGGTTTTAAAAATAATTAAATTTATTAAAGATAGAATAGCGAAATTAATAGATTTTTTTTCAGTTATTTGGAGATATTTTACTACAAAGTAATCATCAATTAGCATATCAACTTACAAAATATAATATTGTTTGTTATTCCACGTTAAGCTAATCTACATGTATCAGACCTTGGATAAAATGGTTATCGTATCTAATACTAGTTGATAAGCTTTCGCCCAAATGTTTTAGCATATGAAATAATGGTCGATGAATTAGCATAAGTGACGAAATGCACTTTCACCTGAGATGGCTTAACTTGTTTACTAATTTCCGTTCGTAACGGATTCCAACCTCATGGTTATTTATGACCTTTAGTTGCTAGACAACGGCATCTGTCTAGGATAAGCCTCAAAAGATTCAGGCTTAAGAAACCTAGAGGTGACCGTATAATTGACTATTTTTGTCAGGTAATGCGGCTATGGCAAATCGGATGTTGAAATTGTGGGAGTCCTAAATTTTGCTTATCCAGGTTTAATTAGGATATGGTTTTCTAACGAATACCTCATACCACTCAGACTCAGGAGATCCATTTTTCCTCCTCATGAACGAAGACAGAACTAAGGATTCTTTACTCCCTTAAAAAACGAACCCGAGATCTCTGACATAATAGGTTGTTATGCTAGCCACTGGTGACCTTACTGCTAGATGCAGTTACTGCAGATCTATTTTATACTGAAAGGATGTATGACGCTTGGGACACCGAAGTATTCCTTCCCAAAGATGCTGAGTCTATACGACTGAATCACGTGAAAATTACTTATTGAAATGAAACTATACTTGAATGGTTTACATTTTACTAAACGTCGATGCTCCCCTACAATTTAAGTGTAAAACAACTTAATTTTATTAACCTATATAATATTATTTTACGTCAGAAAAAGCCCAAAAAGCTACTAGAATGATACATCCGGTCCTATGGAAGAGATTTCTACGGATCCTGACTTATTCTTCGGAAACCTATGAGCTCCTGTCTGTACTCAAAGCTTCAGGCGGTTGAAATGGATTTCTGGAGGAGGTGTCTCCGTGTCATCAGGCTGGATAGACTAAGAAACGAAGAAATTCGACAGAGGATGGATGTGAATATATCAACAAATGAAAAAATCGGGACACGCCACCTAAGATAGTACGGCCATGTGAAGAGAATGGCATTTGAATGTTGGCCGAACCGAGTGCTGGATCGGGTTCCACCAGGGAGGAGAGGTCGCGGACGGCCCAGAAGCAAGTGGATGGAGGGAGTCCAGGAAGAGATGGACGGAAGGGGTCTCTAGGAAGATGATTGGAAAGATCGAGAGGTGTGGAGCTCTGCTTTGACAGGTTGAGGCAACCCATGTTGGAACAACTATAATAATAATATAATATTATTTCATTTTAAATAAATTACGTTGCTTTAAATATTCCAAGAAAAACAAAACAAAACGTTTTTCAAGCGTACGATAAGTGAATTTATAGTTTCATTGAACAAGACAAATAAAAAATATTTTAAGCACTTGATTCAACCCCTAATCAACGACCAACAATTGAGTTTATTTCTTAAATAAATGCGTCACAAAAAACAACAACGAATCAACAAACAATAACAAATCAACCAATATGTCTATTTGTATCCTGTACTATAATGTTTCTTGTACGGGTTAAAGAGTAACCAAAAATTTTGTATTCTATTCCACATTCAAAAATTTATGTTTAAATGCATTAAGAAATGACAAAGGGGACGGTTAAATGAAAACCTGTGGAATAGTTGACCTGGTATGGTCCGGGTAGAGGTCTAACGGTCCAGTCTAGTGCCAACCCCCCGTCGATTATACTAGCCCTGAAGAAGAGCTGTAATGTGGGTCGAAACGTTGGTTTAGCAATAAACAGTTCTCTCTATATAAGAAAATTGTCTTAACCTCTACCAGGACCATTTTCTTCCTCTAAATAAAAATAATAAGATAAATATATAAATATAAATGATAAATATGATTGAAAATGGCCATAGAAACGCTTAACACTTTTTCTTTTTAAAGCATAATACTTTCAATAAGCAAATTACAAGAAAAATAAATAAAAATATATATTAACCGTTTGGGATACGAAGTAGAAGGCTCAGAGCAAACAGTAATTTTCAATAACAGATCAAAAGGACATTATTACACAACATTCGTTACTAAATCGAGCATTTCTAAAGATATCTAGATTACGTGACTGCTAAACTTGGTAGAGATTCATTAACGAAATTGCTAAGGACCGAACTGATTCCTGGCACTTAAACTAATAACCAATTATTTAGGACACATGCTAAATTTCAGGGGAGAACTCGTTCGTTCTCCGAATCGAAAATGAAAATACAAAAAAAACAGTTAGATTTGTAAAACTAGATTATTCTTTTTCTACAAGTATTTCCCCCAGAAATGAAACTAATCACTGGAAGGCAGTAAATATATTTAGTGCATAGAACGCGATTCGGGGTTTTTTGGTGGTTTTGTTTTTACCAGATATTTTTTTACGAAGGATAATATTCTCCCCTTATTTAGTTTTTTTTATTAATAACCATGTGCCCATAGATTTTTTTTTAATTATAATTTTGTAATTATTATTTTCATTTTTTTTCTTTAGTTTTTTTCCATTCAAAGTGGGGTTTATTTGTTGACACACTTCATAGGTCCCTAAACTTTAGGAATCTTAATTAATTATTTGCAGTGTAAACTTTTAATTTAAGTAATAATCATTAATGTTTTTAACATGTTATGAATTATAACTTTTGGTATCTGTTCCGTAGATTGTCGCCACAACAAGTTCAAACTTTATATTCGTTGTATTTTTAATATTAAAAAAAAAATTGATATTGACTGTATCTAGTAAATATTACTCATTGTATATAGATTAAAGAACTGACTTACACATACTGTTTAGGTAAGATCATCATCTATACCTCGAAACGTCTGTTGAAACGTTCATTTCCTGATAAAATGACCACCGAGATGTACACATTTCCCATAACTACACTCCTCTTTTCATAATAAAACTAACGATTATTTTTATTTTCGAGAATATTCAAAATTAAATTAATGAAAATGTAAACCTTATACCAATTTTTTTTAAAATTCCAAAGCGTAAGTTGCCTTTTTTAATTACTAGGTTTTTTAAAACCAATTATTAGCTAGTACTTAAACATGTATATATAAACCCCTCAATCCAATTATTTAAATTTCAAGCTGATTATGAATTTGATATAATCGAGCTAAATGTATTACATAAGTCGCATTTTTGTAGTGGCCATTTTTAATTACTGAAATACTGGTTTTATTCATTATTATAAACAGAGGCATATTTGATAATAAAGCAAAAGGTTTAATCTGATTTTTAAAATATAGACAAAAATACCTTCGTTCCGACGAGCAATAACTGATGTGCAGATGATTGATACATCTAAGACCAGAGATAATGATTTAAACCTAATTTCGTATTCCTCCTTCCTTATTAACCTTATTTTAAGGTGAGGAAGGAAAAAAATGTAGCTCAAGAACATCGAGAATCGGAGTCCCTTCAGAGGAAAACGGGCCTTGGCATATTTTGCGGGTCAAGAAGATTCTGAAGAATGAATGTCTCATTATTGGCACGAGAGAACAGGAAAATGGGTTATTGTCTTCATTTCAAGATGGAACTATTACCTACAATTGTGAAGGTTGCGATATCAAAATTATCCATCTCATTTAACACAGAGGCATTGAGAAGAGGATGGTAAGACCTGGCTGACCTCAGAGACCGGTAAATAGCATTGAAGCGGATAGTACTGTTTCATAACATTTGCTATTTGAAGCAACAGGTTAGTTCTTCAGAAGATATCCTTTCCATCCAAGAAGATCCTTTCATTCTTTCGAAACGTCTAAGTTGAATGTCAGAGACTTCATTCCAAGTCTTCCACGAGAGCTTATTTTCCGCTAATTTCAACCGATTTTCTTCCACTCAAATCCAATTAATAACATTGCATTATGCAGAGAGAAGGCTTCAAAACCAATGCCATTCATTTTAAGCCACTTTATGCTGTAAAGGCTAATCGGACGATGCTACTCTCAATTTTTCCTTAAGGAAATTGTCAGGATATTGAGACAAACTATTGTGTTTTGCCCTCCATGAGCGCAAAGTTTTAATTTTTGGCATTAATCGATTGGCAAAAAATCGAATTAGAAGATTCCGTTACATACATACTTATAGGTAGGCTAAGCGTAAATTGTTGTTCATTTAACGTCACTTTATGGCGCTATAGTTAATCCGACTATACTACAGCGGGAGGCCTAAATTTTGCCTATCCAGGGATAATTAGTATTGGGATCTTTAACGAGTATCTTACTCCATACAGGCCCAGGACCCCCATTATACGTCCCTTCCGAAGGACGACATAACTAAGAGTTTCTTACTCCCTTAAAAAAATCTTAGGGCCACCTCTCGGGCTTCGAGCCCGCTATCTTGGACTTAGTAGATTGCTCTGTTAACCACTAGACCACAGGTCGCACATAGTCATAAGCTTGTTTCAAAGATTAAGCCATGAATGTTTTAGTACTTGGCACAAGATCTTGGACAGGATAATGAGACAAACTTTGTAAATCATTCTATTGTCATCAATTACTATTACAAACATTCCGTACATAAAGGCGAAACTAATAATAGCGTGTTAATAATACAAGTAAAAATATAATAAACAGTGAGTAATGTGAGCTCTTCTGACAGGAAAAGAACCAAGAACTATAAAAATATGGGTACTATGTTATTTCGATGGCATTCAAAACATATTCGTGGAAACCGCACCCAGTGTCAAACGGTGGAGGATGTAACCTTATTATGTTATATAACACATTGAAAAAAACAAACAACAAAATGTGAAATGTCAGGGAAGGCGTAGGATGGTGCTATCCCATAGATGGTCACAGGCAAAGTGTATTTTAAATGTCTTAACTAAATGAGAAGAACCTTTATTAAAACGTTTAAAACATTGACTTGAAGAAGGCATGATAAAAAATTTATAAGGAACCAAATTCCATTTTTTTGTTTTATTCAATATTTGTGTTGACGGATGATCAATATAATAGCGATATTTAGAAGAAAATGGATGTGGTGGAAAAACAAAAATTCAAACGGTGAGAAACTATTTTTTAGGGCTAATTAAATAAGACACATTAACTTGACTTAGCGTGTTCTACTATCTTCCATTGAGGGCTTGGGTTCAGTATGTGGTAGAGACTGTGCTGTTCCTAGGGCATTGGTTGTGCAGGGAGGTACATTGTCCGTGATCACGCCCAACCGCCAGGTCTTTCTCGCAATTGAGGGTATCCTCTTTAGGTGGGCTGGGTGAGCCCCAGGAGGGTCTTCAAATAGCATAGGGTCCACCCTCAGCTGTTGACAGATTAAATAAATTATCTTTCAAAGGTAGTTTTGAACCCGCTACCTTCAGCACGGCAACTCAACGCTCTACCATTGAGCTACTCCGCTCCCTGAACAAGATTAATAAAATATGTAAAAAAGTTGTCCGAAATTTGTCGAAAAATACATGATTTTGCATCTTGTTTATTCAGTTCTGATGAATTCCTGTAATGTGGGTAGAAACTTTGTTTTCTAATAATTTCTTAATATCTGAGAATTCATTTCGGCCTCCACCCGAATTATTTTTTTCCTTTATAATTTATACAGTCAATCAATAATTATTCGATATAATAGCAATACTTATAATATACAAGTAATGCGTGTTTGGAAGCTATGGAATAAAATAAAACATAATAGAGTTACATAATACAATATTATGATAAGGACTGGAAAATTAAAACAACTCACCGACACTCTAAAGATCCAAATAATCTCTGACACAGTGAGAAAAACAAGCGATAACTTCTATCGGCATATCCTGCGAATGAATTTAAGCAGGAATATTTGAATTCCTTAGAAATAAAAAAACTAAAACGAATTGATTTAAAGAAACAGAGAGAACTAGGGGTTACGGAGAAATGCTAAGGATCGAACTGTCAAGAATGTAATCCGAGACACGAGGATGAGGTTTGAGGCCAGAACGAAGCAGATGAACAAAATCTCCGATAAAGAAAGGAATATGGCATCAGAGAGGATCGAAAATACATGGGAGGGGGGGAGAAAATCACGGAATATACATTAATGATTGATACACAGTACCCCAAAGTTGGGTGGAAAAAAATATATATACATTAATAGTCTAATTAGAAAAATTAAGTTTATTGGTGTTTACTACCTCTTTTGAGGCTAAAAAAAATATTTAAAAAAGTTTAACAAATTGTTACACATTTTCAGTTAATGCCTGTAAACGGATTTTGGATCAAACAATTGTTGATTGTTGTTGAAAGATAAAAGACAAAAAAATCCGATCGAATAATGCACGTAAACCCATTAATAACTTCCGAAGAATTATTCTTCTTATTCCCTTCTAATGAACATGTGACAGGGACTCTGCATTATCTAGAAATCTGATTGTCATCGGACACCCATCGATGGAACAAAGTGCGAATGACGCATTAGAAATGACCAACAAAGGTAGCGGTATCATGTCTAAGGACCGCCGCATCGATTCACACGGAAATAATTTATTTGAGAAAATGTAATATCATTCTATTTTTGAAAAACAGAAGAATAAGCTCTGAAAATCAATTATATCTTTGAAGAAAAATTGACATTTGGTATGCAATAAATCCGAAAATCAAGACTAGAAAACCAAAAGTATATTTAATTAACTATTTTCGGTCAAAGTTCATGGTGCAGTTTGAAATAAAAATTAAAAAATAAAACGTCTTGGAAAATAGAAAGTTTAAAAAAAATACAAGTTTGGAATAGAATAATTTAGAAATAAGAAAATTTTTAACCTAGTGGTCTAGGTTTTTTTTATTAAACTACTAGCAATTACCTTTATTAATTGGCTGAATAATATAATTACAGTAATTAAACTGTTTTGAAAAAAAAATTATTTATCCTTGATACAGTAAAATTCCAAGAAAAAAGAAGAGTACTTATTTCAAAAAGGTTTCTTCGGACGATCTTGATTCAACAGATCTCGTTGGCCCTCAGTAAAAGACCAAGGAAAACAACGATTCAGAATTCTTTTTACAGGTTTGTACGCCATGGTCTCCATACCTAACCTTCCAAAGAGTAAATGGGATGATACAGTTGCGTCGTTCCTTTAAGGCTAATTTGAATCCTATAAAGGAAATGTCAGGGACGACGAGAGAAATGCTGGTAAACCGGTACCCTTGCCATTTTGTCAAGTCGACCGTGCTCTGATTACGAAAAAAAATTATAAATAAATGACGAGGTGCAAAACATGGGTGATAAAATCTTACACAATGCTCGCAATAGTAAGTCTCATCAAGTGAGTAACCACAACTTTCACTTATAATATGGAGGTATACACCATAGATAGAACTTTTTATTTTATTTAATAGCAAAAAGAATATTAAAATCCAAATCTAATAAAATTTTATGAATATAATAAAATAACAAACAAAAAAACTGAGGCTTATTCTGCCTTACAATTTAAGGTATGTAATTATTAAGACTTAGAAAGGAAAGCGTATGAGCTATTTAAGTACTTTTTTAAGTTACAGAGTTGATTAGAAAAAAGTCTTCACGCTAATATTAGCTAGTGTAACTAAGTTACATTAAATATTAACTAACTCAATACCAAACTGTTTTATTATATTGATTGACATTCGTAATCGCAGTTATAACATTGTTGTAATTATAAATAACAAATTTTAAATGGCATAATAGGCATCCCATTAAAAAAAAACCTAAGATTTATTGGAAATGAGTATATAATGAACAAAGCTGTTGTAAATTAATTAAAATTAAACATATTAAAAAATATATATATATTTTTTTAATTTGTAGGTATTACAATGTATTCAGTATTTCTATTTAATTTTATAATTTCGCCAACCGATAAATTCATAACAATGATATGATAATATTACTGTCCCCTGGTCCATTAAATAAATGATAAATTATTTAAGATCAAATTTTGTATAATTTCCTTTAATATTAACTAATTAAACATTGTATTTTTTTTATTTATATAGAGTAAGTATTTTTTTCTTTGATATCATATTGGTCATTATTAATACATTTATTTATTTTTTCAGTATTCGCATTTTGGTGGGAAGGCTGTCTCTGTTTGAAAGGTTCAGACTTGATCCTCCTGGCTAAGGCCAAAGCTGCGGAAGAAAAATTAAACCCAACAACTGAAGTGGTATGTATACAAAATATTTTTATTTTTATTTGATAAAGTAATTAATATTGAAAGGCTGTATAAAGGGGGGCAAGTATTATTTTTTCTTAGTGCCGTATTTGACACTAAGGTAAGAATAATTCGGAGAAAAAATCAAGAATCATTCAGTCTATATTAATTTTTATTCTTACGAATTTAATAGAAATGTTTTTATCCGTATTAATTATGTCGTACCTAAATCTTCGTATTCGGTTATTTTTTTTTTATTTAAAGTTTTTCACAGATTGAGCTCTACTGGTTGCCCGAAAAGAAAAAAAAATGTTAATTTTGTAGCTATTTTAGGAGGGAAAAAAAACAAACAAAGCTATTAATATTAATAAAAATGAATCAAATCAGCAACACTTATTTTAATTTGATGAAGAATTGTTATTTCTGGAGCTATTGCAGGAGAAAAAACGAACATAACTGTTAATATTAATTATAATTAGTCAAATCAGCAAAGTTATTGTAGTTAATGAGAAGTGAGGAGATAGTTGACTGGAAGATCTGAATAAGGAAGGAAATAGTTGGGGGTGCATTCAAATTAAACACTAAATAAGTGGGTACTTATTTTATTTTGTGCCGACGTTTCGACCCACTTTGTGGGTCATCTTCAGGGCTAATGGAAGATGAGGCTGGACTGGAAGCGGTCTAACTCTTTCCCTTATCTAACTCTTTCCCAGTTAGACCGCTTCCAGTCCAGCCTCAGCTTCCATTAACCCTGAAGATGACCCACAAAGTGGGTCGAAACGTCGGCACAAAATAAAATAAGTACCCGCTTATTTAGTGTTTAATTTGACTTCACCCCCAATTGTTGTAGTTTAGTTAAAGACTGATAAATTTGTAGTTATTTTAGGATAAAAATCAAACAAATAGAACTATTAATATTAATTATAATGCATCAAATAATCAACAGTTATTCTAATTTGGCGATCAACTGTTATTTTTCTCATAGGAGAAAAATCAACAAACTAAACTTTAAATATTAATTGAAATTAATCAAATCAACAACAGTTACAGTAATATGGTTAAAAATTGTTTCCAACAGTATACGTTATACAGAAACTGTCCACCTATCTGGATTCATGATTATACTTTTATATTAAATACAAAAAGTTCGATTTCTAACGAAATATCTCTTTGGAAAAAAAATCTGGTCCAACGAGATCTAACCAATCGGTTTCTCTGTAAGAAAATGACCCACTTTATTCCCTTGTAAATATCGCTCCGAAAATAATGGGCATTTAAACCGTTTACATTGGCTATTGATTTTTAAGACGGGGCTCGTTTATAAAAACCTTTACGTGCTAAATTACCGCGCTCTATTGGACAGGAGAGAAAGTTTCGTTGTTAACCCGGAGCGATTTTCTAGTTCCACTGAACGATTCTGCTCCGTATTATCTCCCATACGGATTGCCAGTGCTGATCTTGCAGTCGGTATTTAGCCCCGGTGAAAGGATGCAGACCGACGTAGGCTCAGCCAGCGAGCGGTACCAAGCACACTTTCAAAAATCGTGATGAAAAGTAGCAGTGGTTCGAATCGACTATTCCCATCTGTCTTGGTTAAGATGTTTCGCTACCAGTGAATTAAAAAAAAAATGTATTAACTGGTCATTCTACGTCACCTTATGCTACAGACACCGGTCAATCGCATAAACCAAAGTGTTTGATAAAATAGTTTTATATCAAGCAAGCTTCATCAAGACTTCTGTGTTGTCAGCAATCTCTCCTTTTACATACCAGCTCTAAGATTGTTAGGTAGAAGATAGGCGGTAGGTGTGTATAGAGGAAATGTAGTTGTTAGTTTGTATAGTTGTATGAGAGTACGAGTAGCTCTAACGTAGATGTAGTCCATAGTCAACAAGACACCTATTTAGTTCATAAGAATCTTCTCTTTCATATCCATCTTATGTATGTTCAATATCACAATAAATTTATATATCTCTTACAAGTCGTCCACCGTTTGATAACTCTATTAATCGGACGAAGCTAAATTTTGTGTGTCCAGATATAATTAGTATATGGAACTTTAATGAGTACCTGAAATTGTATAGGCTCGCCCCCCCCCCCTAAAAAATTAAAAAAAAACTGTTAATATTAATTAAGAAGTTCCAAATCCAGGTAACAGTTATTCTAATTTGGTGAAAATGGTTATTTTTGTAGCTTTTCCAGGAGAAAAAAACAAAAAACAATGCCTATGCTACTATGGCTAATCGGACGATGCTGCAACGATAAGTCCTAAAGTTTGCCTGCCCAGATTTGATTAGGATAGAGATCTTTAGCGAGTACATGGCTTCATACAAGGACCATCATTTTACCTCCCTTACGAAAGACGGCATAATGAAAGATTTTTTACTCCTATAAAATCCTTGGCCCAAGGGTTTTGTTACACAAGGTGAGTTAATTGTCTTTGTAACACGAATTCCGCGAAAATTCATTTTTGGGGTTGACACAGTACCCCACAGTACCGTCGTAACGTACTCCACCGCGTTTTGTAATAGATGTTCCTTTATTTAGTAATTCTCTTAATAAAGGTAATTCTCTCTCTTATTAATTAGACTATAAATTTCCATCAGGTAATATAGGGAAAATGACTAGTTTTGAACACCCACACCAGTAATGAACACCCTTAATTTAAAATGCCAACAATAAGAAACAAAAAGAATGCAATACTGCCCAGAGAGCTCCGAGCAGAAATGAGAGGAATACTTGGTGTTGGTGATGAAACCCCTACATCTTCGTGTGAACCACCTCAGAAGACCAGAAGATGCAATATTTGCCCTCGTTGTGCAGATAGGAAAACGAAAAATGTTTGTACTAGGTGCAAAAAATCTATTTGTTCGAGTTACCTGAAAGCTGTTCACTATTGCATATCTTGCTATGATAATTGAGAATGTTTTATTCATGAGACTGGTTTTCGACTACATTTTGCTTAGAAAATTTAATGTAAGTTTTATTTTTTGTTTTTTTATTGTGAAAGTTACCTACTTTTACTGGACATTTTTCATTTACTTGAAGTTATATTGAGTTTTAATGAAAAGTTTAATTTGAAAATGTATTTTTATAAAGAATATAGTCATGTTACAGTATGAGAATTATGTTCTTATTGATGAGTAGAGAGGCACTGATACCATAGCACCTCAAACCTTTAAAAAAAAGTTGGGGTATGTGATGACCCCACCGTACCAGTTATGTCCTCATAGCTCACCGTACCATTGGAGGGTTAATACTACCTTGTCACATTTAAAAACAATATTTATACAAAAAAAACAACACTTACTAGCGCCTTAAAGGTGTTCATGAACTCTGACATTGCCGATGTAGTATAACCTCAAAAACTGAAGGCGTCCATTCTAATCACTGTGAAGATTTAGAGAAATGTTTTTAAAATTTTCATTATTATAATTATACTATATATATCCTGCGGCTTACATAGATCTCTCCGTGAGATATAATCTCTAAAGAAAAGTATAGATAGTTTCCCCTCAATTATTATTAGGCAATTGTATAAATGAAATAATCCGGTGAAACGCCCAGAGACTTCCTCATTCGTTTGAAAGCGAACGTATACGGCCGGAAAAATAGAATCGAATCACCCTTTTAAGAAAGCTTCTGTAATCATTTTGCAGTTGGTGAAACATTAAACACTCTTCAGCTGGAATGAATGCACTCTGACAATACAGGATTTTTTGAGAGAGAATCTTAAATAAATGCTGAAAAAGGCAGTAAGGCTAAGAAGAAATAAAAGTGATTATTATCAACACCCTAGCTTAAAATGATCGTTTTTTAAAATATTAATGACATCAAGTTGTAGAAATGCATCTGCCATAAAGTAGTGAAAATACAATGACACGATCTTACATATTCAAAAAGAAGCGGAGATATTTTATAAATTTAATTTATTTTAAGCTGACAAAGTTCATAGTGTCGTGAAAATAACATATAGTAACATTTAAAATCATTAATGATTGTATTTTAAATTTTAAATTAGAATTATCAAGGCTTTAGTTTGATTCTTGAAACACGTAAGAAATATTTTGATTATTTATAAAGAGTCTTAAGAGGGATTGCTTATTCCAGATACTTGAGGTTAGATATTTTTAAAAAGTTGTCAAGATTGTACCAAGAAAGTATGCACAGTTTTTGTTTATTAGAGGATAGGGATTTATTTTTGTTTGTTTTATAATAGAGGTTTTTGTTAATTGGAACAGAAGGCAATTCAGACAAACTCAGTTCATCATAAATCTATCAAAAATGTTTCTTAACAACCTCTAAAAGGAATCTGTTGCCAAATTGTCATTCAAATAACGATAGACATGTTAATGTTCATTTATGTGATGAGATTGATGAAATAACTTGAGAGAAGAAGAATTGGTGATGAGAAGTTTTAACTATAGTCTATAATTGTACAACTAAGAAACCAATAAATTTTATTTCATATATAGTACCATTTTAAAATTAACATGTGCTTTCTTAGGAGTTTTCTAAATTAAATATTGTTGCAAAAATATGGATTTATTAAAACTCTAATAAATCATGGAGGAATTTTATTGCAACACACACAGTAAATTATAACAAGAAATAGATATAAAGAGACAAAATAATATCAGCTTTTATCCGTAAACACTAACATTTACTCCAAAAGTTTATATAAAGACCTTAGAGTGTGAATTCTTTATTATAACTGGAATTATGTGTCAATAACTGAAACTGTCATAACAGAATAATAAAAGTATTTCCAACCAGGTCACAAGATCCGAATACAGTGGAGCCGTCGATTATCCGAACTAATGTTGTCAGGGGTGGTTCGGATAATAAAAAAATCGGATAATCTAAATTCACTAAAAAATAAAATATATATATATATATTGGTTTCTACTTATCTTGACTGTTTTGGAAATATATTATTTATGGTTCTTGAGTTTCAGTCAGTTATTTCAACTTCTTAGGCGACGTTTCGAGACTAGGTTAGTCTCATATTCATGCCCTGACAGTGAAAAAATGAGCTTTTAGTAAAAACATTAAATAGCACACTAAAATAAATATAAAATGACACGTGTAAGTTTTAATTGGATAGGGTGTACTTACAAGTTCCAAAGAACTGATCAATTTATCATCAATCACTTACTTCGCAAAATATCATAGAATGTTTATATTAGCTATGAACTTATCAACGAATAAGTAATCGATTTTTAGGAACAGCAGTTTTATTTAATTGTTGAATCATATTATACTATTTATTATTATATCACCAAGAATTAATTAAATTAGCATAATACGAGCTTAGACCTTGAACATCCGATTTTTTGTTTACAGCGCGATTTTTATATTTCTCTATAGTTATCATTTCTTTAATATTCCGTTTGAAGCTATTTTTTTCTTGGTGTATCACCTTTAGTTATTACAACTTACACGTGTCATTTTATATTTATTTTAGTGTGCTATTTAGTGTTTTTACTAAAAGCTCATTTTTTCACTGTCAGGGCATGAATATGAGTCTAATCTAGTCTCGAAACGTCGCCTAAGAAGTTGAAATAACTGACTGAAACTCAAGAACCATAAACAATATATATATAAAGCATGATTGTTTATTTACGTAAAAATACATGTACATAGTTAAAAATGAACGAATAAAAAATGAAAATTTCTTTTATATGGCTCACCGAGAAGCGAACCTAGATGGGTGAGTTAGTCAAGTACCGCGGCGGTTACGTGGGAGACCCGGGTTCGAGTCCCGGTCCTGGTCATATCTTTTCTTTTCAAATAAAAATATTTAAAAAATGAAAATATGTACCTATGTTGCCAAATCACATGTCGTAATTTAAAATTTTTCAACCAACCAGAACTTGCGACAAATGTCGTGTCACCTCCAAGCTTCATGTTTAGTTCAAACGCTTTTTCACACAAAACTGGCCCTGATATGGGCTGACCAGAAGACCATTGTTGCAAAAACCAAGTGTAAACAGCTTCTTCCAACAATTCACTTTTCGATTTTTCAGAGTTTTACGACTGGAACTGGCCGCCTCGCTGTAAAGATTATTTGCGTACCTGGGCGATTGAATCCGAATTATTATTTATTCCCGTTTTGGTTGATTTAGCAACACCGAACTCCGTAGCTAATATCTGACCCGATTCACATATTTTTAGCCGCGTAATTATTTATTTTAATGAAAGAACCACTCGTTTTCTTTTTGTTGACATGCTGCAATTTTAAAACAAAAAGTGATCACAAATGCGATGTACACCTCACAAAGAATGATTAAAAACTGAAGATGAGCAACCTATAACCTACGAAATGAATAGGAATGGATTCAGAGAAACAAAAGAAATTACCTAACTAGGTTTACAGTTTTTAGCAAACAAATACGTATTGAAGTTTAAGTTCATTTTTTTGCAGTTTCCGAGAAATGATCAGGGCCCTCCTTATTGACGTTCATGGAAAAAATCATTTTCTTTTTCATCAAATTTTATTTTAAATAACAAATAATTTTAAAAATACAAATAAGTATTGTATAAAATCTGATCAAATTAATTAAAATTACATTTGAAAAAATAAAGCAGTTCCGTTAATTGAACGTTGGGATAATCGACGCTCCACTGTAATTATTTCTAATAAACGATGAAATAAAATAAATCTCATACCAACATCTAAAACCACTTTTGTTCTGCAACCATTAACTGAGCTAAAATAGAAAAGTATGTGTTAACATGAAAATCCATTTATAATTATAATTATGGGCTCATTTGTCTTTGGACATGGTCAAGAAACAGTTGTCAAAAAAGAATAAAGAAGAGTTCATTCCATAAGGATAGTTGTTTTTTTTTAAATTATTTTATTGAATTATACAACTGTAATATATACATCTAGTACAAGGGATATATGACTAACTAGATACATGAAAGGACATGTAGAGGCACTACCCACTGGCAGCACTCTAATAACTATTCTATAATATAAGGTCCCGAGGCCATCTTCTCTTCAGACACCTAAGAGGATTGTCCGGGATGGAATTGGATGCAAGGATGGAAACTAGTGGGATTGGGTGGCCCTGGAGTTTATTATGGAATGATAGGTATCTGGAATGGGCTAAATCAGTAATATATGGAACGTTAAGGTCTTTATGGATGGTTTTATTTGTGACAAAATAAGGAGCGTTTAGGATTTTTCGAAGGATTGAATACGAGAGGAATTCGATGGTTTGGTGGAGCCCAAGGATAGTTTTAAGTTTGGATATAAAACTGTATCGAATACATTAAAATACTTCTAAGTAATTTTACTTTAACTTCTAAAGACTAATAGCTCTAGGAGTTCCTTGAAGGAATGCTAAGAAGAAGATAGAAGAAATAAGAAACATAAAAATAATAGAAAATTAATAAATGAGCCCATCGAAGAAATAAATGCTAACCATATAGTAAAGAAATAATTACATGATACAATAATATAAATAGATTATTGAGATTTTCCGTTTGCCTCCTTTTTCAGTGGCTACCTAACGATGAATAAAGTAGCAGTGGTAAACAGCATTATGAATATTGACAATGTAAAACTGACCATGCGATTCAAAATTCAATCTAACAGTGTTTTTATTCACAACTTCCAAACAATTATGAGAAGGGGAGAGATTGAACACCAAGTTCATTGCTAGAGTTGTATGGGAGCCAAGAAAGATAAATATTTTCATTTAAAAAATAAATTATTTCTATCAATTTTTTGTTAATGTTGTTATTATCATTATCATTATTATACTGACTCTACAATCCTATAACAGCCTGGGCCTCCTCCTCCACTGCTAACCAATCTCTGCGTTCCTGGGTATTTTGTATTTGTTATACGAATACAAAATTAAATTTTGTGTGCTACAACCAGATAATAAAAGAAAGCTAATAGAATTATTTTCTTTTGTATTTAGGTTATTGTTGGCGAGGATGGTAATACAACGACAGTAGTAGTCAAGAAGCCCTTGCTGACTGGTATTCCGCAGAAAGACTACATCCATGATCCTAATCTTCCAAGAGAACTGAAGGGTCACAACCTGACTAACTACCCATTTTACAACAGAGTCCCGAAGGACATTGAATTTGAGTGTGACGGTCTCCACGATGGGTTTTATGCCAGTGTCCCTCATCACTGCCAGGTCAATATGTATATTTTATTAACTAATGTATAATTATATATTATTTAGTCTGAAGTCTGAAGCCACTGAACATGAAGAAATAAATTCAATCCTACTAGTTAAGATTGGAACATATCCAGATCTATCTTAGCATTCAAAATCTAAAAACTGAAATGTTGGAAATATATATGGCATAACCTCTGAATTAATGTAAATTTATCATTGCAGGTTTATCACCACTGTTTGTTTGGGACCAGATATGATTTCCTATGTGCCAACTACACTGCATTCGATCAGAAAACATTTATCTGTCATTTTGTATCAGAAGTAGACTGTGAAAACTCACCTAAATATTTTGTCAGGTAAGAACCAAAACATAAAAAGGTTATAAGATAATGAATAAAATGGACAATATTATTGTTAAATGTTTTTTACTCAATTATATTGATATTGATTTATTATTTTTTTTTTAGAAACATCAGATTAATATTTTTATTTTATTTTATTTAAAATATTTCATTAGGTAAAAGCAGAAATATAAAGACTTGGTTCTAGAAATAATGAATACTGTGGATTACATTAATTTCAAATGTTTTTTTCCACAATTACAATAATATTGATTTATTAATTAATTTTAGAATAAGTAATCATAATATTTATATACTGATTTTTTCCCCATTAGAAATGAAGCACTTTACAAAGCTGCAACAACTGCTCCACCTCCTACAACTACGACAGCTACCACAACAACAAAACCAACCACGACAACCAGAAAACCTCGCAGAAGGGGACCAGCTAGAAGGAGGAGACCATATTATGACTACTACTACGACAGCGAAGAATACGATGATGAATATTACGATGAAGAAGAGGATGAACCACTTCCTCCACCAAGGAAATCGGGGAGGAAACAGAGGCCATCTCAAGGTTAGTGAACTCCAAAAATTAGTTATAGACACTGCCTAAGCATTCCTAAAGTATTTTGTTTAAAAGAAACAAAAGGGAACATAATAACTTGTAAAAAGTAATAACAACAAACTTGAAATAATCATAAAGTATATTCAAAGACATAAACCAGTTAACTACCATTTCTTATTATTGATGGGCAAGAGCATGAGGATTAAATGTAAAAATCACTTAAATACACTTCAATATTGACATCATCATCATATATTTGAAAACACATAAGGGCTTAAAAAGGGAAAAAATTAATAAAGTCAAAATTAATTTTTATTATCTATTTTATTATTGATAAAGGAATCGTAATGGCTGACTTTCTCAACTGATTGCAATCCTGTTGTCATAAATCTATTTCAAGTAAACAATTTCAAGTTAAATAAAACCAGTTTCTATAATCTCATAAAATTGTATTGATAAATGAAATAGTCCCACTTTTATTCATTTTCAACAACTTCAAAAATAGTCCAATTCAGACAAACTCAACAAAAACTGAGAGCAACAATAGTAAATAATTGTGTCTAACAGGCAATTAAAGACAAAGAAAATACAACTTTCTGTCCCCGTCAAACATTGTAACATGTATGTAAAAGGGTGATAATGAATAAAAAGCAATCTATTCTACCAAAACCTTTCTCATTTTTTGTAAAACATGAATCTTATTTTTAATAATTCCTTCATGAGAGTAAGACATATAGTAATGTCATTGCAGGAGTCCTGTTAAATGCGGTGCAAAATGCAATTCAAATTTTGACCATTCTGATGAATCTCACTGAAAATTGAATTGAACTCACATTATAGGGAAAAATCAAATAACTCTAAACAGAAATGAAAATAAATATTAAAACCTAAAAAGCGAAATATTTACAGTAAAAATATAAATCAATCTTTGGACACCACTATGCTATGATTATCTAGAAGAGTTTAGAAAACCAGGCGAGTTGATTTGATAATTGCTTTTAATGATTCAAAATCATTTTGGATATTAAGATGAATGGCAGCAAGACATACTTTATTCGAAAGAATAACTTAAAAATAATTACGCAAACAAATGAAAAACATGAAATATATAAAAAATTAAAAATTTACTGTTTTTCTTTTTCAAGGCTATGATTTTATTTAATAACATTAAATAAAACATATAACAGCCATTGACCTTCTGTGGTCACTTGTAAACTGAATACCGAAGATAAAATAAGGACTTATAAAGAGATGATAAAATGATATTCAACGAAATTAACAAATTAACAGAATGAAAATTGAAGATAAATTAAATTAATCTTTGTTGAGACTACTACAGTGCGAAAATGTTAAGGAAAACACAAATAAAGAAAATAAGGAATTAATTATTGAAAAGATTTCTAGAAATATTTCTGCTAAAAACAACAGTATAGTAACAAGATATGTTATGGTTGAGATGAAAAACCGCCAGGCAGGAAATCATAACTTATAGAGATTTCCTTTTGCTTAAAACAGTAAGCACAGTATTGTTATTTTCAGATATACTCATACTTTATAGCTTAAGCTCCATATCTTAATTTATTGATAATAAATTGAAGATTAATATACAATATGAAGTTTAAATAAAGTTTTCAAATTTCATTCCTAATACTGATGGATTTCATTTAAAGATACATAATTAGTTATTATTTTTTAAAATAATAAAAATAATTTTCAGTTAACAAACTTTATATATGTTAGTTATAATACTGCCAAATATATAAAGTAATTGGAAATAGTATGGAAAGTAGATTTTTAGTATTAGTATGATGGGAAGTACTAATATTAACAACAATTTATATTTTCTAATTATTGAGTTGAATCTGCAGGAACACAAAAAAAGGAAGCAGAAACAACAACCACCACTACAACAACGGCACCACCACCGCCAGCAGGAAATGAGCCACCACTAACTCGAGCACCAGCCTCAGTGTACTCAAGGAACAGGATACCCCCTAAGATACGGCCTCCTGTTCCGGTAAATGAGAAACATAAGTATGAGTATAAGACAGCACAAAAGTCACAATCAAACAAAGATATAGACGAAGATGACGAAGAGTATTACGATGATGAATACGATGATCCCCCTCCACCTCCTCCTAAAAAGAAAGACACCGGTAAGAAATAAAAAATTAATTTAAATTGTTCAGTAGATGCATGGATGCAAAATGTAGATAGACTGTATGGAGAAAACTGCACTCATTGTTGAGAAATGCACGTCACCTAACAATTACATTGCTTGCTTGTCATATCCAAAGAAGGAATAGAACCTCATTATCACCTGTTGTTGAAAATAGGAATGTCATGAAGATTTTAATGATATTCATAGAATTGCTCACAATGTAAAATACAATAAAAATTAAGAAAGTCAGCAATACTATCAAATCAAATAAAGTTTGTACATATTTCTAAAATAGTGAACGATCTTCTTGTAAATTCAATTTAAAATTAGTACCTGTTTAAAGGCAGAGATTATCTAAAACAAAAATGAAAATAGCAAATTATTATTTAATTTGGAGCATGGACTTGTTTGAAATATTGATTGGGGTGAAAGAAAATACAAAGTAGATTGATATTGATTAGAAAATTTACTATATACTATAAATTATTTAAACACTGTTAATATTTTAATGAAACATTGAGTCATATATGAGTATAATGTATAAAATAAATATATATAATAAAGTTATATTTTCTGTTTCAGGTCGTGATAAAATGAACCGCCGGAGACAGCAAGGAAGAAAACGCCCAAGTAGATATGAAGATGATGAATACGAGGATGAAGAAGAGGAAAGACCGAGAAGGAAGGGAAGCAGGAAAGATGATGATTACAGAAGATACAGGAACAGAAAAGGTTATAAATATCAATCATAATGTATTCTGTGGAACCATAAAGAATGCTTTATGTACTATTCAAAACATAAAATGTGAATTGGATAAATATCGTCTATTCACTAATTATATGACTGATGTTTCCTATTTTCAGAACAACAAACATAATTTATTTGGAAATATGTGTCAATTTTAGTTAATTTGAATTATAATTAAGACAAAAAAATATGTATGTAGAAAAAATTGATTAGTTTAATTTTCTCCATGGTCCCGCAGAATCATAATTTCTGTAGTGAAAATATAATCTATAATTTAGAAAACTCCACAGCTTTTTCTTTCCTTTCTTTTAATATTCTTTAAACAATAACCCAGCATGCTTGACCTTCTTCTTCTCTTCAAAAACTTACCCGCCAGCTTCTTTACACTGCACTTCTAAATATATTGACAATTTTCAACAACAGAATATTTCTTCTCCATTCTTTTTGATAAACAAGTGGGCCAAAGTAGGCACCCATTGGTAACAAGGAAATGGAGTAATATACTGATGGTAAGACATTTTTTATGATAATCTAAACTAATATCTTTATTAACCACCTAATGATTACATAGTTAATTTTAATGAGTTTAGTTAATTGATAATTGCTGATTAATAATCCCATAAAATAAACTAATGACGAAATATTCCATTATTTTCAATAAAAATTTAATAGAACCATCAATTAGAATATGAAATTCATTAAGTTAAGTATCGTTTATGAGAATTCTCACATTATCCTTTTCTAATTATGACCTACATTACAGAAGAATTTATCCGTCTGTACAGTACATCAAAGGTCTAATATGTGGTTCTTCAAATGTAGTTAAATTAAAATTAATTAAAGGAAATGAAATATATATAATTTAAACAGGTACTCTGTAATTCAAAGTTATAATGTTTCTCTTCATACTTAAAAAAATATTTAATTCATTTTCTTTATAAGTTTTTTCTTATATACTGGACTATCTTTTGAAATCATATAATTGAGAATGAACAAAAAAACCTTTATTCCAGTCAGATAAATCTTGTTAAAACATTAACGAAGGATTAAAAAATACGTTTCGACAAATTCATTTGTCATTTTCAATTCTTGTTCTTCGTAACATCCTTTAAAATTCATAAGTAAAAACATCACTGCAAAAATTTATAAAAGTACACTAAATTACAACCATAAAAATTTGTCAAAAACAACCAATAACAATAAGTATAGATACCTTGAGGTCAAAACGGATCTAAAATCAATTTTACAATAAAGTCCTGGAAGTTAACCTTCTTCCATGGTCAAATGTACAAATATGCATTACACTAAAACCAAACTTTGATCTCTGTAATACTGGATCAAATTAAATTCTTTTATAAATATAAATATATTAACAAATGTACTCCAAAAATAATAAATGGAATAAAGGTTTTTTTGTTCATTAGTGAATTATATGATTTCAAAATATTTAATTTGATTTAGAAAATATTCGATATTAAAATTAGTTCTAAATCATAGAACCCAATGAATAAACTAATGTGCAATAATAGGAAGTTTGGGCCATTCTTCTTCAATAATTTGCATGTATTTATGTATATATGTTAGCAAGTGATAAGCATGTAAGCATGCAGGTGAGTACTTAGACATTAGGCAAACCTAAACACAGGTGAAAATAAAATATTTCTGTTTTATAGGTGGTTACAGAGATGAGGATGAAGATAGGCCAATGAGAGGAGATGATAGACCAATGAGAGGAGATGATAAGCCAATGAGAGGAGATGATAGGCCAATGAGAGGAGATGATAGGCCAATGAGAGGAGATGATAGGCCAATGAGAGGAGATGATAGGCCAATGAGAGGAGGGTCAAGAAAACGGTATCAAGAAGAAGTTAGGCGGGAAAGGAGACCTCCAGCAGAATATGAATACTACGATGATGAAGAGGAAGAAGAAGAAAAGTATGAAAGACAAAGACCAAGAAAACAAGAAAAAAGAATGCGCACATCAACCAAGAAATATGAAAGAACCACAGAAGCACCAGATGAAGAATATGAGGAATACGAAGATGAAGAAGATCTTAGGCCAAATAAAAAAGATGCTACTACACTTGCGTCACATAGATTTTCAACCTCCTCATATAAAAATATAAAATCTACAACCTCTAGGCCTTCAATAACATACAAGCGATCAAAGCCAAGTTCAGAATCAGAAAGAAGGCACAGACCAATCTCAAAAAGAGTCGAATCATCAACAGAAGAAGCTACAACATTTAAAAGACCTATAGTCATGAAACCAACAGTTTTTCCAGATAGAAAATTTACATCGATTGTAGGAACTCCATCAGGATTCAGAAGACAAGAAGAAAAAAACACAGCTGAAATAATAACAGAACCGCCAAAGAATGAAGCATCAAAGGAAGAAGAGAAAACAGAAACGACAAGAAAGCCTCAAGAACAATACAACCGAAAGTTTTCCAATTTTAGACGACAACAGGATGAGGAAAGGATGGAGATTAATAATTCAAGGTCCTCTGTCACCCCAAAAGATGAAGAAAAACCACTTTTGGCAAAAGAACAGGACAATACTGCTCATAAAACGGATGAAACATTCACTCCAAGAAGTCCCGGTCGAGGAGAAGATAACACAGGAACATACAGAGGCCAACCTTTGAGAAGTCAAGAGTTCCCTAGTAGAGGCGAAGAAATGAATACTACACCTCGAGTACAACAAAGAGGTGAAGAACCAACTCAGATTTTCAGAAAGCAACAACTAAGAGGATATGACTCTCTCCCCAGAAATGAAGGTAATACAAATCCCCCAAGAAATAACTACAGAGACGAAAGTGCACCTCCAGGCAGAATTTTCCCCTCCAGAGTACAAGAAAATCATAGTGAACAAAACAATGATGAACGTACAAATAATGCATTCAGAACTCCAATTAGAAGTGAGGAACAATCTTTCAGAAACCCACCAGCGCAACAAGAACAAAAAATTGAAACTCCTATGAACCATTTCAGGAGCCCCTACAGGCAAGAAGAGAACAGTAATAATTACAGGAATCCTACTGCTCCGGCAGACGAAGTGCAATATCGAGCCCCTACTTTTAGAAATGAAGATACTTTGATAAATTATAGGGCACCTTCAGCTGTAGCGAACTCAAATTACAGAAATCCACACATTATTGCTGATGAAGCACAATACAAACCAACAGATGAACCACCATATAAGATTTCCAGCTTTATTCCTAATGATCCTTACCAGAGGCAAGAATCTAAGTGGCCACCAAAGGAAGAATCATTCATCCCAATACAACCAACTGTACAACCAGCTTTAGAAAACAAGCCATATGTCACTGGACCAGGCTCCGACCAGACACAAGAAGGAAGCGATAAATCTGGCTACCCACCAGCTATTACAAGTCCACCCAGAGGTTACAGGCGGTATGGCAAAATGAAAGTATCGGTTCGCCCGAAGCCAGTTACTGAAGAAAATGTGGAATATAATAAATATCATATTCCTGATGAAGGACCTAAAGTTGAATTTACTGCACCTGGTCCTTCCGCACCACAGGCAACTCCAAGACCTTATCTCGATATCGAAGAATACGATGTTACATTGAATGATGCTCTCCAACCATCAACACCATACTCTAGACTCAAATCAAGAGGCTATCAATCTTCTGTTACAAATCCATCTTATAGATCAGGCTATCTTTTAACTGCAGCATCCCAAATCTATCCATCCAAGATTCCCAGCGAATATGAAGCCATTGTTGTTCCATCCCAAAGATTTTCAACTAAGCGAAGACCCCACGAATGGTATTGGTAAGACATTAAATTATGAGGAAATTTATAAACAGAAAATATATAAATAGGTTTTAAAAAAAGGCCTAGTAAAATGAAATTTATTTAATTTTGACGCTATAATTGGTTGTGTCATTTTAGAAGTTTACTTGTATTTATGTAAAAAGAAATATCATCATGGTCCGGAAGTATTATTTTTATACCTAGGGACAGCTGTGATTTTGAAAATTCGTAAAGCTAATGACCATTTTCAAAAGAAAGTTGTTTTGTAAAGGATCACTTTCCATGTGATAAAAACTAACTTAAGTGATCCAAAAAATAATATGTATATATGTTATTTATATGTCACTGTAAAGTTTATAAGCAAACTAAGATCCATTGTAATATAAAAAAATTAGTATAAATGTGCTATTGTGAACTAGTTACAGTTCAAGTAGACTACATAAAACAGCTGATGAGAGAAAGACTTTACTGAACTTCCCTGTACAAACTACAAATAAGTGTATTTGTAGTCAAAGGTCAGAATTGCACAGGAAAGTTCCAAATAAAAAGAAAGTTTTCTTTCATGCTAGCAACGGCAACCATTGTTGATATGGTTGTATTTTTTAATGCCTGTGAGTTGTAAAAATAAAATTGGATTCTTGGTAACATTGTTTTATTTCAAGGTCACCTTTACCGTAATAACTAAATTATTTAAAAATTATGAACTCCTATATATAAGTTACTAAAATAGTAATCTAAAACAACAATATCAGAAATGATAAAAAGAACAATCATATAATGTCAACATTTATCAAATTATCTGTAATCAGCCAAGACTATTCTCATATTTTTTCTGTGAATTCGAAAATAAGGATTAATACATTACAGGCCACACATATAATAAGAAACATAGTTAAACTGAGATCACAGTTACCCTTAAAGTTTTAAATGTAGAGTAAGTGTCTAAATTAGCTTCATTAATAGCATTGTAAATATATCAGAAAGTCTCTGAACTCATTGATAGAAATGGTCATCTCTTTATTCACCAATGAAATCATGGATCAATTTCATCAAATGCTTAAGCAGATGATAAGATGGATAACCTTTGTTACAACTATTGGTTAAATAAATTATTTGTATAATTTCCTATCAACAATGTCAAAAATATGCTTATATTTTTTATCTGCCTGTATTAAATTATTTTTCTTTCTTATTTTGTTACCTTCTGTGAGTTATTTTCTTCACCTTCAATCAAATAATAAATAATTAAAGATTTTCAATTCTGAATTTTATATTATAAGATCCAATCTAATAATCAATTAGGTCGAGCTAGGAAAACAAGAAAAAAAAGAACTTCTAAAGCAAAGAGACTGAGAAAAACTATGTAATGTCACAATTTTAAAAACTATTTACAATGAAAATACATTTTTCATGAGCTCCAGAACTTGCCACTTTGCAGAGTACCAAATATCTACAGATTATAATGTTTAGTGATTTTTATGAAGACACCTGGATAAAAAACGAGAATCTGATTTTTTCCTGTACTCCACCTCCAATAACAACAGATTTCAAAAAAGTATGCGTAAAATAATAATCAAAAACAAAAAATGGACTATACATGAAATTTTTTATTATTTCCATAAACATAAATGTGAATTCAATCATTATTAGTAGAAAAAAGCATTAATATATTAGATAGATGTTAAAAAAAGAGATCTTCGACACCAATAATTTTGTCTTACACACAATCATTAAACACAGATTAAAATTATCAAGTAATATAGTCTTAAAATTAAAAGCGCAGTTTAAAAAAAATATTAAATGTTTTAGCAAGAGACAAAAAAAGCATCGATATTCTGATTTTTATAAATATTAATAAATGAAAAATAATGTAATATAAAATCAAAGGCCTACAGGCCAATGAGGAAGGAAGAACGAATCTTAAAAATTTAATTCAGTGAAATCACACAGTAAGTTTGAAAATCAAGGGCGAATATGGAATTGTGCAAGAATATAATATTTAATTGCTGATATATGATAAATAATATTTGAAGAATATTATGATTGATAATTGATCATTGCTGCAAAACAAATATATACATAAGTATTTGTAAAAATGGATCTTTCAATTTTTTACATATACAATTGCCCTTGTTGAAGAGTTGGAGATAACATTATAATATTTAACAACGGACTTTATGCAAATAAAATATGCTGGATTCATTATAGAGACTAATAATCTATAATTAAGAAATCAATAATATTAATGTTTATATCAGTCAACTAAAAATAAGTATTTTATTTTTTTTATTAATTGTTATAATTTTTAAATATTTTATTTTGAAGAGAAAAGATTTGTTTGAGGGATTCGAACCCGGGTACTCATTTCTCCGTCATGGTGCTCTAATGAACTGAGCTTACCTTGCTCCTACCTAACCCAGCCAGACATATCCATTCTCTTGACCGATCCTATATCCCCATGTTCTCGCAATTCTGCGATGAATATTTGTATCTTTTCTCTTCAAGATAAAATATTTAAAAATAAGTATTGTTGAATTATTCACATTTGAATTTCTTCACCATAGTGTTTTTAATAAAAATGGTAAACGTGTTACAAGAAACTTACTGATACTATTAATATCAGTAAAAATTATGTTAAGTACTTCAAAAACCCCACAAAATTCAAATGTTAAGATTATAACCCAAACTTCAAAATTTATCTCAACCATTGTGTTAGAAAGAATGTGTTTCATTACCTAATGAATATCTGGATAACTAAATCCACAGAAGTGATGGAATATTTACTGTATTTATGTAATAGAATATTTAAATAGAGATGAAACTAAGATTTAATTACAGCTGCTAAATTCATTAGGCAGTGGCATTCACATCACCCCTCGAGTGATGGCGGGAAAGGCTTTTATTCTTTATTTAATTTGTAATAACAGAACACTTTTCGGTTATCGGTTACACAGCAGTATATATGTACTTCCTGATATATATATATATATATATATATATATATATATATATATATATATATATATATATATATATATATATGTAATCCCAAATAAAGAATATCCATATTGCGATATATTTATATTTATAAGTATTTGAAGAGGCGTAGTAAGTAGTGCTTCAACTGGAAGATGTAAAAAAAAAAATTAAGTAGTTAAAACTTCGTTTTGCTAAGTTTACTGAAAGTATTTTAATAAAGGTTGAAAGATGAATGTAACTCCAAGAAGTAATACAAAAAGAACATGGCTATCAACGTTGTTTTCAAATTACTTCAAAAGGGTTTTGTTTTTAGTGAAGCCATATTATGATCGTGCATATTTTTTTTTTAAATCATATATTTTTATATTTGTATATTGTCTCAAATTAAGTAATTTTTCGCACACCAATGTTATTGTGCTACAGACAAAATAGTATCAGTTCCGCATATTGTCGCTTCGAGTCGAGTCATAACAAGTTTTAACTTTTCATTCGCTTCATTTATAATATTTTCCGAAAGTACAGATTATCATGAGCTTTAGAATGGTAAATAATAGCTAATTATGGAAAATGTGTATACTTCGGTAATCATTTCATCTAGAAATGAACGTTTCAACAAACTTATATCATCTATATTTCGAAATCCTAGTTTAAACTATTACTTCTTGATGAAATGATTACCGAAATGTATTCATTACCCATAATTACATTCTCTTTTTCAAAATAAAGCTCACGATAACTTTTATTTTTGAAAAATATTAAAAATGGAACGAATAAACAGTTAAAACTTTTTGTAACTCAACTCGAAGGGACAATCTGCGGAATAATTACCAGCCTTAGTATTGAAAATAATGTAATTATGGGAAATGTGCGTATTTCGGTAATCATTTTATAAAACAATAAACGTTTCAACATTTCGAAGTATAGATATATGTTTGTATTCCTTGATGAAATTATTACCGAAATATACACATTTCCCAAAATTACACTCTTTAGGTTACACCAAAACTCACGATTATTTTTATTTTCGAGATTATTAAAAAGTAAATGAGTGTAAAATGTTAAACTTTTTGTGATTTAAATCGAAGCGACAACTTGTGGAACTAATATCGTAAAATTAATAAAGTCGTTCTTCATATTCAATAAAATGCGCAAACAATTTTAAATTATATAGTTCCAAAGCGCGTTTTTTACTAAGTTCATTTACTCAATATAATTATATAATATTCAATAAAAGTAATATGTTTCTCATAAGTCGTGAGGAAGTTAGATAAACAATGAAAGTATATAAATTATGAGTAAGCGTTGTCATTAAGAATTTCTTCCAAGGAGAAATTCTACGTTACGAAGCATCTGAAAATCAAGTAAAGGAACTTATTTTTTGTAATAATAGGAATGTTGATAAGTTTGCTTTGGATAATGAGTTTACACAGCAGTACTAACAGTAGTCCGAGCGTGTGTTCATAGAAGATGACTCGGTAAACAAAGGCCAGTTATTCTTCAGACCGCAGAAGGCAAAGGGAATAACTCTTGTCTGTTTACTGTACAAATAATGGTTTCCTTCCACTGTGTTCTCAGTGCTGACAAGGAAATTCATAAACAAACATATGGTGAGTATCTGCCGACTTGTACTCAAAAATCCCTTAAAATCCATGCAATTCTGGTCTTTTTCGAATGAAATACAAAGGTTTGGAATAGTTCTCAAAATTTGGTAAGTGCCGGAGGCTGTCGCTTCTAGTTGTACCAAAAGTTTAAATTTCTAATCGGGTCCTTTTTAGTATTTTCGAAAATAAAAAAATCATGAATTTTACTACGAAAAAAGAGTGTAGTTATGGGGTATTTGTATATTCCGGTAATCATTTCAACAAGAAATAAGTGTTTTAACTAACATTTCGAAGTATAGATGATATATGATGAATTATATGTGATATACTGTTAAAATGGTCGTTTCTTGATGAAATCATTACCGAAATATACTCTTCTTTCCATACTAAAGATCACGATTATTTTTATTTTTTGGGAATATTAAAAAGTAAACGAATGAAAATTAAAACTTATAATGATTCCACTCACAGCGACAACCTTCGGAAGTTATGCCAAGTTTTTTTGTCAGACAAATAATAATAACAAAATAGTTTCTAAAACATATACAATCTTCTTTCTTATACGACATGAAGAACCATACATAAGTATTTTTCGGTTTACGAAATTAACTTATACGAAAAATAAAGAAGAGTAAATTCTCAGAATTTCGTATCGTATGTTTTTTTACGTCCTTGGAATCTTTCTAGAGCTTCTTTAGAGTACTGAGGTCTACTCAAAGGAGGAACCCAGGGAGCAGCCTCCGTAGAAATTTTGTAATAAATAAAGAAATTATTGTTTAATCTAGTATAGGTTGGCGCAGCCAAATATTACATATTTTCCATACTATTTTACAGATTTTTTTTTTTAAAAACACGTTTTTGTAATTTTTGGTTATATTTTTAGAAAAATAATAGGATAAATGTTGCAAAAATTTAACTAAGCAATCTTCTTCTAGTAATTCTAAACCTCCCTTCTCAAATACCTTTAGGATGTAAAGAGTTTCATTGTATTTGAGATTGCAAAGAGTTCTGAGGAGTTGCAGGAATAGTTTCTGCAAAAGTTACACGGAAGTGGTAGAATTAATTGACAAAAGCCATTAGTTTAAGTATCGTCATAAAATTGTTAAGTAAATGACGATTGAATCGAACATTTAATCTCTGGGGAGACGCTATATTTAAAACTCCATATCAGTCGATCTCATTTTTAAATAAAGATATATTAAAGCTGATTTATAAATTATAAAAACGTTTGGGAAGCCAAAACCATGCCTTTTGGACTAGCTGAACTCTCAAAACCGTTCAGTATTGCGGTACTGTATAAAATGGCCCCGTGTTTATTTATATAAGTTAAATAAATAGAAAATGATAAATAACTGATAGTGATTATAATGAGTACCTTTGTTGTAATTAAGGATCATGCAAGTTGTAATCTATTATACAAAAAAAGATTCCGATGTGTAATAAATTTATAAGACTGCAGTGTTGTACGGGTAGTATATACCGTCGCACTGTGTTTCGATAGGAGTTCGAGCAGTAGTATATATATGTAAGGGAGTATATATATATATATACACACACTTATTTTTATAATAATTATAGTTTTTTCGTTTTCCCAGCTAAATCCTATAAAATCCTATATATTCATTAATTTTGTATTTTCATGTATAAATTAAATTGTAATTTTATTCTACTCTAAGACTTTATAGTTTAGATTTTATTTTCCGAATAAATATTCTAAAGGAACTTGTCCCAGAATAAATACAAATATTTATCAATTATATTATTATTTATTGTCTTAATTATACATTGTTTTTAATTTTATTTTTTCTAATTATTATCTTAGCAATCCTCTAAAATTGTCGGTGTAATGCCAAACTGGTGAATCTGAAAAATATTGGAATTGAGAATATTTGGTTTCAATAGCAGAAGAAACATGTCTGATTCCTTAATTAAATTTGTTGCATTTTGTGTGTTGAAGTAGTCAGTATCTGTTAGTGTTTAGTAAGATTTGGTGCTGCTAAAAGAATATAAATTCGAACCTTAGACTGAAACATAACCTCAAAGTAGAAACAAAATGCAGATTGACGCGCCAGTTGGGTATTACACTGACTATGTATTTAATACACATTCTAAAAATATATCCTTCTTTTAGATGATGCTGATTTTGTCATTAGTACTGCTAACTTTCCAAAGAACTGCAGGAATCGAATTTACTGATGACGCCACTACAAAAACCCTATCCATGCTCATTTCAGAAATATTTCTGGAAATGCCTAAATGTATTGTAGTTGTACTGTCGGATTTTTCTTCAGTTGAGTTACCAAATGATTTCGTATATTTGAGGTCCGACTCCAATTCATCCAATATTTTCTCTTTATTAAGAGCTTCGTATAAAATGAAGTGTACAGGGTATGTTTCAATCGTTTTGAAAGATATTAATTTAGGCATCAGTTCCGCGTATTGTAGCTTCGAGATTCTTTTCGACTTTCCACTTTTAAGAAACACGACTTTTAACTTTTCGTTTCCTTTTTAATATTCTCGAAAATAAAAATAATCGTTAGTTTTAGTACGAAGAAAAACAGTGTAATAATGGGATATGTGTTTATTTCTGTAATAAATGGAATAAAATCCATAAATGAACGTTTCAACAAACATTTCGAATGATAGATGATGATATATAGTAAACATTATATGTAAGTCGGTTCTTTAATCTGTACAGATTTAGTAATATTTACTATATACAGTCATTAATAAAATTATTTTAATTTTCGAGAATATTAAAAAGGAAACTAATAAAAAGTTCTGACTTGACTCGAACATGCGGAATTGATGCTATAATTTATTTTAAATTTTGTTAAATTTTAGCTAATTCGTTAAAAGTAGTGAGTTTCAGAATAACTTAGCTGATAATGATCAACCGAATTTTCAAAATAACGACGAATACACTTATGTAATAGTTAACATCCATATTTTAATCCACTACATCTTTATTAACTTATAAACGATAAAATACGATGAATCGAAACTTATTGAAAAGGGTGAATGTATTATAAACAAAATTTTAAAAAATACTCCTTTTTATTGATGCAGGTACCTGATAGATGAAACAAGTGCAGATTATTTTTTGACAACGTTAGGAAAAGCTAGAGCATCAGCTCCTGAGAGACATACGCCAAGAATAGTTGTTATTCCAAATCGCAAAGGAAACTATTCTCTGAATGTGTTCAAGCATCCCGAATCTACATACATACCTGATATGATCGTAATTCAAATAGTTGGTGAGGAATAAAAAGGAGTTTGATGGTTTTATTTTTATATATTTTAAATTTTTTTTAAAATACAACATTTAGAAACTTTAAAGTGTAAAAAGCTGTAGAATACCCTGTTGCATTAATATCAATAACATAAAAAGATTGATAAAAAGAGTCCTTTCTGTCTATAAATGTACATACACTGGTCATAATACAGTTTTAAAAAAGGTAATTACTCCGCAGGTTTCCATCTTGGTGGTATAAGTATTTAACGTTCCGTCAAATGACGTCATTTGTAAGTTATGATCTTATCTGTGTCAGCGGTGTCTCTCACCGTTTCTTTCTAATAAATAAGTAAAAATATGTGCTCACTTGAGTATTAGAATCTGGCATAATTTCCTGTCCCTTTACATATTGTGGAGGTTATAATAGTTGTAAACGAATGAAAAGTTAAAACTTGTGACATAACTCGAAGCGACAACCTGCGGAACTGATACCGTGACAGCTAATTTGAGAATGACTAGCATAGGCAGTAAAGGGTAATTTAAGATGAGTAATTTCGACTGTTATTATTTTCTGTTACATGATAAAGATAATATAACCTTCATCAAATGTAAACTAATAGGAAACTGCGCCAGTTTCTTATATCAAAAAAGTACATATTGGCTAAGTCAAATATCCTAGGTTGTAGTTTTTAAATTGTTGCTTTTTACTTATTACAAAGGAATAGTGGGACACGTATCAAGTCAGTGGCGTAGAAATGAGGTAACGTGACGTCAATTGCCTCGACGTTAATTACTTCTACCACCAAAATAGAAACCTGTCGACTGATTGCCTTATTTAATCAGAAATACTCTTGATTCTATGTTCCTATCTTGAACAGAAGTTCGGATTTAACTTTCTACTAACGCAATAATACTATTTGGTATTATTTTCTTAACAATTCTTATATTCTTGATTCATTTAACAGCACTCATAATTAAGCTAAGAGCCTTCAAAGAAGGAAAAACATCAATTAAGAAATTTTTCAAACTGCCTGATGATTATCGGGGCCACGTTCGACGCAGATTAAATGTCCGAGAAACTTATTCTTCTTAAAAGAAGAAATCTTGTTCTAGTCTAAGTCTAATCCTACATTTCGGAAATCAACATAAATCATATCCCCACTCCCATGATAAATTGGATATTCGATTGAAATCTGATTTATCAAGCAGTGTGAGTGTCTAAAGTCAAGTGTGCGTGAAAAAATGAATCATGAATAGGGTTCTTCCGATAACCAAAAATATTGATATCAACCCTTTGCGATATATCGGAATTAAATATTGATATCACGTGATATCAAATTTAATAGGAAAATTTTATAGGTGTTATAAACAAGGTCGGTAGAATAGCAACGAACATTCTAATGGCGGGAAAACGTCACACATAAGGCAAATTTAAAATGTTCTCTATTGTTTAAGTGTGATCATTTTTAATTAAGTAATAAAAATTGGAAAAAAATCAAAAAAAATCTCAGGATATTGTAGCACATTCTTTCGATAATCGAAATATTGCAAAGGGCCGATATCTATATTTTTGAGTATCGGAAGACCCTATCTGTACTCAAACCGTATGAGTATTATTCCATAAATAATTTACTCAATCGAAATATTTTCATAAAACTTTGAAATCTATTTGAAAAAAAAAGTAGGTAAGCATGTAATTATTATATATATATATATATATATATATATATATATATATATATATATATATATATATATATTATTAGTATGTATATAAGATTAATAGTAAGGTATCATTCCCTCTCTTCCGTTTTCAGTCGATCTTTTGTATTTTTGATTTTCACTTATTCGACTGATTCGATATTCACAAGTCTCTGCCGATATCAATAATATATGGAAACAAAATATCGGTATCGAAAGAAAAAATATTGATACCATACCCATATCGATAATATCGGAAGAACTCTAGTCATGATAAAATCGTTCAAATAAGTATGGGCATTATTTTCCTAAATTACTATTGCCTTTGGAAATGTAATATATTCCAACCTAATATAATTGCTTATTAAATTTTGAAAAATGTGAAATGCCAAGATATAACAGAAGTAATTAACAAGAAGAAATCATAATGAATGATCAATTTTTAATTACCTCTTAGTTATATGCTATTATTATTTAATTACCTGATATGACACTTAAATTCATATCATATTGATCTGGGAATGGTTGACTGTGGATGTATAACTCCCGAAATTGGTCAATAGTCAACTTATTATTTGTAGTTGTATTATACTTCTTTGTGCCCAGATGGTGGCTAAAAAGTAAGGTTGAAACATCCAGACTCAATAGATAATAAGTTGCACCCATGATCAGACTTATAATGATTTTATTTAATGAAATAGAGCAACTATTAAATACTATTTCAATCAACAGCAGGCAACAAAACTGAAAATGAAGTTAAACTAGAAGTTCTGACAAATAGTTTTCAAAATAACTTAATTTTTCCTGAAGGAGAAGTTCTTGGCATTTGGCCTATTGATAAGATGGTATTTTTTCCTGACAAATTGATGAATCTTAACGGTAAAGGTATGATAAACTTTTTGTAATTTTCTTTGTATTGATAATTTTTATTATTGGTTTAAAATATACACATTTATTGAGCAGAGTTAATCTTAGCAACACTCCATTACCCTCCTTATGTTCTACTCCATCCTAAATTTGATGGAATGGAAACGAGAATGATCAATGAATTTTGCCGGATGTATAATTGTAAGCCCTCAACTCTAACTGATGATTATCTGTGGGGTGAAATATTCACGAATGGGTCAGGAACAGGCAAGTGTCAATTAAATTTTTTTTTTTAGAGTGCTGCCAATGGGTAGTGCCTCTACATGTCCTTTCATGTATTTATTTATTCATACAGCATTTATACTAGATGTATATATTACAGTTGTACAATTCAATAAAATAATTAAAAAAATTATGACTATCATTCTTTTTCCATATTTCCAACAAGTATAAACAATTATAGCTTATAAATCAGACTTAGCATTACTTTAGAACTTACTTAAGTTTTATTCTACTATATATTAGCAACATGTAACTTCATATTGTCGGTTGTAAGCTAAACCTATGTATCAAAAACTTAAGTGATTTGGTGTTACATTTGAATTTTTTTCTATTAACATTACAATACTAAGATCAATAAAGAAATTAGTTTATCTCTGTAAACATAATTAAAATTCATCATTCTCAGTTTTAAAAACTTTCACGTATGCTAACTGCTGGAACGTAAGTAACTACTCGAACTTTTGAATTTTTTGTTATTAATATTTTAAACTTTTACAACAGACAGCAGGGTCTTGTCTACAAAATATCACAGTCTTGACAATATCTTCAATATTTTGTTTATTCCATATAGGCAATTAGTCCAGGACAAGATCAATTTTTTTATCATTCTTATGAAATTTAGAAAAATGGACTAGTTGATTTTCTGAATATGGTGATTCATATACCACTTTACATTTGGAGCATCAAAAATATATAACTGAAATATAGGTGTATATATTGGGGATATTTTTCTTTAGTCCTTGAGTAGAAATTTTACATCAGAAGTAACTTGTGGACATGAAGTCATTTTCCTAGCTATATTAAAGGTATTTACACTTAAAAAAATTGGTAGTGGTAGTTCAAAAATATTAAAGGTAAAAATCTTAGCTTGCTCTGACTTATCTGTTGAATTCATTGATTGATCTCTTGATACATGGAAATGTTACTGCATACAGTCTACTTTGCAAGATAATTGGTTATTATCCTTAACAATGTACTCATTGAAAGATGTATTTACTGTTACCAGAAACATTATTATTATCAAAATGTTAATTGGTATACAATTTTTGTTATACCTATATCAATAGCTAAATATTATTGACTTTAAAACTAACCATGTTTCTAACAGAAATGTCAGTTATATTTTGATGCGTATTATTACACTTTTAATTAGCAAAATTATTTTAACATTAAGATGGAACTTGAAATCTTAAAAAATTAATAACTTTTTTGTTTTTAATATTTTGACCTTTATGCATCAATCAATTTGGGATAACAAATTAAAATGATGTTAGCTGAAATGTTGTCAGGAAATGTTATTGGCATTTTTTGGGCCAAATATTTGAAACATATTAACAGTAACAATTTAAATCCATCTTAATAGAGCAATAGTGGCAATAGAGCTATTTTAGTTCAATACTTTTTTCTTAATAACTGTAATGCTAGGTAATGTGTAGCATTTGATATTAAATAAATATTTATTAAATGTTTATTTTTTATGAATTTCAGGTATTTCTGGCAATGTCTATATGGATCGTGCTGACATAGGTATGGGTGCATTGTATTTGTGGGAAAATGAATATAAATACATTGATTTTGCTTATCCTTATCTAAATACCAAAATAACAGTATTAGTACCGAAACCAGCTCAGAAAGCCCCATGGAAAATTCCATTTTTACCTTTTTCTTTGACATTATGGGTTCTTCAAGTGTTATCAATTATGTTAGCTGGTATTGTAATGCTGATTGTTAACAAGCTTTCATTTTTTATAGCAGAAGGTAAGTTATAAACAATAAAATTACTCCATTCACCTATCTCATTCCTAAATGTGGTTAGTAACTCATTGTCTTATAACTCACTTTCCCTGATTTCAACTGAGGTTATAAGGATGTTCTAGTAAACTAAAAAATAAATTGAACATATAGTTCATTGTCCTCCATTTATCTTGAAACTCTTTCAGTTTTAATCATACATGGAGTCTGAAATCAAGAAGATAATAAAAAAGTAAAATTACAAACTATATTCATTTTATTCTTATATTCAACTTCCGGGATGGACCGTGTCATGTTGGTGTTATGAACCAAGCTTTCGCTCATTGTGCTGTGAGCTTCTTCAGGGTTAGTCAGTTAATGAAGAGTGGATGGTTGGAGTCAGGGTATTTATACCTGGGGGGCGTGGTCTGGATCGAAGTCGGCCTTCCCATTGGTTCGCTTGTACTGGTCGTGTTGTGTTCGTGTGTGTTCGGTGGGGTGGGGTTCATCTGTATGTGGATGGTGAGGTAGTGTATAGGTCTTGCGTTGGTTGGCCGGATACCAGTTTTTGCTAAGCTTATAGCCATCTTCCGTAGGGAATGAAGAAACTGACTAACCCTGAAGAAGCTCACAGCACGATGAGCGAAAGCTTGGTTCATAACACCAACATGGCACGGTCCATCCCGGAAGTTGAATATTAATGACATCATTATATTTTCTAACAAAATAATTTTTCTTGTATTTTCACTATGCTTTATTATCATACTGATTTCTTTCCATTCTTATTATTTCATAATTTATCTTTTACTTTTTGTATTTCTTTCTTACCATTCCCATTGTTTCTGTTTATATAACATGTTATATCATTTTTTGTACTACAATGTTTATATAGTTTTTCTGTTTTCTTTTATACTCAGCCCTGATGATGGCCTAGAACTTCAGCCAAAAACTTAGGCACAAATAAAATGAGTTTTTCTTTTAAACATTTTAAGTGTTAATTTGTCATGATTACAATTTTGTATGCTGTTTTCTTTTTTAACTTCCAACGATGTTGATCTAATAATATTAATTTCAGAAATGATGCTAGGAGGGGAATTTGCCACTGGAGGAGGAGTTTTCTTACGCGCCTTTGCAATGGCGTTGTTACAACCACCACCGAGTCGCTTGCCATCAGGATCTCCCCTGCGTAGTTTTTTCACTATTTTTGAAGTATTATTTCTATTCTTCACAACAGTTTATTCGGGAGCCTTGTCTTCTGTGCTCACTGTTCCACTGTAATATTATATTTTACATTATATCCTTTTATATCATTAGATACATTTTCTTTTTAATTTAAAAAACCTAAACTGTTGTCATTAGTTTCTTGTTAGTCTGTAGTTGACTACTTGCTGCTGTTCATGAGAAGCATTTGGAAAATGTGCTGTAGACCACATTAAAAACACTTTTTATTTCATTAAAAAAAAAGTTTTACTATACATTGTAGGCTCATATTTTATTAAGATAAATTCTAATATATTATATTTAGTTTTCCAAGTTATTCAAGCTAGAAATATTGTTATAACCAATTACAAGATTTTTTTTCTTCCTGGCATATTATTATTTCAAAAGAAGTAGGACAGCCAAGATACTCGATGGTGAAACAAGTACAGACTAGTTCTCTACACAAACGGATAGACAAAACTATCACATCTCTTGTTTTTATTCATAAGTTGTTCTTGTAGATAAGTTCGTTATGATGAACTATTTACAAATACAAAACAAAAGTTTATAACTCAGGGAAGATAGATTCCCTCAGCACATTTCATGTTTATGGGATTAATTTCTCTTCTATAATTCTTGTATTTTACAAAGAATTTTTTTTTTGTTCAAAAAGTAATGAGAATGCTATTTATTGTATATTTAAATATAAATAATTGTGGGGAGACACACTTGTCCAGTGATTTAGCTTGGTTTTAAAGAAAAATGGATTCTTAAACCACATAAAATAATTTATTCCCAACTGTTTCTATTTGACTCCCTACTGCTCCAATTTAATACCCTCATCTCAAAAGTCACAACTTGTCTTGTACTGTTTTAATAACAACTTGACTATAGTGTTTTATATAGTCTGAGATATGTGGTGGTATCTGTTCAATCTTCTTCATAAGAAATAGGGATGAAATAGACTATCATGTTTTATTGGTAGTAACAATTAAGTAACAAGCTTTGATGTTCTCATTCTCATCAAAGGATATGCTTAATCCGCTGCCAAGTAGATGGGAATTTATTTCATTAAAAGAAAACTAGAAAATTTTCCTATTTGCTAGGTACTGAAATTTAAAAAATAGGCAGTTATGAGGATTGCCGACAGAAATGAAAACTTAGGATTTTGGAAAAAAAATAATTTTAATTTCTGGAAAATCAATTATAGTCTGAATATAATTAAATTTCAAATTAGTAAATTTAAATTATAATTAGCCTGGTTTTCACATATGTTGACACTCCGAACAATAATTGTATACATTTTCAACTAGTTTAAGTTTTAAGGCTGCACGATCTCTACACAAAATATAAATAATTTAATTGAAATAATAATTCGTAGATAGTTACATTATTTATACCTTGTATTTTGTATTTACATATAAATTGTTTTCATTTTTAACATTATTGTCATCCGTAAATTCAACAATAAATAGATTACTTGTACTTTCAATCATTTCATAAAACAAGACATTTAACTATTACAAATAAACTTTTAGGGGAAACAAGATATTTCAACCAGTTATGGATGTTTTAAGTTTTATTAGAAACAATAGCTTTTTAGATAAATATATTTATTCTTATATCAATGGAATTTTAACCTTGATAATTGACTCAAAGATGTATTTTAAGAAATGTGTATTTCCATTGATATGTAATATTTCTTTTCTTTCAAAGTTATACTTTCTTTATGCTAATATATATATATATATATATATATATATATTACCAAGGCAGTCCCGTGTGCCTTTATGATGAATTAAAGTGGCTCTTCCCTCCCTTTTGTAGGCAATATTTCCTCGTTGCATTCTTACAAATCCATTAAATCTTAACACCCTTCATATATCTACACTCTCCTCCAATTCAAATCCTCAGTCCAGCACCATGAAACAAGATCTCGCCTTTCCGATCTCTATACTCGTTCTCACAGAAGCAAAACATTCAAGCGTTTCTTTCTCGCTCGCTCCACCACAGTGTGTAACTCAATCCCTCTTATCATCCGCCATGCTTCTTGACTATTCATTTAAATCCTTGATTTTCCAACATCTCCTAGCTTCCCAAAAAGATGCTCTCTAAGCCAATTAGTCATTTGCTTAAATGAATCAGTATTGAATAATTTATTTTGTTGCTTAGTTGTTTTTGTTTCTTTTTCGTAAAGAAGATATATATTATGTAAAGAAATTATTGCATGGTAGCTCATGCATTTAACGATTTTTAATTATTTATTTATTCTCTTTAATTGTTTAATATTTTCTCATGATTCGTAGTTTGTATTTACTTTTATTTAAATACTTTATGATTTGTGTTATATAGCCTTACGGCCATATATATATTATCTTTCTTTTTCTGTTCATGTCCGTTATTCTGAAGGACTTTTCCTTGATTGAATAATATATATTATATATGTACTATATTTTCTTTTGCAGGTATTACCCTCCTATTGACTCACCTCAACAGCTGTACGAATCTGGAATTTCCTGGGCAGCTGATCACTGTGCTTGGATATTTTCGATTCAAGGTGCTAACGAACAACCTTTTAAAGGTCTTGCTGAAAGATTTGAAGCATACCCTCATGAAACTTTGATTTCACTCGTAAAAAAGGGTGGGTCTGGATTCAGCATTGAAATAATGCCTGCAGGTAAGTTTAAGTCATTGACAAAAAAATTAATTAAAGTTATTGATTGTCAGAAACTGTTTTGCTTAAAATACCATAATTTTCCAGAATTTCAATTTAATATTAATACATCACACCTACGATACATTTCATCATTCATTGCATCATTGTTTTTAATAATTTAAAACTCTATTCCGATTAGGTGATATGTGATAGAACAGTTTTGTATATAATTGGTACATACATAATTTCTGGTAAAACATGGCTAAATAAAATATTTTTATTCAAGAAGACAAACAAGGGAAATTTCCTTAATTAAAACTAGTTTTTAATTTAGATAGCTCATACATCACCAAAGATTTTTTTAAAGAAAAACAGAATTCTGTCATCAATGCAAGATTCTATAAACCCTTACATTGACAATCAAAGCTGTTCTAAAAATGTTATCATTGTTAATTTTCAACTTGTGCATTTATTTTGTAATCCTCCCAATTTATAATTTCATCTGGTACTTTTCATATCTATAAGGTGGCTGACTTTTTAATCTTCGAATTGTAATCCTTGATTCCTACTTGATTCAACCATATTAGAGATTTGGCATGTTCTATTATAGATATATGTTGTATTGGAGATGTATGAGAAGTAGATATATGATACCTGTTAAGATATGCCCGAATTGGCAAAAGATGTACTTTGTGCTTATTATTATATTATCCAATATAGTTATATTATAATCTAAAATCCATGTTTTATTTCAAGATATAATAGTTATTAACTGGATTTTAGGGACTTAGCTTTTTTTTTTTTTTTTTTAAACATCCAATTATATGCTAAAAATAATTTGTTTTTTTTTCTTTTTCTTTTATTACGCGATACATATTTATAAAAGTTAAACACATTTGAAGTTACTACCAATAATTATTTTATTTCTCGAGTCTTATTTTTGACTTGTAGGTCATGTAACTCAAACTATATATTTAACTGGTGAAGATATTCTAAACTATCATGTAATGAAAAATGACTTGTATAGTACTTCGCTTGTTTTGAGCTTCAGAAAAGGTAAGACACCAATGTAATACTTTTCCGTCTATTTTAATAAATTAATTCCAAATGTTATTGTTACTATTAATATTTCCATCCAAGATGTTTTAGATACTGCTTCTGTATAATTTGGCATTACTATTGTCAATTTGATATGAGTAGAATATATGATTTTAGATATTTAGATTAACTGGTTTGTCATTTGCATAAACAATATTGGTTATAATATAAATAATAGTAAATCTGTTAATATATATATATACATAAATTAATAAATTTTTCTTAATCTCAAATCACCACTTACTTTGGCAAATCAAACTGATTTTCTTTTCTCCATTTAGGTTCTCCTTATACAGAGAAGTTAAACCACTTAATCGGAAAATATCTCGATTCTGGACTTCTGTTACTTTGGGAAACAGACGTAACTCATACGTATCTTAGTAGCAGACTTCAGACAGCCTTGAAAATAAGTGAAGGAACGAAGGTCGATGTCCACCACCCTACTACTCTGAAATTGACACATATTCAGGGAGCATTCATTTTGCTTGCGTTGGGCCTCTTTTTTTCATTTGTTGTATTTGTGTTTGAGAAACTAGGATGTACTCCTTCATCATCATTAAAATTTTATGGATTTTAGATAAAACATTAAATTATAGTCAAGTCATTTTAATTTACTATAGTTCAGTTTTATCAAACTAGTAAAATATTTTATTAACAACTCTGTTTTCATAATATTTCTTCTGTTACTGTTCCTTTGCAGATATCCATTTTGTGGAGTAAAATATTTTTTTATAATTTATTATTATAATTATCACTTTTATTCAACTATAAGTATCACATGCATAATAAAGGTTTAAATTGTGTTGATGTTTGATTCCTGTAATTATGGTATAAGTAACTTATCTGTAAATAATCAACTAAAATGTTGTTTAATTTTTAAATTTATTTCTAACCAAGTATTTAAAAGTTTTTGTACAATAATTATTCTTGCCATCATTTGCCTCAAGTAGTCAGTAATTAATCAACATCAAGTTGTAATGATTAATTTAACGCATAAAAATAGCCTAGAAAGATTCTGCTCTTATAATTCATAATTAATTGTGGTAGATGGTATTTAATAACATCATTTTCCAAGAAAGGGATATAAGAGAGGAAAACATTTTTAAAGCTCTTTTTCATCGAAACTCAAAATATTTATTGAATTATATCATATGAGCCGAGCCATTCAGGATCAAAAGCGGAAAACTCAAAGTTTCAAAAATTGACTATTTCTTAATTTTTCCTAGTTCAGGCAAGCAATGCTTTATGCTCCCCAAACTTCAGCTTCAGAACCAAACTAAAGCCATGAGAAATGAGGCGGTAAAGTGCCTTGATATTGTGCAGCATTCATGATAGATGAAATTGCTTGACTAAACTGGGGAAAATTGTGAAAAAGTCAATTTTTGAAATTTCGGAGTTAGCCGATTTTGTTCCTGAATCTCTCATATTAACAATATTTTAAAAATATTAATTAAAGTACATTAGAATTAAAAATAAAAAGTAAGAAAAAATACATTTTCTGAACTTCTTCAAAACTCTTCCACCAAAATCTGTTTCTAATCTGCATATGAAATTGGTCATCCAGCTTAGCATTAGAAAAAAATCTACAACTGGGTTCACATAATTTTACAAATGCTAGTTTATTACAATTATGTTATCCAACTAAGATATTTTTTCTTATTATCCCCGAAGGTTTCAGCAGCTGATTTTTCTGACAAATATATTTGTAACTCACTCATCTGTGTTTCTGACCATATTATCAGACAGAAATTGGATACACTGATGTAAAAGAAATTAACTACTGAACCGTTCGGCATGCAGAGGAGGGATTCGGTGAAACATCACTGAAATTTATGAGAAAATGTGATTTTCATGACTATCAGTTTATTTTATATAATATTTTTGCAATAAAATAAGTTTGAACAAAAAGTAAATCAATAAAACGTTCATAATAAATTATCTTATTTGTTGAAATCCCCCCTCAGAAAAAACAGCTCATTCTCCTGCAAAACCACCTATGCGCTTGAAAGACTGGAGACATCTGGGTAGATGAAAACAAGTATGACTTCTTTTGATCACACCAGGGTCTGGTATACAACTTGTTTAATAACGGTTAGTGCTCATACTGTCAGTATAAAATATAGTGCAAACTAATAGTATAATATATAAATCAAATGTAATTTTGGAAAACGCTATGTTAACTGAGGAAATGAATATTATGAGGGCAAAAATTTCATTGGTAAAAAAAATTATTTTTAAGATGTTTTGGATTTCAAAATTACCATATCTTTCAAAAAGGTCCAATCAGTAAATTTTAAATTAAGTAATAACGTTAAAACGTTGCGTTGTCTGAGGAAATAAATATTGTGAGAAATGAAAATTATGAAAGTAATTATTAAATTACTAAAAAAAAGGTATTTATGTTTATCTAATAATTTTAAATTAATTTACGCAGCAGAATTAATAAATTTGTTTAATAAAACTCAAACTTGTACCACAAATATTAAAATACATTTGTTAACATTGGTTACTGTTAGTTGTTATTTAAAATAAAAACTTTACCTAAATTAATAACTATTGTGCAAATTAAAAATGTTGTGTTTGGACACTCGACTGTGCTGTTATTCCATGTCGGATCTGTGTCACATCAAACAGTACGTCCATCTGGGGGCCATTGTTTGATGTTTACATGTCAACTTCGAAATGTTAAAGGGAATATTGCCCTCAACAAACATCGCGTCCATTTTAAAGGTGATAAAAAAAATTCTCTGGACAGCTACTGATGCCACTCAAATATCACTATTCGGACGAATCGAATCCCAATATAGCATATGTATTTTTTTCTTCTGCATGCAGGGAACTAAAGGCTTGTAAGTTACAGGGTAAATCAACCAAATTTTAATTTTTCAGATATCTTCAATTCAATTTTAATTATATAAGCATATTGAGAAATAAATTGATAAATAAAAACATTTATTTCTGATTGAAAAACGTAAGTTGATCAGAACAGTTCGTTAATCAATGTTCATCGTTTAGTTAATAAGAAAGACGTGTATAACACATTAAATGCGTTTCATCCTGTTGCTGTTTTGAGTAACATAAACTTCTATTTGTTAAAATCTTTAACCTATTGTTAAGGAATGTTATATATATAGTTCGTATTGAAATAAATAAATAAATTCTCTGTCTTGAAAAGTGAGTTAGAAAGCCGAAATTTTTAAAACAATTTTATATAATTTATAAATAATTTCTAAGAGCCAAGCATTGATCAAAAAGATAAACTGAAAAAAAGTCTAACACCTGCTATTTTTAGATTCAATGGCAGTTAATAACCACAAAAATGAAGATAAGAAGTCAAATCTAGGCGAGCTGATTTGAACCATTGGATGAGATCTTCGTACTTTTTTATATTTTTCTTATGAAAAAATTAACATTTCCAATTTACCGAAATATTTGACATACTATAAAGTTAGTTATGAGGACAAATTTTTTATTTTAATTCATTTAATACAAATAGGCTAATAATATATGTCAATTGACGCATTAAATATGAGAAAAAAATTTAGATATCTGTAATCATCCCTCTGCTTCATTAAGATTAGCAATCATATTTTGGGAAAACGCAACAATTAAAATGTAATAGCATACCGAGAAAGTTAGTAGTTAAGTAGTAAATATAAAATTAAATTTTATACCAACATAAAATGAAATTGATAAAATAAATACATCATTAAAGTAATGAAAATGAATGTTATATGTGTGGTTAAATAAAAAAATACCTTGCCTAAAAGTTATGGCAATGCTTTATTTCTGGATTAATATTGCTGAACATTACCTTTCCTATAATTAAGATACCTCTTCAAAAAAAAAAAAAAAAATCTATATGTATATGGGAAGTCTGGGCCCAGAGGAAAGCGAAACAAATTGCCAAGTGTAACAAGACTTAACGTGGTCCTAAGATGGCCTTAACGAATTAATAATAATAACAATACTAATATATATATATATATATGTATATATATATATATATATATATATATATATATATATATATATATATATATATATATGTATGTATATATATATAATACTGTTATACATCGTATCGTTCCTAGTTACGAGCGACAAACCTACGTCAACTGCCATTCTTCCAATAAAAATGAGGGTTTTGCGTTACTGTAGGCGTAATGTTAACTTTTACAAATTACCCCTGCCACTACATATAATGCATTCAATTGAACATTTTCACTAGATCAATATACAAATAATCCTTGCGAACAGCTTGTACCTCAAATATTTATATAACTACAATACAAAACATATTGTTAAATGGCAACACGAAAAAGAAGTTATCAGCGCAGACCGAAAATGATTGCAGTAAATAAAAACCTAATACTTAAATTTAAAGTAATTAGCTAAGTATGATAATTTAAAGTTTCATATCCGTAAATGGAAATAACAAAAGTACAAATTTTAAAATATCAAAATTTTTTTTTCAGGAATTATGTTTCGCTTTCTTTGGATATATTTATTGTTGCAATTTTCTTACGCCTTTATACAAAATGAAGATCTACGCTCTAAAAGCCTCAACAAACTGATAACTCAGCTTCTACTGGAGATGCCAGATTGTTTGGTAATAGTTATGTCAGACTCCAGCGATCTGGAAATACCTAAGGGTCATTTACAAGTTATAATTTCCCCTAGCTCAGATGATCTGACACCATATATTAAATATACTTATGATCTGAATTGCTATGGGTAAGTGCGATTCCTAAGCTTTTTAGAAAGACATTTACTTGGTTAGTAGACCCCTACTTTGGGTTCACCTAATATGTTATTATTAAATCAAATTTAGCTTTAATGAATTACTTAAATAATTACTATGAAATTCTGTACAGATATTTGGTTGATGAAGAAAGCTCTCAGAGTTTTTTAATATCACTAAAAAAAGCAAGAGTACTTGCCAATATGAGACAAAGTCCTACAATTGCAGTCGTTCCGAATAAAGTTGGCGATTATTCGGAAAATATATTTAGGCACAGAGAAACAGCCTTCATTCCAGATATGACCGTCATTCAGATCGACAGTAAGAACTTATTTTTGTATAAAAGATAATAGCTTTTTTTCAATGAATTTCATAATTTTTTCAATGAATTTCATAATTTTTTCAACCAAATTCATAATTTTTTCAACCAATTTCATAATTTTGACAACGAAATTCATAATTTTTTCAACTGATTCCATACTTTGTAAGGTGTGGTTGTCAGGAAATCACATACTTATAAATTGATGAAATAAAGCATCGAATATAATTATGTACCTTATATATATGATACAATTGTACTTAAATAATTATTGTAAAATAGTAGACATTTTTCCTTATTGTATTAAATGAATATTTTAATTTAATTGAAATGTAATTTTAATTTCATTTAAAGAAAATTTTTCTACATGAAATACAAAGTTCCATTCTCTTCTTTTTATTTTTCAATTAAACTCGCTCTATTTTTTTTCTTTTGCTCTATTTTTTTTTCTATTTACGTACTTAAAAGTATATCGTCAGAATATGTAATAATTAATACATCCAAATCTGTTTCCAAATATAATGTGTTATGTGATTTCCTGTTGATAAAATTATGAATTTGGTTGGTAAAATTATGAAATTGGTTGAAAAAATTATGAATTTGGTTGGGAAAATTATGAAATTGGTTGGAAAAATTATGAAATTCACTGAAAAAAGCTGTTTAAGTATATAATATTTTCTATAAAATATTATATAAATATTAAAATAAGAATTTATTTTTATTTAGTTGTCTCTACCTTTTAAGTTGTATTCACACTGAGGCGATATAAGAAAAGTGACATATCATAAGCGATATAAGACACGCGGCACGCACAGATACTTCTTCCTCGAGCTCTAAAGGGAGGCGATAAAAATGGATCGTACCCACGCGATTGAGCAGCACATTGCAAGTGAAATATCTCTCGAAGTGCTACTTGTCGGTCTCCTAAGGGATTTGTATCGTCCGATATTTCTAGCTGTGAATATGGCTGGAAAAAGAGAAGATAATGCGGTAATTACTTTCATTAATCTAGTGAAAGCTTGTGAGTGCGTCTGAAACCATTGGGCCGTTCCCTAAACGAAGTTGATTTTTTTTCTTGTAGTATTTTAATTTTATTCTCACCCTACATCTGAACTAATAAATCACAGTGGTTCCAGAGCGGAAAAAAATCGATTTTCGAAAGCGCTGTTTTCGATTATCTAGTTTGTGATTCTTACACTATATAAGCTACAGGATCTAGGGACTGCGTGATTTTTTCCCCGTTTTTAGGATTTTCCCAATAATTTAGGCCCTCTGTCAAAATAATGGAAGTTTGAAAAGATTACACACTACTCTAAATGAGTGACATATAATTGTAAAAGAGGGAGAAAAAAATTACAAAATTTGTTCCCTGCTCTACGATGGTCAACTAAGCCAAACATCAGTCAAACTGGGTAAAAAGAAAATTAGAGCGCTTTACAACGTTATAAGTTACGAATATTAAATAATTATCGAGAACAGCTATGATTACAAAAAAAGCTCCGGCTTCCTCCGAGATGTGGATGGTCACTTTTCAATCTAGACGTTTTAAAGTAAAGATTAGAACAAAAATCATCTGCCTATCCGATCAAAACACCGCAAAGGAAGAAAAGGATTAGAGTACGCCTTTGCTTGTGGCATTATCTTGTTTAGCCAATTGGCTCAAATAATACATGCCTGCAAGTCAATACACTTTTAATTCGAGTTCAGTCTAGTTGCTAAGGTTGTCTAGTCATGAGTTCTATTAACATTAAGTACCGCGATTTGTGTGAGTGCTTGTGGAGTGGTACAAACATCGACGTATTCCTTCGACAAAATCATGCTGAACTTGACGATGAAAACATTTATTTAATGCTAACAACTCTAAGCAAGAGTTCGTTTGCCTCATTTTAATGAAAAAAAGATAAGGTAAATCGGAACCGGGCGAGGTTCAGAAAAATATTCAGCGAGTGGATGGAAAATGAATATATTTTCAACATACAATCCATTGGATCGCTATCATACTGGAAGTCATAAATAGCAATGCAATGATCGACCAAGAGAAACAGCAGAGATGGCCATTGAGAAGTATCCACGGTGCATAAGATTTTGTTGCATGCTGCTGAAATAGTGTTGAAGTCGATTCTACCAGTCGGAAGATTGTCGGAACAGGCACAAGAAAGTAGAAATAAGGATTACAAGACTTTCAGGATCAGAAACCCGCGGAAAATGTCTCGTATATCTGAACCAACGAAGACGCATTCCACAAGCTAATTGAGACTTCGGATCCTTTTATCATGAGACCCCAACCAAAGAAAAAGCATCTGGAAAACAGTGATGCAGCCAAGGAACTGTTAATCTAATTTCCTTGAACTTGAAATCGTAAGTTTCTTTTCAATTTGAACAACCTTTGACTTTGAATCCCTAGTTTTATTATTTATAAAACTCTGCGGTTTTTAAGCTTCCTTGAATTTTTAATCGTAAGCATTATTTAATTTAAATATACACTCAAAATACTTGTTGCAACTTGTTTTGATGCGTACAGCCTATTCCGAAAACTGCAGATAGTCCAATAGGCTTTCATTTCCTCATTAGTTTTTTTTTCTCAAAATTTCAATAAAACAGTTGATGTTTGTTTTTTTGTTTTTAGTCTAATGAGACCAACCCCAGGTTTCTATTTACAAAAGTTAATTACAAATATGAAATATTTGTAATTAACTTTTGCCTGTTAAGGTCGGTACTTTGTATTTGTCAATTGCAGCATTCTTAGTGGCAATGTCGAATAAACTCAAGCTGTGACCAAGCATATTATTGTTAAGCATGAGTTGATATTAGAATTTCTTGTTTTTGAATCTGAGTTTATCATTTTTATTTTGGTAAGGGAAATTCGATGGTTTAATGGGATTTTTTTAATTTTTTACCAATCTCAGTCCCTTATCTATGGGACAGTGAGACTAGTTTAGTTTAACTATTTAATTAATCTATAATTATTTAATACTGACATAATTATTTTTTATTTCATTTGTAATTATGTATCTGCTTACATTAAAATGTATACTTCTGAAAAGAAACATTATTATTTTATGTTTTTCTATAAAACTTTTTTATTCTTAAGGGACATATAATAAATTCTATTTCATTGTATTATAACTAAAATAGAACAAAAATATCTACTGTCCTATCAGGATTGATATAATACTATTTTTAGATGAAATTCTTATGTAGATCATTTATTTAATTTTTGCATAAAATAGATTCTACAGGTGAGGAAAGATTTATGGTGATAACTAATGATTTCCAAGGCAGAAATAGATCACTAAAAGGCGAGTTAATCGGAATTTGGCCAGTTGATGACATAGTCTTTTTTCCTGATAAAATGTCTGACCTGAAAGGGAAAGGTGAAGAGGAACATAAAGTTGTTAGAAATGCGACAAATTATTCTGATTTTAAATTATTTATATATATTTTTTTTTTTTCTAGAATTGTATTCTTCAGTGGTTCATTATCCTCCATATGTTCTTGCCGATAATCAAGTAGATGGAGTTGAAGTCAGACCACAATTAGAATACTGTCGAAGATATAACTGCTCTCTCAAGCTCAGAACTAGCAAATACTTATGGGGAGATGTATGGCCTAATGGAAGTGGCAATGGTAAGCGACATACAGGCAAAAATACATCTATCAGATTATGTTAACCTTAAACCTATGTAATACATTAATCAGTAGACTACTCTAATAATTATTAGATTTTGAATTATGTTGCAAGAGGAAAACTCCCCAAAAGCAAAGCATTAAGTTTCTAATATACTGGATTAGAATAACCTGTTAATGTTCCGACAATTAAGGCATTATTAGAATATACATCCAAAGAAAAATGACATCACATATTACAGAGTGCAGCACATCAACAGTACAAACAGACTAATCACATAGAGACAGCAACCTTCCTCCAAGATGTTTCACCAACAGCTTGTCTAGGAACCTAAGGTTTTGCTTTTTGGGATTTTTCCTATTGCATTATAATATATCCCTCTTTTGAGTAATGTTCATTTTTATTGGTTAGATTTCAAATTGAACCACTTGTAGATTCAACATATTACTCAAATTTCTTATTGGTTGGAAAATTTTATATGTAAATATTTATAAACTATTCTTCCAAATTCATAAAGTTAACGTAAAGACAAATTATATTCACTAAGTGTTTATTTCTTTTTCACACCTCCTACCATTTCTTTTTTAATTACTGTCAGCAATACCTTCATTATTATTTATGGACATGAATTCAGTCATAATACAGCAAAAGAGGTTTTAATATTTTATTTCAAATCAGAAACATGGATACAGTTAAATGGGATAATAATATATATTAAAGGAATACAAACTTGAGAGTATACTTATATTTATATTGTATTTGCAATAAATGTTCTTCGCATTGTTCAATTCCAATGATCATTACAATTCTATGAAGGTAAAGGACACCATTTCTAAAAAATGTCACCTAGTGTCCTTTACTTCCAGTTTACTTTAAAAATGGAATTAACTTTGGAGTTATTGCAGGAGTATTCGGAGAAGTTTTTCTGGATGAGTCCGACTTTGGAGTCGGAGGTATTTATACATGGTTGGAACAGTATCAGTATTACGATTACAGCACTCCATATGGCATAGGTCGTATTAATGTTCTGGTACCAAAGCCAACCAGAGTCGATGAATGGAAGACAGTTTTTCTACCATTTTCACCTGCTATGTGGTCAATGCTAGTGCTTTCTATCTTAGCTGCTGCTACCATCATGCATTGGGCAAATGTCAGTGCTGGAAATATAAGCAGTGGTGAGTATTTAAAAATAGTTCTTGTTGAGGCATCTAGTTTTAGTGAAGTTAAGTAAGTAAATCTGCAGCCTGGTGAATAAGTGGTAGAATTTTGTCATAAAAAACGACTTCTCTTAAAGGAGCGGAATCATATTATTCTTGTAGTGCATTAGTGGCTAAGTCAGGCCTTGGCTTAAAATGGAGTTACTGCTTATATTATAACTCTATTTTAGGGCAAGGACTATGAGAATATCTGCTATGACTATGACGATTCTGCTATAACTCTCTCTGGACAAAATTTGACTTAACTGCTTATTCACTGCAGATGTAACTACAACATTTTATACGAGTGTTCTGACAGTTAAAATATTTCTTACATATGTTATCTCACTTATCTTTTCTTACTCTCCTGTAAGAAGTAAAAGATTAACTAAATTTAAACACTTTCTTTGGAATAAATGAAAAAAATATAAATTAAACTTCTTTCAATAGCAATTAGTAATTAGGACTTAGGGTAATGTGTTGGGATTAGATTTACTTTGCATTTTATCTCAACTAATATTGCCTTATATTATTCGACAACTTCCATTTTTGATATTACTCCGCACAAAAGATAAATGAGTCTTAAAAGTTAAATCCTTTATATCATGGATTTATATCGTCTTTATGGATGATATTATCATCTCTTCTATTAGGATACTCCATCAATTCATGCTATTAACATTTTTTCCCCTTACAATTACAATATTTATCATTTAGATTAGATGTGCTATGAAAGTTTGAGCAATAATTATTCATTAAAGAAATATTATAAGATTCAGTGTAGTCATTCGACATCTAATGAAATTTGCACAAATTGAAGAAATGAAGTTTTTCTAAATTGTTTGTTAAACTATAATTTATTTTTGATTATTTAGTTAGGGGTTATTAGAAATTATCTTATTCCAGGATTATCATTGCTTCATTTTATATCTTGTAATTATTAATTCTTTCCAGAACTTATCCTTGGTGGAGAATTTGCTACCTGGGTTGGAATACTATTCCGTGCAATTGGTATGTCATTATTGCAACCGCCTCCAACTATTTTGTCTGCTTCACCGTTAAGAAGGTTTTTCACCATATTTGAAGTTCTTTTCCTTCTGTTTACAACTGTTTATGCTGGAGCAATAGCATCTGTTCTCACAGTCCCAAAGTAAATATTTTCTGTTTCCTATAATTTTTTTAATATCTATTTAGATGGAAATAATTTAAAATAATTCTTAGTAATATATAGAAAAGGGAGAGGAGTGGCTCAGTGGTAGAGTACTGAGTTACCATGCCGGAAATCCTGGTTCAATTCCCGCTGCAGGCCATGATTTTTATTTAGTCTGTTTGCAGCGGGAGGTGGATCATATAGGATCTAGGACCCTCCTGGGGCTCACCCAGCCTCTATAAAATATTATAAAAATAGGGTACCCAAAATAAGGGGGAAAAATCTGGCGGTCGAGCGTGACCTAGGACAAGTCACCTCCTTGCAGAACCGTTGTCCATGAAACAGTACAGTCTCTACCATGTACTGAACCCCAGACCCTTCATGGGTTGTAGTGGTACAGGTTTTTAATATATAGAAAAAGTTTGGAAAAATTTCACAAAAAGAATGCAATGGCATGCCGGGCAAAAAAAAAGGTAATGGCAGCGTGCCTTTGATTTGAGACCATTTTATGCTAATAGGAAATATTATTTTTAAATATTTTTATTTTGAAGAGAAAAGATTTGTCCTGGCCAGGATTCGAACCCAGGTTGTCTGCATCTCTGTTGCATTACTCTAAGCCACTGAGCTACCAGAGGTCGTATCCAAGTCAGACAAATCCGCTCTCTTCACCGATCCTATATCCCCGTGTTCTCGCAATGTATATAACAATTAATACAAATAAATTATAGGAAATATTATTCTTTATATCCCCTAATCATACTTTATTTTAATTTTATAAAACTATTTTACTACAGAATAAGAAATATTATTTTGCAGCAATGAAAAAAAATTATTTAATCAGATCTGCAGTCTCGGTAAATAAGTGGTTAAGTCAAATTTTGTCCATAGAGTTAATTGTATTAAAGGAAGCAAGATTGTGACATTCTCATAGTTTTTGACTTGAAATGAAGTTATGAAATCAGCAATAACTTCACTTCATGCGCAAGGCCTAACTTAGCCACTTATGCACTTTGGAAATGAAACAATTCAGCTTCCCTTAATACAGTTGTCTCATTTTGGACAAAATTCGACTTAACCATTTATTCATCGGGGCTGCTGATATATGCACATGATACAAGCAAATTAAGTTAAAAGATTAAGAAATATTTTATCTGTTCTGTTATTATTTTTTTAATAATAATTAAGATATTTATCTCAAAAGATAACTTTGACTAGAAATTATATTCAAAGTTCTGTAATCAGCATAGGTATGAGACCATGGTAAGTTTAGTCTCAACTGTGAGTTTAGTTGACAGTTGATAGTTTGACGTGTCACCTCAGACTCGACACCCGAAGATGGCCTAAATCTTAGGCCGAAACGTAGGCACAATAAATGAAGTTTAGCGTATTTTGTGTAATCTTTGACTGCACCTCCTGACCATTTCAATCCATTTTTAGAATTATTCAGTCTACTTTCCCCTTAAATAACATTAAATTTGCGCAAACAGATAATAACGACTATTAGCGCAGTACTTGTTTTAATTTCTTCAATATCTTGAAATTAGGACCTCCCGTGAAAATCTTCATTTCAAGGAGATTATTAGGATTGGTAATGACATCAGAATTACCACTCCTAAAGTACTGAAGTCTAAAGTGATAGCTATACTTTTCTTAATAGTGATTTCTTTATTTTAATAACAGCAAACATATTTTTCCAAATATTATTTTATTTTTCCAAGGTTTATATTTATTTATTATTTATATTAATCTAGGTAGCTAATATGTAAAAACATAATGTTTAAATTTCAAAATATGTGTACTTTATTTTAGTTTATATTATTTATGTTATTTAATTTATATTATTTATTTTAATATTGTTATTAAAGTACTTTATTTTACTTTATATTATATTTTAGGTATAATCCAGCTATTGATTCAGCTTTGGAACTTTATGAATCTGGTCTTCGTTGGGTTGCACTTCATGAAGTTTGGATATTATCATTAGTTGAATCAACAGAGCCATATATAAAAGCCCTTGTGGATAGATTTGAAACCCATGATTCAGAAACATTGGTTAGATATGCAAAGCAAGGAGGTTACGGCATCGCCACTGAATTAATGGAAACAGGTTATTCAAAAAAATAATTTCCAGACAAGCTTCCCTATTCTAGAACCGTTATTAAAGATATTCTAAATTAATAAAATAGATTATTACACTATTTATGATACTATATGTTTTTATTGATGAAGAAATGGTTAACTAGATGTATCACGAAGAATCTTAAAAATAATAAGGTGCTGCAGTCATTTTGTGCAAATTTTACACAAATAATTACAAGTTAGTTTATTTTGTGCCAATTTTTCGGCCTAAGTAACTTACTCACTAGTCTAAAAGAGTTCTTCTTAGACTCTGCATCCTTCTGCCCTAATGATGGTCTAAAAATTAAACTGATATGTTGGCAGAAAATAATATAAGTTGTTCTTATTTGTGTAAAATTAATTGACTGCAACCCCAACCATTTTCAATATTGTTTATTATATGTTCTGTTTTAAAAATCAATAAGTTCATTGTCAATTCCAATTAGTATGTGAAAAGAATCTGAAATTAAAGCTTAAAATAAAAAGTAATGCAATTTAAAAATAAAGGCTTTTTTTTTAATGGTTGAAGTGTAATCAATCACAGAAGTAAATATTGAAGAGATTTATTTATTTATTCTCGCATGTACAATCAAAAACTGAGAAAAATAAAGCAGAAACATTTTTTTTTTCCTAATTTAAAGATAAAATATTAGAAGCGAGGGGATGGTTGACTGGAAAGTAGACGTAAGGAAGAAAATAGTTGGGGGTGCAGTCAAATGAAAACACTAAATAAGTGGTTGCTTATTTAATTATGTGCCGACGTTTCGACCCACTGTGTGGGTCATCTTCAGGGCTATAGGAAGATGGAGCAAGAGAAGACGCCGTCTAACTTCTAATAAAATATTAGAATTATAACATTTTTTTTTTTTCCTTAAAGGTCAAATGATTGAAGCTAGCTACTTATCAGTGGATATTGTGGCAAACCTTCATACTATGAGGAATGATCTGAGTTGGTCTCATGTTATCATGTTGCATAGAAAAGGTAATATTTTTGAAGCTCCAATGTTTTTTTGAAGTTCTATAAAATAAAGTATTTGAATCGCTAATTCCAGAAAAGCAAGTAGTCTGACTTTAGAGATTTTCATTTTTAAAACTTTTTAATTTTAACTTAAATTCTGCAAGAAATATAAAGCATCGTTTAATTAAGAAAAGGACACTTGTCCGCAAGGTAACAGTCTTGACAACGTCTTCAATGTTTTGTTTACTGAAGATAGGGACCTAGTCCAGGATAAGATCCCGTTTTTGTCTCTTTTGTAAAATTTAGAAAAGTGGACTAGTTGCCTTTCTGCAGTTCTTCTTCTTTATGTGCCTTCTCTGTTAAAAAAGTTGGCTATCATCTTGGCAATTGTAATTCTGTCACATTCCTAAATTATTGAACTGATCTCAGGCCACACCACTGGCTTAAGTTGTGGAGCCATGAAAATCTTCTAAGTCCGCTTTTGTTCTCTATCTTTTCATGTGTAGTAAATAGTAACTGCCATATCTCATTAAATGACTGAGATATTCAATGTTCCTCTTTTTAATTGTGAATGTTATTTCCTTTCCTATCCCACATAATAATTCTACTTTGGTGATGTGTTCTGTGAACGATATTTTGATATCATTGGTATATCCAGATTTCAAATCCCTCTAGCCTTTTCATTAGTGTTAGTGTACATGCCTCTGCACTATAGAGCAAAACAGGAGAAATGTTGCATTTGGCCAGTTTCATTTTCGTGGAAGACATACACTACAGGGTTTGAAAACATTTCTCACATTTCTGAATGTTGCTATGGCTTTTTTAAATTCTGAATTGTATTTTCCTGCAGTTAGCGATTCATTTGTAATTAATGTATTCAAATTTACTGTAGCTTGTTATTGATAACAACAAATTGTTCTTTTAATTTTAGATTTTTTGATCTAGGTTCACCATATTTGGAAAAGATGAACCAAGTGATTGGTGAGTGTCGTGCTGCTGGACTTTTCCTTCTTTGGGCAACTAACATTACTGCAAATCATCTCAGTAGTAGGTTTCAGATCGCTATGCAGATAAGCAAAGCCAGTAGCAAAGTTGAAATCGATGAACCGGTAAAATTGAAAATTCTGCATATTCAGGGAGCGTTTATGATGCTCGTCTCTGGAATGTTGCTGTCCTGCTTTGTACTCTTCATTGAGATAATAAAATCCAAAATTTTAAAAAAATAAAGTAGTACGTTTAATTAAGTGATATGTGAGATGTGAACTTGTTTCTTCAAATAAATAGTATGGCATGCACATTTTAATGATTATTATAAATTTGTATTATTTGATAGTTATTATAAATTAAAATTACAACTGATAATAATTTATTATGTTTCATACTATTCATGTATTTGTGAAATATTTTAGCAAATTATCTGTTAGCCTGAAAATTATTGTACAATGCATGAAAAATGGTAACTATAACTTTGTAATAAAACTTAAATTTTACATTTAACATGAAGGCGTGATTAACGTGTTAAAAAACAAAATAACCAAACGTTAATAAAACAGAAATAAAAAAAATGTAATTAGTTTTCTGTAATTATCTTCTGTAAATCATTTAATAAACTAAATACATATATACAATAGAATGGATATAAGTACTACACATATACAATTCATGAACAGTCTTGGTTTCAGTACTTGGCCAAGGACTATACTATTTCTTCAGTAGTGGAGGAAGGTGAGATCACACTCGAATGCAAGATTTTTTAGAGATTGCCAAGTTTTATAGAGGATTTATGTAAGCTGAGTCAGCTTCAGGAGGATCGTCAGATGTTATAGAGTCGATTCACAAATGATAACATAGTAAATAATTATCACCCACAGCTAATCTCAAACCTGGAATGTACAGTTTAGCAATACCTTGCACTATGCATTGAACTATCCCACCTCCATAACTTGGATCCACATCCACTTTGATTGGCGGTATACGATTATCCGTAAAATTTGAAAAATTAGTGTTCTGAAAACCAAATTCACTAAGAAGTAGTTTGGGCTTTACTTGAAAAACTGTAAAACTTGGTTTTATCATAGAACAACATTTAACTCATTGATATCATTGAGCATGAGAGTAGTAGAATTTTGAAAGTATTAAGGTATTAAAAAAGTTGAACACTGGTACGAGCTTGTGTGGTACGAAATGCTGTAAAAAGACTATCTGCACTCAGTGTGAATTGTGTTGCATAGGCTTGTGTATTTATTTATCTTTCTATTGACAACGTATCGATAGTATAATGTTCTCATAATCATGCTCTAACTGTGAAACAATAGGTTTTTAGTGAATTATATTAAATAACACACTAGCCTAATATGTAAAGTTGATCCTTGTATAATTGTTTATACAAAAATGGTACTTACAAATTTATGACATATGTTGATTTCCACATTATTCAATCAAAATACCTGATCAACAATACCATGTATAATGGTAGTTTTGTTATATTTGACATATTTGTTTCAACACATATTTTCTTTATATCTTTAGTCGTAATCCCTTATGATAAATATAGGTAAAATAGTTCCTGTTAGGATTCATTATAAATGGTTTTTTTTTATAAATCTTTTTTGCTTGATAATGTAATTTCATTGTATTGGTCATACAATACTGCTATTCCTATCCATGAATATTATAAAAATCATTCTAAATAGGCCCTAAAATGTGTCGAAATCTTCTTGGGCCTCAGCTATCATTGTGCTTGCTGATGTTAAATCGAGCTTAGAGTGTATGGAAAGGTTATTAGGTTCTTATAAAAGTTATTAAAAGTAAGCAGTTTTGCTTACTTGCAGCTCTATGAATTCTTCCTAATGTTAAGGCATTGAAACAGTTATTTATGTATTTAAATAATTATTATAGTCCTCAAAAGGCATTACTGATTAATTTAAACTAGTCAAATTCTGATGGAAAGATATTATCCCTTTGATTTGTAATGGTTATGGAAAAGCCCTGGCCACACAACAACTTTTATTTTTGATTTCACATTGACATTACAGATATCTAATTGTTAAAGAAACTAAAAACATTTCACATGAATCAATGGCCAAATTTGTAATTAATTGACTATAAAATATTGTTAGTTTTTATCACATAATGTATAAATAAAGCAAATCAAACAATATTTGCTCATTAAAATATTTATTAAAAAGTTTAATTCACTCTAAACATTACACAAATAACATTTCATAAAACAGACTTTAAGTTCTTGTTATCAATAAGTGAAATAAATTGTATTTATATAAATTAATAAGAGAAAGATATGAGATAAATAAAATTCATAAATCAAAGAATATTTATTTATTTACACAGAAATATTTATATATAAGTCTAATTGCCAGGCTGAGAATAGTTTATTTATAGCTTTTGAACATAACAAAAAATAATGACAATAATATGTATATATCACAATTGAAGCTTGAAAATAATTCACTCAGCAAGTGGTTGGTAAAGAAAATCATAAAGTTCACTGGCGTCTGGAACTGCAGGGTACCTGTAATTCATTCCATCAGTAGGGATGTGGAGTCTTGGGCTGTGCATACTGGTTCTTTTTCCAAATCTGAAAACAAAAAAAGCCAATAAATTATTTTAAAGAAGAAATAATTAACAATAGCCTCTATACATAGTTGTCAATATTTAAGCATCAGAGCTGAAAATTAGTTAGTAGCTAATACTCCAAAACAGTGGTCATAAAGGAATAATTTGTCTGCTCCAGCTTTTTATATGATATTTTTATAGAAATATCATATTTCTTAGAACTTTTTGACTGAATTAGCATAATTTCAGTTGAAGATTTTGTTTCATATTTGAAACGAAATGCAAAATAATAATATATAACACCATAATACATAGACCTTGTAGATTTTAACTCGTTGCTCGATGCCGATGACAGTGTGTTCAATAAATTTTCTTTTCTGTAGTTATCCATTTAAATGTTTCATTCCAAATAAATCGTGGAGGCTTTATTTTAATGCACAATGCATAAGCATACAATGGTACATGTATTTTGTTATTACTTCTGCAAAACCATGTGAAAGATACTGTAGACTAATCATATTTAGCACTATATAATTTGTGGTGAGTTCTGTACTCTAGGTCCCTTATTTATTCACACAATGCTATCTAGGTATTCATTCTGATTCGTAGGTTGTGAGGATCCATTAGTCTATCAAACCATGACCCACAACCTGACTAATCACAAACCATAATAAAGAAATAAAGACCAGGAATATTTTTTTAAAGGGGAGAGTAGGGAAACTGTGGAATGAGCGATGTCGGAAATGAATTATTGAGTATTCTTATCATGCCTACTCAAACTTCCATGATTATATAAACCAATTCCGGTTCTTACAATTTTTTATTAAAGTTCTATCAAGTTGAATAACACATCATCAGAAAGATGCACAACCTAATGCATTTTAAAGCTTAAAAATCTACCATGGTTTTTAATTTAATGAATTTTAAACAGCTTGAAAATTAAATCTTTTGAAAACTTTTTTAATTGTATGCAGTACAGAACTGTTTTAAATATTAAATTAAAAATGATGATACATTAAATGTATGTTTCTCATGACTGTATGTATTATCAGAGACTACTAAAGAGAAAAATCAAAGGAAGACACAATTAAAGAGAAAAACACGTCGATAATTATTGCACAGGTAATGAAAACCTATTTTTTTTGGTAAGTGTAATTATTTATAATAGATAATCGTTAAAACATTATTATGTTAAGCTAAGAATATGAATATGTTTTATTAATTGTTTTATCAGTTGTATGAGCTTTCAATTTCAGAATATAACATATATTACAAATATTTAATCTAGAATATTATCCAGAAATAGCATGTTAACAATATTTGTCTCTAATTCCAGTTTAACTTTCATTACTTACCAAATTCAATGATAATACTGATTAATTGTTTAAACTTTTTTTTTATAATCTCATTACAATATATTCTTTATTGTATGAAATTTAATTGATTTTTTTAAGCAGAAGTTGGCCACATAGCTAATTTATTGTAACAATAAAATAAAAATTAAAAAAAGAACTTTGAAAATAATTTCATCCGGAATATTTTATTTCATTTATTACCATTATTATTATTTTTTTAATGAAAGTTTTCAAATTTGGCGGCATATTTCAGCATTTTAAAAATAAAAAACTATCACTGTTTCGACAACACTGCTTCTTATATCAGAGATTTTTTTTGTAAAATATTTTATGACGTATCTAAATGTTCACTAAAGGTTCGTAGAATTTATTTTTATACAATTAAATTATAGTCAAATTTCCTTTTAAAATAGTTATAATAAAAGAAGAATATGAATATATGTTCCGTTCGGGTATCATAGTGCCTGGAGAATTGGCGGCTAAATTGGTGCCATATTCTCTATAACTCAATTATCGAGTTCTACTTGCAGTAATATAACATCCCCTTATTCAGTTTGGTCCAAGTGTTCGTGCATTACAGAACTGTGTCTTTATGTGTGTTATAATCTTAAATATATCAGTGTTCATTTTATTCAAGTGTTTTAATTTTTGTTTGTTAAGAAAGTGTTTTAGTTTCCGCGGTCAAATATTATTCTAGTGCTTATTTACTTTAGTATTAAAAAGTGATTTCTAGATGGAACCATTGGCATCTAGCGAATTCAGAACTTCTCTTTGAAAAAGTATGACGTTCATTATATTAAATATATTAATTTGTTATTTTGTTAATTGCTCATTTTGAAATAAATATTGAATATCTATTAAATAAACCTGGGAGCAATATTAATAATTAGTCAAGTTAACGGACTTCTTAAACCAGTTTGTATTTATAAGAGACATTACTTATCCGTAATAAGATAAAATGTTTCATTTTGAAATATATCTGTAAGTATATACTTCTAGAAATTTAGTTTTATTTAGGATAAAAGAGTAAATAAATATGCGATATTTAAATTTTACACAATTTAATTAATCTAGGTACGTATTTTTCTTTTGAGTTTTTACTTTCATACCTTTTGCATAGCATGTTAGAAATTTTATACCTTTTATAACAATTTTTTTATAAACACTTTTATCGGGTGAACTAAAGTCGGACATAAAAACGAATAAATTAAAGTTATAAATATATATTTATATATATTTAAAATACAATCAATGTATTTAAAATATCTATAAATCGATGTTTTTTAAACTTCTCTGCGATAAGGTAGGACACGACCCCAAGAGTTTATTTCTAGCACCCCCCCCCCGTGGTTTATAAAAACATTATATATTTAATATGAATATTTTGTTTAATTCATGCTGCACTAGAATGAAATATCATTTATTAATCTGTGATTAAAAAAAAAATACCAATATATTTTAATATTACTAGTTGTGTTAATTTAATATAAAACTCGTGGTTGTAGAAATATTCTGTCATATAAATGTGAAAAGCTTTCATTTCATTGAAGTGGACTGTAATTTACCCTGAATTAGCATAAATGACCGTATTTTACTTGTAAATGGATTCCTGATCATTCGATAAGAGCGTATTCTGTTCATGTCTAGAAGTTCATTATTTACTTCTCAGAAGTCGCTATGCAAGTGCTAAGTATAATGAAATAAGGGAAATTTTAATTTATGTCTCACTCACTTTTATTCAGAATTCATGGCATTATTTATGAATGATCCATTAAAAAAAGTGCACACATAAACTGCGAATTGGGCACACATAAATTGCTAAAATGACCAATACATTTGAGCAGGTTATCCAGACTGATGTGAAGTTCGGATAATCGAAAATCACTTATAAAAAGGAAAATGCCTAATAATCACTACGTCTGTATAACAAAAAAAAAATCATCAATAAAAATATGTACATAAATATAAAGGTTGTGACACTAAGAAATTGTAATATAATTGAACATTTCATTGAACATTATTTTTAACTAAGATCTTGTTGACATACGTCAATATATTATTTATAATTTATTTTGATTAATTGTTATTTTTATGGTAATTATTTTTGTTTTGATTGGGATACGACCCCTGGTAGCTATGGGTGAAGCAGACGACCCTGGTTCGAATCCCGGCCAGGGAAAATCTTTTCTCTTTAAAACAAAAATATTAAAAAATAATTACCAGAAAAAAACAATTAATAAAAAGAAATGGTATTTAATATTGTTTATTCAACTTATTCTGATTGACATGATATGGGCAGATATGGCAGATATGGGCAACCTTTGACATGTTGTGGGCCAAACTTTAGTGTGCAAATACGTTCGCGGGCCGCGCTTAAATGTAGTGCATTTCAAGGTAGTGTTCATAATTTTTAGCGATAGTATCAGACATGAAATAATATGACAAAGTTATTATAATACAATTTATAACAATGAATTACAAAATGAAATGAAAAAAATAGGTACAACATTATAATTAAATCGTTAAATTCGAAATTATTACAAACTACGAAAGTTAAATAGCGGCACCGAAATCAATAAGACACTTGAATTTGAATTTTGGAAACTAATCCATCGATGTTTGGATTTATTCCACTGATACAAAGACGTAATGAATTTTCCAAATTATCGTTAGTCAGCCTTGTACGATGTTTTGATTTATTAACTTTCATCAATGAAAAGAACTGTTAGCATTTATAAGTACTGCCAAACGCACAAATCAATCTTTTTGCGAATTTTCTAAGCTGCGGATAATGATCTTCTTCGAGGTATTTTTTGTAGAAATCGCACAACTCAAATTTAGATTTTAGGAGTGAGTTTTCTTGAATCTCGATCACCTTCGTCACGTCGATCACATTACTTTTTGTTGGAGTAGCAAATCAATTGAAACAGTCTTCCATGTTTTTGAAATCGCTAAATCTGTTCGAAAACTTGATTGAGTTATTCAGCATATTGAGCATAGGCAGAGAGCGTGGAGAAATATTAACTGTTACCAAACAGCATATGTGCCTCCCACAAGTGTATTTTGTTCTGAAACGCTTTCAAATGGCTGTACAAATTATTTACTAACTGTCCAAGTTTTTGAAGTTTCAAATTTAAATTATTCTAATGGCCTGTAGGTCGACCAGAGATGCTAAGTCACATATCCATTTTGGGTCACTCAATTCAGATAGTGGTTTATCTTTTATTTGCACAAAGTCTGCTATCTCGTTTCTAAGCTCGTAAAACTGTTTCAGCATTTTCCCTTTGCTTAGCTATCTGACTACACAATAATATGTTACGTCGTCATATTCGGCTGATATTTCATCCAAAAACGCCTTGAACTGACGATGGTTAAGCCCTCGGGATCGAATAAGATTGATGGTTTTTACTTCCACTTTCATAACATTCTTTCGAATGGACTTATAACACAAGTTCTGTTGGTGAATAATGCAATGAAGGACTATCAAATCATCTTTTTGCACATTTAATTCAGTTGCTTTTTCATTCAAAATTCCGATGAAATCTTTACACAAGCCGACCATAGAAGGTGCACCATCCATGCATACTCCAACTAATTTTGACCATGGCAAACCAAATCTTTTTGAGCTTCATTAAAAATGTCCTCTCCTGTAGTGGTTCCTTTAGCGGCTATAAAGCAAGCAATTCCTCAGAAATAGTGAACTCTTAATCAACACCTCGGATAAATATAGCCAGTTGAGCTGTGTCAGACAAATCGTTGCTCTCGCCTAATGCTATGGAAAGTGATTCAAAACCAGCCATATGGTCAGTCAATGTTGTTTTTATATCATTAGCCATCATTTCTATACGTCGGACAACGGTTCGTCTAGACAAACTAATTTTTTCAAATTCATTTTTCTTTTCAGGACACAAAACACTGCAAACTTCTAACATACACTACTTGATAAATTCTCCTTCGGAAAATGGTTTTAATGACTTTGCCAATTTTGAACTAACTATAAAACTAGCTATCACAACATTATCAAGTTGTGTTCTTTGTTTATGAAACATTTGCTGTTGTATTTCCGAATTTGCCTTTTCTGTAAGCTTCTGGGCCTTTTCTGTAAGTTTCTGGACCTTTGAATTTGCCTTTTCTTATTTGTCTTGTCAGTGAGAGCAGCGTAGGATGCTTAGTTGAGTAATGCCTCTTTACATTGAATTCTTTTATCACTGAAATGGATTCATTACATAGCAAACAAATAGGCTTATCATTTTGCAAGATAAAAAGAATTCTTCAGTCCATTTTTCTTGAAACTGGCGACCCTCTGCATCTACTTTTCGTTTCTTTCCACCAGACATCATTTTCGTTCGATAAACTTTATAACAATTATATAATTAGTATCACTCAAGATGCACACAAAGTCACGAAGCGAATTGATGGCACTAGCAGTTCGCTAGGATATCGCTTGTCGAAGTTATCACCTCGGTAGCTCAAATAGAACTGAACCGAAGTTCAGGCCATCCACCCGCTTATATATGGAAAATGAAGGAATGATCTGTCTAGTGTAGAACAATACAGTTGGGAAGCAATAATCTTTTGCTGCCCCGCCAGTGAGGCGCCAAACATCATATCCTTTGATGTTTGCCGCCTCACTCTTTGATGACTTGCTCGCTCACTTGATTCCGTGAGTATGAGTAAGTAGTGTAATTTTTTTTTTAATAGGGTTTTTCAAAATGCCCCACGGGACGGATCAAATCTCACAGCAAGCCGGTTGTTACCCACATATGTGATAGGGCTTAGATGCTAAATTTTTAAAATTCCAACCTCCAAAGTACCTTAATTTTATTGTTTGAAATAATTATTTGTTACACCTTGTTTAGAAGCAATTAACACGATTAACTGGGAGATATATATTTTTTAATTAATTAGAGGATAAAAAAAAAGGAGAAATATTTTCCTAAATCGAAGCTTTATGTATTTATTTGTATTATCACCTTTAACGTTCTAGAGACAATTGTAACACTTGGCTCTGCTCTGTATGCCATACTGAATTGATGGATTCGCATATGATTGTCTCAATCTCACGTTCTAGCTCCTGAGATCTTGGATTTTTCAGTTGAGCAGAGTGCACATTGAATAAACACGAGTAACGTAGATTTTTAGATAGGGATACACGAAGTCGAAAATAAAACATTTCCTACTAAAAGATTGCTTAAAAATCTTATTTGTGATAGAAACCTGATTTTTATAGCTTATTTAAGGATTGCACTGGATTTAAACAATATATTCTCATTAAAATCGAAAACTATGTCTTTCTCATAGTTATGAAGTACTATTTTTTTTTAAATATTATGCTAATTCCAAAATAAAATGTTTTTAAAACCTCTGGCCTCTTTTTTCTTTTTTTTTCTTTTCTTTTTTTGGAGCTAGGCAACAATGAAACAGTCATCGTTGATATTCATCATCTGACTATGAAATAGTGTCACAATCGCTACAGGATTTCTGTTTCTGTGTCAACGTTTAGGGTGTGAGGTGATTTGGACGAGATCACGTACAAACGCCGGGTTTTTGATGATGATGAGAGTAACCAGCGAAGGATACTCACTTTATTGGGAGTGGGCTAACCATCCGGGCCAATCCATGGATGAAAACAGAAGAAACAATTTATCTTCATCAAATCTGTTTAACTTAGTGATAACAAGGATGGAATAAATTGTCTACCGCATTGTTCAACAATATATAAGGTATCAGTTCCGCATTATAAAACTTACGATTTTTTCATATTACAAATCACGATTATTTTTTTATATCTGCAATATTATTTTAGAGAATATTAAAAAAGAATCGAGTGCAAAAGTTAAAACTTCTGACAAATCGAAGCGAACATCTAGGAAACTGATGCTATACATAAAGCATTTTACCAAAACTTTTTAAATGACTCAAAATATAGTTGTTGTTTTTATAGATGCAGTTGAATGAATTTTAATTAAATAGTAAAATTTTATTTAATAATGAGTTTCACTTATATTTAAATTGGTATTTAGCGTTACTTACGGTTTAGATTTTATAGTGCTTTCACGTGGTTGTTTGTAATTTACTTGGTACGCTTACACTTCGACTTACATTTATATTTTTTATTGGTATACTTCTTTCCTAATGTTTTATTAATTAATTATTCAAAAAACTCGCTCAAGAGGCAAGGTTCTGTAGAATAGCTCCATAAAACATTACGAACACCGACATTCAAAAAATATTTCCTCTATTATGAAATTTGCGATGTTAAAACTTGAAAATTCTTGTTCGAGAAAGAGCTCGTATTCCATTTACACGGTTAAGATCATGACGTGGTCCGTAAAACGCTGTCGTGTAAATTAGACAACTATTTTTAAATCCTTAAGCTTTGAACGTGAATTTTCTGAAGATGTAGCAAATTAACTTGTAGTGGATCGTGGCAGCAATACAGTGAAGGCATGCTATGTCTCGTGGGAGACTAGATAGTCACAGATTAGTTTGCGACACACGTTGGCACATAATCAAGGAAAAACGTTGAAGGTCGTCTATTGCTACACAACTCAAACAGGTTGGCCAAATGTAATAATGTAGAGCGTCGATTAACCAAACTAATGTGGTCAGATAATCAAAAGTTCGGATAACCGAAATTCCCTTAAAGTAAGGGAAAGGCCAATCACTACAATAAAACTATCTCGGCGCTTGTTTTTAAAAAATCAATATTTTATTGTGTAGTACTTGAGTTAAAAAAAATACCTTATACATAGTTAAACAAATGTACGTCGATACAAATATGCGCGTTTATAAAAAGATTTGATATCGACACTATGAAAGTTAAAATATTTGTTTGTTCCAATTCCGACTTCTTCAGATTTTACAAAACTAGGTCTCTAATTCTTTTAAGTGTAATAGTAAGTAATAAGTAATAATTTCAGGAAATCAAATTTTAGAGAAAATAATCTTTAAAATTGTTTTATAGGAATGGCAATGATCCTCCAAATATTTTCTGCAAAGCCAGTTGGATAATTGATGTTCGGATAATCGACGTTCCACTGTATTTATATCTAGTAGAAAAAAATTTTCTAGTTCTTATAATTCCAGTAATATCGAATCCTAAGAAATCCATATTTTATAAAGGACTTTTAAATTGTTTAAAAAAGAAAAGAAAATATTTATTGTTACATAAAGTATTACTTTGCCTCATTTGTTTTGATAATTTTAGTTGAAAAAGAACATTAATTGACAGAAGCATTTAACAAGCGTATAAGATGAATTGTTTTTGTCTGATTGTTTAATTTATTATTTATTACAATGTGCCATTATGCATTTAATACACATGCCATTAATTTATACGTTCTTCTTAAACTCACTAAAATTATTTCAGATCTACCTTGGTGTCATCTAGCCTTCCAACGAATCTTTATGTTTTGCTAAAATAGTTTGAATAATTATTGTTCAACTGTATAAATAAATACGCGTAGATGTCAAATAACGTTTTTAAAATTAAAGTTTATAGCTAATAGTTTCTTACTGTTTGAGAATTTTTATGTTGAACTCCATTTGGAATATTTTCTCCTCCATGTCTTATTTCGCAAAAAAATTTTTTTTATAATACCTGAAAATTCCTAGATTCCATTAGTTGTACAGGTTAGTTCAGATATATCCAGGTATAATAAAGATAGGTCTTTAACGAGTACCCGGCATCGTACAGGCTTGGGACCGCATTTTACATCTCTTCCGAAGGACGGCATAACCATGGATTTTCTCTACCTTTTTTTAATTACTTACTATCTTTACTATGTCAACGCCTCAATTATTATCTCAAGCATTTTAGTAAAGGTTCCACCATTCGCTCATGGTTTTACTTTTGTTGAGATCCCTTAGAAAGGTTTTCAAAAGAAGAGCACAAATACAACACGTGCCAAACGGTATTTGAATGATTTCTCCAATAAATATCTATTATAATAATAATGATTATTAAGTATCTTATTAAAGTCGAGCTACCCTCAGTGCAGTGAGTGAATATTTTTTTTCCATCAGGCAGCTAAGAAGCGAGACTCAACCTGGCGCGGTGATTAAAGCTGCCCGCAGTCAACCCAATTTATCAACTCCTTCCACCTTCTAAAATTTTCAATCGCAGGAGCAAACTCGAGGTAACACCTTTGATAATTACCTTCTCCCACGAGGAGGACCAGACCTTGTCCATTATTGCCAGCGATAATGGCATGGAAATGAGATATCCGCTGAAGGACACTTCAATTTCCTAAAAATCGCCTTTCCTTGAAAAAATACTAATTAAAAAAATCTCATTAATTTATAAAAAAAAAATTCAATACTCTCGCTACATTGAAAACATAATGGCCTCATTATGACTGTCTTGTCTGTAATAAAAGATGTGTTCATGTTTTTTTCAGATGGTAGAATTCGTATCGAGGATTACAGAGTATTTTTTCGGTAACTCTTAAGGATTTTTCTTAATCAATGAACACAGTTATTGGTTCTTTGTTAGGTTTGGAACAAAATCCATTGAGATGCTTGACAAAAATTGGTTACTGGTTCATGTTTTTTTTTAGCTACCACTCACAATTTTTCTAATAAATCAAGGAACTCAATTGTTTTGTTGTTTGTTAATTTAACATCACTTTATGCTACTATGGACTATCAGAAGATGCTAGTGGGAGTTATAATTGTTGCCTATCCAGGTATAATCAGAATAGGGATCTTAAACCAGTACCTGACATCCTACAGGCTCGGGACTCCCATTTTACGCCCCTTCCTTCTTCTTTTTATAATTTAAATAACCTAGTTATCGTTCCTTGTTAAATTTGGCGTCAAATTCATTCAGCTCTATAAAAATAACAGGTTACTTTTCTAAATCACTGTAACTTGGCTTTAAACTAATAATATGAGAACCGTAACCAGTCTGATAAAGAATTTATAATGTACTTATATTGCGTATAGGAGTTAAAATACTTTATTTTAGTCAATATCAAACTGTGTTTAAATGCATACCTAGGCATTATGTTTTTAACTATGAATAATGAGCACAACTTAATTGAATGTTTAAAAATTTTTTTTATTATTTATTTATTGATATTTACAACTATATTACAGTAATATAAACAAGTAAATTGGCTGAGTGATACATAATGACATGATATAATGACAAGTAGATAAACTACCCACTGGTAGTACTCAAATCGCATGTTCAACTAAGAAGGTCACGTGGCCATCTTCTTCTCAGACGCCTCGGAGGAATTGAAGAGGAAGCTAGGTTTGAAACTAGAGGGTTTGAGTGGAAATGAAGTTTGTTATGAAAGGATAGATCAGCAACAAATGGAACATTAAGGTCGTTATGGATGACTATATTCTTAACAAAATAAGGAGCGTTGAGGATTTTACGAAGGATTTTGGATTGTAGGGATTGGATACGAGAAGAATTCGATGGTTTAAAAATTAGTTTTGATTTCATATCGAAGTATGAAAATAAATAGTGGTAACAGATCCTTTTACGAAATAATTCACTAATTATTTTAATTAATGTCAATAAATTTGATATCACTCAAACCTCTACCCGCAGTTCTCCAAGGTTAAAAATTAACCTGTTGCATTTACATTTTTCGTTCATTTTTGCCTGTACCTGAGAAACCATCTTCCCCTTCTCTTTAACTTTTCTTTTTTTTATAATTAATTAAATGAAATTATACTAATACAATAAGTAAATAGAATGAATGGTACATATTGGCATGAATAAAGGCAAATAGAGAAACTACCCAGTGGTAGTATTAAAATAACAAGTTCATCTTAGAAGGCCATCTTCTTTTCAGACGTCTATGAGCATTATCAGGAAATTAAGAGGCTGGTAGGTTTGAAACTGGTGGGTTTGAGCGGGAATGAAGTTAGTCATGAAAAGTTCGTAACAAAGTAAGGACCATTGAGGATTTTACGAAGGATTTTGAATTGCAAGGATTGAATGCGAGAGGAATTCAATGACTTAGTGGAGCCTCAAAGATCTACTCCGTAAGTCCAGATGGGGCTAATGATTGCATTGTATTTTGTAATTAATTGAGTGCTTAGACCATTTGCCTAGTAAATGTTGAAGTAGCCTGAAACGACGAGCTCTCTTAAACTTTAAAAATAATGTTTTTATTTATACATCGAACTTTTACTCAACGTCGAAAAACGAAGGTATACATGTTATGATGTTCACATTTTATTGTATCACATGTTTAAACATATATATTTTTTAAATAATTTATAAATGTATTTATTATAAACTATTCTATAGCTAAAGGGAGCGAGATAGGTCAGTAGATAGAGTGCTGAGCTCCTATTCTGAAGGTTCCCGATCATCTAGCTACAACAGATGACTTTTTAAATTGTCACTAACTATTACTGCAACTATTTAAACATCCACGGATGTACCCAGTGGTGTCTACAGATCCTTCTGGGGCTCACCGAGGATACTCTATAAGCGGGGTACTATATAGACTAAATAGACTATTTACCCTAAACTGTATAGATTATACAGTTAGACTGGGGAATAAGCCTGAGGATTGAGCGTGATCTCGGACAAATCGCCTCCCTGCACGACCGTTGCCCTAGAAGCAGTACAGTCTCTTCATACAAGAGCCTTCATCGTTTGTACAGGTTATTCCACGAATTATAATCGTAGCCAGAATTATTAATATCAAGCAATGTGCGCATCTTAATTACGAATTTCTTTTTAAATTGCCGAAGCAAGTTTATGATATCAGGTTGAGGAAATAACTTACGCTTTAATGAGTTAAGAAGCAGATTAAGTTTGCGCATACTTCACCTAATTTAATTCGTCCCGATACTTCAGGTTTATTAACAAATTAGCGTGGAGGAAGTTTAAACATACTATTCCGAAAGGATGTAACCGCATACCAGAGATTTATTACAGCGAATTTTAATTTTTCCTCATATCAATTCCTCGCACGATACGGAAAAGTTCGGACCAAGCCAGCCTATAAAATTCCATTGTTAAACCAACACATAGGCCTATACGTCACTTAGAGTGACAAATGTGACAAGTTTTTCCATATTGTTAGGCATGGCTACCCACAGTCTTTTTAGTATTTATGAGACAACCAAGACAATACATCACTGAGTCGACTTAAGGGAACGGAAAATGAAAATCACCTTAGAGTCGAGTAACATACTGCTGCATGATAATTTATATTTATATCTTATTCAAATGTAACATAACTTGATATTGGTCGTGAGAGTGATATACGTGTTGTAGGCCCAAATATCCTGGATTTCGTTATTAATTTATTTACGTATTTTTAACCCTTTAAGTAAGAATTTTATATCATATATTGTTTATTCATTAGACGTCACATTATGCAGTTTCGGCTAATCGGACAATGCTACAGTGGGAATCATAAGTTTTTCCCATCCAGGTATAATTAGGATAGGAATCTTTAACGAGTACTAGGCTAGGGCACCCATTTTACGTCTCTTTTGAAGGACGGTATAATCAATAATAATTTACTCCTTTTAAAAAAAACCTTGGAATACCTGCGGACATAGATGGTTCTTTCTCATGCTAACCACTATACTACAAAAAAAAAAAAACTGTACCACTACAACCCGTGAACGAGTCTGGGGTTCAGTACATGGTAGAGACTGTACTGTTTCATGGACAACGGTTCTGCAAGGAGGTGACTTGTCCTTGGTCACGCCCAACCGCCAGATTTTCTTCCTTATTTTGGGTACCCTATTTTTTTAATACTTTATAGAGGCTGGGTGAGCCCCAGGAGGATCCTAGATCTCATATGATCCATCTCTGGCTGCAAACAGACTAGATAAAAGTCTTGCCCGCAGCGGGATTTGAACCAGGATCCGGCATGGCAACTCAACGAGTACCTGACACCATAAAGGCTAGGGCACCCATTTTACGTCTCTTTTGAAGGACGGTATAATCAATAATAATTTACTCCTTTTAAAAAAAATCTTGGAATACCTGCGGACATAGATGGTTCTTTCTCATGCTAACCACTATACTACAAAAAAAAAAAACTGTACCACTACAACCCGTGAACGAGTCTGGGGTTCAGTACATGGTAGAGACTGTACTGTTTCATGGACAACGGTTCTGCAAGGAGGTGACTTGTCCTTGGTCACGCTCAACCGCCAGATTTTCTTCCTTATTTTGGGTACCCTATTTTTATAATACTTTATAGAGGCTGGGTGAGCCCCAGGAGGATCCTAGATCTCATATGATCCATCTCTGGCTGCAAACAGACTAGATAAAAGTCTTGCCCGCAGCGGGATTTGAACCAGGATCCGGCATGGCAACTCAGTGCTCTACCACTGAGCCACTCCTCACCGAACCACTATACTACAGGTGACCCTTATCATACTATATTTTTTACTATTTTATTTTATTATCCATCTTAAATTCAAATTGACGGATAAATTATCCATCAAATTAAAATTCAATGATTGTGTTTATATTTAAGTGAGTTCGATACAGTTATATTCAATTTTTAGAATAGTACCTACTGCCGTACTATTAAATGAAAAGTTAAATATTTTTCAAAATGGGGGTTGGTTCGTCGTTAGGTAGACAGGTGGTTATAGTAGTTTTTAATTTGTTTTATTTATTCTATATTATTCAATTGAATATATGAAAATTATAATTAACCACCCATTCATAATTGAGAGTTAGTTAATTAGGTTAATATTATCCTAAATTAATTGAGTACTAATAATTAATCATATTACTATTGATAGATGGATTATCACCATGATTGAATACGATTGTTTAATGGAGAATCTTCTTTTTTTTTTCATAAGCTCATCCGGTGAATAGGTGAATGAAAATTTAGGATTTAATTAGGGATAATCTTATTTTTTTCAAATTTTAAGACTCAGTTGTTATTTGAATCGTCTTCGATGAGCATTTAATGTCGCTAGATTACTGATAAATACCATTCCATGAATGGAGATATATAGGGCAGTTAGAGTAAGATAGACGGGAGTAAGCTGGAGTTCACAGCTGGATGACTACAGCCAGGGAGAGAAGAGCATAGCGATTGGTATTTGAGGGGGCCAGGAACCGCTTATAGGTTGTAGCGCCATTATAATAATAATAATAATAATAAATAATATAGTTGTCTATATGAAACATGAAGACAACTTTACGTACAGAAAATTTCATGGAATAAGGAAGTTTCATTATAATAGTTAAAAAAAAAATTCTTTAAACTTATTTTCTTGGAATGATAATGTCGACCCATCCTCGTATCTTTTCCGCGATTCCAGTTCGTATAATTGAAGTTCGGATTATCGAAGCTCTTCTTAATTTTATACTGCTTTCTACATTTATGTTTATTTTAATACCTTTTTGTAGAACACATAATTTATTATTTTCATGGTGTAGGGGAGTGACAGACACCTCATGGTCACGTTTATCTTTTATGCAGTATACATAAATAAATACTGGTCAGTTGCGATTTATATTAATTATTTATTTATTCATTATCGAATCCTTATTTATTTTGCATTCAATCAAATCAAACCACAGGTACTAATTTTTTTGCTGAATAAATATGCATACTGGATTGGATTTATCCGCTCGCGTTGAGACTAGGTAATTATTAAATTGGCAGCTGTTAGCAGATATCACGTTTAAGTTTACTCTTTCCATACAAATAAATTCCAAATATGAGCTGAAAGCTTATGAGGTTTTTAATCATGCCGGGTTTCATTAATGGATTACCTGCCATATTGGTCAAATACATTAATATCATCTGAATAATTTTTAATTTCTCGATAGCTTGAAAAAATCAGACCGCATATCCACGCGGTAAATATTGCATCAACCAACTGAAGAGGTAAATTGCAATTTAGATCAAATGAGTAAGTACGCCTCAGGCTTTGATGAACAAAAATCATCTAGTAAGTATACCTGGAATCAATTTTTTTTTTCAATTTGTTTTTTCTTGACATTGCGAGACATTGGACAGCGGAATTTCAATTTATAGGGAACTCTTATTCGTTTCATATAAACGTTCAAATTTTATTAATACGATTTTAACAGCTTCGTATGTATGTAAGTATGTATGTAAAGGAAAGGTTTTTCCTTAGATTTTAAGCTAACTTCAAATAATCCAGGGATGATATCAGTAAACAGGTTCTGTTAAGACGGATATTCCAAATTAGTTCATTTTAATCAATTAAACTTTTGAACTCCCAATCTACTCTTTTTCTTTCATTACGTCTCTCTTCGTCAACTAAGTGATTGGAATAAATAATATATTTAAGTCTGTTTCCTTATTAAGTCTATTTCCTACGAGCTTTTCCTTATTAAGACGCTTTTACTAGCTTCGCATGAATGGCACTTCAAAAAATCGAATTAAATTTAATCTTTGCATACTTTTTAAGGATCGATTACAATACAACAATTTAATAAGTTTTTCTGATTATCCTGACTAGGATCTTCAGAATTAGTGATTTTTCATATCCGAAGACACGGTATTGTCTATTGCATTTTCGTTAGGTCATACATAGCTTAATCTTTGAGACAAGCATATGATTACTGGCAAGATCAACTATGGAGAGTTTACTATATTTTGCAGCAAAAAAAAAAGTTTAAAAACATATTTCGTAGCTAATCGAACTAAAAAGTAGAAAAGGAATATTAGTTTAAGAAGAATTAAAAAATGTGCGTTTATAGCATCCTGAACTAAAAATTAGAAAATACAAAATAGTTTAAAAAACTAAAAAACACGCTTCAATTGGAAACAAAATTAAAAAATATAAAAAAATTTGCAATAAATTTAAAATGAGAATAGTATTTCTTTTGCACCACATTTTTCAATATAACGTTATTTTCAAGCTTCAAGAATCTATTAAAACGAATAAAATTTTATATTTTTCCAAAATAAAAATAAGAAAAAATCTGTAATGTCTTCGCAGCTATTTAGGGTGTCAGACGATTAAGAAAAACATATCAATAGTACCTACCATATAATTTATTAATAATACCAGGATATTTTAGCTAATTTGAACTATTTAATATTTTGACTTAATTTAATTTTTTTTTCTATAAACCTACTTGATTAGTAATATGTCTTTCTTTAATAGCGTATATAATAAATGAACAAAAAATTCACTTTATCTTAAAACAGCGTGGGATGCTTTTTTAAAAATATTAATTGTTGTAAATATTTGGTTGACTGATATTGGTAAAATTAGAATCATTATCAAGATAAAATGAATTTTTTTATTCATCACTTATCATTTTTATTTTTTGAAATTATTGAAAGTCATTTTCTACATTTATGTTTTTTTCTATTAATGGGTGCTTCAAACTATTATTTATTAATTTTTTCACAAGTACTAACACGATTTGTTTCCTAATGAAGTATGTTTTTTCAAATTATTATTTGTCTTATTTTTAATTTAATTAACTACTGGATTTTCTTATTTAATTACTATTGTTTTCTTATTAGCTCTAAGAAAGGCCTATTGGACATTGGTGGAAGATCTTGAGTCCAATTAATCTCAGAGACGTAGAGATTTCAGCTCGGATAATTGCACCTGTCATTCAATAGCTCTCTATGTTTCTTCCTATAGTTAACCTATTCTTCTTATATTTAATTGTTTTTATATTTAAATGTTTTATAATAATTAACGTTAAGGCAATTTAAAATTTAAAGGGTTACAAATATAATAGATAATTAAAACATGAATATAATAAATAAATAAATAACAATTTATACATTGAAAGAAATTTAATGGCGATCATTTTTTCATCACTCAACCCCAGATGTACACCTGTAATGTTCTAAATTGTAAAAAAATAGTTTTAAAAAAATGTGTCACTACCCGTGAACAGATCTGTTCAATACATGGTAGAGACTGTACTGTTTCACGGACAACGGTTGTGCAGGGAGGTGATTTGTCCTAGATCACACTCAACCGCTAGATTCCCCTCCCTTATTTTGATTACCCACTTTATGGAGGCTGAGTGAGCCACTCCTCTCCTTTATAATAGTTACATCATTGAAAAATATATTCGTCAGTCTGTTGAAATAATATTTATACACCGACACAAATATTTGGTACTTCTTCTTGGATGTTAATACGGATGATGTCAGATCGTAGTTTCACTTTTTTCAGTGAGTTTGGGAGCACATAATTCATCTCTACTTCTCTTTTAACGTCACATTTTTCTGCTATGGCTAATCGGATGGTGCTACAGTGGAGTTCCTAAATTTCGCCTATTCAGGTACAATCAGAATAGAGATCTTTAACGAGTACCTGATATCCTGCAGGCTCGGGACTCCCATTTGACGTCCCTTTCGAAAGACGGCTTTACCAAGAATTGGTTACTGCCTAATAAAAATCATTTATATTAATTGGATTTTACTATTTGGAATATTTACGTTATATTACGTTACTTGTAACTGAATTAAAGTAATAAGTAATTCAAAAATATTTTCATACTTTAATGAAATAAAGAAAAAATATATATAATTAATAATAATAATGAGATAGAAGAGAAAAGTTAGTAAAAACAACTAGAACAGATTAGTCCAGGATTCATGGTCAATTTTTTCACTTGATTAGTATCAAGGTGAATCTTCGTGAATAGCTTCGTTTCGATGAGACGCCCAAAATTTTCCTGTGCGAAAATTCTCGATTGTGGTAGCTAACAGAGGTAGCAAGGATAAAATATGTCTATTTGATGATTTACAAAAATTTATTACAATCTGGGTTTTTATTTGGTTAAATCTCATGATAATTATCTAAATTATTTTAAAAAATATTTGTCCTACAAAATGTATGGTTTGATCAAAGAGTCCCCTCCTTCCAACGTGCATCGATAACGAGGTCATCAAAACTGATTACTGACCAGCTGTTTTTTTTTACTTCTTCTTTTTTTACTTCGTTATCGATACATATTGGAAGGAGGGGACTCTTTGATCAAACCATACATTCTGGAGGACAAATATTTTTTCAAATGATTTAGATAATTATCTTGAGATTTAACTAAAAAAACCAGTTAGAAATAAATTTTTGAGAATCATCAAATCGACATATTTTATCGTTGGGCGTCTCATCGAAATGAAGCTATTCACGAAGATTCAGCTTGATACTAATCAAGTGAAAAAATGGACCATGGATCCTGGGCTAGATGATATTCACAAAGTATACATATATACTCGTAAGCTAAAGCAATTTATTTTTAATAATTAGTTGAAAATAATTTTATTTTTTCAGATTAAAATAAAAAAATAGAATAGTAAAGCTAATAAACCTTAATTATGGTACTGAAATTGAAATAAATGACTACTATCTAAAAAATTTTTTAAAAATATAAATTCCATCTCATTATTCTTGAGAAAAGCTGAAGTTAATAAAAGTTTAAAAAAACAAAGATAATCGAAAGTCAATTTAATAAAAAACTGTCTCTGTCTTTCTGAAAATTGCTACCGGATAGAGGGAGGCAATGGTAAATGAATTTTATTTTTAGAATAATGAATTTTCTTCCCAGATGAAAAAATAATTATATTCGATGTATTCATAATTTTATCTCTTTATTGTAACCAAGATTTTGGTCATATGGTAAAAAAAAAAAATTATATATAATCACTTCCATTTATATTTATTAATCGATGAGCGGTGTGACTCAGTGGTAGAGCACTGAGTTTCTACTCTGAAGGTTCCTGGTTCAAATCCGGTTGTGGCAGAGAAATTATTTAATCTATTAACAGCAACGGGCGGAACCTATGGAATTTATAGACTCTCTTGGTCTTTTATAAAGAGGGTTTTTTTTTTTTTAATTTTTAGTTGACTCACATAACTATTAACGTAATAATCTTACTTTCAACTCTGAATAAAATGGTCTTGGGCCTTCATGGGAAGTAGTGATAGAGGGTTGTCTAAAGTAACATTAATATAAACAATTGAAATATTATAAAAAATAGTGGCTAAAGAATTATTTGATCTGTAATAATTTTGTTAAACTCAACTAAACATTTACTAATTTTCTTTCTAGTTTAATTGTTATTTTTTTATTGAATATATTATATTGTTATATACTTTATTATTAAAAAGGAATCATGTGAAATAATTATCTGTTCCTTGTTTGTAATGGTAGATTTTTTCCTGTTTAATTCTGTTTTCTATATCAACTTAATAATTGTCTTAATCCATGAAAAGAGTTTGTCAAGTATTCTTCTTAATAATGAAAAATAAAAAATTGTTTGTTTGTTATTTATTCATTTATGAATATGGTTTATGCTGAACGGCTAATACTACAGTGGGATTCTTAAAGTTTGTCTGGCCATGTGTAATTAGGATAGGGATTTTTAAAGAGTACCTTTGACACCGCGCAGGTTCGGGACCCCCATTTACGTCCCTTCCGAAGGACGACATAAAGAGTTCCAAGGATTTAAAAAACAAATTCTAAGGCCACCTGTTGGCCTACGAACCCACGATCTCGGTACAAACCACTACACCACAGGTGACCCAAAATATAAAAAATAAGCTAATCCTAAAGTACATTTTTAGGATCCTAAAGTTGGTAATATATATTCTTTGAAGAGAGGTATTAAGGACCTATTGGTAGTGATGCTAAACGAATTTCCTAAATCCCATTCACCCATCTTCACTTAGGGCCTGAAATCTTCTATTCACCGCTGGCATACAAACTGTAAATTCTGTTAGCTACTTCGATTCAAACTATGAAAGGTGGAATCACAAAGTTAAGAATAGCATAATAATTACTCCAAATGTTCTGATATATTTATAGAGAAGAGTTAAGCGAACAAACTGGCAAGTAGGGGACCTAAGTAGCGGAACTCTTTATCAACTTATTAACAGATGATAAAAAAAAAAATTAACCATTCAAAGTTTCGCCAATGCGGGCATCATCAGGACACACACTAAAAATCCACATCAATGAAGATCAAATCAGCAATCCTTAGTGCGTACCTTTGGTTGGGGGAAAACCTGGTGGTTGAGAGTGATCTCGGTTAAAGGACCACCTTGGCTAACCGTTGTCCTAAACACAATACTCCCTATCATCTACTGAACCAAAGATCCTTCATGGGTTGTAGTGGTACAGGTTTATTAGTCAGGAATGAGGAATACAAATTTCATTTCGAACATAGTGAAAATAGTATATTTCACACACCTTATATAACACTGTTCTGCACGAAAATCCTCCTTCAAACCAAAACATGCTTTCTTACTGTTATCAGATGTGGTGAACACGAATTTGAAGTCAGATTTTGTCTATCACGCACAGTTTCCTGAGAAATCCTAGTTTTTTATCCAAAAAGGTGAGTTTTTTGTGGATTTGACGAATTTTTTTTCGGCATCAAAACATAGTGAAAAAAATTCAAAAGCCCGATAATTTTGAGCGCAATGAAGTATATTTGAACGAAAAAAATTTGATGGGAATATTACAAGTGGTTAAAGGAATATGGCTAAAAGTGTTTTTCAGTTTTTCAAGGATCTCACTTTTGAAGCAAAGTTAAATACTACTGAGAAAAAGGCTTGGATTGCTTTTCGAGAGGTATGTGCTAAGTTATTGGGAAACAAAAAATCTAGAGACTACCGAAAAATAGTCCAAGAACTGCTTACTTCATATAAAACATTGTGATGCAAATGTCCTTAAAAATACATTTCCTGCATAGTCACCTAGACTTTTTCGCCCCAAATTTGGGTGCAGTTTCGGACGAACATGGAGAACGATTCCACCAAGACATATCCAGAATGGAAAAAAGATATTCTGGCAAATGGAATGAGAAGATGCTGGCGGATTACTGCTGGACACTGCAGCGGGAGACAGAGGAGGAAGAGTACAAAAGAAAAAAAACTACTCATTGACAATGTGTGTATATTTTTTGAGTTGTGTCATATCTAGTATTATACCTGATAGCATGCAGGATTCAATTAATTATATTTTATCGTTGAAAAAGAAAAAAAATCTGTTATAATAAAGACAATAATTTTCAAATACAATTTTTCATTTTTTCCAAGTTTCACCTCTTTTCTCTCAAAATCAGAGGGTGATAGAATTTTTCTGAGTTCGGATTCGGACTCAGCACACCTGAAAACATGAGAAACAGGCAAAATTGTTCAAGGGAGGGGAGAAAAGTTTTTTTTTGCAGAACAGTGTAATTTAATATTGGTTTAGTTTTATGACTCTGGAAATGGTGTTATAATAAGTTTTGGGCGAGTATATGTGAAAATTCAAAATTTATTCACTACTTCTTACATTCCTTGGCCTCATGTTTCTGAAAATTCCCATGTCACGTTTATTCTTGAGACTTAATGCTTCATTTTTTGGATTTTTTGCTATTTGCATTCTAATTATTATGTTATGCCACTTTTTGAGTGTTCGCTTGTTTTTATTGTTAACAGTTATAAAACCATATAACCCAACCCGAAGACACTATGCCTATAACACCAATCGCTCTTTACAAACATATTTTTAAAGGATTACTTAATTCACTATTAATTAAGATAAGAATAAAGAAGAAACACATTGTAAAGTCACTTTTCTCGCCATGTTCGCCCACGAATCAGTGTGTGATTGAGCGTTGTAAACAACCGACCCATCTCCCTTTGTTAGTGTTGCCTTTTGCTGCGAGACTAATTACTCTAACCCCGGAGGCGGCTCTAGGTTTTGTCTTTGCTTATTACACTCCTTTCTTTCTCTTTTGATACATTTTGTCCATTTCCTTCATTTCTTCCGTTCCTCTCTTACACCTTACACCGGCTCCATTTATTCCATCCACTCCCTTGGGTACAGCTAAATTACACCAACATTAATTCCCGTGGAGAATACTGTTGTCTCGCTGGGATTTATCAGGTAATGATCTAAGGGACAACAGTTCGGGTGGAAACTTATTTGTATGTATATTTTGACTGCACCCCCCAACAATTTCCATCCTCTATTAGTTCTTCCAGTCAACTATTTCCTCTCTATCATATATATTTCTTTCTTCATTATATAAATATCTTTTTTATTATTGGCGTGGGAGCGGGTCCATCGTTATAACTGATCTGTTAATAGACCTGGATGGACCCTCTTGGGTCCACAGACACTGAAATGGCAGGCTCACACAGCCTCTGAAACGTGGGTATCCTCTATTGTGGGAAATGAATGGCGGTTGTGAGTGATCTCGTACAAATCACCTTCCTGCTCAACCTTTGTTATAGAAACAGTACAATCTCTGTATTGAACCCAAGAAAGGTCCTGTAGTGGCACATATTTTTTTTTGTTATTGGTATAATAGATAACGTTTAAGTCTAGTTGGTATGACAAATCAGCAACATAAGGACATCAAAAAGTACGTTTGTTTTCAGAAGTACAATTATGACTTTACTTGTAAGTAATGGAGTCTTCTTGTTTCTTTTGTTCCTTTAAGTCTTGTTGAGGTTCCTCGATCCATCCATCCCATGCCATGCGGTCATGTGCTCTTATGTCCTTCAGCTGCATGCCATTCTAGGTCTTCCTCTTACGCGACTTCTTGTGGGTCTTGCTTCCATGAATATTTGTGTGTGACGGTCATCTTACATTTAACATAAACTCCCAAACCACATCAATTGTCATTTTTATTATGAATACTTTGGCGAAATAGCGTCTAAATCCTGTCACAGCAGTAACTTTTCTTAGGTATTTATTGTAATTAGTTTTAGACATATAGCTAAATATCGGGCATGTATATGTTAGTATAGGTCGTAAGCAGGCTTTACATAATAATAATAATTTACTTTTATATAAATGATTCCCTAAACTTTCGACTAAAACGTCCCCATTTCTATCGTTGTCAAAATCCAGTTCTTTCCAATAATTTGAAATTTGGAATAATACCAAACTTCTGGAAGTATTTCACAGATTCTTCTTTCAAAGACGGCTATTCCTTAAGTGTTATTTCGTTCATTTTAAATACTTAATAACAAATGGAATAAGACAAAACAAAAAATTTAAGTTAATTAAACAATACATAACACAATTTAATAACGTATACACAAATAAATAAATGAGATGTGAAGAGGTGAGGGTTACTCGAGATTAGGAGGTAAGTTTCATGCACGCTGGATGATACACAAATACCGGTGAAAACATGCACAAATTTCAAACAGTTTGTGGAACAATAAATTGAACATTAAATTAAAAAAAAAACAACAACAAGAAATGATACAAAAATCAAATTCTACAAGGACAGGGCAAAAAAACAAAACAAAAAAACTGTACCACTACAACTCATTGGAACTTGGATTCAGTGCATGGTTGGAACAGTACTGTTTCTAGGATAACGGGTGTGCGGTGTGATTGTCTGAGATCACGCTCAACCGCCAGGTTTCCCCGCAATTAAGGGTACCCAATGTTTCGAGGCTGAGTACGGTGAGGGGATTAGGGGTTGTCAGGGTATTCTACAGAATATCATCCAACCACAGCCGGATTTGAGCTCTGAAACTTCGGTATAGCAACCCCGCGCTCTACCCATTGGGGTACAACGCTCCCAGGCAACACATCTACTAATGGGAGTGACAGCTCATTGAGCACTAAATAGCATTACAGCAGAGCTCAAGCAGCAAAGATTTGACTCCTGAGAAGTGTTAAGGGCTGCACAAAGAGAGGCCTAATAAGAAACGAAGATATAAGCAACGGACTGGAAGTGTACAGCTATAACATGTTAGAATAAAGCCGTACGGAGAGAGGTAGAGAGGCTTCCTGAGGAAATAATTAAGTATAACATACAAGAAGAGATTTAGGAAGATCTAGAATGAGGATGTAAAGAAAGAAGAAGAGAATCAGAACAGCCGAAGCACTGTTGGGGAGAAGAATAATTTAAAATTAAATTGTGGCGGTAATATAGAGAAACTTGTACCACTAAACCAATAAAGGGCCTGGGGTTCAGTACATGGTGGAGACAGTACTGCTTCTTGGATTACGGTTGTTCAGGAAGGTTATTTTTCCTAGATCACGCTCAACCGCCAGATTTTTCCCCTTATTTTTGGTAACCTCTTTATAGAGGCTGGGTGAGCCTCGGGAGTATCGATGATCCATCTCCGGCTGCTAACAGACTAAATAGAAGTCTTGTCTGCAGCAGGATTTGAACCAGAATTTTAGGCATGGCAACTCAGTGCTCTACCACTGAACCACTCCGCTCCTCAATATAGAGAATACTACTAGCAAATTTTTTGCCAAATAGTAACCTGTTTTCAAAGTAGGATGGGATCTTAATCAGTACTGAAAATCATGTTCCACATATTTGAGATGTACGAATGGTAAGAGCACATTAATTTCTTCGAAATAAAAATATCCATATAAATTTATTAAATATTAAATATTATACTGTTTCAGTTAACTTTCTTATCAATGATCAATAATCAATCAATTTTTAATTATTTGTTTCCGTCATCTCTTATTGATCTTTTCCATGATTGGATTTTATGCCCATAAAGCTTTGACACATCATCTTTCAAATAATTTGAAAAATATAGCACTGAACTATTCGAGTAGGATTTATTTTTATTAAAATAAACAGTATATCAGTAATTAACGGATCCCAAGAATTAACACCATTGATTTTTAGGGACCAGTTGATAGTTACGTTTTTTGCTGCTGAATGGAATATCTACATTTCAAATTTGTTATTCCTCCATTCTATACATGGAATACACCAGATATTGGGCTATACGATTCCTCTATTTCGGTATTCACTGTATCCTTGATGAAAAACAGTGTTCACAAAAAATTAATCTAAAGCTCTATGGACTGTCCGGATGGAGTATCGGGCAGTGCAGATTAGTCCTATTGCAGCGCGTTGGTTCTCACCATGGGAGTGGAGAAATAATTGGGAGGTCTAGTTTCATCCACGGTTTTGAGCTATGGAATTCACACAGCAAGAAGGACTAGATTAAAATATTTTGTTTTAATTAAAACAGTATGCATCATTAAAATTCTATACGAAATCCCTTCGAATATGTCAGCAATGACCTGATTAAATCTTTGTGGTATTGTGGTCTGTTTTCCTGACAAGACAGTCCTACAAGTGGTTTGAGGTTTGGGGTTAGGACACCTGCGAGTGTCGTATCTGAGATTGGACGTTTGAGCATTAAGGAAAAGTTCGCTTATGTCTACAATACGGAGGCGGATCGAGTCAGTGGTGGCCTATAGCAACTTTTACCAAAAGGTTTAGAAATGAAGCACAACTTCTCAAACAAACTTTTAACGGTTTAATCAGAGTATATTTAGAGGTGACATAGGACAAACCTATTTCTCATTGCTACAAGTCATACATATAATGTTCATAAAGATGATCTTGACTTTTTAGAATAGAATAGAAAAAAAAATTTATTCTGGGACCAGGTCCCTTAAGAATAACTATATTGTACAGAAATTAATAGAAATATACCTGGCCAGACGGCTACATTATTAGGATACTGCAATTAAATATGAACTAAAATGTATGTTCTGATAGAGAATAAAAAAAAAAAAAAAAAATATATATATATATATATATATATATATATAAATATACAAAAAAAATAAAATAATAGAACACAAATTGACAGTAAACAGAAATTGGCTAATGGAAGAATAAAAAAGTAGATAATGAGTGTGGAATGTTTACAGTATGTTCTCAATCTATTGAGTTGAATATAGCTATTTATTTTATTGAATAGAGAACATCTGTTTGGGAATTAAGGGGATGTTGGAATAGTTTGGATTTGAATGCGCATAATGAAGATGCGTGACGGACATCGGGTGGTAGTGAGTTCCAAAGAGAGGTAGACCGAGCGAGACAGGAGCGCTCATAAGTTTTAGTTCTGTGGAAACGGGAGTAAATGTCGGAAAGGCGAGATCTAGTGCCCCAGGATTGGATAGAGGATTTGAACTGTAGGAGACTATAGATATAAGGTGAATGTTGTGAGTAGATGATTTGGTATAAGAAAGAACCTAGGAAATAGAGTCTACGGATAGAAGGGGAGTGACATTTTAACTCATCATAGAGGTGGGACACATGAGACTTCCTCGGGGCGTCGAAGAAAAAACCGAAGTGAGCTGTTCATAATTCGTCTCAGTCTTTCCCCAGCTTGTTCGAGAGCCCACTATAAGCCATTATAGTCAAAGCGTGGAAATATGAAAGAACTGGTGAGCTTACGGGTAGGCAGTGTTAGAAGATGCCGGGAACGATGGAGATTATTGATCGACGGGAAATTTGGGCAATGTGGGGTTTCCAGGAAAGGGTTTGGTCGAAAACGATACCAAGATTTTTAACAGAGGAACTGAAAGTAATAAGATGATCGTTTAAGATTACATCCGTTTAAATGTGGAAAGAAACTAACAATATGTTTCCTTACTAGATGTTTGTCATATGAAATACTTCTACAGGTGAACAAAACGTTCCTATGTCTGAAGGAAATAAGTTGTTAACTCTTTTGAGCTGATTTTTACAAATATAATTTTCTACAATACAAATGCACTATAAGAAATATAACAATATCATTATTTATATGTGACACTGTCAATATTCTATGTGACCTGGAAAAGGAGAAATGGATAGATTGGTAATGGTAAACAGAACGGAAGAGAGTCAAGATGCCAGGTAATCTCATGTGCACATAAGGTTTTTTCAGATGTACTACACACAAATAATTAAATGGGGCATTCAGTTAATTAGACATGTTCCATATAACCATGATACAATGGAAGTGAAGTTATTTTATCCTATGTAAAAGGATGCTTATTTATTAAAACAACTCCCAGTCAATCACTCATTGTACCTTTAAAGAAGAAAGAATATACATTTTAATTGGTAATTAAACAGTATCATTGCACTTCTTTTGTAATGACCTCAGGGTGGGATCCCTTTGTTATTTTTGAAAATGAATGGATCTTAACTTTCCCTAAGATCATTGTTTGGTCAAGTGAAGACAGTACAGCAATACCAACAATATCGTTTATCATCAATGGCTTTTTTCAGCTATTTTATGATTTTACTACTAATGACTATACGAGTTTTTTTTTTACTTAGTTTTTGAATAATGCAATGCATAGAATCTACCATTTTTAGAACCACATTTTGTTGTTCAGAGAAATATGAAATCTGTGACGTGTAAATTAATATATACGAGTTTTCGTAGGTCTAAAAAAATTGTTCATCCTAAGTTAAAAAAATTCTATTTTTCGATATTCAATGTCTGATATTATCTTTAGCCGAGAGTATGATTCTTTCTTTATTTCAGTAGATCCGGAAATTAATGTCAATGGTTCTGTGAAGTTTTAAATAAAAAACAAAAATGGACAACCAAGAACGAATTAAACTTTACAGGAATAAACCCTGGACCAGTTTCTTGAGGAATGTTTGTATAATATAACACCCTTTGAACTGAATGCAATCGGTTTTAGGTGAAGTACTTCAAAAGGAAAGGATATAGCTCTACTGATTTATTTTATTTTGAAATTAGGAATCCGTTCAAAACTTACAGGACAAAAGTGATTTATTTTATTAAGTTATAAATTCATAATTCAAGATTTTAATCATTGCTGTACCACAGGTGACTTCTTTAGTTTTTTAAATTTAATTTAATGATATTTACAACTATAATGCTATTATAACAAGTAAATGTGCTAATATGTACAATATGACGTGAAAAACACTTGTGGAGAAACTACCCATCGGCAGCACTCCAATAAAGTTCTATAGTAGATGATCTCGAGGCCATCTTCTTTTCATACGCCTCGGAGGGTTATCAGGAATAGTATGGGAAGCAAGTTGAGAGACTAGCTGGTTCAAGAGTGTATGGAGCTTGTCATGGAAGGATAGGTATCTAGTTTGGGCCAAATCAGTAACGTATGGGATATTAAGATCAAGATGGATGAGTTTGTTTGTGACATAATAAGGAGCATTGAGGATTTTACGAAGGATTTTGGATTGTAAGGATTGGATAAGAGATGAATTGGATGGTTTAGTAGAGCCCCAAAGCTCAACTCCTTATGTCCAAATAGGTCTGATAACTGTCATGTAAATGAGTCTTTTGTAATTAATTGAGAGCTTAGAACGTTTGTCCAGTAAATGTTGATGTAGGCGAAAACGTCGAGCAGTTTCTTGTCTTTTCAGTCTTGTATGAGGATTCCAAGTGAGACGTTTATCCAGATGGAGTCCTAGGTAACGTATCTGTTCGACAGGGTTCAGTGGAATATTGGTGACTTTAAATGTACTTTAAGAACTTTAAAGGAAATTAAAAAATCCTTGTTTGTGCCGTCCTTCGGAAGGGACATAAAATAGGGATCCCAAGCCTGTGTAAACTTCTCAGTCCTAATAATACTTAATACCTGGATAGGCAAAATTTATGACTCCCAATGTGATATCGTCCGATTAGCCATAGAAGCATAAAGTGTCATTAAATGATTAAATATACAAAGATTTAAGTAAGTATGAAAATTATTTCTTGTAATAATCAGGAATATACAATATTTTGTAATATTGTAAGCTCAACCACAATGAAGGTCAATTTTTTTAAATTAATGTAATATTTTTACCAAAATAACTAGGTTATGTATCATACATATTATTTTAATCAATTTTCCTAATTGTTGAAAGTTCATTAAGACAGGAATTAATGTGGAAATTTGATTAACCTATTGATGCTAAACAAGTTTGAAACTACACTTATTTGCTACGAAATTGACATTATATCTATTTATGTAGAAAAAAACAATTATACTATTATTTGTTTTATTTTATTTTTTATTAATTGTTATAATTTTAAATATTTTTATTTATGAAGAGAAAAGATATGCCCAGGTCTGATCGAAGTACGAACCAGGATAGCTCAGTTGGTAGAGCACCACAACGGAAATGTGGGAGACCCGGGTTCAAATCCCGGCTGGGATATTTTTTAAATATTCTATTCTACTCAATGCTTCAAGTAAAATACAGTTTATATATAATATATGCATTGTACAAATATATCGTTTATTTGTGCATTGTCATCATCACTGTCGTGTAACGAATTCGAAAATTCGCGTGTTTATGTTTTATTAATTTACAGTTAACGGACGATCGATGGTCTAAAGTAATTTGTTTAAAATGTGGATTTTAGCCAAGGCGGTTATGAAATTGCTTCCTTGCATGGAAGGATAGAAAATTTTAACTATGTAATAGGCTCCAAAAAAATTCATATCTCACATTTTCAAAAGTAATTTACGCATGGTTAACGAATTGACTTGTAGTAGCTATCCGGTCTTTGGCAGCCGAAAGGTCTTGTGAATAGGTCACGTGACATTTTATTATAGACCACTGGAACCTTTACTCAGAATCTAAGTAGCAGTAAGCAATACTCTGATATATATGAAATTAACATTGATAATTATTTATTAAATTAAAAATTTAAAGTTTATGTTTTTCGTTTAAAAAAATATTGAAATTTAAATGAATTGTACAGAATTTTGAAGTAAGTAGAGAAACTACCCATTGGTGGTATTCAATTAACAAATTCAACATAGGTCACGAGGCCATCTTCTATGTTGTTAATTATAAAAAGTTTTAAGATAAGCCAAACCTTATTATTTTTAGATTTTATATTACTTATAATTACTTTGGATACCAATAGTATGTTTTGGGATGTCTAGAATCAAACTTATCATCTGATATATTTATTGTCTTTGTTAATTTCAAGAATGTTCAAGGTTGTTGGAGGTTTTGATGACAATCTATGATAATTTTGAGTCTTGACCTTTAATGTTGCTGGTGGTTTTGTAGATTATTTTGTGAAAATAAATAATATATATATATGTAATTAAATATAATTATATGCATGTTACATTATATGTAAGACCAATTTACATTGATAATTATTTATTAAATTAAATATATATATATATATATATATATATATATATATATACATATATACACATACATATACAAACGCAGAACCGTTAGATGCATAATGGTGTATGACTTATTATATATATGTTGAAAGTGTTTTTGTATATTTGTTTCTTTCATTGCATATTACGATTCTGTCCAGATACATTTAAATTTGTCCAATTGTTTTTAATTTTAGACTGGTCTATTTGGTAATAAATATAAATAATATATATATATATATATATATATATATATATATATATATATATATATATATAATAATAATGGTTAGGATCTATTTCGTTGTGGAAATTACACCTTTTAGTAAACACATCCATTATGGAAGGTCTTAAAGTTACGTCTTTTTTATAGTTGCCCCTTATATCTGTGACGATAGGTCGTAAAATATTTTTTTATTTTATTTGTCATTCTTTTTTAGATAGGAAAATTATACAATCTGCTAAACTCAAGGGCGGGCAATAAGTTAGTAGTGTAACTATTTAACATCAATGCAAATAAAATTTATAAGGTGACTATGTTACCGAAATGTAAAAAATCTTGTTGGGTCTGTAGAAGTATTATGTAGGAAATATTCAATGAGACTGTTAAATACTTAATGATCGAGTAGCCTTTTGTTCCAAAAATGCAACCCGATCCTAATCATATCCTGTCCATTTTTCCACAGTATTGTCCCGTTGCAATGCTTGTTAATGAGTTTATTAATTTTTAAAATTAGTTTGGTGATTATAATTGAGGTATTTTTCAGTGCCATATTTACACTTTTATAGTTGCTATTAATATTTGTTAAATAGTAATACAATTACAAGTAAGCATTAGTAAACTAGTGTGTACATTTTTCCAGTCTTGTCTCTTCGTATTCCCAGTTAATGAGCTTGCTCCTTCATTGTATTAATGGTTGAGTTAATTTTTTTAATTACTTTTATAATTATGGTCACTACTTCAGTGGATTTAACATATTTTGATAAAACATCCCATCATTACATAAAGTTATGAAGTTGGAATTTTTTCATTTGCATTTGCTCATTATACCTGAACAAAAAAGTATAATTTCTTACCACAAATAACAATGTTATTTATATTTTATTTATTTAAAGTTATAATTAGCTGCGAACTTATGTTATACTTTACCAAATCTAAGTTGCAGCACTAAGTCGTACTGCTTCCTAAGAAATTTCGATCAGGGTTGCAGAAAAATCAAGCAGACCATAAATTATACACGAGATGAAGTCTCAACTTTATTCATTACCTTTTCAATAATTAATTATTAATCATTAAAGTTTTTAAGCTATTTACCCGATTTATTATTTTCCAAGAACCTGAACTTATCGAGGCATGGTTCTACTTGTATTGTGGGTTTTTCTTATATTAAATTTAGACGATTGTATCAGAACATAAATGTATATCTAAAAAAAACTATTCAAAATTTATAAAATCTTCAGTGGGTAAATTTTGCAACAATTTTATGGTTTGTACAAAGACTTAATTACATTTGACGTATTCAGTTATTTTTTTATATTTCCTTGAAGCTCGAATTTTAAAACTGATTATAATTAGATAGTCAGGGAGCGTGTTTCTGTGAAAAGCTCATTTTCATACCACGCCATGTTATAGTTTACGTCAGATTGAATATTTAACTATTAACAGTTATTACTAATTTCAAAATTAACCACGCGACTGCATTCTTGATAATTCATAACATATCCTAGCTATTTCAATTTCGAAAAATGACTAGAAATAAATTGTGAAAATTTGGAATAGAAAGGATCGAAATTCGATTGTAAAACTCACGACCAAAATAAAAGGCTCACGACATAAGAGTATACATATTAAATACAATGACGAATAATATAAAGTTTCAATTGTTTGAATTGGGAAACAGCTGGTTGGATTTCTATGCTCATAAATAGTTATGTGTTAAGTTGGGTAAATATCCATTTGACTTGAAATATTTTGGAAAAGGTCGGGTATGAAATGTTATTGAAAAAAAATAATGCCTAATTAATAAATAATTTAGTGTTTGAATAAGATTATATTTCCAAAAAAATGTATTAAAATATTACTAAAAAAGAAGTTTCATTTAACAGACTTCACTGCGTTACAAGTTAGAATCTATGAAAATGAAATATTCTTTTAGAACATCTTGAAAGACTTTTGGTTGAGAGCCAGTATAGTGTTCAACAGGTTCGAAGTTCAAGACCAGTAGAGGCGTATAAATTATTTGTTTTGTTATAAACTCACCCGATATAACTTTTCATACAAGTAGCGTGTTCTTATTCGATTAAGGCGGCGAGGTATAACTTTAACCTTTAATATGTAACCTAAGCAATGAACAATCAATAATTTACTGCAAGTGCTGTTTAAACTATCTTTTTTCTTTATTTTGGTAATTTTGGGTGGTAATTAAGTAAGAAACATTAAACAATATTATGAAATTGTAAATTATTAAAAAAAAATAAAAATACAATTAATAACAAAAGCAATACAATTATATATTTTTTAATTATTTAACTTTATTTATATTAATTAGACGTTCCATTATTTGTCTCAATTTTTTTCTAAGCAAGTAATAAGAAAATACAATTTTAGTTTATTTTTGTATAAAGGCTTCATTAAAAAAAAAAAGTATACATATGTTCCTTTATGTATGGATTTATTCTTTTACCGGGTCAAGTAGCCAAATCACAACTTATAAACTGAGGCTGCTACCAGGTACCAGACCTTGTACTGTTCTTTTAAAGGTACTATAGATCTGCAATAGAGTAGAACGTGTGTACCAGTAGGGTCGTTGGTCTATTACTCCAGGGACATCGTGCCCTTCCGCAGACTTTACGGCAACAGTCGGAACTGTAGCAGATGCTAGGAACTGCAACCACTTAACTGGTGGTCAGGTTTAATGTATGCTACTCTGCCAGTGTGATTGCTAATTCCGTACCCTTGAGTATATAGCATACAATTATTTAGAATAATAAATAACGAGGTTTTCACTGCGATAATAATATTTAAAACAGTAATCTATTTGATTTTTTTTTTTAATTTTGACAAAATAGAATATTTAAAAAGAAACTTATATTCAATAATAATCAAAATAAAAAAAAAAATAAAAATTCAACAGACAGAGAAAGATTATTAATGATGTCTTCGGAGTTGTATTTATTTATTGAGAGATTTCACAAAGTTATTTTTTGTTTTAAACCAAATTTTATGACAATAATTCTTTCCATGCCTTCGTGTTTAGCGTAACTTCATTATTCAGACCTTATCTTGCCATGTCTTTCTTAGCTTGTGGAATCCATGAAATCCTTATGCCTTCAGGGCATCAGTATAAGGTAATTTTTTGTATTCTTTTGTTTTCCTTCCTAATTTTATAGAGAATGGAATGAATAATTTTTCGATTCCTTGAATAATATAATTAACCTATCAAATGAAGGAGTTCTGGTGAAAGATTAAGGAGAAGCCCGGTGGCCTTAGGATTTTCAAATTGTGTGGAACATCCTTAGTTAAGCCGTCCTTCAGAGGAGCTATAAAATAGGAGAGTCCTGATTATGTAGGATGTCTGTTACTCGTCAGTTACTACATCCCTATCCTAATTATACCTGGATAGGCGATATTTAGGACTCCAATTTTAACAGGGCCCGATTAGCCCCTATGGTTGACGAACATTGTTACCTTCTCGGATTTCTGGAGGAGGGACATTTTCACGAAATAACTGTCAATATCGAATATCTCCGAAACGATAAGACTAATCGATACGCGATACTGCTGTTTGATTAAAACAAATATACAGATAAAGAAAAAAAAACACAGCCCAAATTAAAGAGAAGGAGGAACAAGGTTATCGAGTTCGTAGAGAGAGGAGAGGAAGAGGCGATGATCGAGGGATCGAGGGATATATGAGACCTTCGCGAATCGCTCGGACCTTGAGTGAATTAAACATTTTCCCTTCTCTTAAATTTGCCCAAATTGCTTTCGATTAAATCCTTTTCCATTTAAACGCTTTCTATCTCTGTCTATTTAATACACCTTCTTTTTTAGGAGCGGAATGATTCTTCAATTATCTTTTCAACGTAGAATTAACACAGTCAATAGAACTTCGATAAAGTCCATTAAGCCCGTTCTCGGATCCCGTCCGTTACCCCACTATTTCGCAATTTATTCATCAATTTGTTTGTTTATTTTTTTAAAACTAGGACAGGCATCTGTAGTTTATTGTATTTATTCATTCGAACATATGTATATTTGATAAATTTAGCAGTTTTATTTAATAATTGATCTCTATACTTATCCATTATTCGGTAAACTTTGATTATTTTTTTAGAAAACCTGCACCATACAAAATTAAATATTTCTGATCTAATAAGATATCTTCTTCTGAGTGTAAGGAGTTGTTGTTTTTCTTGTGATTTTAGAAGACAGTGAATCGGCCTGCCTCAACCTAGTTCAGTCAGATGTCTGCCTCTTTAAGGAATCTGGGCAATCCCTTTCATATCTGCCCTAGAGCAGAAAGTACTCTTAAGGAAAGTAGCCCTAAATCGTGTGTGTACTCTCCTTGCCTTTTCTGTATGTTGTGTGCGTTCGTGGTTGTGCATGTTAACCTGTAGTGTGAGTGTACTGTTCTGATGATTGTTCATGGTTTATTGAACTCAGGAAACCGTAGGGAAGCTACTCCCCATGCAACTGCATTCAACAGTTACACCTTGCAGGAATTATTAATTTTTTTTAAAAAAACATTAAAAATAGCACGAATCCATCATTAGCCTATATAAATAAAATTAAAAACAAAAAAAATCTTTATTAAATTCAGATCCTTTTTAGCACCAATGAAATAGCGTGTATTATTGAGATTTTTTCCTTTTACAAAGATCTTCCCTAATCTCCTCCTCGGTGTAACATACGAACACTTTTGGTTGATTATTTTTAATAATTAACTCTAGTTCTGAAATAGTAAAAGTTTTTAACATATCTTCAGCCCCTATGAATTGTCTTCAAAATGAGGCTGTTGTGCTTAGGGAAGCGGAGTCATCTAGTTTCGTTGTGAATGAGTGGTTAGGTCAAGAAGATATTGGTTTATTAAAACTACATTCCAGAGCAAAAACTGGGAGAATGTCACGATTACGCTTCCATCAATACAAGTAACTATCACTGGACAATACTTTACTTGTACACTTACTCACCGGGACTGTAGATATACAGTCGGGAAAATCTTTTTAATTTTCTGTTCTTGCATCCTAAAAATGTCTTCTGTAGCAAACTCAAACTAACAAAAACAATAGCGCTTCGACTATGACTGACCTAAAACGGCGAGTTTCCGGGGTTCTGAATGAACCACTTAACCGAATTCCTCTCGTATTCAATCCTTACAATCCAAAATCCTTCGTAAAATCCTCAATGCTCCTTACTTTGTTACGAACATAGTAATCCATAATGGCTTTAATGTCCCATTTGTTACTGACTTGGCCCGAATCCGATATCAATTTTTTCATGACAAACTACATTCCCACTGAAACCCAATAGTTTCAAGCCTAGCAAGTTCTTCAATTCCTGATCCTCCGAGACGTCTGAATAGAAGATGTTCTCGTGATCTTCTAAGTTGGACTTGCTATTTGAGTACTACCACTGAGTAGTTTCTCTACTTTTCTTTAAAGTCAATGTATACATTCATTATATTTACTTGATGTATTCTGTTATACAGTTGTAAATTTCTTTAAATAATTTTTTTTTAAATCTTCGGATATAAAAAAATGCCTATCCAGAAAATCCTAGTTAATTAAAATGAGACAAACTTCATAAACTTTTTTTTTAAATATCTTAAAAATCACCCCACATTTTTTCTAATTAAATAAAATTTTAGTTCATCACTACTCATGTTTTAAATATATTAAAAAAATGTTCGACGTTTTTGTTTTGTTTCCAATTAAAGCATATTTTTTAAGTTTTTTAAACAATTATTTATTTGTCTTAAATAATAACAGCTGTAATTACTGATGGATGATACAGATGGGGGATATCGTGAGGAAGGGGAATACATTTATAATTTTAATAACTAAGCGATAAATAAGGTAATATAAAGTTTATATAATAAGTTTTGATAAACTACTTTTTGTTATTACCTTCTTTATAACTTAGTAATTAATATTCTACATTTATGCCCCTTCTTCAGGATCTCTCTCCATCTGTATGTTCCATAACTCAGATACCTTGATGCTTATTTATTTTAATTTTAATTTTTACTATATATAATTTTAATTGTCTGTATTTTGCATATTTAGCCCTGAAGAAGGCCTCCAATGTGGGTTGAAACGTTGGCTTTCCAACATACCGTCCTCCCAACTTAAGAACAATTTTCTTAACCTCTACCTGGACCATTTTCTTATTATTATTATTTATTTGCCTAAATTATACTATTCAAATAAAGTGATATAGCAATGAGACACTCACCTTGGACGACCAGCGACCGCATAGTACTGCCCCAGCTGGTTGAGGTATGTCCTCAGGTCGTCCGGAGAGGCGAAGGACTTGGGGCGGGCGGGCCTGGCCATCGCGTCCGCCGGCAGCGGGTCCGCCTGGCAGGCCATCATCATGAGGCAGATGCTCGAGCAAACCATCCAGGTTCTCATCTGCAACACAGATCCCATCCATCATATCTCTTATCTACTGTAAAGATAGGAGCAGGTTAGGTTACTCAGCTGCATAATATAGGGTATAATACAGATCGCCATCTTATATATTTACTGTACACATAAAACACTACATTGGGTACTTATTAACCCTTAAAGCAAGGACGACTCTCGGGCGTTGCGGTCCAGAGGGACTGCGAGTGCGGAGCTCTTACCATCGCTGTGGGCTGAATACTTTTCACTCGTTCTAGCTCTATCGGTTGACTAAAAGTTCAAGGCGCGACTAATAAATTAATTATTTATAATATTTCTTGTGCACCAGATTTCATAATAAGAGAATGTTTTCTAAAGTTATACCACGATTAATACAGAAGATGGTAAATGTCCTTGAATGCAAAACTCATGCACCATTGCACTGTTATACGACCGGAGTTCCTATATGCAGCAGAATGCTCAACTATGAATGAGGAAGGCCTAGTAGAGCAATTGGACATCAGAAAAAGGAAGATCTTAAGGTAAATTCTTTGTCCAATTAAAGACCAAGGTGAATTCAAACGACGACATAACAGTGAGTTGTACACTCATGTTCCAAAACTATCGGCTTATGAGAAAAAGGAGAATTGAATTTTATGCCCACTTGATAAGTATGAAACCCATTAGACTGGCGAACCGGATTTTTAAGTATTTTAAAGAAAAGAAGACCAAACCTGCCTTGTTCGATGAGTTAGAAAAATATTTACATGAGATGTAGATTACCTACGAGGATTTTCTGGAAAGCAACCGCCTCAGGACGGAACTGGATACACACTTGGGTTTTCATGAAAAGCCAAAGCTGAAGACGGGAAAGAGATGGACAGAAGGAAGAAGGGAGCAGCACCGGCGAGGAATGAGGGAGTACTGGGCCAGAAGAAATAGTCAAGAAGAAATACAAGAAGTACAGCTGAAATGACGTGGTCCTTAGTTGGGTATTATGGTGGAAAAAAAGATAATTTTATTTTCAAGCATCAATCATATGCTGAATATTGAAATGTGTAAAATCTATATAGTTACTGCATGAAAATAAGAAAAAAAAATCTGAACAGCGTTTGTAGCTATTTAGGATCTCTCGTGAGTACAAACAATAATATCTAGCGGTACTTGTGTGCTAACGCCACCGCAGTTATTTTTCCCTACTTGTTCGCATACGCGAGCGGTTACATTTTGTAACCGTTATATTTCTAAAACATTTATCTTGCATGTTTTTAAATCTATTTATTGGGGTTAGAATTTTAAATTTTTTTAATAATCATCAACAATTACAAATCAAAATAATTTATTTACAAATGGAATATATCATGAACAGTTAAAATAATGGATAATATAGAAATAAATAATGGAATTTATCACGAACAATCAAAATAATGAAAAATCCAAATAATTTATTAAAAAAGAAAGTGGTTAATCGCATTTCGGTGGAAAATTGGTAAAATATTTCGCTCCTGGAAAAATACCATTGCTTCTTCTTTTTTGTCAAATCCCAAAGACTCATTTTCGTAGCACAAAAATTAGCGAAATAATAACAAATCTAATAATAATAAAATAAAATAATAACAACAATGAGTCTAGAACAAATCAGCAACAAACAAAACTCAGCAAACAAGAACGAACATAAAAGAAATCAGTGGTTAGAAATATAACGGTTACAAAATGTAACCACTCGAACAAGCAGGGAAAAATAAATGCGGTGGCGTTACAACTAATTTAAAATAACTCCATATTTTTTCTGATTTTAAATCTTTAATATTTTGGCTTATTTTTTTTTATAATATTTCTTTCACACAATAAAAACCTTTATCCAGTCATGTATGTTTTTCATAAAACATTTCGACATCAATGTCATTTTCAATTATCCATATAAACAATTTTTGTAACCTTTCTTCTTTGTTAATAGCTTGAAAAATATTTACAAGTCATTAATATCTGTGAATTATCTAATACTACAATAATAGTATAATAAATACAAATTTATAAAATATGTCCACAAATAGAAGTCAGTATAGATACCTTTTTTTTCTTTATTGTCATTGTTACTGTTTAAAATGTTTTACTAAGAGGTCAATTATCCTCCGTGGTCCTTTTGTTTAATAGTTAAACTTTGGTCTGTTTTATACTACATTTGATTTACATTTTAATACTAAAAAAATTTTATTTACAGATACCATAATCAAATTAAAAAATCAATACATAAAATTCATTTAATTAAACTAACAACACTATTTTATTTTTAATAAATTTTTATCAGTTATATACATTCTTAATTTATATAAATCAGATGGGATGAAAAGTGATATCTAGGAAACTGTTGGGAGGTTATAGTGTTAGGTTATATTATCTGTGTTTTTAAAAATTAGAAGATCCTATTATCATTTTCTTTTGAACTTTAAAATAACAGATGAAGTTTACTTATTTCACCTGCTTCTTTTCTGTCGTTCACTACATTATCCATTTTGTCATTAACATAAAATGCACCCAAGGATACAAAAATTGTTTATATGGATTATTGAAAATTACTTTGATGTCGAAACGTTTTATGAAAAACAAACATGACTGGATAAAGGTTTTTATTGTGTGAACGAAATATTAGAGAAATTTCAGTCAAGTTTACGTCCTTTAAAATTTTTTTTTTTCTATAAACCTGATTGCTTCATTATCTGTCTTTTGTTATTGACTATGCTTTTAAATTATGCGCATAAGTTATAGATAATATTTTAATCATAATTTCATGTAATAATGTTAAAATTGAAAAATGCATGTATGCGTCCATATTATCCACCAATGACTTTCACTGGACATATATTGGTTAATTTTTTTTTTCAAAACCATATTTCTTCCATTGAGATAATCAAGGTTGTTTATTTTTTATTTTATAACTTGATAATTAATTAAAAACGATTTTAAAGCTCACGAATAACATTTTGCAAATCTCCATAACAGTTTCTGCGTATTCATTAACAACAATACATCGTGAACTCCAAGCTGATTGGTCTGTGTAATGCCAGGGTTAATCTATCACTGTCAATTCTATGTCGTTTGTTCATTTAACGTCACTTTCTGCTCTTATGGTTCAATTAGCAGTTATCATTCGATTGATGATGCTGCAATGGGTGTCCTAAATTTTGTCTATTCATGAATAATGAGGATAGGAGTTGACACCGCACTTGTTCGGAAACACCATTTTTGAGTCTCTTCTAAAAAAAAAAATTTTAGGTGGCTTACAGGCTCAATTTCAAAGGTTAAAATAGTAAAAAAATCATTTCATCTTATTTCATTGAAAAAATTAAAATTTTATGTCTGTTGTCCTGAGTTACATCATGCATTAGCAGTGCCCCACCACATACTTACTAAACGAATAGTTTTTCTAGGTTTTATCAGTAGAGGTACAAAATAAAAAGGCCTGACAAAAACAACTGAACAAAAACTAGAAAACGTCACAATTCAAAATGGTTCGATACAGGTAGTCCGAGGGTCAACATTCTCTTGGTAAAACTGCCTTCAACCGCCTTCTAATGAACAAAACGACACGTGAATGCACTTTCTGAGCCATCTAGCGTTCTTAATGGAACTAAATTAACGAAAATAGTCTTGCAAAATGCCAAGAGATGTAGATAGTAGTACTTTAGTTTTACAGCTGAGTTACGGAATGCATCTAAGTGTTAAAAAATGGTCAGAAAGCTTGCCGGGGTGCGATCCCGCGATCTTTGGTATAGTAGGTTGTTATTATTATCTACAAAATATATGACAATCAGGACTACTTAGTAATAGTGTCTCCTAGCCATTAATAGTACATAATTCTGACATAGGTTTTTAGTTCAGTAGATAATTCAGTTTATAACTCTGTATTGATTTCTTGATTTATCTATGTAAACAGTCACGCGACAATTGAATAGCCTCTCAAGGCACCATACCATTTATCAATATTCCTCTCACACGTATAAACAAAGGATCAAAATATCGTTCTATCAAAATATTTGAGGTAATTCTTACCTGAATATAACAAAACTCCAAAAACTAGGTTTAAAAAAAAAAATTAAAATGCTGATTCTAAATAGGCCTGGTCGGAATAAAGAATGCGGCTGTAATCTTACGGCCAAACTTGATCTCTTATGTTTGTTATATTTTTTGTCTGGAAGAACTTTCTAAAACCGAGTAAACCGAAGAAACACGAAGAAGATGAACAGGAATAAGAGAGAAAAAGGAAATAACCTCTGTTGTAATGAATAGCGTAATAATCTACTCTGCCAAAGACCGCGGGTTCGCAGTCCGGCAGGTTGCGTAGCAAAAGAAAGTAAAAAATCTTTTGTAATGCCGTCGTGCGGAAGAGTTTTCCGAGCCTGTACGATGACAGATACTCGTTTAAGATCAATATCCTAATTAAACCTTGACAGGGAAAATCTAGAACTTCCATTACAGCATAGTCCGATTAGCCTGAGCAGCAGAAAGTGACGTTAAATGAATAATAAAGAAATAAAAAGAGAAAGAAAGGAGAGTACTGTTCCCACTTGCCAACAATAATACTTCCCTTTTTCGTCCCTCTTCTAACACCAATATTTCAAAATGGTCTAACAAATAGTTGTATTATCATTTTTTTATTTCATTTTATTTATGTTCATATAGAAACTATCGTGAATTCGTGGAATCAATTCTTGATAAGATAAGATATGGTAGAAAACTGACAATCAAGAATAAAGTTCATGCTGTTTTAATTGTTCACACATAAAAATAGGTTGCAATTAAATACAATTTTATTTCATGCACAAGATACAAATGTCCAAAGGTGTAAATTTTTATCTTGTACCACTTTATACCCATATATTTGCTTGATTTATAATGTCCATAACAACAATAAAATAAATAAAACAACAACAACGAAAAAACCTTCCGAATCTTTATTTGACTTTTTTTTTAAATTAAAGGATAATGGATGAAAAATGCTGGTTTAGAGATCAGCCAGGGATGGATCAAGATGGATCTATCGACCCTCCTTGGGGTAAACCAGACTCTAAAAAGTGGGTACTTTAATGGAGGAAAATCTGGCGGGTGAGGGTGATGAACCCTTGTCCTAGCAGTACAGTCTCTATCAGACACTGAACAGAAGACCCTTCATTGTTTTCAGTTCTTTATGTTTTTGTTTTTTTTAAATATTATAAAATATTTATTACTTCTCCAACATGTATTTGTATTTAGAATGTTCACTTAATTGATTACAAAAGGGATTTTTAGACAGTAAATTGGCTTCGGTTTTTAAAAATTAAACTTAAAAAAAATTCTTTCTATCTTAATTCACTAATGTTCTATATTTAATTTCCTGAAGATATAAACAGTTGAGCTGACACGTTTAAGAATGGCAAGATGTACGAAATATTGAAAACTAGTTCGACCTAAACATTTAAAAGGGGGGCCTTTTACAGAAGTAACCTAGACCACATGTGTTTAGCTTAACAACCTACTAAACCCAAGATCGCGGGTTTGTAGGCCGGCAGGTTAATGATAGTAAAACATCCTTATTTATACCGTCCTTCTGAGGGAACGTTAAACGGTGGTCCAGATTCTGTTAGGTGGTCTATCCTAATTAAATCTGGATAGGCAAAATATAAAGCTCCCACTGTAGTGTCGCCAGATTAGCCATACCAGCATACAGTAACGTTAAATGAATAAAAAAAATAAAAAATCATTGGTACTCGATGTATTGATCAACCCCGGCTCATTAGTTTTGTACTAAATTTTACAAATTATTGTAAATTGTTGTGGGTACTAATTAACCAGATTTAAATTATAGGAGGGTCAGAACTGGCCGTAGCAGAGCAGAATATATGTTATATAGGGACATCCACTTGACGTCAGTCCCAGCCAGAGTCCCACAATCCTGACACACTTTGCCCCGACACCTCCGAAGTAGGTTCAATATTAGCACTTGCGGGGACTTCTAAGCTCTTCTCTCCCTTTTCAAGCTCCAGATTAAAAAGTTCCCCAAAGTTCCTGCCATACAGCCTTCCAACTTATCTTTTGATGGAAAAATCAATTTTTAGCGCTAGAGAGTGCAGGAAGTAATTGTTGGGAACTCCTCAGTAGATGGAATGCTTAGTATTGTCATTTCAAACTGCTATAACCTTACTGCTGCTCTAAGATGTAACATGTAACATCTACAAAAATAATAATTCATGTGATATTTCCACTAGGTATTTAAATAAACAGGAAAATCATCCTTGTTGGGGTTGTCAATAACTACTAAATATTATAAACTTGAAAAATGTTAGTTGACCTTTAAGAGGTCAGAGAACAAATTCCATAAACAGTGATAAACTAATTAATATACACACGCACACAAACACTAATACATGAATATTGAATAATTATTAGTTAATCATATAAATATAGGGAAGAAAATGGAAAAACCAACTATAATTCCTAACTATATGTTCCTTGCATGATATGCTTGCCCGTTTTATACATATTATAAAACAAAGTCCTCAGCCGCGTCTGTTTGCGGTAAACTCAATAACAACTGGACGGCTTTTCATGCGGTTTTCACCAATAGCCTAGAGTGATGCACCAGGAAGGTTTAGGTATATAATGTGTCAATGTTGTGTTTCGTAGCTACCTAATATCGGATAAAATTCTGCCATCTGAGTAGCTTGATCACGCGTTTCTTACTCGGAAAATCTACATATTTTCGCTGAACAAAACAAATCACAAGTAACATAGTTTACAGGAGTATATTACAGTAGGTAAGTAGGACCGCCAAAACTAAAATCACATCGGTAAATTACCTACATATCCATATTATTCTACAGTTTTAATTTCTCGCTGCTGCCGTTCGACAGGTGAAACTATTATACTAAGTAATCTTTTTCGATAAAATCCATTAAATTACACCCTAATCCTTTACTGACACGAACATCAGTAAACGCACAGTAGAAACCACTGAACTTGGCATCTTGAAATTGCCAGATAGGTTCTATGTATAGCTTAAATGAGCAGACAGGAATTTGGACAATTCCACCCCCAAGGGTTTCCCCCTTAATATAATAGGGGTTCAAACATTGTATAGAATCCGTCAGTTTTGAAGTTAGACATCTGAAATTTTGGATGTACGAGTAACTTATAGTTAAAAAAAATTAAATTATGTATTTAAAACAATCTGTCACGAAACTTTATGTGGCAAACCTAATTCCACGCCAGCAAAAGCTAGTATCAAAAAAAAAAAACATAATTTAAAAACAAAATTAACGGGTACAGTTTGAACATGTTTGCCCAAGGTTGTGAGTGGACGAAAATCCACGGTTATGCCGTCCTTCGGGAGGGGAGTAAAAAGGCAGTTCCAGGCCTGTACGATGTCAGGTCCTCCTTAAAAATTCCTAATTTATTATAGGCAAAATTTATGACTTCAACTTTAGCATCGTCCGATTAGCCATAGTAGCATTAAGTTACGTTAAATAAATAAACAAACTAATTTGGCCTCTAGTAATAATTTCATTTTTATTATTTATATATTTTCTATTGTCATATAATTTATTCATACTTCTATCTAGTGTACCTCTGATTCTATATTAGCCCTAAACGCAATTAGTTTTAAATATCACACAATGAAAGCATCTCATTACAAATAAACTTGATTAAACGTGATTAAAAATAACTTATAATCAATAACAATTTTACTGATTATTATTGATTACATAGATTCTATTATATCTGCAGTTTATTTAAATTTAAAAAATTAAAAATTCAAATAAGCGTATTTATAATGTGGCGTGGACGTTAGGGCTTGTACTAAATAATTATAAATGATCAAATTTGTCCAATTATATTTCATACTTTTTATGGGCTCTCATACGTCATAATACATATATATTTATTATATTCATACTCAACATATTTTATAGAAAGAAAATACTCTTTGCAAAGAAAACATTTGTGCTATCTAGTAGAGATATTATTAATATCTTCATTCCATTCATTTCAAAATTATACCTGAAAAGGCAAAATTTAGAGCTCCCACTACAGTACCTTCCGATTAGCCATAGTAGCATGAATTGACATTAAATTAACTAACATTAACTGTTAATTAATATATATATAGAATGAGGGTAATTTACAAGACTATAATTATTGCATGCTTGTTAGTATTAAATATTTACATGACCTCAGTATTTAACTTACTCGCTTACGTCTTATTCCCGAAGTTTGAAAAGTTTTTATAACTCCTAGAGAAAATAACTAGTTCGTAACGCGAATAAGTTGTTTCAGTTCGAGACACAAGTTTGTAAATGATTTGAAGCAGATTTACCTTCAATGGCTAGTTCTTAAACTGACAAACTCCTTTATAAGAATCGTCTTTGCAATACTTAAACTCCTTTAAAGCAGGTGGATTGATTATGGGAAGTTTCAATAGGAACTTTGCCGACTGATTTTGAATCGAGTTTTGTTTTTGAGGTAATTAAGGGAAAGCTTTCAATAGCTTCTCCGATAGAGCCACTTCGGGAATGAAGTATTCCACCACAAACTCTATTATTAACTTGAAGAAATCGGCATTTTTCTTTCAACTATTGTTTATTCACAGCAGGACCACTCTCTGTTTGGTCTGTATTCACATCACGAATAAAGATTAAAAATTCTCTGTATCCGACTCATTTCGCAACATTGAATTCTGTCGTGTATTTAGTCTGAGTACAATCCTTAACTAGTTAGAACAAACTTCGACAAAGTTCAACTACAAGGTACTGTTTTTAAATTTATTTGTGCTACGTATCTTTTTTGTACATCAACATTTATTGGCAAATGTTATAGTTTATTGATAAATAAACAATAACAATGTATGTAGTGAGTTCGAGTATCCGGTATTCGTCTTCTTTTGCCCAGAGGACGATGATAAATATACGCCAAATTTCCCACAAATAATTAGTAGTTTATAACATTTTTCGTTGTCATTCATAGCACTACTATAAACTCAAATCATATTGATGATCAAATGATATTTAAAGCAAGTAAAAACCTACATATCTGTATCACTACAACCCATGGGGGTTTTGTTAAGTACATATTAGAGACTAACGGTTGTACATGTAAGTAAACTAACCGTTGTGCAGGGTAGATTTGGACGAGATCAAGCTCAACCGTTTTTTTTTCTCCTATTAAGGGTAACCCACTTATAGCAGCACGGTGAGCCCAAGGAGGGTCTTTCTTGACTTAAAAAAAAAAAACTTGTACCACTACAGCACATTACGGGTCTTACGGTCAGTATGGAAGAGGCTGTGCAGGCGAGAGGCTGTTTCTTGAATATCGGTTGTGCAGGCCGTTTATTTGTCCGTGAAAACACTCAACCGTCACCTTATTTACCAAATTAAGGTACTCATTTATAGAGGCTGGGTGAGCCCCAGTTGGGTAATAAGAAAATAATCTCTGAAGATCCTACAGGGTGCAATCGTGGCTCTTAACAGATAAAAAATCTGCAACAGTCACCTTCAGCATAGCAAAACAGGGATTTATCTACCTCGCCCCCAATAATTGACTTAAGGATGAGTTAATTAAAAAAAAGATAGAATTGACAAAGCCAATAAAATTTTGTTAATCAACTTGGCCTTATGGTATTAACCTATACACCATTGTTTTAGTTCATCATTTTAAATTATTTCGCAATCTGTGTCTTGTCTATTCAGCTCCAAAATAGACCTGGGATCGACAACGTGGGATCGAAACGTCATTTTCTAATATATAATCTTTCCTCATTGAACGGTATATTTTCATATATTTTGACCTCTTCTCAGACCATTTATTAGTATATTGTCCATATAGAAATATTGTTTACACCGGAAATCTAATATTCTATGATGCCTCACCTGAAAAATTGATAAATGCCTTCTGATATGAAATGCTATAGGTGGAAGGATTGAAAGTTTAATCCCCCAACGGACGAACCGAAATTACCATGTTGAAAGCTTGTCTGAAAAATTCCTAATCACGCTATCCTTCTGAGCAAAATCGATGGGTCCGCTTCGTTAAGTTCCTTCTTTGGGCGCGTTAAAAACGATCTCGGCTTCTGTCTCATCCGTTACTTTTCAATTTATTGTGGAATATTGAAAGAGTTTGTCAAGCACGTGTGGGAATGTGAATCGTGTTGGACGAACAGGAGCATATGTTTCAAATGAAATAAGGGCGTTGTATAACAAATGTGTTCAGAGCCTCCTTGGAAATGAAATAATAATTAAAGTTAATTAATTAAATAAATAAATTTAATTAAATAAAATAAAAAATATGTATTGAAACTACGGAAGCATGGTTTTTTCCAGTGCCTAAAAAATAAGTAAAAAAATTATTTTGTTAATTTATTTTAATAACAACAAACAATTAGTTAAAATAATGCTAATACTGTTACTTATGACTAAAAGGTCGTTTAGTAGTTGTGCAATTCATACTCATTATAACTTTACTAGATTTTATGTAGAAATATTTCATAACATAAACAAATATGAAAAAATTGATAGTAATTACGTTTCTAATATTTGATAATTGCAATACATCGTGCAATGGATATTTCATAGTGGCTAACGAGTTATCTTAATAGGGTGGTATAATAGAATTCTAGATGTTCGATCGGATTTTTCAGGGGGATTTTAAAAACAAAAATTCAATAAAATTGTGATTTAGCAGATCGCCATGCATTGTTATCTGCCATTATTTATAACCTGGACACTGATAATTCTATTACTGATAACACCTGCCTTCTTAATCATATTAATGGAAATCGAAGTATAGAAAATGTGATAATAAAATGCAAATTCTAGAACTCTCTAGCCACGTTCCTCTTCGTATATAATTTTTTTTTATATAATCCCTACCCTTTCGAAGAAAACATCACTATTTATATTTTTGTCGAAATCCATTTGATTGCCTTTTTCACATATTATTCTGAACTTCTGGGAGAATTTCACAGCTTCCACTTTTACAGACGGATATTCCCAAACAAAATGAATGAGAAAAACACAAAATTAAATTTTATAGACAATACAGATATTTAAATAGACAATAGACAAAATTAACATGACAAATGCACTAAAAACCAATACTCACTCACTCGTAGTCTGGCGCTACAGTCCTTGTAGGACCTGGGCCTCCTCCAATAACTTGCTCCACTCCGCTCTATCTGAAGCTAACCTCCTCCATCTCTGCACTCCCATCCTACGCAAATCCTCTTCCACATCTTTCATCCATCTCAATCGGGGTCTCCCGCGTTTTCTCCTTCCTACCGGATTATCATACACCATTTTTTGAGGAAGTCTCTTCGGATCCATGCGTTCAATATTACCTAACCAGCCAAGCCTCCTCTTTCTAATGACCGTGACTAAGTCTGGCTCCGCTTGCAATTCCATCAGTTCTGCATTACTTCTCATTCTGAATTGCTCGCCTTCCTTGGTAGGGCCATATATTGTTCTTAATATTCTTCTTTCCCAAATTCTGAGGGAATCTTTGGCTGGTTTTGTTAGGACCCATGTCTCGCTGCAATATGTAACAACGGGGCGTATCATTTTGTCTTGTAGATTAAGATTTTATTTTTAAGGTAGAGAAAACCAATACAGATAACTATTTAATAACGCATACACAAGTAACTCAAATGAAATAAGTGACCAGCTAGGTCACAAGTACCCTAATATTATATTATATACAAATAAATAAAAAATAAAAAAAATGGGCCACTACAACACATGAATGGTCTTTGGTTCACTACGCGGTGTAGAATATACTGTTTAAAGAACAGTAACGACTATGCAGGGAGGTGTTTTGGCCCCCAGACTTTTCCACTAGTTAGGGGTACCAAGTTTGTAGGGACTGATTAGGCCCCTGGAAGGTATGCAGATCACAGAGGGTCCATGTAAGGTTTTTAGTAGATTTAAATCATGAGTAAGTAATTTTTTTGTTTATTTGTTAATTTAACGTCACTTTATGCTGCTATGGCTAATCGGACGATGGTTCAGTGGGGGCTCTAAATTTTTCCTATCCAAATGGGGTACCTGGCCATATACAGGATCGGTACCGCCGTTTAACGTCCCTTCCGAATGACGGAATAACCAACGATTTTTTACTCTTTTTAAAAAATCCTAGGGCCACCTTCGGCCACCCCCGATCTTGGGTTTAGTAGTTTATTATGCTAACCACTAGACCACAGGTCGCCCAAAGACAATTATTAGGAGATTTATGTCTAATTATGGTCTAATTTAATATATCTTATACATATTGTTAAAAGTGATTTTGACGAATATTTAGGGTGGGTAGAAATTTGGATAATTTGTGGAAAACATTTTCTATTAATTCTTAGATGTATTCACTAAACTTTGCATGTGATATATACAATTATATATTATACTTGGACTAACTTTTATTTCCTATCAGTTTACAGCCTTCTTGGAAATAAAATAATTTAAAAAAAAAAAAAAATATATATATATATATATATATACAGAAATCTAAGACGCGTACTGTTTTCTTGTATCCAAAGTGATTTTCCAGTAAAATAGCAATTCGATAATTTATTTTGATATTAATGAACAATTAATTCTTATAACACTTGAGTTTTTAGAGGGCAGGCATTCCCAGAAAATATTTTATTTAATTAGGAAGCGTAGATTTCAACAATCTCTTCTTAATTAATACTTTATTTTTATAAATGAAAAAAAAGTCTGATGAAAAAAAAATCTTGGATTTAATTAATCACTCGAGAATGAATAAAAACTGAATTCCTATGCATTCCCTTCACCGAGGATAAGAGAAGTCAGGAAGAAATTATATCACTTTGGCATTCATTTAATCCTCGATGATGAATATCTAATTGGCCCTTTTTAATCTAATCTACTACCCCCTACTAAAAGGAAATAAATTACACCTATTTTTGAAACAGGGGTAGTTTGGGTTATAGCTAGGTCTTCGACTGGCCGCTTCCGGGTCTCGCTGTCTTCGGATACTCTTCCGCCCGCATCGTTCGCCGGCTCTGTCTTCCTCGCTCCTTCCTCTTCGGGATCTGTGTAGATCTTCAAAGTGAAGTCCTCGACCCCCTATTTTTGTCCTCTTCACCCATTTTGACCATGTGAGCCCATTTTAACTGAACGACCTATTTCTTTCAACACGGTCGTTCGCTCACTTGCACATTGTACAAAAACATGTTTATTTTTACAATGCTGCCCGGTACGATATATAGCAATATATATATAAAATAGAGGCTTTGTATATCTCTCAATGTATATATGTGATCAACGTTTTTAACATTAAAATTGTCTCTATAGATATGAAATTAATTTTTTGTTAAAGCTTTATTTAGGATATACTTTTGTATCACTTGTATGACTTAATGTTTTTCTTCTTATCTATACTGCGCAAAAATAAATTGGGATATTGATAATTTTGTATTATATGATTTTCCTAGCATTTATATTATTATGGAAATTCGTATACTTTACGTTAATTAAGTTAGTATAATATCTAATAAATATTAATGGTTTTTATAATAAAAATAATATTAAAATGCCAGGCAAAGTAAATACAACAAAATTATAAGTGTCCCTTTTCATTTTTGCGCAGCTTATATTAATCTATATAGTCCTCTTCAATCTACATACGTCTGTATGTATTCTGAATAATGTTTTCTTTTCTAAAAGAAGCGTTATTTAATAGTATGATCAATCCTAATAAAGTTATGCATTTTTTTAAGCAGTCGATTTACCCTTTATTCTTACCAGCTATTGTTTGCCCTCTTAAAATGAATAGCAAATGACAACCATGATAGAATCTTAAATAAAAGGTGTTAAGAGAATAGTAAACAGATGAAAGCATAGTGGAAGAAAAAAAAATTATGAGAAATTGTAATTGGAACGTAGTCTTTAAATGGCCTGTTCGTTGAAAAAAAATTGTCAGGATCCAATGAAAACTCTTCTAGCGACAAAATAAACGAGAAGTGATTCATCAAATCAATGAACCATCTTCTGAAAAAATGAGTTTGAAAATATCTTTCACTTAAAATGAAATGACAAATAGCTCCAGAAAACATTCATGAATACAAGAAAGAAATAATGAGACAACCATGATGGAGGAGTTGCTTATAAGTTTTGGAGAGATCGTGAAGTTTAATTGAGGAGCTAAATCTGGGACAGTATATACTTTTATAATCAGTATATAATTTTTAAACTAAGCCCCCCTATATATATATATATATATATATATATATATATTATATAGTTGTAGTAGTGAGCGACGGACCCAATTGTATTTTGATACCCTCCTTGGGCACTCCCAGTCTCTTTCACAACGGCACCCTTAATTTGTGGAGAAAAAAAGGGGTGTGGCTGTGTCATGGACACTGCCGTGAGTTGTACTTGAATAAGTTTATGTAACGGATAATATTATTTATATAAAATATTATTATTTAAGTATTCAGGAAAATATCGAGTAAACAAATAATGTGTTACAATATAACTTCATTAATTACATTGTTACCATTCGATCGCTTTATAGAAGCCCTTTCCAACCATATACGATCTTTAAATTTGGGTTCTCGACGCGAATAGGCTGACACTATTTACTATTAATAATTGTTTTTAAAATTCTAAAACCTTATTATATTCACTGTTACCATTTTACACTAATCTTTTATATACAATCGATAGATTTTTACGACAGCTGATGTTTGAAACTAAACGAACGTCATAGCTTCTCCGAGGCATAAGTTATACTGAATGAAAATCTTGAAACGCAGCAAAATGACGGTGCTCCCCCCTCCACCGCACGTGATGCTTCACAGTCCTTCTTATCGTAATGAATTCATACTTTAGCTATCCAGTGGTCTAATTGAATTTTGGATGGTGATGATAGACTCGTAGCTGCAACACGAAAGTCTTTCCCCCGATTTTGTTATCATTCGTTTTTATGAATTGTTTCTATCCGTTGAAGAATTTTAAAGACGTATTCACGTCAAAATCTAGAGGTTGAGCGTTATTTTGGAAAAATCGGCTCCCGGAGCAAGCGTTGTCCTAGAAACAATACAGACCCTACCATGTACAGGACCCTATACCGGTAAGGAATTGATGCAGTACAAGATTTTTTTTTAAGACAATCAAACTAAGTAATCATAATCAGAAAAAAAAAATTCTCCATAAGCCAAAATTAAGCATTACGTAGTAAAAATAGTAATAGAGTTAGGAACAATCCCAATCTAAAAAACCATTAACAATTGAAAACGGGTTTTGAAAAGAATACCATAAACATGATTAACAATTATAATAACACTCAGAAATTTATCGAGAACCTGAAATAAAGCACAGGAAATCGTCTTCAGGAATACAGAGAAGAATTGATATTGCACGTATACACAATAAGAAAGGATCCTTCTACCATTAATATACATTTAAAAAAAAAAAATAGTTAATAGAAGAAAAGGATGGAGTACTATAGTAATAAAACGAAGAATCCTCAAAACAAACAATAACATCAAATCGATAACAATTTAGAAAATCGCCTTAACGAAATAAAGGATCTTGTGAGAAATAAGAAAAAAAAACCACTAGCAATAAATAGGAAGAAGAAAGGAAAGAATCTCATTCTTAGAGAATGAAAGATTTATGTGAATAGAAGAATGGGGGGAAAGCGATAAAAAAGTAATGGTATTTGCATCGTTCTTGCAGACCCGTTAAAACAAAAAATAATAAAATAAAATTATAAGGATCAGTTCATCAATTTTTATTTTTATTGAAAGTTTAGAACCTGTATGTATTCAGCCCCGGTGAATAAATGGTTAAGTCTAATTTTCTCCAAAATGAGTATCTTCTACTTAAGTAAGCGGAATCAAGTTACTTTCGTAGTGAATAAGGGGCTAAGTAAGGCATTGGATTGAAAATGAGTTACTGCTCATATTACAACTCAATTTAAAGAAAAAAACTACGAGAATGATAAGAGATTAATATCGGCACGGAGCCTTCCGGTTCACTAAGCTCAAACTCATTATTATTATATGAGGCGTCATATTTGAAGATGGTAAAGTCCATTTTTTATTATTCGCGACAACTTAAGGTTTCCATTTGAATTACTCTACAATTAAGAGGAAACGGGCAAACGTGTTTATCATTTAGTACTTTGCAAAGAGTGACGTGATAATGCCTATTCAAATTTTATTATGAGATTATAATCTTTAAAATCATTTTTTTTTACTTATCCAAATGAACTTATTTCACTTCGAAATATAACAGCTTATATATAAAATTATCACAATTCATTTACTCCGACAAGTATTTAGATTAATGTAATAGATCTTTCCCTTAGATTAGGAAATACAGAAATATATGAGTTTTTTTATTTATTTTATTTTTTTAAACAAATTAGGAATGTGATGCATTACCATAATGAGTAATGTGCCTGTTGTTTTCATGTTTAAAAAGTCTAATGACTTATCCTTTTTTTTATTTATTAATTTAGTGAAGCGTTTGATTTGATTTTAGAAAATAAACTACACTTTATATTCATCAAACAAATTATATTTTTATTTTGAGGTATTCTTGTCAGTCATCTATTTTCATGAAGTTTTAGAAAAGGAATTCATATCAGATAGTCTCAATACACACACACGAACATACAGATAATGGTATATTATCAGAATTCTATTTCACTTTGCTTTATCGCCAGGCAATAATCTAGACCAATAATCGATCGACCCTATCCAAAATTAGAGGCTTTAGGATTATCTATCTTCAATTAATCAGATTGTCTAATATTAGGCTTGGCCCCTGTTAAGGAAATGAATTAATGGAATGTTAAACAGTAGGCCTATCAGGGAAGTAATTATTTATTATTATCTTCATATGCACTGATAATGAACATATTGTTTATATTGATTAATTTAACACAAAATTATACTATTTTCTATAATTGAAGCGCAGAGACGAAACGTCGCACTTCTAATAATTTAAATAAACATAACCTCGGTGAAAAAACTAACACGAAAACTTTATTAGATAACAAATTGCAATTTTATAAATGCAATACATATAATTTTAAATAGGAAATAAAAGTATTGTATTAAACTAAGTTAGCATTTTTAATACAAATATAAGTTAGGAAAACTATAAAATATTTTATAATGTTGAAAAAAATGATGTAATACTGCATGATTGTGCAGAGAGGTGATTTTCATTTCCGTAATATTTGACCGTTAAAAAAAAACTATAGCTTGTGGTGGTACGTTTTTAAAGTCGTGGATAGAGCTAGTATTAAAATAGAATGCTCGCTTCTCAAATTTAGTATTTGTAAACCGAGTATGTAATTATGAACAAACTAAGTTTTTACTATTAAAATCTTTTCTTGTCCTTCAAGTACAGTACAACTTCTGGTGTGCCAATTCTAACCGAAATCTACCAGTTTGTTCATTCATACTAGTTTGTTGAACAACAACAAAATATATTGATTAATCAAAAATTAAATCATTACCACTATGCACTTATGAAAGTTCTTGGGCTCATTACATGGTAGAGATTTTGACTTTGACACAATTGTTTCAAAAACAGTTATAGAGGTTGGGTGGGCCCCAGTAGGGTCCTAGATCCTATATGATCCATCTCCCGCTGCAAACAGACTAAATAAAAGTCATGGCCTCTAGCGGGAATAGAACCAGGATTTCCGGCATGGTAACTCAGTACTCTTCCACTGAGCAACTCCGCTCCCTAGCTGCTAAAACTTTAAATAATTTATCTATCACAACCGGATTTCAACCCAGAACCTCCATGATGGCATTTCAGAGCTTCCTGCTCCATATTGTATAATATAAAAAGGAAAGTAACAAAATTTAATGTACTCAAAAAACTCAGATTTTGCCCTCCCAGATGGAGATGTTTTTCTATAAATTAATTCTAAAATCCTTCGATATCGATTTTGGATTAGAAAATGCAACTTATAGCAGAATACTAGCAAATAAGGAAAGTACATACCGTTACTTTTCAAATTCCGAATAAAACTGTTTCACACATGCAATACATTTTTTAATAAAAACATACATATAAGTTACAGCCTTCAGCGGACTCAGAGATAATGTAATTCCTTGACATATCTTTGGGAAATAGAAGGCTGTGTATTTTTGAATATACAAATAATATTGTTCTATATGTTGTAATTGTAATTTTATAAAATAAAGGAGGCTCAGAAAAAATATATAAGTTAAGTCACATAATATTTCAGTGTTAGCAACACCGAAACCTCATAAAACTTATTGATTTTTTTTTCCGTTTTTTATATTGGTAAAGTAAAAATTCCTGAACTAACAGAATTTATGTCTAACTAATTATAGTAATTATTCATCAAAAGACAGGCAATTTTTATAAAATCATAAATGAAAGGAGAAGCAAAGAGGAAAAAAAAATTGTAGAGCATAAAGCTAGCAGCTTCGAGGAAAGTCCTCCAGAGCTTTTGAGCCAACAGACTCTTAAAGGAAATGAAGAGAGGGTTCTTCCTGGAATATGACGTAAGATCGAAAGTAGCAGCTATATTTCTATAAAATATCGTGGTGAACTTAAATAATTATTATTATCCCCATACTTGCGCCCTAAATTTCAAGCCCTGAAGAAGACCTGCAAAGTGGATCGAAACGTCTGCTTCTAATAAATTGTCACTATTTAAGGAATTAATTTTTTTTTTCCTCAACCCGGACCATTTCTTCCCCGTATTTAGACCGTTAACTAACAGTTATTAGTTGTCATTATAAAACTTAAGTTGCATATATTATGATAAAGATTTATTTTTATAGATTTTACAGTTTGATCCTAATTATTGAATTATTTCGCCTAAAATATTGTTTTGTATCAATAATATTAAATTAAATATTTCAGAAACAACGACACAAGACTCAAAGAAAGGATAAAAGGGTACACCCCCACTGGATACTGAAAAGGGAAGATGGGACACAAGCACAAACATATGAAGAAATCAGTAATGTCTTAGCCGAATATTTTGAAAAACTACTCAACTGTGAGGAGCCTAAAGAAAGACTTACAACACAAAGAAATAGCACCGAAAAATTAGATTCAGATCTACCGGATGATGAAGAAATTGATGATATTATAGCAGCACTAAAAAACTATAAAGCACCGGGGGAAGGAGTGGTTATAGCGGAGATGTGGAAACTAACAGAAAATGATTTCAGAAAAAGTATCACAGAACTAATGATGAATATTTGGATAGAAGAAAAAATTCCAAAATTATGGAAAACCGTTCTAATACACCCTCTGCATAAAAAAGGATCAAAAACGGATACCAACAACTATAGAGGAATGTCCCTGCTATCTGTCAGTTGTAAGATTTTCTCAAAAGAGCTACTTAACAGGCTGAACCCACAAATGGATTCACAAATACGAGAATATCAAGGAAGCTTCAGGAAGGATAGATCATGTCAAGAGTAAATTCTGAGCCTAAAACTGTTAATAAATCACTACGAATCAAAAGCAAAGAAAAACCTCTACATCTCTTTTGTTGATTTCAAAAAGGCATATGACTCAGTAGACAGAAAATTACTCCTGGAAGTGTTGGAGGAGTATAGAGTGGAGGGGAAGACAAGAAGGTTGATAGAACTGACACTAAAGGACACGGAATCAAGGGTCAAGTTTCAGGGATCCATCAGTAAACCCTTCCAAATAAGAACAGCCTCTCCCCGGTACTGTTTAATGTAGTCCTGGAAAAAATCATGAAGGAAATGTGGAAGAGCAATGATGCGGGTGCAACGATAGGGACTAAAAACAAGAACATCAAAGTAAGACGTATGCGGACGATCTGGCCATAATGGCGGAGACTGAAGGTGAAGCAATAGAGAAGTTGAACGCTTTAAAGGAAATAGCTGAAAAGGCAGGTTTACTGAGAAAACAGAAATAATTACTACAGATAGAAACTTTTAAAATAAAATAGTAGAGGCAAAGTTCGGGAGAATTAAAGTAACAAATAAATTCAAGTACCTGGGGGAAATTATATGTAGCAATGGGTCGGAGAAGGAAAGCATAAAAGAGAAAATAACTAACTTGGAAAGACTAAGCTTCGTGACAAGCAATTTATATAATAAAAGGAGCCTCTCAACAAACGCGAAGATAAGACACTACAATATGGAAGTCAAACCGGTGGAACCACTTCCCTCCCCAGGCTAAGGAAAATGTTAGGCATAGAAAGAAGAATACTAAGAAGACACAGGAAGGCTATAGGTTGAGACCTAATAAGGAAATTTACAAAGAAGTGAAGGCATTGGAAACGGGCATAAGAATAAGAAGATTACGGTTATACGGACATATGGTGAGGATCCACCCAAAGCGATTAAATAGAGAAATCTTCTATAAAATGAGAGGATACAAGAGTGGTGGGGTTTACATCAAACAGATGAGGGAAGAAACTAAAAGATTGAAAATAACAGACCAGGACTGTTCCGATAGGGATGAGTATGAGAATAGACTCAAAGAAATGAAGGTCCTTGTGGAAAAGAGAGATGCGAGAAAAAGAATTGCGTGGGCCGAGGAAAGAAGGAAAGAATGAGGAAAAGGTGGAAAAAAAGAAGGAAGGAGAGAATGAAGTGGAAATTATGATATTCGCCTGGTCTCTAAGGCGTGGAAAAAAAAAATGAATCATAACTATTAAAATTATTATTTGGAAGTAAATTTTATTGCTTAATTTGCCTGAGAGCAGTAGCAACAGTTTTTTTTTTTTAGAATCAAAATAAGTTTATCATTCATTAATACTTTTAAGACAAATCACCTTAAAATTGTTTGTTATAACATTGTTATATATAACTTATAGATAAATAGTTTAATACATATGTGTAACTATAATGGGTAAAAATTGGACAAAATATGTCCGGTTTATCCTGAGTAATGATCTTTTCTGATTATTTTGGACGTCTCAAGAAGCTGTTTTTAAATTGATTTACAATTTATCAATTAATTTGACATTAATTTTTTTTAGGAGAAAGGACAACTATTATCTTTGTTTACAGCTTAAGTGAGCGGGGTTGCTAAGTGAGCTCATCCAGCTTTATAACGTGGGTACCCTTAATGGATGGAAAACCTGGGTGTTCAACGACAAGCGGACAAATCAACTCTCTGCACAACTCTTACAACAGTACATTTTATACCTTTTACTGAACCCAATACACTTTTTGGGGTTATATAGGTTCAGGTTTTTTTTTTTTTTTTATCACTATTAAAATAATGATTTTCTTTGTATCGACTCTCTAATTTGATGCAATAGTTCTTTATTTCAAACACATTATTTTTTTTAACTTGGGAATAATTACAAAAGACTCATCTACATGACCATCATACGACCTATTTGGACTTACGGAGTAGAGCTTTGGGGCTCCACTAAGCCATCAAATTCTTCTCGTATCCAATCCCTACAATCCAAAATCCTTCGTAAAATCCTCAACGCTCCTTATTTTGTTAAGAATATAGTCATCCATAACGACCTTAATGTCCCATTTGTTGCTGATTTGGCCCGAACCCGGTATCTATCCTTTCATAACAAACTTCATTTCCACTCAAACCCTCTAGTTTCAAACTTAGCTTCCTCTTCAATTCCCGATAATCCTCCGAGGCGTCTGAGAAGAAGATGGCCACGTGACCTTCTTAGTTGAACATGCGATTTGAGTACTACCAGTGGGTAGTTTCTCTACTTGTCATTATATCATGTCATTATGTATCACTCAGCCAATTTACTTGTTATATTATTGTAATATAGTTGTAAATATCAATAAATAAATAATAAAAAAAAAAAAATAAAATAACTTGGGAAGAACTATTTAAATTCAGGCTATGATTATTTGACACCACTGAGTGGAATTAATTAGGTCACTTACATCCTTACATAATGGGAGAGTACATTGGGGTAAACAAATCGCCTCTCTGCACAGTAGTTGTAATATAAATCTTATACCATATTTTTAAGTTTTTTTTAAAATTTGGTATAGCTTAATTGGTATCCAATACCGACATATTATACGTTGATATATACAAAATACGTCTAATTTATTTGATACAGTCGCTCCCTCCTGTGTATTTAATCCGAGTAAACATAAAAATACTTCTTAAAATATATGTCAGGATCCAGGCCATTCCCTACCCGCTCAGGCTTTATTCCCTCCCCTTGTAGTAATTGGATCTCGGTGGCTAACGAACTGGACTTCGGGTCGCTCATCTCACCAAAACGGATTTGACGGGAGCAGATTCATTTTAGGTCACCGTAAGCTCTGCCGCTATTGTGATCTGTTGTGATTAACAGTTCGGCCATTTTAATTTGCGGGTACAATAATTTGTTGTTGGTTTGGAGTTGAATAGGACGTAGTATCGAGCAAAAACATCTTGGGTGTTGGCAAGTTCTGTTTATCAACGATTAAGACCTTAACGACACCTCTTGAAGGTCAATTAGATTTACCATAATATCGTTCCTTCAAAAGAGCAATGCCATAACAGAAAAAAACCTATTTTTACAATAGAGGTATTTGAAAGTCCCAAGTGAATTTTAAAAAAATGGGCATAGCTACAACAAAGCATTCCTGTATTAAAATTATTTTATTCCCAAACCTTGAAACTTTTTTTATTTTTACATATGTCATTATTCCCATCAAATTTCAAGCTTAAACATGATACTACTAAAAATATTACCTTAAAAAAAACAACGTTGGAAATGGAATATTAAATATGACGTTCCTGAATTAAAAAGCTTCAACCAATACAATTGCTACTAAAGGTTTAACTTAAAAATGCCAATTTTTTAGTTATATTGTTATTATATTGAAGGAACATGTGTATATTAATCATTGTTCAGAGTAGAAATCTACCATCCTTATTTTGGGGATATAGTGCATTCACGTTCTGGTAGTATGGGGTGTATTTAATGGCATGAATGGGAGGGAGAGTGCAGGGAAAGAAAACATGAATAAGTTGATAATGGCATATACTGGACAGTGGTAACAACAAAAGTTCCTACTGATAGCAGAAGTTATTTTCAAGAAATCTATTTAACTGTGGATGGTAATACATCTACGAATCTCTTGTGACTATTCTGCATATGAATTATATAATTCTTGGTGGTTGCCATGGTGGATTACTACTCCTGCTGCCTGTATGTTGAAGGTCCTTACTACATGATAATATGATGGAGTAAAAACCATGATATTTAAATAATTATTAATGATACTTGAAGTTATACTGGGCATGTATGCCTTGTGCTTTAACCAGTTCTAGTATGCCATTTTTACCTAGGCCTAGGTGGATTAGAGATGACTATGGCAAAGATGAATTGTTGCTGCTCATTGAACAATCATAATAGAATTTCAGAAATAAATAAAAAAAAATTATTTCTTCTAGTTTCAGGCAACAATATTCTTTCCGACTTAGGACTGTCACAAATAATTATATAATTGCAGTGCGTGTTCTTCATTGGCATTTAGCTTATTACTATTTTTTTATTTCTTACATATTTTTTAGTTGAGATTTCTTATTTAACATGGGGAGTAGGGTAGCGCACTGTGTAGGGTACTGAGTGTCCCGGGTTCAAATCCGGCTGTGGAAGGTATATTATTTAATCTTTTAACAGCCACGTGGATTTACTCTCTCTCCATGGGTTAACCTCTGCAAAGTGAACGCCATTAATAAAAAAATCACCTCCATGTATAACTGTTGTCTGCAGTTCAAGAAACAGTTGAATATCGTTTGCTGAACCCTTGACTCTTCATGGAGTGTAGTTGCACAGGTATTTTTTTCTTATTGAATATACTGGTTTTTGTTAACGTTTGTTGTATGCGATTCATATTCTTTTGTTTATATGAAAGCATTTCTGTAATTCCAAAAATTAAATGCTTGTTCAGAAGGTCATTTTATGTAGGATATTCCGTGTGAAAGGAATTTAATCAAATAAATATGAGGGTTTTGAATAACCATAAAATTAAGTAATTTACCAACGTACATATCATCCACATTGTTTTGTATCTTTTCGAAACAAGCTTTAAAATAATAAAAAAATCAGTCAAACTAATTATAATAGGTGTTTTAAATATCTACTTAATTATTAAAAAAATTATACCGGTAAGTATTCTGATTGCATAAACCCTACTCTTATTTAAGTTCGAAGACTTGAAAGAAAATTCTAAGTAGTATGATAAGTTTTAGTTCGCGAAGAGTTCTGTCCTAGGTTCCCAGAAGTGAAAGAACAACTTGTTACAATATTCATTGCAGCGGCCGTAATGCTTATAAATTGAACTGGTTCTTATTAAAATTTATAATCTGCGTCATATTTTTTCTATTGCAATCTCAAATAGTTTTATGTAGTTTCTTATTCAGGTATTGATTGGGTATTTCCGAGCTCAGGCATTCAAATGAGATCAATAATTAACTATTTAGGCTAAAAATAAAGACATTAATACCGATATTAATTGACATGCGTTTGCAAAGAATTACTTTCAGCTTACTTTGCTTGGATCTGGTAATTATCACAATATTAATATTTTGAACAATACGTGTAAGGTTTATTTAACAATAACAGATTTTCAGACAAGATGTTGTGCGTTAAATATGTGACAAGCCATACCCAAGATGTGAAACTAAATTAAAAATTTTATAAGTTTTCGATGGTACATTACGATCAAAAGATTTCTTATCTAAGGCTGTTTTTTTTGGAGGGGGAGAGGGGGGTGGTTTTAACCATCTGTGAGCGTATATAAATTGACAAATAAATCGAACCTTTGATTGCCTTTTTTCTTCTTAGCGATAACAAAAAATAGATTGATACATTCGTTTTAATATAGTACACATACGTAGTAGCTTTTTAAGGATCACCTCTGGTTTAATGCAAAACGATTTTGTATGCTTAATGGGTTCGCAGGCCCGCAGGATGGCTTAGGATTTTATTTTTTGAAAGTGATAAAAAAATTCTTGGCAATGGCGTCTTTCGGAAAGGAGTTAAAATGGGGTTACGGAGGTTATTATTAAATATCCCTATCCTAATAATACATAGACAGGTAAAATTTAGGACTCACACTGTAGCATGGTTCAATGTACCATAACAACATAAAATAAATAAAAAAAACAAACGTAACTTCACCCTCTTCCTCCCAAAAAAATGTATCAAGTCTGATTTCGACGTTGCTTATAATGAAATATAAATTAAACATTATATTTAAACCTATTAAAAAAAAAAGTATTTGTTTTATCAACATTGATTTCTAGTTCTTTGTAATTCATTGATGTGTCAATGTAAACACCATTGTTTTGTAGTTGTTTTTTTTAGACTTGACACTGATATTGGTTTAAAAAATTTAATCCTTTTCAATACTCAACCATTAGATCTTAGATTTCTAGATTCTTTGGGAACAGAAGGTTCAAGGTCCTGTACATTTCAAAAATCGTGGGTTTCTCAAGGAACACGTTGCAGAGCAGATTTTGTGGTTTTCAGTTATCGTTTCTGTGCCCTCGTAGTCCCCACACATATTATTATTGCTACTTATTGGCATTTTCCTCCTAAAGGTCACCCCCGTCATGGAGTACCCCCATTGTAAGCCATCTCACCCTAGGAGCTTTCTTCCTTCGAGCCGACTAATTTATATATAGCTCATGTAAGGATGTAAGCTTCGTCATAGTTCATTCCAATCAGACAATATGGTGTCTAATAATCATATCCTAAACTAAAATATAAAATAGTCCATCTCAAGCTGAAGCAAAATAATAATATGTTTGAAATAAAGAACTATAAAACAAAAAATGGAGAGTGAATAGTCAAAAAATTGTTATTTTATTAAAATAAAGCTATACTGCTACAACCGATGAAGAGCGGCGAGTTCAGTACGTAGTAGAGACTTTACTGTTTCTTCGACAATGGTTGCGTTAGACTAGACCAATTATTCTATTCATTGTTCCAAAACTATAAACTACTCTACAAAGAAATGAAATAAGTGGCAGTTCCCATAGGGTAAACAAATCTGTGGCACAACAACTCATGAAGAATTTTTGTGTTCTACCCCTGGTAGGGACTGTACTGTTTCTAAGACAACGGTAGGGCTGGGATGTGATTCGTCCGGTATCACGATCAACCGCCAGTTTTATCCCCGATTAACGGTACCCACTTTATAGAAACAGGGTGAGCCCATGCTTATACTCCTGAGCTCATAGTTTTCGCCACCCTCTTATTTTAATAACAGTATTAAATCTTAGGTGTTAATAACAAATTAAATAACAGAAGTTTAATTAAGTAAACGAAAAGATAAATAATAACAGTGAAATTAGATATAAATAATCGACAAATAAGATAATCGATAAAACGTGAATTATATAAAAAGTAATAGGTAAAATTTATATTTAAATATTTTTGTTATGAAGAGAAAAGATTTGTCCTGGCCGGGATTCTAACCCGGGTCATCTGCATCTACGGTGCAGTGCTCTAAACCACTGACCTACTAGAGGACGTATCCAAGTCAGACATTTCCGTTCTCTTCACCGATCCTGTATCCTCGTGTTTTTGCAATTTTAGCGATGTATGGTTCGAATACCGCCCAGGACCAATCTTTTCTCTTCAAAACAAAAATGTTTAAAAATAATCACCACCAAAATAACAATTAATAAAAATAAATCGTAAAATTTATATTTTCGTATCACTTATTTTGTTGGCCGCCTATGTTTTCCGTTTAGCATAACAACATAGTATGCCCAAGATCGCGGGTTAGTAACCTGGCAGGTAATGTAAATGTAATGTCCTTTGTTATGCTTTCCTTCAGAAGGGACGTAAATTGTGAGTCCCGAGCCTATGCGTTGTTAGGTACTCGTTAAATATATACCTGAATATGCAAAATTCAGGTCAGCCGGCAGCAAAATATTATAGTCAAAGCAACATATAGTGACGTTAAGTGGATAAAAATTAACAAACTTATTTCGTCTCTAGAAATAATTTCAATCTTATCACTTATTTCCTATTGTCATATTTCTAGGTAATATATTTCAATTTAAATTTTATCGCAGACCTAATTTATTTTTAAATATCGCACACTGAAAACGTCTCATTAGCGATGAACAATGCATCACCTAACGTAATTAAAAATAACTGCCTATTTTCCTGATTATTATTGATAATGACCTTCATAGGGTCAATTATATCTCCCATCTATTTTAATTAGAAAAAATAGGGTTAATAAATTCAAAAAAGCGTATTTATAATGTGGCGTGGACTAATCTGTTATAAATGATGAAATATGACCAATAATATTTCATAATTTTTATAGACTCTCATACGCACCTGCTTGTATCTTTATCATATTCCTCCATCGTGTGTTCGGTAAAAAGAAAATATACTTTGTAAAGAAAACATGTTTGTTATCATGGCACAGATGTTATTTTCTTTCATTTCTCTCGGCATATTAAAAATCTAGAAGAAATATTTGTACGTCGAAATAGCTGCGTTGATATTTCTGGTAGTCTGTAATGCAACCTTCTGTGCTAAAATGCCTGAAAGAAGAACGACCGGCATGTACCTCCAGAGATTCTTTAGTTTTGACTTGGTTAGAAACATGTATTCATATGTCATTTTTCACGTTTTTCATTTTTATTTTGATGTATAAGGTAATTTTTTTTTCTAATGGCCTACTAAGGTCCACATCGCTTCAACATTTTTTGTATTTCTTCTTGATATTCGCCCAGTTCTCATTCATCGCCGGTGCTGCTTCCTTCTTTCTTTTGCCTATTTCTTTCTCGTCTTCAGCTTTGTTTTTTGTTGAAAACCTACGTGAGTATTCAGTTTCAATCTGAGGCGGTCGCTTTCCAGAAAATCGTAGGTAATCTCAATATCTTGTAAATCTTTTTCTACCTCTTCGAACAAGGCAGGTTTGGTCTTCTTTTCTATAAATACGTAAAAATCCGGTTCGTCAGTATTACGTTATTGGTGTGGCAATAAAACGCAATTCTCCTTTTTCTCATAACATCCGATATTTTTGAAAACGGAGTGTACTACACACTATTATGCCGTCGTCTGTATTCACCTTGGTCATTAATTGTGCTTAGAATTTTCCTTAAGATCTTTCTTTCTCTTATCTCCTATTTTCCTACCAGGCCTTTCTTATTCACAGTTAAGCGTTCTGCTGGATATAGGATCTCCGGTCGCACAGTGGTCCCAAATCCCCAAAACCTGGCCAAAACCTCAAAAATGAAACTTAAGTTGGGAGTTTTTGACCGTTGGGTTGGGTACACTAATATTTTAAGCATTGAACGGTAAAGGAAAAAGAGGCCAATGGCTTCTAACTGAGTTTATATTTCGGTGCAAACGTGACCTTCGTTTGAGCAATAACCGCACCTGACGTGACAGCAAGAAAGAACGCCCGGTTCAAATGTTGATAACTTTGCTCAGAAAGCATCGATTTTAATTTTTTTAAATGGAAAATACTCCTGAAAATAAGTAGAATTTATGTATGCATCTAAAAAGTCATAATTATAAAGTGTGATGTAAAAATTTGTTAATATTCTTTAATAAAAATTCCAGTAAAGACTTATGTGTATATTTTGAAAAATTATGAAAAAGTTGATGAGTTACGCGGAGTTACGTTACAAAATCAATTTCGGTATTTTGTTAATACTATAATTTAACAAAATCAAGAAAAATTAGGTGCTACTCTAACTGTAGTGAAAGTTTGTATACTAGCTGGTAAGTTACGTGCGTACGTAAAAAAAATCATAAATACCAAATTTTGGCTAAATCTAATTTTTTTTTTTTAACATATACGTTTTCCATAGTAAAGCCGCCATTTTGTGTTTTTGACATTTGATTCGTAATCTGCGATCTCGAAAACCCCTAGATACAAGGTTTCGTCTAAATCTGATATTTTTTATATGTATGTTCGCCATATTGGATGCGCCATTTTATTTTTTCGTAATTTTGACTTTTAATTCGCAATCAGCGACTTCGGAAACTTTATTATACCAATTTTCATTTAAATTTAAGAACGTTTTGGGGATTTGGGACCATTGTGGGTCGTCAGCTATAGTGCCTGAGTTTTGCATTCAAGGACATTAGTCTTTTGTTGTAAATATCTTTTGTGAATTGGTACGCCATTTCCATTTTATTCAAGTCCGAACATATATAACATCTTATTTATCATTGAAGAAAAATAAAATTGATCATTCAAGTTCACACCAACATTTGCTAGTTTGTTTATTTTTTTTTAATAGGCACATTTTCTGTTATTACCATCTTTAGTACTAGAAGACTTACGATAAGTAAGTAGCCGTTTCAATCTCAATATTGATTCAAACAGATTCAACACCGATTGATATTCCCCATTTCTTTTCACACGTATTTTCATAAGACGCGTCATGCCTGCATTGCAGAATATGATACATTGCCAAGTTGTCTTACTTAAATTGCTTTTGATAGTGTCTCTCCTCTTAGGGTAACATCTTTTTACTTAGTTTATTCAGTCCTATTGAATACTCAACAATCCAATCATCCAATTATTACCTTAAAACGCTGATTTATAAAAACCAAATATTTTTTTAGTTTAAATATTAAAAAATATTTTTTCAAAATTCCATTTGTATTTCGGTCAGGATAATAAAACTAGGGTCGAATAATGGTTACTGGGGACTGCTATTGTGCGCATTTTACGTTCTCTGTAATAAAAATACTTCAAACAAATTTTAAATAACTGTTTTTATCATGCTACCGTATTTCAACCAATTTTCCGGATTAATAAAAGAGAAAAAAATTGGCACTTGCATTCTCCTCACCGCCTAATTTTTTTCGGAAACTACAAAAAAAAAAATTGGTTCCGCCTACCCACCCTTTGATAGAGCTGTCTAATTGTCAGCCAATTTTTGCTCTGAAAACAAACGGATCTAGAATTGATTGCCTTTGTTGATTCACAGCAACAAAAAATTATTTCTACAAATAATTGACGACATGGCTGCTTTTTTTCCTGTTGCATTAATTTAAAATAAATATTTCATTAACCTGTATTCTTGTTTCCCTAATCATATGTTAATTAAACCGATTACTATTATAGTAATCATTTGGCTACAAATAGTAACTGGCAGCCTTAATCTAAAAAAGACCCCTGTAGATAATATATTTATAAGAAAAAAATAATGTTGATCATTACGTTAACTAAATTTCTAATCAGCTCTCATGTTATTAATAATTAATCTTACATCTTTGGGCAATGTTCTAACTTTGGAAGTATGTGAAAGGCATTTATTATATGGAAGCGCGGGCCACGTCGGTTTCAGTATCAAGTCTGATCAAGTCCCATCCCTCTTGCCAGAGTTTTCCAAGTCTGCTCTAACTCATCTCGTTCATCCATCTTTACAGTTAACATCTTGTCCAACTTGTTTATTGCAGTTTGCTCAATAATGTTTCATTTACCCTCTGGCTATTTAAAACCTGTAAAGGCGTTTGAAATTATATAATCTTCAAATATTTGTTAATTATATATTTTTTTATTTTAAATTACTGCAGTTTTCATTAGGAAACAGGAAACCTTTTATCAAAATATATTAATTCCGTATCATAGATCCCTTTTCCAGCTCAAGGGAGCGATCTGAACCAATGAAGTGTCAAAAGAAACAGAATCTCGAGAGGAATTGAGGAATGGATTCGTTAATTACTAATAGATTATCATTAACATTCCCTACCATGAAAGCGAAATGATTATCCAAATTTTTCAATAAGTGATCAAGTCTAATTTTGTACAGAGAGACAGATCTGTATCAGAGAACTGTATTGAGGGAAGCGGGATCGAGGCATACTAGTAGTAGTAATGGAGTTCTAATTTTCGCAAGAATAATTAACCCAATGCCTGAAGCAAACAAAACCATTTAACCACTTACTCAGTGGAGCTGTTGATATAATATTAAAACATGCGACTCCATTATAAATTATATAAAATAGTTATTAAAATTAATTGGCGGTTCTATTAATTTTTCTAAAAATGTTCCAATACCTCGATACCAGGACCGTGTAAAGTAATTTCATGCATCCATCATCGCGCTTCTTTCCTTTTCCCCTTCCAATAAATCTTCATCCTTTCTTTCTGCTCTTTCCTTCTCTCCTTCTGTCCAGATTCATGTTATCATTCTCTTATCTCTCCTGGAAGCCCTGGAAGCTACACATTCACTTCCTGGAAGTTGTTCTGTCCTGTATCATATCGTCAGTTATGCCAATTTCTGTTATATACTTTCTGATTCCTTGGATCCTTCGATTGTTACTTTCGCTCTTGTAAACGTGACTAAATATTCGTTTTGTCTGCTATCATTGATCCTCATGATGTGACCCAAGAATTTAATGTTCAATTAATGCCCGACATTTTTTCTTCCTCTTTTTACATACCTTTTATGTTATTGTGTTTTATGTTGGTGGTAGAGAAGATAAAGCTTTTGTAAAGTTTTTTTTAGTAAATTTTAATTAATAATATAAATAAAATAATTTATCGATTCAACAGGCGTATTAGATTTGACTTACTTTGGATGCGAGGTGCGAAGGAAGATTCCAGGGACTTTTCACGAATCACTTTGGAATATGTTCTTTCGCTTCTCGAGCTATGCTTGCGGAATAAAATATTAGGCTTCCAGGAGAGAATATTTGCAAAGCCAGATATAAAAATACCTCTGTTTAATTTGTTGGCATCTAAACAATTCTCTGAATTTTATCTCTTCAGATTTTATTTGAGCTTGGTCTATGTGTCTATCGATCTATCTATCACCAACTCCACACCATTTGTCAAATTATTGTTTACCAATAATGTTGGCCGTTGGTATTTGGTAATGTTATCGTTATCGAACATTTGCTTTGCAATGCCTTTACCAAGACGATGTCTCCTTTTTATCTAAATGTTCCATTTAAAAATTGTTGTTAGTTCAATTTTATTATTGAAATTATTAATAACGCATAAGTCGGTAGGTTTTGGTTGTTAATTGCATTTTTTTACAAATAAGCCACTAGAGACTATCGCTGAGCTGCTGTGACGAAGGTACCGAGTTTAAATCCGGCTGATAGATTATATTTAATTTGTTATCATTTGTTAGATGGAACATTTGGAAGCCGGGGCCATCCTAGGACTCACCCAGCCTCTATGAAGTGGGTACCCAACATTGCGAAAAAACTTGGAAGTTGAGCATGATCTAGGAAAAATCACCTCCCTGTACAACCGTTAGCCAAGAAATAGTATAGTCTCTACCAAGTATTGCACCCAACACTCTTCATTAGTTGTGGTGCAGGTTTTTTTATTTTTCATTGTGGACTACGTTTCTTCACTTCTCTGTCTCCTCAATTTCTAAATCTCTTTCATTCATGCACTATATTTTTCTTTCTTTTGTTTTGTCCAAGCAGCTCACGTCTTCTTTTTAGGTACTCCTTTTTGTACCTAGATTTGTACAAGTTTTCCTTATGAGGTGACCCCCCTGTAATATCTGCAGGAGTAATCTTCAGCTCCTTCGTGTCTTTAACCGCTCCTGCAAACTATAAATTCGTTAATTTTAGGTTTTTGAAATATTAGAAAAGACATCCAGCTAGACATCCGGGGCACATTCTATGAAGGCTAATTTAATAGAAAGATTTATTGTTGCTAATTTTCGTTAAGCTTTCTTTGACAATTTTCAAACGGATTTCCATGTATGTGGCACGAACATAAGAAAGCATTTCATGGCAGTAACCATAAATATAATTCGTAGATATCACTAAAAACCTAGCGCATCGAATATCTATGGGTCGCCCCCATAGTGTGGGTCCCAAAGTGGAAATAAAAAAAAAGAAATGGGATTTATGATCCACATAATGAAGGAACATAAGACAATTGAAGAACCCTATGAGGTTGTGACTCTTCATATTTGTGTCAGCATATTTACAGAACGACTCCCAACGTGGAAGGGAATCTCACTCATGTAAACATAAGCATAAAATAACTTTTTATGAATCGGTCTACGGATGATGTCGGCAATTGAGGAAACATATAACAAATAAAAATGAAATGCCTCGCATTGAGATAATAAAAATGTTGATTTGTTACAGCACTATTTAGCATGCGGAATTTAAGGCTTAAGAAATTGAAAGGCTTTTTAAACTGGAAAAAAACAACGAACCAGATAAAAATAAATTTAAAAATCTCCAACGTCAAATTAGTCAATATACAAAATGAGACCCTTTACAAAGAAAACAGAAAAAATCTCTGACACAATGAGCATAATAAGGGTTAATTTTTATGGGCATATCCTGCGAAATTGAGTTTCTCAGACATCAGACTCACAAACTGGTTTAAGGAAGCAGAGAGGGACATGAGAGAACTTGGGGTTACGGTGGATATCCTTAAGGAAGGAATCGCCAAGAGCATAACCCGAGACAAGATAGTGTGGTTTGAGGCAAGAACAAAGCGAACGATTAAAATCTCCGGTGAGGAAAGGAATAGGAAATGAGAGAGGATAAAAAGATACAGGCTGGAGAAAAAATCGGAGCGACTTGTGGTCCAGTGTTTAACATTACTTTTCGAATTTACCTACTAAGCCCAAGATCGCGGGTTCGTAGCACGGCAGGTGGCCTTAGGGGTTTTTAAAGGGAGACAAAATCTGTGGTTATCCTGCCCTTCGGAAGGGACGTTAAACGGGGGTCCCAAGCCTGTGCTATGACAGTTATTTCGGGCTCCCCCTTAAGCATCTTCCGATCAGCCGTAGCTTAAAGTGACGTTAAATGAACAGACAAGACGCCCTGTCAATATTTACTAAGTTAAGGGGCAGAAAAAATCAAAACCGTAATCTAAGCGTTTCGAAACATTTCTAGCAAGGAAATATTAATAAACAAGAAAAAAGGAAGATATTATTAAAAATATTCTGTGTTCTTGTTTATTAATATCTTCTTCAATACCTGCAACATGCAACCAGGATAAGTCCTTCTGTAGCATCACCCGATTAGCTATAGTAAGATAAAAGTGATATTAAATAAAATTGCAAACAAACGACAAGCCCTGACGATTGTTATGGATTAGCCCAAAGTTGGGAGAATCTAAGAGAGAAAAAAGCCATGAAGACCGTACTCGCATAGTTGATTAAAATAAAATAAGATTCCTATAAATTAAACAAATAAAAATATGGAAAAAATATAATAGCATGGTTATAAATAACACATAATATAATATAGTAATATTAATAAAAAATATAAAAAATATTGGCATTCAATAACCAATGAATAATAATTAATTATTATTAGTATTAATTATTAATTTCAATAATTAATATAGTAAACTAACTTGGTATACTAATGACTTATTCTTGCCATGTCCTATAAACCAACTGAACATTATATAACTTTGCTGTTTACTAATTTCAACTTACTCCTGAGCGTTTCTTCTATCGGCGGACACGGTCGGATAGTGATGGATTGTGGGACCTCGGATTGGGAATCAAACCGCCTCTATTAGATCCTTAATTGGTCAGGGCCTACAATCACAGTAGCGAATGTCGATTGGCTTCCTCTTCCGTCTGAGGAATTGTTTGTTAACGAGCTGAGAAATTGTCAGATCGGTGAGGAGCCACGATGTGGTATAATGACAACATTCTCTTCGATCGATAGGCAAGGAGTAGTAGCTCTTATTTTATGTTCTCAATAATCCTATGATCAGGCCATTAAAATAATATATATATATATGTATATTACTGTACATATATATCAGATAGTTACTTATGCTTCTCGAGCTTCAGTCATTTCATTCAACTTCTTTTTAGCGACGTTTCGAGACCAAGTTGGTCTCATAATCATGCTCTAACAATATTGAATGGATTTTATGTCAATATATTGTATGTCATAACCAATGCAAGTATTGAAAATGTATTAGGTTGATTGATATGTCAATATCTATAAAAGTACCACTTATGTATTAACTTGTCAGTTTATATTTAGGCTAGTGTGTTATTTAATATAATTCACTAAAGCTCATTTTCACTATCAGGGCATGATTATGATACCACCAAGTCTCGGAACGTAGACAATAGGTAGTTTAAAGAATTCATTGAATCTCGAGAACCATAAGTAACAATTAAATCTTGTAAATAGGCCAGAATATATTCGATAGTGGTCATTTATCACAGGAAATTAGGTGAAAATTGTACGTAGTGATAAAATCAGAGCAGACACGTATACATTTGATGAGTTACCCATTTAAAAGTGTGAGGCGTCCTTTGGGCACTGCAGATATTGATTTTAATATGTACCAGTGCCACTACAACCAATGGAGTGTCTAGTATTCAATATATGGTCGATACTATACTGTTTCTAGGAGAATAATAGTACAGGGAGGTGACTTGTCCGTGATCGACATCAATCGCTAGGTTTTTCCTCCAATATCCATATTATAGAGACTAAGTGATCCCCAGGATGCTCTGAAAATCCAACAGAATCCAATCAACCGGACTTGAGCCCGGGATCGTCAGCAACTCAGTATTCTACCACTGAGCTATACTACTAGCTATACTACTCCAAAAATAAATAAAAAATATATAACGTATATAGAATTCCAATATATATTTGATGCATATAAATAACTCAAACATTCATAATGCAAGGTGATATAAAATTACAAAAGGTTTAATAATAATTTAATGACTTTTGCTTAATCGACGATCATTAAATTGATTGAGTACTTTCTTCCTCAATATCTTTCATTTTAATTTATGTGGTTGTGGGTTTTGAAATCCCATACCACACCCTTTTTATTTTAATAATTTATTTCTTTATTTATTTCAATCAATGTGTGATTTATATGTGACCTATTGTCAGCCGGAATAGGTTTGGCCTTTGGGCGTGTTCGAATCCATTTGTGTTAGCTCTATGTCGGTGATTTACCACGTGGATGGGATGCCTCACAGAGCTGCATAACGAAAATATTTTTTCAAATCAAGGAATAAAGGCAATTTCGATGTACAAAATGGAATACAATCGAAATTCAAGGTCTTTCTCAACTCAACTTTTCCTTCATTTTCTATACAATTTTACCAAAATGTTATCAAATTTCAATCCCAAGACTGAAAAATTCAGGGTTTTGTGATGAAATGAAGTCTCAAAATGCGATTTTGACTTGAAAATCATTATCAAAAATGGTACCATTAAGGAAGTTGTCCAAATTTCTGAACAGACGGAAATATGTTGGGAATCAGACTGACGAATAAGATGGGTGTTGGTGGACTTCTTAACCCGGGCCGTTTAGTTTCTTCAATGTCTGTCACTGTCATGAGGCTAGGCGTAGCATTGTAAGAGTATAGTCCCTTTCCTATGTTTTTGATAAGTTTTTGTTGCATCATGTCAATATTGCAGAATCGTGGTGTGGATGTCTTTTTTTCGGATTAGAGAGGGAGTAAGAAATTATTTATTTATTTATGAATCAATCTATGTTACTAGCTGAAAATTTCTCAAACCAACTACGAATGATCCGCACAAGAACGCGGTGGTAATGTTTCTTGCAGGTCAGGCTGCAGATTTCTCAATTTTAAACTTATAGAAAGGAAAAGTAAAAGTAAATCGCGTGTTTCCATGGTCATATTTGAGGCACACTAAAAATTCTTCGTTCGATTGTAATGATATCAAATATTATCAACAAAAGAGAGGATTGATAACAGGTACAATCTGTAAACATAGACCAAGCAATCTGTTTACTAATTTCACTTTAAATTTTAGAAATAATAAATACGAAAAGAACCTAATACAATAAATGAAAGGAACAAATAATTTAATACTTCTGTCTAGAATATCTCTTTAGATCCGTTATATAGAAGAAGGGGTGAGGTACTGTGCTATCGCGTAACGCTTTGAAACCATGAGAAGGACATGGGTAATGATTGTTGGAATTATCGGCATCGAACCTTTTGGTTCATAAAGCTTTAATATAATTACTTTTGTTTGGTTTTAAATCGAATATAAAACTTGTAACACTACAATTCATAAAGGCTCTTGGGTTCAGTACGTGGTAGAAACTGTACTGTTTCAAGGACAACCTTACGGTTTCGCGAAGAGGTGATTTGTCTGATTCAACGCTTAACCGCTATGATTTCCCTAAATTTAAGGTACCTACTTTATAGGGGGTGGGTGAGCCTAAGCAGGGCCCCCAGAAGTCATAGGTTCCCACTACGGCTTTTAACATATTATATTATTTATCTGCCACAGCCGGATTTGAACCCGGAATCTTCGGCATACCAACTCAAAGTTCTACCCACAGTTCTAATCCGTTCCAAAATTGAATATAAATATGATCCGGTTTCGTTTATGTAAATCTTTCCCATATTGTTTGGTATTTTCCTTGTAGAAACGCATTAAGAGTTTTAGTATATTCCTATGCCGAACCAGTGTTTGCAGAGATAAGACTACAACAAGGATTTAGGAGCCATTGTCCCGCGTGTTGCGTAAGATGAAAGTTTGAAATTCGAGCACAATTCTTGCTCATGAAAGAGCTCTGAGTGTTTCTATTGAAACATTCCGCGCTTTTAGTCACTGATACGGTGGAGCTAAGCAAACTCATTCGTAATATTTGAGTTGGAAGTTGGGATGAAGCCCCAAGGCAACCGCATTCCTATACATATATTCAAATAATATTAAAATTTCAAATAAACTCATCCGCCGGCAGTATAAGCTCAACAAATAATTAAATCAACTCCACTCTTCTGACTCTTTTAAAGCACATTATTCTGAATTTTGTCAGGATTAGAAATCACTGCTGGCATTATTCATCAGTTGCAATTATTAAGAAAAATTGAGGATGATTATTCGTCACAGAAATTATGTTAAAATATAATGAAATTAACAGAATCCATTGATGAAATATTTAACGAATATGTTAGATAAAATTTCATATTTATTTATAAATATTTGGGAATTACAAAGTTATTATAGTTGTTTGAACACTAATCAGTCAAAAATGGTTCTTCAAATTTTTTAAATCTTAAAATAATATTTTATTAGGGAACGGGATAGCTCAGTGTTAGAGCGCTAAGTTGCTATGCCAATGTTCCTGTTTTCGAATACGGCTGTGGTATACGAAATATTTAGTCTTTTAATAGCCATGGATGGATCCTGAGGGATCCACAGAACTACCAAGGGCTCATCCATCCTCTATTAACTAGGTACCCTTATTTGGAGAAAAAATTCTGGCGGTTGAGCGTCATTTCGGACGAATCTCTTGTCTCTAGCATGTACTACCAACTCAAGACTCTTCATGGGTTGTATTGGAACAGCTTTTTTTATATAATTATATTTAAATATAATTCTTATAGTAGTTATAATGATTTTAGTAAGTATTTAATTCTTTCCAGGAAATCAGAAAAATGTGAGGATACCATTTTATAAGTTTATTGTTGAGTAACTTTTTACGTGGGTGCTCATCTATTACACATCTAATCTCAAAGTCCTAATAGTTAATCGATCCAATATTTTCCCGAGGTGCAATAACAAAACTTTACATGTTCAATCACTTTGACTTGATTTATTTTCTCGTAACAACAGAATGTCTAATTTGTTTATTTAATTGTAATCTGCTGTTGCAAAACAGTTGTACATGTTTTCAACCGTTGGGCCGTTGTAGGTAATTTTTTTTTTTATCTCTAAAGGTTGCAGAGTGAAAACAGTGCACCGCATTGACACTATCCACAAACCGTTGCATAAATAAATATGTTGAGCAGTCTATAGGGTGTTCTCCAATGTATACGGTGGTAACCCACACATTGCTATTCTATTCTATGTTGTATCTGCTCAGAATAAACCGCACGGTTTAATTTGTTCTTTAATTTACTATAGCATTTAGAGTTTCCTCTTCGCTTCAAACTATTTAATTAAATTGTTTTGAATTTAAACTTTAACAGGGCTGGAAAAGATAATGATAATAATTAATCCAGTGCAAGTACTGTAAACTGTCTTACCGTAATTTTTAATAGAAAATTTTATATCCAGTTTCCATGGATACATTAATATTTCATTAAATATTTTGACATTAAGAATAAGCTACTACAATTACTAGGATTGGTATATGCATATTTTATTTCTTTGAGTATTATCTATAACTTTTTATGTCGGATAAGATATCAGTTATGTATAAAAGATAATATCTATAAATATATAAAATCTGTGCCACTGCAAACCGTGAAGGGTCTGCAGTATCTATCTATCAGTACATGGTAGTGACTGTACTGTTTCTTGGATAACGGTTGTGATTTAGCTGATTTGTCCGAGATCATGCTCAACCACCAGGTTTTCGCCCCATTGTGGGTACCCACTTAATAAAAACTGGATGAGCCCCAGGAAGGACCTAGATCCCATTGGATCCATCCATACATTTTTTCCATGTTCTGGATTGTACATTTCAGAAAAATAAAAATAAATGGGGGTCAAGAGGAAAACACATTTTTCGAAGGTCGATATTGACCATTTAAAGTGAAAAACAGAAAAATGTCTTTTTATTTCTTCAAAGTAGGTCTGAATAACTACAACTTTTTTCTGAAATTTGTTTCGTTTAAAAGGTAAAAACTTTTGATATATATCTGTGGCTTGGTTCTAAAAGGGCCAATGTAAATTTTTTCAAATTGTGTGTTATTTATACCAAAAGTTTCCAATTTAGTAAATCTTTAATTCTAAAAAGGCCAATATCTAATAGCAAACTGAAATAAGTTGTATGTCCATTATAATTTCAGCCAATGCCACTGCTAGTGCTTTCTGATTCATTTCTAAAAGGCTTAAGTTGACCGTGGCCCTTTTGTCATTTTTGACTTTGGCCCTGTTAAAACCAAGCCACACACACACACACACACATATATATATCTTTGTCGTGGATCCATCTTCTTTTTTTTAAGATTATCTGGATTTTAAATATATCTAGCAAAGTAGTTTTGGTGATTCCACGCCACTCTTGCAGATTCTTCACGTGTACTAAGTGATATCCTCGAGGTAGGGAACGTGATAAGGGACACGGGGATATAAGGAGGATCCGTAAGAAGGCGAGAGAGAAGCGACACATGACGCCACAAAGGCCCTAAGGACGGGACCTGATTCACACCAGCTAACTCAATCACTCTCTATCTCACTCCTTTCATTTACTTCCATCTCGCCTAAATATACCACAAAGCTCCTACCTCCAGCTTCTTTTCCTACTAATGTTGCCTTCCTGGCGGACTTCTTACAGTCGCTGATGAAAGAGAATCTTCAATGGTATTACGGCCGTGCATTAGTGACATCAGCATCTTGATAGATTCGACTGTTTCAGACATTTTTGTGTTATAATTATTGCGATAGTGTTTCCAGTTGATTCTGTGGTGGTTTCTCAAGTTCCGTGAATTTACAATGACGCTAGAAATTTGGATAACGAATCACTATTGTTCTATCCTTGTTACCTTGTTCCCTAAATAATTGTTTGTAGTTCAGTTTGTGTCAGACGTACGATGGCCGATAGAAAGAAGCAGTCTTGTGTAGTCACAACGTAACCATAACTGTATAATATTTTCCATTATAATATTTTTTAATATGAAGACAACACGTAGGGCAGTAAATAATTCTATTATACGTTTGTACTCGGTGTGTTCCTATATACATATTGGAACATTCCATGATATCTAGGTCTCGAATTCGATACCAACTAAGGCTATCTAAAAAATAATTAAAAACATCTTTAAGAACTAAAGCAATCGGCTGATTTGTTTTTTTAAACGAATCAATAAATTAGTTATTGTGTAATTTACACTTTTAATAGCCATGAATTGATCCTGCAAGATTTAGAGGCCCTCCAAAGGTTCACCTCGCCTCTATTGAATGTGATCTAGGTCAAATTACCTCCCTCAACAATCGTTAATTTTAGAAACATTACAATTCCTACCTTTTACTGAACCCAATACACTTATGGGTTGTTCTGATACAGCTCTACGTACTGATTAAGTATTTCATGATACTTTAGTGTAGATGTTTCTCCTTGATGACAAGTGATGCATTATAAATTACCAATACTTGAAAAACAGAAACGGTTATAATACAATATAACTATTATGGAGGAAACCCATAATCAGCTCAAGTTATACAGAAAATTACAATAATAACTAATGTGTGATTTATTAAATTTCGGAAATTAGAAAAAAATTATTATTTTTCAATCTGGTCAAGCAGACAAAATCAAAGTCTTGAAATTTTAATATTTGAGGTAACCAATGTTTTCCAGCCTAACTCATTGAAAATATGAAAAATTCGGGATATTTTCTGAATAAACGATCTGTTCTGTAAATGTGTCCATCAATTAATGTTTATAATATTGATTTTTTTTAATTTGAAACATATTATATTCTTACAGATACAAAATAAAAGGGAAAAAATAAGGAAAATATGTATTACGAAAGTCTGTATGAAATTGATTTAAAAGCTGTCAAAGATAATCTGTTATCTATATTAAATAATCGAACTCTGTTTAATTCATCAAATATCACTTGATTTTTTTATTGTTACTTTCATCAGATTTTTAATGATTAATGAAAATCACAGATCAGAGCTTATCAATATATAGGTTTTTTCCTGTCAAGATGTACAAGATATATATTTTATATTTTTTAGTTATGTGTAATTCCTATTTATATTAATACCAAAAGTGAATTAAACCTGATCCATTCATAATGCCCTATTCAATACAAATTAAGCTCTCTTGTGTTTAGATCCTCCTAACTCATCAACATATCTCTAAACATCCTAGGCAACCCTTGCAAAATATTTAACGCATTCCCTCACTATTAAACGTGCCGTTGACGTAATTGTTGAAATATAAAGATAAAACAAAAAAAAATGTTTTACTGAGTGTTTGATCTGTTCTTGAGAGTATTAAAGGATTTTTTGGACAAACTGAACGAGTTTGTTTTGAGCCTCATAAAGATGAATATCTATCCAATCGGCTGAAAGAGTAAAACAAATAAATTAACTAGACATCCCATTGTTTATTCTGTTAATGAATGGATGAATCGAACCTGCGAAATTTGAAAAACCTCTCGGGGCTCACCCGGGATCCATAAAAGGGTGCCCCTAACTGGAGAATAACCTGGAGGTTGAGTGTGATTTCGGTTAAATTACTTACACAACCATTGACAGAGAATTAGTGGAGTAGGGACTAGGGGTGTAATAAATCTAAAAGCCACAATGGACTGTTGCGGTACAGATAAAAATACTGATAAATAATTAACTCACAGATTTTTTAATTTATTTTTGTTAATGCTTCTTCATTACAACAAATTATAATTCTCCAAAGTATATCTTCTAACTTCCTGATGATAGGTAGGGTATCTGAGTGTGTAGAGTATCGAGTTGCTATGCTATGATTTCAAATCCGGCAGTGATAGATAAATTATTTAATCTGTTAACAGCCATAAATGGACCTTGCGAGCTCTACAGGACCTCTTGTGGATCACACAGGCATCTATATATTCGGTACCATTAATCAGAAGAAAACTTTGCGGTTGACCTTTCCTACAAACCTAGAAACACCCGTTTTACTAGAAATAGGACATTCTCTACCATCTACTGAATGCATGACCATTCAAGAGTTGTAGAAGTACAGTTTTTTTTCCTTGAAGGTAACAAATTATAAAGTCAAAAAATTTTAAAAAATAAAAAGGTTATAATAAAATTTAATTTGATAAGTGTAATAAATAGCACTGAGCACTGAGGTAACTTCTGTGCTATTTTATTATAGTTAATGCTTAATCCATTACGATATGAAATTGTTCTCGAATACTGAGTACCAAACAACAATCACCTTAAATTATGACCTCAATGTTTACTGTCATTGTCCAAAGCTCCGGAAACAGTATTTGGTACAGGGGAGCATCACATATGTTATCTGTTATTGACTTCGTTCTGCCTGTAGCTGGTACGGTTCCCCAATAACTTCTACTCATATTTATGTACCTAATAGTTTAATAAAAAAATTATAACTATTAGGGACCGATGAAGTTTTAAGATTTTTATCGATCAGAAGCGTGAATAGAGCTGAGACGTCCCGGCGATTTATAGAGGTGTAAAGCCAGGAATTAGCAGGGCAATCAAATGTAAATTGCGCGTGGACTGAGATTAGGAGGGGCAACTTCACCCTCCCCCTCCCATATTGACTTCTGAATCTTATGTTAATTTTCGTTCCAATTTCGGATCCCAATCTAATCCAGAGGCAGAAGGCCGTGGAAGAGATAGCCCCATCTGGTCATTGCCAATAATTAGTATGGTAATAATGAAGTAAGTCATTTTGGAGATAGTTTGGTGTTCGATTATGAACTCGACATCTTTGTACAACCGTTGGCTTGAAGTCTATGATTCATACCAATTTCGCTTCGCTTGTTACGTTGTAGCCATCATTTTGAACAACAACGTTTCAAAAGGAAATATTCGCATTCAAATAACTGTAATAAAATAAAGTCGATATTGAAAAATTGTAGTTATCCGCTTTTGATCCGGAGCGCCCAAAAAGAATAGAACATAACTTTATTCTGGGTCTAAGCCCCTTTAAAATTACAATCATGAACAGAAAAAAAAACTCCTATATATCTGGCCAGAAGGCTACATAATATAAATCAGAAGTATTAATAAAGTGCCAAAAAAGTAAATAATAAATGTAAGAGAGGAATAGTTGACTGGAAGACCCTATCCTCCATAAATAATAAATGAGTTACATGGTATCATCCAGCCGCGTCTTCTTTTATTTGGCTTGAAGATGACAGAATGGTCGAAACGTCGGCACATAATAAAAAATACAAAATAAGTCTAAATCATATTAAAACATAAAAAAATAAGTCTTCACTTATTTGGTGTTTATTTTGACTGGACCCCCAACTATTTCCATCCTCTATTAGATCTTCCAGTCAACTATTTTCCTCTCTAACATAAATAATAAATAGTACGATTCATGACAAAATACTAGGGATGGATAAGGGTGTATCAATCTGATACGTTGTATCTGATACTAAAAAGTAGTTGATACAAGTATCAGATTCAGTCGAAATGTACCTGGTACTTTTTTACAAGTATCAGATACGGTCAGATTGATACATCCTTACCTATCCCTAAAAATTACATCGCCTCACGGATTTAAAAAAAACTATTATCTACTATTAATCATGGTCCTTTTAATAATAAATAAATAACAAGCAATTGATTTGAAAGACCAATTTCGCCGCATCTCCCCTTAGTATTTATAAATAAGTAAAAATAATAGTGAACAAGTTTTCACTTAATAGTCAATATAATCTTCAATTAGTCACTTACCACATATGTAGAAACGAAAATAAACTATGAAATTAGTTAACAGTAAAGGGTGGTTGAAATTACATTTTCCGGGATCGCCTCCTAACGTATGATTTTTCACGAGCAACTTTCGCAAAAAAAACTACGACCTATGTCGGGGCAAATATGGGTTCATTTATGGATATATCTATACAATAAAGTAAAGGCTATTGACATAAATGATTGAAATCGGGTGCAAAAAAAATAAAGCTATAGCGTTTTAAAGAGTATAGTGTGCCGCGGCGGACAAACAAATTTTGTATTACAACCCAAATTCTAAGTGTCTTGGAACATGAATAGCAAAAGTTTGAGGTAGGGTTAAAATCTATTTTTTATTGTTCAATTCCATAGCTTTCAAAAAATAACTAACCAATAAAAAACTTGATTTTAAACATTTGATGCTTTGTGAAGGTTACTATTTAGACGAATAAATCTTTTTCCTTTAAAAATGATAACAAAAACAGATGCCACAAGAAAGGCTTCTGTGTAGCGTATTGGAAGAGTAAGAATCAGGATATCTGTATTCAACTACAAAAGTAAAAGTAAAAGTATCAGATACAGAAAAGTATCAGCATAACTTCTATTCAGATACAGGAAAATCCAGCATCTACCAGCATGACTAGTAAAAGTATCAATTGATACAAAAGTATTAAGTGAAAGTATCAGATACAGAATAGTATCAAGTACCACTTGTATCAGATACAGGAAAATCCCGTATCTAACCATCCCTACAAAATACTAAGCAAATGAAGGGAATAAACAAATAAATACATGAGATAGGTTTTAATAATGTCTCTATTATCTTATGAAAAAACCTTTACCACTGGAACTCATGAATGATCTGGGATTCAGTACATGGTGGAGTCTATACTGTTTCTAAAACAATAGTCACCCTCAACCACCAGATTTCCCCTCCCCCGCTTAAGGGTACCCACTTTAACGAGCCCTACTGGGGTATGCAGATCGCACAGGATCCATCCGGGGCTATTAACAGATTAAACAATTTATCTGCCACAATCGGGTTTTAATCCGGAATCTTCGGCACATTATCACAGCGCTTTACACACTGATCTATCCCGCTCCTCATTCTATCATTAATGCATACTATAATATGTTTCTTAAGTTGTGGCGGCCATTAATTGGAACAACAACGTTTCACAAGGATTGATTCTGGCGTTTACATATTTTCAATTTAACCTTTTAGTTTACACCAGAATTCAATCGTGTGTCCGTATTATGTTGTTGAATGATTAAAACAGAAACTTCTTTAGGTGATTTGTCCTGAGTTCATCCCGGGAGAACCTGAAGAGCTCAGCCGAGGGAGTGATTAAAAGATGAGGAATGAAGTAAGCTGTCCCGAGCTTAAGAATAGTCCTTAATGCTTTATCAAATGTACAAGAGTAAGCTGCCGTTGCTTTAATGCAAAAAAAAAAAAAAAAATACATTGAAAGAGTAAGTAAAATGCAGTAAATGAGAGACTGTTACTTCAGGGAAAAATCATTATTTAGTTCGGTGTTTTGGACAGTTGACTTTCTTATATTGAAATTTTTTTTTAATAATAATAAATTAATGTATTTTATTTTATTTGTTATTGATTGTATTAATTTTTATTTGAAAAGAAAAGATATATCCAGGGTCGCCCACGTCTGGCAAGAGCTCCCCGCTAGTGAGGAGGGCGACCCGGGTTCGAGCCCCGGTCCTGGACATATCTTTTCTTTTCAAATAAAAATATTTAAAAATTATTGTAATTTCCGAATTAGCGCCATTTACCAGCTAAAACGGATTATAAATAAGGGGAGGGTATATAATGCATATATAGGGAACTTAAAATTGCCACATTACCTCTTATTACCAGCACATTTAAGGAGTTAATAAGTCATTTTTATCTATATAAAAAAAATTAACACTATAGATCATGAAGGGTCTTACATGGTACATGGTTTCTATCAATCTATATTATTTCTAGGACAACGATTGCAGAGGGAGGTTTTCAACCGCCAGGTTTACCCTAATTAAGGGTACCAACCTTATTGAGGCTGGGCGAACCCAAGGATGTTCTTTAGATCCCACAGGGTGTATCCGTGGCTGGTAATAGATAAAATAATTTCTCTACTACTGCCTGATTTGAACCAGAACTCTTTGGCACAACAACTCGTTGCTCTGCACACTGAGCTAGCACATTCTCCAATCTATCAATCTTATTATAATATTTCAGTTAAAGTTAACTCCTATCTATTAAAACAGGTTATAGAAAGAGCTAAGAGACTGCCAGGTTGTTTGTGCGGTGTAAGAAAAGTTATGGTTATTGTGAGTGTAAAACTCTCGAGTAGAGAAGTAATTTTATACGCCATCAATCCGTTTATTGCAGTATAAGCTGTTTTACCAGTTCCTTTTCGAAGCCCTGACATTTCCTAATGAAAGTAGGACCGTAGTCTGTTTTATATTGTAATATCGGACTGAGGTGGGTCTTACGTTCAGCACGCGAACCTCATATTTTTACAACTGGGCTAGTCCGATGAAGATTTGTAACCTTTCTCTAGATTCGATAACTATGCAAATCGCCTCTATTCTGCCTGGCATATAAATTTGTTAAAATTAAATTCATGTGACGTGAATGTCTGAGTTATATTTAAATATTAAGTGTATAACCTACGATTGTAGATATAACATGAAAGTAACGACAGGCATTTGAATAACTACACTTTTAAAAACATATATTTATTGGAAACCCATTATATGAGCCACCTTTTTTTTTTTTCAGAATTAAATATCATTTAAAAAAATTCGTGTACTATTTCATTACAATTTAATTAAAATTAGATCCATTGCAATAACGTGGTCTGGGATAAAAGCTTTAATTTTTCTAATGTTTAGATTAATAATCCTCGTGAAGTAGTTTCATTGCATAATGTATACCATTCCTCACCACATAGTTATTTTGGTTAAGCAATCCAAGATATTGATAATATTGAATATTTATAGGGAGAAATAATACAAATCCCACTTGACACATATTGTATTTGTGATCTTCTATTACAAAGCTCTCTTAAGCGGGTATGAGAAACCATCCATTGAAGGCACTCATAGCGTGGTTCATATCTCTGTAGTAAATCCCCGCTCAGAGAAGTTTCAGCCTCCTTGTCGGATTCCGTGATAATGTGTCTGTCAGTAATGTTTGTAGTTTTTGTTGATTGTGCCAGCCACGAGTGGTATGTTTAGGTGTCTGTTTAAATGAATTAAATAAGCATTAAAAATAAATAAGGAATCAATGTTAATATTCGTTAGCATTTGTCTTTATTTTGAAATTAAAACATCCTGTGTCAGTGTTTATTTAGTTATAACGAATTTACATAATGAGACAATTCCCTTCTCTTGTAGTTACCTGCTACTGTAAACAGGGTAAACCAATTATCTATTATTAAATATGGATTGAACCCAGAGCTGTGAAGCCCTTCTGGGGCACACCCAGCCTTTATAAAATTGATACCTTTAATTTGCTGAAAATTCGGTCACCTAGATCCTGACAAAATCGTCTCTGTTTAAAATTATTTGCATAGAAACAGAAAGCCTTCATCGAGTACCGAATCCTAATTTTAAAAATTGGACAGGTTTTATTTTTAAATTTCTTATAGTATAATTGAGGCGTTGACAAAGAAAAAGCAGTAAGTAAAAAATAAGTAAAAATCATTTTTCAGTTTTTTCATAGAAAATGTTGTAATTAATCATGCCAACAGGATAGAAAGATGAGTAAGTCAAAACTGGGAGTGATTTAGTCTCTAATTTAGTTTAGTCGAGTTTTCAATTGTCAAAACAATTTTTTGCTTCTCGGAAAAATTTTAAAATTACCTTTTTATGATTTAAAACCTCTTCCATTGAACCCTCTATTTCAAAGGGTCGCACCGACAGAACGACCTTAGTGCTGGCAAAAACACGAAGTGTCTTCATGATATATTTATGTTTATTTTTTTTTTAAATAAAAAGTTTTAAAAATGTATTCCTGATTATATCTCATCAATAGGCCAGTGGATAACAATAGAACAACCGTCTTAATCGAATCGTCGACAAACTGAATATCAATGAAGCGAGAAATCCTTCCACTGTCCTCAAGCAGGAAGCCTATCTCACAGTCAGCTGCTCAAGCTGTCAAGGTTTGGATAACAATAGACAGGTTCTGGATTAGTACCGCTAGATATCTTCTTCTATATCTTAGTCATTAATTAAACGGATGGGACTCAAACGACCTCCGCTATGATCATAAGCTCGGGTCAACGGAGATTATCTATTCGGATGACATATACGTCTGTCTGTTTCACGCTGGATTACTAACTGGACGAGGCGAACACAACAAGATTCTCTACTATGATACCCTTGTATTGGGCATCGGGTCTTTTTAAATGGAATGTAGGTTTTATTATTATTTCTAAGGGGAGCGGAGTAGTTCAGTGGCAGATCACAGAGTTGCCGTCCCGAAGGTCCTGGGCTTAAATCCCGCTCGCTGACAGACTTTTAATCTGTTAGCGGGCGGAAATGGATCATATGGGATCTTGGACCTGAACTTCGTGTAGTTTTTTAAAGATTAAATTTTAAAATGAGTTTAAACTTGAACACTCGGTTAGCCAAGCTGCAAGAAACCTTACTATTGGGTTTAGGGAACGGTATTGTGACGAATGGATTCGCTATATGTTACAACTATTAAACATTCTCCGTTGGTTTGCGAAATTTTCAACTAGTGACACGAATTAATTCATTCATAAATAATTAAAAATACCTGTAACACAACAAAATGTCTGGGGTCCAGTATATGATAGACACTGTGCTTCTTAGACAACGGATGTGCAAGGGAGGTGATATGCCCTAGGTTAAGCTTAACCGTCAGATCTTTCTCCCTTATTTTGGGTACCCACCCCAGGTAAATCCTATATCCCATAGGACCCATCTCCGGGCGCTTAAAGATTAAATAAAAGTCTGCCAGTGAGCAGGATTGGATCCAGGATATTCGTCACGGCAACTCAGCACTCTACAACTGAGCCACTCCGCTCCCTTAATTAATTAATACAGAAATAACTCATAAATAATTTACATCTCCTTTCTACACAGAGGTAAAACTATCAAATTCACATCGTACTGAAGGGATATTGATATAATGAATATTGACATAATTTTTGCAAACAAAAATTATACCAAAAAAAACTTGCATTGGTTAACCGGAAAGAAACTACACTGTAACACGACATTGCCAGACCACATTTTTCACCATAGTGAAGAAACTAACTGACCTACGAAGTCCTCCCATACCATCGTCAGGCTTAGTACAACGAATTTCCAACTGTTCAGAAATTTAGACAACTTCCTAAACTATAGCATTTTTGTTATAGTACTCATGCCATAACGCATTTTCAGACCTTATTTCATCACTATACCATAATTATTTCAGTTTTGGAATTGTAAATTTGATAACACGTTGGGAAAAATATTTGAAGAATGAATGTAAATATTTGAATACAACTTTTTTATTTTACAATGTTGTTTTACAAAATATCCTCTGGAAACGGACATTTCATATGAAACAACCCAATATAAACATATATAATGCTTAGTGATAATTTTCATAGTTGTAACTAAACTAACCGTGTGAGCTGACTCAATAGCTTTGAAGCACTCCCGACCCTTCTGTTCCGAAGTTAAAAAAAGATATCTCGCCTCTAATGAGGCAGGGAATAGCCGCTCGAATTGATCGAACAACCGGAACAGAATAGTCCTTTTGTTTCTATTTCCAAGTTAAAATTTAAATAAATAATCTAAATAATATTAGAGAAAATCTGGCATACCTTTTCCTCTCCCTTTGTAAAAACAATGTTCATTTTACATGCTTTTCCGAAGAAAGGTATAATTAAACCAAGTTCTTTCGGATACCCTGTTACAATGCTTGTGCTCAGCTTGGTAGGAAGCCTTAGTATTAAAGGAGTAAAAAATCCTTGGTTATGCCGTTCTTCGGAATGGGCATAACATGGGGGTCCCGACCCTGTATGCTGTCAGATACCCGTTAAAGATCTTGATCCTGATTATGTCTGGATAGGCAAAATTTAAGACTCCCACTTCAGGATTGTCCGATTAGCCTTAACAGCGGTTAGCCACAGGATCGCTCTCAACGATAACTGAGCTTAAAAGAACATTACACATATTGAAGAAATAAAATTGTACCAATATAACCCACGAAGGGTCTTGGATTCAGTGCTTTCATTAGAGTAAAATACTGTGAATCATAAATAAGCAATAAAAATATTAAAACCCATGAAGATTCTTGGATTCATTACAGGATAGGGATTCAATAGGGGAAGTCAGCGGTTGTCCAGGGAGGTGATAGGTGAGGGAGTAACGTACAGACGGCCAGATCTTCCTACCATTAACAGTACCCACTTTACAGAGACTGAGTCAGCCTCTAGGAGGGTCCGCACATCCCACTGATTACACTAGTAATAATATAATAAACCTCAACTAAAACGAGGTTTTTTAATTTATAGGTAGTTATTTCCTTCAATAATTCAGTTGTCTAGATTTATTTTAATGTGTTTCATTTATTTTATGTATCCAATAAAGTTATGCATCGTCATCATTATTTGAAACATCCCTCAGTCAACTCCAATATCGGAGCTGTGCACATACAAAATAAGTTGTAATAATAGCATCAGACGGGCATATGGGACAGAATTTCGTGAATACGATATAATTATTAAAAAGACCGTAGACATGATACAAATATAATTTTTACAATTAACATTCTAAATATGTAAATTTAAATAAAATATGTAATTTGAATATAAAATTAAATTACCGCCAGTTCTTTAGATGTAACAAAGTATTTTATTACTGAAAAACAGATTGTGGTAAAAAATACTTAATACAATGAGAGAGGATCCGAACTTTAAATCCCATTTAGCGTTTTATAAATTGCGGTTCCATAATTTTACAAAGACAAAGCTAGTGTAATCATACTAATATAATTTGTTAAATTATATTTATACCTTTGCAGTCTTTAAGTTCTATTAAAACCATTATGTGACCCTCTTTCTTATCTAGTATATTTAAAAGGATATTATAATAAACAAAATAAGTTGTAATAATGAAATATTCTGAATATGAAAACAAAAAAACATTATTGAAGTTTAAAATTATCTTAATAATAATACAAAATATAAATAGAATGAATGGTAGGTATTACATGAGATGAAAGGAAGTAGAGAAACTACCAACTGGTTTAATTCAAATGGAGAATTCAACTTAGAAGGTCACGAGGCCATCTTCTTTTTAGACGCCTCGGAGAATTATCTGGAATTGAAAAGGTAGCTCTAAGTTTGAAACTTGTGGGTTTGAGTGGGAATAACGATATATATATAAATCTCCTGTCACCATGTTTGTCCGGGCTAATCTCCGAAACTACTGGACTGATTTTAATGACATTTCGCACATATATGTAACATTGTCCAACTTAAATTACTGGCTATGTTTTGTTTCGATTAATGACCGTGATATTTTTTGCAAAACTTTTTTTTGTTTTAATCCGCTGCATTTTTGTTATGTTTTAAAGCCATGTCTTAGTAGAAAAATCCAAATATGGATCAGAAAAAAACGGATGGGAAAACTTTTGGTGGCTGAAAAACCTTGAAATTGTCGGAGTTATTTCAGTTTTTGGCCTGTATCTCCTAATTGGTGCGTTTTTGGAAACAAACCGGAGTAACCATTTTTAAAGAAGATTAAATTCCCTACAATTTGAGCTCTACTGCAGATCTGTATGTCTTATAGATTCTGAGTTCAGTCACTATCATATAACAAATAACCGGAATCTTATCTATCTATATATAGAATTGTCACCTGTCACGATGTTTGTCCTGGCTAATCGCTGAAACTACTGGGCCGATATTAGTGATATTATTATCATTTAAAACAATATAACTATCCATAATTAAAAAAAAAACATTATGTACCTAATTCTTTAAGCTAATGTTTATATTTTATCAGTTAAGAATTTTGTATATTTTTTATTTATCATATACTATACTTAGATATAAGATGAATAAAATGTAAAATCCAAAATCTATTTAGTTCATTTTTTCATTTACACTCAAATTTTAACGTCTTTATTATTATTAATATTTTTTAGAACTATTATAACACTCACAGCAACGCGTGGCCGGGTCAGCTAGTATATATAACATAACTTATATCGTCTTAACTTGTTCTTGAAAATAAAATGTAATTAAGACCCATAAATAATGATTTTGAAAACACAGAAAACTTATTTTAAGTTCTGTGTTCCTAGGCATGAGGATAAAAGTAAATTCACGCAAATCCCAATCACGTTTATCCTTCGTAGGAAATCAATGACTTGGCTATCCTCCTGTAATAGCCCACAGACTCCTGTAGAACAAATCCAATACTTAGGACTACACCTTAACTAACGTTTAACTTGCGATCCTCATACTAGACTGAAACGACAAGAAACTGCTCTCCGTTTCAGGCTACTTCAACACTTACTAGCCAAACGCTCGAACCCAAATCACGAAGGACTCATATACATGATTATTTTAAGATCAATTTGAATTAACGGAATAGAGCTTTGGAGTTCCACAAAGCCATCGAATTCCTCTAGTATCCTTATCATCCAAAATATTTAATGCTCCTTTCTTTGTTACGAATTAAATCACCCATAATGACCTCAATGTCCCATTTTTTCTGATTTGGCCGACCATTGCAAATATCAATGCTTTCATCACAAATTTTATTCTCACTCAAATCCACTAGTTTCAAACCTAGCTACCTCTTCAATTCCAGTTAATCCTCCGAGGCGTCTGAAAAGAAGATGGCCTCGATACCTTCTAACATGAACTTGTTATACGAGAACTACCAGTGGGTAGTTTCTATTGTCTTTATCTTATGTCATTATTTATTATTCATTCTATTTACTCATTGTTTTTTTTTATAATACGGTTCTAACTTTCAATAAATATATATATATTTTTTTTGTTCTGTTTTTATTTCAACTGTACTTTGAAGTCAATATTTCTAAGAATTAATTATAATTGATCTTAGATAAGTTTTAAAAACATTCTAATCCTTATGTATTATAAGAAATCGTTAGTTAAGCATCATAGATTTTTATCTTAATTATCACTACAGACGACGTTGCAAACACCACAATATGCAAAGTGGCTATAGTATGGCCTGGTCGTGTCGTAAATCTGGGAGATAACTGATCGCACGGGGAGATAAGATGCAGTTAGTTCTAAATGCTTTTGTTCATTATTAAGTGACGTTTTACACTCTCGTTAAGGAGGAAATGATATTTTGAATCATATATTTCAAATTTGAAATCGCAAAGAATTCATATCTGATTTTAATTTATGTTCATTGGTGGTGATTAGGAGCTCATATCATAATTATTTATAACAAATGTTTAAAATAGTAGGGAGTGCAGAAAATATCGGAAAAAATATAAATAAATAAAATTATAAACACATATAATCATAAATAAATAAGAGAGCGGAATGGATCAGTGGTACAGTGCCATACCGAAGTTCCTGGGTTCAAATCTGGCTGCTGGCAGATAACTTATTCGTTTCATCAATCGAATATGTGGGATCTAGGATCCTCACTATAAAGTGAGTACTCAAAATAGAGGGAAGAATCTGGCGGTTGAGAGTGATCTAGAAGAAAGCACCTCCCTGCCCAACCGTTTTTTCAAAACAGTACAGTCTCCAAGTACTGAAGCCCATATACTAAACCCAAAATCCTTGATAAGTTGTAGTGGTACAGGAAAAAATATAAAATTACATAAATATAATTATAAATTGTTAAATTTAAATAAGGCCGAAAAGTTGACAACAATAAAATAAGTTTTATTTATTTTCGTTAAACATTTGTCAAGATACATACCGTAAACTATTCCCTAATATATATAATTATTTATCTGGATCAAAGGTAATGACGATTAAGATGCTAAGCGTTTTTTTCCATTTCCAAGTCGACTGCGATTAGAATTAAAACGTTCTCTGCTTGAGGAGCTAAAATATCTGTAGTATCATTAATTTATTTGGAAAATTACTGTGTTTTGTACTATTAACACTATATAAGTATTAATTTATTTTAGTATACACTACACTATTTTTACTATCTCTTACTTATACTAAAGGGAGTAAAAAATTCTTGGTTATGCCGTCCTTCGGAAGGAACGTCAAAAGGGGGTCCCGAGTCTGTCAGGTACTCGCTAAAAATCCCTATCCTAATTAAACCTGGTTAGGCACAATTTAGAGCTCCCACTGTAGCATCGTCCGATTAGCCATAGCAGCATAAAGTGACGTAAAATGAACAAACCACTTATACTGACGAAATGTACAGAGTGTTCATTATTTTGTAGCCTATTTTTTTTTATTCTTGGCCCCTTGGAACGAAAGATATATATGACCATTATTTTTGGAAGTGTGATCACAAAAAAAAGGCTAAAATCGGTGACCCATTTTTAGCTCTGAATCCCTTCTTTTTTAGCCCAAAACCCTTCGTGGTAAAAAAAACCCAGATTTTTTGTATCAATATTTTTCACAAGATGAGATAATTAATTCACTCAACTAATTTCTGATTATTTATTCTTTAATTAAAAAAATAATAAGAAACCATTCAACTATAAGGTATGTGCGTATAATGCTTGCATTAAAAAACAAAACAAAACTGAACCACTATAACTTATGGAGGGTCTTGGTAACTTCAACTCAGGACTCTACAACTGAGCCACTCCGCTTCGTTAATAAATTAATAAATAATTAACTCATAAATAATTCATAACTCGTTTCTATCGAGAGGTGAAAGCATTACATTCATAACTTACTGAAGGTATATTGATATAATGAAAGAAAAAGTTATAAAAAAAAAAAAGCTGCATTGGTTAATCGGAATATATCTATACTCTTAGGCTACACCTACATTGGATCCGGTGTGATACGATGAGACGTCGCTAGCAAACCAAATGACTGAAATATATCGAGAGTTATAACATTTGGTTCTTTAATATTATAAATTTAGAGAACCAAATGTTATAACTCTCGATATATTTCAGTCATTTGGCTTGCTAGCGACGTCTCATCGTATCACACCGAATCCAATGCAGGTGTAGCCTTACACTACAACGCCAGACCTCATTTTTCACCATAGTGAAGGAAGTAACTGGGTTACGAAGGCCTTCCTTTCCCACTGTATATGCCAGCCTTAATACTATTATGGTATTATTAAATCAGAATCTGCATTTTGGTAAGTAATATGTATGAGTACTTGGTACATATTACTAAATATATTGGTAAGTAATATGCATTGTACTTTTAGTGCATAGTAAATTCAATAATTTAATACAAATACCCATCATAGGATAGAAAAGGAGCTATTCAGTCCAGCTGTCAATAATGTGTTTGATTCACCAGGCTTGCCGTAATTAATTTATACACGCTACATATTTAGATACAGGAGCAGGCTAGTATCAGTATGTAGAGCACTCAGTTATTGTGCTAAAGGTTCGATACTAAAATCCGGCTCACCCAGCTTCTAAGTGGGTACCCTTATTGGGGAAAAATCACCACTCTATACCTTTGTCCTAGACTGTCAGTCTCTTCAACGTACTGTACCCAAGATCATGGGTTGTAGTGGTACAGGTTTATCATTTTATATATATTTAGGTAAACTATTTTCGCTTCGCCACATACGACTTATCGGACTTTAGGTTATTTTCTGTTTCTCATAAATAAGTTTAAAGGGAGGTAAAACTTCAAATGAGCAACATAACAGTTTGACAGTTTTCTGTTTCTGTTTCTTAATGAAAGTTGTATCGAGTGCAATTGACATTTACCACCCTCTACACACACACACACTCACTTCAACTTATTTTTTAAGTCGAGGAAGTAACTTAAGTTTGCTAAAATTTGAGCTCTTATAGAGATCGTTAATTGAGTAATTTTTTCAATTTATACACGTATCATTTTTTTTAATTTTTATTAATCAGTTTATTTTATAATATTATATTTATTTATTTATTATTCTGGATATACGGTCCTCTAAGAACCCAGCCCTCTCCACCACAGCCAACAACTCTCTACGATCTTGCGGTATTCTCCTCCAATCTTGTACATCTACATTTAAGTTTTAAGTTTCTCTCAACATCGTCCGTCCATCTGATACGAGGGCGTCCTCTGCTTTGTCTGGTTTCTTGCAGAACATTCTCTTCAGTACCCTGTGGTCTGACATCCTTTCTAAATGGCCCATCTATCTTATTCTGGTTTTCTTAATCAACTTCACCATATTTTGGATCTCTATTATATGACGATAATAATCATGAACTAATTTATGTTGCACATAACTATCTTATTGTAGGCGGCTATATTTATGATCTTCAAGTTGTAGAGTTCCAATTATAAAGTTAATTAAAAAATATACGGTATTTAGTAGAAATATTATATATTTAGGTTTAACTAACTGCAATTGTTTATTATTTCATTTTTTGGATAATTGTAAATTTTTTGGGGGAGGGTATGTAAATAGAACCCAAAAGCCTAATTTAGAAAGCGTTATTAAAATGAAATAAAATTATTTTAAAAACATCAGACGACCCTCTTTGACTAGCATTTGTATAAATAACGTTTATATAAATAATTTTAGTTAAACTTTTGGTTGACAATCTTACTAACAATATGTATCGATAATGCTCTTAAATAAAATTTAAGGAAATAGACATGATAAATATGTTTTTATTGGAAGCTATACCTAATAATTATGTTAAATTTGATAACCCTAATCTTCGTTTACGACTAATAATACATTCGTCTAGTATTTTTGCAACTCATTCGAACAGCAAGCAACCATACAATAGGCTGAAAGGATATTCCCAAACCATAACTGCCGGAAGTGGAGCAGGGGAAACGGAAATGGAGACTTCAGTTATTTGCAACCAGGACAGAATCCAGGCGCTGTTGCAACACAAATGTGTCCCAGATCTGAGCTACATGTTTCGATTTATAATAATCATTCCACTAACTTCATATAAAAATAATGCTCTTTTGAAATAAGGATACATTAATAAAGACACTATGAAGACCCACTGCGTGACAGCAGTTTATAGATTTAAAAATAAAGTTATTAATTAATAAAAAAATAAAATAAAGTAATTTCGAAAAAAAACCATTTCGTTTATTAAAAAATTTTATTTTTAAGTGGTTCTGTAGTTTATAAATCTGTTTATTTCCGATTCCTTTGCATAATCCTACATTTAGAAATATGTATTATATTTCTGCGGGGTGGCTCATTGTATAGAGTGCTCAGTTGCTAGGCTGAAGGTTGTGGATTTAAATTAGATAAATAAATTTATGCTGTTGTACATAAAAAATATAATGTGTTAGCATTGTGGGATCTACAGACCCTCCTGTGGCTCACTCTGGCTCTATAAAGTGGGTATCCTTAATTGGGAAAAACCTGGCGATTGTTCATTTAACGTCCACTTTTTACTGCTATGGATAATCGGACAATACTACATTGGGAACTCTAAATTTTACCTATCCAGGTTTAATTAGGATAGAGATTTTTACTGTCTTTACCATGTACTGCATCCATTTTTTAAAAATCAATTATTACTCTACGAACCTATTTTTATTTTATTTTTGTATTCATCATTAAATTATTTCTAAAAAATTATAAAATACGCCGGGAGCAGAGTGAATCAGTGGTAGAAGCACTAAGCTGCCATGCCGAAAGTTTAAATCCCGCAGCTGGCAAGACTTTTATTTAATCCATTAGCGCCCGGAGATAGATCTTATGGGATCTAGGACCCTCCTGGTGTCTACTCTATAAAGTGGGTACCCAAAAAAAGGAGGGGAAATCTGGCGTTTAAGCGTGATCTAGGACAAATCACCTCCCTGCACAGCCGTTGTCCAAGAAACAGTACAGTCTCTACCATGTACTGAACCCCAGACCCGTTCTCGTGTTTTTGGGGGGTACAGTTTTTTTCTATAAAAACACCATAAATCATTTTTCAATCCAGAAATATATAATATTCATATAAATAGCTGTAAATTTCAGAACATGCTAGGAAAAAATGAAAGTGAGTAACGTTATAACATTTCTTAAACCATCGTATATTGGGAAATACAATCAATCATTATTTGCAAGTTTATTTCACTGTTTCTTTTGACATGACGACTTTGGGAATATAACATATTCCGCAGAATCCTTTGAGAATGGTCAAAATCATCAAACCGGTGCGGACCAAGATCAAAGACAGAGTCCTTTGGTATTTCGATCCTAAAGCCATGAGTTTTGTTCAAAGGGATATATGGATGAGGTACTTGATTAATTTCTTTCCCCAATATTGTATTTACATATCAAACTGACTTTCGTTAATGTTTTTGGTACATAAAAAGGGTCAAACTCCAATAACCACTTTAAATCTTATTATTAAGGAAGAAGTTATATAAACAAATAAAAGAAAAAGTGTGAGAAAATTGATTTTAAACAGTATTCTTGAAATATATCGATGAACGGCCTAAACTATTATGATGGAAATAATAAATTTTATATTAGATAAGATAGTTATTTTTAAAATTATTATTTTAAATATTTATTTAAATTCGGATTTGTAATTTTGATAAGTAGAAGCTCATCATGATAAGTTTTAGCAAAGCGAATATCCCAGTAAGCTAAAACAAGTCAGCTATTTGACCCTATATTACAAATTTTTTTTTTTTTTTATTATTATTTATTTATTTATATTTACAACTATATTACAGTAATATAACAAGTAAATTGGCTGAGTGATACATAATGACATGATATAATGACAAGTAGAGAAACTACCCACTGGTAGTACTCAAATCGCATGTTCAACTAAGAAGGTCACGTGGCCATCTTCTTCTCAGACGCCTCGGAGGATTATCGGGAATTGAAGAGGAAGCTAGGATTACAAATTTAAAAATAGTTTTAAAAATAAAATCAATCCTGACACTTTTAAGTTACTTCAAATATCTTGGGACACGTCTGAACAGCTGGCTAGACTAAATAATAAAAGTAGATTAGAAATAATAAAAAAATATAGTTCATATATTTCAAATACTAAAATAATAAAAAATATATCCCCTTTTTTGTATCCGGTTTTCTCCAATATCCATGTTGATTATTTCCATATTTTATTTTCATATATTTTTATTCTTTACAATTTGTATGTATCATTTTAATTTGTTTGTATTTTGTATATCTAGCTCTGAAGAAGACCTGCAATGTGGGTCGAAACGTTGGCTTTCAAATACATAGTTCAACCCTATTTAAGAAATCATTTCTCTGAACTCCATTCAGACCATTTACTTCCCATATTATTTCTTTAATTTATCCAACGAATAAATTGTTCAAACAGTGATAAATGAAGTTGATTTATTTTTTGAATGATGATGCGAACATGTTCTCTATGGCAATTATTGATTAATGGATTTTTTTAGTTAATTAGAACTATAGATCATTTCGTATTGATCGAACGACTCACATTCTTGTGTATCAATTATTACTAACCCCTTGATACACAATCGCGTATAGGGGTCGTCCGTTCATTTCTGCTGCCATTTCAGACATTGACGTCTCGGAGACTTCGGGAACGGTCACCAGTGGACAATATCAATTATTTCATTTTTATTTCGATTCGGTCTTGTTTAAAATGTTCAAGATGATTCCTCCTCAACAGTAACGATAGTAAAATCGCATTGACATTTCAATGAATTAAAAAAAATCACAAAAATTATTAGAGCCCTTATCCTATCAATCATGAGAATTCCATGAAATTTAGTATAGCAGTAATCTTGAAAGGTGGGTGTCGTATTTTGTTTTCATCGCGAATGGGTCACTTTGGACCACGCGAAATAACCACTTTCTCGCCTTCCTTTGGCCCAGTATTCCTTCATGCGCAACGAGTGGGTTTGTTTCCGTTGCACTGACCATGTATATTGGGTAGTCTATCTCTCTTCTTCCTAGAAACCCCGTGATTTTTCTGATTTCATTTCGGTCGTGTAAGTTTGGTGATCCTAATTCATTCAGGTCCTTTTCTGTCTGTTTGTACCAATTCGGTCTAGTAGCCTTGCTTTTTAAGAATGCATGTATTTTGTGCGTTACTCTGTTCGGGTCCAATCTTTCTATATGTCCCATGAACTGAATTCTTCGCATTCACATTGTGTCTGTGATTTTGGATTTTCTTTTATTTATTTCTGTATTAGGCTTTGGATAATGTACACCATCTATGCTTCTTGACTCTAGGATCTTTCTCATTATTTTTCTTTCTTTCACTTCTATTTTCTGTTTTAGAGTTTTATGTTCGGTGTTCCTCAAGGTAGTATCCTGGGGCCCATCCTATACACGATATATACAGCTGACATCCCAACCCATCTAAGCACTGTCCTCACTACTTACGCTGATGACACATGTGTGTTATCAGTTAATAAGGATCCATTTGTGGCATCCCAATCTCTTCAATCCCATATCTCACACCTACAAGAATGGTGTCAAAATTGGAGGATTAAAATAAATCCTAACAAATCCCATCAAATTACCTTCACCCTTCGTCGTAAACCTACGAATTCCTGTCCTACTGTATCGTTTAATAATACACCACTGAACCCTGTCGAACAGATACGTTACCTAGGACTCCATCTGGATAAACGTCTCACTTGGAATCCTCATACAAGACTGAAAAGACAAGAAACTGCTCGACGTTTTCGCCTACTTCAACACTTACTGGACAAACGCTCTAAGCTACCAATTAATTACAAAAGACTTATTTACATGACAGTCATCAGACCTATTTGGGCAAAGGGAGTTGAGCTTTGGGGCTCTACTAAACCATCCAATTCATCTCGTATCCAATCCTTGCAATACAAAATCCTTCGTAAAATCCTCAATGCTCCTTATTATGTCACAAACAAACTCATCCATCATGATCTTAATATCCCATATGTTACTGATTTGGCCCAAACTAGATACCTATCCTTCCATAACAAGCTCCATACGCACTGGAATCCGCTAGTCTCTCAGCTTGCTTCCCATACTATTCCTGATAACCCTCCGAGGCGCCTGAAAAGAAGATGGCCTCGAGATCATCTACTATAGAACTTTATTGGAGTGATATCGATGGGTAGTTTCTCCACAAGTGTTTTCATGTCATATTCTACATTTTTGCACATTTACTTGATATAATACCATTATAGTTGTAAATATCATTGAATTAAATAAAAAAAAAAAAAAAAAAAGAGTTTTATGTTGGATACTGAGTGTCTCTGAAGCATAGAGAGCTTCAGGTTTGATTACAGTTGTATAATGTCGGATTTTGCAGTTCCAGGAGAGGCTCTTTTTATTGTATATATTTTTTGTTAACTGAAAAGCAGTTTCCAATTTCTTGAGTCTGGATTGAATAGATTTCTTTTCATTACAGTCTGCTGTAATCCATTCACCTAAATATTTAAATTCGTTTACTCGAAGGATCTTGTTGTTGCCAATTTGGATTTCATCTGGTGCATTTTTTATGTCTGTCATAAATTTTGTTTTCTCAAATGAGATTTGTAATCCAAATTTTGCTGCTTATTCTTGTATTAGTTAAAATTGTTTTCGTGCATCGGGAATATCTTGGCAACTAATGTCATGTCGTCGGCAAATGCTAAGCAGTCTACTTCTACGCCTTTTAGTTTTGGGCCTAGTCGGTGTATTGGTGCACCTGCTTTTCTCCATTCCCGTACGACTTTCTCAAGCGCACGATTGAAGAGCAATGGGGATTGTCCATCGCCTTGTCGTACTCCTGGGTCAATTTGAAGTTCTGTACTTAGTTCTCCCATAAAGTTGAACTTGGATTTGGTCTCAGTGAGTGTTTCTTTGATTATGTTTGTTGTTTTCTGATCCAGTCTTAATTCTGCTAGTACTTCAAAAAGTGAATCTCGGTCTATACTATAGTACGCTTTCTTGAAGTCGACGAATGTAATGACATAATTCTTGTTTGACGAATTGTGGAAATATTTCATCGAGTTTTTTAGATTCACGATTTGCTCTACGGATGATCGGCATTTTCTGAATTCGCCTTGGTATTCACCATTTTCTGGATCCAGTTGAGATTCTGCACGGATCAAGAGGGCTTTGGATAGAATTTTATAGGTTACTGAAAGCAGTGATATTCCACGATAATTGTTGGGGTCTTTCTTGCTTCCCTTTTTGTATAGTGGATGTCATATTATATATTTTAATTAAATTAAAATTACAAACAACTCTTATAACACATGTAATGTATGAAAGAGACGTTGAATATCTAATGGGCTATTAGAGAGGTAACATGATTGAAAATGGTCATAAAAATTATCATATCTACTGATTCAACTGATCCCATTTGATGTTTTGGGCACCTCGTAGTACTTTTTATCCGTATGTCAAGTAGTTACAATCATACAGCTCATCTCCATAGTACACGCATGCAACATTCAAAAACCGTTATCATTTATGTGCAACTTCTTATAAAATAAATTATTAGTGCTTATCGTTGTTGTATGTATCATATCATTAACTAACTTAAGATTCGCGAAGTGCGAGATGTGAATTCAAATCACTTAAGTAAGTCAAGGACTCGTGACTTTAAGCAGCTTGAATAGTCTTGTTTTCACCTAAGTTAAACTCAGCCTTTTAACTAATTGCGGAACCAGCTCAACCGCTGGAAACGAGCTTAATCGAAAGTCTCACTTGAATGGACACGTCTGGTAAAGGAAAGATCTTTCGAATTCACTTATCGGTAAGGTGGGATAGTTTTACTGAACTCTAGAGAAAATGGAACGAAACTGAGAACTAGAATTATAAAATTGCTTTTAGAGTAGTTACAAAAATTTACGTGTACCACATTTATGTATCTGATTGTTTTTCATTTAACATAAATGTATGCTACTTTCACTAATTACAGATATTGCTACTATGGGAGTCATAAATATTGCCTATCCAGGAATTTTCGAGAAGAGTAATTGACACCACCATTTGACGTCCCCTTCGAGAGACGGTATAACTGAACATTTTTCCTCCCTTTCAGAAAGGGAGCTGCCAACCCTCAACCTTGTCCGTTATGGTTTAACGGCGTAAAACTAATTTTGTCCATCAACGCCAACTTGTGCATGCATATGTTTATATACGGCATTATCTAAAGATCTGGGAGATTATTTATTTACTTTCACAGATATGAATGAACAAATTAAATTCAACACCTTAGTGAGGTAAGACATTCTGTACACCAACAAAAATTGGTCTTTTTTTATTAAACATTTTGTTTGTAAATTTAATTAACGTCACTTTATGCTACTATGGCTAATCGGACGATGTTACAGTTACAGATGTTACAGTGGGGTCCAAAACGAAAATAAATTTTTCGTATCCAGGTACGATTAGGATAGGGATATTTAACGAGTACCTAACATACAGGCTCGGGGTCGCCATTTTATGTCCCTTCAGAGGACCAAGAAATTTTAATATTTTTTTAAAAATCCTAAGGCCACCTGAATACGGACTGCGAAACCGTAATGAATATAGAAGAATGTTATGGTAATCACTACACTACAGGTGAAGCCTAAGTGAAAAACAATTGTTCTAGCTGTGAAAACTTTCACTCACTTAAGGAAGTGGGAGATGGTGATACCTACTTAATCATTTAAGCCAATCAACGTTCTATTTTGACTGTTTTAATTGTTTATAAAACCTTATAATTTTAGGGAATAATCCATTTAGTACTTCCCACGTACTGAACGATGGTACTTATGTTGAAAGGAAGATGCTTAATTGGAGGAAGGTGATAAGACCCGAGACGTTAGCGAATGGGCACTTCAACCCCGGCAGAATAAAGATCCCACCTTTCATCTTGCATTGTTTGCTTTAATGACGGTTCTTTTGTTATTGCTAACGTTGTCTTAAATTGTTCTTGCTACGCCACCGCGCCGTTATTTTCAATTTAAATAATTTTTTTTATAACGTAACTCCCCCTTAAAAGATGTATATTCAACAGTGGTTAGGTTAGAGGCATTGTATGCGGCGGAATCCCCAGCCCTGAAAGGTAGGACCTCTAAATGGAAGAAAGGAGAACACTCAGAAAATCTAGGACACTGATGTTTAGAAATGATTGCCAGTTCGAACAAGTGGAGATGTTGTAGTACTTAGGGTCAATGGTAACTGGAAAAAACGAAATTCAAGAGGAAATAAAGGCGCGACTAAAGGCGAGAAATGCTTGTTATTACTCGGTCTCGAAATTACTAAGCTCGCGTCTTTTCTCCAGAAATCTAAAAATCAGAATTAATAAAACAATTATCGTTTCATCTCTTCTCTATGGATGTGAAACTTGGCTACTGACGCTGAAGGATGAACAACGTCTTCAGGTATACGAAAATTAGGCCTTACGTATAATATTCGGTCCAAAAAAGGATGAGACCACTTGTGGATAAAGGAGGTTACATATCGCGGAATTGCGAAGCATGCATCCGGTAAATATTATTCAGGTGATAGCGTCGCGAAGACTAAGATGGGCATGTAAAGTTGCTGGGCTTAATTACAAACGAATTCCCAAGTTGTTAATAGGCGCTGTACCGACTTGGGAGCCTCTGAGGGGTAGACCGAGGCGTAGGTGGGAGGATTGCGTTAGGAATGATCTAGCTGGTTTGGGTTTGGGTGGGGCTCCGTGGATGAAGGTTTGTAAACATAGATAGGTGGTATCAGCATCGAGCCTTCGGGTTCGTTTAGCGTTTTACTTATTTAATTATTTAATTATTATAGTCAAGCAATTTTGCATATGACCACTGTTTGCCTACTTATTGCTAATGGTTTAAGTCCAACTCTGAACCTGCAGTTTCGGGAGCATACAATTGCTTGAAAAACTAGCTAAAAATATTAAAAAGTAAATATTTTTGCTACCTCATATGGCCTACTATGAAATAGATGCTGTATTCGACTAATGATGCTCCTATACATTTTACCTATAGCTAAGTCATACAGCTATCAAGAAGCTCTCTATAACATATTATTTTAAAAATTACTTATTATAAAATGTATATCTACAATCGTAATTGATTGTTTTAAAAAAATATAATATACATTCCGGATCACTTTGAATTTATCCCTCCCTGTTGAGCCAAGCAAGCATGAAGATCCTCGTACTTCAACCCATGCATAGAAAAGTGGCTCCCATAAACAAATATTTGTTGTTTGGCCATTCCGATCGCCAGCAACTGAATCCTTGAATATTTTAGCAATCTCCATATATTGCGATACAGTACCGCTTCTGCGATCCATCTTCTCTTATGATATCTCATCTCAAATTTGCTATTTCTATAAAAAATTAGAGCGTGATGGTTCAAATTAATAAATATATTTATCTGATTACTTTGTGCTAGGATTGATTATAAATAATCGATGCAATTTATCTATACAAGAAACAGCACGCCGTTTCAGGCATCTTCAAGATTTACTAGACAAACGTTCTGTACTCCCAATTAATTACAAAAGACTCACATACATGGCAATCATTAGACCCATCTGGACTTATGGAGTATAGCTTTGGGGAGCTCCACTAAGCCATCGAATTCCTCTCGTATTCGATCCTTACAATCCAAAATCCTCAATGATCCAAAGTAATCCACAATGACCTTAATATCCCATTTGTTACAGATTTGGCCCAAATCCGATTTTAATCTTTTCATGAGAAACTTTATTCCCACTCAAAACCACTAGTATCAATCCTGGCAACTTCTTCAATTACTGATAGTCCTCCGAGGCTTCTGAAAAGAAGATGGCCTATGTTATTCGAGTACTACTATAGGGTAGTTACAAAACCTGGTCTGAGCCTAATGAATTCAGACTGAAAAAAATCTTATTAAAGCATCTCCCAAGTGGATCAGGGTCGTTTTAGTATTAGTCGATTAGTATCTTGTTGGTGTTATTAGTATAAGTAGATCCATTTTTATTTTTTTTTGCTTATTCAAGATACAAGATAGTAAAATGTTTAGAGGAGGGATCCAGAAAGGGACATGTGAGATACACCTAAGAGAAGATAACAGAAGATGTAGATAGGTACATAGATACATCTATGGCATAACCCAGTAAAAACGTGTGTTACTGAACGAAATAAATAAAAAAAATCAAAGTAAATTATTTAAGAAAGAACATGAGTGGATCTTTTTATAAAATTAATTAAAATCTTATTTTAAATATATTTTTTTATATTTAAAATAAGTATTTATTTTTAATATAAGAATTCCGGAGTTTTGGTCTTTCCGAATACCAAATAAAATAAAAAAATCAAGTTTCAGTGAACATACATGTATGTTCAATAGATATAGATTAACAACATCAATCCTTCCTCGTTAATACAAGAGTGGATTAAATGGTAGTAAAAGCAATTTCGAATTCAATACAAATAAATGTGCTCAGCAATACCCACTGTAGACCTTCTGCCAGTAACCACTCACAGAAATAGTGCTGACAATACCAACTCCCTTTCCCTGAGAAGACTCGATCAAATATTGATAGATAGGAACCACAAAGGGCAAGGATTGATATGAGCTACGTCCAATGTAATTGTCTGTTCTGAGCAAGGCGGAGTCAGTTCAGAATATTTCGATACATTTTCTCTGTAGAGTCTGGTAACCACTGACCTGGAAATGCGGACTCTCCAGAACATTCTCCTGACATCTCAAGTACATAAAACTTACCTTCATTATAGTTTAATATTTATCTAATGATCAAAACGTGTATATACGTTGCATGTATATTGTTTAATCAATATTCTTAACTAAGACTCCTTATCATAAGATAAATGTTTAAAAATTCCAAAATAATTGTCTACAAGTCAAACTCGCTCCTTATACCATCATATTTACCTTATAAAATTTGTTTAAAACCAAGAGCTGAAGACTTCATTTTTTGAAATGAGATGCCTAAGAAAGGTAGAAGGATAAAAACAGGATTAGAATAACATAGAAGTATGAGGTAATATGCAAAAGAAACAGGCGGAAAAGTAATTGAGTGGGTTGAATGAGCTGTTAGATAAAAGTGGTCCCCAAGAAAAGTCAAACTACGAGTTGAATTTGAATGACGAATGGTAGGAAAAGCCAAGGTAGATCAATGCTTTTCAAAGCAAAGATATGGAATGTAGGAAGAGGACATCGGACGGAACCAATAGGAAGCTGCTGTAAAAAGTGACTGCTGAAGAGAGGATTGGACTGTGCATATACATGCATACATAGCTATGCCTAATCCCAATAAATATATCAGAGGTGGCCTACCTAAGTAGTTCAGGACATTTAGAGTCTTCTCATCCCTCAGTCTTCCATCTTCCTCCTGTAATCAAACTCTTGGATGTGCGTGTAATTCTCTTCTTTCTTGAGGAGAGGAAGTTCGTTTTCAGTTAGCCCGCCTTCTTCTGGAAGATGTTTCGCTGTGCCTTCAACTTCAGGATAGGAAACATTATATTAGAGATACTTGGGACATCCTCGGTCGGGTTGGGTTTTTTTAAAAGCAGGACCTTGGATGCTTGATAAAAAAAATTAAAAACTCTACCACTACAACCCGGTTCAGTACATAGTAGAGGCAGTACTGTTTCATGGACAACGGTTGTGCAAGGAGGTTGTCTTAGATTAAGCCCAACCGCCAGATTCCCCCCTTATTTTGGGTACCCACTTTAAAGAAGATGAGTGAACCCCAGGTGGGTCCTAGATCCTATATGATCTCCGGCTGCTAACAGACTATATAAAAGCGATACATCAATAATTTTAAGATAAACTTCTTCAGTTTTGGACGCAATAGGAAAACCACCCCCCAAAAAATGGCTTAAGTCTCTAAAACAATGGGAAAATCCAATCAGTCAACGTTTCACCAAATCAAAGCATCATTAGGGCACACAACAAATGAAATTCACACCAAAGAAGACGAAGTGAAGCACATCTCACACTAACAGTCCAAACAGGCTCATAAAATAGATACAGTAACCTTACACCGAGAAACTCCAAAAAACGTTTTTGGTTACTTTTATTGATTCTTCAGATTAATTTACCTTTATCAAAACTAATTTTTTTAGGTTGAAATGGTTAAGTATTGTCTAGAAATATTTGGAAAATTTCTTTACTTAGATAATATTAATAACATTTTAAAAAGGAATACTCGGAATTAGTTATATTTCACGACGTTTTATCATAATTGTAAATTAAAAATACGGATACGTTTTATTTTGCAAATTTTTCTTTTTTGAAATTTTAAATCATCTCTTTTGTCACTTAAGATACAATATTAAAATAATAAGTGCTTCAAGGTGTGAAATAAGTCATTCATCAAATATATCAAGATAAAGATGATTCTATTTCACATTACTATGCAAAGGAGAAGGCATTAAGAGAATAATAAAATATTCCATTAACTCCTGACAGATGAAAAAAAATAATGGGAGGCGCAAGGAGAAAATACAGCATTATTTAAGAAGAATATATAACACTTATATTTTTTCTTAATTCAGTACTAAAAATTAATAACATTATATTTAAGGTTCTTCTCAGTAAGAACAAGGAAACATGTTAAAAGTCTCAACAAAACCGTAAATCTTTTTCAAGGTAATTAAGGCAAAATTGTACAATCGTCAGGTAAACCAAATACTATTTAAAATATATTCTATTGATAGTTATTATTTACTAATAATTTGCATCATAAATTATGTACATCCAATACTAAAAATAAGTAAATAAGCATCAACCCAAAGCACATTAGACAAAGTCATTTGTTTTATCAGAAATGAACGTATTTCACACTATCTTGTTCTAACGGAGGATAGGATCCTTATCTTTGAAAAAAGCGGGGAATTCACTGCGAACTGCTGAGGATCAGAAGGTATTGGAGGTGATCAAACTTCAAATATTCCGCTACCCATTATTCCAAAAAACATTTTACAATGGTTATGTTGATTATTTATTCAACGTCCCTTTATGCTGCTATTCCCTTTATGCTTTTATTTCGCCTATCCAGGTATAATTAGGATAGGAATCTTCAACGAGTACCTGACATCTTACGGGATTGGGACTAACATTTTACGTCCCCGACAAAGGATGACATAACCAAGGATTTTTCACTCATGTGAAAAAATCCCAAAGCCACCTGCTTGGAATCGATCGCGCGATCATAGTAAGTTACCATGGAAACCAATGACCACATATGGCCCGTTACAAAAGTTATAAAAATATCAGTAATCACTGCAATTGATGAAAATTGCGAAGCTTCGATTAACATGACAACCATATACCACTCCATGAATAGAAAAAAAAGAACCTATCGCATTGCCTCAAAGAATTTTTTGTTAAACAAGAAATCACAATCCAACGGAAGGTCTATTTATCTATATCACTGAATATTACAAAAACGTGATATTTTTAATATATCAGATCATAATGTACCACACTTGAAACAAGAGTACAAAACCAGTTAAAATTGTTTTTAAATCAATAACAACAAAAATCAATCTAAATACAAAGATATTATTAGGACAATGCTTGAATGATTTCCTTCTGCAGTTCAAAGAAATTTTCTTATCATACGAGAAAAACGATTTACAAACAACTATCACATCTTCTGGACTACAGATCTTCACTTGACTTATGGAACAAACGACTTATCTATAATAGTATACTAAAACCTATTTGGGCATATGCAGCAGAACTTTGGGGTTCAGCAAAAAAAGTCCACATACACAAGATACAAACAACACAGTCCAAAATTATAAGAAAAATTGTTAATGCACTACAGTATATTTCGAATCACACCATACACAACGACATGAACATTTAAACTATAAATTCATATATTCATAACAAATACATAACATTCCACTCATCGACACAATATCACCCAAACCCACTCGTTTTTCCGCTTTTCTACACCCTGTTACCTGGACTTGACAGGAAAAGATTAAACAGACATTGACCAAGAGACCTACTCAACTATTGATATTTCTATCCCATCATCATATAAATGATCATGAAGAAAAGCAAAGAGAAAAACACTCGGATCAAATTTGCTGAATGCGCAATTGATCAGGTGCAAATGAATATTAAATAATAAATAAATAAAAAAAAAAACAAAAAAAAAAACGTCAAATCGAAACTAATAGCAAAGGGTATCACTTAGCCTATTTACTAGTTATATTATTGTAATATAGTTGTAAATATCAATAAATAAATAATAAAAAATAATAATAGCAAAGAATACACAATTTAAAAGTGGGATCAATGTGCAAGTCCTGTCTTTCCAATGCTTGACATGAAGCCAAATGCAATTAAGTAATCAAATGGATTGGAAATTAAGATTTCTTTACTGCTTAAAGGTTGCTTATTATAAAAATCGGCACCACCATATGTTTATTGTACTATGTACCTGTACCACTACAACTCATGGGGGGATTTGGGTTTAGTATATGGTAGAGACTGTTGGCTTCTAGGATAGTGGTTGTGTATAGAGGTGATCTGAGATCTCGCATAACCCCTAGGTTTTCTCCTACATTGGAGTATCAACTTCACAGAGATTGGTGAGCCCCGGTCTGCCGAAATTGATCCCGTTCCCGGGGGGGGGGGATGTCCCATTCAGCACAGCAACTACGTACTCTACACTCTGAGTACTCTACTCCGCTATCCCTCATTAAATATACAAATTAGTGTTAGGGTTTAATTTTTATTAAATGTAGAAATGGTTCCGCTACCTTTACTGAAATCTGTGTTCACGATAATTTTCAATAAGTTTTAAATCTGTATAGAGCGAAGAACAAAATAATTTATTTTATCGTAAAAACTGGTGGGCTGCTTCGTGTTAATTGTAAATATTTATTGACTGATGTTAGAAAAATTAGAATTATTATTAAAACATTTTATATATCATCCTACTGTTTTTACGATATTATAAAAATTTTTGTTCATCACTCCATTCTTCTTATCTACTTTTTTAGTTTTGGTTCTAATTAAAGCGTGTTTTTAGTTGTTTTTTAATATTGTTTATTTTTTACATTTTACTTTGGTTTTATATTAAAGCTTGTTTTTAAAACCATTATTTATTTTCTTGTTTTTAGTTCAGCTAGCTATTAACACCCGTTCTTTAGTTGTTGTTTTTTTTTAACTATATTTATTTTCTACTATTTAGTTTGTCTAGTTTTTAGTTGCTTCGAAACTCCCCGGTTGATCCTGCCACTAGTAATATGATTGTTTCAAAGACTAAGCCATGCGTGCCTTAGTACTTGGCACAGGACAGTACTGTGTAGGGTATGAAAAAATACTAATTCTGAAGATGCTGGTCAGGATAATGTGACAAACTTATTAAATTATTTTATTGTCATCGGTCCTTGAGAAGTGCGCAAAGTTTCAATTTAATTCAATGTTTTAAAGTGGCTTAAAATCGATTTCAAAGATACAAACATTCATACATGGATTCAGGCGAAACTAATAAAATGTGTTAATAAATCAATTCATTCACACCTATGATTACGAAATATCATATGTATTTGGAGCAATGCTATGTGATTGCAAGAAGACGTGGACTGTAGAGACCTCAACCATTGGCCATGTGTGAGCGTAAACCGCTTTAGCAAAGTTTGGGAAAGCCTCAGGGCTAATGAAGTGACACTTCGCCCGGCTCGGAGCACAATTACTGTCTCCCTGCTCTAATTTCCTGTCTCTGGTCATTTCCGAATTATGGAATTTCTTCAATATCAAGGTTATTCCTTAGGAAATAATTATTAAAAGGTTAATGAAAAATGAATCACTTAATTTGTTAGCAGTCGGAAATCAATCCTATGGGATCTAGAACCCTATTGAGGCTCACCCAGACTCCAGGGGGGAAATCTGGTGGCTGAGGGTGGTTTGAAACAAATCGAAATCAAACAACAAAATTCATCTATGGGATCCTCTATATCAATGATTCGTTCCCAACCAGTGGGACGTAAAGGCAAGTCTTAGGTTTAGTTAATTTTCTTTAACCAGGACTTCTTTATTTTAAATTGAAACTTATTATGTTGTAGTCCAGGATCCATGGTCTATTTTTGCACTTGATTAGTATCAAGCTGAATATTCATTTCGATGAGTCGGCCAACAATGTCCTGTGCGAAAATTCTCGATTGTGGTAGCTAACAGAGGTAGCAAGGATAAAATATATCGATTTGATGATTCTCAAAAATTAATTACTAACTGGGTTTTTTTTGTTAAATCTCAAGATAATTGTCTAAATTATTTGAAAAAATATTTATCATATTTTTATATGATATATATCATATCACAACGAAGTCAAAAAAGAAGAAGTAAAAAAAAAACAGCTGGTTAGTAATCATTTTTGATGACCTCGTTACGATACACGTTGGGAGTAATAATAAATGTTTTCATTGTAATGCTTATTGTTTTGTTTTTTTCATATCCCCATTCAATTTATCGTGTTTAGAGGGATGGGAGGTATGCATTTCAACAAGAGGTAGGAGCTGTAAAACAAAGTTTGGGAACCTCTACTCTAGAACATACATTGATCCTTTCTGTTAAATATTAAGCGTGAAAAGTTTCCAATATAAGATTTTATCTTCATTATTAAGCTGGGGTTACTAGGCAAACTCAATTACTTCGTTCAAATAGTGGTTAGGAATAACTTTATTGAGACTGTCTTGGATGTCCAGATGTGCAGCAAATTTAATTAAATTATTTTGATTTTTATTAAACTGTGTTTTTTTTAATTTCAGCTAGGTGGCCAAAAGTCAATATTTCGCTTGTTTGTAAATTATTTAATACGTCATGACTCGAATTAGATGTATCATTTTGTATTGCAGCAAATTTAATAGAATACTTTAGTTGCATTTGTTATTTATTGCTTGTCATTTTTTTACTTAATTGAATTCAAATTCGATTACTAAAATAAATAATACCAATAAATTAAAATTGATAATAACTATACACTTTACATTAGGCAGCGAGGTAGCTCAATTTGTACAGTGCTGAGTTCAAGTTCCCGGGTTCAAATCCAGTTGTGTTGGATAAATTATTTAATTTGCTAACAGCCATCCATAGACCCAGTGGAACTTGCAAGTGAACTCGGGCAAAACACCTGCCTGCACAAACTATGTTCCAGAAACAGTACAGTCTCTACCATCTACTGAACCCAAAACCCTTCATTGGTTTCACTGGTACAGGTACATATTACAAACATTATGTGGTGGAGCCAAAATGACGTGTCACACTTGAAGATTGAGAATTTTAAAAATAAATAGGTCTCAGAGAAGATTCTGTCATTATCTTAAGTCCAGATATCCACTAAATTCTTGTGATAAATCGACTTTCGATTATCTACCGGACTGTTTACACGATAACTGCTTCTGTAATGGTTGTTGCTCTCATCTAAACTCGGTAACTGTCTTGTTATAGACAGTTAAAAGTGAACAAAGTATTATTATAAATGTGAGAATTACCATGAAACAAATTATACCGGTTAGTTCGTAGAGTACCTCTTCTTCAAGAATATATTAAATATCATCTTGCTCTATACTTTTGTCACTCTAGAATACAAAGCAGATCATTCATAATAAAGTTTAAATATAGTACAAGACAGGAAGTAATAAAGAAGATTCTTAGAGGTATAACAAAAAGTTAAGAGGAGCAATATCGGCAATTTTATGGTTTTATGGCTGATAGCCCGAACTGACTATTATGAGATATTGTAAGAGCGTCCATAAGAGCAATAACTTGCACCGGATGTCAGCTTTATAGCATTCGCAACAGTTGACATCCTCTTTTAATCTCGGAAAAGTTTTTAATTTCGAGTTTTTTTGGAGGTTTTATTATTCAATAAGAAAAAAAAATCCTACCTTATATGTTTTTATTAAACTTCACGTATTTCCACAAAAGATGTTTCGAGGTTGTCCCATATCTTCAGAATATAACTACAATACATATTTCCTTTTAATATCCAGAAAAGTTCCAGGAATATATATTGTGCAGTGACATCATATTGCTTCGAATATATTGTGCAGTGACATATCATATTGCTTCGAATATCATAAATGTAATTGTGTAAGAAACCTTGTATCACGAAACTTTAAAAATTTAAAATATTCGCAAAAAGTAGTTATTAATTTTTTTCCGTTAATCTTAGGAAGTAGTTAATTTAGTTTTTTAAAAAATTAAATAAAAAACCGTATCACCACGACCCATGAAGAGTCTTGGGTTCAATATATACAACAATAATAATAATTTATTTATCTATGATGAAAATAAATAATTCAATGGAATTGATGAACTCAATGTAAATAATCGAAGAAAAACTCAGGGATCAAATTTTTAATCTATTTAGATATTTAATCTATGGATTAGTTTGAATGGATACTAAAGAATTAATTGACTTTTCTTCCAATTTATAAATGAAGATTATTGTACAACGACAGTCGGATTCTTGAGAGTTCTACAAGGGTTTATTATCGTTAGTTCAGGAAAAAATGTTGAGTGCACAAGTCGTGTGTGGGGAAAAGGATGACCATCGTGAACCCTTCCTATGTTAGGAAAAGGTTAGGTTGATTTCTCTTAGTGGAATAATTTTTTATTTTTTCTTAGCTTCTTTGATAGTTTCTATAACTAGAATGTTTGTTGATATTATTACTTGTATTTTTAAACATTATGAGGTTAGGAGTAGTGTTGCATTTTTTTTTATTTATGGATATTGTCAACATTTTGTACGATTTTTTGTATCTTGTAATTTTTTATTATCTGGTTAATGCTAATTATTCTATTCAATTATTTTTTACATTTCTTATTTATTATTTTTTTGTTTATTCCAATTATTTTAGTTGTACATATTATTTAATAAATAGCCCTGAAGGAGAATGGCAAAGAAGGTCGCGAAACTTAGTTTTTTAATAAATAGTTCTTCTTCTTGAAAAATTATTATCAATCTCAACCGGGACCATTTTCACCCCCATTTTTTTACGGCCTATTATTAATTGTTTAAAAAAGTAAAAACAATTTAAATTGGTTAATTAGTTCACTATATTGCCTTAAAAGTGCCCGAAGACTCGATGATTCATCACTAAGGCTATCAGTGCAGGCAACTGCTTCGAGTGGCTAGCACATGCCGTAAATTTCCCCAACATGAATCATATTTTTCATCTTTGTTGGCTCAAATCTCTTTAGTTAGGGTGGATCTTCGTTAATTAATTAATCAGTCCTAACCCGGCATGTTACACTTGCCTAACTCCACTCTCAGCCTCTGTTATCCACTTTAATAAGCCTGCAAAGTCTTCGGTTTAGTATAGCGTGACTATACTTTATTAAATTATTAATAAGCGAATTTCATTTTACAAATAACAATAAGTCAATGCTTTTCATAACGTGATCTAAACATGAATCCATACAGCTAAACATCTCAGAGTTCTAAGATTATAATTACCAACCTTGAATTCTAGAGTAAACGATTAAAATAGGGAGTTTTATAACCACGTTTTTGTTGAATTATATGGAATTAAGTATTTATAGTTATAAATTTTGTAATTGTATAAAATATTTATCTTTGGGTGTAGCTCAATATGAAGAGTGTATTTGTTAGGAGTAAAGATAATTTATCCTGCTATTGCAGATATGTTATTAAATCTGTAAACAGTCAAGGATGAATTATGTGGATCTGGAGACCCTTTTGGGGCTTACCCCGCCTATATAGTGTGAGTACTCTTCATTAGAGTGAAACCTGAGGGATGAGGGTGATCTCGGATAAATCGACTCCCTGCAAAACCGTTGTCCATGAAACAGAACATACTCTACTATCAAGACGAAATTTCTGAGTACTCTTGAGATATTTGCCCGGATTTGAAAATTAAAAAATATATAAAATTTAATGACGATATATCTATCAAATTTAGACATATCTCCTTAACTATAAGTGAAACGACGAATTTCAATTGATATTCTGTTGAGTAGTTTTTGAACAATATTCAAGTATTTTTTTAACTATCACGATGGAAATGGTCAAAAATATCTTTTAAGTAATAAAATAATGTGATAGAGATAAAAAGAAAAATATCTCGTATAAATGTGTTTATTTTTCCACATCCGGTTTCTACCTACTGAAATAATGTTACAAGGACGCGATAAGGGAAAAAGTTATGACACTTAGAATTACAAAAAAAAAAGAAAATAATAGAAAGGGAGATAAATATAAATGTTTTTGAAAATGTTGAAAACTTACACACACTAGAATATATTGAAAACCATGAGAGTAAACTTGATAAAACAAATATTGATTACAACTGATATGGATTAGAAAACTAATTGGATTCTGTTAGTCAATCTCGGGTGTCAAATGAGTTTGTTGAACTCTTTTGAAGTTCTGTGTTTGTTGTGATCTGATTTCTGCTGAAAAATTTGTATAATAACAGTGATATTTGTGATAAATGAATTTTAGATTTTTTTTTCACTTCAATATAACATCCAGATTTACACTATATTTTTCGAATTATACCTCGGCAATACAGTCGTTAATCACAATCTTACATTAATGTAAGGGGTCATTGTTAAGTCATCGAATTTATAGAACAAGTATTTTTTTTTTTTTAATAAAGTTCGGTTTTTTCAACTGAAATTTTAAACAAATTTTAATGTAGCTCTCAACATACAGATATATTATTTATTAATATGTTCATATATCTTATACATATGCATTTATATAAATATAGTTATACTTTCGAAAATTCCCTTTTAAGTGAGCATTAAGTTCATTCATGAGTTTTTTTTCTTTCTTCGATTTTTCCAGATATTCTCTTCATATGTTCACTTTATTCTTTCTGGAAATCCTCCGACCAGAAATGGATTCTGTGCATAGTTTTTATTAAATGAATGTTTTTTTAATGATGCTTCTGAAATGTTCTCATGTGTTTCTGTTATCTTCCTTAATTCCCAGTTATTTAATGCCCTCATTTATTTCATCGATTAATTTTGAAATGTTTTGGCTATAATTGACCACCTCGTTGATTTGCGTTATCAGGCTGTTACACACCACATCCTTCCTTTTTTTTTCTAGGCCTGTTGTTGTTTCTAGTTTTTCGTAAATTTCTGTTTACGACCTCTTCATTCAAATTCCTTCACGAAAGGCTGAACCAAAATTTTCTTTCCTGCTTTTCGATTTCTCTCAAAATTTTAGTAGATAGTAAATGTAAGGTGATTAGGATGAAATGCGAATCGACCAGTTTCACAGTTTTCGTTAGTTTAACCAAGCAATGGTTTATGACCCCTAAACTTCAGGTTCAGAATCGCGACGAATTATAATAAATAAGGCGGCGAAGTGTCGCGTTAGACTAAATTGCTTGACCGAACTAGTGAAAAGGTCAATTTTCGATCTATCTTTTTTTGATCGTGAACGCCTCATATATGATTATAGATTCCTTCATCATATATATATGATGTCTTAACAAGATTAAATTGAATAAATCCTGAAAAAATATATATATAAATTATAAATTTAGAGGGATTATAGAACCTTTTTTATCTCACTGAAGCAACAAAGGAAGTTGCTAGGTTGGCACCATTGTTTCCCTTTTGTTGACTTCGGGGTCTTTACTAATGTACGATGGATTTAGCTCCTATCCCAGGTATTACCATCTCTTTTACCATTCCATCTACTTTTCGTGGATCAACATATCCACCGATCTCCTATCCCAGAATTTACCCCGGATATAGAAAGCTTGGTAGCTTTTCAACTTTTTTACTTTATAACTTTCTTATAATTGCTTTTCCCGTGAACATATAACAAGAATATTCTACATTCCTTCTTTGAAATTATGAACTTTATTTTTCATTTAAAAAGTAACAAAGGAAGAAATGTTTTCATAGTATTTGTGAATATATACATTTTCCTGCAAATGCTATCCATTACTCAACTAAAACTGGTGTTGAAAGTCCCACTTTCCCCCACTAGTGAGAGAAAGTAACAGCCACCTAGATCGAATTTGACAATCAGCACTCTTTTATTTTTAATGTTAAATCGCGGTATTATAATATTATTCATTTAGTATTCCTAAAATGTTAAAATAAATAATTTTAGAACTATTTTATATTTAATTCAAGATAGATTGTATTTATTTTGAAGCGATTTTATAGAAATATTTAATATAACCTTAAATGTATTAGAACCTTCACACATCAGAAATTTGGAGATCTAGCATTATAAAAGTGATCAGACCACATACAAAATAAAAAATGGAAATAGATAGTGATGAATTCATAGAATTTACTCCTCCATTCATAAAAGAACAGGCAATGAATCAACTTTTACCAAAAACATCTAAAGTCAGATATGAAGAGAAATATAAATATAAATCAAGATATAATAATATACGTTTATTTTATTATTGTATGCGTTATCAGAATATTATTTTCTAAATAATAATAAATACATGTTACAACGAGTAAACCGTCCTAGAGTTATAATTTGCATGGTTAGTAATAGAAAATTGTAAGAGATAGCGGTTTTAACAAATTTAAAGTTTCACCTTTAACTTCTTAATTTTTAAATGGTTGCAGGAAAAATGTAATATTTAACACGTTAGAAAAGTGCTTATAACACCCTCGTTTAATTACCACACTCGCCTTCGGCTCGTGTGGTAAAATTCACTCGGCTGTAATAAAGTGGCACTTTCCTCACTTGTCAAATAAATTACTATTTTTCTCTTTAAGTGTTATGTTAATACAAACAGGAGCTATATATTACTATTATCCAATCATATATTAATATGTGTCAGCGCGCGATATGGTTCTGTTTTACTGTAAAAATAATACCCGAATATTATATTATTTAATGAGGCGTAGCTTAGTTGCTGTGCTTAAAGTCTCTGGATCGAATCCGTCTTAGGCAGATAACTTATTTAATATGCAACAGTTTTAAATTGACCGACATGGAGGATTAATGAATTTATATTTAATGAGGAATGTCTTCAGTTCTCCTTAATTAAAAATATTTGAAATTAATATAATCAGCATGGTCCGGACGGTCGAATACGATCAAGTTGTCAAGTTTGTCATTTAAACTAAAGAGTTTTATGGTACTTCAGATTAGCTGGATTAAGAGCTTTATTGGTTCCTGTGGATAGTGTTTTTATTACCTCATCTAGTCAATGCTATAACATTTAATTAAACCTGGTGGCGTTAAGTATCTATCATAGACTTATTTTATTTAAAACTTATACTAAGATCAAAAAATAATAATTGTAGAAGTCGTAAAGATAAGATTTATTTTCTATTAATACCCAGTCAATAGAGGGTTTTAATGAATTTTCTCTTCATTACCAAGAGGTGCGTTGTCAAGACAGTGGAAATTGCACTGCACCATTTGTGTTACCCAAGGATAAGTCCAGTACGCGAACAAGCAGACGAATGTAATGGATAAAACTATCTTTTTTGACAAGTTAAATAATGTTTAGCAAACTTTTATTTATATAATATTTTATTTAAGTTATAAATGACACCTTCGGAACAATGCAAAGAACTGCGTTAGTATAACACCCTGGAAGTTCAAGTCCTATTCTAAATGTAATCTGTGTCTAATAAAAATACATTCCTCATGTTGACTATACCTATATAATTTATATAAATAAATAGGATAAATAAATATACACTGGTCCCTTCTTTAAGTTTAGCAAAGTGGTCTTACTATTCAATAAAATATTTTCTGTAAAACTATCTGGAAGTGATTGGAGTTGATTTACCTCCTTTTAAAGTAAAACTTTCTTTGAACGAGTATATAGACACAAGTGAAATATTTAAAATAAGATTATTCATAAGATCTTGAAAGAAAATAAATATACACAAGAGCTACTTCGTTATCAATATTAAATATAATAAAATTTTATATCTAAAGGTTATTGCAATATGTTTAAATGGTATTTTAAAACATTTTAAATAAAATACAATTTCTATGCACCAGAGATAAAGGACACCATGTCCACAAAATAGGTGATATTTTAAATAAACATCTCATAAATAAAAACTATGATCAATACTTTTAATTACTCAACCATGTCTTTAGCAGTGTAAACAATTTTCTGAAGAAACAAGTTTTAATAGTTCAAAGTTTTTGAAAATTGATTCTCCTGAACAATTACAAAAAATATAAAAAATTTACATGGTTTCCTTTACCTCCGGGGTACAGATTCAGAAAATAATGTAACTTATCTAAACTATTTATCTCAACATTACGGTTGCCATACCTCATTAGAACCAAAAAAAAAAAAAACCTGCACAACCCGTGGAACGTCTTGGGTTCAGTACGTGGTATAGAATATAATGTTTCTTGGACAACGGTTGTGCAAGAAGTTGATTTTTACATAGAGCCTCGGTGAGCCCCAGAAGGGTCCCAGATCCCAAAGAATCCATCCCCGGCTGTTAACAGATTAAATAAAATATGCTATAGCCGGATTTGAACCTGGGACCTTCGGAGCCCCTCCGCTCTACCGGAACTACAATACTATAATAAATTACAAATGTTCGCATGCTTTATAATTATAAGTATATATTAATAATAATATTGAAAATAACATTATGTATGCGTATAAATATTAGTATAACCGCTTGCTGAATGGTAAAGAGTTGTTTTATAATTTTTCAATACGAATCCAAAAATGATTTTAGCTCATTTGGCGTGAATATGTCTTTAAAATTGCTCGAATAATGCGATACAATTAAAAAAACGAATAATAACAACATCGGGGGATACAGTTCCATGTTGCAGCTACAAAACTATCATCTCCACCCAAAGTTCAATTAGACCACTGGATAGCTAAAGGATTAAATTCCTTACGATAAGTGAGGATTGTAACGCATCGCGCGCGGAGGAGAGGGAAAGGCCACCATTTTGAGGTAATTTTGCTGCATATCGAGATTTCCATTGCTTAAAACTTAAGACTCGGAGAACGACGAAGTTCGTTTAAGGTTCAATTGTCAGCGGTCGTCAAAATCTATCAAAAATGTATATAAAATATTACTGTAAAATAGTTATAGTGAATATAATAGATAAAATGTTATTTTTCACATTAACGTTATTAAAATTATTTTTTATATTAACATTATTTAAAAAATAATTAGAAGTGAGGATATTAATTTGACCGATCGTAGAGATGCATACATCCCTGATGGTAGGGGCTTGAATTTCTCATGCAATTAGTAGATACTGTACACACTTAGGACAATAAACAGAAAGATATCGTGTAACTGCGGACTAGCTAGAGGGAATTATGTTGATTGATATCGAACGGGTGAGGTGTCTTCTTTGGCGTGCCGGCAACACCCGCCCCTTTCTAGCTGCTGGCGTAAATTACTCTGAAATGAGAGTAATTCTTCCCTACTCTAATTCACGCTGGAAACGTAAAATCAACTAGGACACGTGGATGATGTAACTTATTTCAATGAAGTCGGATTAGTAAGTTTATTACGTTTGTGACATGTTTTGTCAAAAACCTGGCATCGTTTCCTTTACCTCCGGAGTACATATTTAGAAAATGATCTAACTTGTATAGGCTAAATATTCACTCCCACCACACACAGTTAATGCTAACTCATTATAACTACCATAAAAATAAAAATACTGTTTCTATAAGTTACGTGTTCCACTACAACCCATGAAAGATCTTGAGTTCAGTACATGATGCAGAGAAAATTGTTGCTTGGACAATTGTCCTAGATCACGCTAAATCGCAGTTTTCCCTCTATTTTGAGTACCCATTTTATAGAGACTGAGTGAGCCCCAGTAGGTTCCCATCTATTTGATTAAATACTATAGCAAATAAAATTCTAAAAAATAAACCTTAATTTTTCAAGTCGCTTACATTCAAAAATAAAAATCTTATAAAAAAAAAAAACCTGTACCACTACAACCCATGGAGGGTCTGGGGTTCAGTACATGGTAGAGACTGTACTGTTTCATGGACAACGGTTCTGCAAGGAGGTGACTTGTCCTAGGTCACGCTCGACAGCCAGATTTTTCCCCCTTATTTTGGGTAACCTATTTTTATAATATTTTATAGAGTCTGGGTGGGCCCCAGGAGGATCCTAGATCCTATATGATCCATCTCCCGCTGCAAACAGACTAAATAAAAATCATGGCCTGCAGCGGGAATTGAACCAGGATTTCCGGCATGGTAACTCAGTACTCTACCACTGAGCCACTCCTCTCAAAAATCTTATAAAAATGTTCAAAATTCATTTGACTTCTAGAGGCGTTTCGAACCTTTTTCTTGATCAATAATTACTCTAGAAGCAAAAATAAATTTTGCATATACATAAGAGCATTGTATGTAGGCAATCTATGGCATCAGTGACGTCTGGAAATACTCAACCATATAGACTTTATTTGTTTCATAATTTATTTGTACCTAAGAATATTACTCAGGCTTGTCTCAATAGCACCTTGATATATCAATAACAAAACTCTGCATGCTGACTAAAAAATACTAAGTGTTGACGAACACATACGAATATGATACAAACTCTTTCAAGAATATATCATGCCTGAGAACAGCAGGAGGAGACTAAATAGAACGTGGGTGAGGGATCTGATTTCATAGGAAATTAAATCAAGCCAAGGGAGAGGTTCTGCTGGGTACTGTTATTCATGTCACTGTGTTTTGTCTTACCATCAGTCAATATGCTAATAGTCGGAGTGACCTGTGGTCTAGTGGTTAGCGTAACAAACTACCAAGCCCAATATCACGGTTTGGTAGCCCGGAAGGTGGCCTAGGATTTCTTATATGGAGTGTTAGGTACTCGTTAAAAATCCCTATCCTAATTAAACCTAGATATGTAAAATTTAGGACTCCCGCTGTAGCATTGTCCGATTAGCCATAGCAGCATAAAAGGACGTTAAATGAACAAACAACAATATGCTAATAGTCAATTTTTGTATTTGACGGTTATGGGTACAGATATAAAGAGAGAAAAAAAGGTTATTAATATCATACTTTATATCACTCAGCTCAGCACTTGGCCTTAGATTTTTTTTTAAGTGATTAACGAACCCTTTCATACTTACTTAGAAATCCTAGACAGCAAGCCGAAATACCTTGGTGACGGGCCCATTCGATTTCCGGAATATCGACCGATTTGTGTGCCTCATCCAAGCTAATTGGTTTACTCTTGTGGCGTCAGGAAACACCTAAGAAGTTCCAACCTTAACCGTACAATCTCCCTCCTCATGAGGCCAGGCCTAACCTATACATCTTAGACCTGGGCTCTCACTAGTAATGAGGAGAGAGAGATACTCTTACATTCAAAAGAATGGCCCTTCGACGATGATTTGGACCTGTTGGAGTCTAAGAAAACTAGGAAACTAAACTTAAATTTATCAACTTAAAGGTGAGCCTGATGCTGTGAGGTATATCAAGCTGGGAAAACGGCGCTGTGCTGGCCACGTTGTACGCTTGTCCGAGGAAGAAATAACCAAGAAGCTAGTGGAAGAATAACCGGGGGGCTCCAACCAAGGAGAGGAAGAGGAAGGCCTCGGCTCAGAAGGGAGGACACTGTTGCCCGGGATGCCCGCCAACTACTATACACCTGCAACTGGCGAGCGGCCGCTGAGGATCGAGCCACCTGGCGAAGGCCCCTATTGAGGAGCCCAAGGACAACGGCGGTCTGTAGTGCCAAGGATGATTAAGAAATCCTTAGTTATGCCGCCCTTCGGAGGGAAAGTAAAATGGCGGTCCCGAGCCTGTGCTGTGTCAGGTGCTCGCTAAAGATCCCTATTCTGATTATAAGGCCAACGTTCTAAAGAAAAAATAAAACAATTAAATTTCATTTAATTACACAAGTAGATGTTAATCTGTCTTTAATATAACAATCCATTCAAAATGCGACCGAAAATAATGATTATAAGAGCGACCTTCAAAGGGAGGTTTCTTCAAAGACGTTTCCACGAGAATCCCTAAGGAGAGATTTACCAAATAAACATCGAAAATACAATATGTGGCAAATGGCATTTGTATGGTTTCTCAAATAAATATTTTGATTATTATTATAATAGCGATGATTCTCAGTCCCGTGATTAGGAACATGGTACACGGAACCGAAAATTGTTTTTTCAGTAATTGTAATTCTGAAGGTGGAAACTTAATTGTTTCGAGTTTAAATTAAAATAAAGAATACAAATATTAGAAAAAAAATACTTTTTAGGACAGACCCAAAACTAAAAATGGTACAGACAAGGAAATCAAACCGATTTTTATACGAAGTTTAGTTATTGTAGGAAGTAACTGGAAGACCAATTCATTTGAAACCATCCTGATTTGAATTAATTCATCCAACTTACGGCACACGTGCACACACTTAGCGAATAGCTACAGAACTTTACCTCCACTCCTTCCCACAATTTTCCCGAACCCGTTGGGTTTTGTTACAACAATAGAACTAAGCCATTTTCATGAAAGAAACTCTTGACAATTATATCAACTCCAAAATTCTATTTAAACTACATTATTCTATATAATAGACTAAAACCGTCCTGATAAGGTTATAAAACTTAATCATTCAATTATTATCGTTTCCAGTATTTTTTAACTGCATAGTAACCAATAAAGATTATATACGTCCATGCAATGAGTAACAAAGTATTTCTTTATGAATTTAAACTAATAGCATCTTCAGAATTATTTTATTTTAAATTGGAGATCGTGAGTTCAGCAGCAGGATTTCATATAGCAAATCCATCGAAGAGGGTTTAATGTACATTATCTAAATCTATGGGAAGTGCGGAAAAGGAGAATGCATCTATTACAAGACAAACAACGATAACAATTTGTTAATTATGTAATCAATTGTTATATTAACCAAAATTGTTTTATAGTATTATTAGTTATTAGTATAAATATTATTTTATTATTATAACAATATTTTTATTACATGATGTAATTAATAGTAGATCTTAATTTTTTTAGAGTATTTCATTGATATGGGGATAAAACCTGGGGACCTTACATTGGGGATAAAACCTGTTGGTTGAGCGTAATCTCGGGCAAATTACCACCTTGCAAAGTTCCTACCGTTCTCCTATAAACGGTACTTGTATTTACCACCTACTGAACCCAAGACTATTCACGGTTCATAGCTATAGTTTTTTTTTTAAATTATTATAATAAGAAATTTGTATTATATTATTAACGAATTTAGTAGGAGAGTATAGTAGAACCTCGATTATCCGTCATGGTATGGGACCAAGGTAGTGACGGATTTGGGAAATAGACGGATATGGGAGTGAGACATATATATATATATATATATATATATATATATATATATATATATATATATATATATATATATATATATATATATACACATAAATTGAACAATATATTTCAAACATTCGACATTATATATGTACTCGTAAATTATTTAGGTACTAATAAGGTATACATATGTAGTAAAAATATTTTTAAAAAATAATAATACATTTTATATCATTAACTGTCGTCCGAGGAATATTATAGAGTTTTGCTAAGATTGAAGCACTTTCACCTTTTCGTAAACGTTTTACAATTTCAAACTTAGTAGCGAGATATAAACTCTTTCTTTGGCTTTTTTCCGACATTATTATTCGTACTTTACGTTGTAAAAAAACAAGTACCTGAAAGACAAGAATGAAGACTGAAGGTAGTTTAACTGCGGAAGCTACATTAGGTAGAGATGCGGAGATAATTAATTTCTGAGAAAGCCTAGGTTTTGAGTAAACAACAGATTTTAGGAATCGAAGTTGTCAAGCCAGAACGATTGATTCTTGACTCTTGATTAGTCGGCCCCTATAACTTCAGCAACCAAACAATGTGTGCACATCTTTTTTTCCCCTCAAAACTGAGGTGACGGTTAACAGAGAGTGACGGATATTAGAGGTTTTACTGTATTTAATTATTTTATAGTCTCTCAATTTGAGAAAAGATATAAAAGTATACTAACTTTTTGAAAATTACCATACTTTTTGTTATTATTTGTGATTTTTTTTACATTTAATTATGTTTTTGAAATTCAATACAGCTTCATCTTTTTATTGACAATACCATACATTCTTAAAAATACGAATAAACACAAAAATAAAAATAAATAATGCTGAACTCCCCCTTCAATTATTTCAGGCTTTAATTTATACGTGTTCAAGAAGAGGGGGTTGCATTTCTTTATAAGGAAATCAGACCTGTTAATGAAAAGAGCCGGAGGCTTCATTAAACGGAATGAGTTTTGTCGTTAGCTTGGAAGGAAAAAACAAAGCTTTGAATCATCAAAATAGTAAATTTTTCTGAATGGCACTGTCTGAGTTTAATGATAAATGTTCAAAATATTTCAGATCATACTCGAAGGGCTCTGTCGTCCAGAACTGTTAGACTAAGTTAAATTACATAATGACCATAATTTTGTTTATAAATTTACGTTATTAATCTTATGCTAAACTTGGGAGAAAAAGATTCTTCTAAGACTATATGGCCAAACCAAGGAAACTGTTGACCTATATGGAGAACCTGATATAGTTTCTTGTATTAAAAAAGCAAGATTAAGATGGTTGGGGCACGTGCAGAGAATGAATAAAAAAAGGGTACCAAAGCTGATCATGGAGGGACGTCCAGATGAAGAAAGAGGAAAAGGCAGACCTAGACTGCGATGATTGGACGAAGTGGAAGCAGACATCAGGCTACTAGGAGAGAGCTAAAGGAAAAGTGGATCTGTCAAAGTGGAAGAAAATTGCCGAGGAGACCAAGGTCCTCCATGGACCATAGCGCCCTATGATGATGATTATGATATAATGGTAAATTTATTGTAAATACTGTTTAAATGAACAAATTAATTAGTCTGCATATCCGTAAATATTTTCTCTCTTGTTTTACTTGCATTGTTTATAAATTAAATAACATAAATATCAATATTTAATTGTTAATATTTAGGTTTTTACCTAAAAATAAATTTATTAAATAAGTACAATGGAACATTCATTGGAAATCTTGATGCACTATTTTGAATGTCTTATATATATTATAAAATCAGTAAATAGTGAAACATTACGAGGAAGAAAATGGTCCGTGTGGAGGTAAGAAAAAATTCTCTTTAGCAAGCAGAACTGTTTATTTAAAAACCAACATTTCGACCCACATTGCAAGTCTTCTTTTGGACTAAATATACAAGGTACATATAAATTAAAATAATACATAATAAAGAATAAAAATAAATGTATTCATCTAGGGATATGCGTTATAAAAAATTTAATAAAAATGTGGAATCGTTTAGGTAGATGTAAAAACAGAGGGAGAATAGTTATTGAGATTTATCGAATAACTAATAAAGAATAACATGACCTAAAGGCATTATTTATTATTTATTACTTTATTACTCTATCTCTATAACTATTCCCTCTGTTTTTATATTTACCTAAAGGGTTCCCAATTTTTATTACCCATATCCATTGATGAATATACATATTTTTATTTTTTACTGATTATTATTTTATTTTATATGGATCTTGTACATTTAGTCCTGAAGACCTGCAACGTGGGTCGAAACGTTGGCAATAAAAATTAACAGTTTTCTGACCTCCACTCGAACCATTTTCGAGCCATTAACTTCGTATATATATGAGGTCAACTAATATTAATCAATTTATTTTTAAATATTTTTATTTTGAAGAGAAAAGTTTTGTCCTGGCTGGGATTCAAACCCGGGTCGTCAGCATCTCTAGTGCAGTGCTACAACCAAAATATAAAATATTGCCCAATGGTTAGAGCACTGCACTAGAGATGCAGACGACCCAGGTTAGAATCCCGGCCAGGACAAATCTTTTGTCTTTTGTCTATAAAAATATTTAATATTATTCAAATTATACACTCCCATACTTTATCCATCAATTAAACTTTGACATACATAATCTATCAAATTCCATGTTTGATGTGTGCGTATTTGGTATCTATATACTATTTTATGAAAGCCGGAACTATGAAAATCCTTTTATATTTAAATAAGCGCGACTTGGTGACAGGATTGATGGACTTTCTGAAAGCATTACATCAAATATCGCCTAACTTTCCAAAAGCGGCTTATAAAACTTACTTAGAGAAAATTTCTGTCCCAAAATATAAAATATTACCCAATACTCTTAAAGCCTTTTTTAGCTCACCTCAATGCATTCCTAAAATTTTTCATTCTTCCGAACTTCTCGTAATTCATTTAAATAATTTTAGTTTAAAGTTTGAAGGACTCAGTGTGATAGTAAAAATTTAGTTTACCAAGCCCAATAGTTAATGTCCGAATCACACTCTACTGACATGATTATTCCCACTGTAAAATTATATATTCATAACAAATAAACTGCGGGGCGACCAGTGGTCTAGTGGTTAGGATAACTAAGAACTAAGCCCAAGATCGTGTGTTGGTATCCCGGCAGGTGGCTACAGGATTTTTTAAAGGAAGTAAAAAATCTTTGATAATGCCGTCCTTCGGAAGGGACGTTAAATGGGGGTCCCGATCCTGTACTAAGTTAGGTACTCGTTAAAAATCCCTATCCTAATTAAACCTGGATAGGCAAAATTGATTACTCCCACAGTAGCACTGTCCGATTAGCAGCAGCAGCATAAAAATGATGTTAAATGAACAAACAACAATAGCGGTTATATTGTGTATTTTTCTGTCTATTAAAATAATCAACAAAAAATAAATCATTCTTTCTATTTAATTTAATTTTTACAAATAAGGGGGAGTAATGAAAATGGATCCTGAAAAATTAAAAAAAAAAATTATTTGAAAAGGAATTAAAATATTAAACGGAGATCACGATCACAAAAAAAATTATATATAAAATGTTAGTAGTTAATAATAAATTAATGGAAAGGATTTAATGATTCACAGATTTTTAATTGACAATAATATTAGTAAGACCTGTAGAAAATCTAAAAATTCGTATTTTTATTGTTTTATTAGTTATGATTTAAATTCGATATTGGAACAGATATATTCGATATTTATTTTAAATTGGTCTGGAAACTTTATTATTCACTCAATGAAATGTTATCTCTTCATGATTGATGAAGTCGTTGAGTAGTTCCACACCATATGCAATTATAGATACAAGATTTGATGATTTTTTAAGGGGAGAAATATGAATTTACACTAAAAGCTATTTTAATTTTGATTTCGTTCAATGTCAATTATATATTTTTTTTTATGGTTCGAGGTATGAATATCAGTGGGTAGAGGGCTGAGTTGAGATGCTGAAGGATCCAGATTCAAATTCTGTTGTAGTAGATACATTTTTTAATCTGTTAACAGGCACGGATGTACCTAATAGGTCCAAGTACTGAACCTAAGACCCTACATGGGTTATAGTGGTACCTACGTCTTTTTTTTAATATATATTTTATTATCCTACGGCGCTTCAACTCGGTGACGAGTCCTGGCCTCCTCTATCAGCTTCTTCCAGTCGTCTCGGTTTTTCTCAGCTGTCATCCAGCATCTGACTCCCAGGATATCCCTCGCGTCCCTCACACCATCCGACCATCGCAGTTTCGGTCCGTGACTCCGATCCATACAACAAAACAGATGGAGCTTGGTCTGCCGTGATAGAAGGCGTGAGGAGAATTCCTGGCATATACCAAAGTAGCACTGTTAGCCATCCATATTTATATATATATATATATATAAGCTATTAATTAATAAAGTAATCTTATAAAACAAAAACTTCAAAAAACTATTGACTCATTCCTCGTACGCAGTTGGTATTTAACATTTGCAGGCTATATATGTAGATACGAGTATGTTCTGAAAAGCAGTCGAACTTATCTAGATACAGCACGTTTCGTTTTCGAATATGTGTTTTCAAGCTTTCATCTAAATGAACCTGCATAATACAACGGCCGACCTTATACGAGTTCAAGACGTCATACGAACATATTCAGTGAATGGTCTAAAGAGAAGTATAAACTTTTCGTGCAATTACTCTCAGCCGGATTCAATTAGTTTGAAAGTTAATAACATAACTTAAAATTAATTAATTTTCGAAATATCCTCCTCTTTATACTAGTTATCTTATCACTAAAGAAGTCAAATAAAAAAAAGTTATTCATTTCTGTCACACATAGGGCTCAAAATCCTCAGGCAAACAGGTTTTAATACTGACGCAGACACAAGATTTTTTATTTCTTAAAAAAAACTTAATTAAAAGTTGTGTGTGTACACTTTCGAAATATATGAAGACGGGTGTAGTGAACAGGTACTCCTCTCTAGTCTTGTCTTGTATTAACATATATTATATATTATAGCGTAGTATTATTGCTTTAGCAAATATATTTTTTCCATGATTATGTACAGTTCTTATAAAAAATTTTTTTTAAACATAAATAACTTTGGGGTTTAGGGAAACACGTCCATATACACAAGACACACACAACACAAAATACCATACCTATGGAACTCTATTTTTAACACTCTTAGGTTCAATATTATTACCAAGCAAGCATAATTTAAATGTTTATTAGGTGAGACAAAATTAATAAAAATAATTATAAACTTAAGAACCTATTCACAACAATCAACAACAGTATTAAATTGTATATACTACTTTAGATCATAAATTATTTATTTATTATTACCCGAAACATGAATACAATATTAAAAAGACAATAACTGACAAGCGCTACAAAAAACTATCACATCTTCTGGTCTACAGGTCTTCACTTGACTAGCGAAACAAACGACTAATATATAACACTATACTAACTATTTGGACATATCGAAGTTAACCGAAGTTCACCCCATACAAAGTTCAACCCCAAAGGCTTAAAAAAAAAACACGATCATATACACAAGATACAAACAACACTATACTTCCGCTTTTATTATTTTTGAATACTTATAAAACAAGTTTTAGATATTATATGTAAACTGTAACGTCACGAAGATTAAGATGGCCTTGTGAATTTTATAGGGTTAGTAATGAACGATTTCTTAAGAAGTTAATATGCGCTGTGCCGATTTGGAAGCGACCGAGACGTAGGTAGAAAAATTGAATTAATGATCTGGCGAATTTGGGTTTGGATAATGGTCCCTGGACAGAAGTTTGCTAGCTAAGATTGGTGCATCGAACCTTCGTGTTTGCTGACCCTTATGATTATTATTATTATATAAACTAAAATTTACATAAACATACACATTCATATCCGATGGTCTTGAATACGACATTAACATCTCTACTAACGATTCGACCGGCAGATGGTGTTCTGCCCTATTACCCTAAATCAAAGGGCTTCCAAATTTTCTCTAACCATTTGAATGGCAACTTCATCGATTGTTGGTGCATTGAAACATCTCGCATGTTTATAACAGGAGTTTTATCAGCTCTGATTACAATTTTATGATTACCAGAAAGCATAAGTTCCAGCGTGGTTTTAAACAATGAAACCAATTGGTTTGGTTTATGTAACCAATTGCTCTACAATAGAACTCCTCGCTAAACTGTTATTTGCACAACGCTGATCAATTTCTTCTGGTGTAATGCCCATTTATTATATTTGCAGGAATTTATAGTCGCCATCTGTCACCGGCAACTGGGAACCTGCTTTATGATATATTTGGCCTTGTATCAGAAAATTAAATAGAAATGTTATACTAATAACTTAAAAACACAAAAACATATATTATTTTATTATATGATAGGGACTGTACCCTGATATAATTTTACTAACAACTAACGCGCCTTTGTTTTGCTTTGATTGATGTCAAATATTTGACAGCTGGGGACAGAGTGGTTTGCATGGGAAAAGAAAATTGTTGTTTTTATTATTTCCCTCGTCATTTTTACGGGTTTCCAATCCATAAGAACCTTCTTTGTACCTTAAAAAAATATGAAAAAAAAATAGCCAAATTGGTCGACTCGTTCTCGAGTTTTGCCGTTAGCAAGGAAATGGGGATTCATTTTTATTATATAGATAGAATATATATAAGATTCCAGTTATTTATTATGTGATAGGGACCGAACTCGGAATGTATAAGGCCTACAGAGCTGCAGTTGTGCTCAAATTGTAGCTAATTTGATCTCCTTTAAAAATGGTAACCTATGTTTTGTTTTTTTTCAAAAACGAACTGATTAGGAGATACAGGCCAAAAACTGAAATAAATCCGAAAATATCAAAGTTTTTAGGCCACCGAAGGTTTTCCTCGTCATTTTTACGAGTTTTTTCTCTATAAGGACCTTCTTTGCGCCTTCAAAAAATTAGCCAAATTGATCGAGCGGTTCTCGAGTTTTGCGGTTAGCAAGGAAATGGCGATTTATTTTTATTATATAGATAAAGACAATTATTTATTTCGTTTAACATTGTTCAAATGTCTTCAAGAACAAATTGGAGTATTTTTTTTCTATACTATAATACGATAAATGTTTATAAGTATACTTTTAAAAATATATAATTGAAAAGAAAATTCGCCCAATTAACCATTGTATCACTAAGTTAAATAAATCTCCTTACTTTGTTACGAACAATGTAAGTAATCCATAATGACCTTAACGTCCCGTTTATTGCTGGTTTGGCCCGAATCCGATATCAATCTTTTCATGACAAACTTCATTTCCACCCAAACACACTAGTTTCAAACCTCGCAACCTCTCCAATTCCTGATAATCCTCCGAGGCGTCTGAAAAGAAGATGGCCTCATGACCTTCTAAGCTGAACTTTTTATTTGAGTACTACCACTGGGTAGTTTCTCTACTTGTCTTTTCATGTCAATGTATTCATTCATAATATTTACTTGATGTATTCTGTATACAGTTGTAAATTTCAATAAATATATTTAAAAAAAAAAGTTAAATAAATAAACAAAGTCCCTCAAAAAAATTGAATGTTACTGAGTTTTCATTATATAAATATCTAGAGTATGTAGTACTAAGACAAAACCATATCAGAAGAAAATTCAGTAAATGGCTTTTTCACAATTGCTATTTTAAGCCACTACTGATATAATTTTTTTTGTTTTTATCTCCATTTTTAAACTTTTAATCATCACTCATTAGATTAGTGTTGCGAATTCAAAAATTTTCAGCAAACCCTGATAATAATTTCGCTTGATTTTTATTTAATATGCACGAAACACCTAGAGTTAGAGACATTTACCAGTAATTTGTTTTCAGCAGTAAAAGTAACTGCCCATCATGATAAAAGTTTACTAACTATACTTTATTGAGTTACTTTGGGGGTGGTGGGATACATTTTTAAATATTCATGGTTAAATTTCATTGTACTTGTAGAAACAACATATTCGAACCAGAATAAAAAAAAGTATATATTTACATGAGTGGATTTAAAATTCATGCGATTTATACGAGAATGTTGTTAAAAGTTTAACGTTTCATTCATTATTTTCAAAAGCTTTGATTCATAATCTCCTCTTGCTGCTGGCTCACGGTGTCGAATTCCAGAATTTCAGCTTTGTTTTCATGCCCTGTATTTATAATAATTACTTTTATCATGAGGGAAAAAATTAGGTTTTACTAAATATTGTGTTAAACATTTATCAAATTTTTAGTATCAACAACAATAAAGAATTCGTTAGTTGAACATAGGATAATCCCATCTTCTTAACTATCGATATATTAAAGAAATGTCCCAAAGTTACCTAAATGCCCTCAAATAAAAAAATTCCACCCCTACAACCCATGAAGGGTCCTGAGTTCAGTACATGTTGGAAAGTATACTGTTTTCTGGGGAACGGTTGTGGAGGTAAGTGATTGTCCGGGATCACGCTCAATCGCCCGTTAATTTTTCCCAAATAAAGAGCATCCGCTATAAACAGGGCGGGAGAGCCCCATGAGGGTCTATAGATCCCCTGGGTGTTAACAGATTGAATTATTCACCTATGATTTATTTATTATTACTATATGACTGGGTGAGCCGCAGGTGAATGCAGACAATGTCCTATTATAGGGGGTATTAACAGATTAAATAATTTATCTGCCACGGCCGTATATGAACCCGTAACCTTTAGCATAACAACTCAACACTCTACCTACAAAACTACCCCGCTCCTCAAGTCAAATAGAAATGAAAAATGTGTTATTATTTTGATGGTCTTATTGATCAAATATTAGTTATTTAAAAAAAACAGGTTCAAATTTACAATCCATTTAGTTACATATAGCAGTGAATCCTGGCTATTGACAGACGAAAGTAAACGGAAACCCAATTTCTGAAAAAGGAAAACACTCAGGAAGATATATGGTCCAATAAGAGAGAACGGTACGTGGCGATCAAGGGAGAATCGTGAGCTCCCCACAATATATGGAAAACCAGACCTAGTATAATTTGTAAGAAAAATCCGCCTCATATAGCTGGGGCATATGGAACGGATGCCAGAAACAAGGATGCCAAGTCGCTTGTTATACGGAAGCATTGGAGGGAAACGACTCAGGGGAAGGCCTAGTATGAGATGGTTGAACAATGTTGAGGAAGACCTCAAGTTCCTTAGAGTAAGGATATGGAGATTACGAGCAAGGAACAGGAATGATTGACTTGAGGTCCTTGAGGAGGCCCAGGTCCTTGTAGGACCGTAGCGCCTCCCATCAGTTAGTGAGTAAGCTTCAAATATATCTAAAAATACTAATAATTAAGAATGGTTTTCAAGAATTAGTTAAAACCTAATTAAAATGAAGATTGTTGGAATTTACAGATTATTTGAAAACGATATCGTGACTGGTAATAACATTATTTCAATTATTGCAGACAAATTAATTCTCCATTGTCATTTTTTTTTCCTCATCCTCCATAATATTATTTTTAAATTATGCCTATTAAAATATACAATTATTGTACAACTGTATATACAACCAATTGTTTTTTTGTTCCTCCAAAATAAATTTACAAAATATACAATACAAATAAAATAAATAAATGTAATGATCCCAAGCAATTCAAAGCCTTCTATTAGCTTTCGGTATTTTAACGCATAATTTACTCTAACTCAATTACAAAACTCATTAATTACAAACCATTGGTGTTTGAAACATGCAGATATATTTATTTTGTACGTTTTAACTGCCGAGTATGATCGGATCGGTGATTATAAACCTTTGAAAAATAATTCTGATATTGTAATTTATTGTGATTGAAATAATTAATTATTTTTCAAGTCAAATAGTTTATTGCATTTCCTTTAAACGCAAAAGTAAAATTATGAGTTTTTATCAGGTTTCAAGATGCGTTAAAATATTCCGAATTATGATAATTATTTGCGTTTAAAATTCCTAACTACCTTATTTCCTCATAATCACAAGTTACAGTACTGCGATATTTATAGGCATTTTATACCAACTGTAAAATTAATCTTTATTAATCGAATGACCTTATAAATTATATTTATTTGAAAATGGTCGGGATGAAGATAAAAAAAAATCTTAAATAATAAGAAACTATTTATTAAAAACCAAAGTTTTGAGCCCCCTTTTAGTACCTCGTCAGAGTTGAATGAATAAGATGCAAACAATAAAAAAAATAATTGGCTAAAATGAAACAAATATTAATATTTTATTAATTAGAATGCAATAGGTAAAATCTCGAAAGTAAAGTTTTGAATTTATACAACACTGGAAAAACCAACCAGTCATCGCACATCTCATATTAGTCCATAAAGACAAATCAAAAACAGATAACAATACTGTTCCGATATGTTCTTCTAACAACCCTGGAGTGATGATGTGAGATGCTGCACACGGTAGAGGTGACGCACTTTGTCTTCCTCCATTTTGGTGATTTTTATCGTGGTGCATGTCCTGACGATGCCTGAATGGTTTTGAAACGTTGACTGGTTCTTTTATTGCAGTATTTAAGAGACAGAAAGGATTTGCTTTATGGTATTTTTCTATTGCATTCTAATTTATAAGTTATGCACCTTTTTAATTTTTATTCTAATTTCCATATCAACTATTTTATTTTATAATCTTTTTTTAGTATATTGGCCTGATTATGACCTGCAATATGAGTCCAAAGAATAAAAATAAAAACCCTGTACCACTACAATCTCTGACAGGGTTTGGGGTTCAGTACAAGGTAGAGGCTGTTGTTTTTAACAGATTAAATAAAATGCCAGCAGCGGGATTTGAACCCAGGACCTCCGGCATTGCAACTCATTACTCAACTGAGCCACTTCCCTTTCATAAAAGAATAATTCGTTTATTTTATAACTTCCAGGCAAATCATCTTCTCCTCCATAAAATTAAACAAATTTTGAATCCCCCAATCATATAGCTATTAAAATAAAAATTAATTTGGCTAATTTCACAAGGCTTTGCTTTAGAATGATTGAAAATCCTTTGTGGACAGTTCTATTGTCTGAAGATCAATAGCACTCCTCAAGTAGTCACAAGAGAAGCGGATCTCTTCCCGTTTCCTCGCCTTTTGTCCGATGTACGACTAGGGACATTGTAATATCTCGCGAGGAAAGACGTCGGTTAAAGTTTGTTTGATTTATGATTAAATTAATGATTTATGTGGAGCATCAGGATGATGAGGAAATCAAACTAATCCGACAAATAGTCGGTTTACAAACAGGTTTTGTTATTATCATTGGAATAAATTTACAAGACCTTACACAAGAGTTTAGTTGCACCGTTCAATCTGGTCAAGATCTGTACAATTTTCAAGCTAAACATACTATGGATATAATATAAATCAATAATCAATTACATAAACATATTGATTTAGTCAATTTGTGTGAGTTATTTCGTATCTGGGCTAGAGGTGATTAAGAAATTCTTTCACGGTAAAGATAAGAGACCTCAAGGTAGTATCCTTGGCCCAATCCTTTATACAGTTTATACAGCTGACATCCCAACTCATCCTAATACTATCCTTACCACGTATACTGATGATACATGTGTATTATCAGTCAACACCAATCCAATTATTGCATCCCAAAGCCTCCAATCCCATATCACTGATCTTGAAGAATGGTGTCAAAACTGGAGAATTAAAATAAACTCTCAAAAATCGCATCAAATCACTTTTACCTTACGTCGTAAACCAATGACTTCCTGCCCTTCAGTATCCTTTAATAATATCCCACTGGTGCCTGTAGAACAGATCCAATACTTAGGGTTGCATCTCGACAAACGATTAACTTGGAATCCTCATACGAGACTGAAAAGACAAGAAACCGCTCGACGTTTCAGGCTACTTCAACACTTACTAGACAAACGCTCTAAGCTCCCAATTAATTACAAAAGATTCATCTACATGACCATCATACGACCTATTTGGACCTACGGAGTAAAGCTTTGGGGCTCCACTAAGCCATCGAATTCCTCTCGTATCCAATCCCTACAATCCAAAATCCTTCGTAAAATCCTTAATGCTCCTTATTTTATTAAGAATAAAATCATCCATAACGACATTAATGTCCCATTTGTTGCTGATTTAGCCCGAACCCGCTATCTATCCTTTCATAACAAACTTCATTTCCACTCAAACCCTCTAGTTTCAAACCTAGCTTCCTCTTCAATTCCCGATAATCCTCCGAGGCCTCTGAAAAGAAGATGGCCGCGTGACTTCTTAGTTGAACTTGTGATTTGAGTACTACCAGTGGGTAGTTTCTCTACTTGTCATTTTCACATGACATTATGTATCGCTTAGCCCTTTTACTTGTTGTATTTTTTTTTATACAGTTGTAAATATCAATAAATAAATTTAAAAAAAAAAGATAAGAGGATACAAAATTATTGTTTTATTTCTTCTTGATATGTGTAGAGTTTCTTAATAGCGTGATCTCGGACAAACCAGCTTCCTACACAACCGTTGTCCTATAATCAGTACAGTCTCTTGGTTTCAGTACATGGTAGAGACTGTACTGAACTGACACTTCATGATTTATACTGAAACATGTTTTTTTTTCTACTCTAGCTTAAACAATTTTTAAGGCCTTTACACACAATTACACAGACCGCTACAAGGACGTATCATATGGCAGAAAATGGAATATCAAATTCTACTAGCCTTTGTTATTATCTGAATATAAGAAAATGACCTAAAGATTTATAAATAACTAAAGCGATCAAAGCATGAGCTATTGTTGTTATAAGGCTATACATCAAAGTCTGCACATGAGTACTCATTTGGAGTGTATGAAGGAAGTTTAAAGAGTACGCCTATAAGTATATTATATATAAAGGCTTCCAATGAAACGAGGAGATCTAGCTGAGAAATTATATTACCAATATTGCTTCGCAATTTAATGGCTACCACGGATAACCAGCGAGTAACTGATGAGAAACTGGACCAGGAAGCAACTCAATGGTTGATTTTGGAATGCCTTGATGTCAATAGGAACTAATCAACAAGGTAGAGTTGAATAGCTTAGAGAAGGAAAACTATTCCCGGAACCCTCTGCTTCTTGCTTTACATGCCCAAGTTGTTACATCTAACTCATCAATTACAAAAGACTCATCTACATGACCATCATACGACCTATTTGGACCTACGGAGTAGAGCTTTGGGGCTCCACTAAGCCATCGAATTCCTCTCGTATACAATCCCTACAATCCAAAATCCTTCGTAAAATCCTTAATGCTCCTTATAATAGTTGTAAATGTTGACTATGTACAGTAGAGACAACAGGCTGTAAGATATTAGCTGAAAAGTAATATCTGGATGGGAAGTTAATAAAAAAAAATCTGTACTTCTACAATATTAAGGGCCTTGGGTTCAGTGCATGGTAGAGTATCTAAGACAACGATATGCAGGGGGGGGAGGTAATTTGTCCGAGTTAACGCTCAACGGGGTTATCCCCAATTAAGGGTACTCACTTTAAAGAGGCTGGATAAGTCCTAAGAGAGTCTGAGAAATAAGAAGCAAAAATGTCTATTCTCTGTCATAAATCAACAACAATAAACCGGATATTCTGGTTTCACGAAAAATAGGAAATACTACTATAATTATTGAAATATGAGCTCCGAATGACGACGTAATGTAGTCAGAGAGAAGATTAGAAAACATCAATGACTGCGCAAGGAACTGAAGTAACTCTAATGCCTTAAAGAAGAAAAATAGTAACCATTTGTTATTTACAGCAACGGATTGGTTCCTGAGAGAACGATTGTAACCTGCAAACCTGGGACTTGCTGATTGTATATTCTACATACATCCATCATTGTCAGGCAATTTTTTAATATTTCATAGACAGAGCATAACCCCTAGCATACTATGTCCGCTAAGCGAATTCTCATCAAATACTGAGAAGTTAATAATAACAAGAAAAGAAAGATACAAAGACGAAAACTTTAAAACTTAATTTGAGTCGAAAATAATTTTGCAATGATTAAGAATTGTCTTGAAAGGGTATCTTGAATTTTATATTAATACGCTCCAAATACGAATTTATAACTAGCAATAAAATCAGAGAAAAAAAATACTAATTAGTTTTTGAACCGGTATTTAATTATACCTTGCCCTTTATAGGGTCAGTAAGCCAATGCTAAAGAATAAAAATGGCCTTGTGTCCTCGAGCGATCTTGATATCAATTAGTGTAAATTGCCGGAATAAAGAGTGTTTCATTGAACTGGTATTAATTCTCTCAATTAATTTAAAAGCTTAATCAAGGATGAGGTGAAATTGAATAATGTTCTGGCAGTGGCCATTTATATTATAGGGAGGAATTTCAGTTATCTAAACACTTTACTTATAAATAACCCGCGCTTAATCTTTGAACTTGCTTTGTTTTATTCCTCTAAGCCGTAAATTGCTACAAGTGATTACACTCATTATTTAAGTCTAAGAATGAATCATTTTTTATTTTTAATCGTTTCTAATTTGGGAAATCTCCTCGAATATTTTGGTGAACTGACTTCCGAACCAGATTTTTTATTATATACGGCATATTATCACTTTCAGGCAAAATTGTCCCAAAGAACACTCCCAATCCGTTTAATTTAAAACTCAGTTACTCTTCCAAAGGCATCTACAAGAAGCCATAACAGTTATTTTACGAGGAAAAAACAAAACCACAACAATCAAAGTAAAACAAATTAATATCTTAAAAGAATGATATTATATAGATATAAGAATGATATTTGATGAGTCCCTTTCATCCTTGATATCTGAACATCGGTTGTTAGAGGACGGCCAAAAAACGCCCTTTTCTAGTTATGAGGACAAGCATGCACTTTTTTTTTAAGTACTTACTCAAATACCATATGATTTTTGTATTACTTAGCCTGATGCATATTCTATTGTTATTCTACACCTTTGTTATTCGTGAGGTACCTGGTCGCAGAATAAACTTATTTTTGTATTATATTTGCTTTGCCCCAAACAGAAAATCTCAATAGAATATTTCAAGTAATAAACCTTGTAATAATATTTTTTTTAAATATCCTGATTTTGTTACAATCCTTAACATCACAAAAAAAAATGTATTGGATATCATAGTTTTGAAGGCGATTGCAAGATAGGAAGAGATGAACTTACTCAATGAAAAAAAAAGACATACACAGGACATCAATTTAAGGAATAGTCAAGTTTCTTTATAACAGGCATCATTTTGAGAAACCAACAATATATTTTCTTTGTATCTATATGAATTTAAATTTCTCTCCTTTGTTTTCCTAATATCAAAAATATGGTTTCTGTTTATTTGTTTACACTTATTTTTCTAAAGCAAATTTTTACTACCGCATTCAAGCAGTTCATTATTGTGTGTTAAATCTGAAACCTTAGGCCACGTTCACACTGAGGCGGTATAAGATAAACGATATACGATGCGCGAGACGCGAAGAAAGATCCATCAAGTCTAAAGGGAGACGATAATAAAAGTCCGACATATCGCGAGTGACTGGGTTGGTCTCCTCAGATATTTCTAGCTTTAAGTTACACTGAAATTTCACCCAGACCGCCAAGTAGTTACTCGAGAAAGCTACTAACCAAATTAATAAAGGCGTAGAATGTAAAGATAAATTCTCAAAAGTTGGCGGTTGGTTTGATGTTACCGGATAGAGTTGACACAGTACACCGTGGGTGTTGGAGTGCTCATCCCGAAGGTAGGTAACGCTTCCACAGTCACTTCACCATCGACTCCCAAGGCAGAAACCGAACCTTAAAGACCTTGATCAAATGTGAGGGAGAAATCTTATCTCATTACAGGACAGCTTTGTATAATCAAGAAGACTTCTAAATGCTTGCAAAAGATTTCTAAGGTATGTACCAAATGATTCGAGAATTTTCATTCTATATTATTTCCTCCCAGAAAGTTAAGAAAAAGAACTGAAGGAGGTCACCCGTGATGTAGTCGTTAGCATACCAGATGGCCTCAGGAGATTTTTAATAGGTTTAATAAATGCTACTAGTTATGCCATCCTTCGGAGGGGACGTAAAACGTTTGTTCGGATCCTGCGCCCTTATTAAAGACCCCGTCCTTATTAAAAATCAATAGGCAAAATTTAGAATTCCCACTGTAGTATCGTACAATTAGGCATAGTAGCATAAAGGGAAGTTCAATGAAACAAGAAATAGATGAAAGAGTGAACAAATAAAATCTATTTAAGCCTGAGAACAGATTTTGCTAGGAACTTATCACCAATACCGAAACTCTTAATACGACTCAATTTTTTAATTTGAACCAAAATTAATTTAGAGAATGAATGAATGAATAAAATTGGTTCTAGGGTTGTATGGAACAATAATGTCAAATAACATAAAAAACATTCTTTCACGGTCTTCTTGTTCGGTCAAGTAACTTACTTTTCTTTTTGAAATACTAAAACGATTAAAAGTTGAATTTTGATTTATTTAAAATTAGTGTAACGATATAGGAACTGCCCATAGCATATACAAGTCACATTGTAATTTATTTATTGAAGAAAGGTAAAGTTTTTAAGTTATAATCTCAACAACACTGATGTTATATCATACAATATAATTTATTACTATGTATGTCAGCAACTCTCTACAGATTGAATGAATTTATTATTTTTGATTTTGAACTGACATTAATCTTTTATAATGTTAGGTGTTGAATTGTATACCTTAAGCAATATACATTCACGAAAACTTATCTAAAAAAAAATAATGAAAAGCAAAAATTTCCCTACTGTGGTTCTCTTTTTCCAAATAACCAGTATGTCAAGTCAGAAGTATTCTGCATGTTTTGATTAGTTCTGCCCAAATTATTTATTTATTGTCTTTGAGGGGTACTCAGATTCAAAAAGGATTACTTAAGTTTAAATTAATTACTCTTGAACGTATGTAATCTGAAAAGAGGAAAATGATTTACGAAGTAAATTAAAAAAAATATTTTAGGCTTTAAGAGTAAAAATCGATTAGATAAAGTTTTAATGACACTTTTAAACGAATTTCTTTAAAAAATACTTTCATATTCCCTTTCAGCAATTGGAATGATCAGAAGATTTTTTAGATGAGATAAAAGATGAACGAATCAAAGTCTATTTCATTAGGAGCATCTTTCTCAGCTAAACATTATCGGAATATTTGGAATTTCGGAGAAAATTGGCCTTATATTGGATAATTTGCTAATAAGAGTCAGATATTTTCGGAACATAATTTTCTATTTCTTGTGTAAAAACTTCAAACTCAAGTGGGTAGCCTAAAATTTCTCTCTCGTCTCTTTTTTCGGAGTCGGATAAATGCTTTTTAATAAATATGTTAAGACATTTCCTTTTAATCTCTTTTGATGAGCCTTCAAAGGCTACAGGTTCTTGTGAGACCTCTTTTTGAAACCAAAGGATTAAAAATAGACATCAATAATTATAAGCATAAACTTTGTAAGCACGTGCTTTCTTCATCTGTTACTCTCAGTTATTAATTACTGTTTTAAAAGTATTACTTATTCATAATTAGCTAAGTATTGAAGTAAAATATACGCCGACGCAGGTTATTTAAAATTAACCATAATATCTATTCAACAACCTTTTCTTAATCTGATCGTGTTCAGCAAGGCAGTATCCTCGGCCCAATTCCCTACACAGTTTATACAGTTTACAGCCGAACCCATTCTAATACTATCCTTAGCGCGTATACTCAATTTGAAGAATCATTTCAAAACTGGTTGATTAGGATAAAGTCCTACAAATTACTTTTACCCTTCGTTGTAAATCAATGACTTCCTGTCCTCCTGTGTGGTTTGAAAATACCCCACTGGCTCCTGTAGAAAAAATAAGATACTTTCCTTTCCTCTACATCTTGACAAACTTTTGATTTGGGATCCTCTTACTAGACTGATAATAAGAACTTAAGAAATGAAAACATAATTTTGAATAGAATTAGTTGAAAAATGAGTATTATTTTTTTTAATATTACAGATTCTGGAAATTATCCATTGTAAAAATGATACCCAAACCAGAATACCCTTCCTCTTACCGGCCTATCTCTCTTCTACCTTGCATGGGTAAAATCCTAGAAAAACTCATCCTCAAACGATTGTACCCCATCCTTGATGCAAATCACATTATACCAGATCACCAGTTTGGATTCCGAGCATCACACTCCACTATTCAGCAATGTCATCGTGTGGTGGATGTAGTCTCCTCTGCATTAGAACGAGGATCATATTGTTCGGGCGTCTTTCTTGACGTGGAACAGGCTTTCGACCGAGTCTGGCATCCGGGATTGCTCTATAAACTCCGTAAATTTCTACCGCCTACCTACTTTCTCGTCCTTCAATCCTATCTCACAAACAGAACTTTCCAAGTAAACCATAATAATGTCTATTCATCCCTCTTTTCCCAATCTGCTGGTGTTCCTCAAGGTAGTATCCTTGGCACAATCCTTTATACAGTTTATACTATTATATTATTATATATAAGGTAATAATATATATAAGGACTATAAGATATATAGGAAGGACTATTATATTATGATACCTATTTGGACTTACGGAGTGGAGTTTCGGGGCTGCACTAAGCTATTGAATTAATCTCGTATATAATCCTTACAATCTAAAATCCCTCGTAAAACCCTCAATGCTCTTTACTTAAGTCATTGTTACGTAAGTCATCTGTAATATCCTTATTGCCCTATTGTTGCTGATTTGGCCAGAGCCCGATGTAAGTCCTTTCATGACAAATTTTATTCCCACTTACATCCATTAGTTTCAAACCTAGCTATCTCACCAATATCCGCTAATCCTCCAAGATAGCTGAAAAGAAGATGGCCTCATGACCTAAGTTGAATTTGTTATTTGAGTACTATCGCTGGGTATCTCTACTTGCATTTATCTATGTCATTATGTACAATTCATCGTTACTCACTTGCTTTATATCTTCCACTTACTATTTTAAAAATACGCTGATTCCATTAGTTATTGTTTTCCTACTCAGATTAATGTAATTAATAAGAACGGCTAACGTTTAAATCTGAAAACGACTTTAAAATATTAAACCAAAAAGAAGTTTCAAAGTAACACATCAGCCTTTTGACTGCTTCCAAGTTGTCCAACCCGGGGCATAGCTTAAATACTTAATTTTTACTTGATAAACCTTTTCGTTTCAGAGCTCGGCTGATCTAATATGTACAAGCACTCCATTTTTATTCGGTTATTTGATCTGAGTGGAGCTTGAAAAATATTTTCCGCTTTTTTTTTCTGCCAGTATAATTGACTTCATAATTAGGAGTTTTTAATTATTCAGTTATTATTTATTTATTAATCATCATTTACCAACAAGGTACTTTTCTTCTCATAGTAGCCGCGGTGGGTGTTGATGTGTTGACACTCAGTTGACTGGTGTAACGATGAACTTCAAGGAACAGTTATGAACTGTTGTTGCGAAACGGTTTATATCAACTAAAATTAATGAATGTTTGCTAGATTGGTATAGTGACGTTAATTTTGGTGCGAACTTCAGAAACTTCAGAACCACAGCGGCTGAGAGTAACTACTGGTAGTTTTCTACCGATTAAACTGAATAAAACTAGGCATATTTCGCTGAAATAACCGCATTGACATCATACAATAAGTTCAATATTATTATATTACCAAGCAGTCATAATAATTAAAATTTTTATTAGGTGAGACAAAATTAAATAAAAATTTAATTGAAAAACCAATCAACGTATGTTTTAATTTGTATATAATGCATTAGATCATAAAATATTTATTTATTATTACATGGAGCATAAATATAAAATCGAAAAGAGAAGAACAGACAAGCGCTACAAATCACATCTTCTGGCCTACAGGTCTTCACTTTACTAACAAAACAAACTACTTATCTATAACAGTATACTAAAACCTATTAGGACATATGGAGCAGAACTTTGGGGTACAGAAAAAAAAGTCCACCTACACAATATACAAACATCACAGTCCAAAATTCTCAGAAAAACTGTTAATGAACCATGGTATATTTCAAATAACACCATACACAACGACATGAACATTCCCACTATAACATAATATATTCATAACAAATACATAACATTCCACTCATCGACACAATACCAAGACCTATTTGGACATAATAGAACATTGGGGTTCAGGAAAACACATTCATATACACAAGATACAAACAACACAATCCAATATTCTAAGAAAAATGGTTAATGTCCGAATCACACTCTACTGACATGAATATTCCCAGTGTAAAATCATATATTCATAACAAATACACTATGGGGCGACCTGTGGTCTATTGTTTAGCATAACAAAGTACTAAGCCCAAGATCGCGGGTTGGTAGCCTAGGAGGTGGCCTAGGATTTTTTAAAGGGAGTAAAAAATCCTTGGTTATGCCGTCCTCCGGAAGGGACCTTAAACAGGAGTCCCGAGCCTGTACGATGTCAGATACTCGTTAAAGATCCCTATCCTAATTAAACCTGGATGGGCAAAATTTATAGCTCCCAATTATCATCGTCCGATTAGCCATAGCAAATACACTACATTCCTCTCATCGACTTATAATCACCGAATTCACAAAATTGTTCTTCCTTTTTCCTATTACCAATCACGCGAACTCGCTAGAAGAAGATTATAAATACAATGCCTTGAGACCTGCTCAAGAACTATTAATAATTTCAAAAACTCCACATCCCTAAACAATTTTTATTGTTTATCCCATTTACAAACGAATATAAAACCTGCCTTTATTAAGTATCGAATATGTACTGTTCAATATTTCATGTCATATACAAACATTTAAAATGTTATTAAATTCTAACTTAACGACATGTAAAAACAGAAGACCAGATCAATTACAATTTGCCCTATGACGAGTATCTCCAGATTGTCCGTATCCGATGACATGAATTAAAAGATTCCCCACTTTATTTCCAAGACAGAATTGCGAGTTCAGCAAAGAATAAAATAGGTCAAGCAAAAAATATCTAAATTTCATTGTCCTTTTTCTGATCCCCAATCTTATCCGATCTTCTGTTAGGCATTATATATTACAAATGTAACAGCAGAGTTGTTTAGTTATAAAATATTTTAGAGTGCTCATTTTTAATTTTTAAACAATAATGGGAATAATAGATTAAAAAAAATATATTAGATAAAAATAAACACGTTTTTTTTCCTTTTTCAGTAACCCTTTGAAAGGGCCGTTTAGTAATAGACACATTCCACACCAATGTATGCCATGTCCCTTTTAATTACTCACCAATTTACACTTACAATTTACACCAAGATGGTACATAGTAAATATATAAATGGTAATAAAAAAATTCGAATTTTTGTAACAAAAGCGTAAAATTAATGCATGTTATTTCTACTCATTTTGATATTTATTTCTGAGATCGATTCATCGTAATTATTATCCCATACTAATTAATACCTTCGACCGGGTATGGCACGATGGCTTGCTTTTCAAACTAAAAACCCAATTACCCCAATCCTTATATCTAATCCTTAGATCCTATCTCTCTAACCGTTCCTTCAGAGTCCGCTGTGGTCCAGAGTTCTCCACTTGTTATCCAATCGAGGCCGGCGTACCTCAAGGAAGTGTCCTAGGTCCTATCCTCTATATCTTGTTTACAGCCGATATACCTTTAGATCCTGTTACCTTCCTTGCATCCTTTGCCGATGATACTGCCATACTATCAACCCATTCAGACCCAGAACTGGCATCTGCCCATCTACAACGACACCTCTCCTTAATCGAACATTGGTGCGCCAATTGGCGTATCAAAGTCAACCAATTCAAAAGTAAGCACGTTACCTTCACCCTCCGTCGCAGATCCTGTCCACAAGTTCATTTTAACTCTATACCACTTCCCAGTTCCGACACAGTCCGGTACCTGGGTTTCCTACTAGACAAAAGACTTACCTGGAACCCACATACTCGACTTAAAAGACAAGAGCTCAACAGAAGATACGGACAGTTATATAGACTACTGAACAGAACATCACAACTTTCCGTTGAAAACAAACTATTAATTTACAAGACTATTCTCAAACCGATGTGGACCTACGGAATTGAACTATGGGGAACTACTAAATTTTCGAACATCAAACGTATCCAATCCTTTCAATCCAAAGTCCTTAGAACAATAGTCAATGCTCCCTTTTATGTTACAAACAAGACCTTACATCACGACCTCAAGATCCCTTATGTCCTTGATCTCATCCCATCCAAATTCTCAACCTTCCACCAGAAACTTGCTCTTCTTCCTAACCCCCTGGCACAATCCCTATCTAGTACCAACCATCCTTATAACCCTCCTCGTAGGTTGAGGCGGCAGTGGCCGAGAGATCTCTTATGAAAATACATCTGGAGTGCTGGCAATGGCCAGCTTCTCCACTCATGCCTGAGAGTGTGTGGCTCTAGCGTCCTCACTCAGTCTCCACTGGCTAGACTGGTGACGCGGCTGACTGAGAGGCGCTGGGATCTCCTGGCATTGTGCCTCGGCACCCACTTCTGGGTGTAGGGGTTTGATTCGGAGTTTCCAGGGGCAGTATGTAAATATTGTATATAGATATGAATGTGGCCGATTATTATTATTATTTTATTTTATTTTTATTGTTATGTACATATGGATGAATGATCTCTTTTAGCTCTAATACTCATTGCCCAAGATAGTGGCAGATTGTATTATTTCTCAATAAAGCATAATAAAAAAAAAAAAAAAAAAAAAATTAATACCACTAAAACAGGTCATTGTGATTTAATTTTATTCTAAAATTAATAAATGTATTTTTTAATAAAACCTTATTTTTTGTTACAGTATTGAGATTTGCGTCTTGTGATCAATTGAACAATTGTTAGAGCGTTTGTAGAAATAAACAGTGCGTATCTTTTTCCAATATTTCGTTATTTCCACCCACGTAATAAATAATGTTAATAACAGGTTTCTAACAGTTAACCAAAAATATCCAAATAATTATGCTAAATATTCCATTTGAAATAAACTTATACATATTTAAATAATAGGGTGCGAGGTAGGTCAGTGGTAGAGCGCTGAGTTGCCGTACCAAAACTCCAGGGTTTCAATTCGGTTGTGGCAGTTAATTTATTCAATCAGTTAATATATGGGGGTGGAACTTGTAGGATCTGAAGACCCTCCTGGGGCTTACGCACTCTATAAAATCTGGGACTTGAGAGTGTCTGAAATCATCTCCCTGCAAACCCGTTGACCTAAACTGTATAATCTCTGCCACGTACTGAACCCAGTACCCTTCATGTGTTGTAATGTTGTTGTTTTTTGTTTGTGCTTGTGTGTGTTATATGATTATTACCTTTAATTTATTTACTTCAAAACCTCTAGGAAATGAATAAAGAATCCTGTCCTCTATCCAACATAATTGAATTACTGATTCTGGCATGGCATTTCTTTATTTGAAAATCTCCATTGTTGAGAGCGACCTCTAGTGCACCAAAAGAATAACAGGATTATTTTGTTCAATCTGTTGACTATGAATATGTATACTGTGGTCTAATTTTTCCTTTTTTGTTTGTATTTTTGTCATATAGATCGTTGTTTTTTTGTGTCTGAAGCATGCGTGTTTTCTATTCACTAAAGTCCGCTATGGACTATGCTACAGAGGGAGTCCTAAATTTTGCGTATACAGGTATAATTATAATCGGGATCTTCAACGACTATCTGAAACAACACAGCCTCGGAATCCTCATTTCACGTCCCTTCTGGAGGACGGCATAAGAAAGCATTTTTACCCTCTTTAAAATGTAGACCACTGGTCACAGTTGGCCCCTTCTGCCTGTAAATAATTGTTCTCACTGATATTTATATGCCTCGGCTGTTTATAATATATGTATTTAAAGTTTCTCGAGATTAAGTTAAATGAATGTAAAACTATATTTTAATTTAATTACTAGATCTCAAGAACTTGAAGACAAGGCCCAAACGTAGGTATGGTTACAGCTATTCATATATCTACATTATTTATCCCACTCGTGTTTTTCAAAATTATGAAAGCCGTAACAGTAGAAGTTATTTTTAATTTTTATCGTTGATTCCATCTGCAGGACTCGATTGAAGAAAAGAAAAGAAACATGATGTATGGTTGTTTTTTTTTGGGGGGGGGGGAGTACGAACGTATTACTACTGGCTAATCAATCATTGTTGGCATACATCTTTTTTTCCGATGAGTAAAAATTAATGGAAAAGTTTTTCCCTTCATAGGCAGCTCCTACAACGAAAATATTTATTATTAAATACCTATCTGTATTTATGAGTGAGTAAGGTAAGTCAGTGTGTAGAGTGCTGAGTTTCTATACTGAAGGTTCATGATTCAAATCCGGCTGTGGCAAATAAATTATTTAATTAATTACAGCCTTGCACCGCGTTTAGTACACTTGTCGCTCACCCAACCAGATGAGCGTGATCTCGGACTAATCACCTCCTTGCCCAACCGTTGTTCCAGAAACAGTACAGTCTCTAACATGAATTAAACACAAGACCCATTATGGATTGTTTTGTCATGGATTGATAAAGGTTTTTTGTATTCTTTTCGGCACCCCTAAAATATAATTATTACATTGTTTTTATTGTATTTTTTGAACTCATACGTTTCTGAAAGCAATTGGTATATGTTATATATGTCAGCATCAAAACATTATTTTTTTGGCGTTAAAATTTAAATATACTGTATAAATGTTTACTGATCGTCACTTTTAATTGCTAAAAGTGCATATAGATTTTTAAAAAAAGTATATACATTTATACTTTACTTTATATGTTCTTCAGTTCCTTTTCTATACGATTTATTTTTCAATAAAGAAACTTTTTGTTACGAGTGTTTATTCTTAGTCTTTGAATTATTAAGGCTTCTCAGTGGAGAGAGAAGTCTGGTTAAATTATCTTTAAGAATAAATACAGCATATTCCATCAATTCTAACAAAGCGTTTCGCTCCAAATATTATTATATATGATATAGTTGAATATAATTCTATACGGAAGACGAGAAGGGACGTGGATTTAGATATGCTATGGTCCAAAAAGCAGCTCGACCAAAGTAAAGCCACGGATATATTTGTCAAAACAAAAGTCGTAAATCTACGGGGACATCTCGCTCTCGCCAGATATTCAAAATATCCCTGCATTTCTTCAGAAAATTTTACGATTGTAAATATCTGTTTAATTTCAGCAAAACCTGTTTGTCGTTTTTTTATTCAATTAACGTCACCTTTTGCTGCTTCTGGCTAATCGGACGATGGTGCAGTGGTTGTCCTCAATTTCGCAAATCCATGTTTAATCAGGATAGGAAAGAAAAATTTGTTGAATATACTAAACACAAAAACCGTAGCTTAACCTTCAAATATGACATTTTTAACTAAATCTAACTCAGTTTTAAAAAAAGTTAAGCTTTCTATTATTTGTCATAGAAAGTTACTAGATACCTTACCTCTTTCTGATATTGATTTACCAGTCTTATTTTATATTTAACTGTTAAACGGGTTGTAGTGGTACAGGTCTTTTTGGTTTTATTTTAATAGTAACTAATATTCAAGTAAATTATCATAAATATATACTATGATAAGGTATACTTCCAACTTATCAATGCCAATAGCAATGGGAACAATTTTCTTTATGCTGCTTCTAAAAGTAACGAAGAAACAAATTTAATAGTTTAATTTTATGGAAAATTGCCTCTCTTGAACAAATAAAAAATGACAATGATGTGACATGATGTTATTTATCACCGGGGTACAAAATTAAATGTTATGATGTCAGAAATATAATTTTGATAAATTTTTTATATTATCGCAGTTTTTTAGTGTAATTATTTTTCTTACTGTAAACACGTTAATCCAGTCGCAAAAAATACTAAACGTCTTTGAAAAAAAATTGTGAAAAAAACACATTAAAGTTAACATGAACAAAACTAAAACCGTCGTATTCAGGAGATCAAAAGGTAAACTTAAAAAAAAAACCTATATGGTCATTAAGGTATATAGACAACATAGAGAAAATTCAGGTTACATTTTACAAATCGGTATTTTATTGGACTAATCAAACCCCAGGTTACATAATAGGACTAGAAACATGCACAAGAATGCTTAAATTGCATGTCCTGAAACTTAAAATCAACTGGTGGTTGAAAATCCTACTGATGTGTAATAATAGACTACCTAAAATATGCTTCAATTAAATATTATCGGTTCTAAAGTCCTCAACTAATATAATCAAATTTAACTGGGCCAGTCAGCTTGAGGGTATCATATCTCACTTGGGATATGGCTGGTTGTGCCCTGCGCATTACCCATAATTAGTGCTGAAACATAAAATAATAAATAAATGCTAAGAAAGGTTATACGATCACGATGTAAATAAAGCACTTTGCTCTCAGTACAATGTTTTGTACAAAAATTTATTCTGTAGAAATTCAGTACAGCCATACCTGGCATCAGATTTGCCCGTTGAGAGAATAAGACTCCTAAGCCAAATTGAAGTTTCCCCCAGCAAACAAATTGTTGTTTACTACAATTAAAATATACACAGAATTAATACCGATAGCAATTGTCCTCTATGCTCAAATGGATCTCGTGATGAACTAAACCGCATCCTTTTTGACTGCCCATTTTATGTAAAACCCAGATATAAATATATTAGTTCTTACGAGCACAATATTTATACAGTATTGAACCCCAAGCACAACAATGATGTTATTAATCTCTGTAACTTCTTATATAAAGCTTTAAGTATTAGAATAGCTCTGACCCATTGATATGTTTGTTTACCCACAAAAATACTTTTGATTTATTTAAGTTTTATTATAAGAATTTTCCATATTTTGATGTAGTGTTGACTCATGGGCATATTTTTGATGTTGAGTTCATTACAATGTTTAGTATTATAATTACCTACTTTCTTTTTCTGTACGTTTACTATTCTGTTTTTCTTTTTTGTAATACTTCTAACCAAACTCTCTCTGTATTTCACTTTTGTAAAAATCAGAAAAAAAATAAAATTAAATAATTGACCTCACTGTAAATGATGTACTTTGTAGTTTTGATACGGATAACTTATTGATTGAAGAGAAACATTTAACCGTCATTACTAGATAATTTTGAAGCATCAATAAGGAAAAGGCAGAAGAAAGAATGAAAACAAATTGAACAAACGGATATTAAAAAAAGTGATGTTACTAAGAAATATCAGATGTCATTCCAGTCAGATGAATGAGGAAACAACAGTATTTAGATTTACAGGAAAAGAATAATAGGAATCAGGAATATTCAGAATATATATATACAGATGTACATTGACTTGATTTGAATAAGAATCCCATATTTTATTAACTATTATCTTTAATATAAATAAAATAAAATTGAAAAACCAATTGATATAAGATCTTTGACTTCAAGAATATCATCTAGCACAATGATTATTCTTATAAAATAATGTTTATTTTATTTTTATAACTTAAAAATTTAAAATACTGCTAATGAATTAATCTGATATTTCTTAGTAACCACTTTTTTTAATATCGGTTTGTTCAATTTGTTTTCATTCTTTCCTCTGCCTTTTCCTCATTGATGTTTCAAAATTATCTTGTAATGACGTTTAAATGTTACTCTTCAATCAATAAGTTATCCGTATCAATTTTTTGTTTAAATTGAATATTACAAATTATAATATATGTAATAATTATATATCTGGCAGTATTAAAATAATACTACAAAATTAACTAAAACGTGTTGGTTCATCCTTCGGTTTATCAGGCTTTCAGAAAGTCATTTAAATTTTCGAAAACGTAATAAAAAAAAGAAAACTATATTGAAATCCCCTTCTGTTAAATAAAAAAGTTTATAGTTTTGTGATGATGTGTAGGCGTTGCCTAACAACGGAATGAGGAACCACTTTTTAGTTAGTCTTATGTTAATTAAATTTCATATCATAATCCAATGTTCCTGACTTCTTTACATCGTTACACAAAGGATAGCTCTATTTTTTAGTTCAAATTCAAAATTGAAAGGCACCGATTCAAAAGGAAAAACAATACATGTTATTCAAATATTTGACTTTGTTATTAGCTATACATTTTTATTTAATCTATACAGCAACTCTAAAATTTATAAAAAAATATCATTGTTATAATAATTTAAATTATTCAAAATCACAAAATAATACTAAGTACGTACTGATATTTTAATAAAGGTAAGTTTAAAAACTAAGTACTAAACCTAACTTTTTTTTTTCTCTGTATATATATTTATCCACACCTGTCAAATGAAAACAATGACAATTAGCAGATTGGCTGACAGTAAAATAATATACAATGGCATGAGAGGCACGGAGAAGAACAGTACCCACTACTCACAGAACTCCCTTGGCTTGATTCAATTTTTTATAGTAATAGATCCCTCGTTCTTTTTAATCTCCTTCTAGTTTTCTCAGGCATGAGGGTAGTGGCCATTTGTTGTATCAATGGGTTTTGGTCCTGGTAGGTTTTCTTGAAAGCGTTTGTAGTACGTCCGTATGTATTCGTCAACCGTTGGTATTTTTAAGTCAGTATGCAGAGTTTTGTTATAAGCCTAACTTTAATTTATAGAATAATGTACTAGAGTACAAAATCGTTAAGTGGCTACTGTAGCACAAATAAATTTATAGTATAATTCGTAAATGGAGGGTGGTCCGCATTTAGGTGAACAGGGATATCCCCCTAGTAATTTAAAAATAAACATTTCAGAGGTGTCAGATATTTAGCAGAACTGTATCACGCTTTTTATCAATTCAATTAACACTGATTCCAATAAAATTGTTTCGCTTCTATTGGTTAATTAGACGCTTCTTCAGTTGCAAGAACCGGTTGAATTGTAAAATAAACAAAATTAGGAGTGTTGTAAAATAATTGTTAATTATCTAATGGGTTCTTGAGATTTGCCTGAAAGAAGAAGAGAGCCTTGATTCGGGAGAATTATGCTTTCTTAATTATATTTCCATTAGCGCCTTATTTTCCTTTCATTTTTTTTTAACTGCTTATCTTGGAGGCTTTTACAAGGAATGGCTTGAAGAGGGTAGATTAGTCGACTTAGTCAGATACCCATTTTACTCAAATAATCTACATTCCAATACACCATAACTAGGGGTTTGTGAGTGTACCCAAACATAAAATATTTTCATAGATTACACTATACAATTACAATATATACATATTGGAAATGGAACTTGTATCAGGGTCTTGTAGGGAATAGTGTCTTAAATGAACAACCGGTCGAGAATAGGCTTTGTATAGTTGCAATCAAGAACCTTGGGCGATAGAAAGAAAAAACTGTATATGCGTTCAGTATGTGATAGATATTGTACTGTTGCTTGGACAACGGTTGATATAATGGTAAGATAGAGAATCGTTCCGTGGGTCCTCCACGATTAGAATTTGGAGAGAGAGATGGACAAAGAGAAAGTGAGAAAGAAGTGCAATATCTACCGTCAGATGATATGTTTAAAAAATCATCAAGGGAGCGGAAAAGCTCAGTGATTAGATTGTTCAGTTATTATGCTGAAGATTCCGGGTTCAAATCCGGAAGTGGCAGAGAATTTAATAGTCACCGATTGGCAGAGCTTCCTTAGGCTCACCCAGTCTCTATAAAGTGGATGCCTGAATAATTGGGAGAAAATCTCTCGTTTGAGCGCCAACGTTCCAACAGATTTCTGATCAGTTTCCATCTTTATAGTGATGAGGCTAACCTAGGATAAAGCTATAACAAACAACCAACACCGTGAAGCATTGCGGCACTTTTGTGGAATATCTTATAGGAAAAGTAAAGTGGATTTAAATATTTCCTTCATTATCTTTTTTATTCATTTTTGCCTCACGTGGCTAGATATTATCGATGCTTCACTTGGAGTGTAGTGGTTAGCATGACAATCCACAATATCCAAGACCACAGGCACACAACCTGGTAGGTGGCCTTAGGATTTTAAAGGGATTAAACAATATCTGGTACTAGTTAAAGATACTATTTATACCTGGATGGACAGATTTAGAACTCCCACTGATCCTAGCATCGTCCGATTAGCCATAGCAGTGACGTTAGATGAATAAACAAATACTATCGATACCTCATGTTATCGATGGCCGGAAGCTCGACATGAATAGAAGACTTATGAGGTTCCGGTAATATGCTTAACCCGTTGGTTAATTCTGCTGGCGAGGTGTCGCTACATTCTCGGCCAGGATTAAGTTCGTTTATGGATGGTTTAGGAAGGATAAGTGGATTGGAAGGCGACGTTATTGCCTCCCTTGGAGCTTTATAATCCCCGGCTAAAGTCATTAGTTCTCGGGGCAGCGCCCGGATCAGGTGCAACGGAGCCTTTATCAGAGTCTTGTAGGCAATTATATCTTAAATGAACAACCGTTCTGGAATACGATTTGGATAGTTCCAATCAAGTACTTTGGACAATAGTTGGGGGTTCGTTTCTGATGTATTTATTCAAGATCCAGAGACAAAATTTTAGCTGTTGGCCAAACAAACAGAATTGAATAGAATTTTTAGATACTATTAAAAAAACACTATTTTAGCTGGTTTTACTTTATTGTGTCTTCCCTGCCATGGCTAATCGGGGATCTTATGGTTTGAAGTAGAGAAATACCATCCCTTTTTATGGGTTGTAGTACATCCCTCCTCTGGTGTAAGTGGACTGTATAGTATAAATGATAATGATTAAACAAAAGGCTTATAATGACAACCTGTACCACTACAACCCGTGAACGGGTCTGGGGTTCAGTACATAAGGGGTTCAGTAGAAACTGCACTTTTTCATGGAACACGGTTCTGGAAGGAGGTGACTTGTCCTAGATCACGCTCAACCGCCAGATTTCCCCCTTATTTTGGGTACCGTATTTTTATAACATTATATAGAGGCTCGGTGAGCCCCAGGAGGGTCCTAGTCCCATATGATACATATCCGGGTGCAAACAGACTAAATAAAAGTCTTGCCCGCAGCAGCGGGATTTGAACTAGGATTTCCGGCAACTCAGTGCTCTACCACTGAGTCACTCTGCTCCTCTATAATGACAACAGAAATTAAAATAATTTTAGTTACTGATTTAAGATAACTGTTCATCTGTGAATGCCATGTCTTCTAACTTATGGTGGTTGCTGTTTTCTCCCAATCCTGTCTGCTGTCTGCTGAGATGTCTGCTGAGATGATTTGAGCACATATTCAGATCCTAGCTGTTGCGTTCCTTTACTTGTACTGGGTGTGCTACTTGTAGATGCACATTTTATTCCAAGTTCTAGGCTTAGGAAGTGAAAGAGTGCTCTGCCTCTGATACAAGGACGTAGAGCAGGTAAAGTAAGAAGTGGGAGTCCTAAATGCTTCCTACCCAGGTCCACTTAGCAACAGGATCACAAGCACTTGACATCGTACAGACTAGGGATCCCTGTTTTACGTCTTCTCGGAAGGACGGAATAACCAAATGCTGCAAACCTACGATCTTGTGTATAGCGTTGATCTTGTGTATAGCGTTGCAATTCCAACCACTATACCACAGGTGAAACTAAAAGCAAGACTATTTTGTCACTAACAGTGTCAGTTCCATTTCTTCCTACTTCCGGGGTAGTCCACCTCTCTTACGCCTCAATTTCAATATAAAATATAATATTAGTCCATTTTAGAGATAAATTACACCCTTCCAGGCATAACTGAAAAAAGATTAGATACTTTGTTTTTTCTGATAACAGTGAATATACGATAAAGTAATATTTTAACATTACATTGTTACTTTTTTTTATACTTCACTTTTACGGCCTATGGTTTTAATTTTGTTTTTATCTTTGCATTAATCGCTTCTGTCCAGTTACTCCGAGCTATATAAACCTTTCAGATTTTATATAGATAAACATAATGTAGGTTTATGCGTTACGTTTATTATATCCAAGCCATAAACTTTACTAATCCACAACCGTTAAACTGATTAATTGACAACGATATTTTCTTTATATGAATAATATACATAGTCAGAGGAATTCATAGTTAGAATATTTTCCATAAAATAATTATAGTAATAAGTAGCAGTAAAAAACATTTCCCACTACAAGGGTCTGGAGTTCAGTAACCAACCTGCTAAGCTCAACATCACGGATTCGCCGCCCAACATATAGCCTTAGGTGAGTGAAGAATCCGTAGTCATGCCGACCTTCGGAAGAGACGTAAAATGGAGGTCCCGAACCTGTACGACCTATACCGCCAGGTACTCGATAAAGATCCCTATAATAATTAACCCTGGATAGGCAAAATTTAGGGCTCACTGTGATTAGCCATATCAGCATAAAGTGACATTAAATGAATACACAAAATGCGATTTACATAAAAGTCGTTATTATTGCCTGCAGTTGTTTTACCCTAATTGTTACTCTTATGATTCTTACATACTATTTATAAAACAGGGTAAACTGCAAAAAACCTAGTGTAGTGTAATGTTAATTACTCTATAAAGTATTTCCGTTGAAAAATTTGCCAAATACTAAAAACACTAATAATGGTGTTTCCTTATGTTTTTTGTGTGCTGAAAACGAATCTGATGTCTAAAATTCTTTAACACCTACAGCTTTTTGTAAAAATCACAACTGTTTTAGGAAAATGAGTATTTTGAATGATATTTAGCCTATGCATAATGACAGATTATATTTTTTAATAGAAACTTATGTATTAAGTTAGGTAGAAGCATTTAGTTGATGTTATGACAGTCCACATATTTTATTTTGCTCCTAAAGTAATCTAATCCCATTTGAATGTAACTGTATATTTTACTGACCAGGAAGGCTTGATAAAACTTCCTGCTGTACCTCTCATGACTTCCCTTTGAGAGGTAGAGAGACCCAGATACCTGGGAGGGGACCCTTGACTGGTTAGTTGATCCGTAAGCACCAGAGAGAGAAGATCTATATTCTGAACATGCCTCGCGAGTGCAAAAATCCCGTGAACAGCTTCTGTTATATCTGTGGTGAGGTGATATTGAATAGTCAAGCAAGCCATTGTCTCCTCTAGTGAATAAAGCCTACCATCTTTATTTTGGATTTAAAGTGGGAGATCAGGTTAAGGATTGGGCTCCTAAAGTTTGCTGCAGTAGATGAGGTATCTTACAGGTTGGCTTCAAGGAACACACAAAGCAATGAATGCCCTTTGCAGTTCCAATGGTATGGTGGGAACCACAAAACCATGTAAGTGATTGTTATTTTTGTATGGCAAATAGAAAAGGTTTCTCAAAGCGAACAAAATCCAGTATGGAATACCCTAATTTCTATCTTCAATTCGACCTGTCCCCCATAATGATACGTTAACAGTCCCCAAGCCACCTGAAACAGTTTCTATACTTCCAGATGAAGAAACTATCCCAGAGGATGTATCACCTGAGCTTGGATCGACGCATTGGAGAATCCTCCAGTAGTACTCCATCTGAAGACCTATACCAATAAGCCAAGGTAAATTAAATGTCCTTGTACGTGATTTAAATCTGTCTAAATCAAAGGCTCAATGCCTCGGATACAGCAGTGGAATCATCTTGAAAAAGGTGTCAAAGTATTGAATGTTAGGAGTCGTGAGTCAGAAGTTCTTCATTTATTTTCAATGGATGGGAATCTTGTTTACTGTAATGATATATGTACTTGGATTGTTGGACAAGCTTCGGTTACCACAATATAGTTCGGAATGGAGGTTTTTCATCGACAGGTCTAAATTCATCTTAAAAGGTGATCATATTGGAAACAAGTACCCCTCAATCCCAGGGGGTTGTTGGCAGTAGAAATGAAAGAAACTTATGAGAAGTGTAATGTATGTGCTGATCTGAATGTAATAGCCATGCTTCAAGCAGGTTACACAAAGTACTGTTGTTTTCTATGTGAATACGACAGCAGAGCAAGACAAAGTCGTTACACAGTGTAACGAGTGTAATTGGATTCTGCATCATTGAAAACAGAATGCAGCAATACTTTTTCAAGGGAAATAATTTTTTTTTACACTAATTATTCTTCCTGAATTTTTTCCCGTGATGTACGACTGATAATAAAATAAAGAAGGCCTAATTCCCCCCACCACAATCAGGATCTGAATCGGAATAACATTTTGACGGGAGTTGAACGTTCAGGAAAAAAAGTATATGATATTTTAAAATGTTTCTGCTTATCAGAAGACTTGAATGACAAGCCGGCTCTCCAACGAGCAGAGATGGCTTGCAGATACCCCCGCACAACTCAAATGTCCCACCGGGCTGGCAATCCCCATAGATTATTTTTACATTTCTTTCCTGATATTGTCTATCATGTTTTGTTCCCTACAGTCACCGGTGTGTGACTTTTATAACTCGGCTAGTTAGTTTCCCCTTGTTACAGGAACCCGATAGAATACAATTTAAAAATGCCAGATTAAATGTTCGTTTAGCGAAGTTTTGTAGTTATTAAAACATATAAATATGTATGTAAACGTGTAAGTTTTTTATTCTATGTATTCAATGTACAATTTTTTTAAATAATTCATGAATTGGTCTTTTTAATGCATTATCAGCATTAAGTACTTTTTTTTATAATTAGTCATTAGATTTTCGGAATCGCTATCCCATCTTCAAATTTTTAAATTGCATTACTTAGTTACACTGCTTACTATTTACTCCGTGCCAAGTTTTTTATACAGTTGTGTAGAAAATGGTCCAGGTAGAGCTAAAAAATAATTAATTTCTTATGTAGTGATATACTTTTTTTTAGAATCCGACGTTTCAGCCCATGTTGCAGGTCTTTTCAAGGCCTGTAATGAAGTTCATGAACGTCATTAAAAAGTCAATACTCTGGTGTCATTTGTGACTAACATTACAACCCTTGAAGAGGACATGAAATGTGGGTCGAAATGTACGCTTCTAATAAATGGTTTATCACTATTGAGGATTTTTTATACATGCCCCAAGCAGGATACTCCTCTTGAAGGTTTCTCCAACATATAGGTTAGACAAATATGGGAATAGGGAACACCCTTTTTTGAAACCTTTAGTGATCGGGAACCGTAAGGTATGTTAGTCCGTTCCTCAGTCTAAGCCATTTGCACCATTATATAAGCTTTTAATGGCTCTTTCCAAAAAATAGCAACGCACTCCCATATTTTCGAGTGATTCAAATAGTTTTCGTAATCATAGGGCCGTATCATAGGCTTTTTCAATACATTTAAGGAAAAAACCATTAATCATATTCAGTAATATAAATAAATTAACTTGAATGAAAGTTTTGTTACACCAATACACCCGTGCTTTTTTTCTTTTAAGTTGGATCGATTTTTCTTTTTACTATCGATCATATTTAAATTTTAATGTTTTCTATCGTATTTACTTCTGACTTGAACAAGCGTTGAGTGAATCGGGACATACCGAGACTGAAGGAGAAAGTTATTGAGGTCTTCATCATGAGTCCTTCATTCAGTTAATAAACAGTTGGAAACACAAGCGAGGGAAAATTAACATGGAGGAAGCCAGATTTACTTTTAATTGTATAGTCAAACACAGAAAAAATATTTGGCATTCATTTCAGTATCATGATAAATTAATGTGCTAGTGTATACCTTGCTAAATATGGAGATAAAAATCCTCATATGAAATTAATTCTGTTATTTCCCACTCTACCAGCGAGTTTACTAGTATATTTTAGAATCCTGAAAACATAAGCCAGGTTCTACGCAATTTTGTGGTTTTATTTAAGATAAAAAATTATAAACTGAATAATATATTTTTTGTATATGTTTTTTTGTACTAATCATTAATACATTTTCTTTCTAAATCAATGCTCAAATCCATACCTCGGCTCTAATTTTCCATTTGGAGCCCTACAAATCGCTTAAGGAGTATTTGTATTAATTTATTACGAACTAGTCAATAAAGGATCACGCTATTATCATGCTTTCGCTCATTCTTTCTCTTTCTCCATTAATCATCATGACAATCTTCATTCTCTACGAATATTGCCTTCATCTCTCTTCCGTTCACCCCCCATGTCCTTGCTTCGTTCTCTCCTCTACAAGAACCATGATGTTTGAGATTAGATTAGCTCTTAAATCTCTCCTTGTCCTCAGACCTCATCAGTTATTTCATGTCTTTTAAATTCTTCTTTCACCTGCTTAGCATAACAATTCTGGCTTTTAAGGTTATATATCTTATTAAATACTTATTGTTTATTCATCCTTTATGGTATCCGTCCAGACCATGTGCCTGTAGAAGCATAGCCATCTTTGGCTCAAAATTGATTCCAAGTCTTATGTTCTTTCGTATATTTCTTTATTCGATCTCAACCCTGTGATATTCTTAGGGCATATATTGTTAATATTCGCCTTCCGATCCCAAGCTTGAAAAATTCGTTGTTTCCGCAGCGTGCAAAATCACTGGTCTTATTTAAAGAGTATTTAGACTAGTAGTTTAAATATATTTTTTGTTCCTTGCATTTTGATAAAACTTTAATCTAACAATTACCTCAAAATGTCTTGTTTTTTGCCCAATTTCTGAACTAAATTTACAGAACATTGTTGTGCGAGATTATTCAAACAGCAATATATAATCATTAAATAATGTTAAATAAAAACATTAGGAAAATCTAACATACTCTTTAATTTAAAACATAGGCGGCACATAAAGAGGTTTGGTGTATATATATTTTTCTTTTCGCTGAGGTCTGCTAGAAACTTTTTGCCAATTTAAATTTTTCCTATCCTGTTGTTTTCTCCTTCTAATGTTATTCCATTCTTTCACTGTGCTGCTTCTAACTGGCTTTGGACCACTTCATTCCAGGTTTCTTTTTCGCTCTTCCCTATAATCCCTCCACTCCCAACAACCGCTTCATAAGAATCTATCATTCCACTGAGTTGTTTTCCCTCATATAATTTCTTTCTAAATCTTTCTTTATTTCTTGTGTACAAATAGTTGTTTTCCTTTTCTTCCTAATGTACTCGAATATTCTTTTCTTTAATCTGGAATCATCCACTTGAAAATACGTCAAGAAAATAATCTTATTTGATTATACTTCCTGACCAATTTTCATATTTATCATAACTTTCTTGTTTGATGTTAAATTTTGAAACTCCTACTCAAAAATTAATAGGAATTTTCTATGATACGGTTGATGAAATAATTAATTAATTCAAAGTGATTAAGTAATCCGTTGAGAAGTGGGGACGTTGCCTACTCAACTGCCTAATCCCCCTCCTTTGGTCTTTTCATGCTAACTAAACTCCTGACCTTAGCAAAGCGTTCAACCGTATACCTTCCTTCCAGGATTTTTTTTTATTAACAATCAATATCAAGATTTTTTATCGAATTAGAAACAAGTACTCGAAATTCGTACAACATGGATGCCAGACTTAATAACTATATGTCAAACGATTACAAAAGGATTAGGTATTCAAACAATATTGTGCTGGTATATAAAGTGCTACTGAAACCAATATGAGCTCATGAATCTCTCTTAAATACCGTTAAAATCATTCTGTCGAAATTCCCTCTTTATATAACGCATAGCTAATAAACCATTCCTCAAAGACTTGAATATAATTTTAGTTACTGACACAATCAAGAAAAACTACAAACATTTCATGACTTGCTGGACACTTAAACTTACTTGTACAATCATTACTGACAGACACATTACCACAGAATCAGACAAGGAGACTGAAACGGCTCTGGAGTAGGGATCTTCAACTATGCCTTCAATGGGAGGTTTCTCCATACACACTTCCACGTGAATCCCTTAGAAGAAGTTTTCAAAACAAGATAAAAAAAAGCAGGTGCACATTGTGTCCAATGGTATTTTTATAATTTCTCAAATAAATATTTATTATTATTATTTAACTGTATATATTGATTTGGAGTTGTGAATCTATAAATGAGATGATTTTTTCACCAAGTCATAACCGTAATCTACTCAATTTTAAAGGAGGTACGTCCTATGTTTACACCATATTTTTCTATCCTTAATTAATACTACAATTAGGTTTTAATATTAAATTTTTAATATTGGTTTCTTAAGGTATGTTTAAATATGCTAATTTGTTTATCGGGGTTGGAAGTCATATCCTTTGACCGACGATCTTTTGCATCTTGTGACTGTTTCAGAATGCTTTTTGGCTGAGTTGCTTTTGCAGAGCGATAATATGGAATAACTTAGTTAGAATTATATGATAAAATAAATATATTTGATTTTACTATTTTTTACCTCTTGCAAATGGCAAAAATGATACTGGAATGGTGTAAAACAAAAAAAAACAATCAATTATTTTCAATTTAATTATTTTGTTTTATTCTTTAAAATTTGTTAATTTAGTACTAATTAAATGGTAAGAGCTGATTTTTTATTAATTTTTTATTCACCACAATATTAAAATTTAATTAATAGGCTTAGAATGAACTCTTGGGGCTTCCATATCAGATTATTTTAATTTCTACCCATTCATTTAATATAATAAAAACTAAGCCACTTATAAAAAATAGTAATGATTTTTAAATACCAGGAAATGCTTATTCAATTAAATGTATCTATAAAAGCTGATACTGGTACTGCGTGGCGATTAAATGACTAAGGTCGGAAAGATTTTTATATAATCAGAAAAAAAGAACAAGTGCATTTATAATTCAAAGATTAGTATAATACGGAAGTATTATTGTATTGAAACCTTGAAAACAAAGTCATAAAATTTATGTTTCAAGCTGAAGGTGGACAGTTCAGTGGTTGAGTTTCGTGCCGGGTCCCTGGTTCAAGCCCACGGCAGATAATTTATTTATTCTGTTAATGGCCGGGAATGAATCCTGCCCTATGAGATCCTCCTGGGGCTCACTCAGCCTCTATAAAGTGGATACCCTTCATTGGGGAGAAAGCCTGGCTGTTGAGCTTAATCTAGGAAAAATCACCTCCCTGCTCAGCTGTTATCATAGAAACAGAACAGTCTATAACTACTGAACCGAAGACTCTCCATGGTTTTAGTGGTACAGGCTTTTTTTTTAGTTTTTTTGCTATAATTATAATAATACATTATGGAACTCGGTTTTTATTAGTTATGCATCCCATAATAATATTGATTGTTTAAATATATTGACAGTTTCTCTCTCGATGTTACATTACTTAAACGGAAAAAAACTGCACCACTACAACCCGTGAACGGGTCTGGGGTTCAGTACATGGTAAAGACTGTACTGCTTCATTGGCAACAGATCTGCAAGGAGGGTCCTAGATCCTATAAGACCCATCTCCGCCTGCAAATAGACTAAATAAAAGTCTTTCCCGGAGCGGGATTTGAACCAGGATTTCCGGGATGGCAACTCAGTGCTCTAACACAGAGCCACTCCGCTCCCCTTAAATTGGCCAGTATCTTAATGACGTATCCGTTTTATTAACAGCTCTGTGAATTCTTATATCAATACAGCCCCTCTTAACAAACAAGCTCTCGTATCATGATCCGGCAAAATATGTTAATTACATCAAGAAACGTCAAATCTTCTCCTTAGTTTATGTTCCCTATTGTGATCATCCTAAATCCGTTTTATGAGCTTGTATATAAGATCTCTTACATCCTAACCCATTTACCTATTCTTGTCTCCTCCTTAATTCCGATCGTGTTGCACTTAGATACTCCCATTATCCGCAATTCTTCCTCTCCGGTATAATGTGGTGCTGATGTCTACTTCCTCTGATAGTGCCTATTGTAGGTCCCAGTTATTAGGTTTCATGTGGTTCTGAGATCGCCAGCTATAAGCCAGATATTGAAGCAAAAGCTGATATTAAGGGAACCTATTCATTCACCGAAATTCAATCAAGATTCTTTCATCTAATATGAACCGGATTAAGACTTTATACAATACAATAATACTTGGTATAAAGATTACAGGTATTAAACGCCTTCTATATTACTTAAAAAGTCCTGTAACAAAGTATTATTAACATGATAGATGGACGTATTGCCGGGTTAAAGTTATTAAAAAAAAACTTATACAACTTATTAAAAGTGCATACGGTTTATATCATTAGCATAACCTTCTATGCCGAAGGTCGCAGATTCGCTACCCTGCAGTTGGTTCTAGGATTTTTTAAACGGTGTAAAAAATCCATGGTTATGCCGTCTACCATAATCGATCAAATCTGTTGTTAATGTGGCCCGAACCCCAATACCAGTCTTTTCATGAAAATTGTCACTCAAACCTACCTACTTCTTCAACTCCTGATAATCCTCCGAGGCGTCTGAAAGAAGATGGACTCGTGATCTTCAAAGATGAGTAATTTGAGTACTAATACTAGGTGGTTTCTCTGCCTTAATCCAGGGCGTTATATATCATTCCTGCCATTTACTTGTTGTTTGATATAATACAGTTGTAAATTTCAATGAAAAAATATATTATTATGATAGATATCCATATTATTATAATCTAATATGAAATCTCTATTATCATATTTTGTCTAGTTGGCAAAAAATATACACATTCTGGAATCTCTTAAAATACACTAATCTCTTTCTCGTCATTTAAAGATAATAATCGAGGCCTCCAGTGGTGTAGTAGTTTGAATAATAACCTTCTATGCCCAGGATAACGGGTTCGCAGCTTGTCAGGTGGGCATGGGATTTTTTTAATTAAAAAACTTTCAAAGGGAGTAAAACATCCAAGGTTGCCCCGTCCTTCCTAAGAGACGTAAAATGGGGGTCCCGAGACTACGGTGCCAGGAACACGTTGGACACCCCTCTCCTAATTACACCTTTCTAGACAAAATAGGACTTCCACTGTAGCATCGTCCAATTATCCAGAGCAGCGTACAGTTACCTTAAATGATTGAATATAGATTTATATTACTTCAACTTAATTATCAACAAGACGGCTAAAATCTGTCGGAAATGTTATTTCTATATCTTGATAAATTGAAGTGATTCCTTAATTCTCATAAATAAACAGGATAAAAAAACCTTGTACCACTACAGCCCAGTCTTGATAGAGAGACTGTTTCTTGGACAACGGTTGTGCACGGGACGTGATTTGTCCGAGATCACGATCAATCGCCAGGTTATTACCCAAATCAAGGTTAACCACTTTATAGAGGCTGGTTAAGCCCCATGAGAGTTTGTAAATCCCACAGAGTCTATCCCTAACTTTGAATATATTAAATAATATTTTTGCCACAGCTGATTAGAACTGAGCATATAAATAGGAAGCTTAGTATTTTGTGTGTACTTACTATGACTTATATAACAAATGATGTAAAACGTAACATGTTACATAATGATTAGCTTATATGACAGGTAAAATAACGTATTATATAACAGATAATATACTACGATGGATGGCATGTGGAGAGGATGGATCCAACAAGAAATCCAAGAAGGATGATGTATGAGATACCGAATGAGGGTTCAAGATTAAGAGGGAGGCCCAGTCTCAGGTGGCTCGAAGATGTGGAGGGTGACCTGTAGGCGTTCGGAATAAACTGCTGGAGGCGCCTTGCGGCGGACAGAGGCGAATGGCGGAAGAAATTAGCAGAGTCCAAGGTTCTTCAAGGACTGCAGAGCCCATAAATAAATAAATAAATAACAGATAATATAACACACTCATAGGAATATAACTTAATAACTATCAGGGATCATTGACTAAATATAAAAGAAAGTTACAATAAATTATGACAAGTTAAAGTTTCCATGACGAAACCTTTGTCTAAATCTGTATTATTTATTTATCTATAAATACGCCAGCCAAAATGTACATTGACATTCAGTCTTTTTCCTAGAGCTATCATCAAATTCTAAATGTCATGTCGGGCGTAAAGAAGGACATTACCAAGCGGTATCTCTTCCGTGGCATTAATCTGCTTTAGGATATTAAATGAAAGGATCTCTCAGCCAAGTCCTTTTCGCTATTCTACTGAAATACTAAGCCATGCATACAGATCATAACAAGTGAATTGAGTCGAGTCCGCATAATTCGTTCCCACAAGTCGTATGTATTATAGTCGATAAGGGCCGAATTATAGCCGAAGGGGTATTATGTATTAGGGTCGAACAAACTACAAGCTATAATATTCTGAATCTTATTCCGAGATAGAAGTTGTGTTTGTACAATATAAATATCGAATATTTATATTAAATTTCTTAACATACCCTTATTGGAATCACATCAACATATCTGTTGTTTTTTTCTAATAAAAACCTGTACCACAATAACCTAAGAAGGGTCTTGGGTTCTGAACTTGAGAGAGACTGTACCGTTTCTAATACAACGGCTGTTTAGGGAGGTGAGTTGTGAGGTTTTTAAACGATGTTCAAATTTATCTCCCACAACAAAATTTGAACCCAGAACCTTCAGCATTGCTGCTCACCGTTCCACACACTGAGATACCCCGTTCATCTAGTTACGATAATCACTCTTGAATTTAAATATTTAATATTGCTTAGTTCAGCGTAGAGAGGAGAATATTGTATTAATCACACGAATTAGAAAAAATTCCAAGTCTGATTGACTTTATTGAAATAAATTATACGCACCTTGTCTCTAAATGAAATGCTCAACCGCCAGATTATTCCCCTAATTAAGGGTACCTACTTTACAGACTGGATGAGCCCTGAGAGGGTATCCAGATCATAAAGAATTCAACCTCAGATGTTAACTGTTAATAAATTATCTACAACGACCGGGTTTGAATCCGGGGCATTCGGCACAGCAACTGGTGCTCTACCACTTAGGCAACCCGCTTCCTATTTTTTAATATGATTCACATAATATTATGTAAACTCTGAGCTATGTTATTCAGATGTGTACTGGGCTGGTAAAAAGGCTCTATCTGAATTATTACTCGGTAAAACCTTTTGGAATAGGGAAATTTAGGAGGATCAATTCGTACAACGGGAATGACAAATTTACTCTTCAAACATTTTTCTCCACTGAAGGAATTCTTAATGAGAAAATTCTAAATAGCTATTCTCGCTGAAGTCCGATACATTATAAACAAAAATGTATCAACACAAAAACGTCAAAGGGTTAGAAAAAACTCCGGACTTCAAAGTGTCTCCTTCCTGGTGTAAAGTTTAGAACCTATGCCCTTTTTTTCAATAATAACTATTAATTTTGTATAGAATAATTGGATAAAGTAGTAGATTCAAACATGATTGGATCTACTTATTATAATATTTAATTTTAAAAATTCAAAAAATAACTTATTTTAAATATTCAAACTCAAAGATAAATACCTTTTTTTCGCAATTCCGAATATCTTTAGTCAAGTTCCATTATTTATATGCAGGGTGTATGTTATTATTGCTTTTATGTATTATGTATTATGTATGTAAGAAAGCTTTATTTTTAATAAAAATTACGGGTAAAAACATGCCGTTCTTAGCAATAAATACTTTAAAAATTAATTTAATATTTTAATGTATCCTACAAATTTCACATTCCGGTAGATCACCATAAAATTTGCTGGATGCAATGCAACACAGTTTCGATTCTCCGTAATCTGATTAACATTTACAAGCCATTAGCATTTGGAGAAAAGATGAGATTACTTTATTTCAATGAAGTCAATCAGACTTGGACATTTTTCTAATTCGTATTATTAATAAAATATTCTCCTGTCTACGAACGACCTAAGCATTTTAGAAAAGTTGATGGTGATCTCGGTTGAGCGTGATCTCGGAGAAAATCACCTCCCTGCACATCCATTGTTCTAGAATCTGTACAGTCTCTACCACGTACATAACCCAAAACCCTACAGGGATAGTTAGTAGTAGTACAGGTTTTTTTTTTTCATCCAGCATATAATTTGTTATTATTTATTTAGCTTACTAGTCCCCTTTACTTGTATCATACCAATAAGACATAAATTAAATCTATTATAATCGTACAACGAAATTAATTATGTACACCATTTCTGCGTGCAAATGAATTATAAAAAGAAATCAAACATAAAACAGTAACCTATGTATTTTATGAATACTAATAATATTAACAACGTGTAAAATATCAAAATGTATAGAATACTATTTACTCGTATATGCATGCATGAGATAATACATTTTGGAACTACTGGATCTTAAAATAATCAAACAATATACGATTTTTCTGAAAAATATAAATATAACTTAATTTAATCAATATTAAATCATTCAGAATGTCCTTGATATTAATGATTGAAAATATAGGTATATTTTTCTAAATATATTATAAATATTTATAAACTCACAGATAATATGTGCTACTATTTTTTCCTTAAGTTAAATAAAAACGTAAATACACATGTCAATAAAAGGGTAAAGAAATATGGGAACACTAAGTTTGAAAATTTTCCACAATCAGTTAATATCTTCTTTTTTCTTATAATGTACAATTGAAAAATCATAGAGACAGTTATCGTTGATCTACAGATCCGTATATTTTTTATTTTAAGTTTTAGAGAACTTTCTTAAACTTAGGAGGAAAAAACAAAACTACCTGTTGATCCTAGTTCACTTTATATGTCTTACCAGCTCTGAGAAATCTTACCTGAAACATAAAGAAATAACATGAGTGAATTAAAGGCTAGATTAAGGTCGAAATTATGTTATTATTCAAAATAGTTTATACAATAGCTTCCAACCATATTCACAAAATGTATATAACAAGGCAAGCTGAGCAACTCTAACGGACTGTTCAGTAATAACGTTCAGTGCAAATAACTTTCGGTTATTTATTTTTTAATATCGCGTTTAATCATTATTTATTATTGGCCATATATCACTGCACGGGTTGTAGCGCCCTTAGGGCTTGGGAAACACTGTAAGTCTAACTTTCTATAGAGCTTAATTTTAATTAAAGTGAAATTTACAACAACCGTGAAAAAAGAAGTACAGAACATTGAGGAACCTGCAAGGAAAATATTCAGAATATATGTATACAGTGTGTAAAGTGCTGAGTAACGGAATTGAATGTTTCTGCCAAATATGGCAGATAAATTATTTAATCTTTTAACATCCACGGATGGAACTTGTGGGATCAACAGCCCCTTCTGGGGCTCATCCAGCCTCTATAACGTGGGGATCCTTAATTGGGGTAAAAACCTTGCAGTTTATATCTCGGACAAATCCCCTTCCTGCACAACCGTCGCTGCAAAACCTAGAAACAGTACAGTCTCTACAACGTAATGAACCCAGTTACCTCCTTGGGTTGTAGTGGTGCGGGTAGGTAAGGTTATATTATACTAGTATCTCTTTAATAAGCATTATAATATATAATTATGATAAAAATAGAATATATAATACGTATGAGTGGTCATTTAACACTATGTATTATATTTTCTTTTTATATGGAATATTCAAACATTTATAAAATTGGATCATAATATTAATATTATGATCAAAATTCCAATAACAATCTACTATACCACGCCCACCAAATGGTGCGTTTTGGAATAGTGGAATAGCAATAGCTCCAAAATTTCGAAACTTGACTTTTCTTCCGATAATTTTCTCAATGATGCAGATATGTTATTTTTCCGTTGATATACTTGTCAGGTAAACTCTTTCAAAGCTTTATACGAAGTAGGAACTGAGAATTCGAATATTTTTTCCGATAGTTTAGTCAATTTTCATTAACGATTCAGATATGTTATTTGTCTGTTGATATACTTATCAGGTAAACTTTTTCAATCCTTTATACGGACTAGGGACTGGTAATTCGAAATTGTTTTAATAAATCGGGATAAAATACTACACCATTTACCTCACCATATCGGATTTCATATCTCAGTCACTTTTAAATACAGAAATATTTCAAAGAAATTAAAACATATAATGTCCAACTTTTCCGGCACCCGAATATTAAAACAAATATGACATTTTACTTTAATATCATCTTTGTAAGATGCTCCGCAGACGTGCAAGTATGTACAATAAACCTTTCCCCCAGATGAAAGGAAACACCGCCCTTCATGCTCCGACACCAAGGTCCCTGCCTCAGATTAAGAATTTTCCGCCCTACAAAACAAAAGCGCTTGCCAATTTTACAGTCGCATCCGAAAACACCAGCACCTCTCCAAATATGATGTAAAGGTGAGTTTATTAGATCTGAAATTTAACTCGGTATTCAACTTCGTACTAAGTAGTGACATCATTAGTTCGGTCTCTACTTTTTAAGGAGAGTAAAAGATCCTTTGTTACTGCGTCCTTATATCCTTCAGAAGGGGCGAAAATGGATGTCCCTAGCATGTACGACGTCATGTACTCATTAAAGATCCCTATCATAATTATATCTGAATTAGACAAATTTAGAACTATATCTGTAGCATCGTCCGATTAGCCGTAGCATAGGCACAAGAACTGATTCAAGTAATTATACCTTCAAATCAACAGAAATATATTGATAATTGTGATAAATTATCACCACAACCACATTTTTACATCTCAATACCGTGACTAGGACATTACTCTTAGTATGACGTGTATTGCTTTATAATTTACTAGCGACCCACCCCAGCTTTGCTCGGGTAATAAGGCATATTATGCCTACATAATTTGTCTGTGTAATGTATTTTTTTATCACGTACTGACACGAGGACTACGTGAACATCATTGGTTAGGCTTCTTTGGGAGTCTTGATTTTCAAAAATAAAAACAAACCAAGTATTACTTAATATACGAATTATTATGCACGTGAGATAATTGCACGGGATTAGGCAGCGTCTTCGGTGAAACCCATCGATATTTCAACCAATTTACACAAAACCTCGACAAAATATATACCTAAACCTTCATGGTGAATCACTCTATCTATTGGTGAAAACCACATGAAAATCCGTGCAGAAGTTATTGAGTTTACCGCGAACAAACGCGGCCGAGGACTTTGTTTTATAATATATATAGATAATTACTGCTCTGAACGATTTACAAGTATATAAAAAAACATTATTCAACTAATTCTCGAATGGAATCAATGACTGGCATGGCAGATATTTAAACAGTACTTGATAAGAGATGATTGACTAGAAAGAGAATCAGTTCTATTTGTGAAGCTCAATAACAGATATAGCAACACATGAACTTAATATTTCAAATGTTATCTCTTGTCCAAATTGCCAATTTCAAGATAATGACGTGTGTAGTTATCACAATTTACATTTCATTCATATCATGTACTCGAGTGTGACGGCAGTCCGCAAGCTCAACAACAATTGTAGAGATTACAATTGCTAGCGAAATGAAACCAGTTTACGATAGCATTCGAATTTATCATGGAATAATAGGAACTGATATACTGGGAGCGGAATGGCTCTATGGTAGAGTGCTGAGTTTATGTGCAGAAAGACTTGGGTTCAAATACCACCTAATGGCCGACTTTTATTCAATCTGTTAGTGGCCGGAGATGGATCCTGTAGGATTTATAATCCTTCTGGGGCTCACCCACCCTCTGCAAAATGGGTACCTGAATTAAGGGGAAAATCTGGCGGTTATGCGTGATCCATGACAAATCACCTCTCTACACAACCGATGTCCAAGAAACACTAAAGTCAATACCACGTACTGAACCCAAGATCCTTGTATAGGTTGTAGTGGCGAAGGTAATATATATGTTCCCTAGAATCGTGAGAAATAAGGCGACAAAGCGTCGTGTTAGATAAAATTGCTTGATTAATCTAGCGACAATTTTAGAGTTATCTACTTTTGTTCCTTAAAACTCAATTTAAATACAAAACTATGGTTTGGAAAAAAATCAAAATTTATTGTTCTTTTATTTATTTTATAGCAGTAAAAAAACTTTGTCTGATTATGAATGAAGTTAACTTTGTATTTAAATATCTACAGCCACGGTGAATAAGTGGTTAAGTCGAATTTCGTCCATAGAGAGAGTTAACTGCTTTCAGGGAGGTGGAATCGTATCATTCTCGTTGTTTTTGGCTTTAAATGGAGTTGTAATATAAGCAATAACCCCCTTTTCCAGCTAAAACCTGACTTAGCCTCTTACCTACTTCGAAAATAAAACGCTGCCGCTTCCAGAAATACAAGAAGCATTTTGGAGAAAATATGACTAGACCACTTATTCCACAAGGTTGTAGATATGATCTGTAGGTCCAATAACAAAATACTACAAATGCTCTAAAAGCCTATATTTTACTATCAATGCATAAATATGAGAACAAAAAATTCTCAATACATTTCCAAAATATATCAGCAGTCCCTGTGAATTTGAGGTCAAGTCTAAGATATGTTAATTAGTTATCAGGATAAACAGATTTTTTTTTTCTGTAGGTTGTATCAGATCTAGATCCATACATTAGACCTTATAAATGTGTGTATATCTAATTTATATTGATAAATTATTGTAACAACACTGTATATTTGAGCGTTTAGGGGTCACCTTTGGAGTAGTTGTTAACCTGATAACCTCATACGGCAAGGTAGCAGGTTCGCAGCCCGACAGGTGGCGCTAGGGTTTTTTAAAGGTAGTTAAAAACCTTTGGTCATGCCGTCCTTAGGAAGGGACGTAAAACGGGAGGTCCCGAGGTCATGTGTGGTGCCAGGTGATTACCTATCCTAACTGTACCTGCACACGCGAAATTTAGGACACCCACTATAACAACGTCCGAATAGCCATGGAGCATAAAATATAATTGAATGATTAACTTTTGGTGTTTATCTTTTTGTTCTGAAAGAAAACGGGAATTAGACTGGTTGCTCTTCCCCTCTACTATCACCGAACTTTATAATGGATTTGCTGTTAAAGCTTGAAGATAAATAAAGTAATGAATTAAATTATATTGACTGGCAGGTGTTGAAATTACTTGTTTTTCCGTGTTAAGTAAACTGCTAAAGGAGTTCCGAAAAAAAAAAAGTATTTCTGAGAGTCTTTATTGAGGCGTTGAGTCCTTGTGTTGACACTATTCAACGATCCAAACTTCAATAGGAAGCCATCCCCCCGATTCTCTTTCAATTCTTTTCTTTTCTCTTTTTTTCATTTTCAATTTATATTTGGATTCGTTCGGATCCGGTTTATTCTGTTTATTATTATTTTTTTAAATTAGATCGATCACTTCCTTTTTACATCCCTATAACATCATTTTACATACTTTCCTGAAGAAATGACATGCTAAATACCAAAATGAGTATTACATGGCTGCCAACGGTCTGAAAGGTGAAGCTCAAAATATTTCAGTATCTGTTCCCCAGGTTGTCGCTTTGACTTTAGTTACAAGTTTTAACTGTTTATCCGTTTCATTTTTTTTTGTTTCCAAAAATACAAGTTATCGTGAACTTAAGTATAGAAAAGAGAATGTAATTGTGATTGATGAGTAGATTTCGGTAATAATTTCATTAAGAAATAAACGTCTTAACTAACATTTCGAAGTATAAATGATATATGTTTGTTGAAACGTTCATTTCTAGATGAAATGTTTACCGAAACACACTCATTTGCCATAATTACAACCCCTATTCCATAATAAAGCTTGTATGATAACTTGAATTTTTGGAAAATAATAAAAGAGAAACGAATGACATGCTACAACTTGTTGTGACTCAAGTCGAAGCGACAATCTGCGGGAAATTTACTAATTTTTATAATAATATTAATGGGAAATAATTGCCAAGTGTCTCAACACGAACTATGTAATACATTTGGGCCCGAATTTGTTCACTTTGACAAGTTGATATCAAGTTGAGAAGATATAAATATATAGTAAAACATATATAAGGTTTTTTTTTTTATAATTCTTTGAAATCATAAAATTACTTACATTATTCGGCAGGTTGCCACTTCGAGTTGAAAGTTACTGAATGCAAGTTATAGTTATACAAGTATCGAAAAGATAATGTAATTATGGGTAATGAATAGATTTAGGTAATCATTTCTTCAAGAAATAAAAGTTTCAACTAATATTTTGAAGTATAGATGACATACGTTCATTTCTAGATGAATTGAATACCGAAGTATACACATTTACCATAATTACATCCCCTATTTTTTACTAAAGCTCATGATAACTTGTTTTTTTGGAAACTATTTTTTTTTTTTTTTTAATATGTATTTATTGAAATTTACAACTGTATAAAGAATACATCCAGTAAATATTATGATTGAATAAATTGACATGAAAAGACAAGTAGAGAAACTACCCAGTGGTAGTACTCAAATAAAAAGTTTAGCTTAGAAGGTCACGAGGCCATCTTCTTTTCAGACGCCTCGGAGGATTATCAGGAATTGAAGATGTTGCGAGGTTTGAAACTAGTGGGTTTGGGTGGAAATGAAGTTTGTCATGAAAAGATTGATATCGGATTCGGGCCAAATCAGCAATAAACGGGACGTTTAGGTCATTGTGGATTACTTTGTTCGTAACAAAGTAAGGAGCGTTGAGGATTTTCCGAAGGATTTTGGATTGTAAAGATTGGATGCGGGAGGAATTCGATGGCTTAGTGGAGCCCCAAAGCTCTATTCCGTAAGTCCAGATGGGTCTAATGATTGTCGTGTATATGAGTCTCTTGTAATGGATTGGGAGCTTAGAGCGTTTATCCAGTAAATGTTGAAGTAGCCTGAAACGGCGAGCTGTTTCTTGTCGTTTCAGTCTAGTATGAGGATTCCAAGCGTTTGTCAAGGTGTAGTCCTACTATAAGGGATGTTATTAAACGATACAGGGGGGCAGGAAGTCGCTGGTTTACGACGGAGGGTAAAGGTGATTTGATGAGATTTGTGGGAATTTATCTTAATCCTCCAGTTTTGACACCAATTTTCTAGGTCAGTGATGTGGGTTTGAAGAGTACGGGATGCTATAACAGGATCAGTGTTGACAGATAATAGACATGTGTCATCCGCATACGTGGTAAGGAGAGTATTAGGATGAGTTGGGATGTCAGCTGTATAAACTGTGTAGAGAATTGGGCCGAGGATACTGCCTTGAGGAACGCCGGCAGATTGAGGAAAGAGGGGTGAGTAGACATTATTATGATTTACTGTGAATGACCTGTAGGAGAGATAGGATTGGATAATAAGAAAGTATGTAGGAGGTAGGAATTTACGGAGTTTGTAAAGCAACCCGGGGTGCCAGACTCGGTCGAAAGCCTGTTCGACATCAAGGAAGACTGCTGGACAATACAATCCACGTTCCAAAGCTGAGGAAACAACATCCACCACACGATGGCATTGCTGGATAGTGGAGTGGGATGTTCTGAATCCAAACTGGTGATCTGGGATAATGTGATTTGCATTTAGGATGGGATACAGTCGTTTCAGGATGAGCTTTTCCAGGATTTTACCCATTGATGGTAAAAGTGAGATAGGGCGGTAAGAGGAAGGGTATTCCGGTTTCTTTTTAGGTTTAGGTATCATTTTCACGATGGATAATTGGAAAATATTAAAAGGGAAACGATTGAAAAGTTAAAACTTGTTGTGAATCAACTCGATGCAACAATATGGGGAATAATTACTATTATTTCTACAATATTAAAAGAAAAAAATAGCCATGTGAAGTAGCAAGTATAATGAATACATTTCAGCCCGAATTCATTCACCTCATTAATAAACATGTATACTTGTACACATTGGTCAATATCGTAACAAACATGAATGTTTTTTTAATAATATATTGATTGATTTTAGAATTTTTAAAAATCACAGTACCTGTTTTAGTGGTATCAATTTGTATAAAATAATAATTAAGAAGAAATGCGTCCAGAAAAATATCGAAATGATTAAAAATTAACGATCCCCGGGAGGATCTGCAAATCCCACAGTATCCATCTCTGGCTGTTAAAAGATTAAATAATTTATCTTCCACAGACGGATTTGAACCCAGAACCTTCAGCGTAGCAACACTCTCCCAAGCGTTGCATGCCTTTTAAACAATATGTCATTTTATTGTACTTTAATCTCAGGGAGTCATTGTTTTATTGTAAGCATTGTTGGAAGAGGTCATGGTAGAATTATGGATTATTTATCGTGGGAATGTAATCTCCATTTGGACATATACGTGACGACAAATAGTAGCTTCGTTGTGGAAATACTTCATATGTAAAAAAAAGCCCATATTCATTACTAATTAACAAGCCGTGTACTAAATTATACGTTTTACTGACATATCTTCCCCCTATAAAACATTACCTTCCCCAAGTGATCGTAAAATTCCAGCCCTCAAGGGATAGCATCAGTTGAGGATACACGCCTGTAATGACAAGGGAGATAGTGACCTGCTTTATTTAGCCTTAGCCCTTGGACAAACATCATCTTCATTAAAGGTCGTGCTAATGCCATGTGGTCGCTGGTCGCTGTTATAGGTGGTTTCTGTTCTGTCTAGTCCTAGCCAGCTATCTATACCTGACCCATTGCCTCCGAGTAAATAGATATGTTTCCATCCCAGAACAATGGGATATATCCGTGAACAAAAAACTATCCCTAATTTAATTCTGATTATATTGTAACCTTATTCCAGATTTTATAGCGGTATTCATCCGTAATTAAGGTGCTTCGTCCTAAGCAGGAGACGATAGGTTACTTTTAGTTAGCCAACTTTTATGTAGGTCATTCTGCTCAGAGCGTCTTTCAAACTTTTATTACCATTACAGTGTCCATAAAGAATCATTGTATACAATTTTCAAGACGCTTCGTTCAGTAGATACTTATAAACAATAGGCTTAAACAGTTTAATGAAATCCTGGAGGGAAGTTATTATACATAATAACCAATTTGTAACTATGATATAAAAAAAAAAAACCTCTACCACTACAACTCATGTAGGGTCAGGGATTCAGTACATGGTACAGACTGTGCTGTATTTTTGAACGGTTATGCAGGAAGGTCCAAGTCCTAGATGATCGTCAATCGCAAGATTTTCTCGCTTGATTTTGGTACCCACTTTGTGAAACTGGATGAGTCCTAGATCTCATAAGATCCATCTCCGGCCATTAACAGATTAAATAAAAATCAGCCTTCGAGCGGGATTTGAACCCAGGACCTTAGAGAGGATCAGCGTTCTACCACACCCGTCCGCTCTCGCTTTTGTGTAGATAAAATCTAACCCAAAACACCTTGAACTTCTTGTTTTAATTCTTTTTTTCAATTTTTATCCCTCATAAAAAATAATAAAAAAATACTACATTTGAATTTTGTACAAAATCAATGAGTAATAAACTATTGTAACAGATATAATGTGGTAAGAAAATGGATTATAATGTTTTGTAAATGTATTTTTTATAATTTGTAATAAGGAATAATTTATAATAGTGTATACATATTGTAAATAAATAATTAAGGCACATACAGTTGTATAGAATGTGACAATAAATAGGACTGAGCTAGGACTGATCAATTTGATCAGTGATAATAATTTGAGTGAGTGTGTTTTAAACTAAAAAATGGCACTGCAACTAATAAGGTAATGTTTAATGTAGCGCCAGGCGGAGGAGTTTGAGGTTAAATATACGAAAAAATAAAACAATTTTATTTCCAAGTACCACTTAAAGGGAAAATTTAATTCCAACCTAATTTTTCAACGAACCTATGAATTACCAAAATGTATTCTATTATGTACAGGAAATGTTTACTATCCGTTTTTAAAACAGACAACTGACTACTTTCGTTGTGTTTTTTGTCAAAACGTAGTACATTTTGCCTTAAATGCAAAGCAATTAATAACCGGGATAGATTTATTAAACACATCTATAAATAAAATAAAATTATACAATCTAAAATAAAATATAAATTCATAGCATCATAAAAAAATCAATCATATTCTGGCTTTTAAATGTAAAATTCACGCCAATGACACCGCCTGGAAGACCAATATATTTAATCAGAATACGAGTTATTAATAAAAAAATTGTATAAGTTAAATAAAAAAACTTCAATATTTCAGATCCCTATCTTAATTAAACCTGGACAGGCGAAATTTAGGATTCCCACTGTAGCATCGTCCGGTTAGCTATTGCATCATAAAGTGAAGTTAAACGAATAAATAAATAAAAGGCTTAACGAACCCGAAGGCTCGATGCCGATACCACCAATCTATGTTTACAAACCATCATCCACGAAGCACCACCCAAACCCAAACCCGCTAGATCATTCCTAACGCAATCCTCCCACCTACGCCTCGGTCTGCCCCTAAGACGCTTCCCAGTCGGTACAGCGCCTATTAACATCTTGGGGATTCGTTTGTTACTAATCCCAGCAACTTTACATGATGTTAAACGAATAAACTTCAATATATCAATCCTTTATATTTATCGATAAACATTGAAAATATAAATAAAAATTGCCATTGAATTCATCTTTTTTCTAGTCAATATACATATCGAAGAAAATATATAAGAATGAAAATTTCAAGAAAATATTGTTCCTTTATCAGCCTATGTTGTAAGATATCGCTCCTTAAAAAGAACAATGACATAACTCAAAAATATGTTTTTTCAATTGAAGTGTTTGAATGTTCCATGTCAGCTAAAAAAAAAAAAAGGTATTGGTAGAGGAAAGCATTCCTATTATAATGATGGTGTTGAAATTCTTATATCAAACATTAGAACATTTTTAAAAGTTCAAACACGATATTACTCAAATATGGCCTTATTAAAAAAAAACACTATGTTGGAAATGGAATATCAGATATGTCGTTCCTGAATTAAATAGCTCCAACTAATAGAATTGCTTCAGACGTAAGCAAATACTGCCAATTTTCGAGTAATGATGTTCTTTTGAAGGAGCGAAATATGTATACATTTTTAAATATTGATGGAATCTATCGTACTGCTTTAGAATAAAAAAGCTACTTGCTAAAAAGCTGCCTAGGAAAAAATGGGCAAAGAAATGTTACTTGATTATTGCAATTGTTTATTTAATCGATAATATTATTACTTAGATAAGACTTGTACACTCAGGCTAGCCATACACATAGAGGTGTACCGCAGATGTATACCTCTATTGTCCGTCTCAAGAGAGGTAAACCTCATCTGTTTGACTCTGAGGTATACCACTGAGGTACAACTCTCCTAGTATGACAGGCCTTTGGCTAATACAATAAAGATTACAAACTAATCACAACTCTCGGTTTAATTTAAATAATTCCTTTTTACGTAAAAGGCATTGTTCAAATTCATAAGGCACAAGTTTATCAGGTTGTATCATTTATTGAAAATATTCCGCGTACCTCGAATATGAACAGAACATTATTGAAAACGAATATGAATAAGTTCGACTGAAGGAAGTTTATTGTTTCCATTCCTCATATGTCAAGAGCTTTGAAGAAATGATTTCTCTTGAAGTGCAATATTTATTGGCCCATTCATTCTACATTTGGGATTCCCTCAAGGCACTTATTATCTCCAATAATATTCGTTGAAAATTGAATCCAAAATTGTATTGATATCAGAAACAATAGCTATCACGAATAATTATTTTCGAAAATTATCTGAGCACCTGAAAAATCAACAACATTTAAAATTAACGTTAATCAAAAATTAATTAGGCATTACCTTTGACCACGACGATGGATCAAGCCAGTATAAAGGATGATTTTAAAATAATAAATTAATTTAAACTGATTAATAAGGATCTTAGAATGGGGACAAATAATTTAATATTTTAAAGTTTCTTGTGGGCGTCGGAGGACTGGGTGGGATTCCTGGTTCAAAATTCTACGAAAAAACCTAGATATTTTCCTTTGACTTACAGCTTTCATCGCTTTCTATAAAACAATAAAAGTGCTGAGCTTGAAAACATCTAGAATTGATGATTAAGGCTGTGATTACTGATCTATCATAAAACCATAATATGCCAGACGACAACGAAGTCAACAGAATATCGCTTCCAATTGCTCAGAAATGAAAAATAAATATACATAAATTGTTAATCTGTTATCAGCCATAGATGAACCCTGTGCTAATGAACCCTTCACGAGTTGTAGTATAACAGATTCTTATATTTTTTTATTTAAATAGAGAGAGTGCTGTTTATTGATAAATGTTGAATCCTCTTATCAGTTACATACTTTTAATCGTGATTTTATTTTTTAAACATTACTTGTGGAAGTTATTAAACTATTATTTATTTTGTATTATTATTTTATAATATTATTTCGAAAGCAAAGTTATTAATTGTGGCCTTAGTAGGGTTAAAGAGAACACTTTCTTTCCCAAGTCGTACCACAGCACTAACATGTTATTGTGTAAATTATAGAAACTAATTTTTATACCATTGCTAGGATTACGGAATAAAGTGTACACTCAATTAAAAAGGAATGAATTCAAATTCCATTTACCAAATGCTGATTAAAATCAGACATTTGGTCCACAATTATTCTATCTTCCTAATGACTATTACTTTAAATTATTTCCTGTTTAAAATTAAATGTTTGATGATTGAATAATAACCTATCCCAACTTCCAAATAGGTATCAAATATAAATGCTCATATACCATACAATTTAAGTATAAAAAATATATTATAACTTAATTATTAAACGCCTCGTAATTATACCATTAATACATATTTAAATATAGAAAATAAATGCTACAATGTATCTAACTGGAGCTGAACAGTTTACTGTAGTAAAATTCAAATTTATCTAGTGTTATTAGCAGGAAGAAAATTTAAATAATCTGGAAACGTGAATGTCAAATTTATAATTAACTTGATGTTTCCCTTTAGGATAACTAAAATATCCTAATTTTGAGTATTACGTGTTTGTTTTGAGTCTCACGTTCATCCCAGTCCGGATCCAAGGCCTAAGCTAGTCAGAAAGTCCCCGAAACATTTCGTTTTAAGCCTCCTATTTTACAGAGTTCGTCAAAAAGCTAAGTCCACCTTAATTGCAACATGAAACATGTAGGTTGTTCACTATGTAAAAATATTCAGCAACCTTAGAATTTTATAAATTATATTTTAACCATAACAACTCCCCCAAGAAGTAAACAAATAATAATTATTTGTGGCATAAAACACAATACGGTTCATTTTTTTTTAAATTTAATTTATTGATATTTACAACTATAATATGATGGTTCATTTAAAAAAAATAGTTATACGTCCCACCCCCCTCAAAAATAATAAATAATGTATGAAGTAAAATTATTAAATTATTATTAGTTTTGATATTGGCTAAATAATTTCAAAAATCCTTCTATCATTATGTATTTACCGATATAGGGGTTTGAACCTTATAAACGACTACCAGTTAAGTAAATATGTAAATAAGAAATAACGGCACGAAATATAGAAAAATAAGAATTAAATAAAAATTTGTAAAGTACATAATAAAATAATAAAAAGAATTATTTGGGGCAGAAAACATGTTTTCAAATTATTTTATATCCCACCCCTAAAAAATAATTGAAAAGAAATCGTTTTAATTATAATTAGTTTCCATAGTGGCAAAATAATTTCAAAAATCGTTATATTAAAAAACGTGTACTACTACTACCCTTGAAAGCATCTAGGGTTCAGTACATGGTAGAGACGGTACTTTTTCTTGGAAGACGGTAGTGCAGGGAGGTGATTTGTCCTAGATCACGCTAAGCCCCCAGATTTTCCCCCTTATTTTGGGGTTAATCTTTAAATTAACCCTTTATAATTATGTATTATATAGATATAGGCGTATGAACCTTATAAACGACTTACCAGTTAGGTAAATATGTAAATAAGAAACAATAATGCAGAGTACACGGCACAGCTTCGGATGACTTGTGTAAAATATAAAAAAATAAATAATTAAATGAAAGGGACGTAAAGAAAATAATAAATATTTGCACTAATAATTATTTGTGGCCTAAAAGATAATACGATTGTTTTCAAATAGTTTAATATCCCACCCCTCAAAAAAAATTTAATGATTTTTTTAAATTATTATTAGTTTTGATATTGGCAAAGTTATTTCAAAAATATTTATATTAACCCTTTATCATTGTGTATTATAAAGATATGGGCGTTTGAACCTTATAATCGACCAGAATACAGTAGAGGCACAACCTGGGATGGCTAATTTAAATTCTAAAAAAATAATTAAATAATAATATAATATTATAAAATAATTAAAAAAATATTTGTGGCATAGAACACAATACAGTTCATTGTTTTCAAATATTTTTACATCCCAGGTCACAAAATATTAAAAAAATATTAGAGATAAATTTTTTTATTGGTTTTGGTATTGGAAAAAATATTTCAAAAATCGTAGAATCGAAGAGAAAAAATTATTTTCTGTCTATCTTTATGAATTAACTATGTAAACTAATGGGCTATTAGTTTATAAGTTTGAACATTATAATCTGCCACCAGTTAAATAAATACATGAATGAGGGATGTACAGTACAGGCACGGCTAGTGAAAATTTAAAAATATAAACAAATAATTCCTTCTAAGTACAGCCGTTGGACAGCAGAATATTTATTATTCTACGCATGTTTCAACATAAAAGCTGAAATTTCGAGGGGGTTTTTATCATTGTCACTTACGAATATTTATTTTTAGAAACCATTAAAAAAAAATATGTTGAATTTTTTCCCAAATATTTCTGGAATACTTTTGAAAAGATATTCCCGTGATCAATCGGGAAAGACGGGGCAGGAACGGTGAAGATCAGCTGCACCTTTTCCGAGGGTTAATCAAATCACTTTAGGTCAGGAAAGATCTCTCATCTTGCTCTTTTTCAATAACCTTCTACTCGTATTGAAGCGTCATTTTTTTTTTGTATTATAATCACACAGGGAGAGTCCTTGTTAGTTGGCCTATATTTTAGTTTTTTAGCAGTTATCATCTTAGTTAATATCCGTTAACACTCGTGGACTCTAAGGGATCTGTCGATCCTACTGGGGCTCAACCAGTCTCTATTAATTGGGGAAAAACCTGGGGGTTGAGCATGATGACGGACGACTGTTGCATAGAAACAATACAGTCTTTATCATGTGCTGAACCCTAGGCCCTTCATGGGTTGTACTGGTATAAGTTTTTTTTTTTTAGAAATGTATTTATTTAATACTGTTCACATAATCTCACATATCCTGTTCACATAAAAATAAATAAGAGCATAGGATAAAAACGAGGTAATTACTTTATCTTTTTGTCCCTAAATGTTCAGAAGATTAAAACTAACCTCGGAATCCATCAGTATCATTGGCACCATGATTTCTATTAAAGTCCATGCGGTTTGTCTGGCCCTATCAATCTGACAATGAAAAGGAAGTTGGAGATGTTCGAAGCCCAACTAGAGGCAAGCCACGAGTTCTAGTTCTTCCCCTGTACAGACATACTTCTTCTTCAGCCGTTTGGATTTGTTTAAATCCTTTTTTGACCACACCAACGTGTTTGCCACCAAAAAAATATGATGGAGGAATAATTTTGGGAGGAATAATCGCCAATTTTTGGAGGAATAATCCAGTTAATTCGTTATTTCTCATGTGATCTTCTCATATTTATATAAAATTCTAGAAGTTTGTAGAACGTATTTTCCGATGAATTATCTACAAAATTTTTATCTAAACATGGCTTATATCCGATCCTACAGCATTCGGATGTCAATAATGTCACAATTACTATTTTCAGCAATGTAACTCGTTTCGTATTGACCACTTCAGGTATTGTTAAAACTTTATTTCTTTCCTTTTCTATGCTGGAGTTTTCTCTTTTTCGTCTGCCTCAAATAATTTCTTCATACGTTCATTGGCACGCTCCTTTGATCATCTCTCCAACTTATTTTAACCTTCTCTGATCTTCTTCATCCCTAAACCCTTCCAGTTTTTTCACTCAGCGTCCAAACTTACTTTCTTCTAACATTTGATACTCCGTGATGTTCAACTTTTCCAAATCTTTCCTTACTTCTTTAGTCCGCTTCTTTCTTCTAGAAATAGTCAACTATTAGTTTGCTCAATATTGTTCTTGTTCATTCTTATTCACTCATGGGAGTATATTATTGTATTAAATAAAAATATTAAAAATCTAAGATTGTTTATTGAAGAAGTTACAGTCAATGTTTTGGAAATATTTTTGTGTGAAACAAATAAATTAAAATCATAAACCATTTCAACGTGGTGATGTCTGATGTCTCTAATTCAAAAGACTCTCGTGAGAACTCGTAATCGATCATTCCTCTGTCCTCGACTACACCAATCCCTACAGAAGAGTGAAAATCAATTCTCTTACTTTGAGTATTCTACGGTTTGTCTCCATTTACAAAAAGGACTTGAGCTCCCTTATGTTAACTTATGCCTTTATGCATTCATGCCGGAGTGTGAAACCTAAAATTATCTGTATTTAAAAATAAATGGAATGTGTTTATGTGGAGCCCTAAAGATGTTGATGATAAAGATGACGATATCAGTAATTAAGAAAAAACTATGTAACTGAACTGGCCGAAAATGGTATTAATTTTTGTGGCATGGGTCAGGATTAAATTGTTGATTTCCTAACTAACAAAAAAGCCAGAACCACTACTACCAATGATCTGGGGCAGAACCCAGAGAGTCCTCCCATATTTGTAAACAGATTAAATAATTTATCTTTTACAGCTGGATTTGAACTTGGGACCTGTAGCACAGCAACTCAGAACTCTACACCTCTGTAAGCTACACCACTTAAATAAATAACAAGGGACCTTCTCAAAATCACTGCTCTGTTTAGGCTACTTATTTAGATTAAGAATCTTATTTTTTTTAATATTAAAAAAATTCTTCTTTGTCCTTCCCATATACCTTACAGTGTCGGGGCAGCCTGTGTTCATTTCCTCAATACTTCTCTATCTGTGGTAAGTTTCTTGACTTCCCCCAGAGAGAGTCCCCTCTTTCTAGCCAGTTCCGCCATCAGGTCATCCCATTTATTTTTTGGCCGTCCTCGAGGTCTTTTTCCCTCTGTTTTCGCTTCCCATACACTTTTTGGCAGACGGTTTTTCGGCATTATTTGTACATATTTGAACCACATCATTTCCTTTCTATGGGTGTTCTCTACGAGAGGTTCCTGCCCTCTCTCCTCTCTTATCCTTTGATTCCTCATTCGGTCAAATCTCGTCTTATTGAGATCTTTACTCTGGATTTCGTCTCGGTGGCTTGTATACGGCTCTAAAATTTCTTGATTCTAGGCCAGCTTTCAGCAGCATAGTTCAAGGTAGGGATGAAGACTTGTTTGTATACTGTCATCTTTTCCTTCATCTCCACTTCCCATTTTCCGATTTTTCCAATTTATATGACATTTCGTAACTGGTAATATACGTTTCTTGCTTTTCTTATGCGCTGGTTTATTTCAGAGTCCAACCTGGCATCATTACTAATTTTTACTACCAGGTGCTTGTATACATTCACCTGTTCCAAGCCTCCACCAAATCCAAGCCTCCGGAAGTCACTGCTTCCGGTTCCGTAGAACCAATTTTAGAGACAACTATATATTTTGATTTGTTTGGGTTCACTGTCATTCCTTTACGACTCAGAGCTTCCTCCCTTGATTTCAATGCTTCTTGTAAGGATTCTCTGTTTTCTGCAATAATGAGGATGTCATCAGCAAATACTAGATTTTGAATGAACACGGGATGCATTCTCCAATTTCCTACATTTAACTTGGGGCTCCTTAGTTTAGCTTACCATATTATCCTATCCATGAATTTCACAAATACTAGTGGGCTTAGGCTGTCCCCTTGCTTTACTCCCGTTTCCATTTCAAATCTGTCAGATTTTTTGCCATTGAGCCTGACTATCCCGTTTACTTTTTGGTATAGGCTATGTATCGCCTTAGTTGGATAGGAACTCCTTTGTCTTATAGTGCTTGCTTGAGTTCAACCCGGGGCACATCATCAAATGACCCACATAGTTCTAGGAAAGCCAGATGAATCTTCATATCTATTAAAAACTTCAAAACGAGAAAATACCTTGGTACTTACTCTTAAACTTATTCAATTCAAACTGAAATGTTTCATTGAAAAATATTCATGCAAGCAAAACTGAACTTGAAAAAATTCGATATAAAGGACTTATATAAATATAGATTTATTGAACCTAAGTTCTGAAATAACTTGGTTTGAAAAAGTACCTACTGAAGAACTTAGAAGCTACTTGAAACGTGAGAGAAACGAACTCAAGACACCAGATTAGTAAAGGAGACACCACATTTCTTATTCTCAGAATTATTTCTCCCTTGGATTGTTTCGTGTTCAATCTGTATCTGTAAACTCCCTTCTGCTTTTCCATAGAAACACTTTACGAAATAGAAACACTCAGTTGAAGTACTAATAAAAACTATAGGATAAAGACTTGTTTTCCCGCTTACACTCTGTTAAAAAAAGCAATACAATCTGAACTACAGAATAAATGTAAATTGCAGTTCTACAATTTGAGCAACGAGCAGTACTTTGTAAGATGGGAGTTAGGACAGGATAAAAAAAAATATGTTTTTTTCCCTACTGATTCTTCTTCTTCTATTTACTTTCCTCCTTTTTTAATACATAAAATTTATTTGTTTTCTTTTCTGTTATCGATTTCCCCTTCACCTGCATTCTCATTCGTAATATTCAAAATTAAAATTATAGAAAACCATAAAAAAACTTTAATTCAAAGTAATGGAAATAAGAATGTTAACAGTATCCTACAGATGTTAATATATAATAGAACATTGATAAATGAGGCGTTCAGGACCAAATACGGATAACTCAAAATGTAAAAAAATTTACATTTTTCGCTAGTTTAGTCAAGCTATTTTATCTAATACCACAATTTGCCGCCCTATTTCTTTCAGTTTTAGTCCGGTTCTGAACCTGAAGGTTCCGGAGAATAAGGTATTTCTTGACTAGAATAGAGAAGAATGCGACAAAAGTCAATTTTTTTAATTTAGAATTATCCGCATTTGATCATTACGAGTAAAATTCCATGAACGTTTCTCTAAATTTATATTTATTGCTGTAGGAATTTTCGAAAAAAAAAATATTGTAATCAGTATTCACTAGTCTTAGTACTGTTTGATTTTAAAGCATTTTCCTTTTTTTTTTTAAATAGATTACTATCAACTTAATTAATCGTATAAAAACGTTGATAAATTTCTTCAAACTTGACCATCCAGTGAATAAAATGAAAAATGGATTTTTAAATTGACAAATTTAAGCGTAAAATTATTCATTGTGTTTGGTCAATGAAGGCAATGAATATTTATCAGGCTTCTAGCCCTGTCACTATTAACAATCAAGGTCATTTATTGCATCAGTATGGCTTTGACAAATCTTTAAGACAATCTAATAGTTTTTATATGGAAATTAAGAAATTTTTTAATGTTTTCTGATATTTGTGTGTGTAATATTAATTAAAATAATAAATTTTGAAATAATTTTAGTGCATTAAACGGACTTTTGTAGTATTAGTAAAATAATACCAATTTATGAGGAGATAGGTCGGATTTAAAGGATCGACAAATTCAGGTATCAGGAGTCTATACAGAGATCATGTATTAGAAACAGCAGCTGTAGGAAATCGAATTCTCAAATTGGAAAGAGCATGTTGATTAACTAAGAATAATTACAACAAGAAATGCATCTCCTGGTATGCTATAATAAGACCTTTTAACGCTATCATAAAAGCGGAATGCCTCTCGATGAACTGTTGTCTCGAAAACTGAAAGCCCTGGAAAGATGGATTCTAAGAAAAATTATTGGTGGAATTCAAATTAAGACGAATGGAAACTGAGAAATCTGCTAGAAAGAGGAAATAATCTCGGATAATGTGCGGAAGAGGAGGCTGATATTCTTCTGACATCGGTACAGAACGAACAAGCATAGTTTGACCAAAGAAATAACCAACTATTTTTGGAAGAATAAGGCCACTACAACGTTGACTAAACAAGTAAGGAAAGATATAGGCAAGTTGAACATAACAGGATCTTACATGTTTAAAAAAAAAAGTAATTTTAAAAGCAAATTGAAAAATGTGAAGGCGTTTCAGAATGAAGATAGACCAGAGAAGGTTGTACGAAATTGGACAGAAGATCAGACATGCCAGTGAACGCAAGAACGAATATTGGAGATAGAGAAAACTCCTGCAGAGAAAAGAGATGAGATAAAGTTGTTGCGTGATCGTAAGTGGTACGAATTACAAAAAAAAATAACACTTTATTGGCTCCGAACATGAGTTAATTTTATAAAAATATTAAAAGAATATGTGCTGATATGAAAGCTAAGAAATAAAAACCTGCGGTCCTTACATAGCCATTATCACGAAAAATATAAAAAAATATAATATGTAAATTATTTAGAAACATTATAAGAAACATTCAGACTCCTTTCTAACACACTCCCTAAGTATATTTCAGAAAAGTAAATTTATAGATAAGTAAGTAAATATATTAATTTATTTATTTTTGTGAGCTGATACTATATTATCAAATATATCTTATCCATAGCATAATTTATTTTCATAACATCTAATTTTACTAAGTTTCTCCTATCACACATTATTATAGCATTCCCAAGTCAAGACAACCCTATTAATAAGTTTCAAACTTTACCCTTTCAAGACTAATCTTTTCAAAATGATAATTCTATTTTATTTATTTTATAAAAGTAAAATGGTAATTTTAATTAAAATAATGATTTAATTTTATATTTAAACGTTTATTACGATCGTATTTTTTAAAAAAGATTATCTTTTAATAGAAAATGAAACTGAATCTGAAAAAATATATATTTATTTTTTTTATGACCAGTACTTTACACAGGCTCTTCCATATTTTCTACAGTATAACATTGCTTTAGAATTTGATTCCCTATAAGAATCCGTCATAAAATAAGCCCATTCTATTCAAAATTCTAAGTTATGTGAGCTGGAGAATATGAGCTCAAATTTAAGTGATATTGTTTGACCCTAATTATGTATCGCTAATATTTTTTTTTTTTTAATTTAGGAAGCTGTTTCGAACACCCGGCATAGATTAATAGCAAAATTACAAATAGAGACACATATCATTGCTAACAATGACTGTTTAGCTCTAATAAATAACTAATAATGAGCTATCATTTGAAAATCAATTTTTACATACCGTAATCAGTTTATCAAAAAAAAAAATAATAATAATAACCTTTACACGAAGAATGGTAGTCGCTTAAAATATGCATTAGCTTCATTAAAAATATACTATAAAGGTTTTCCATGCTAATGCTTGATAATGTTGGGGCATTCTTTGAATTAAAGATTTTATATAAATCGCATTAACATAATTAAAGAGAAGACACCAGCCTTCTAACGATTTCTTCGGGGAATCGATTAATTAATTATAATTTATTAAATTTATTGAAGCATATATAGATTGATTTTAATAAAACAAAACATGTTATGGTTTAAAGAGGGGGGAGGGGGAATTGCAAACAAAAAAAATTATAGATTAGATTTAACTTTAAACTCCGTGGGTACTTGGGAGGGAGAAATGTCCGAAATGTTAGAGCTGTACAAAGATTATTTTATCCAAGTTTGCCATGCAAAAGCAGCAGAGGGCACACACCACGGCCTTTAAAGCTCTTAAAATAAAACAATATATTACCATAGACATTTGAAAGTAACAAAACAAATTAGCGTAGTTATGAAATGCAGAGAGGAACTTCTGAATCTAAATTACAAACCATTTGAAATTGATTCGCAAAATATACAGCTATGCTCACTATGTAATTTGAATGAAATTGAAAACAGTTTTCACTTCCTTGCAGTGTGTCCCGTCTTAAAATTGTGTAGAAAAAAATTCTTAAAACACGAGCTTATCTCAATACAAAAATGAATAGATATTCTGAATGGAGAGAATTTAATAGGTTTTTATAATTTTGTAAGTAGTGCAGGTCGATATAGAAAATTTTTGATTTCAGAATTTAATTATTAATGTCAAACAGAAATTTCATTTTTTTGTAGTTTTGTTGTTATTTAGTAGTTCAATCAAACTCCGGGCAGACGGTATAAAGTACCATGCTGTGGTTGCTAATGTTGTAAAAAAAATTAAAAAGAAACCACTGTAAATAATTTAATAATAAAGAGCATTTTATATCTATATCTATCTATATATTGATATGTAACTGCATTGCTCTTTCTGTACATAAGACTTGACTGTAAATTTCTTTCTTTAAGATTTCTGAAGGGTCACCTGTGGTGTAACGGTTAGCTTAACAACCTTCTATGCCCAAGATCGCGGATTTGTAACCAGACAGGTGGCCTTAGGATTTTCTTAAGGGGATAGAATCTTTGATTATGCCGTCCTTCGGAAGGTCCCGAGCCTGTGCGATCTTAAGTACTCGGTAAAGATCTCTACCCTAATTATAATAGGACAGGTTTAATTTAGGACTCCCTCTGCAGCATTGTCTGATTAGCCATAGCAGTATAAAGTGATGTTATAGGAATAAAGAAATATGATGTCTGAAGTTAGTTAAACATTGCTAGATTTGTAATGCTCTTTATTTTGTAACATACACTTAAATATTAGGATAAAAAAGTATTGGAAACATTAAATAAAGATATTTTTTACTAAATGTTTATTACTTTAATATATCTGAAATAGTAATGCAAAACGTTTAGGGAATTTGCAGTCGATTTTCTTCTCATTGATACATTTTCCTTGATTATTTATTTAAAACATTTAGCAATTTCTAAACAAGCAGATGATAAATGGAGGATTTTATTTTTTAAGCAAATTTTTTTTTTTAATTTCAATAAAATTTGGGTTTGTATCCACTCTTCTCCTCCAAATCTCCTTCATCCTCCGACTAGCGATACTAAATTGACAGAGGAGAGAAAACCGTAGTTTTCCTACTGGTGAAGGACGATGGGAAAACTCCCTGTCGGGTGACTTTTCGAAACTGCAGTCGATCATGAATCATTTCCTGTTTTGATCTCTATTCTCCATATCTCCATATCTTACTTTACCAATGTCATAGAGTTATTTTTTAAGTTTTTCCTCTATTCCTCTTGGTGAAAGTCCTATCGGTAAATCTTTCAAAATCCAGACAGGCCAGGTGTATAGGTTATAAATAAAATACTTCGTAACGCGACGTTTATTTTTAGGAAAATCATTCCCATCGTTTAATCCAAACAAGTCATTCATTAGTTCATATACAAGTCATCAGATGCCAGTTACGTAATAGTTTATGTGACAAATAAAGGCTTAATGAATTTACCCCTTTCCAGGGTTAAAGTTCCAGCATTTATTTATACTTTAACATCTGAATTAGAAAACTTTTTTCAGGCCTACTGGTTTTCCCATTGTTTAAAAGGGTAGGGAGACTGATAACACAACAATTCGTTTCGTGAGAAGGAAAAAGGCAGCTAAAATATATTTATCCTCCTTCACTTGACGATATGCCTTTCCATTGTATCCAAGTAGATTTATAACCCAGAAGTATTGTGGCCAGAAAAGACAATGGCCTATAGGAATTTTATGAGATTAAAACAGTTTGAGGTAGCCAATGAAATATCGAGTCAATGTCGTTAAATCAGCACTGATCAGAAATACTAGAAAAATATATACTTTTAAGTTGTTTAATACATACTAATAGTTATAGCTATTTAATGTTTCTATAACTTACTAAACAAGGATTTAATTTTGAATGGTCTTATCGGAACGTCCTGAGAAGTGTCGGATTATGTATTGAGGCCCAACGAAAAAAAGGATTTTTTTATTTAGCTTTGCTTAGATTTCCTCATATAAAAAGTAATTTTTTTTTTTTTAATTCTTGTAACTTGCCGATACATAACAGGAAAATTTTTTTTACAAATTAAGAAACATTATATATACTGCTTTCTACATATGTTGACTGTTATGGAAATTTTATGTTTTGGTTCTTGAGTTTCAGTCAGTTGTTTTAACTTCTTTAGGCGACGTTTCGAGACTAGGTTAGTCTCTTCTCATGCCCTAACAGTGAAAAATTGAGCTTTTAGTAAAAACATTAAATAGCACACTAAAATAAATATAAAATGGCACGTGTAAGTTTTAATGGATTGTATGTACTTACAAGTTCCAAAGAATCAGTTTACTTCGCAATATATTATGAAATGTTTATATTGCAATAGCTGTGTTCAACGAATAAATAATCTATTTTTAGGAACAGCAGTTTTATTTAATTGTTGAAACATATTAGATTATTTCATTAAGAATTAATTAAATTTGCATAACACGAGCTTAGACCTTGAACATCCGATGTTTTGTTTACAGCGCGATTTTTATTCTTCTCTATAGTTACCATTTCTTTTATGGTTCATCATCATCATCATAGTCGTTCCTTTCTACCGCTCTGCAGTGTGAGGTTTCTTTCTGTATAGCCCGGACCACACCGTACGATCTTATACCATTTCTCTCCTTCCATTCCATTCCAGACTTCTCTTGGCGAAGCTTTCCTTAATACCATCTTCCCAGGTACGTAGGGGTCTTCCTCTGGACCTTCTTCCTTCAACCTTAGCCTCCTATGTCATCTTGGCCAGCCTGTTATTTTCCATTCTTAAAACATGTCCAAACCATCTTGGACGGTTATCTTCAATGACTTTTTCCGCAGGGTCCACTCCGAGGCTTGATCTAATGATCGAGTTGTGTATTCCGTCTCTTCTTGTATTTCCCTCTATCTTCCTTAGGAATCTGAAGCCTGGATTCTACTTTTATGTTTGGTGGTCAACGCCCAAGATTCCGAGGAATATGTTAATATGGGGAGAAAAGTAGATTTATATACCCTCAACTTTGTGTCCTTGGATACTTCTCTTTTATTCAGGAACCTTTTATTTAGTGCATGGAACAATTTACCAGCTGAGTTGACCCTCTCCCGGATTTCACTGTCCATGACTCCAATATGTATCAACAATTAAATAAAACTGCTGATATATATTTTTTTTTACTAATAAATATAGTTGCATATACTTGTACATTGTTCATTAACAATAAAAAATCTTAAATCTTTGCTCATCTTACATTTGTCTTGGAAACTGAAAACTGCGGAAAGTATTATAACAACCTCATTTAAAGTTAAATAAATCGTTCGAAATATATATAACAATTTTCAAAGTTAAATAAATTAATAAAAAAAATTATTAATCGTACTCGTATGAAGAATGATTCAAATTAAACCATTTTAATCAGTTATCTTCTTTTTTAATTTTAATACCATTATTATTATTTTTCTTTTTTCTAAAGAACAATTCATTTTTGGTTTTGTTTAGTATTTAGTCGTTTTCGATCAGTTAAATTATAAATATTTTTAAAAATTGGCAAACCACAAAGCCACTGTTCTAGACATCTTTAAACCGTTACACAATATACATCACCATTTTTTTAAATTTAAATAAAAAAATTGGCTGTATTGGTTAAAAAACAAAAACAACCTATGTCTTTTTGTACCATTTCAACTTTTTAACATTTCACTACAAAGGATAGAGCCAAATAAGATTTAGACGTTCTTCGTATATACTATAAATTATTTTTTTCCTATAAAACAAACCTACAATATTATTATATTTTATTCAAAATACTCAATATCTCAAAACAATACTAACAAGGCACTCATTTTTTTTTTAGCATCTTGGAAGATACAAAATAAATACCTAACTGATATAAAATTTTAAAATAATATCGAGATATCTGAACTATAACGTTAAGTACCTACTTTAGTAATATTAAGTGAACTGTTGTAAAATTCGTAAAATGGGAGTTAGTCAGCATACCAAAAAAAAAAAATATACACACAAATATACGCGAATATTTACATCTATGTCATGGTGTGATACGGTTATTATGATCGAAATAATAAATTTATTGATTAATAAATACGATACATTTATGAATATGTCACGTAAATGTAATTATAAAATTACAACTAATGAAAGTATAACTAATCTAATAATTTATAAGAAAATGTAAAGCACGAAGATGCTATGGAAAGTTCTTGGGAGACATAAATTAAGAAATTGTAGATCGCTTAAAATTATGCCAAGATCGCTCAACAGTTCTTTGCAAAACTTTGGAAAAGTTTAGTTCAATTTTAAGTTTCATCTAGAGCTCTCATATTTACTCCCATTTCACCACCAGTGATGGTGCTTTCAATTTGTCACTGAAGTAGATTAGAAATATCGGTTATTTTTTTAGCTTCGATTCACTGAAGTGATTTTCTATCGGTTGTTTTTCAGTTTTGTTTCACTAATGGAAAATCTATTAAGCTATAGACAAAATAAAACTCTTCTAATATTGATAGTAACTAACCATCGAAGCAATTTCTGGAAATGGTGCGAAACCTCTGGTTTAAGAGTAAAAATTATTATAAATGAATATAAATTATTGTAATGAACAAAAGGGTAAACTCTATAATTATAAAAAAATTAACTTTTTTTCATTGTATTTAATTCTATCCATTCCAATCATTTCTGTCTATATAAAACTGTTATGCTATATTTAGTTCTGCTCTGTTGATATCGTTGTTCTGCTTTGTTTCATTTTCAGCTCTGATGGCCTAAGAATTGGGTCGAAACGTAAGCACAAAATAAAATTTGTGTATATTTTATTGTCTGCACCCCCGACCATTATCAACATTTCTGTAGACACATCTAGTCAACCATTTCCTCATTAACGTAAAGTATTGTTTGTTGGTTTGTTTATTTAACGTCACTTCATGCTGCTATGGCTAATCGGACGATGCTACAGTGGGAGTCCTAAATTTTGCCTTTCCAGGTTTAATTAGGGATTTTTAAGGAGTACCTGACATCATAATGTCAACATTTAAAAAAAGAACAGTCTACCTATCAACAAAATTTTAATGTCTGCAACAACAAGCAAATATTCTATAAACATTCAGCTAGATTAAGAAATATCCAGGATCAGAAAGAAGAACTAATGTAACCTAATTGTTATAATAATAATAAGGTCTAGCGAACCCGAAGGCTCGATGCCGATACCACCAATCTCTGGTTACAAACTTTCGTCAATGGACCACTATCCAAACTCAGATCTACCTCATCAATCTTAACGCAATCCTCCCACCTACGTCTTGGTCTGCCCCTCAGACGCTTCCTAGTCGGTACAGCGCTAAATAACGTTTTAGAAATTCGTTCGTGTCTAAACCTAGCAACTTTACAAGCCCGAATTGTTATAAAGTATTTAATTTTTTTTTAATAAAAAAAATTAGTATAGTATTTAATATTATTTTTTACTTAACGACCGTGGATCCAACCCGTAGTCTGCAGACCACCATGGGGCTCATCTCACCTCTTTATCTACCGGCTTTATGCCACATCATCTTCTTTTACACATAGCATTATTAAGTGTTAGGCCCAACAATACAATGCAATATTATCGATATGACGATTAACAAATGTTTCTACAAATAGCCAGTCATATATCTCCATTCGCCTTGCGGACAACGTGAACTATTTGTAAAATAATTGATTTCTTACAGTAATTCATTAAGTACCCGTGCAGGATAGGGGTGGTTATATAGAACACTAGGTGGTGCAAATATAGACCACTATTGTGAAATATTCTACTTCAAGAAAAATATTACGCATTTATTACTGATGTAACCTAATAAATAAATTCAAAAAGAAAAAAATATCTATACTTACGGATGAGGAAACGGTTTAATGTGTGTAACTTGAGCAATGTACAAAATGCTCAGGTGTTGCAGTAAATGAATTTTACACACATATGTAAAACTTATTTATTTTTTGCCAAAGATCTCTAGGAACCAACTGTGATATTGATAAAAATATACCTTAACATACTCTTAACTATATAAACCATTGATATATTTTTCTTTTCATTAAGTAAACCTTTGAAAGGACCATTTATTGGCTGGCACATTCCACTACAGTATACTATGTGCCTTTTAATCACATATATACAATATGAGGTATTAACATGTGTAATAATTAAAAGTTATACCAACATATTATTACTTACATCGAAATACAGTCAACAAAAATTAAAATTATAAAAATCATTACATATGTTATACAATGTAAATATATTCTTAATGTGATGTCAACTTTTCAAAATCGATTTAATGAATTCAGGCGGAAATGTATTATATAGTCTGTGTTCAGGAACTGAGCTATCTATCTCTCTTAACATTATTGAAATAATTAATTTTGACCTTTGCCCTTTCATAAATTTGTCAGTTATAAATTATGTGTGTATCCCTTTCAGATTTATTGTGCAAAATCTAAAATATTTCCAATACAATTTTTAATTCTAGTAACAGAAACTCTTTCTTACGTAAATGAAATAGTCTATACATACCGATTTATCTCAACCAATTGTCTACCAGCCAATAATTCTTATTTTTTGTTCCCGTTTTAAACTAAACCTCAACTCCTAATGAGCTGTTATGATATGGATACTGCTGACGAGGCAATTAAGAGGAGCTAAAAACTGCTGGGTGAGAAATCTGTGTGAATACGAAAAAAGAACAAACACTGTAAAAAAAGAAATTGTATGAAGCTCTTTTCAAGTAAAGCATTATCCTGTTTCCACAAATGTAGCCTAATTAATTAATTAATAATAAATTATAATTATGCATGAAAAAATTAATTAATTTCGTGGATAATTTTTACGGTGTGTTATGTGTATGTAGGTTCTATTCCTTATAACTCTGTCCGTTTCAACTTTTTATTTTTAACAACTATATTTTTTTCTTAGTACCTCCTAAGAAGAGTGCGAATTTTGTCTTCTTTTGCATACCTTAACTAAACAAAATTACTTTTCAAACTTGTTTTTCTTTTTTTTTTTTACCCTTTCAGTACTTCATAAACAGAATCATGTCATCAGTTGAGGTATATTTGTGACCTTATCAACGTCACTTGATGCTGCTATAGCTAATCGGACAATGCTACAATAGGAGCCATTAATGTTGCCTATTCAGGTATAATTAGTATAGCGATCAGTATTGAGTACCTGTTTAAGAATAGCCTCGGGACACCCATTTTATGACCATTCTGAAGGACGGCACAATGATTTTTAAGTTCCTTATTACTATAAAAAATCCTAGTGCCACCAGACGAGCACTGAACCAGCTACATTGGGCAAGGTTGTTATGCTAACCGCATTAATTGAGATGTATCATTAACCTCCATGTAAATCTGAATGGAATACACATCGATAAAATATATTTTTATATGAGTTCTAATAGAAAATCGATACTTACTTAGGTTATAATTAAAACAGATCCAAATGTATTCCAAATTAATTAGCTTATTTATTTGCTGTCTAATTAAATAAATTTTGGTAAGACATAAATAGGTGATATCAGTAAATGAAGAGAGAAATGTCTTTGGAAAAGTTCCAAGGAGTAGATGAAAAATAAATAAGTTTTAAGTTTGACTGGGATTATTTGATGGGATTCTTGCATTGGAAGACCAAATTGAAAATTCAAAGGAGCTTTGTTAAATTTCTTCAAACACTATATCCTCTTTAATTTGATTTATTAATAAAGCCGCTATGATTTAACTTATCTTATAGTTATTAATTTATTTAAAAAATTTGAAATTAAAAATATCTTAAGGTTCATGAGAAAGTAGATATGAGGTAATTAATACAATTGTCTCGTTAGTATTGGCTATTATCCTAAACATAAATTTATTTAAATAAATGTATAGTTGGAGAATAGTAAATAAAGTTTTGGAACTTAAACTAATTAACGCGATAGGAACTTTCTGTTAGTAGAGGGGGCTATATATGTAGATAAGACATTATCTATGCATATTCAGTAAAGTATAGAATAGAAAAGTAACTTTTCCTGTAGAATAACTAACATGAACAGAGAAAGAAACCTAATAAAAATTATAATGTATTTACTTCTTCTTCGGTCCCGTGCCAACATCATCATCTGCTCCAGGGTTTTACCTTTTTCCCTTCCCAAATTGCGAACATATTCTCTATACGTCTCGGTCGTGACTCATTCGGCAAATGTGTCCAAACCACCTCGGCTTCCTTCTTTTAATCCAGGGATTCCCAATTCTTCCCTTATTCTTAGATTTCTCACCCGGTCTCTTCTTGTTTTGCCAGCGACTCAGCGGAGGTATTTCATTTCTACTACGGTAATTCGGCTTATATGCTTCTTCGTTGTAACCCAACTCTCACATCCGTACATCAAAGTAAGGAGAAATACCGCTTTATAAATATGGAGTTTTACTTTTATACTTACTTCTCGTTTCCCCACAATTGCGTTGCAAATCTGATAATAGACCTGGTTAGCATTTATAACTATTGCATGGAACTGAGATGTTCACTGAATTTTAAAAAGTTTATATATTAATAAAAATAGTTTTATTTCGGCCAATAACAGGTGTTAAAAGCTGTATATAATCCAATGTACAAAAATATATACTTATTTATACAGTCTATGTTATTACTTATATGGTTATTATTATAGGCAGTTATTTTTATCATTATAGGGTATTTTATTACCCGAGTGTAAATTATTATAAAAGGACCTTGCGGTTGCATTGGTGTTGATTTAATTATATCCAAAGCAATTTTGATTTTGAAAATAAATAAATGAAACTGATCTTTGGCAATATTATAGGCAGTATTAAACATCAAAATGCAAGGAGCGTACTAGACAAAAGACCGATCAGAAAATAATGTGCCCTAATTTGAAGAAATATCTCGGTTGGTCCGTCGCTGACGAGGTCTTTGGGAGATGAGAAAGAGAAAAGAAGAATAAGGCATTTTCACAGTTAATTTCCTCCCTGATTCCAGGCGATTCTCTTTTTTTTCGATTTATTATTTTTCTGTTCCGTGTTTCTAACCATTTCCTTTCCAGCGGGCATAGACCGCTGGCTTGGAATTCTATTAACAGAAAAAAAACTGTAAAATCAATAGAATAACTTATTGTCACTTGCTGTGCTGGGTTGTTCATAAAAGTCCAATTAAAATAAATTTAAATCTACAAGTGTTGTTCACACCAATTTTTCTTTTTTTTATGCTTATTTTTTTAGTATAGAAATAAATATTCCGATATCCGTTTCTACTCACTCAATGTCTTATTTAAATTGAAAATTGTTGTTTATTAATTTAAGATAACTTTCTCCTGATATGAATAATCTGTAGATGCTACAGTGGGAGCCCTAAATTTTGCAAAAAAACAACAACAAAGAGTCGTCACTATCACGCCACGTGTTTACTCACAAAAGATGTGTGATTATTGTATGGGAACTGACATCTAACGATGATTCCGAGAACTTTTCAAACCACCCTCGTATTATAATAAATCCTTACTTAATGAACTACTAGTAAATAAAATAATTAAACATTACGCTGTAGGGTTAACAGCGTTATTTAGTGTTAAAAAGGGTATATAATATTTTTTTTTTAATTTATATCACTACAACCCTTGAAAGAATGTAGGGTTCAGTACATGTTAGAGACTGTACTGTTTCTTGGACAACGGTTTTGCAGGGAGGTGATTTGTCCTAGACCATGCTCAACCGCCAGATTTACCCCCTTAATTTGGGTACCTACTTTATAGGGGATCGGTGACCCCCAGTAGGGTCCTAGATCCTGTGGGATCCATCTCCGGCTCCTAACAGATTAATACAGAAACCAATAAATAAATGAAATATTGGAGTTGAATAAATCTCGTTGTCACCCCATCAAAAATCATTAATATTTAATTATTAATGATACCCAAAAACTTTTATTAAATTGTAATTTAAATTTAAAATTAAAATTCTATAGGGTCTTATTGTCCCATTAATAAATTTAAGCTTTTTGACTAAAAAAAAATCAAATACAATTAAAAGTTAAATACAATATTTAATATAAAGAATGTTATTTTCTGTTATCTTCCTGTTATGTTTAGTTTAACTTGTTTAATTTTTTTTTAGAACTTTCTATTCTATACTAAGACATATTTTAACTTCAGTGTAAATTTAGTGCTTAAATTGAATTAAAATTATTCATCTGGATTTGATATAATTCAATAAAACGAATAAAATCTAATGTCATTATTCTTCCATCAATCTTTTATATTCCTGTCTTTTCTTTGAAGGACGCTGGTCTCAATAAGCGTCCAAATGTCTTCTCAATAGATCTTCTTTTTTCCTCTTCCATTTAGGTTTAATCACACTTGAACAGGGTTCGGGGACAACTCAGTGGTTGGGCAGGTATTTGTCGATTTCGGCACCATATCCAACTGTTGGCCGAAAACAGTAATTTCTGTGATTACCATACCTTTGTGATATATATGTTTTTGTTTTTATATATTATTACATTTATAAGATTTATTCCCAGACAACATCTATCTGAGGTATACTATTTTAGTATACTTAGGACTTAGTCCCAGAATAAATTTACTTTTCTATTCTACTCTATTCTATATTCAACAACTAATACTTGTTTGAAATATGTACATTTAGTTGTATCTCACCAAGACACCCCTTAGTTTTACTATTATCGGGAAAAAAAACTTGTACCACTACAACCCTTGAAGGATCTCGGGTTCAGTACGTGGTAGGGACTGTACTGCTCCTGTTACTTCTGTGCAGAAAGATGATTTGTCCTAGATCCCGCTCAACCCCCAGATCCCCCCCCTATTTTGAGTACTCATTTTATAGAGGCTGAGTGAGATCCAGATCCAACTGGTTTCAATGACGGGTGTTAACAGATTAAATAATGTATCTGCCACAGCCGGACATAACCCAGGAACCTTCGGCATAAGATATAAGCAGTCTACCCGCTGAGCTGTGGGTATCTACTTTATAGATGCCGGGTGTTTTCGATAAGTGTTCTATATCCCATAGGATCCATCTCCGGCAAATTATCAAAGGTAATCTCCATCATCAAAAATATCTATTTTAAATACGAAAAGAATATAATAGATGCACATAAAAAAATATTTTAAACGGCATTTATCTAAGAAGAAATTATTTCAATAATTATATAAATCAACAAGGTAAAAAAGAGATAATAAAAAATGATAACCCTAAACAATTTTGTAGTGGGGAATCTTAAGGGTACGGCGCTAGAAGACACTATCCCTCAATACCGTTCGGTCTTGAAGGCTAGTATATCTCTTCAATAGTATTAATAACCTTTAATATAGTAATATATTTAATATAATAAATTGAAATATATATATATAAATATATATATTGTACTAAATATTTCATAATAAACCATAATAATTTAATATAATTAACAGTGAATCCATACTTCGAAATTTCTTGGGGTTTCGACCGTGTCATCAAATTCATTACAAACGTTTCGCTAGACATGTTCCTCAAGGCTTAATGCGAGATTTAAACTGAAACGCATAGAACAGTTGAAAAAAGGATTGATTATATTGGCTCTGGCAATTTAAGAAAGTGCATAATTAACAGTTTTCGGCAAAATATAGTTATAATTTCTATAATGGGCCATTATTCTAATATTTTATTTCCCAAAATCTTAGTAATAAAAAGTCATAATTCCGATCTGCGAAAATTCTTACCTACTTAATTTCATTGGACCTTATTATGATTTTTTTTTAATTGCTTTCTGTCACTTTTTATACGCTTTATGATTTGTATTATGTAGCCTTCTGGCCAGATATATATTATGTTTCTATTTCTGTTCATGTTTGTTATTCTAAAGGGAATGAGTCCCAGAATAAAGTGACTTTTCTAGTCTATTCTATTATTCTATTCCACCTTCCTAAAAACAGCATACATTCATCAAAAACGAAGAGCTAAATAATTCTCGTACGAAGAGTAGAGTTTTTCACACCTAATATTTTGAGAAAACTACAATTATTTTCTGAAAATTAATTTATTGAAATTTACAACTATAACAATGCTACAATTAATATAACGATGATACGTAAAGGCTAGTACAGAAACTATCCAATCGTAATACTCACACTACCAATTCAACTTGTCAGGTCACGAGGGCATCTTCTTTTCAGACGCCTCAGAGGATTATGGGAAATTGAAAAAGTAGCCTAAATTTGAAACTAGAGGGTTTGAGAGGAAATACAATTTGTCATGAAAGAACTTATATTCGGGCCAAATCAGCAACATAAAGGGCATTTATGTCATTATCGATGACTTTATTCGTAACAGAGTAAGGACCATTAAATATTTTAGGTAAGATTTTGGATTTCAAGAATTGGATAGAAGAGGAATTCGATCACTTAGTGTAGCCACAAATACTCCTTAAGTCCAAATGGGTCTTATAATAGTTATGTGCATGAGTCTTTAGTAATTAATTGGGGGATTAGAACGTGGAAGCTTTGTCTAGTAAGTGTTAAAGTATACTGAAAAGGCGAGGAGTTTCTTGTCGTTTCAGTCTAGTTTGAGGAAAAAAATGGTTTCAAGTTTTAACCAATTACTGTAATCGTCTTTAAAATTATAATGCATAGGAGCAAATACCTTTAGATTTTTTTATCAAAAAATAAAAGTGAAAGAATTACTTTAAAACTTCCAATTATTTCATCTTCGGTTTCGTTTTTATGTCATAATGAAGTGAAATCAAAAAAATTCTAATATTGTGAATAATTTACTAATTAAATAAATTATGATCCCTTATTGAACACCAAAATAAAATTCATAACATTTTTTAAATATTAATATTAGATATAAAAGCGTTATATAATTCTATAAAACCAAATTACGAATATAAATCATCCCACATTACGACGTAGCTTCATTGACGGAACTGGAGACAGATTCTCTTTCAGGGGGCCTGGTATCCCTCAAGATGAGTCATAAGAAAGTCTCTTTTCTCCCGCGATCCATTTTCATTCCTAGACCTCCAAGCATTTTTCTCTATACATTCCTCTTAAGCTCAGCCATTGATAAATCCGTCAGGGACGAATTTATTACTCTGGTCGATTGGAATATTTATCTTCTTATTTTCCAAACCCGTTTCGTTTCCCAATCTCATGTTTGAAAAGGAATAGAGCATATACTAGGATAATATTTTAAAGATGCATAGTATGAAAATAAGTTTTGGATATTGGGAAAGTATTTATGTAAGCAAATAACGTGTCCCTTCTTCAAAATAACAATGTCATAACTCAAAAGACCTCATTTTTCAATTGAAGTTCAAAATTAAACGAAATGAGTTAAAGAAAAAATAATTTGTATATTGGTAAAGCAAAGCATTTCTATTGTAATGATGGCGTTAAAATTTTGTTTAATAATTAAAAAATGTTTAACTGCTAGAAACTATTTTTTTTAACTTATTAACCATAAAACTTCAAGTTCAAACGCAATACAACTCATAATATGACTTTATTAAAAAAAAAAAAATGATAGAAACGGAATGTTCATTCATAAATTGAAAAGCTTGCTGCTGAAGACTTGACTCAAAAATGCCAAATTTGACTTATGTCGTTGTTTTGAAGGAGCGATATTTACTCGTATAGTACAGCAAAATAACGTTTTTTTTTAACAATTAAGTTGACCCTGTGTTAATTTTTTTAGGTTTTATTAAAAAAAATTGTTTTTAAAACCAGCGAATCAGCAGACTACTTAGATTTGACTTAAATTAGTATTTTATTTTATAATTCCTCGCCGTTTCAATTTACTTGTACACTTACTATACAAACGCACTAAGCTTGCAATTAATTACAAAAGATTCATGTATATGAATATCAGCAGATGAGTAGAATACAGTTTTGAGTCTCTACTAAGCATACTATTTCGAATTCCTCACTAATCACCCAATCCTTACAATCCAAAATCCTTCGTGAAATCCTCTTGTATGACTCTGTTACAAATAAAGTCAACCATGATGATCTTAATGTCACATTTGTTGCTGATTTGGTCCGAACCCGATACCAGTACTCCTACAACTAATTGTATTCCCACTCAAACCAAGTAGTTTCAAGCCTAAATACCCCTTCAATTCCTGATAATCATCCGAAACGTCTGAAAAGTAGTTGGTCTCGTGAGCTTTTAAGTTGAATTTATCCGAGTACTACCAGTGGTTAGTTTCCTACTTGCGTTTATCTATACCATTATGTATCATTAATTATCTTCGTCGTATTGTTATATTACAGTTGCAAAATTCAATAAAAAAATTATAATTCTATGAAACATTTTCATTCAAAGTACCAGCTGTTCAAAATTTAACAAAAACTATACTTTTTGGCTACAAAGACCGATTTTAATTTTGTCATTTCTAGAATATAAAACCACGAAGCTCTTTTCTACTAGATTTTAATAAACCAGAGTTGGGCGAAATTTCAAATAAAATTTCAATTGTTTAATATATATGTAATAAATAGAATAGATAGTATGCAATTATTGTGATTGTACAAAATTACATTTTACAAAATTATTAAATGGTAAGTAATCCAAATTTTATTCATAATTACATTTTTCCAATCTCCGCAATAAAGCCTCTTTTAGTATTCCTTCAGTACGCATTCCGACTTGAAGCCTACTCAATGGATAAATACTTACGCATATAAAAAAAAAACACGATGAAAATGCGTACTTTGCTCCTCTTAATTAGATTTAAAGCCAACTCTTCAAATTTTCATAATAAGCACGAACCCAATATTAAAGGAATAACGTATTCCAAGCAGAATATTTTTTTTTTACTTTTTCTCCTTAGAAAAAAAAATTAAAATTTATTGATGAATGTAATTGAATCGATAAGGACTTTATTAAAGGCCATAGTGAAGGAAAATACTAAATCCGATTGGGCTTAGAGAATCTCCTCTAATTTTATCATTCCTCCTTTCCTCTCTTAGGCTAAACCTACATTCGATCCGATTCGGTGCGACGTGATTCCATCACATACGATACTGGGGTGTATACATTATAAATATTTTACTAAACATCATAGTAAAATATAAATGTATTAAAAATAATTAATAAATAATCTTAATTTTATAAATTTAAAGAACCAAATGTTATAACTCTCGATATATTTCAGTCATTTGGTTTGCTAGCGACGTCTCATCGTATCACACCGGATCCAATGTAGGTGTAGCCTTAAGGGAAAGGGTAATATCCATTGTGCCTACTCACACGGCCAACACATTAAAAAAAAATGTTTATTACATATACTCACTAATTTAGAGCATATTAACGTATTTTAATCAATTAAAGCTATTTATTTAAATCAGAAATTTTGGCCTACAGAAAAAAAAACCCTTCGTAAAAGCATCAATACTCCTTACTTGTTACGAATCAAGTCATTCAGAATGACAATGTGCTGATTTGGCCCGAACTTATATCAGTACGTTCACGACATACTTAATTTCAATTAAAATCCACTAGCTTCAAACCTAGTTTCCTCTTCGATTCCCGATAATCATCCATGGCGTCTGAAAAGAATATGGCCTTGTGACCTTAAACATGAAACCGTTTTTTCCCTCATACTATACTGAAACGATAAGAAACTGTTTGCTTTTTTAGGCTACTTCAACATTTTACTATACAAACGCTCTAAGTTCCCAATTAATTACAAAATACTCATATAGATATATGACTATTATAAAATTCTTTTGGACTTACGATGGAGCCCCACTAAATCATCGAATTCCATGATAAGGCCCCAATCCGATATTAATCCTTTCATGACAAACTTTATTCCAACTAAAACCCACTAGTTTCTTCGATTCCCGATAATCGAGGCGTCTGAAAAGAAGATGGCCTCGTGACCTTGTAAGTTAAATTTGTTATTTAAGTACTAACACTTGGTAGTATCTCTACTTCTCTTTATTCTTTCCATAATGTACCATTTATTAAATTTACTTGTTGTATTTTTATAATACAGTTATACAGTAAATTTCAATATTCTTTTTTATTTTAACGTGTTTGTATAACTGTATCAGTGTCTGCAAGCAACTTTGAATATGATATTATAGAATAGAAAAAAAATCTTTATTCCAGGACTAAATACGTATCAGTTCAGGTAAGTATATAATATTATATATATCCTGAACTAAACAGATTTTTAATTTTTTTTTTTCTTATGATTTGCTTTACTTATTATAACGAAAGTCGAATAACTTTATTTCTCATGAAGTAAATGTTACAAACTTTTCTTGCCGTTTAATCATCTTTGTTGTAAAGGCCAATCAATAAATTTATTGTAATAATAATGTATTGTTTAAGCAAATTTTCTTTTTATTTGAAATTCTATTAGAACATTTCACAAGAATTGTTTTAATTTTTCTGTAATGTTCTTATACTCCGATTTATTTGAAATCACGTGTTTTCGGTTAGAAAAGGTTTTTTTTAAATCCACCTTTTTTGTCGTGAGAGAGAGTGAGTGAGAGAGAGAGAGAGAGAGAGAGAGAGAGAGAGAGAGAGAGAGAGAGAGGGAGAGAGAGAGAGAGAATGAGGGAGGGGATAGAGAAAGACATAAACTGACAAGCTAAACGCCATAGAGAAGTCATTAGTACACATATATTACATGCAACTACAGCGAATACAAATATAACTTACACCAGCACGAACATTCAATCTTTTTGAATATGAATATTAACCGGATATAGAATATTCATGGAATTGTAAAATTAATATCAGCGAAACAGACAACGAATATTGCGGTGCATTTAAATATTAAATTGAAACAGCTGTAATGTGTTGCTGAGAAGGGCAAGTCGTATTAACTATATCCAATCCGCCACCTGATACCCTGAAAACTCTTACACGTGGTAGCAAATTTATTCTGGATTATGTGTCTCTTTTCTTTTATAGTACCATGATTCATTAATCACAGGCCTTTATGATAGTATCAGCATCGATTACATCTATAACTAAACATATAATATACATTGAAATATTATGGAAGTTTTTTTTGTATTCCATCATAAATAGTTTAACACAAGCACTCCATAGTACGTGTTGCATAAGGTAGTATATACTACCTTACGTAATACATAGTACGTGTAGCATTAGGTAGTAACTGTACTGTTTTTAGGACAACGGTTGTGCAGGATTCAATATGTCCAAGATTACGTTCCCCCCAATGAAGGGTTCCCACTTTATAGAAGCATGATGAGCCCTTGAAGTGTCTCCAGATCCTACAATGGCTATTAATAGATTACATAATTTATTTGCCATATGTATCATATCATATAACTTATGATACGATATGGAGTTATTGGTGAGGGAACTCCTTGAAGAGCACATTAAGTGGGGCCTGGAAATAAATACCCAAAAAATGGAATACATGGCATTCAACTCCCCTGTTTCATCTCTCAGCTTAGAGATTTGAGAATTGGACCGCCCATCCAAGTACTGCCTTCAAATATCTTGGAGTGACGATTGATAGGTTTGGCACTTTGCAAACTGATATTGAAAATAAATTTAATCAATGTTAAATAGATGGTAGGTCTCCTAAAGAGCATTTTATGAAATATAAAGGTCTCTCTCGAAGAGGAAGATATATCGCTCCATCTTGGTTGGCACAAACTTATATGTGTAAGAATCATGGACATTACAAAGCGATTAGCAAATAAATTACTTGCCCTAGAAATGAATTGCTCGAGAAGTTGTGCCATATCCAGGTTACAGAAGGTCCCAAATGAACTGATAAGAAATATGAAGGGAGCTGATCTTAACATTCTAGATGACATCAGTGAAAGAAGTTGTGATACGGTCATGTCATGAGAATGGCTGAGACGCGATAGAATCTTCGAACACTTAAATGCAACCCTGAGAAGAAAAGAAGACGTGGGAGACCTCGAAAACAGTGGATTGAGGAAGTGAGAGAAGATATGGCAGCTATAAGTCTGACTGATAAAGATTGTAGGAACAAGAAATATTGGAGGGATTATCTATTGGGGATCGGGATGTGAAAAAGAAATTATCAACCCAGATAATAATAATAAATAATCTGTCACAGCCGGATTTGAATCCGGAATCATCAGCAAAACAACTCTGAGCTACCTTTCTCCCTAATTAATAAATTACTCTCCTGTAATAAAAGTATTATAAGAGTTAGGTTTCTTAATGATCTTTTTACCTCTGGGAATAATGTTATTACATTAAATCGAAATTACTGCTAGAAGTAATTCGAACTTTTTTTTTATTAGACAGATGAATAAAAGCGACTAATTGGGAATGAAGTGGTATAGGGCTTAGAATTACAAGTGCGTGATCCTATTGAAATTTATTCCTAATTGTCGGTCCATTAATTCTCAATTCAACTGTGAAGGTGTGTAAATCAATGCTATAATGGATGTGATTAATGTCAACAATTAATATAATTAACGTACTCAAGTTAATTTGGGTAGTTTATTTTATTACAATTGTTTTATCACCCAATCTGTCTCAACGTTATCAACTGGGAAAGGGATGATTAATAAAAAAAATTAAAATAAAAATAAATTTTATTTTAACTGGACTGCGCCGGAGTGCGATGTTTTGACAATAAAAGGTGATACATTTTAATTGGTGATTGTTGCACCAAATACATAATTAAAATTATACAACTGTATTTAAAAACACTATTATATTGTTTTTGTGATATTGATGAACTTTCGTGAAATGAAATAAAAAAAAACACTTCATAAATGAAAGAAACAAAATCTTATTCTAAAGAAAAAATTAAAACTATAAACATTGGAGTGCTATCGATGGGTAGTTTCTCCACAAGTGTTTTCATGTCATATTCTACATTTTTGCACATTTACTTGATATAATACCATTATAGTTGTAAATATCATTGAATTAAATAAAAAAAAAAAAAAACTATAAACATTTTTAGACTGGTCCAATTTTATTTTATTTTATTTTATGCGCATAAAACCGTAATACAATTCGTACGAACCCAGGCAGATGTAGATTCCGTATGAAATCAATCTTCTAGCTTCCGTATCTGAATTGTAAAATTCATTATTGCTCGTCTGAGCGATGAAAAAGGTGCTCGGCTGAGCGATGAAGAAGGTGCTCGTCTGAGCGATGAAAAAGTGCTCGTCTGAGCGATGACAAAAAAAGTGCTCGTCTGAGCGATGAAAAGTTACTGAGCCGGCCGGCTGTTAGCACTGAACTGGTCATAGTCCCAGAGTTGTAACAGGACGTTGTTGTTGTTGACGATAAACATGGACTCTAATCCTCCATTCTTCCTTCCTATTACTGTTGTTATTACCTTATTATTAAATTAAAAGACCTTTCACTAAATACATATAAATGTAACCTTATATAAACAAACATAAATGTAAACATTAAACAAAATTTTAATGTGACCTAATTAAAAAAAATAATGCGATTCGGTCCCGAACAACAATATTAATATGAAGTGGTCAAGTGAATGGAGAAAGATAAGCAGACGATTCCAATTTTTCTTAGGATTCTTTCTTTTTTCCAACACTTCTACATCCTCTCTGAATGCCTTCTTTCTTCCTACCACTTTGGTCGCTTTGATTATGATTCTGCATTCTCTGGATTACATTTCCACTAATTAATATTATTTCTTAATGTACCTAGATTTTATATGTTACTATTTTATATATAATAAACGTTTTGTGAAAATCGAAACGTTTTTTTTTAATCATTGAGAAACTTTCATCAACATCAGATAAAGATCGAATTTTAAACTTCGAAATTCGATAATTACATCGATTAGTACAATCTTATCTCGTCCGTAATAGTGGATAATTATTTAAATGGGAAAAGTTCTTTAGCCAGTCCGAATCCCAGCTTCTCTCTAAGTTGCAGTGCTATGAAAATAGGCATCGCTTAAGTCGCCATTGAGGGTAATATCTACAATTATGAGATAAAACTGGGTTTGGTTGATTTTTTAATTTGATCAAGATATTAAAATACATTTTTTAATTCTTATTACTTTGATACTTTCGGAAACATTTATTAGGGTTCGGTTTTGAATTTTTGTAAGAATTAAGGTATGGATGTTAAATTATTTATTGGTATTATTTAAATTTAGACTTCCTTGTCATTTAATACTTGGAATACAGGTGGCGATGCTACCTTCAACTTCCTTCTATCCTAAATTGAACCTGTTTAAATAAATTATGTATTCTATTATCCTGCTTTTACCTTAATGTCAATTCCTTCCTAATTCCCTATCTTTCCCGTCTTCCTCCAGTTCTTTACACCATGTTCTTTTTCTTCTTCTTTCAGAAGCCCAATAATTTAATTTTTCCGGCCATCAAAAGAACGCTGCACGTGCCTATTATGAATAATTAGGCACGTGATTAGGAATAATCAAATCTAAAATAAAAATGCCTGTCCTGGAATTAGTTTTTTTATAGTTTATTGTTTATAGTAATGTTTTATTCGGATTTCACGCACAGGTAATTTTGGTCATCATATATATAAAAATAGCCTCTACATTTACTTTAAGATAAAATTGCATATTTATTTTTATTTCTGAATAGGTGTGTAGAGTGCCGAGTTGCTATGATGAAGGTCCCGGGTTCAAATCTGGCTATGGGAGATAATCCTTTTAATCTGTTAACAGCCACGGAAGGACCCTCTAGGGTCTAATGACCTCCTGGGGCTCACCCAACCTCTATGAAATGGGTATCCTAAATTAGGAAGAAAAAACTGGCGAATAAGCGTGATCTATAGCATTGTCCTAGGCGAATAAAGCATTGTCCTAGAATCTGTACACCCTCTACCATGTACTGAATCCAAGACACTTCATGGGTTGTAGAGGTACAGGTTTTTCTGAATTACAAATATTAGGTGCGGTTTTGTTTATTAATATTTATTCCATTGTCTCCTCCACTTCATTATTTGTTTTCATATGTCCCTTTCATTTAAAGCTTTATTGTTGAAGGCGAATTTCAATGTCGATGCAGATAAGTTTAGAGATGGAGAGGAAATTAAATTTTCATTGTGCATCGAGAAGACCTGAGCTGGTTGACTAAGCTAAAACAATGTCTAGCAGATAACGATATTCGTTGGATCGTTTCCAAATTTAACAGGTTATTGTTCGTATCAACATCAATACCAGATAAACAGCGGAATTGTCAGCAATAGATCGTGAATAATTTACTGATTTAAATTTGGATTGTTAAGAATTTTACAATATCGCATACGACCTGAATATTATATTTGTTGTTTATTCATTTAAACGTCACTTCACGCTGATATGGCCAATATAAATGCTAATATAGGATAGTACAGTGGTACATTTTTCATATCCAGGTATAATTACTAGACACCGAACAGCCCCACATACGGGACCCCCTATTTTAAGTTTCTTCCTAAAGACGGTAAAACCAAGGATTTTTTACTCCCATTAAAAAAACCTAGAGTCATCTTGGGTATAGAAGGATTTATGCCACTACACCACATGAGACCACATCAAAGATAATAATCGACTTTAAATCAGAAGAAATAGATTTATTGTAGAGGTGCATTTTGAGAGACTCTAGAATGTGCATATTTTATGTCAAGTAGACAAAAATAATAACTGAGATTTCATATTAAATTACGGATAAATGGATATCTATCATAATAATATAGATTACTTTGGACATCAAAGAGACAAAAGTAACTTTATTCTGGGACTAAGTCCCTTTAGAAGAACAGGAAAAGAAAACCTAATATTTATCTGGCCAGAAGGCTAAATGTTACATATCATAAAGCGTGAAAACATGACAGAAAACAATTTAAAAAGAAATATATAATCAAAAATAATAGTAAGTAAATAAACAGTACAGATCTTGACAGGATATTAAGCAATTACAGAGAATAGATAAATCCATTAGTTTTTGAAATTGAATGCATGAGCTAGCATTCAATAATTTGTTTACATGATGTACAGCTTCTCAAAAAGCAAAATTAAAAGAACTAAATAACACAATGAGTTCTTCTATACATTACATTCTAAGCAAATGATTAACCTGGTTAGAGACTATCCTTTTGGGAAGCTAAGAGGTGTTGATATGACAGCAAGGATTTGAATAATGATAGAGAGGGATTATGACGGATATTAGGAGGGATTGAGTTCCACACTGTGCTGGAGCGGGCGAGAAAGGAACATTTGAATGCTTTAGTACTGTGTGAACGTATATAGAGATCAGAAAGGCGGGATCTTGTTTTATGGTGTTGAACTGAGGATTTGAATTGGATGAGACTGTAGATATATGAAGGGTGTTGAGATTGAATGGATTGGTATAAGAATGAACAGAGGAAATATTGTCTTCGGAAGGGAGGGAAGAGCCACTTTAACTCATCATAGAGGTGGGAGACGCGTGATCTCTTCGGAGTACCAAGCACAAATCTTAGAGAGCAGTTCATTATTCTTTTTAGTCTATCTTCAAGCATTTTAGAGAGGCCTCGATATACCATGCTACAATAGTCAAAGTGGGGGAAGATGAGAGAAGATACGAGAAGCTTACGGGAAGATTTTGTAAGGAGATGACGAGAACGATGGAACTACTTCAGGGAACATATTGACCGTCGGGATATCTGGGCGATGTGGGATTTCCAAGAAAGGTTTTGGTCGATGGTGATGCCTAGGTTTTTCACAGAAGAGGTAATCGTGATAGGATGATCGTTTAGGAGTAATGTTGGGAGGATGTGGATGGATGTAAGGAAGGGCACTGGAACCTAAAACAATGGCCTGAGTTTTCCAGTTTGTTCAGCTTTGCCCAGGCACAGATCCTATCTAGGTCTTCCCGTCTTCCTATTTAGGACTACACCTTGACAAACACTTAACTTGGAATCCTCATACTAGACTGAAACGACAAAAAACCGCTCGACGTTTCAGGGTACCTCAACATTTACTTGACAAACGCTTTAAGCTCCCAATTAATTACAAAAGACATATACATGACAATCATTAGACCCATCTGGACATACGGAATAGAGCTTTGGGGAGCTCACTAAGCCATCGAATTCCTCTCGTATTCAATCCTTACAATCCACAATCCTTCTTAAAATAGTCAATTCTCCTTGCTTTGTTACGAACAAAGTAATCCATAATGATCTTGATGTTCCATTTGTTGCTGATTTGGCCCGAATCCGATATCAATCTATTCATGCCAAACTTCATTTCCATTCAAACCTACTAGTTTCAGACCTCGCAACCTCTTCAGTTCATGATAATCCTCCGAGGCGTCTGAAAAGAAGATGGCCTCGTGACCTTCTAAGTTTCTAAGTATTTGAGTAGTACCACCGGGTAGTTGCTCTACTTTGTATATGTATAATATAATTTAGCTATATTGAATTATAAAAGTTAATCTGAAAGACTGATTTAAGAACAAACTTGAAATATAAAAACTTTTTTTTGAAAGAACCGTGAAAACTATCTTTTGCTATGTTATAAGAATACAATGCTTAAATTTTTAAACATTTCCCCGACTCAACGTTAGGCTCTAATAGATGACCTTGATGATACAATCACCATTACCTAAACATTTTGAGGTCAATAATGACTACTTCAATAGTAATCCCCTTGAGGCACGAAATGCTCCATACTTTGAGAATCGTTCATACATAACATACCTTCCACAAAATGGTCCCGCAGTACCTAAGTATAATAATTATTGACTGATATTTTAAATATTTAGCTATTTTTTGAATATCTATTATTTAATAACCAAGTTATTTTGCAGAGATAAAAAAAATTTAATTTAGCTTTGAAACGAGAAAAAACTTTAAATTTTAGGTCACCATAAAATAAAATAGCAGAAAGATTTTTTATTTAATCCCTGCTTATTGATTTTATGCTTTTTCTGCTTAGTGCCATACTTCACTTCCTTCTACTAATGATAATTAATTAACAGTAAAATTAGTTGAATTATGTAACGCTAAATTTAATATACTTTATTAATACTGAAGTTAATAGAATCTGAAAATACTAATCTAATTAAAAAATAATACTAAAAAGATTAAATTAAGTAACAATAAACTAATCTAATTAATTAGTACCAAATTGATTGGAATAATTATCGCTTGAATACTTCAATTTTACATGTTTGCACTTATTACACTTATACTTATAGAAAATATTTGTTGATTCTTTTTAATTGTTTTTTTTGTAGTTTATTTTATTCTACACAATGAAACAGGTTGTATCGTCTTTCATTTTATAAAATGAAATAATTTTAACAAATGAATAAAATCATTCCACTCTCCTTGGGCTCAGTACATATTAGAGACTATACTGTTCTACAACGGCTGTATAAAGGCGATTTGTCCGAGATCTTGATAACCACAATGTTTTTTTCTATATTTTAGGTTACCTACTTGTAGAGACTGGATGGATGGCCCCAGAAGTGTATGTAGATCCAATGGTCTATCCATGCCTGCTAACAGATTAAATGATTTATATGCCACAGCATGATTTTAACCCGGAACCCTCAGTGCGAGTATAACAACTCAAAACTCTAGGTACTGTGCCACTCAGGTTCTTAAGTTATTTAAAGCAAATCCTAATATCCTCCTTAAAAAGCGTACTAGAAGTCCTATGGGATAAGAATCTAGAGATATCTCAAAAAGACATGTAGGTAAGGACTCACCCAAGCTCTTGGTGACGCTAATAGGCTGGCCCCAGTTCGAGTGCCCGAAAGAAGGAGTTTGGAAAAACACGGGTCCTCTAGAAAAAATGTCGGGACCTGAACAATGCCATTTTTTGAATTCAGGACCAACTCTTACATACTATTTCATTATTAAAAGGGAGTAAACTGGATTTTTATTTAACAGTTCTTTTTGTACATAAGAGCTTCTGATTTTTTATATAATTTTCTTTTTTCCTTTTTACCAACACCTTCATTAATGATTAATGTTTTTACCTAGACCCTCGCTATTAGCCACAATTCAGTCGTCCTATGCCTTAAGTCTCATATACCCACTTTCAATCTATAAAACGGGCGCATTGTGTCTTTCCTCATTCGCACATTTAAGATTTTGGTTCATTTTTATTAAAATATAATATCGCATTCTATTTCAATGTTTTTAAACTTTTCCTGACGTCGTTCTTTCCTTCACTACGCTGTAACACATACAAACTAATGCCAATGAGGAGCGGACCTAATATTATACCGGAAATATAATACAACTGGACATATTTGAAAACAATTCGCACTACTTATAAAACTCGAGCTTATGGATCCAACCGGTAGAATCAGGATTACAACCGAAAGAACAGACAAAACAGTTTAGTCAACCAAAAATGACATTTTATTTGTCAAGATGGACTTTTATTGTCCATCTTTACAAAAGAAATAATCAGAGATAAAAAACTTTTTTATGCCTAATTACTTACTTAACCCTGTGGCTAATTAGACGATGTTAAAGTGGGAGCCATAAGTTTTTCCTATCCAGGATAGAAACCTATAATTAGTAACCGGCACCGCATAGGCTCGGAAATGCTACTTTACGTTCTCTACGAAGGATGGCACAACCAGGGATTTTTTACTCCCTTTAAAGAAATTATAGGGCCGCCTGACGGGTTGTGAATGTTATTCCTCACTTAGTTACGAATTAAGTAATGACCTCGATGTCCCATATGTTGCTGATTTGGACCGAACACCATATCAATCCTTTCTTGACAAACGATTCCAACTCAAATCTAACTAGTTTCAACCTAGATATCTCTTCTATTCTTGATAATCCTCCTAGGGGTCTGAAAAGAAGATGGCCTCTTGACCTTTAAGTTTGTTATTTGTGTACTTTATCTCTTACCATTACGTATCATCCATTAGTATAATACAGTTATGAATTTAAATTTATAAATTTAAAAAATAAACTGGTTAGGAAAACTCAATCCATTGTATAATTATGGATATTACTTCAAACTTGATATTCTTAACGCACTGTACTAATCGATACATTAAGTGACAAGAAACTTGAAGACGAACGATTTTTATAGCATACGTTAATTTAGCTAAACGATTTCTTTAACAACGTTGTTGGTACACTCAAGTTCCATAGGGTTATCATTCTAATTACAATACATATCGTTTCAGTATGTCAACATTGCACTGGATGACATTCGACTGATGTCAATATGCAAGAGGTACAGTAGTGGTCAATAGGCATCTAAGCAGTACCTATTTCTGAGCCACCTCTGTAGTCAGTCCCAGGATCTGAGTCGTCTCAGGGTCTAAGTCTGTTCCTGATGTGTCGTATTAATCGTCAAAGCATAGCTACCAGGAGTAACTTGTATTTGGTTAATTTGTAATTTGGATGTCTACCCTTATAGGTTTTTAGGGACTCCATACAAGTAAGTGTATGGTCTTTTAGGGTAAGGACACACAAGTGGCACTTCGTGACAAGTCTCAGATTAAGCCCTGACAGATTACGCAGAATGCCTAGCGAAATTTGGCAAAGCATTTGACGACACGATCGAAACCCAAAAAAACCTTTGGAGAATGGAGTCTTGAAACTATTTAATTAAAAATATGGCCTAACAGCAATCAACCATTTATTGTTTTATCGTATAATAATTAAAAATACGTGTTGAGAATAAAATTTTCCTAGGTAGAGATCAAATAAATAATTACTTTAATAGTAATAAACTATTTATTATAAACCGTCCCACATTGGAGGTCTTCTTCAGAGCTGAATAAAAGAGACATACAAATATTTGATTAATATTTAGTTCAAAATTTTTATTTTATTTTAGAATTTTATGTACCTGTAGGACACCATGTCCACAAAACAGTTAATATTTTAGGTAAATTGTCATAAATAAATGCAGATATGATCAGTAATTCCTATCACTTATCATTGCCAGTAACAATGTAAACAATTGTCTTTAAGTTGTTGCTAAAAGTAAATGGAAAATTGACTCTCCTGAAGAAAAAAATACAAAAATGTGACATGGTGTGTTTTACTTCCGTAGTTTAAACAGAATTTAAACCATGTTTACTCTTCTGTATTTTTTATTCCAATAGTTAAAATTTTATAAACTACATTTTTTTAATCCAAATATTTAATTTTTAAATATTTTTGTATCTTGTCTATTCAGCCCTGAAAAAGACTTTCAATGTCAGTCGATACGTTGTTTAATAAATAGTTTATCGTATTAGAATTATTTAGTATCCCCCTACCCCGACAATTTTCTTCTCTTATTTATTGTTTTCTTGATATATTTTGTTTATTTCTTTTTTTTATAAAAGAACTGGTGTATCTTATCATTTGAATGAAGAATCTAATATAAAAATTTTTATTTTAAATTATGTTTTCCTACAGCTTTATAAATCGTTGTAAACTCAATAAAAACTTGGAAATGAAAAGTTTAATTGATACAAAGTTTAATCTTCGATGAGTCTCCCACGCTCTTTCAAACTTTTTAATATCTCATATCCTTTTTACTTGTCGTCAAGCGATTAAGTATATTTAGATTTGAATCCTTTTATTCTTAAAAAAATTGTGGAAATTAACTCGATAAAAAGATTAAGTATGAATGATATTTTTTCATGAATACTTCATATGGGAGAACCTCAAACAAACTCGACTTATTCAGGCCATTAATAATCAGAAATATATCTCTTTCTACGATTTTTTTCGTCATGTTGGGGTTTCCCTTTCGAATAAAAATACAGGTTTTTCTTTGTAAGTGTATTGATGTATCTACTTGACTCTTAATCGGATGCTTCAGATATCCTCAAGTAAATTCAAATGTATTATTAAACATGACTCAACAGAAACAGAATAATGTTCACAAAATTTTATCTACGTTATGGATACTTTATCGATGTTATGGGTTTCAATTTAAAAAACATTTCTTTTGTTCTTCCAATCTTATATTATTAATAATCGGTCGGAGACTTCATTTCGTATCGCCTTTTATTTTTTTAAATTAGATGTTGAAGATGAAATAGTTGACTGAATTTTTATACTGGTCGGGGGGTACAGTCAATAAAATTTACAACTTAGAGTACTTTTGCCGACGATTCAGCTTAATTTTTAGGCTATCGTCAAGACTGAGAATAAAGCAATGTTCATTGTATCATTTATAATTTAAAAAAAAATTTTAACCTTTTGATTAATACTTTTGATTAGTAAAAAAAAAATGTCTGAGATAAACACGTTTTTTTGCATAACCGAGACCCCTTGTAGAAGGGATACAGTTTAAGAAAAATGTTTATAGCTTTGGTAGTTTCCATCCATTATTTTTATAGTAAAATAATGCAATAACAATCATTTAATAATATATATATATATATATATATATATATATATATATATATATATTGAATGGTGAATAGAATATAAGCTCAAATGCGGTATTCTTAAGTATTATGAAAAAATACGCTATCTATAAAAGTATTACCTAAGACTTTTTTTTTTTTTTTTTAATAATTCTTAATGTATAGATTAAGGGGGTCAAGAATAAATCGCTGGCTTCCTTGATGGCAGTCTGTTAATTAGAACACAGCGATAGATGTATAATATACAGAAGAAAATCATAACATAGTCAATTTTCATCAAACCACAATTTTATTTCTCTTCAAAGTCCAGGAGTTCAGGAAAAATTACAGAATAAATCAATATTTTTTCCAATATAGCCAATAATAGGACCTGGAATAGAATTGGCATTGTTGTTTTTTTCTCTTTTGAATGTTTCTAATCATTTAGAGAAATATGATGAAACAGTTTTTAACAAAATATTCATAAAACATATCGGATTAAATGAAAAGAAAGAATTTTGTGAAACTATGTGCATTAAGGTAGTCCTTATAAAGAATGTATTTTTGTTTTAATTACTAGACAATGCAAAATTTTTGTCAGATGTATTGTACCGTGTTTATTATATACGAACAAAATATTTTTTTTACACCAATGAAAAAAATCTACATTTTTAGGAGCGTGGTTTAATGTTTAAAAATGGAGTTGCTCTTAATACAATGCGGATCCTTACTTTCCTGTTTTGATTTTTCCATACAATGTTTTTCTTTTAAAATGGCTCAATCTAAGTTGGTTCAATAAAATGAAAATATTCTTCTGAAAATTACAAAAATGTTTTCCTCAATTTACCAACCGTTTAAAAATAACTTCCTATAATTAAAACATACAGATCAGTTGTATTAATAAAATTATTTAAAAAATAAAATAACATTTGAATTAAATTACATTTTCACACCAACGAAAAATATTTCATACCATCAGAATATTATTTTAATTTGTGTTAAAATTACTAAACGTTCGTAGTTATTATATTTAAACCTATATTTCATGATATGTGCAGATAAAATTTCAAGGAATACAAGTTACTTCAGAAAAGTTAAATTAAGTGTGGTCATGGGTATTTTATTTTTATAATTTCAAAAACAATACTGCTTAGTAATCAAAAGATATATCTGCAGCCCGGTGAATAAGTTGTATTTTGTCCACTTGGGGCGTTAATTGTATTAAGGGAAGCGGAATCGTGTCATTATTACAGTTTTTGGCTTGAAATTGAGTTGCAATAACTACAATGTCTGACTTAGCCCTTTATTCACAACGAAAATAGCACGATTCCACTTCTATAAGAACAATAAGAACCTTATTTAGGTGAAAATTCGACATAATCACTTATTCACAGGAGCTGTAGATATAGTCCATGGTAATAAGGGGGTAAGAATTCAAGGAATACATGTGACAATTTCAAAAATTATATGTGAGGTAATAGATATTTAATATATATAATTTCAAAAACAATGTTGGTTAGTAATCAAAGGATATGTCTACAGTACATTGGTGGTTATTTTCTCCATATTAGTTTCTTGCACTTAGGGAAGCGAAATCCTGTTATTTTTTTAGTAAATATAAATTGGCTTGAAAAGGAGTTATTGCTTGCATTGCAACTTCATTTTAAGCCAAAAGCTAAAACAATGACGCGATTCCGCTTACCTCAAAACAATTAACTCTATCTAGACTGAATTCGAGTAAACAATTTATTCATCGGTGATGCAAATATAGTATGACCATAATATAACTATGATATAAACTTAATCGTTTTATGTTTCATAAAAACAATTTTACTTAAAATATTTTGGCAAAATGTCACTTGTACCTTAGAGCTTACCATATCCTTAAATAAAATTTAAATTAGACAATCAAATATAAGTATTCCTAAAACAAAGAATATTTTTTGGAGCCAAATGGAGTCAAAGGCTTCAATTCCTAAATGAGATCTATCATTCTGGCGAACGAATTCTCTAAAATTTATGATTTTTTTTCTTTAAAAATAATACGAAGCGTCAACTGTATCGTGTCATTCTCGTAGTTTTGGCTTGAAATAGAATTGTAATAATTAGCAATAACTCATTTTTAATGTCAGAATTGGCAAGAAAAGGCGTTATTGTTAAAATTTCAACTCCGTTTCAAATTCAATGCTTGACTTAGCCCTTTATTCCCTAAGGCAATAACACGATTCCCCTGCCCTAAGTACAAGAAGCTCATTTTAGAGAAAACTCAACTTGACCAATTACTCAACGGAGTCATGTAAATATATAAATATATTTATTTATTCCATTATATGAGGGGGTGAGCATTCAAAGAATACATGTGACTTAAATTCAAAAACTGAGATACATGCGGCTATGGACAATTTAATGCGTATAATTTAAAGAAGCATTATTAGATAGTAATCGAAGGATATTATAACATATAGTATAAACTTATATATGCACTTAAAAGCTAAACGTATCATTAAAATGATTTTTATTTAAAAAGCGCGTTTTGACAAAATCAACAAAATGTCACATTTACCTTGGAGTTTCTCATCTCCTCATAAAAAATTCAAATATTATCAATATAAAGTCTAAGTGTTTCTAGAACGGAGAATTTTTTATTTTATTTTTTGGAGACAGAATGAGTCAAATGCACCTAAAGCTAAACGAGGTCTAGGTTTCTGGCGAACGAATTCTCTAAATTTGTTTCGTTCTTTTTCGTGTTTGGAAATGCTTATGCAGCTACCGGTGAAGCATTAAGCCGACGATGCCGCTTACCTTGTGTGAAGTGCGAGAGAGGACTTGATGCGGAGAGAAGCACGCGGCGGTGTGAGCGAGCCGGGAACAGGAGGCGCTATATATAGGGCCTAGCAACAGGTGCGCGCGGTCCCGGCCCCTCTCTTAGTGGATGGCTATCTTCTTCACCGGTATATCTAATTACAACGATACACGTGTATGGATAAATATAAACAATAGTTTAAAAAATTAGTTTTACGAGAAAACAAAACTAAAAAGTAGAAATTAATTTAGTACTATTTTTTCATATCCGAAGTCACGGTAGCGCCTTGTGGCAGATACTACGGCATACAGACCTTTATCTTTGAGACAAGCATATGTCTACTGGGGAGTTTCGCATGGTTTGCAATAAAAAAAAAGTTTTAAAAAGAAGCTTTTGTAGCCAGAATAACTAAAATGTCCAAAAAATGTAAATGGCACTTGGTGACAACGACGCTACGCGTTGGTATTTCAGTTTTTGAAAGCACATCGCCTACTGTCTCAATTATAGCTCAAACTGTATCTAATTTTTGTGTGTACGTCTGGGTGTGAGTGAGTGATTTCGCTTATGTGTATTGCTGACGAATAATATGTACAAATATTATTATATTAAATAAAACGAACCAAAGGGGTTGATGGCCAGGAGTCTTACGCCTTTCAACACCAACAAACAAGAAAAAGTATGAAGAACACGCGTTTATACCCAGCCCAACAAAATAATATATTTATTGATAGAAAATACATAATAGTTTTAAAAACACGCTTTAAAAAAGAGCAAAACACAAAATTAGATAATAATTAACAATTATTTTATTCATATCCGAAGACCCGCTTGACAGATAGTTTCCCCATCACCAAAGGCCTAAAACAAAGGTGTACTTTATAACCCACCCTTTTCAACTTATATCTGGAGAAAGTTTTGAAAGAGTAGAAATGGAAATGTCGGGCTATGGGTGTAAGGAAAGGGTAGGAAACTGTATACAGTCTGCATTTTGCTGACGTGATCGTTATGTTAGCTTCTGAGGAAAATGATCTTAGTTATATGCTAAGAAAGCTAGAAGAGAAATACTCTCAATAGAGTCTACAAAAGAACAAATAGAAGGCAGAATACATGGCCTTCAACGCTTCTACATCTTCTCTCACATTAGAAAATTGTTCGCTAGATCGGAATGCTCTCTTCAGGTATTTGGGAGTGTACATAGATAGCAAGGGAACGCTTGAGACCGGTATAAAGGAAAATATCACCAAAGGAAAGAAGGTAATCGGCATGACAATCTCCGAGCGGTGGAGCCCGAATGTTTCGCTAGAAACCAAAAAGAGGATTTTGTATTCCTTTTTTGAAGGTGTAACCCTTTATGGTTTGGAAATTCGGCGGGTGGTTGGATCAAAAGATACTCAAAGGCTACAAGCTGTAGAATTGGATTTTTGGAGAAAAGTTGTCACATTTCAAGAATTGAGCGAGTTAATAACTCTGCCATACGATATCGTTAAGGCAGATAAAACAATTTGGACCAAGCAGCTGCATTGGTATGGTCATCTGAGAAGAATGGGACCCGGGATATGGCCAAAAATGACATTTGGCTTTGTCCCGGAGTAAACACGAAAAATAGGCCGCCCAAGGAAAACTTGGTTGGAAGGAGTTGAAGTGGAGATGGCAGAAAGAGGCTTGTCGGAGAAGGATTAGGAGGACAGAGATCACTGGCGATTATATGTATTGGGTTTCGGCATATGACCCAAGGTTGTAAAAGCCCGAAAAAACATATATATATCCCAAGACAAGGTAGTATCTTCAGCAAAATACAAAGGCTTCTACTGAGGCATACACGGCTTAATATTTTAGACAATCATATGGCTATTGGCAGGATCAACTAGGGAGTTCCATATACTTTGCAAAAATAATAGTTTAATAAAAAAACCTTTTGTAGCTAAAAAAAGAACCCAGTTTGTACAAAAACTAAAGCACACGCGTTTGTAGCTATCCGGAATAACAAAAAGGAAATAAGTAATAATTTTTAAAAAACGCTATGATAGAGAAAAATACGAAAAAGTAGAACAAAAATGATCAATAAATTAAAAATCACTACAGAGTTATAAAAAAAATAATTATTTTATCATCACAAAGTGTGGGGTGGTTGATATTAATTGTCATTTGTAATTAAGACATGGTCCTTATTTATTATTTTTTCACTAATATTCATTTTCTAATTTTTGTTTAGGCTAATTACAAAATGTTTTTTTTAAACTATTACTTTTTTTGTACCAAAATATACGATACTCGCCAGTTAATTCTGCTAGTAGTTTTTACTATGATGCTTTATTTTATTTTATTTTAGTTGATCATTATTTATATTTCATTTAGTTCAGTATTTTTTTAATTACATAAACTGAAGAGGAGAAACACGGGGAGAAATAGTTTCAATATATAACATACATAGCCATCGTACCATACTTGAGCTGTTTGACAGGAGATGCTACTTATCCGGTAGAACTCAAATAAAGTTTGCTTACCAAGCTGAAGAGTATTTGCTCATGTGATATAGGAGTAAATTCTTTTAAGTTCGTAAAGTAACAAGTCTTGCTTTAATATTTGAGGCATCCAGAAACATTAGCGGAAACTCCAAAATTTATTAAAATTTACTTTTTCGTATTTTTCGTCCAGCAATTTTGTCTAATACGACACTTAGTCACCTTATTTCTTCTGGTTTTAGTCCGAGTCTGATCCTAAAGTTTCGGAAACATAAAGCATAGCTTGACTAAACTAGCAAAAAAGTCATTTACGAAATTTCGAGTTATCTACTTTTTTGATCCTGAACGCCTTATTTATATTCTTCCAAAATTTTCTGTTGCAGTTTACGTTTTAAATCGCATTCTGTCTAAGGGACTCCTTATTAAAAAAAAAAACTTGTTATTATATACTTAGATTTAATCATAACCTACAATGATAAAGACGTTCAATATGGAAGTACAGCGGCTTGGAGAGAAAAGGCAAATATTTTGAAAAAATTATTTTTTAAATGTTTTTATTTGAAAAACATTTAAAAATTAATAACAAATAAAATACAATATTTTTAAATGCGTTTCCTCATTATTTTGTAACTTTTAATATTAAATAAGTTAAATCTATTTTTAAATTGTTAAGTTTAAAGGGCTAACTTTGGTACAGTGACTGAGTTGCCCCGAGTGAAGCTTAAGGTGTGGTTATTTTTAAAATATCGTATATTGGCCAATGAGCGGGAATATAGTGACTTTAAAAATAATAAGCTCACACAGCGGCTGATAGAATACAATAGAATAGAAAAGCAACTTTATTCTGGGACTAAGCCACTTTAGTATAACAAACGTGAAAATAAAAACAAACATAATATAGATATATCTGGCAACAAGGCTTCACGATACAAATCATAAAGTGTTAAAATAGTGACAAAAAACTAAAAAATAAATAAAAATAAAAAGTACGAATCATGACAAGATATTAAGCAATTAAGATAATAGCTAAGTCAATAACAACTGGTTGTTGAGCTATCATGCAATAATTTCTATACATGATGTATATCTTCTTAAAAAACAAAATTAAAATGACTAAACTACAAAATAAATAAGATTTTCTTTCTTTTTTTTTGTTTCTTTTTATATTTTTTTATATATTTCCCAGTTACAAGCTTCACCTAGCCGCGACTCCTTCGATTTGCCCTGAAGATGACCTACAAAGTAGGTCGAAACGTCGGCACTATCAATAAATAAGCCTCACTTATAAGTTGTTTATATTGACTGCACCCCCAACTATTTCCATCCTACATTTGATCTTCCAGTCAACGATTTTCTCTCTATCATACAAAATAAATAATTCGATACATTTCATTCTAAACAAATGACAAACCTGCTTAGAGAGCATCTTTTTGGGAAGCCAGGAGATGCTGGAAAAAAAAAGGATTTAAATGACGACAGTGAGGGAGCATGACGGATGATAGAAGAGATTGAGTTCCAGACTGGTGTGTAGCGGGCGAGAAAGGCACGTTCGAATGCTTTGGTTCTGTGGGAACGAGTACAGAGATCAGAAATGTGAATTGGAGGAGACTGTAGATATGTGAAAGGTGTTGAGAGTTAATGGATTGTTATAAGAACGCACCGAGAAAATATTGTCTTCGAATAGGAGGGAAGAGCCATTTTAACACATCACAAAGATGGGACACGCGAGACCACCCTGGGGTACTAAAGACAAATCTTAGAAATCAGTTGTCATTATGCGCTCGAATCTGTCCTCAACCATTCTAGAAAGGACTTCATGTACCACACTACAGTAGTCAAAGTGGGAGGAAGATGAGAAATGATACGAGGAGCTTACGGGAAGGTTGTGTAAGGATAGAACGATGGAATAACTTGAGGGAACTAATTGGGCGTCGGGATATTTGGGCAATGTGAGGTTTCCAGGGAAGGTTTTGATCAATAGAAATGTCAAAAGTTTTTTACAGAGGAGCTGAAAGTGATGGGGTGATCGTTTAGGATTAATGTTGGGAGGGTGTGGATGGATGTAAGGAGGGAATTGGAAGCTAAAACAATAGTAATAAGTAACCTGAGTTTTCGTTGAGTTCAATTACAGTTTGTTTAGCTTTGTCCAGGCACTGATCCTATCTAGGTCTTCCTGAATGCTGGCGAACGCAATTAATAGCTCAGATGGTTGAAACATCTAACCACATTTGACCACTGCTTTTACCATCTACATAGATGATTGAAACAGTGGTGAATTTATTTAGGAAGATCACTGATGTAGTAGTTGAAAAGAAGAGGAGTGATTCTTGAGCCCTGTGCCACTCCTGAGGACAGAGTGAGGAAAGTGGAAGGGTGTTGATTAGGTACGGAAACTGCTTGAGACCTGGCAGAGAGGAAAGATTGGAACCAGCGAATGGAGCTGTTAGAAAAAGGCTTTTATTACATATTAAATGAAAATAAACTGTTCTAATTTTTTTCGGTGGTATGTTGTGATATAAATGGTGTATTTAATAATTAGTTTAGATAGTGCAATATTTTATATTCGGAAACCCTACCTTTCGTCCCTAACTTGTGAAACCTGACCAGCATAACAACCTTTTATGAATAAGGTTTTGGGCTCGCAGTCCGCGATTATATGATGCGTCAGGAACTCATTAAAGATGCATATCTTAATCGCCCTATTAAGATAAACTAACTTACATCAGACAGTGGACACTTGTAATTTTGAAACTGCGTAGACAGTACTCGTTATTGTCAATTCTATTTTATTCTGGTCCAACAGGAAACTGAAATAGAAAATCATTGGTTTTGTTCCGCTAATAAATCAAACAGGAGCGAAATGGGAGTAATGAAGCTGTTAGAAGGCCTCAGGCCTTTTGTTATTCGTGCCGTTTCTCGACTGTATGCAAAACCATTCAATGGTGTATATTGATGCACCGCATTTTCAAAACAAACCATTCAATTGTAGAACCGTTTGTTATATTTATATTTCCAACTCCTCCCGATTTATTCACACGTAGTTAGTGCAGATTGTTAAGTTCTCCTGAATCTGCTTACACACAAATTTATAACCAGTTTCGATGGCAAATCAGATTTGCTAACTACATTAGACACTACTACGAATATTAAGTCGGTGTGAGTTACTTTTTTAAAGATCTCTAGCCTCAAATATGGGAGCGGAGTGGATCAATTTCCGTAGCGAAGGTCCCGGTTCAAATCCGGCTGCGCCAGATTTTATTTATGCCTTCTTTAGGCTCACTCAGCCTCTATAAAACGGGTACTCTTAGTAGGGGGAAAATCTGGAGGCTGGGTGTGATCTAGGACAAATCACTTCCCTGTCCTTCTTTTTTCATAGAAGCAGTACAGTCTCTACCACATACTGAAGCCAAAAACCTTCATGGGTTGTAGTGGTACAGTATTTTTTTTTTTTATATTATGCTTGGATAGACAAAATTTAGGATTCCCACACAGTAAAATCTGCTTTTAAGAATATATTTTCTATCCAAGAAAAAATATTTCAACTTAAAATCACTATTGAATCCTTCTAGCCATTCCACAAACATAAGTAAATTTTTTTCATAAACTTTTAAAATATTAATATTTGCGATATTCAAATTTAGAAATGTTCAGTCAATTAATGTAAATGTTACTGCATTATAAATATTTATTTTGGAAAAGTTTTCAGGAATACATGGCAAAAAAAATACATTAATATGCTGAGTGTTTTCTTAATCTCGACTGTGATGCGCTTTATCAATAATTCGAAAGCTATTTTCTAAGACCAGTAATTGGCAATAATGCTAGAAATAAGCGTTTTAGTAGTATTTTTTTTTCCGTTGCGATCACTACATTGAAAATCGACTCACGGAACACTATTTCTCACATTGAAAGAATTATATTTGATCACTTAGAATTAGAAATTAATGTCCCTTATAGAGTAATGTACTAAAAATATAAAATGCTCAATGTATCGGAACGTCCTAGGGCAATAAACTTCCAAAGGAAGCGGTTGAAGACAAATGCAAAAAATAAAATAAATAAGAAAGCAAGCAAATACAATAAGAAGATTACATTCTCACTAAACTTTCAGATTAAAAACTAATCTACAATATTGTATATATACAATGAATCTATCTATAATATAATATAAAACACATAAAAATCAAACAAATTCATCCGAAAAATGCTAATAAGGAAATTTATTGTTTTAAATTATTTTATTGAATTGTACAACTGTAATATATACATCTAATACAAGGGCTATATGAATAAATAAATACATGACAGGACATGTAGAGGCACAACCCACTGGCAGCACTCTAATAAGATTTCTATAATAGATGGTCCTGAGGCCATCTTCTCTTCAGACGTCTAGGAGGATTGTCCGGGATGGAATTGGATGCAAGGATGGAAACTAGTGGGTTTGGATGGGCCTGGAGTTTATTATGGAATGATAGGTATCTGAAATGGGCTAAATCGGTAACATATGGAACGTTAAGGTTATTATGGATGGTTTTATTTGTGACAAAATAAGGAGCGTTTAGGATTTTGGATTGCAAGGATTGAATACGAGAGGAATTCGGTGGTTCGGTGGAGCCCCATAGTTCAATTCCGTAATCCCATATAGGTCTTATTACAGTCACATAAATAAGTGTTTTGTAATTGATCTGAAGCTTTGAGCGTTTGTCTAGTATCTGTTGAAGTAGTCGGAAGCGTCTAGCTGTTTCTTGTCTTTTCGAGGATGCAACCTTGAGGAACACCAGCAGACTGGGGATAGACAGACGAGCAAAATTAATTTTAAAAAAATTATATATTATAATGTTAATAATATTATTATTATTATTATTGAAATTTAATATTATTATGACGAAAGAAAAATTAAATTTTACTTTTGATTTTCTACTCCGAATAAATACATATTTGAATTATCTTACAAAATAAAAAAGTTCGGACTTTATCAAAACACAAATTTAATTTTTCTCGAAAAATAAGATATTTACATAATAAGAAAATACATGGGAAACTCAAAGCATTGTTCCTCCCACCTTTGTTCTTTCTACGAACACATCACGCTGGAGAAAATGTCAAAAGAATAATATCAAAAGGTGACGCAAAATAGTAATATATCAACATTTCGTGAAGATCAATTATTTTATCCGTTATTTTTTCGTGGCGATAAAAATATTTTTTTAAAAATTAAACCAAGTGTAGTTAAATTATAAATGGAAAACATAATTTTACTAAATTAATAATTTTAATTTATAAAATTTCTAATTACCAATAATTATGCTTAAAACATTAAATTTGATTAAAGATATTTATGTTATGAATTCATCTTGTAAATAATCAATTAAAAGATATATAGAATACTGTAATATAGAATGTGCCAATAAATAAACGACCCTTAGGTTGAAACGAAAAAAAATGTATTTATATTTTGATTGTTCAGTAATTTATACTCGATATTCTAATATAAGTTATTCATGTTCAATGCCAAATACAACTCTTTTTTGCTCCTTTTGTGATCCGGAAATACTTTTCACTACTTTTCTCGACTTCAATTTTTTAGTGATGGTCAGTAAAACTCTTGAGAACAATTGCAACAAAAGAGGCATCTATTGTTCTTATTTGAAAAGAAGTCTTAGTTCAAGAGGCCTCGGAGGCTCTGTTAAGTCGAGTCCTCGTTTTGTCTAAATTTAGGTTTCTAGTGAAATATTTGATGAAACATGGATTTTTGATATATTTATAAAATGTTCAATAATTTATTGTATAAATAGATTTTTTTTATTTCCTCTTAATACGAAATTGTAAACATGATTTAATGGATATGAATTTCATTTCTTAATTTTCATGTATGTTTTTCTGTATTTTTTACTTACCTTTATGTGTTTACTTGCTACTTGTAAATTAAACTCAGCAATGTGTATTTTAGGAAAATGAATGCATAGACTTAATATCAAGTTATAAAAGTTTCAGGCTACTTCGTCACTTATTAGATAAACGCTATAAGCTTAAGAATTAATTACAGAAGATTAATACGTAACATAGCTATTATTATGAGCTATTTCGATTTACGGAGTACGTTTCTAATTTTGGTCGTCCTAAAAAATCATTCCAAGATTTGACTGGGGCTAATAGTGGATGTGCCTAAAGCTAATTTTGGCAACTATAATGATGGAAACACCAGGAGGAGGTTCTTTGCTAACACCGAGATATCTGCAAACATAACACGTATTGACAGAAATCTTATCAACAGATTTGCGACTATTTTAGTCGCCACAAAATCTAGGGGCCACGAAATATATACTAAAAAATTCGCTCCCTATTGTCATGAAAAGGCTGAGAGGTGCATCGAACTGTACTCATGGTATCCAATGTCACCTACACTACATAAAATATTAATACAGAATAGGCAGCAGAAGCAAGGGACATTTCCGGATATTCCTGAAAATTTTGTCGCATTCAATGCAATACGGATGTTGTGAATAGGCTTTTATTGACATCTGATCCATAATTGAGCTGCGAAAAGCCTAGACTCCCAAAAATGTCAAAGTCTTTCAAGCAAGTAGCCATTGAAATGTGCCCATGCACCCAATTTGAGGACAACAACACAGATGATGAAATGACTTCTGATGAAGAAGGATGGGATGATTTCTCAGATGAATATTATTTATTAACATTATTGTACTGTCATGCCATTATTATGTACCTATTTTAAAGTTGTAGTTTTTTTAATGTAATATAAAAAGGTGTTTAATGTTTTTCTTAATTTCTTTTATTCCTTTTTTGTAGTTCAAACCTCTATTATACTAAAGTTATGAAATAGCATTAAAACTTCCATAAAAATAATTTTGATCGACTTTTGTCTTTAATTGTTTGTATTATTTATTGTAATTCTGACATATAATTTAAGAAGGTATAAAAATAATTATATTTTGTGTTTTTAATATGTAATTATCAAGTATTATCTGCACACTACAAATCATTGGTAAAAAAAGTCCAGTTTCCTTCTGGCAGTTCTCGTACTATAATCATAATGATAAAACGAAATCTATGCTCGCTGATTGCCAAGTAGTATGTTTCTGTTCCACAACCCTTTGAGTTATCCCAAACCTTCCGAGTACTGGTCCTGCTACAACACCGAGAACCGATCAGAAAAAGAATTCCAATGAAGGCTTTAATTTCGGTTTCATCGGTTGAGCGAGCATATCTTTCTCTGGTGAAATTATTTTTAAGTTCTATGTCAGAATTGTGGTTGTCTGGTAACAAATCATCGTCAGAGTCACTAAGGTCCCTGACGGTATCAACGGGGTCTTCTTCGGAATCACACTCCTCCAGCCACTTCTTTTATATATTTGGTCAGAGCTTCGTTCCACCATGATGGAAATTATATTTTCTTCTAAAAAAACAAAACAAAATTAGCAACAAGAAGGTAGGCTGGAAAGAAGGGGCAAATACTCCTATATAAAAGCAGCACGTGACAATATGAATTGCTAATTGTGTTAAAGTTGAATTAGATAATTGATTTCAAATGTAAATACCGTGAATGAAAAAAAAAATGAAGACAGTTACATAGCAGGTCGCGTGAATGACAAATAAAAAAGTAGCACTCAAAAAGTAAATTTGGTGTAAATAATAATTACATACAGAATATTAAAATTAGACATAAAATCTGTAAATTATAATACAGTTAAGAAAAAAGAAAACCCTACTAGAGCACTTCCATGAATAGTCGCTTGGAGGACAACTGTCATCCAGAAAAAAATAAACAGCACCTCTCTTCTCCGAATGTAAACACCTAGTATCTGCTTGGTCTAGGCTTACCAAAACTCCTACCGCGAAGACTCCTGGCGCCCGACCCTCGTCACTTCCGAAACATATACACAGGAGCAGATCAAAAGGGCGTGGATGACTATTGTCATCCAATTGACCACTCGAGGGTTAAGGCGTGTCAATATTTTTATTTACGGTTTAGGACCATGAGTAACATTTTTATCAACTTTTATAGTAGCTTCATGGAATGAATGTTTTGCTTGTTCATTAATAGAGTATCGAGTATTTAATCTTTGACGAATATTGTCAAACCTATATGAATGGTCGGTCGTATGATCGGATGGTCATAGTGGAAAGATACAACCGTCAATGGAAGCAATTTGACTCGATAAACACGTGCGTAAACTAATCAGGATGCAAGATACCTGTGTACATTGCACAATTACCCGAGACTTATCAGTATTCGGCTGCCTTCTGGGCCATTAAAGATATTTCAGGGCTGAATGCCTAATAGCGAACGTATAATTTATCATAACTATGTGTTATTGCTCCATAAATAGGTTATTAGTGAAATAAAAACAATTTCAAACTGAAGTAAACAAAAAAAAAGGATAGAAACTATTAGTAGCAGTTTTTACAAAATTGTTCTACAATAACCTAACAAATGAATTTTTTTTCAAATATTTTATATATAGTTTTACATTAATTTGTCGTGATACTTAAGGTTATGTTTTCAATGGAAGATCACAGATACAATATGTACCAAATGACATTTGAATAATATTCGCAAATAAATATTAAAAATAACTATTGACATTAGTCAATAAATTAATGATAAGTAAGAACACATTTGTTTGATACCACTAAAACCCATGAACGAGTCTGGGGTTCAGTACATGCTAGAGACTGCACTGTTTCATGGACAACGGTTGCGTAGGGAGGTGATTTGTCCTATATTACACTCAACCCCCAGATTATTCCCCGTTATTTAGGGTACCCACTTTATAAAGGCTGGGTGAGCCCCAGGAGAGTCGTAGATCACATGTGATCCATCTCCAGCCACCAACAATTAAATAAAATCTTGCCAGCAGCGGGATTTGAACCAGTATATTTTACGTTTATTTGTTTAATGCACTTAGTCATAAGATAGAATCAGATATTTGAACTAGTGATGGGCTAAACAGCGAAATCTTAATAACTCGTTATGGCATAACTGCTACCATGTAATAACGTGTTCCAGTAACACGTTATTTGAGTAACGTTTTATTTCATTGAAGAAAATAATATATCTAATAAATAAATTTATATGAGGATTTAAACAGACGTAGCCCATAAAAGCTCATTCCAAAAAAAACAAAACAATTAAATATATTTTAAAACCAAAAAACTCCTCAAGGTAGTATCCTTGGCCCAATCTTTTATACAGTTTATACAGCTGACATCCCAACTCATCCTAATACTATCCTTACCACGTATGCTGATGATACATGTGTATTATCAGTCAACACCAATCCAGTTATTGTATCCCAAAGCCTCCAATCCTACATCACTGATCTTGAAGAATGGTGCCAAAACTGGAGAATTAAAATAAATTCTCAAAAATCGCATCAAATCATTTTAACCTTACGTCGTAAACCAATGGCTTCCTGCCCTTCAGTATCCTTTAATAATATCCCACTGGTGCCTGTAGAACAGATCCGATACTTCGGGTTGCATCTCGACAAACGATAAACCTGAAATCCTCTTACTAGACTAAAAGACAAGAAATTCGCTCGACGTTTCAGGCTTGAAGTAGCTACACAAACGCTCTAACCTCCTAATTAACTACAAAAGACTCATCTACATGACCATTATACGACCTACGATTTACTAGATTTATTGTTGTAATACAGTTGTTAATATTAATAAATAAATTTTTAAAAAAATTCTTATAATAAACTCTAATAATAACTTAACTAAGACTAGAAAGGTTTAACCATGAAAACAGACATGGATCACAGCCATATAAAAGCTTTCAGTTCGACTATATCTGTGGCCTTCGTAAACCTTAGTCTAGAGAATGTCTTTTGAATTTTTAAAATATATATATTGGTATATTACACATCATAGCCAACATATGCTCATCAAACAATAGGTTCCATGCATCCTGAACAGTTTTCACACTTCTTGCAGTACCTGTTTAATGTTCAGCGATTCCTTGCTTCTTGCTCTCCTCTACCTCCTTGCCACAGAGGCAGTGCCCTCTATCATCCCCCCTAGGGCGACTGCTGGTTGAGAAGGGCCTGAGTTGGATCTAGACTTTTGTGTGATGAACATGTGTTGGCAACAAAGGAGAACCGACAGAGCGGAGAGTATGCGAAGTCCGGGAGCCAGTTAGAGGCCCAACATGCCATCCACAGAGACGGACAATAACAATCAACATCAGTAATGTAAATTATGTAATTTTCTTTCTCATTATAATATGTGCAGTTAAGATGCCTTTCATTAATATTCACCACTAACATTATTTCCATATACAATACAGTCCACAACTCCAGAAGCATCATTTCTAGTCAAGGGACCAACATCCCCTTGTAACTTAAACATGGTCCTCCGGGCCGGATGGCCATGTTTAATTTAGAAGGGGTACATCATGTTTAAGTTTGAAAAGGTTGTTTCCAAGACGGGATATGGTATAAGAGTGGACTGTATTTTATTATTATAAATGAAATAAAGGACATTATGCTGATACATATGATAATGATTGTAAATACAAAATTTACATTATTTTGATTACTGTGATTACTGTCCATCTTCTCTGTGAATGGATATTTCTTGGGCGGTCGTTCCTCCTCATCCTGACGGTTCTCTGAGTGAGGTCTACTCCATGATGTTGATCAGATCCTGTCTTCTACTCCTCTACTACTGTACTCAGTCCTTCCCAGTGTACTACTTTTCCTGTACAGAGTGGCCATTATGTGCCCAGTGGTTGACCAATAAATCCACAGAGGGCACTGGATCTGGTAAAAAGAGGTAGATCAGGTAAAATGAGTAGAAAGGCTGGCATAGATTGAACAGTACCTTTCACACCAGGAAGTTCACAGGAGTTTATAACAGTTCAATATAGAACATCTTGAAGACCTCACTGAATACCGAAAAAGAGATTATCAAGTTAGAGCAAAGAATATTACAGACACCTGGAGAAAATAGAGGGATGAAAGCAAAAATTATCGTTCTTATGAGAGGATGAAGAGATATTTAGATGAGAGGCAAAAAAGAAAAACATTCAAGTTTAATCACTTTCCTAAAAGGAACAACCGCTAAAATAATTATTATTATAATATTATTTACTACAGTATATTTATAAGCTAGCCTATAAATTTCATCAAATATTGAAAAACAGATAATTAACTAAATTAAACGAATACAAAATTAATAATGCACTCCTTTCCACACCACCACAGGGGTAGAGTGCTGGGGTGCGTTTTTTTTTTAATGTGGTATCCCCATTAGGCCTAGTCCACATTCCTACCCTACAATCTTCAAGATATAAAATCTCGAAGAAGTTGGAACTACTATATATCATTTCAGATCTAGTAGTATTCGACGTACGGAGAAAATTTGGGAAACGGGACGAATAAACCTAAATTCGACGAGTAAACCCAATTTTACGACTAAACCTAAATTCGACGAATATACCTAAATTACATATTATAAATTAACCTAAAATACATATTATAAATTAACCTGAAATACAAATAAACCTACTTAGATGTTACAAGGTATTTTTAACTAATTAAAAGAATTTTCGGAAAATCATTTCAACAACACAATGTCTGCTCAATACCAATCTTGAGTTAGATATAGTAGAGAGATATTTTTTTTAGGGATAACTCAAAATTGGCATGCCTTCAACATGCAGCAATGATGGTGTCCCGAAAAATATTGAAAAAAATATTTAAACATCACAATGTCTGCAGAATCCTAAGCTCAAGTTAGATATAGTAGAGAGATATTATTTTGAGGGATAACTCAGCTTGGAATTCATTCAACATGTGATGATGCAAGATTAATAAAATTATTTCAATTATATACTAAAAGTATTTAAAAAAAATAAAATTAAATCTAAGTAGGTTTAAAAAGAAAATAAGAATCCTCAGACATCCCTTCAACTTTGAAGGTGGTCTGAGGATATAATAAAATATCACACATATAAATATAATAATAAAAACAAAACAAAATTCATGCAATAGTGGTACTCACTTTTTCGAAGATCTTGCTCTCAACTCTCATGTGTACCTAAACCTAAAGTGTAAAAATTGTACTAAATATTTAAGGATAAAAATTAAATATAGCTATGCAATAATATTACTCTACTCAATGTGAAATTTTAATTTTAATTTAATGTATTTTTAAATATTAAAAAAATAATATTTTTATGAAAAATAATATGTATTTAAAATATAATTTTATCAATATACAAATCTTTTCAAAATTAGAATATTTTAAAATTTATATACTAAATTTAAGATTTAATTAAAAATGTACTATTGTTGAAAAAGTGTTGAGATGTGTAATGAGAGAGGAGTTCGCAGTTGCAGTCTTGAAGGTCCTGAAGATCCTCAACTCTCACATTAAATTAATAAATTTGATAACTAATGACAATAATTGAATTTAAATGACTTTATTACTTCAATAGAAATTAATGAAAGCTTTAAATTTAATAAGTTAAGGTGTATATAATTCTAGTTAAATATCTATAATTAATTGAAAATTTGATCTATTTAAAAAAATCTAATTTGCTGAATGAATTTAATAATTTTATGAAAGTGATTGATGTAAAATTTAAATTAACTTTTTATGAGATAAAAAAAAATTTAATTTAATCATCAAATATTTAAACAACTGACGTAATAGCACTAAATAAAAAAATTAATGATATGAATCTTAAAATATGTGAGAGGAGGTCGCTGCCGTAGATATATAAAAAATATATTTCACACTCATGCTCATACGTCATGCAGAAATACTGCCCACTAAGGATGTGATCTAGCCTACCTAACTTGTTTACTATCTTGGATATTAAATAATATAATTATGCTATAATAAATTTCTCATTTTAAATTATTTTATCAATTAAATAAATAATGAAAATAATTAATAATCAATAATAAACAAATAATAATTTAATTTAAATATATCTAAAATTATTGTACTATACAAATTTAAAGAAATCAAAAATTTTAAATTTATTTAAAAAATGAATATTTATATAAATGAATATTTGAATAATTTCACTGAAATTAATATTACTGTGTAAAAAAAATAATATTGTGTCATATGTTGTTATGTTCCTTGGGAGTGTATATATAAGAAAAAAAGCAACATGCAGTATCCAAAGTGGGCAGGACTGTGACGCAGATCAAAAATAATTTTAGAAGTTATGGATAATTCATAACAATAAAGTTGTAACAATTTATAGTTAAGTTATAAAGTTTAAATTTTGTAAGACTTATAAGCAAGTTATAATTTATGTAAAATAATAGAAATAAAACAGTATAAATCAAATAATTAATTGATTTTTCAAGTTGATTCTTTAATAATTTAATATTGTTCGACTGGGTCACAGTGCATGCTTAGAACTTGTTCCACTGACTTGGCACCCTACGAGGTGTGATGGCTTCGGAGTCTGGAAGATCTACGAGTTGTAGGCTGCTATCTCCGAAGGCGGCTGCATATCTTCTTCGTCCTGAAAAAAAATCAGATATATAAAAAATACAATAATAATAAATTAATGTTAACATGTTAAATTAAAAGTGCTGAGTTGCTGTGCCGGAGGTCCTGGTTTCGAATCCCGCAGCTAGCTGATTTATTTTAATCCGTTAGCGCCAGAGATGAATCGTAAAGGATCTAGAACCCTCCTGGGGCTCACCCATTCTCTTTAAAGTGGGTACCCAAATTATAATCCTTTCTTAGAAAAGGAAAAGGAAATGTCCTTGTACTTAGTCTATCTCACAAAAGCATTTGACAGTGTAAGGGGAGTGATATATTGCAGGCCTTAAGAGAAAAAAGGATGGATGAAGGTCATATACGAGATATGATACTCGTACTTGTGGTTGAAAGTGGATATAAGAAAAGGAGAAGTGTAGTAAGATTTTCCAACTGCACTTCTCAAGAAATTGAGACCTTTCGAATCCGGCAAGGATTCACAGCCCCCTACTGTTCATTTATGTCATGGATTTAGCTCTTCGGAAGGCCAAGATAAAAATGAGGAAATTTCACCTAGGGTATGCCAATCTGAGGACGGACATTGACATTGTTGTTTTCTCGGAGAATGACAGGAACCAATGTTAGCAGGTTAAAAGAAGAATTTCTGGCTATAAATATGACCATAAACCCTACTTAAACAAAAGTGAGGAGGGTAGAAAAGAAGCCAAGGAGAATAATGAGGGTCATTAAAGCCAAAGATAAACTCCTGGAACAAGTTGAGAACTATAAACAACTGGAACAGCACCTAAATGAAAATGGACAGATCGATTTAAAAGTGACCGAGCGAATTGGAGCCGTGGGCATGATGTTTGAAGCGGTTAAGATATGATTTCTATGCCGCAGAGTAGTAGAAAAGGAAACGAAAGTGGTTGTATTTAAGTCAACATTCCTTCCTATCCTCAGATACTCTGAATCATGAACAAAGAAGCACCAATCCAGAATACAAGCAGCAGAAATGGCATTTCTAAGGAAGATAGAGGGCAAAACAAAAAAAAAGGCTGGGTTCGGAACACCACTATCAGGTCAAACCTAAATGTTAAGCCAGCCAACGAGGTGATAGAAGAAATACGACTGAGATGACCTCCTACAGGTGGCACCTAACGGAATTGCAAGTGAGACCTACTGAGCTAAAGTGGAGCGAAAACGAGGAAAAGGACAACCTAGGAAAAGATGAGGAAAGATTTTGAGAAAAGAGAACTCCAGTGGAACAGAAGGCACAGTTGATGGAAGACCAGCATAGCTGGAGTGGGCTGTATAGAATTCCTCCTCCCACTTCATAGGCTGATCAAGATGACAGAATATGATGATGATGATGACAGCAAATCAGTGCTCGACCACTGATAGATTTATATCGATGTGATATTATGCTTTTTTATTATACCCATACTTTAGCAAAACTTTATTATGCTATTATACTACTATAATCAAGAATTAAAAACGAACAATAATAAACACTGTAAATTTATCAACACCGAAATTACATAATGGACAACAATAATTGAACAGTATCAAAATAATAATAATAAAAAACTATTGTAGGTGATAATAATGTTATTCCAACTCTTTTTATTATTTAGTGATATTTATTATTAAATTTTTTCTTTTTTTTTTTTTTTTTTTTTTTTTTTTACAACTATAATGGTATTATATCAAGTAAATGTGCAAAAGTGTAGAATATGACATGAAAACACTTATTATTAAATTTAAAAAAAAAAAAAAAAAAAATTAAATATAACCAAGATAATTTTTTAAAAAAATGCTGTAGTAGCATGAATAGCAATGGTTGTGAAATACAATAAATAAGTCATAAAATAAAACTATATTTAATTATTATGATTGTCACTCAACATAAAAAGGAGAAATGTTACTTCCATTTTTTTTCTAGATCTTTTTTGATATTGTCGAGTTCAAATAGAAAATATTATTACAGGTTAATACAAAGTAGATTTATTATTGTTATTACAAGGAGCACTGGGTGCCCCTTTTTCACTATGATATGTCCTACCATGAAATATATATTAGTCCTATATGTATATATTTCTATTTTTTATGTAATATATATATTACATAAAAAGGGCACCAGTACCGAGTGCAAAATCAATAGGCCAATCAGTCTACTTTATGTGGAAACAAGATATACATATGTATTCTAGAAAGTAGACTAAGGCCAATTGTGGAGGGTTAGCTTGAACAAGAAAAAAAAGGATGTAGACACGGTAGGCAAACGCTGGACGACATGTTTGTCCTCAAGTATTGGAGAGATCATGGGACCGGGACAACCATATTTTGTTATCCTTTCTAGACTTGAACGCTGCATTTGACTTCTATCCACACAAGGAGATTTGAAATGCTTTGGTAAATAAAAACATCTCAGTAGATCTATAAAACGCAATAAATTGATAATAAAAAGGTACTCCTTTTTATTGTGAATCAATGGGAGAGAGGCTAATGCATCGCTGATGGGTAAAGTAATCCGGCAAGGGGATAGCCCCAGCTCTTTATTACTTGTATGTTTTATGGATGGGATCCATAAAATATGCAAGAGGGGAACATCACCAACATTAATTGGTAGATGGAATATGCGTCCTGTCGTATTACAGAGCCTTCTCTATGCTGATGAATCTGCCCTTTTGTCGTATTCAAGAGAAAAGATTCAATAAAGACTGGTAGAATATAAAGAGGAGCTATGACCTAAGGGAATGAAAGACAGATCCCTAAAAGTAAGATACTAAATGTGTCCAGAAATGACCATGAAAACATATCATTGTTTTGCAATGGGGAGACTCGTGAAGGAGTGGACCACATTCCCTACATAGAAAAAAACATCAGTAGGTCTGGTAAAGTAGATGAACAAATCAAAAACAGAATCAAACGCAATATATAACCAGATCTACAACAGTGTAGTTGACACCGAAACATGGGAGAAGAGATGAAGCTCCATATGCACAAACCAGTCTACCTACCGTCAATTACAAATGGGAGTGAAAGTTGGATCATTGCCAAACACATAAGCCGCATTAAAAGTGCAGAAATTAAGTACTTACACAAATTGGACATTTAAACAAGGATGGACCTAATTAGACAATAAGAAACAAACTGCAAGTGCCTGAAACTAATGACCTCCATTCAAAACAGACAATTGGAGTGGTACGGGCATAGATGAAGAACAGCAACCAAGGAAGGTAACGTAAGCCCAACCACTGAGCAGAGCAGTATCAAGACCACATACAAAGAATAGGAGCAAGAAGTGGAAAAGCCTGGCCCAAATGAAAAGGATATGCTGAAACCAAGAAGGATGGACCCGATGGATAGAGGCTCCTCTACGCTAAACGGCACAAGAGGAAGATAAAGAAAAAATACTAAATATGGTTGTTTTTCGATTACTAATTACTTTTTTCATTGATCTTATGTTTCTTCTAAAGAATTCACAAGCCATAAAATTCCTTCCTTCATTGCCACATATTACTCTATTTCCCATTAGGATAATTATAGTGAAACTGCTTAATTTTGTTTTCCTAAATCTTGGCAGATCTCATTATTTTGAAATCCGGTTCAGGGATGATCGTTTTTTTTATAATATGAATATTGATGTGATATTGTAGAAAAATATGTCTTGAATATTACTAGTGTGATAATAAGAGTCTCAAGGAAAAGAAAGAAAATGTAGCTCTCAAGTATGTACAGAGCTATCAACATAAATAAGTTTATTAAAGTGTAAAGATCTGTTGTATTAAATATTTTTAATTATTAATTCTATCTATGTGTAAAGTATCAAAAATAATTATTATACATTATATATATATATATATATATATATATATATATATATATATATAAAATTAGATAAAGAAGAAAATTTGCATTTGGATGATTGAAAATTGTAATGGGTTATAATAGGTTAGTGATGTATAAAGGTTATGATGTAACTTATAAATATTATTTTATACTGGTAGGGGAGCATGTGGAGCGAGAACCGGTCTTATGAAGCTGGAGACCAAAGTGGAAGGAAGCATGAGAGAAGCGAGCTGAAGGAATGAGAACAAAGAACAAGCCTACCTGGAAAACAAAGGAATAAGCGAAGCGGAAATTTTGTTGACATATACGTCAAAGTGACAAAGGTACTGTAATTCTTATATGCTGTTAAGTGAAGTGCTATAAAGTGGGGATTAGGATAGTTAAGGGATATAATTTAACATTTGAAAGTGTTCATGTCAAATGAGTGGGTAAAACCCGATTTATGTTATTTTTATAGAAATGCAAATATCCGTCTATTCTAATATAATTTGTTTTGTCATATTAATTCATTTTATATAAATTATTATTAAATTCAGTATATATTTATTGGCGCCCGAAATTAATGTTTAACTTATAATTAATTAAAGTAGAGCATTTTAGAGTTAGGTTTTTCATGATAAATAATAATAAATGGTCAGAAAACCGAAGGTAACCTAACATATGTGTGAGTATTATGAAATAAAAATAACAGTAGATACTTTGAACAGTATATTGAATTGTTAATAACCATAACATTTGAACATGAACGTTTTAAGTAACTAAAGAAAATCTAATAACAGCGGGAATCTTCTGGCCTTTTGTGGTTGCCATAGACACATCCAGTAAGGACTGTATATTTTAGGAATATGACAGTGAGCGAGGTTCCTACTATGACAATCAACATCTAACAGTGGAGGTTGTTGAATCAGGCTGAGATTCTGTGGTGGGTTATAACACAATATGTGTACAAAAGAGTTTCAGTACGAGTGAAAAGCAGAAGAGAGAAGATTATAGGCAATAAAATTATTATTACGGGCAAAATTGGATAAAATATTTTGGGCAAAATTGGTGTAAAAAAACTGGCGGGCCCTTCAGGAACTCCTGGGCCTCCCCCAGCCTCAATAAAATGGGTACCCTTAGCCGGGGAAAGACCTGACAGTTGAGAGTGGTCTAGGACAAATTACCTCCCAGCATAAATGTTGTTCTAAAAATAGTACAGTTCCTACCATCTACAGATCCCAAGGCCATTCATAGAGTTAATTATTTTTTTTTTAGACTATTGTTCCCTTAAGATCCAAAATAAGTCCTTGGTTGCAGCTGTTATTCAATATTTTACTAGAGCATTTTTAAACTATATCAAACAATACCGAGTTTGTTTCCAGTATGGATTTTGTTAAAAATCTAATATGTTTAGTTTAATTGGACCTTGGAGCGTAAAAATCTATGACAACAGAGCCTCATTAATTTAATATTTAGTTAACTTTGAAAATCGAAACATAAAAAGTGTTGTTAACAAACAATTAAAATCATAAAAACATAGTTGAATAAAAACTAATTCTTACCTCGTTGTTGACCGCCTTCTCCTGACACGAAGATCTGCGGGGAATCGGATGACCTACGTTGAACCAGATGACCTACGTCGAACCAGATGGCCTGCGTCGAACCAGATGGCCTGCGTCGAACCAGATGGCCTGCGTCGATCTATGGACCAAGCCCGACTTGCGAAACCATTATTAACTTCTGGAAAATCTTCTGAGTAAGCTGATGATCTTGGTAGACGACAGAAGCTTCTAGAAGATCTTTGTAATTCTGTACATGTTCTTGTAGCATTCCGGGTCCCTCTAAATATGAAATTTTAAATATAACAAAAGAGTTGAGCATAAAAATAATAATTATGCAGAAATTGGTATGGGAAGAAGTCAATGTAATTAAACATTAATATAACGATTTTTTTATTATGGGCCAATTTTGTGTACTGACATTTTGACCATCATAACAGCAACAAAAAATTTAGGTAATGTTAGGTATTATTACCTTATATATGTTAATGGTAGGTAATGTTATTTTTTTTTTCTAGGCCCTGATGATGTCTTAAAACTTAGACCAAAACTTCATGACAGTAAATAATAAGTACCTATTAGTATATAATTTCATTTACTGCACTCCAATTTATTTTTATATACTTATTTTTTTTTTAATTTAATTCAATGATATTTACAACTATAATGGTATTATATCAAGTAAATGTGCAAAAATGCATAAATGATATACTTATTAAATATAAAATTAGCATAGTTAGTAGGGAAATATATACTTCGGGAGAATTTCCACAGAGGAAATTATGTTTACTTCTAATAATGGTTTGAGTTGGTCAAGGGGTGCAGTCAAGATGACAAAAAATAAGTTTTGCTAATTTCGTGTTATCTTGACTGGACCACCTGGCTAATTCAATCCATTATTAGAATCATCCAGTCAACTTCTGTTAACGCTCATTAAACTGGTTTAGTTCCTTCTTTTATTTTTTCTATATATATCGTTATTATCAAATTTAAATGAATTAGTTTCATTACTTTTTTTTTCTTTAGTCATGTTTAATTCTTTAGTTTGTAATTGGTTTTTATTACAATAAACGAGAGAAAATGTTGGAGTAATTGTACATATAACTTTATTTTGTAATTAGAATTTAGTAAATTATAGTTTATAGATAAATCGAAGCATCATATATATTCATATGTCGACAAAACACGACCGCTGTTGTCTTGGTAACGGGGACGAGTCGCGTACAGTCATTGTTGTGTTGGACTTCAATCAGTGAAGATCACTCATTACGAATTCCTTTAGTGTAGACTTGGTCTACTCTAACATTACTCATTACGAGTACCTTTGGTAATTGCAATCACAGTGTTGAATTTAACTTCAGTCAATGTGAATCACTCTTTACGAGTTCTTTTCTGAACGCGGGGACATGGGATCAGTGAAAAGAAAGGGCCATGGCCGGGGATTATAATGACGTAAGTCAACAAGAACCAAATTAAATAAACATGGAATGTTCAAGGAACATTCTTCCCCTCGTATCCATCGCAAATTGCGAGAACGCTGGGACATGGGATCAGTGAAAAGAAAGGATATGACCATGACCGGGGAACGAGCCTGATACAGCCAGGATAGCTCAATTGGTAGAGTTCCAGACTAGCGATCTGGACGCCCCGGGTTCGAGTCCTGGTCCTGGACAGATCTTTTCTTTTCAAATAAAAATATTGAAATCTTAAATAATACCTTCATTTTATTTTATAATTTAAAGTATCCGTATTTTTATATCTGGTTTATTCCGATAGATCCTTTATAGGTTGTATTGATACATGTTTGGAGTTTGCTCATCTTTTCTCTATACTTTCTTGCATTCCCTCCATATTTTTGAATTCGATACAATTTTTATTTATTACCTAATTTATAAATCCAATCATGTACATATCTAATATTCCAATGAAATATTACAAGAAGAGAAATAGAGAGAATGAACGAAGAAAAAGAAAAGGAAAAAAGTTTTCTTCAATTTTTTTTAAGACATTCATGGAAAGAGGGTTTAGTACACTTATAAATATATGTTGCAGTATAAAATAAATAATTTTATTTGAATTAAAAAGATTTAAAATATGTTTAATGTTCAAAAAGTTGCATGATTATTCAGGTGTTTAAAAATATTTTTAATTAATGTTATGCTGAATATACATCGGTATCTGTTCCGCAGGTTGTCGATTCCAATTTAGATACAAGTTTTAACTGTTCATTCGTTTCCTTTTTTATATTCTCCAAAAATACAAATTATAGTGAACTTTAGCATGGAAAAGTAATTATGAGATTTTTGTTTATATTTCCGTAACTATTTTATCAGGAAATGAAATTTTCAACAAACATTTATCATCTATACTTCGAAATGTTCGTTGTAACGTTTATTTCTTGATAAAATGACTACCAACAAATTATTGTTGGTACCACAATGATAATTTGTGTTTTTAAAGAATATTTAAAAAAGAATGAATGACAGTTAAAACTTGTACCTCGAAGAGACAATCAGCGGAACTGATTTTAATATTGATACCAATACTTCATATCCATTCGATAGTATCAATGCAGGGCATTCTTCTATATATCATGTGCCTCTTTTATATTAACAGCCTGAGCTATTAATAAAATAATTTGTATACGATTTAATGCTTGGTAAAGAAACCATCAAAAGTTTACTGCAGCATATAAAAAATATTTAAAAATGATTAAATGTGTAGTAAATATACCTTACTTAGTAAAAATAATATAGCTTACTTTATTTGTGCAGCATAGGTCTTCATGGGTGTTTGTTTGCTCAGCATGAAGGCTCCATTGGTTTTCATCGTGACGAATGCCTTCTTCCACCCAATCTGTAGTTTCCACCCTGTTCATTGTATTACAAAGGACCAGATGCTCTGTGGAGGTTACTCGAAGAGATTCCACGATTCGCTCGGCGACAGAAGACTCTCTGGAGACGAAACGATCCGCACTCCTGAGGACCTGGCGAGCCACCTCCTGAAGCCCGTCTCATCCCTCGTGAGCAGCAAGAGGCCTCGATCCCGCGGGGTGGTTGAAGGGACTCGAACCTAACCCTCCGGTGCTCGGCCCGTGCAGGGAACGGATCCACCGTCACCGACTTCCTTCGAGTCCAAAACCTCCGCGGATCTCTCCGACCGCCACCTCTCCCCCTTTCCCGAATTTTCTTCCCCCCCGAACCGGCCCTTCCTTTCGAAGCCAATCCAACTCAAAAAGCTACTGCGTTGTAACGGAAGAGTCAAAAGAAGAATGGATCGAGGTATTCAACGATACGTCGGGTAGGGAATCCGAACCGCGCTATCGAAGTGATGTCACTAGCTGAGCGATTTTCGTGTCATGGTCGCCCAAGAAGAAGAACATCCCACAACTGACTAAAGTTGGAACAGAAATTAAAGAATCTAAATAAAATTTTCTGCAAATTTCGGAACTTATTTAAAAACGGAACTCAGAAAATTCTTGATTAAAAGAATTCTGATTTAGATGTTAAAAAATATTTTTTTTTACCGAGTGGTTGCGATTTTAAAATTTAGTGACTAAAAACCTATAGCCAATAAAAGTCAAAACTTAAAGTTTACTTACATAATTATTTATGTAAGTGATCAGAGTCATTGGCTTTTTAACTATTAGTATATAGGACAAAGTCCCATCCTCAGGTGCCAGCAAACATCAAACCAAATTATCCCTCAAATTTTATATCTCTCTACTATATCTAACCTGGTTTGATTTCCTTTAGCTCCTGAAAAAATGAGGCGTTGAACCGCAACTAATAAAAGCCAATGTTGAGTGAGCTTCGAACAGCTCTAAAATTTTGGGGGTGAAAAATATATATTAATTGTTTTCCACAATATTGATTATATAAAAGCATCTGCTAATTTATATATATTATAACTAAAAACCGGGCAGATGCAGCTAAATTTAGACTGAATTTAAAATGGTGGTTGGTGAGAATTTTTATGTTAAAAATGTCAAAATACTGGGGGCATACAGGTTACATTTAGACCCAGACAGGGCTATCTGAAATATAATTAGGCCTACAATTATATCTTCCTAAAATAATAGTATACAAAAATTCAACCACCAAAATAGTAATTCCTGTTACCAACATCGGCAAGTTGTGCGATGCTCTTCTTCCTGTGCGACTGTGACACGAAGACTGCTCAGTTGCGAAATCGCTTCGATAACGCGATTCGAGTTCTCAAACACGGTGAACTGTGGAATACTTCGATCTCCCCTTCCTTCGAATCTTCCGTTAGAACGCAACATCTCAACGAGTAGAAGTAACCTCGACAGATAGGTACGGCTAGAAGACAAGAAAATCTGGAAAAAGAAGAAAAGAGGCGGGGGAAGAGTCAGCTCGAAGTTGAGGACTTGGAGGATCCCGATGGCCATGGATCTGTTCCGAGCTGAGCCGAACACAAAAGTTCTGGGCTCGCATCCTTTCGACTGCCCTGCAAGACCAAGAACGCCTCACTAACTCGCCAGGGAAAGAGCAGAGTTTCAGAAGGTGGCATGCCGGGTCCTCGAGAGAGCGTGTCGTTCCGCCTCCTAGGAGGAGTCTTCCGTCGTCGAGCGAATCGTAGAATCACTTCCCAGTTCTTCTACAGAATACCAAACCCTTTGCAGTACAAGTTTGCTGCTGTCTTCTAAATTCCAAGGATAAGATTCTGAACTTGACTTTTGTCTTCCGGAATCGCTTGCTTTCTGTAAAAAATTCAAAAAAAAAATAGTAAAATAAAACATAGTAATTACACAATTTAAAATGAAATATGAATTCATTTTTTATTAAATTGCATACATATTTTTTTTTAAATTTATTAAAGGTAATATAATCACGTTAAGTGATCACATCACTGTCACCAATTTTACATACATACTTAGTAATTATTATATTTTTTTTAATTAAATAATATGAGCTACTTAATCATAATACTAATTCTATATTGACCTTATTTAAAAAAAATATAGTTAGAATCTTATAATTATCCACTTTATAACGTATATTTATAAGTAAATATATATATATATATATATTAATTTATTTTGTTCTTCTCTGTTATTCTAAAGGGACCTGATCCCAGAATAAAATTATTTTTCTATTCTATTCTATTCTATTCTAAAATGTATATTCACTTACTTGACTTGCTCATCATCATCATCCTCTTCTTTTCCTTAGCTTGGGAATGTGAAACGTCAATCCAATTCTTATAACTACTGCATGTCTTATTTCACCAGCATTGAGCTTCCTTCAAGTACCTCTGCAGTAGGTTCTTCAGATTTTGAGCCTGAAAAATAAATGTTCACGGTAAAAGTGAAAAGTAAAGGTTCAATGTTCACGGAGTAGAGGGGATGGAATAATTATTAACTTTATATATTCTTTTATTGCATTATCAACGTTATAAAAACCTATTAGATGAAGTTAAATTTACGTAACTTAATGGGTAGTTAATTTAACAGATATTCGATTTATTAAACTATATTAAAAGTACCTTTTTTTTAATTTTTAATGGTAAAAATTGTCTCATTACCTTATTTTGAAAGTAGAATACATTATTTTATCTGAATATATTGTTTAGCTTTAGTTCTAATAGTTAAATCATAAACTGCAGTGATGTGCGCAGTTAGAAATACGGAAGCTAACTAAAAGGTACGAAGTACAGGTTCAATGTTCACAGAGTAGAGGGGATGGAATCATTATTAACTTTATATATTCTTTTATCGCATTAACAAAGTTATAAAAACAATTTCATGGTGGTTAATTTATCTAACCTAATGAATGGTTTAGATAATAGATATTCGATTTATTAAACTATATTAAAAGTACCCTATTTCTGATTTGCAATGGTAAAAATTGGTTCTTTACCTTATTTTAATTGTAGAATACTTTATTTTATCTGAATACATTGTTTAAGTTGAGTTCTAATAGTTAAATTATAAACAGCAGACATGTGCGCAGTTAAGAGCCCGGAAGGTAACGAAAAGGTATGAAGTACGGGTCAATTTTCCACCGAGTGGAGGGGAGGGAATAATTATTAACTTTATATATTCTTTTATTGCATTATCAACGTTATAAAAACCTATTAGATGCAGTTAAATTTACGTAACTTAATGGGAGTTAATTTAACAGATATTCGATTTATTTAACTATATTAAAAGTACCCTTTTTTTAATTTTCAATGGTAAAAATTGGCTCATTACCTTATTTTAAAAGCAGAATACTTTATTTTATCTGAATATATTGTTTAACTATAGTTCTAATAGTTAAATTATAAACTGCAGCGATGTTCGCAGTAAGGGAGCCGGAAGCTAACTACAAGGTACGAAGTACAGGTTCAATGTTCACGGAGTAGAGGGGATGGAATCATTATTAACTTTATATATTCTTTTATTGCATTATCAACGTTATAAAAACCTAATTCATGAAGTTAAATTTACGTAACTTAATGGATGGTTAATTTAACAGACATTCGATTTATTAAACTATATTAAAAGTACCTTATTTCTGATTTGCAATGGTAAAAATTGTCTCATTACCTTATTTTAATTGTAGAATACTTTATTTTATCTGAATATATTGTTTAACTTTAGTTCTAATAGTTAAATCATAAATTGCAGTGATGTGCGCAGTTAGAAATCCGGAAGCTAACTAAAAGGTACGAAGTACAGGTTCAATGTTCACAGAGTAGAGGGGATGGAATCATTATTAACTTTATATATTCTTTTATCGCATTAACAAAGTTATAAAAACAATTTCATGGTGGTTAATTTATCTAACCTAATGAATGGTTTAGATAATAGATATTCGATTTATTAAACTATATTAAAAGTACCCTATTTCTGATTTGCAATGGTAAAAATTGGTTCTTTACCTTATTTTAATTGTAGAATACTTTATTTTATCTGAATACATTGTTTAAGTTGAGTTCTAATAGTTAAATTATAAACAGCAGACATGTGCGCAGTTAAGAGCCCGGAAGGTAACGAAAAGGAATGAAGTACAGGTTCAATTTTCCACCGAGTGGAGGGGAGGGAATAATTATTAACTTTATATATTCTTTTATTGCATTATCAACGTTATAAAAACCTATTAGATGCAGTTAAATTTACGTAACTTAATGGGAATTAATTTAACAAATATTGGATTTATTTAACTATATTAAAAGTACCTTTTTTTTAATTTTCAATGGTAAAAATTGGCTCATTACCTTATTTTAAAAGCAGAATACTTTATTTTATCTGAATATATTGTTTAACTATAGTTCTAATAGTTAAATTATAAACTGCAGCGATGTTCGCAGTAAGGGAGCCGGAAGCTAACTACAAGGTACGAAGTACAGGTTCAATGTTCACGGAGTAGAGGGGATGGAATCATTATTAACTTTATATATTCTTTTATTGCATTATCAACGTTATAAAAACCTAATTCATGAAGTTAAATTTACGTAACTTAATGGATGGTTAATTTAACAGACATTCGATTTATTAAACTATATTAAAAGTACCTTATTTCTGATTTGCAATGGTAAAAATTGTTTCATTACCTTATTTTAATTGTAGAATACTTTATTTTATCTGAATATAGTGTTTAACTTTACTTCTAATAGTTAAATCATAAACTGCAGTGATGTGCGCAGTTAGAAATCCGGAAGCTAACTAAAAGGTACGAAGTACAGGTTCGATGTTCACAGAGTAGAGGGGATGGAATCATTATTAACTTTATATATTCTTTTATCGCATTAACAAAGTTATAAAAACAATTTCATGGTGGTTAATTTATCTAACCTAATGAATGGTTTAGATAATAGATATTCGATTTATTAAACTATATTTGAAGTACCCTATTTCTGATTTGCAATGGTAAAAATTGGTTCTTTACCTTATTTTAATTGTAGAATACTTTATTTAATCTGAATACATTGTTTAAGTTGAGTTCTAATAGTTAAATTATAAACAGCAGACATGTGCGCAGTTAAGAGCCCGGAAGGTAACTAAAAGGTATGAAGTACAGGTTCAATTTTCACGGAGTGGAGGGGAGGGAATAATTATTAACTTTATATATTCTTTTATTGCATTATCAACGTTATAAAAAACATTTCATGAAGGTAAATTTACGTAACTTAATGGGTGGTTAATTTAACAGATATTCGATTTATTAAATTATATTAAAAGTACCTTATTTCCTGGCGTAATAACTAGTTCAGTACATTTTCCTATAGTTGAATACTTTGTTTGATTTTTGCTATTCTATAATTTAGTTGGAGAAATGTTATATTATAGTTATACAAGTACATTATTGTTATAATAAACTGAACAATGGTACTAATTTCATTACAGATTAGTTCGTTTAACATGTACCAGTTAAATAATTTTTAAAAAACCCTGTGAATTTTTTAAAAGAACTCCATATAGAAATTTATGCAGACCATTTTACTTGAACTTCTAATTACTCAAAAAACTGTTATTGAATTGTAAGGATTACTAAATAAGGATATAGCAATACAATTATAAATTTTAATGACAGTTTATTTCACCAGGCAGAAATAATTATTTCATAGAGATTTACTAAAGGACTTATTTGTGACTTGTGATTGAACATCCTGAATATTCTTGTATTGAATTTAAATAACTTGTTCAATGACGGCTACTACCATCTATCATTTCATCAACTTTTTTGTAGTATTTAAAAATTTTTTTTTTTAAGAAATATTCTTTGAGAAAACAGTAAAAATAAATTTAGACAAGATGATGTAGAGTCAGGTAATATGCAATATAATAAGGTCCATTGATTATGGACAGCGTGAAAATTAGGGATCGATTGATATTTTGTCTCGTTTTTTGTTCATGAAATAAAAATGTATTAAACTTTAAATAGGATATGAACTCCAAAATTAAATAAATCACATTGCTTAGAAGCCCAGATTTAGTTTAACAAAGCTTCCAATGAAGTTCATTAATTTATTAATTATAAATTAATTTGATCCATAAAATATAAAAATCACATAGATTAGTATTTTATGGTTTGTAAGATACATACCTGATAATGATTTTTCATGCCATACTATGACTATATAAGAATATGGCTTACAAGTACAATATCTGTCGAACATTATTATATTCGACTTGCATCAAAGCATGAGATGTATTTCTGCAGACATGCACCAACCTTGAATGATAAAATTTTCACACCTGAAATAATAAAAAATTATCATTTTTTATAAAAACTGACATAATAAAGTTTTTAGTGATACCTTTATAATAATTCATTTTACATATAAGGTAAAATAATAAAAACCTGTTATAAAAAAGAATTGAGTTTATTGTTGAAGAATACATTTTGCCAAAAAAAAGAGCCCAGGAAAAAGGTGTAATAAAGACAGAAGAGAATAATAGAAAACTTCCATCTTGGGCAGTTAGAAAAAAAAAACCAAAGTAGGCATAGAATTGAAAACTTAAAGCCTGAACAAGATAGCAAATTTAAAACTAAAATTCAGTTTAATTTTGATCAAATACAAATTCAGTAAAATTTAATGGAAAAAGAGGTTAGGTACACTGTTTTAAAGAGATTCTAAATTGAAGAACAAATAAAAATATTAGGATATAGATTTGAATTTTTTTTCTCTTTTTATGCTATATTGAAAAAAGGTACTTGTGTATTAGCTGGTCTACATGAAACCTACCTCCTTATTTCCTGTAACCTCTTCTTATCACTCCTCTCATTTCAGTTATTCAATTCTTATCATTATGTGTTCAATTTTTAAAGCTTCCAAGTTTGATATATGTAGATTTAAATATGATGAGATACCAGATCTCGATAAGTTCACCTTATTTATTCTGAGTTGCAGGAGAAATTATCACTGTCCAGCACCAAATTCATGAATTTGGTAATCATTCTGCAGGTTGTCTCTTCAACCTGAGTTACAAGTTTTAACGATTCATTTGTTTTCTTTCTTGATATTCTCCAAAAATACAAATTATCGTGAGCTTTAGTATGGAATAAAGGATGTTATAATGGGAAATGTGTAAATTTCTGTAATCTACACATTTCCAATATATACATTATTTTTTTCCATACTGAAGCTCAAGGTGATTTATTATCTTTGGTGAATATTAAAAAGGAAATGAATCAAACTCGTAACTCAACTCAAAGTGAAATCTTAAAGCAAAACTAGAACTTAAAATATCAACATTACAGGTTCCAATAAATAGTATGTATAGAGGGATTATTAATTTACATAGGCTCAATAATAATATACGTTTTAACTTACCATATCAAGAGACAGTTTTTAGTTTAAAAATTCCTGATTTTTTTTTAACAAATGAATACCAGCAAAGAAACGCAATATGCTTATAATATTTTTTTTTAATTATTGGTTCTTAGTTATGCAACTCTAGAGACTTGTGAAAATTAATTTGGAGAAAATGAATGATCCAAATATTATGAAAAATCAAGCATTGAGTATAAATTTTATTGAGTAATTCTGTTCTAAATATTCAGTGCTTTGTAACATTTCATTCTGATTTTAAACCTTAAGATACATATATACTTACTAAATGAAGTTATTCAAATGTTAATAATACTTATGAATATTAATGTACATAAGATACTAACCAAATCAAGAATAAATCATTTTAAAACGGCTAGTCCACTTCAGAGAAAAAAAATCCCGGTTATGAGCCAGAAAAGGTTACTACCAACCTTCTAAAAACCAAAGTGCACATATTAAAATCTATCCAAGCTAGTGACGGAGCAACTCATTCCTAATATTTCTTAACACATATTTCAAAGAATCTAATCGATCTATACTTTGTTAAATAATATATTTCTCCCAAAAACATTTGTTGAATAATATGATGTCTGATTAAAAAGCTTGAGTTGGATGTTTCGATTTCTTTTCTCATAATTTGAGACTGGCTGGAGGGGAGGAGGGTCAAGATCAAATATGTAACAACTAACGAGTGAAGACTGTTCTCGACAAGAACATAACTATTGGAATATTTTTTTTTTGTCTTGTAACTTTAGACAAACAACATGTTGTGTTCTTTTTTCAATTTAGTAATAATGAACTTTCTGAGCGTTGTTCTAATGTTACAAGACAAAAAAAATATTCCAATAGTTATGTTCTTGTCGAGAACAGTCTTCACTCGTTAGTTGTTACATATTTGATCTTGACCCCCCTCCCCTCCAGCCAGTCTCAAATTATGAGAAAAGAAATCGAAACATCCAACTCAAGCTTTTTAATCAGACATCATACAGCTAAGCCCTGTAGGATCATGGACCCTTGGGCCTCATCCATCAAGTGGGTATCCTTAATTTCAGGAAAACCAGGGTTGAGCGTGCTCTAGGTCAAATCTTCAACCTGCACAACCGTTGTCCAAAAAATATTAGTGTCTCTACCATGAACTTTAACCCCTATTCTTTTATAGGGTATATACACGTATAGGTGCATTTTATTTTATATAACAAAAATATAATTTAAAGCACAAACTTTATATAGCTGTGTATGAAAATGATAATTTTAGTTTCACAAATTTTGAGTGAACATACCTCCTTTCCTAATATTCCAACTGGGGACCACCAATTAAAAAATTTCTATTTTTGCCTTCTTATTTGTTTCACCTCATTTTGAAACTCAACTTTCTCACTTCTGCGGTATAGAATGAGAGCGTTAATATATTTTTATTCTTTTTTTCGAAAACTTCTACCTCTGAATTGTAAATATGACCTTTGTTCTCACCCCACTTACAAAAGATTTAATATCAGTACAAGTCCTTTGAACTGAAAACATCTTCATCTACAAACCACCAGGTAGCACTTTAGTGGTTTCCCGGAATTCTTAATTGGACTCTTGTTGTATGTTCTGTAACCGACCCAAGTTCATATGAAGCTATCCAATTATGTTAATTCAATCGTCTGATGCTTACTCAGTATTCAGAACGAATATAATTACTCAGTAAAGTGTTGAATAACAGTGTTTCTGAGGCGTAAATACTAGCAATATAAAACAAAATAAAGCATACCTACTTTATACATGATTTATCTTTTTTAATACTTTTTTCATATATATGTGGATCTTTGTGGTATGTGGTGTGAGCCACACTCTTAAAATTGGCATTACGTATCCTTAATGGGTGAAAAACCTGGTGATTGAGCACGATAGTAGCAGTGACGTAGGCTTGGAAACGGCTTCTACTGTGTACTGAACCCAATAGCCTTCATGGATTGAAGTTGTACTTCTATTTTTTTTAAATAAGTACATTAGGTTCATAAATATTACAATAGTATAAAGATCCATCCTTTTGGCACCTTTGTAATTCAATATAAGTCCATAGTAAAAATTTGTTATTAATAATATCACGGAGCGGAGAGCTCAGTGGGTAGAGCTCTGTGTTGATGTGCCGAAGATCCCGGATTCAAATCCGGCTATGGCAGATAAATTATTAAATCTGTTAATAGCCACGGATGAACTCCTGGGACCTGGAGACTCTCAATAAGCTCACTCAGCCTCTATAGTGGACACCCTAAATTGGGAGAAAAACCAGTGGGTTGATGTTGATCACCGACAAATCACCTCCCTTAGAAACTTTGTCCTAAAATCAGTACAGTTTCTACTATGCAATAAATCTAAAACCCTTCGTGGACTGTAGTATTGGTACAGGTTTTTTTTTTTATATTAAAAGTAGAGAACATAATTTTTCTTCATTGTTTATCTCATCCAATATTTATTATATTTACTTATCTAATACATAGAAGATATATTTCAAAAGCAATATTGCTCAATATTCAAGAGACATACAATAGAACCATGATATAAGTAGGACATATACTCATATGTATCGAAATGTTTTAGCTTGTACCCTTTGCTTCTCACTCCCAATGTATGTAAATGTAATACATAATATATACGATACCTTAGTTCACAAATGTGTTAAGTGCAAATTATTCAAAATGGGTTTTGTTATATAAATAAATAGATTTTGCTTTCGGCTATGCTCGCGTAGAATTTGGTCTGCCACATAAAGTTTCGTGACAGATCATTTTTTTTTCTTTTTTCGTTTCACCCTCTTTGGGGTACGTTGGATCGATCATTTCTTTGTGTGTTCTTTTCTTAGTGCCCAGTATTTCTTCATTCTTTCTGATCTTCTTTCTTCTCATCGTCCGAAATGACGGGTTTGGATTTTGACAGATCATTTTAAATATATAATTTAAATTTTTTCAACTATAAGTTACTCATACATCCGAAATTTCAGATGTCTAACTTCAAAACTGACGGATTCCATACAATCTGGAAGCCCTATTATTAAGGGGGAAACTCTTGGGGTTGGAATTATCCAAATTACTTTCTTAGTGTTCATTTAAGCTATACAAAGAACCTACCTGCGAATTTCAAGATGCTAACTTCAGTGGTTTCTGCTGTGCATTGACCGCTGGGTGTGTTAGTCAATCAGGTTACAGTTTTATATAAACTTCGCCTGTATGGTGTGTTGATAAAAAGTGCCCTATGTCCTTCCCCAGTTTTGAGATTATCCATATCAAATTTCATCACGGACGTATCAGCTCAGTCGTGTATCATACATTGATACTGATTAACAAACGGGACGGACAGAAGTTTACTGTCGTTCGTGTCAGTAAAAGATTAGTGTAATGTTGTTGAATTTATTGAAAAGGGTTACTTGGTATAACGGTTTTACTAGTCGTATGGCAGCAGCGAGAGGTGAACTATATTACTTCATTTGTTATGTTCAGCGAAAATATGTAGATTTTGCGAGAAAGAAACACGTAAGCAAACATAGAAACTTTACCTCCTTTTTCACCCCCTTTTTCTTATTGGATACCAAGAAATGGATACGTCATACCAAGAACACACCCTCCAAGTTTCAGGTCTCTACGATCAGCGGTTTAGGGTGTGCGTTGATCCCTCAGTCATTCAGGACAAAGCATTTTATATGTTAGATAATGTAAAGTTGTGATCAGGAAGATATAGACCATATGTTGACATAAAATCAATAGAGAAGCTGTGAAAGTTACAAAAATATATTGTGTGTTTAAACTTGAACTGTATTTCTTGTGTTAAATTATTATCAAATTTTACTCAAGTAAAATCTTGTTTTCGGCACTTAACACATATGTGAACTAAGGCATCAAAATATATACATATATATATATATATATATATATATATATATATATATATATAGAGAGAGAGAGAGAGAGAGATAGAGAGAGATAGAGAGAGAGAGTGAGTGAGGGTGTTTTGGAATTGCACGGCACTATTTTAGGTATGTGTTCTCTAACACAAAATAAACAAAAAAGTTCATATTAACATATATCTCAAACTCATGTATTAAACAGATATCAAAGGTTAAAGATTATTTATTACTATTTATGTATTATTATTACAACATTAAGGGTAACTTTTTTTTTAAATATTTTTATATGAAAAAAGTCAGTCTCAATGTAGTAAATAAATAATAAATCTTTAACCTTTGATATCTGTTAAATAAATGAGTTTGAGATATATGTTAATATGAACTTTCTTGACTAATTTGTGTTAGAGAACACATACCTAAAATAGTGCCGTGCAATTCCGAAACACCCTGTATATATATATTCTTTTTTACAATGTACTTAGCAATGCTTATGCATGTTATGTAAATGTCTCCAGGTAGGATATCTTAATGAATAAAGTGATTCTCTCTGATTAAAAAAGAAAATTCCTCTTCCTGATAAGAAATTATAATACTTCATTTAACCTGGTTTCAATGAATTTAGCTAAAAGGTGTATTAAGACAAGGTTTAGTCATAATGGACTAAATGAGCCTTCGTTAAGGCCCTGGCAAATCCTGTTAAAGGCGGACCTTGCACGAGGGTGGGTGGGGGTGGAAAAACTGTGGAGGAGTTCTCCTAAATTCTCTATTATTCTTTAATTAAATTGAAGGATCCAGTTGATTCAGTCTTTCAATTACAGAAATGTCTGGACCTTTCTCGAGTGACTTACTAGAGTGAAACATTCAGCTACACCTACTTTGTACTAAGAAAAACGAATTTGAACTATATCTTTCATCAATACAGATGGATTAAAAATGAAAAGACCAAAAGGTGACCAATCGAATCGGTGGATGCAATAATGGCATTTGATTTTAAGGCACGTCAAACCAAATACAGATAGTATATAGTCATCTAGTTTATGTTTATTGAAATTCGGTGATTGAAAATCTAGGTCATGTATAATTTAGATGGCAGTATTTCACCATATATCTTTATATATATATATTATAACAGATGTTAAAAGTTAACGGAATATTTTGTAATAGTACACATATACCTCCTCCAAAAAAAAAAATGTCATAACTAAAAAAAAATACAATTTTTCAATAGGGGTGATTAAAGTACAATTTTTAAAAAAAATAAAAATTTGTTTATTGGTAAAACAATGCATTCCTATTGGAATGATGCTACTCCAATTATCTTATTAATGACTAGATGAAACTTTTTTGATTTTAACTTATGTCATTATTCCAATAAAAATTCAGATTCAAACATACTAGGAATAATAATTTATTTTTAAAAAAAACGTCAATATATCATATCATGAAAGTGGAATATCAGATATGTCGTTCCTGAATTGAACAGTTTAAACCAATTGATTAGCTATTGCAGGCTTAATGCCAAAATGCCAACTTTTAAATTATGTCGTTCTTCTTTTGAAGGAGCGATATATTGTAAATTATTTTATTTTATTTTTTTATTAATTGTTATAATTTTTAAATATTTTTATTTTGAAGAGAAAAGATTTGTCCTCTATTCTCTTCAAAATAAAAAAGTTTAAAAAATAAAACAATTAATAAAAAAGTAAAATGGACATATCTTTTCTCTTAAAAATAAAATTATTGAAAAGATATATTCTAACGTTTAATCCTACTAATGTTTAGGAGTTTATTTAACCTCCATTGCGTACAATATTTATTTTATCTCGTTTAATCGTTGATGTACTGATGTTTCTACTTATTTTTATTTTTGTTTGTCTGCTTAATAAACATATTATCAGAATTTCTTCATGGAAATTTAATTTTTTTTTATCTGATTCCAAGAAACTGTTTATGCAATAAGATTGTCTTATTAGATACTCACATTTCAGGATTCATCAAAACTGACAGAAACTGAAATTAGCTCACCCTCGTACTATCGCGACATCGCGGTATAATATAGTCATCTAGTTCAGGTTTGTTGTAATTTTGTTCCAAAATTATTTAATTTAGATGACAGTATTTCCCCGTATTTAATTTTTTGTTTTGTACCTACTTCACTCTTAGGGCTTGTTCGGGCCTTGTATTAGAGCGGCCACATAATGTAAGCCTTTTCATTCCATACATTACAACATAGAAGAAAGATATTGGAATGGCATGGATGGTATGGTGGAATGGTATATTCATCTCAGAAGAATAGTGGAGGAAAGATTGCCCAATGTAATTTTCAATTGGAGTGCTGAACGGAGGAAACGGCGAGGAAGACCAAGAAAAATACGGACGGAAGGAGCTGAGGAAAGTGTTCACGGCCATGGTCAGAGGGAGGAAGGTGTACAAGAAAGAAGAAAATGGAAACGAAATAAAAGAAAGTTTTGGCTAAAGAAAACATCATTCTGAAAAAGCATTAACAAAGAAATACTCTGTTTTTTATATTTGTTAAAATAAATAAATAAATTCGGGGTTAATGTAGCGTAAAAGTGAAAAATAAACATGTCAGTTTAAATTAGAATCAAAACGTGCTTAACATATTCAGTGAAGTGTAAAAAATTGTAATGAAACCGATGTGTGACAATTTTCATTGAAAAAAAAATTAATAAATGGTATTTATATGCAAATAAATAAATATTTACGTCCGTCAAGCTGTTACTGAAAAAAAAGAACAAGATATATAAAAAAAGAGGACATATCAATTTAAAATTCAAATTAACCTTTACATTCTAATCAAGAGAGGAAAGCAATATTCATTTTCTTGACGTCCTCAGGAAAACAACTTTTCAATACTCGTTTTATCTGCACCAACGGTAATCGATGATGTCAAACTGGTAGGTTGGAACTTGGAAATATGTCACTTTCGTTTCTAGATACAATTTTATTTTCTTTAAATATAAAATAAGTTTTATTGTGATTCTATGTTTTAAAAGCAAAGATCCTCAAATACAATGGACGCTAAAGAGGTCCCTCATAAAAAAAAATTGAAGAATGAACAAATATAAATGTATCAAAAATAGTAATGATATATTTGACCGTAGATGAAATCAAGTAAACAATAATTACAGGTGAAGCTAGTGATTTTTAAATTTTTGTATTCATAAAAATCAGGGAGCATTTCATGTATTTTCCCTCCAAAAATTTGTTGTGCAACGACCCGGGCAGAATGTATACAAGTTACGTTGCGTGCTCAATAATCAGCAATAAAGATCCATAAATTAAAACGAGTTGGTAATAAAGAAGTTTTAATACAAGGTTTAATACATTGTAGAGAATGCAAGAGTTACCACTTTATAGAGGCTAGGGAGCACCAGGATGGTCTGTAGATCCCATATCCTATCTATGGCTGTTAAAAGATTAAATAATTTTGCAGCCACAGCCACATTCGAACCCGGAATCTTCAGCCCAACAACCCAGCACTCTACAAAGTGAGCTACCCCGCTCCCCAATTATTGAAGGGAAAATTAACGCCTTAGAGAGAGAGAAACACACATTTTATTGAAATATTACAATCTGCCACTTGTGGGCAATAAGTAATATTGCTAAATAGCTTCCAATCATTCCATAAAACAAACAAAAAATTAAGTAAAGTAAAACAAATAAATTAATGTAATAAAAATATATACATAAAAAAAATCCAAAAAAGATTTTTTAAAAATAAAGTCTAATTACACAATTTACAATATGCCTGGGGTTCCCGAACTAAGCTTCTTCCCCAGGAATGAGGGCAAACCAGGAGTCCGAGAGGCCCCTGCCCCCTTTCCCAGCCGCATCACTGGCATTAAACGCCAATGGAAGCTGGTCAAGGGCGCATAACATACACAAAAAAAAAATCTGTACCGCTACAATCCAGATGTTCCTGGGTTCAGTACATGGTATAGAGTGTACTGTTTTGGGGCAACGGTTTTGGAGGGAGGTGACTTGTCCGAGATCACGTTCAACTACCTGTTTTTCTCCCTCTTTAGAGTGCCCACTTAATAGAGGCTGGGTGAGCTCTATATAATCTCACTAACAGATTAAACTGGGACTATTAACAGATTAAAAAATTCATCTGTCAGCCGGATTTGAACCAGGAACCATCAAGTAACTAAGGACCCTACGCACTGAGCTCCACCGCTCCCTTGAGATTCCGAAACAAACTGCAATTCATTAGGTTAACTAACCTTTGTTCAGAAGTGTTTTACTTTGTTTACTGATAGAAAAGACAATACAGAATCAATCAAAATGGCACTAGTTGACTGGATAAAAAATAAAATACAGAATAATACCTAATACAGAATAATAAATAATTATCTGCTACTCTAAAATTAAGTAGAATGGCCCCCAGTACATTACAAGCGAACTGATTAAGAGAATTGCTGAAAAAAAAAAGTGGGGGCAAGAGTTGAAAGTGCTTTGGAGGCAAAACATGAGCTGCTTAAGACTTCTAAACCCCGGGCTTAGTCCAAACTGCCGGTGTATGCAGATCTGGCACCTTCCTTTTTATTTCTCAGCAGGGTGCTCCAATTAGCGTGATTGAAAGAAACGGAGGAGCCAAATCGCCATGTAATTAACTTACATGTTTATGGCCAAAGTATTTTTTTTTTTTTTAAGCAGGGGTCTAATTATATATGTAACTATATATATATGTGTGTGTGTGTCTGTAAAGCATTTTATAAATATATATATATTTATAAATTGATTTACACACTAATTCATTAATTTTATAATCTTAATTTAATAATCACACGAAGCTAAGATGAAAGTAACGAATGAGTGAACCAATTACAAGCTTTTTATCTTAAAAAAATAAAAACTTCTCAATTCCAATAATTTCGATCGCAGCGCTGCCTGCCGGACGAAGCGTAAAATAAAAAGTTGAGGCTATAGAAAGAAAATGAATTTAACTAATTTAAAAAAATTACCTACCGGATCGTATTGAGAATCTAAACCATCCTCGAACCCGCTTGAATATTCACAAAAAAAATTAATCAATATAGGCCCAGTCGATTAGGAGGAGTTCAGAGACGTTCACACGAACAGAATAATATATATAAACGTGGAGTATATCTGGAGCCCCGTTGACTAAGTGATTAAGTCCAATATTGTCTAGAGAGAGAGTTAACTATGCAAAGGGGAGCGGAATCGTGTCATTCTCGTAGTTTTGGGCTTGAACTAAAGTTGTGGTATAAGCAATAACTCCATTTCAAGCCAATGCCTCACTTAGCTCCTCACTCACTACGAAATGAGTACTAACATAACTATTCTGCTTCCCTAAGTACTAGTGTACTCATTAAACGTATTAAACTTAAGAATTTATTCACCGGGGCTGTAGATATCTATGTATTTTCTTATAGAGCACATTTTCTTTCTTTCTTTTCAGTTAGAAATGATGTAATGGAAAGTGCAAAAATATAGCTGATATGCCTCCAGGCAATCATTCCAACTGGTCCTAGAAGTCGAGAGAAGAAATAATTAAAATAATAATAATAAGGCTTGGTGAACCCGAAGGCTCGATGCCGATACCACCAACGCCTCCGTCCATGGACCACTGTCGCCATATCACTCTTAACCCAATCATCCGACCTAGACCTCCGTCTGCCCCTAAGAGGCTTATTAACATTTTAGGAATTCGATCGTTACTAAAATAAAGAATATGCTAAATAAAATAAAATAAAAATAAATAGACTGGTTAATTTTAACGTGTAGACTGATAATATATTGACGTAGCCTCCTCCTGCGAAATAAGAAGACAATTATGTTGGTTTTTGTTATTAAAGTCAAGACTTCTCAGCATATTATCTGAACCTTGAGAAAGAAACCGTTTCTATTGATTTTTGTTATTAAAGTCAAGACTTCTCAGCATATTATCTGTACCTTGATGAAGAAGCCTTTAAGACAATGCCTTCTTACTGTAATCCGTACTTGTTGTATTTGTGATACAATGACGAGGTTTGCTTAGCTAATGTTTCATTCATTTGTTGGTAAAGTGCCACCGACACCAGCTTCAGCGTTGAGAAATCCCTCTACATCGAACAAAGGATATCCAGCAGACATAGTTTACCTTCGAAAGAGGAGGGCATACCCGTGTTGCATTGTGAAGTCTTCTAAGGCGTTCCCGAGACCTGTTGTAATATTGTTATTTGGAGTACTGGCACTGGCCAGATTCTCCACTCATGACCTGTGTGTGTGTCATGCGCCCTTGATCAGCTTCCATTGGCGTTTAATGCCAGTGATGCGGCTGGGAAAGGGGGCAGGAGCCTTCCGGACTCTTGCTTTACCCTCATTCCTGGGCAAGAAGCTTAGTTCGGGAACCCCAGGCAAATCGTAAATAGTGTAATTAGACTTTATTTTTATTATTTTTTTTGCATTTTTTTTTTTTACCGCATGTGTATATTTTTATTACATTCATTTATTTATTTTATTTTATTTCATTATTTTTTGGTTTTATGGAATGATTGTAAGCTATTTAGCAATATTACTTATTGCCCACAAGTGGCAGATTGTAATATTTCAATAAAATGTGTGTTTCTCTCTATCTCTAAGGCATTAATTTTCCCTTCAATAATTGGGGAGCGGGGTAGCTCAGTTTGTAGAGTGCTGGGTTATTGGGCTGAAGATTCCGGGTACGAATCTGGCTGTGGCTGATAAATTATTTAATCTTTTAACATCCATAGATAGGATACGGGATCTACAGACCATCCTGGTGCTCCCCAGCCTCTATAAAGTAGGAAATCTTAATTGGGGAAAAACCTAGCCGTTGAGCGTGATATATCGTCTACCTGCACAATCGTTTCCTAGAAACATTGCAGTCTCTACTACCATCTCGTTTTAATTTATGAATCTTTATTGCTAATTATTGGGCACGCAATAACTTGTATACATTCTGCCACCCGGGTCGTTGCAAAACAAATTTTTGGAGGGAAAATACATGAAATTTTCCATGATTTTTATGAATACAAAAATTTAAAAATCACTAGTTTCACCTATAATCATTGTTTACTTTCCTCAGCTCCTTCCGTCCGTCCTCCTCGCCGTCATCTAAATTAAATAATTTCGGAACCTGAACTAGGTGATTCTATAATACCAAGATGTCGCGATAGTACGAACCTGTTGAACTTAAATTACAATGTGAATTTGCCATGGAACTAGTCAGACTACTTATTTAAAGGTAATATCCAGATCAAGTCATTGTTTAGCAATAGACTTACAATATCTAGTTCTGAATCTCAAGAGATTAAAATAAGGTATTAGGAAAATAAATGACATTTGAAATATGCAGGTAATCATGAATAATCAAATTTTTATTGGACAAAATAAATAACGAATTAAACATAATGTGAATATTAGATAAACTATATACAACAAACAAAACTAGTAAAACAAAGAAATATGGCGCAAAACATTGTTTCTTTTCGTTTGATCACTATTACAATCTGATTTCCTGACTCTTCGTTTAAAATTAGCTTCCCTCTTTCTGTAAGTTGAGGAGGTTGGTTTCTTTTCGCCTTCCATACACTTCTTGAAGAATTCTTGAAACTGTTCATTCGACATCATACTAGCGAAATTATTGCTACCGCTTTCTTCCTCCTTGCCTCCTTCTCCCCTAGATCCACCACTCCCTGATCCAGCGGGAAGGTATTGAGACGCCTGTAACTGTTCTAATGCGACTTTATAACACTGTGTCATGCTCGTAAAATCATAGCCGTCGAACGGGTTTGAGATACCAGATGGTAAATATCCACCAAAGCCACTGCTACTTCCACTACCTTCGGATTTAGCTTCCCTCTTTCTGTAAGTTGAGGAGGTTGGTTTCTTTTCGCCTTCCATACACTTCTTGAAGAATTCTTGAAACTGTTCATTCGACATCATACTAGCGAAATTATTGCTACCGCTTTCTTCCTCCTTGCCTCCTTCTCCCCTAGATCCACCACTCCCTGATCCAGCGGGAAGGTATTGAGACGCCTGTAACTGTTCTAATGCGACTTTATAACACTGTGTCATGCTCGTAAAATCATAGCCGTCGAACGGGTTTGAGATACCAGATGGTAAATATCCACCAAAGCCACTGCTACTTCCACTACCTTCGGATTTAGCTTCCCTCTTTCTGTAAGTTGAGGAGGTTGGTTTCTTTTCGCCTTCCATACACTTCTTGAAGAATTCTTGAAACTGTTCATTCGACATCATACTAGCGAAATTATTGCTACCGCTTTCTTCCTCCTTGCCTCCTTCTCCCCTAGATCCACCACTCCCTGATCCAGCGGGAAGGTATTGAGACGCCTGTAACTGTTCTAATGCGACTTTATAACACTGTGTCATGCTCGTAAAATCATAGCCGTCGAACGGGTTTGAGATACCAGATGGTAAATATCCACCAAAGCCACTGCTACTTCCACTACCTTCGGATTTAGCTTCCCTCTTTCTGTAAGTTGAGGAGGTTGGTTTCTTTTCGCCTTCCATACACTTCTTGAAGAATTCTTGAAACTGTTCATTCGACATCATACTAGCGAAATTATTGCTACCGCTTTCTTCCTCCTTGCCTCCTTCTCCCCTAGATCCACCACTCCCTGATCCAGCGGGAAGGTATTGAGACGCCTGTAACTGTTCTAATGCGACTTTATAACACTGTGTCATGCTCGTAAAATCATAGCCGTCGAACGGGTTTGAGATACCAGATGGTAAATATCCACCAAAGCCACTGCTACTTCCACTACCTTCGGATTTAGCTTCCCTCTTTCTGTAAGTTGAGGAGGTTGGTTTCTTTTCGCCTTCCATACACTTCTTGAAGAATTCTTGAAACTGTTCATTCGACATCATACTAGCGAAATTATTGCTACCGCTTTCTTCCTCCTTGCCTCCTTCTCCCCTAGATCCACCACTCCCTGATCCAGCGGGAAGGTATTGAGACGCCTGTAACTGTTCTAATGCGACTTTATAACACTGTGTCATGCTCGTAAAATCATAGCCGTCGAACGGGTTTGAGATACCAGATGGTAAATATCCACCAAAGCCACTGCTACTTCCACTACCTTCGGATTTAGCTTCCCTCTTTCTGTAAGTTGAGGAGGTTGGTTTCTTTTCGCCTTCCATACACTTCTTGAAGAATTCTTGAAACTGTTCATTCGACATCATACTAGCGAAATTATTGCTACCGCTTTCTTCCTCCTTGCCTCCTTCTCCTCTAGATCCACCACTCCCTGATCCAGCGGGAAGGTATTGAGACGCCTGTAACTGTTCTAATGCGACTTTATAACACTGTGTCATGCTCGTAAAATCATAGCCGTCGAACGGGTTTGAGATACCAGATGGTAAATATCCACCAAAGCCACTGCTACTTCCACTACCTTCGGATTTAGCTTCCCTCTTTCTGTAAGTTGAGGAGGTTGGTTTCTTTTCGCCTTCCATACACTTCTTGAAGAATTCTTGAAACTGTTCATTCGACATCATACTAGCGAAATTATTGCTACCGCTTTCTTCCTCCTTGCCTCCTTCTCCCCTAGATCCACCACTCCCTGATCCAGCGGGAAGGTATTGAGACGCCTGTAACTGTTCTAATGCGACTTTATAACACTGTGTCATGCTCGTAAAATCATAGCCGTCGAACGGGTTTGAGATACCAGATGGTAAATATCCACCAAAGCCACTGCTACTTCCACTACCTTCGGATTTAGCTTCCCTCTTTCTGTAAGTTGAGGAGGTTGGTTTCTTTTCGCCTTCCATACACTTCTTGAAGAATTCTTGAAACTGTTCATTCGACATCATACTAGCGAAATTATTGCTACCGCTTTCTTCCTCCTTGCCTCCTTCTCCCCTAGATCCACCACTCCCTGATCCAGCGGGAAGGTATTGAGACGCCTTTAACTGTTCTAATGCGACTTTATAACACTGTGTCATGCTCGTAAAATCATAGCCGTCGAACGGGTTTGAGATACCAGATGGTAAATATCCACCAAAGCCACTGCTACTTCCACTACCTTCGGATTTAGCTTCCCTCTTTCTGTAAGTTGAGGAGGTTGGTTTCTTTTCGCCTTCCATACACTTCTTGAAGAATTCTTGAAACTGTTCATTCGACATCATACTAGCGAAATTATTGCTACCGCTTTCTTCCTCCTTGCCTCCTTCTCCCCTAGATCCACCACTCCCTGATCCAGCGGGAAGGTATTGAGACGCCTGTAACTGTTCTAATGCGACTTTATAACACTGTGTCATGCTCGTAAAATCATAGCCGTCGAACGGGTTTGAGATACCAGATGGTAAATATCCACCAAAGCCACTGCTACTTCCACTACCTTCGGATTTAGCTTCCCTCTTTCTGTAAGTTGAGGAGGTTGGTTTCTTTTCGCCTTCCATACACTTCTTGAAGAATTCTTGAAACTGTTCATTCGACATCATACTAGCGAAATTATTACTACCGCTTTCTTCCTCCTTGCCTCCTTCTCCCCTAGATCCACCACTCCCTGATCCAGCGGGAAGGTATTGAGACGCCTGTAGCTGTTCTAATGCGACTTTATAACACTGTGTCATGCTCGTAAAATCATAGCCGTCGAACGGGTTTGAGATACCAGATGGTAAATATCCACCAAAGCCACTGCTACTTCCACTACCTTCGGATTTAGCTTCCCTCTTTCTGTAAGTTGAGGAGGTTGGTTTCTTTTCGCCTTCCATACACTTCTTGAAGAATTCTTGAAACTGTTCATTCGACATCATACTAGCGAAATTATTGCTACCGCTTTCTTCCTCCTTGCCTCCTTCTCCCCTAGATCCACCACTCCCTGATCCAGCGGGAAGGTATTGAGACGCCTGTAACTGTTCTAATGCGACTTTATAACACTGTGTCATGCTCGTAAAATCATAGCCGTCGAACGGGTTTGAGATACCAGATGGTAAATATCCACCAAAGCCACTGCTACTTCCACTACCTTCGGATTTAGCTTCCCTCTTTCTGTAAGTTGAGGAGGTTGGTTTCTTTTCGCCTTCCATACACTTCTTGAAGAATTCTTGAAACTGTTCATTCGACATCATACTAGCGAAATTATTGCTACCGCTTTCTTCCTCCTTGCCTCCTTCTCCCCTAGATCCACCACTCCCTGATCCAGCGGGAAGGTATTGAGACGCCTGTAACTGTTCTAATGCGACTTTATAACACTGTGTCATGCTCGTAAAATCATAGCCGTCGAACGGGTTTGAGATACCAGATGGTAAATATCCACCAAAGCCACTGCTACTTCCACTACCTTCGGATTTAGCTTCCCTCTTTCTGTAAGTTGAGGAGGATGGTTTCTTTTCTCCATCCATGCACTTCTTGAAGAATTCTTTAAACTGTTCATTCGACATCATACTAGCGAAATTATTGCTACCGCTTTCATTCTCATTATTTCTGGGTCTACCTTGTCCTCCAGTTAATGAATTATAACCAGATTGCTCGAAGTATGCAACTGTGAGTTCATAACATTTTTGGAATGATTGCGATTCAGAATATTGTAAGAATTCTGATGGATTATAGTTTCCTGAATAAGATTCCACTGTCCTGTACTTTAATGATGATGATGGAATATCAGATAAAATGTAGTTACTTAAGATATTTCTACCTTCCTTCAGTTCAGCTAAAAATAATCAAAAGGTATTAATAAATGCAATAAAAACTATTTTGTATATTAATATTCAGATGAATTGCACCAATGTAATACAATAAAAATCTGAATGTATATGGTACTTTCCTCTTATATGGGTGTCATCAATGATAATGGGAGATGTTAGATATAAATAAATAAAAGACTTAACGAACCCGAAGGCTCGATGCCGATACCACCAATCTATGTTTACAAACCTCCGTCCACGGATCACCACAAAAACTCAAACCCGCTAGGTCATTCCTCCCAATCCTCCCACCTACGCCTCGGTCTACCACTCGGACGCTTCCCAGTCGGTACAGCGCCTATTTACATCCTGGGAATTCGTTTGTTACTAAACCCAGGAACTTTACAAGTCCTTCTAAATCTTCGGGACGCTATCAATACAATACAATAACCGGCATAACAACTCGTCACCGAGTCCGGGCCGCCTCAAGTAGCCTCCGCCAGTTGGATCTATCTTGTGGAGCAGTCCTCCAGTCCCGGACGCCGAGAAGAGTCCTAGCGTCCTCGGGACGCTCGGTCGTCCCAATCTCCTTGTTCCAAAGATCTCTTCTGTGGCCACTTTCTTCGGAATCTCACCATCATTCATTCTGGCTAGATGGCCAGCCCACCGAAGTCTTCCCAATCTTATGATTTTGGATATCTCGTTATCTTCAAAGAGTTCGTACAATTCCAGGTTTTTTCGTCTCCTCCATGTCTCGCCTACTTTGATGGGTCCATATATACTCTCCTCAGTATCCCCTTTTCGAACAACAAGAGCCGTTTTTCATCTGCCTTCTGAATAGCCCATGCCTCCAAGCCATAAGTTAGTACTAGGCGGACTATTGCTTTATAAATCTTGATTTTTGTCTTCCTTGACAGATATCGGCTCCTGAAGTTTCTTGATAAGCTGTAGTAGCACATGTTAGCGGTTATTATCCTCCGCTTAATTTCTTCGGTGATATCGTTTTGGGAGTTTATTTCGCTTCCCAAGTAGAATAAACTACTCCAGGTGGTCCCCTGTTGACCACCTGGAATTTATGCTGTCCAACCTCAAAGTACGCCTCGTGGTTTCCTAGCCCTCCAACCTGCATATACTTAGTTTTTTACTGGTTTACTTTTAATCCAAACCTTCTTGCAGCCTCCTCGAGGGCAAGAAATGCCTCTCGCGACGCTATCACCTGAATAATATTTACCGGATGCATGCTTCGCAATTCCGCGTTATGTAATCTATACTCCATAGTGGTCTCATCCTTTTTTGGACCGAATATTCTACGTAACACCTTATTTTCGAATACCCGAAGACGTTGTTCATCCTTCGGTGTTAGTGGCCAAGTTTCACATCCATAGAGAAGAGATCGTAATTGTTTTATAAATTCTGATTTTTAGATTTTTGGACAAAAGGCGCGAGCTTAGTAATTTCGAGACCGAATAGTAACAAGCATTTCCCGCCTTTATTTCCTCTTGAATTTCGTTTTTGTTCCAGTTACCATTGACCCTAAGTACTTAAAAATCTCCACATGTTCGAACTTATTTCCTCCTACAACAATATCACCAAAATTTTACCCTTTCCTTCTACTGACCATATACTTAGTCTTATCCGAATTTATTTCCAGCCCTATTTCCTTAGCAGCATTCATTAACGTTTGTGTATTTAGCTTTATAGTATCTTCGTCCTCACCCAACAGTACCAAATCGTCCGCAAACCCAAGCACGGTTATTTTACTATTCAAGTTCAAATTCAAACCTCTTTTATTGTGTACCACCTTTTTAATAACGCACTCGAGTGTTAAATTAAATAGTACAGGTGATAATGAATCACCTTGTTTTAAAACTGAAAGAACCTCAACCTTCTCCGAAAAATTGTTACCAGTTCTAACCTTGTCGAAAGTTTCGCTCATACACATCCTTACCAGATTTACTAATTTCTTTGGTATAACCTGTTCAATCAATACGTTATACATAATATGACGGTCGATAGAATCATACGATTTTTAAAAATCGATATAAAGCTGATGAACGACACCATTGTATTCTAATTTTTTCTCTAGTATTTGGAAAATATTAAGATTTAGCGTAAGGAAAATATTTGATCGATAGTTGAAAGGTTTCGTCTAAAACCGCACTAATAATCCCCGATAATTTCCTCGCCGTATTCCTTAATTCTACTATTTAGGATTAATGAGAATATTTTGTAGCAAGTCGGTAGGATCGAGATTCCGCGGTAGTTATCGAGACTACATAGTTATCGACGCGATTATTAAGAACTTTCATTTTTTTCACCCATATTTTGACATTCATCGTCGAACCAGAGTTTATTCTTTTTACTGTCCATTTTCCCAATACACAACTTACCAACTTCTTTAATATTATCCCTAATCTCTACCCACAATTTTTCTATATATTCGTCGTCATCGTCTAATGTACCTAAAGCTTCCAACCTATTCTTGATCTTTAACGCGAATTGAGTTTTAAATGAAGGGTTCTTCAATTTACCTAAATCAAAATTTTACGAATGAAAACGGTTTTCCGTTCTTTTTTTTTATTATTAATTTTTGTCGAAGTTGTACGATAACTAATTCATGATCTGATCCACATTCTGCCCCACGATACGATCTCACGTTAATTACGTTATTCTTCCATCTTGTTTGTATCAAAAAATGATCGATTTGATTACGAGTTTGTGAATCCGGTGATGTCCACGTGTACTCACGAATATCCTTATAAAATTAAACGTAGTACTTTTGATTATTAGGTTTTTGGAGAGCAAAGTTTATAAGCCGTATACCGTTATCGATTGCTAATTTCGTGTAAACTTTCCTTACAGATCGTCGGATAATATTCCTCTTCTCTTCCCACCTTTGCATTCGCGTCCCCTAATATTATCTGTATACAGTTTCGCGGTAGTTTATCGTAGACCCACTCTAATTTATCATAAAATTAGCATTTAATTTCGTCATCACTATCTTCGGTAGGAGAGTGTATATTTATGAGCGCGGTTTTAACCCAACGCCCCTGAAAGACAGCCACCGACATCCTTTCACTAGAAAACTGCACGTCTCTTAACGCGGAAAGCAATATATTCATCACTAAAAACCCAGTACCTAAACAGTAGTTACCGCTAATTACCGCTCCCTCCATACCAAATAGTGTACTTCCCTTCTTTTACCGAACCCTCCCCTGGCCAGCGAACTTTATGTAGCGCCACGATATCTAAATTGTACTCTTTAAACTCATTTGAAACCGATTTTAACCCACCAGCCGTATTTAAACTTCTCACGTTCCAAGTCCCTATACGCAAATCTCTATAATTCAACCTGCGCCATGGATCCCCTGAAGCAGTCCCCACCCGGAGACCCGAACGGGGGGCTAGTTTACCTCCGGATAATGAGCGTTTTACCTCAGATGGACCCATGACTATTAGTGGTATTTGGCGAACTAAAAAATAATGTGAGTCGGGCGTTCTAACCTACGTCACATCCCTCCAGCAAGCCTGGGGGGGGCCGCCCTCATTGTTGGTCAGTGAGTCCATCGTACTTAGCCGGGAGGAACATCCAAAGAATTTCCACCGACCATCCACACATCCGCCACCCGTGGGACGCTCCCCTACGCGGTAATGAGATCCGCGCGAGGGATGTTAGATATAGCAATCTTATAACTTTTTGACGTTTATAAGTATGTTTTTTTATTTCTTTGCCGGCTTGTTTATAAAGCATTTTGCTAATTAAGTTGTTGAATGTGTGAGGTATGGTTTGTTAGTCTTTGTGTACGTTTTCTGTTTTTTGTCTTTGTTGTTTTTCATTTATAATATTTACTAAACATTTTGCAAAATTAAGTAGGTAACAAAACCATTAATCACTTATACAATGGTTTTGATCCAGAAAAAAGACGACCCTACTCAAACTATTGAAAAAATGTGTGGAAGTGCCAAGGGACGAAATAAGAAAAAGAAACCGACAGAGACAATTAAGGATTGTACCCAATTTAAATTATGTTTTGAGAAAAGGGCACACAAGATATATTAAACAACAGATATTAAAGCCATAAAATGGCCTGAAAGTAACGTACAAATGTTATTATTATTATTTAAATTGAATTACTATTTAAATATTAATGAGCACTGTCCTCACTACTTACGCTGATGACACATGTGTGTTATCAGTTAATAAGGATCCATTTGTTGCATCCCAATCTCTTCAATCCCATATCTCACACCTACAAGAATGGTGTCAAAATTGGAGGATTAAAATAAATCCTAACAAATCCCATCAAATTACCTTCACCCTTCGTCGTAAACCTACGAATTCCTGTCCTACTGTATCGTTTAATAATACACCACTGAACCCTGTCGAACAGATACGTTACCTAGGACTCCATCTGGATAAACGTCTCACTTGGAATCCTCATACAAGACTGAAAAGACAAGAAACTGCTCGACGTTTTCGCCTACTTCAACACTTACTGGACAAACGCTCTAAGCTACCAATTAATTACAAAAGACTTATTTACATGACAGTCATCAGACCTATTTGGGCATACGGAGTTGAGCTTTGGGGCTCTACTAAACCATCCAATTCATCTCGTATCCAATCCTTGCAATCCAAAATCCTTCGTAAAATCCTCAATGCTCCTTATTATGTCACAAACAAACTCATCCATCATGATCTTAATATCCCATATGTTACTGATTTGGCCCAAACTAGATACCTATCCTTCCATAACAAGCTCCATACGCACTTGAATCCGCTAGTCTCTCAGCTTGCTTCCCATACTATTCCTGATAACCCTCCGAGGCGCCTGAAAAGAAGATGGCCTCGAGATCATCTACTATAGAACTTTATTGGAGTGCTATCGATGGGTAGTTTCTCCACAAGTGTTTTCATGTCATATTCTACATTTTTGCACATTTACTTGATATAATACCATTATAGTTGTAAATATCATTGAATTAAATAAAAAAAAAAAAAAAAAAAATTATAATGTGAATTTTCCAAGGATGAGACCACAGGAGAATTTATGGGACTAAACAACACAGAATTGCGATGCATGCACCTAGTTAATATTATCCAAGTGATAGTGTCGCAAAGATTAAGATGGGCTTGTAGCGTTGTTGGGCTGAGTAACGAACCTATTCCTAAAAAGTTAATAAGCGCTGTGCCGACTGGGAAGTGTCTGAGGGGTAGACTGAGATGTAGTGGGCGAAATTGCGTTAAGAGTGATATGAAGTATTTGGGTTTGGGTAGTGGACCGTGGGCAGAGGTTTGTAGGCAGACATTGGTGGTATCGGGATCGAGCCTTCGGGTTCACTAAGCCTTTTTATTTATTTATGTGGTATATTTTCATGAAATATTTTGTTTTGTCAAAGCTCCGAAACAGAGGCATTAACTTCAGAATGTAAGATTAAGCAGTCTCATCAGTGGTGCACGTATAAGAGGAAAGTATATATTTATATATAAACACAAATGATAAATATTAAATATATAATATTTTCTTTCTTTTATAGTTTTTTACTGCTTCAGGTTTTTCCGACATTATGATCTATTAACATACATTTCATATTAATAATGATAGATTTATATAAATGTAAACATCATAATAATTTTATCTTACCGTTCACTGAATAAAAAGAAAAAATCAAACTTATTATGTACAGTTTCCTCATAGCTAAACAATCCCCTACTTAAAACATCAAATTCAAGTTTACCTGGAAAAAAAAATAATTATTCGCTTTACATGCATTTACTTAGATTCAATTATATCAAATTAATTTTAATTAATCTAATAAAACTGATTTTCTTTTAATGTTTAAGGAGCTCTGTATTTGAGGAAAAAATAAAAATGCATTAATTAACTTAATTCAATATTTAATTAATCAATCCTGTTTTGCTTTATTTTTATTTTTATAATAATGTTTTGTTTAATTCTTTCCCTTAATAAATTAAAATATATGGAACTTATTTTACTCAATAAAATAAAAGATTTTAAAACATCAATGTAAGAAGTGTGAATAATATGTGTTCAACAATATTTGAATACAATGCCAACAAGATTAAAGAGACGATGGAGTTTAGACTGGCAAATTTTTCCACTATGTTGGGGCACTGTCAACTGAGGCAGTGCCAACATCAAAAATTAAGCACTTTTTATTAATGTATGAATAATATAATATTATGTAAGTCTTAATAATAAATTTGTCAGAACTTAAACCGTATTTCAATTTATTTACAGCAAAATTTTATTATAAGGCACAGCCAGCATTTTTTTTTTTTTTTTTTTGTGGGATAATGATCCATATAGCCTCTTTCCTCTAGTAAGCACTAAATATTTATTATAATATTAATTAATAGTTAATAATATACAGATTTTTCTTTCATATTTTGATTACTTACAAAGAAATATCTTACAAATAGTCAGTCAAACCTTACAAATCTCTTATTAAATGATAGATCAAGATAGAAGTTAGTGGTGAAACTCTTACCTGAGATCTGTATCAATACTCATCAAAGTATTTTTTGGTATAATTATTCGAACTATAATTAATTGTTACCTGCAGCTTCTCTAATAGACCTCTTGAAGAACTGAGAAGGACTGGTCGGAAAACTAGATATAATCAAGGGCACATATGGAAAGCTTTGGGAAAGAAATAAACCAAAAGCATCCTCAAAACAAAAACAAAACTATAAGGATAAATATTAATAATTAATTTCTATTTTATTCTGATGATGACCAGAATTATAATTGATTTATTGTAAATATAAACCTAGTCAACACAATGAAATTAAATAGGACAAGCATGACAACAGTAATTTCCAAAAATACAAAATATTTATTTTATAAAGAGGAATAAAGAGCTACAATATACAGATTAAAAATTATAAAAACAACAATTTATAACATGTATGATTTTGGTTGAATCGCTTATTTATTCAATACACAACTTTCTTTTATATTAAAGTTTAATTTGTTCATTGTTTCTACAAAACGTTATTTTGGGATTGATATGAAGTAAAAAAAAAAAACTTGGGAAAATTTCAATGTCTATAGGTTTACAGATAGCTCAGCTTGAAACGTGAAAACTATTAATTCTCTAGCACAGTTCAATAATAAGGAACCAAGAAAAAATAGGAACAAATATTTTTTAATATAATGATGAACTCAACTTACCTCAGAAAGGCTCACGGTTGAACTAACAACAAGCCTTGTAAATGTTGTTTAAATAGATATATGAATTACTAAAATATTCTATTAGATTATCTCATTACATAATTACACAAAAATGATAAACGCAATTGAATTTTAACAATAAGGTCATCAACCCAGAACAATGCAATTAATGTGTAGGCAGGTTAAGTTATCTTTCAGACTATGGTAATAAGCAATTCTTTGCCCTGGCTATAACCATAGAAAAGATAAAAGACTTATATGTTAAATGATAATCTCCAATACAATTGGCTAATTTAGAAGAATACCAAGCCAAAAAATTAGCGTGATTAGGAAGTCCAAGGATGGAGGGCATGATAATTGGTCATGATTATTAACAATAATTAAATATTTATTTACAAATTAAATAATTATAAATATATTCAACAGATAAAATGTGTTAAAGAAGTCTTTTTTTCAAAATATAAAGCACACAGGCCAAAAAAAATGCAAAACCAAGCAACAGAATAAGTTTATCAGTGAACTGGCGTCGAGAGTATTTGTCTAGTAATTTTCCAGATTGAGAAATAGTACTTTTTGTCTCTTGTAGTTCACCACTTGTGCCGGTAACTGTCATTGAGGAATTAGCTGAAAATCAAATCAAAGGATAAATAAAAGAAAAAAACTATCCTGCATGTAATTTTAAAATTCTATAAAAATAAAAAAATGAATAAATGACATTTTACAAAGAATGTTTATATTAACCACAATGAGGCTTACATAAAAACCAAATTTACCAATATTTTCTACAATACAAGCAGTCATACGATCTAAAGAGTCCATCAGACAAGACTTCCGTAGCATAATAATAAGTCATTGTTAACTTAAATACAAAATAAAAACACTGATTGTCTATGTAAAATTTTACTAAACTACAACATGATAATATTATAGCAGTATAATTAATTATAAATGTTGATTTCTATTGGAATTCCTATGCACTTAAATATTTTTGTTAATTCCTTGCTTCTGTACCCAAAAACTCAATCAAGTTTAGTTAGGCCAGCCACCTCTCATTCAACTATTTATGCTCTCTGTCAAAAGTTTTTTTTTGGAAAATGTTCTCTTAAATTGTCATAGCCATTATTCTCTTCTTAAAAGGGTTCTTCAAGTTTTGATCATGCCATCAAATTCTTCACAAACGTTTTGCTAGGCGTGCTACTAGCTTCCTCAGTGCTTAATCTGAGACTGAGTTTCACAGATTTCATGACTCTGTCAAAACCCTTTACCCTGATGAACCCTTTGAAGAAAAGTTTTTGTGGAATTAATTCCAGACTATCCTGGTACAATGTCCAGTCCATCTGAATTTGCCATGCTTAACGAATGTGGCAATAATTAGCTTGGTAATAAATATTTTTCCATTTATCCTATTTATTTAATATAGAGGTTCAAAGAAGAGTTTAGACAGTATTTTGATTTAGTAATTAAATTGCTAACTTAAAATATTTAGTGTGTTTTCATTCATAATGTATTGAATTTAGCAGAAGTCTATTCAACAATATGAAATCACAAGATTTTGCAGCGGTAACCCTCTCAACATGCAATGTTCTCAAACTTGTCAGGCTGTTGATCAAGTAATATTGACGACATCACAGATTGTTGCGGTGAAACAAAATAAAAACAGTTGTACTAAATGCATAACATATTCTATCTCTAACTTAGCAATAGTAAAAAACAAGTTTATGAAATAAAATTATCAGAATAGGAAAAAGAAAAATACCTAGAGTCTGGAGAGTGTCTGCACTTAGCTGAGTTGTATCAGCTAAATGCCTACTTATTGATAACAACTGATCTGTTATACCAGAAGACATTTTAACCATATTGGCTTTATCTTTTTTTATCCTGAAATTCCATAATAAATTATTATTATCCAAATGAGAAACAATTAAGCTTTATTATAGTAATTATTACTGGTAACCTTTGCCTAACAGAATTACTATCATCATTTTTGAAGAGATCTTCTTTATTTGCTTTCTCGATTGCCAGCATACAGTTGACATTTGCTTTCCGAAACATACTGAAGGTGCTGTACAGATAAAAATGAATGAATTATTGTAGTAACCGTGAAAAATTTTAAAGGATAATTTAAAAAAATGCATTATTAACTTATAGTATTGTTCCCTAAAGTTTCTAGCCTCTTCCAAGAGGTCACTGTCAAAAGTTTCTTTCCCATAAGACTCCAATTCATCTATCATCTCCCGGAGGTATGATAACTTGGAACGTCCACTGGAATTCAGTTCATTTAAAGTTTCAAGGGGTCCGTTGCAATTTTGAATGTCCTGTTTACAATATTTAATCAATTACTACAAATTTAAATTAAAATTACCTAACTCTGAGCAAGCCATTTACCTGAATCAACGATTTGATACTTAAACTACACTTAACAATGTCCTGATTTAATTTTTCAACGTCAGTCATAATGAATTAGATATATAGGTATTAGATGATCAAAAACTATAGGGGACTCTTACAATATATAACAAAACTAACAAGTTTAAAAGCCTGTCATTTGCATCAGAAACATGAGAATCGTTCACTAATGAAAGTTCACCATTGATGAGATAAACGTGGAAGACAAAAGTTATAATTTAGAACAAGGAAAGATTATTAATTTTTAAATTACAATTAAATAATTTCCAAATTATTACAGTATCAGATAATTCACGCCATCAATAGGACCAATTAAAATAATCCCAATTGCAATAATTAATTATGATATAAAATGTCGAAAATTTATAAATCAACCGTTATATGTATTCAGTAAAAAATGTAGATAGTGTGTTACATTTTCATACAATGGACCCCGAAAATTTGCATAATGCTAATTGCTAAACAGTTAAGAGATATATAATCGGTTTAATATGTTTGGTCAGTCTAAATGGTCAGCGCTAGTGACGATATCGAGCCGATCAGAGCAATTGATTGATATGATGAATGTGTGGATGGTTTAGAGAACGTCATTAATGACAACCGCACAGGCTCCGGCCCCGACTTTACGTCCCTTCCTAGGAAGGGCATAATCAAGGCTATTTTATTCCCTTTTAAAAAATCCTTAGGCCACCTGCCGAGTTTGCAACTCGCGATTTTGGGCGTAGTAGATTGTTACGCTAACCCCTAGACCACAGACCTATCCTAAACATAAGGTCTTAATTTTACCATTGGAATAGATGCAGCAATGGCTCCATTTCCCCCCTAGCTCCTTGGCTTTTATTATTTTATGATAATAACATAGTAATAGGATAGATGGGATATTTATTACTGCACCATGTGCATTTTAAGAGAGGAATGAGGATAGGATATTATTGATTTCAATTAGATGATAGGGGTGGGGGTCTAGTGATGGGGCTCACTAGTTCTTTCTGATTGGAGTGGTCCCATTCTTTGCGATTTGCCTTGTAAAGTACAGGTCCAGAAATTTGTTAGAGGGATGGAAACAAATATTTTGATTAATGGTAACACAAATATGTGTTATGTATTTCTGGTTGTGAAAGCCGGAGAAATGTTTCTCCATGTCTGCCAAGTTTCAATCAAGTAACTTATCTCCAATAAACGTCATCATCATCATAATCCTTCCCTCTCTACCGCTGCGCAGTGTGGGGATGCCCTCTATAGAGCTTGACCCAGATGCCCCTTTCTTCAACCAATTCTCTCCTCCTGCTCCAGTCCAGCCGTCGCTTCCTGAACGCCTCCCGCTCGTCTTCTTCCGAGGTGATCCGTGGTCTTCTTCCGTCTACTCTTGACTCATACGTTACCCTGGCCGTTCTCTCCGTGCTCATCCTCAGGAGGTGCCCAAACCATCTTAGCTTATTTTCCTCAAGAGTGGTTTCTACCGGCTGTACCTCGAGGTTCGATCTTATAGTGGTGTTGGGGATCCTATCTCTCCTGGTCCTTCCTTCAACCTTTCTTAGGTATCTTATTTCCATTGTCTGTATCTGCCCTTTGTGTTTTGAGGTAAGGGTCCATGATTTGGAGGAGTAGGATAGGATGGGCAGGAACGTAGACTTGTAGACGGATATCTTCGTCACCTCTCTTTTGTTGAGGATACCCTTCCGGACTGCGTTGAACAATCTACCAGCTGCTCCCAGCCTTTGCATCACCTCTCCATCGATATAACCGCTTTCGTTGATCCAGGCCCGTAGATATTTAAAATCCTGCACCTGTTCTAGGACAGATCCCTTCAGTCTCAATATTCTCATAACACGGTGAGGAAGTCTTCCTATTATCATGAATTTGGTCTTATCTGGATTAAAATCCATGTTAATGCTCGACAACTCTTCTTGCATGGCATTTACGTTATATTGTAGGTGCCGGTCATCCCCAGCGAACACGACGAGGTCATCAGCAAAAGCGAGAAATGTATACAAGGTAGGCTGTAGGTTCCTATACCCTAGTTGAAAACGCCGCAATCTGGGTTTGGCGCTCTTCAGCACCCCATCCAGCAACAATATGAGCAGTAGGGGACTCAGGCTGCACCCCTGGCGTATTCCCTGCATCATCTTGAACTCCTTGGAGGTGTGGTTCCCAGTCCTTATAATGCTTGATTTTCGGTAGAGACTCCTGACTGCCAGAATCGCTAAAACCAAATTATTGGTAAAACTTCCCATATAATCAAATATAGTGCTAACCAGAACTACTGTTATGAAGAGATGTACCTATGTCCACCTAATGAGTAATGACCGAGTTGTGGAGTTTCTTGAATTCAATGAAAATATTTGTTGCTTTTTCTATTTACTAATTGGAAGATATAATAGTATATGTTAGACTGCCAGTCAATAAAGCTTCTAAGTTTGTAAAAATAAGTTTTGCCATTTTTAGTGTATATTTTATTTAACTTGATTCAATGGGGTTAAATACTAAACAGCCTTTTAGATACGTAGTAATTAGAGTTAAGTTTTGTAATTACAAGAACATTTGTGTTATACATTTTTCTAAAGATAAATAAATTGGATCATTGCTCCATTCTCGCCATTAGAGCAATAAAATTTAATAAAATTATTTGTGCATCATCACTATTAACATTACAACTCCTTGGCTTAACAGATCTGCATTACTCTTGGCAACTTGAGTAATCCTCCTCCATTTGACTCCCAACTTTTTTCAACTCATCGACATTTTGCCCGACTTGGATTGAATTTTGTCGTAACTCAAGAAATGACTGTAATTCAGTTAATAATCCCCTTCCTTGTTTTCCAAGGCCTAGAGGCTGCCCATGTTGGCAATTAGTTCTTCCGTTGAAGCAACAACTTTAGTTAATAGGGAGTCTCAAGCAAGTAATAAAAGTGCAAGTTTTTCCCCGCATACCTCTAAAGCAGAGGTAGCTGGTATTGTAGGAGTTCCACTTTTTCATTTGTACTAAATACAAATAGCTGCTTCAAATTGAAAGAAATACTATTTAAGGCTGAGTGTATCACTTGTAATGAAGCACCAATTACTATTTAATTAATGAAATTGAACAATTGATTTTATCCATATCAAAACTCCCTGTTTACAAATTATTATTTTTTTAATTTTGTAGATTCCTTTTCTGAAACCAGTGACATATTATAAAAAACAATCGTACAGTGTGGCATCAAAGAAATAAATCTCGTGTTAATTTACTAATGAGGTTTTAAAGGAAGAAGGCTGAGAGTGGTGTCTTGAGGCCAGGTGTCTTATAGGTTTTTAGATCTCTTTAACTACTATCAAGGCAATCATCATATCTTTTTAAAATTAACTCTATATATTTATAACATAAATATTTCAATTTATATTGAAAACTACTTCTAAAAAATATGGATATATGTGGGGGGGAGATGATCAAGATTTTATCTTGTTCTTGGTAATATTTGTGCACCACAAATTCTATTTAAATAATAATTGAAACATTTTTTCAAATATATACTCAGTCTATATACTTGAAATAGAAAGCCGCAAATTATGCAACTTTTTTCTCAAATTCCAATATTAATAGCCACTTTTACCTCATCATAAATGGGCGGATAGACAAACACAACCCATGTTGTCAATAGGCAAGTATAAGAATGAGTAAATAATAAAGACAAATTAATGATATGAAGTTTGAATTAAGGTGTAAGTGTTTTTGTGCAACATCACATGATTTGTAGTTTTATATCTTGCTGGTTTATTTATTTTCCTTAAGCTCTATTAAATACCTCATAATGGGAGCGACCTGTGGTCTAGTGGTTAGCTTAACAAATCACTAACTGAGCCCAAGATTGTGGGTTTGTAGCCCAGCAGGTGGCCCTAGGATTTTTTAAAGGGAGTAAAAAATGCTTAGTTATGCTGTCCTTTTGGAAGGGATGTTAAAGGGGGATCCCGAGCCTGTGTGATGTCAGGTATTCGTTAAAAATCGCTATCTAATTAAACCTGGATAGGGAAAATTCAGGAATCCCACTGTAGCATCGTCCGATTAGCCATAGCATCATAAAAGTGATCTTAAAATGAAGAAAAACAAACAATACCTCATAATGCCTATTATAGAACTCCTTGTTAGAAATTTGTCTTTTAATATTTCTTAACAGTAATTTTCTTTTATTTATGCATTCTTGGACACTTGCTTTGTAGCAGCATATCCCATGTTAGTTATCTGAATTAAAATGTCATTTTTAGATAATTGGGTGGGTGACCCTTGAAATTGCTTTTATGAAGATGATTTTAAACATCCTTTACTAAAGAGAAAATAGACTCTATATAATGATACTCCACTCATTTCTTTAAAAAACTGGATGTCCAAATGGTAACATATGGAAAAACATTCAATAATATGATTACAATGTTTTTAATAATATTTTTATTATAAAGAACAAAATCGTAGAATATTGACAATGTCTAGAAAAACTCAAACATAATTAGAACATGGTAACAAAGAATTGAAGTATAATCCCCTAAAATAATAATTTAATAAATCACAGTATCAAACTTAAAAAAATAATAGTAAAACAAAGCCAATGGAACAATAAATAAATAGAACAAATAAAATAAGAGCTTATCAGTAATAATTTTAATTACAATATTTGATGACTGAGAAATACAAATTGTGTCATCAAATATGATTTTTGTTAATAGAATAGTTAACAGTCAAATTTATCACCATTTTTATGCGAAAATCTAAATAACAAGAACTAAAATAAGATTAAAATAAACAAACCATTACCTATTATAACAAAGAATTGTATTTCCTTAGGTATAACCTTGAAAACAATTAATAATCATAATGATAATATAGAAGTGAACAATTGTTAATAATTACAATTAATATACAAATAACTCATACAAACGTTTTGATTTGACAAGATTAAAATAAGACAGTTTGTTTGGCAAAAATGCAATAACTTTTAGAGCAAATCGACCTTTACTATAATTTTATCTTAATAAATTTACTTTACAAATAAAACTCAGTTTCTCATAATTAATAAAATTAGCCACTTTTTTCGAGAGTTAATATTTCTATTTTATACATATGTATACACATTTTGTTTACTACTTTCTAAAAAACAAGCTTTTATTCACATAAGCTATTAATTTTACGTATTTCTTTAATAGCTTACAAAAGTAGTTTATATTAAAACGTTAATGATTGAGCATAGATATTATTAACTAAAATATTAACCACTTTATAAGGAAATGTAACAAGCATATCATTTTCCTTTGACTGGATGGTCAAAAGCTTCTATATATTTAAAAAGAAACTATAAAGTTGGATCATCAAATTCTTAATGTTTCTATAATGTTTAAATGTGTAGATTCAATATACAGTACAAATAACAAATTCTTATGAATACAAAAATAAAATATATTGTAAGAGTTATAAAATAGGTTCTGCCTTTCACATCCGGTAATATATTTACATACATGTAGCAACAAAATGAAGTTAACATTAAAATATTGAATTTGACATTAGAAACATTAATCACGAAAAAAAATTAATAAAACTTCGAAATCATATCTTATAAACCCACCTGAAGTAGGCTGTAGACATAAATCCAAAATAACAAAAAGAAAAATAAAGGCCGTGCTTAAGAATCCAGTTAAAAGAAACAATATAATTGAAAATAGGATTTTTAAATCTCAATTTTAACTCATTTGTTAATCACAGAAAGGCATATTAGAATAATTTTAATCTCAGAAGTTTGAAAATAGAATTTAATAAAAAGGCCAAAAGGCTAACTTTTACTCGTTCAAAAATGTTATCACGCTTGTTTGTTCTAAGAATCGGAAATGACAAATTTAAGAAAGAAAAATAAAGAAGTTAAAAAAAAAAATTAAACCATAAGGTAAAAGAGCAGAGCAATTATTAATTTAACAAATCAAATAATATTTTTAAAATAAAATTAAATATCTTGTTTTCATAAAATCCCCGAAAAAGACTCTTCCTTTTAATCCATGATCATTCAATCCTTTCTTTCATGATCATTCAATCCATGATGTTAATATAAAATAACAATTAAAAAAAGTACATGTGACCGATTCATAACTTTAGGACTGAATAATAGCAAGTCATATTAATTGTGTACAAAAAATAAAGTACGATTTGCCTTATAATCATAGCATCCATTAGGAAAAAAAAGAGAGAAATAATAGGGAGTCCATAAAAAATGCTGACAACAAACAATATAAATCAATAATTTAAAAGACATTGTATCCTTACTTAATAAATTTAGTTTTACCATGAAGTTATTTAATAAATTTAATTTTATACTAATATCACTGACTTCATTAGCCTAACTAAAATTAAATTTGATTAATACATTAATCTTTTCATAAAAAATAACTTTAGACAGCAGAAAACTTCATTTTTTCATAACTAAATGAGTTGATAACTTTACAACAATATTCTCCCAGCCTTTCTATTAATAAATGACATAAAGCCAAAATGACTTCATTAACATAAAAAAATACATAATAAAAAAAAAAAATCAAACATCTGACGAATCAAAATTATTTTCAAACATAATCAATCTTTCTATTAGGCACTTCAGGTTACATCACAATATGTAAAAATTACAAAGAAGAGTAAAAAAAGAAGAAGAGAATTGTATAAAGTTGTCATAAATTACAAATCGGACATAAATTTGGCATTCTCTTTTCTTTTCTTTATCCTGTCGCATTTCGGGCATATATCTTTTTTACACTTAAGGTGGTAGACTGTTCTACACGATGGACACTATAAACAAAATTTAAAAAAAAAATTAATAACTTATAATAGGATCAAACCAATGGCTAATTGTTTTAATTGGATTCATTTTATTCAAATAAAAAATGGGAAAGTGATTACACTACCTTTTTCATCTTAATGTAACAACTCTTTTTTGTGTAATAAGACACTTTACTAATGTTGGCAATACTGATTATTGTAGCACTATAAACTTCTTTATCAGACTAGTATTTCCTTATGGAGTAAGCATTACAATAACAACTCAATAAGAATGAATATTTAACATATTAGTCGTTAAATGAGGTATTTAAATTTTCTTAATATATAATATTGATTTTTATTGACAGTGATGTTTGTTATGTCTAATGAAAATTTATCAAATTTTGTTATGTGCCCCATTATTGGGACAGTGGGAACAGAACCTAGCTTAACGGACTTTATTATTTCTGCGTTTACAGCCACGCCAAGACGTTGACACAATAAAATAAGTCATTCTTGTTTGGGATAATTCATTGACTGTATCCCCTGGCCACTTTACACTATTCTTAGAATTATTGAGTCAACCATTTCCATTTAAACACATATAGTAACTATACATGTTATATGTATTTTATATATTTACCCTGTAAGTTGTCTCAATGTCGAACGGATAGATAGCCTTATCATCATGGCACACTTCACAAATAAATCCCTTTTGAGAGCACAACTGGCAGCTAAGAACGTGATCAACAGAAATCTTAATGGCTCTTTTCAAGAGCTCAACCAGTTTCCCACTAGGTATTTCAAGAAGATCCTGTTTTTAACAAATCAGTATTAATAATTTTCCCCTGCATTTATTTAGCATTATAAATAATTATGATATTCACCGTCAAAGAGTAAAGATGGACATGTTCGTAGAGATACTCTCTAGGCCATAATATCCTTTTAATTCTTTCTTTCACGGAATCATGACACGTAAAAAGATAAATCCTTAAAAAGTTTAACTGAAGTCTCAGCTTCTACATAACCACATAATTTTATGTTCCATTACTTGTAACAGGTAAGAATAATTTCACAACTATTTCCAATTTTGAGATTGGAAGTAGTAATCTTTATAAAAAAAAAAAAACCCACAATACCTGTAAAGAAGACATTTCCGAGAAAACTAGGTACAATTTTGGATTTATCTTCCTGACATCAAAAAGTGGAAAGTCTTGCAATTCCTGTAAAAATGTAGCAACCTTGCCACAAACTACGTAGCGAGAAAAATCCCAGTTATGCAGTATTCTTCCAGGTAATGGGAATTCTGACGATTTAAAGCAATCTGGACAATAATAACAGCCGGTCAAGGAACAAACACTATAACAAAGGATATTGCTCTTTTCAAATATTTTAAAAGAGAAATAAAAATATTGGCATAATAGGCTGGTATGTCACAACTCAACATTAATTTTTAAGCAATAACATAATGTTAAAGTATACTTTCTATAATGCGCAAAAATCAATAGGGATATTGCTGATTTTGCATTTATATTATTATGGAAATTTTTACACTTTACAATATTTGTAAAATGCAATTTTTAATAAATATTAATCCATTTAATAATAAAAATAATATTAAAATGCTAGCCAAAGTAAATACAACAAAAAATTAGCGATTTTTTTATAACTTATTAGTTAGTTGTTTTAATTTTAAATATTTTTTATTTTGAAGAGAAAAGATATGCCCCCTGCCGGGATTCGAACCCGGGTCGGTCCTCTCTCTTTCCGTGACAGGACTCTACCAACTAAGCTACCGGAGTTGACACCATCTTTTCTCTTCAAAATAAAAAATATTTAAAATTAAAACAACTAACTAATAAATTATAAATAGTAATATGATTTATGTCAACAAGTTCCTAAAACTCAAGTAATGTTCAAAGAACATTCATTCTCGTGTATACATCGCAAAATTTGCGAGAGCACGAGGACATGGAATCAGATAAGAGAAAATATTTGTCCCCGGCTGGTATCAACTCCGGTAGCTTAGTTTGTAGAGTCCTGTCACGGTAAGACAGAGGACCCGGGTTCGAATCCCGGCCGGCGGCATATTTTTTCTCTTCAAAATAAAAAAATTAGTGATATCTCTATCCATTTTTGCGTAGTTTGTTGACAAATTTAAACATTATAGCCACAAATCCTTATATTTTAAATTTGTTTAATATTTATTTAGTATAAATAAGCTGTAATTTTTGAAAATTGTACAAGTCCACTTGGATTTTAAAAAATAGTTTATTTTTTTAAATTACTATAATGATTATTATTTCATAATAAAATGTAAAAGGTGTATAGAGTTTAAAACATGACGAGGAAATTTGTTTGCTAAGTGGAAAGTGATAACAAAATTTGCCTGTTTACCATATTTTTAACTTAATTCAAATTTAAACCTTTAGATATCGTGAGTATAAAAAAAATATAAAACGGTTTCAAAAATATCAGCTCAGTTATTAAAATTGTCAACAAAATAAATTTTTTTGTAGACTATTATTCAAATAAAACAAACCTTCCAATATATTCAGTTTTCTTATGATGAAAAAATATAGACATATACAAGAACAAAATAATAAAATACTATAAAGGTGCATACCAAACATTGCCAAAAGAGAGGCCAATTAACTGTCCACATTCCTTACATGAAAAATTTTGATCAATAAGTCCTTTTTCATTTACTATCTTTCCAAGCTGTTCCACAAGTGATTTAAATTCCTAAAAAATAAATAAAGCATTATCTCTCATGAGATACAACAAGTAGAAGTAATATCGTAAATGGTAAAATCCTAATACTCACAGGAATGTTAAAATTCATATCTGATTCTTCAACCACCTCAAAATCGATAGAAGTTTGACTCTGAAAATTTTAATATCATTAATGGCAGTGGGTGTATATTAATAATAATATTTAATTTAAATATCAGTAATTAATTGATAATTTTAGTTAATTAGATCAAGAGATAGCATGGTAGGAGAGCAGTTATTATTTTTTAATATTTTTAAAAATAAATCAACAACTTAATTATCATAAAAGCAACAAATTTTACCTTTGACATATGCTGAGATGATGATTGATGTTTAGGCGAGGTAGATTTATTTATGCTAGGGCCAAATTTGTTTATTATATCATCGATATTAGGTTTTTGCACAGCAATGTTCTCTACTTTATAGCTATCTATTATCTTATGATAACTCTCCAATGTACTGTTTTCAGTCATTTTTTCGTCATCTTCAGCTTTCGAAACACCCTGGACATCCGATCCGGATTCTGACACATCTATTCGATTTTCATCAGAACTCATGACCTTTGAAGCAGCCGAGACATCAGTGGATGTGGACGGTGCCTCAAACGGAAGCTCAACATCGCTTACACTCTTTTCATCTGAGTCCTCCAAGGATATGTGCGAATGAAGGGGGCTACCTTCAACAGGAGTTCCCAGAATCTTCTTAAAAGCTTCTTCTTCCCCATATTTTCCAGAACTGCCGGGCACAGAAGATACTGAAATAGTTTCTGCTCTATCGATATCTACCGGCAGGCCTTTTACAATATCCGTTCCGACAGAAATGGGCACCTCTTTCATCGGAGGTGTCCAAAGGCCGGCTAATAACAAAGGACCATTAGACCAAGTGTTCAATACACTCGAGTTGGTCGGGAGGGAGAAAGAGCATCTTGCCAAGCCATCAAGCAGCTTAGTAACAACGCCTAAAGCTTCGAGATCTCTCAGAAATGCAAAACGTTTATAATATGGAGAAAGAGATGAGTTATCTTGGCTAATCATTAGAAGATAACTAGTTATCATGCCTTCGTTTAGTGACAGGCGAAGCCATGCTCTTGAACGTCCAACATCAGTCGTAATCTGGCTCAGTCTCGTAATCTATTGAAAAATAAAGTAATTTTAAACTAAATATAAATAACTGATAACTTAAAAAAATAATAGTACCAAGTTTATATTACTCTTAAACACAATACATTACACACATAGAGTACAATAATTACAGTAATGATCATAAAATAATAATTGAAAATGAAAGTGTTTTTTTAAATTTAAATTTAAACCAAACATCTCTATGTCACTGAATCAATTACTATCATGATGGCAGAAAATAGGAAAAAAGGTTGGTCATTTGTTGTACCTCCCAACAGAATATGAATTTTCTGATCAACTACTCTTTAAGTTGTTTTTAAAAGGCTTAATTGATTCTGAAACAGCCCTTGGAAAAAACTCACATAAGATAATAATTTTACTTCAGTCTCCATGATTTATATGAAGCAACTCTCAAAGAAATATGTATATACAGAGTGTCCCATTTCAAGTGGATCAAACGTTTTTTACTTTTAAACGAAAACAAATTCAGAAAAACGATTCAGGTAAAAGTTGTAGTTATTCAGGCCTAGTTTGAAGAAATAAAAAAAACATTTTTGGGGTTTTCACTTTAAATGGTCAATACCGACCTTCAAAAATGTAGTTTCTTCTTGACCCCCATTTATTTATATTTTTCTGAAATGTACAATCCAAAACATGGAAAAAATGAATGTAACATTTTTTTTCTATCTTTCATAGTTTAAATAGAAAAAGCATTCAAAGCTCACTACTTTAGTATACCTCCTTTACTAGGAAACGTAATGTAGCATTAAGTTATTTTATTTAAGAGTTTTTAGTCGTAATAACTTACTAATCAAGGTATTTTGAATCTTTCAGAAAATTTCTGGACACTTGAAAACCTTGTATTTCGACGTTTTTATAGAAAAAATTGTTAATTTTCTACATTTTCCATACATAAATATTACATAAATTTTTTCCATGCTTTGTATTGTACATTTAAGAAAAATAAAAATAAATGGGGGTCAAGAGGAAACTACTATTTTTGGAAGGTCGATATTGACCATATAAAGTGAAAAAACAAAAAATGCTTTTTTATTTCTTCAAACTAGGCCTGAATAACTACAACTTTTACCTATATCGTTTTTCTGAATTTTATTTCGTTTAAAAGTTAAAAAGGTTTGACCAACTTGAAATGGGACACCCTGTATGTTACAACAATAATTGTTTAAGAGGAAATAAAGGTGATTAAACAACAATTATTTCAGATGTAAGGGTGATTAAACAACAATTATTTCTGAAGTAAGGGTGATCAAACAACAATTATTTCTTTCAGAAAGAAAATTAGTTTTGTTAAAATATTTAAGTGTATGCATTTCAAATGATACTCAATCATTAATGACAATAATTTATTATTTCAAATTTAAAAAATATAAGTTTTTAAAGCATTTCAGTCAATTATAAGTAGCCATAATCATATTCAAATGAACAACTAAACTTGAGAACAAACTATACATGGAAGAACAATAAACAAAAATTAAACAACTGTAAAATATATACTTGATTTAATGGCCATTAAAAACAGAGGAATAATGTTCTATCGTTGACATTAAGATGATAAATTCTTAATAAATTAAATTGGTTAACAGATAAATTCATTCAAAGATCCTATCATATATCTTAACAAATAATATTATAGTGACAAAAATATAAATTAATAAACTATGCAAACCTGTTTAATTACTTCACTATGAGAAAATATCATCAGGACGCTCCAAAATTCAGGACTAGGCCTTTGATCTGGATCCCCGAGTACAGACGTCATTCGATCAGCCAAAGTTTCTTTAAGACCGTGAATAAAAATTGCTTCTAAAACGTTACACAACGAATTGATCGTTTCACCACTAGCTTCGCACTCTTGAGAGAATTCAAACTGAATACTCTTCACTGTCGTCATAACTTCGGTGGTCAGGAGGTCCTTAACCGACGACTCTCTCCTCCTCATTTCTAATCCTCTTAAAAACGACTTCATTTTTGTTTCTCCAGAAGCGAAAACTTTTCCAATATAGACACAGTTTTCTTTAAAGCATTGCCGTTCCTGATAATTTGGTATTTACCAGCCTCAGTTAGGTCGACAATCGTCGATCCAGCTCTTGAAGACTCTGAGAAACTTAATGTACCACCATCAAATACAGCTCCCAATTTTACCCATAATTCCTTAAACTCATTCGGATCTAGGGTACTAGTAGAATTGCTAAGGTTCGCACTAGTTAGAGCTATGGCAAATCCAAATCGGTTTACAATGTCCCTAACAAAACTACTATCTGGAATACGGACACCAACTTTGTCAACACCAGGATTCAACTTTAAACTTGTAGCATTAGTTCTCTGCAAAAGAACTGTAACTGGACCTGGCAATAGTTCCTCTAGAAGTCCAGATGGAAGGGAACTAATATCGCCCCACTTAGGAATGTCACTCACGTTTCCGACACAAATAGCTATAGGTTTATTGAAATCCCGGCCCTTTATATCGTATAATGTTTGAACAGCGTTACAGTTCCTAGAATCTGCAGCAAGTCCATAAACAGTGTCAGTTGGTACAGCAATTACGTCACCTTTTTGTAAAAGTTTAACTGCCACTTGCACTGTATCGCTATTCACAGGTAAAATTTTCGTCATATCATTCTGATTGGTTAATTCTAGTAACTGTGCTAAATAATGATACCTCTTCAAAAAATAACGAGTTGCGATTGATTTAAGAACCATCGAGGCAGAATAATTACTTATTCCCGCCACCTATGGCCGCAAGTTTGATTACAGCATTTATAGAAAGTAGTCATAGGCTCATCTGCAGATCTGGTTTGGATTTGCATAAAATAAGCTCTGGGATGAGAACAGGCTGGACAACGTTCATCCGTTGAATCCACGTTTTCCCAAGCTGCTGCACCTCCTAGGACATCATCGATTTCCTAAAAGTATAAACAAAGATAATTATTTAAAACTTAATTAAAACACAAATATTCTTATGAGTAAAAAATAATTTATTATTGCCAATTTTTTTTTTATGATGCGACAATTTCTTGGGGCATAAAATAAGAACCATTTGTATAGTGTCTGATATCTACGAGTGAATAACTTATGTCACAATTTTGAAAACAAGCATTAACAGGAAAATGAGAAGTCAACCAGCAATCCAAAGTAAGCAATCTGGGGAATCTATTGGCCAATATTTTTAAGTATTAAAACAATTGAGCACAGAATACAATTATAAATTTGTTAATTAACATAAAATACTTTATACTAATCGCACCTTTATAAGTAGTTTATTCAACCCTTAAACAAGGTAAAGGTAACTAGAAAATACTAAGTTTTTAAACAAAAGCCAATGATAAAGCTAGAGCACTAGAAGTGACTAAAAAGCAATCATTGTCTTATCTGGGTCCAAGAAGATAACAAAGACAAACTCTCGTGTTGTCCTTCAAGTTATGTAATTTCCGCGGATTTAACAGACATCCTGGATCATTATGCCCTGTAGGGCAAGAGATATTATTGCAGTGTGGGAATGTGCTTTGTTGATAACAGTTGAAACAAATGAAACCTAAGCTTAACACAAACCGATATCAAAACTAATGCAGCGTCACCAAACAGTCTCTTAAGATTAATTGTCAAGAAAACTTGGAATGGGTTAATGCTCAAATCAACACTTTTCAATAATCTGCTTTCCTTGAACTTTGATCTCTTGTGAAAATGTATGGTATATTACCTTATAATACCGCATAGGGTAAATACCATAAAATTTTTCATACTGAAATAACATCTCAAGTTATTCAAGGCAAATCTTACAACTTGGCAGGCATTCTTTATATAATGGTGACATTATCTAGTCAGTTGAGCTTTTACAATTTCAAAATTTAAATTTTCTAATTCTTTTATACTTTTCCAGCAGTACTGTTGTAAAATGATAAAATGATGATAACTAGAAGTATCCACCTCCAAATGACATCTGAGATGACAGGTAAGGAATGTGGCTAATTTTATTTCAGATTTTGAAAATCTTAATAACACTTTTTCATACTGGAATATGCAGAATAAGATTACAGCTAAGATTCTCAACTATTCATTAGAAGGTGATAGAAAACTTCAACAGGCATGTATGGTTTGCTCTCTACTTTTCAAATGTTGGACATCTGATAAAGGCTAGAGCAACTTCTGAACACATTAATCTAGAAAATTACACAAATACTTATGCATTGATGAAGACAAAATTTCTCGTTTCTTTTTCTAAGCATCTAACCTTGTACCATAATAAAACACTTGACTTAACTTTTAGCTAACTTTTGCAGACCACTTTGATAATTCATTTAAGTAGGGGGGAGGTCATTTTAATAACTGAAGATAAAATTACTACCTGTTTAAAGACTTCCTAAAAGTACGGTAATGGGCAATAAAAAATAAAATAGCATTATATAATAGGACTACGATATTTGCTCTTCAGATTATTTGTAAGAAATGGTACTTCATTCTATAGGATCTCCCGTAGCCGACTTCATTATAGCCACACCACATGAGCATATGACGACCAATCATTCAAACTATTTGCACATAGAACCCCGCACCATAGTGTGAATCCTTAATACAACAGATTTAAAACAATGAAACAATTTCTTAATGAACCATTGAATAGAACAATGAAACTAAAAGAACCCAAATCAGATGGAAAGGCTGAAAAAAAGCCAGATCAGGATCGAAATGTTAGACTGACAAGAATGGTAACTAATCCTGCCCATGAAAGATGTCCTATTCACCTCAAGGGCCTTAATACTTTCTGGAGAATAATTTTAATGAACTATTTTAGTAATACTACACTTTAAAATGGCTATTAGTGAAATTGTTTAGTAATATTTTCAATTTGTGTTAGTATTATTCTTGTAAGTATTTCAAATTGGTCTTTGTTTTTGTTAGTAAATTCACAACTTTTATCATAAATTACTAAAATCTACACTCCCACATATATTCTTGGCTTTAATATAAGACAAAACAAATAAAAGGCTGTTTAAATTATTATATCTATACATATTATAAAACAAAGTCCTCGGCCAAGTTTTGTTTGCGGTCAACTCAATAACCACCCACTCCACGGATTTTTATGAGCTTTTCACCAATAAATGGATAGAGAGATTCACCAGGAAGGTTTAGGTATATAATTTGTCGAGGTTTTGTGTAAATAGGTTGGAATATCGATGGGTTTCACCGAAGACGCTGTTTGCCTAATCCTGTACAATTATCTAACGTGTAAGATAATAAGTATATAAAGAAATATTTGGTTTTGTTTTAATTTCTATAATCTATATATATAAAATGCTTTGTCCTGAATAATTGACTTAGGTATCAACCCACAGCCTAAACCGTTAATTGTAAAGACCTGAAACTTTGAGGGTGTGTTCTTTGTATGACATAGGGATACAATAACAAAGGATTTTCTAAAATTCTACCCCTAAGGGGGTGTAAAAGGGGGGCAAAGTTTGTATTCTTGCTCACATGTTTCTTACTCACAAAATCTACATATTTTCGCTTACCTAGCAGTCAACGAACAGTAGAAGCCACTGAACTTAGCATCTTGAGATTCGCAGATAGGTTCTTTGAATAGCTTAAATGAGCACTAAGAAAGGAATTTGGACTATTCCACCCCCAAGGCTCTCCCCTTTAATATAATAGGGGTCCAAAGATTGTATGGAATCCGCCACTTTTGAAGTTAGACATCTGAAATTTCGGATGTACTAGTAACTTATAGTTAAAAAAAATTAAATTATTCATTTAAAATGATCCGTCACGAAACTTTATGTGGCAGGCCAAATTCCATACGAGGGAAGCCGTGGGCAAAAGCTTGTTACTATATAATAAAGTACATTAGCTGAGATGGGAAGAAAGAAAATCAAGACTCCCAAAGAAGCCAAACCAATGATATTCACGTGGTCCTTAGTGACCGGTAAATGATAAAAAAAAAAAAATACATAACACAGACAAATTTAGTAGGCATAATATGCCTTATTACCCGAGCCAAGCTGGGGTGGATCACTAATAACTAATAAACAAACAATAAAATTCCATTAATTTAAAAATAAGTTCAGAGAGAGTGATTACGAACCTTTACTTTGAATGAGACAAACACAACAGAGGGCAAATCCAAATGAATATTTTATTGTCAAAATGTAAAACTAAATTAAGATGGGCATTAAAAATAAATAAAATTGGAAATATTATAAATACAAAAACATTGATCATCCCCTTCTTATCTCCCTGACTCATGCTACACTGCAACACATGACTATGATTCAACTCAGTAAATTTTTTATTAATTCATATTTTTAAATCATTAACATAACTAATAAATAAGTAATACCTTCAACTTCGGATAAGTTCTAAATGATATCCTCTTACTTATATTAAAACAGTAAGGACAGCATCTACATTTGTATCTTAACCGTCCTAAATATTCCTCCACAATTAAAACACTGCCACATGTGGGGCAAAAAAACATTTCTTAATCAATATTGCGCTTCTAGAAAACCACATCACATTAGAGAGTAAATCAGTTTTCTATCACAGTTCTCAACACACAGTAACAACACAAGGTTAATAACTATTGCTTAACAAATTAAACAATGAAAACGAGGTTAATACAAAGCAGTTTAGAATAGCAATGCAAAGAGCTAAGAATGTTTCCATTGCTACAAAGAGGTAGAAGCTATTCCCAGGAACGAAAATCGGATAGCCGGAAAGCATTTGAAGGGTTTGCAGCAATAAAGAGTTAACTCCAATTTTTATAATTTTTTTGTAAAATAAAAACTGTTCAAAAATAGAGATGTATTCATATAGCCTTTGACTTCGTCCATTATGTGTCTCTTACCACTACATGTTTTGGCCAAATTCCATTGAGAAATCCGTCAAATTCGCAGTTCTAGAGTCAATTTTATTCTGGAGTTAACTCCTTTTTGATCCCCAAATAATTGAAAATTTCATTCTTTTTAAAGTAAGGAAGCATTGAATAAGGACAATTTTCAAGAAAATAACACAGTAACAAAAAATAAGAATCCAAAACTACTGATGATCATAGTTTGCTAGTCAATGGTATCATCATCAGTAGTTTTGCATTGTTATTTTTTGTTACTATGTTCTTTTCTTGAAATAAACCAATTTTCTTAAAAATTGTCCTTATCCAATGCTTCCTTACTTTAAAAAGAAAGATATTTTCAATTATTTGGGCCAAAAAGGAGTTAACTCTAGAATAAAATTGACTCTAGAATTGCGAATTTGACGAATGTCAATGGAATTAGGCCAAAACATGTAATGGTAGGAGACACATAATTGGACGAAGTCGAAGCCGATTTAAATAGATTCTCTATTTTTCAACACTTTTTTTTTTTTATTTTACAAAAAATTACTCCTTGTTGAAACAAACGAAAGAATGATTTTCCCCCAAGAAACGGTTGTTAACTCTGTTTGGCCTAAAATTGGAGTTAACTTTTTGTTACTGCAAGACCTTCGTTTGTTGTTTATACTTAAAAAAAAACAATAATTATATTTTTTTATTGTGTCGGAAGAAATAATTCTTGACAATGAAACTTTAAGAAATAGGTGTACATACGATTTATGTTGGGGAGCTTTCTGGTAAAATCTCAAATATGGAAATAATTAAAACTAGAAGCACTAGCCTCATTAAATAAACTAAATATATACAAGGGAACCTGTAAAAAAATAAATTCAATTTATTATTTTTTATTTAAATATGCTCAATATAACAGAATCACTGAAGCTCTGCTGGTGCGCGTAGTTGTGTTGTTTATTTATTCATTTAACTTCACTTTATCCTGCTATGACTAATTGGACTATCCTGCAGTGAGGTTCATAATTTTTTCCAATCCAGGTATTATTAATTTAACGACTACCTGACGTCGGGCAGGCTGAGGACCCCGGTTTACATCTCAGGACCGGCATAAGTAGGCGTAGATGATATATATTACTATAGATATAACCAGGCGCGTATGCGTAGATAAGAGAGATGTGAACTAAGTTTCGTTATTAAATAGTTCTTTGTTGTTTTAACTTTTAGATAATTTCCACTGAATTACTAGTTAAATAACACAAAATAAAAACAATTACATCAAATTATTACCCCCAGCTTCACTAATTTTGTTATTTATATTAATTATTGAGTTTGTTAATATGGAAAAGGACGTCGTATTTTGCTGAGGGAGTGATTCATTCTAAATTTGTCTTCCTAATTTCTATTAATTTTTGATGAAATGTCTTCCTAACTCGAAAATTTCGATAACCATGTGTCCTAACGCTTTGCATACACGACTTATGAACCGGTTTCGAGCGTATTTTATATTTTATGTTGGAAGGAGAGTTGTGGTGGAGACGAAAACTTCCCATTCCTAAAATATTTCCCTCCCAGACATTACTTTGGAGTTTTAAAAAGTGATCTCCAATAAATTCCTTCCCTCTTAACACAAAATACTAGATTTCTGGACAAAACCGTTTAACGCTGGATGGGTCAGCATAAAAGTTGAACTATTCCTTTCCACTCTCCTCGTACAAAATACAGGAATCCTTGTCAAGATCGTTTATCGCTGAATCGTATTAGGAGAGTTGGACATCGCAGAAGCTAATATTCCAGAAGTTGTGAACTAACAAAATACAAATATTACTAGCAATCCTGACACTGAAGTGTGGGCGATTGAAAACATAATCGCTTTCCTATTAGGAGAGTAGGTGTTAGCTGGAAATGATATCTCTTAAGTTTTGATTTCCTGTCGGACCTTTCATGCAATCCTGATACAGAAACGTATGCAATTTGAAATATATGTTTCAGGGTTAAATGGCCAAACTGAAAATTTGAACTAAGGACCTCAAAACAAGAAAAAAATTTCCTATGAAGGTATGTCGCAAACGCGACTTATGTTTAGGAGATATTCACATTCAAAGATTTCATTGTTACGAATTATTTAGGCATAGTAAATAAATAAAACTTATTTTATTTGTTCAAACTAATTTATTTATTAAATGTAAACCATTAACATTCATATTAAATGTTCAAAGTGATTTCCTTGAGCATTCAGACAGGCTCGGCATCTTTCTTCAACAGCAGCAGTGACCAAACTGAAAATATGAACTAAGGACCTTAAAACAAGAAAAAAATATTTTGTATGAAGGTATGTTTGCAAACACTTTGTTTAGGAGATAAATTTAGATAGAATACTAATATGACCTTATCTCCCTAACTGTACACAAACTATGGACTTAAGGATTAATACTGTTTGGAATAGAACATCAATAACAAATAATAATAAGAATAGAACTATCAATAACATTTATCAGTTTGTTTGAGGCTTTTGCAGAGTACTCATTATGCCTTCCATTTATACTAATGCTGAATATGCCAATATGGTGTTTGTGTGCGGTTTTTGCAATGGTAATGCCAATGCTGCCCGTCGTGAATATTCCATGCGATTTCCAAATAGATTACCTAGTAAGTCTACCTTTATCTCTACGTTTAAACGTCTTAGAGAAAGTGGTACATTTGCTGTCGTACCACATGCTGATGGTATTTTAGCCCCTTTACGAAATGAAGAAAGGAGTGTGACCGTATTACAATATTTTGATGATAATCCATCTGCCAGTGTATGAAGAGCTGGAGCAGAATTAAATGTTACGCCAACTACAGTATGGAGAACTCTCATTACAGATGGATGTCACCCATATCGTTATCAACGGTTACAAAATTTATTACCGCAAGATTTACGGCAAAGAAGAAATTTTTCAGATTGGTATTTAAATCAAGCTGATCACAATCCACACTTTTCTGGAGAAATTTTATGGACAGATGAAGCCACTTTCATAAGAAAAGGTATCTTCAATCAGAAAAATAATCATCTCTAGTTGCATGAAAATCCCCATGCAATTCGTCAGCACGAGTTTCAGTGCAATGTGTGGTTTGGGATAATAGACAATATTTTAATAGGCCCGCATTTCTTACCACCTCGACTCAATGCAAACACATTTTTGGAAATTCTTAATAATGATTACCACAATTTAGTTGAAGATATTCCACTACAACTGAGAAGGAACATGTGGTTTCAATTAGATGGTTGTCTTGTACATTAGGGAAGAGCTCCACGACAATGGCTAAATGCTAATTATCCTAATCAATGGATTGGCCGAGCAGGACCAGTGGCTTGGCCTGCTCGCTCTCCAGACCTGACACCACTGGATTTTTTTGTTTGGGGTGACATTAAACAAAAAGTCTCTGCAAGCCCAGTGAATGACCTTAATTCACTTATTACACTCATGGTTGTAAGCTAGGAAATAAAGAGAATGCCAATAGGAAGGGAATAACAGTAAAAAAAAATCACAATAGCATAAACTTAAAAAAATGTAATTTTTTAAAATTTCTTTTTATTAGCAGTAATTGTAAGTCCTGTAGTCACATTTATAAAACATACAATAGTAAAACACCATCGATCAATAAGTACATTTCATGTTTATTTCACTAAATTGAACATAAGTTTCCCAATTTAAGAAAATGTTATGCATGAATTAAATATTTAAACAAATGATGTACAGAGGGGATGAGCCTGTCAATAAAGTTCTTGAACTCAGATTGACGGTTGGGCCACATGCACTTATAAAAACCGCATTTGTGCCATTAAATCTCAAGCAAACAAATATCATTAATTTTTAGTTTGTTTTCCTTTTACCCACCTACAGTAGCATCATATAATTGTCCGAAGATGTTATGAACTCCAGATTTCTAATAATCGATGGGAAGTTGAAAATTTTCATAAGCCTATTTTGGAATGAGTATTAGAAAAATACTTATATTATATTTTACAAACTTAAACTCTATTTCATTCTTGTGACAAAAGAGATAAAATTGATAAAAAAGGTTAAAACATTTAAACGTTGTGAGCAAATTTATTTAAAGATATATGAATAAATAAAAAAGTTTTTAGTTTTTATTAAACTTTGGAGTGATGAAAACCTTCTGTGGCTGACTCAGCCCCAAGTGAGAGAGTGCCTTATGATATAATAGGTTGGGAAAATCGAGGCTGGGTCAGGAGCAATATTGAACAACAATTAAGTTGACAGTTCATTACATAATTAAACCAAATAGAGACTAACTTATAAACACATATATTTATTTCATGCATGAACACTCTTATAGATGATATTCAATAAACAGTTTTATAGAAAAATTAACAGCCAATATTCAATACATTCAAATAATTAGTAAAAAATATATTCGATATCTACAAATTATTTTATTCTATCTGTTGTAATATCATTATATATAAATATATTTAATATGAAAATCAATAATTATGTTGAAAAAAAAAACCACCTGAATATAAACCACAACAACTTGAATATAAACAACAGATGGAACAATTCAACCATAACAAAGAACTAAAACAGTCCAGTATCTTGATTTTACCAACAAAAAAAAAAATTTTAAAATGATTTTCTTTAAATTAAAAAAAAATCCTAACCAACCACAATTAAGATGTTCCATTTTTTGAAAGAAGAAACATAATATTAAAATTTAAAAAAAATTAAAACATTCTAAGAAATTACAATCAAAACTTCCTTAATTCTAGATTTTATATCTTTGTGAAAAGATTATTTTAGTAAACATGATATTGGAAATAGTCATAAAAAAAACAAAAAAACTTTCAAAGTATAGCTGTGCTCTTATATATCTAGCCGCCATACAGGACTACCTTTAAGTAAAAAACAAATGCAATTTCAGAAACTTAACATTATGAAAATTATTTTATATATATTTTTTTCATTGAATACAGTTTTTATAAACCAAATAAAATAAAATGCATATGTACAGAGTAGATTTCAAAATTATATATGAAATGTTTTTTTTTGTAGCCAAATTCTTTGGGAGAGCGAGAATCCTAGAAGTACAAGTATCGCTGTTTTTGATAGTTAATTCTTTTAATTATTTTTTGTTGCTCTCTTTTTATGGCTAATACAGCAAAGCCATCTAAAATATATAAAATTAAACATTTTAGGTTTTATGAAAATATTTTAACATTAAAATACATTTTCACAAAATAATTAAATTTTGATTTGTACTCCTTGGGTTCTCAATACCTCATTTTTAAATCATCGCTCATAAGCCAAAATGATATATCTGCAAATTTTGCTATTTTGGGGTAATGTTACATTTTAACGAATATTTTTCCATTTATTTGGCCATACCCTAAAAAATCTAACTCAATATGTGACATTACTAAGAACACAAAATTTGACCATTTTAATCAATAATTTAACTGCTTTCCTTCAACAAACATAGTTGAAACATAAAATCCTCAGTTACACAAGTTTTAAGATACACAACTTTGACTTTGAAATAATCTCTAAAGACTGCACCAGTTTTAAATTATCACTAATGATTGTTTTGTTTTTTTAAATAATTTCATAAAATATAATTTCATGAAATTAAAAACAAATAATCACTATTTATATAATTAAAATCTGAATGCACAGTAGAAAAATTTATAATAAATTTGATTGGCTAAACTTGGAAAAATGTTTTGTAACAAAGCTCTTTTATAAAAATCTTTCATTCATTGAACGAAGTAAAATCATTATGAAATTAATGAAGATTAACATAATAATGTTTTCAAAATAAAAAATTACTTATAGTCTAATCACTGTCTTTATTTTAAGTAAATACAATCTAGTGGTAGCACACAAAATAAAAAATTAAACTAACAATGGATCATGAATATAAATAAATGATGTGCATAATCAATGTAGCATAGTTGCAAGATATCCTTTGAGTTTTCTCTTTGTTAGCTCCTATACATGTAGAGAAGCAAAAGTCAATGCAACATTTTTTAAGTACATTTTTAAAAACCTTTTAACCAAAAATAATGAAAACATTATTTCATATCTTTTAGTTTACACCAATAATTAAAATAGTATTTTTCATAACTTAAAATAACTAAAAAGTAACATAATATAAAATAATATCTAAATCCATTAAACCAATCATTGTTTAGACCTGTTAGCCATGCAGATTGAGTATGAAAGAGGAATAAATATTAAAAAATATATATATATAGATTTGTAACACATCTAACTCATGAGCAAATAGCAACAATTTAAAAGTATTTGTGAAAAATCAATAAATAAAGAAGCTAACAGGTTACAGCCTCATGTTTAAAATTACAATTTAAATAAATTATTAACATAGTCTTAGTTTCATTGGGAAAGAAACATAAAATTGCTGATTAATACTTTGGTCTTATACACATTTATTTACTATTTGTACAAAAATATATTTATACATCTATGTATATATTGATTTGATCAAAACAGTATACAATTTAGTTCAATATACAACTTGTCCATTAGTTGGTAGACCTTTGTATAAATTTCATTTCATGCCATTTAAATTGTTAAATCAAGATTTATCTGTTTTGACTACCTACAATAAACTGTCAAGTTAAAATTTCAATAACAGTTACACGTAACTATGGTGATAGGATTTTCACTTAAAATTTTAGCATTGCAAAAGTAGTTATCACGTTATAGATTAATAATTAAGTATTCTCCATATCGACTATTACTGTCATTCCGATCAGCACTGATATTCAAACAACAACATATCAACTTGTATTTTAGATAAACTGATCTATTCCCGTCCATATAAAAATTGTTTCAGTATACCCAATTCTTCTGTAATTTCCATTACATTCAGTAAATATAGCAGAATTAAATTGGCTGTTTGTGCCATATTTAGGGTTGCACTCTTAATCATAGTGCTTCATTTTACTTTATAATTTTCTACAATGACTACAGTGGGTAACAGTGATAATGTATAATAGCTATAGAGTCGAATCTGAATAATGCCAGTTTTCTAATTATAAGAAAATTATTAGATTTGCCAACATTTTATTTTACAATAGGTACAGATTTATGAAGGATTTGAGTGAAATATTGAATGAGAATCTATTTTTTTTTAAATTAAAACAAATGAATATTTTCGTTTTCCAGTGTTATCAACACAACTTTTTTTTGTGGGGTGGAAAATTATGTTATGGAAAAGTGTCTAAACATCCAAGTAATTAAAAATCGAGTGCTTTGATATTTCAATTCAATTGATTATTTCTTCATTGCAAAACTTTAATGAAACGTTAGGCTGATGACTAAGAAAATCACATTTTTTCATAAATATCGGGGAGGGAGAATATATGTATACCCTCCTCATGCCTCCCTTGCCTACACCAATGGTTCCTATAATAAACACTTATTACTATAAATAATATTATAAGTCTATCCTACGCAAGCAAGGGAACAAAATCAGGAAGAAATGGCCTGTCTGAAACTACGATAGTAATACAACAGATGGTATTGGCAAATTACAATAGCTTTATACAAATCACGGTCCAACACTGTTTTTAGAAAATATAAAAACATTCAAGAGGGTTCATGTCAACATAACTTAAATAGATAACAACTGAGTTTATTTATTTATTTGTTTTAGTAAAGAAAAATTCTAAACATCCGAAAAAAATAGCATGACCAGTTAACTAGTAGGGAGAGCTTGATTGAGTATATATTTTATTTCAAAAGCACGAACCAGTCCAACACTCAAGAAATGCCCAAACATCACCGAATTATGAATATAAAACAATAAGCAGGCTATGAGCTGAATCAATTGTCTACTAATTGGTTGTTAACAAATGTGTCAGTGAAGAAGACAGATCTAAGACGAATATTTTGAAGTAACGTCTAAAGAATGTTTTAAAATATAAAAACATAATATGTACAAAAAAAAAAATTTATTTTTTTTAAACATTGAAATTTATTGCTGATCCCATTAAATTGCCAAAACTGAAATATATTTAGCAATAAAATTTATAAAATTTACCAAGCACTATTGTCATAAAATTCAATTGATACTTATGAAGGACTCGAGACGGCAAGAATCCAACTAAATGTCGACTATTTGACAAAAAAATTAAAATGAAATCAATTGAAGGGAAATTATGAAAGTTTTGAATTAATTATGTATATTTATTTTCTACTTTTATTAACCCATTATTGGTCAATGTGCACTGTCATGTACATAATCTTTATTTATTATTTTCTCCACTATTTTAGCCTAGGTGTACAGTTTAATCATAACATCTGTTTGCTTATAGTGTTTACAGGTGTACGCACATATGTCATTATTATCTGTACACCTAGGCTAAAATAGTGGAGAAAATAATAAATAAAGATTATGTACATGACAGTGCACATTGACCAATAAAGGGTTAATAATATATCTGTTTTATCACTTTGCAGTGATAAATCTCTTAATTATTAATTAAGAGATAAATAATAATCCACGGCAAAATAATAAAACAATAATGGGTCAATATTAATATAGCTATTTTACTAATATATCCAGATTAAAGTATTTGATTGTAAAAACTTTGAGTTATTTTGTAATAAAGTACATTTGATTTTTAATTTTCTTGTAAGGAATCTAATCTAAAATCCACCAACTTTCCTCAAGTCCTCAAGTTTTAGAATGGGACATCTTTGGTTTTGGTCATGCTTTATAAAAAATAACCTGAACAAAACCAAAGAAGAAATAGGCTATAATAACATTCAACTTATAACTTCTGTGTGTGTGTGTAGTAAGAAACATCTACTGAAAAAAGTACCAAAGAGAAATAGCAAAAAGTGATTGGCTGGCTGGAAAGCTGTCTACGACAGGAAGGAAGAAACACTGCAAGTCCAGGAAAGCTTGCAAATGTTCAGAGTGGTTATATAGGCCGAAACAATCACAGTGAAAAAAATAAAGCAATCCACAAGTGAAAAACACAGTTATTAACAGTTTTACATTTAATAAATTAACACTTCATTGAACTAACAATCCCTCATAACTCAATATACCTATCAACACATAGCAAAACAACACTTAAATGAGTGATGTTAATTTCTTATAACATGTATATAAAATGGCAAATGTCATTTGTTATGCTTCATTAAAAAATAATAAATCTCAAAAAATATATTTATTAAAATAAATTACTAAAATCAGGACAAATGAAAACTATACAACAAAGTACAAACTAAAATTAATAGATTCCAAGTTTTTATTTTAGTTTTTGTTATACAACAAAAAAAAAACACATAAAATTTATAAGATGAAAAATAGAACATTATACATTAAAAAGTATAATATATATCACAGAGCCGAGAAGTAGACACAAAGTAACAAAGGAATGTTGTAGTGTCAAGTAAATTTCTTAATACAACATGTCCAGAAGATTATTTACAGCTCGTATTTCATAACTTCTGGAAAAAAACCCAGAGAATATAATGTTTGGTTTTGTATACTTGTTATTCAAGCATACTTCGATAAAATTCCCACACATATACAGTTATATTTAAATATATTTACATTTAAATAACCCCAAATAAAGATAAAAAATAAGTCATTCGTCATCAAAATAATATGAAATACACAAAAATCAAATTGGTCCAAAAACTACAACAGATTCATATCACGCAGGTGTGCTCAGGTCTTCATCGGCTGGGTTTGCACTTTTCTCAATGTCCTGACCCTGTAAATGAGCATTAAAATTACATAAGATACTAATTGTAGGCACTTTATAAGAATATATAGAACTATTATTCAGCTATTAAAAAACAAAAAAAAAAGAGCAACATGTTTAAGATTTTATAATTACGACATAAATTCATTAAGTATTAATAAACATCTCCTCCATCGTAAACCAGCGACTTCCTGTCCTCCTGTATCATTTAATAACATCCCAGTGATTAATGAAGAACAGGTTCAGTACTTAAGACTACAACCTTGACATACGTTTAACTTGGAATCCTCATACTAGACTGAAACGACAAGAAACAGCTCGCTGTTTCAGGCTACTTCAACATTTACTAGACAAATGCTCTAAGCTCCCAATTAATTACAAAAGACTCATATACATGACAATCGTTAGACCCATCTGAACTTACGGATTAGAGCTTTGGGGCTCCACTAAGCCATTGAATTCCTCTCGTATTCAATCCTTAAAATCCAAAACCCTTCGTAAAATCGTCAAAGCTCCTTACTTTGTTACGAACAAAGTAATCCATTATGACCTTAATGCCCCATTTGTTGCTGATTTGGCCCAAATCCGATATCAATCTTTTCATGACAAACTTCATTTCCACTCAAACCCACTTTCAAACCTACCAACCTCTTCAATTCCTGACAATCCTCCGAGACATCTGAAAAGAAGATGGCTACGCGACCTTTTAAGTTGAACTTTTTATTTGAGTACTACCACTGGGTAGTTTCTCAATATGTCTTTATCCATGTCATTATGAATCATTCATTATATTTACTTTTTTTAAATATCAATAAATACATTTAATAAAGAAATTATCCCAGTAATTAAACATAAAATTTATTTATTTTATGTTCTGAATTGTCTTTAGTATGCTAATGGACCCCATATACTGGAGCCATTCCAAGACATTCGGGATGCATAGCTAACCTGACAAGGTAGGATATGATATGATAAATAATTATATAATAAATAATAATAAAGTTTGATAATTAAACTTTAGTGTTGATCAGAATAAGACAAAAACATTGTGATAAAAGTGTGCATGAAAAGAATGCTTTAAATTTGTTAATAATAAATACAATTATTATTAATAAATAAACTTATTAACTATACACATTCATTAATAATAATACATTTATTAATTATATTTTATTATTAATAATTAATGTATGTTTTTAAATATAAATAAAAAAATAAATGATTAAAATTAAAGAATAAATTATTTTCTTTATGATCACACAACAAAAGAGAAATCATAATACATGCTGAGACAAAAAAAAATTGAGAATACTTAAATCAAAATTTAAAGAAGAAATACAATGGATCATATAAATCTAAACCAATGTCAAAAATCAATCCATAATGCCTTCGTATTTTTTATCAAATTATATATACAGAAAGAAACAATTTGTGGGCTTCGATTTACAAAGGGAAAAATCTTGAGGGACAAGAAAAAAAAAATATAGCATTATTTCAATAGTTTAAAAAACACTTTTATCTATAATTTATTTCTTGAAGTGGAAATGACATAAGCATCAGGAAATATAAGTAAACGAGAAGGCAGCATATCGGTTAGAAGTAAAAGCGGATGAAGTATGCAAAATATTTGGCAGTTTAAAAATAAAATGGTAATGGTATTGTAACAGACTCAGATAGTTTAAGTTAGTTATAATTTATTAGATGTTAAGGAATGTTAGTAGGGTATTGTCTGCCTGTGGCGATGCCGAATCATCACTCCAAAACGGAAATTACGTCAGCATTCCCATCAGCTACAAGTCGAGCTGGAGCGAATATTTAAAAAGTTAGATTTAATTTAAGAGATTCTCGGGATAACCATGACCACCAGGGGGCAGCATCTCACGGACTACGGGATAAGAATGTTGACGTTAGCTCGAATAAGCGTTCAAATACGAGACCGTTTTCCCCCAAAAGTCAGAGTTGAAGAGTGGTACCAGTGAGAAGCCGAGGGACCTGAGCAAGAAACCAGATGGAAGGTAGGAACTCTGCTTTATAATGTAGTCAGACTTTTATTCTGGGTGAAGCCCGGTTTGTAGTTCAGTTGAAGATAGAGCGAGTTAATTATTTTTGCCATTCGGCGCGCTTCGGCCACAGGACAAATGGGAATCTTTTATTTAAGCATAATCCTTATTATTGTATATGATTAGGGTTGTATGTGAGGGATCGAGTTCGATTAATTAGTGGTTATGAGGTAATGATTACTGATGGGGAATAATTAAATTATTGTTAGTGCATAAGATTATTGTTATCGATTAAGGATATTGTTTTATTATTAATTTATTAGTGGTTTTAGCAATTATTATGATTATTGAGGGAGAATCTGGGATATGATTTCGTTCTGATCGCATGTTATTATTTAGTACTATTCTTGAAGGTGAATCTTATGTTAAATTAAAAGTTTTAGTTTTCCAGTTGACTGAGAATTTCTGTTTGAATCTGTCATTGTTATTTATTAATACCTTATCTAGAATAGATGTATGTAATTTTTATTTCAATATAATGCCGCTTCATTTTTGTTAGATAAATGTTTTGGGGTTTATTTCTTCATCCATTTTCCCTTATGTGTCCTCGATTATACCCTGTCCTCTCCCAGCCCTTGCCCCGCGGGTAACAATTTGGTGTCAGGTGTGGGGTGTAGGTTGCAAAAATACCGAATAAAACGAACCCAGTGAAAAATAGATAATTAAAAAAAAAAAAAAAAAAAAAAAATGGCGGATAGGCAGAAGGAGTTAGAGGAATTGGTAAGGGAGTTACAGAAAGCCAACGCGGACTTCGCCGCTGAGAATAAGTCCCTGAAGAAAGAAAAAGACACGGTTGTCCATCAGAACATGAGGCCGCCGGGTGGAATCATAAGAAATAATGTAAAAAGGGACTTAGGGCTTCAAAGCATGATTAAACCGTGGACGGGAGGTGTAGGAAGCCCTTCGATCGGGCAATTTTTCAAGAAGTTGGAAAAGATAGGATTACTGGGGAATTGGAGTGAAGAGGACAAATTAGTTATTGCAGAACAAAATCTAGGAGGCATGGCCGAGAAGTTCCTTGAGTCGAAACCCGAATTAGTGAGCAGAGGAGCTTCTTACGTGACGATGAGAGCGGAAGTTATAAAAAGATTTATTGACCCAAGGGAAAGCGAACAACTCGAACGGGAAATGTGTGAGGCGAGGCAGGGAGCGACTGAATCAGCAAGGGAATTTGCGGACAGAATAAGATCCATCGGGGTACGGCTAATGGCTACAATTGAAGAAGAAAAAGGGGAATGTACACTGTCAAAATACATTGAAGGTCGAGTGCTAACAACCTTCAAGAGGGGACTAAGAGCAGAGACTGCACGGATAGTGCAAGCCTTGGCACCGGCCACCCTGGACGAAGCAGTCTGCAAGGCCGAACCATTTGACTGGGGCGAAGGATTAACCAGAGGAAACAGAGGTCTGCGAGACGTATTCGGGGAGATGGCGACAGGACTAACAGGGAAATACGACCAAGAGAGAACCCTAGACTTAATGAGAGGCGAAGTAAACCTGGTAAGAAGTGCAGAGAGAGCACAGTTGAAGTGCTATCGTTGTAGGGAAAAAGGTCACTTAGCTAGAGGATGCCTTAAAGCACCAGCGAACCCCTCGGCCTATCTTAGAAAGCCGACCCTCACAAGTCGCGGGTGTGAAAATCCATCCCCTTGGCCGAAAAGAGAGGAGTTATCCCGGCTTTTACCGGGAATTCAAAGCCAAGGAATCGGAACCATCTCCGTAGTTATGGACGTTGAAGGAAGGGCATACGATATGTTGGTAGATACAGGGGCAGAGGTAACCCTAATAAGATCCGCCGTCCCGAGAGTGCCTCTAGAGCCGGCGAAAATAAGAGCCAAAGGCGTGACGGGACAATCGTTGAGAATAGAAGGGACCCAGCGGCTAAGGTGCAAGTTTGGAGGTAAAGAGTTCATGCATCCCATCCTTATTTCCCCGATCGATCTGCCAGGCGATGGAATTATAGGAATGGACCTGCTTGCTAAGTTTGGAGCAAGGGTTCTCGTCAAGGAGCGGCGATTGGAAGTAGATGAGGTGAATGAGGCAGCACGAGTTCGGAGAGTGGAAAAGGGAGACCAGGAAATGAAAATAAGAAAATTGTACCAGGCCATTGCGGAATTAGGAAAAAAATGGTATCCCACTCGAGAACGGACCGAGCAGGAGAAAGAGACACCTCAACTACAGACAGAACGGCTTCGAGCGAGGAACATCAGGAAGAGAAAGAGAAGACGAGCGGAGAAACGACTGGCAAGAAGGGAATCCTATGATAGGAAGGAAAATCAGCGCCAAGACCCTCCAACGAAGATGGAAGATCCGGAATTAGTAACTTGCATCTCACCAGTGAGAATACCGCCCTATAGTGAAAGGATAATACGGGGACAAGTGATGGGAGAGGAACATTCAGATGTGGTTATAGAGCCAATAGGTTTAAGGCAGGGAGGAGTCAGAGTCGCCCGTTGCTTGTCGGTAATCCAAGGGAGGAGCGTATGGGTTAAGGTGGTGAATGTGGGCCCTAAGGAGGTCATCTTGGACAGAAACCAAGCTTTAGGAGTGGCAGCGATATGGAAGGAGAATAGGGAAGGGGAATGCCAAGCGAATAAAGAAATTATGAATAGGAAGGGAGGCGCCGTGGAAGTAAAATTGAGAGCGATCGGGGGAACAGACCCAGGTTGGGACCTAAGCCATCTGAACACGTCGGAGAAGGCTGTGATAGAACCACTGTTACGGAGGTACGCAGAGCTATTCTCGCCACCCGGGAAGGAAGGCTGTACCCTTGGGGTCAAACATCAAATACCCACAGGGGATGCTCGCCCTGTCATGAAACGTCCTTATAGGGTACCGTTCCATCACCGCCAAGTTGTTGAAGAGCACCTCAAGGAAATGATGGACAATGGGGTGATTGCTCATTCCAACAGCCCTTGGGCAGCACCGGTTGTGTTAGTGCCAAAGAAGAGCGAAGACGGGTCTATCAAGTATCGTTTCTGTACCGACTTTAGGGGATTAAACGCGTTGACGCAAGTAGATGCTTACCCCCTGCCACTGATTCAGGAGACTCTAGAACAATTGGGCCGGAGCAAAATCTTTTCAACCCTCGATTTGAGTAGCGGTTATCACCAGATCCCCGTAGCTGAGGAAGATCAACCCAAGACAGCGTTCACAACATTGGGTGGACATTACGAATATAAGAAAATGCCCTTTGGACTCGCAGGAGCCCCAGCAACTTTTCAACGCACCATGGACCAGATTCTTACAGGCATTAAGGGGATCGAATGCTTCGTATATCTGGATGATATTATCATTTTCAGCGTGAGCCTCGAGCAGCATCAAGACCGGCTGCAGCATGTATTCGAAAGGCTAAGGGATGCAAACCTGAAGTTAAATGGAGCGAAATGTAAGTTCGCTGTGAGCCAGGTGAAATACTTAGGTCACTTGGTTACGGGTGAAGGAGTGAGGCCGGACGAAGATAAGATCAAGGCAGTGAAGGAGTTCCCGCTCCCCCGGACAGCCAAGGAAGTGAGAGGATTCTTGGGTTTGGCCGGTTACTACCGAAGGTTCGTGCCCCGTTTTGCAGAAAGAGCAAAACCACTTACCCTGTTGACAGGTAAAGACAGAAGATTCCAATGGGGCCCACAACAGGAAGAGGCGTTTCACGGGTTAAAGGAAGCTCTGTGCACAGAACCAGTGCTGATATATCCAGACTTTAAAGACCCATTTGTTCTAGCCACTGACGCCTCTGGTGTCGCTGTAGGAGCTGTACTATCCCAGGTTAGGAACGGGCATGAGAGACCCGTAGCATATGCCAGCCGACAACTTCACAATGCGGAACAAAATTACTCAGCCACAGAACGAGAGCTGCTTTCTGTTGTATGGGCAACGAAACACTTCCGATGTTATCTGCTTGGTCGAAAGTTTACCCTTGTTACGGACCACTCGGCTCTGCGCTGGATGCTATCCCTAAGGGACCCGTCTTCTAGGCTTACACGTTGGGCGCTAAGGTTAGAAGAGTTCGACTACGAAGTGATTCACAAACCTGGGCGGCGACACACTAATGCAGACGCGCTGAGTCGTGCAGTAACTAACATAGTCACGGGTGAAGTTACGGAGGAGACAGGAACTTACCTCCAGGACCAGAGAAAGGACGAAGAGTGTGGGAAATGGGCCGAAGAGAATCCTCAGGTGTGCCAACAGGATGAGGAGGGGCTGTTATATCGGGGTGAAGGACAGAACAGGAAACAGTGGAGAATAGTGGTGCCTCAAATAAGGAGAAGGCAAATAATTGAAGAATGCCACAGTAGCCTATGGGCCGGCCACCCGGGTATAGAGAGAACTCTGGCAATACTGAAGCAGAGGTATTTTTGGCCATCCATGAAGCAAGATGTAGAGGCATTTGTGAAAGCATGCCATTCATGCGCGACCCGTAAAACACCTGCAGGACTGACAGTACCCATAGAAAGACCATATTTCCCGACTCAACCGTTCGAGATGGTGTCGCTCGACATCGTTGGGCCCTTTCCTAGGAGCTCTAAGGGAAGCAAATATCTGCTTACCTTTATTGACCATTTCACTCGATATACAGAAGCAATAGCATTGCCCGAACAAACCGCGGAGGCAACGGCGGGGGCTTTTGTCGAAATGATTGTCACTCGCCACGGGGTGCCCCATCGGCTGCTAACCGACCAGGGACGCAACTTCGTCTCCAGCTTGTTTAAGGAAATATGCAAAAGATTAGGCATCACCAAACTCCAGACGACGCCGTACCACCCACAAAGTAACGGAATGTTGGAAAGATTCCATAGAACGCTGGGCGACTCACTAGCCCACTTTGCAAGGAAAGATGGCAGAGATTGGGATAAGTGGGTACCCTATTCTCTTATGGCCTACAGGGCGATACCTCATTCGGCCACAGGGTTCTCACCTAACTATCTCCTGTTCGGGAGAGAGCTCAGGACACCCGCGCAAATTGACACCCATTGGATGGGGAAAGGGACCGAGGAGACGGTTGATGCGGCGCAACAACTGAGGGATCGAATACAAGAAGCCCATGAAGAAGCCCGCAGGAGGATAGATCAGGAGTGGACTCGGCGAACTGAGCGAATCAACCGGACCAGGAAGGAAAGAAACTTTGAAGTTGGGGATTGGGTGTACCTACATGTGCCTGCGGTTAAACCCGGCCATTTCTCTAAATTCCACTGCCCGTGGACCGGGCCGCACGTTGTCACAAAGAAGCTGGGAAAAGTAACCTATGAGGTTAGGAGTGAGACAGGGCACGTCCAGGTGGTACACATCAACCGCTTGAAGCCGGCCTATGGGAAGGCGACAGTGGACTCATCCGTAGGGCTCGAATACAATAACAAGGCACCTTTCAGATCCTCATACACAAACCAGAGACAAGATCAAACCGAGTCGGAACTAGAAGAGGACGAGGATGAGCTAGGCCTCGTGCCCATAGATAGCTCTGATGAGGCGGAAGAAGAGAACGGGAATGAGCCAGAAGGGAGAACACATCCAGAGGCTTGGGCTGTTAGCTCTCCCCGAGGCAGGGCTCCGACCCCTTGGGAAGTTGTGGAAACTTCAGGAAGGCCCAGTATGATTCCTAGAAGCCCAGCACCTAGCACATCCCCTCGGGAACCGACGGTAGTGGAAGCCGAGGAGTCAGATGCTACCGAGCACATTCCTCCCGAAGACCCCAAGGACGAGACGTGGAAACCCGAACCCTCCCTAGAAAACCCGACAATCAGGAGCCCGTACAACCTACGAAGACACAGAAAATGACAGGGTTGTAACGATTAACTAGACACCTTTTACTCCTTCCTAAACCTCTCCTTAGCCTTAACCACTGCCCTAAGGCACCTAGAAAACACCGCCTTAGACGCCAAAATCGAGTTGCGCGAGATGTATAGGTCTTTCGAAACAATAGCTCGGGGTCACTTTAGCCATACTATTCTGTCCCCCGGGGAACTTAGCTCTATCCTTAGTTACATTTTTTCTTCCCCCAGAATTAAGTCTGATTGCAGGAACCCAAGCAGAGGATGCCTACCACCACTTCATGGCCGCCAAGTTTCACGGCGTAGTAGTTGCTGATGTTCTACACATCGTCATGGCCGTACCACTAAAAGCCAGGAACCGGACCACGAACAAATGAAGCCCCGATTGTGATACAGTATCCCGAGAGCCAGGAGTCACAGCCAACGACGGATGGTGCCAAAGGGTGAACAACGCAGACTTAGGTGTTGTGTAGTGGAATATATAGTGACGAACGAGTGAAAAGAGCCGACTATGGTCGCCTCTTTTGGAAAGGGGGGAGTGGTGTAACAGACTCAGATAGTTTAAGTTAGTTATAATTTATTAGATGTTAAGGAATGTTAGTAGGGTATTGTCTGCCTGTGGCGATGCCGAATCATCACTCCAAAACGGAAATTACGTCAGCATTCCCATCAGCTACAAGTCGAGCTGGAGCGAATATTTAAAAAGTTAGATTTAATTTAAGAGATTCTCGGGATAACCATGACCACCAGGGGGCAGCATCTCACGGACTACGGGATAAGAATGTTGACGTTAGCTCGAATAAGCGTTCAAATACGAGACCGTTTTCCCCCAAAAGTCAGAGTTGAAGAGTGGTACCAGTGAGAAGCCGAGGGACCTGAGCAAGAAACCAGATGGAAGGTAGGAACTCTGCTTTATAATGTAGTCAGACTTTTATTCTGGGTGAAGCCCGGTTTGTAGTTCAGTTGAAGATAGAGCGAGTTAATTATTTTTGCCATTCGGCGCGCTTCGGCCACAGGACAAATGGGAATCTTTTATTTAAGCATAATCCTTATTATTGTATATGATTAGGGTTGTATGTGAGGGATCGAGTTCGATTAATTAGTGGTTATGAGGTAATGATTACTGATGGGGAATAATTAAATTATTGTTAGTGCATAAGATTATTGTTATCGATTAAGGATATTGTTTTATTATTAATTTATTAGTGGTTTTAGCAATTATTATGATTATTGAGGGAGAATCTGGGATATGATTTCGTTCTGATCGCATGTTATTATTTAGTACTATTCTTGAAGGTGAATCTTATGTTAAATTAAAAGTTTTAGTTTTCCAGTTGACTGAGAATTTCTGTTTGAATCTGTCATTGTTATTTATTAATACCTTATCTAGAATAGATGTATGTAATTTTTATTTCAATATAATGCCGCTTCATTTTTGTTAGATAAATGTTTTGGGGTTTATTTCTTCATCCATTTTCCCTTATGTGTCCTCGATTATACCCTGTCCTCTCCCAGCCCTTGCCCCGCGGGTAACAGTATGATAAGGCAGAATTAGATGGATAGAACACGTAGAAAGAATGTCTGAACACAGGATACCAAAGAGAATGCTCTATGAGAAACCAGATGGCAAATGAAGCAGAGGATGTCCTTGGATCAGATGGCTGGAGGATGTCGAGGAGGACTTGAAGCTGATGGTTACCATAGCAAGACCTAAAGCTTAATAACCAACGGGCGTTGATGACCTGGATATTTTACCCCCTCTATACCCCAGGAAACCAACCAACAAACAAAGCTGATGGGAGTACAAGATAGGAAGAAAATAGCACAAGATTATAGTGATTGGTTAGCTACGGTTGAGGAAGAGGCCCGGGTTCTCACTGGACCGTAGCCCCAGAATAATAATAATGCTATGAAGTAATAGGTTATTTTAATTATGATTTAAGTATTAATTCCAGTTTGTTTTTTCAATCATTTAAAAAAAATTCTGACTAGATCAATTACACTTGTCGGGGGGAGGGGGAGTTTTTTCTCCCCTCATAGGTGCTTCTCATTTGATCACTGCCGTATTCAGTTGGGCAAACTGTCGAATAAAAGTTTTAGTATAAAAACATTGCTCAACTAAACAACACAAAATTTGGAAGGGAACTATATAATAAAGGATCTAAGTGTTTTACTATAAATTATACTTGTAGCATTGACACAACCAATGAATATTGGAATTCCAAAATGACTACTTTTTTTTCTTTATCTGTTACCAACATAAATTAGTATTTTAATACATTGTGCTTTCAGGTGCTAGGTTTGCTATCATTTTACTCAATTTGTAAAGTGCGGTAAACATCCAACGGACAAAATGTTACCTACTGACAGTTCTTCTAGAAAATTTTAAAACTCTTCATAAAATAATCAATGAGAACAATAAACTTTCAAACTTTAAACTTCATAGCTGTAAGAAGATCCGGTCACTAGTTTTTCTGGTTTTTCCCATATTTCCCGTTCCCTCTGACCCTACAATAGGAATCACTTCAGCAAAATATGCCCTAATTCTTATGTAAAAATTTTATTAACACATGCGTGCATAAATTCTCTTTAGTAATTAAATAACGAATAAATTCTTTAGATGTCTTTGCTAACAAAATATGGAGCCAAGCTTAAGACACCAAATAAAAATTAATATAAAATCATATTTAGTTTTTTTATTGAATAAATATATAAAAATAATCTGTATTTCTTTTCCAAATTGTTAATAAGAAATACTTAAATCTATCAGGGCGCAAACAGCTTTTCTAAAGTAAATTATTTTTTGTTATTTTCTTTCTAATTCTATTTTAGTACAATAAGAAAACAAATATTTTAAACTAAGAAAAAGTTTAAATAAAATTTCTTTTTGATGAGTCTATTGCTGGTCTGACTAATCTATTGATTGGAAATCAAATCAAATTTGTACTAGTCCAATTTGTGTGGTATTATGCCAAATCTAGGGGAAGGGGCTAACTTAAAATATTCATGTTCTTTAATTGCTTTTGCCTCAAGCCTATGATTCAAATTGATAAATATATATTTAAAAAATAAAATAAAAACATTTTTTTAGCAATGCATCACACTTATAATTTTTTTTTTGTTTGGAGAGTATCTGCTATACTTGATCATCAGAACTAGAAATTATTTACTTATTGATAACCATAATTATTTAAGTATAATATAATTATTTTTAAACCTGTGACAGTAACTGCTGTGCCTTTTCAGCCCAGAGAATTGAGTTCTCCTGAACTTTTCTTGTATTATCAGCCACGACACTGTCAGGAGACCCATAATTCGGCGGATTAGCGGTGGGGTCGTAGCCGAGCTTCAATAGCATCGGGGCAATGTTAGGCATGTCTCTAACCACATCGCCCGGGATTTGTCCGACCCATTTGGTTAATGCTTCAACATTTACTGGTTTTATAACTTGATCTGATGAACGTTCAACTCTAAAAAAAATTAAATAAATGAAACATACAAAGATTCATTAATTAATAAATAGAACAATAGATGTAAATTACATGAATACTATTTACAATTACAGAATATTGAAAAAATAGAATGATTTGTAAATATTGTAAACAAATATCTGAAATATTTGGTGGTATGCAATGATTTTCTCTTTAAAATACTTGTTTTAAGAGTTTTCTCACCAGTCATTGTAGAATAAAAATCTAAAAAAGTGCATTTTATTAAAATCAACTATAAAACTTAGAGAAGATCGAAACAGGTGTAGCCTAAAACGAAGAAGGCAATTAAACTGAAATAAAAACCAACTGTTTTTTTAAAAATAAATCAATCTATTTTTTTTTTAAATCCTAAGGCACAGTAATAAAATTATTCTCAGTAGTAATGACTGAATTATCGACAGTATTAACGACCAAACACTATTTCTTTGGTACAGATTTTATAAATAAATACCAGAAAAAAAATCTACTTACACATAGCATTAAAAAAGTATTGTAGGAAGTTTAAACCCCCCCCCCCCCGCAAAATTAGTGTGAGAGGACCACCTGACTACTAATGTAATTGTTTTTAATACTCATTAAAACATGATTCTATTAAAAAATAGAATTAAAGTATTAAAAATAGCTGCATAATAATAACGATGAAAGGCTTCTCAATCCTGATGCTCCCAATCGCTGCTTGCAATCATCTCACCCAACCTTCATCCATCAAACTAATTATAATTAATAAACAATCATAGACATAAATAAAAAAAATTTACTTAGAAAGCTGAACTCCTCCTGGTTTGTTTATGTGATCTTCGTGATGGAGGACAGAATCGTCCCAAGGGATTTCCAAGAAGTCCAGTATCCTGGAGAGCCAGGCGTGAGGGTGAAGCACTAATTGTTCATAATAAACTATCATACACCTGTTCGGCCCTACGCTTGCACACTTTTCATACATTGTCTTTATCGCATCGTTCCATTTTCCCATACACTGTCTATAATTAGTTAAATCGAACCCTGTAATTGTAACCTGAAAACAATTATTACAAGTATATTTAGTAGGTATTGGTTTTCATTGTCTTATATACTGAAAATTATAAACAAAATCCAATAATAATTTTATTAATATGTTTAATCTACATCTTTATTTATGATACGAATACCTCTGGTAACAACATAGTTTTCTTGAAATTTTTTGAACTATTTATTGATTTTTTGTTCATAACATAAAATGAACCCACTTAATATTGTACAGTCATTATAAAGAGTTTATGTAAATCTATCAATCCATTTATCTAAATTCGTTTTTTACTTTAAATCTAATTTACAAATACACTTTAAATATTACATGTACACACTGTTAAAAAGAATAAAGCACTACCTAAGACTTCACACCATATGTCCACTGAATACCCAGTAGTTGTGTTAAGAAAAACATGTTATTGATGAACATTAAATAAAAATTAGACTTTCTTTAAACAAACCTTGATGAGATAAACGCTAACAATTATTCAGTAAAAATCATTACCACAGATCACTTAATGATAAGTGAGTTTAGATTTAATTAATAGTATAATCTGGTTTTATGGATCAATGTAATGGGGTGTATAATAAAAAATGACCGTTTCACCTTCCCCATGGAGAGAAGATGGCGAGTAACAGTATCTTTCGACACACCACACTCCCTGACAAGATCGTGAGTACTTGTGGACGAATTTGACTCAACAGCTTCCTTCAGAACCTCATCAATATCCATTAATGCTTGTCCAGAGCCCTTCTTCCTTTCCAATGTCGTATCTCCACTGCTAAATTTTTCAAACCAACGCCCCGCAGTGCGCTGGTCAAGGACACCTTCATATTTAATAATTTCACGAGTTGCTTCAGTGGCTGTGAAATTTTTTTTCCAGTAATGTCTTAAAATTACTAGAATTTGGTAGGACACTGTCATGTTTCTTCTTTGAAATAAATAACTAAACTGAGGCTTTTTTTGAAGAAGTCCAGTGTTAGTCAACAAGCTTAGAGAATGCTCTAAAGGGATTATTGAGTGTTGGTAAATAATAAACAGCATTAAAATATTTACAGACTTTTGAACTCTGGAATTTGATAAAACGGTCATTTTTTTTTATACACCCGATTATTTTTACACGACCATTTTTCATTCATTGCGTGCCTGTTTGCAAAAAAAAATGAATAATTCTTTATCTTACAGAGGAATCATTTAAAGGAAGACAATACATTCAATAAATTATAATTCAGTGATACAATTAATTAATGACTTACCTTCCTAGATATAATAGAATGTACAGTTGCTCTCCCGTCTCTCACCATAAAAATGAATTTAGAATTCGGAAATAAACCTGAGAGGTAGTCCGCTGCTTTCAGGGTCAGTGGGTCTTTGTTGCAGAGCCTCTCTGCTGGTTCGCCGTGCTTAGCGATCACCTCGAGGCAAAATGCTGCTATCGCAGAATCTAGGACCTAGAACACAGAAAATACAACAAAATTCTTAAATATTGTAGTAATGAGGATTAAAAACTAAATTATAAAGTAGATGTAACTTTTTTTTTATTAAGGATTAATTCTTGAATTATATGTACTTTATTTATATTTTTGAATGAACATATGTTTTAATTTTTTTAACAAACACTTTATGGATCTATTTAATCCATAAAAGGATAATTACTAGAGAACTATTCGTGGTATAAATGAGCAAGATAATTCTGGCATCAGTGTTTAAAACACTACTGTATGGTCTACACAATATGTGTACTGATACCATCCAAAATAAACCATTCATGACAGACCACTTTGCCCTTCATGGCAAGCACATTAGGGGTAGGATTCTAAGCTGGGTTTGGAGCTGCATATAAATTGAATTTCTACATTAGGCATTGATATTATTATTATCAATATTATTAATAAATATTTATTTTCTGGGATTTAGGTTTGGTTAGTGGCTCGTGGACGGAAGTGTTTAAGCAGAGATTGGTGATATTGGCCCGAGCCTTTTGGTTTCGCTAAGCCTTATTAATATTATTTATTTTCTGAAAAAGTTAATTATGGAATTCTTCTATCTGTAGTTATCAATATTTCTATAAAAAGATCAAAGGCTGATCTATTTTTTCTCAAATGACCAAAACCTCCATGATCTGTTGTATATCATATTTTACAAAAAAAATAAATAAATTGGTAACAAAAATAAAAATTGTAACAGTTCGATGAAAATGTGGCATAGAAAACATTATTTAGATATTTAGAAAAAGTAACATGGAAAATAATGAATCAAATACAATCTATTAAAAATATATCGCACTAGTATTTCTAAAATGACATAAGTCAAAAACCCAATTTCTTAGAAAAATGGAAAAACTATTAGTGAGCATGGAATAGCATTAGGGCACTAAGAGTGACACTAGTGACTTATGGAAGACAAGCCCTAAAAGCCCTAGCTTGATATAGTTTCGATGAGTGATAAAGAGATATTTATTTACCCATTTCTTTCATGGTCATAACTGATTTTTGATTTGTGTCACTTTTGAAAGACTAGTTCAATATGATAAACTTAATATATATTTTATTAATAAAATAATACCGTTTTGGAACTTTTATAAATAATAATGAATGAAGACAGAATTAATTTACCTCACCGGTGACTCCGGCTTCATCTAGCCTCAAGTTTTCTTTTTTCGATTTGACCCAGTGCTGTCGCATCTGAAGTATCCTCGGAATTACTCTTGTTTCCTGACCACATCTGAAAGTTAACATTGAATTAAATACGTCTTGAAATAAATATATAAATAAATAAATGTGTACAATGGGCATGTTGATACTCTGGAATATTGTATGCCATGCCATATATTTTCAAGGATGACATATTATTCATATTTTAATTGTAGTTAAATCTTTGATGAGAGTAATCAAAAATTAAAATATAAAATTGTTGGATTATGCTATGATTTTATGAACGCTTCTAAGCACCTTCGATTCACTTCATCTAATAGAAAGAACTTTTAATTATTTAGGCAGAGATATAAACAAAAAAAGATTATTAATAATAATTTATTTATTTAAGAATTACCTGACTAGAGGATGAGCATCTAGCATTGCTCGCATCAGGGTCGTCCCAGACCTGGGAACTCCGCCGATGAAGATGAGTGGCATCAGCCTGTCATAGTGGTACACTTTGTGATCCTTACTCACTACGAAGCTCTGAAAAATAATAAATAGAATGAGAATGGAATAATACAACAAAAAATATAATGAAGAATTTATATTAATAATAACAAAAAAAGTTTATGATAGGTATATTTAAGTCATACAAGAATGAAGATAAGTAAAAGAACTGTACCACTACAACTCATGAAGAGTCTTGTGTGCAGCACTTGGAGGATATTGTACTGTTTCTAGCACAACGATTGTACAGAGAGGTGATTAGTCCAAGATAACCTATTTCGTGTACCCACTTTACAGAGGCTGGGTAAGCCTAGGAGGTCCTTGATCTCAAAGATTTCAACCCTGACTGTTAACAAATTAAATAAAATCTGTTACAGCCGGATTTGAACCTGGGACCTTCGGCATGGCTATTCAGCCTTCTACCACTGAGCCACTCTGCTCCCATAGATAAGTCAGAATTAGAAAAATTAATTTTTAATTCATTCTTAAGTTAAAATTTTTATTTAAAATAATGATAATAAAAATTAGATTTAAAGCAATTATAAACAAGTTTTTCAACCGAAGAATTTCATTGAGTATATGATCTTAATTGATTTTTTTCAGAAGTTTCTTTACGAATTCACTATGGAAATTTTGACGGAGCATAAACAATTATTGACAATGATTTTTCAAAATACGGTTCCGTTAATTCATTTTCACAAGATTACATTTTTTAGTTTACTCTCATATTTTCGATTTAATGTGACTGTTGAAATTTAGCCAATATACGAATTGTTTATTTGTTTTCTAAGGTTCTATTTCCCTTTTTCAAATTTAATTTTTCGATACGCTGCTTTAACATTTTCTAGAAAAAAGCTCTAAAAAAAAAAAAAAAACCTGTACCACTACAGCCCGTTAACAGGTCTGGGGTTCAGTAGATGGTAGACCCTGTACTGTTTCATGGACAACGGTTCTGCAAGGAGGTGAGTTGTCCTAGGTCACGCTCAACCGCCAGATTTTTTCCCCCTTGTTTTGGCTACCCTATTTTTATAATATTTTATAGGCTGGGTGGGCGCCCCAGGAGGGTCCTAGATCCTATATGATCCATCTCCCGCCGCAAACAGACTAAATAAAAATCATGGCCAGCAGCGGGAATTGAACCAGGATTTCCGGCATGGCAGCTCAGTACTCTACCACTGAGCCACTCCTCTCCCTAGAGAAAAAAGTTCTAAGCTCCCAATTAATTGCAAAACAGTCATATACAAGGCTGTTGTAAGATCTATTTGGATTTAAGGAGTAGAACTTTGAGGTTCCACTGACCCATCGAATTCATGTCGAATCCAATCCAAAGATTAGTAAGGTACGAGATAAGAAAACCAAGGCTAAATAAATAAAACAATAAAATAAATATTAGGGATTCGTATTGTTGTAGTTATCCGGTGTAATTTAAACTAAAATTGATATTACGTATCAAGAACAGCAATAGGGAAGAATCAGAGGTATCACATTACGACCAATTGCTACACCGTTATGCCACAGGTTCTTCCGTTGTAATTTGAATTTCGCTTTGCCCAACTCGGTAACGGTTTTTTGACCTTCCAACCTCACTCACTATCTTCACGATATTAGTTTCGCCAAGATGGATATCACGTTGGAAATTTGATTGAGTGAAAAGATGGTTTTTAATTCCCCAAGGAATATTGACTGGAAATTAATTCCCTGGGTTCTTATATTTTTTATTTACATATTTACTTTAAATTGACCAATATAATCGATTGATGTAATGCCAAGTGGTTATTATTTAAAGAAATTCTATCGAAAATTCAGAAAACATCGACGCGAGTTAACAAACATTCAATTACAGTAAATATACGCGGGCTTTTATAATGGGTGGGGAATTAAAAGTTCTAAAAACTTAGAAAAATTGCATGAACTTTTTAATATATCTAAGCCTGTGTCACTACAACAGGTGAAGGGTTTTGGGTTCAGTGTATAATAGGGTCTGTACTGTTTCGAGGACAACGGTTATGCAGGGAGGTGCTTTGCCCCGAATTAAGCCTTGACTGGTAACATTCATTTTATGCTCGTTCAGAGTAACGTGCGTCTGTGAGCCGTGTACAAAACAAAAATTGATTTTAGAGGTAAAATATTCATTAAATCTGTGAATATGTTAATCAAATAAGTAAATATGTTTTATTTGATTGTTTACAATTCATTTATTCAAGATAAAATACATAGGATAATTAAAATACATAAAATTAAAATTAAACGATTCAAATTGAAATAAAATTAAAATTAACATACATACAGTTGAAAATTAAATTAAATGCAATTAAAATCGGCATGATATAAACAAAAATTACATTTTTACCCCAAGAGCACAAGCAGTGCACACTTTTTTCGAGTATTCTAGGCAACACGGATTTTCACACTTTTGTACTGTTTACATTTGTAAGCAGTTTGCCTCCTATTTTGATAAGGGCAATATCGACAAGTTTTCCTCTTTGGAAGCTTGGCAGACATTTCTTGAGAGGCATTACCGGTTTCCTCAGGTTCCCCAAGAATGTCTCGTGCTATTTTTTTTAGGTCAGCCGGAAGGTTTGGGATTGTCAAACGACGTTGCACTTGATATTTTTTTTAGGTGAATAACATACCGAACTAAAACATTCAAACATACAAATAGTAATTACTGTAAGTACTTCAATTTGACGAGGTCAAGGCACTTAATAAGGGCACCATCGTGGGGCGATGGTTAGAAACACATCCCACACAGGGCTCCCACGATGACTACTACAAATTCAGCAGAAGAGAACAAGTGCTTACAATTAGACTTAAGACTGGGCATAACCGGCTCAAATCGCATATGTAAAGGAAGTTCAAAATAGGAACGAGCTCCCTATGCGATTGCGGAGAAGAGGAGCAATCAAGTGTTCATATCCTCCAGTCCTGCCGACTTCACGAAAATGTCCGCATACAAACTTGGCCAGACCAGTGACATTGGAGAGGAAGCTGTGCGGATGGCTTGGAGGAACTCAAGAGAACAACCAAGTTTTTTTCTCTGTTGAATTGATATTAAATTGATATAGTCATTTAAAGGAGGATCGAGGAAGAAGAAGAAGAAGAAAGAGTAATTACTGGTTATGTACGTACGTCGTACGTAGAAGAAAAGAACGTTTAAGGTAATACAGGTCTGTAAGATGAGCACCAATGTTGACACTTCAAGTAATAGGCGTCTCTTAGACGTCGAATGTTTTAATTATGACCTTACTGAAACCATAAAACACATTTGATTGGATTGAAACTTCACACGCGCTGTTTACAATATTCAAAGTGAACATAAATGAAAGGTTTCATTTGACAAGTGGGGCTAAAGGATCCAAAGAGGAAAATTAGTAAACTTTAGCGCCTCTCTGACGTATGTTACCAGTCAAGGGTTAAGGGTACCCGCTGTATAGAGGATGAGTGAGCCGTAGAAAAGTTTTTTGATCCCACAAGGTCCTTACATAATTTATTTAAATTTTAAGGTTACACAACTTATTTGTCACAACCGGATTTGAACCCAGGCCTTTCGGCACAGTAAATAAGTGCTCTACACATGAACTAGATTTTTAACAGTACGTCCCTCTCTTAATTATTTGTATTTACTTCTGGCGAACCCTTAATAATGAGTATATATTCGGGGTGATAACGGAAAAATAAGTAAATTTTTCGATGCTAGAACAAAACAGTGATGACTGGTTACAGTGTCAAAAGCGTAGCTTACCGCACATATTAATATGCGTAAATTTTATTATGTGAAGGAACCAATGCCCAAAATAGAAAAAAAAAAAAAAAAAACTACATTTATATTGGCTCAGGGTTGAAAACCTGACGGAATGAAGAATTCACAGAAGCTGATGGAATCCAAGGTGTGTTCGCAAGAAATCCACTCATTCAGCTTCAAGATGATAATGTGCTTGAGATAAGACAATTTGTCAACGAATGTATTATATAATTAAATGTTTTAAATTGTTATGTATATAAACTTGGACATGTTTTAAGAATGGAAAATAACATGCTGACCAAGATGACATACGAGGCTAAGGTTGAAGGAAGAAGGCCTAGAGGAAGACCCCGACATACCTGGGAAGATGGTATTAAGGAAAGCTTTGGAAAGTGAAGTCTGCAATGGACTAGAAGGAGAGAAATGGTAGAGGATCGTACGGTGCGGTCCGGGCTTTACAGAAAGATACCTCACACTGCAGAGCGGTAGGGAGGAACGACTATGATGATGATGATGATGTATATAAATTAGCTTTTGCCCACGGCTTCGCTCGCGTGGAATTTGGTCTGCCACATAAAGTTTCGTGACAGATCATTTTAAATAAATAATTTAAATTATTAACTAGAAGCTACTCGTACATCCGAAATTTCAGATGTCTAACTTCAAAAGTGACGGATTCCATACAATCTTTGAACCCCTACCGAATTAAGGGGGAAACCCTTGGGGGTGGAATTGTCCAAATTCCTTTCTTAGTGCTCATTTAAGCTATACAAAGAACCTATCTGCGAATTTCAAGATGCTAAGTTCAGTGGTTTCTGCTGTACGTTGACTGCTGGGTTTGTTAGTCAATCAGGTTACAGTTTTATATAAACTTCGGCTGTGAGGTGAGTTGATAAAAAGTACCCTATGTCCTTCCCCAGGCTTGAGATTATCCAGATCAAATTTCATCACAGAATGATCAGCACAGCCGTGAAACATGCATTGACACTGATTAACAAACGGGACGGACAGAAGTTTACTGTTGTTCATGTCAGTAAAGGATTATTATGTAATGTTATTGAATTTATTGAATAGGATTACTTAGTATAACGGTTTCACTTGTCGTACGACAGCAGCGCGAAGTGAACTATGTTACTTGATTTGTTTTGTTCAGCAAAAGTATTTAGATTTTGCGATTAAGGAACACGTGAGCAAGCATACAAACTTTGCCCTCCCCCTTTTTCACTCCCTTAGAGCTAGAAGTTCGGAAAATCCTTTCTTATCGGATCCCTACGTCATACAAAGAACACACCCTTTAAGTTTCAGGTCTCTAAGATCAGCGGTTTAGGATGTGCGTTGATCCGCCAGTCAGTCATTCAGGACAAATCATTTTATATGTATAGACCAAGGTTTATTATTATAGTTGTTTGTTTTATCCAAGCATTTCCAGGTTTGCAATTAAGATGGAGGACAAGCCCAACCACCTGGAGTTTTTAGCATCTTCAAGCATTCAGAAATTTTCTAAATAATCCTGGTTGTGTCCAAGAGAACACAAGAGAGGGAGCCTCCCTTAAGGTATCAAGGGATGATAATAATAATAATATTATTATAAAACCGGTTTGTAGAGTTCTGAGCTACTGATCGATAGGTACCGGGCAAGTGAGGATAAATTATTTGTTCTGTTATCAGGCCTTTAGACTCTGAATCAGGGGGGTGATACTTTCATTGGTTATAGAATCTGGTTGTGGCTTAAAATAGCCGTAGATGGGCACTATGGGATCTTCAGAACCTTCTAGAGCTCACCCAGCTTCTTTAAAATCTGGATGGAATCCTATCTTCATGATGGAAAGTATCTAGCGGCTGAACGTGATCTTGGCCAATTAACCTTTTTGCACAGTAGTTGACTTAAAAACTGTTCAGTTCCTACCTAATGCTGAATATCAAGCCCTTCATGATTTGTATTGCTACGGATTTTTAAAAAAATGTTATTATATTTCAATTACCAATACTATAACTATTATTATATACATTTAATTATAAATATAATTTGGTACGTTACCTCCCTGGGCATCATGTAGGGCCCATTGCCGTAGGATGTGGTGCAGGACTGGAGCTTGTAGGTGACGTAGAGGAACACCGAGGCCAGCGCCAGCAGGAGCAACCATCTCCGGCTCCCTCGGCTCATCCTGCCTGCTTCATTCTTCACCTGCACAACAGTTAGAGTAGCCTATCAGGTAACATATAACATGGTTTACATATAACATGTGATAAGGAACAGTCGGCTGACATCCCAACTACTAAGGAAAATCAGGTAGTTAGCTGCAGGAAAATTATTTTTCTCGGTGAGACTTGATATGAAGAAGCTTTATTATCATTGGTTTTCGACAAGCTGAGGAAAACTAAAAGAAAAATGGGATGCTGTTGCTAACATTAACTAACGCTTGAAAACGTGACAAACGTTACCCATGCCGTTGATTTCTGCAAAATGAATAATTCATAAAGAAATTATTAGCTCGTCCTCTAAAAACATAGGAACTCGCTTCGAATTGAGTCACCGCAAGTTTCAACTTTTCATTCGCTTCCCTTTAAAAAATAAACCTGTACCACTACAGCCCGTGAACGAGTCTGGGGTTCAGTACATGGTAGACACTGTACTGTTTCATCGACAACAGTTCTGCAAGGAGGTGGCTTGTCCTAGGCCACGCTCAACCGCCTTGGCCATTCCCCCCCCCTTATTTTGGGTACCCTATTTTTATAATATTTTATAGAGGCTAGGTGAGCCCCAGGAGGGTCCTAGATCTTATATGATCCACCTCCCGCTACAAGCAGACTAAATAAAAGTCATGGCCTGCAGCGGGATTTGAACCAGGATTTCCGCCATGGCAACTCAGTACTCTACCACTGAGGCACTCCGCTTCGCTTTTAATATTTTCCAAAAATACAAGTTATCATGAGCTTTAGTAAAGAAAAGATAATGTACCTAATTATGGGAAATGTGTGTCCTTCAGTAACCATTTCATCTAGAAATGAACATGCCAACAAACATATACCATCTATACTACGAAATGTAAGTTGAAATTTCCATTTTTTGATGAAATGTTTACAGAAGTACTTATTATCCATAATTACATTATCTTTTTCCATGCACGATTTTTTTTTCGTAAATATTAAAAACGAAACGAATTAACCGTTAAAGTTAATGCAACCTCATGTTGTAACTAAACTCAAAGCGACAGCCTGCGGAACAGATACATCCTGTTGCTTCAGAATATAAAGATTTCAGGTTCAAAGTAAATAACTCTAAATTCAAAAATTGAGTTTTGCATATTTTTCGTTGGTTTAATCAAGCATTCTATCTAACTCGACACTTCGCCGCTTTATCAAGGTTTTACCCCAGTTCTGAACCTGAAATATCGAACAAAGCATTACTCCACCAAACGTATAACATATATGATAAAACATGAACAGAAGTGAATATATCGTGTGCTAATTCTTATAACTTAAATTTTATAGGTTGTTAAACGAAAAATTGAAAATTTGAACTTCCGAAAGACAATAGATCATGAAAATAAGTTTTTTAAATAATCCAATGTTTTCCACTTATATACGATAGTTGAAGAAATCGATTTCAATTAAAATAAAATAAATAAGAAATCCCTAGATATTATTGCACATAAATATAATTTTTTTAATTTCTGACATAATTAATTATTTATTTCAGTTAAATAATTCATTGTGAGTTATGTGCTGTGATAAGGATTGAGGCCGTCTGTGCTGGAACATGCTATGCCCGAAGATTGATGTTTCGCCTTATGCAGAAGATGGAAGCTTGGTGAATTTATCGTTTATCGAACCGACACCCCGTGCATATTAAGCAATGATAAAGGCAAAATTATATTAACGACGTGAGGAAATACGTTCGGATATTTAAATTACTAAAATTTTTGGTTTAAAAAGCTTGTTGTCAACTACAACACAGGAAGGTTCTTCTTGAACAATTTTTTTTTTTTGAGAAGATTTTTTGGTAAGGATTGTGCTGTTTATAAGCTGACGGTCATACAGTAAATTATTATAGCCGAGATTACTTTCAACCGCCAAATTTCCCTTCCAATATTAAGGGCACCAAATTTTTTAAGTATAAGTGAGCCCCAGGAGGGTCTCCAAATCCCACGGAAACTTTAAGTCAAGTAGAAGAATTAATTTATAATAACAATGCTGTGTGCCGAGCAACACGGACTTCAGCATTTGTTCGAGAATATTGAAAGAGCAGTCCAAGTAATTTATAGTGTAATAATACTTTAAGTGCATCCAGTGCTTCAATTATTCCCAAAAGCACTTCCGAAGGATTTTATTTAAAAGTTTAGAATCAGAGTTATAATCGTTCTTATTCGTGTTGCAGAGAGGAGGAGAAATCTGAAATCTGAGGGTGGGGGGTTGGAAAACGTAGCAGGGAGCGAGCAGGATATTAAAGATGCATATCGGCAAAATAATAGAGTTAATTCTAGCTTCAATATCGTAAACCATCCGATATGGTTCCGTATCTTCCGAACCATGGAATACGAAAACCCTTGTCTGTCTTTTTTTAAACCGTTTTATCTTCCTCTGTTCGATACTGTATAATGTAATGACCTTGTAGGTAATATTACATAATAGAGTAAATAGTTCATCCTAAGCTAATTATTTTGATTAAAATTGACGAAGAAGAAGCAAAGGATTGTCGGATTCTGCCAAAAATTTATTGGCGATCCTGGGAAAATTATATCAACACGGTCTCTACGCCCAACGCAAAACATATTATTTTATGACCTTATAGAATAATGACCTTATATACATGGGGTGTGAATTCCCAAACTAATTGTGACTAAAGAATTTAATTCTTAATGGTCTAGCATTGTAGGAAAACATTAGATAGAGTAGATAATACTGGTGTATGACAAAGTGTGAAAATACTTTTTGCTAGAAGATTTAATTTAAAAAAAAAATGTTTCCTCATTAATCTAAAAAAGTTGATTATTGTACATATATAGAATTTTTTTAGTTTTAAATATACTTTTTACTAATGCGAAGTTCAGTGGATTATTTCCCTTATGACCGATAGTTTTATAAAAACTGGGTGTGCAAATACTTTTTGCCTCCACTGTATTTGGAACAGATTAGGAAACCGATATTTCGATCCACAATGCAGGGTTGGATAGACAACATACAATTAAAATATTTGTTACACATTACTGGGATAAGGGTACTAATAATAATGATTATTTAAATATTTTAAATAGTACCTTATTATTTTTAAAAAATTTAAATCATCCCTACTTTTCTATCTGGTTTGTTCCAAAATAGTTTTATTTTTATATATAATTCGATACATTTTTTTTTCCTATTTTATTCTAATTTGTTTGCATCTTGTCTATCCAGCCATTAAGCAGACCATTTCCAACAAATAGTTCATCTTTATTTTAGAAATTCTTTCTTTGACATCCACCCGGACCATTTTCTATCCGGATAATAAGTTATTGTTAACATTCAATTATTGCAACAATTGCTTTATACTACATACTCAATCAATTATTATATATATAAGGTAATATGTATATATATATATGTGTATATATATATTTATGTGTATATATATATATATATTTTTATATATATAATAAAACATTACCGATTTTATGAGGACAATGAATATTATATCCCCAAGGTGCCTAACGCTATAACCGGACATCAATTATGAATCTAGTCAGGAAGCAAGCCTCATCTAGATTCTAAAGCTAGAACCAAGCTTCTCAACTTCCTCTACAGATAATCCAGATTGTTTAAGTACCTTTTGGTGTTTGAATATCTTATCTAAGTTCCTAGGAATACTAGTAGAAATGGTTAAGATAACAATTTCATATACTCTAGATTGAAATAATCTTATTTACTTCATTATTGGTGTTATCTTTTTATTAAAACACAATACGACATAATAAAAATTGCATATGTTCATTTAATAACAAGGAAATCAAATTTATATATCTCAATTATTACATCTAGCGATTTCGTATCATCTGTCAGAATTAACACAAGACAAAAAAAAAATTGACAAGACAAGTATGAAGTCTATAGCCTGATTTAACATTATCGTTGTACGATTTTACAAAAGCATCTCATTCATATAAAATGGGGTGATTTATTATTTAGCCATAAATATGCTAAACAAAGATCCATGTTTTCTAACAATGTAAATATTTAAACAATTAGGAAAAAAAAAGTCAATTTGTCACCCGAATTAATCATTTCCAATTAAATCTCTATAAGATTTGGAACATTGATGGCAAAATATTTATGTTATGTTAAATAGAGTTATGTTTTTTGTTTTTTTTATGAAAACTAAATAAAATAAGTTTAAAAAAAACATTCCCGGCACTGCTATTTGATGACTCTCTGATCTTTGATGGAGAATGGAAGCTATGAAAGAAAAAAGAACAAGAACAGATATGAGTAAGAATTTTATTTATATTTATTTATTTTATTCAATATCGCGGAATATAATGACGAATTATTATTATACCAAGATAAACTGAAAATATAAATAAATCATGATTTTATTTACAAATAATTAAAGCGATACGTCTGCCTCAGAACGGTGTCAGTTAAAATAAAAAAATTACGATGTAATATATTGAATCAAGCCAAGGGAGAGATACTGCTGGGTACTGTTCTTCTCCATGCCTCTCATGTCATTGTATATTATTTTACTGTCAGCCAATCTGGTGATTGTCATTGTTTTCATTTGACAGGTGTGGATAAATATCATAAGGAGAAAAAAAATATGATGTAATATTACTGCATCTGCCGACACCATATACATTTTAAAAATATCATTCGTATCAAAACATTATTCATTAATTTCAAAAAATCTTTATCCATATATACACTTTCATTACATTCTGTCAAGATAGCTACATAATGTCAACTGTAATGAATGGAATGTGAAAAAAATCATGTTTCATATTATACTGGAGGGATGGTGATACATTTCATGAATGAATGACGAATGTGACATTTAATAAGATATATGACTTTATGAACGAATGAAATACTTTTTGGCCATTCTGTATCCTCTGGATAGATGGACCAGTAACGATAATTAGTGCTATTTGCCTTCAAAAAGTAAAATAGAGAAATTGTAAAATGTAAAATTGTTCTTACATGCTACCACATAAGAGATATATAGCACAAAATATATTTATCTATATTTATAAAAAATTAATTAGTTTCTAGTATTTTTTAAAATAAATCGCTAGTTCGAAAGAACAACGAAAGAATTCAAAAATTGGACTTTTTTGGTTAAGCCTGTATATAGTAGCAATTGAATTGGTTGAAGATTTTCAATTCAGAAACGACATATCTGATATTCCATTCCCATTATATATATGATGATTTTTTTATTTTTATAAATCATATTTTGAGTAGTTTCATGTTTGAATATGAAGTTACATGGGAATAATGACATGTTAAAATTTAAAAAAATTCAGGCTTTTCAAATTTTTTTAACGATTAATAAAAGAATTTCAACACCAATATCCCAATAGGAATGCTTTGTTTTAGCAATAACAAAATTTTTATTTTTTTAATTCGTCTGATTTAATTTTGACAAGCCATGGAACTTTCAAATGCGTCTATAGACAATTGTTTATTTTATTTATGAATTAATGAGTTTACTCAATAACTCTTAATCTTAATTTCAATTTTATTCAGAATCTCTTTTTGAGGAACCGATTCTCGTCGTACGAGGAATATGTGATGTCCACCTCGGATCTCCTTTAAAGAAAAGGGACCAATTGAAATTTAAATGCCATCTGTTCAAATCAGTCTTGATTTGAAAAGGCCATGAGAGGATTGAAAAGGCCTGGCCCAGAGGGTGCCCATCAAGGATGCACTCACGTTGAATGAAGACAAGACAAATGCATTAAGGGAGTTCTCAATTCGGAGGAGATGGCGGCTAACAACAAGCGGTTCTTTAAATGTTTTCGAGGAACCGGACACGGCTTTCTTCCATTCAATTATATAAAAAAAAAACTATAGGGTTCAGTAAGTAGGAAGTGACAGAATTCCTTGTAAGTCAAAGGTTGTACAAATGAAGTTTTCTAAACCGAAGTCACACCCAACCATCAGGTTTTTCACCCTCAATTTAATATATCGTCTTCACAAAGGCTGGATGAGCCCCAGAAGAGTATGCAGCTCATCCTCATGGTCGATATATGGCAGTTAACAGATCAAATAATTTGATAATTTTTTCGCAGGCTGTCGTTTTGAGTTTAGTCACTACAAGTTTTAACTTTTCATTCGTGTCCCTCATTATATTTAACGAAAATAAGAGTTATCATGAGTTTTAGAATGGAAAAGAGAATGTAATGTGAATACTCCGGTAAACATGTAATCTAGAAATGAACGTTTCAACAAACATAGATCATCTATACTTCGAAATGTTAGTTGAAACTTTTATTTCTTGATGAAATGATTTCCGAAATCTACTCATTAGCCATAATTACATTCAGTTGTCCATACTAAAGCTCGCAATAACTTGTATTATAAGCAGTAAACTTGCAGTTTATAAGCCTCAGTCCGGAACCTTCAGCTCAGTACTTTAGCGCTCTAAAAACTACACCGCTTCTTTTTTATTCATTGCTGGGCTAAATATTTCCTTTTACTCCGACATCTGGAGATATTATGAATAATGTAATGTGTTATTTGAATTCTCCTGACCAAGTCCCGGGGATTCGTCAATAGCATATTCGGCGCTTCTACTGCTGACATTGTATTCAAAACACCGTGGCCAATCTGTAATCTTATCCGAATTGATATTTTACTCGATGAATTATTTATAAATTCACATTAAGAATGGTCCCGAGCGACAATGGGATGCTACACCGGGTTGATAGATATATCACGCCTCGGGAACCCTGTAATTATCAGAAATAAAGAATAATGAAGTTCTTTTGATAATGGAATCCGTGGGAGTTTTTTAGAATTCGAATAAATAATTCAATTTGAATTGTTTAAATTAACCCAAGCGATGATTCGTTATATACAAGGCATTCCTGATGTTTGTTTATTCACTTAACATATATGGCTGATCGGAAGGTGCACTGTACCACTGTGGACTCCGAAATTTTGGCTGTCCAGGTATAATTAGAATAGGGATCTTTAACGCATATGCTTGGAACCTCTATTTTACGCCCCTTCCTAAGGACGGAATAACCAAGTATTTTTAACTTTCTTTAAAAATCCTAAGGCTGCCAGTCGGGCTGCGAACCCTCATCCTGATCTTTGGTATAGGGAGTTCTTATGTTACCCTAACCACTAGACCATTGGTGACCATATCTCGTGTTGTCAACTGGTGACCATCTCATTGTTGACAATCTCTATAATGAAACCAGGAGTATACAATATATATATTTTTTTATTTATTTATTTTTAAAGTTTTTGGACATAATCAAATACGAAAATAATAGTAATGATAATTTTTAAATGGGAGTTAAGAGCTTCTCACGGGTTGTGTATATAATTAATTGCAGAGGAACATCGACTTGATTCTTCACAGTTTGATTTTTTTTCCCCTTAACGTTTCTATTTTTACTCATTTTGAAATTGTCTACATTCAATATTTGGGATGAGTCCAATATTATTCATATCTAAATTTTGGTTCTGTGGCGGTTGTTTTGATAGCTTTGACTGTCATATGAGGTATTTCCTTAACTCAATGATCCTTCTAATATAAGATCTTGGGTAGTGAAAAATAATATCTTTATTATTATCTTATTTAATAATAACAATAATAATTATTATTATCTGGTATTATCTGTTTGTTTATTCATTTAATGTGTATGGCCAATCGGAAGGTGGTACAGGTGGACTCCTAAATTTTTCCTATCCAGGTATAATTAGAATAGGAATCTTTAACGAGCACCATACACTGCATTTGCTCGGGACCACTATTTTACGCCCCTCCCTAAGGACGGAATAACCAAGTTTTTTTAACTTTCTTTAAAAATTCTAAGCCTGGAATCAATAATTGTATAAATTATTTTTATTTAAAATATAAAGATACAAAAAAATAACTTTTCGTATTTCGTTTATTAAGCCCTAAAGAAGACCGGCAACGAACGTGGAAACCTCGAACAAATTATAATAAATATTTCATAAATAGTTATTTAAGTAAATATTTTTGAACTTCGCCAGGACAAAGTAAGGTATGATGTAGCTATGTAAAGTTTCCACCTTTTGTTTAGTATGCTTAGAACGAATAGTGAAAAATGATGGAAAACTGCGAAAATTCTGGTCTTCTTGTTTGCAAATATAAATCACTTAGTTGTTAACTTAATTAATTAAATGAATATCGATCCAAGTACATTTTAAAAGTAATTTATCTTAAAATAATACCTTATGTAATTAAAAATAATACATCATATAAGTACCTTCACAAGATATTCCGATAATAAAACACTAGTAGAATTTTATTTATTAGATAACAAAGAAATGCTTATTAATAAATTTTCATTTGCGAAGAATTGATTTGCTTCAGTATATAAAAAATTAAGCCAGTGAGACACTACTTCAAGCAAAACTTGGTTAGAAGTATTTTTAGGTAATTTTTTGGTGGAATTTCATAAAAACATATGACGCTCTTGAAACTGCATCATTGGCCATCGAAGGGAGATAATTTGCGCCCATTCGACTTCCTCACGATAATTTAAATCAAATTAAAATCCTTCAAAATGAATATATGTATAAAAGTTTTTAAAATATAAAATGGATCAAGTTAGTGGGAAAATTAAAGAAATAGTAAGACTCTCATCGATTAAACTGCGTTACAAAAACGTTAGAGAAATCGAAAACGTTATGATTGAACTGGAATCTGAACCTTTAGATTGGTTAAACTCATCAAACTTAGCCAAACTTTACAAGCACTTGACTGGACCAAAGGTAACGGATACAGAAATCACTACCATTTATACAGACCGAAGTAAAGATGGCAATGACGTAGGCTGTGCTTGGCTACTTTGGGACACGAATGGGAACATGCGAAGGGAAACACGATTGGGACACGAAGTGCCCAGTACAAACAAGGCTCAACGTGTTCCAACAATCAAGCTGAGAAGTACGCAGTCGTAAAAGCGACAGAATTCCTTCTTGACCTTCCAACCAATATACATACAGACATAGTTATACAGATAGCTTGATATTGATACAATAAGTTCTCAACACAGACATACATGACGAGCTTACTGAAAATATGAGGATGAACTTATGCACAGTCAGGCTTCTAAATTTTTCGGTAAAAATAATATGGGTGAAGGGACACTATACCTCATTAAGGGCAATGAGGAAGCGGATAAATTAGCAAAAGAGGCAGCACGAAGTGATTTGTCGCCATCTTTTCACAAAACACCAATTTCGTTCATAAAATTCAAAATTAGGGAAGAATCGATTATGAGGTGGAATGAACGGTGGACTGTTTCAAATAAATCTCCTAGTTTGCATAGGTTTATTCCAAAACTGACAAACAATCACTACAAATTAATAAAATCCACTAACCCAAGTTTTAACTGAACATGGAGATACTTATACAGATTTCACATAACCAACGGCAGTACTTGCTCAATAGACAAAGAAGAACAAACATTTAAACACATAATATATAACTGCCAAATGTATGAAGGACAAAGGTCGAAATTAATTATCTCCACAATATTAAGAGGGAAAGTTTGGCCAGTATCTGAACACGATCTATATAATACATTTCGACCCGAATTCACTAAATTTATTTACAGTATTGATTTCGAAAAGTTGACATCTATTTAAGAATAATCTTACATACAGTGTAAAACATAGATAATCATTATTTAATTATTGTAATTTTAATTTTATTAATGTGTAACAACATATAAGCAATAATGTATTTTTTATATATGTTAGAATTAGAAAATTGTTGTTAATCCTTATTGTAAAATCAAATTTAAAAGGCACATAGTATGCTCAAGTATGGAATGTACCAAAAAATAAACGGTCCTTTCAAAGGGTTACTTTGAAAGGAAAAAAAAGAAAAAAATAGTGGGAAATTAACTAATAATATAATGCAGCTAATAATTATGTTTTCTTTCTTAATAAATATTGTTAACTAATTTTTGCTCATAATTTAACTCTCAATAAATTTGTATTTAATTAACTTATATAATTAATCACAAAAATAAAAACCAAAACGGGATAATATAAATTAATTACCTTGGTAAAAAGAAAAGATGCCATGCTTCATCATCTCAAGTTAAATAACACTTTCATATTTAGAAGAGTAAAGAGATTCTTACTCATGTGAAGGATCATCAAAGATATTAACTAGATGGTAAACTTTACTTCAATTAAAAATAACAGAAGAGCAACTAATTGACTTGTCTTAATGATAAAACTCATATTTATAACCTTTAAAACATCATATAAGAACGAAAATTGGAGAAGTAAAACTGAAGGTTTCACTCTGGCATGGTTATATTAATAAAGCGTAAAAAAGAATTGTCATAAAAGTGAACAAACGTACAAGTGAAGAAAAAAAAAATTGTGTATTTTGTGTATTTAAACTGGCAGTAAATATGTATTGTTTCTATCTAAATTGAAAAACTATTAAAATATGTAGAAATGTTTTGTGTCAATGCAACCAATCATATGCTATACCAAATATATCGTAATCATATGATTTAGGTTTTTATATATTGATAAAACTATATTTGTATATTTTTTATATTTGTATTAGTCAGTTGCAACAAGAGTTAAGATTAACATCAAACCGTCTGGAACACATGCGCAAACTGGTAGATAGCGTAATATTTGTTAGTATTAATTTTTTTTTTTTTAACAATTTTATATAGTCCGGGATCAATGGTCCATTTTTGCACTTGATCAGTATCAAGCTGAATCTTCGTGAATAGCTTCGTATCGATAATACGCTCAACAATTTCCTGTGGGAAAATTCTCGACTGTGGCAGCTAACAGAGGTAGCAAGGATAAAATATATCGATTTGATGATTCACAAAAATGTATTACTAATTGGGTTTTTTTTTGTTAAATCTCAAGATGGTTTGATCAAAGAGACCCCTCCTTCCAACATGTATCGATAACGAGGTCATCAAAAATGGTTCCTAACCAGCTGATTTTTTGTTTTTTCATTTATATTGGAAGGAGGGGCTCTTTGATCAAACCATATATTTGCTTCATCGGTCCTTTAGTATATAACTCTGCCATTACATAAGGCAGAAAGAGTGTCTCAATAAAATTCGTTTAAAGAATTCCAATTTGTGTTAGTCACATAAATGAATTCATAAAGTGAAGAACATTAAAATAGGTGATGAAGCAACGATAGCATACCAAATCAACGCAAGGATACGAAACCGGCATATGGCAATCATTTTCTCTGTCATCACTTGTGGATCGACTTTTAATGATCGGGAATCCACCAGGGGATCACCTTGCCACCCATTATTGAAAATAATCTGCCGGTTGAACATTTCCTAGGCAGAATCAACTCCTTGCGCAACCGTTGGTCAAAAAAATAGTAAGACAATCATCAAGTAACGAACTCAAGATCCTTCCTGGTATAGGTTTTAAGTATATAATATAACTCGTTTCAAAATTATCGTCAATTATAAACCAAAAAACTTTTTAAAAAAATGTATTGGTATAAAAATTACAAGTGGTTGTTACATAAGAGCCAATAAAGAAAAAAATATAAACGTATGTTGTTTTTTTTCTCATATTCGATGCTCTGCATTCGTATTGACATCATATCAAGCTTGCCTGAATAGTTACAGAAATATGAAAAAATAAAGAAAAAACTAGTACCATTACAACCAATAAAGGTTTTTGGTTATGTACACGGTAGAGACCCAACTGTTTCTACAACATATTTAACAGTTTTGACTTTATTTCGGTTGAAAGAGCTCATGGAAGTTCTGGAGGTAATTTATTACTGTTAACAGATTAAATAGTTTAATCACTTTTCACAGGAATTCTGTGCTCTGTACACTTCTCCGCGCCCATTAATATAATGAATACGTTAACATAACAAGCTCGAGCTTTATTTTAGCTCGTGTATTTTTTATTCCAAAAATAACACTGGACAACAAAATTTAACTGTTTGTCTGTTTAAAGATTTACAATGGCTGTTTATTTTAGAATTTGGTGCTCTGATTGCAAATATGGAAAGCATTTTTGTCTCAGGGTTAAAACAAGCAATTTTATTTAATCAGCTTTCATACCGTAATTTAAATCAGAATGTAGCCTTTGATGATTTCCTGCTGTATTTTGCGGCTTGTACACCTCTTTTCAAAGACCAACAATAGTCTGCCAAAATATTTGGATTCCACTTTCCTTGGTATCGTTTCTCCAGAGTGGGTATTTCTTGATGGAATCGCTCACTGTGTTCATCACTCACAACACCAAGATTTTCAGGAAAGAAATCCAAATGCGAATCAAGTAAATGTATCTTGAGAGACATATTACATCCTAAAGCCTTATAATGTTGTAGAAGATCAGAAACTAGCTCTCTGTAGTTTTCTGTTTTTTTTATTTCCAAGGAATTCTTTCACAACATTTTAAAAAGAAATCCAAGCTGATTTTTCGGCTCTATTCAAACATTCCTCAATGTCCATTGATGCATCATAAGCTCCCTATTTGTGGACCAACAAATACACCTTCTTTTATTTTTGCATCACTGATCCGAGGAAATGTGGTTTTTAAATATAGAAATCCAGGGCCACTTTTATCCAGTGCCTTAACAAAATTTTTCAACGGCAATGGTGGAAGATAAACGTTTTCTGGGTTTTTTAATGGTTCGAAAAGTACATTTTTTTCTCCAGGTACAAAATTTCTTTTCGGCCATTCCTTCTTTATAGAATGATTTTTGCGATCTCTGCTGTGCCACTCACACAAAAAACAACAAAATTTTGTATAACCTGACTGAAGACCTAACAAAAGTTCTAACACTTTGAGGTCTTCAGACACATTCCAAGAATGCTTCTGGTATTGTATCTCGGACAGTAAAATCTTCATATTGTCATAAGTCTCGTCACACAAAACACGTTCATAGCTATGAAATGTCACTTTTTAAAAATAAAATTACAAAAAATCTGAGCCCCATGGACAACCTTGATGGTCATACTCGGAATTACCAAACCAAAATACATATTAGACACCCACATTTACCCATTTAACAAAAATACTGTTGACCAGTGTAATCTATACATGTTATAAAACAAAGTCCTCGGCCGCGTTTGTTCGCGGTAAACTCAATAACTACTGCACGGATTTTCATGCGGTTTTCACCAATAGATAGAGTGATTCACCAGGAAGGTTTAGCTATATGTATAATTTTCGAGATTTTGTGTAAATGGGTTGGAATATCGATGGGTTTCACCGAAGACGCTGCCTGATCCCGTGTAATTATCTAACGTGCAAGATAATAAATTCGTATATAAAGAAATATTTTGTTTTATTTTTATTTTTATAATTTCTATATAATAAAGTACATTAGCTGAGATGGGAAAAAATAAAATCAAGACTCCCAAAGACCCCTAACTAATGATATCCGCGTGGTCCTTAGTGGCCGGCACGTAAAAACAAAAAAATACATTACTCAGACAAATTTTGTAGGCATAATATGCCTTATTATCCGAGCAAAGCTGGGGTGGGTCGCTAGTATTGTATAAATTATATTTAAATTTATCTTTTATAAACAAGGTTTTACGGTAGAGAAGAGTATAAAATAATCCAAGAGAGTGGTTATGGAAGAAACACGGGGCAGTTAAAATTATGCAAGAGGATCCATTAGGGAAGAGCTCTTTGTATTTCCAAACCCGCGGCTAATCTCCCAGAATTACTTCTTTGTCAGTGCAAAATTTTAGATCTCTCTTTTACAAAGTTAAATCTCCGTTTAGGTTGTAATGGCTCACTCGGTTCTTTTAAATAACATTATCCTTTCTTTCTCTCGTTAGATCTGAAAGAGGTGAGGGGGGAAAGTAGTTGGGGAAATTACTACTTTTTTTATTTTAAGAGGGAGCGCTATACCGGAAATAAAATACAGATTTTATTGGATATATTATTGTCTGTCTGAAAATAAATTGTTTCAATTATACACATAAACTAGCTGACCCGGCCACGCGTTGCTGTGGCTGTTAAAATAGTTTAAAAAAATATTATGATAAATTTGAATTTTAAAGAAACAAAGAATGAATGAAAAAAAAATAACTAAATGGATTTTGGATTTTACAGTTTATTCATCTTATACCTAAGTATAGTATACAATAAATAAAAAAATATACAAAATTCTGAACTGATAAAATATAGAAATTAGTTTGATGAATGAGGTATATAATGGTTGATTTTTAATTATGGATAGTTATATTGTTTTAAATTATAATAATATCACTAAAATCGGTCCAGTAGTTTCGGAGATAACCCGAACAAACATCGAGACAGGAGATTTTTATATATATAGATAGGTAAGATTCCGGTTCTTTGTTATATGATAGGGGCTGAACCCATAATCTATAAGACCTACAGAGCTGCAGTTGCTCAAATTATAGCAAATTCAATCTACTTCGATTTTTTTCCAAAAACGCACCAATTAGGAGATACAGGCCAAAAACTGAAATAACTCCGAAAATTTCGAGGTTCTTCGCCCACCAAAAGTTTCCCCATCCGTTTTTTCTTATGCAAATTTGGATTTACACTACTCAGACATGCCTTTACAACATATCAAGAATGCAGGACGTTAGAAAAAAATATAATTTTGCAAAAAAAAAATATCGCGGTCATTAATCGAAATAAAACATAGCCTATATTTTAAGTTGAACAATGTTACAAATCTGTGCGAAATTTCATTAAAATCGGTCCAGTAGTTTCGGAGATTAGCCCAAACAAACATCGTGACAGGAGTTTTTTATATATATAGATTTATCAATTATAGAACAAATAAATAATAATTATCAAGTTCCCACGGGTTCGCAGTTAAAGGAAGTCATATCTTAGTTACCTCGTTATAAGGAAACATAATTACCAATCCCGAGCCTGTACTTATTAAAGATCCGTATTCTAAACGTACCTGGATAGGGAAAGTTTAGAACTCCCACTGTAGCATCGTTAGATACGTACCGTCGTGGTCATAGAAATTGCATCACTTAAAAATAATGGAGGATCTCCTTAAACCAATGTTGTTCTTACCTTTTGGTAATTTTAAAATGTTTTGCTGAGGATAAGAGTAGGTTATTAGGGGTGAAAAATGGTTAAACCCAAACAAAAAATAAATAATATTCATAAAATGATAAATACAATTTTTAGTGTTACTGAGGAATTTAAGAAAAAACTTGTTTTTTACGTATTCATATGAATTTATTTGAAAAAAATGTATAAAAACATTAAACAAATATTTATTGAGATATTAATATAAACTAGTATTTTGTCGAACCGCCATTTTCCCTGATAACTGAGCCGATCCTGTTTGGCATCGAGTCGATCAAATTTTTTATGATTTCGTCACTAATCTCCTCATTACAACCTTTTCGATTGCCTGCTTTAGCCCATCTTTATTCTTAGGCTTTGGAATATTAATTTGTTTTTTCATGATCATCCACAAGTTTTCTGTAGGATTGTTGCTATTGCCTGGCCATGACAGGGTGGAGATCTCGTCTTCTGTTAGAAACTGCTTTACTTATCCAAAAACACAATGGTAAAGACAATAAAAAATAACCCATCTTACAGCTAATACATTTTTAAAAATAAATATATAATTAAATTACCGATTTGGCTCTATGGCATGGAGCAGAATCATCTTAAAAAATGAAGTCTCCGCAGTGTGTAAGTTGGGGAATTCATTGAGGGAATCAAACTCTCTTCCAATTTTTTTTATATTTTTCTGCATTAACGGTCCCATTTATGAAGTTCACTTGGCCAATTCCAAAGTAGGAAAAACATCCCCAGACCATCACACTTGCCGGATGTTTCACTGTTTTTATAGTCCAGTAGCACCGGCAAAACTGAAGATATTGAATTTACTCTCATCTGAAAACATCACTTTCCTCCAGTCATCAGATGTCTTAAAATATTTAAATCAATTTTTAAAATTCTCCGCTCAATTTAGGCGAGATTGTTTCATTTTGTTGTTAAGAAATGACTTATTGGATGGTTATCTTGCCCATAAAACTTTTTCTCTTAATCTTCTGCCTACTGTTTCTCGACTTACTTCTGCTAAATTGCTATCTGCTAGATCTCTTGATATTTCTTTAGCAGTTTTAAAGCGATTTTCTAAGGATAATCTCATCATCATGCGATCTAAACGCTCATCTGTCTTCCTTTTCCTTCCAGTCCCTTCATTTCGCTCGGTAGATCCCTGGGAAAGATTTTTGTTTATTATTCTTACCAGAGTGGATTGGTTGCACCTCACCCTCCTTGCTATCTCATGCGAAGAAAGTCCAGCTTCAGCAAATGTCACTATCCTCATCAGACATTTGTTTGAAACTCAATCTATTGGTTATAATAATAGGAAATACGTGCCTTAATATTAAGAAAATCACTGAAAAGTAAATTTTTCAATTTTTTTTAAATTATTACTCAAAAACTACTTACGATATTAAAGTTCCGATTGCACCAAAAATACAGGAGTACAATAATTTATTTTATAAAAATATAGTATGAACAAAAAATCCATTGTAAACAGATATTCATGGGGACTAAATTTATCATAGCTCTCTTATAATTAAAAATACTTGTATTTGTTTTTCTGACTCCCCCTCCTCTCTTTATTTATCAAGGTTTAAATTTTTTTAAAAGAGTGTAGGTTTTTTTTTACGGAAGGAGGGGATTCGTATAACTAATTAACGAAAATTTTCAAATGGAATTAACTCTTTGTAGAACTGCTTTTAAAAGTAAATTAATTCAATTAAGTTTGGTAAATTAAAGAAAACTCAACAAAAATAATATGGCAATCCTAAAAAATCAAAAGAAGTTATAACCTCACAAGTAATACCTCTGCTTATGTATTTCATTAAAAAAAATTGTTTACATTTGTGAATTTATCAAATTAACTAATAACAAAAAAAAATTACTAACTAATAAACCAAACTACAAAGAAACTGTTATTTGCTCTGTCAAATAATGCTTTTATAAAACACAACTCCCTTCCATTGTTGGCAATCTTCACAATCTAAGATTTTTTTTTTTGGTTTAGAAGAATTCTTTCTTCGCGATTTCTGTCATATTGCAGTACTATCTCTATATGTTAACTAAGGGTCCGACTAAAAAATACAACAGCATTGGTTGGTAAAAGATTATAATCATTTAACTGGATTTTTTTCAATATACTATTGGCCATGCATAAATCAAATTAAAATAATGTATATATATTTATTATTTTAATGTTAACAAGCGGAAAATAAAATTTATTAATTTCTAAATATCAAAACATAAGAGAAAATAAAACTCTATTTACTATTCAATGACTCAGTTGGAACGTCCAGCAATATAGTTATAAAAGTCGTTAAAACTAGTAAAAACAATAAGTACATCTACCATATTAAACACACACACACAAGTGCAGTCTTATGCTCGTAAGGTTGTCAGTGTGCATCGAAGAAGTGCCCTGCGTGTAGCTCGAGCTTTTCGCACTGTGTCATATGATGCTTTGTGTGCGTAATAGCAGATGTGCCTCCGATAGATCTTTTGGCAGATGAACGCAGTCGGATTTTTCGAAGAAAACGAGAAGAGCCGAATGCGCACTGGGTAACATTGGCTAAAGAAGAAAGAAGTCATACCCTTGAAAGATGGCCGAGACGCTGGAATGCCTCAGCTTCTGGAAGATGGACACACCGTCTGATACCCGATATATCAAAATGAATATCCCGCAAACATGGAGAGATAGATTATTATCTCACCCAACTGCTCACAGGGCATGGTTGCTTTAGGGCCTACTTGACTCGCTTCGGAATAGAAGACCGAAAATCTTGTCCTACTTGTGATCCCGTTGATGAAACAGTGGAACACTCGTTCTTCTGTTGTCCAGGTTTTTCTCGAGAAAAGGAAGAGCTAGACATAAATTTCGGAAAGAAATCATCGCCGGAAAATATTGTCACTTTGATGATGACTAGGCAGGAGCATTGGAGTGTTGTCCATAAGTTGTCCAAGGAAGAAATAGGCACATAGCCCTTCTGCCACCCACGAAGTAATGCTTGAAGGCTGTTCCGTGGGATAGTAAAAGGAAAATTGGGAGGTAGTTTTTTAGTGAGTAGGAATCTCGCACTGTTGTGTGACTATTTTTCTTAATTGATTACACTTCGTCTTATTAAAGATTTTTCCCCTACCCAGAAAAAAACACAAAAAAAACACACACATATAAATATACATATTTTTTTAAATCAAATAATCAAAAAGAACAATAAAAAAAAATATACATATCATAATTTAGATAAGATAAAATTAAATTGAAATAAAATAAAATGAGGATTGGCAAAAATAAATCATTTATAAATAGTTTTATATCATAACTGCGATATCATTAACTTAGAAAGCAAATATTGGAGAAAAAATTATGTGTTTCTTTAGTGCTGAGGTTTAATTATTAAATAAAGAATAAAAACAAGCAACTCAATGTATGACAAATGGTTTTTTTTTTCTAGACCTTTGGTACTTATCTGGGTTTATTTAAACAAAATTTTTAGTACAATATAGTACAAACTATATACTATTAGTACATAATGCATAAAAAAACGTATAAATTCCTATATCATGGTCTTTTTAATAATTTCAGGCAGAAAAAATCTATAATTCATATAAAAAGAAAATTATATATATTATATATAAATATATATATATATATATATAAATATATATATATATATATATATAAATATATATATATATATATATATAAATATATATATATATATATATATATATATATATATAAATTATATATATATATATAATTCATATACATCTAGTAACAATTGTTTGTCCTTTTTGAGTATAAATTTAATAGAAAATAAAATTATAAAAATCATAAAAAATTCGAGATAAAAAAATTATAAAGACTGAAAATGAAGCTTTATTCCTCAAACTAAGCTGTAAATTTAAAATAATGAATAAAAACTGCTAAATAATTGACGGCTGACAGATTAAACTGGGCGAAAATTTCAGCGTTTATTGAAAAGGAACGGATCTATTAATTATGAGCGATAAATTCCAAGGTGTAATTAGCTCAGAATATCCCATTTAGTGAGTAATGTCCCAAACCTCTTGATGAGTTATGTGCACATCGATGCCTTCCCAATTAATCCGTACGACCCCACCCTAAGATTATTGGTAATTTATTGGAATTAATATTGTATATTTTTGCAAATTATCGCTTATCTATGATCATTTACAGCCCCAATCTCTTCCCCTTGTAAGGAAAGGCAATTAAAATGCACACGATATCTTGTAATTTACAACGAGTTAATTGCGTAGAGAGCTCCATTAAAATAAATCTATGGCTACGAAATTAATTAATATTTTCGGTACCAGACCGTTCTACTCCCCTAGAAATTAATTTACTCTTGACCATATTTAGTAATTATTTAAATACATTTATAATCGTCTTCGAAATATTTTAAGAAATAATCGTTTTCTAAATATTTTAAGAAATAATCGTTCCCTTGTGAGGGAAGAATTAAAACAAGAAATTATACAACAAAATCTCTCAATACATGGTTACAATATTAAGTTATTGGTGAGAACATCTCCATTTTATTTCAAATAGTTAATATTGATTTAATTGTATACAGGAATCAAATTATGATAGTTTTACATATAAAAAAAAACACGTATGATAATACTATAAGTTCATGGATAAAATAGACATTTAGTAATATAGTAGACACTTATAAAAAAAAAAAAATTCAGGAAACTAATCATTGAAATAAAACTAAATTCAAAATGTTTTATTAAATTTCCAAATATTATTTTTAATATTAATATCATTCAATAATTTTTTTTTTCAGTAGGCTAATTACATAGAAGCAAGATTGATATAAATAATTTGACATTTTTAAAAATAAAAATTAAATTATCATAAAAATAATATTGTATATAGAATAGAATAGAAAAATAATTTTACTCTGGGACCAGGTACCTTTAGAATAACAGAGATGAACAAAATTAAATAAATATATATCTGGCCAAAGGCCTACATCAGAATAAAACAATATTTACATAATATCTTGAAAGTAAATAACTAACAGGTATGTTTTGGAAGAGAATCAGAAAATGAGATACAAAATTAAAATTAAAAACAGACAAATTTACAATAAAAAGAAATAGGAAAAATAAATGAATAAATAATACCATCTAATAATAAAAAAAAATGATATCATTATGAGTGAGGAATATTTACAGTAGTTCATCAATCGATCAAGTTGAATATATCTGTAAATTATTTATTGATTATAAAGCATCTGTTTGGGAATTTATAAGATATACGAAATATGGATTTAAATGAGGTTAAAGAAGGCGCATGATGGATATCGAGTGGGAGTGAGTTCCAAAGAGAGATAGAACGGGCGAGAAAGGAACGCTCAAAAGATTTGGTTCTGTGAAAATGGATATAAAGTTCAGAAGGGCGAGATCTTGTGCCCTGGGGTTGGATAGATGATTTGAATTGTAGGAGACTATAGATATAAGATGGATGCTGTGAGTTGATAGTTTGGTATAAGTAAGAACCAAGGAAATAGAGTCTACGGATAGAAGGGGAAAGCCACTTTAACTCAACGTAACGTCGGGACACATGAGACCTCCTCGGGGCGTCGAAGACAAATCGAAGCGAGCAGTTCATAATTCGCCTAAACCTCTCCTCGAGCCTGATCGAAAGGCCATCATATGCCACACAACCATAGTCAAAGTGTGGAAAGATGAAAGAAGTGATGAGGAGCTTACGGATAGGTAGTGTTAGAAGATGCCTGGAACGGTGAAATAACTTTAGAGAGCTTATTGCTCGGCGGGAAATTTGAGCATTGTGAGGTTTTCATGAGAGGGAATGGTAGAAAATAATTCCGAGGTTTCTAACAGAGGAACTGAAGGCAATAGGGTGATCATTTAAGGTTAATTGGGGAAGTGAGTTGATAGATTTAAGAAGGGTGCTGAAACCAATTAGGATGGTCTGAGTTTTCGCAGCATTCAACGACAGTTTATTGAAGTTTGCCCAGGCACTGATCCTACCTAGGCCACCTTGAATATTGGAAAATGCAGCTATTATCTCAGATGGAGGAAAGGACAAATAGACCTGGGAACCGTCGGCGTACAGATGGTGGGAACAGTGGAGGATTAATTTGGGGAGGTCATTAATGTAACAGTTGAAAATGAGTGGGGAAATATATATATATATATACACACAAACACATCGAACTATATCCAATAAATACCTAATTCTTCTGTTTATTCCTAAACGATGAAATTTTTAGTGTGTTCAAGTGGGTTCGATGATGATTTAGATTCGATCAAATAGATAATGTTTTTTTAAATTAATTAATTTATTACTATTTATTAAACAAATATCTTTGATGCGAGGCCATAAGGGCTTAAGCCAAAATAGGTCAATAATACAGAATCAGGAATGATCAGACGAGAAATAAATGTATGACAAGTGATGGCGTCATGTATTAATGATTTTTGAAAAACTATGTTTTCATCAAAACGATCCAAATAATTACAATCTATTATATATATATATATATTGTAGCCAGGATAGCTCAATTGGAGCTATCAGCTAGTCAGAGCTCCAGACTAGTGATCTGGACGACCCGGGTTCGAGTCCCGGTCCTGGACATGTCTTTTCTTTTTAACTAAAATTATTTATATATATATATTGATAGATGAAGCAACTATCGTCTAATGAACGAATCATTTATCTAAGAAGAATATAGAGTCATTCCTTAATTAATATAATAAACCTGGAAACAAAGACGGGAGGATATAATTGTTCCTGGAGAATCAGGAAAATTAAATGATGAAATCTGACACCATTGAAGAGTTCAGATAAATGCCACTAGAGGTCGGCATTCTCACCTATCCCTTCCACATCAAAAACAAGGCACTAGATCTCAGACCTTCGAACAAGAATGGCCATCTCTCTCATCTGAAGCCTTTATACAGGAACATACATCTTTCTACCCACAGAGCAAATCTTCACAAGAACTTCACAGCGAAAGGATCACCTCTTCTATAAAATGCAAGTACTAGATTTCAACATTCTGCAGAATAACATTGACAAATATTATTTTTTAGAGCTCATTAAAATTAAATTAAATAAATTCAAAAGCTAATATGTTAGTGTGTTTTCTCTTAATTATAAGGAGATTTGATAGTAAATATATTTAATATTTGATACATGTGAATTTTCTAGATCAATTTCTCTTATTGGTTCATTACATTGTTTTTAAATTGAAAACAATTTGTTTATTAATTGCTTTCAATTGGGGTTAATAATAAATCAATGTTAACAAAATGTATTTCGCCTTATCTATTGATTTCCTGATGTTGATCCATATTTAAATTCAAATGAATGGTATAAGGCTTATTAATAGTTAATAAAAGTAATTAATCCACTCAAGGTAAGATTTTCAATTTACCTTAAATAATTTATTCCAGTTCTTATCAGTGAATATAGATAATTAACATCTGTCCATTTAAACCCGTAAACACCCTAGACAAGCGAAACCAAGTTAATGTTGATTAAAAGTAATCAATATTTATCTAATTTAGAAATAAAAAATGTTTATCACTGGTAGGAAGGGAATAATATATATATATATGCAAACACAATGGAATGATTAAAGGGAGTGGTCGTTGGTCAGAAAGTGGAGAGTTGTCTTTATACCCTTGCATTGAGGATTGAGCTCGCAAAGTACTCCAGTACGGGACTTGATTCTGCCCTTTGCTGTAAAGCCTCTGCAAGTCCCCTCTGTAACCCTATACCCTTAGGGTAGGTCCCTTGTAGCTCGGAGGCTGTTTGCTTTTCTAATGGAGTTAATTATTTTCTAAGTAAGAAGCTCCCTTCATGTTTGTCTGGCGATTACTTAAACAAATAGCTAAGCGACTTCTCCTATGTCATTAGTCAAAACCATCACAATATAAACAATCTAAATATAAATAAAAGTGCTCTATTTCTATTGTTAACCAGATTTGACACATTTTAGACTGTCAAAAAGAATTTATTGAATAATTTTTATAAACCCTTGTGAAAATCAATGATATAGGCTTACGCAGTATATTATTCAGATTCTAACTGACATTTGATATTAGATGAATTTGAGCTTCTGGGAATCGAAGATAGATTTCTACTCAATACAAATATTTAATTTTACTGTGCGTTTTTCACTCACAGGTCTGTGAAATCTAATAGCATCTATCAGACATGAAGCTTATATATTGATTCATGAGAAGCGAGGAATGGTTGACTGGATGATCGATGTAAGGAAGAAAATAGTTGGGTGTGCAGTCAAATAAGACACTAAATAAGTGGTTACTTATTTTAATTACGTGCCGACGTTTCGACCCACTTTGTGGGTCATCTTCAGGGCTAAGAAAGAAAAACAGACAAAATAACAGAACTATAAAAATACATTGCAGACTAAGTATATGATAAATGAGAAAAATATATATGTAGAGAGGTAGAAATTTAAAACAAAAGTGAGGGATATATATGAATACAAAATTACAGAGAAAATGTACAAAACGGTGGTGATGCCAAAAAGATTGTTTTACAAAGATAAAGGAAGGAAGTAAACAGAAAGTATTTAAAAAGAAAAAATATAAACATCAGATAATAGACTCCTGGGGAGTTTACATGTGGGAGTTTACCACAAAGTGGGTCGAAACGTCGGCACGTAATTAAAATAAGTAACCACTTATTTAGTGTCTTATTTGACTGCACCCCCAACTATTTTCTTCCTTATATATTGATATTTATATTTTTAATTTTCTTCTGGTTAAAATAAAGCAATTTAACTTAACATTGTTTATACATTTTTAAGAGATTTTTAATTTACCATGGATTATAAATAGGAGAATTATTATTTTATTTTGAGTTAATATAAAAATATTTAACCAATGAATAAGTGGAAATTTTATAAACCAGACTTAAACATCCCATGGAAGAGGCTTTTAGATCTTAAAATAATGTAAATACAGTATTTATTACCTTTATTATTAGTGTTGTTTATTTTAGTTTTATTTATTGCAATTATATCCATGAATTTTTTTATTACACTTTATAACAAAAATATTTCTGATATTTTTCAAAGTTGCTGGGATTACATTAGATATGTCTGTTAACCTAATAATTGCAACCTAATGACTGGTTAACTACTATTTTCTTTTTTATAACAATTTAAATTTATACTCGTTGCTCATGTTTCATTTGTAATTAATGTTTTATTAAACGCAAATGGAGGTTGGCAAAATTTCCCACATTTTTACCTTGACCAAAAGAAAATGTATGTTTGTAAACATATTTCAAAATTGTGATAGAGAGGAAAATAGTTGACTGGAATGAGGGATATAGATAGTCTGGGAGTGCAGTCAAAATAACACTAAATAAGAAAAATCTTATTTATTATAAGTGCCGACGTTTCGACCTACGTTGTAGGCCATCTTCAGGGCAAATAGAAGCCTCAAGGATATGTGAACCTCGCCTCGCCTTCTATTTGCCCTGAGTATGGCCTGCAACGTAGGTCGAAACGTCGGCACTTATAATAAATACGATTTTTTTTATTTAGTATTATTTTGCCTGCAACCCCAGACTATCTATATCCCTCATTATTTCAAAATCGTTCTCCCTAATAATAAGTGAATGTTTTATAAACAGGACGTGAAATTTACACTATCTTTAAATTTTTGTTAGAATTAATAAATTATTTTAAGTTGTATATGAAGAGAGAGAGGGGTAGTTCAGAGTGTAGAACGACGAGTTGTTGGGCTGTATGTCTCCGGTTTGAAACCGACTATGACAAATAAATTATTTTTCGGTTAGCAATCAATAGCATCATTTCTTGAGGCTAACATAGCCTCTTCAAAGTAGTGAACATTAATCATGTATAAGGTGGAGCGTAATCTCGGCTAAATTACCTCCCTGTACAACCGTTAGCTTCGAAACAACCTCAATCTCTACCATTGTCTCATCCTTAGACGTTTTGTAGACTGTAGTGGCACAGTTTATTATTTTTTTAAATGTATATAAAGCTACTTGAGGGAAAGTTCGACCGTCCCAGAGGAAGAGGAAGGCCAACGCTCCAATAGGCAGATGGAGTGGCACAGCATGCCAGACGGATCTTAAACGTCTGTAACTGGAGGCCAGTTGCAGTGGACAGAACCGCCTAGCGAAGACTCCTTTTGGAGGCCAAGACACACACATGGTTGTAAGGCCATATTGTGTTGTATTCTATTGTATATGAACGGCCCTAACTAGGATTTAAGTAAGAATTTCGAGAAAAAAAATAATTTCATTTTAACAAGTCATGTAAATATAAGATGCTTTGATTTGAAATATTGTGTCAGGACGATTCAATGAAAACGACTTGTTAGCTCACTCATCCATAGCATCATAAAAGTCCACCGAAAAACGAAAAGCTAAAGAAGAATCGATTGGATGGAGCTGGAAGAAGATAATAGCAGGAGTTCCTTCCTCGGAGGCTTTGGAAGGCAGTGGAGCGTGGTCATCCGGGCGATAAGATCTGGACCAGGGGCGAACTTGATGGCTCTATTAGGACATAGCTTGGCCCGTTCATCTCCCATCTACAATGCAAATGCTCCCTCATTATTGATATAACATCTACTCCCATATCTCATAACCTAAACTCCCATCGGAAGCCCGGGTGGGGATTTGCGGGGCAATCAGATCACTAAGTGGATGGATGGCTTCGATCAAACTTTACTGCCTATCACCGGGATCTCGCTATTTAGGAAGATCGCTCGCTATAAATATTATTATTCATTTTTCTATCAAGATTATAATCCAATTTCAGCTCCGTGATTAAGGAACATGAAGATAAAATTAAATGGCCGATAAAGATGTTGGATTGAAGTGGAAAATCAAGTGGAAGGGCGATGAAACATTTTATGATCAGTAAATATAAATTTTTTGATTTCGCACTAAAAAATTTTGAATACGTTAAAAAAAAATCTCAGTTGGTTAATGGACTAGATTCTATCCAAATACCTATATTTTATATTTCACAGTCCCTTTCCTGAAAGGTGTCTTTTGAAACAGTGGTCTGCTGTAATGTGAAGTTACGCAGTTTATCCTCGAAGCGTTCAGTAAGTGGTTGAGACTGTAGTGTTTCGAAGACAACGGTTGTGCAGAAATGTCTTTAGTTCGAAATCACGCTTAACCTCCAGATTTTGAGCGGTGTTAAAGTCAGAGTCCTAACACCGAGACACCCCGCTCCTTTAATTGTCAATCAAATTCTTAGAATTGGATTTATCTAAAATATAAATGTTGCTTCGAATTAAATAAACTAATTTTTATAAAAAGGCTACATTTTGACAAGTTTTTTTGTTTTATATCATATGAGGTACGGACAAATTTATTGAGCGCCCTCAAAATAAAGATGGCTAAATGAACTCATCTTACCGTTATATTTTCATGATAATCGGTCCGTGATATATAATGATATAGTAAGAACATGGATATGTGTTGATATGTAAATCTCAAATATTTCGTTTTAGCAAACCTGAAAAGATAATAATATAATTTTAATGTTGACGTGTGCTTCAATATTCCAACAGTTATTTTTTAAGGAAGATATATCGCGTGACGACGGAATAAGAAAAACACGAGGGGAGAGAGGTTGAACAAACATCGGACGGGCCCATTTAGTGATTAGCCTCCGGGCCGAATGTGAAGGATCGGATCCTGCATTAGCAAACAAGGGACTGATTTAACCCGATGGCCTCTGCTCATGTTCCAGCGCCCCTAGGCACGTGTTCCAGCGCCCCGAGGCACCTGTTCCACCGCCCCACGCCCCGCTGACGCATGTGCTATTAGTCACCTTCTCGTAGCTATTACAACGGCAAACAATCCTAGGAGTCGCGGTCGCATACAAACGGTCGGATTAGGCTAGGCAATGTCGGTGAAGGCATGAAGGGGGCGAGCTATCTAGTCCACGATTTAAAACTGAGATAAAAACACCATTACACCAGGCAAATTTACACCTCGCGACATGGTGGGGTATGTTCCGTATTCAAATTACTAGTGTTCTCTCCTGTAAGCACTTGCTAGTACCAACTTAACATAATTACTAGCTACGGGAGATTAAGTTGTCCAATGGTTCGTTAAATTATTTGAATATTTTAGTAGCTATCATAAAAAAAAGAAAATGAGAGACTTCTATTACACAAAAATCATGAATACAGAAGAGGGTGTTCACATATAAAAACCTATAACACTACAACCCATGGGCATTCTTGGGCTCAGTCATAGTAGTGTCGAAACTCTTTTTTGGACAACTGTTGTGCAGGGAGGTGATTTGTTCTAAATCACACTTATCCACCAGATTGTTCTCCCTTATTCGGTTACCCACTTAATAGTGACTGGGTGAGCTCCATGAGGGTCCTAGATCCCATAATATCCATCTTCGACCACTAACAGATTAAATCAACAAAATTTTTTAAGAAAAAATTAAAACTCACCCTCCCCCCAAAAAAATACTGCCCTCAATTTTCCCCTCTCTTAATCCGAATAATCACCTCCCTCCACAACCGTTGTCCTAGAAACTGTACAGTATCTTTCACGTATTGAACCCTTCAAATACCCCGTTGTCGTGCAGATTTTTTTTTCTAACTCAGAAATATCATGATCAATAAAAAGAGAACCATTACCGAAGCACTTATAGTGATAACTAACTACGGTGAAATACGTTTTTTCCAGGCCCAAGTAAGATCAATGAAAAAAAAAAAAATCAAACAGACCTTAAAGAAGTAATGAGGCAGAGGAAAATTCAAAAATAGGTCAGACTGAAAACAGGATATAAGGAAGTGACAAATAAAAAAAAAAGTTTGAAAAATAATGTCGTGGGAGAAAGCAAATAACGTGCTCTGCAAGAAACTTAAAATTAAATATTCTCTTAAATTGCCACGGCCAATATTTTGAATCCTTTCATCAAATATTTCTTCGTATTTCGACCGTGTCGTCAAATTCTTTGCCAACGTCTCACTAAACATGCTGCTAGCTTCCTCAGGGCTTAGTATAAGACTGAAAATGTCATTTTATCCTATGGCATTTATATCTATTCGGGTATGGGAGTGGAGCCTATTTTTCCAATGAACGATCTGAAGTTTAGCTCCGGTACACATGAAGTACAAACAAAAATCCGAAATTATAAGAAATATTGCAAGTGGTCCTTGGTTTATAATAAAAATTATTATTTCGGAAAATTATTAGAAAATAATTAAATAACAAAAAATATAAAATGATATAAGGCTTTATAATAGAACATTATTCCTAAAAAACTAAGGTTGAGGAGGAACTGGTATATTTTACCAGAGACTTGATCTGAACATTTAATTAGATTTACATGACCATAATTGTAACAGATATGATTGTAATATTTGAAGCTATCAAAGAGATTCCAAAACAAAATAGCAAATAGCCATATTAGAATGAAAATTTTCACAATCATATCACTATCATGGACAGTAGTGTAAGGTCAAGCAGCAATGCAGGCAAGAGGAAAGAAGAGATTGAGTCCCTTACAAAACAATATTCGTCGAACGTTAACGTCCAGACAGCCATTTTTGTACAGAGAATAATCGTCTGAAATAGCTTCAGAGCCCTTTACGAATAAAATATAGGAAAATCGCATGCTATCAGATCAATGATGGCAAAGAAAAATCATGCAACAATACGGTTTTGGATTCAGTACATGGTAGAGAATGTACCATACAATGTTATATAGGGAAATGACTTGCACAAGATTACCCTCAACAGCTATCCCCCAATTAAGGATACCTACTTTATAGGGGTGGGTGACCCCCAGGGATGTCTCCTGATCCCACAGGGTTCATATAAGACCATTCTTCTTCTTCTCTTTCCGGGGCCACAACTCATGGTGAGTCAGGCCCTCCTGTAGCTTCGATCGCCTGTCATCAAGGAGCATTGCAGCTGCTTTCCTGTTTCTTATTTATAGACTATTAAGAGATTAAATAAATTATCTGTTATAGCCGTATTTGAACCCGGGATCCTTAACATAGCGTTTTACTAATGAGCTACCTTGTCCTCTATAAAAAGAGAAATTAGAAAGACGATAAATTGTAGTACTATCTTAAACATAGTCCCGTACTTTTTTGAGTTTTGTACTTTTAAGAAATCATTTCTATTTTTACTTTTACTATTTTTTTGTCATTTTTAATTACTTCATGATTCGTATTATTATGTAGTTTTCTGGCCAAATGTATATTTTTTTGTTCATGATTGTTATTCTAAAGGGACTTGGTCCTAGAATAAAGTTTGTTTTCTATTCTATTATATTTTAATTGGAATGGTATAGAGTAGTTTGTGCATTAACAGGATTACCAAGTTAGTCTTTACCTAAAAAAAAATAATGGAAGATTGGAATAGATGAGTATAAAATTTTTTTAATCACCGGGAGCCATTGTCTTGTATCTAAAATAAAATCAATAGAGGAAGATCTCGCCGAGTTCCCCACCTTCTCCGCCCACTTGCACCGTGCCGCCTCCTTCCAAGATGGTTAGTAATTACCAATACTGAACAGTCGAAGACCAGGAGACAGAGCTGATTGTGTATGGAATCTGTCGGACACGATGTCATCTCTAGAGCTGGCATCCATCTGTCTTAACCTCAGTGGGGGCGGCGAGGACTGGGCTGGAGACTGGCGGTGAGGTGGGGCTGATCCTCAACAGCTGGGCGGCTTGTAGAATCATTGGTATGTCGCGGGAGGATTAGATAAGGGGAAGGGATATTATAAAGTACTTGATCACTGCTCCCTAAATCCAACAATGGACCCTAATAGAGCATCATCACATATTGTTTACTTTAACTCAGCCAATAGAAGTTTCACAATATAATTTTATACGCTATGTAATAGTTGAAAGAAGGATCTGATAAAAAACTGGACCAGAATAACCAGCGTAGGTTCTTGTATTTAGCACATGGTAGGGACCGTACTGTTACAATCCAGGGACTATTCAAGTTGGTGATAATGAAAAGTAGTATTAAGCTAAAAAATCATATCAGCTACTGGACACAGATATTAATTTTTTTTTTTATATTAACGATGCTTCGTATACGATTAACGATACAATGCTAACAAGCTTGCAGAATAACAAACAGTAAAATGAAGGGGCCAAGCGTGTTCTGCACCATGTGGCATAAAATGAAACTATAATGAACTTAAATGATAATTTGAATTGCAATGTAACAACCATGTGGAACAAATTGATAGCCAAGCATGAAAACAAGTGAAAACGATTGTTAATAATTACTAAAGAGCGGTCACCCTTCTCATGAATAAAATGACTAGCTCCAGAAATGAATAAATGATCGCTTTGTCGAACCCGGGCCCGACCTAAATTGTTATCGAACTAAATACGACTCGTCCAGTTTCGACATTCCCATCCCGAAACGTACAAGGTCTGGAAGCAAAGGAGGATAAAATATAATCGATTTACCAGTTTGGACGGCTTGTGTCAAGCCCAAACGGAATGGCAGATTTTAAAACGACATGTGAGGGATGGGAAAGTTAAAAAAAATCCGGCTTATTGAGAACAACTCTGTTTCCAAGTTTAACGATAGTCTGAGAAATTCAAGAAATCATTTTTTTTGTATTTGTTTACAGAAAACGAACGTAATATAGGTAGAGCCTGTCCTATACCATAACACGTTGTTATGGACACACTCTCTCACAGACACAGTCTCTCTGGGTCTTTCCAACAACTCTTTTGAGGAAGATCATCTCAGCGGAGGTCACTCTAGAGAATTGTCCCTCAATGGATCTCCAGTGTTCAGCCCTAAACAGTACCACAGGCATGGTTTTGAAAATCGCCAATTGGAATTGTATGCCTATTTCTTTCTTTCCAATTATTGTGCTGCTGACTAAGTAGAAGGCACTTTTAGGTTTTCTGAATCTATTGGGGACTTACAAATCAATGCGTGATTTCTTGCTTAATTGCTATTGGTACGAATCGACGCACTCCATCACTACTCCATTGCAAGTGATATCTAAGGCCTCATTATCTCTCTCTACTTGATTTTCTTTACTTTTTGAAGTATTTATCTCTACCCCCTTTCGAATTAGTTTCTCTCTCCACTCCACCACTGAAGGTAAGCGTTTGAGTAGGCAATCAGTTCTATGTCATCTACAAATCAAATTCCGGGACCAAAATGGTAGTGAGATTCCTATAGCCAACTTATTGGGATAGAACTTCAGAATTTCGTCCATGAATGTTATACAAACGAATTGCTGAAAAAATAATTAGTCTTGAGCCGACTAGTAAAAGTCTGAAGGTCCGAGGGATAGATGGGAGGATTCAGCTAAGGGTGTTAAGGGTTTGGGTGAGGAAAGTAATCCATGGATGGTATGGAAGTTTGCAAACAGTGATTGGAGAAATCGGCATCGAACCTTCCGGCCCACTATGTCTTGGATAAATACTATCATTAATTTTTGCGTTTTTTTAAAATTTATGATATTTATAAATATATTTATGGGATGTTAGAACAGAAAACTAATAATTTCTTTTTGGTTGAACTTTTAAAACATTACGGCTTTGTTTCTTAAAATGATAAATAGATAGGCAGGTCTAAATAATATAATGACATAAGATAAATAATTGATAATCAATAATCAATTGAATTTGAAATAAGAAAATGTGCCATTGATTAATTAATTTTCGTATTAAGATTTAAGATGGCGGATGTACTCTATGTGAACAAATTAGACCAATTTTGAGGGTTTAATGACGTCACAGCTCATGACGCACATAGCTGATCATCCACCCGCTTCGTGTTGCCCATGTTTTTCGCTAAGCTACTATTTTTGGCGAAAAAACAACAAAAAATCGAATAATAATATAATTTAATAAAAATAGAGATGAGTGTACACAAGCTAGGCATTATTTAAAATACTGTTTCGTTTTGACAATGAGGTTTCGAGAACTTGTAAAAACCTAAAAAAATCAAATATACCAATGAGCTAGTTTATATCTTGTATGGAAGGTTAGCCTTTCGTAGAGTGAGTAAAGAAATAATGTAGTAAAATAAAAAAATAAAATCACATATACAATGAAATGATATTTGCTGAATAAATTTCCAGTGAATAATCTCTTGATTTTATTTTCGAACACACTCCAACACTATATCTAGATAAGATTCTTTCCTTAAGTGATAAATTAGGAAATAGGGGACAGAAACAAATCTAGTTGAGAAGTTCGTAAACTTCTTCCAGGAGAACTTCACCAGGGGAAGTTCGGAGAGCAAGAAATACTGAGAACTCATCCGGGTAGAGTAGTAATTAAATCTTAATCCTCTCGAGCGGGGAGTAAGCGAATTTATAAAATATTTCACTCAATCCGTTCAGGAAGAAACATAGAGGATTAAATTCTGTTAGGAGTGACCTGAGAGGTGGATCGTTTGTGATGCGGAATGGTATACCAGTCGCGCCTGATGAAAGGGTTTTGTAAAAATAAAGTACGACAAATATTCACGAGTCAACCTATAGTACTCAATATATTTAATAAAACACAATGCTTTAAGGCACTTAAGTATAATTTGTTTTCAGAAAATTAAGAATTAATACTGACTTGGGTGTCTTGGGTAGACTTGGGTAGGGGTTAGAATAACCACCTTCTATACCCAAGGTCGAGGGATCGCAGCCTGGCAGGATTTTATGAGGGAGTGAAATATTCGTAGTTATGCAGTCTTTCGAAGGGGGCGTAAAATGGAACGTCAAAGGTACTCGTGAAAGATCCCAATTCGTATTATATCAGGACAGGCAAAATTTAGGACTCCCACGATAACATCGTCTGATTAGTAATATCAGCATCGACGTGAAAGGAAAATTATGAATCGAATATGAAAAAAAAATTGAAAAGGTAATATTCTAGCTTGATTTTATAAACTTGAGAATTTCAAATAAATATTTTTAATTATGTTATAGATAATTAAGCTCTGGTAGAATTAATTCTAAAAAACATATATAACAGTTAAATAAAGTAAATATGAGTAAGAAAATACTTTTATTCATTCTTCATTGTGTAAATTATATAGGCATTTAGAACCAAGGAATAACAAAAGAATAAAAATTTGAGAATATAAAATACTTGATTTCAGAACAAAACTGAATGAGTGTAATAAAAAAAAATCTTGCGTCATAATAATATATTATTAAATGAAAATAATACGGTAATAATATTTCTAAAAGATATATTAAAAAATTTAGATTCTTATACATTTTTAAAGAGTATGAATATTCATCCTAATATAATCATTTTACAACGTTTTACATAATACTTGCATTGTATCAGCATATTTTTTCATCCTTGGGATCCTTACCTGCCAAATTAAAACAAAAAATTAGTATTCCTTAAAGCATTGAAAATGAAGATGCAAACAAAGCAACAAGAATATAATAATAAAAAATGAAGCAGATTGCAGATTACATCATATCGTTATATATTTTAGTATTACATATTATGGTATTTTTTGAGTTATTTAATTGTATTAGTTATTAATGTTATTATTAACATTCATTGATGGATCCTGAGGAATCTCGAGATCTTCCTGGGTTTCGCCCAGCCTTTATAGCCCTTAATTTTGGGTAAACCAGTCGATTGAGTGTGATATCGGACAAATAAAAGTTAATATAATTTTGTTGATAATTATATTAAAAAGTTATATTATATAATCATATTAAAATTTATTATGATCTCTGTAATATAATCTGTGTTCCAATTGTTGACTCGGAGATAGGACAGTCTTAGCAGCGTGGAGGTTGTGGTAGAGATTGTATAGGGTTTTGGACAACGGTTGTGCAGGGAGATGATTTACCTTAGTTCACGCTCAGCCGCCAGGTTTTCCCCCATAATTACACAAAAAACAAATTTGGGGGAAAAACTTTTTTAGAAATAACGATTCATGATCTTAAGAAATCAACACCATTACGTTTTTTTAGCTTTGAAGCGGGGCAAGTCTTGCCTCCTCATCTCATGAAATACTAGGTTCAAATTGCTTTTGAGATTCAATAAGTGCAATTAGGGAAGGGGACAAGGACTGAAAGGAGGTCTCGGGTTCCGCTGCCTCCGACAGCTGAATCCTATCCGCTTGATGGCTCACCATTAACCCCCACAACCTCTGCTGTTCGAGGTGAGATAACCATTTCAAAGTTCTCCTCTTAGGACAACCATCTACTAAACAAGAGGGCTTGGAAGTTGTGATTAATAATTAAGTCCGGTATACTATTCTATTTATTTAAAAAAATAACATGACCATTATTATAAGCTGGAAACTGCTAATCCTTAATAAATAAACTAACATTACTTCTTTAAAAAAAATTGAATTATGAAAAATTAAATAGAAGACAAGTAAAAAAGTGTTTCGAACCAAATTATAGCTGTTTTTTTTAAACCGGCCAACAAAGGGCACGCAGATACCATTCTTTAGCTCTTTCTTACTTCTCCTCCAATAATCATTCATTCTCTCTGAATGTTGCCTTCTCCTTCTATATTATTTTTTTAAGTATTATTGACAAGTTCATTTTGCCAAAGCCCTTAAATACCTACCGAGGCACACTACATTTTTCTATTTCACTCTAGTATCTAGGATAATCGTCAATACACTCCGCTGTACTCGTAAATAAACAACAAGCTACAAAAATATTCAATAATTTAGAGATAATAGGAATTGAAATATATATACGAGTACCCACATCAACGCAGACAAGATGCAGCATATCTCACATCAATGCAGGATAAATGATCGGGAAAGCGAATGGATTTGTCTGGCCTGGTTACGAGTCTGGTAGTATAGTTGGTAAAGTACCGCGCAGGAGTTGCGGAAGACCCTAGTTCGAATCCCGGCTAGGAAAAATCTTTTCTCTTCAAAATAAAAATCTTAAAATATCACAATAAAATAAAAATTATAAAATATATATCTATTTATATTTAACAAGAGACATATCTTCAGAAAAAGTTCATATAATCTGATGATGCGAAGATTAGTATATCAGGTATCGAATTTACGTGTTTATATATATATATATATATATATATATATATATATATATATATATATATATATATATATATTTATATTTTAGTATAGCAGTAACGTTATCATGAGTTGATATCAGTATGATATACATTACATTACAAACATATTCCGATTAATGCGAACGAAACGTCACGCAACAAAATCATACTGTTTTAATTTTAGTTGATTTTTCCCTTAATAACATGTTAATAATATTATGCAAGTATGAAATTATGATGCAAAATTGCGAGAACACGGGGATCTGGGGTCGGTGAAGATAAATTTTAAACAGTAAAACAATGAATAAACATTTTTTATATAATTTGGACATCATTCACAAACATATTTTACGATTATATTTATGTATGATGTCCTTCTTTTTATCAATTTACATTGTTCATATTTCTAACAATATAAACAGTCGTTGTATAATGAAACTAAAAAATAGGTAAATATTCGAAAATTGAGGAACAGTATTCCGGGTGGGTAGTTCTATTGTATAGAAATGGAAGCTGTAATATTTCAGATAAAATTTCTGTAGTTACATTCCGACTTCCCGTGGCTCAGTTTAAAGTACACACTAGTCGTCTAGACGTGCTAGGCACGCAACGATTTCCACTCTACATGCTACGTACATATCTTTAATGTTATTATATAAATGCTATTTCTCGGATATTTAACAGGTGGAATTGAGTATGTAAGTAACCTATCACGCTTGCTTGGCCACCAAAAGTTTTTCCATCCGTTTTTAGGTTGCAAACTTGGATTTACACTGCTCAGACATGCCCTTACAACATATCATAAATGGCACTGTCTTCGATTGTTTGCGATATTTTTAAATAAAATGTAAATGTTTTAGAATCCAGAATCCATTTCCACATCAACCAGATGAAAATAAATTACTGTAATATAATTTTTGTTTTCGTGAGCTGAAATAGTAGCATTTTTAGGTTCGTAATGTTTATAAATATACAAAAATAACAGTTTTTTAAAGCTAAATTATTCCTTATTCGTTTATTACATTCTGCTAAGCAACATAGATTTTAGATATTAATTTAACTCTTGCAAATGTATTTTTACATCAACCCCTTAAATTGGCAATTTTGAGGCTTAATTTTTAGCTCACGTTTCCATTTTATTTTCGTTTCCGTAAAAAAAACAAAAAAACAACCCACATATATATATATATATATATATTAAAATCACAATTTGTATTAATATAAATTCATCTATATATCTGTGGCACCTGGGGAAAATTGCGATTTTAGGAATTGAAGGGATTCACTTTATGAGGGATTGACTTCAAATAAACATAAAACATACCTATCCGTTATTCACATCACTTATTTGCCAGTGGAGTTGAAAAATCCTGGTGAAACTCAATCACACTAACAGATTCACTCATAAGATGTACAGAGAAGGAATGAAATAGGTACCAAGATGTCGTACTGACCAACCTACAGGAACAAACCTACTCTAGGTACAAAACTACTCTAGATAAATGCGCCAACTGCGACGATTTCCACTTTGCGTCTTTAAAAGACCTACTTTTCTCACTTCATAAGAATAATAAGGTAGGTTTGAGGTTGAAGCTCACCTTGATCATTACCATCCAACCTTGACCATAGACTCATCCAACGGGAGCTAGAATCCGAACAGACCTCAGACCGATTAGATTACTACACAAAACATCTGAACCAATAATTATTGGTTATAATTTTCATTTTAGATAAGGTGGGTGACTCGTTGAAGGTCAGCCACATTTGGTCTAATGTTTTAACGAAAACTACCGTTAGATCTCTGTTTGTATGTGAAAATGAGTCTTTAAAGCCTGAAAGCAAAGAGCACTTTTATCTATGGGAATAGAAAGATCAAGATTTTTATTACATATTTGTTTGATAGTTCTGACGCGTTTTTATTATTTATCAGTAGAGAGCGATAAATTAGCAAGAACACATTAAAAAACCATTAGAAATGAAAGTATATTCAGCCCTATTTTTTTTTTTCGTAAAAAAATAAATAATACACACAACTTTTTGTGGAGTGCTCGTATGGATTAATGTTTTTTTTATTTTATGGAAACAAAATGGAAACGTGTATTTTATTTATGTATGTGTGTATGTTTTTTTTTGTGTGTTTTTTTACGTGGGCAGGTGGAAATCTTCAAAAGACGCGGAAAGGCCCGTACCTATCCGTGTGTGGGATTTTTACCCACTAAAACCACCTCCCTACACCTGTTTTCCACACTCCACGTGACCGCCGTTAGGCATTACTGGGTGGAGGGGTATGGCTATGTGCTCTTTCCTGCCCGGCTAGCTCAGTCGGTAGAGCACCAGACTCTTATGTACTTATGCCTGCGTGTAGACCTGTTTCCAGAATAAGATTATTTTTCTATTCTATTAATTTCACTCCCGTTACAAATTTAATCAAGTATTGTTTATAATGTTACGGCAATATTTGATTTTTATCATTTATATTTTTTACTACCGAACATTTTTTGGAAATATATATATATTTTATATATTAAGTTATATAAAATATATATATATATAGAATTAAAACAAATTTTGATTTTTAAGACTTGGTCGATTTTTTTTCTTTAACTTCCTTTTAAAAACACCAATTTCTGGTAAGTCATAGGAGACGCTGTTGTGCTATTTCCAGAGTTCAGCACTAATAGAGCAATTAGGCAATTGGTAGGTCAGGAAAGAACACGATCCTCTACACAATAGAAACAAGAAGATTAAAATGGTATGGCCACTTAAAAATAATGGCAGAGGAACGATGGCCAAAAATAATCTTTGAATCCCTGTGGAAAGGAGGAAGAGAGGACGACCCAAAGAAAGATGGTTACGGGATCTGGAGGAGAGCATGAGAGCGAAGGGGCTTATATATATATATATTATTGTCAATTATTCCCCATCGGAAGAGCGCTATAACTTGAATCAATCACAGCTTCACTGATTTTCCTCTCTTCCCAACGCCTCTTCATTAATTCACTGTGTTTTTCCTTCCTTTCCTCTGTCCACTTTTTCGATGCTGTTTCTTTACTTGAGTCTTGTTCAATTTTCTTGTTCCTGATCTTATTCCTGAATTGTTGTCTATTCGGAATTGCATCGTTTGCGATTTTAAATAATTCCATATTGTAGAATTGTAGCCGTCTTGTTCTAAATTTATCTGTGATGTTTTCTGTATTTTCATAGAGTTCCTTAGTAGGTCTTTTGATCCAGATTCCATCCTGAAGAACAGCGCCATAATTGATCCTCACTGCAGGTTTTCCTTTGAGAACCTGTAATTCTCAGAGTCGAAGGGACTTTCATCCGTAATTCTAAATATATGTCATAAATGATTTTATCAAGCATTTTTTTTTAACATAATCGTTGGAATGGCTCGTTGGAAAGAATTTTTTCAATTCTAGAAATCGTTTTTGGTTGATTAAAAGGGAATTTTTGTGAGAATGGTTGGCAATATTCACTTTTTAACCATAAAGTTATCTAGCCTTCAATCCCCAAGAGAACAAGATGGCAACCACTCCGAGCACCCAAGTTCACCCTAGTTTTTCCTAACTTTATGATGATTTTATTCGTTTTCAAGTATTTCCCAAGCATTATTTTCTTTAGCTAATTCGATATCAATTGTAAAAAGTATGTAATGTATATCAAATCTTACATTGTCTGGTCCACTGGTGTTTGATAGTTGTATGACCTATCTCATACATTGTCTGGGTCCATTGTGTTTGATAGTTGTGTGATTTATCATACATTGTCTGGTTTACTGTGACCAGTGCACGTATGATTATCAGGTAAATTATAGGAAAATTTCATATTTGTTTTCATAAATGTTTCATAAAGGATGTTTACATCCAGGGGTGTCTACATTCTCTCCCTGGTTCCGAAATATCCTAAATTATTTCGCTATATTAAAGTTCCTTCCTTTAAAGACTATCGGTCACAAAATTTACGTTATGATAAAATTGAAAATATTATGCCCCTCAATGATTTTAAGGCAAAAGGAAGAAACGACTCGCACGAGAACTGGTTTAAAACTGACTTTATTGCCATTTTGATCCTCTATTTATAGTAGCTACATGTTAACAGCTGTTTACAATGCTTGATATTAGCGACTATGCGATCTTAACTTAATATATATGCACTTTTAGATGCAGGTGCAGTTGTCAGGTGGTACAGGAGTAAACAATTCTAAGAATTGACATCATCAATACCAAATCCTTTATAAGCCTGGAGGGGAAGCTCCTCGCACACACTTAGCATTTCGTCACTAGTTCTCCAGATAGTTTCTTTTGTACAGTATTAACGTAATTTTACTTGTTGTAAATATTTAAAATAAAAGTTTTTAAAAAGTTGTTGATTAGTTGAAAACATTTAACTGGCGCTCGAACACAGGGACCTGGGCAGATTTCGCGGATATATTCTAGCAACCCACCATAAAGGCCTTTGATGTTATTAATCACTGTGCAGTTGGCCCTTCGCCTTCCTACCTCGGCTCGACTTTCCTTCAATCCTCTTAAATTTCCGTCCTACTATGGCTCCCCTGGCTCCTGATTCGCTCTCCTCTCCTTCTGTTTCCGACACTGCAGAGGAAATAGTTGACTCGGACGGTCGCCTCCTGATCCACATCCTCTGTGCAATTACCTCCATGGGTTCTCCTCGGCCCACCTATCTTCGTCTTAAATATGGGCATTCCCGAGCAAAGTGCCCTTCCGTTCCGCATTCATAGCACCTGGAGCGGGGGCAATCAGCCACCAAGTGTCCCTTGCCGCACTCGTGGTATTTCCTTTCCATTTCTTTCTATCCGGTGTCTGCCCCTTTTCCCGGATTGCGGCCTCTCTCTCCTATTAAAATCGACTTCTCTCCGTCTTCCAATTTCCGGTCTCGACCGAGTTCTGCCTATTGGAGTTCTCCTAAAAGGAGCCCTGCTCCATCTTGGTTCGACCTCGTCGCGTGCTTCTTCCTCCCGAGCACTCGAATCTACCATTTCTTGGGCGCATTCCATTAAAGGCTTATCTCGAGCCAGCCAATCCTTCTTTCCTGTCTCCCTTGCTAACTGCACTTTAAGGATCGTGGTCATGAAAATCATCCATGCTTCCACTGCGCCAGTATCCATCACTTCTCGCAGTTTCTCATTAATTTTGTTCAATTTGGCGATTAGGCCTGCCGCATATTGCAAGTTCGACTGGTTAGGTCTCTTCATTGCCCTGATCATGTGCAGCGTATCCTCTTCGGGGCCCCATCACACCCCTCCATATGCTTTTTTTAGCCTTTCTTTAATAGTTCTCCACGGGGTATCCTCATCCGCTGGTATTAGGTTCAGTACGCTTCTTTTAACCCGGCGTGCTAGGGCCACCCGTAGCCTTTTAGCGTCCAGCTCGTCTATTAGATCCGCAGCGATCTGGCATTCAATACTCAACATAATACCATCGCCGCCTTTGAGGAAATGGTTCAGCTCCCTCACATCGCCATTGAATTTTTCGAGATAAGAAATCTCTTTTGTTACATACTGCGCGTTAGCCCTTTTTAATTTCATACGTTCAAGCGCGTTGGTCTCCTCCGCGATCCTGTTTGCCTCCCTGGCTGCTAGATCCGCACGCGCCATTGCGGAACAAAATATTTAAAAAAGGAAAATAAGGAAGAAGTGACTCGCACGAGAACTGGTTTCATTTCAGTAGAATTTACGTTAATATAATTAAATTTAAACTTTATTTTATTTTAAGTTTTATTTTAAATTTGTAATTTTATTTAATTGTATGACTAATCTAACAGAACGACTAAACCATTTTAGACAAATTAACGTTGCTACACCACTTACTATTGAAAATTTAGACCAATTCTTATTAGATCAACCAAATATGACTAACATGGAAATTAAAGATCATGACTTTAAATTAATTCCGGAATATAACAGCGATCCATTGCTTTTTTTTTTATTTTTTTATTATTATTTATTTATTGATATTTACAACTATATTACAATAATATAACAAGTAAATTGGCTGAGTGATGCATAATGACATGATATAATGACAAGTAGAGAAACTACCCACTGGTAGTACTCAAATCGCATGTTCAACTAAGAAGGTCACGTGGCCATCTTCTTCTCAGACACCTCGGAGGATTATCGGGAATTGAAGAGGAAGCTAGGTTTGAAACTAGAGGGTTTGAGTGGAAATGAAGTTTGTTATGAAAGGATAGATACCGGGTTCGGGCCAAATCAGCAACAAATGGGACATTAAGGTCGTTATGGATGACTATATTCTTAACAAAATAAGGAGCGTTGAGGATTTTACGAAGGATTTTGGATTGTAGGGATTGGATACGAGAAGAATTTGATGGCTTAGTGGAGCCCCAAAGCTCTACTCCGTAAGTCCAAATAGGTCGTATGATGGTCATGTAGATGAGTCTTTTGTAATTAACTGGGAGCTTAGAGCGTTTGTCTAGTAAGTGTTGAAGTAGCCTGAAACGTCGAGCGGTTTCTTGTCTTTTCAGTCTTGTATGAGGATTCCAGGTTAATCGTTTGTCGAGATGCAACCCTAAGTATCGGATCTGTTCTACAGGCACAAGTGGGATATTATTAAAGGATACTGAAGGGCAGGAAGTCATTGGTTTACGACATAAGGTAAAAGAGATTTGATGGGATTTTTGAGAATTTATTTTAATTCTCCAGTTCTGGCACCATTCTTCAAGATCAGTGATATGGGATTGGAGGCTTTGGGATACAATAACTGGATTGGTATTGACTGATATGTGGTATCATCAGCATATGTGGTAAGGATAGTATTAGGATGAGTTGGGATGTCAGCTGTATAAACTGTATAAAGGATTGGGCCAAGGATACTACCTTGAGGAACACCAGCAGATTGGGAAAAGAGGGATGAATAGACATTATTATGGTTTACTTGGAAAGTTCTGTTTGTGAGATAGGATTGAAGGATGAGAAAGTAGGTAGGCGGTAGAAATTGACGGAGTTTATAGAGCAATCCCGGATACCAGACTCGGTCGAAGACCTGTTCCACGTCAAGAAAGACGCCCGAACAATATGATCCACGTTCTAATGCAGAGGAGACTACATCCACCACACGATGACATTGCTGAATAGTGGAGTGGTATGCTCGGAATCCAAACTGGTGATCTGGAATTATGTGATTTGCATCAAGGATGGGGTGCAATCGTTTGAGGATGAGTTTTTCAAGGATTTTACCCATACAAGGTAGAAGAGCGATAGGACGGCAAGAGGAAGGGTATTCTGGTTTTTTTTTAGGCTTGGGTATCATTTTTACAATGGATAGTTTCCAGAGGTCAGGAAAATATGTGGAGCGGAGTACAGCATTATATATATAGGTAAGGAATAGAATGGCTTTTCTAGGAAGGTGTTTTAAGATATGAATTGTGATGAGGTCGTGCCCAGGAGCTTTGCGGGAAGGTGATCTGTGTATAATGTTGGATATTTCTGTAGGATGGAATGCTTTGGGTGGGAGGGACATTTGGAGGGGAACATCTAACTCTTCTTTTATATGTTCAATGTGAGTTGGGTTAATGATATCAGGATGTGGATGAAAGATTTTGGAAAGGTACTGACCAAATAACTGTGATTTTTCTCCGTCAGTTCTTGTCCAGTTATTTGATTCAGTAAGGAGTGGATGATTAAATTCTTTGAACTTTAGGGGTTTTTTAGTGGTCATCCATAATGTTTTGTCGGTGGTTGTAAGATTTTCAGTCCAGGTAATTAAATTTTGAATTTTGAATTTCTTGATTTCTGCTTTAGTTTGTTAGTTAATTTTGTATAGATAGTTTTATCTGCTGGGTATCGAGTTCTATGCCACTTCGATCTTGCTCTGCGTTTTTCTCTTAATAAGATTCGAATATGCTGTGGCAAATCAGTCTGTTGATAGTTAATAATTGTATGATTTGTGATGTTATCATGTAAACTGCTTCTGATTGAAGTTGTAAGTTTCTCTATGGCTGTATCAATGTCTTGTTTTGTCTTCAGTGAAATTTTTAAGTCCAGTTTGTCCTCCAAGTCATAACAAAAATCATCCCAGTTGACACGTCCTGTAATCAGTGTGGGAGGGGAAGGCTTGGGAGCAAAACTTGAGTGTAAGAAAAGGAGGACTGGACTATGATCTGATGACAGGTCGTCCAAGGATTCAATGTTGGCATGTGCGGGGGAAATTTGGGATGTAACAAATATGTCAAGGATGTCGGGACGTTTTTTGAGGGATGTAGGCCAATAAGTAGGATATTTTGGGGCAAGGATTGAGTAGCTTTTTGAGGATGTGATGGAAGATAGAATATTTCCACGGGAGTTGGATGTTCGACAACCCCATCGTTGGTGTTTAGCATTGCAGTCTCCTCCAGCAATGAAGCGCGGTCCAAATGATAGGAATAAGGAATCTAAAAGGTTATGGGAAATGGAACTACCGGGAGCACAGTATACAGCTGAAAGTGTGAAATGGAATGGACGAGTCGTTATGTTTACAGAGGTTGATTGGATAGCATCAGTTGGAATGGAAGGAATCAGGGAATGGGATATATTTTTTTGAATGAGAATACAAGATCCGGCATGTGAAGTGTTATCTGGGTGGTCTGATCTGTAAGTGATGTAGTCACGTATGTAGAATAGTGAGCGGTGTGTGAAATGCGTTTCAGTCAGTAAAGCAATATCAATTTGTTTGTCATGTAGATATATGTCAAGTTCGTCACGGTGATTATTCAGTCCATTAGCATTCCACAATAGGACAACTAGGGGTTTTATGCTCATTGTGGACGATTAAGTGGGAATTCGGTTAAGATTCTTGTCAATAGGATGATCAGCGGTTTTATGGTTTCTTGAAGATCTTTAAGGAATGATGTTAGGATTGAATTAATGTCGTTGGGGTTTTGCATTTGGATAGGATATAGATCTGGAGGTTGGGGTGGATAATTTACATAAATAGGGGCGTTGGTTTGGGGGTTGAGCCTGAGGTACTGGTTCTGTTTTCAACGTGTGTTGAACTAGGGAAGGGACAGGATTCGGATGTTGTGGTGGAAGATTGACTCTTAAGTTTTGAGGGTGGAGAGATATTTGCTGACGTGGAGTTTGGACTTTAGGATTGGGTCGAGCATCTCGGGGTTTAGGTTGGGAGTTTTTGGGCTTGTTATAGGAAGTCTGGGGTTTATGTTGGGAGGTTTGAGGCGCCTGATGTTGAGGCTGGTGCTGGTTAATTGTTCTGCTTTCTTTTTCCGGAGGTAGAACTGTGGTGGTAGGTTGTTGTAAGCTGTTCTGTGTTTTTGGCAATTCCGGGAAGATAGTGGAATTGTTAACTTCTGGTGGCTGAGGAACGTTATTTTTTAGTCTTCTCTCTTGTATTTTGTGTGTTCTCTGTCGTAATGAACTTTTATAGACCAAGCAATCTTTGTAGTTCGCCGGGTGGTCCCCACCGCAAAGAACACATTTCGGAGGCTCGTTTCTGGATTTCTGACATGCTTCAGAGAAGATGTGAGCCAGCACACTTGACGCATCTGGCTTGATGTCGACAATAGGTCTTGGTGTGACCTAAGTTTTGGCACCTAGCACACTGCACTAGAGTGTTTTTCTGTCTGGGCTCCTCGAATTTTACGGTTGAGTAGACAAGTCTGGTAACTTGAAATATTTCAACGTTATTTTTAGCCGGTTCTAGATCGACAAAAAACAACGGAAGGGGATATTTTTCAGTGGGGTGCAACACTGAAGAGATGTTTCTGATGGTGTGGCCCATCTCTTCAAGATCTCTTTTGATAGCGTCTTTAGGCGTGGTCGAGTGAAGCCCTCTTAAAACTACCCTATATGATTTGTCTTCTTTGAGCTGGTAGCAGTGAAAATCATAGTTGTTGCTATTGAGATGATTTATTAATTTTTTGTAAGATTCTTTATTAATGGTATTGATTTTGATGTCATTTACTCGAGAGTAGCATGTAAAATTTGGCTGCTATCCAAATTTTATATCAAATCCGCTACTTCTATTCCGAAATTATAAAAATCTGTTATTTTGGTGATAAATATAGGAGGTGGTACCGGGTCATCGTATTTTTTACTTTCTTTTACTTCTTGAATGTCCTTAGGAGCCTTAACTTTGTGACTAGGGTTGCTGGGGGTGGATGCTACAGGTTGTTTGACTGCAGTAGATTTACTGCGGGTTTTTGGTGGTTCAGATGTATTATTCTGAGTGGCTGCTGGTTTTAACCGCTTTATGTTGATTTTTGTTTTTTGTTAGGCGAGTTGCCCGCTGAGCCAGGGGCAGATTTTCTTTGTCGTTTCTGAAGCGATCGTCTTTTTAAATATTGAGAATCGGTCTCACTGATTTCGGAGAATGGAGTCTCTTCCTCCGACAAATCACTCCCCGTATTGTCCACAATCATCATTGTATTATTAATTTATTAAATGAAAAAATAAATAAATAAAAATTATCAATTATAAACTTTGTTAACTTCAATTATCTTAATTATAATGAACATATTTATTTAATTAATTTTAATGAAGAAAAGAAGAAGACAAAAAAATAAATAAAACTAAAAAGTTTACGTAACCGGGGTTTGATTGAAGACCGGAGAAGGTGGAAAGCCAAGCCTCGACCTTGATCTTGCTATCTGTTGTAGTATTAGTCCTGTCTATTACTATGGGATTAAGGCCACGTTGCTGCCTTTAGCAGCCGGTCACTAAATTATTTTGTGTCTATAGTTATATTATTATCACTCACCTCACTTATGTTGTTAATAAAACAAAGTAATGTCTATAAACTTAGTTTTGGTGAAGTTTGATGACATTATTTGAACTGATAATATGAAAATATTGTCTCAAGCACAGAACGATGTTAAAGTTACACTTCACTTGCGGCCATGACACTTGGTACTCAAAATAAATATAATAATAATATACAGTGGGTGAATAATATTGGGTTCAGTGTGATTGGGTTCAGACTGTGCTGTTTCTAAGGCAAACGTTAGACGATTTTTTAAGCAGGCACATTTTTAGATGCTGGGTGAGCCATAGAAGAGTGTGCCGACTCCATAGGCCCATCTTCGGCTGTTAATAAGTTAAATAACTTATCTGTCACATCTGGATTCTAACCCTAGGCATTCGGCACAGCAGCTCAACGCTATACACACCCAGTTATCTCGCTCCTCATATTTAAAGGTTTAATCAATGTATTTTAACTGTATTTAACCCAAAACATGTTTTGGAATGTCAAAGCTCCTGAGAAGTAAGCTCCTTAGCCTAAAGTCCAACCTGATGATATATAAAACCGTGATTAGGCCAGTAGTGACATACGCTGGTGAAACCCTCACATTGAATAAATCCAGAGTGGAAAAGCTGAATAGATTCGAAAGGAGAGTTCTTCGGCAGATATTCGGCCCAGTTCGAGAAATCGACCAACTCAGGATCAGAAGGAACAAAGAGCTAAGTGAGTTATATGGAGACCTAATGATATCGAGCAGGAGTAACGTTGCTCATCAGGATGCAACGGATCAAGTGGCTGGGCCACTTATATAGGATGGGCGAAGAAAGAACAGCTAAAAAGCTGTATAAAGGAAATCCGGATGGAGTAAGACCTCGAGGAAGGCCCAAAGCTAGATGGAAGGATGCCGTCTGTGAAGATCTGAGGCTGTGTAAGGTCTTCATAACTCGAGCAGGCGATCGGGACGATTGGGGTAGAGCGGTTGAGCAGGCCAAGGATTTCTTTATGAGTCTGTCGCACCAATAATGTAATGTAATCAATGTATTTACAAGATGGTTGTACAACGGGTGATCCCTGCCAAGTCTTCCTCTGTCTTTATAGATTATTTTTTTCTTAAAGAAATTAATACAAGAAGTTCAAGGCTATTATTCCATTAGCCTGAAAGAATAATATTTGTCTTATGATCCCCTCCTCTTAGGGTATTCATGCTTATAAAACCAAGTCAGCAATTGTTATCTTAATCTCTTCTCAGGTATTCCAGGCAGAATACCTTATGTATATCTAATTATTATTTTTTTCTATTCTCCTAAAATTTGAAAATTTATCGTTAAAGTTAATGCGGTGTAAACACTTTATCTGTCGGTTTTAGGTTGTGATATATTGAAAAAAAATTGGATTTGATCGGAAAATTTCCTGCTGATGGAGTAAGCCCCAAGTACTGATGACACTCGGTGGTCACTAAGATGGGAAGGATTAAAAATATATAGTAATTATAAACTTTACGCTGCGTTAATTAATAACAAATCCTAATTAATGATAAATATAAATTATACTAGTTTACGTAGAAATGGAAATAGTTAGGGGAGTGCGGTCAAAATCAAAAACACTAAATAAGTGAGGACATATTTATTGATTATGCCGACGAGATTCCTTTTCAATACTTTCCACACATTTCTTTTGTATTTATTCTTTGGCATAATATTTTGTATCAATTTTCTTTCATTTCACTTATGTAACTCTCTAGGAGTCTAATATCACACACTTTATATTTTATCTGTATTAAACTAGGTTTTCCATACTTTTATATCTCACCTTTTTTTATATTTATACTTCTCATTTTGTATCTTTCTGTTTACCTTCTCATTTTTCTTTCTCTTTGTATTTTGTTTGCATTATCACCCTTCTGTACATGGATTCTGTAATTTTTTTTATTAATATATCCTTCATAATTAATTCATATATCCTTAATTATTATCATTTATTTTATTTTATTAGTTATTGATTTTATTAATTTTTAAATATTTTTATTTGAAAAGAAAATATATGTCCAGTGCAGGGACTCGAACCCTGGTCACCCAGATCGCTAGTCAGGAACTCTACCAATTGAGCTATCCTGGCTCAATCAGGCTCGCTTCCCGGTCATGATCTTATCCTTTCTTTTCACAGATCACATGCCCCCGCGTTCCCGCAATTTGCGATGTAAACGAGGGGAAGAATGTTCTTTGAACATTTATTTAATTTGGATCTTGTTGACTTACGTCATTATATATTTTTATAATTTATTTTATTATATTAGTTATTGATTTTATTAATTTTTAAATATTTTTATTTGAAAAGAAAAGATATGTCGAGGACCGGGGCCCGAACTCGGGTCGCCCAGATCGCTAGTCAGGAACTCTACCAATTGGAGTCCCGGTCTTTTCAAATAAAAATACTTAATTATTACCCTTCGCTTTTTGTTCTTCTTTTCTATTTCTCTATATATTATTATAATCTGGGTACTGTAATGTTTTTTAATAGTTTATTTTGTTTTGTCTGTCTTTTTCTCTCAGCCCTGAAGATACCTACAAAGCGGTCATAATACTAGAAAATTACAAGAAATCCAGAAAACCCGTTTCTTAAAAGCTATCTAAAAAAAAAGATATAATGGTAACAGATAAATAAATAGAAGAGGCTAAACACAAGTTAAGCCGAGGTAAGGCTGAAATATAGAGCGATAAATTATATAAAACAAGGAGAGGTGATAAAAGGCTGAAAGGAGGGAAATGACAAAGCAGGAGATTGGGAGGGCTCACAAAGGGTCCACCTAAACCCCCCCCCCTCTTTCTCTCCCTTTCTTTTACATAATTCTTATTTCCCTTCGTCCCATATTTCATAATTTCTTTATATCCGTAGTAAATAAGGACCAAATCAAAATAGACTGTTACACAGCCATAAATATCTCGTGAAACAGGAGTGGATAAAAAAAAATACTTCGCTCCCGCGTATCTAAGTGTCTTACTGCGAGAAATATGAATATAAAACACTAATTTGTCATTTTTATTATACGTATTTCTCTATTAGAACTAATTATAACAGCCATTCAATTCATATAATAAATAAATAATATAATAAATTAAAAATAACTTATTTAAAGAGATGATAAAAAAATATAAATATTGCAATATAATATAATATTATATAGGCACTAGTGTTCATCAGTTTTTACTGTAGCAGTCCTGTTATTTTCGAAAGAGGTATAACTAAATTTTTTCATCTATAAATATACTTAAGTTTTTGAATTTCAATTAATTTAAAAATATCAAAAAGCCTTATTTTTACACAATATTATTACACATAGCACTTAGCAAAAAGTGATGTTTCCAAGACTATAAATATTTAAATTGTTATAATAAAATAATAATCATTAAAATTATTTAATAGAATAAGCTATTATTTTTACATTTAAATGAACTTATACCACTTTAAAAGATAACAGCTCAATTAAGAAGTAATTAAAATGAAACAATTTAATGAATATTAAAGTTTAAGATAGGATTTATATCTAATTCAACCATACAAAAATATTTTTAATTTGTCTGCAGTTTGTATATTTACCCCTGAAGAAGACTTGCAATGGGGGTCATACGTTGGCCTTCCATTAAACAGTTCTCCCTATTTAAAATAATTTTTTTGACCCCCACACCGACCATTTTTAATATACATCTAAATATATTTTTAAAAATATGTAAAAACCATTTCAATGATTGAATTTTATTTATTTATTTATTTTTATTTTTTGTTCTAGGTAATGTAGACTACGTTTGTTCCAACTGTTCTTTTGATATTTTATGATTTATTATTATTCTTGTATGTTATATATGCACCTTCGCTGTACAGGACCCACAATAATTTTTTCCACCTCGATTTGAAGCAATATGAAATTTTTGAACTGATAAATGGTTTCTAAGCAGGTATTTTTTATAATATTGTCATTGTCTGTTTAAATATTACTATAGGAAATCCAGGTAAACGAAAAAAATAATCATCTTAAATGAATGTTTAATACCAATGTTATTAAATTCTTGTTTTAACATTGTTATGTTTAATTTTTAATTATTTTTTTAAATGCACGATTATACAGAAATATAATGTATATCTGTATAATTGTGCATTATTATGTGAGATAACATATTCGAAAGTTTAAATAATTAGGTAATTTATAAATGTAGGTTATCACCACACTCTTTAAGGTTTTTTTTTAAACCCTACTACATAGGGCCCAACCCAGCACTTAATGTAGACCCACTAAAACCTCTCAACGGTTTTGTATTGAGAGCATACAAAAAAAAATAACCTCCCTTGTCTAAATCCTATGAAGAGAATTCGTGAACGTCTGGTAGTGGATAAAAAGAATACCTGTGTCCCTGAGGTATTTTTTTTATCCACTAGATATTCTCATTATTGAGAGTTGGTATATATAAATAGAGGCTTACACATAAATAATAAATAAAATTATTAGTAAATTAATGCAAATTTACTCATTTTTACTCATTATAAATTGAAAAAGAAGCATTTAAGAAAAGTATCGAACGTGAAAAAAACACACTTTTTTGTTTTCGATCAATAAATATTGCTTTAGGGTAGATGAATATTATAGCAAATTTTTGAATCTGAAGTGTTGAGATATTGAGTATTTTGCACTAAAAAAAATAAGGAAATGTTCCTTTATTTTAGATATGTTTTATAAATAAAAAAATGTTTTTTATTTATTATTTAATAGATGTTTGTAAGGAGGGAGAATAACCCCGTCAAAAGGTCGAATATGTAACTATCTTGATTATGTTAAAAAATAAACCTACCTGTAAACACTACGACCCGTGAGCGAGTCTGGGGTTCAGAATATGGTAGAGTCTGTACTGTTTCATGGGCAACGGTTCTGCAAGGAGGTGACTTGTCCAACCCCCGCCCAACCCCCCGGCTTTCCCCCCTTATTTTGGGTACCCTATTTTTATAATATTTTATAGAGGCTGGGTGAGCCCCAGGAGGGTCCTAGATCCCAAATGATCCATCTCCCGCCGCAAACAGACTAAATAAAAGTTCTGCCTGCAGGGGGATTAGAACCAGGATTTCCGGCATGGCTACTCAGTGCTCTACCACTGAGCCACTCCGTTCCCTTAAAAAATAAAGTAAGGTGTAAATAAATCGTTGTTCTGCGTTCATTATCGTGAAGAATTTTTTTTTGAACTGGGATTTTAAAACTCTCAAATGTACCAAATTCGCGTTTTTAATCTGGTTTGACAGTAACAATACCAAATTTCTTAAATGGCAAAGTATTGAATGTGACATGTTCGTGTGTTTACTTGGCAATTTATTGTAAAACCAACGAGGTGTTTTAAAACATACTTTCAACAGATTATGAGATATTTAATAGTTAGCATTTACGATCTTTTGGAACTATTTAAAAGACACAGTGCTAACTAACGAAGATGTCATTATAATAATTATAATAATTCGAGATGTACATTATAGACAAATAATCATACATCGTAGATAATCGAACGTATGTGTTTTTACTAATTAAAACACAATATTCGGTAAAATTCATATAAAATCATTTATAATAATGGACTAAGGTATAATGACACAGGTAAAAAATGGTCGAGGATACGGACTGATTTTGAATGGAAATTGAAACAGTTTTTTTTTTTTCAGAATAGTGTTTTTTCACAATCGATACTTTGCATTTGTATCGAAGATAATGGGTCCCTAGTAATGTTTTATTTCTTTAAAATAATTCTGGGTTTTCTATAAAAAATATATGATTGTCCATTTTGTACAAATGAGTAGAATTTAATCAACGACATATACTCGAAGTATTGTATATCGCTCTAGACTCTGACAAAAATAACAAAATTCTACCTACGAACTCCATTGAACCATCGAAATTATTCACTGATTTCCGCCGATGAAATGACGGAAGAAAATTAGCCGTAATTTGTCCCGTAAAAAATTTATGGCCGATCGAAACCGTTTGAAGTTTAGCCCAGGCGATGCGGCATCGAATAGGTCACGACAATATGATTATTTGAACGGGACTCGGACCACAATCAATAGGTAATACTTCCTTTATAGCCTTCCATCGATCGTCGGAAAATACGTCAGGAGGGAAATAAAAATAAAAACCCACCTCGGCAGACGGGTTTTAACGAGAATATAAACATTTCTAGAACGGTTTGTTATCGCTTACTTCGTTTATCTTTATATGATAAATAATAATACATGGGTATAAAAATATTTTGATTCATTACAGGTTAGAAAGCTATTAAATTTAAGGGTTTATGTGATTTAGACTAAAATGTAAATATTTAGGCTATTATAATTTTTATGAATAAAAATATTAACTCAATTAGTTAACGCTTACCTCAATTTATTCACATATACAAAGAAACACACACATAGATATAGATATATATAGTGATACATTAAATTATCATTCTTCATAATAAACTATCAATATTTAAAATAATTATTTCAAATTAAATCTATAATCTCTATATTACGTAAAGTTTTTAGTGATGTAATATTTTATTAACTACTTTTCATAGTTGTTATAAACTAGACTATAAAGTTACAATCTTAAGTTTTATAACATGTTATAATATGCGAGTACATTATTTGGAAATTATACAAGATTGATGATGACATTCATTTATTCAGGTATGGATCTAGTTAAGTCCGAACAAAATGAATGAATCATCGGAAAGATCTGATCAGATCAACTGTATAACTTTTTTTTTTTATTAACTATTTTTTACAACTTGGTTGTTTTACGTCTCTAAAAGGTCTAACCACAGATCTCGATTCAGCCAGTCTCTACTACATTACTAATAATAATTAAGATTTTAAACTAAACATTTTTAAAAAGTTTAAAATGTAAAATTTTGATTAGATAAAATTATTTTTTCGTCGAATACAAATCATCTTAATAATAATTGATAGTAATAAACCAAAAAACTATTTACAAATATTCCACAAATTTTATTTAATACATTTTGACGTTGTTAATAGACACTTGGAGAACGGGGTAGGTGTGTTGAGCGCTGAGTTGCTGAGCTGATAAATAAATAAATATAAATCCGGCTCTAGTGATAAATTATTTAGTCTGTCAACAGTTTTTGGTGGGCGTTGCGAGATCTGCAGATTTTTATGGGGTGAATCCGGCCTCTATAAAGTGGGTACTATCAACAGGTAGAAAACTAGGAGGTTGGGCTTGATCTCGGGCAAATTACCACCTTGCACAACAGTTGTAATAGAAACAGTGCAGGATCTAGCGTGTACTGAACCCAGGACATTTCATGAGTTGTAATGGTACAGATTTTTTAAAAAAATAAACATTTATCTACTTTATTTTTAAAATATTTATAATTAAATCGATTTTAGAGGATTACAATTATTAGAATTGAGATCTACACCTTGTTAGGATTGTAGAAGCAGTGAAGCTTCAATATGCCAGTAGTGGTTGGTCCTATTTAGACAATGATCTGCTTACTAAGGCAACCAAGACCACTCCATCCAGTAAGTAATATTGAGTTGTTTCTCGGAGGCAGAATTTAATAAAAATCATATTCTGCAACGATTCTTACTGATTTTGCATAAATAAAATACTGTTTATTTAAATAAAATCATCTAAAGTACAATACATGCACTATAAAAATGTAGATACTACCACCGATTAATTCAAGTAATTTAAATAATATATTATAGGATAGAGAAGAAAAAAAAAATATTCCAGTCAATATTTGTTTTTTAAACCTTACAAATAATTAAAAAACGTTTCGACATTTATTTGTCATTCTCAATTTCATCAATATTCATTCCTCATACAACTTCATTAAAATCATAAGTCCAAATTATTACTTAGGGTCAAAACATTTTTTTAAAGTTAAAAAATTAAAAAACTTATATAAAATCTTGGAATATATATGAACACAATATTCTTCATGACCATGGAAGAAAGACAATTTCCAAGATTGACCAAAATATTGACTGGAATGTGTTTTTTTTCTTCTCTATCCTATTATATAAATCAAAAATATTGAGTCCAGTATATAAGTAAAATCTTATAAAGAAAATATAATATGTTATAATAGCTAATATGTTTCTAGTATTCTAATGCAAGGGTATAAATATAAACTTGTCCAAGTCAATAAATAATAAATTCACTCAAATTGTATTCACTCAAATACAATTAAAATATGACCAACTAGTTACAGATCAACTATAAGAAACAATCAATCCTTAACTCTTATTTTCTGTTATATTTTATTTAACTGGTATATTAATCAAAAAGGGAGTGGTAGAGGTCTGAGTTGCTGGGATGAGTTTCACGGGTTTATGTCGAGCTGTGATAGCTAAATTATTTAAAATGTTAACAGCCGTGGTTTGGCTGTCTGGGACACTCTTGGGATCTAAGACACTCCTGGGGATCACCCAGCCTCTACAAAGTGGGTACCCTTAATTGGGGAAAATCTGGCGGTTGAGCGTGATCTTGGACAAATCACCTTCCTGTGCAACCGTTGTACTAGAAACAGCACAGACTCAAATATGTGCTAAACGCAGGATCCTTAATGGGTTAGAGGTTTTTATTTATGTTAAAAAGTTACTTGCTATTTTAATTAATAAATTAAAAATAATTAATTACTAAAATACTGAAAAAATAACTATTGGAGGAGAGCTGCCAGGTTACCCAGACTAGAAAGAAGGAGTAATGCCGAAATTAGAGAGCGAATGCAAACTCAACATAACCTCCTCGAAAGTATGGAGAAAGAAATTAGAATGGTCATCTCAGAAGAATGAAGAAAGAAAGATTGCCCAATTCAATTTAATCTTGGAGTGCTGAAGGGAGGAAACAGCGAGAAAGATGGATAGAAGGAATTGAGGGAAGTATGCACGGCCATGGTCTGAGGGAGGAAGATATACAAGATAGAACAAATAGGAAATAATAATTCAAGGAAACGTTTGGTTGAAGGAAACATCAATTTCCCCTCAGGGGGAAAAATTAATGCATTTTAAGTTAAATGCTTAGAACTCAAAATCCTTAACAGAAAGTGTTATCCTTTGAATTTTTTATTTTGATATACTACTGAAATCCAGATCAAATGTCCCAACAAAATCAGCTCAAAACAGACGTGGTTTTCGTTAATAATACAAGAATATCAGGTAAAGTTTAAATCGGACAATATATGTATATACAAAAACAAACGAAATTCAAGAGGTAATAAAAGCGAGAGTAAAGTAAATAAAGAAAATGTATGATTAAATTTGTTAACAAAGCTAGGGAATAGGGTGTGATTTAACAAACAGTAAATATTGTAGAAGGAAAACCAATTGAAGCACTCTACTTGGAATAGCACTAAAAAAAAGAGGCAGGAGCGTTTAGAATTACCGGGAAGTTTTGTGCGGAATATCAACGGACGGTGTTTGCTCTGTGGTAAAACCAAACTGGCTTCTGACTACAGTCCAGTCCAGCCCAGTCAACTTGCTGACGTCAGAGTGGTTCGGATTGCTAATAGAGAATCATTCTCATCTGATGAGAGTGAACTAAATTCGATTTAGAAAAAATAAATATAAAATACACACTAAGTATACTACTATCTATATATACTAATATTTATATATCTATAAATATAAAGTATATATAGATATATAATCCTGGTTCAAATCCCGCTGCAGGCCATGACTATTAAGTCTGTTTACGGTGGGAGATGGATCATATGGGATCTAGGACCTTCCTGAGGCTCACCCAGCCTCTATAAAATATTATAAAAATAGGGTACCGAAAATAAGGGGAAAAACCTGGCTGTTGGGCGTGACTTGGGACAAGTCACCTCTGTCGACGCCGACACCTTGGAATATAGGTATATTCATTGTTTTTCTGATGTGTATCGATGTGCCTGGAGGTAATTTAATTTAATTGTTTATATGTATTTTGATTTCACTTAGTTACGATTTGCTATTGATTATTTGATTTGTTTTTTGTTTGTATTGTTACAATTAACCATCTTACTTTACTCTTAAATGGTCGGCCTGGGGACTCGTATGTTATCGCATACGTCACGTGCCCGGTGCCGATAAGTCAGTCAGTTACGAGAGCTAGAGAAGTGTGGTCAGGGGGAAGTAGTCGCTCCGTATTGCTCAGTGCAATCGCTGCTTCCTTCCTGAGCCTCTTCTCGCCTCGTATTAGCACGATGCTACATTTATTTGCACCCCTGTACCATGTACCAAAAAGGGGGTACGCAAGAGGCGAGAAGAGGACACACTTCACTAGCGCTGGCTCCACATTAGGTAATCTTAGTCATAATAGTCATAATAACATTTTATTATTTTTTCATATTCATATTCACTTATTATTCTTTAAAATAAAAGTTTCACGTTTTTTTCTACTAATGTGCCTTTTCCTTTAAATACCCTAACCTGCTGGCACCGGCCAAATCAAACATTTTTACTTCGACGGTCCGTGCTCAACCTTTCAACCTGTGAATGGCAGACGGCCGCCACAACCTCCTTGAAACAGTACAGTATCTACCGTGTAATGAACCCCCAGACTCGTTCACGGGTCTTAGTGGTACAGATTTTTTTTTTGTAATTTAATATTAGTTGTAATAAAAAAAACACTTCAGAATCAAGAAACTCATTTCTGTGGAGTAAGTTTTGTTAACCTCCAAACAAAAAAAAAATATGATGTTTTACTCAATGATTGAAAATGTAATCCTCTACGGATCCGAAACATTGGACAATAATCAAAAAAAGGAGGAAAGGACGATGTCCGTGGAGATGGAGTCCTGGAGACGCTGTTATGTTATTTCCAGAATTCAATACGTCCCTTATATCACAATAAGGCAACTGGTAATCAGGAAAAAACGAACCCCTTCACAGTTGAAACAAGGAGATTGAAATGATACGGCCACTTAAAAAGAATGGCAGAGGAACAATGGCCAAAAACAATCTCCGACTATTCTCCTACGGAAAGGAGGAAAAGAGTACGACCCAAAAAAATATGGTAGCAGGATGTGGAGGAGCGCATGACAGCGAGGAGTCTTAGAGATGACTGACTGGACCGAGATCTATGGAAAGACCTTTTAGATACGAAAAACATCTAAGCTGTACAAAAATCTTGAATGATAATAGTCGACCTTGATTATATAAGGGGAAGAGATATGTGGAACATATGTGAGATATGTGGACATCCACCCGGACCATTCTCTTCCACTTGTACAAAAATCTTTAAATAAATAAAATATATATTAACCTATAGTCCTAAGAGATCACCTGTGGTCTAGTGGTTAGCATAACAACCTACTATGCCCATGAAGGTTTTACAAAATTATAACATCGTTCTTGTCGGAGAACTGATAACCTGGAGAGGGGTAGCCAACCTCAAGTTCCTATGGAACCTGGTTTTAATGCTGCAGAGGCAGGATGCCCATAGACGATGGTTTTCAACCTTCAGACTCTTCAAAACCAGTCGTTTTGGGCCGATTCACTTATGCCCTTCCCACTCCCTTACAATCTGTCTAGATCCATGGATTATGACTGTTCGGATTCAGCAGGCTCCCTATAACCTATACACATTTCCCGAAAGCGGATTTCCGGGTGGCTACTGACATTCTGGAAAACCACAACGCTATTCCGGATAGTAGTACAACCCATCAAGTAAGATCATCACACCTACGCCTGGCCTATGTGAGTTGCCTTCAGTAACCTGACGGGCCTCACATACAGGTGAATGTCTTATTCGGGCCATGTGTTTTGGGGAAGATATTCAGTTGGTTAAATAGAAGGTAAGAAATGCAGGAGAAGTTCTGGATACTACCATGCAGAAGTGGATCTTATGTACCTCCATTAGCCCTAAATTGATGACTGATCAGGCATTTCATTAGAGTTATGTAGAAGAAGAGATAGGATATAGAAAATTAAAAAAAAAACATGAATGAAGAGGATAAATAAAGTGGGGATTTTAAATATTAATAAAAATGACGCATTGAAAATAATTTTATAATGAATTGAGCTTAAAAAACATTATATTTAAGTACTCGTGTTTACTTAAATTGGATACCGTATCTTAGATAAATTAAAGTGATCTAAAAATATTTTTAGTTCAAATACAGGCTAGTCGAACAATCCGTTAGTTTAAAGTTTTATAATAATGGTTTGTTGGGATTCTTTTATTTAAGTAGCACTTAAAATTACCCTCGAACAAAGCACTTCTTAACATTACAGGCAATGCCGTAGAATATTCTTTTATCCTTCGCTAATCCTAGGAGACAAGAATGAACAAACAAAATTTACATAGACTCTTCTTGAAAGTAATAGAATCACTAATGCTCTTAAGAACAAACTCAATAACTCCAGAGTTTGCTCTTCCTTCGTTTTTACTACCTTCGGAATGATAATAAATTGAGAATCGTTAATAAAAAATTATTCATTATTCATTCAAAAAACAGCAATCTAAAATTGTTATATTCTCATTCATTAATCAGTGAAAAATAAAATAAATGCAACCTTTATAAAACAAAAACAGCATAAAAATATATTATTAGAAGACACCGCGGCCTAACATCATGGTACATCAGAAGCAAAATTATATATATATTTATTTATTTCTGATTTTTACATTAGTAAAATACAGAGAGTTTGGTTAGAAGTTAATAGTACACAAAAATAATAGTACATAAGAATAACAAAATAGTAAACATACAGAAAAAAAAGTATCAACTCCGGTAGCTTAGTTGGTAGAGTCCTGTCACGGTAAGACAGAGGACCCGGGTTCGAATCCCGGCCGAGGGCATATCTTTGCTCTTCAAAATAAAAATATTTAAAATTAAAATAACTAACTAATAAATTATAAATAGTATTATGACTAATGTCAACAAGTTCCTAAATTAAAGTAATGTTCAAAGAACATTCGTTCTAGTGTATACATCGCAAAACTTGCGAGAACACGGGGACATAAAAATCAGATGGATCAGATAAGAGAAAAGATTTGTCACCGGCTGGTATTAACTCCGGTAGCTTAAATGGTAGAGTCTTGTCACGGTAAGATAGAGGACCCGGGTTCGAATACCGGCCGGGGGCATATCTTTTCTCTTCAAAATAAAAATATTTGAAATTAAAACAACTAACTAATAAATTAGAAAAAATTAGAAAAAAAAGTAGATAATTATACTAAACATTGTAATGAAGATAAAATCAAAAATATTCTCCACGGCCAATACTACATCAAAATATGGAAAATTCTAGTAATAAAGCTTGAATGTAAGTAAAGGAGAATTTATATATTTCAATGGGTGAGAGCTATTCTAATACTTGAAGCTTTAGATAGGAAGTAACTGAGATTAATATCATTGTTTTGTTTAGGATTCAGTACTGTATAAATATTGTGATTGTATGATTTAATATATTTATTTCTAGGATCTGTATAAAATGGACAGTCGGAACGTATGTTGTTTGAGTCGTCACGTGATTCATTTAAGCATAGAAGTCAATTGTCTTCAGTTTTAATTCTGTGGTTTGTTTTATTGGCGTAATGATGTATAACATTTACATCGTGATCGTATAACCTTTCTTTGCATTTATTTATCATTTCGTTTTTATGTTTCAGCACTAATTGGGGGTTTGGCTCAGGCCACAGCCAGCCATATCCTAAGTCAGATATGATACCCTCAAGTTGACTGCCCCAGTTAAATTTGATTAAATTAGTAGAGGGCTTTTGAACCGGTAACATTTTATGAAAGCATATTTTAGGTAGTCTATTATTACACATTAGCAGGATTTTCAACCACCAGTTGATTTTAAGTTTCAGGACATGCAATATAAGCTTTATTGAGCCTGTTTCTAGTCTTATTATGTAACCTGGGGTTTGGTCAGGCCAATAATAGAGCGATTTGTAAAATCAGACCTGAATTTTCTCTATTTTATCTAAGTACCTTTATTATAATCATATTTCACATGATTATAACAAAGCTGAACGAATTAAACTATTGAAAAGCGTGGTTTTTAAGGTCCAGGAGGGTGGATATTAAAATCGACAGATTTGGTGTTAACACTACTATAATTAAAAATATGAGCATTGGAATCTTAGAAAAATATAATAAAATAATAATAACAATAATTATATATAAAAATAAAACATTTTCCTCGGAATACATAACAGGGTTAAGAAAACACTCCCTGATTTGGTACAATAAACAGAACAGCCCCTACCGGAGGGAAACATAAGACAAATATTATTCTTTCAGATGGAATAACAACCCCGAACTTCCTTTAAAAGTTTGTTTCAGAAAAAAATAATCTATAAAGGTAGAGGACGACTTGGCAGGGATCAACCTGTAGTATAGCTATATAGTAAATATATTGTGAAACCTTCGGCTGGGGAACAAAGTGTGTTGAACAGAGTAGCTTGATGTGCAAAGCACTGTGATGCTGTGCAGAAAACCTTGGATTCGAATCCGGCTGTGATAGATAAATTATTTAATTTTTTAACGGCCATAGATGAACCGTATGGGATCTGAAAATTCTCCCAGACTCTGTTAATTGGGGACCCTAAATTGACGTCTAATGACCTACCTACCCCACCGTTGCCTTAACAGTATAGTCCCTAAAATGTACTGAAATTAATATTATTCATCCTAGAATAAGGCGCTTTAGTATATTAAACGGAGCCTAAATGTATAAAAATTTCTACACAGAGCGAACTAAGGGAGGGAGAAATCGACGAGGAGGGAGTACTGATTACAGCCGTAGCTATCAGCAAATAGATATTATCGAGCTCCCGGTTGAGGACTAATGTGGATCTGATGGAGATGTACGTTCACAAATGGCCATTAAGCGCTCCCTGGATACTCTGCCCGCTTCCGAACCAAAACGCTTCGTATTTTAAGCGCTGATGAAATATACAAGGTGTCCCATTTCAAGTGGATCAAACGTTTTTAACTTTTAAACGAAACAAAATTCAGAAAAACGGTTCAGGTAAAAGTTGTAGTTATTCAGGCCTAGTTTGAAGAAATAAAAAAAACATTTTTTGGTTTTTCACTTTAAATGGTCAATATCGACCTTCAAAAAATGTAGTTTCCTCTCGACCCCGATTTATTTTTATTTTTCTGAATGCACATTTATGTATAGAAAATATAGAAAATTAACAATTTTTTCTATAAAAACGTCGAAACAGAAGGTTTTTAAATGTCCAGACTTTTTCTGAAAGATTCAAAATACCTTGATTAGTAAGTTATTACGACTAAAAACTCTTAAATAAAATAACTTAATGCTACATTACGTTTCCCCGTAAAGGAGGTATACTAAAGTAGTGAACTTTGAATGATTTTCCCACTTAAACTACAAAAGATATAAAAAAATGTTACATACATTTTTTCCATGTTTTGGATTGTACATTTCAAAAAAATAAAAATAAATGGGGGTCAAGAAGAAACTACATTTTTTGGAGGTTGATATTGACCATTTAAAGTGAAAACTGTTTTTTTATTTCTTCAAACTAGGCCTGAATAACTACAACTTTTACCTGAATCGTTTTTCTGAATTTTGTTTCGTTTAAAAGTTAAAAACGTTTGATCCACTTGGAATGGGACACGCTGTATATTCTTAATTGCGAGGGGTATTACAATTTGGAACATTCAGGAGTTTGTCACGATTCTAAATAAGCCATTTTACAATTTAATAACGTAGAGTAATTTACAAGCTTATGTACTTGTATGTACTTATGTACTAGTAAATGATATGTACTTGTATATTAGCTGGTCTGCAGGAACTTTAATCCACCGTTGCTAAAAACTGATATTTAAGATACCGATAACATCTAACTTCTTATTCTTATCAATGGAAATTTAAATAGCAATGATAAAATGCTAATTCTAGACCCACGTTCCTCTTTTTATATAAATGTTTTCCCTACATTTTCGACCAAAAAATCTTCACTTCTATCCTAGTCAAAAACCTTCACGTCTTTGGAATCATTCCGAAATTCTGGAACTATTTCAAAACCCCTTCTTATAAAGACGGCTATTTCTAAAGTGTTATATCTTATTTTTGAATGTTTTTCGCCGATTCAGTAAATAATGAGAATCAGAAAATGATATCGATTATAATATTACCCAGCAGGGAATTCTCCTGACTTTAAATACCCCCTTAATCAGTCAATATAGGATTGGTTCAATAAATTTATGCGGTAGATTGTAGAGATAATATCGAGCCCAAATAAAATTGGCTGAAATGAAAATATTTTATTGTTGAAGCTACTCCAATATTATCGCCTGTTTACACGAGACCTGGGTAATAGAGAAGATCGGAAGGGAATAAACGATCGGGCTAAAAAAGGTTTATTTTTGTCGTCAAAAAATCCATTAATTCAAAAACTGGAGAAAGACTTGATATTTTAGAAAAATAAAATGTATGATAACAGAAATTTCTTGTTTTAAATTGAATAATGATCACATTTGTCGGGTGAATAGAAAGAAAGAACTATTACTTATTCATTTCTTTGTTTGTTTAAAATTAAAACAATTTGTTACGTTAATTAAATGTAATTACGGTTATTTCCACAACCGTTTACTTTAATCGACTTACACGTCCAGGTTAAAATAACTGATATACGGATATTGGGTTATTTTCTGACAATCGCAATATCCATTTTTCTGACGATGGAATAACATTAATTTCTTTATGTACTCTTCTTAACTTTATGTTTTCTTCTTAACTTCTTTAATGTCTTTATGTACCCGACAGGGTATCAATAGCTATTTTTTTATTTATTTTTAACTTTTTTTTCCTCCAAACGGGTATTTTATTACATTAAAAAACCATATATAATTTTTGTTTTATATAATTCTTACAATAGTAAAATTAGCTAAAAGGAAAATAAAATAATTCAGATAGTAATTAAATTTTCACATTGTAATTAAAACATATGTTAATATATATGTATGTAATATATATACACAATACTAAGTAGTTTGATGTTCGAAAAAAACAAAACAAGATCAGTCTCGAGACAGTTGTCGTGTGAGAAGGTTGTTACTCTACTTGCTACTCTACACTTTGATTTGTCGCCATCTCTCCATCTTCTCAAATCTCACCGGTAAAACTGTTTGTTTATTTTCACCTCACCTTGGACTTACCGGTAAGGGACATTTAGTTATTTCAACTCCTCATCATATCGAGTTATCATCTCATCATCTTCAAGATCTCACCTCAAACTTTTCAAGACCTCAGTTACTTTTATTGATTCACTGACTATCAATATTCTTTGTTTTAAAACTCATTATTTTTTTATTAAATAGTTAATTTCATGTTTGTTTTTCTAAAACTAATTAATTGTACAACCTTATTGAATTCTCTTTTTCATAATTTTTATTTACTTTTTAAATACATTTTTTTTTGTATTTCCTTAGGTTTAGATGTGCGCATTCATATTTTTGTAATTGTTCTCTCTTTTATTTTTACATTATATAGATATTATTTACTCATTTTGTATTTCCTTTCATTTGTATTTATTTGATGAATTCTTTTATAGCCTTAATTTATATAGTGTGGGGAATAAATTTATCTGTTTTTTTATTGAATTCACGACCGGAAAATTCGCTCGGATAGAAGGTTAGCGAATTATTAGGAGCCCCTTCTTCCACAACTAAATTGGTTCAACTACTACCGATAAGTTGCCCTGTTGGTTTAATGCTACAAGGAAATGATAGTAATATTAACTAATGGCATAAAAACTTCTGAATTATTTTAAAGGTGATCCTACTCTCAGTGTTAAACCATGCAATTTTTCATTTTTAGTCCGTGAAGAATATCATAGATGGGGAGAGGGGAGCTCAGCCGCACTTATAATAATAATAAGGCTAAGCGAACCCAAAAGCTCGATGCCGATACCTCCAATCTTTGCTTACTTACAAACTTCCATCCACGGACCACTAACCACATCCGATGCCAGATCCCTCTTAACGCAATCCTCCCACCTACGACTCGGTCTTCCCCTCAGACTCATCCCCGCCTGGACAGCGCTTATTAACATTTTAGGAATTTGTTCGTTAATAAGCCCAGTTATTGATTACTTATCTGTCCCAAAATTTACAAGTTATGAAGTATAAAAACCATTCCCCTTCCAACTATTCTGTATGGGTGAGAAACGAGGCCTTTAACATGTAATATCATTGTAAAAAATTATTGTATAGAACATTGGGTATGAAAAAGAATGAATTCACTGGAGAATATAGGAGATTACCTAACGTAGAGTCACAAAGTATGTGCCCTACATATTGAAGTGATATCTGAAGATGAGTATGTAAATTTGTTAAGCTTAATAACAAGCGAATTTCTGAAGAGTTGATAACTTAGCTGATAGGTTAACGAGGCCAGACAGAAGTGTTAGTGGGAGGAGTCATAAGGGCGATTTTGAGGAGTTTGGTTTTGGCGGTAACACATCAGATGAAATTTGCAAACCGATTATTGGGATCGGCATCGAACCTCCGGGTTTACTAAGCCTTTCCCTCAGAATCATATAGGAAGTTATAAATAAACACATTCAGATAATTTTCCTTTACAATTAACGAAACTCACTCCAAAATATTAACAACCGTAGGTATTAAAACAAAAACGAGAGGTGGAAATTATTTAGAGCAGTAGCCACTTGACTACTCATAATTTCCCACAACTTATAAACTTTTCGAAAGTTACATCCTAATTAAGGATTTAACCGATTAAATTACGAATGAAGAAACTTTTAACTAGGAACGAATCCACCCGGCCCGATGCGAACTGTTGCGCAGTTTCCACACTTCCAATTAGCGATTGTTTCCCTCTCGATAGCAACAGTTGAAGGAAGAATAAGCCAAGCTAATTTCTTTAACAAATTAGACAAAGCGAGGGTGGAAACCTCCGAGGCAGTAAATAATGGACGGACCTCGTGGATATTTTTCAAAGCTCCTTTTCTAACTTCGGTGCTTCGCACAGCTTGCTCTTTCACACCATATAAATTTAAGCAGATACATAACCAAGTTGAGAAATATGTGTTTATTAACAAGCATTTATTACCTTCTCCAGTATGTTTGTGAGGGAGTCTTTGAACTCGATTTTCGGCCAATTCAAAACCTCGGATTAAATTAAAACTAGACAAACTTCTCAAGGGCAGACAACGATAGAATAATTCAATTATTCGTCTGACTATTTTTCATAGCCTGGCCAAGATTTTCGGGATTAGCGATTTTTTTATATCCAATGTACTGCCTTGTGTCAAATACCAAGGCTTTTAATCTTTGAGACAAGCATACGGCTACTGGCAGGATTAACTTGGGAGTTTCATATATTTTGCAACAAAAAAATAAAAAACACGCGTTTATAACCGGTAGAACTAAAAAGTATTTTCAGTCAGAAAATAAATAATAGATTACAGAACTAAAAAGGAGAAAATAATTTTTAATAGGAATAAAGTGATGAACAAAAAAATCATTATATAGTAAAAAAGTGGGATGTTAAAGATTTTTTCGTTATGACTCTACTTTTACCAATATGATATAAACAAGGCAATAACAATAAGACAATAAAATATTTATAACAATTTACACCAAGCTTTTTTACGACAAAATGATTTGTTTTCTATATCACTCTATTCTTATTGAAAATCATTTTTTAATTTTTAATTTTTTTTTATTAAATCGTGTTCTTTAAATTATTACTTATTATATATTCTAAATTTCATATACATCCTAGTTTACTAATAAAATCTATTTTATTTGTGAATAATACGTAAGTTTGTAACACCGATTGTCCCTAAGTCTTTTATTTATAGGAAGTATCCGTAGAATTGTACTGTAAGAAATAAATATGCATATACACCTAATTATGCTTAAAACTGGAGGAGTACACACCATAATATTACCTTCAATAGGTATTTATTAAAATACCTACAATAGAGAAGACATAACAGAAAAATAATCCATTCGTATATATTTACTTACAAATATAAATAAATGAAATAATAAACAAATAATAGCATACAAAATAATAAAGGAAAAACTTGTAAATATTAGCAAATATATAAATTTAAAAAAATCATAAGAAAGACAAACAGGATTAAACCTTAAAAATACCCAATTAAATTGTTTGGTGATATTTACACCAGAGGATATCTAACACTGGGTAATCTGAAATCAAGAATTTTTAAATTGCAAGTTGAACAAGAGAAGAAACCAAAGAAGACTATATCAAGAAAAATAGGCCACAGCATAAGAATGAAAGATGAATGGGCAAAAACGAAGATAAATACACGCTAAGTGCTTTGCGTAGTCCTAATGGGCTCATTAAATATTAAAATTAAAATACCAATAATAAAATAATTGAAAATAAAAGCTAATATAATTACAATAAGGAAGAAATAATGAATTCATTACTTCACGAAAAAAAAATTGATTAACATGTGAAATCCTCTAAGTATTCATTAGAATATACATTAATCATTTCATACCAAGTCAGTACATAAATCATTAACTTCTTATCAAATTACTTAATTGTATATAAAAGTATATTCTATTTTTAATATATCGTGAAGTAAATAAGAAAATGTGATAATATAGTCTCAGAATAATTTTATTGTTATTATTATTTTAGCGTACTATATTTTTAAATAATGCCTGAGATGGAAAGGAAGATGGATAGAAGGTGTCTTGGAATACTGAAAAGTATTTTCAGTATAAACAACAATAAAATTTATACATACGATATTTGTTCAGATCTTAAATGTACAAAAGAAAAAGCATAAACACCTGAGCAAGCTCATATTTATAATAAAGTAAATTGTTAGCGAAGATAAAACTACAATCAAACATTTAATAAAATATTGCAAAATATCGAGAAAATTGAAAAAATTAAATTAAATCGTTGAAAAACAGCTATGTAGCAAAATTTATAATAGTAATTAGTAAGTCACACGATACCCGTATTTCCAATGATTAAATCGTAATGAACATATGGCATCTTATTATGTACACTACCAACGTCTTTGGAAAAGTATACACCAGCAAAGATTTATGGAAATCGGATTCCTATTACACAGATATCTTCCTCATTTAAAAGTCAATGCTGTCCGAGAACTCGTAAACAATTTCCTTTAACGCTTGGATAGGCTGGTGTGGAACATTGTTGGTGATGGATATAATACGAGGAAAGACAACAATAAGTGTTGGTGGTAAGGAGATTCGTCTGGGTGTAATGCTAGTACATCGTATATTGGTTATCAGGCCTTGTTTTAATTGTAATAGGTGTTTGTTTTAATTGTCATTGTTAAATTAGCTCATGACCAATGAGCAGCCTCGGTGCCACTTTCCTGGGATACAAACTGAGGCCTATTTTGACTTAGGAGGGTTCTATAGTCATTCTACCACTCCTTTTCCTTAACAGGAGATAATAAATTTCCATTTCTTTCTGTCCTCACTTTTTAAGCACTCCCCAGGATTGCCGGATTCGACTGAGCTCTAGAGTACTGTTGATTTTCTGGCAGCATCTTTCCCATGAGTCGTTTTTGGCTTTTGCCACTTGGTTTTTCACCCTCCCCCCCCCCCCCGACTCGGGGTTCTATATGCCACCCAGTCATCATTCCTGGTGGAGGAAAGGCACCTTTCATAGGCTAGCTTCTTTTCTTTTATTAGTTGGGCTATTTCCTGTGTCCACCAATTTGGCAACCGCCTCTCCTCCTCTTCACCAAGAGCCTCTCTAGCTGCTAAATGTACACATTCCTTTAGATGCCCATGTTTCTCTTTCGCCGTTTGCCCATACGAAAGGTTAATCTTCTCCAACCTCCATTTGTAGAGAGTCCTAACACTCATATCACCCAGAAGCTGCAACTTGTATTTTTTGCATATCCAGATTAAGTGTGTTCCGTTTATCTGGGCTATTCCTAGACATCCTGCAGGGGAAGAGATCCGGGGCTGGCAATCATCACATTTGCAGCTATCCTGTCATAAAATATATTATTTAATAAAATATGATATTTCATTAAATATCATTTTTTAAAAGTTTATACATTTTAATATATTTTATAAATATAAAGTATTTAAAAAATATTAAAATAAAAATGGGGAAATAGTTATATCACTAAGGACTCGGCAAAGAGTGGCGTAATAAACCCTAAACACCTTTTGAATTTTATGATGAAATAAATAACGATCATTTAAAAGAATAAACGATTTTTTAAAATCCAAATGGACTTGTACCACTTTCAAAAATAACAGCTCAATTTATTATTTAATGTAAATCGTATAAAAAAAGCAAAAAAAAAAAGAAGCTACCCATGAATGTTTGTCAAACATAAAAAATCAATACTAATCTGATGTTTAATAAATGTTTATTCAAGATTAAGATCACTTTGTAATTTTCAAACCTCAAAAAAAAAGAGGAACGAACCGGAAAAATGAAACACTCTATGAAAATGCACATGATAAATAATAATAAAGATGCAAATAAAAAATAAAAATATATATATAAAATCGCTACCTCTATTTTCAGGAATTCCAATTTATGAAAAAAAGTTAAATCGAGAAAAAAAATTACAAAACTACGAACGAAATTGAAACTAGAAAATTATGGCATTTATCTCACTTCCATATCTGCGAAACTCGCCTCGGAAACTGACAGGCCACACTTAAAGCACTGCACAAGAAGTTGATGTTTAGCTCCGAAAGGACAGTAAAAACTTGTGAGATGGTGAAAGATGCGCGAAGCGTGGAATAAAAGAAAAAAAAAACCTAGCTCTTTTTTTCTAAACCGATGCAGCTTGAATCAGTAAATTGTATCTGTGATTTATATCTAGCCTGTATTAGTATTGCTAGGGGCATCCTTCTTATTTTCGCAAAGTACGTTTTTTTTGTTTTGTTTTTATTTCTCCAGGAGAAATAGGTAGCTCTTAATCTAATGCATTTTTCTATTACCGAATTATTTATTGAAACACTTTCAACCGATTTGAAAAATAAAAACTTATTTCTTAAAGAAAAAAGGAAATTTATGTCTCTACTATAATTTTAAACATGAAAAATATACATAGATTTACTATATAACTCATAATGACTTGCAGCAAGAACTTTTATCTCAAAAATGTTTTAACTAAGGAGCATAAATAGGTTGAGATATCACTTAATGTAATGCATGTTTATAACGAACCATTTATCGAGATAATTTCAACTGATTTAAAGAAAAACACTTATTTAGAAAAAAAATCTAAACCGCTATTATTCAGCGGACATTTATGTATTCGTTAATTTATTAATCTTTCAAACATGATATACACATATATATATATATATATATATATATATATATATATATATATATATATATATATATATAAACAATTTATTTTTTTATTTATTGTTCTTTTTGGTTATTAACATATTTTTTATTTTGAAGAGAATAGATTATGCCTTGGCCGGGATTATCCCGATATATATATATATATATACACACAGTGGAACGTTGATTATCCGAACTAATGTTGTGAGGGGTGGTTCGGATAATAAAAAATCCGGATAATCGAAAATCACTAAAAAATTAATAGGAAGGGATTCAGAGAAACAAATGAAATTCTTAAAAAACAATTGAAATCTAAGTTCACTTTTTTGCGGTTTCCGAGAAATTATTGGGGCCCCCTTATTTACGTTCATGAAAAAAATCATTTTATTTTTCGTCAAATTTTATTTAAAATTACAATAATTCTAACAATACAAATAAGTAACTGGATGATCTGATCAAATTAATTAAAATTACTTTTATTTGAAAAGAAAAGATATGTCCAGGACCGGGACTCGAACCGGGGTCTTCCAGATCGCTAGTCTGGAACTCTAGAATCGCTATTCTGGAAGACCCGGGTCGAGTCCCGGTCCTGGACGTATCTTTTCTTTTCAAATAAAAATATTTAAAAATTAATAAGAAATAAAATAAAATAAATTATAATTAAAATTACATTTGAAAAAAAAACACAGTTCCGTTAATCGAATTGGATAACCGACGTTCGGACAATCTACGCTCCACTGTACTTTATATACAAATATTAAGATTTTTAAGCAAGTACTATTATCCCACAAATTATTTCAACAAAAACAAATAATAACAATTCGTTTCTGCACAAAATAAAAATTATGGATGTTTGAACATTAGTTAATTTGAAATATGGTTTAATGGCAAATAAAAATAAACATTTCATAATTAATTAATAATTATATCTTCATTTATTTTTTTTTATCTTTCCCTGGAGAACATATATACGTTCAGATAAAACGTAACCTAATGCGTTTTTTAATTTTAAAGCCAAACTGTTTATTAAAACAATTCCTACTGATTAAAAAGTAAAACAGTTATTTAAAAACAAAATGATTAAAGATGTCTTGTTCTTCCTGATCACTAAAAATTTATATATCCAGTAATTTATCAGTGTGAAAAATAAATAGTGATTTACTCCATCTAATGTTTAGGTCATGCACTTTGAACTCCAAGGTCAAGTACTTGAAACTTTTTGTTATTATCTGAAATGAGTATTTAACTACATTCGTTTAAAAAATATGCAAGACAGGAATAACAAATAATAAAGAATGAAAACAATGCCATACACTAAAGATCTGCACCCCCCCCCCCTTCCTCATGTCATATTATTTATATTTGATCAGCTGATGAGGTTGCTGAGTTACTGGTCTCTTGGCTTCAGTTCGACACCGGCTTAAGCAGATAAATAATTCATTCTGAATACAGATGTGATCTGGAGGCCTTTCTAAGGCTCATCCAGCTTTTATTAAGTGGGAACACTTCATTAGCAGAAAAACCTCGCGGTCACGCCTTGACCAGAACAATTTGCAAAATACGAAGACAAAGTTCGGTTCCTGCCCAATACTCTTCATGGCGTGATACAGGTTGTTTTTTAATATGGTTTAATGCTAAATAAATAAAATTAATTTGGGTCTTATTTTAGACATTTCATATTTGAGATAAAACTCAACAGTGGTTCAACTTGCAACCTACGTCATCGGAGTCCTTACCATTCGACATCCACGTTATTTTAATCAGCATAAAATAATTCTTCACATCTTTATTCACACCTACCGAAAGGAATGATTGACACTTGCATGCAAAGAATACGTCATTCTTTCAACGTAATTCGCTTTAACGTTTAATATGCAAACTGCATGAGTTATCATTAATTCGCTTCCAAGATGATATATCTCATTAAGATATGGCCAGCCCAGGGACTCGACACATATTAGCATTGAGTCGACAGACAGGATAAATCTTGAGAAACCAACATATATTACAGGACGGTTATAATTATTAGGAATAACTCTTTCCAGATAGAGAGGATAAATTATGTTGATTAATGCGATACGACAATTATATTGGAATGACTTATTACTAAACATCACCTGCATAATGAAATGACGACCGGATTATTTTAGATAACGATTTGTAATACCAAACCAAATTACCAATAAAAAGGACAAGATCTTGAGGGGAAAAGATTGGAGAATCATGTTCATTAAGAATGAACATACCATTAATAAACGATTTGTTATTCTTGCAAAAAGTGTAAGGAACCTGATGTAGGTAGCAAACTTAACTACATAGGATTGATAATTTCTAAGTGATTTTTTAAATAATTACTCTAATTTGAACATTGTAAAAGAATAAACAGAATTTTATTGAATTTGCAATACAAACAAATTTTGTTTACTTGTGAGTTAATTTTTAAAGAAAACATTAATTTATTTACCCATTTTATTAGAAAATGTTTTATTGGCAATATGGGTAAGTGTAAACCATGACGACAGTATGGGTAAATGTAAACGAAGACAATAATATGGGTTTGTGTAAACCTTGATGATAACAGAGTTAAATGTCACGATGAAGATAGTTGGTGTAAAACTACACCATGATGATTGTAAGAGAAAGTGCACACACTATGAGGATAGTTTCGGTAAATGAAAACCATGACAACAGTTGGGTAAATGCAAACAACGGTTGGTAGCGATAAGTATAAACCATGACAATGTGTAAGAGTAAACCTTGACAATGTCATAGGTATGGGTAAACAATAACAATAAAATGGTAAAGTGTAAACCTTGAAAATAATATAAATAACTGTAAACCATAACAATAGAAGATAAGTGTAAACCATGAGAAAAGGTAGGGTAATTGTAAACTATGAAAAATAATTAGGTTAAGTGTAAACCATGACTATAATGTAGAAAAGTGTAAACAACGAATATAATATAGCAAAGTTTAAACGATGAAAATAAATGGGAAGGCTTAAAAAATAACAAAATCAAGTAAATCGTAACAAAAATAGGATAAGTGTAAACTATTACAATGATATGGTAAAGAGTAAACAATGACAAAATTGAGTAAGTGTAAACCATAACAATAATAGGCTAAGTGTAAACCATAACAATAATAGGGTAAGTGTAAACCTTAACAAAAATAAAGTAAGTGTAATCTATGAAAAATGATATGGTAAAGTGTAAACGATAGGAATAAATCGTTTAGTGTAAACCACAGCTATAGTATGCATATGTGTAAACCATGACAATAATCTGGTTAAGTGTAAACCACGACAATAATATGGGAAAGTATAAACCTTGACAATAATAATAGTAAGTGTAAATAATAACGATATTTGGGTAACTGTAGACCAATACGATACTAAGAATAAAAATATATCTCTATCGTATCTACTTATCTTATAATAGGATGTAATTAGTTGGGGGTGCAGTGCCGAAACGTCGGCACATATAAAATACAATAAGTTTCACTTATTTTGCTGTGTTTTCTTGACTGCACCCCCAACTAATTACATCCTATTATAATATCTACCAGTCAACGAATTTCTTTCCTACTTATCTTATATTGTGTATTTCCTAATCCTTCTTGTATCCATGGTTTTTGTTTCTGTTCGCACGATATTTGAAAATTATCGGTTAAACCATATTCTTAATATAAATGTTTTAAGAAAATTTACAATCTGAGCTTTTGATCTTCATTAAAATATTGTTTTAATTTTATTAATTGTTATATTGATAGTGATTATTTTTTGTTTTGAAGAGAAAATCCCGGCTAGGTCAGATATTTTCTCTTCAAAACAAAAAAGTTTTTTTATTTAATTAATTCATTAATTTTTTGTGTCTTGAAGGTGCTTGGATAGACTAAACTTTTGACTTGTTTTTAAGTATTTCAGACACAATGCATATATATATATATATATATATATATATATATATATATATATATATATATATATATATTGTTTTTTTAGTTTTTCCTGCATGTACAACCCTAATCCTAAAAACATTACAGACTTTATCATGTACTGTACACCATCCCAACATAAGTTGTAGCGGCACATAGTTGAAAAATTAACAAAAACATTTTCAATTAAAAATATTACGGCAAATAACAGACGTTATACCCCAATATACCGAAAAGACATATCGAATGAGTTGAGAGTCTCATAATTTGAAAACATGTTTCTTTTTAATTCGGCAAATTTTACCGTTCATCGAAAAATATTTACGCATCCCAATTGAGAAGAAGAGATTCATATTTCAACTCTCTCCTGAATCCAATACGCTTTTACATTCCAACGTTTTTTATGCCTAAACGGTTTTTTTTTTCCTTGAAGCCACAACAGTTTTACTGAAACTAGGAAAATAGAGTTAGAGTTAGGAGTTTTTTTTTCTTTACCGTTACTAAAGTGGCCTACTTATCCGAACGGGAAATCGAGTGAGGCCTGCCAGTTCGTCGTGTTACGCAACTCCTGGAAGGTAAAAAAAGGAAAGTCGCGAAGGATTTTCTTAGGGAACCGCTAAGCTTTTCCTTTCGGAGAAGGAAAACTGTTGATACGCTCCGTCGCCGTATCTCATCGGCTATAGCGCCCTAATTCCTTACGCTTTTCTTTTAGCCCCAATGGAGCGGAAAATATTAACTAAAAGCGCCTTCTAAATGACTGCCCTTTCATTAAATAGCATTCTTAGTAAATGGGCTTCATCAACCCTTTTGTGATCACGACGCTTCATTTAGGTAATGCAATCGAAGTTTAGCTAAAGCCGTCATCCAAGAAAACCCTTAGTGATTTTTATCCACTACATATTATAATAAAAAATATTCGTTATTCAGCTACTTTTGGAAAAATAAAACCAAGAACAACTGGTTCATAGAGGTCCAGAATGATTTAATAGAGTTAACTGGCTAACGAAGTCCTCCTACTACATACTTCACATGACTTTTCTTCAACAGAAATCCATTTGTTCAGAAATTTGAAGAAATTCTTTAAGGGTAAAATTAAAAAAAAAAAATGATTCACGTCAAAAAAAAACATTTTCAGACTTTATTTCGTCACGAAACCCAGAATTTTTAAGTTCTGGGGTTGCAAATTTAAGAACAAGTTGGGAAAATAGTATAGGAAATCAGGGTAAATATTTTGATTCCATAAATTTGTTTTACTAAATAAAGTTTCTTTTGAAAATGGGCATTTCATATGAAACCAAAATGTGTTTTTTTAAATTATTTTTATTTTATCATTTTATTTTTGTAAGGATTGTTGCATTCCTAATACCAAATGCTTTTCAGAGAACTTACCTTGTGTAATTTAAAAAAAAGTTTTCTGTTTATAAACTTCATATTAAATATATTTGAACAAAATAAAAACAAAATTCTCAATCACAAAGGGTTTTATATAACTTACTTTTTACTTTATAGGCGTTCCGACAAAGGTTGCCTCAACTGGTCAGGGCAGAGTTCCATGTCTCCCAATCCATCCAATCATCCTCCTGGAGTCCTCGACCAGCCATCTCCTCCTGGACTCCCTCCATCCACCGGCTTCTGGGCCGTCCGCGTCGTCTCCTCCCAGGTGGAACCCAATCCAGAACTCGGTTTGGCCAACATTCAAACGCCATTCTCTTCACATGATCGTACCATCTTAGGCGGCATGCACCGATTCTTTCATTTGTAGAAATACCCACATCTATCCTCTGTCGAATTTCTTGATTTCTTACTTTAGCCCGACTAGTGACACGGAGACACCTCTTCCAGAAATCCATCTCTACCGCCTGCACCTTTGGGTACAGACGGGAGCTCACAGTCCAAGTTTCCGAGGAATATGTAAGGATGGTTTCCACTACGGGTGTGAAGATACGGCGTTTATTATCTTTAGATATTTCTGTATTCCAGAGGGCCTGATACAGCATTCTGGTAGCCTTTCGAGCATGCTCCACCTTTCTTCTGGCGTCATGCTCGGACGACCCGGTAGCATCTAAACAAGAACCCAGATACTTAAATACGTTTACTTTTTTACAGGCCTCCCTGTCAACCAGAAGCGGACTAGTATCAGTATCTCCAATTGCCATATACTCGGTCTTTTCGAAGTTAATTTTTAAGCCCACCGTTTCGTAACACATCTTTAAGGGATACACCATCATTTCAAGGTAGATCCTCCGCCTCGCAAACACGACCTGGTCGTCAGCGAAGAACAAGGACAGTAGTTGCTCACCATCAATGAACGGCCTAACATCCCCACACTGCCTGTGCCGTGGTTTCACAGTTTTATTTAATATGAAGTTTAATTTAATATCGTGGTTTTATTTAATATGAACGAAAAAATATACTTTCTTTATATATTGATCATGTAGCCCCAATAATTTATTTTATTTTCATTCTAAATATTCGTTTCCCTTTGTATATATGTTTGGAATATTATATCTTTTACCATGAAAAAACAATAACAAAACAACAATGGATGCCTTATAAAAAAGGCTAATATTTAATAAATTCATACAAATAATTATTTAAATAAAAACAGTCATTAAAAAAAAAAGCAAGCATAGTTATTAATCTCAAAAACCCATTTGATTTAATTATCATTAGAAAATTGTATATTTTTAGAGGAAAAATAACTAGACCACTACAATCCATGAAGCGTTTTAGGTTCATTAAATGGTAGTGACAGTACTGTTTCTTGGACAACGGCTGTGCATGGAGGTGATTTATCCTAAATCACCAGATTTTCCCCCTACCCTACTTTGGGTACCCACTTTATAGAGGCTGGGAGAGCCCCATGAGGGTCCCAGATCCCAAAGGATCCATCCACGGGTGTAAACAAATTACATAAGATCTGCCATAGCCGGATATGAACTAGAGATCTTCGGCACGGCAACTCAGTGTTTTACCTCAGTTGAATGTTTATTTAAATCGTCGTTTTATTAATAGAATGTTTAATTAATAATTAATGAATATTAAATCATATTTCAAACGAATGAACAAAGTTCATTCAAGTTGGTCTTTTAAAAACGACCATATCGAGTCGCAAACTGAATGGTGACCAATTCATTTCCGAACCGTTTACTTTTTTCATCAGGGGCAGGGAATTTCTCACTAATCAAGTTTCTCAAGTGAGGGAGGCATTTTATCTCCGATCCAATCGCTTAGTTGACTTTTCCATTGTGTGATTTCAATCCAGGATATGAATCTGAACGCCGATTTAAAAATCCTTTCATATAAACCAGAACTAACTCAGGCATACAACGAAATTCTGGCTGATGCAAATATAGAGTAATTGTCCTCATAAGGCAATGGAAAATTTTTATTGGAACATCATTAATATTATTTACCTTATATTGACGCTGATATAGGTTCCAGGTTTGGATAATTTTCATTTAACGCCCACACGAACAAACTTGTACGAACTAATCTAAGTTCGTCGCTGCTTGAGACTTTGGGCCATCTGGATGTGAAGGCTTTTCTACAACTTGCGAGAACTCCCTCACTCTTGTTAATCGCTAGAAGTTTGATTGGTATATTTTCGATAAGATAGCCCAATATGAAAAAAAACCCCGAACTAAAATGAGAATTTAACGTTAATATTGTTACGGGCTACTGGGTGTAAAATGGACTAAACTATTACTTAATTCAAGAATCTAATATTTATTAACAAATTAACAAGAATACAATGAGATTATTTAAAACAGTTAAATTATTAAACTAATATCAATATACAATAATAATATTCTACTAAATGTTATCTAATTTCTAAGATAATATACAAATAATATAAGATATTGTTTATACTAAGTAACTAAACTATTTATATAAATTTGTACAAATACAATAATATTACACTATAGTTTACAATTACAAATTAACACTTACAGTTCGCTAACTAAAGTCCACCGACCGTAAGACTCTTCAAATATGACTAACTGCCACACAGTTTATTACACTTATTACACGGTCACTAATTGTCACTGTTGCTCACTAAGCACTTATTACAGACTGATACTAATACTAACTAACTCACACACACTGCCACTAGTTAACGACTGCTACTCACTGGCTTATTACAGACTCGTCTTATTACTGACTCATCTTATTACCGACTACCGCGGCCGAAAACGCTGTCCTTTTTATATAGGCAAGGTAGGTCGTGGTGGGGCATTACTCGGAACACGGACGAGGACCACCTAGACCGATCTAGAAGGTTCTACGCCATTCTATAATCCCTTCCGCTTAATCCCATTGTTTGCCTAATCCGCTCTAGGCAGATCAGAAGCCGGTCCTACTTTCCGCTCTGACCGTAACACTGCCCCCTCCTTAAAAGTGCTCTGCCCCAGAGCATAGTCCGGAGAAATCGGGCGGTCCCTTGATGGAGACGCATTTCCTTTCCAGGGGTTGAACGTGCACACCAATATGGCGACTCCAGAGTTGGCGAATATCTGTTCAAGCATGTTCCTGACAACCTTCCACTCCAGGCCGTCATATCCACAGCCCAACTTAGGGATCGCGAGCTTGGTGACACGCAGTCTCAGAAGCTTACTCCGCAAGTCGTCGAGGCTTCGCCGCAGTGCGTCATATGTGGGCTTCTGATCAGTAGCACACTTGGTGACTAAGTAGAACAGGTGTCGTCCTTCGTGCGTATGGTGGAGTGCTTTCCCGACGCTTGGTCCTTGGCGTTCCAGTTCCTCAGTTCCAGAAAACTTCTTCCTGAAGACCGTTGCAATCCCTCGGGAAGTCCTCAGATCTTCGGCGACACAATGGGCCAGAGAATAGTCCGCGGGTAACGAGAAGATATCTCTGTATACTGTCTGAGTTACTCCACGGGAACCTTGTACCTTAGGTTGTGCAACTGATACCTTACTGGTCTCCACGTTGTTGAGGTACCTGACTTGCTGGTCTTTTGTCGGGCCATGGTCTCCTTTGTATGGGGCCAGTCTATTAAAATGGACTACCCTGGGTTTTCCTTTTGGCTGCTTCCTGATCCTATAGATGACGTCGTTTATCCTATTGATGATCTCAAACGGGCCATCCCAGGAGTTCTGAAGTTTAGGTGAGTAGCCTCGCCTTCTTCGAGGATCATGTAGCCAGACCAAATCTCCAGGTTGGAATCCACCTTTCTCTGCCCTGATGTCGTAACGCTCCTTCATTCTGTCACTGGCTCCCTGGATGTTTGCACGAACCTGCCGAAGGATGACTTCTTCGTCTCCCATCGTCAGCACACCTCTCGACATGTCCAGCTTGATCCCGTGTGCCATCATGAAGTCCATGCCCAATATGACATCTTCATCGATCTCTGCCACGAGAGCGCGGTGCTTCAGATGTTGATCCCCGATGATGAAGGTGGCAACTGTCTCCCCGTAGACCTTGGCTGGCTGTCCCGTGGCAGTCCGTAATGCCCAAGTTGTTGGTAAGATCTTCTCAGCTGGAAGTGTCTTGGAGTTCAAGATTGTGATGCTCGCGCCGGTATCCACTAGAAGGCTTCGCAGCCGCCCGTTCACCATCCCATCAACGTAGAAGCTGTTCGTTCTGCTTCCTATCGACGCAACTCTGATGGCCTTCCTGGGGGCTTTGACGTTACGGGTTGGACATTTGCTTCTAGGATGTCCAAGCTGGCCGCAGCCCCAACAGCGTATCTCCTTCTTATGGGTCCTGAGAGCCTCCAAAACTTTCGTCACTATGTCTTCGATGCTAGGGATCACATTAGGCACCGCTTCTGCTGCTCTAACTCGCGCATGACCCCGTACAGACTGCCTAACAGCCTCGAACTCCATGGCCTGGGATAATGCGTCTCCCAAAGTTTTCGGCCTGGCGAGCTTCACTGCTTGCTGTGTCTCTGGATCCCGAAGTCCATCCAGGAATTTGTCGACAGCCAAGCTTTCGTAAACATCGTCGGTGACCGATGGGTAGGCGTTCCTCACTAGCCGGGCAATATCCGCTTCAAATTCCTGTAAAGTCTCGTTGGTCTTCTGGATCCTGCTTCTCAGCTGTGAGCGATACAGCTGGTCCATGTGGCGGTGGCCGAAACGCATCTCCAGTCTTCTGATCAGCTCCCCGTAGTTGGACCGCTCCGACATGGGTATTCCCTGCAGAACTCCCAAGGCGTCTCCACGCAAGGCCAGGCACAACGCTGAAGCTTGGGTCTCCTGTGACCACCCGTGGATCGAAGCCGCTGTCTCGAAGAGAGTCATGTAGTCCTCCCACGGCGTCTTTCCGTCGAATACTGGAATGGTGTTGTGAGCTGGTGGCGTCCCATTATTGGCGGGCAGAATGGTTTTATGAAGACTGACCTCGGGGGAACGGTCGGTGTCGTTCATCGGTGGGTTGCTCATACGTCCCTCTAGAGCTTCTACTCTTTGCCTAAGTTTGCTTTCAATTGAATTCAATTTTTCTCCTAACCTAGATTCTACATCAGCTACTTTATTATCTACATTGGCTAACTTATTCTCAACACTTTCCATTAACTTAGTCTCTAATGTACCTAATTTAGACTCTAGTTTATTTTCTACATTGCTTAACTCATTTTGTAAATTACCTAGCTTATTTTCTACATTGCTTAACTCATTTTGTAAATTACCTAGCTTATTATCTACATTGCTTAATTCATTACCTAGCTTATTTTCTACATTGCTTAAAGTTGCAGACAACTTGCTTAAATCGGTTTCAAACAGAGCGTCATCTGGATTCTCCCCTAACTCTACAAAAAATTGACGCAAGCGATGTTGCAGTACACTTTTATTTCCGGAAGAATCCAGATCACGTTCTTCTAATTCCCGTTTTAAATCCGCAACTTTTAAATCCATCAATTTAAGACTTTGAGAAGCCATTTTTCATACAGTAGCCCAATAATTACAAAATACAAGACAAAATAATAACAATTACACAAAATCCCACTTCTGACACCAATTTGTTACGGGCTACTGGGTGTAAAATGGACTAAACTATTACTTAATTCAAGAATCTAATATTTATTAACAAATTAACAAGAATACAATGAGATTATTTAAAACAGTTAAATTATTAAACTAATATCAATATACAATAATAATATTCTACTAAATGTTATCTAATTTCTAAGATAATATACAAATAATATAAGATATTGTTTATACTAAGTAACTAAACTATTTATATAAATTTGTACAAATACAATAATATTACACTATAGTTTACAATTACAAATTAACACTTACAGTTCGCTAACTAAAGTCCACCGACCGTAAGACTCTTCAAATATGACTAACTGCCACACAGTTTATTACACTTATTACACGGTCACTAATTGTCACTGTTGCTCACTAAGCACTTATTACAGACTGATACTAATACTAACTAACTCACACACACTGCCACTAGTTAACGACTGCTACTCACTGGCTTATTACAGACTCGTCTTATTACTGACTCATCTTATTACCGACTACCGCGGCCGAAAACGCTGTCCTTTTTATATAGGCAAGGTAGGTCGTGGTGGGGCATTACTCGGAACACGGACGAGGACCACCTAGACCGATCTAGAAGGTTCTACGCCATTCTATAATCCCTTCCGCTTAATCCCATTGTTTGCCTAATCCGCTCTAGGCAGATCAGAAGCCGGTCCTACTTTCCGCTCTGACCGTAACACTATGTTAAACTTTATTTAACGATTTTAACTGTATTTGAATCATAATTCACCTAACAACAATACTGAAAAGGGTGGTGGAGGATTTGAGGAAAAATCAGTCAAAATCAGGAACAATGAATATGAGGCACTTCTCTCTATATACAAAATTTAAATTATACTGGGATTTAAAAATTCTTTAAAAACGTCAGTGGAATTGGTATGCTTTTATTTAAAAAAAACTCTTGACATTTACATGATCTAGAAATATATAGGGGAGCGGATTGGTTCAGTGGTAAAGCGCTGAGTTGGGCTCTAATCTGGCTGTAATTGATTTTATATAATCACTTGACCGCCGGGGATATTGCATTTGGGATCTGCGACCCTCCTGGAGTTCACCCAACCCCATAAAGTGGGTACCCACTGAAGGTAGAAAACCTGGCGGCTGAGCGCGATCAAGTACAAATCACCACCCTGCACAACCTTTGTCTAACAAACAGTATAGTATCTAATACTTACTAAACCTAAGACCCTTCATGGGTTGTAGTGGTACAGAGTCCATATTTGTGTTTATATATCACAATCACCTTCATTCAGAGGATTTATCGTTTTAAAAAACTCGGTGACTTAACTATGAGATTACTGTACAGATTTATCTGAAATTCATAGCTGAAACAATTAGAATTCCTGCAGTATAGTTCTTTGCGATGATTTTCGAATCTCCATTATTTTTAATATTTTATGTATTTGAAATACAGAATGCGAACGAAATTATAGATAAGGATCAATAATACGGATATTTTATATTCAAGTTAATCTGCCTAAAATATGAGAACATTTTTTTTTATTTGTTCAATTTATTTTAAAAACAATGATTATGCTTTAATAAAAATCATGTTAAGGATTTTTTTTTTTATTTCATCATCTGATGTAATATTGAAAAGTGAGTGAATTCAATTTTCTTAAAAGGTCATGAAATATTAAAATGAAAAATGCGCACACGACTTCAGAGAAAGCTAAAATTGACCTCCATTGATCCCCCCCCTACACAGAAGAGTGATCATTAGTATGAATACTCAGCATTAAATTGTATTGACATGAGATAAAAATAACTTCGTCTAAACTTATGTTTTATATTTAATTTGACTTACAAAAATTAATGAAATACAAAACTCAATGAAAGGTAATCGAAAAATGAAACAAACCTGTGGTACTACAAGCCATGATGGGGTAAAGTAGTTTTTAGAGACTGTATTGTTTCTAGGACCACTCAATCACCAGGTTTTTCCCCAATTGAAGATACTAACATTAATGAGACTGGGTGAGCCCCAGGAGGTTCTGTAGGGTTTGTTAATCACACATTGTTAATCCATAGCTGTAACCAGATCAAACAATACATCTGCCATAGCCAGATTCGAGGCCCAAACTATTAGCTTAGCAACTGACCATTCTACACACTACCCTAAATCCCTCAATATATTGTATCTAAGTTAGTTAAACAATATTAATTTATAGATTTTCTAAAAAAAAATAATTTTTTTTAATATCAAGTAAGAGGAATTATATTTTGAACTTCCTGTTGTTAGGGTCACTGACAATCAATACTACGTAGTAATTAATGATCACACAATCGAACTCTGCCCACGACGACCGAATCGTTTCAAAACTACCATTACTTAATTGGTGAACTATAAAATGATATAATACAGATATGAGGTATAGAATTCTAAAACCAGATAAATCCATTTTCGTAAAGTTTTCAAAGCAGTCCGAAAAATGTGATTTCATCAACAGACTGTTAATATAATTTTCAGAGTAAATTACGGTAAGATACGTGTAGAAACATTAATTAAAAATAAAATATTTTAAATTTAAACAAAATAATTAAGTAATAAATTCATACGGATCTGAATACTTGTTGTGGCTGAGCTGATTTTAGAAGATCATAAGAAAATATGCATGCAATAGGTTGTATTCACTACATTAGCAAACATACATAAAAATATGTAAGAATGCATCAAAATACTATAAAAAATCAAAGAATAATATTTGCTTTGATTTCAAACATGATAGAGAACATTTATAATGATCACAGTTTAGCAGCGTTTTATCCTATCAATTCACTAAGTTTTAATAAAATATTAATAGTTTAATTTAAAACAATAATCTGAAAGACATGTCTCGAAATTAGAAATTAATTTTAATATTTATTTATTTTTTAATTAAGTAAATTATAAATACTGAATAATCGTACAAATCTTGGAAGACCTAATTAATTAATTAATGATGCAGTAATCAGATTCTTCATAATCAATAAGTTAACTATTATCATAGGACATTATACAATTATTGATGGATTTACCGATCATGTGAAGAAAATCATAATAACCTACTAAGCCCAAGATCGCGGGTTGGTAGCCCGGCAGGCCCTAAGATAGATGTAACCATAGGATTTTTTAAAGGGAGTAAAAAATCCTTGGTTATGTCGTCCTGCGGAAAGGACGTTAGACGTGGGTCCCGACTAATTAAACCTGGATAGGCATAATTTAGAGCTAGCTACCACTCTAGTGTAGTAGTAGAATAATCGCATCGTCCAATTAGCCATAGCAGCATAAAAGTGCCATTAAATAAATAAACAAATTATATCGGTTTAAAACGTAACAAGAAAAAGGGAGAATAATTCTTTAATATTAAAAATCCATTAAATTTCAAAATAAGTTGTATTGTTGTTTTATTCAAATGTTCAGATAATTAAATATTTTATTAAAATCTTGAGAGCTTAAAAATTCTTAACGTCAAAGAACAAAAATGCGGGACTAGAGATTCGGAGAATGAATTTTAAAGGATTGATTTGAACTTTCGTACTGAAAACTGTATGAATTACTTTTTTCATTTAGAATTAGAATATAATTTATCAAAAAGAATAAATATAGGTTGCTCGGAATATAAACGGTTTCCATTTATCCATCATATAAATGGATTTCTCCATTTATCTTGTATTTGATATTGATATGATTTAAATATTTTAAAATAAATTAGATTTTTTATTCATAGCTTTGTAAAAGATAGATTCCGTAATAGAAAAAATATAGGTTCTCTCTGGAATAAAATCGAATAAATAAAACTTTCTCGGAATATAAAAGGTATTGGGAAAGGTGTTATAAAGGATCAATACTTGAAAACTAATATTAATTTATCAATCATTGCTTTAATGGTATAATTATAAAAAAAAACTCTAATAAATTTATGAAACAAAATTGTTACTAATATCAGAATTGAATATCCTTTTAAATAAAAGAAAGAGATGCTTTACGAAATAAAAGTAAGGAAAGGGGCGAACCCGAAAATCGGATGTCGATATCATCAATCCACAAAACGTCATAGAAACCCATTCTCTAATATCAGTATTAACGGAATCCTCCCGCCTACGCTTCGGGTATAACAGAAGTATTTTTATAACTCCATTAACGTTGTAACTGACGATCTCATTACAGTTTAGGTAAGTGCCTCAAGGGTGACAGATGGCCTTTCAACAAAGTTCCTCTCGTTTAGCTTTCTCTCTGGCCAACAATGAACGTGAGGTTTCGGGGTAACAGAATGGTTAGGCAAGTACTGAACTCTTTGTTAACATATTTTTTTTATATTGAAAAATAACGAGAATAGTCATAATCTTTTAGAGTAGGAGCCTTCTTCCTAACAAAAAAACCAGACAAACAAAGGCAGGCATTAATATCTGAGAAATTAAGGAGGTACCCGGAAACCGAAATGCCACGAATGTAATTTTGTTTATTAAAAAAAAATCATAAAATATGTTACAAATGCCTTATTGTTAATTATATCCTCCTTTAACTTTATTATCTTTTTTGTTATTTTATGTTGTTGTTTTTTTTCATGACAAGAACGTACTTTATCGTTTTTATTGCGTAGCTTCTTCAGATACATGTTCTATTATTGCTGTACACATTCCTCTCTCTCTCCATGTATATATATATATATAAGTAAAATAAATTAAGCGTTCTTCCAGCGAGTGTTGAATAAGTGCGAGGAAAACCAGATGGAAAGCGTAGCCATGGCAACCAGTATCCTAATATTATTAAGTCAGTTTAGCTTTCCCTGCCTCTGATAAAAACTTGAGTGCTTTCTTTACCCCCTCATTTCATCTCATTTCATCTCCTTTTATATTTTCATAAACTGTTTTATAGAGATTCACATAACACACACAGATACAAACAAAAGATCGTGCCTATATAATCTTATAACATTTTACAAGTTATAAATATATTAATCCTTCAATGGCTAGGTCTAATCCTAGAAAGGGCTAGGTATAAATTATGGTTATTTACATATATAAATATTATTATTTATATTAGCAGTGGATAGATCATTTCCTTGGAGCCACAATGAGAATCATATAACTCACTTACTAAATTTAAAGAAATCAAAAGCACGAAATAAAAAAAAAAATGTTACCATTCAATTTGAGGGTTTCTATTTCAATTCAGGAATTGACAAATAGCCACTGTTATAACAGTTTGAACGGAAAATTTTGTTTTTTTTCCAAAAATAAATTTTCTCCAAGAAGTTTGTGCCTTGTCCACGTCACCTAATGGCCCATACATCAGGACCAATACAGACTTGACAACTGTCCAACAGCTCAATGATTTATGACACGTCTATTTGGAAATGTTTTTTATAAGAGGCTGCGATCAAATATATGAACTGTCATATATTTATAAAAAATTATTTATTTTTTTGAGCAAGAAAGATCTATTTAGTTTTCGATAATTTAAAATTAGAATTTATACCCCAACTAATGACATGTGTTAAGAAAAAGAGGAGTAATTTAAACTGCCTAAAAACATTTTTGGATATTTTGACACAGGAATAATAGTTAGCCTAATAATAACTACAGGACAGAAAAAAAAATGACTTCATTTATAACAACAAAAAAGTTTCACCTCAATGGCTTAGAAGAGGTATGGATAATTGACTTGTTGAATAATTATTAGTTGACCGTAAAAATAAGAAAATGGTTTGGGTGGAGGACAAAAAATAATTCCTGAAATTATGAGACTATAATTGGAAACCGACGTTCACATTAAGTTCGCTGAATTTACAAGATACAAAACTTATAAAAAAGTAAAATAATTGGAATAAACAAGATAAGTACATAAAGAAATAAAATTTAAAATATAAAATAATATTATTTTAAACTGAAATAATAGGTTTAAAGATAATAACAATAATAATAAAAACAATGAGTAGGTAAAAGAGTTAGAAAAATCTATTTGTATTCTAAATTTAGCTTTAAATATTAAAAACATAGTGAAATAATCATATATTTTAAGAATCATTTTAACTGTATCATTTAAAATTAATAAATTTTTATATCTTGTCTAAAAAAAAAATGAAACTGTACCGCAACAGCCTTTGAAAGGTCTTGGGTTAGTAGGTGGCTGATACTGGACTGATTCATGGACAACGGTTGTGCAGGGAGTTTATTTGTCCTGGATCTCATTCAATCGTGAGATTTCCCCCTCTAATTTTGGGTACCCACCTTATAGAGGTTAGGAGAGCCACAGGAGCACCCTAGATCCCACACGATCCATCTCCTGCAGTTAACAGATGAAGTAAAAGTCGCAACTCACTGCCGTAAACAAATGACAAAGATAGAAAAAAAAGTGTATCTCTTAATTAATTTAAAAAGCTTCTTCGTATAAGAATTCGTAATCAATTCATTATTTAGCAATTAGTAAAATAAAAATTATAAACTAATGAATTAATTAGTATATTTTACCCTTTTGTTCAATTTCTTCCAGCATGATTAAACACGAACTGAGACATTTACATTGAGGCAAATGAAACTTCTTGGTTACTTAGGAAGTAATTTAGGAAAATTAAAAAAGTTGTCCAGCCCCAGCGCGATCTCTGTGCTTAGTCTTAATCATTAGACAGTTTAATTAAAGAGAATTAGATGAAGGCTTAATGTGGACAATTTGTATACACGGTGGTATAATTGGATTTGCAAATGAGTTGGCAAAGGTTTGGTAGAAGTGCGAACAAGTGGAGAATTTGGAAAATGTTCTATTGATCTCTTATTTTTTTTTAAACAACTAAAATCAATATATTATATTCCATTGACTCCTATATATAAATTATACGATAGAATAATTACAGTCAATAGTAAGAATATTAATTAAAGAGCTAACAAGTCCGACTCAGGTACCACCAATCACTGTATTGGGAAGAACCTTAACAACAGCTTCTGAAGATTTCAGTTACCACAAAAAATAAATAAATAAAAATAAAAAGTTTGAAAGATTCAACCGGTTAGAAAATGTATTTTTACAACTCATTATAGAATAGAATAGAAAAGTTCCAGGTCCTTTAAGAATAACAATTTTGTACATAAATTAATAGAAATATATCTGGCCAGACGGCTGCATTATTGGAATACTGCAATTAAATATTAACTTATATATATATAATGATCGAATGATACGGATCGTTCTGCAATTAAATATGTACTAAATCGTATGTTCTGACAGAGAATAAAAAAAAATTATATATATAATATATATATATATATATATATATATATATATATATAAGTTAACAGTATATAAGAAGGATTTTTGTGTAATGATAAGGTCTAATATTAAATATATTTTTTGTTCTATTATCAATAAACACATGTATCTAAAAGACGGGAGTTGATTGAAATAAAGGTTAGTTTACTACTAATAGCCTGAGTGTGTCTATTCCCTACTTTTCCTTATGTTTAAATTAAGTGTTCAGTCTAATCATAACTTAGATATATATATATATATATATATATATATATATATATATATATATATATATATATATGTATATAATGATCAAATGAAACGGAGCGCCATCATGATGCAGTTGCCAAATATATACTGGGAGATAAATACCTGGGACATTTCACAGACCTATACAAGACTATTTTCAGAGAGAAGGGGGACGGAGATTGGACTAGAAGATAGTACATAAGCAATTTACATAATATATATTTAATAAAATATATAGTAAGATAAAAAATACACATGAACAAATACAAACAATGAAGGGTCTTGAGTTCAGTATATAGTAATATACTCTTTTAAGAACAACAGTAAGTTTATCCCCCAATTAAGGAAACTTTGTAAAGGTGGTGCCAACCACGGATGTCAAAAGATTAAATAATTTATCCGCCATAGCCGGATTCGAACATAAATAAAATAATAGAATACAAATTTACAATAAACAGAAATTGGATAATGGAAAAATAAAGTAGATAAGAACATCTAATAATATGAATAATATTATCATAATGAGTGTGGAATATTTACAGTATTTTCTCAATCTGTTATGTTAAATATAGCTATTTATTTTATTTATTAGAGAGCATTTGTTTGGGAATTAAGGAGATGTAGGAATAGTTTGGATTTGAATGTGAATAAAGAAGATGCATGGCGGAAATCAGGTGGGAGTGAGTTCCAAAGAGAGGTAGACCAAACGAGAAAGGAACCCTCAAATGCTTTGGTACTGTGGGAACGGGTGTAAAGGTCGGAAAGGCGAGATCTAGTGCCCTGGGATTGGATAGAGGATTCGAACTGTAGGAGACTATAGATATAAGATGGATGTTGTGAGTTGATGATTTGGTATAAGAAAGAATCTAGGAAATAAAGTCTACGGATAGAAGGGATGAGCAACTTTAACTCATCATAGAGGTGGGACACATGAGACTTCATCGGGGATTTATAATTATATTCCACCTTTGTGATCTGTATGGTTTCGGAATTCATTTTCCATAAATGTTATGAAAAAAAGTTACTAATTAGATATTTGGATTTAACGTTATGATTACGCACTAACTCTGAATACGGTCTTATAAAAAAATACCTTAATACGATGTACACAATTGATTATAGTCGGTTTTGTCAGGTGTTATGAACAAACACATAATCAAGAACATAAATGACAGTGAACTAAAATTAATAATTTAAGGAGCATCGAAAATTTAAGCAGTAACTTGTCCATAGTTTATTATATATATTATGTGAATCCTATAATATTTTATTATTTATTCATTATATGAATCCTACATAAAAATTTGTTTATATATTCAGATAAACTATTTTAACATTTCATTATAATAGTAAAAAAAAAAAACGTAATGGGTATGTTAAAAACACCAAAAAAATTACTAACTACTCACCACCATAGATTTTCAGACAGAACTTCTGCACTCACCTGAAATAAAAAAAAAATGTTAGGATACAAATTTTACTAAGTTACTTGAAATCTTTTTTTTTTTAAATTATTTATTTAATGAAATTAACAACTGTATTAAAATAACACAACAAGTAAATATAATGATTGGTACATATTAGCATGAAAGACAAGTAGAGAAACTACCCGGTGGCAGTACTCAAATAATAAGTTCAACTTGAAGGTCACGAGGCCATCTTCTCTTCAGACGCCTCGGAGGATTATCAAGAATTGAAGAGGTTGCTAGGGTTTGAAATCTCAACTATAGAATTAAACATAAATAAAAGGTTTCCATAGCAAAAATCCCCAAAACAAAGCCTTGAAGTATCCAAAATGCAGGAACATAAACAACCAGTCAAAGTTTCACCTACAATAACTAAGTAACTAAAGAGTTATTTTTGAAACGTCATGGATCTAGGTCTCAGTATTTGATGAGTCAGTTTGGATTGTTGGTGTGGGATGTCGGCATTTTGTTTTCTTTGATGTGATTCCCTCGTGAAGTGTTGTCCTGAGGATGCTGGAATAGCCGAAACGTCGATTGGTTTCTTTTTTTGTTTTAGTTGTTTGGAGAATCAATGCTTTTATTTGGGGATGTTTGCTATTGCAACCTATTATTTATGTTTAATTCTATAGTTGAGATTTCAAACCCTAGCAACCTCTTCAATTCCTGATAATCCTCCGAGGCTTCTGAACAGAAGATGGCAACTAGTGACCTTCTAAGTTGAACTTATTATTTGAGGAGTTTTTGCTCACTTTTATTAAATAATAGTATTACAAAAAAACCCGTAAAAATCTACCATCTTTTTATTTCCGTAAATTAATTAATTGATTTCGTAAGTGAGCGGAGTGGGTAATTGGTAAGAGAGCTCAGTAGCCGTGCCGAAGGTTCTGGGTTCAAATCCCACTGCTCGCAGGCTTTTATTTAAACTTTTAGCGCCCGCAATCAGATCCTATGGGATCTAGGACCCTCCTGTAGGCCCACACAGCTTCTATAATGTGTACCCGAAATAGGGTGATCAAATTCCCGCCCTGCACGACCGTTTCCAACAAACAGTACAGCCTCAACCACAAAACGAACCCATAATGGATAATAGTGGCACAGGAATAAAACTAATAAAGTTATCAATATTATTGATAGCGCGATTTAACGAGGAATCTATGGGGCTATTTGTGGTCTAGTGGTTAGCATAACGGCCCACTAACCCCAAAATCGCAGGTTCGTTGCCCGCCAGGTGGCTCTAGGATAAACATCCCTTTAAAACTAAAGGGAGTAAAAAATCCTTGGTTATGCCGTACTTCGGAAGGGACGTTAAATGGATTCCCGAGTCTGTACGATGTCAGGTACTTGTTAAAAATCCCTGTCCTAATTAAACGTGGATAGTCAAAATTAAGAGCTCCCACTGTAGCATCGACCGATTAGCCATAGCATACAAATGACGTTAACTAAACAAACAAATGGTGAATATATTGAACGTTATTTAAACTATATGATTTAGGAAAAACTAAATATTTCTGAACAGCTTATTGAGAGAGCCTTAGAAATAATACGACATAGAATCCTAATCAAGCGGCAAGTTTTAATGTGCTTAGAACTGGCTGCAACTAAGTTAAATGATCTTAGGGCCTAACTCCTAGCTCGGGGCGGAGTAATTTCGTTAAATGTCGGATGGTGCGTTTGTGGGACCACAAGTTGGACGTGCTGCCGCAGCGATTCTGTAACCGAGCCAGTGTACAATTCGTTATTTCATTTCCGCTTATTAATGAAGAATTGTGAACTTCAAAGCTCTTTTGTTCTTGGTATCCCACTAATATATCGTCAGTAGAGTGCTTTGCCACCATTTGCCTTTTCCCATCTTCGCAGACATCATGAAATTCTCTCACGACCGCTGTTCTGTTAATCATATGCAAGGCGAATAAATCACTTGTTCACAAACGGAAGCTACCTCGGTAGACCAGCAAAAACAGTAATTAAACTTGTTCTACAATAGGTGTTTAATTATTTATTGTAGATTAGCTCCAAAAGTAAAAACCTTAGTCCACCATCTATGTAGTTGTTTGAAAATAACTTTGAATTATAAACTCTTGGGATAGGAAAGATATTATAATTTTTAGGAAATGAAGTTCTTTTTTTCGTAGATATTAATAGTGCATAAAAAAAAAAAATTGCTACTGTCTCTTTATACAAGAAATAAATTACATAAATTACAGCAAATTTAAAAATCAATTAAATTAAAATAACCCTTGAATAATATTAGTTAGCAGGCCCTAAATATATAGGGAAGAAAATGGTCAAGGTGGAGGTCAGAGAAATAATTTCTTAAAAAGGATTGAACTATTTATCTGAAAGCCAACGTTTCAGGGGAAGATATACAATATACAAAAAAAATAATTAAAACACATAAAAATCGTAAAGAATAAAAATAAATAAATTTATATATCATTATACCATTATTTATATAATTTGTTTATTCTTTACAATTTTAATGTATCATTTTAATTTGTTTGTATCTTTTATTTCTAGCCCTTAAGAAGACCTCCAATGTGGGTCGAAATGTAGGCTTTCAAATAAATAGTTCAACCCTATTTAAGAAATTATTTCTCTGACCTCCACCCTGACAATTATCTTCCCCATATTTATATATATATTAATAACACTGTTCTGCACGAAAATCCTCCTTCAAACCAAAACATGCTTTCTTACTGTTATCAGATGTGCTGAACACGAATTTGAAGTCAGATGTTGTCTATCACGCACAGTTTCCTGAGAAATTCTAGTTTTTTATCCAAAAAGGTGAGTTTTTTGTGGATTTGACGAATTTTTTTTCGGCATCAAAACATAGTGAAAAAAAATTCAAAAACCCGATGATTTTGAGCGCAATGAAGTATATTTGAACGAAAAAAATTTGATGGGAATATTACAAGTGGTTAAAGAAATATGGCTAAAAGTGTTTTTTTTCAGTTTTTGAGCTTGAGGCAGGGATTTGGTCTCTACCTGGATCTTTAGGGGAATGACCCTCCTTTATCTTTTATGGTCTTTTATGGTGGTACCCTTTTCATTCAAATCCTTACCTGTCCCCCTTTCACCCTCAATACCCCAACTCCCCCCCTTCCCACTCAGCCCCTATCTTGTCACTATTTTCTTCTAGGATTTGATCAGTACTCTCGAGGCTTTCGCTAAACTCACTTAGTTGGATATTCAGTTGTGCTATCATTGTTTTTGGAACAGTTCACTTTTTCTCTGTAATGTCACGACAGTGTATAAATAAGCCTGATTCCTTTTGCTATGTTTGTGGTGAAGTCACATTCAAGTCCACTCAGAAACCTGTGACTCCGCTGGTGAAGAAGGCATACGAGTTATACTTTGGATGTAAAGTAAGTGATCAGGACAAATCATGGGCTCCTAAAATGTGCTGTAGTTCATGCTCACGTTCTCTGAGTGGTTGGCTAAATGGGACACATAAGTCAATGCCATTTGCAGTTCCCATGGTATGGCGAGAACCTACAAATCACGTGACCGATAGCTATTTTTGCATGACCACAATCAAAAGTTTCTCGTTCAAGAGCAAAAAGAAAATGGTTTATCCCAACATCCCCTCTGCCATGAGACCAGCTCCACATGATGCCTCCATGACCATCCCACCAAATCCGAGTAAGTTCCGTCTTAGTTCTGAGGAGTGCAGCGATGTTGTTGCGTAGAATATTCGCTCCGAAGAATAGCGAGCTCATGGGACAATTTGTATTTTTCAAATCACGAAATTGTAGCGAGATAATGAATTGATGAGAAATCATCACGACAATTGAAATGGGTTTGAAAACTTATTTGGCTTCATATCGAATCACACCCAAAAGTTAGTAATAGGTAACGTTCGCAAGGTAGCCCGAGGTATAATTTGGGAGGCAATCCACTGAAGATTATTAGTACAAGTAAGGATGTAATACTATCATGTATAATTATTATTATTGACAAATAATAATCGTATAATATGCAGTTTTAATAAATGTTGTTAAGCAGATATCTCAGTCTATGGTTTGGTGGGTTACTGATATCATATTAATAATGTTAAAAGCCGTAAATCGACTCTGTTGGATCTAATGGAGGTAATAATACTTCAGGACTCAGGAGGAGGAGTTTCATGACTCACTAATGGAACACATGACACAATTTTCTGACCAGGGATAAATTCACGTTTAGGTCATGATTTTGTAACATAGTGAGACCTATCTCTGCTGTCCCAGTGCCAGAAAAAACAGCAAAATTTGATGAACCCATGTAGCAAACCAAGCAATAAAGCAATGACCTTTATTACTGACCACAGATATTCCATTCATATTTTCCATATTGTATTTCCTCTAAAATTAGTTTCATGTTTTGATATGTCTCTTTCATATCAGCTACATGCGCTACAGATATTGATGGAAGTTCATTGCCTAAATGTGGCAGCACAGACTTCAAACTAAGTTTAGTCGAATCTATAAATACTCGCCACTGCCGATGATGAAGCCCAAGAGTTTCCATAACTGAAAAAAATCTCTACAAAACACAATACCATTTTCTTCAGAGAAGCAGTCCTTGAAATCACTATGAGAGCCACGATGACTACGTATTCTTACTTATTTTTGGAGTAGATTCCACCCTTTGAGTCTGGAAATTAAACCTTCAGCTTGCTGTTAAGACAGATTTAAATCCCGAATCAGGTCATTAAGGTCTTTCTGATTGTTAAAGTATGGTTCTGATGAATTGGAATAGGCTTTATATGTAGGATCATTTTTATTGCCATCTGAAGCATTTTCAGCTTCAGTTAGGTCAGATTCAGAGTTATCACCTAAGGTCCTATCTGCATATACTGGTACAGGGAACTGTTCATTGTGTAAGACAGGTCTTATTGCAAATTCGCATACTTAGCTGTAAGTTTTGTTTTAGATGTGATTCCTTTAATATTTGTCAAACAGAAATAACAATCACTTAAGTAATCTTTCGGTTCCCTCCAAATCATGGGCATTCCAAAGGGCATACGATGACCATTTTTTTACCCGATCAGCAATCTAACACACGAAACACAGCATGTATTTGGGGCCCAGCTCTTATCAAAATCACCAGCCTGACATCCAAAATAAAGTTGATAACACTTCTTTACGATTGGTGCCAACTTTCGCCTCTGAGACCAGAAGGTCAGCTCACCACAAATATAACAGAAACTGTCTACACGATTTACACACTTTCTTGGAATGATGAAAAAACAAAGCACTAAAACACTACATGCACAATACACTTCTGAATAGAAAGCAAGGAAATATTTCACTACTGAGCAAACTCACAGTTAGCTGACACATCACAATGCCAGATGGACAGGTCTGACCATGTCCAAACATGAATAAACCTGCAGAGCCTTGTGTTATGATGCTTCAGCATAATATTACAAATAAAATTTCCTTAAATACAGCTTGGATAAAATCGCTACATATGAGGTAAAGGTTCCTATGGCAGGTAAAAAAAACAACGCTAAAATAAGATTTTAAAAAGTAGCTGTCACAAAAAAATTCTGACTACATATCTCAATTTTAGTATGAACAACTGCACTAGATTCACTAATCAGATTTCTTGTGAAGAAAACCTTGTCGAGCAGTGTTATTAAGGGGAATCTTTTGGTAGCGCGTGATTTCGTCAAAATCTCTTTTAAGGACAACCTTTGACTTGTACTATACAGTCCTTACCATGTACTTAACCCCCTTTATGGGATGTAGAAGCACAGTTTGTTTCTTAATATTGCTCTAATTCCTCAAATCAACCTTGATTGTGTTAAAATCTCTGGAAACTGGATTAATATTTTTCCTTCGAAGAGCAGTAAACTATTGGCATCTGCCCTCGACACAGGCCAGGTTTTGCGATCCGTAAGTTATAACAGGCCTCATCATTGTCTTGTAAAGTATCACCTTGGCTCTTGTTGATATCAGATGGCTTCTTAAAATTTTTGCCATCCCAAAATAACATTTATTAGCGGTCAAAATTCTTCTTTGAACTTCTGCTCCAGTTGAGTTATCCGCTTTGACCAAAGAGCCAAGGTAGACAAAACTGTCGACACTTTCAAATGTGTAGGTGGCAAACGTGATAGAGGGTGTTGGTTGTCTTGAAGGGCTAGCAAGCATATATTTGGTCTTTGCCTGATTCACTTGAAGACCCATTCGCCGTCCAGCTTTCTCCAAAGCAAGAAACGCTTGCTGTAAATCCCTATGTGTTCTTCCGACTATATCTATATCATCCGCGTAGGCCGTTATTTGGATGGACTTAGTCAGAATCGTACCAGTGACTTGTAACCCTGAGTCTCTTATGACCTTTTCAAGTGGAAAATTGAATAACAAGCACGAGAGTCCATCCCTTTGTCTCAGACCCCTAGTTGTCCTGAATACTTCAGAGATGTCATTTTGGATCTTGACCTGGCTTCTCGAATCCCTCATCAGCAATTCCACAAGGCTTATCAATTCTCTGGGGACATTCATTTCTTCCATGCCTTGATATAGTTTCCCCCTGAAGATTCTGTCATAGGCATTGCTGAAATCCACAAAAAGGTGGTGGGTCGTTATATTGTACTCTCTGGTCCTTTCCGTAAGAATTCTCAGGGCAAATATTTGATCAATACAAGATCTACCATTTGTAAAGCCGCATTGGTACATTCCTATCGCTCTTTGGGCATGGGGGAGTAGTCTTTGGTACGCCACATTGGAGAGGACTTTGTAGGCAGAGCTAAGGAGTGTTGTGCCACGATAGTTATCACAATGCATCTGGTCTCCTTTCTTGTGAAGAGGGAGGATAAGGGCAATGCACCAGTCACGCGGAAGAGCTTTGTTTAACCAAATACTATGAAGAAGATCTCGGATCACCTTTATCACTTCATTTCCAACAGTCTTCAGAAGTTCAGCTGGTATGACATCACATCCTGGCGCTCGATTGTTCCTAAGCTTCCGAATCGCCCCCTCGATTTCCTCATCATCTGGTGGGTCAAGAAGCTCACACTCTTAATAATTAAGACCATATAAAATAATAAAACTGATAAAAATCCATATTTATTCTGGGACGTTTCTTTAGAATATTGATGTGGGACAAAAAATTTAAACTATCATGTCTTAGAGTAGAATACAATTACAATTTAATTAGTACATGAAAATAAAAAAATAATGAATATAAATTAGGAATTACCTCGCAATAACGAATTAAATGAAAGAAAAAATATAAATACCATAACAATAATTATAAAGAAAGAAAACTATTAATAATTACAGATATACAAATTTTATGGAAAACAAAATAATTTAAGAACGTAAAACATAAAACTATAATTATTTTAAAAATAAGTGTGTTTTTTTTTTTTTTTTTTCTGGGTAGGGGAAAAATCTAAATTAAGGGGTGAAATCTGGTGGTTGAGCGTGATCTAGGACGAATGGTGATTTGTTCGACGATTGAACGGTTGTGGAAGGGAGGTGTCCCTTGCACAACCGTTTCCCAAGAAACAGTACAGCCTCTACCATGTAATGAGCCGCAGACCCTTCATGGGGTGTAGTGGTACAGGTTTTTTTATAAGATAAGATGAAACAGCTAGTGAAAAAATCAGAAACTCCCAGATCTTGCTCACCATAGGGAGAAAGCAAATAGTTTTAAAATTAATATAGTTTCTTAATATTACGGTACCATCCCATTAAAATTTATCGAAACATTTCAATTAACAGTTTCCTATCCATAAAAACACCAAAATATAATCAAATGATTTTTCCCGTCTCAATTGTGGGTAAGCTTCATCCCGCTTCCATAATTTTAAACTTATCTTAATTGTAATATTTAATAAGAACATTTTAATGGGAGATTTTCAGTTGGAAATTACTATCTATAAGGATATTTACACATTTCAACGTAATATGACTCCTAGCATCTTTGGTGTACGCAGTGATTAAAGTTGTTAGACGGTCTGAAGAAGGCAGTCAAAAAGAGGCAAAGAAATGCTGGTAACAAAACGAAGTGACTGTAGTGATAACACATCATTGGAACTGTTTACCCAATCATTTTCGATGGAATTAGTTATCTTGAAAAGTAGCATCCCAGAAAAGCACTCAGACTCCAGCTTGCGAGGTAAGTAAAGTAAGGCTCAAGGGTTCAAAATACCAAGAGTAAACATGTGGTGTAATCGCAACTTCTTGAATTTGGAATATGTTTATAATTTTTCCATATAAGTTTGTTGCCATACTAAAATTTTGAGTCATAAGGAGAAAATGTTTTATCAATTTTTTAATTTGTTACATAATTATGGTATTCAACTTACTAAATCTATACTCATTCATTTTCGCTACTTTTTCAGTGATTCACGGAAAATTAAGTACCTGTTTTCCTTTCGTATCTTATGCACCATAATTTATTATGACTCGGATAGATTAAACTGTTTTTGTTTTAGTCAACGAAACTTAGCGAGCTCAAAAAGAATTTGACTAAAATAATTACCAACATTACGAAAACAAAATCAAAAGCTAATACCATAGCAGCCAAGTCCAGTTCAACTACGGAGTCACTTGTTGCTGCATTGATTTTAGCAAATGCAACTACACCTTCTAGTTTTATCGGGACTTCAACAGATTTCAATCCTGACGATTTGAATAATAACACTGTTCTGCACGAAAATCCTCCTTCAAACCAAAACATGCTTTCTTACTGTTATCAGATGTGCTGAACACGAATTTGAAGTCAGATTTTGTTTATCACGCACAGTTTTCTGAGAAATTCTAGTTTTTTATCCAAAAAGGTGAGTTTTTTGTGGATTTGACGAATTTTTTTTCGGCATCAAAACATAGTGAAAAAAAATCAAAAAAACCCGATGATTTTGAGCGCAATGAAGTATATTTGAACGAAAAAAATTTGATGGGAATATTACAAGTGGTTAAAGAAATATGGCTAAAAGTGTTTTTTTTCAGTTTTTGAGCTTGAGGCAGGGATTTGGTCTCTACCTGGATCTTTAGGGGAATGACCCTCCTTTATCTTTTATGGTCTTTTATGGTGGTACCCTTTTCATTCAAATCCTTACCTGCCCCCCTTTCACCCTCAATACCCCAACTCCCCCCCCCCTCCCACTCAGCCCCCTATCTTGTCACTATTTTCTTCTAGGATTTGATCAGTACTCTCGAGGCTTTCGCTAAACTCACTTAGTTGGATATTCAGTTGTGCTATCATTGTTTTTGGAACAGTTCACTTTTTCTCTGTAATGTCACGACAGTGTATAAATAAGCCTGATTCCTTTTGCTATGTTTGTGGTGAAGTCACATTCAAGTCCACTCAGAAACCTCTGACTCCGCTGGTGAAGAAGGCATACGAGTTATACTTTGGATGTAAAGTAAGTGATCAGGACAAATCATGGGCTCCTAAAATATGCTGTAGTTCATGCTCACGTTCTCTGAGTGGTTGGCTAAATGGGACACATAAGTCAATGCCATTTGCAGTTCCCATGATATGGCGAGAACCTACAAATCACGTGACCGATTGCTATTTTTGCATGACCACAATCAAAGGTTTCTCGTTCAAGAGCAAAAAGAAAATTGTTTATCCCAACATCCCCTCTGCCATGAGACCAGCTCCACATGATGCCTCCATGCCCATCCCACCAAATCCGAGTAAGTTCCGTCTTAGTTCTGAGGAGTGCAGCGATTCTGAAAGCGTTTCACCTCAACCTGAAACCAGTCAACAAGAAGAAATTTCAAGTTCGTCCAGCCCCTCTGAAACTCAGCCACAGCTCATAAATCAGAGCCGATTGAATGATCTTGTTCGTGATTTAGATCTCCCAAAATCAAAAGCTCAGTTGCTTGGGTCAAGGTTGCAACAATGGAATCTCTTGGAAGGAGGCGTGAATATATCTAATAAATAGGATATTAAATAGGATTCAATTAATTATATTTTATCGTTGAAAAAGAAAAAAAATCTGTTATAATAAAGACAATAATTTTCAAATACAATTTTTCATTTTTTCCAAGTTTCACCTCTTTTCTCTCAAACTCAGAGGGTGATAGAATTTTTCTGAGTTCAGATTCGGACTCAGCACACCTGCAAACATGAGAAACAGGCAAAATTGTTCAAGGGAGGGGAGAAAAGTTTTTTTTGCAGAACAGTGTAATTTATTCAAAGAAATTTACAACTACATTATAACAATACAAAAAGTAAATGGCAGGAATGGTACATATTGGCATGAATAAAGAAAAGTAGAAAAACCATCCAGTGATGGTGCTCAACCCATATATTTAAGGTCAACTAATATTGTTCAATATTATTTTTATTTAATTTATTTTTTAATTTGTATGAATATGAAAGCATTGCGAGCTGTAATTCATGTATTTTATTTTATATATTATTTATTTCTTGTATAAAGAGATTCTATAGCGATATTTTTTTACGACTAAGATGTACACTAAAAAAACCCCCAACTCAAAATCAGTTTTGAATATTGAATTCCCCTCCAACAAGCTAATAGCAATATATTTCAGCAAAATGGACTAGTCATTTTAAAACTTTATCTTAAGAAATTAATTATTGCTATAGAATAATTTTTTGTTGGAAAAAAAAACTAAAATATTTCATATGATGTTACGTAAACACTTAAGCATTTTAAATCACATAAATTGGTTCCACTTATTTATAAACCTGAATTGAACACGCTTGCAGGATAAAACCACGTTGTATTAGATAACTAAATAAAACTTACGTAAGAAAATGTACTTAAATAATATTCAATCCAGTTGCAAGGATTTTACATCGAAGAGGGCTGATGATTTCACAATTTTTTTTTGGTTTGATTTAGAATGAGTCTTAATTATTATTCAAAAAGAGTTGAAGCCTATTAAAATCAATTCATTAAAAATCTGGGATACTTTTATATCCCACGCGCAGATACTGATTCTTTAAAGTAGAAGTAAATATAAAAAAAAGAAAGAAAGAAAATGCATTTCGAAAGGGGCTGAATTACACCCACGATCCTTTAGAACAGAAGTTATGTGACTGGTAGTAAGTATGATTTAATTAATAGTTAAAAATGCATTATGGAGACAGTATGTCCCAGAAATTTTATTTCAAATTTATTATTTCACAACATTATTTACTCAAAAATAAATAAATGTATATAAAACAAAATGCACTAAATATATATATTTTTCATAGAAGCGAGGTAGCTCATTAGAGCAATGAGTTGCCGTGCCGGTGGCCTAAATGGTTAAAATCCATTCATATATCAGATTAATTTAATCTTTTAACAGTCGGGGATCTGGAGAACCTCCTGGGGCTCACCCAGCCTTTATTAAGTGGGTACCCATAATAACCGAAAAACCTGGGGGTTGAGCGTGGTCCAGGACAAATGGCACAACAGTAGTACTAAAACCAGTACAGTATCTACAAGGTACTGAATCCAAGATCCTTCATGGGTTATAATTGTACAGGTCAGTAATTTTATTACAATCATATTCTCTCATTATGTTTCCTTTATCTACTCTTGAACAATTATTCCGAAATTTTAATCCATACTGTAATTACATAATGATCGGTGAATACTTTTAAAAATAATCACCATTTACCTTTAAGATACTCATACCTGGAATTCAAAAATTCTTATACCCAATTTTCGACTGATAGTCACAGAAAATTACGCATTAAAGAGTGCCAGTTATTCGATGTTTTACTGTATCAAAGGCCAATCGTAAATTCAGAACTCAATAAGGGACTATATATGTGCATATTTTACAACTATTCTGTGCCCTTAAGGTAAATGACACCATGCCCACAAAATAAGTAGTATTTTAGGTAGGTTGTCATAAATAAAAACTGTTATCAATAATTCAAATTATTTATTAATGCTAATAATAATGTGAACAATTTTCTTTAAGCTGTTTCAATAATAAACGAAGAAAAAAAATAGTTCCAAGTTATGGAAAATTGGCTCTCCTGAACAAATACAAAAATGTGACATGTCCTTTACCATCGGCCTTCAGAACTATAAAAATTCCATATTCGTGAGGATGGTTAGTCAGTGTTCTGGGATCGTATAAAAGCCAATCCATTAGAAATGCAGATGTAATTCATCAATGAATCTAAACTTATAATATTTATGAACTTATTAATTTGATATATTTGGGAATCAATTAAAATTAAAATACCTTGGAGATCAACAGAACGACAGCACACTTCTCGACCGTAACTCTTGATTACCAGAATTTTTTCCAGGTAACTTCACTAAACTAGAACCGTCGACGGAAAAATTGTTGGGGGGGGGGGGGGGGGGGTAACGTGGAAGCTACTCAAGATTCCATCAGCATAGCCCATCAGGTCGAATGAAACGGAGCTCCATCATGATGCAGTTGCCAAATATATTTTCCAGGAGATACCTGGGACCTTTTCACAGACCTATACAGGACTATTTTCAGAGAGAACTGGGGCGGGGATTGGAAAAGAAGATAGTACATAAGTAATTTACATTAATATATTGAATAAAATATATAGTAAGATAAAAAATACACCTGAACAAGTACAAACAATGAAGGGTCTTGAGTTCAGTATATAGTAAAGACTACACTGTTTCAAGAACAACGGTTGTGCAGGTAGGTTCGAGATAAACCGCCAGGTTTATTCGCCAATTAAGGAAACTTTGTAAAGGAGGTGCTTCAGATCACACAGGGTCCAAACACGGATGGCAAAAGATTAAATAATGTAACAGCTATAGCCGGATTCGAACCCTTAACCTTCAGCACAACAGCACAGCCCACTAATCATTGCACCGTATATAATAAAATACATCAGTTAAATCCAAAAAGCGAATTAAAAAAAAAACATCTCGGTATTGTCATTTGCCGATTAATTTAAAGTCGATTTGATTGGTCATACGGCTATATTTCCGCTATATGTGAAGGTAAACTAAAACTAAAAAAGCTTTTTCGATCTATTAATAATAAAAGTAAGCAAATAAAATAAACACAATAGAAATACGTTTCTTAGGCATTATTGATACAGAATAATTATTATACTTAGGTATAAATTATTAAAAATAACTTGTACCATTACACCATGATGGGTCACGATGGCTCAATACATAGTATAGACTGTACTGTTCCTAAGACAAAGGCTGTACAAGGAGGTGATTCGTCGGAGATCACGATCAACCTCTAGGTTTTTCCACAATTAAGGGTACCCGCTTAATAGAGGCTGGGTAAGCCCCAGGACCCATACATGGCTTTTAACAGATCACATTATTTATATTTTATATTATTAGCAGTATAACCATTTTTGTAATACAAACAATTGTACAAATTCCACTTGATATAAAGGCAGCGGGAATTCAAGAAAGAACTTTTAATGGCTTTTTCTTAATGCTATGGCATTATGAAAAAGAAACTCGACGGTGGGAGATAGTTACGTCCCCAATTTCAAGATTAACGGTGAATCAACATTGATTAGGAAGAAGCAAAACGAATTAAACCGGGAAAAGAAATTGGAAGTCGCAAAATCAACAAATGTTCTTCCCCGGCCACATCTCAAAAAGAAGGAAAGGGTCTAAGTCAAATATTTTCTTTCCGGAACCAACCAACTGATACCTAACTTCCATTAAGGTCGAGTGAGTTCTTAGGACAGAATACACCCTTGTGTAGAAGCTTCTTCGCGCTTATATCATCTTCAATAAAAGCGTAAAATATTAAATGTAAATACTTATCTGGTCCGTTTGATAGGATTTTATTTTCTTAACCGTAGAGGAAAAATTATATTATCATCATCCCAACATCTTGAGAAACTCCTAACCACTTGGCTTATTTATTATTTGAAATGGATATTTATCAGGATAACCTTGATGATGTCAGATATGATTGACGGGATCTCTTTTACTGCTCCACTAGCATTTTAAGAGAAGGATAAGGACAGAGGGTTCTCTGGATTATTTTTTTTAATTCTCATGGAAATTATTTATTTATATCAAAATAAATTATTATGACACAGTTCGTGTATATTAGTATATTCCTATCACCTAATCTCGTAAAGAGGTCTCTCCCTGCTTTGTTTATGTAAAACCAGTGGCCTTGTGCCGGTTTAGAGAACCCGCCTTCAGCGGACTCATGTATTGTAAACACTTAAAATACCTACGGGTAGAAAATAATTGTAGATAATTGTTGTATATATGTATTATATTATTATTATTATTATATATATATATTGTAATGTAAATATTATTTTTGAATAAACTGAGATTTCGAAACAAAAAAACATGTATATTAGTACCAATATAGTATTAATATTATAAGTGAAAGAAAGATACTTAAAATAAAGGATAATATTGAAATAAAGGATGACCAAGAAAAATATCTTAAAACTCACTTAAATAAATATTTAATATTAAGACAACCTTCTATGGCCAAGGCCGGGGGTTCGTAGCCCGGTAAGTTGCCTTAGAATTTTTAAAAGGGTGTAAATAAAATTCTTGGCTATGCCATCCTTCAAAAGGGGCGGAAAAATATTTTACCCAGTCTCGAGCCTCTTCTCATCCGAGATTCATTAAAGATCCGAATCGTAATTACACCTGGGTAGGAAATTAAAATAATTATTCATAATTAAATATTTTTGTATTTTGTCTGTCCCCTGAAGAAGACCTGCAACGTCGGAATCTAATAAACAGTTTATCACTATTTAAGTAATTATTTTCTTCCCCATATGTACACAACTAATAAAAAAACAAAACAAAAAAACCGTGAACGGGTCTGAGGTTCAGTACATGGTAGAGACTGTACTGTTTCACTGGCAACGGTTGTTCAGTGAGGTGATTTGCCCTTGATCACGCTCAACCGCCAGATTTTCCCCCTTATATTGGGTACCCACTTAATAAAGACTAGGTGAGCCCCAGGAGATTCCTAGATCCCATAGGGTCCATCTCCTGCTGGTAACAGACTAAATAAATGTCTTGCCGACAGCGGGAACCGAACCAGGATTTCGGCATGGCAACTCATCCACTGAACTCAAGTACTCAACCACTGAACCACTCTTCTGCTAAGGTCAACTAATACTATTTAATATTTTATTTATTAATTCAGTTTCCGACTTCAACAATCACGAAAACTCGAACACCAACAATAATGATCGTGAGTAAAATAATATGTAACCAAGACTGTCAGAACTATCCGAAGTGACTAGAATACAGAATAGTTTGTAAGACTCCAAGACATAGCCTATGCAAACACATCAGTAAGGAGACTGATCGTATCTGTACTTTGTGGCAAAGCACACTAAGTTTAGATAGAAAGTTTGTCAAGGAGCTCTCAGGCGCGCTAGCTATACCGTTCCGCATAACAGAGCACCTGCCCTAGAACATAGGGCTGATAAGAGAGCAGTCCCTTGCGGTTGGATGACTTTCTTCAATTCCTTGGCAATACAGTTTATAGTTATAAATTAAAGACGGTAATATTACTAATAGGGGTTTCGAAATATAAGTTTGAGAAAATCGTTACCAGTCCTCCCTTTCGTAGAAATGTTTTTCTAGAATACTTCCTCTACAGAACCGTCTTCAAATAATCACCTGATTTTTCCTTATACCAAGCTCTTTTATTTAAAATATCTTTCATTCTCCAGATATGCTAGATCCTGTTCTTGGCATACACTACAGTTGACACAAACAAATAACACTTGATCAATTATATGAAATAGTTCTAAATAGATTTCCATGTCGAATTTTAACGAAACTAAACACACATCGATATATTTTCTTTACATTACTATACAATAATATTTTATTGCAGTAAATAACAAGCAATACTTTGAATATAGCAATTATATTTAATTATAAGAGAGATGCTCGATGTTACAATGAGAAGGTTTAAAAAAAAAATGTATATATATATATATATATTAAAAAACAAAATTATTCTTTTGTAGTAAGTGGAAAAAATATTTCTCTAATATTCCCACTTCTATCCCCCGGTCGACAGAGCCGTTGAAATTTAATTAACTTAGCTTTTCTTTACTCGAAAGGTACAATTATCCGTCAAATCCTTTGCTTTAAATCCCATTTAAATTATCTATACGTGTGTTGGAGAAAATTAGAAAAACAAAAATGTACAACTACAACCCATGAAAGGTCCCGAGTCCAGTACATGGTGTTCTACATACTGGTATACATGTATAGTATGATATATTGTTTCTCATGTTATACAGGGAGATGGTTTGTCCACATCGTATATTTTCCAAGGAGTATCTGTTAATTAATACGTTCCCTTGTTGGCAAATTTATGCAATGTTTGTATTATTTTTTAATATCTGTACAAAATTAATTTGTATCTATAAAATAATTTTTGTGAACCCCTTAAAAACTTATCTATCAAGAATATAAAAATTCCTGTATCACGAAAACCCATGAAGGGTCTTTATTTTAGTATATGATAAAAACTGTTCTGTTTCGGACAACGGTTTTACAGAGATGTGATTCGTCCGAGATCAAAGCTCAACCACCAGATTTTCTTACAAATTTAGGTTACCCACTTTATAGAGAAGGGGTGAGTCCAAGGAGAGTCTGTAAATCTCACAGGATCCATCCGTGGCTGTTAAGAGATTAAATAATTGATCTGTCACAACCGGATTTGAACCCGGAACATTTAGTACAGCAACTCAGCACTCTCTACATACTGGGATTGGAGAAAATATAGAAAAAGCCATTAGTCAACTGTACTATATATACAAATTTGACTGAACACCTCTATTTTTCAATAAATAGTAAATAAACAAATATGTATATAAATAGACTAGCTTGTTTTAAATGGACACGCGCACATGTCAACACGAATTTCTACGCCTTTAGTATTTGAACAACAAGAGAGAATATTAACAAGAATAGCTTGGGAGATATTAAACTGGCTGCAACAAGAACGAGGGAAAATCCCGAGGTATTTGATCTGCCAACACAGAGGGACAACCAAAATCCCTAGAGCTAGGATAAGCCTCGGGTCAGGGCTTAAGCCTCATTCCAAGTCCCCTGGGGCTTAGTTCATGCGTTTAACTCCTATTGTTTCAAACGGAGTACATACATATTATGTATAACAGTGAAACATATCATGTTTCAAGTGAAATAACTTAGTCAAAAACATGATTTTGAGAAAACGCTGATGAAAAGGCTAGAGTATTTTGTGAAATTGAAAAAAAAGAAGAGAAAAACAGTTGCTTGTGGAACGTCTCTACTTACAGCTGGGGATAGACCCTATGTGAGCTGAGACCTCCTGCGGGCTCAACTCTACTAAGTGAGTACCCAAAATAGTGGGGAAAACTTAGCGGTTGAGGGAGTCTTGTCCTCACCTCCCTGCACAACCGTTGTCCCAGTTACTTTACTGTCTCTACCACATACTGGACCTATAACCCTTCATGGGCTGTAGTGGTATAGGTTTTTGTCAAACGATTTAAAGCAAAGTTGCAGTGTCTATTTGATGAGCTGTTTGGACTACTGATGTGAGGTGTACTGTACTTGTTTTCTGGTGATATCTGGACTAACGAAATGTTGACAGTTTTTTTTTTCAAGTATTTTATAGACTTAAGTTTTTACCTTTTGGGTTTTTCCTATTGCATTCTAATTTTTAAAAACATATTTATACAGTTTAATTTTACGATTTGAACACTTTGGTATCAATGCAATATAAGTAAAAGTCGACCTCATAAATACGGGAATTAAGTATATATTTTATGCTTAAAGCCTGCTGTCAATTAATATTTATACAGATATTACTCAATTTAGTATCAAACCCTTATGCATGCATAATACATTATAATTCAAGGAAAAACAGACACTTAATGATCCTCATTGAGATTCCGATTTGAAATTATGTGCTTGCAACACCGAACCCTCAATAAACTAGATGTAATGTCTTGCTCAGACCAGTCCGATTTTTTTAAAATTATTATTTATTAATTTGATCGTAGGTAATGAGTTATGACAATAATCTCTGGAGAGAACAGGAAGGCGATAATGACCATAGAGTAGGGATATATACGACGTAGGGCAGGCCACAACTGATTAAGCTGCTTTGAGTGGAGATAAGGAGAGAAATTTATAGGTTACATCCTTCACGATAAGGAGTCAGCGCTAGTTAGTGAAGCGGATGGCTATACAACATCGTCCTACACCTATTCAACTCTACACTATACAACTTCCGAGCTATAATGTAGTTAATAAATAACTATTTTATACATTAATTCCATCTCAATTCACTCTATCGAGTGACAATAAAGTGTTATAATAACTAACCAAAAACATAATATTATCAAGTGCTTAATATCCTTTCTAGATTAAAGTTTTTTTTTTTACCGAGTCCCCAATACACCTTCCTTCCAATATCTCTTTTCGATACAATGCTCCTCTGTCAGACCTCTAGCTGCCATTTCTTCAATTCATTACTTTCGCGATCTGCCACATCTTCTCAGGGCAGTATTTTTTTCAAGTACTCGAAGGAAAGGCTGAAATTTATGTAGTAGGTTAAAGATACAGATAAAGACATTTTTTTGGAGGAAATCTGATTTAAAATTTTGTAAACATTTTTCTGGAAAAACAGAGAACATTCCTAAAATTCTCAATTGATCGAACAGCTCAAAGTAATTGGCTTTTAGCTCAATCTGATTGAGGTGAAACAACAAATTATTTTTTCAAGGAAGATTTCAATATTTTTGTTAACCCTAATTGTTATATGAGATAAAAGAAGCCAGATGAAAGAAAAGGATAAGTAGAAATTATTATAACAAAAATATTAAAATAAAAATGATTACAAGGATTCAATTTATTTTCTTCACAGTTTTCTAACATGAACAAGTTTTCTTTTCTTTCTTTTTTTTGTTTATAAACATTAAGGATAATTATAGTTATTATTCGACTTAAAAGAAACACGGTATTTTTAAATATAAAAAAGCAACAATAAGACAATGAACAGGTCCAGTAAGAACCAAACTAATGAAATTTTTATTTACGAAATCACACTTAAACCGATTAAATAAAACAGATTATTCTTTAACATGCATTATATTATCTTCCAATAATTACAAACAATGCAATGTTATTATTTAAAAAAAAAAAAACCTGTACGACCAGACCCGTTCACGGTCTGGGGTTCAGTACATGGTAGAGACTGTACCGTTAACGGTTCTAAAAGGATGTGACTTGTCCTAGGCCACGTTCAACCGCCAGATTTGTCCCTCTTATTTTGGGTTCCCTATTTTTAATAATATTTTATAGAGGCTGGATGGGCCCCAGGAGGGTCCTAGATCCTATATGATCCATCTCCCGCTGGAAACAGACTAAATAAAAGTTATAGGCTGCAGCGGGATTTGAACCAGGATATCCAGCATGGCAACTCAGTGCTCTACCACTGAGCCACTCTGCTCCATTATATTATCTTCCAAGTATTACAAACAATGCAATGTTATTGTTAAAAATAGTAATATTAATACTTTAAATATCGGTGTTTCAAACTGGTCTATTTTGTGATTTAGAAGTAACTAATTTCATACACCTAAGGTATTCTACTGTATGTATTGTACCACGACCCAAAAAATTATGACGACAGTGTCATTAAATAGTTTTTTTTTTTGTTTTCTTTATTTAACATAGTGATATTTACAACTATAATGCTATTACAACAAGTAAATGTGCTAATATGTAAAATATGACATGAAAAACACTTGTGGAGAAACTACCCATCGGTAGAACTCCAATAAAGTTCTATAGTAGATGATCTCGAGGCCATCTTCGTTAAATAGTTAAGTTTTGTTGTAATAAAATTACGTTCCTCCATTAAAAAAAAATATATTGCATCTCAAAATTTTCGAAACATATAAAATTAAAATTAAATCAAAATGGAAGGACGTCCTTCGCTTAGGCTGGAACTTTAGAATGCTCAGGGCTTTAAAGAAAGACTAAAAAGAAAAACAGGCGAAATTTGGACACAGGAAATAAAGCCAAAAATTGGGGATCAAATAAAGGGATATGGAAGAGGAGAAAAGAACAGTTGAAACAAAGGTAGTCCATAGTGAATCAATCGAAAAAAATAAATAAAAACAAAAAAATAATCAACAGACTGATATGAGCGGATCGAGTACTCAATTATGAAAAAAATTATAGAAAGAAGTAATTTTTTTAAATCTCCAACGTATTAATGTGTAAAACAAAATCTCCAAATTCATGTTTCTATATAACAAAACTTGTTCGATTTTGAGTTGTCTCTTCATCGAGAGACAAAAAATATGTTTTAATTCAATTCATACATAAAATTTAAAAATTGTAAAGGGGGGGTCAAATAGAATATATTATAATTTATTTGATATATATTTTAAGTGGAAAAACATTTTCAATTAATTACAGTTGATGATTCGCAAGGCGGATTTTTTTGGATATTTTTTAGTTTAATTCGATAATGGGTACGATGAACATTACTAGTTCAAAAATGTCATTCTGGTTATAAACCACGATTAAGAAAACATGTACCTGGTTTGAATATATAAATAATATAATTACCATTTTCCATCTTCAGAACCTTTTAGATGCACACATGTTCCATGTATTCGTCGTTTATTTATTTTCATTTCATCACTATTTTTTATTATAGCATTGAACTTTGCTATACGAATATTCAGACAAAAAGCCCATTTAATATATGCATGGCCTACGCAAAGAAAGTTTATACAAAAAGAAATTGAGTTGTAGGATTTCTGCCAGACAGGGATAGAATACGAGCCAATAAAGTTGTCCCGATATTGCTTCCCCTTTCAGGAAATCCGACCATCTAATTAAATAGAACGTTTTTCCTTTACCTTTGTATCGCATCGGGGATTTTATTTTCTGCTACGACTCTGTCAAAGGGATGGAATAAGGAAACCATTTTAATAGCGAAGGAGGAAAAGAAAGTTCAGCAAGATATAGCTTTTTTCAGCTTAATTGGAAGACATATTTTTTTCAACCAAATTCATAATTTTTTCAACTAACTTCATAATTTTTTCAACCAATTTCATAATTTTACCAATCAAATTCATAATTTTTTCAACCAACTTCATAATTTTTTCAACCAATTTCATAATTTTACCAATCAAATTCATAATTTTTTCAACCAATTTCATAATTTGTAAGATGTCGCGGCGTGATTTTCAGGAAATCATATAACATATAGCTGGATATGCTTTCTTAGGATTACCTCTTCCAATTTCTGTATTCCTCTGCCAGGAGACAACATCGCTCTTGCTTTTGATTTTACTTTTGAGAAAGCATATTCTGCCGCACTCCGAAGATCGCGCCATAACTTCTCTAACCTGCTCAGTTTTATGGATAGATGCATTGTCCATCACTAAAATACTATTGATGAAGGGAAGCTGATCAAGTTTTTCAAGCAATTAAAACAAAAAATTGGTAACATAAATCATCATTACAAGTTCCAGAATCTATAAAAAAAAAAATGTACGACCTGTTGGTTGTTGATAGCCAAGACGAGATTTGTGCTCCTCCCTCATGCTGTTACAATAGCTTTCGTGTTATCTTTTGACCTACCCCGCTTTCTTGTTAAATGTAAGTGAAATCCGGATTTATCAATGAATACGACGAGAGAGCGATTATTAGGTATGCAGCTTTCAAAATCTAGAGCGTATTGTTTTTTATGCTCAATGGCCAACTCCGAGTCCATACGGTTCAGCTCTTTTAACGTAAATTTCAACTGAAATAGTCCTCTATGAATTGTGGAGATCGAAACATTAATGTTTCGCTGGGACAGTTCCTCTTTTATTTATTGTAAGGCTTATAAATTCTGCGTGTTCTTCAATTACGTCCTCAACCGCAGCAAGAGTTTTGGGTGGCAAACTTACGATACGATGGGTACCACCTCTTTTTTCGGTGTCATATGATTTCCTGACAACCATCTTACAAATTATGAAATCAGTTGAAAAAAGTATGAATTTGATTGGTAAAATTATGAAATTGGTTGAAAAAATTATGAATTTGGTTGAAAAAATTATCAAATTGGTTGAAACAATTATGAAATTCACTGAAAAAAGCTATAAAAGAATTGAAAATTCAATGTAAAGTTAATTATTAAGAATGTTCTATAATCCCTATTACAAATGTAAACAAAATTTCATAACTCCAACAAAAATTTTAATTTGATTCCTTTTTATGCCGAGGAACATTAGGATAAACTGAAAAATAAGTAGGCATCTACGTAAGACTGGGACTTCAGTCAACTAGCCCTGAAGAAGACCAGCAATGTGGGCCGAAACGTCTGTTTTCCAATAAATAGTTCTCCCTAAATAAGAGAATATTTTTGAACCTCCACCCGGACTATTTTCTTCCTCATATTTATTATCTTACTTATTAATTTATTTATCATGAAACATTATTATATATTTTTAGCTTATAGATAGTAAAATTATGGTTATTAGGCTACACCTACATTGGATCCGGTGTGATACGATGAGACGTCGCTAGCAAACCAAATGACTGAAATATATCGAGAGTTATAACATTTGGTTCTTTAAATTTATAAAATTAAAATTATTTATTAAGTATTTTTATTACATTTATATTTCACTATAATCTATAGAAAAATATGTATAATGTATACACCCCGCCATCGTATGTGATAGAATCACGTCGCACTGAATCGGATCCAATGCAGGTGTAGCCTTACATGAGTTTTAGGCAACAACTGACATGCCCGTTCACACCCCGATAAGCCATTATGGTTGCTATTGTTTGCTGTGGCTTAAAGGCGTAAAACCCTTAGGTCATTAAACCTACATTTATCGTTATTACGTAGTACCTTACTTTATTTTTTATTATTAGTAATGAATTAAAATTCATTGGCCCCTCTCCTCATATCAATGTTTTGCCTACACTTTCAACAAAAACATTTCCCCTTCTATCCTTGACAAAATCCATTTTATGACCTTTTTCACACAATTTCATCTTTAGAATTATTCCGAACTTCTGGAAATATTTCACATCTTATTTTAAAGATTGCTATTCCTATAGTGTTCTTCCCTTGATTTTAACAAGGCAATAACAAAAGGAATAAAACAAAACATAAATTGTATTCAATAAACAATACATACATTTAAATATACAACAAATAAAATTAACAAAACAATTTAATAACGCACACACAAATAACTCAAATGAGATGAGGGATAATAAGAGGTTACACGAGGTAAGGAGGTATTTCATGGCGACCGGCTAATACACAAGTATCTGAAATAGTTATAAATCTATTAAGTGATACCACTAAAAATAAAAATAATAGTTCTTTGTTTTAACTTAGGGCCATTAGAATAATGTACAATTCGGACATAAATACCATTTGTATTAAAACCATTACCTAGCTAAATTAAGCAACATAAAATAGATAATTATGAATTATTAAAAAATGAGAAAACTAAAGTTTGTTTCCACATCATTTCAAGGTTTTTCTGATCAGCTATGGCTTGATATTAATAAACAGTGAAATCTGAAGTAAAAAACTATATGGAATACAAAACCTTTTTTTTTTCTTAGCCCCTTTGGGTTTGAAGGTTTTTAAGTAGAATTGAAGATAGGATGGAGAGGTATCTCTTGTACTGTACGATGTACATTTTAAGAGGAGGATGAGAAGGTGGAAGGTTCTAATTTATTTATTTCTATTTATTAACTTTAGATTTTTCCGGTGATGGGGCTCATCTTGTCCTTTTCCTTTTGTTTGTTTATTTTATAAATTTCTCAGTTCAGGCTGAGACTACAAAACCTTACTGCAAAGATTTTTTTCTAAATGATTAATTACAAATACTTTCTTTGGGAATTTCTAAGGATATTATTTGAGAAATATCTCGTAAAACTATACATGGATCAATAAAAATACAGTTTACAGGTTAATATTATTCTTTTATTGACACCGATAATAGTTAATTAAACATTCGGTTAATTTACAAAAAAAAAAATATTATATTTTGGGCAATGCCTACAAAAAATAACGTTTCTTTCCTCTGAGTCAGGATCAATGCTTACAAAATCACAAATAAAGGTTGTTCGACACATTCCTCAACTGATATCGCATCGATTCTAGGTAACTAAATAAACGATTAATGTAAAAAGTAAAATTTTATTATGTTTAAAAATATAGAACAAAATGAACACGAAATTTAATAGAAAACCCTACGAGAAACCATTTTATGTACATTCCTTCTTGCTCTTCAAGGCTAGGAAATTCCTGAGAACTTCAAAGGCTCCGAAGCGATCCGAAGAACGCAACTTCAAAATACTTCGGGTATTCATTGTTTCCACTTGAAAAGATAGAATTTCATAGGGGTTAATAAGGCGTTTAACATGGTAAGTAGCATTTTTATTATATATATTACAACACTTATAATATATATAATAAAAATTTATACTTAACAAAATAAAATATAGTGAGATACTATAGTGACCGAAATCATAATTCCAATAGCCTTGGTTATCCGAACGTTTAATTGTCTTCGCCCTATGACGGTACAAGGAGTGGTCAACATTTCCATTCCTATAAAATAAGTTGAAGACTATTTTCTCAAAAATTTGCTTTTTTCGGACTATTACTTAATACTCAGGGATGAACAACGTCTTAAGATATTCGAAAATAAGGTGTTGAATTGAATATTCGGGCCAAAAAAAGATGAGACCACTGGAGAATTTAGGAGATCACACAACGCGGCACTGTGATGCATGCACCCGGGTAATATTATCCAAAAGATAGCTTACCGAAGATTAAGATGGGCTTGTAAGGTTGCTGGGGTTAGTAATGAACGAATTCCTAAGTTAATAAGCGCTGCGCCGACTGGGAAGCGTCTGAGGGGTAGGCCGAGACATAGGTGTGAAGATTGCGTTAAGAGTGATCTGAAGGATTTAGGTTTGGGTAGTAGTCCGTGGGCGGAGGTTTGGGTAGCACAGATCGGTGGTATCGGTATGGAGCCTTCGGGTTCGCTAAGCCTTTTTATTTATTTTAATTTATTACTTAATACTTATTACTATTCTTAAAGGAATTAGAGACTTTAAGATGACTTAGAGAGTCATGAAGAAAAAGTCAAAATTGTAGCACACTTATAATACACCATAAATCTTGAAGAATAGATCTTGTATAAATACATTTGATCTAAGAATGATGGTAGAATATTTTTTTACGGAGTCGGTCAGTGAAGAAACTCAGATCGACTTATTAAAAAACAAAACGAGGGAAGAAGAACATAAAAAAATACACATTCACTGCCATATGTGGGGATCGAAACTATAATGGTATTAACGTTAGGATCCTCACCCGAAATCCTGCGTTTTACTAGCAAGTAAGTTATGTTTAGTAATTAGCATCTAATTTTATAGCAGTTGCTAAATGATAAGCAGGTTGTATTTAATCCCAGGGAGAAACAGAAAAAAGGTAATAAATAAGAAAATTATATAAATTCTGCCCCTAGTTAATTACGATCGTAAAAAAAAATAAATTAAACGAAAAAAATTGCCGTGAGTATCGTTAACAAGAATCGATTTGGCCGACTAGCTGAATCAATTTAATACTTTAAACTATTTGTATTAAATGATATACTTCATTAAGTAATAAGATGATTAGCAACTATTTCCATCAATTCATCAAGAGTAATAGTTTTTATTGAGCGATAATTAAAGCGAAAAAGTCAAATTATTAATTACAAACTGTCTCGAAGGGGGAAATAATTGCTTCTTAAGAGCAATTTTAAACTTCAGGAATCAACTCGTCCGCTAAATTGTCCTTAATTTCATGCCCTGAAATTAATTAATTAGAAATACCAGCTGAAGTGTATATTAAATTCCTCTAAAATTAGAGATTGTTTATCGTACTGGCATAGGAAGCTGGCTGGGTAGCTGTGCGTAGAACACTTAGTTGCTATGCCAGTCTCAAACCTGGAGACCCTCGGGTTCACCCAGCCTTTATAAAGCTACAATTGTTAACTGGGGGAATGACTATGCACTAACCCAAGAACCATCATGGATAGTAGTGCTATAGGTTTTTTTTTGTTTAATCTTATTGGTAGATATGATTATAGGGGGTTCACAAAAATAATCTTATAGACAAAAATGATAAAAATGCATTAATGCAAAAAAAAAAAATTATATATATATATATATATATATATATATATTTATATATATATATATATATATACTATAATCTTGTCAAGAAGGGAACGTGTGAATTAACTAAATGATTAACTGAAACCTACGCTTTGGCAAACACACGATGCGGCGCGCATTTGTCATGATAAAACGAATTAGGCTGAACGTAAATTACTATTTACTGAAACCATGTGGACTCATACAGGCCGAATTTAGTGGTCAAAAGACTCGAAATAGGATACGTTAAAGTAAAAAATATTGCAGTTTAATATCTCTTTTATCTTCCCCTCTCCTTTTTTCATTGTAATCCTCTGTGAAGTATCCTTATATACAATTTTTGTTATGATGAAACACAACTACTTAAAGAAATTAAAAATTTGAAATCAAACCCACAAATAATTAATTTAAAAATAGTGGCGAGTTCATCACATAATTTGCCTCAAAACTAAATTAAATTTGAGAAGTTCAAATTTACTTTCCGAGGAAATTCCGGTTAATTTTCACGGGAATATTACCCCATTTCATTAATCCCATTAAATAATATTTTTTTAAATATTTATCTATTTCTTGCATAATTTGCTACAATTCACAAAATTACATGCTGTAACAAATAGACCAGTCTCAAATTAAAAACAATTGTACAAATTTAAATGTATCTGTGCAGAATCATAATTTACAATGAAAGAAAAAATGTATAAAAAAAAACTTCCAACAGAGAAAAAAAAAATAAAATAAACAAAAATTGTAAATATACATTCTTAGTAACTTATATGCATATATTATATATTCCCTGAAGAAGACCTGCAATGTGGGTAGAAACTTTGGCTTTTCAATAAACATTTCCCCCTACTTAAGAGATTTTTTTTTTACCTCCACCCCATTTTCACCCACATACATAAATTAAGTTTTGCCTGTATGTCTTCATTACCTTCCAGTGATAATCAAATAGTCATTGTTAGTAAGAATACTGTATCAATGTTTTCGTTAATTATTATTATTTTTCTTTAAAGTAATTATTATATTTAACGAGATGTTACATAGATTGGCGAAGGAATCCCTTTGGCGGTGAGAATAACTCAGTGTCATTAAATCGAAGCTCGGAGCAATCCTAGGCGTACAAAAAGGGGGATTGGGGCGTAGACTATAGTTCCCTCTGCAGAGGAACGTAATGAGAGGACTAGGAACATGGCGGCACTTTTACTATGCAAATCCGCTACAGGCTCCCGAGAACAATGGGACAAGTCTTTTAATTGTCCCAGCCGGCGGCTCAGTTATCTTTTTATTTTCGAGGGGGCACCAACTCACAGTCCTTACAGTCCCACCATCTCCAGGAGTAAATGAAGGGTTAAAATCGAGAATTAAAGTGTTCTCTATATCAAAAAATACAAAAATTTGGCACGGTGCGTGAACCGTATATCTTTTACTGACTACTAAACAAAAATTGGTCTTGAAACATTAATAATAATAATAATAAAGCCTTTATTTATTCTGGTACAAGTCCTTTTAGAATTGTGTTGCCATTCGTCCGGAATTTTCCGGACATGCCCGGAAATATCGGTCTAAGTCCGGAATGCGGCGAATTCTAAGTCCGGATTTTCTACAATTCAGGTAAAGAAATAAATTAATAAATCAAATAAACTCTAGATTTTTATTAAAAATCAATTTTATGTTATTACTAAGATCATCGTTCTTATATTTTGTGCTCCGAGAAATACTTTTTAACACTTCCGAATCGTTCATAATAGTTGTATAGAACATTTCACAGGACATATTTTTATTTTTTAAAACGATAGAAAATACTGGACTGTAAATCTTCAATTTCCATAAAAAATTGGAAAAAAACATTATCCAGTCTGTATATATTCTTAATTTATTAAAATTATTAGACGTTTCCACAAATTTATGTCATTCTCAATCCTTCTAAAAAATTCTTCAATTTACAATCATATATAACTTTAAAAAGTTATAAGTCGCAAATCTCATAAAATGCATTTTTAATGTCGAAATTTTTTTAAAATATATATATGTTTTTTTGAGGATTACCTATCCTCTATGGTCAATTGTTAATATTAAAATTATAATATTATACACATACTACATACTCACACGAGGAAATACTGGAATTAGCTTCGTTCTCTCAAAAAACGACATTAACATTATATTTAAAAGAATGTTGGGAATTGTTTTCAAAAAGCGGACATTTTTCCCGGAATTTTCATTTTTTGATGTGGTAACCCTACTTTAGAATAACAATACAGGTATTAATATATATGTTATTATGTCTTAGAATATAATTTAATTACATTTGATTAATTAATATATTTAAAATAACAAATGAGAAAGAATTAATGAGAAAAAACTGCGAATTACATCCAGTGATAACATTTAAAGAAGAAAAAAACAGGGTACAAGAAATATAAAATAAAAGAAATAAGATTACAATAATTATATAGAGAGAAACAATAGATAGTTACATATGTATGCAAATTACAAAGTAGAAACAAACAAAGCAGAAAATGAAACTAAATATGAACAATATCAACTAATATTACTTGTTTTAAAAAAATATCTATAATATTAAAGTGAATAAGAGCGCATAAACTTCAGAGAATACCCGATTGATTTTCCAATTCAATGAACAGTGATCATTTTTACGAATACTGAGCATTACATTGAGTAGATTGGAGTAAGAATAACTTTGGAATTACATTCTATCTTTACTTTCATTAGACTAACTTAATTAAGTACAATACTCAACAAAAGGCTTTTCGAAAAATAAAAGTTACTATAAACTTGACGAAATTGGGAGTGTATATAATAAAAAAAAAAATGCATTACAAAACCTAGGAAGTATTTTACTGTTTACTGCATATTTATAATTTGGCAGAAATCACTCTCATCCACCGTGTTTTCCCTTAACTTAAGGTACTCACTTATAGAGACTGGATAAGCCCAATAAGGGTCTCCGAATCTCCGGCTGTTAACAGAGTAAATAACTGATTGATTTCTGACAGCCGGATCTGAACCCAAAACCAATTGCTTTGTAACTCAGCGCTTTACTCACTAAGCTAACTCAATCCTCCCTACTTTACTTGAAACAAATAATAAAATAATTGGTACTTGTGTATTTGATGCACCACCAGAAAAGGCCAATGTTGTACCCATGCGCAACCAGTTACATTTTATAACATTTACATTTCTAACCGTAACAATTACATTGTTTACAGATTCATTCTACTTTGTTTCTTCCTGTGTTCTAGAGTTGTTGTTGTATCCTAATTTTTGTTTGTTAATGATTTGTTGTTTGTTTGGTTATTAGGGGTGGTTTTTATTTTAAATTGTTGATGATATAGTTAATTATTTATTTCTATTATTATAATACTTATTTATATTATATATTTCATTATTTCTAGAGTTGTTGTTGTATCCTCATTTTTCTTTGTTGCTGACTTGTAGTTTGTTTGGTGGTTAGGGGTGGTTAGGGATGGGTTTCATTTTAAATTGTTGATATATTCCATTATATATTTCTATTATTATTATATTTATTTATATCATATATTTCATTATGTTGTTATATATTCAATTATATTATTATTAGTTATATTTATTTATTTCCATTATTATTATATTGCATGTTATGTTATGGAAATTCTAACCCTAATAAAAATATTTAAGAAGGTTATCCAAGGTAACTGTTAGAAACGTAACTGTTATAAATCGTAACTGGTTGCGCATTGGCCTTTTCTGGCGGTGCATAAGTGGTACACAAGTACCAAATAATTAGCAAAATTGTGAAGAAAAAACATCCAAGTAATGAAAAAATAAATTCAGAAAAAAAGAGACTCGAATCAATGTAGGTGCCCAGGCAGGTTTTTTAGAACTCTCAAATCCAATATCTCTCTCCGAAATAAGATTAGTTTTCCAAAGCTGGGTATATTATTGGAAGGCTGATGAAATGGACCAACTATGGATCTCCTAAAGTCGGAGATAGAAAATGTATTTATTCAGATGCAAGGGTATATTTCCGAAAAGGCTTCCTTGTTGCTAATTTACTTTGGCTATAGTGATTGCCCGACAAAAATATATTTTTCTACGAAAAAAAAATAACAATGCTTGATTATGTTTTTTATGGTTGATGTTGTTCAAACATTTTGTTCGAATTTTATTAATTGTACGGAGCGAGGTGAAATCGTCCCATTCTCATAGTGTTATTGCTAATATTATAACTCCATTCCATGCCAAAGGTTACGAGAATTATACGATTCCACCTCTAATTACCAGATTTTGGAAAAAAAAAATCAACATAGCCACTTATTCACCGGGACTGCAGAATTGATTGAATGTCATTGCCGCATACAGAAATTAAAAAAAGGTACAAGCAGTTTTCAAAATTACTTTCATATAGAAAGAGAGTCGAGGAAGGAGGAAGAATTATTGTACGATATGATTTTCAGTAACTTCCAAAGAAAATTATCTCTCAATTATATAATTATATCTATCAATTAAAAAATCTGAGTGTAATAAATTTATAAATATATAATGTGAGGTAAAGTAAAAATGGATCTTAAAAAAATGAGCTTAACAGAACAATGAGCGTTATAAAGGTGATAAGCCCGAATTTTCAAAATATAATTTATTAAAAAAAAATAATTAAAATTATTATTTAAAACATAATGCTTTATGTACCACGCAATTCTTTTCGACCTCTCCCTCTACATGATAATAATTAAATTAAAAAATTTAACTATATAAAAGTTTTATTACTAATTAATCTTATTTTTTTTCAAAATTGTCTGAATCTTCATTTGTTTCTGACCTAAATTGTAACATTACTAAATAACATCGTAATTTTGTCAAATATTCTAACTTGTCATTCGTTTCTCTTCTTGAAAAGAAAAAAAAACGCCATTATGTCAGTGGGAATTGTTAAACATGCGTACATTTCGGTGATAATTCCCAAAGAAGTGAACTATCGAACAAAATTTCAGGGTATAACTGATAATATAAATTTGACCCTTAAGCGCGGACGACTCTCGGAGGTCCAGAGAGACTACGAGCACTAAGCGCTTACCATCGCTGTGGGATGGATAGTTTTCACTCCTTCCAACTCTATTCCTTGATTAAAAGTTTAAAGCGCGATTAATAAACTATTATGATATCTCTTTTTTACCAGATCGTTCAATCATAGAACGTCATTTTCAAGGATCAATCATCCAATCATCATTCACTAAAATGAATTAATTATAATTATAATTAATTAGTTCATTATAATCAATTTAATTTATATTTTTCAACATAAAAATAAGAGAAAAAATCTCGAGAGTAATCTCAATTTAGAGTCCCGATAAATATATCAATAATATCTATCATAACATTTATTAAAAATATCAAGATATTTCAGCTAATTTAAACACCTTAATGACTTACTTTTAATTATTGTTTTCTATAAACCTGATTGGTTCATAATCTTTCTTTCATTAAAGCATTAGCTAACTTTACGTAACATTTTAAGCATAACATCGTGTAATTATTACATAAAAAACAGAAAATATTGAAAACGTATTTATACGTCTATAGCCCCCACCGGTTGCTTTTGCCGGACACATATATGCGTCTTTTGAACTTAAAGGTTAAGTGCTTTCTATCTCGTCTTGGAGAGTAAGTAAGGAACGAAGAACCAAAAAATGTTCCCACCCCAAACTTATCTAACCACAAACACTACCTGTAAGGCTTCGTCACCTTATCAGTATCCCAACTTGACCCTCATTATACCAGATCCCTGGGATGTATTCTAAGAAGGGGTAAAGAACAGTAACTAAGTCTTCGTAAGTGTAACCAAAGGAGACATATATCCTTAAAGCATGCTTTGTAATTCATCGCCCTGGTCCCAGGTGCTAGCTCATAGAGTGCGATATAATACGAGCTAATTAGCCGAGTGAAGCCAGGGACCGTAAAGATCTGCTATATTAAATATCTGACAAGGAGCAGGTAATGAGAGCTTCAGTCTACTCGCTTATGAATAGGGCTCATCTCTCCTTCGATTTTACGTATTACCTTAAACATATTCCCTTCACATCCTGATAGGACACTACTGTGTCCTATCAGGATGTGAATTTATTATATATTAATATAATATATTAATAAGTACATTATATTAATATTATTATTAATATATTATTAAAAAAAAAGAATATACAGTGTTTGAGCAACCTCGAAATAGTTATTGGACCTTTCGATGAGAGCTCCGAAATGGATGGAAGGAAAATAAATGTCTGATTCAATTATACCAGATCGCATGTCATTTTAATTGTAACCTTTTATTAAACTAATAACATAAGTCAATTTTCATAAATTAAATAACTAAAACTTCTGATCATAGAAAAACCAATTGATTAAATTAAAGAACAATTTAAACGTTTTTATAATTACAAAATGAAGTTACTAATATTAACTAAATTATAAACTACTGATTAATGACAAAATAAAACAATTATTATTTAATCTTACGATAGTAAATTTAACTCTAATAAATTACAAATAAATAAAATGTTCAAATAAATCTATTACAAAATAATAAATGTTTGTGGTTTTCTAGTTGAAATGATATAATAAAAACTCTTATCTGCGTGTCGAAGTAGATTCCAGTAAATAGTAGATTCTCGACAGAGCGAGCTGGATGTTGAGACAACAGAGGATTTTCGTCGGCAGAGCCAGCGAAGATGTTGAGACAATAGAGGTTGAGATGATCGACTGGGTCAAATCGAATTGGTCGAATCGATGAAGAAGTTTAAACTAATTACACCTGCAGGTGGGCAGCAAGTTAGTATCTTCTTCAAATTCACAAAAAAACACTTTGAGCTATAGCTTCCGATGTGGAGGTGAAGAGGCTCGTGCCAACACGGTCTGGCTCGGTCTAGCCTGAGCGAACAAAAGCCGATCGACTCCGCTTTTGTTTTTCTCTCTTCTTTTGTAACATATGTTTTCAAACTTATTACAATTATTACAGTTATTACTAAACATGTAAAATTACCTTTTAAATTAAAATATTCTAAACAATTAGAAAATAAACGTTTAAATTATTATATTAAAATAAAATGTGAAAAATAAGTAAAGAAAATGTTATTTCTTTTACGAAACAATGATTTAATTTTTTTATGATTAAAACTAATAATACTTTGTTAGGTTACTACTTCATCTGGCCTTAACATATAGCTTTAGTATTTCTAAAGTGGCATAAGTCGAGAACCTCCATTATTGGAAAATAGTAAAAACTATTAGTGAGCATGGAATAGCATTAGGACACTCAGAGCGACACTAGTGACTTATGGAAGACAAGCCCTAAAGCTAGGTTGATGCAGTTTTGATGAGTAATAAAGAGATATTTACCCATTTCCTTCATGGTCATAACTCACCACCAAAAAAAACAGGCACCCCCAGAATCGGAGAACAACATAAAAGGGGGATATATAAAAATCCGGCCTCAAACTTTTCCATTCCGAATGAAATTTTACCACTTATTTCTTAACAAATATTTCGTGGCGTCACAAGAGAAACACGCCCAGTCAAAATTACCAATTTTCGAATTTTCTTTCAGTTTTGCATTACTAAAAAATTAGATGTTTCTAATGACTGGATAATCATACGCTAGCCTTTTCAATAAATTTGTCATAATAATAAATCAAACTTAGTAGGTAGGTAGATGGATTAATTAATTTAATTGAATAGGGTAATTAATTGCTTTAGCACAAACGCCAATCTATTACAATCGACCTTTATCAATACATATCATTCATGATAAACACAATTTACAGATAATGACAACGACCTCATTATAAATAAATTAATTTAAAACTAATTTATTGCGAGGTGAAATACCCATTTATATCATAATAAGCGGGGACAGTTTATTGATTTATCAAAAAATAAATAAATACAAACAGTACCGTTACAACTGAATCGGTAATTTGAGAAACACCTCGTATCCAAAAAAATAAACTTTCGGGAAATCAAAAAAAACTCAGGATGGTAAGCTAATTCTACCAAACTAAAAGTTTATTTTTTTATTTTGATATTTAAAAAAAATATAAACGTTGTTGGAGATGTGTTGTTTCTCAAGTGACTGACTAAACGATATGTTATCAGGTATGAAATAAAAGATAAAACAATTCAAATTATTAATAAAAATCAGCATTTTATTTCTTAAATAATATATACACATTTTCCAATTGGATTTGTCTAGCCTTCACCAACAATTTAATATGTCTAACTCAATTTTGGCCAAAAATGGACATGCGGTGTTTCTCATATGACTGATTTAACTAAGATAGGCCCTTAAGGTCAATATAAGGTAGGGAATGCACTGTTTATTATCACACTCTAGCGCTTAAATTCCCACTCTAATTAAGGATAGCTACTTAATTTAAGGCTACCCACTTTTTCACAGAGGCATTGTCATGGAGTAAAGATTTTTCTATTATATTATATATTACAAGTAGTATGACTAGAGATCGCGAAGATTAATTAAATACCATTAGTCCTGGTAATTACCACAATCATATCCAATCATAATTAGCGAAAATGCTTATTGCATTTTTTGTTATATTTAAAAACGTAGATACCGAGAGAAATGTGGATATAACAAAAACATGGGATGTTATCGATCGATGTAGAAGGCATCGAACATAGACAAGAAAACATTCCTGTTTTGAAAACACTCGCCACCGATGCTCAGTCATTAAGTGAAAGATAAGAGCTTATAACATCGTTCTGATACCAAATGAAAAAACCAAGTGGTTCATAAAGTAATGTTACTTAATAGAGCCACTGTAACCGCAATGGTATTTTCTGTACCTACAGACGAAGACAATAATTACACACAGAGAGATTCGATTTCGTTTAACCAAGACTTAGGTTCGGTATTTTTGAAAACTGTGTACATAACCTAGATATATTATTTATCCACAATGGGAAAACAATTTGTTTGGATCAAGTTGCGGAAGAGCTGAAGGTAGATGTGAGTTACGGGTTGTTAGATATCCGCCATTGACCGACCACAGGATGGAAGTAGTAAATTTCTGATTTATGGATTCCAATAAACTTTTTACTAATATTTCCCCTTCGGTGAACAGTTATTGACCATAATAATTTCTGCGGTATCTTTATCTTATTTATTATAATAATTTATTTTCCCTTTTAGTTTTAGTTAGTTACTTGTAGTTATATATATATGTTTTCCCTCTACCACTACAACCCATAAAGGGCCTTGGGTTCAAAACGAGTCAGGTGCTGTATTGTTTCATCAATATGTTTTATTAACATATACAGCTAAAAATATTTACAAAGTAAAATAGAAACAATGCTTGAATATTTATTTACACTTATACTTATAGCATAAGTTTACTAAAGTACGACAAAATATACTTTTTTTTAGGGTGAATTTAACTAAATTTAACCTGGTTCCTATTGATTTAACATCACATTTTTCATAATAACATAATAAGGCTTAGCAAAACCGAGAGCTCGATGACGATGCCAACATTCTCCATTTACACACCTCCGTCCAATGTTCACTACCCAAACCCGCCAGATCATTGTTAACGCAATCCTCCCACCTACGCCTCGCAACACGAATATTAACGTATTAGGTATTCATTTCTTACCGAGCCCCAAAACTTTACAAAGCTATCTTAATCTTGGCGACGCTATAACTTCAATAATATAAACCAGGTGCAAGTTCTGAGATTTTTAGTCATTCCATACTTCCTTCATATTTTCAAATATTTCTTAAACAACTTATATAATTTATTTAAAAAGTTGTATTAATACTTATGAAGAAATATTTCATTAATTACAAACAACAATGATAATAAAAGCTTAGCGAACCGGAATAATTAATGGCGAAACCATCAATCGCAGTTTACAAAATTCTGTCAATGTACTACCATCCAAACCCAAACCTGTGGTATAACCCTTGAAGTAATTATCCCATTTACGCCTCGGTCCTCTCACTGGGGCTTTTAGTAGTCGACTGAGAATGATTTTAGCAATTTGTTCATAAAGCTTAACAACTTAACATGCCCATCTCAATCCAGTAAGCTGGATGCTAGGCCAGCGAGACTATCGGACTCAACTGGGAGGAACTTGCAAAATAATTTAAATATTTCATTTAGTATTATGTGAAATCATTAAGCATCGATGAAAGGGGAAGAAGTAAAGTCATTATGAATTATTAATTGAGTTCCATTAATTTTGAAAATTATCCGTTTTTTAATCTATATAATTTAGAGGCTTAAAATATACTTCAAGTGACAGCATGTTTGAGAATCACTAACACAGCCAACAACGGGTAAATCGAATGAGTAATTTCAACTGGTATAATTTCCCGTTATATGATAAGGCTAGGGGAAATATTCTTAATTTTAATGCCAAAATAAATTTATATTGGCTAGGTTAAAAATCATATATTATTGTTTTTTACTTAGATATTGGGAAGAAATGCTGGAGGTACCGCTGATACAGATAAGATCGTGACGTAGAAATGCCGTAACGACGGTTTTTAAATAGCTTTAGAGAATATTATCATATAATCAAATTTGAAAGGTGTGTAAGGTTTAAAACATCACTATTTGCTAGGTGATTAGTGATAAAAACCTTTGCTTGTTTGCTATATTTGTAAAAGTAATTCAAATGAAAATCTTAGACACCGCGAATATGAAACAATGGACTTGTACCCCTTGCAAATATCGTTTACTAGCTCATACGTAAAATGAGGATTTAAAAAAAATAAATCTAAAGAATTTTTTATTAATAAAAAAATGACGGAATTAGGACGTGTTGAAAGACAAAAAAAAAAAGAAGCAAAATATTTGGCAAGTGTGAAGTGAGAGAAGTTTATAATTGGCTTTAGGATTAGGACAGGGTATTTGTCACTTTGAGGGCTCTTGTCACAGCTTAATCTGAGAGCCTACATCTAAATAATCTGAAAGCACCATCAGATTACACAGCCGTTGGTGTCTGCGAGGGATTAGCTCCTTATCAAGTGTCCATTCTCGGCTAAATCTTCTCGATTTTTGGGCCTAATGTAAGCCTCATTATCAAATTCCTTGTTATTTAATGATATGGTAATCATTAAAGTAAGACTTCTGGGCGACGGCTAAACAAGGGTCAGGCTAGTCTTTGAAGAAGCATGTGTATTTCTAAAACTAAGTACAAGAGATCTTAACTGCAGGAAAAATTCATCTACTTGTCGGGTACTTCTTATTATTTTATTATTACTTATCTTATTATCTTATTGTAATATATTACTTTATCACTATTACAATTATTTTGTGTGCATTCTCTAACAGGTCACTTTCCAAAAAAACAGCAAAGACACGAATGTTAGCTCAGATTTAAAAAAATCCTCATACAAGACTGAAAAGACAAGGCTACTTCAACACTTACTAGACAAACGCTCTAAGCTCCCAATTAATTACAAAAGACTCATCTACATGACCATCATACGACCTATTTGGACTTACGGAGTAGAGCTTTGGGGCTCCACTAAGCCATCGAATTCTTCTCGTATCCAATCCCTACAATCCAAAATCCTTCGTAAAACCCTCAACGCTCCTTATTTTGTTAAGAATATAGTCATCCATAACGACCTTAATGTCCCATTTGTTGCTGATTTGGCCCGAACCCGGTATCTATCCTTTCGTAACAAACTTCATTTCCACTCAAACCCTCTAGTTTCAAACCTAGCTTCCTCTTCAATTCCCGATAATCCTCCGAGGCGTCTGAGAAGAAGATGGCCACATGACCTTCTTAGTTGAACATGCGATTTGAGTACTACCAGTGGGTAGTTTCTCTACTTGTCATTATGTATCACTTAGCCAATTTACTATAATATATTACCAATATATAAACTTTTGGTGGCTTAGATACAGCAAACTACACCTAGAATGTGTTGTAACAAAACCAAAATCGATTATTTGAAAAGTTGTGAAAAATAGGTACTTGTGTATTAGATGCACCACCAGAAAAGGCCAATGTTGTACGCATGTGCAAGCAGTTACATTTCTTACAGTAGCAGTTACATTGTTTACAGATTCATTCTTCTTTGTTTCTTCCTGTGTTCTAGAGTTGTTGTTGTATCCTAATTTTTGTTTGTTGCTGATTTGTTGTTTGTGTGGTGGTTAGGGATGGTTAGGGGTGGTTTTTACTTTAAATTGTTGATGATATATTCCATAATTTATTTCTATTATTATTATATTTATTTATATTATATATTTCATTATTTCTAGAGTTGTTGTTGTCATTTTTCTTTGTTGCTGATTTGTTGTTTGCTTGATGGTTAGGGGTGGTTAGTATTTTAAATTGTTGATATATTCCATTATTTATTTCTATTATTATTATATTTATTTCTATTATATATTTCATTAAGTTGTTATATATGTTATATATTAAATTATATTATTATTAGTTCTATTTATTTATTTCCATTATTATTATATTCCATGTTATGGTTTTGCAAATTTTAACCCCAATAAAAATATTTAAGAAGGTTATCCAAGGTAACTGTTATAAGACGTAACTGGTTGCGCATCTAATACCCAAGCACCAAAAAAAATCAGAGAACGCTGTTATGGAAGATGTTAAATTATCATTGCAAAAGAATGATGGCTAATTGCTTAAGTTAATTTCCACAAAAAATTGCAAAACAGAAACACACAATAAAATATATAATTATATATATACTTTTAATAAAAAAAAAAAAAAAAAAAAAAAAAAAAGGAATATGAATAAGAATTTTTCCCCGGTTGGAGCCAGTGAGGGCTACATTTTTCTCTACTGTCGTCGCATTCGTCTTTATTTGGCCGCTCTCCAGGGCAGCCTTCTACTCTAACTGATATTTCCGCATTAAGACCAATTTCAAAACATTTTTCTTTATTTAAATTACGCCACGAGAAAGAAGCAATGGATCATTATCAAAGAGGAAAATGTCACGTAATTATAAAAGGATGAATGTGGTCTATTTAGTTTCAAAATTATTACGAGCCTGTATACATTTTATATTTTCCTGTATACAGTAGTTTACAATTTTTACTCTATAATTTAAAAATGGCTGTATTGTTTGTGTGTTAAATCACTAAATGTCCGCCATTTTGTAAAATGGATAGCTTTTTATTAGTTGAACCAGTCATTTGAGAAACACCTCATGTCCATTTTCGGCCAAAATTTAGGCACATTAAATTGTTGGCGAAGGCCAGACAAATCCAATACGCAAGTTTGGAAAATGTGTATATATTATTTCACCTTTTATTTCATTTGAGAAACAACAAATTTCCAACAACGTTTATAATTTTTTTAAATATCAAAATAAATAATAAAAAAATCAAAATAATAAAACTGGTAGAATTAGCTTATCAAACCCGTATAGAAATATATAAAAAAATTCAATAAGTAAATGATGTTAAATTATGGACCAACCGAGTTTTTTTTTATTTCCCGAAAGTTTACTTTTTTGGATATGAGGGGTTTCTCAAAAGACCGATTCTATTGGATTTCGCCACGTTTTTTTTTCTTATTCGAATGCAATATCTTTTATTAAATCGAATAAAACAAAATACAAGATATAATCTGCATTGTGTATGTCAAAGAATAAAAAAAGTATTATATAAATTTAATTATTTATTAACATAAGTTGAAAGATTGTGTTTTAAGAAAATTTGATCAGTATCTTTATCAATTTTTATAGAAATTTTCGAAGCATTGTAATATTTTTTTAAATCGTCAGAATAAATAGAACATAACGCCTTTATATTAGTTCCGGATTCTATTTTATTAAAATATTTGTATGTAAACAATGTATTTTATGAAAAAAAACCCTGACTAAACATCATTTAAAAATCAAAAAAATTGTCTTCAAAATATTTACCTTCATTTTCTATAAAATTGTTCCAACGTGTTACCAAATTTTAAATCCCAGAATATTCAGGATTGCGTGAGAAAGTTAAGTCTGAAAATGAATTTTTGACTTTCGAAATTAAAAAAAAAATTATCCTTCAGGAAGTTGTCTAAATTTCTGAGCATAAAGATCTACTATTGCAGAAACGTTAAAAAAATCATGTTTCATTTAACGTCACTTTATGCTGCTATGGCTAGTTGGACGATGCTACAGTGGGAGCCTTAAATTTTGCCTATTCAGGTACAATTATAATATAGATCTTTAATGAATACTAGATACTGTACTACTGTGCGTTTCGGGACAGGCATTTTACGTCCCCTCCGAAGGCTGGTACCAAGGACTTGTTATTGGCTTTTGAAGTATCCTAAGGCCACCTATATGTAAATCCTAACCACTGGCGACCCAACATTTCAAGTGAAACAACTCAATACTTTGTAGAATGTATTATAAATAGAATTTCAGCGATGTTCTAGTGAAAGGGAAAATAAATCGAAGTGATAATACATTACTGCCACCCACGGAAATGTAGTTTACAGAAAAGCAAAGAGTAACATATATTCATTAAAAATACGTGAAATAAATAAAAATATGTTAAAGAAAAAATACACTTTGACCTACCTAAAAATTGTACATATTGTAAACTCCTATACTTCGACTATAATTTCAGATTTACGGGAAGAGTAAATTTGGAAGGTACCGTGTAATTTCGGAGGAAATGCGTGCTAACAAAACTGAGCATGAGCCCTTAACCTGAAGGGCTTTCCTCTCCCTTCGGCACACAGGGCAAACTGTGTAATCTGGCAATTTCCCCTGCGATAAATCTAATAAGGGAACATTAATTACTGAAATTGTCGAGAGCTACTGTTACACAGCTACGGCTTAATTAGTCCGTTTTGGGAAGTGTAATTATAAAAGTAAATTATAAAGCTGATAGAGGATCTGAGAAGTGACTCTTCAGTGAAATGAGCAGATTAAAAGGATATCGGTATATTATTAACAATAACAAGGTATATTATATGTTTAATTATAAATCACTTCGTAATTTTAAGATAATATTTCTTAACAATATATTGAAGCGATTAGGGCGCAGCGGGTAGGGCGCTGATTAGCTATCCTGAAGGTTCAGGATTCGAATTCGGCTGTGGCAAATAAATTATTTAATCCGTTCACACAGCTATAGATGGACCCTATAGAATCTAGAGACCCACCAGGGGCTCACCCAGCTTCTATAAAAAAAGGTACCATCAATTAATGGTAGAAACTTGGCGATTGAGTGGGATCTCGGACAAATAATATCCTTGTACCATCGTTGTCTTAGAAACATTACCGTCTACCATTCACTGAATCCAAGACACTTCGCAGGTTAAAGTGGTACATTTTTTAACAATTTATTTGTTTGAACAATGCTACACGAGTAATTAGGTATAAACAGGTAATTTATTTATATAGAATAAATAAAGAAAAATCCTACAACCTATGAAGGTTATTGTTATGGTAGGGTTGAGGGAATGGGGTTTCTGTTACTGAGCCCATGGTTGTGGAAGGAGATGATCTAGACGAGATCATGCATAATCACCTGGATTTTCCTCCAATTAACTCTTAAAGTAATAAATATAAACAAGTACATGATTATAGGAATCTTACGCGTGTAAAACTCAGTTGTATAGAATTTATAAAACTAGTGATAAACATTTCTTGTTATGTATGATATTCACATTTAATAGTCTACATTATCTATCAGCCATAGACGGATTTGAAACCGGGAACTTCAGTCCTGTACTTATAGGTCTACGAATTTAGTTAACACACCCACATACTAAAGAAAGGAAATAAATTCACAATAAAAAAAAAAAATTAACTATTATGAAGCAATATAATAGCGGTAACTACAAATAAAAATAAAGAAAATATTAAAATTAACAAAAAAGTTAAAATTAATAATAAATATTTACATCTCGTTACTTAAACGTCAAGAAATATTAAATAAATCAACAGCTAAAACAAATAAAAGGAATTTTGTACACAGAACCTTGGTGAGGAACAATTAAAAGAGATATCTCTATATGAGCAGAAACATGTGTACATGTGCAATACGTTTCTTAACGAACTCCAAACAATAACTACCACGAAAATTAGTGTATCGAAAACAAATCAGGTTCACGTGGGCTAACACTGCTCTATATACCACACTATATGATAACATTAATTTAAGTTATCGCTATATGTCACTCATTTTTTTTTTTAACCACTACAACCCGTGAACGAGCCTGGCGTTCAGTACACGCTAGAGACTGTACTGTTTCATGAACAACGGTTGTGCAAGGGGGTAATTTGTCCTATTCACGCTCAACCAACCGAACTCCCCCCTTATTTTGGGTACCCACTTTACAGAGGCTGGGTGAGCCGCGGGAGGGTCCTTGATCCTATACGATCCATCTTCGGGCGCTAACAGACTAAATAAAAGTCTACCAGAAGCAGGATTCGAACCAAGATCAGACATCATATAAAGGAGTATACTTATAGGGAGAGTTCTGCTACTGGAAGCCCTAGAAGCTGGAAGGATATGAAAAATGTCCTCCTTGCTGGAAGCTAAATTAGTCTCCACGCGGATTTGAGGCGCAAGGCCGTTTCTTATCTTTTATTTTCAGTCTTGAGAAATTGTGATTAATGTTCTATTTTTTCCCCTCCGTCTTTTCTTTTCCCTTTTCCTTTCCCTTTTGCGGTAGCCCTGCTAGAGATCCATTTCCGCCCGCCTTATAAGAAGTAAGTTTTATCGGGAAACGTAGTACTTCAATGCATCTTAAGCATCCGGGCGGAAGGCCCTTCAACTGAAGGAGGAGGTCTAAACATAACTATAAATTAAATTGTTATAATTAATTTTATTATATAAATTATTTTCAACATGAAACTCATTTAAATATAAATATTAAATATGGTACATTCTACTAATATTATAAATGCGAAAGTTTGTATTTGTTATTTAAAATTGTAATTTGTTTGTTACTCTTTCACGCAAAAACTACTGAACGGATTTGGATGAAACTTTACAGTAATATAGGTTATACATCAGAATAACACATAGGCTACAATTTATAATGATTTTGTGTAATTTGGTCATAATTACACCCGATTTTCCGAAATTCTACCCCTCAGGGAATAAAAAAGGGGGTCAAAGTTCGTTACCTTGCTCACGCGTTTCTTGCTCGCAAAATCTACATATTTTCGCTGAACAAAATCAAGTAACATAGTTCACTTGTCACTTCGCTGGTGCCGTACGACAAGTGAAACCGTTATTCTAAGTAATCCTTTTCAATAACATTACATACTAATCCTTCACTGACACGAACAACGATAAACATCTGTCTGTCCCGTGTGTTAATCAGTGCCAATGTATGTTTCACGGCTGTGTTGAACCTGTAACCTGATTGACTAACACACCCAGCGGACAACGCACAGCAGAAACCACTGAACTTAACATCTTGAAATTCGCAGATAGGTTCTTTGTATAGCTGAAATGAGCACTAAGAAAGAAATTTAGACAATTCCACCCCCAAGGGTTTCCTCCTTAATATAATAGGGATAAATTCAAAGATTGTATGGAATCCGTCAGTTTTGGAGTTTAAAATTTCGTATGTAGGAGTAACTTAATAGTTTAAAAAATTAAATTACTTATTTAAAATAATCTGTCGCGAAACTTTATGTGGCAGACCAAATTCCACGCGAGCGAACCCGTGGACAAAAGTAATTATTTTCCCCATTGTTAATAATCATACCCCGTATCAGAAATCGCTAACCCATTTGTAAGTTCGGGTACACAAAAACTGTTTAAATTTTCAGAAGTTTATACATCAACAGACTAAGTGGTTAAGTCGAAATTTCTCTAAAATTCATAAGTTATACTAAAAGAGTTATTGCTTATATAATTAATCTTTATCAAACCGAATACCATATATCAAAATTGATTTGCCAAGATACAACGGTAATGATGAATAAAATCAATCTAAAAAGTAGGAATAACTTAATATATTCAATAATTTTACTTCCGATTAATCATAGCCTATATTTACACTTACACTGGGCATTATCATTTTATCGCCTTAATTAATAGTTATAATAAAGAACGCGTATATCGCAGCTTATAAAAGATCAGACAAAATATCTAGACGCATGTTGTAGTAAATCTAATTCACTACAATTTTTCCAGGATATGTTTAAAAATAGGACCCACCATTTTCAAAGCACAGTTACATACTATGCCAAATATAGAAGGGTTCACAGCCTTCCAGGTCGCCTTAGAATTATTTTAAGGGAGTCAAAAAATCTTTGTTATGACGTCCTTCGGAGGGGGCGTAAAGTGGGGGTCCGGAGCATGCACGATGGTGGGAAACGTTAAAGTTTCCTATCCTAAATTACCTTATATCTGGAGATGCAAAATTTAGGACTCCCACTTGAGTATCATCCGATTAGACATATCAGCATAAAACAGCGTTAAGAGAATAAGCAAACAACAAACAAAACATAGATGGAAAAACGGAAGATATGATTTTTTCATCATTTCGATTTCCGTGCTTCGAATCCAGGACATTTAGTACATTTACAGGTGACAAACAAAGCACTCAAATCAATATTGCCCCGTCATATTTCTACTTTACCCTCCTTCTGAGCATTCATTGACTCGACTATTGTCGCAAAATAAAATAATAAATCGCTCCTTTTATGACTACAGATAAAAAAGTATTTTCAGTGCTGTAACAAACTCTCGGGAACATAAATAAACGGGGAAATAGAATTTAACTCATCCCTACCTTCATACTTTACGACCCGCTATAAAATATCTATCAGTTCAATAAAACACCTGAGGAAAATGATCGGGAACCCCCGGGAGACAAGTGGACAGGATGGAGACGGGAGAAGACCTAACAATATTGGCCAGTCTGAGTAAATAAATTGTGGGGTTCGCCTGGCGCGCTGTCAACTGAAGGCTTGCTAACTTAGTAGTCCCGAGGGAGGAGAAAACATCTCTTGCCTCGTAAATATATATACATCTACCTAGCTCCGATACAATATATCTTATATATACGCTTTCACTGCTCCAGTTATAACTATAGTCTAATTCGAAACATTTATTCCGACAGGGACTGTGGCAGGCTCTAGAACATAATAAAAAATATAATACTTCTCGTCCAAATATAATTACCTAATTGGAACGGTATGGAACCTCCAGTTTCCATTAATAAATTTTGTTATGCAGGTTGGCTGGTTGCGATTAGAAGAAGGTAAAGTCCCGTCAAGTGACATCACGTAACGTCGTTTTTAAATCACAATGTTATACGTTTTGTAATCCATAAAATTGGAATCATTAAAAAAAAAAGTTGCTTGGAAATATATCTCAATAAAACAAAGTGACAGACTATTTAAGTACGAATGGGTAATTCAAGGTGAGTAATTTCAACTCGCATAATTTCCTGTTATATGAGAAGCCTAATATGATTTTCATAATAGGCATATGCATAGAAAGTTATTATAGTTATATAAAAAGAGACAGGGAATTATGGCAGATTCTAATATGTGCAAATAAGCACATATTTGCTAGGTTAAATGTCCTAGGTAATTGTTTATTTATTATTTTTTGGAACATGGTGGGGGTCAAATAAGAATTATTGCATTACAGGAGATGTGAAATGACATAACGTGACGTCCCGTAACGGTGCTTATCTACACCTACAACGGAACAAGCACCAGTGGAATAAGTACCAGGAAACCATTTCCATGTTTTTATTCATCTATAAATTGGAATCGTTATATACACACGATCATTAACACCCGGCTACAGGATTTGAAAAATGATTACCCAAGATACAATAATAATGAATAAAATAAATCTAAATCAGATGTAATATCCTAATATATTTAATACATTTAGTTCCATAAATAGCTTATATTTACGCTTTCAATGGTCAGATTATAACCACAGTGAAATGATCTAGGCTATTTCCAAACATGTATTCCGACGGACTCGTCAGAATAGAACAGTATGCATTCAAAAATTATTTCCTACTGAAACGATATGAAAATATTTTACTAACTAGAATTTTTGGAATCGTCCTACAATTAGAATCATTAGCATAATAACCTACCAGCGTGTATCAAAATGATTAGCCCTTGTACTACGATAATATGATAATAATAAAATAAATCAAAATCAGAACAGCCTAAACATCGAATATGAATGGTAAATCAAGTTAAATATGTTTTCTCATTTAAAAAATAATAATAATAAAGCAGTACCTTGATTTCTTTTTGGATTTGTCCTCATTCTCAACAAACTAGCTAGTTGTTTCCAAAATTTGATTGAAGACAAGTCGAAATTTTCAAATTGAGCTTCACTGGTACTTAAAATTCATGCAAAAAAAATCGAATATGATGTAAGAACTTTTTTATCTAAGGTACTCGAGGGTGTAAGAGGAAAATAATATAATTCACAGGTAATACTAGACCACACACAGACCCCGCATGCATACGCCATTTATATGCAAGGTATAGACAGATTAGCATGACAGGAGCCCCAGGGAGCTACCGGCAACACACAATTCCTCTCCCGTCCCGATCGAGCATACATAAACAAATTAACATCCCCGAGGAGTCGCGCTGTAATTAATGCGCATTTAGTTCTCATAAATGATAATTAGTACACGATCCGAACCCTAGGCTACTCTAATTGCGGTACTGGAGCGTACTGGAAGAAATAAAGGTGTACTAGTGGAGCGGGTTTAACAGCAATTAGGAGCCATTTTGTATTATAATGCGTTTGTAAGAAGAATTTAGTGGATGTAAGACACGTTAACGACCACTTCTTGCCGCCCTGCAAGCTGTCCACGGAGTGCTAACGGCTGTATCGGCGGGAAGGAAAAAACAACAACCGCACCAGCTACAAGATGATTACAAGGCTCGGAATAACTTTATCATCGGAATAAACACCATTATGAATAATATACCAGATTTTCCAATTTTTATTTTTAGTCAATTACTCAGTTCGCATATGAAATTTAATAATAGATATTCATTAATGATTGGCAACAGGTCAACCAAATATATTACAATAAAGAAATCAACAACGAGGATTCTTTTAGATGCCGAAGTGCCTAGATTCAAATACAGCTTTGTTTAATCTGTTAATCTGTTGGAGATGCATCTAGGACTTCCTCCAACCCTCTATAAAACCTCCTGGGGCTCATCCAACCAATATAAAATGGTAACCAAAATAAGGGTGAATGTTTGGCGGTTGAGCGTGATCTAGGACCACGACCGTTGTCTGGGAAACAGGACAGTCTCTACCACTTTCTGACTCAAGACCTTCCATATATTGTAGTGTGTAGAGTGCTCAGTTTATATGGTGAGGGTTCCGGGTTCAAATCCGACCGTGGCAGATAAAATATTCAACATGTTAATAGCCAAGAATAGACACTGAAGAATCTACAGATCCTCTTTAGGATCCCCCAGCTCCTTTATAAAGTGATTAACCTTAACAGGGGAAAGGATGATGGTAAATGTGATATTAGGAAAATGACTTACCTGCAAAACCAATGTCCTGGAAACATTACAGTCTCTACCATCCTCCGAACCTAAGATTTTTCTGGGTTATTAGTGGTATTGTATTCTTTTTTTTTTTTGTGATAAAAGCACTAATATAAGAAAATAATATGCAATACAGAAAGATATTTTTAGGAAAAAAGTGTAGGGAATGGAATGATTCCAGAGCAGGAAGAAAATAAAACAGGCTCAAAACGGTCAGAAAAGAGAAAGAAACACATAGTTTGTTGATGATGAATGAAAAGCCTAGTCTGAAGAACAAACAACAAAAGAATAAACATTGAAAAATTGTTTCTTTGTTCTTAAAATGCCCTGACGGAGAAAGAAGAAGAAATATTTTTTATTCCATGTAGAAGGGGGCAGTATAAACATTTTTTATACCTCGGTTTATTTTCCATGTATTATTCATTACATGTTGTGAAAACTTCGCTGCTTATCATAACATGTAAACGTAAACACAGCAAATTTTAGAGTAATAAAATTTATGGGATATCACATATCTATTTTTATCAAAATAAATAAAATCACTTTAGAAATATGTAACATATTTCACAAGTTGACTAGGTTGGGTGTTTTAAGATTTCTTAACCTGACAATGATAACCCCATTTGTTATTCGTTGTGGTTAGGGATTGATAAAGTTTAATTTAAAAAATAAACATCATTGCTAATATTAAAAAAGTAATTTAAGACGTTCCATACAGGACGTTATTATCGTCTTTATTCGTGAATGAATTCTCCTGTAGTATGCTAATGTAAGGAATTACAAGGTCCAGATGTTCTTATCCACTAGATCATGGGCTGTGATATACGTAAGTAGCACACAAATAGTCTAAATATTTTCCGAAAAACCCTAAAACCATAAAAAAATTAACTTCTTCCGAACGGTCTGAAGGCAAAGATGTTAAAATTATTATTTGGAAAATTAGCACATTATTAGTATCCGAATCACATAAGATAAAACGAATGTGAACAATGAATGTGTAAATGACAAAATTAAAAAAAAAATGAAACTAACATTTATTCATTCAACAGCATTTTAACCTGATATGACTCATCAGACGTTGCTACAGTGGTTTAATTAGGAAAGATCTTAAACAAGTATGACACGGTGCAGACACGTAACGCCCCATTTTAAGCCCCCTCCGATCTGTTCCTAAAATATGCTAAGCCCACCTGGCGGGCTGCGAACCAGTGATATTGGGCATAGCAGGTTGCTATGCTAACCGCTACACCATAGCCATCCTATGGAAAAATACCTTAATTTGGGTTAATAGGAAACTTTTGTTTTACCATAGTTGCCGAGAATGATACAATGGAGCAATTACTAAAGCTCCCGCCTTCCATAAAAAAAATAAAATTATAAATTACGTAAATATAAATTTAAACGTAGCCCAACACCTTGACTTAGAAAACTATACAATATGTTTGCTCATGTGTATGCCAAAGGGGATAGAGTTTGATAAAACTGATACTGCACGATCTCTGAAACTGTACGTGCCATCTTTAGCTGAATAAAGATTTAAAAAGAACTTAAGATCAATTTAAAAATATAAATTATAAATTTTCTTCTCGAAATTATTATTAATAGACAATATAATAGTATTAGTAAGGTCGGTGAACAGAGAGGATATTGGACGGTGCATTTGAGAGATTATAAGGTCTTAGGACGGTCCTCGCGCTCATGAATACGTTAAGGGCGTTAGGAAGATCCCCACCCGAGAGCTGAGAGAATTAAGATTCCCGCCGAAGATTGGGACTTGGATATTATAACCTCTCCAGGCCAAAATATTAAAATCCTTCTCATCCAGTATGTGTGTGGGTGTTCCAGGGGATTGGGTATATACCGGTCGCAGATAACCATCGTTCGTACCCACCAAATGGCTCCTTATAACCGACTATTAGCGGAATTACCGTAAGGAAATTACTATAAAAGTCCCATCCGTGTATTTTTTTACTAATAAAAAAAGTAGGAAAGGTTAAAATAAAAACTAACGACGCTGTAAATTAAATAAATTCCTATGGCCACTCCCTGGAACAGATTTGTAATGAAAATGTAAGCCAATCAAGGCATAGATAGTTCACTTGATCGTTTTCTATTGACTTTTAATATTTATAGAGTGAGGGTGATTTTAAAGTATCGGAGAACAAATGTCTAATGTTTGAGAGGATCCTATTGATATAGATATGAATCGGAAAAAAAACAAAAATAAATCCATTGCCCGCATTAAATATGAAATTTATTAAGATAAAGTTAAAAAAAAATATTATTACAATTTACAACTGTATTATAATTGTCCTGTTACGGTCGCTAAATGCCTAGGTGGTAAATAAAATCGGTAATTCCAGGAAGAAATTCTATTGATGTGTTATCTAATACATGATTTAATATAAACAAAAAAAGATAGTAGAACACAACCGATTTAACAAGACAATATTATGTACTGCACAATTGATTCTATAAACCTCTTCTAACCATAAATAGAAATAATAATATACTAACTGTTAAACAATACAAGTGTACTTACTATACAAGCTACAGCACCGATGAATGTTAAGCCGAATTTTCTCCTTAATGAGTATCTGTATATACAGACGCTAAATCGTTTTATTTAATAATTAAGGGCCTAGGCATGCATTGCCTTGAAAAGGAGTTATTGACTATATTAAAACTCTATTTCAAGCCAAAAACTACTATAATAACACGATTCCGTGCAATACATTCTACTCTTTCAGGACAAAATTCGAAATAACCACTCATTTACCGGGATGTAGAAATATATCTCTTGATCATATTCCTAAAAATACTTCTGGCACCTGGCTTACCAGTGGGCAAATTAGTAATTCGTTAATTGTTTTGTTAATGAGGAGAGAGGAAGAGATATGCAATAATATCAAGTAATATTACTTAAAATAAAAATACTATAATGGTAATTATTTGTTTTATGATTTTGTTTTAGGGGGGGGGGGGGGTCCGTCCCCTAGAAGTCACTAAGAAAGGTTATAAAATGATATGTGTCCAACAAAGCAGACCATCATTTCTTTAGATTCTTGATTTTCTTTTCGTTGTCAGTCGCGTTTCTTTGCCAGTACGTATATGCCACATTTACTTTATATGTCCTTTATTTCCAGATCGGCTATTCCTAACCTTATATGATTTTTTTAATGAGGAATTTTAAATTTTTACATGAGGTAAAAATGTGGGTTTCGTCTCATAGAAGAGACACCTCAATAATAGTTTTTTCATATAAAAGAATGACAGGATTATACTACAATTTGTTAAAACGATTGGTGAGAAAGGTAATAGAGTTCACATCAGAATATCTTTCAAGAGTATCGGTTTTAGTCTTGGGGATGAAATAGCCTACAGCATATATACATATATACGCTTTTTAATAAATTCTATCGTCTTTACTAAGCAAGGCGCGTTTACTGCGATCCGTAGGATTTTATTTTATTTGCTACTAAAATAGGAAGTCATGTAGAAATAGGCCCTTATACAAATTTGAAAGAGTGCAGGAGTTCACCTACCTCATCCCTCGTATCAGATCCCTCGTAACATCGACCAACAACATCTCCAAAGAAATAGGAAAACGGATTGCGGCAGCCAACCGTTGCTATTTTGGCTTGAGTAGGCAGATCAGGAGCCATCTACTCACGAGGCAGACCAAAGTACGGTTATATAAATCGTTGATTAGACCGGTGTTAACCTAAGCCTCACAAACATGGACGATGACAAAGGTTGATGAGAATAACCTCCTTATATTCGAAAGGAAAATTTTGCGACGAATATACGGCCCCGTATAATGAGTTGACCGTCGTCGACTTCATAAAACTGGAAAGATTAAGTTGGGCCAGCCATGTGATTCGGGTGGAGGAAGGTGAAATTCCTAAAAGAGCCCTTGAGGATAGGATTGACCGTACCAGAAGGAGAGCCAGACCCAGACTGAAATGGATGGATAGTGTGGCGACTGACTCCAGGCTACTGGTAGGCACACCGAACTGGAGAGCAGCAGCAATGGACTGAGTTGGATGGCGGAATCTCCTAGAGGAGGGCAAGACCCACCCCCGGGTTGTAGCACCATATAGATTAATAGAAAATAGGAAGGGAATGGGAAATCAACCAACTATCTAAGTAAACGTGCACATAAAAATAAAGAAAAAACTTAAGTTAATATTCCATCACACGCCAAAAGCGAATCGATTTATTAGCTTTAGCATGTTTTTGAATTTTCGAAATAGCAACAAGATTTAATATTTTTTTAAAATTTAAACAAACCTGTTAAACAACTTGAACAAACCATGAAAGGTATTGGGCTCAAGGTATTGGGGTACAGCTTCCAAAGATTGTGAAGGAGGCGATTTTGTAATTTAAATGAGCTGATAGAAAATATACTGATGAAAAAAACCCCTCATAAATAAATCTAAAATACAGGAGATATTCGCTGTTTTATATGGGCAGGTGTATTTTACTGGCGATAAATAAGGTTGCCAAGACAAGAAAGTGACATTAAACGGCAGATTTTCATGTACACATAGTGAATAGGTTATGATAGATGCACATATTCCATCTATCCATACTCACTTTCGCTTTGGCTACAAACAACTTTCAAACGCGGGTTGACAGTTCCGAAGAACTATCTGATTAGAATAAAAGTATACAATTTATAAACATGAAATGTGTGGCAAAAGTTTCAAGTACACTATTTAGAGTACAATTTTTTTTAAATTTTATAAATACGAGTTTATTATTACGTATTATAGTCATTCCTTCACAAGTACAACGACATAACTCAAAATTTGGCATTTTTGAGTCCAGCTTTCACAATTGTATTGCTTGAAGCTATTTAATCCAGGAACGACTTATCTGAAATTCCATTTCCAAATTTTATTTTTGTAAAATCAAATTTTGAGTTCTATCATGTTTGAACTTGAAGTTTTATGGGAATAATGGCATAAGTTAAAATAAAAAAAGTTTCAAATTTTTAAAAATTTTCCAATGGCTAATAAAATAATTTCAATGTCATCAATACAGTCGAAATACCTTGTTTTACGGAAATCAAAATTTTTTTAAAGTCACATGGAACTTTCAAATATCTCCATTGAAAAATTAGATATTTGGAGTCATGTTCGTTTGAATGAGTGATATATCTTTAAACGTTTAAATTAACACAATGTTTTAAATGAACTTAAATCTCTGGAAATAGAATCTCTGCAGATTGAGAACCTATTTCATTCATTACTCCCTACTGTGTATGTACTCATATATATTTCATTTCGTTAACATTCCATTGTTTTTTATAATGTAGTGAGCAAAAAGAAACGGTGCACAATTAGATGTTAAGCACATTTTACATTCTTGAAAGGGATTAATTGTAAAAAAAAATGTTACTTACTGAGATTTCGATCAGCTATTTACTAGACAGTCTAAGCTGCTTTAAAAACTAGTATAATTAAAATTAATCGACATCGACTAGCAATGAGATATTTGGCGAGTATTGCAAAAAATATTTGTATGGTCGCAATACCTTGAATTTTAAAATAACCCCGTATTCTTTTCTTGTACGGAATTTTATTTAAAGAAACTGGAATAAAAACTATCATTTATTGTTTAAATTCCTCATAAGTACTAATTTGAGATTAAAACTAGGAATAGAGAATTTTAATGAGGTCGAAATATTTACAACTTACACGTGTCATCTATATTTATTTTAGTCTGCTATTTAATGTTTTTACTAAAAGCTCATTTTTTCACTGTCAGGGCATGAATATGAGATTTTTTTGATTTTTTTTTTATGAGATGAACTGTATACAAAATACATCTAGTAAATATAATGAGTGAATACATTGACATGAAAAGACAAGTAGAGAAACTACCCAGTGGTAGTACTAAAATAAAAAGTTCAACTTAGAAGGTCGCGAAGCCATCTTCTTTTCAGACGGGGATTATCTTAACCATCTTCTCGGGGGATTATCAGGAATTGAAGAGGTTTCGAGGTTTGAAACTAGTGGGTTTGAGTGGAAATGCAGTTTGTCATGAATATATTGGTATCGGATACGGGCCAAATCAGCAATAAACGGGACGTTAAGGTCATTATGGATTACTTAGTTCGTAACAAAGTAAGGAGCATTAAGGATTTTCCGAAGGATTTTGGATTGAATACGAGAGGAATTCGATGGCTTAGTGGAGCCCCAAAGCTCTATTCCGTAAGTCCAGATGGGTCTAATGATTGTCATGCAAATGAGTCTCTTGTAGTTAATTGGGAGCTTAGAACGTTTATCTAGTAAATGCTGAAGTAGCATGAAACGGCGAGCTGTTTCTTGTCGTTTCAGTCTAGTATGAGGAATCCAAGTTAAGCGTTTGTCAAGTACCGGATCTGTTCTACAGGACTTAGAGGGATGTTATTAAACGATACAGAGGGGCAGGAAGTCGCTAATATGAATTAACCTAGTCTCGAAACGTGTCCTTATGAAGTTGAAGTAACGGACTGAACCAAAACATAATATTATACACATTATTTTCTGGAATGCTGATTTATTGAGACTTAGTTGGATAAATAATATAGTATATTTATTTCATGGAGGGATAAATAGATTTATATTAATAGTCTTACTTTGGCAGATATTTAATCTTTTTCTATCTGTTCTATATTAATGAATTAATTAATCTTCTTCCAACTCATACATGGTATGGATAAATATGTATACTCTATTACAATATTTGGGTATAATTTATTATTTCTGTTGATTCAATTTCTTTTTTTTTGTTTTAATATAACGATTTAATTTCTGTGATTTATATACATGTATATTCTAAGCTATAGTATTGTATTTCAACTCAGTTACTAACACAAATGAAACGTTTATCTTGCAGATCACGTTCCTGTTGGATTACTCTAGTACAATTATACAAAAGCAATCTATCTGAATAGAACAATTTCTGAAATTGCTATTTTAATTAATAATAAATTTATATTACAATTTATTGTTGGCTACAAAGTTTCCATATATTTGTTTAAGTCAGTGTTACGATTATACCAACCAGAGTAAATGCATCGTGCTCATCATTATAGAAATTCAGTAGGTATAAACAAAATTTTAGAACCAAATTAACAACTAATTGTTGATAATGTTGACATTTCGATGAACATAACTCATGACTTTCTTTCAACTTATTTCGGATCCGAATTGAAAATTACAATTACAATGAAAAACTCTAATCAGTAATACTGGCAAAAAGTAGATGGGATGAAAGCCGGAAAGATTATATCAAGAAAATCCTGGCTCAGGGCTACCAACTGACAGGTGATCACTCACTCCCGCAGAATTGGATAAAGTTTTTAGGGACACCGCAGTTGGCAATACTGTAAGAGATTCTATTTCCGATATTTTCTTTGATATATAATTTTCCAAGCAATAACAGAATCAAATTATTTTAAAAAAATTATTCTTAAAATAACCCATACCTATTTTTTTTTTTAATAATTTACATCTGAACAGTACTATTTCATTAAATAGAACACATATTTTAATAAATTATTGTGTATAGTTTTAAGCGAAAATCATATATTTTTGAGTTAAATAATTATTTAATACCATCCATATTCTATTCTTCTGATAAAATGGATTTTTAGATGTTTAAAATTCTTTACCATTAAAATGTTTACATGTTTATATAATTTAAAAAAAAACTGTATCACAAAAAACCCATGAAAAGTCCTGGGTTCAGTACATAGTAGAGACTAATTTTTCTAAGACAACGGTTGTACAGGGAGGTGATTACACTTTGCCCCAAATCAAGGGTAATAATCCGTCTAGTACAGCAACACATTGAATTAGCTCGGTCCCTTGTGATTATAATAAAAATATTAAAATATATAGAGAAATGTTGAAAGGAAATAATAACTTAACTTCGCTATAACCGTAATATTCGCAGAGTCGGTATAATAATAATAATAAATATATTATGTTTTTGTAAAAAAATAATTATAAATCTATCTCATGTCTAAAACCAATAAATATAAAACCGTGGTTCATAAGAATGAAATAGCAATAGATTATAACTTTTTTCAAGCTAAAAAAACATTATAACCCATTAAGAGTTAAGAATATGGTTAATCCAAATGCCATGTTTTCCCCATGCGTAAAAACACTTTCTAACGGCTGGGTGAGCCACAGAAAGGCTTTTAGATCATATAAGGTCCATCTATGGCTCTTAACAGGTAAAATAATTTATCTGCCACAGCCGGATCTGAATTTCAGAACTACACCACAATAACTCATAACTCTGCACACTGAGATATTTCAATAAAAAAATATTATTTTATTAAAATATAATATTTTAACTTAATCACTACACATTATATTTTATTATACAACTAATTAAAAATATTATAAGAACAATGTTTTTAGCTCTGCGATAATAATTTTCGTGGACCCTCACCTCAACACAAGAATCGGATCCATTCCAAGGAGATGCGATATCTTCATAAATTGGAAGGAAGGACACGGCGAGATAGGATACGCAACAGTACCATTCGGACCAGTCTCCAAGTTAAGCCAGTTAAGACCGTCCTAGAGGAGCACAAGCTAAGGCGGTTCGGTCACCTCCTTAGGATGGACCAGGAAGGAACTGCCAGGAAAACGTGCGAAAATCGCGTGGGAGAGGGTTAAAGAGACGTTCAGGAGGCGGGATATGGACTAGAGTAAGAGAAGAGAGTTGGCCCTAAAACAAGACATCTGGTCCAGACTCTACAAATTGTGATCACCACTGCGCCAGCGGTAAATGGTGATAAAATTATTATGATGATTATAAATTCATATCGTATTATTATTTATTAATACATTTATAAGTACTTATTTATACATCGTTTAAACGTCTATAAGGGGAATCAAAAAGTGAAGTAAACAATCAGAAATATGCCAAACTATATGGGAGACCCGAAACCAGATGCAGAGGCACCCTAAAATAAGCTCAAATACTACGAGGCCTCCATAAATATAGCGTCCTATAATGAATTGCTATTTCGCACCGCGTCCAAACATCGGCTTCGGAAAGCGTTTGAACTGACAGGTATATGTTCGGCTCTGGGACCGTTCCACAACTCTCCCGGCAGTCCTAAATCTCCAACGATGTCTCAATCCTCTCGAGTTCATTTAAATTTTTATCTTAATCTCCTTCTTCTCCCCTTGTTAATGTGTTCTAAAAGCCTCCAGGAGGATCCAGGGTACGGATTAAGTACAATAAGCTTGCTAACACTATCACGACACGACAGCTGTTAGGAATGCAATCAGTATAAATCACGGGTTATCGTAAAGATAAACGGAATATTATTTTACGGATTAGAGGCTAGAAATCTTATATCTATAAATATTTCTGATATTTTTATGGAGCTAATATAGCTAAGATAGGTTGTTTTAGGAAGCTATCAGAATGTTAGAATGGTTTGAATAATAAATAAAATGTATTCAATTCTAATGTTATGTGGAATAAATAGTCAGGGAGCTGTTAAAGGTTTTTAAAAATTTATTTATTCAAATTTACAACTTTATTATTATGTGAGAAAGAAATAGTTGACTGTGGGTACTATAATAGGATGTTGATAGTTGGGGGTGCAGTCAAGAAAACACGCAAGAATAGGTGAAACTATTTTATTTTAAGTGCCGACGTTTCGACCTACTATGTAGGTCATCTTCAGGGCCGATATGAGAGGCAGCTCGGACAGCGAGTAACTGACCAGGTGGTTATGGTCAGTTACTCGCTGTCCGAGCTGCCTCTCATATCGGCCCTGAAGATGACCTACATAGTAGGTCGAAACGTCGGCACTTAAAATAAAATAGTTTCACCTATTCTTGCGTGTTTTCTTGACTGCACCCCCAACTATCAACATCCTATTAACTTTATTATTAGTTTGTTATATTACACATTTATTATATAAAGTGTAAGTATGTATATGTATCTAATGTATTAGATGTATATAAGGAATTAGATTATTCGTTTAACCAGAAAATCGGGAATAATACTATTTTTATAGTTTAAATAATAATGAAAGTATATTAAAATACTTTTAAAATTTTTGTCAAATAGACCCTGAAAATTAAAATTTTAATGTAACTAAAATTTAATATAATAATTAAAATTAACATTTTAATATAAATCTTCAAAATTCTATTACTCTATTAAGTGCTTGAAATTTCATAGTTGATGCATACATATAATTAAGATTCAAATTAAATGGAATCTTAATTATATCTAACCTGAGATGTTTATTACATTTCTATCAATATCAAATTAAGTCATTAAGAAAAAAAACTATGGAGTAGTTACCAAACCAACAGCACGACGGAAAAAATGACACCACTTACCTGAAAAATAAAACAAAAATATTAGTAATGATTGAAATCTTGTATCAAATTATTACTTTGCATAACGAATAGTCAATAATAATAAATTAGTTGTAATTATGCCCGAGATAAATAGTTTCATACCATTAATCGAAATCGATACAAATAAGTAATAAAAAAAAAATACTGATACTCCAACTGGAACAAGCCGAAAAGACTTCGATTGCTCATCAGGTGAATAATTAAGTTAATTAATAAACACAGCGAGGGCTGCGGAACCGAACTAATTATTTTATTAAAGCTTGATGAAGTAATAAATTAGTAATTCCCCTGCTCTAATGGGTTCGGGGGGGATCGGAATTGATGAGTGTTGCAGTAATGTGACACGGAGACGACTAACCGTCCCAATGGCAGATAAACAAATCGAGCAAATGACTATACTTTAAAATATTCAATAGCAAGAAAGGAAAATAATATAAAGAACAATATAGCATAATTAAGTATTTTTTCCCGAAATGATCTAAACAATATTAAGTTTTTGTTTGGTTTTGAGGGAAAAAATCTGATGATGGTTCATATTGTCCTCACAAATAGACAAAACAAAAATTTTTTAATCAATGCCTATTATATTGCATAATCAGAAGGTACTTTTGTCATTTTATTTAATTTTAATAACATATTATACAAAACATATTAAAAAACCTGTACCACTACAATCCATGAAAGGGTCTGGGGTTGAGTACATGGAAGAGACTATAGTGCTTCTTGGACTGTTGTGCAGGTAGATTAGTTGTCCTAAATCCCGCTCAACTGCAAGGTCCCACTTATTTCGAGTACCACTATATAGAGGCTGGGTGCGCCTCAAGAGAGTCCCATATCCAATAAGATCCATCTCCGGCCGCTAACAGATTAAATAAAAGCTGCCAGGGAGCGCGATTTGATCCAGAACCTTCGGCTTGGCAATTCAGCGCTCTACCACTGTAATTAACCCAGTAAAATTTCTAAATAAAAACAAAAACAAATCTGTACTGATCAGGATTTTTTAAATAATAAAATATGAGATCCCAACTATAGTTTTACTTTGAAATAAGCCAACAAAGAAAGTTAATAAATTTATAGTTGGCTCTATTTTTTAATCGCGTCCCACCAAATGCTGACTATGGATAAATAAATAAATATATTTGTTTATCCCTTTGAGTTAAACAATTTAAAGTTATTTTGTTGTAGTACATAAAACTGCTGATCGTGGCACTCAAATTGTTCCCCGATATATTATTTTATTCTATTTTTAAAATATGGTTTTTAATACGTATATTCCTAATGTATTGTATATTTATATTGTATTTTAGCCATTTATAATACCATACTTCATTTTTTTATGATATTACTTTACTTTATTTAATTTAAAAAAAACAGTTAGATATGCTTAGTTCACATGTTAAAAATGTTAATGTATAAAACTATAAATCTCGGTGACCATAATTGCATGTTCCGTACGTAGAGTGCTCGATTACTGATATCAAAATTTCGAGTTCGAGAGAACTGGAGACGGCCCTGGGGGTCCTCCAGTCATAATAAAACGGGCATTATTAATAAGTGAGGAAGCTGGCGCACAGTGGAACGAGCGTTAGGGAGGCCTGGACATTCATTAATATCTCCGCTTCTGGTTCTCCTAGAATAAGGCTATTGCTACGGTTTTAAAGCTTTTTAAATGGACTATTTAATTATATGATAAACAGGATCAAAAAATTTAGGGGAAACGTGTATAAATTCTAGATTTGATATTTCGATGTTAGATAATTTATTATCTAACATTGTACCTATATACTACTAGAATGGGTACAATACAGTGTTCTATGGAAAGACAGATACATAGGTATTAAATAAAGTAATACAAAGGAAAAAGTAACAAACCAAATAATTTAATTATTAAACAAAATGAATATAATAATTGATAATTACTTATGTTAGTTAATACACTAGGTATAATTGATATATCAAAATTATAATAAATGTAGGTGCCTATATAAAATTGTTTTATTTAAATAACGAAATAAAAATTTAAAAACTTGACGATTTGTTGTAGGGACTATTGCACCTATGTGCACCATTCAAGTTTCATTGTTAATACTATTATGTTAGATAAGGATTCGGATAAATGAATGTAAACAAACATTGTAAGAAAAGAAAATTTGCGAAAAGTAGACGCCAATATCGACAGAAATTATTTTAAATTATTTCTCAAGGCCCGGAAAAGAAAAAAAAAAAGAAGAAAAAAATCATTTCCTCGAAAAATAGCACCTAGTAGCAGAATCCGACCAATGGAAAAAAACCTTCAAACATTCTAGTTATTTACTGGGAAGGTAGTTTTTCGGGCGATTTTGAGCGATTTTCGCAATTGATTATTTTAGTTTTTCCCCCAATTTTCACCGAAAATTCCCAGACGTTTGAAATAATCCCAAGTTTTATTTGCTTAAAATATCTTATTATGGATGAGTTTTTTTCCAGTAGGTGCAAGATTAATTTAATGCATTACCTCAAACAGTAGATTGCTTTAAAAATTTGAGTTTTTAGAAAAATTTATATTTCAATTCAGAATTTTTCATATAAGATTTAATTTCACAATTAATTTATCTATGGATTTTGTTTAGAAGAAGTATAAAGTATAATTTAATATCAAAATGAAGGACAAATTTAGTTATTTGAGAATTGGTCCAATGTCCAACAAATGCGTTGATTCGTTCCACTGTGTGGCGGTAGAGTCAGGGAAAATGAACTCTATTGCACAAAGGTTACTTAGATAGTAATAGTACAGTCCTTAACGTGTACTGAACCCAGTACTTGGCTGCAATGTTAACAAAATACATTTATAATAATATCACACAAGTTATTCCCTATAAAAATTAATTGATTCATTAAGTATAAATTCGTATTCAATTAATAATCTTGTGAAGTCTAGAATACGATAAATTTCTATTATATTTATTTTATCTTGTAAAAGGAAGTCAAACCTTTATATAGATTTTTATATGCATTTGATTCGATATTGGATCAATTTCTAATAGAACGTCAGCGGACATAAGCCTCTTACGAACTAGAAGAGAAATTCATTTCCTATTAGTGAATGGGATGAGTATGAATCGACAGTTCCTTTCATTCGGGTTCATATATTTCTTAAAACGGGAAATATAATCTACCTACTATAAATACCAGGTGCTTTTCTTCAATTCGATAAATAATAATTACAATAATACAATATCTGTTAATGTATATCATAAAAATTCTTTATGTGTGGCATATTGTACGTGTGCTCTTCTTTTTTAAACCTTCCCTTAGGGATTCGCGTGAAAACAAAGACAGAGAAACCTCTTTTTGGAGGCAATCCTAGCGTATTTCTCTCTCTAGAAGAGTCTCCCTCCGTACAGAGGTGTCAGTCTCCTTGACTTATTCTTTGGCAAGAATTTAAAAAAATAATCTAGACGATAAAAATGAATAGCTATAAGTTTTTCTCTGTATTAAAATGAAAAACTGTTAAATTTTCACGCTGAAGACCATTGCACCGCAAACAATATAAAAATTTAAAAATACACAATAATTTCAAGTATAAAAAATAATATTCACTTATGTAAGAGTGTACATCCTTCAAGCAACATTGGAGAGCGCAGAAACAATTAATGAACAATTACTTGATCCTTAAAGAAAAAACAATGCAAACCGCACTTGAGCTGTTGGTCGGTTGGGCGGTGGGATGTCCCAGGTGACCTGGTATGATGGCGGATTAATTATGTTATTTTACCGTGCGATAACACCTAAAGTGCACATAACAACAGTTAGGGCAATATTAATAACACGTGTTTCCAGGTAATAATAAAAAATAGAATTATTAGGGTCAGAACTTCATATTTTTAATTTAAAAAGCATCAAATTAAAAATTAACCAGACCAACCTATGAAGTGTCGATGGTTCAGTACATCGTAGATACTATTCTGTTTATTGGACAACGGTTGTGCAAGAAGGTGATTTGTTCAGACTGGGAGAGCCCCAGGAGGGCCTGGTGATAAAAAGGGTCGATCCAATATTAAAAAATTACTTGTTACTCATCTCCTTAATGTGATTTAGCAAAGGTAAGATTTTTTAACTTTTTTTTTTTTGGTTTTGTCCAAATAACATGTAAAAGACACGACTTATTTGCGGATTGGTTACTCCTGAGGAGAAATTTAATTATAAAAAATCTCATCGTTTTTATTATTAACAATTACTAATCTACTGCAGATGTGCTAATAATTATCATCCAAATAATAGTATATTATTTATTTTACGATAAATAATAATGAATCAGGTAAATATTAATAACATAAATAAGTAAATGTTTTCAATAGAAACAACATATTTTGCAAAAAACTAAGGATAAATTCATGTAATATGTAAGGATAGAATGCAGAGCGACACTTCTTAAAGCAGAAACCAGAGAAAGGTCAAGAACGCACTTAAGCCTTCTTAAAGAGATTTTAAGCTTCCTAGGAAGGATTCAAATGGATCCTGGCATAAAATACAAAGTGAGTTGCAATAAAGAGCGTATAAATAAATATTTTATCTACTCGAAGTAGGTCCTATACATACAGCAATATCATCATCATAATTAAAACTATAATAAATATACATCTTTAAAATCTTAAAGATTTCTATATTTATATTTTGTATTTGAAGGACATTAAAAAAAAAAAACACTACAATTTATGGAGGTTTAGTACACGTTAGACATTGATTCATTCAACCTTTCAAACGGCAGAGGAGACAGATTATATATAATTCTAAATTATTCCACATTTTATATAAAAAATTAATACCATTCCAACCAATTACGCTACGTCAATGAAAAATTGGTGTGTGGAGACCTTGGGCTTCAGAGAATAATTTCCCATTGCATTAGGGAAACTCCTCTGAGGTTGACAAAAGTCATTAACTTACACCTAACCTTGTAGTCTTCGGCCCTGCAGTCTACCTCCGATCGATTAATTACACTTCCATCATATCTCAGCACAATCTAGTAAATACACAAGAATCGATTTAATCTCGTTTTCTCCACAATCAGTATTTGAATTCCTTTATATGACAATGTATTCACGGCATAAGTTTTTAAAAATAAAAATAATAGATAAGCTTTTTTACCGAATGAATGACAACAGGTTAACCAAACAGATTTTCTAATATCTTTAGGACAACTAATCAACAATAACCTGGATGCGAAAAGTTAAGAACGATTTGGAAAGAAACAATATATGTGCAGAAGATGCAATAGAGAGAGATATTTGAAGGAAAAAAGTGTTGGAAATGGAAAAGATACATTGGTCCCTTTTTCTCCTGAAGATACTTGCGGAGAAAAAAAGAAGGCAAAAAGTTCATAAAACATTAAAATATTAATATTATTATTAACCAGTGACTTCTAATATTGATATTCTTGTTTCACTGAATATTAGGAAGTTTTTTCATTATAAAAATATATATTTTATATCTACAACCATGGTGAATAACTGGTTTAGTAGAGTTTTACAGATTGTGTGATAGCACATTATTATGGAATAATAAGAGATTATAACATCTTTTTAGATACTTTTATGGTTTAAAAAAGAACTATACCACTACAACTCATGGTTTGATCTTAGGTTCAGAGTCTACGGTTTCTAAGACAAAGGTTGTGTAGAGAAGTGACATCATTCAACCACCAAGTTTGTAACCTCAATGAAAGATACCAACGTTATGAAGGCTGGGTGAGCCCTAAGAGAGTCTGCAGATTCCGAGGGCTCGAGAGTCGAAAAACTTTTGATTTAAAAGCATAAAAAATTATCCGCCATTCAATAACTACATCTCAGGAACTCTCCACACTAATTTACACCGATTAAAGAAAGGGGATAACAATTTTAAAAAATAAAGTAATTATAAGGCTAGATAACATATTGATAATATAATTATCTATTAAATGTCAGTGATAAATAACTAAAAAAGTCTAAAGTCGTTTTTTCCATAATCAGGAAAGGTCTTAAGAAAACCAGTCGAAAAAAATCTTCATTACCTTGTAAAATTGCTTTCTGACAGCAACTGTTACAGGGGATTGAACGAAAGCATTCAAAGGAAATGATCGAGTTAACTCTTGGCCAAAGGGGGGGGGGGGCTAAAAGAACAAGGAGCGATACAAAAGCTTCAAGTCCTCTTTTCTAAGTTCTTAGAATTTTCAGGAATGGGACTAGCTACAATCACTTTGTTTTTTTGTTTTCCATTTTATGTGTTTCCAGTGTTGCAATAATTGGGCTCAAACAGAAAAAAACAAACAGGAAAATCAAGTAGAGTAATATTGGGAAGTTAAATTCAAGTAAAATCCGAAGAGGAGTTAGTGGACTTCAGGAGCTTCTGTTTACAGATTGTAATGAGCTGTTATTAATCCTCAATTTTTTGTAATAATTACTGTCACTAAAATTGAACCAATATTGTTTAGTATGCTATCAAATATTACCATTAGGCCAGCGGCCAGGTATTGGAAGGTCGCAATAAATTGAAGAGAGCTGCATTCTTGATATGTTGTAAGGGCATGTCAGAGTAGTGTAAATCCAAGTTTGCAAACGAACACCATCAAGTTTAGGGTTAATGTTGGGACGGTGTGGATGGATGTATGGAGGGAATTGGAACCTAAAACAATGGCTTAACTTTTCCAATATCCAGATAAGATATCCCCTGGCCCTGATTCTATCCTATCTAGATCTTCCTGATACATTTATGAGTTTTAACATGGAAACTCGGCGGGCCAAGCTGTAGCTTAAGAAACTTTACCAACGAGTTCAGGGAAGGTTGTTGTTACGATCGGACCATTTTCAGCTAGTGACACAGAATAATTCTTATAATTCTAAGTAATTCATTTCCCCCTTTTAAACTGAGGCGAAACCATCACACGAACTTCATACTGCACGGATGCTGACATAATGTAACAAAAAGTTATTTAAAAAAACGACCTGCATTGGTTAATCGGAAGGGAAATATACTCTAACGGGACAACGCCAGACAGAAAAGGAATCAAGCGAGCTGGGTTACGAAGTCGTCCCACACCCACGCCTTAATCATCAGACTTATCACCAACAGATTTCCAACTGTTGAGAGATTTGGAGATAGGACTTCTGAAAAACCGTTGATAATTTAGAATCGTTTTTAAATTTGTACTCTTTAGGAAGTTTGGAATTTCATCCTGGATTTTTCATTCTGTGGTTAAAAGTATGATAACGCGTAGGGGAAATCTATAAAAAAAGATGGTAGTTATTTCGAATAAATATGTTCAGATTTCATGAAGTTGTTTTAATGAATAACCTTTCCTATGGAAACGAAGCAAATATTACAGACAAGAATGATTATCTTTCGCAAAATCAGGTTTATTCACTTAATAAAAGTCTTATTACAGTAATTAGTTTGAGAGCAATTATAAGATTTGTTACATGGGTGATTATAATCTGATCAAAGCAAAAAAAAAGAAAAAAAGAAGAAGACATTATCACCTTAACGGTTGAGGAATTATTAAAACGGAACGTCAAAGCTAATTCGGCCGATGCGGAGGACACGACAATATAACATTTGACTTTGGCAAGGCTTTGACAGCTCTGCCCGCAACTTCTCAATAAACCATAATCCTTTAATCTTCGCTGAAACATAATTAACTCCATCTCTCTCTCTCTCTCTCTTTCCTGTCCTGAATATCAAAACTCCCTAGTGGAATTTCAAATAGTGCCCTTTCTGCTTTGAGGCAAACGTTCCAAAATGAAACTAATCTATCTCAAAGTGAACTACAGTAAAATATAAATGAATATGCCAACAACAAAGTAGTGTGAATAGAAAAAAATTTAACTTTTCTTAACCCCTCGCCCGTTAAAATTTAATTTAAAATATAAGACAAATTAAATAACACATTAAGTCTACGGCCACTTTTTCCATTAAGGTGAAATTTATATCATAATTTTACTGATTCGAATACTAATATATCGTTTGTTGATTTAATATCATTTTATGCTGCTATGGCTTACCTGACGACGCTATAGTGGGGATAACATAAACCTATCCAGGTGAGGATTCTTTAAAGCATACCCCCTATGGTCTTCCATTGTTTGTACCTTCTGAAGGACGGCATAATCAAGGATTTTTTTACACTTGCATGAGTAAGACCTTGCTATCTTGGGCATAGTAGGTTGTCAAGCTAACAACTAGAGTACTGGTGACCCCATCTGAGTTATTTCTGTCTAAATTTATGCATACTTGGTTCAACAAAAAATATTTTATTTTTAATATAAGAATACTTAATAGGAAATTAAGTAAGTGTCTCAGTTCTTGATTCTGGATCGAATGATCAAGGTTAGCTCCATGGAAGAAATATATATATAATATGTATATAGAAGTATCATAGTGAAAGCAAGTAGATTCGAAAGAATATTCGAATTTCATAGGAATAAAAAAAAATAAACCGGATCAGTATAAGGGGGCAGAGAGGACGATGAGAGAACTCGGGGATATGGAGGACATGCTTAGGGATTTTAGTATGGATTTTATCTATCATTTCTTGTTGTAAATTAATAGTCCAGGACCCATGGTCCATTTTTTCACTTGATTAGTATCAAGCTGAATCTTCGTGAATAGCTTCGTTTCGATGAGACGCCCAACAATATCCTGTGCGAAAATTATCGATTGTGGTAGCTAAAAGAGGTAGTAAGGATAAAATATGTCGATTTTATGATTCTCGAAAATGTATTAATAACTAGGGTTTTTTTTTTTGTTAAACCTCAAGATAATTATGTAAATTATTTGAAAAAAATATTTGTCCTACAAAATGTATGGTTTGATCAAAGAGTCCCCTCCTTACAATATGTATCAATAACTAAGTCAAAAAAGAAGAAGTAAAAAAAAAATCAGCTGGTTAGTAATCATTTTTGATGACCTCTTTATCGATACGCGTTGGAAGGAGGGGGGGACTCTTTGATCAAATATTTGTAGGACAAATATTTTTTCAAATAATTTAGATAATTATCTCGAGATTTAACAAAAAAAAAAAAAACCCAGTTAGTAATACATTTTTTAGAATCATCAAATCGACATATTTTATCCTTGCTACCTCTTTTTTGCACAGGAAATTGTTGGTCGTCTCATCGAAACGAAGCTATTCACGAAGATTCAGATTGATACTGATCAAGTGAAAAAATGGACCATGGATCCTGGACTATAGGTATGATGTAACGCAATTTGCATTATCGCATCATGAAAGATGAAGGTCACATAAATTTTTTATCCTAAATAAAAAAAAAAGTACTGTAAAGTGATGGATGTGTCTAAAAAATGTATTGTTAATTAGTGTAACGTCACTTTATTCTGCTATTGCTAATATGACGATGCTTCGGAGGGACACCTAAGCTTTTCCTATCCACTATGAGTAGCAGACATCGCAAGGTTTTTTCATGGCAAAATTTTGATATCTAACGATTACATAACTAAAGATTTTTTATTACTTCTAAAAAATCCTAAGGCTTATAATTGTAGCTTATTAGCTACATACAGCACAGGTGAGCGCGGGTTGTAGTAAATTAGATTTGGTGAACTGGTACTTTAAACTGGTATTCGTTTGTAATAATAATTTTCACCTCATATAATTTTTCAAAACAGATATCTGGACGAACGTTCCATTACTAGTTTACAAATACAAAAGGAGAGAATACCAACCCTTCTTCGAACGGCGATTTCTTTCTTCTGGCTGGAAAATTACGGAGCGAACGAAATTGCTTTCTAAGAACCGAACCTCTCGAACCTCTTTCGAGAATGGACAATTTACATTAAGCGTTGACCTTTACATTAGCGGATAATAACTATAGATTGTCGATTTGAAACAAAGGTTGGAGCTATTGTCCGAATAAATGATGCCTCGCGTGGGACGTATTTACCAGTAAGTCCGAGTCAGACGATAAAGGAATGGAAGGAAATGAGAATTCAAAAGGCCTTAAATATAAAATAAACAAGACAAATAATGTATTCTTGTTTATAATCAAAAATTGAAAATATATTATTCGAAAAAGTAAGTTAATTTTTTTTCTTATGTTCCATTTCGTATAAATTAACTATGCACTTGTGCAATCAGTTTATTTTTAATTATTATACATGCGGGTTTTCCTTCATTTAATCTCATATGCTTTGATAAACTGGTATCTACTTGATTAATGAATCGCGCAGACAAACAATGTAATTAAATTTTGTTTATGAATTTTTTCATGGAAATATTAGAAGTCGTTGTTGGAACAACTTATTTCTGTATAAGCTTTTACGTAATACTAGAAGAATACATAATGAGAAGCATTAAATGACAAATGTGTATGTGTGTGTGTGTGTTGGTCATTGGTTCAATAGATGCTTAGGAATCAGACTTGCTCGAACAAGAAACTTCAAAAGTGCATGACTAGTTTAGCACTCACACTTTATTGTCTGGTTCAATTAATTAATCGCCTAACTAATTAAGAAGGCTGCCTATGATGACGATGTTAGAGTTCTCGAAATAGCATATAATTAGAGCTTTTTAAGTGGGGATGAGGAACCTGTTGATTTTATTGGGCTAGCGTTAATCAGGAAGGGAAGAGGTCGAGCGTAGTGGGCCCAATCGAAGGGGGCGTAACAAGATGAAATTTCTACTGTTTATTAACTTGTTAAAGTTTATTTTATTTTTTATTTTTCAGGGGCGACCTGTGGTCTAGTGGTTAGCGTAACAAACTACTAAGCCCAAGATCGCGGGTTCGTTGCCCGGCAGGTGGCCATAGGATTTTTTATAGGGAGTAAAAAATCCTTAGTTATGCCGTCCTTTGGAAGGGACGTTAAACGGGAGTCCTGTGCCGGTACGATGTCAGGTACTCGTTAAAAATCCATATCCTAATTAAACCTGGATAGGCAAGATTTAGAGCTCCCGATATAGCATAATGTGACATTAAATGAACAAAAAAAAAGTGTATTTTCATTTACCGTTTATTTTTTCTTTGTTTATTTTAATTTATATTAGGCGATCAGGATAAGTCCGAAATGTCGAAAAAAATATTTAACATGATAGGCTATAAAACATGTATGAAATGTTTTCATTTATTCATGACATGCCTATACGTCTAAAAAGATCATTGGAAAGAGGAAAAAAAGCTGGACGAATGATCTCATTTTATAACCATTAACTGAAAATCCCATTTGTATCAATCGACTTATTTGATTCACTGGTTGTCTATGCTTAAAATATGTAGTTGAATCTAAAGATGTATTTTTTTATAGTCTACAACGACACTTATGGGTTTGAACGTCAAGCATTATTTAATGGGTTTAATTAAAAAATCTAGCAATAAAATTAATAGAGAAAATTGAGAATAAAAATAATCATTAAAATAGAATCCCCATAATATCGGCTGCTATAATTAACTTCTTAAACAATCTTAGCTTCAAGGGCGTCGTTAACTTTATGCCAAACAACAATTGTTCGTGCGTGTAATTGTATGTAAATGATATATTATGTTTATGATATAGGTGTGATTAATTAGTCCTTGACTTTTACTATAAATAATATTTAAAAAGTAAATTTGAGGTAATAAAAAGATTCTTTTGTTAAAAAACACAAAACAATGAGGACTATCGTTCAATTCTATTTAATATAGTGAGAGTGTGATCTCGGACATGGTTGACTGGAAGTATTATGAGCAATGGTGAAAATGGTCGCCGGGGTGAAGTCAACGAATTTTACACAAATAAGGAAAACTTATTTTACTTTGTGCCAACGTTTCGATCTATTTTTTAGCCCATCATCAGGGCAGAGAATAAAACAAAACCGAATAACAACAGTGCAATTCCAAATAAAATATAAAGTTTTTGTAGACAGAAATTATGGGGTTGAAAAAAATTGTTTACTATCAACATTAGAAATCGGTCAAAAAACATTAATTACGATTTATACTCAAACATGTTTATTGATTTATAAAAACTAAAAATCATAATATATAATAAGGAATCATATTAAATTATTATAATAGATATCTAATATTTCAATGGCGTACGAATATATCTATAATTATAAAATTATAGATATAATTCATTTCGTATATTAATCACACATTGAGTTCATCAGAATTCATTCTAGTATTAAAAATTTAGTTTATTGTCTTCAAAAAATGGTTCTAGTGGCAGACTTTGTGCTATAATAAGCTTATGACGTTATTCATTTTATTTTATAGACTTATAATAGTAGCAAATTCCAATTTAATGGCGAAAAAAACCAATAAACGGCTGCTAGATCACCTACAAAAAAATAATACATTATTGGCTCATATCTTAATGCTTTGTTTGTTAAAAAAAAAATGTGTTTAAGAATTTTGTTTACATAGATTAACCAAACAAAAAATTATTCTTTTGTAACAATTAAATTACCATTTGTTTTTATCGCCCATCACATCTCTGCATTTTTATTTCCGGCTATTTTTAAAATATGCAGTTGGTCTGTCCTCCTTCTGCTAAGTAATTAATATTTATAAATTCCTTATTACCACTTGTCATGGTCATGTTTAAGAAAATTTAATAAATAACATTAACGGTGTTTTATATTATTTCATTATATTTTCGAATTCGTCATTTAGGTTCACTAACTGTAAAACTCATTTACAATTGAAGGGCACAGGGGAATAATGAGTTAACTTACTTTTTCCTTAATTTTCAGGAGAACAAAATTAATCTCAGTACAATTTATAGCGGAACCAATTTGAATAAATCAAAGTATAGATTTAAATGGTCCTGCGACGTAGAGCATTATCCAATTTTTAAATTTGAAAAAAAACAACATTGAAATAAAGCCTTAGGTGACTTAAGTGCCAAAAGGGCAGTGAGGTGGAGGTGGTGCCTATTAATATATACTATAGATGAGCTTTTGTTTATTTAATGTTTAAATAATATATTGTTTTGTTTCTTAACAGAGATATTACAACGGTGAATTGTTGTTAACATTCATATATTAATTTATATTTCATCATTACTTACTATATTAACTTCGATTTTTATTGAAAAGCTGAAATTTATAATGGTAAAACACCAGCTTCATAGGTTGAAGTTAAAAATTGTTCTCTGGTCTTTCAACAGAGATCTCGTTTTTTTTTTTTTTTTAATTTTTAATCATTTTCAACATCATATAATTGCTGAAAACCTGAAAAAATAATTGTCATTTACTAACCAGTTACAATATAAAGACAAACATTTTGAACTGCCTATGACCATTATGGAATAGACCTGCAAAGTATTTTTTTTTTAGGTGACCAAGAAACTATTTTTTTTTATACCATTTAAAATGGACTAAGGGTTTATTTATTGAAAATGATAACCGCGGTCTTCGCAGAATACTTAAAAAATTAAAATATTATAGTCATTTTCAAGCTGTTCTAAACTTTTTATAATTTCTATACACCAATATTAGAAATAATAAATTCATTTTAATAAGGAAGTATTGAGAAGTAATATGTTTGGATATGATTTATCAACGATATCTTTTGAGTTGTATTTTTATTATACAACGCAATGTAAAATTTTAAAATTGCACTGTTTGGATTTTAAGTTGTTATTTCATTGCTTCGTGGTTAACTTTATGTAGATACTTATATCAGGTGTCATAAAATATAAATTTTGAAATTGGAGAACATATTTTTATATTTCATTATTTTTTAAAAAAAACCTATATTACCAACTATAACCTACTTTACGGGTTCAGTACATGGCAGAGAAAAGACTATGTCTATGACAACCGTTTTGTAGGTAAGTGATTCGTCCAAGATGGCGCTCAACAGCTAGGACCCCCACAATTAAGGTTACCAACATTATCGAGCCTGGGTGAGCTCCTGGAAGGTCTTTAGGTCCTTCAGAGTCTACCCGTGGCTGTTGATTAGCAAGCACACTATACAATTTAAAATCCATTAGAAACGAAAGAAGATTCAGCCGTGGTTTGTAAAAAAAAATTAATATACATATTTATATATATCTTTATGGAGTCCTCATGTGGATTAATGTTTTTTTTATAGAAAAAAAAAATGGAAACGTATTTTTTTAATGTATGTTTGGTTTTTTTTTTTTTTTTTTTTTACGTGGGCAGGTGGAAATCTTCAAAAGACGCGGATTGGCCCGTACCTATCCGTGTGTGGGATTTTTACCCACTAAAACCACCTCCCTACAACTGTTTTCCACACTCCACGGGACAGCTCCGGGGATAGCCGTAGGCATTACTTCGTGGAGGGTGTGTGTGTGTATGTATAATATTATTTTTGGTACTTGTGTACATAATGCACGCCCAAAGTAGGCCAATGTTGTGCGCATGCCCAAGCGGTTACATTTTATAACAGTTACATTTCTAGCAGTTACCTTGGATAACCTTACATTTTTGACAGACATCATTGTTTGTTTACTACTGTGTTCGAGAGTTGTTGTGTTGCTTGCTCATTTGTTGTTTGTTTGGTGTTTTAATGTACATTTTTTGTTGTTTTGTGTTTTATAATTATACGACAATGCTTATTTGGGATTTGCCAAAAACCGAGGAAGATGCAATTTCTTTTTGTCAGGAGAGAAACATTTTACAGAAAAAGAGGAAATGTAGCAACTCCCATAAAATGAAGCTATACCTTGGAAATCGTAAGTTTTGGAGATGCAATATCAAAGAGTGTGCTCTTATTTAGCAGAATTTATAAGGCGACAACATTAGGTGGATGGAAATAGAGACTGTTTTCAATCCATGTTAAACTGTATATCAACCCATTTTCCACCCAAATGCGATTGAATGTTATGTTTTTAAATAATTATTTCAATTTTAAATAGTTTATATATGTTGCATTATTTATTTATCTCATTATTATATTTGTTTACATTATATCCTTATTATTTATTTATGTCATTATTATATTTATTTACATTATATACTTCATTATTTTATTATATGTTATATATTCAATTATATTATTATTACTTCGATTTATTTATTTCCATTATTATTACATTCCATGTTTTATTTGAATCTAAGATCGGCCGAGATCGCCTCCCTTCGGATATATATAGAAATATATTTGGCCAAACTAAAAATAAGGTACTTGTGTACATAATGCACGCCCAAAGTAGGCCAATGTTGTACGCATGCCCAAGCGGTCACATTTTATAAGTTACATTTCTAGCAGTTACCTTGGATAACCTTTTAAAATATTTTTATTTGAATCTAAGTTCGGCCGAGATCGCCACCCTTCGGGTATTTTGAAGAGAAAAGATTTGCGGCCGGCCGGCTGGGTTTGGCAAAATATATTTCTATTAATTTCGGCACAATATTAGTCAGAATAAAATTATTTTTCTATTCTACTTATTTCATTCCCGTTACATATTTAGTAAATTATTGTAATAATTTGCTATTTCTCTGTGCAACAGTGGGTACTGGCGATTGGTTTTAACATGTCTTTTCACACAATTTTTGGAACGTAAAATCAATATGAATTTATATTAATACATTAGTTGTAGTACATGGACAAATAGTAAAATAATTTTCCCAACACGAGACATTATAATTCATACTTTCATAAAATTACCTCTTCACGACGATTCTTATAAAGGATACTATGTTCTACCAATACCGCAAGTAATTAGAACCAAACCATACATCTTTTCGCCAACAAAAACAACAAATTTTTGGAACATAAAATCAATATGAATTTATATTAATACATTAGTTTTATTTTTAATTTCCTGTTTTAGTTTAGAGACTTAAGGTTTTTAGTTGGAATTTTTCCACTAATGTTCTAACATTTATTTAATGTCTCTATTGCTCCCTTTTTCAATATTAATTTATATTAATAAAAATTGTGATTTTAATATATATATAGTCAAATGTTCCCAACGGATCGAATACTTTTTAAAAAGCAGTAAATAAAACTTTATTATGAATGATACACAAATACATAAAATAAATATAAATCAATAGCGATTTGAACTGTACAAGTGACCACGGACAAAAGGCCCCCCCCCTCCCGTTGGTCTGGGGCGGTTAAATAGGATGAGCCATGCTGATACTATTTCTCTAGAATTGTTTATTGTTTACTCTGGCCACCTGCATCTGAAAGTGCATAACAATTTTAGGTGTTTTATTATCATCCTAGGAATTGTTTACTTGGGAGCCACCTGTAATTCCACCCAACTTTAAGTTTGTGACAAAAAGACTCTTTACGCGTTAACATTACTGACACTACTTCCGATGATTCGGGTGATCTATGTTGTAGATCTGACTTAATAAATAATATGCCTCAATAAATAATATTAAAGTCATTAATAAATTTTATGAAACATATCACTTTTATAATTTAAGTTTATAGTTTATTACAAAAAGACATTTCAAATATACAAACTCATTTAACTAATTTTAAGGATCATAAGATGTATCAGGTACTTTCTGACTTTACTAATGACGCCACGGGACAACTCCATTTGATGTATTTTAAGTTACTTAATAACCGCCATAAAAGAGGCTTAGTTAACTGTTTAGGCAATATTATAAGCTGGATTACTGGAAAGGTGGATGGAGATTAAAAAGCATACAATGACGAATAAACAACTTATAGAGGACTACAAGAACAACATAGAAACAATTAATAAAAAATTTATGACTAACCGACAAAACTTTAAGATGTTAAAACAAAATGACAATTTTATATTCATGTTATATTTTTATTTAATTATGATGAAAAGTTTAACCTTATCTCTAGAATTTTGTAAACTCGGGATAGTTCCATACACTTTTAATGACAGACGTAATAAGAAATCTACCAAAAACAGTGAAGTTAATATCAAATAATTCTGAAATCCTATGGACAAATAGTAAAATCTTTTTCTCAACACGAGACAATATAATTCATACTTTCATAAAATTACCTCTTCACGACGATTCTTATAAAGGATACTATGTTCTACCAATACCGCAAGTAATTAGAACCAAACCATCTTTGAAACTATTTTGAATGGTAATGTCGAATTGCCAACTAAGGATTGAAATAATCTGTGTGGAAGAAAATGGTCAGGGTAGAGGCCAATAAATTTCTCTTGGGTATGGAGAAATGTTTATTTAGTAACCAACGTTTCGACCCACTCTGTAGGTCTTCTTCAGGGCTAAATATGCAAAATACGGACAATTGAAAATTAAAAAATAGTAAATAAAAATCGCTAAGCATGATATATAAATATAAAGGTTAACATGTATTAGTGTATAGCATTAATTACCAAGTGACAGGAAGGCAGTAAAATACATGATAAAGAATAAAACAGAAAGTGTTAAAAATTAAAGAATAAGTTAATGAAGATGAAAATTAAATATTAAAATGGGTAAATATTAAAGTTAAAATACATAAGTATCAGATATCTGATTTTTTTCTTTACCAACATATACAAAAAAATTAACATATAAATGTATTCATTCATTACATGGTCTATTCTTCTATTTAACGATGGTATTTGATTATTTTATAAAATGAACCTACACTTTCAATTTATGATTTTAGCTAACTTATATATATATATATATATATATGTGTGTATTATTATTATTTTTTTGTGGATTAACCCTCAAAATTACCAATTTAAACCCTTGATAGAAAAAAACATTTGCAAGAGTTAAATTAATATCTTAAATCTATGTTCCTTAGCAGAATACAATAAACGAATCAGGAATAATTTAGCTAAAAAAAAGGTTATTTTTGTATATTTATAAACATTACGAACTTAAAAGTGCTACTATTTCTGCTAATGAAGATAAAAAAATTATATTACAGTAATTTATTTTCATCTTGTTGATGTGGAAATGGATTCTGGATTCTAAAACATGTTGTAAGGGCATGCCTGAGTAGTGTAAATCCAAGTTTGCAACCTAAAAACAGATGGCAAAACTTTTGGTGGCCGAAAAGCCTCGGAGAAACTGGGTGCCCCCCCCCCCCTGCACAGTAGTGCCTACTAAAACTACCATTATTTTTTTTAATTTACAAATAAATACTTATACTTAACAATAAACAAGCTGTTTTAGATCGATTCATGGCGTACTAGGTCATTTTCTTAACCCTCCGTCGCGAACGCCTTTTTCCATAACGTAAGTGAGCGCATGGTGGGATTTAGACCTCCCGTCGTTCTGCGCTGTTTACTTCCCAATTTTATTCAGTTTTCGATCTGGGATGATAGAATAAGAGACGAAGACCGTCAACGAACAAGTTTTATTTAATTTATTTCCAATGATTTTAATCAATAATTGAAACAAACATTTTTTTAAGACATCTAAAATAATAAACTATTGGAAAAGAAAACTGACTTCCAAGACTATCATGAAGTACAATAGAAAAGAGAACATAATTAGTACCACTTCGAGAAGCACTATTCTATAATCAGTTTTGAGACAAAAAGCTCAAAATTTGTAAAAAATATTAAATAAACGAAATAATCATATCACATTCACAGTTCCACATGGAATGAGAAAATATATGAACTTTTCAATCTTGTAAGTTACAAAAAATGTAATTACATTTATTAAAAATTTATAAAGATAGATCACATTTTGTCAATGGATCACAGCAATTTTTTTTACCGTTTTTAGTTTTCTTCATCACTGTCGGTAGATCCATCACATCGTTGGCACGACATTTTCTTCGAACTGTGATTCTTGCATACGTGCTTCCTGCATATGTCACATGTAGTTTCTGTTATGTTGTTTTTCTGCTCAGGCTCACTATTGTGTTGGTCTTCTTCCACATCCATTGGTTCGAAATCGATGTCATCCTCCAGTTCAACCCCTAACTCATCTTCGAAATTCTTCAGGGCCATGGTTACAAGTAGTTTCCCTCTTGAGAGTACGTTCCCGCGTTGAAGGGCCAGAGAGCGTTGAAGGGCCTGGATGCTACAGCCATTCTTCTACTCGCTTCCTCTTTGTCTTTTCCAGTTGTTTTTCGATTCTACGTGAAAGCAAGTATAAAATATTTTGTCGCGTGCTAAAAGTCTGATGGAATCTGCTGGCCACTGCTAAAAACTAGGAATACATGGCGGCCTCAACGACGTACCGACTGTTTTTGACCGCTAGAACTTCAAATTTCTTCTGAGGCGATCCAAATGCCACCCTTGCGCGCGGTGGAGGGTTAAAATACCCCCTTTCCCCGATTTTCCTTTGTAAGTCGCGAATTCAACGACTTAACCAATGAGGTGAATAGAATAAGACTTTGTGGATGCAGTAAAGAACTGTAATTAAAAAAAAGCAAAACATATTCACGCAGTTATAATTAACTAAATAACTTAAGGTATCTTTAATAACAAACCTGAATCAACACAATAGTCGATATTTAACTCAATAATCTAACTTCTACTATAGCAATTCACAGATGTCCCTGAATGTTATCTCACGTCTGCGTCATATGTAAGTTTGGCGCCAGTATTCAAACTTACACCTTTAATTATTTTCCTTTTCCGATTTCCTTTAAAAGTGTTTTTTAATTAACAAGAGAAGTATAACAACTACATACCTCGTTATGTCCTTAACTTAAAGCTAATTAAATTTACTATCACTGCCGGTGTTTCTCACGAAAGTCGACGGGCGTAACTCGGAATCTATTAGACCTACAGAGCTGCGGTTGGATTCAAATTGTAGAAAATTTAAATAACTTTAAGAATGGTTAAGATGATATAATTAATCTCTTTGGCGGATCTGAACCCGCAACCTTCAACATAAAACTCAGCTTTCTAGAAGCTGAGCTACCCTGCTCCCATTTCATTATTATAAATAATTAAATAATGATTGTTTCAAACTGTGAACAAGATATAATTATTTCAAATGAATAAAAAACATCAAACCAAATTTTTTAAATGATTTTTTATAACAAGTTATTACCGCGGTTCTTTTAATGATTATAATTCTTTAATATAATTGGAAAATTTATTTTCTCATTTACCGCAAAAGTGTTAATTTGGGTATGGAATTAAATAAGATGACTGATTATTGAATAACTGATTACTTACTTAGCTTAAAGGCCAGCTCAGCGAAATGTGACAGTTGTTAATTTTTTACATTTGTACGACGTATCTACAGCCTCAGTGAATTATTGGTCAAGTCGATATTTCTCCATCTCGATCTAACCAAATATTCATCTGGGAAGTAGATACACTGAGTCAACACTCTAAATTAAAAACCAAATCTTTAATGTTTCATCATATCAGTGTATTGTATATAAATTAAAAGAAATATTTTAGTATAATTTTGTTGCGTGCTTTATGTTGGACGTGGTATAAAAAGCGGTGAAGAGTAATGTGTCACTTAATTTATGACCGGGCTGCGAAATCGACAAGCCAAAAGTGAATAATGGAAACATCGCATACCTCGTTCGCAGTCGGGCTAAGTTTCGGTTGATAATTTGTCGGTTGGTTTCACTCAATTGCCTGGAAATAACATATGGGCCCCCTCAAAATGCAAATTGCTCCCGCAAAGGCCCCCGGTGTAGACTCAGAACGCTCACTGCGCTCAAGTGCATGCCTTGTTTGAACGCACTTTGTCTTTGTGCAGTTTGTCATCAGCACGGAGCCTTTTAAATGGCCAAGTGGATGATTGAGTCAATCGCCAAGGCTCCATCACTTGTATATGACATTATTAAAGATCATTAATTATAAATGATACATAATAAACATTTATGGGTAGCTAATCAGAAATATTTAGTTTTGTGCGAGAGGCCCTTTATATCAGTTGACCAATGCAGTCTATGACGTGCATAAACCATGCATTATCTCAATCGAATAACTTATTGATGCATTAATATAATTACATACTGAATATATAAGTTCTTATTGTTTCTACTTATACATTTAATGCTACTATGGCTGATATTCCAGTGGAAGTCCCAAAAGTTTGCCTATCTAGTTACACCAAAAAGACTCTGGGTCTTCATTTTACGTCCCCTGCCAAGCATTTCCAAACCATGGAAAAACCGCCTGGCAGTCAACGTGTTAAAAATGAAAATTATAATTGTCTTGAATATGATTACATATGCCTTATTATTTTATCTGAAACACAAACCAAAAACCGAGTCAGGTAGTTTATAAAATCAGGTTGTCTATAACGAGGTTTTCACCCACATAATAAATATATCATCAGGCGCAGTCCTACAAAAAAACAAGCAAAAAAACTGGGATTTACGAATCAAGTGAAATAAACTACACCTTATTTTCTTATATATAAATATCAATAATATTTTATTTCAATCCTAATCTGTTACTATTTTAGGATTAATAGTTTTCAAAAGTCTTAGCACCTATTTCCTATATTTAAAAAAAAAAAAGTCTGGGGTTCAGTACATGGTAGATACAGTACTCTTTCATGGACAACAGTTGTTTAGAGAGGTGATTTGTCCTAGATCGCGCTCAACCGCCAGATTCCCCCCCTTATTTTGGGTACCTAATTTTAGAGGCTGGGTGAGCACCAGTGGGGTCCTATTTGATTTATTTCCGGCTATTAACAGACAAAATAAAAGTCTTGCCTGTAGAGGGATTTGAACCAGAGTTTTCGGCATGGCAACTCAGTGCTCTACCACTGAGCCACTCCGATCCTACAAATAAAAAATTATTATTTACTAGATTATGTTTTATTTTTTTGTTAGTATGTTAGTTCATATTTTTTTTATCTCCAGCAATAGGCCATCTATGGAACAAGTACCGAATTCAATTTCTCACAATTTTCTTTTCTTCCCATATGCTCTTTAATGATTAAGTATCGTCCTCCACTTATCCTCTAACTCCACTGAAATCGTTTGTATTTTTCTGAATAGCCTGTTGCAATCGGTGTTCTGCATTGGAATCCTACCGTTTTCAATACCATTTTCCAAAATGCTTCTTTGTCTTACATTTGTTCAGTTTTTGTACGATCTCTAAACAGCTAGTCATTGGTTTCTTAATTCCAAAGATCTTATCTTATTAGCCAATTTGCTTAATCAATATTTATTAATATCATACAAGTAAAAATAATGAAGTCTTATTTAACTAGATAATAAGTTGCTACTGTTAACCATACATCTCGTTGAATCCCCAGCCAAATTTCGAGTTGGAACATTAAAAACAATGAGAGGATGAAATCGTACTAGATGAAATGAAATGACTGGAACAGAGCCATAGCGGCGGTTAGGACTGTTCTCCAGAAGTGAGCGATAAAACTCCAGAGACCTGTTGCTGGAGAACACAGGCAACTTGCAGAGGGCCGGAGAACGGTCACGACCAAATCCCCTATTAGCTCCGGTCGCCTGGTTCATTATCAGACCAAACACTTAGCCTGTTAGCGCTCTCTAGTGCCGCGAGGTTGAAGCTCCCACGGAATATTAAGTTCCACCAAACATTCCCCACCCCCCACCCCCCTCAAAAAGTTAATACATCCCTTAGGCCCGTGTTGCTAATGGAGGCACGCTCCCCCGCCCATTCCAAAAGCACTCGTTAAACGCGAAGCGACTTAATACCCTAAAACTGCTCTATACCATCTTACAAATTATAATAACCACGACAAACATGAATATAAGAACAAATAAACAAACAAAATTGATTAAAATACAATTTAAACTCTTTAAGGACTAATAACTGTTCAGAACTGAACCTTCAGTATTGCACCGAACCTTATAACATAAATATAAGAACCTAAAAACGAACAAAAACATAAGAACAATAAATATTATGTTGCTACGCAAGTAGCTAAAAAATTTAAAGATTTTGCTTACTGAGTTTATTTAATAAATAACGATTGATGAACCAATTCGATAATGATTCCGAAGCTACAGAAAAAAATCTATACTTTTAACCATTTAGTCTAAAAGTGTTCATAATATGTCATAACTAGATTGCAGTAGGTTCTGACAGGACACGAATGGATGCCGCATATGCTTCTACATACAATTATATGAATATAGAGCGATTATTCTATTATATCTTTTTTTTAAAGAAAGAAAATGATGTAAATTTTTATATTGAAGCATGTCAGAAAAAAAACTCGAGTAGCCGACCACTAGAGAGCAATTATGTCAGAGTCGAATTATCTCAACCTTAGGATTCGGTGGAACAGAGGCATTATTTATTAACTTATTTTGAGTTGTGCTTGTTATCTTCCAATCTGCTGGGATATTTATAAAATCAGTCTCAGAGTTAAAATATAATTTTTAAAATTTTATTTCATACCTAGGTACCTAATGAGGAAACTTATCGTATGGAAAACTATCGTAAACCATAATTGAGGCGTTCACGATTAAAAACGGATAATTAATAATTAACTATTAATTAATTAATAATTTCTAATATCGAGTTTTTCATATTTTTCGCTAGTTTATTCAAACAATGCTTTATGCTTCTGAAACTTCAGATTGAGAACCGGACCAGAACCAAGATAAATAGGGGGTGTGCAGAGGTCGTGTTAGAAAAAATTGACTAAACTAGCGTTTTTTGTGTGAAAAAAGTTTTTAAATTTCGGAGTTATACTCTTTCGATCCTCAATGCATCGATTCATATCGTCAGAAGGTTTCTATAATACTGTCATCATAGAAATGTGTGAAATAAAGCCTTAATGTGCATCGTTCTGTTTCCGTCGTTTTAATTCGCCACGCCCTCAGGACCGTTGAGTATTGAGGGCACTGTATAGTCTGCCCCTCGTGTAGGAAAAAGTAAAATTCTGCATGATACAAGATCAGATAGTGCTGTGGTAAAAATATCAGTTCTTTATAGTATTGTTTATATGATTCATAGCTATTATTCTAAATTCCTGTTATAAAAACTAAATATTAAAATTTCGAATTTATAGTGTATTTTCTTGGACTAGTATTAGAAGGTAGTAAGAGATTTTTATTTCCATACGATACTTGATAAAACATAATTATTAACATAAAATAAAAACAATTTGTTGTCTTTATGAATAGGGTTATTTAAAAAATATAACTTGAGCAGTTATCAACAATAGTACTAAATAAAATAGAAACCTACAATTTTTTCTTGACTTAAATAATTAATATTATCTGTTTCTTTCCAATGTAATACCGTTATATTTAGTTAATAGTATATCCTGGTTTTTAACAGTTATTGTATTTAAAATAACTTAGCTCTGATGAAGGTCTACAGATTGGGCCAAAATTTTAGAACACATTAAAACAATATCTTACCTTATATACTTCATTCCTTGACCCTAACCTGAATTTACACCATTTAATAATGGCAAATGCCCTTTAATGCCTCAACGATGTTAAAATTATTAAATAAATATCTAATTTATAAAAAAATACAATTTTGCTGTAATGAATCAAAACAAAAGCTACAATAGTGTCACCACTTTAATACCATTATTAGTAGTTGATGTAAAACGGGTTGAGTAAAAAAAAAAAGGTGACCTTGAGGTAGGTCATCGTCAACCTTGCCTTATAAGGAGCTGCTGTTCTGGTGGTAAAATCAAGATGTGGCAATGTCGCACAGCAGCTCTGTGTGTCCCTCCCTTATTTGGGACGTTCCTGCCTTATAAGTCCTGGGTCATTGACCTTTGTGGTACAACATACTGGCCTACACAATGTTCTAAGAACCAGCCAATGTTCTAAGATCATAAGAACTCAAATGCAGCAGCTCTGTGTGTTTGACCTAGATTTGTGCGTCCTTGCCTTGTATGTACTGGGTCATTGACCTTTGTAAATGGGGGAAGGCGTATCTGCGTATGTGTTTCTTAGAATTTTGCCTGGTTTCCTAGTATGTTGTGGTAGGTCATGTACTAGGACTCACCTTCCTCCTGAACTGTCATTGCTTGATTCTTAGATCTTTGTGTATGCCAGTATGTTATGGCAGGTCATGATCTTTACGTTCTTAGAACATTGGCTGGTTCTTAGGCCAGTATGTTGTACCACAAAGGTCAATGACCCAGTACTTATTCTTAGGACGCATAGATCTAGGCCAAACACACAGAGCTGCTGTGCGACTTTGCCGCATCTTGCTTTTACTACCAGAACAGCAGCTCAACCTTGCCTTAACAGGCAAGCTGGACCATGACCTAGCTCAAGGTCACATTTTTTTTACTCAACTCGCTTTACATCAACTACTACTATTAGTTAACTTAAAAATAAAATAGGAAAATATTGATTAAAAAAAAAATCCCCGAGCATATTATAATACTGTTTTCCTCACAGTAGTTGCGAAAACTCCATGACTAGGAAAAACTTTAGTTTCGGTTGTTAAAGCAAAACCATAAAGGCTGTCTTTCACAACAAATCCTCTAGGACAGTATGAAATGTCTATAAAATTTCCTTAGGATCCTTTTCTCTGTCTAAGTAATTTTTCTAGTTTGTGAGAGACATGTTCTTTCCATCCAGAAAAAAATTACTGGTTTTATCACCTTGGTGTAGTGTCTTATTTTTGCGTTTGAGGATAGGTACTTCTTATTATAAATTTTTCTTGTTGCGAAGCTTTTTTTTTTTTTTCCAACTATGTGATTTTCTCTTTTATGCTCTCTTTTTCAAAACCATTGTTGCATATTTTTTGTCCTAGATATTTAAATTTCTTTGTTACTTTTATTTCTCCTATAATTAAAATTCTCTTTATTTTTAATCATTAAAAAAAATCAGTTGAAATATTTACCACGAATCAGAACTGCCCTTTGATTTTACTTATTAAAAATACACTACTAAATAATTAGTGGACTAAAGAAGACAGCGCACGGTGCCTAAATCAGGGCAAGAGGACAGTAATTAACATCCGAGACATTAAAGGCCACCGACCTTTAATTATCCGATCCATTTACTTCAAACTCCGAAGAATACAATTACTAAGCCCTTTGTACTTAGGAAATTGAAGTTTCCGCTGAACCCAGCGAATTCCCACGTCACGTTCAAAACTCGATCAAGTTGACAGGACCTCTAAAGGGACAAAGGCAAAATTAAATTTCTCATTATCTAGTTCTGATATTTTTACGAAAGGGATGAGTTGGCCGGAATGAACCCAACATTGATAGTTTAAAATTAACGGAATTGGTAAAACCAGATACTTGTAATAATAATAAATATCTTTAAATTATATAATAATAAAAATATTATTTGTCACTAAACTAAGATCTTAAATTAGCAAGGGTTAAGGAAATATCTCTTATAACGGTTAAAGTTATCAAAACAACTGCCGCAAACCCAAAAAATAGATTAATATGAATGCAGAAGAATCAAAAATAAGAATATAAAGGTTCAGGGGAAACGAAAAAATAGAACTATGAAGAAATATTAAATCGATTTAATCAATATCGATATTGCTGTTTTATACTCTTGAATATTCTGATTGGTTTTGGGATGTCAGAGTATCATTTAAGATGATTACTCAATATAATATTTCTCACATTAGTCTTAATTGATTCTTTTCCAGAGGTCTGTTCTTGTGTTTACCAATTAACTAATCAATTATACCATCAATATATTATTCATAAATATGTAGTGCATCTGGGTTAAGTCATCACCAAAGGATTTAAAATAGATATACTTTATTAATACGATTTTAAACAAGGTTCATAATGATTCAGTATATACACTGAGGATACATAACAGACTTAAATTACGACTTATCTGTGAAACAGGGGTACATCCAGAGTTCTTATTAGTGAGGTGTGTCCTCTCCTGGTCTCGCTTTCTTCGGATACTCTTCCGTGCGCATCGTACGCCAGCTCCTTCTTCCGTGTCTTCCTCGCTCCTTCCTCTTCGGGATTCTTTCAGAGAGTCCTCTCTCAAAGTGGAGTCTTTTTATTTTTTCTTCACCCACCTTGACCATGTGGGCAAACCCTTCTTACCTGAGCGACATATTTCTTTTCAAACCAAACGTTGCTCTTTGTGTAAAAAAATATTTATTTTTATTATGCCGCCCGGTTCGATACATAGCAATATACTGCAATTAATCACATACACAAAGTCTAATCTCCCATTTAAAAATTATTATTACAATTATTTTCAGATTTGAATAAATTAAATACGAAGAAGAACTTTAAAATATCTTAGATTTTGAGATAAGATAAAAATATATTATATAGACCACCTTTCGTTATAGAGACTGTCAACACTAGTAGATGGTCACCAGTCGACAACACAAGATAGGGTCACCAATGGTCTAGCGGTTAGCGTAACACAAGATCTCACTATGCCGAAGATCGCGGGTTAGCAGCCCGACCGGTGGTTTTAGGATATTTTAAAGATATATAAACAATCCGTCGGAAGGGACGTAAAATGTCTATGTGTGGTGATAGGTAGTCTTTAAAGATCCCTTTACTAATAATAACTGGAATATAACATAATAAATGTAGGACTCCTATTGTAGCATCGCCCGCTTAGCCATTGCATCATAAATAGACGTTAAATGAACAAACATACGTTAGTACTAGACTGAGGAGGGACTTGGATATCATCGTAGTTTTTAAAATTTTCCAATTAATTATGCTGGAAAGATATCGGGAATCAATTAGCTGAAGAATAAGCCCTAACAAGACAAACCTCGCCTGACTCCAAATTGTGTTGGCTGGGAGCGGGCTAACCGCAAGGCCTTCAAATTGGAGTGACTGCGGTGAGCCACAAGAGAGGTGTGGTGAGTGAGTATATCTCCCTCCATCAGATATGGAGGCCTATTACGTAACAGCTCAATCAGTTCAAGCCATCATTCTGAAGTACAACAAAAACAATCTGAGAGAGTTGAAAACTACTCAAGAATGTGCATAGATGATCTGTACGAAGGCTTAGGTGCGAGGGTCCAAGAGGTTACGAACGGTGTGTGGGTTGGATTCCCACCTTAATTCGCATTGGTTACAAGAATGAACCACATTAACGAACTAATTGAGTACTAAATAATTGATTTAACGTGTTGAGGTGAGGTTAGCGTTTTACATTGATACGTCTGTTTGGATTGTTGGTGTGGAGCATTTAATCTTGATTCCTGTGAATATTTCGGGGTATGTAGAGAAGATGCCAGAATGTCGAAACGTTGATTGGTGACTTAATTTTCATTATTTTAGAGAGTTAAGGTTTTGTTTTAATTTATTTTTTCTATTGCATTCTAATTAATATTGTATACCTCTGACTGAATATTTGCTCAATTTTATTGATACATGAACATTATTAAATCATACATTTGCATGCATGTATATTAAGAAAAAGTGAATTTGAGAAATATATTAATAACGGGATACTATGAGGATTTTAAATACAAAATAATATAATAATAATTTTAGTAATGCATTTGGTTTCACTCCAGCTATGACAGATAAAAGTATTTAATATAACAGCCTGGGATGGACACTGTGGGATCTGGAGACCCTCTAAACAGGTGGTAATCTTCATTGGAACAAAAGACCTGGCGGTTGAGTGTAATCTCAGAAAAATCACCTCACTGCACAGCCTTTGCCCTAAGAACAGTAGTCTTAACCACGTACTGAAACCAAAACCCTTCATCTGTTGCTGAGGTACAGGTCAGACTTATTATTGAAACTTACATCAAAGAATTTTGTTTCTATATCCACCCGGGCCGATTTCTCCTCCACAAAATAATAACGCCGGCTATCGGAATACGGATAATTGGATTTTGGCAAAATATAATTTCCAAAAATTATCCGATTGTTTACTATGGAAATAATTTTATAGAATGTATAGTACAACGGGACCGCAACGACCAATCAAATCTGTTATACTACCCAGTCTGCATAAATAAATACATTTAATAAAACGTATTTTACAGAGAAATATTAATAATAGTTTTTGTTCAAGCATAATTTAAACGGTGAACAAGTTAACTATGGGAAGAAAAACTTAAATTTATTAATATATTATTTTATTTATTATATATGTACATATTTTATTTATGTAAATATTCAAAAGAGCGGTTGAAGAAGTTAACAATGGGCTCGATTAGAAGTATGGAGGGGGCCAGGTGACGGAGGAGCAATTTCCTCAATTGAACGAATTTGCACTCATCGCTCGCGGCCTCCGCGCCACTAAATCACTGTCACCTCTCATTTGTGTTCTCTTTTGTCATCAAACCTCACAGCCTATTCCCTCACTCTTCAACCTCAAGACTAAAGGAGAACCGACGGCGAAGGGTCTTCGAAGTGAAGACTGGAAAGATAGAAGAAATTGACTTGACGGTAACACTACAATGGAAAAACCCGGATAATAGAAATGGAATAAGAGCCTAAACCATTAAAATCCATGAAGGGTGTTACGTTCAATAAATGGAAAAGACTGAACTGCTTCTTGGACAACAGATGTGTAGGGAGGTGATTTGTCCGAGATCACAACAGCCCCCTCCCCAATTAAGGATACGCACTTAATGCATGAGGCCAATATCAAAATTAATTATTTCACTATCACTGAAAGGGAAAAATTGGCCAAATAAAATACATTGTAAAAACAGCAAGGACTTTGAAATGTTGACAAAACATTAAGGGGATTTTGTGGCCATCTATAAGGAAATATTTTGATATTATTTAATAAGTTGCACAAAGGAAAAACTATCACCGGACTTTTATGCGAAACCCATGTGTATTAAACGAATTAAAAATAAACTGTACCACTTCAACCCAGGTGAATTAGTTTTAATATATGATAGACACTGTAATGTACACCGGTGGTACAGGAGGGTATTTGTCTGAGATTAATCTCTACCAATAAAGGCAACACACTTTATCGAGGCTGGGTGAGTCCCAGAAGGCCAATAGACCCCACTGTTGATATAAACTATCAAGACCCAAGATATCTATCCTATTCTTAAATCAGTTGCTACATAATATTATCATGTAAGGGAAACGATACGTTTTAAAAATTACAACGGGTTCTTTAAAATTATGTTAAAATGCATATCATCTTGTAACACGTCAGATAGAAAAAGATTATTGGATTATCCACGATACTTCCATCGATTTAAGCATAAATTCAAATAATGTGAAAGTGAGTGACTATTGAATATTGCCTTATCCATCCATCCTGATTCATGTCCCGTTCATACCCGCATACTAATTGCAATAACGTTTGTACGAATATATTTAGCGAAACAGATGTTAAACATCCCTGATGGGCTAATGAAAATGCAGCTTGTATATCCTATCCGTCGCTAACAGCTATTATTTGAGTATTAAATCATGTCCTCCCTGACAGGTTTGATGTATGTCGCCGGAGCGTCAGGGCGTGAATCCGTTCTGCAAGTTAGCGGCAGGAATATATCTGATATCGATGCGGGGAAATGCATAATATATCAAACCATATGCAGGTATTGGAGAGTTTCCTTTAAACAATTTTTTTTTTCAATTATAATTTTTATTCTCTGTCTAGTCGCAGAATGTAAGACATGTGAGAAAAAAGTTGTAAAGAAAAAAGAATTAATACAAATTACGGTACTTATTCTTACATATTCCGTAAGTTGTCAGCCTGGCGGTAGGAGTAGCTAAGTTCCCGTCAAGTGACGTCACGTTACGTTATTTCTACGTCACGATTATATCTGTATCATCGGTGTTACACACCATTTATTTCCAATAAAACAATCAAAACAAATATTTAGGGCATTTTATTATATCCAATATGTACTTATTATGGCATTAGAATCTGGAATAATTTCCTGTTCATTTACATAAAATTAAGGTTATGTTTGCCTTCTCATATAACAGGAAATTATGCTAGTTGAAATTACCCATTTCGAATTACCCATTACTGGCTATGTTAGTAGGTCTCAAATAAGCTGCCACTTTCTTTTAATGAGGTGTATTTTCATGCCAATTTGTTTTCAACCATCCTCATTTTATAGATTACAAAATATATGAACACGTAACGTAGAAATTACAAATAGAGACGTCACTTGACGAGACTTTAATTACCCCTACCACCAAGGTGTTAACCTGCGGAATAATTACCCAAATTATAAATGTTTTCTTGTATTATTAAGAGAAATAGATTATACTACAAAATCTCATTGTTCTGGAACAAATACAAAATTCATATTTTTATATACCTCTTTTTAGAAATATTAATTAATTCTAAATCATAATTAGACATTATTTAAAACATAAATCGTTCTGAAAAGAGTATAATAACACAACGATAATAATGAATAATAACGCTTTTTTATCGAAACACGTACTACATGGGTACTTTTTTTAGACCTCTTAATAGCCCTAGGCCCTTACAAGACATGGCCCGGTGGAAAGATTTTTGTCGAGAGCTCTCGAGTTTTTACTACATCAATATAATTTCAAGAGGCTATGAGATGGATAGCTTCTGCGCCCTCTCAAGCATGAAATTCCACTTTCCTTGACACTCAATCCTGTAGGGAAAACCCATAAGTCAAAAATTAGCAATAAAAACTAAACAATAGACATTATAGTCTTATAATTTTCGGAACATCAGGGGCTCTCGGTTGAACCGAGATAAATCATCTCTTAACATGACAATTACAACGCATAGGTTGTTTTATCACGCTGTTAATTTTTAATTATTAAATATATTTAATTCTTAAAATTCGTTTAACCAAAACAATAAAGATTAAAAAATAAGTAGTGTTTTAAAAAAGGATTTAAATAAGTACTGTTTTTTCCTTCAAATTTTATTTGTTTTTCTACCTTTATATCATTGTTAGGGCAACAAATGTAAGACTTTGTCATTAAATGTATAATCCATTATAAAAAAAGAGAACCAATATGTAATAGTATTTAACATTATTTGTGGTGAGCTTTAATATTCTTTAAATAATACTATCCAATACAGTTCAAAATAACAATAAGTAAGACAACCTTCTTCTAAACAGGGTAATTTCTAATTGTTTCTCTGAATAAAACCACTCTTATTGTCAAAATAAGAATTCCGAATCCTAACTTGTTGATAATACGTATCAGCAAACCACAGGTGATAAGAAAGTGACATGTGCCCAATTTTAAACAATTTGGGTTTTAAATGAGTTTTCACTATTTAATTTAAAAGAAGATATAACCAAAAATTTTGATCAGGATGTCAAAAAAGAAATATGAACGTAAAAGTTATAAATATTATAACTGGATTGAAACAATCATATCTCTCAAGGAAATATTTTTTACAAACTTCACTTTTGAATACTTCTCCACATATTAAGGTCTCTAATTACTATAAATAAATATTAGTCTGAATTTATAATAATTGAATAAACTACAAAAGTAATATACTGTACTAAAGAACTATTTAGAATAACAACAGAAATTATAAATAACACATGCACCATTTCCATAAGGATATGAACAGGTTTACGGAATTTATAAAAATCTTTGAAAAAGAATAAAACTGAAACATCAGATCAATTAAATCTGAGTTAAATTTCCGAAAAAAAAACACCTGCTTAAGCCAACTTAGCTGACATGAAAAAAACCAGGAGACCAAAAATGTACAAAACAAGGAAAGAAACAAACAAGATTTCAGAAGCATGTTGAAAAAGATATGATGAGATAAATAATTCAAAAGGCGTAGGACCAAATTTAGCACAAAAGAAAAAAATCTTCTATAATTGAGGTGTCTTAACGATATGTATGTCCCATTTCCTAATTTTTTTAAAGCGACGGTTTAATGAGTATGAGATAGTTAAAATTTTCTTTTCAGGATCACAGTTCCAAAAAAAATAAAATATTAAGCCATAAATAATATTTTTAAGAAATATGTTTAAATATTTAATATAAATAGTCTCAAATATATAACAAAGTTTTAGCAATCCGAGTGAAATATATTTTTTTCAAAACAAAAATATTTTATTTTATTATATTTATATTTTACTAGGAATATTTTATTTTACATTGCATTTTGTGAAACGGGACGGAACGTAACGGAGACAACTTTCTCATTGAGAATTAGAATTATTTCTTCCTTGGATGGATTTTTGTTAAATTTGTATCTGTAAACTCTACTTTGCTTTTTTTATAAAGAATGTTAGCATAAAGACTTGAAATTGGCTTTTCAAATTGGCGTTCCTGCTCACTCAATATTGGAAAAAATAATCAACTTGAACAATAGAATGCATGCTAAAAAATAGTTATACGATTGGAGCAACAAGCATTACAATTAAATTTAATTTTTATCACAGTTATTAATTAATTTTATAATAAACATCAAAAGGTATTACATCAAAAGGTATATAAAGAACCACAATCTAGTAACAATTATTTCATTCTATAAACAAAAATTAATATAATAAGCATTAGTATAATTTGTACAATTGTAGGGTTCTCCAGGAAGTACCTTCCTAGTAAGAGATAAAAAAAATTTAATGGCAAATTTCAAATAAAAATAATGCATAGTAAATGTTGAAAACGAAAAACGTAGAAATTTCGTTCTCCAAATACACTCGTAAATACTTCTGTAAAAAGAATTTCTTCTTTAAGGATTCAGAGAGTGTTTGAGGAGCCAATGCAATAAAGTGCTTGTCAGTCGGGTAAAGAACTTTAGAGAATTGTGTTAAATGGGGCATTGAGGCATGACCCAAGAACCAACCGGAGCTGGAGAAAATAACTGTGACGTCTCCTCGGGATTAAAAACGTGCGATGAAAATAAATGTTTTATATTCATAACTGAGGGAGCAATATCAGGACTGTAAAAAAAATAAATATGACGTAATAAAGGATAAAATATCAACAATGATATAAATATAATGTGACGAATGCTATTACCCATATAGTCGATTAATAATTTAAAAAACAAAATGTACCACTACAACCAGTGATTCCGGGTTAGGGGTTCGGTACATGGTAGAGACTATACTTTTTCAAAGACATAGGTTGTTCAGGGAGGTTATTTGTCCTAGATCACGCTCAACCACCAGATTTCCCCCTTATTTTAAGTACCCACTTAATAGAGGCTGGGTGGGCCCCAGGAGGGTCCTAGATCCAATATAACCCACCTCCAGCTGCTAACAGGCAAAATAAAAGTCTTGCCTGGAGCGGGATATGAACAAAGATTCTCGGCATAGCAACTCAGTGCTCTACCTCTGAGGCACTGCGCTCCTGCTATTAATAATTGAAGTATTATTATTATTATTATTTTCAACACAGTAAAGAGCAATAAGACATGTCCTCAAAGACAGTTAACAATATTAATAACAAATTCTGGTACTTGTGTGTTAACGCCACCGCAGTTATTTTTCCCTACTTGTTCGCATACGCGAGCGGTTACATTTTGTAATCGTTATATTTCTAAAACTTTTATCTTGCATGTTTTTAAATCTATTTATTGGGGTTAGAATTTTAAATTTTTTAAATAATCATCAACAATTACAAATCATAACAATTTATTTACAATTGCAATATATCATGAACAATTAAAATAATGGATTATATAGAAATTAGTAATGGAATATATCACGAACAATAAAAATAATGAAAAATCAAAATAATGAAATATAAAAATAATGAGAAATCCAAATAATTTATTAAAAAAGAAAGTGGTTAATCGGATTTCGGTGGAAAATTGGTAAAATATTTCACTCCTGGAAAAATACAATTGCTTCTTCTTCTGTTTTTGTCAAATCCCAAAGACTTGTTTTCGTAGCACAAAAATTAGCGAAATAATAACAACAAATCTAATAATAATTAAATAAATAAATAAAATAATAACAACAATGAGTCTAGAACAAATCACCAACAAACAAAACTCAGCAAATAAGAACGAACATATAAGAAATCAGGGGCCAGAAGTATAACGGTTACAAAATGTAACCGCTCGCGCATTGGAACAAGTAGGGAAAAATAACTGCGGTGGCGTTAACACACATGTACCCAAATTCTTTATCTATTCTTGGAGAAGCCTATTCCAAATAATAATATAGAAAATGCACTATGGGCTATAGAGTTTCAGTGTAAGTACAATATCAATTTAATCAATTAATTAAATAAAAATGAAAATTAGTTAACAATATATAATAACCATGGAAAACATGAGAAATATTTATGCTAAGAATTTCTTTATGCATTCAATAATACAAAGGAGTGAATGTTTAGAATCGAGGAGAAAATCTCCTTAATCATCATAAAATCTCAATAAATTGCAAAGAAAAATGTGTAATTATGAATAATAGCAATCTATAGAAATAAAATATGGACCTGCGTTGGGTAAAAATTTGTTTAAAGAAGTGAAACAAAAATACAGATACTGAAATATGACCTCGAAAGCCCCCAATCCTGTAAAATTATTCTCATTATAAAAATGTATAAATCAAAGAAATTCTGTGGGCATACCCATTTCCGGGGCTGGACACAATATAATTAGTTGGATCAAGTCGAAGAAATGTTAGTTGAAACTTTTATTTCTTGATGAAATGATTACCGAAATCTACTCATTGACCATAATTACATTCATTTTTCCATAATAAAGCTCGCGATAACATGTATTTTTGAAAAATATTAAAAATGAATCGAGTAAACAGAGCGACAACCTTCGGAACAGAGACCGAATATTTTTACATCCAAATATATTTAGTAATATATTTTACTATATATTAGCACACGAATTAACGAAATAAATTTAGTTATTAACTACAATACCTGTAAATTACCCATTGGAAACTGCCTGGTGATCACGCAAACTAACAAGCTACAATATCACAGTGTTTTTAAATATTTATAACTGATCTATCACACAACCTGTACCACTGAGATGAAATCTAACACTAACCACTGCGTAGTGAAGACTCAGCATAATGGCTCACTTGATATTGATGTCTAACAATAAGATAAAACTCCAGTAACTGTAACAACGTTAAGGAATACGTTCGAACTTATCGCTAACCATGTAGATGAAAAGATAAAAATGAGCGACTATAAAACTACTGAGGGAGCGTAGTGGCTCAGTGGTAGAGCTAGGACTCTCCTAGTCTCTATAAAGTGGGTACCCAAAATAAGGGGGGGGGATCTGGCGGTTGAGAGTTATCTTGGGCAAATCTCCTCTATGGAGAACCGCTGTCTTTGAAACAGTACAGTCTCTACCATCTACTGAACCCCAGACCCTTTTTGTTTTGTAAAACAACAAGCAGGGGTAAGATATTTTTTATTAAATAATTTATATAGCCAATAAAATGTTATCCAACTGGAAAAAATGTACCTTTCATTATTTTTTATTATACGTTAATAATAATATATGCTATTTTATTAGTCATTGATTTTATTAATATTTAAATATTTTTATTTGAAAAGAAAAGATATGTCCAGGACCAAGACTCGAACCCGGGTCGCCCAGATCGCTAGTCTGGAACTGTACCAATTGAGCTATCCTGGCTCAATCAGGCTCGCTCCCCGGTCATGGCCATATCGTTTCTTTTCACTGATCCCATGTCCCCGCGTTCTCGGAATTTGCGATGTATAAGAGGAGAAGAATGTTCTTTGAAAATTAATTCAATTTGGATCTAGTTGACTTACGTCCTTATATATTATTATAATATATGCTAGTTTATTAGTTATTGATTTTATTAATATTTAAATATTTTTATTTGAAAAGAAAAGATATGTCCAGGCCCGGGACTCGACCCCGGGTCGCCCAGATCGCTGTTATAATGTATAATATTTTATTAGTTATTGATTTCATTAAACCAATTCTTAAAATTTAATTTTTATTAAATCTGCAACCTTCTGAGCATACTACCTCAGCACTAGCCCGCACCCATTTTATTTAAATAAAATTAATTCTTTAAAGTATTCCTCAAATATTAAAACATTATATTGTATATCCGATACAAATATGAATAATATTGTTAGATTCCATCTAAACCAGTCACTGTATATTGACTGTCATGATTGACTGATGATTGATCTGTCATTGCGTTGAAATAGATTAAAAATGTAATTGGATTTCTTGAAACACAACTGTGGTAGCTGGGTATTGTCGTATGTGAATAAAACATTGAGGGATCACTGAGTTGCCGGGCTGAAGCTTCTAGATTCAAATTCCGCTATTCGGAGATTTAATTTATTCGGGGCCGTAGATATATATGGGATCTAGGACACTCCTGGAGCTCACCCAGCCTTTATATAATGGGTACTTGAAATAGGGTTGATTGTGATCTAGGACAAATCATTTCTGTGCACAATTGTCGTCCAAGAAAAAGTACAGTCTCTAACACGTATTGAACCTAAGAGTAGAGGTACAGGTTTTTTTTTTTTTTACTTATGCGGAATGAAAAATATCACGTTATTTCAGCTGTAAATTTATTTAAGCCCGACTATTGTTTAGCGAACACAACAATGTTGGAGGGCTATATTCAACATTTAAGGATGTAATAAATGTCTAAGAAACAAGGTATAAATTCAGTTTAGATTTAGATTTACCCCTCGGAGCGCACAAGTTGTATATTGTTGGGAATATCCAAGCTCTGAAATAGGATGAGCTACATAAATCGCAGAGAGGAAGCTACACTAGCCCATTCTCGATCAGCATCGCCCCTAGAACAGAGCCAAGGGGAGCCAATGGTCCAGATAGTGGGGGTGGGGAGAGGCTGGGAGTGCGACAAAAGGTCCCTTAATGGCTTTCTCATCCCGACAACAAACACTAAGCTTCCTCCAATGGCTCTCGGGTAACTTGTGGACCTGGCGTCCAAATCGGAATCCAACTGCTGAGTAGGGAACGAGGAGTAGAAGAGAGGTACTTATCCATTAATAGTTTAAATGTTATGTTAATAAGCTTATATATCTTTGAGTCTATCTGTTTTCAAATGCGCTAATTTCGGGATATACCTGTCTGATTAACGACATCTATTTAAATCATCCATCTAGGAACACCTAAACTTTTGTTACCTGAGATGGACTAGTTCTCGCAAGAACTGGATTTCTTAAAATATACCACTCAAAAGAAAAAAATCGATTGTAAACTGCTGAATATGTTGTAGAAGTTCGATTCTTATACCAGACAGCTTTTTTAAATCACTGCCATTTTCCATGATGACCACAAAAGATTTATCTTAGGCAATCACCGGAATAGCTTCCACCTTCATCTTTTTGGATGGCGCAACAACTGGTAAAGAGTCAAAGCTTTCGACACTCAGTCTTCTCTGTTTTGTGGTGCCGTTCTCCGATTACAGGGTATCTGCTGCCACACAATCGCACCACCGTTGGCTATGTCTACCAAGTTTTCTGAGTACGAAATCTTTTCATCAGGGAGCTTTTTGGAGCTTTTGTTACCACTCATTCTTGCAATATACCCTGCCCATCTCAAACCCCCGCAATTTATAAACTGCATCTTTATTCCTATTAATTCCTTTCAACTGATTATTCTAAACGATTGATATTTTTTATGAATAAAATATTTCAAAAATAAATAAAATAGAATAGTCATATAATGTTTCAAGGCTTGGGAGAAATGTATTGAAGCTGACAGAAGTAATATCGTATAAAAATAGCATCGCTGAAATTTACTTTTCCTTCATTCTCCTTAAGCCTTGAAGCAACTGACATTTCATATCTTCCAACTCGATAAATTAAATAATAACTCACTGGTTTTATATATAAATAAATATATTTTCACAATCTCCTAAATTAGAAATATCGCCAAAAACAAGCGATAGTATACCGTAATTTTGGGAGCGGAGTAGCTCAGTGGTAGAGCGCTTAGTTACCGTGCCGAAAGGCCCAGGTTAAAATCCGGATGTAGCAGATAATTTATTTAATCTGTTGAAAGCTGGGAATGAATCCTGTGGGATCTAGAGAGCCTCCTGGGGCTAACCCAGCCTCTATAAAATGAATACTCTTAATCGGGGGAAAACTTTGACAGTTGATTTAGAGAAAACACCTCCCTGCACAACTGTTGTTTTAGAAACAGTACAGTTTCTACAACGTACAGAAACCACTTAATGGGTTCCAGATGCACACGTTGATTACTTTTCCAAATGCATTTTTTCGACTCCTTGATTATAAAAAGCTATACTCTATAAGGTCATAATGATTGTTATTTAGTCCATTGATCTTGCCTCCTTCCTCTTCAGACGTTCCTAGACAAACATGCTAACACTAAGTTTCCGTGTGAAAACACTCGAATCGAAGGCAACACAGAAATAATGAAGTGATGAAGATACAGCCTCAGAGCTAGTTAGAGAAATGAGGCAGACTTGTAAGAAAGGTCTTCAACAATTAGTGTCCTAATTGACCGGTTGAAGAACAGAGAAGGGAAACAACTTCAGTTATTACCGCCCCGTTCCTTTATATCCTTAATGTCTACCTTTAGCCTTTCCTGGAATAAAAAAAACCATACCCCTAAGTCCCATTTTCCTGAAAAAAATGAAATAAAATGGCACTTTTATTACTTTTGTTTATTGATTTATTACTTAAGTTTCGTTAACAATATGTTTTTATCTCTCTTGAAGAGAAAATTCAAAAGTCTTAAAAACTTTTACATAAAAACACTTGTACCACTACAATCGATGGGATCAGTACAAATTAGAGATTCTACTGTTTCTAGGACAACGGTTGTACAGAGAAATGATTTGTCCGAGATCACTTCATTACCCAATCTCTTCAAGTGGTGTTTAAGCGTGCTCACGTACGAATCTCCACTTTGAAAAACTGCTCTAAAACAATATGGTATCTAATATGTACTAAACCTAGCCCCTTCATGAACAATGGTGGAAGATTTTTTTTTTTTTATATAAACATACTTTGCTCTATAAAATAAGATTTTCATCCGGAAAGCAGGTGAGTGTAGGTAGATCTTAAAATCTAGAAAGGTAAAGAGTTATAAACTATTTTAACTCTTGTAATTTTAAAGCTTAACTTTAAAGTTAACACCATACGATAAATCAACTCTCTAAAATTTTAAGGATAGAACTTGGCTTTAAATAATTGATAAAAGGTATCATAGGTCGTTTTTATTTTTTTAATTAATTTTTACACAATAAATAAATAAACGGAATGTTCCAATAAATAAATGGTCCTTTCAAAGACTTACTTTAAAAGGAAAAAATGAAAAAAAAATGTCTCTTTTTGAATTTATTTTATTTTATTGGTGCATATACATTTATATATCATATAGATTATATATAAATATTAATATATGTTTATTAATAAAAAGGGAAGTTGAGAAATAAAAAAAAAATAGAAATAATGAGGATTTTAAATCTCAAATAACATCATTAATAGATTGAAAAATTACTGTAAAACAGTTGATAAAAATCAAGGCAATATTATACTCAAACCTATTTATCTGTAGTTAAAGCACACAGCTCTAAATAGAAAGTTTACTACTGCGATTATGAGCGGAAATAGATATTTTACTCTACTTACACGAGGAGATATGTAAAAACAAACATCCGGTAGCTAAAACTTTTATTTATTTCGCGGATAATAAAAACAGAATGAAATCAAATAATAGAAGATACAATATAAATACAAGAACATTGATGTCGATAAAATACTACTGGATACGGAAATAAAACAATTGAACTGCTACGCTGTAACTTTAGTATCTTGTTATCCCTAGAACATAATCGTAGGGTTCTATTTCAAGAAAAACATAGAACATACGTCAATTTATGAGTTAGATAAGATTCAACAGTAAACAAGAGTCTTAAATTTTAAATTGTTTTTTTACAAAAAAATATATTTAAATTTAAAAAAAACTCTTAAACTAATACATAATATATAACCTAGTGAACGGGGAAAAAAATTCTGGAACGTTTCCTTCGTTAGCAAGATGCTATTAAAGATTCAGAAAACTGCTTGGACAACTCCTTGCCGATTCGGAGCAAGTACTCAGCAATTTATTTAACAGGCTAGAAATCCAAAGGACATCAGCCCTCCGGAGAATTCATTTCCCTCTTAAAACGTGACTGGAATCTTGTTAAAAAAATTTGAATGAAGAGGAGTGATATAATTTCAGGATATAACTTTCGCTGCGTCGAAGAAGTAAACTTATTGCACCCGCGACAAACAACTCCAATGTTTTTTCATGAAAACCTTTTATCTATCGTAATAACTTACTATAATTAAATTGTATTTAATAATTTATAGGTTAATTTAAATTGCAAATTTAATGTTCTTTCTTTATTAAATTTATGCTGTTTTTGTCTAATCTGACGACGCTGGGAGTCCTAAATTTTGCCTTTCCTGGATTAATTAGGATAGAGATCTTAACCATATGTACTCATGCTTACCTCTGGGCTGTGAGATACCTAAGTACCATAAAAATATTCTAAATATTTTCTTAAAAAATCCTAAAACCATAAAAAGTTATACTTTTTCAGATCGGTCTGAAGGTAATGATAAAATTATTGTTTTTCAAATTATTATAATTAATGAAATAAAAAAAACGATTAAGAAATAGATCAATATAGCTTCCAAACCACATAAGGAAAAACGAATGGGTATTAGGCATAATTAAAAAAATACAAGAGATAAAATAATTATTTATTCATTTACCGTAACGTTAAATTTTCGTGAACGGCTTAAAGAACAACGCTACAGTGTAAGTCCTAAATTTTGTTTTTTCAAGATTAATTAGGGAGGGGTTATTAAACCAGTGTCTGACACCGAATAGGCTAGGGAACCCATATTACGTCACTTCCGAAGGACAGGATAACTAACGATTTATTACTCCCTTCAAAATTGCCTGGCTGTAAATCCGCGATATTTTGCGTCGTAGGGTCTTATGCTAATAACTAGACTAGAAGTGAACACTACTAAAAAAAAATGTAAAATTTACGCAACTCCAACGACATTTTATTATGTAATATGTAATTTATTAGTGTTTAAAAGATTGGAATAATTTAGTAGTTTTTTTTAACTCAATAAGCTACATATCGGTCGATTACTAAGGACAACGAATAGATCAAAGAAACTACGAGTAAATTAGGTATGACATCATTGAACACGTGTCTGTGGGATTGGTTCAACTTCGGTTCTAAACTTGTTATGCTTCGAATAAAAACTTCTTCGTAGTTCATTTGAACGTTCTTCGTTTATATATTCTGAAGTTGTACTCCCAAGCCTTTAAAATGTATTAAAATATATACATATATATTTATTAACAAGAAATAACATTCTAAAATTCTTTAAAATTTGAATTGAACGTGGTGTTAGACGAAATACCATTACGTGTCTTCTTTTGTTAACGAAAATTGGTCTGGATCATTAAAAAAATATTCAATTAATAAACGAACAACTCAAACAAACAACAACAACTTTATTTGCAATTTTACATATACAACAGCATAAGTGTGAATACATCCGGACTTCCTTTACATGTTTAAAGAACATTGATTTTAATTAATTAAAGTTATCTTTTATAAATAAGTTTTACAATAGCAGGAAAAATGTAGAAAAAACCGGCTTAAAAAAAAAAATAATAATAATAATAATAATGAGATAAATAAATAAAAATGATAATAATAAAGTAAATAAATATAATAATAATTAAATAGAAAATAAGTAAACACTTAAAAATAGCTATAAACGAAATACAGATAATTAAATTACAATACCTGCAAATAGTAATTTGTTAAGAAAGGAGAATATGTTTTGTTCTTCTGTGCGTGTAGCGTCGTAATGAATGTTTATCATAGTTACCGATTTCTCGGATTAGTGGGTTTTCGGAAGCTGGAGTTTTTTCGAAGTATGCTTTTGTTTGGGCTAAAACATATTGTTTTATAGTGAGAAGTTCAAGATCTCTAAGCATAGTCGATATTTTCGTGTAAACAACTCCAAAATAACCAATATACAGAGCCCTTTTAATAAAAACTCACAGAAGACTTCATCTGAGAGGACAATAATACGTACAATGTTATTTTAGGAAACAAATTGTGTTTGTTCTACAACCTGGCAGCGGGGAAAACCAGCTATATCAACACGTTCACTTTATTTAGCAACTCCTTGGAAATATACCAATAAACTAGAAACGAAGCGAGCATATTAAATTCAAAATCGTGGAAAACTAGCAAGAAATTTTAAACTTGATTATGTTTAATAGGACCATTCCATATAGTACATTACTCATGGTCCATTTTTGCACTTGATTACTACCAAACTGATAGTATTAGAACACCTTCGTTTCGATAAGACGCCCAGCAATGTCCTGTGCGAAAATTCTCGATTGTGGTAGCTAACAGAGATAGCAAGGATAAAATATGTCAAATTTTAAGATATTTGTCTAAATTATTTGAAAAAATATTTGTCCTACAAAATGTATGGATTGATCAAAAGGTCCCCTCCTTCCAACATCTATCGATAAATGTGTGCCTGAGTCCTCAGTCAAAACTTAAAGTTGATGACGAGACTACTCAAGTATTATCAGGCAGTGTAAGCATTCTAAGCAAAGTTAGTTCACTACTAAGGGCCACAAATATTCACTGTTACATGAATAGTTTCCCAACCATATTCCTCTAACATGAATTTAACAATTAACTTTCTCAGAAGTTCTCTGGCAATTAAATCTTATAAGAAAGTGTGTAAACCAATTCTGCTCAACTTAGTTAGATTTAAGTTTATACATTTTTTTACATTAAAGACAATGAGTTTTTAAATCTGAAGTTTTCAGTCACTGTTTCTCAGTTTTCTGATTCAATAACATCTATAGAGTAAGCAGTCAAATTCTTCTATTTAAAGCTACTTTGATTCGCGGAGATAAAAAAGTTGAAGGAGTCGATACAGTATGTTTTGCTCTATCCTGTAAATACGACTGAAATTGTTCCGGACTATAGAGCTAAGTATTGAAGGAATCCCCCTAATTTTCCCTCATAATTCAGAATAAAGTTAAGGCAGAAGTTAATCTATACAAACGAAAATACTCTCAAGATGATTAAAACATTAAGCTCCTTGAAATGTGTGAAGAGTGATAAGTTCACATTAGGGATATTACGCAATCTTGTGAGGATTCCATTTGAGAGATTGAAAAGCACGGCGATATGATCAGTGAGGAACAACCTAACGCTTCATCAGGCAGGCGACACTAATTTGTCTACCTGCCTCAGTACTTAGCCATCTTCTAAAGACATCAGTTTGCTTATTACATTTGATCCTAAACATAAACACAAAGGATTTTTTTGTTAATAACTTCATTTAGTCAGAAATTGTGGATGCTACAAAGCTTAATATGGTATATACAATTTCAAACTTATAATGGAAGCTTTAAATATATAACGGGTAACTACAGCTCACGACATTTATATGACCCTTTTAAATACAAATAATAATAAAAATAAAAGCAATAAAAAGTATAGTAGTACAAATTAATTAATATTCAATTATATTGTTAATGTTAAATATATTATGTACTGCTACTGATAGTCAATTATAAAAAAATACAAATTCAAATAATAAAAAAATTTGAAAAATATGAAAATTGACATATAATTCATTTAATCCACAAGGGTTTCCGTGTTATTACCTTAATATGAATTTAATTATTTCGGCATTAAAAATAATAAATATTAATCACTATTAGGTCGTTTCATGTCAAATCCCCGTTTTTCGAAGGAAAGATTATTCAGTAAAACAAGACACTGAATATTTTTATTCAAAACATTCCCTATAGATTTTTCCCAACGACATGTCAAATTTTCAATCCCAAAACTAAAAAAATTCACAGTTTTGTGATGAAATAAATTTTTGTTTCGTTCGAGAAACGTTTTCAAAATTGTTACCCTTAACGAAGTTGTCTAAATTTCGGAACAGATGGAAATATGGTGGAGATAAATCGAGGCGAGTAAGGTGGTTGTGGGAGGACTTCGTAACCAAGCTCGTTTAGTTTTTTCACTGTCTGTCGTGAAACATGAGGTCTGGCTTTGTCGTGTAATAGTGTGGATTCCATACAGTTAACTAATGGTCCAGGTTGTTTTTAATAGTTTTGTTGCATTGTGCCAAAATACCCGCAGTATGAAGTGGATGTGATGATTTCACCTCTGGCTAGAAAGAAGAAATTATATATTAATGAATTAATTATTTCTTTATGAATTACAGCTTTGTCCTCTGCTGACAAATTCTCAAACCAACTGCGAACGGCCCATTCGTTACAATACCCTTTCCCGAACGCGGTGGTAATATTTCTTGCAGCTTGGGATGTCGAGTCCTCAAGCTTAAATCCATACACAGTAAAGAAGTTTTTATAATAAAAATAACTCAATATCAAAAATATTTGCCGTATAATGATAAATCATTTATATGATATAAATTGAAAGTTCGTATATGTATAAATATGACCTTAACGGTTGATTGATATTAATACAGTAAATAAATATCTACTACGGTACTACATAAAATATTATGTCATATATTATCTAAAACTATCTATTTGTAAATTTAAAATATAATAACATTCTTATGATGTTTGGGTTAGTCTTGCATATATATATTTTTTTAAATCGATCTAACATATAGTCCAGGATCCATGTTCCATTTTTGCACTTGATTACTATCAAGCTGAATCTTCGTGAATTGCTTCGTTTCGATAAGACGTCCAACAATTTTCTTTGCGAAAATTCTCGATTGTGGCAGCTAACAGAGGTAGCAAGGATAAAATATGTCGATTTGATGATTCTCAAAAATTCATTACTAACTCGTTTTTTTTTTGTCAAATCTCAAGACAATTATCTTAATTATTTGAAAAAATATTTTTCCTACAATATGTATGATTTGATGAAAGAGTCCCCTCCTTCCAACATGTATCGATAACGAGGTCATCAAAAATGATAACTAACCAGCTGATTTTTTTTTACTTCTTCTTTTTTGACTTCGTTATCGATACATATTGGAAGGAGGGGAAACTTTGATCAAACCATACATTTTGTAGGACAAATATTTTTTCAAATAATTTAGATAATTACCTTGAGGTTTAAGATAATCGAGAATTTTCGCACAGGAATTTTTTGGGCGTCGCATCGAAACGAAGCTATTCACGAAGATTCAGCTTGATAGTAATCAAGTGCAAAAATGGACCATGGATCCTGGACTAATAATTAAACAGCAGTATAATAAACAAGAACATCATGAGAATTTCTAATATTAATTATAGATATTTAGAATATTAATTAAGTTATAATATCACTATTATTTTAAAATGATAGTACAATTATATCATTAAAAATATATAAATTAATATCTAGTGTAAATATTTATCAATTCAAAGACTTTTGAATTACGAAAAAAATATCGTACCTCAAAGGAAATCTATCATAATTTCTCGTTAAATTACTCAGATATATTGTAATTTCTGCGTTTAATTTTAGCCATTTTAATCAATATTGATTTTCTAATTGAAATAATCTCACTATTCAAAAATGCCGATTTTTCTAAATTTCATTATCAAATGTAGCTATAATTTTCTTATATGAAAAAACTAATGTTCTTTCTTTATTAGAAATATTTAAAAAAATAGATAGATATAAACTATTAAAAAATTCAATAACTAACAAAAATTAAAAAAAAAAAAAGTTTTCTGTGTTGAAACCGATATTTTTGAAAATAGGAGTATAGTAACATAGATAAATGTAATATAGCTATGGATAAATACAAATTTAAACATTTATAATAAGTGTTAAATAAATATTAATACTAGTTAAATAAATTATAATGTATATATATACACTAATCGATCTAATAAAGTGTAATACAAGACGATAATATTTTATCGTTGGTTCCTATTGGTTAACCAAAAGGGAGAACGAAGATCACCCTTATATCAAGCTGAATACATTCATAACAATGAAACAGTGATGAGAAATCTTATTTGCCCAGGAAACTTATTTTAATCAAGTAAAAAAAAAGATGGAAAAATCCTGCTAGAGGCGGAGGGTTCCCGTTGTGTGATATAACTCAGTATTCTCCTTCTAAATTACAAAAGTTTAGAGGGGGGGGGGGAGGAAGCTGAAGAGGGGGCGAGGTAGGGGGAAAAAACTTGTTCCTTCCAATCCTAGGATATTAGGATCTCCATTATATTTTATAAGTCCTTGTAATTTGAAATGACATTTTAGGTAAAGAAAATCTTGTTGGGATCACTAAAATTGGACGAAATGAAGTTTCGGCACCAGTATTCTAGTAAACAAAGGACGGAGGAAGCGAAATCATATACTTTTCTGTATCCAATACGGATCTGCGGCATATTTTTTATAATTGGCAACTAATTACTTGGCTAAGCCTATTTTATATAAATATATAATAACATCTAATATTCGTTTTATAATAACACTTTAACAGGTAAAACCCCAAAAGAAGGAAATATTGGGAAAAACCCAACCAGTCGCCAATTCAGGCATCATCAGGACATATATCAAAGTTAAAATCACATTACTATAGACGAACATCTCACACAACAGTCCAAACAGAATCTTAAAATCGTCTACAACGTCTATACCGCCAAACTAAATGCTATACCATTCGCTCTACATTTCTCCATGACAAATATACAAACCGACAATATAGTAATAATTTCCGATTCAATTATCGCCCTCCAGGGATTGAACAATATGTACTCACACAACCCAATAGTCCATATTCGCGAATATCTAATAATGCTAAACCACATAAGCAAAAAAGTATTCTTCATCTGGGCCCCGGGACAAGTGGGTATTGTCCGGAATGAGATGGCTGACAAAACTGCTCTAACCCTCCCGGGTAGAGGCACAGCTATTCTACCCGCCCAAGAACTTGCCTGCCCCCTTAGAGAATGTATAGATAAAAGATGGCAAGCAATGTGGGATGAAAGTCCAGCCAGTAAATTGAAATATATAAAATGGGATGTAAAATGACCTTGGGCTACATCTAATCGCAGTAAACGCCATGAAGAGGTGGCTATTGCTCGCCTTAGAATAGGACACACCCGGATTACCCACGCACATCTCATTACAAGGGGTGCACCTCCGATATACCCTAGGTGTAATAAAAATCTTTATATTAGACATATATTTGAGGAATGCCACTCCTATAAAAAAATACTAAATCAGCTCAAAATACCACCCGATGTTAGAGAAGCGCTTGGAGACAGCAAATCTAAAGTCGACAAAGTGGTGAAATGAAAATGAAGGTTTGAATAGAGGTCGAAATGAAGCAACAATAGATGAAAAAATTATACGAGTACATCGAATTATACAACCTGAATTCAAGAATACTCCATCTTGTACTTACCTGAAAACAAAAGAAACAAATTATCAATTCAATTTAGGAAATAATTTAAATACTCAAAGTGTAATAACATGGGTTTTACCCATTCGAGACGACGATTCGAACACGGTCCCCAGTAGCGATTTTTTTCTCTCTTTATATTGTTCTTTTTTAATAACAAAACGTGTTAACAATGGAAATCACCCAATTTGTAAGTGAGTTCACATAGATAAGATCATAACACACCGGGTGTGCAGCTCGCTCCTCGGAAAATTGTTATTGCCACCATGATTTGATTGAACACTATGTGTGCAATGTAAGGTAAAATGAAAATACATCATTAAAAAATTCATGAATAATTATATCCAAAATAGTTAGATAATATAAAATCGTCATTTTGCTTCCAATAACAAAGAACAGAATATAATGCAAAGTCAATTTTTAAAAAGTAGTAAAAATTGAGCTTCAGATAATTTTTAGAATTTTTGGTACACAGTAAAACCAAAGCCAAATTTTGTTTTCCTGTACTTTACAGATTTCATTAGTTCAAGAAAAATCTTATTTCGACGAATAGATTACTCAGAATAACTGGTAATTGCACATTACTGTTATTGCACACATGGAGTACAGGCCTTCTTATAGCCACGGAAATCAATTGCAGACATGGTGTGCAATCGGTCTCGAATGGGTCAAGGAGGTTATAAAAAAGTGTACTATTTTACATTGTTTGTTCAAAATTAGTTAAAACAGGCCGGGTAAAAAGAAGAACATTTATTCATCGTCTAAAAACCCATAATTACATTTGATTAGTAGTAATGATATCTCTAATCGACTGATGATAGACCAATGAATTTTTTTCTTCGGTTTTTGTTTTTTTCAAGTCATTTTACACGTAGAGATAACTAGTTCTTAGTTTTCTTTTGGGTTTTTTTTTTGGATTGGTGTATTCCGTGCCGACCTCCCGTGCTTCATTAAGTGGGGCAGATGTTGGGAAGCAATTATTTCTCCAATTAAGCATGAGACTTCGTAGCTCCCTTTCTCTTTGCAAATGAACTGGGGCTGTAGACGTTGCTCGGGTCTTTGTGATTTTAAGGTGTCTCCCTCCATCCAATGCACTGTCATGCATGGTAAATTAATATATTACTTTATTAAATATAAATGGCTTAAATTAGTTTATTAACTGATATAATTATTATTTTATTATACAAGTTGTATGCTAAAAAAAACTCTTTAGGAACCGTATATAACAGTAGCCAAACCATGAAGGGTAAATACTGTTATATAATACTATATATATAAATACTGTTATAAGATGACATTACACAGTGTGTGTGAGCTACAGGAGAATCTCCAGATCTCACAGAGTCAAATAACGGCAGTTAAAAAAATTAATAATATCTACGGTCTCAATTTTAAGCCTGGAGATCAGTAACGCGACGCCTTATCTACTGAGCTGCCTCTTTTCCCAAGAATAATATGTAATACAAATACAAAATAACTAAGACATCCTCAATCGTGTACTAATTATTTGACGAAAATATCAAAACAATGTTATTATAGCAGCAATGGTTATAGAATGAAATACTGGTGAAATTTGGTATACTAAAGTTATTTCATATACACTTATTTTTTTAATATATTTTCTCTTAATTTTAAATATTTTTTATGGTTATGGTAAAAAAACTATTTTAATACCAGAATTAACATTTGGAAAGGCGAATTAAAAACTTTTACCATATATATTTTCAAAGTAATAAATACAAATTTTAAAAATACAACGATTGTTTAATATTAATTATTAAGACGTTCAGTTGCCGTGATCGAATCCTACTGTGATAATTTTTTTACTCTGTTTATAGCCGGGGATGGATCCTTTGAGGTTTAGAGACCCTGATGGGGCTCAGCCAGCCTTTATAAAGTGAGTAGCTGAAATAGGAGGAAAAACTGGTGGTTGAGCGTGAACTCCATCAAATCACGCGTACAACAGTTGTCCCAGAAACAAGACCGTCTTTACCACGTACTGGAACCCAGACACTCCATGGATCGTAGTGGTAAGGGTTTGTTTTTTAAATATAATTATAAAATAAAAGATTAGCAAACCTGAAGGCTGGATAATAATAACAATTATAAAGCTTTTCGAACAATAACTTTGAACTATTATAATTAGTTTCTTCATTAGTTTCTTATTCAAAGAAACGGCATAAAGAAAATTGTTCAAATTGTTATTATCATTGATAAGTAATCAGAGGTATTGATTCTAGTATTTATTTTTGAAAGTTTACCTAAATTATATCACATTTGGTGGGGATGATTTCCTTTATCTCCGGGGCAAAAATACACAAAAAGATCGTTATTACTAGCAGGGTAAAAAGGAGTAATGTGCGGTGAAATGCAATACACAATTTTACATTAATGTTTATTGGATTCCAAATGGCTGAAGATCCAATAAGTTTAACAGCTAATCACCGAAAGTGCGAAGAAGCAGAAAGTAAGCATCATTCTTAAGTTGAAGTTAAAGGGGCGGGGGTTAAGAGCAGAGAGAACGACTTTCCTGAGACAGAAGTTGGAGGCAGCCTCATTATAGCGATTGATAAGGACTTCCGACTTACAAGAACTTTATCAATCAGCGAGCTCGATCCTTGTACAGTATCTGAGCGGATCGTTTAGATCGAATTAGGATAAGTTCCCTATCATATCTTCAGCTCTCTTGAATGAATCAAGGGCTTTATCTCCCTTGGCTGATTTATGCGGTACAAATTGTTTGTCGGGGACCGCCCTAATTTAAGATAGGGGAAGTCAGGAAGCAGAAAGGGGAAAACAGTAGGTGGATGGATTCATCAACGTAAAAAAAAAGTATCCTCAGTTTTGAAGAACATCCGTAAAAATTAAGTGGAATTCTGCAATACGACTACCAAAAAACTATAGCACTACTACTAAAGAAGATAATTAGGTTCAACCCATGGCAGCGACCATTACAGGTTAAGCCAACGGTTGTATAGGAAGGCGATTCGGCCGATATCAGGCCCAACCCGCTTTAGCGGCCGGAGAGGAATCCTACAGGATGTAGGAACCTCCTGGGGATCACGCAACCTCTATAAAGTGTGTATCGAAAAGAAGGAAGATAGGGGAAGCGTAATCTATGACGAATCACCTCCCTGTACAACCGTTGTCCAAGAAACACTACAGGGTCTACCAAGACCCTTTATGGGTTGTAGTGGTACAGCCTAGATTTAATATAGAATGCTAACCTCAGGTCATTAATAACAGTTATACTGTTTACTGTAGTTATTTATTAATATACAAATCTCTCTCTCTTCCAAGTGTGTGTGGCTAATTGACTGGGAGTTGCTTCAAAATAAAGATCCTTTTATGTATTATATAATATAATAAGTTTACATTTATGTATCGTCATAATGGTTACAAAAATATATTTCTAATTATAAAATCCCTCTTTTTTTACAGGTGGGTGCTTACATATAAAAAGTCCTACATGACGTTCTTGACTACAACTGTCTCATCTCTCCTTTTCTAGGTACAGATCCTGTGAGACCCCTACTCTACCGCTCCAGTAATCCTTCAGACATTTATTTAAATATACCTAGAATTTCACACAGCGTCACATATAACACTAGGTTTTAAAACCGATTAAGGGAACCCACGTTACAGTGTCAGGGTGAGGTGACAAACCGATCTTTTCTCGATAATATAAATGTAACATAACCTAACACCAACTAAAAATTAAGTAAGACATAATTAATGTTAAGGAATAAACAAAAATTATATTCAGAAACATTCACTAATTAACATAAGATGCTTACCGCTGAGCAAGTAGGAAATTTTGGCTACTTCTCGGCAAAATATACATAAATTAAAATTGAGGTAATGCATCTGTCCATACGCAACAGTACATAAAAAAATGAATTAAAAATGGTGAGCTTCTAATCCCTTGGGACTGGAGCACTGGACAGGCGAGATAACCGATTGGAAAAAGTCGGAACTGCAGGAAATATTTATCCTGAAGAAAAACTTATTCATATTTTTCAGATGTACACGGTTGTTCCTTCATATATGTCCTTATTTTTCCGATAAGAGGATATTGCGGGTAATTTGAGGAATGGATGAGTTGGATATAATTTCACAAATCCGTGGGGGGGGGGGCGCGGGGTTGGCTTCCGATTTAGGGACTACATCCGTTTATCATTCATAAATCCTCCTTATCGCGGAATAACTTCGGCGCGGCTCCCACAATCAATTGCCGTTTGAAAGTCTCACTAACGCTCGGAAAATAAAAAACGAGAGAGAGAGAGAGACAGAGAGAGAGAGAGACAGAGAGAGAGAGAGAGGGAGAGAGAGAGAGAGAGAGAGTGTGAGAGAGGGTGTGAGAGAGAAACAGGGGGCGGTAATGCCTCCATAACTCAGATCTGCCTCCCTATCTCCTGGTATTAATCTCTCGATTACCACTTCGTGGGGTGTTGTTCCCTGCCCGTGGAACACGGTCCTGGGAGGAACAGTTGATGGAGGTCAGGGACCCTGGCCGGGGAACTACCGTACACAAACACTCACACAGAGATACGGATGTACCGCCCCGCTAAAACACTCTTATCTCTAATGGAGGATATGGCGCCTGAGTGCTCAGCCACTTGAGTGCCACTCAGTTAGTGGCGATGGAGTAGCAACTTAGAGGATAAAATCATTATAACAGTACTCCGGAGTATAATACAACTGTCATATAGGTAAATGATCGCAGAGGCACCTGTTGCATAATTAATGACCTCGAAACAGTCATGAACAATAATATCAAACAATTTATTATACTAATTAAATAACTTTGAGGTTCAAAAAAAGATGATTCGCTGTCACAAGTAAAAACGAAATTCAATAGGAAATAAAGGCTTGATATTCTTGTTATTCGGTCTCGACATAACTAAGTCAAAATACATAAAACTCTTTCCAACACTTATTTATGGGCGTGAAAAGTGGCCGCTGAATCTGAAGACTGAACAACATCTTAAAGTATTCGAAAATAAATTGTGAAGTAGAATATTCGATCCAAAAAAGGATAAAGAGAATTTAGATTACAGAAATGCGAAGCTTGTGCCCGGTTTATATCATTGAAGTTATAGCGTCACGAAGTTCGATAAGCTTTATTATTATCCAAATACTACTGAAAGTGTCTTAATTATTCACGTGATCTATGTCGAAGAGGTATTTATTTTTCACACACATTTTATTTGTATACATATGTTTAATTTGGATATCATTTTTCTACAAAGGTTATTATACTTTTCTCTATCCACTATACTACTAAATGAAGGGTCTTCGGTTCAATACATAGTAATGATGAATATTTAGAATTAAAAAAATGTATCAGTGGAATTCCTTCCCGACATACTGTAGTAACAGAAAGAATCCACAGTAAGAAATCCGAAGTACAATTATAAAAATTAAATATTCAATTTGCGATTTTTATATCAAATAATTACAGTATATATCTGCAGTCCCGATGAATAACTGCTTATGTCAAATTTTGTACATAGAGAGTTAATTGTATTGAAGGAAGCGAAATCGTACCATTTTTGTAATTTTAATTAAGTTATAAAATGAGCAATAAAAGCTGCTTTCTTAATCAATGAATGACATAACCACTTATTCATCAGGGCTGTAGATATTTCCTCCGATTAAGAGAAAATTCGACCTCCTTGGATTTGCATATAATGACATCCGATCAAACTAAGGGCGATTTATTTCACGTTTCTGTTTCGGATTCAGTGGATCCTTAAAGGCCGAAGTAGCGGAGGAACTCCGACTCCTATTGTATTCCTATTTCCCGTTGAGCAATCCCCAATTTCGCCCCTAACCAGAAGATATCTGATACACGATAGTGGAACCGCAACTTATGTAAAGACCTTTCCCAGCACCGGCGAGTCACGATCAGGTCAATTCGGTTCCTGCGCTCTCTGCCACTCCGGATGGAATAGGTCGGCTGAAAGTAAGGACACGATTCCGGGCAATGGGCAATGGGGAGTAGCCAATAGTTTCTATTCCATGACATTTCGAAGACATTAGTAAGTGACCTTTTTAGTAAAGCGTAACAACAAATAAGGAGTAATAAGAAGGCTGAGGGAACCCGAAGGCTTTACAACTTTACAGCACTACCAAGATAAAAAATTAAACATTCACAAAAAGTGTTCTTTGATAATTAAAAAAAATATATACCTACATAACTCTCAACTTCATAATAAGCCGAGTCTTTCAGTCCCTAAGAAGGATTTAACTAATTCCAAGCCAACGGTGGTACAGAGAACTATAAGTACAATGAATACCATGAAGGTTTCTGGGTTTCGCAAGGTACAGATTTAGCCGAACCGATGCTCAACTGTTCAATGCCAAGTTACCCAATTAAGGCGGTAATTAATTTGAATGGGTCAGATGAGTCATTAACAAAGTGCAAAGAGGTAATTTGGCCGAGATCACGCTCACCCGCCAATTGGCTATCCTTTCCATTTTATAGATACCGAGCGAGCCATAGAAATATTTCCCAGACTATAAAACTATTAAAAGTCTTCACTTAGGTTCTCAGGAAGGACTGTGCTGCTCCTACAACTAGCCCATAAAACATAATAATTCAATAAACTAATTAATATGGATTATGAAGTTTTCTTATACTTCTTCTTCCCGGGAGTATTCTGGGCTCATTACCAATAAATAAACAAATGAATATGCAATAACCATGTACATTAAATATCTGGGAGTGTTTCCATGCTTAAATATTATTTTTATATATTTTTATTTGAAGCGAAAAGATATGTCCAGGACCGGGACTCGAACCCAGGTCGCCCACGTCACTAGCGTGGAGCTCTGCTAACTGAGATATCCTAGCTCGCTGGCTCGCCATATATTTTCTTTTCAATGATCCCATATCCCCGCGTTCTCGAAATTTGCAATGTATACGAGAGGAAGAATGTTCTTTAAACATTACTTTAATTTGTATCTTGTTGGCTTGCGTCATTATATATTATTATAATTTATTTGTTGTTGATTGTATTAATTTTTAAATATTTAGACATTTAAATGTTTAAAAATTAATACAATCAATAACAAATAAAATAAAATAGATTAATAATATGCATATACCTCCGTTGACGTTCATTATTTATGGACTAAACTCATTTTTAAGTAATTTTTTTTATGTTGGTAGAGACAGTACTGTTTCATGGAAAACGGTTGTGCAGGGAGGTGATTTGTCCTAAATCACGCTCAACCGTCGGATTTCCCCCCTTGTTTTGGAACCCACATTGTAGAGGGTGGGTGAGCCCCAGAAGGGTCCTAGATCCCATAAGATACATCTTCGGCTCCTAACAGACTTTATAAAAGGTATAAATGCAAATAATTACTAACGAACTCAATACTTTTCTAATAAAATATCATTTAGGACGGTTCCCGTCAATTTCATGTCAAATATAACTAATTGTGAGGAAAAAAAACATTTTATATGTCTTTTTTATCAAATATATCTTCTAGTATATAGTTAACTATGCTCGTAAATAGCTAAGGTCGTTCGCATTAAGAATACGTTTCGTTACATATAGCAGAAAAGGTGTGAGTTTACTGATTTTGTTCATTTTTATCAAAACTTTACCAATAAGCTTTAAATATATATAATATCAACTCTAGTGCATTGTTTGCAATTGTTTGCCTATCTATATATATTTCATACAGTATATATATATATATATATATATATATATATATATATATATATATATATATATATATATATATAGTGTTACGGTCAGAGCGGGGACGAGAACCGGCTGAGAAGATTAGGCAAACAATGGGATTAAGCGGAAGGGATTATAGAATGGCGTAGAAGGTTCTGGATCGGGCTCGATTGGACTAGGTGGTCTTCTTCCGAGAAATCCCCACCCCGACCGGCCTTGCCTATATAAAAAGGACAGCTGTTCGGGCGGCGGGGTAGTATTAAGTAGTAATAAGACGAGTCTGTAATAAGCCAGTGAGTAGCAGTCGTTAACTAGTGGCAGTGTGTGTGAGTTAGTTAGTATTAGTATCAGTCTGTAATAAGTGCTTAGTGAGCAACAGTGACAATTAGTGACCGTGTAATAAGTGTAATAAACTGTGTGGCAGTTAGTCATATTTGAAGAGTCTTACGGTCAGTGGACTTTAGTTAGCGAACTGTAAGTGTTAATTTGTAATTGTAAACTATAGTGTAATATTATTGTATTTGTACAAATTTATATAAATAGTTTAGTTACTTAGTATAAACAATATCTTATATTATTTGTATATTATCTTAGAAATTAGATAACATTTAGTAGAATATTATTATTGTATATTGATATTAGTTTAATAATTTAACTGTTTTAAATAATCTCATTGTATTCTTGTTAATTTGTTAATAAATATTAGATTCTTGAATTAAGTAATAGTTTAGTCCATTTTACACCCAGTAGCCCGTAACAAATTGGTGTCAGAAGTGGGATATTTTGTGTAATTGTTATTATTTTGTAATTATTGGGCTACTGTATGAAAAATGGCTTCTCCAAGTCTTAAATTAATGGATTTAAAAGTTGCAGATTTAAAACGAGAATTAGAAGAACGTGATCTGGATTCTTCCGGAAATAAAAGTGTACTGCAACATCGCTTACGTCAATTTTTTGTAGAGTTAGGGGAAAATCCAGATGACGTTCTGTTTGAAACTGATTTAAGCAAGTTGTCTGCAACTTTTAAAAATGAATTAGGTGCTGTTAAAAATGAGCTAGGTAATGAGTTAAGCAATGTAGAAAATAAGCTAGGTAATGAGTTAAGCAATGTAGAAAATAAGCTAGGTAAGGAATTAGGTTCTGTTAAAAATGAGTTAAGCAATGTAGAAAATAAACTAGAGTCTAAATTAGGCACATTAGAGACTAAGTTAATGGAAAGTGTTGAGAATAAGTTAGCCGATGTAGATAATAAAGTAGCTGATGTAGAATCTCGGTTAGGAGAAAAATTGAATTCAATTGAAAGCAAACTTAGGCAAAGAGTAGAGGCTCTAGAGGGACTTATGAGCAACCCACCGACGAACAACACCGACCGTTCATCCGAGGGCGGCCATCGTAACACCATTCTACCCACCAATAATGGGACGCCACCAGCTCACAACACCATTCCAGTATTCGACGGAAAGACGCCGTGGGAGGACTACATGACTCTCTTCGAGACAGCGGCTTCGATCCACGGGTGGTCACAGGAGACCCAAGCTTCAGCGTTGTGCCTGGCCTTGCGTGGAGACGCCTTGAGAGTGCTGCAGGGAATGCCCATGTCGGAGCGGTCTAACTACGGGAAGCTGATGAGAAGACTGGAGATGCGTTTCGGCCACCGCCACATGGACCAGCTGTATCGCTCACAGCTGAGAAGCAGGGTCCAGAAGACCAACGAGACTTTGCAGGAATTTGAAGCGGATATTGCCCGGCTGGTGAGGAACGCCTACCCATCGGTCACTGACGATGTCTACGAAAGCTTGGCTGTCGACAAATTCCTGGATGGACTTCGGGACCCAGAGACACAGCAAGCAGTGAAGCTCGCCCGCCCGAAAACTTTGGGAGACGCATTATCCCAGGCCATGGAGTTCGAGGTTGTTAGGCAGTCTGTACGGGGCCATGCGCGAGTACGAGCAGCAGAAGCGGAGCCAAATGCGGTCCCCAGCGTCGAGGAAATTGTGACGAAAGTTTTGGAGGCTCTCAGGACCCATAAGAAGGAGATACGCTGTTGGGGCTGCGGCCAGCTTGGACATCCTAGAAGCAAATGTCCAACCCGTAACGTCAAAGCCCCCAGGAAGGCCATCAGAGTTGCGTCGATAGGAAGCAGAACGAACAGCTTCTACGCTGATGGGATGGTGAACGGGCGGCTGCGAAGCCTTCTAGTGGATACCGGCGCGAGCATGACAATCTTGAACTCCAAGACACTTCCAGCTGAGAAGATCTTACCAACAACTTGGGCATTACGGACTGCCACGGGACAGCCAGCCAAGGTCTACGGGGAGACAGTTGCCACCTTCATCATCGGGGGTCAACATCTGAAGCACCGCGCTCTCGTGGCAGAGATCGATGAAGATGTCATATTGGGCATGGACTTCATGATGGCATACGGGATCAAGCTGGACATGTCGAGAGGTGTGCTGACGATGGGAGACGAAGAAGTCATCCTTCGGCAGGTTCGTGCAAACATCCAGGGAGCCAGTGACAGAATGAAGGGGCGTTACGACATCAGGGCAGAGAAAGGTGGATTCCAACCTGGAGATTTGGTCTGGCTACATGATCCTCGAAGGAGGCGAGGCTACTCACCTAAACTTCAGAACTCCTGGGATGGCCCGTTTGAGATCATCAATAGGATAAACGACGTCATCTATAGGATCAGAAAGCAGCCAAAAGGAAAACCCAGGGTAGTCCATTTTAATAGACTGGCCCCATACAAAGGAGACCATGGCCCGACAAAAGACCAGCAAGTCAGGTACCTCAACAACGTGGAGGCCAGTAAGGTATCAGTTGCACAACCTAAGGTACAAGGTTCCCGTGGAGTAACTCAGACAGTATACAGAGATATCTTCTCGTTACCCGCAGACTTTTCTCTGGCCCATTGTGTCGCCGAAGATCTGAGGACTTCCCGAGGCATTGCAACGGTCTTCAGGAAGAAGTTTGCTGGAACTGAGGAACTGGAACGCCAAGGACCAAGCGTCGGGAAAGCACTCCACCATACGCACGAAGGACGACACCTGTTCTACTTAGTTACCAAGTGTGCTACTGATCAGAAGCCCACATATGACGCACTGCGGCGAAGCCTCGACGACTTGCGGAGTAAGCTTCTGAGACTGCGTGTCACCAAGCTCGCGATCCCTAAGTTGGGCTGTGGATATGACGGCCTGGAGTGGAAGGTTGTTAGGAACATGCTTGAACAGACATTCGCCAACTCTGGAGTCGCCATATTGGTGTGCACGTTCAACCCCTGGAAAGGAAATACGTCTCCATCGAGGGAAGCTCATAACCGCCCGATTTCTCCGGACTATGCTCTGGGGCAGAGCACTTTTAAGGAGGGGGCAGTGTTACGGTCAGAGCGGGGACGAGAACCGGCTGAGAAGATTAGGCAAACAATGGGATTAAGCGGAAGGGATTATAGAATGGCGTAGAAGGTTCTGGATCGGGCTCGATTGGACTAGGTGGTCTTCTTCCGAGAAATCCCCACCCCGACCGGCCTTGCCTATATAAAAAGGACAGCTGTTCGGGCGGCGGGGTAGTATTAAGTAGTAATAAGACGAGTCTGTAATAAGCCAGTGAGTAGCAGTCGTTAACTAGTGGCAGTGTGTGTGAGTTAGTTAGTATTAGTATCAGTCTGTAATAAGTGCTTAGTGAGCAACAGTGACAATTAGTGACCGTGTAATAAGTGTAATAAACTGTGTGGCAGTTAGTCATATTTGAAGAGTCTTACGGTCAGTGGAGAGGGTGGGTGAGCCCCAGAAGGGTCCTAGATCCCATAAGATACATCTTCGGCTCCTAACAGACTTTATAAAAGGTATAAATGCAAATAATTACTAACGAACTCAATACTTTTCTAATAAAATATCATTTAGGACGGTTCCCGTCAATTTCATGTCAAATATAACTAATTGTGAGGAAAAAAAACATTTTATATGTCTTTTTTATCAAATATATCTTCTAGTATATAGTTAACTATGCTCGTAAATAGCTAAGGTCGTTCGCATTAAGAATACGTTTCGTTACATATAGCAGAAAAGGTGTGAGTTTACTGATTTTGTTCATTTTTATCAAAACTTTACCAATAAGCTTTAAATATATATAATATCAACTCTAGTGCATTGTTTGCAATTGTTTGCCTATCTATATATATTTCATACAGTATATATATATATATATATATATATATATATATATATAGTGTTACGGTCAGAGCGGGGACGAGAACCGGCTGAGAAGATTAGGCAAACAATGGGATTAAGCGGAAGGGATTATAGAATGGCGTAGAAGGTTCTGGATCGGGCTCGATTGGACTAGGTGGTCTTCTTCCGAGAAATCCCCACCCCGACCGGCCTTGCCTATATAAAAAGGACAGCTGTTCGGGCGGCGGGGTAGTATTAAGTAGTAATAAGACGAGTCTGTAATAAGCCAGTGAGTAGCAGTCGTTAACTAGTGGCAGTGTGTGTGAGTTAGTTAGTATTAGTATCAGTCTGTAATAAGTGCTTAGTGAGCAACAGTGACAATTAGTGACCGTGTAATAAGTGTAATAAACTGTGTGGCAGTTAGTCATATTTGAAGAGTCTTACGGTCAGTGGACTTTAGTTAGCGAACTGTAAGTGTTAATTTGTAATTGTAAACTATAGTGTAATATTATTGTATTTGTACAAATTTATATAAATAGTTTAGTTACTTAGTATAAACAATATCTTATATTATTTGTATATTATCTTAGAAATTAGATAACATTTAGTAGAATATTATTATTGTATATTGATATTAGTTTAATAATTTAACTGTTTTAAATAATCTCATTGTATTCTTGTTAATTTGTTAATAAATATTAGATTCTTGAATTAAGTAATAGTTTAGTCCATTTTACACCCAGTAGCCCGTAACAAATTGGTGTCAGAAGTGGGATATTTTGTGTAATTGTTATTATTTTGTAATTATTGGGCTACTGTATGAAAAATGGCTTCTCCAAGTCTTAAATTAATGGATTTAAAAGTTGCAGATTTAAAACGAGAATTAGAAGAACGTGATCTGGATTCTTCCGGAAATAAAAGTGTACTGCAACATCGCTTACGTCAATTTTTTGTAGAGTTAGGGGAAAATCCAGATGACGTTCTGTTTGAAACTGATTTAAGCAAGTTGTCTGCAACTTTTAAAAATGAATTAGGTGCTGTTAAAAATGAGCTAGGTAATGAGTTAAGCAATGTAGAAAATAAGCTAGGTAATGAGTTAAGCAATGTAGAAAATAAGCTAGGTAAGGAATTAGGTTCTGTTAAAAATGAGTTAAGCAATGTAGAAAATAAACTAGAGTCTAAATTAGGCACATTAGAGACTAAGTTAATGGAAAGTGTTGAGAATAAGTTAGCCGATGTAGATAATAAAGTAGCTGATGTAGAATCTCGGTTAGGAGAAAAATTGAATTCAATTGAAAGCAAACAATATATATATATATATATATATATATGTATTTTATCTGTTATTACTAATCGATGTATACTATATATTTGATTTGGTAGCGAAAGTGCCAACCGACACTTTAGAATAAAACTTATATCTATCGCTTGGGGAAAGAATTCCTTATTGAGGACTTTTTTCAAGCTGTAGGGAAGTAATAAAAGTCCCATCCCGGTTTGGGATGGTGCTTTATGGAGCTTCAGATATTAAGACCCATCCCTTTTATACATCTAAACCGTTCCAAAATAGTGGTTATATGAATAGAGAAAACGAACAATTTCTCATCTTCTAAAATATCTTTGGATGACAATTATAACGGTCCATCTTTTTTTTACTGACCTTTACTCGGAACAAGTCTATCTATGTTAATATTGTCCATTGCTTCAGCGTTTTCAACCAGGAATGGCGCCTGCGACCTTCTTTACTCTCATCTTGCCCTGTATGATCGACTTCAGCAGGCGGTGTTTTTAATGAACAAACTATGCCATATTAAATAGGACAAAATCATGAACATGACTGAAATTCGATGAATGGGAAAGACTGCATGCGGTTTAAGTTGGAACAGGAACTCACTCAAAAGACGAAGGGGGGGACTCTCAGAAGAATGGAAGAAGTAACGAGTCAAGAAATTGTCGGGCTCATGAGATCGGGCAGGACATCAAAGCTGGTAGAAAAACAAGATCTAGACTCGCAGACAATAGCTTAATTAAATTAATTAATACACAAATATTAATGTAAACAAAAAAAATAGAGATGTTTACTCATCGTTAATATTTAAATTATATTTTAGTAATTCATATAATAATAATAATAATAATAAAATAAGTGGTTTATATTTTTAATGTTTTTATTATTATTAGGCTCCTACACTTAGCGACCTATAATGACCTCTAGCGATTCTTAAAGAGAATAAAAATAGGACATCGTCATAAAGAGTCATGATATATTCAATAACCCTAAAACATACATCCAAGACCTCGAACTTCAAAGTAAAACCCTACTAGCGAAAGGGAATTTTAAAACGCATAGGGAAGGCTCTTGATAGCTGAATCCTGAATCCATTAACCGCCCCAAGGAATACATCAGTCATCCTCCTTAAAGTTTAAGCGATCAACCTCTAAGTCGTTTAAACCTGGACTAAGAGACTTAGAGTCGGTTAAGCAAACATCGAGGTGATCTTTACAACAGATTCCAGCCAATAGGAATGAAGGAGAAAAGGAGGGATTTTATGTTGGGCGATACCCCACCCTAGTTAGGAACTGGTCATGCATACGAATCTGGTAATAAGGTCGCGATGGAGGAGACCTATCGTAAATATGTAGTTGGGGTTCCTTACGGGCAGGAGTGGAAGCGAAACCACTCATTAACATATCATTCCTTCAGATCTCTGATAACGTGTTTAGCACAGGGCATTTCAATACCTGCTAAATTCTCTAGCTAAATGGGATCATACATCTCAGGTCGACCTAGTGTGTGAACGTATACATACACGTATACATATACATATACATATACATACACATATACATATATATAAATGCCCTGAAAGTGAAGGGGCAGGCTTTTAGTATTATTTTATATATTAAAAACACTAATACCCAGTCAAATAAGAGCAACAGTTTTAATAGAACATATAACTTTAAAAATGGTATCCTTAACAAACGAACAAGAAAATCAGGCCTAAATTCAGTTGAGCCATTTTCTTCATCGGAGAGAACTGGAGAATCAGCTACAAAGGTAACAGGGAGTTATTCTTCCATTCTTTCTTCCTATCCACCTTCTTTATCTTTTGATATCTCTTCTGTATAAAATCTTTTATTGAATCTTTGCTCTTTGACCTCAAATCCTTTTTATCTCCTATTCTTGAACTTCTCGCTAAATTAACTTCCTCTGTCATTCCGAATCCTTCTTTTGACTAAAACTCTATTATCTTCTCTTAAAATACTCCCTTGGAACTCCAATGGTCCATCGAAAATAAGAACTAGAACTTGCCTAAAAGAACACGACATAAACATTGCACTCGTAAATGAAACTCATTTAACAGAGAAACAAACATTTAAAATTCGTGGATACGAATTATATAGAATAGACCATCCGGATCACTGGCCCATGGAAGTACCGCAATCATTGTGGACGAATCGTCGAATCGTCATATCCTTCCGCTTCTACGAATATAATTCAGCTCACCGCCATTTGCTTAAATTCTCCAAAATATCAGCTAACTATTTCTTCAGTTTGTATAGCTCCGAACAAAGTTATTTCTATCAATGAATTGAAAAATCTGTTTCCAACTATTGGTAAACCATTCTTAGCTGGTGGTGCCTTTAATGGTAAGAATACTAGATGGGGTTCTCGAATTTCAAATACTCACGGGAAAAGGCTAAATAAATGCACAGAAGAACTAAAACTTTCTACTATTTCCCCTTCTGAATCTACTTATTGGCCTACAGCAATATCGAAGTCACCCGATGTTATCAATTTCTTTGTTCCGAACTCCTTAACACTTGAACATTCAAACGTTTCCACTCTTTCTGATCTCTCTTCAGATCATAGTCCAGTTTTCCTCTAGGTATCAAATCACCTATTTACAAAACCTGGACCCCTGGCATTAATCAATGGCTATATAAACTGGAGTATATTCAAAAATTATTTAAACAACAAAATCACGCTTAATACTAACATACATACGGTCGACGACCTGGACAATGCTGTCAATCACCTGACTGAATGTATTCAAAACGCAGTTTGGCATTCCACTACATCAAAGACGACTTTATAAAAACCTGATTCCTACCCACCTGAACCAATACGAAATCTTATAAAGGAAAAACGTCGGATCAGAGCTGGCAAAGAAAAAGATATCCTTCGTACAAAATAGAACTCAACAAACTAACCCGAAAACTTCAACAAAAACTATCAAAATTTAAAAACAAGAGTTACAAGGACTACTTAAATTCTATAAACAACAGAAACAGATCGGTGTGGACAGTCACAAGGTGTATACTGAAGCAAAAGGTGGTTCAATATTCTCTTAGACGAACAGAAAACACTTAGGAGATGACGAGCGAAGAAAAAGCTAACTTTTTAATTGCGAATTTACATAACATCTTGGTTAAATATGTAAGGCAAATGAAATTCAGGAAAATAATCTCACTGACAAAAAAGATGGCGACTTGACAAAAGAACTACTCGTATCACTCCCTCCTCCGGCATTTCATCCAAAAGAAATTGATCAAGTACTGAATAAAATGCCAAACAAACGAGCTCCTGGCTATGATCTCATCACTCTCGTCATCCTTCGTCACTTACCTCGGAAAGCTGTACTCCTTCTTACGCTCATCTATAATTCAATTCTGCAAACAACTTATTTTCCGCTCCTTTGGAAACTCTCTTGTTGAGGCCAAAAACTTGAATGCTATTGTTATTATGTAATTATGAACTAGATATTAAGATAGCGCACCATGTTTATTTATGCACTAGCTGGCTATGCATTAACGAAAAACGAATTACGTGTATATAACGACAACACACGCCGGCTGGCGGGATTATCGGCAGTGCAGAGTCCCCAGCCTACATACAGTTACAGTTTTACAGTTCATTGTGTGCACACATTGCCTCAATTACGGGACCACGTCATCTCATCAAAACAACGGGAAGCATCTTTCCACGGTGGAACAGTCGATGCGATGTCGTTTTTTTGTTTTCATGACTCACAGCAGTGATAAGTTTTTCTTTTGAATTTTTTTATGTTTCATATGTATTTATTAAATTTATTAACATCCAGATTTACAAGACATTAGCAATGTCTTTGTAAACACGTACATGTAAAAAAGGCATCATTTTAATTATAGGCCTTTCAGTTTAAAAAAAAAACATATTTCTTTGATATAATTTTAATAACAGTTCTTTAAAGAATATATTTATGTATATATATAGTTTCACATTTTTATTTATAATTATTTTCTACATAGGCTTTTACTCCCTTTTGAATATTTTTGCATAAAATATTATTTCTTTAGGTTTTTAAGCAAAATTGTCTGCATCATATTATAATTTATTTTAACTTATGTTTGTTTACGCATAGAAATATCACAGTGTTTATTTTGTACTTTAAAGACAATTTTTACTTTTCACACATAATAAATACATAATGTTATTTTCTTATAAATTCTGATTTTTCATAGTTTTGTTTTTATGTCATTTAGAAATAGCCTTTGCACTATCCAGCCATCATATATTTTTGCGTTGGACAAAAGTAAAGGCCCTTTTTGAGCCCCTAAACCACGCATCACTCTGCTACTTAAAATATAGCAGATGTTGAAATTAATAAATATAATATAGTTAAATAATATTGAACATAATATAGTTAATTAATGCATTAACTATTATAACATTTGAATGACGTGGAAATAATATTGAGAGCCACAGCCTTAGAATGTTAGAAGTTAAAAAAAACCTAGAATGGATCTTGTGAGTCGGAAGTGGTTTCAACTAAAAATAGACTTAAGAGCCGGCCTACCATTTACACGCCTTCCTCTTACTAATTAGTTTCTTTATAATATTGTTAGGATATTTAAAATGTACTTAAAATATTATTCTTAATACTTCACAAATATCTTTCTTATTTTAAATAGTGTTAAAACCTTGCGAGAACGTTAAAAATCTAAATGTAACCAAAGCAGACTTGTTGTTATTGAATGACCAGGCTTCTTAAAAACGTCTTCTTTTAATTTTTTTAAAAATAAAAACTGACACCTCGAGAATAGCCATCGTAAAAGATGGGATACCGAGGCCCATTCCTCAACCGACGAAGGAGAACCAAAGACCATACTTTGGAAGCCGAGGGTACCTGAAGGAATGAATGAGCTGCCAGGAAGTAGTGTCAGTAGGGAGTAGTCTGTATAACTCTTGAGGGGGATCACGCGAAGGCAACATTTATTATTCCATTACTCAAGAGGGCCCAAGATAATGGTTGAAAGGAATAAGTACTTGCAAGTAATTTCCGTGAAGGGTTTTTTAATTTAAATTATTCAAACATCACTGAAGAAAGCAATAAGCAATGATGAAAAATCTATTAATCAGATTCAAAGTAAAAAAAAATAAGAAGAAAAAATATAAATAAAAAAATCACAGTAATAATATATTGTCAACAGTAGAAAAAAAAGGAGTTTCAACATTTTTTCGATGACCTCAAGGTCGTGGCTCTTGCTCACCCAGTCCATCTGTACTACTTTGGAGTTAATGACCAAAAATGAAAAAAATAGAAAAGAGAAAACTAAAATTTCAAGTACTTTTTGACATTCCTTATATACGTAGAATATTTCTAATTTTAGTGAAACAGAACGATGAACACAACGCCGTGATCAGAGTCGAAGAGCAGGAGATCGATTTCAATTTAAAATTTCATGCATACACAGAAGATTGACGAGGACTTTCTTCATGTGAGGTTAATATAGAATTTATAACGGTTTATAGATATAACAATACAGGTATTGTAAGCTATTATCCCTTAGAGTGTAAAACAATTACATTTAATTAATTATTAAAAATCATTAAAAAAGTGAGAAATAATAATAACAAAATAATGTAAAAAAATGCGAAAAAAAAAAAATGCGAATGCCCGCAAGGGGCAGCTGATGATTGCAGTTGCTGGGGTCTTACGCTCCCCCGGACTCCTGAGTACAGTACACTAATCACAAAAACGCCCAACATTACACCGAAACACACACACTGACATAAAGGACATAAACAGTACATACCTTAGGGGGCTCCCTTCCCTAAGTAGACCTGGCAGTAGGTATAAAATGCACTTTACCCACAAATATGGAGCTACGCAATAGAAGAATTGCCTCGGACGAATCCAGAGTTAGGGCTGCTCTGGAGGGATTGGACCAACAGCCTTCGACATCGGCAGACAGTGCGAGCGGTGTCCCGATGCCGTATGGAACCGTAAGACCGGCCACTCAAGGAAATATGCCTGTCTCTACTTTATGCTTGGATTCTCTTCAGTCTCCCGCATTACAAAGAGATATAACACGCCGAAGAAATAACCAACAGCGGATGAAATGGACGCGTGAAATGAACGCAGCGGCAATCCAAGCTTATTTCTTGGCAACAAATCTTGAAACCAACAAAATAGGATATAGATCAAGGATTACTACATTTTGGAATGAAAAATTTCCTCAGCTCCAACTATCCTCTCAACGCATTGCTGATCAAGTATAGCAGGTACTCAGCAGGAACTTCCTATCAATGGCCGAAATAAACGACATTAAGAGAGATGTCGGACGTAAAATGAACCAAGATGCGCTACAACCAATAGAGGAAAACAATGTCCCCGTAAACACTGGAAACCAGGAAAGCCCAGTATCGAATATTATCAACGAAGAGGAAGCCTTAAGTAAAATAGACAATGCAATTATTCGTAATATTTTAATGACTGAACATATCAAATATCATGGTATTCCACTACAGCTACGTCCGATAATACCTAAAGTGCCATACTGTAAAAGAACATTGAATACTGTCACAGCAGTAAACAGTCTTTTAGAAGAATACATTACAGAAGATGAAATTGATGAGATTCGACATTGGATATATGTAGGTGCAAGTACCGTTACAAAGCAATTGGGACTAGTAAACAATAGTAAACCTAGGAAGAGAAAAAATATTTCAGGAAAAAACAATATTGATCCGCCGTGGAAAAGAAGATTGAAAAATAAAGTGAGTGATTTGAGGAAGAAAATAGGAGTTCTCACAAACTACCTAAACGACCCCGAAAAAGCATCTCTAAAGTTAAAAACAAGTATTGATGAACTCATTGTTAAGCATTTAGGTACCATCAATAGATCTGAAGTTAATCGAAAATTGTTAATGCTATCGGATCGATTAAAACAAAATCTCGCTGTTTGTGCAAATAAACTCAAAAGATACTCAAAAGCCGAGTCCCGTAGAAAGCAAAACTATTTGTTTGAAATGAATGAACAAAAATTTTATCGCTCTCTTAAATCAAATAAAGACGAATCATCAATCTCCCCCTCACATCCAGAGGAGTCTGAATTTACTAGTTACTGGGAAAATATATGGAGCATACCAAAAAATTTTAATAAGAGTGCATTCTGGCTGAATAATATATACGAAGAAACTGAACATGTTCCGATAATGGATACTGTTAATATTACAGAAGAAGATGTTCGAAATGCAATTAAAACAACACATAACTGGAAAGCGCCTGGACCAGATAAAATTCAAAATTACTGGATGAAATATTTTACAAGCTCCCACAAAGTATTAGCTTCTTATTATCAGAAACTGCTATGTAATTCAGTTATTCCTCCAAACGACTTTTGTTTAGGTAAGACGTATTTGATTTTGAAACAGAAACAAGAAAAAGCAGAACCAAAAGAATACCGTCCAATAACTTGCCTAAATAGCGTTTATAAATTATTGACCGCAATAATAAGTTATAAACTAAAATTGCATTTACGAAAGTACAAATTGATGGCAGATGAACAACTGGGATGCAAAGAAAATTCAAAAGGATGCAAAAAGCTTCTGCTCATCGACTCATTTATAGCGTCTCAGGTATCCAAAAAGTGTCGGAACATTTCCATATCGTGGATCGATTACCAAAAAGCCTATGATTCGGTTCCTCATGATTGGTTAATAGAAGTCCTTAAAATTTATAAAGTTAATAAAAACGTAATAGAGCTCTTACAACGACTCATGAAACTATGGCGAATATCACTTGAATATCCAACAAATGAGAAACCTGAAGATAATAGAACCCTTCCTGTAAAGAGAGGAATATTTCAGGGAGATACATTAAGCCCATTGTGGTTCTGCCTGGCCATCAATCCATTAAGCTCCATACTAAATAATTCTGGTATGGGTTACGCAATTGACAAAGAAGTAATCATTTCACACTCACTTTATATGGATGACTTGAAATTATATACGAGGAATGAGAGAGACATGAAAAGTTTACTTGAGTCAGTGAGCTCTTTTACCACCGATGTTGGCATGAAATTGGGAATGGACAAGTGTGCAACTGTTAACATTCACAGAGGAAAGTATAAAGATGCAAAGAATATAGAACTTTCAAACAGAGAAGTTATCAAGCAGTTAAAGAAAACTGATTCATACAGATATCTGGGTATCACGCAGCTTCTAAAGTTCAAGAAGGACGTTAAAGAAACAATTGAGGATGAATTCAAGAAACGAGTTCAGAGGATCTTAAAAACTAATTTAAACTCTGGAAATTTGATAAAAGCTATGAATACATGGCCTATATCGGCGGTCACGTACTCCTTTGGTACATTAAAATGGTCAGATACCGATCTTAAAAGAATGGACCGTTTCATTAGAACGCATATGGTGAAATCGAGGCAACGGCATCCGAACTCCTCAGTCCCACGACTATATATAGCCAGGAAACAAGGAGGAAGAGGTCTCACTAGTTTATTAAAATCGTGCAGAGAACAGGAAGCACAACTTCCACACAAGGCCTATGTCATGAGCAGTACTTCACCTGTATTATCTGCGATTACAAGGCTTGACCACGGATATACGGCACTAAACTTGCTTCGAGAGGAACAAAACGAGAACCTAACTGAACAGAGTCTTACTGAGTCATGGAAATGTAAACAACTTCACGGCAGATTTTACAACGCCTTAAAAACCTCTGGAATAAATTTAGCAGCATCTGTCCAATGGTTGAAAAATGGAAGTATGTTTCCAGAGACAGAAGGATTCCTTTTAGCTATACAAGATCAAGTAATGGCAACGCGTTCGTATAGGAAGTATATCTTACAAGAGGCCATTGATGATAAGTGTCGTCTTTGCAAATCAACAAATGAATCAATACAACATGTGACCTCAGGCTGTCAGGTACTAGTGGGAAAAGAATACCTCCAAAGACACAATAATGCAGCGAAAGTCATTCATCAAGCAGTTGCTAAAAGATGTGATCTAATTAAAGATCACCAACTTTTCTACAGATATCACCCTGAAGCATTATTAGAAAGTGGTAATGTTAAATTATATTGGGACCATACGATGATAACAGACCACCATATATCTCACAACAGACCTGACATCGTGCTTATTGACAAGGCAGCAAAGAAAGCACAGATTATTGAGATAGGAGTTCCTTCCGACGATAACGTGCACAAAACAATAGGAGAAAAAATTCGGAAATATCAGGAGCTTAGCGAAGAGTTGAAGCATCTTTATGGACTGGTGAGGGTTGAAGTACTGCCAATTGTAGTGTCTACGAATGGACTTATCCCAGAGGAAACAATAAGATCCTTGAAAATCCTTGAATTGAAAAAGGAAGTTGAAATACTACAAAAAGCAGTGTTGTTGGGAACTGCTAGTATTGTACGGAAATGTCTAAATATCGATAAATAAGACGATTAAGCTTGACCTTGACCATGGTCCGGTTAAGATATATCAACCAGCAATGCTGAGAAGAAAAACATTAAATAGAAATAAAAAAATGCGAATTACCTTAAATACACAACTGACCAGTTAGTAATACATTTTTGAGAATCATCAAATCGACATATTTTATCCTTGCTGCCTCTGTTAGATACAACAATCGAGAATTTCCGCACAGGAAATCGTTGGGCGTCTCATCGAAACGAAGCTATTCACGAAGATTTAGCTTGATACTAATTAAGTGCAAAAATGGACCATGGATCCTGGACTAAATGTGTTCAATTTATTTCAATCCCTGGTTCAAGGCCGGCTGCTACTAATTCTGTCATGTTGGCTCCAGAGCCCTTGGTAAGGGGCTCACCCAACCTCTTGAAAAAGGTAAAGCTTATCGTTATTCGAACCACCTGGTTACTCAACCGTTGGTATAGCAATACTAATCAATAATAGCTATATTTTTCAGAACTTAATCCATCATTCCAGACCGTTTTACTATATTTTTTGTTTATTAGGAAATTTTAAAAAGTTGAATCTACTATTTAATTATTTATATTAACTATTTATTTATTAATAGTGTGGTTTAGCAGGTTAGGGACGTTTACAATATTCTTCAGTTTCTCACATCAAATATATTTACAAATCATTACATTATAAAAGTTTCCAATAACTTTATAGTTTTTAATAAATGCTTTTCGAAAAAACTGGTCAGTAAATAATTCCAAAATCAGTAGTAAAATGTCCAGTAGAAGAATATTCAATCATATACAAGGCATATAGGAGTGACCTCTGTTGGTTCAGCATTCTATGCCCAAGGTTGCGGGTTCACAGATTTTATAAAAAGAGAATGAAAAATCCTTCCAGAATTATTATACCTTCGATGGGTAGAGACCGTAGGCACTTGTAGGATATCAGGTAATCCTTAAAGATCCCTATCATGGTCCTAATAATCCCTAAGTAGGCAAAATTTTTGATCCCACTATACTGATGAGCCATAGCAGCATAAAGGGACGTTAAATGAATAAACTACTAAAAATGAAAAAAAATATAATAATGAAATATTGAAAAAGGGAAAGGACAACAGAGACATCAAATAAATGTTATTATATTAGTTGAAAAATTCCAACTAAAAACCTCAAGTCTCTAAACTCAAACAGGAAATTAAAAATACCTGTCCAATATTTCGCCTATTCAGGGCTCCTTTGAGTTGCATGAACCTTGGAGGTGGTGGGATGTGTGTTTCTTAGGTTCATTATTCATGTTTTGCTTTGCTATTATTCTCTTTCTGCCCTGAGGATGCCTGAATAGGCGAAATATTGGACAGGTATTTTTAATTTCCTGTTTCAGTTTAGAGACTTAAGGTTTTTAGTTGGAATTTTTCCACTATATATTACAATAATGATATATTATAAATAATATTATCTATGATATTAGATAATAAATATAAATTACAGATTACATAACTATATAAGGTGGGAAAGATCTTCACCACAATCATATTCCAAACATATCATTCACATTTACCATATCACAATATTATAATTTCTTCATATTAAACATAGGTACACTGAAAAGGCCAAGACAAGACATTAGTTTATATTTTATTCCATACTAAACACAATAAGACACATTAATAAGTGTAATACCACTTAACGTAAAATAATTAAGTTAGCTAAGACTGTTCTATGTGGTTTTAAATTATAAGTAAGGGTTCTTTATAGAAAAACTTTGATTATAGATATGGATCAGAAATTTTGCTGAACGTGAAACATAATAACTGTGAAAATCTTGTCAGGATTACTACATCATTTATGTGTATCGCCATTTATCTAAGAACATTTATAATTGCTGAGTAAAACAATTGTTAGTCTACCATTAAGGCAAACAACAAATTAATTAGTCAGTGATATTGTGGGAGGATTACTCCGGTTCAAAGAAAGTCCCGCATTAGCATTGCAAAGCAGTTGGTCTCTTTCCGTATTCAATTGAGTATAAATCACCCATCCTCTTCTGGTCAACCGACATGATCAAATCCTACTCCTACGCCCAATCAACAACCAAGTCTTGTCGTAATCAGAAAGACAGCCACGATTAATAAAATATTACACAATTACGATGATTAGGGAAGTTTGTAACAGAATGCCGGTTCGTATACCATAAATCAAGATGAAGTTGCCGTACTCTTGCTGTAAACAAAAGTCCAAGACGAACTTACCATCTTTGTTGTTCAGAATATGAAAGGCTAGGAAGTTGAGATAAAATGGGAACTCCGAGGAAACACGGAATGGAAATCGTGAAAGCCAGAGATTGGAATCAAAAACATAGAAGAGGAACGGGAGTCTGATTGATTCAAGTTTTGAATTTCTAATACAATCCCATGTAAAAACACACAAATAAAATAGAAAAAAAAGGAATGTTTAAATAAATATTTTTAACTTTTCCAAGATTATATTTTATAAGTGTATATACAATTTACAGAAATGTTTATTATAAAATTGAAGTTCACTACAAAAAACGGATTACGAGAACCCATCTTAACTTTCGAAATTTATCATTTTACGACAATGATCCAAACCTAAGTGCGCATGACTCAACGCGACCTTTCAACTTACGATTAGTTCTCTTCGGACGTTTACCAGTCAGTTGCTTATTAAGTTTTTATGGATTGTTCGTTAATAAGCTTAACAATTTTACAAGACCATCCCTAATATCGTCCTGATCTATAAGTATATTGACAGAATATATCTGGAGCTCCGGTGAGTGAGTGGTTAAGTCGAATATTGTCCAGAAATAGTTAATTATATTGGGCAGACGGAATCGTGTAATTTTCGGAGTCATTGACTTGAAATGGAGTTCTAATACAAGCAATAACTCCATAACAAGCCAATGCCTGACTTAGCCACTTAACCAATACGAGAATAACATGATTCCGCTCCCCCAAGCATAAGAAACTACCCTCACTAATTCATCGAGATAGCAGAGATGTTCTGATATATCGTTCCTCGGATCAATGTTCTACAGAAAATATAGGTTAGGTGTAAAAAAAACAAACAAAAAAACAATTAGAAGTGAACAAGAAAGACTTCCCTATTTAATGAAGACTAGGTAGACTCACCGAATTCCAGAACCTGGAACTCCTGGGTTCCTTAAGAGGACTATGCGTGCCTTAGCATTAGGTAATTCTGTATACGTGTGAGCTCATAACTCCTAAGTTGTGAAATTTATTCGTGTTGTCAGCAATGTAACTACCTTGACCTTCACATTTCTTTTATATGTATATACACCAGATCTAAGATAGAGATAGAGTATTCAATAAGTTATAATGTTAGTACATAGATGATAGGTTTACCTAGTTAGTTCATATCATAAAGTCAATTTCTATATTTAGGTATATTATTTTTTACAAGTCGCCTACTGTTTCTTCACTGTTGGAAAAAAATCTTTCCGATAGTCAATCATCGAGGTAATTAAGAACATTTCAAATCCAGGATTTACGCACAAAAATGGCAATTTTCGATCCATCTGTTGCAGAGTGAACTGAAAAATGTTCCCTTCCCTTAGAGACTATAGGCGGAAAGACGTGTGCGCAAAAAGACCGCGGGAGATGGGAAGGCAAGATAATTGGAGACAGAAGAGGAAGGGATGAGGGACTAGGCTATTATTGCGGACACCTGTCAGCTCCTGATGGCTTTGACATTTCGCCGCCTCTTCTGATATTGGCAGCCTTAATCACCACGGGCAACTTGTCCGACCGTTCCTAGTCGTAACTAACCTCGTAAGCAGATTCTGCGAGGGTTTTGGTCCACTTCTTACGGGACTCCGGTAACAGCTGACAATTATAGGCGAGTTCCCATCAAAGCTACGGGTTGCTAACTAACAGTCAGTAGTAACCAATACTAAGAACAGAAGAAAGCTACCGAAACGGCCTCTAAACTGAACAAGATAGCTATCCTTAAGTATAAAACTAATAAAAACGTTTTATTATAGCCAACTGTAATAAAAAATGAAGATTGTTGAAAAGAAAATTTGTTTTAGCAACTTATGGTAGGGGATACTCTTGAGGATTCGCATCAGCAACATGTTCGAGACTTGCGACATCTAGCGGCCTGTGCATGAATTATACAATTTCTCTAAATCGCAGTAGTTGTTTAATAGTTCTGCAATTGCTAAAAATTACTTGTTGAAATTCTCGTTTCCTCTAAAACATTTTATTTGTTATAATTTAATGTTTTATTTTATGAAGTGATTGAAAGTACAAATCATCAGTATTGCTATGATAATAATGTTAAAATTAAAAAAAAAAAATACAAATAATATAAGTACGCGTACATACTCATTATTATTTCAATTAAATTATTGATATTTTGTATTGTATATGTATCTGTATATAGCTTGAGCAGCACAGCATATTAGTCCAGGATCCATGGTACATTTTTGCACTTGATTACTATCGAGCTAAATCTTCGTGAATAGCTTCGTTTCGACGAGACGCCCAACAGTTTCCTGTGCGAAAATTCTCGATTGTGGTAGCTAACAGAGGCAGCAAGGATAAAATATGTCGATTTGATGATTCTAAAAAATGTATTACTAACTGGTTTTATTTTTGTTAAATCTCAAGATAATTATCTAAATTATTTGAAAAAATATTTGTCCTACAAAATGTATGGTTTGATCAAAGAGTCCCCTCCTTCCAATATGTATCGATAACGAAGTCAAAAAAGAAGAAGTAAAAAAAAATCAGCTGTTTAGTAATAATTTTTGATGACCTCGTTATCGATACATGTTGGAAGGAGGGGACTCTTTTATCAAAACATACATTTTGTAGGAAAAATATTTTTTCAAATAATTTAGACAATTATCATGAGATTTAACAAAAAAAAAAAACCGAGCTAGTAATGCATTTTTGAGAATGATCAAATCGATATATTTTATCCTTGCTACCTCTGTTAGCTACCACAATCGAGAATTTCCGCACAGGAAATTGTTGGGCGTCTTATCAACAAAAAGCTATTCACGAAGATTCCGCTTGATAGTAATCAAGCGCAAAAATGGACCATGGACTCTGGACTATTAGTATTTCCTAAATGAAGAAAACTTTTAAACTAACACTACAACAATGTTTCTGAGAGAAAATTGACATAACTTTTATTGTTATATACAATAAAGGTTGATGCATAAAACCAAAAAATTGTAAACATTTATAATGACTTTAAAGTGAAGAGTGTTAATAAATTAATGGAGTGTTGACTGGATGATGGTTTTCTTCTTACTTTATTGTATTAAAAAATACATTTATATTCAACAGGGTTAATATACAGTTCTAATATTTTTATAATGAACTTAATTATCATTCGTGGCAAAAATATTTTACCAATAAAGTAAAAAAAATCGACGTGTAAAAGAATTGATGCAGATTTTAATATTTTAGTTAGTTAGTTGTTTATTTAACGTCGCTTTGTGCTGCTATGGCTAATCGGACGATGCTACAGTGGGAGCTCTAAATTTTGTCTATCCAGGTTTAATTAGGATAGGGATTTTTAACGAGTACCTGACTCTGAATACTGATAATTTAGATAATTATCTTGAGATTTAACAAAAACAAAACCAGTTAGTAATAAATTGTTGAGAATCATCAAATCGACATATTTTATCCTTGCTATCTCTGTTAGCTACCACAATTGAGAATTTCCGCACAGGAAATTGTTGGGCGTCTTATCGAAACGAAGCTATTCACGAAGATTCAGCTTGATAGTAATCAAGTGCAAAATGGACCATGGATCCTGGAATATATGTTTTGATTAATAAATTAATTACTTGAAAATGTATATAATTATTTTTCGGAGTGCCAATGTATGTGAAAAACAGGCTAATATTTTAATTTAATTTACAATTTTGAAGTTTAATGAATTCAGACTATAATTGATAAAGAAATTCAAAAAATTACACAATTATTCCAAAGTCTTTAGTTTTCAATTCTTCAATTTCAGTCCTCATAACTGACTATTTAAACTTTTATTGCCATTGTTTAGGGAAATACTAAAAGACTAAAAAGATATGTAGAGGCAATGATTGATAATCCTACTAATTCATACAAAGATTACTAGTAATAATACAATGGATTTTTTTCTCTATGGAACAATACCCGATTTTTTGACAAGTGAATGAAGTCATCCAGCATTCGGGATTGGCTTTCTCAAGGGGATATCCACCTTTTTCGTATCGGGTTATTGGCCCGCCTTAACTTGGAAAATTAAGTTACTTCGGGCGGCCGAATATAGAATAAGTCGGCAAGTGACAGACCAGAAAATATTCTTACAACAAAGAGTATATCTAAGAAAAGAGATGTAACCTGGAAAAAAGTTAAACTTCAATGGAACAATGTTATATAAATCAAATATAGTCTTTGTCGAGGAATTGGAAAATTCTCTCATAAATGTTAACGTTATATTAAATTTGTTTTGTGAGTCCTGTCCAACTATAACACAGATGTGTCTTGAATTTTTAGTATATGGCAGAGACTTTACTATTTCTAAGCCAATAGTTGTGCAGGGAATTGATTTGGACGAGATCACGCTCAACCGCCAGACTTTTACCCCCAATGAAGGATGCCGACTTTAAAAAGGCTATATTAGCTCCCGATGGATCTAAAGATCTAATGATGGATCTAACGTCTCTTTTATACCTCATTCTAATATATCCATATTATAGTGTAAAATATTAAAATAAATATATGTTTCCTTTACAAATCATTCACCGTTTTATAAATATATGAATAAAATCGTGTTTATTTTCTAATAAAACAATATTAAAAATCCATTATCGAAAAACCATCAGTCTAATCTACCAAGCGATTATTAATTTGAATCTGTTAATTTAAAGATTACAATAGTCATTGTAATTATTATTAAACTTACTATTTTCTAAATGTCAATCACACCGACTGTAATATTTACTGTAATCATTATTGAGTACTATATTAAATGTCATTATTAATTTGCTCCTACAAATAACAAATTACACCGCTAAAAACTTTTTAGATCATAGAGAGAATATATTATTATATCTATATTCTATCAGCGATACAAATGCAAACTATCGAATGTGACATACATCTAAACACATGCTTTATTTTCGAACTATAGAGAGTGCTTTAGGATGCATAATTGAAATACAATTTATACAGTCATCAATAGGCCACAAAAATATTCCATAAAGAAATAAGTAAGTATTTTTGTTTTGAAGAGAAAAGATTTGTCCTGGCCGGGATTCGAACCGGGGGTCGTCTGCATCTCCGGTAAAGTGCTCTAAACCTAAAAAGAATGCTCATTGAACATTATTTTGATTAGGATGTTGTTGATTTACGTCAATATATTATTAGAGATGGGAGAAATAAGTAAGTAGGTTTGCCGAAAGTCACTAATTTTGAATCAACCTTAAAACAGTTTTTTCGCACTACTGAAAAGTGGTACTATGCATTTCTATCGACTATATAACAGATCTAATTTATAGCAGCCTCAACATTCATTGATAAAAAGGGAGTTCATTCAAGCAAATCCTATCCAAATTAATTTATATTTATTCATTAGCAACGAAGACGAGATGCTTTAAACTTAACACACTGGGGCTTAGTCACTAATAACAATAATTAATGATAATTAGTTAATTGAATCTTAGATCCCACGCTAAACTTCTCCTTTGTGAAAGCGAGGAGGGTGGGATGATACAGTTAGCCGTTCAACTTAACTTATAAGTCCCCAAGTCCAAAACTAACTTAACTTATTATCCTATCAAAACGGTTCATTCACCCCTTTAGGCTACCGCAACAATGAGTGTTAATTTTAAGATAAAATGAACAAAACAAAAGTCATACTAAGTCAGGCGTTTGCCAATACAATAATAATAATAAGGCTTAGCAAACTCAAAGGCTCGATGCCGATACCACCAATCTAAATTTAAAAACTTCCGTCCACGACTACCCAGTCCCAAATACGCCAGATGACACGCAATCCTCCCATCTACGCCTAGATCTACTTCTTAGACATTGTTTGTCAGTTTCCTGGGGTTTAGAGAGCGTAGAACATCTAGGTCATCAACGCCCGTAGGTTATTAAGCTTTTGGTCTTCCTTTGGTAACCCACCTATCCGGGCCCGAGAAAGGACGAAGCGAGAGGGCCGGCCGAAGTCCAGAAGTTCTTAGCCATTAACACTCGGTACAGCGCTTATTAACTTTGTAGGAATTTGTTCATTACCAAGCCCAACAACTTCACAAGCTCATCACAACCAACGCGACATTATCACTTCAATTATATTAAATGGGTTCAAAATTACCAAGGAAAAATTAAAAGCAAGCACGAAAAATGCGATTTCGAAAATAGTAGACATTGCTAAGAATTTTTATAGATTTTTTTTTACTCCTAAATCGCATGACAAAATTGATAGGGTAAATGAATAGTTTTCCTGGCATAAATGTTACGCCTTCTATCATTTAACCATTAAAACGTAATTTCAATCCTTTCAATCATCAAATATTTACTTAATATTATTTAAATCATTTTGCTGACTAAATATTATTTCATATATTATAGGCGTGCCTGTATATGATTATGTCTGTATATTGTGCGTTCAATTGGGCAAAGCTATACAGCAATCCATCACTAGAAGGTAAATTTACCTGCCGACTGACATTTTACTGCCTAACTGTTCTATATGTACATTTGATAAATATATATAATACACAGTATGTACATATGTATATAATACACAGGTTTTTATATATTAGAAGGGGGTGGTAGTTACCTTGTCGGAATATTATTTGAATGGATTAAAATTAAAATGGAAAGTACTTGTAGAAATGTAACGACAGCTTTTGTTACTAGTTCGACATTTTTTTATTTATTTAACACAAAATTTAAATATAACATTTTGTTCCACATCTTTAAATATTATATCCTTTAATAAACATCAGTTGCAGATTGTTGAATTAACACATTACAACGTTAATGTGCTAATGCAGAATTCTGAAAATTAAAAATTTTAATTTATTTTTAATAATACATTTATAATTCATATAAATAAATAATATAATTTATAATTATTTTTAATAATAAATTTATAATAATAAGTTTTATCCCTATCCCACGATGGGAATGGAAAAGCTTACATTTTAGAACCTCAGTTTAAAATGTTGTAGAAGAAACTACTGTCGGAACTTGTATTTAAAGAATATTAAACATTTGTAATCCTTAAGTTCTTAAGGTATTTTTTAACAAAAGGTTCTTTCGATTGGAACTTTAGAATAAATACTTTAATTGTCAATGTTCTTTTTAAACAAATAAAATCGACATTTAAAAAAAAAAATCTACCCACCTCGGAACTGAAGTATTCCTATGGGTATTTTACTCTCGGTCCGAACGTAAAAGCATCGAAAGAATGGATATAGAGAGAGAGGAGGGGTGAAAAAGTGAGATAAGATAGGATATCAGAAAGGACGTGTCGGGGGGCTGATATGATAGGACGATCGATAAAAAAAACCAGGCGGTTACAAAGGATAGGAGCGGGGAGCCGATATGATTGATAACGCCCTGAGTGAACCCAGTCAGGTCACCTGTTGTTAATGCACCCAGTTGTCATCCCATCTGGCTTCTTCAATCTTTTACCCAACCTCGCTTTAGGTGTCGGGTTTTTTTATCTCCTTTTTTTATACTAGCAACGTTAAGAGATGATAGAGAACCAGTAAGCCAAGAGGCACGGTTTGATTCAAATAAAACTAATTCAAAAACGGTCCAAATCATATGTATAAATGATAGAGTAGTTCTGTATATAGAGCGATGAGCTGTAGGTGACGGGTTCGAAACCGGCTGAGGTAAAGTAATTATTTATTCTGTTCCTCTTAAGGCAGGATCTGAAGACCATCTTGGGATCATTCAGCCTCTATAAGATCAGTTATCAGTCGTTTCGAGTAGAGTCACAAAGAGATTTATAAGAAAATAAAATAAAGACTGTAGTTAAGGGAAATGTGTCTATTTCGGTAATGATTACATGAAGAAATAAAAGTTTCATCTAAAATCTTGTTGGTTGAAACGTTCATTTCTTGATTAAGCTATTGCCGAAATTTACTCATTTTCCATAATTATACTCATTGAAGGTAACGATTATTTGTATTTCTGAAAAATACTGACAACGAATTCTGAAACAGTGAGCGGATTGTCACGGATTGTAGGCCGGCTAAGGCTACACCTACATTGGATCCGGTGTGATACGATGAGACGTCGCTTGCAAACCAAATGACTGAAATATATCAAGAGTTATAACATTTGGTTCTTTAAATTTATAAAATTAAGATTATTTATTAATTATTTTTAATACATTTATATTTTACTATAATGTATAGTAAAATAGGAATAATGTATACTCCCCAGCATCGTATGTGATAGAATCACGTCGCACCGAATCGGATCCAATGTAGGTGTAGCCTTAGGTAGAAAAATTATAGTCAGTTTACAGGTGTGGATGAACCCGGTGGGATCTAAATACCATGGACGTTGGGTTTATGGAGGTCATCAAGAACAAATAAAACCCTTTCGAAAGCGTCGGTTTATAAAAATTAAAGTCTCTACCATGTACTGAACCCGATACTCACCTCGGTGTTAGTGGTAGGGGTTTTTAATGTTTTTTATTTGCAATTACTTTAAATATCATAGATTTTGTTAGAGACATTAGCGTCTTCCTTATTTCATCTTTTCCTTTTCGCATGAGGGACGTTAACATGTTTGGATAGATAGAAACCGTTCTTTGTGTGTGTGTATTTTTACAACTTCGGTACGACGACGGATATAACTCAAAAAGTAGGTGGAGATGAATCAGCTTCGACCTAAAAATTTTAATAATTTTATAATTATAAAAATAAATTCAAATTCAAATAAATAATAACGAGAACGAACATGGCTCCTAATGTTATAAAGAATAAAAATTAAATAAATATCGAATGTTTTTATGCAAATGTTACTGCATATATTTGAATATATATTATATATATATTATATAGCATATATTTTGAATATATACATTAGTTTTAATATACGTATGCCTATTTATCACATAAACATTTCGTTTGAAATATTATTCCATCCTAGAAAAAAAATACCATTATATATTTTTAATAAAACCGAAAACAAATTATTTATAGATTTATAAATTGATCGCAAGAACATTTCTCGTTTTCTGATGTCGAATTTCTAAGTTACAGGACGGAACAAGTTTCCACCTACCTTCAACAGGGAAAACACGGAGAGCAGGATCGGCTTCAAAAGACTCCCACGAGTTTAGTCGGACAAAAGAGGACGTCTTACAACTGCCATAAGAAGCGTAATTACTTACGCCCAAGTCATGTCGACTAAGATCTACTGCGACAAACGAAATCAAATGTGTAGGAGCAGGAAATTCACTCATAAATTTCACTTCATACACTTTTTTTTACTCTTTTAATTCACGAGCAACAGTGATTTCTTTCACCTATATATTTTAAACATTAATAAACAATTTGCGGCATTAACGGGATGGAAAAGGTCCAAAAATAGTTAATATATGGGGAACCTACGTGTTTAATTATTTAAAACTGAAGGTAGATATTTCTGATTTCAACTCTACAGATTGTAGTTTCATCTACATTAATTAATTTCGCATTACCTACATATATTATAAGTGTTTATCTATACATATAAAATGCTTTGACCTGAATGCTTTGACGGATCAACGCACAGCCTAAACCCCTGATTGTAGAGACCTGAAACTTGGAGGGTGTGTTCTTTGTATGACGTAGGCATCTGATAAGAAAGGATTTTCCCAAATTTTACACCTAAGGGTGTGAAAAAGGGGGGGGGCAAAGTTTGTTTGGGGTAATGTGATTCCTTGGTCCAATCTACTTCAAATTTTGCAAAAACCTTTTTTAACAGAATTGATGGAAGTCGTGTTTCGTATATTACTGAAATTCATCCCCTAACGGGGTTAAAAAGGGGGTAGAAAGTTATTTTGGCTGTGATTTGCTTCGAAGTTGATATCAATCCTCCGGAAATAGACTTGAGCTGATTCTTTAATGGCCTGTTGTATGTGACATGCTCTAGAGTAAGCGCACAGAGTAGCCTGGGTATTCTAACTCCCGAAGTAAAAGCAAAAAATATTGTTTAAAAAGAAATTATGCGGTAGGTGTGTAGTATTTCGATTTCGTTGTAAGAAGATAATACCCTCGTGTAACTTTCACCAAACCAAAGGCCGAGCTTAGTGTTCACAAAATTTGATTTATTTTTATGTTTATCGAACCTTTAAATCCCCAACACTATAATATATAGTGTTATATTTTATAAGTATTCAAACATTTGAACATAATAATTTATATGTTATAACAAAATTAATAACGTAAAAAACCAATTAAAAATCTTATTAGAACCATTTTCGCGGACGAAGTCGCGGGCAAAAGCTAGCCATAATATATCGATTCATATATTACTTATTAAAAAAAAAACCACAATACAAACCATGGAGGGTCTTGAGTTCAGTGAATAGTAGAGACTGTACTGATTTTTGGGCAATTATTGTGCATGGAGGTAGTTTGTCTGAGACCAACTCTTTAGAGGCTAGATGAGCTCCAGGAGGGTCTTTAGGTCCCAAAGATTCCATCCTCAGCTGTTATCAGATTAAATGATTTATCTGCCACTGGTGGATTTAAACCCAGAACATCCAGAACATCAACTCAGTTCTCTACAGACCAACCCTGTATTTTGCCGAATTCCATAAAATTTTCAAATTTATTTTCTACCTACATAATATTAAATTTACGTATTCTATAAATTACCTATACAGAAGGAGAATAAAGATGCTTCACTTACCTGTAACAAACAACAAACAAAACATTAGCGATTAGCGATTTCACGATATAAAAATAAAGTCAAGATAAAAAAAAATGTTTCATTATTGTATTTCTAATGCATTAATAATATCACCAATATATTTGTATTATTTATCTATAATCAGGAATTTAAAAATATATATACTTCCAGTTATCTTTTCTAGATGTATCAATTAAATAATCGTATTATTATTAATTATAATACAAAAGAATGTTAGTTTTACTGTGTTCGATAATTACTATAAAATAATAAATCACGCCAAGGCTTATATTGTTGAAATTTAAAAACCATACCAATTACCAATAATAAAATAACGTTAAAAGTTAATATAGTATAAAATGAGAAAAAATAATTCCGATGGGAAAACAATTCCCTGAAGTATTTGGCCAATTTCTATTAATTTATCATTTGTTTATCCAATCTTCAAAATCCAGTGATTTTAATTTTGGCTGGAACCAATGCGGTTCATTAATAAGATAAAAGAGCATCAAAATGTCACGTGATGAAAAAAATAAATAAAAAATCGCATGATTTGGCTAGTGTTAGCAGGACGATGTAGCGCGTGTCGGTCGTCGAGAAAGGAGCCATTTTGTGAAAAACAATAAAGAAAAAATGAGTTAATATTTCAAACTAATGAAAAAATTTTCTTCATGAACTTAATTAAGATAAATTAAAAATTATATTTAGTTTTTCATTAATCGTAAATAGATTTAAGGCTTATAAAGTAATTTGTTTTAGAGAGAAGACCCAATCGATTGAACTCCAGTTAATCCCGAGATTGGGTTTATCGGGTTTCGGATAATATAATTTTAGTGTTTTTAGTTATTAAATTTTATAGATTGAAAATAATAATATCGCTTTCCAATACGGAAGAATATCTTCACATAATTTATTTGAGGATAAAAAAATTAATTAGATATCACAAATTGGATATTCTTAGTGAAACTCATTTATGAAAATAATAAAAAAAAATCGCATAAAATATTTGACTGGATAATTCTAATAATTGATTAAATTGATCTGGGGGTGCAGTCAACGATAACACAAAATAAGCATAATTTATTATAATGTGCCGACGTTTCGGCAAAAGATAAAGCTTCAGGGCTAGGAAAGACACATAAAACAATTATATAAAACATTGCAGTACCGAGGAAGAATAACATAATTTATGTACAGCGTTGATACAAAGTAAAGAAATACTGAGAGTAAGATAAATTATGAAATAGCTGGTGAGAAAAATTACAGAGAAAGGTATCATATTAAATAACTGGTGTGATACCTGTAATTTAAATGTTTTCCATTCTAATTATGTCCACATCTTAGGCCGAAACGTTGGCACGTTAAAATAAGTTTTGTATATTTTGTATTATCCATCATAGATACTTTAAGTTAAAACAAAAAAAGCGTTTTAAATAAAAAAATACTAATAATACAAAGTATGGGAAGAAGAAAAATTCAAAACCAAAACCTTAAATCTTAAATAAATACAAGTATACAACTAACCAATATATTTCAAGATGTCTAGAAGTACACTGTGTTCAAATGATGTGGGAGGTGCTGTCGTTGCTTCAATAGTACAGTGGACATCAATTATACAAACGTTCAATTAACGGAACTGTTTTTTAAAAAATCTAATTATAATTAATTTGATCAGATCATTCAGTTACTTATTTTTATTGTTATTTTAAATAAAATTTGACGAAAAATAAAATAATTTTTTCCATGAACGTCAATAAGATCCATAACAGCCAAAAAATGAACTTTTACTTCAATACGCATTTGTTAACTAAGAACTGTAAACCTAATTAGGCAATTTCATTTGTTTCTCTGAATCCCTTCCTATTCATTTGGTTGGTATTTATTTTTTAATGAATTTCGATTATCCGAATTTTTTATTATCCGAACCACCCCTGACAATATTAGTTCGGATAATCAACGTTCCACTGCACTTGCATCAGGGAAACGTTAGCTGGTTTGGTTGTTTAGACCGTTTTGAAAGTCTTAAGACTGTTAATTAGGGACTTTAGAACTAATCCAATTATTTATTTTTAAAAACCAACTAAGTTTGCGAATTTATTAAGAACCTATTGCGAGAAAGTTTTTCAAAATTCTTTTCAACAAGTTAAAAAAAATAAACAAGAGGTTTGCCTGAACACAAAGAAAACTTCCCTGACTCCGGCCAAAACTGGCTTAAGTATTGTTGAGTTTTCCGGGAAGAAAACAATCCTCTTCGAATATTAACAAAAGCATGACTTCTATAAGTTTTCTTTGTGGAAAACTTCGGCTCTTTTCGTTATCGGTCTTAGGCACAGATGAGCTTGTTCAGATGTTGTAAAAAGATATTGTATGCCTCATAAACATTATTTATTAACAATAAGTTAAAAATTCTCGACACTATGCTTTGTAAATAAGTTGGAAACTCGAAGGATAAGTCAAAATTGTCTTTTAAATCTAGTACACTAATTAGATAAGTCTACAGGTTAAAAATAAAATACATTAAGTTCTTATGAGGTCAAGCTAAGTGCGAAGTAATAATGGATTAATTATCACAAGATTGCCACCAGTTCTTCCCCTAATTAGTAATATATAATAAACTGGGCGTGCCTGAATTATTAAAGTACTTCAGGGACATTTACAACTTAAATAAATACAAAGATACGCAAATAAATCATTGCGGGGAGTCAGGTGAGATAGTCTGCTAATTCTTATTTTTTAACTGTTACATCTCATTAGCACCTGTTACCTTTCATTCAAGTTGTAATATAACAGTTATAAAAGCGGATATAATATTTTTTTTTAAATGACAAAGAAACTAAATATTATAGCACCTTGAATGGGTTCAACTGTTTGATTTTAGATACATTAAATTTTGAACACAAAATTCATTGACCCTCACTTTCTATACATTTTCCCCAATGTTTTATCAAATTTTCAATGGTGAAACTGAAAAAAATCGGGTTTTTGATTAAATAAAATCTGAATATTTCAAAAATAAGTTATATTAGTTGATATTGTTCATATTCTTGTTTCATTTTCTGCTTTGTTTGTTTCTACTTGACATTGTAATTTGCATACATATGTAATTATCTATTGTTCCTTTATATAATTATTGTAATCATATTTCTGTTATTTTATATTTCTTGTACTCTGTTTTTTTTTCTTTAAATGTTATCACTGGATTTAATACACAATTTTCATCTCATTAATTCTTTTACATTTGTTATTTTCATTGCATTAAATAATCAAATCTAATTAAATTATACTCTAAGACAAAATAACATTATTTTATATTTCTTGTACTCTGTTTTTTTTTCTTTAAATGTTATCACTGGATTTAATTCACAATTTTCATCTCATTAATTCTTTTTCATTTGTTATTTTCATTGCATTAAATAATCAAATCTAATTAAATTATACTCTAAGACAAAATAACATATATATTAATACCTTTAATGTTATTCTAAAGGTACTTGTACCAGAACAAATGAAGACTTTTTTAAAAACTTATTTTTTTTAAAATGCGTTTTTTACTTGAGAATAACTTTCAAATATCTTACCCTTAAGGGAGTTATCCAAATTTTCAAACAGATGGAAGTCTGGAGGAGATAAGTTTGGGGAGCAAAGTGGATGGGAGGATTTCGTATTCCAATTTAATTTCTTCACTGCACGTCGTGAAAAATGTCGTGGAGTCGTGAAAGAGTAAGGGTCTTTTCCTATTAACTAATGCAGGTTGTTTTGTTTGTATAACGTCAACATCCCTAACTGCGTTTATCCCACTATTAAAATTATTCATTTCTGTTAAATAACGTGAAATACAACACTAGAAAGGATCGCTGGTCCACAAGAGCATTTTTTTTTATGTTGAATTTAACTTAGTTTCTGAATTTATTAGTGGGGTCAATATACGTGAAGAAGACGAAGAATCTACTTTATTAAAATTCATACAAAATAAGTAAAGAAAAATTCATGAGGCAAATAGAAGAATGAACAAAAATTTAGGAACATGCATATTAATCTGTCTTAACGTTCATATCGTACGATATAAACGTACCATTTATTATAATCAGGGCTCAAAAAAATAAAACCTGTTCCTTGGAGAGGTTTGGGATTGAGAGACGTAGGGTATAATCAGCCAATCGAATAAAATCGTGGAGAGGCTTACTTTGCGTCGAGTGGCTAGTTCCGAAGCGATATTTAAGGCATCAGATCCCCCAAGGTGTCTAGTCCGACGCCATATCTCGGATGTTAATGAAGATATTTTTTGGCCTGACCAATTATGTGTTAATTGGAGAAGTAATCGCCGAGAATATTCAAATTGGCCTCAGAAGTGTCGGAGATGAACGCCTTGGGACGTCCTGTGTAATCGTCCCTGTCAATCCGACCTGACATCCACCATCATATAGGAGTAACCATTCCTGATAATGCTAATAGTATGATAAGAGAACCAGCTAATTCTGCAGCCCTGGTGAATAAATTGTTACGTCGAATTTCATCCAGTGAAGCAAAGTCGTGTCGTCCTCGTAGCGCATAAATGGCATAGCTATAAACATTAAAATCAGAACTTGGCTTCAAATGGAGTGGATGCTTATATTGTAACTCCATTCCAAGCCAAAAACTCTGATAATAGCACGATTCCGCTCCCCTTAATACAGTTAACTCTTTCTAAATTCGACTTAACCACTTATTCATTTGGGGTGTAGATGCCTAGTTATTAACTCTCTTTTGTCTCATTTTACATATTTCGCATGTATTTTTGTTTTCTTCTTTCCGATCGAAGATGTACTCAGTATGGACCAATTGTATTAAAAAACATTTTGAATGATAAAACTACAGGTATAATGAAAATTACATAATTAGAGAACAGTCTGTTTATAACAGATTTATAAATTACTTTATATTCTATTAAAATGAATTTAGAATAACAAATGGGTAAAGAAAAAAAAATAGACCTGCTCAAAAAACTGTATAATAAATTGAGATGGTATTACATCAGTGCGAAAAAAAACTAATAAAAACAAGAAAAAGTGCTTATTAAGAGATAAAAGCATACATATAAAATGAACTATAAATAATAAAAATACTAGCATAATTTCTGATCGATGTTAGCCAATAATTAAAACTAATCAGAGAACATATGTTTGTAAATAAAGAAGGTTTGGAAATCGTGGTATTGAAAAGAGGGTAGGGAAGAAGCATGTCGGATATTGAGTCTCAGCTGGCGGTGGAACAAGCCAGAAAGTTCGAGTTCGGTTCTGCCTGAACGGGCATAGAGATCGGAAAGACGAGATCTTGTTTCCTGGTACTGAAATAAGGATTTGAATTGAAGATAACTGTAAATGCAGGAAGGGCATTGAGAGTTAATTCATTGGTATAAGAATGGACCAACGGATGGAAGAAATGGTGACCTTAACTCGAGGTGGGAAACGCGAGACCGCCTCTATGCACCGAAGACAAATTGTAGAGAGTGATTCACTCTATTACATTAATTTCTAAAAATATATCTATTTTGGAAATATTAAAATAAATTTGTTCATTTCTAACTAAAAACATAATATTGTTTTCATGTACAGCTTAAGTGCAAGTACAGACTAGCCAAAAAAATAAATAAATAAATGGTGTAGCAGAAAATCTTCTAGATTGCGGGTTCGGTGCCCGGCGGGTGGCCCTGGAATTTTTTAAGGGAGTAAAAAATCGTTAGTTATTCCTTAGCCATAACTAAGAATCTCCGTAACTATCCAGCCTTTATGGAGTCAGGCACTCATTAAAGATCCCTATCGAAATCATACCTGGAAAGACAAGAGTACGAACTCCCTCTGTAGCATAGTCCGATTAGCTATAGCAACATAAAACTATGTTAAATAAATGAACACGGTTTGTTGGGATATTTTTATTACAAAGCATATTTCAGGAAGTTTTGCCAACCCAAATATTATTTTTGAATTAAAAATGGAAAACACTACCACATCACTGCTTTCATTAACAATATAAAATAGGAACTAAAAACAAGTTGTGAGAAGAGGATACCTAATCAGTATTAGCCACGGAATTACATGTAATAATTAGTTTTTAAACGATTGCAAGCAATAACATTTATTATTAATTATTAATATTTAATCCATCACATTCCATTATTTTTGTGAAAGAGTTCACGTTTGGCCCACTTCAACGTTAATAAAATCATTTAATGAAGAATAATTTTTTCCGTAACACTAATTGAAAAATAATTAAGTATAATAGCAATCATCCGTAGCCTGGGGAAACTTTTAAAAATCCATTAAGAAAATGAGAAAAGGGAAGATGTTACATAGGAAGTTTTAGGGATATCAGGCTTATTCCCGATAAAATTCTCATGGCTCACAGCGAACTTAAAACAAAAGCAACAAGTGACCCAGCTGCGAGCTCAAACTCGATGTCGGAGGGCGCTAAGAATTCAACACAATGTTTGCTTGTCAGTTTTTAGATACATTTTCTTGCTTTTAAGGAACTTGAAGATAGAGAGGAAATGTTCCAGGCAAACCTAGTCGTATGAGTTATTTTTCAAGCGTTATTTATACTAGTGTACAAATGTTCACGATAGGTAATGCGATACAAAAGATTTAAACTTTAACTCGGTCAAAGCATATTTTAGTTTACAAAAAGATGATAAATTAATTAATGAAAAGGATTGTATGTAGTGCTTTGTATTTATGAGATGTGAAATATATAATTCTATATTAATGTTATCACTAGTTTCCCATCCTGATTATGTTGATGAAAAACATTGGGAGTTTGATTTTATAACTAGAATTATTATAATTATTTTGGGATTTAGTACTAACAGATCTTTAGTAAATCTTTAGACCGTATCTGTAGACTAAACAGTATTTTAGAGTTTTAATCAAACTCTAAACTAGACGTTTTAAGATAATAGCTAACAAGGAATTAAAAAACAATTTTTAAAGTAGAATTACCATCCATGACGCATAATTTTAACAAAAACTATCACTACAAGGTTTAATTTATGGCCACTTTAATCTGAGTAAAAACCGTAAGTTTTTACAATTTTGAAGTAATTTATTATATGTTTTATTAATATTAATATGTTTTATTTATATATTCATATTTATTATATGTTTTATTAATATTAATATGTTTTGTGTATATGTTATATTTATTATATATTTTATTAATATCTTTTGACGTTGTATAGTAAATAATTAACCAAATGGTCCACAGTATGTATATATAAATAAACATTTATTTATTTATTGCGAAAGGACCCAGAAGGATCACGCTAAGTAATCTGTAGCTGTTTCTTCCATACTTACTTCATCTTACCCTGCTTTGCCAATTCTGTTCCTAGTTTCTTCAATGATCCCTTTTCTGACATTGTTATTGATTTCTCCACCCTTTTTCCAAAACATTTTCTAACTAAAGCATTTTTTCGTTCGATTTTCACTTGTGTAATAAGTATTATGAGTGACTTGACTTTTCACATGTAAGTAATTATGTTGGTGATTCCTGTTGAGGGGAAGTAATATGTACAAAAAAATGTATTTAAATTTAATTTATTACAATATATTATAACAGGAACAATGAAGTTACAGCTGACGTAAGCTACGGGGATGGATGCCTAGTAGTCATCAGGAGTTACGAAGTGGCCTAGACTCCTAACATCAACTTCAAATTAATCAGACTGTGGATATATTCCTCGCAAGGGATAGTTAGCGGCAGAACTATAACTCAACCCCAAATTAATATAACCAACTCGGGCAATCTGTCAGATCGAACGCTCCTGAAACCCCATCCAAAGCTAAAGTTTTGTTACGATGAAAATACGTAGAGCCATTGAATATCATATAGAAATAATGTATTTAACAATAAATATTGCAAAATTCGTTTATAATAGAAAAAAAATCCGTTTTTGAAGGAAGTTAATATATTAGGATGGTTTAGGAATCACCACTACCAAAGATATTTTATCTTTTTATATGATTCCTAAAACTAAGATATTTACTTATTATATTATATTATAAGCTCTCTACTTCTACAAAAGGAGGTAAAACTGTAAAATTAACAGTTTTACACTCGAATCGATAAAAAGTGGGTATACAATATCCTTTATCAACTGTATTACTATAAATAATATGTTTCTATGTGGTTAAAATTATAATAAATACAGTATAAGTTATCAATTATATCAATATATTTAATATTTTTTGTCACTGCATTATATAATTATGCCTTAATGCATCAAATAAGGTGAGATTCTTATTCTCGTATTCTTTCCCACTTGATTCAGTTATTTTTTAAATATAAAAATAAAAGAAAAATTTACATTAGGTATGTATATATGCAAAAGGAAGCAGCTTCTCTCCAATTTGAGGGAGCCTATGTGCCGAGCCCAACGTCATTTGCCACCTTGCCGCTCGCTATTTACGCCCTTCCGCCCTATGTAATGAAAAAGAAGAGGCGGTAAAAAAAAATATGGCGCCAAAGTCCTAACCCTTTATAGAGCAAAAGCCCTCACATGGAAGATGGGAATTTTGTGCGTTGGTACAATGAATATTGTTCCTAGCAGTAAAGTATATTTGAAAAATGTTTTAAAAATGTCTCTCAAAACGAAGAATTAGTTAAGACATATATGCTAAGTCATGCATAACAAATTTCATTTAATGTTTTGTTTTTTTAAATTTATTTATTGATATTTACAACTGTATAATAAAAATACATCTAGTAAATGTGCTAAGCGATACATAATGACATGTGAAAATGACAAGTAGAGAAACTACCCACTGGCAGTACTCAAATCATTAATCAAAGTTCAACTAAGAAGTCACGGGGCCATCTTCTTTTCAGACGCCTCGGAGGATTATCGGGAATTGAAGAGGAAGCTAGGTTTAAAACCAGAGGGTTTGAGTGGAAATGAAGTTTGTTATGTAGTTTGTTGATAGATAGCGGGTTCGGGCCAAATCAGCAACAAATGGGACATTAAGGTCGTTATGGATGATCATTTAATTTTTAATTTTTTTTTTTTTGTCCAATTAGATACTATGTTTCTATATTTACACCAACAATAATAAATATATGTACTGTATCGTAATCATTTAATGCTTTAAAATATCAACAGAAATATGCACATATTGACAATATTTTGTGTCTTTATGACTGTTTTATCGCCTTAAGTATTGCACTGTATCAACCTCATGATGATCTTAAAGTCAGGAAGATACGTTGTCGTATAATAAATAATTATTGCATATTGCATAATTATAATGATGGGACCCTGGAACAATTTTCTACAATACTCAGGATATAAAACTTTTTCTCTTCATGAAGGAAAATAAACTTCTGAAAAGATTATACCTCTTTTTCCCCGTATTGACCACTTAGGATCGCGTTATAACTTTATTTTCCTTTCTTTTGCTGGAGTTTTCTCTCCAATATTCTTCCGTGCGTAGACTGGCACGTTTCTTTTCATCCCCTGTCCAACGTCGTCCAACCTTCTATGATATTTCTTCATACTCAAACCTTTCCAGATTTTCAAACTGATTCCAAATTCACTTCCTTCTGGCTTGTAATTTTCAACTTTTTCAAATCTTTCCTTACATCTTTAGCTCACATTGTCGTGGTCAAATTTTTCCTAAAATAATCAAATATTTGCAAGGTTCTATTGCAAGGGCTATTCTTGATTATTCTGTATAGATATACGAGGAATGTCAGCCGCCTCTTCCGCACAGTATCCGAGAATCATTCCTCTTTCTGTTAGATTTCTCTGTTACTTTGCAATTTCCATTCTTCTTCAGTATCAGCTTCAGGATTAATAGTCTCATATGAAGAAAACCACTACACAGAAATAAAATCTTCGGGGAGGCACCCACATAAAACCAGATATGAGGAGTTATAGCAGACAATTTCGAATATCTTTGAAGGATATACATAAAACAGGACTAAATACAACAGCCAATGAAGAAAGAGTGTTGAAGCTATGATATGTTCCAGCAAGTATACAGACAGAAGAAGGAAAACACTATCTGAGTTTAATTTGAAGTTTGATTCTACATCCCTCTGTCCTGAGAATGGCCTGAAATAGACCGTGAGGGATCCAGAAACCCTACTGGGGGCATACACAGCTTCTAAAATGGGTACCTTTAAATGTGTCGAAATCTGATGGTTGAGGGTGATTTATGAGAAATCAACTGCCTACACAACAAATTAAGAAAATAGAATTGGATAGAAGAGAGGAAGAAGGATCGCGATGAATATATGAGAGGTTTATAGAAGGAGAGAAGGAAAAAAATAGAAGCTTTTTTTTTGTTTTTTAGTGCACTCTTTACTTGGAAATACCGATAATTATAGCACTTTCATAATTGCAAAAAAAACCTGTACTTCTCAACCCATGGAGAGTCTAGTGTTTAGTACGTTGTAGAGACTGTACTGTTTATAGGACAATTGTTGGCAGGTGATTTGTCCTAGAGCGCATTCAACCGCCAGGTTTTTCGTCCAATTAAGGGCACCCGATTTGGATTGGATGAGCTCAAGGAGGATCTTTTGATCCCGGAGGGTCTATCCCCGGATGTTAACAAGTTAAATAATTTATCGGCCACAGCCGGATTTGAAACCGGGACCTTCTACACGGCATTCATGGTCCATTCTACCCCGCAACCCTCATAATAGTAAGAAATATAAGTACTAAACTTTTATAAAAATTATAAATAAGCCATATTAATTTTTTTAAGTGTAGTGGCGACCCATATGGAAATTGTTGGGAAGTAATAAAGATGAAACGCTCGGGAAGCGGGAAAAGTTGGCTAGTGTTGAAGTTGTGACCCCCGCGCCAAAACTCTCTCACTCTCTCTCCCTCTATATATATATATATATATATATATATATATATATATATATATGAATACTTTTCTAATATTAGCTTTTCCTCTCCAATGACGGTGCACACTCCATAGATTCAATCTCTGACAGTATTAAATGTTTACATCAATTTCATAAATTGTAAAACAACTATAGTTTTTTGTTACAGAGCCTGTTTATATATTAAACGAAAGCCCATCATACAGTATTCAGGTTAAAAAAAAAAAACATTTCAATTTGATATATTTCACAGGACTAAATAATTTAAATGCAATAAAGTAAGAAGAAAACCATCTCCAGTCAACACTTCATTAATTTATTAACTCTTCATAAGTTTCGAATTTAAAGTCATTATCAATTTTACAATTTTATGCATCAAACTTTATTGTATATAACTATAAAAGTTATAAGTCAATTTTCTCTAAAACACATTGTTGAAAAGTTAATTAACATTTTTTTAGTCAGACATTTTTCATACTCAAAAGTCAAAAGTCTCAAATCATCCTTTAAACATGTAGTTTGACTATATGGGATAAGTATTCCCTAATTGAAGAAAAATTTTAAATTAGGATAGGGGAATTTAAGGAGTACCTGAGATCACACAAGCTCGAAACGGTAATTTTACAACCCCTCTGAAGTATGGCATAGTTAAGGATTTTTACATCTTATAAAACTGATAAGGCCACCTGTCGGGCTGCGATCTTGGAATTAGTAGATTGTTAGGCTAGCCAGGAAACAGGTGATTCTATTTTAATATTGTTAAATGCCATTCTTAACTTCATCATTTTATTTGTTTGTTCATTTAACGCCACTTTATGCTGCTATTGCTAATCGGACGATGCTACAGTGGGAGCTCTAAATTTTGCCTATCCAGGTTTTATTAGGATAGGGATTTTTAACGAGTACCCGGTAACCTGTTTTACGTCCCTTCCGAAGAACGGAATGAAAAATCCTAGGGACGGAATACAATTTTTAATTGTTATGCTAACCACATGTGGTTCCATTCTATCAGTTAATTAATTAGGATACAGACAAATTTTAGATTTTTTAAAATGAAATTTATCGTAGTGTTCAGACAATGTGTTAATTATAATGTCTGCAAATAAAAATAAACAATAAATGATAAACTGTTTGCAAAATTCTTAATATAAAATTAAAAATTGAAAAATAAAATTATAATTAATTATATAAAATAACATAATTACGTGCTGACAGAGCGTCGATGTTCTATTAAGACGCGTTGCGATCTACACACGGCGAGACAGCTATACCCCTATCCGACGGCTGTCCTTCGACTGGCGGGCTCTTGGCCGCTTCCAGGGGTGGAGCATGCGCCGCCGCCGGTACCTTCCAGCCGATTGTCTGCTCTTCCAGTCCCAGGACCCTACTGTGCGTGAATGGGAGCCAACAAGCTGAAATGTCACCCATTCACGAGCGATCCGCCTGTTCGGGAAGGCTGGAAGACCGATTTGTAATACACTATCTTTGGTAACTTAGGAAAGTGAATCGAAACAGAAAAAAAGAAATGATATTAAGTTCATCATTAAACACAAAAAGGCAAATTATTATAGGATGACCACCGAACACTGTTGTTTATGATTATTTCATTTAACGTCACCTTATGCTGCTATGGCTAATCGGAAGATGTCACAGTGGGAGAGAGTCCTAAATTTGCCTAATATGATGAATATCTTTAATGAGAACCTGAAATAGTACAGTCTCAGGACCCCCTTTCGAAGGACGGGTACTCCCTTTCAAAAATCTTAAGACCCATCTTCTGGGCTGCGAACCCGCGATCTTGGGCCCAAAACTATAAAAATGGCACGATTCTCCTTTCCTCACTACAATTAACTTTCTTTGGACAAAGTTCGACTTAACTACCTGTTCACTGAAGCTGTAGACAATTTTGATATAATTTTGACCACCGTCAACAAACTTTTTTTAACCAATTCCGCATTCTTGTTTGTATGTTTTCTAGTTTGGGAACAAAGATTTCCTGAATACTTTTAAATTTTTAAATACTGACAGCGTTTAAGTATTTTATTTAAGTAAACTACCATATATTCCAGTTATTTTCCTCTAACAAAATTATCCATCTAAAGCCTTAAGAAACATTCTCTCACTTCCTTGTTGCTGATGGATTTCTGCAGAGTGTACAGAATAAAACGAGGAAACTTCCTGTGCTGATTCTGCTCATCGGAAGTGACGGGTGCTATAATTATTCTAATTAATTACGAGCCAACGGTATTTAGACATTTTAGAAAGCTTTACTAAATTTTATGTCCTTTTAAAATAACCCATTTCACTCTTAATGTTGTGCTGCATAACCTATCTTTTTAATAAAACACCTACTTATACTGATAATATAAATTACGAAGCCTTCGATAAAGTAATAAAGAACGAGATAGCTGTAATAGAGACACCACACATTTTATCGAGAGAATTATTTCTCTCAGAATTATTTTTCTACAAATGCGAAATATTCCACTTTCCGCATCTATTACAACTCTACCCACGGGGTCCTGTTCTCAAAACTTCTTGAACGACTTGAAGATAGCTAAAAGAAAATGTATTAAAAACAAAAAATCCAAGTAGATTTTGTAAAGCACAGTCGTGATCGCGATCCGCCCAAAGAGTAAATCTCAGGACTAAAACAGGAAAATGGACTGCTAACTCCTGATTGGTGGATTAGTCACTTTTTTTTTTCCATGTTTCCGTAATGAAATATGATTCATACATAAATGTAAATATTGGTAATATCCAATTTAAAATAACTATCTATTACGTAAAAAAGTTTGTATTCGGTCACCTGTGGTTTAGTGGTTAGCATAACAATCTAATAAGTCCAAGATTCCAAGATTCGCAGCCCCCATTTTTTAAAGTGAGTGAAAAACTTCACTTATGCCATACTTCGGAAGTGACGTACAATGGGAATCACGTATGATCTCTATTAGTTATATATACCTCTCCTAATATAAGTGGATAGGCGAAATTTAGGACCTCCTGTAGCATCGTCCGATTAGCCAAAGCAGGTTGTGACCTTTTTTAATGAATAAACACAAGTTTTTAGTGATCATCGTATAGTATTCAATGTTACATATCAGTAACCGGGTCACAAAAAATTGTGTTAAATTGACAAGAAAAGTTTGTCAATTAAAATTAATATATTTCTTTAATTAGCATATATATTATTTACTTTGACATTGTCGTATTTAATGATAAGCATTGTATCATTTCATTCTTCCTGTTTTGATTCACTTATCAAAAATACCGAAGTCATAATAACCTACCATATATTATTATTTGTAGTGTTTGGCTTGAAATGGAGTTATAATATATGTAGTATCATATCAAGCCAATGCCTGACAGTTCCATATTCACAACGAAAATAACACGATACAGGTTTCTTGAGTACAAGAAACTCATTTTACCCTAAACTCATTTAGGGTAAAATCCGATTTGAATTGACCAATTCACCGAGGATGTAGATTTGCAGTTCAAGATCCAAAAAATCATAATGTGTTCTGATTTCATAATAATAATAAACCCTTAATTTATGTCCTGTTAGGTACATTATCCGCGAGAAACCCAGAAAAATAATAATTCTTATTCGAAAATAAGGAGTTGCGCAGAATATTCGGCCCAAAAAAGGATGAAGCCGTTGGCAATATAGGAGATTAAATAACGTGGAAATGCGAAGCATGCATCCAGTAAATATTATTCAAATGATAGCGTCACGGAGAATAGGATGGGCCTGTGAAGCTGCTGGGCTTGATAACGATCGAATTCCAAAAATGTTAACAAACGCTGGGCCGACTGGGAAGCGTCTGAGAGGTAGGCCGAGGCGTAGGTGGGAGGATCGCATTAAGAAGATTTGGGTTTGGGTAGTGGTCCGTGGACAGAAGTTTGTAAGCAGAGATTGCTGGTATCGACATCGAGCCTTCTGGTTCGCTAATACTTATTATTATTATTTATTCTTAGAATAACAATACAAGTTATAATATATAAGTTGTTATATCTTAGAGTAGATATTAGTAAATTAGAATTACATTTACTTAATTATTACAGTTATTAAATGAAGAAATTTTATTAAAAAAACAACGAATGATAATAGAAAATTGCGAATTATCTCCTATAATAATATTTAAGGGAAAAAAAATAAGATAACAATAATTATAGAGAGGGATTTAGGTTCAAATCATTGAGCTTTAAATAGTAACAAAATTTCATTTCACACACATATGCACTTTCCTCACTGTTACCATCAAACTGAATGAAAACTGAACCTTATAGAAAAAAGTAAAAACGTTTTGAACATAAAGTTTTAGTATTTTAATTTGTGAGAAAAGATCTAAAATCTCAAACACTCTGAATGCTGGAGAGGCAAAGACGGGAAATTTAACTAGAGCAAGTAATAAAAAAAAGGGAATGTCATGAATACGTTATGACCGGTAAAACAACCAAGTCGGATCATATTGAAGTGAGGAATTTAAAACGCAAATCAAGATAAGAGGAATAAGAACTCCTGGTGAGAAGTGCACAAGAGCTTGATTTGAATACAAAATGGACGGAGATCTGCCGGTAACTATCGGACTTGAAGAGCCCGTTCTTAACCTGTCTTGAGCGTCAGTGAAGCAAATAAATCTTCACCGGCTAGAACCATCGGACATTCATGATCGATTCCACAGTCTCACAAAATAAAGTTCATTAGGAAACTTCATTCTGCCCCCGCTTCGAGGTTTTAATTAGTTTTTAATTTAAGGACCGCAGGGGAGGAGGAAGAGGCAAAAAATGAAAGAGAAAATTCCCTATCAGATCTAATAATGGCCCAGTTAATTATGAAACTTATTAAAACCCAGCGACAGTTCCGGCGATGGCTACAATAAACAAAGCTCCATCCGTCACAGAACAATTAAATAATAAATTATTATTGGCAATAAAGAAAGGAGCTGAAAGACTTATGATAACTAAGGACAAATGAGGTGTCAAAACGTCACAGTGAAATAGAGATTATATTACAGAATAGTAACCTTGTTAACTAGATCATATCAACTAGGCTAAGATGGGTTGGGAATTTGGATCGAATGGAGGATGAAAGAGCCCAGAAGAAAAGAAGCGCAATTTGGTGTAAAGAGGAAAAAAGGTATATTTAGAAGCAGGTGGAAGGTTGGGGTGGAGAGAGAGAAAATGGGCCCACACGGTCAATATTAATGACAGTATTGGAATGGTGAAAATACTGAGGAGTTACCCTTCAGTATTTTTACACCATACACGATCAATATTACTGTCAGTATTTAACTCATTTTCCCTATTTTGATGTGGTGTCGAATCAGGTCTATACTTTTGATTTTATCTTCATTGGAATGTTTAGTGTTATAATTATCTAGTTTCTTTTTCTGTATGTTTACTATTCTGTCATTTTATGTACTATTATTTTTGTAAAACTTCTAACCAAACTCTTTCTGTATTTTACTAATGTAAAAATCAGAAATAAATAAATTTAAAAAACTCAAATCAGTTAGCTCGCGATAAGAACTGTTATCTTTTTCTCAAGCAGATTTATACCTACATTTTTAATAGAGTGTGTTTAGCAATTCTGATCGCCATGGCATTGAAAAAAAAGAAGAGGAAAAGACAATTGTGGGTGAAGGATTGGCAATTGGACATGGATAAGTTCACCCATTTAAACTTTATCAACGATATTTCAGTAAAGGAACAATCAGATTACTATAATTATTTTCGGGTGTATGAAAACGTACTGAATAATGTATTAAATATGGTTTTTCCTCATATTAAAAAACAAGATACAAATATGAGGGAAAGTATATGCCTTGGCAGTTACACTGCGCTATTTAGCAACGGGCCGAAATCTTGAGGACTTCAACGCTAATTTCTCCATCAGTCGGATTGTGATAGAAACCTGTGCTCTTATTTAGACACAGAAAATATATTTTGTTTCCACATACAATACACAATTTTACATATAAAATTAAGAAAAACATTACATGTAGCAATTTTTGGACTAGTTGAATTTTGTACGGGAACACTTTCAAATCAGTTTTCAAAATTCACCCTAAAATGCGTGTAGAAATTTGTAACTGGTAGCCAGGTTTGAACCAGAAATTGATGTTTCTGGAGACACTGCAACACTATCGCGCACCACAGCAACATTTTCAGAGTTACGAGACGTCCGTTGTCTTCCAGAACGAGGCCTGTCTGCTGTCGCACCGTACTGTCGAAAAATCGCATGTAAACGATAAATTGTGATTTTGTGAGGCACTGGACGATTAGGATATTTTTGACGCAATTTCCGCTGAGTGGCAACAATGGAACGATTATTTTCAATAAATATTGTCACTATTTCTGCTCGTTCTTGTGGCGTATGTTTATCCATAATAAAATTTGGACGTCTACTTAACACAATGGTAAAGATAACCTGAGCTAAACGTCACATAACCAAGATGGCGCGCAATCAAAATGGTAGCGGGACTTTTGCCCCACCTGATATTTTGATGAAATTTTTGCGCATTCTAGTGGGTACGGGGACCGTTTAGAATCACAGTTCTATCTGATCGCTAATGTTTTTTAAATATAATTTATCCTCCTCCTGAATATTTGAATAAGACAACTTCTGTCCTTTATATGTAAATACGTTTATACAGGCATATTATAAAATTTATATCAGAGAGGAAATAGAGATTCTATCTTTACTTTCTACTTATCTTTTTCCGGAATTTACTCTTTGACATCATTTTTGTTACATTTTCTTTCATTTTATGTATGTAAACTCTCAAGGAGACTATTATCATACATTTTATATTTTATCTATATTCTACTAGCTTTTCCATAATTTTACATCTTACCTCTGATGTTTATACTTTTTATTTTTGTAAACTTTCTGTTTACTTCCTTCTTTTATCTTTGTTAATTTTTACAACACCACCTTTCTGTACATTTACTCTGTAATATTTTTATTCATATATATCCATCACTTTTTTGTTCTAATTTTCTATTACTCTACATATATTTTTATATTATTATATTCTTGGTACTGTAATGTATTTTTGTAGCTTTATCGTTTTGTCTGTTTTCTTTCTTAGCCCTGAAGATGGCCTACAAAGTAGGGACAAAATAAAAAATAAATACCCACTTATTTAGTGTTATACTTTTTATAAAGGGCCACTATTTGTTCACGCACTGAACTCCACCTAAACAGGCAGTACTGCCACCGCAATGCAGACATTTTTGATGATTGTTTTTTTTAATTTCAGTTAGGCACGAAAAAACAACCATTTTTTTTTGCTATTCATTAACACAGTTTTAAGTACATGTTTAAAACATTTAAGGTTATAGTATACAGATATACTCAGACGTAACTGATGGGTCAAGTTGTGATAACTGTACGAGTATTAAATGATTTTTTCTTCACATATACTTTTATCAAAACTGTCTTAATAATTGTTATCTTTTTAAATTTTATTATAATTTTAGAATTTATAATGTATGAACAGGAGAACGTCTGCCAGGTCCACTAGTGTTTAAGTATTAGCTTAAAAGTAATAGAAGAAGGAAGGTATAGTAACGAGATACGATGGAATGGAGATGAGAGATGCGTTTCAATTCTAGAGGGGTTTTGTATTATGAGAAAATGCTAGCGTTTTCATCCGCACGGCTTTCCCTTCCGAGATTAAAACGATAAAACCTGACCGTCACAGCAACTAATCCGTGGATTTCGTTCAAACTGTGCCTCTTCCAAACCTGGTGGGCTTGTCAATATTTTTATTAACGACGAGAATAACAATACAACTTTTTTTTCATAAAAAATCAAAATCCCATTAAATATTAAAATAATAAATGACCATCAAAACAAAATTGCTTACTTATAGTATTAATCAATTAATTTTATTAATTTAGTTCGTGGGATTCCCATTAAGCCCCTATAAAATGGGCACCGTTAATTGGGGAAAACATGAAGATTGAGTTTGATCGCGGCTAACACAACTCCCTACACAACCGTTGGTTTGGTTACATGTCCCTACCATGCAATGAACCCAATAACACTTCATAAATTGTAGTGGTGGTAATGTTTTTTTTTTTTTGTTTTTTTTATGTTAGTGTAGGTATAATGGAACTTTAAGGTTCATATACAGAGACAAACGTGGGAGAAAAAATACTTTTTCTTTGTTTTTTGTTGTGTTTTTTTAATCTAAAAATTGACCGATTACAGTTTACAATGTACAATGAGCAATTTTAAAACATTAATTTCCTACAAAACTTTTAACATTAATTTTTTTCGGTATACGTTATATAAGCTATTTATTTCCTAGACTTACTCATTTTATACTTTAACAGAGTGAGATATTTTATACTTTAAAAAGCTTTTCCTTAACAATAGAATATTGTTACGGGCTACTGGGTGTAAAATGGACTAAACTATTACTTAATTCAAGAATCTAATATTTATTAACCAATTAACAAGAATACAATGAGATTATTTAAAACAGTTAAATTATTAAACTAATATCAATATACAATAATAATATTCTACTAAATGTTATCTAATTTCTAAGATAATATACAAATAATATAAGATATTGTTTATACTAAGTAACTAAACTATTTATATAAATTTGTACAAATACAATAATATTACACTATAGTTTACAATTACAAATTAACACTTACAGTTCGCTAACTAAAGTCCACCGACCGTAAGACTCTTCAAATATGACAAACTGCCACACAGTTTATTACACTTATTACACGGTCACTAATTGTCACTGTTGCTCACTAAGCACTTATTACAGACTGATACTAATACTAACTAACTCACACACACTGCCACTAGTTAACGACTGCTACTCACTGGCTTATTACAGACTCGTCTTATTACTACTCATCTTATTACTACTCATCTTATTACTACTGCCTATTACTACTGCTTATTACTGACTCGTCTTATTACTACTGCGCGGCCAAAACAGCTTGCCTTTTTATATAGGCAAGGGAGATTGGGGTGGGGGCATCTAGAACATTCCGGGCCGATCGAGTAGGCTCTACGACATTCTATAATCCCTTCCGGCTTAATCCCATTGTTCGCCTAATCTTCTCAGCCTCCTTCCCGCTCAGACCGTAACACTGCCCCCTCCTTAAAAGTGCTCTGTCCCAGAGCATAGTCCGGAGAAATCGGGCGGTTATGAGCTTCCCTCGATGGAGACGCATTTCCTTTCCAGGGGTTGAACGTGCACACCAATATGGCGACCCCAGAGTTGGCGAATATCTCTTCAAGCATGTTCCTGACAACCTTCCACTCCAGGCCGTCATATCCACAGCCCAACTTAGGGATCGCGAGCTTGGTGACACGCAGTCTCAGAAGCTTACTCCGCAGGTCGTCGAGGCTTCGCCGCAGGGCGTCATATGTGGGCTTGTGATCATTGGCACACTTGGTAACTAAGTAGAACAGGTGTCGTCCTTCGTGCGTATGGTGGAGTGTTTTCCCGACGCTTGGTCCTTGGCGTTCCAGTTCCTCAGTTCCAGCAAACTTCTTCCTGAAGACCGTTGCAATGCCTCGGGAAGTCCTCAGATCTTCGGCGACACAATGGGCCAGAGAATAGTCCGCGGGTAACGAGAAGATATCTCTGTATACTGTCTGAGTTATTCCACGGGAACCTTGTACCTTAGGTTGTGCAACTGATACCTTACTGGTCTCCACGTTGTTGAGATACCTGACTTGCTGGTCTTTTGTCGGGCCATGGTCTCCTTTGTATAGGGCCAGTCTATTAAAATGGACTACCCTGGGTTTTCCTTTTGGCTGCTTCCTGATCCTATAGATGACGTCGTTTATCCTATTGATGATCTCAAACGGGCCATCCCAGGAGTTCTGAAGTTTAGGTGAGTAGCCTCGCCTTCTTCGAGGATCATGTAGCCAGACCAAATCTCCAAAACAGCTCGCCTTTTTATATAGGCAAGGGAGATTGGGGTGGGGGCATCTAGAACATTCCGGGCCGATCGAGTAGGCTCTACGACATTCTATAATCCCTTCCGGCTTAATCCCATTGTTCGCCTAATCTTCTCAGCCTCCTTCCCGCTCAGACCGTAACAATATATAAAACATTATAATGAGAACATTCTTGTATGATATTCAATATTATAAATAAATAAACGTAACATTTTATGTGCACCATTGTTCCTTTAAATAGTAGTGTTTGATTTTTATATGAAGGGTTAATTAACGCAAGATTGAATTAATTGAATCGTTCAACTACAACTGTATTACAATAATACAACAAGTTAATAGGCTTAGTGATACATAATGACGTGAGATAATGACAAATAGGGAAACTACCCACTGGTAGTACTCAAATCACAAGTTCAACTAAGAAGATCACGTGACCATCTTCTTCTCAGACGCCTCGGAGGATTATCGGGAATTGAAGAGGAAGCTAGGTTTGAAATTAGAGAGTTTGTGTGGAAATGAAGTTTGTTATGAAAGAATAGATAGCGGGTTCGGTATATTATTTAGTTTCATTATTTTTGAAATACTGTTCAATAATGATGATACGTTGTTCTATCGTGTAACGGTCCATTTTTACTAACCCTAAACTCTCATCTGTCGAATTGTTTTTTGTTTTTTTTAGGGTTGCCAACACTTTACTGCACAAATGGCGACAAATTCAAATCTTGCGTTCATTTTGGGGCACCGTTTACTTTCTCTCGTCAAGGAACCTCCTGCACCACTACACCCCATGAAGACCATTGGGTTCAGTAAGTGTTAAGAGTCAGTACTAATTATAGGAAAGCGGTTCTCCCGGGCATTGATTTTTCAGTGATAGCGGTCAACCACCAGTTTCCCTCCTATTAAGGCTTCCCACATAATAGAAACTGGGTGAGCTCCAGGAGGGTCTCTAGGTACCGCAGATCCATTTCTGACTGTTAACGAATTGCATGATAATCAGTCAAAAATAATTATAAGTCATAGCCGGATTTTAACTCGTGACCTTCTCCACGGAAACTCACTGACCTATTCCACCCCCAACACCAAGGAACAAGTTTCTTAAAACATTTTTATGAAAATTCACTGGAAAATTGATTCAGTACCTTACGAAAAACATAAAAGTAAAATCTGTCCAGCAATCCTATGTGTTATCGATCCCTATATATCCTTGTTATATTACTTTTTCTTAGCTGTCTACATAATCCGATAGAGCGTACTATTAGATAAACTGCAGACAGAATCGCTGAATTAAAGATGACCGTGAAATACCCGTGAAACGAAATGGTCCGGAAAATCAACATAGAGCAACAGGTATTTGTATTTCTGCGTCAAACGTCTTATTTAACAAGACTTTGGAAAACCTCTACAGGAAATAAGATATATTGAACATTATTTACATGATGAGGTAACGCATCTTAAGGATAGATATATATACTTTAGAACTTTATTGCTTTTGGTACGTAGTTACTTTTACTAGTTGTAAAGTCACTGCTTTTAATTAATAAATCATGTATCAAAATAAATTTGGTTAAATCCAGCCACGATAGAGCTACCGTTGCTCTTATTCATGCTTCTCATGTCATTTTGTTTTATTTTTCTGATGGCCAATCAGCTGAATAGTAATTGTTTTTAATTGTCGGGTATGGGTACAAGTGTAAAGAGAGAAAAAGCTTGTTGGGGCTATAATCCTTATTTCAAACCCAAAAAAGTGCCAAAGTTATTAATAAGTAATGGAATATTGACAGAAAATGTGCATTTCAGTGATGAAATTGATGCTATTTTCTCAAGGAATAGGAAAGTGGATATGTTGCCGAGAGACAAAAGGAGAAACACGGTTATGATACACAAATTTAAATTTATCTCCAAATATTAATCATCATATATTCAAATGAGCAAAAGAATATTGAACCACTAAATTTCCTCATAAAGAACATAATAACCTATAAATATGTTTCATATTACATGACCTGTACTCCATACTCCAACCCACAGGGGTTTCAGTACATCTTCGAAAATTTGTTCTGGGAAGTGATCTGTTCTGGATCACACTCAACTGCCAGATTTTTCTCCTTATTTTTGGTAACCACTTTAAAGAGGCTGGCTGAGCCTAAGGTGGGTCCAAGATCTAATTTGAATTCCTTTATATACTATTCATTGACGGTCACTATGGGATTAAAAAGTAACTGGTAATTTAATTTATTTTTAGTAAATAATTTAAGACAGAAAAAAGTTACTTTTTAACCATTGACTGCCGAACAAGAGAATAGCATCGTAAAGCCATATTTATTTTAAATACAAAAACGAGTAAATTAGCTATAATATTATCGAATTTCAATGGCGTTATCAGCTTCGAATGATAAACTAATGTAAATTTAAGCAGTAGACAACAAACTACGATCCGGATGATTTCATTAATTTCTGCTGACTAAACAACTACACCAGTAGAAATAAAAAATCATCTAATAACAGATTAAAATCCTTGACATCAGTTTCAAACACCTTGTTTTTTTTCTGTTTTAATAAATAAACTGATAGAAATTCAAATTAGACGGTGAGTAACCAAGGAGTAAAACAAGGGAATATTTTATAATTTTGTAAAAACGAATTTTTAATATATTACATCATATATTCAAGTGAGCAAAAGAATTTGTATGTTAAAATATTCAGATAAAACCTGCACTGTTAAAGTTTTCAACAAACTAATTTCATACTTTATATACATATATTATACAGGTTTCAATTTTGTGATCCTTGAATATTTATCAATAAAAATTTTTTGAAAAAATTATTTACCCATTAACTAAAGAAAACTTAATCTGTACCCCTTGGCTTCACATCCTCTTATAAGTTAAATTCCGTAGATAATATTAATGCTCACAATTGCATCCTTTTTATAAGAAGGAAAGGGTACCTAATTAATATAATTATGAGATAATAATTATTTTTAATTATGATACTCCGGTTATTAACGGGTCGTGAAAAGTTATATTACCACACGTGAAGAGAAAGGATACGGAAGATGTTCCCATGAGCTGTCCACTCTTCCGGAACGGAGAGAAATCCAAAACAAACAAACTGGCTGAGAATGTGAAACGATCTAAGAAAATGGAATCTCACTTGACATAACATTAAATAGAATAATAACAATCTTAGACTTGAGCATTTTTCTTTCCGTCGGTCATCTTTGATGTCGTTGAATTGTTGAAATGAGATGTAAGTACTGTTACTGGGTTGTATGTTATTATAATTTTCGGTTCGAGGTCGGGTTGGCGAAAACTTAACGTTATTTATTTTAAGAAATAGTAAATTGGAAATATATTTAAAAAAAAATATCATACTTCACTGCTAGTAGTAGGCTCTATAAAATATATGATACATACTTATAATGCATTTTATATTTGGTTTTACCTTAAAAATAAGGAAAAAAATGCTGCGTTAACTATAAGACTGGCATCTATGGGAAAAGAATTTGTAGACAAAAATAGACTCATACCGTCTGTCAAAACTGATCTCAATAATACACACTTCGTAACAAGTTTGTCAAATTCGCCTTAACGCTGTTCTATTAACGGTAGCATTATGGTTCTTCGATTTACTCCGTGAAAAACCGTAACAAAATGATAAATGGTTAACTAACTATAGAGCACACATATACGACTTCGATAATTAATGAAACAACTTACCAAAGATGTAATGCGAATTATTTAACGGGAAACCATAGAACTCACCTGAAACAAATACAAAGTTTATTGACTACCAAATATATAAATAAATCAAACAAAAAAAATAATGATAATTTTCCATTTAAACGATAACCTAATAGTCCAGGATCCATGGTCCATTTTTACACTTGATTACTATCAAACTGAATCTTCGTGAATAGCTTCGTTTCGATGAGACGCCCAACAATTTCCTGTGCGAAAATTCTCGATTGTGGTAGCTAACAGAGGTAGCAAGGTCACGTATCTTCAGTATCTTTGACTCAAAACCCAAAACAACAATGCCGTGGTACATCAAAATCAAGAAAGATCTTAAACAAATACACATTATACGGGAGGAAGACACATGACCGGAATCGTTTTAGAGCAGCCATCGAGACTTTTGGGACTTTCCGAGATGAGAAACGGGCAGCTGGTGCTAAATGGACAGATGGAAGTCGTGCTAAACACAGTGAGCTCATGAAGACGATGTGGAGAAAACGAAAATTGAATAAATACCAGAATGTAAAGTGAGGCTTATCGTGGTCCCTAGTTGGCCGATTAGCGAAATTGATGATGATGATTAAAAAGGTAACGAACGCACAGTTAAAACTGACGATCACCTTTGTTCAATTGGTTAGAGTAACAACCTACTATTCCCAAAATAGCGGGTTTGCAGCTCGGCAGATGGCCCTAGAATTCTTTAAAACGAGTAAAAAAGTACTGGTTACGGCATCCTTCGGAATGGACGTAAAACGGAAGTCCCGTCCAGTGCGATGTCAGATTCTCGTCAAAGATCCTATAGTAATTAGGCTTGGGTAGGCAACATTTTGAGCCCCCACTGTAGCATCGTGCGATTAGCAGTGATAAAGATACATGATAAAGTGACGTTAAACGAAACAAACAAACAGTTAAAACTTGTTTTAACTCAACTTGAAGGGACAACCTGCAGAACTGATAACCAAAATTTATGTAAATATACAATATATGCTTCTATTCGACAGGAAATAGGTACTCATCTGAGTTAACGGTTGTAAGGTTGATGTTTACAAAGTACTAGTAATTAATACACGTCCCTGCAGCAAGCTCTCCCCTAGCGATCCCTTTGCTCGGGAACACGTAAGTGGAACTTGAGAGGGAAGTTCTGCATAAATAACGGACCAATTAACTCGAGAAAAGTAGCGCGGCAAACTCTCTTCGGCTGCGACTATTTATTTTATCGGTTAAGTAATAGAGCCGGGGGTCGCAATAGTAATTTAATTTATTACTAGCAAGGTAGGATCTGCTTCCCGATTTATGACCTGGCGTTGCAGCAGCCCCGGAGATCGATGCATCCTCCTGATTCCTCATGCACCTATTTATCGTTTAGCCTCCGTAATCTCCCTAATGGAGTCAGTGAAAGAGCTAATTGCAGATAGGGAGTGTACCGCTTCGAGGCTATTCGATTCTAGGAAAAGTCTTATAATGAAACTAGGAATAGCTGAAGTTGAATCCTATTTGACCCTAAAACGTGATATGCACTTCAGGATCTTGATTTCCATCTCTCTGAACATTTTTCATTAAATAATCTGAATTATATAACAAGAAAATGATTATAATAAGGCTTCGAGAACCCGTAGACTCGATGCCGATACCACATGCTTCCAAACCTCCTTACACGGACCACTACCTAAACTGAAATCGGCTTGATCACTTTTAACGCAATCCTCCCACCTACGCCTCTGTCTACCTCTCAACCACGCTACCCAGACGGCACAACCCTTCATAACTTTTTAGGAAGTCGTTCGTTACTAAGCCCAGCAACTTTACGATCCCTTCTTAATCTTCGTGACGCTATCTATCACTTCCATAATATAGACCGGGTACCTGCTACGCAATTTCGCGTTGTGCAATCTCCTAAATTCTTCAGCGATCTCTCCTTTTCGGAGAGAATATTCTACGCACCTTATTTGAAAAAATTGATAATTCACTGGGAGGGGATCGGGCGTAACCGTTTTTAAAATTCTTCATTCCTTACTGAATAATCAAAACATTTCGGAATAGTTCTCCTTTTGCATTAATATCCTTAGCCTCGAATTCCTCAAAGTGTCTAGATTATTGATGTCGTAGAGGAATGCGAATGAACACATGACTCGGAGGAAAATCAAACACTTTTTTTTTTTTTATAAGATTGTACTTTTATTATTCGACACAGAGAATAGCAAAGACGACCCGACCCGTTCGATAAGGTTCTATCCTTCTCCTTGAAATATAGAAGGCGGTGAGATATTGAGATGCTGGATATCCTTGATTCCTCGCCCGCAAAGGAGGCATCGAGGTGTGAATGTCGATTCCATGCAAATCCGAGATAGTTATTGCTCGGTGCTTGGGAGGATTTTTCAATTCCTTTGGTTGATTTGTATCTTTCTGACTATTGGCATAGCCCATATCAACATTTAAATAAAATGTGTCGTATAATAAAGGGGGTGTAGATCTAATTATTACATTACAATTAATTATTATTGTATGTAGGACGATCTACTTAATAGTGAAAAAAGTCGTTTAATTTTAAAATACCCAATTCATTGAAATTAATGTTGTAAATGGTAATTTTTCACTTCACTTTGATATTAAGATTGAACCAAACAATTCAATTTTTCAGTATTATAAAATTTTAAAAATAGTTGGTGAAGTATAAGGTATTTTGGATTGTTTTTTTTTTAAATCGGATCTAAGCATGTATATTTTATCTTATTATTAAATTTAAAAAACTGAATAGTGAAAAATAATATTTTAGTACATAGATATAAAGAAAATTTTTTCGGTATTGACTATTAATCGAAATATTTTCATTTCTGGAATTTGGTAGGAATAGGAGTTTAGCCCCGGAGAAATCATTGAATCCAAACAATCTGCAACCCGTCTGACAATAATCTATGTAAATAAATATTTACTGGGAATTCTAATACGATAGAACTTTATAAAACAATATGGCGCCAATTTAACAAGATGGGCCTGGCCCTATGATTTAACTTGCTTTCTTTCCTGATATTTAGTATGATTTGCATTTGCATTTGAATAGCATTTGCCAAAAATCATTTGCTCCAAGAAAGTGGTTGTGAGAATTCGTTGTATTATTTTTTTCTTTGTTTAAAAAGTTAACTTCTATTATTATAAAAAATGTGAGAAAAAGATAAAAATGAAAATGAAACGCTGATATTGAAATGAAACATAACAATTCTACATTAAAAAGTAGTAGTTTTTAAAAAAGTGTCTCGGGAACCGTATAAAAAAAAAATGAATGCAGTTATTGCGAGGGGAATGTATTATAAATTAACAATGAAAGACTTGAAGAAGGAAATTGTCAATTTTTAAAAATAATTTTTTTCCAGCATAGCTCCAAATACGTACAAGGCTTAGCGGTGGTGAAGGAGGAATCCGGATAAAAAAGAGAGGTTCATTAAGGATTTACTCCCAATTCCAACGCTTAATGATTCAGAGGAAGTAACGAAGGTGGAAGAAGTGGTGGTCCTAATTGGGCAAGGCGAGGTTCCCTTCTTCTCCTATCTTCCCGGTGAATACAAGTCAGCACTTAGCTAGGGCGTGGTTATGGATGTCTTCAGGATAATATAGTACAATAAAAGGAAGCAAACAGTATCGCCCAGTCTACTTTATTTATTTTCCCAATTACCGAAACGGCGGAAAAGATGGCGGAAGCTGTTAAGATTACAACGTAAAACGTCTACGGGCCACCAACACGATCGTGAAAAGGCCGTATCGAAAGTTAGTTGAACAAGTGCTTTAGCTCCGGTTGGAGATGTTACTTATTTAACGGGAGCCACGCTCGAGTCATGAATATCTTGAAAGAAGCGTTGAAAATGGGACTTTTCAAAGCATCAGTGAGTGGACCCTCGGATAAGCACTAAGAGCCTACTTAGCTCATCATATCGGGTTACGGCTTAACTTTGCTAAGTTGCTGATATCCAACCCGGGGTTCGCATTTTTTCAACGCATTCTCCAGGTATTCCCAACATTTTGACAGCCAAGCCACGCGTCTCATCTACCGTTCCTTCATCTTCTAACAATGAATCTTGAGATGATCAGGAAAATTACTTTAAAATTTTATAAATATTATGCTACAATGGTTAAATTTACAAGACCTTAAGGCGTTTAACTTCCTTCAGGGCTAGCTGCCTAGTTAAACACCCATAAGCAAGGCAAGAAATAACTGTACCTATGTAATGTAAAGACCGAAAAACAAAAAGCCTTCAACGGGTTCTTACTTTTTCTCACGAATTTCATTTTTTCTAGTTTTGTTCTTAAATCAGTGGTTCCCAACCAGAGGTGCTTGATGGGAAGTGAGAGGTCGTACCAGTTAAAAATTAAAAAAATCGCACTTTGTTTTGATTATTTTTATCTTACTACCTTCTTAAAGCTCATGACTTTGTAAAGACCTGAACGAAATATGATTCAAAGAATAATTTAGTGTTTCTAACAAAAAGACTAAAATCGGTTCTTATTTTCCTCACGAATTTTGTTTTTTCAGGTTTTCGTTCCTTATTTTGTCCTTAGATCTTGTTCACGAACCAGGACTCTCATGAGCATCATGAGGAAAGAAGTACATTTATTGACTTAAATTGGAACTGAATTGATGAAATTTTAGTGGTTATCTTTTTATTGTTACTCCAGGCTTCGTGACTGGAATCTTATATAATATATGTATAAAAAAATATGCATTCCATTCTAATATGCCTAGAACATCAAGTAACCATTAAAAACGTATTTTGAAGCCCTCTTTCTCGGAAATTGCTTAGGTAACCGCGTAAAATAAACCAGATGACTCTATACGTGTGAAGAACATTAAAAGGGAAACTCGGCAGAAACTTAGTTATTCAAGAGGGATAAAGCAATCTACGTATCAGGTCTCGCTCAAATAAGGGCGTAGTTTCATCTCGCCAACGGGACTGGGTAATGGGTTCGACTCCTCAATGGGAAACAAAGGAAAGCGGATTATAGAGCGGATCGATCCATCCTGGGATAGCTAGCTCGCCATCCTCGGGGGTATTACCTCAATATTGTCTGCAATGTTCCTTTGTGGTCGCGACGGTCTGATGGAATTGGAAATATAGTTAAGGAATTGGAAGTTAACTTGATAACATACATACAGCACCATCTTAAAAAGCAAGTATATTCTCAACCTGAACTGTACCAATACAGCCCATGGTTCAGAACATATTAGAGACTGTACCGTTTCTAAGACAAATATTGTTAAGGGATGTGATTTGCCTGATATCACGCTCTTCCGAAATGTTTTCTACAATTTATAGAGATTGGGTGAGCCCTAGGACACATAGCAGTAAACAGAAAATAAAAAATCACAGCTGTATTAATCACGAAACCCTAACAAGTCATTACTGTACAAACTGAGTTATCCCGCATCCCTAGTTACAAATTGTTCTTAACATGCATAAATATAAGTATCAACTCTCGCTAAATAAGAAGAATGAAAGCCATGATGAAAGAATTAAATAAATCGCCGCTTCAGATCAGAAGTAGTTAACTTTATGCCAGTAATACTAATTAAAACTAAGCACAATATGAACAATATCTAATTAATTTATAAATATTTTCATTTTGAACAGAAAAGATTTGTCCAGAACTGGGAGTCGAACCCGGGTCTCCCACACATCCGTCGTGGTGCTCTGCCACTTGAGCTATCCTGGCTCGTACCTCGGTGAGACAAATCCATTCCCTTCACCGATCTTATATCCCCGATTTCTCCCAATTTGCGATGTATACAAGGGGAAGAATGTTCATTGAACATTACTTTAATTAAGATCTTGTTGACTTACGTCATTATATTTATTTATAATTTTTTATTTTTTTATAATTAATATAATTTTTAAATATTTTATTTTGAAGAGAAAAGATGTTCAATGAGCATTCTTCCCCTTGTAAACATCGCAAATTGCGAAAACACTGGGATATGGGATCGGTGAAGAGAATGGATTGGTCTTACCTAGGTACGAGCCAAGATAGCTCAATTCAAAATACCAAGATAGCCCAGTCCTGGACAAATGTTTTCTCTTCAAAATAAAAATATTTACAAATTATAATAATTATTAAAAAAATTAAAATAAAATCTAATTAATTAATTAATAAATTAAAATAAATTTTTTATGTAAATACAAAAGAAAAACCTGAATCTGATGAGGAGACACCACAAGGATAGTACTGTTTAAAAATTTTGAAAACGATACATTTTCTTCTTATTGAAAGCAAAATATATTTTCCAAGACTACTTAAATGCGAAATAAAATTTTATTGCGTTTCATGATAAGAATTTATAAAACAATTTTATTCACCCAAATTTGTTAAAAAACACATATATTTTTACAGTTAAGTAGTTTTAACTAGTAGAACAATTATGGTCATTTTATGTTTTCTACAAAAAAAATATAGATAGTTACTTAGTAATTTTATTAAAGTAGAACTAAAATATAAAGCCCCTGAACATGAGCATCTGAACATACATGAGCAACGGAATAAGCGATTAAAAGGTACTGTCGTGTGTTTGAAACATTTCCAGGTTTAGAGTTGAGCATTTTAGGGAATAAAATAGCCTAAAAATGTGTCTAATCCTAGTCGCAATAATAAAAAGCAAATGTTAGGGTTGTATACATTAGCTCTACAACTAAAATTCCAGACAAGGGAACCAAACCAAGTTTTCTGAATAATATAATAAATAAGAAATTACCAATAGCTTCAATATCTAATTAAAAAAATAAGCCTTAAAAACCACAGACCATGAAGGGTCTTGGGTTAAGTATATAGTAGAGATTGTACTGTTTCTAGGATAACGATTGTGCAGGGAGGGGATTTGCCCGAGATCACACTCAACCGCAAGGCTTTCTCCCTTCTAAGGGTATGCACTTAATATAAGCTGGGTGAGCCAAAGGAGGGTATACGGATCCCAAGATCAATCCGTAATAGCAGTTAACAGATATAATAGATAAAATATTACTACAAGTTAGTTATCAGTAACAAAGAAATTTATCACCACGATGTTTGAGAGTAACCCCTGATGTAGCAGTTTGATAACTTCATAACTCATCAGAAAATCCCCCAAGTTCACAAACAAGTCCGAATCGCAATACCTTTTCCAGGCTCTGATTTGGAAAAGTTTAATCATCCAGCGACAAAAATATCGTGTTGACACTGCGTAGGCACGAGATTAATTGGAAATCGAAGTACCGCTTCAGAATGTTAAGTCAATTGCATTAAAATCTGAGAGGTTCAAAGAAAGGAAACAAAGAAAGTTCCTGAACTGTTGAAATAATCATTACAAACAAAATTAGTTGGGTCCGTAACAGTTTAGGTTACTGACTTTAGTTATCCTAAACTTTAGGACAATGACTATAATAATAATAATAATAGGTAGCTTAAGTGAGGACAACATCAAAGTAGTGCTGTCACATTAGTTAGGCTTCTTTTATTTATTTATCTTTACTCTTACAGGTTATTTAGTTCTCAAATTCATCCAGAAAATCAGACTGACTAGACAGAACAAACTTCAGGATTTATAATATTTTAATGAAACCGATAATCATATATCGCACAAGTATTTCTAAAGAGGCATAGGTGAAACAAATTCATTTTAGAAAAAAGGGAAAAACTATTAGTGAGGTTGGAATAGCATTAGGACACTTAGAGGGACACAAGTTCCTTCTGGGAGACAAGCTCTGAAGGTCGATACAGCTTTGAGAAGTGAAAAATAGACCCACTTCATTCATGGTCATAAACACCACCGAAAAAACACAGATTTTCGAGTTGTGTCACTTAAGAAATACTAGTCCAATGAACCTGGATATTGCATAGAACAGAGGAATAAATCTGTACGAGACATATAATGACTCCAGCTTACCTAATAACAGCAGAATACAGCGCCCGAAAAGGATGGATCAATACTTAAAGACACGTGAGAACAAAGTCGCAAGAAAGATATGAAAGAACCTCCGGAGGAAAAAGACTTAAGGAAGACCTATCAACCGGTGGGAGGACAACGTCGAACGCGACTTCAGGAGTTCCGAAAAATAGAACATGCTCGTGGGATAGAACAAGATGTATGGATATGTTTCATCAAGCCAAAGGCATTCACATACGCCTCTTGTGAGAAGAAAAACAGTATATAATGAATATTAGTGAAACAAAAAATTAAAAACGAGAGAAAGAGTCAAGGAAAATATCCAAGCGATTTCAAAACATTATTTTTATATTAAAATGAACAGATTAAATTGTATATTACGTAGTCACAGGAGCACTGAAATCGAGACATACAACCAAGTAACCTCGTAATTAAAAGTAGGACTCAAAGTAATGAGCTATTCATCTCCCAAAATAAGAGGAAACCAAGAACAATTCCTGATTTATTTCTTCAGGTCAGAACAGTAATTTTTTCTCCCAATTAAAGGAATTCATTTTTAAGAAGCTTGGTAGGTCCTAGGAGGGTATTCAGATCCTAATGGAGTCGATTCAACTATGTTAACAGAACATATAATTTTTATTGTCATAGCAGGTCTGGAACTCAAGACATTAAGACCGGTAACCCAAAACCCCTGGTACCGAGATAATTCTCATCATTGAAAAATGGAATAAAATAATCATAAATAGCTTATATTGTATTATTATTGATTACTTCAGCTTCAGTGTGAAATCTAAGTACAAAATCGTTATTTAATGTTTTAAAATTAATTGGTCGGTGTAACAACAAAAACATCATCTAAGTTTTATTTTACAATTAAATCTATAGTTTAATTATGGTACTTTCTGTGATGATAGTTGTTGTGGCCTCAACTACCGTGATATTTCTCAATCGCATAGACTGGTACAAATACTACTAGAGTACAGTAATATCAAACTCGACAATCGGAAGTAATAGACATTACATGATAACAATAAAAAGGAATATAAACGGACAATTAATAATGTTTTAACAGTTCTATGAATATAACTTCTAGGGGTTCACACAGCCTGTATGAAGTGGCTACACAAAAAAAGGGGAAAATCTGGTGGTCGAGCGTCATCTAGGACAAATCACCTGCCAGCACAACCGTGGTTTAAGAAATAGTACAGTCCCTATCACGTACTGAACCGAAGACCCTTCAGGGTTGTATTGGTATATCTGATAATATAATTAATAAAATCACATTTGTTGATGTTTTATCACTCATTAAGTACGACCGAGATATAAAACAGCCTAACCAGTTTCAAAATTAATCCCCCGAACCTCATCAGAACTTGTTAATCCAGGCAGCCTTATAATTGCAGCAAGTGTTGGCAGGAAATATCACAACAGATCGTAAATCTCTTTCCTAATTCATAGCCTTACTCGGGTCATTATATTTTTAAACCGGCCTCCGTAACACAGATGTAGTCTCCTAATTATGGAATAAATGTCATTCCCGGAGGCAACCATGTTATAATATATGTGTAGGGGATTCTGGGGAAGATTTATTTAATATAAACAGAACGAGTAAATTAGTGATAAGTAGTGACTATGTCGTAATACGACGGCACGCTGAACTCATTAAGCGCACGAAATATCTGATTTATTGATATTTTATTTTTTTATTTTTTGATTAATGAAATAAATAACCATAACAATCAAATAAATATATGATAATTCATCAAGAACAATAGTTAATGTGTTGGCTCTGTTTCGGAAAACGCATGCTGATTACTTATTCGGTAATTATGATTACTTATACGAAATGACTCCATATGTTGGAGAAATTAAACATGTAATGAGAAGTATGTGCAAGTGTTACATTAGCAAAGCCTATAAAGATTGGAGGAGAAGGTCTCAGTGTTGAAATCGATGAGTTCTGCTTCTCCAAAAGGAAATATAATGTGGTGAGGGTAAACCCCCAGCGATGGGTGTTCGGAGGCGTATGCAGGGAAACTAGGGAGTGTTTCTGTCCCATGTAGAACAGCTGAATTTCTGACTTCTTGCATTAAAGCTGTAATACGACCTAAGACAACAATATATTCTGATTGGTGGAATGCCTGTAAGGGAATAAAGCAAATTGAAGGCATGAGGTATAAACATTACGTTGTTAACCTTTCAAAAAATGTCGTTGACTTAAACACAAGTGCTCATACCCAGAGGGTGGAATTACTTTGGATTTCAGTCAAACAAAGAAACAAAAGAGAATGTGGAACGAGTAGAAATGTGTGGAAATATATGGATTCATATTTAAACGAATTCATATGGAGGAGAAGGTACGAGAAAGAAAGTTTGTTTACTAAGATTTTAGAAAGCATTGCTGATTTTTATCCACAAATTTAATTGGTATGGTTTTGTTTTGAGAATATTTATAAATATACCCATGTTTTGTAATGAGTATTTTATTTAGTAGCATAAACAACAGATATCTAAAATAATCTGCATGCGTTTTCTGAAACAGATCCAATCTGTTAACAGAGGATGGACACTGTGGGATCTGGAACCCTCCTAGCGCTCACTCAGTCTGTGAAAGTGGGTACACAAAATAAAGGGAAAAATCTGGCAGTGTAGTGTGATCTAGGACAAATAACCTCCTGCCCAAACGTTGGAACAGAAAAAGTACAGTCTCAACCACGTACTGAAACAAGGGTTTTAGTTGTTCAGATTTATGTTTCTGTCTTTCGTTTATATTATATAAATGTGGGGTCAGTCATACACTAAGTGTTTTATCTAGTTAACTTAAATGGCCAAGACTGTTTGATGATATAATTAAGAAGTTTTTTTTTTAATGCCTAGCCTAAATTATTTACTAATTAGAAATTTCTTTGTTTTATTAAGAGTTAAGAAAATTAAAAATAATATTCAAAATGGTGTTCTTGAATAATAACATTCCACTACGTCCTTTCCACCAACCGTCGCGTCTCAAATTATTATAAAATCAGGTATAATGTATGTGATTTAAAATGGACCTTATAGAACGAAACCGCGAAAACGAAATTTGCCTCGGAAGTAAGCAATATATCCGCTGACAATACAACAAATATATACGAAAGAAAGAACAGATTGTTCTGGAAGGAGGATACAGCTGATATGCCAGAGCAAGTTGATTCGCTCGCAGATCACGTAGCCAATCCTGCCTTCAGCACCTTTATACCGCCGCATTCTTTCTGACTCTGCATCTTTTAAGGTAAAAACCTATTTCGGAACCTCCACTGACTAATTTTCTGAGCAGAACAATAGCATTTCATCGGAATGATATGTGATAAAAATAAAAGAAAGAAAAATAAAGTATTTTAACTTTTCTTAATTTAATTATACAGTACATTAGCTGCCATCCAGTTTACTGTTGAGTATTATCTCTCCAGAGAGAAGAAAATTGATGGAAAATGGATATAAAAAAAAACAATACAGTTTCAATATTGTACAATAGTAAAATACGTGTCGTAGGCCTTCTTCACACCAACATAAAAACAAGAGAGAATCATCAAAAAAAGAAAGACAAATATTGCATAACAGAATTTTCATTATCTCTTAATATGTTTATCCACACAAGTACAACAAATTGACAACCAGCAGATTTACTGTCGGTAAAAAAAAAAAAGTGTGCTTAAGACCGCACGGCAGAAGTGAAAACTTCATTGGAAAACGCAATCAATTTATATATTATATAGTAATATTGGTAAATAATATTATGTATTATGGAATATTATTATGGATCGTATTAGTAGAATAAAGGAGAAACAAGCCAGAAATTAAAATCATTATTTATTTAATTTTATATAATTCAAGTTATTTATTTTCTTTTTCCTATTCTACAAATCGGTTTGTGATAACTAAAATAAGAAATAAATACTTTTGATTGAATTTTACTTTTATATCTAGAAAAAACTACATCAATAATTGATTGATCAATGATCAATTATTGTAGTTCCTTATTTTATTGTACTTTCATATTTATTATTTGACATATTTAAATCCAATGTGATCTTTAAAAAATCAATTAAAGGCTTTGATGTTTCTTGTGAAAAATCGATATTGAAATCTCCACTCAAGATGATAGGTAATTTATCTAAGTTCCGATTAACCAAAGCAGAACCTCCTGCTGAATTTTCATGGATGGATTCAATTATTTTATTTACACTTTGATCAGGTAAAATGTAAATGGTAAATGCTTGTTCACGCTTTTTTTTTACGATGTTTTGTTAAGCATGCATTAGATAATATATAATATGTAATATTAGCACGGTAAACCACTAACTACATACACTAACCTCACAATGTGAACCAAGTAATCGTTGAAATAATTATTATTACGTATCAATAATACCTATTATTGATTGAACTATAATCATTTCGATGTCTTAGTTCACTATGTGTTAAGTGACGAAAACAAGATTTTACACGAGTCAATTTTGATAATAATTTAACACAAGAAATACAGTTTAAGTTTAAGCACAAAATATATTTTTGTAACCTTTACAGCTTCTCTATTAATTGTATACCAACATACGATCGAGCTTTTCACCTCAGAGCGTGACGAGTCAGGCTAACTTATGCGAAAAAATAGGCGTGCGTTGCGCCAAAAGAGGTTTTCACTTCAAAAACAAAATGGGATGCGAAACAAGAAGAAGAACAGTATCCAGAGGTACGTGTCCCGGTGGTTTTAAAAGCAAATGAAACTCGTTCGAACTCCTGCCTCATCCACCATTATAGTCCAGACCTCGCACCATCGGGTTACTACTCGTTTCGATCCATGGCCCAATTTCTTCAAAAGGGAAAAACGTTGATAATTTTGCGGATGATGTCCAAGAGTTCTTTGACAGCCATTCCAAGGAATGGTATCAGCGTGGGATCGAGCAATTGGCTACCAAATTTCTATTGACGGTAGATTACAATGGACTATACTTTGTGTATTAATTGTATTTTATATCAATGAAATAATAATACAAATATTTGGTTGGAAAACGGACATGTTTTTATACACTTTATTACTCTAATAATGCGTTGTAACATTCGATACAGAATACATTTGAACACAGTACAACTAAACGTTTGAATATATTCATTTGAAAAGAAAAGATATGTCCAGGACCGGGACTCGAACCCGGGTCTTCCAGATCACTAGTCTGGGACTCTACCATTTGAGCTATCCTGAGCCCTAATGAAGCACGCTTCTCGGCCATGGTCATATCTTTTCTTTTTTCTGATCCTAAGTCCCCGCGTTCTTGCATTTTGCGAAGTATACGAGAGGAAGAATGTTCTTTGAACATTATTTTTAATTTGGATCTAGTTGACTTACGTCATTATAATTAATTTTATTTTAGTTGTTACTAATTTTTAAATATATTCATTTGAAAAGAAAAGATATGTCCAGGACCGGGACTCGAACCCGGGTCTTCCAGATCACTAGTCTGGGACTCTACCATTTGAGCTATCCTGAGCCCTAATGAAGCACGCTTCTCGGCCATGGTCATATCTTTTCTTTTTTCTGATCCTAAGTCCCCGCGTTCTTGCATTTTGCGAAGTATACGAGAGGAAGAATGTTCTATGAACATTATTTTTAATTTGGATCTAGTTGACTTACGTCATTATAATTATTATAATTAATTTTATTTTAGTTGTTACTAATTTTTAAATATATTCATTTGAAAAGAAAATTTCTTTTTTATTTATTTATATTGGTACAGAAGTATATTTTACATTTCTAAAATGAATATACTGCACTATTTTTTTTAATATACACTATTTTATTTAAACTGTTAGTGGCAACAAATTTACGAACGGATCGGAAAAATAAACAAGGAATTCCGTACCGGAGTCAGGGAAGTTGATGGATAGATTGGTCAACGTCCAAGAGAGGATTAATCTATGATAGTCTCCAAGCGGGGCAATAAATACGAGTTGGCTTCCAGGCAGGATAAACGTTTGACGTGGGGAGCAACTTGAAAGGTAACAAATAAAAACAGCCGACAGTCGGCTGTTTAGACTGGGCATAGAAAAAAATATAGATCCCATATAAGTATATAGGTATGAATGTAAGTGTTTGTATACACACACTCACATATTTCGGTTAAGGGAAAAGAAATCCTAAAAGGAAAACAAGCATAAAGGCCTTTTGATAAAATACCACTATTGCATTGTTGAAAAAGGTTAAACATTTTAGCCTTTGATCCAGTTAAGCTGTGGACAGAATTAAAAAAAAATATATATCAGGAGTAGAGTTCGCAAGTACCTTCTGGAATACACCCAGCATCTTTTAAGTTCAATGGGTTGAGGAACGTTACAGATGAAAAAACCTTCTACACGAATAATTGTACAAGAATAATTTCTAACATTTCAATAGAGTTAGAGATTTTCTGTGTCATAAATTATTTGTTTGGTATTACTATTTGAAAAGAAGAGATATGGCTAGGACCGGGACTCGAACCCGGGTCGTCCAGACTAGCGATCTGGCCCGGGTTCGAGTCCCGATCCTGGAAATATCTTTTCTATTCAAATAAAAATATTTAAAAATTAATAAAATCAATAACTAATATAATAAAATAAATTTTTAGTATTACATTATATTACAATCTTAAAACCGATTTTGAGAAATCTGGAGGCCCTCCTGGGGCCACATGATTGGGGGAAACCTTGTGGTTGAACGTAATTGCGGATTAAATCAGCTCCTTGCAGAACCGTTGGCTTGAAAACAATAACGCCCCTACTGTGAACTGAACCCAATGCCTTTCATGGGTATTAGTTGTAAGGATTTTTTAAATACGTAATGTAATAATAGCAAGATAGTAAGCTTATCAGCTGAATAATAGAATCTTATTCAATGTTCTTCAGTTTTTTTTTCTATTCAAAACTCCTAGATTGAATGCCTCATTAAATTGTGAAAGAAATTAAAACACCCCTGAATTCAAAAAGCATTCTTTCACAATTATATCATATATTCGTCCATGAACGTATTTTTTTAAGAAAACCTGAAATTACAAGATTTTATAATACTTTATATCATCGCGCTAATATGCAAACTAAATTTTTATAACACATCTTAAAAATAACTACAAATAAAACCCACCCTCATCCTCACGGTAAATAATTATATATCACTACTCAATAAGTATCTTATCTTGGAACTGAGGGATAGCTGACTAGTAGTTACTTCTAGAAGAAAGATTATTTCTACTTGAAGAAACGAAATTAACTATCTCCTTGAGCCAGGAGAAACAATTCAACTCTAACCTAGAACAGAGATAGCTGAATGCTATAGAACTGGCCGAACAACTTCAAAGAGTACAATAAACAATAAACGAATAACTCGGTTTATTATTTTAAAAAAACTTTCCAATATTCATAAATAGGGAGCGGGGTAACCCAGTGAGTAGGGCGTCTGAAAGCCTCGGGTTCGAATATGGCTGTGGTAGATAAATTATTAAATATGTTAACAGTCAAATGTCAATATTTTGCGATCCTTAGAAACCGAGACCCTTAATAGGGAGAAGAACATGTTCTTATCAACATAGTGGTACAGGCACAATACCCCCCCCACTTAAGCGCTGGCTTAAAAATGGTACAGTTTCTACCATGTACTGACCTCAATACCCTCCATGGTGGAAGTGGTACACGTGTTTTTACCGTAATAAATTATTTTTAAATGATCAGATAAACACTACTTAAAATATCCTCAGCAGCATACAATTTTTCTGCCTTTTCTCGGAAAATAATGATAAAATGTTTCCTAACGTTAGCTGTGCGACTATTCACAGGCTGGCTATTTATTTTTTGAGGCTACATAACAATATTTGTTTTCCGGGGCCGAGTCGTTAGACCTTTGCTGAACCTCAACCCCGCATAGAAGGTTTGTGCTTAAGATCCTCATCATCGAAACGCACGGTTTCATCTCGACTTCCACCCATTTTGCACCCATATATGTATATCGGGAGATTTTTATTAACACATACTTTAAATGAATAAAAAAAAAATAAAACCTACAACAACTACAGGTATACAGGTACTACAGCAACTAACTTATCTGCAGTCCAACGCTGGAAAATTTAAGTTCGTTGCCCAATTACTTCAAAAAGTCGTTAATACTGCGCGGGGGGAGTCTGCGATCTAAGTATAGGGAGGGCTATTATTAAAATAAAAATAAAATCGGTAAATAGATGTATCAGTCATCAACATTATTATTTTTAAATAGAATTACTTGAAAAAATGTATGTAAGTCTGATATAATTGGAGTGCTATCGGTGGGTAGTTTCTCACAAGTGTTTTCATGTCATATTCTACATTTTTGCACATTTACTTGATATAATACCATTATAGTTGTAAATATCATTGAATTAAATAAAAAAAAAAAAAGTCTGATATAGTTTTTGGTAAATATGAAATCTGATTTTTTCCTTTATTGTTTTTTTAAGCCTTTTTTACCTAGTACTAGGTAATTAGAATTTATAATAAAAACATTAATAAATAGAAATTTAGTGATTCATATTAATATGATTAAGTTTTATTATCAGAAGCTTTTTCTGAAGTTCTAATAACCTGAGCAAATCTCCTAAATTTAATTGGGAGAGAACCTGACGATTGAACGTAAACAAGACAATCATTTTCTTGCACAACTGTTGAATTAACAACACTACGGTCCCAATGAAGTACTGAGCCCTTCTACTTGATTAAAGAAAGGAGGTCCGTAGGCGATTGTTCAATAGGATTTTTTTTACATTTATTAACGTTTTCTAGCATTTATTTATTTATATCGCCAACGCTATAAGTTAAGACATGTTTTGTTTTTTTGTAATACGATATTTATGAATGAATTAGGACAACGATTGTGGAGGGTAGTGAAATGTCCGAGATTAACCGTCAGCTTTTACCCCAATTGAGAGTACCCACTTCATATAGGCTGGGTGAGCCCCAGGAGGGTCTGAAGAACCTATAAGGTTCATCCGTAGCTGTTAACAGATTAGAAAATTTATCTGTCACAGCCAGATTGAACCCAGAACCTTCAACATAGCAACTCAAGATACGTCACCTCTATAAAAATACCTCTATATCTCCTAGAAGCCAACTTTCTTTCAGGAAATAAATCAATTTTTAGTAGTTTTTAATGTAGTTAGCCAACCAACCCCTGGTATTATTTATATCCAAAGGGTTAATAAATAGAGGTAATAATTAGACCTGGAAGGGATCCTAATTTATGGCTAGGCGATTATTTCAAAACGCCCGCTGCCGCTGATTTAAAATCCGTTTTATCAAAGCAGCGGTCATAAATTTTAAATAATTAAAAATCTCCCAATATGGCTCCCGGGTGCGGTTATGGGCTTACTGAAATAGGGACGACTCTTCAACGGTGATTTTCTTGATGAATTTACAACTTAGATAAACGGGTTCAAATACTGGAACGTTGACGATTTAGGAATATGAGGATATAGTGCTTAGTGCTTAACTTATAAGTGCGATCAAGTATTTTGTGTCTTTGAATAATTTATCTCCCGTGTAACTAAAAAGGACTAAAATGAATTTATCACAGCATACCTAAATAACACTACACACATGTGTTCAGTACTGTTGATTGCGTTTATATTTAGGATACTAGTAGCTGATCTGACAGACGTTCTAAAAAACTAATTTAACTAATTAAACCACATATCGGATACAATTATTATTCTAACCCATCCTCGAAACCGCTTGAATATTCACATAATATTTCATCATAAAAGGCCCAATAGATTAGGAGGAATTCAGTGGTGTACACACGAACGAGAATTTTATATGTAAAGATACAGATAAAGAAGATACATTTATTATTTTCTATTTAATTTTATCTATGTATTTACCTATTCGGATAGGTCGATTGTAATTCAATATGCATAATAATAATAGTAAACATAATTTAAATTTAATTAAAAATCATTATAAATACTCACTTCAATATAATTCGCACTAAATATAATTTTAATAACACTGCGAAACGCTTCGCACACTAATTTATTAATGTTATAATTAATTTTATTTTTTTTATTTATTGATATTGATACAATAATACATCAAGTAAATAGGCTAAGCGATACATAATGACGTGTTAAAATGACAAGTAGAGAAACTACCCACTGGTAGTACTCAAATCACAAGTTCAACTAAGAAGGTCACGGGACCATCTTCTTTTCAGACGGCTCGGAGGATTATCGGGAATTGAAGAGGAAGCTAGGTTTGAAACACGAGGGTTTGAGTGGAAGTGAAGTTTGTAATGAAAGGATAGATAGCGGGTTCGGGCCAAATCAGCGACAAATGGGACATTAAGGTCATTAGGGATGACTTTATTCTTAACAAAATAAGGAGCATTGAGGATTTTACGAAGGATTTTTGTATGTAGGGATTGGATACGAGAGGAATTCGATGGTTTAGTGAAGCCCCAAAGCTCTAAGTCCAAATAGGTCGTATGATGGTCATGTAGATGAGTTTGTAATTAATTGGGAGCTTAGAGCGTTTGTCTAGTAAGTGTTGAAGTAGCCTGAAACGTGGAGCGGTGTCTTGTCTTTTCAGTCTCGTATGAGGATTCGAGGTTAATCGTTTGTCAAGATGCAACCTTAAGTATCGGATCTGCTCTACAGGCATAAGTGGGATATTATTAAAGGGCACTGAAGGGCAGGAAGTCATTGATTTACGACGTAAGGTAAAACTGATTTGATTAAATTTTTGAGAATTTATTTTAATTCTCCAGTTTTGGCACCGTTCTTCAAGATCAGTGATATGGGATTGGAGGCTTTGGGATACAATAACTGGATTGTTGTTGACTGATAATATACATGCATCATCAGCATACGCGATAAGGATATTATTAGGATGAGTCGGGATGTCAGGTGTATGGACTGTATTAAGGATTAGACCAAGGATACTACCTTTAGATTTTATAATTTCAATTTAATAATAACACTAATATACGATGAAAGTAACAAATTTTAGAATAAATTAAAGACTTCTTATCTTAAAAATGACCAACTTCTTGTCTCCTATAATTTCGATCACAGCGCTGCCTATCGGACGCAGTGTAAATTTAAAAACTTGGGGTTTCATACCAGAAATTAATGTAACTAATAAAAAAAAACATTACCTATCAGATCGAGTTGCGAATCTAAACCATCCTCGAACCCGCTTGAATATTCACATAATGATTCATCAAAATATTCCCAATCGTTTAGGAGTTCAGTGACGTACACATGAACAGAAGAATTTGAAGAAACCAATAAATGCACTGAAACTGAAAAACAAAATATTTGTAAAACTCTTCTAAAAGCTTCTAGAACTACATTTCACAATAACATAAACCGCATTACAAAGCAGAGCACCTAAACAATGAGAAATTAGGAAGCGTTATCGTCAACAATTTAATCCAACTACACTATCCTTATTCAAATTGATGGAAATGGTTGACTGGGTAATTCTTCAAAGAGTGTAAAATGGTCAGGGGTTGCAATCAATAAATTAAACAAAATAAGAAGGACATATTTTATTTGTTCCTACATTTCGACCTAATTTTTAGGTACTCTCACCAGTGTGAGAATAAGTGGAGGAAGAAAAACTATAAACTCGGCAGTAGCAGAGAAGAAATTACAGGAAAAATAATAACTATAATTATACATTTTAATTTATATGTTAATTATTAATACATATAATTTTACTATGTTTAATTATCTTTTAGGACCAAGATACAAAAATAAGCTTTCTCGAAAATGAAATAAAAAAGCTGACCAAAGGACAGAAAAGAGATAACTTTTTGGTTTTTAACTTGCCGAGTTCAGAAAATGAAAAATTGTCAACAAAAATTATTAATACATTAGAAGAAATAGATGTATGTTTACCCGAACACTCCATTAACAATTGTTTTCGTATAGGAAAAGGACCGGAGCCCAAGCCCGTATTGATATCCCTTAATAGTTACATCATAAAAGAGGCTATTATGAAGAAAAAAGAGGCTTTTCAGAAGAGAGGTCTAAGAATCAGCCATGACAGAACTTTAGAGGAAAGGGAAGAAGGGAAGCGAATTTATAACTGCATGACTAAACTAAAAGAGATCGATAATAATGCAACCTATAAAAGAGGAATTTTTAAATTTAGAGGAATTAATTATCGATTAGAAGAAGCTGAAGAAATTGCAAATATTTCCTTTGGAAATAACATTGTGGTAGAAAATATCGCACATAAAAAAAGGAAAATAGAAGAAAAGTTGGAAGAGTTTCGGTTCCGGCCAAGATCTCATTCAATGGCTGCTTCTACTTCAGCAACGACACAGATAAACAGTTCTTGACCTATCCCTCTCGAACCCTCGGACTTTACAGGCCAACTAGGTGTACAGGAAATTATTAGCTAATTAAAAAGGTTATTCTTGAAAAAGTAACAAATCATTTACTGTCGAAGGATATTGATAGAGCTCTTAACTCAAAATACAATCCAATCTACAGAACTATTTGTACCTACACCAACCCTGAACCTGAAAGCTATTTAAAATTCAAGAGAAACAGAAAAATTAAGAACCGTGAGTCAATTAAGAATTTCAAATCCTGAATGCTTGAAAATATTTTATAGGAACAACACCTATATTCTCAGAACTGAGGAAAAATGTCAGTGGTGCTATGAAACCATAATCAATAGTTTAAAACATATAACATTGCACTGTAAATTTTTTTGTTAACACGAGGAAACAATTTCTGCAAAAATATGTTGTTCAGGATGATAATGAATTATCATTGCAAAATGTACTCACTATGGACAGCGTAGAAAAATTAAACATTTTTTTTTCTATCTGCAGTTTATATGTAAAAATTCGGAATCCAGGCTAAATTATGTTTTATTAATTTGAATCGAGGATTATTTGTTTGGAGGATTATTATTTTGTTGTTACATTTAATACTATTCTGTCCTAACTTAAAGTTTGTTCATTTATTTATTAAACCAGTGGTAATTTAAAAAAAAAAAAAAAAAGAAGAAGTTTTACATATTGTATTATATAACTGTAAATAAAAAATAAAATAATAAAAAATAAAAAACTGTAATGAAATGACAATATGCTATATACTATCTTACTTATATTATAGAGGTCGGACTATAATAATTATGGTTGTTGTTTTGTTTCAAGTAATTACTAACCAAATTAACATTAAGTGGGCCAGACTCAATGGCTACATGTTGTACATTAAAGCCAATAAAGAAATTTATATATATTATCTTTTAGGTATCATTACATTCTTATTGTTCCTAATCCGGTTTTTCACAATAAATAGATCTTTTTTTTTTATCCCCCTACCTCCCATTTCCGGCATACGGGGTTTTCACACACGCAATTAATAGATCTGGAGTTGTGCCTACGTTTTACAAATAAAATAAGTCTAAATTATTTTGTGTAATTTATTGAGTGCACCCCTTGATCATTTTACACTGTTCACAGTTCGATTAACCTGGTATCTAATTTTATGATTGAAATGTCCCTAACGAGTCCCGAACAAGGCAAATAAAACATTTTAAAAACCGACAGAAATGTCCCAAGATTTGAACTATGCTCGTTTGGTTTTAGAAGGCATTTAAATCCATTAGGCATTGCATCGTCCCCTGACCAGGTAGTATTTATAATAAATGATAATAATTAAGATCTAGTAATAAATAAAAATAAAATTAAAACGTGGCTCGCCATAACTTCGAGGAGACAGTCTGGTTTTCCTTGGATTACAACCTTAATGAGTCTCATATTTACTAGCACGAGAGGGTTATATTAGATTCTCAGGATTACATTTACGAAACGGATCGAATAATAATAAATCCTAAAGTAATATTAGATATTGAAAATAAAAAAACCGTTCTTAGTAGAATAAATCGTGGAGTTGGCCAGTCGTGTCTCCGAGCCAGCACGATTGAGGCAAGTATTTATGCCAGCTGAGGTTGAAACGACCGCTAGTAATTATGGTTTTCCGACTGATACCTGATGGGAGAAATTTCTCTAAGGTACTGTTGGGAATTTTTCAAGAAGTATCATTACCTTTTTTTTTATTAACCCTTAAACTGCGGACGGTGCGCTCCACAGGGACTACGAGCGCTGAGTGCTTACAATCGCTATGGGCTGAATAATTTTCTATCGTACGAGCTCTATAGCTTGATTAAAAGGTGCAACCTTTAGAAGTCATTATAGTATTTATTTTGCACCAGATTGTATAATAACAGTATGTTATTTTATAGCATCAATCATCTATTAAAATGCATAAAATATATATCGTTACAATACAATATAAAAATAACTAAAAAAATCCTTACAGTACCTTATTAAGGGTCTCGGATTATGAACAATATCAATTGATAATACCGATCATAAGATTTATTAAAACTGTCATGACATTTTGGAAGATGTAACCCTTTAATATTATGACTTAATATTAATTTGTTTCTATGGTTATGGTTTTTAATAATAAGTCTTTCTTTAATGGCGTACCTAAAGTTAAAATTAACTATTTGTCTCAAATAAAGGTAGACGTAATATTTTATTCACAATTTCATGTAATTCTTAAATAAAAGACTTAAAAAATTGAATAATTCATTTACAAAATTGTATAAAAAGAAATTAACAAATAATTCGGTATCAGTTCCGCATGTTGTCGTTTCCTTTTAAACAAGCTCGAAAAAAAAAATAATCGTGGGTTTTAGTATGAAAAAAAGAGTGTAGTTATGGGAAATGTGTATAATTCGGTAATCATTTCATGAAGTAATAAATGTTTCAACTGGTATTTCGAAATGTAGATGATATGTGTTTGTTGAAAAGTTCATTTCTTGATGAAATGATTTCCGAAATATACAAAATTTCCATAATTACTTTCTTTTTTCCAAAATACAGCTCACGATTGTTTGTATTTTCGGAGGATATTATAAAGGAAACATTAAAACTTGTTGTGATAAACTCGAAGCGACAACCTGCGGAACCGTTACACACACATATATTCCACAAATTAAACTTAATAAAATTGTATGAACACTTTCTTTTAAAATCAGCTATTAGGAACACCCGCAGTTCAAAGTTCGTTTTCATAACATGCAAATTCACAAGATCTAAAATTCACTGACCTTTGCGTTAAGCTCAGAGGTGGACTACGGCGAAGTGTTAGCCAACAAATATCATTGTTACAGGTTCAAGAAAGTACGAAAAAATTCTGTATTTTTTAAGGACTAGGTCTCCCTTTCCGCTCAACCGTAGATCATCCCCATTTTACAAATGTAAGTTTTGGAAGAGTTATCTCTATATTATTAGCGTCGCTAACTATGTAGTCGATTTCCGAAAGATTAAAAATGAAACGTCAAAACATCTTAAAAATAAAAAAAGAGAATATCTTAAAAATAAATTAGTAGAGATAGAAACTAATAGAATCGAATGTAACATAAGGGACATGTACACGGGTATTGACAGGTCACGTAAACGGTATGTTCCTGCAATGACTGCAATTAGAGACGAAAATAACAATTTCTTAGCTGATCCTACGGACATTTTGAGTGAGTTTAAAAATCACTTTGACAGTGTTTTGAATTCCGGAATAAACAATCAACTCCCTGTTTCAGAATATCAGAGTGCCGAACCGTTTATAGAAGATATTTCTTTGATAGTTATCTACTACAATAAGTGAATCACAGATTGAATAAACCCGAAATATAAGCAATTGTTTTAAAAATTACTTCGAAATGTTACGGTTTATAGCTTGCCCAACACTGAGAACGAAGTGCTGCCTTACGTACCTGTAGGGTCCACGTATAGTAAATATAATGGTCTCTTAAAATATATTCAAGAACTAATACAATGTTTTGTCATATAGCAAATAACAAATATAAGAAGTGAATTATAATCTCATTTTGAGATTTCTTCGATTGCTAACTGCAATAATTAAATAATTTTATTAATAATTTCGATATACATACAAGCCTTTTCGAAATATATGTAGATGATGATATAACCTTAACTGTATGTGTAAGTCTATTCTTCAATCTATATATATAGTCAGTAATAGTTACCATATACAGTTAGTAACAAGAATAATTTTATTTAGGAGAACATTATTATAAATCCAAGTAAAATACAGATACAGTGAACTACAGATCACAGTAAATACAGATTTAGCTGAAGTAACAATCATTTAATATATTTAGCTGTTTAGTTCGCACGGTAACCTCCAACTAGATAAAAGCCACAGAGTGTTATGGGAAACAAAAAAAAAAGTAATGAAGATAAAGTAGAAATTCAGCTAAAACGAAGCCTTACAATGGTGAGGGGGGGGGGTTGGAAGGAGGGACCGCAAAGGCAAGTATTGTCCCCAGGAGCTTCCTTTGTGGGAGAGTAGATAAAGACTCCCTTACACGGGCTCTTTTCCGAATTTAAAAGTCGACAAAGGAAACAAGAAAGCGCTTTCCCATCAGCTTGAAAACTCATTCAGCGGAGAGCTCCCTCGTTTCAATTGCGACGAAGCGTATACCAAACAACGAAAAGAATCAACTCGGCGAGTATTCGTGTGTACAGTTGATTCTACGTTTATTCAAAGTAAGAACAAGATGAATAAGTAAGTTAAATTATAAGCTAACGTATTAAACTACACATTAACTAACTACGTAAAAGTAGGTGATTGGTTTCAACACCAATAAAGTTGGATTGGAACCTAAAATAAAAAATAAAGATTTAAATATTAACGTATATTTGTCGAAGAAAATGGTCCGGGTAGAGATAAAAAAAAATGTTCTTAATTGGAGAGCCAAAGTTTCGACCAACATTGCAATATACAGACAGTTAGGAATTGACGAATTGAAAATAGCATTTTTTATATTTAGCCCTGGAGAAGACCTGCAATATGCATGCATGGTCGAAACGTTGGCTCTCCAATAAACAGTTCTTCCTAATTAAGAGACATTTTTCTTATCTCCACCCGGACAATTTTCTTCCACGTATAAATAATGTCAACTATTGTTATTCAAAATATTTTTATTTTGAAGAGAAAAGATTCGAACCCGGATCTCCGCCTCATCGGGACCGGCTTGCGAGCGAGCCCGGTGGATCAAATGGTTAGAGCGTTGCCACGGTGAGGCGGAGATCTGGGTTCGAATCCCGGCTGGGGGCAAATCTTTTCTCTTTAAAATAAAAATATTTAAAAATTATAATATATTATTATTCATGATTTCTACTTTCTACTTTTTATGCCATTATATAACGTTCATAATGCTCTTGTTTTATTAAATAATTGAAAGTACAAATGATCTAAGTATTGCTGATCCTAACGATTATAATAATGCAAAAAATAAAAATTATGTAAATATAAATACACGGTATAAATAATATTCTTATTATTATTTTTCATATTCTGTATTGAGCTTGTACAGCCCATTATATGTTTTGGTTAATGAATAAACCGTTTGAAAATGTGTAAAATTATTGTTTACACAGTGTCAATATTTGTGAAAATAATCTGTTCAGACTATACTTGACTTAGAAATTAAAAAAAATGAATTATTCTAAATTCTTGAGCTTTCACTTATGTCGGTAGTTCTTACGACTGTCTATTTAATTGTTTTTATGTCTTATTTCTCAATTACTGATATCCAACCTTCTAGATAATTAATGGTAAAACCTTTTAGATAATGGTTTAGGATTGTACACCCTCACGTGAGCTTTCTCATTAATTTGAATTCCCTTAGGGCAAGATGTGACATGTTAATAGATATAGAAATGATTATAACAAAAAAAAATAGCATAAACGAATCTTCGAAAGAGAATATGATTGGTTTTAACGGCTTTATTGATGACAGCTATAATTTTATTCCTATCTGATGGATCATTTAATCCACGGAATATATAAATCTATATGATGAATATATTACGCTTTGAGATACAGCGGAATGAACTATCTACAGAATTACAGTTGGAACTCAGTCGAGTTTAGTTTTAGCTCCATCACCTGCTGAATGTCCGAGCATTGAATCAGACCAGATGGACTGGTTGAAATCATTAGTCGGCAGTCGGTTCTTCAGATCTCAGAATATGTTTAATGACTTGGTCAGTTTAATGTAAATTTATGTTATTTAGAACGGGTTTCGAACCTTTTGATTTATAACTAGTGATAAGGACTGTGATGAACGTATTCCTTTCAAACGTACGTACTGCCGAATGAGAAGTACTGTATATTAATTCGATTATAACTGTTTCCGGTATCAGTTTTGCAGGTTTTCGCTACCAGTTAAGTCATAAGTTTTAACTCATAGTAACTCATGATCATAATGAAGAAAAAGAATCATTTGAATAAATAACAGTTTACAAAATAAAGCTGAAAAGAATAAAATAATTGAAATATTGTATGAAACTCGATTCTTAGGTTAAAATAAGGATTGAGCGATGATAAAACTAAATCTTGGTATCAGTTCCGTAGGTTGTCTCTCAAATAAATCACAAGTCATAACTTTTCATATGTTACCTTTTTAAATATTTTTTAAATTATAGGTAATTTTATAAAAAGTAATTTTATTTGTGTATTAGAACCAATTTTATTTTAGATTATAGAACCAACTTACACAAACTGTTAATATTATATAATTTTATCTTTACGTCACAATGTTTGTTGAAATGATTAACGGAGTACAGAAGGAATAAATTGTCATAATTGTAATCATTTTTTCATACTAAAACTCACGATAATTTTATTTTTGAGAATACTCAACGAATGAAAAGTTAAAACTTGTAGTGGCTTGACTCGAAGCGAAAACCAGCAGAACTGATACAATATTTTTATTAAATTAAAATGGTGGATTCTAAAAGTTTGCTCATATGCTTATTTTTTCGCAAACTTATTATGGTTTCTATCAGAATCTTTGTTAAAAATAAATAAAAATCGATGTTTTTAAGTTGAAAAATGTAGGAATTTTCAAAAGATGAAAATACTTTCAATAATTTTTACATAATAAGTACTATTAAAGAATCTATTAATTCAGAGCAAGAATAAATACAATGGATCAGTGGTAGAGAGAGGCGAAAAAAAATTCAAAACATGATTTGAAATATGAAAATATTCACGAATAAAAGTTATGAACTGTAGTTTTCTGAATATTAAGTTTCAGTTAAGAATATTAAATCGTTATGAATGTATACATTTAATAAAAAATGTATGTTTATAAATTTATGCATGCGTCGAAAGCCGTTGACAGAAGCATACTTATATTAATTATGATATGCCTTATTAGTACTTTGAACCTTCCTGTAATTTAATCTTTCATAGCTATATAAAATACTGATGCGCTATGGGTAGCTCACTGTGCACAGCCGGTTCCGGGTTCTAATCCGACTAGCAGATAAATTATGCAATCTAAATATAAGTTATTCTGTGGTCTGCAGAGCCTCCTGGGGCTTACCAAACCTCTATAATAAATCCTTAATTGGGAGAATAAAGTAGCAGCGTGAATTCATCCAAAACAACTCCTTGCAAGGCCATTGGCATAGAAACATTGCATTCTCTGCCATGCACTAAACCCAAGTTCTTACATGGGTTGTATTGGTATAGGCTTTTTTATTATAAACCAATATGAAATATAATAATCATCGATCCAACGCGGATTAGTTGATCTTTTAAAAACCGTTCGAAAGTCCAACGACGCCTGACTCCGCCAAATTGGCAATTCTCTCCCTCCTGTTTCGCGTTCTTCGAATCCGACCAAATTACCCCGGAACGTTGGAACAAGGACGGAAGGAAGATGGCGACCGGAGCAAACAGAAAGGAATTACAGAGGCCATTAAGGCATGAGTCGCAAGAGAAGGTAGTCAGCTTATTATAATAATAGCGAAAAGTGGCTCTTTGCCAGTGTCATTAGCCTAATGGCTATCTAATATCTAATACATTCCCCACTAATGACAATAATAATTCCAAACTGTCTTCTTGCGTCCCGCGCCTCCGCATGCCATATGGGGGCTGATAACAGGCGAGTCTGTGTGCTTGAGGATACCAACCGTTTCCAAACACCTGTAGGGAGACAGCCAACAGGGTTTTCGCATATAATGAGTCAACGGGAGAAAGTGGGAGAGACACATTTCTCAATGAATGGTTTGTTATAGATTGATCATCAGATTCGGAAGGTTGAAGACGTTAACGATTGCGGCACAATTTAATTTATTTGCTCTGTATTCTTTCATGAATCGCATTAGTACACATTCATACTGCTTCTACAGGCATCCTCTCCAACATAAATAGATAAATGATTACATTAATATGCATCTTATACTTATATTGGTTTATGTTCTAACATATGAACATACTAATTACAAGACTAATTCTACTCAAATGTCATTAATGATCCTGCAATACTGCTTTCTTAGATAAGGTAAGTAGGTGGGTTAGGACAGTTGACAATGAAATATCAACTTACAAACAACTTCCATACAGCTGGTACAATACGGGACAAATACGATATATAACAATCTATTGTATCTGTCATTTATTGGAGGGTTTTAGGGTTAAGATTATACCAATGCCAGCAGGGAATGAAATAACAGAAATATTGAAATTATTGAAATCGACTGTTGCTACAAGGTTAGAACAAAATTGTTAGTACAAGCATTCATTTTGGATTCACAAAAAGCCCTAAACCCAGAAAGCCAGCTCCCGGAATTTTTTAAAAATTTATTTTATACAAGCAATCATTTATTTTATTATTGTTTATCTCCATTGAATGATCATTGGAAGCGGTAGTTTCCATTATTGGCTTAAGTATTAGGCTAGAAGGGAGCGGAGGGGCTCAGTGGTAGTGGACTGAGTTACAACACCGAAGGTCCAAGGTTCAAATCCCGCTGGCAATGCTATGTTATGTATGTACTTTATGTTAATCTGTTAGCGGCGAGGGATGGATCCTATGGGATCTATGACCCTCCAGGGGCTCGCTCAGCCTCTATAAAGTTGAAGATGATCTAGGACAAATAACCTCCCTGCACACCGTTGTCCAAGAAACAGTAGTCTCTACCATGTTCTGAACCCCATACCTTTCACGGGTTGTAGTGGTACAGGTTTTATAGGCTAGAAAAAAAAAGTGTATACATTCATATCATGTACCTAAAGTTAAAATTAAATTTTCGGAGCCAAACTACGTCTACTCTAAAGTAACAAACAACACATCGCGTTTCAGGAAAAACTAAAAACAAGAAATTAACATATTAAAAACATTTAAATAATAAATTAAACATCCCTTTAAAAAATAAAAAAGAAAGCTATGAATTTATTAGGATATTCGTTATCTGGTTGTGGAAGGTCGGCAGGTGGATATGGACACGGTTTTGGGTGACACATAGTTCCTTCCTGTGCGCCCTATCAACATAGATAATGAGTGCCATGGCGGAACCAGATATGGGAACCCACGCCTGCAATCTATTCAACCAATGCAAAAAACTACTATTCAACAATTCATGCCTCAACAACTAGTTTGTACGCACTCAGTTGAAATGTATACCCAGCACGTTCCACAAATGATCTAAATATTTGGCAATTCTGGAAGAAGAAAACCTACTTCTACTAGACTACAACGTGGACTAAAGAAGTAAGGAAAATTTTTTAGAGAATTCACAGTTTCGCATGTTATAAGTAAGCGGATTCAGGAACGAAGAGTAATCTGGAAGTTTCAGGATAAAGAAAGAACAGAGAAGGATGGACAAATAACTATTATTATTATCATTATTACTGCCCTACTCAACGGTAATTCGCCCAGAGGCACTGTATGAAGAACGTTATGCCCTGAACAAGAAAATGTTGATGTATGATCTAGAAATCAAGTGGAGAAAGATGTTAAGAAAAAATTTGGGAACGATTTAAGGAGGAGACCACTGTAGACGACGCTACAATGAAGAACTTGACACGCATATAGAGAAAATTACAGAAGCAATGAGGAAACGAAGAATTTAGTTGGGCACCTACCTACAAAGAATGGACACGAGCAGAATGACAAAGCGTATCAAAGTATCTTAAAAAGCTGAAAATTACCAACACGTGGATTTAGAAGACCTTGAGGTAAGTGGCTGGAACAGAATTCTCCGGGCGTTCAAAGAACACCCACGAGAAAAACGAGCGCAATTCGGATGCATGAGAAAATGAAAGATATATGGAAAAGAAGAAAATAATAGTTGAAACAGACGTCGTCCATAGTGGCTAGATGGTAAAAAAAAGAAGAGGACATATAATTATTATAAATTTTACCATAGCCAATAACATATAATATAGGTATATATTTGTTTATAAATATAAGGTACCATGTACTTTTAAAAATTAAGAATAGATAGTGAGATAACAAAACCCATTTTAACCGCATTGAACAAAAACAGTAAAAATAAATAGGCGAATTCATTTTCCTGCTACTAATTACTAAAAAGCTTTAGTTGAGCCTATAATGAGAAGCGCTTGGGAGGAAATAAAAGTCACACAGCGACAAATATTACACGAATTTCTTGATTAAAATTTCCCCAAGAGAGATAGGGAAAATATAAAATAAATTTCTAAAAAGTCCTTCTTGCTATTAAATGCTTCCGAAAGGGCTAATTTAGAAGGCTAGGTTAATTAAGATATCAACCATGAAAAAGGGAAAATTTTTAGAGGTTTTTTTTGGAGGGGGTGTCCCTAATTGCTTCCCCAATTAATCGCTCAACTAACTCCGGAAATTGTTTTAAAATCATCCCTTAGGCATAGCTGAAAGGTTTCACTCAGATCAATAAAACTTCATTTTTTATTTAAATATCAATATTAAAAGCATTTTAACAGTTTTCGAGTCCATACTATTCCATATAGTCCATTACTTTGAATTACTAACCAACGTATCCCGATCAATTATTATTGTAACCTGGAGGTCATCCATATCCTATACAGAGCTTAGGAAATATTCCTGTAACACTACAGCCCTTGAAGGGTCTGGGGGACAGTACATGGTAGAGACTATACTGTTTCCAGGACAACGTTTGTGCAGGAAGGTGATTTGTCCGAGATGACTTTCCACCCCTTGTTATTTTCACTAATCTATAAGGGGTCTGTTGGTCCCAGATGGTCCATCAATGGCTGTTAACAGATTAAATAATTTTCTGCAATACCGGAATTGAACCCAGGAACTTCAGCATAGCAACTCAGCACTCTACCCCCGTTCTCTAAGATATATTATAATTTCTATTTAAAAAAAAAAGATATTCAGGAACTCCAATTGTTATACATCTATGTACAAATATCGATCGGTAAGTTCATGACTCAGGGGCAATTTCTTTAATCTATTGAGGAGATAGAAATATTTAATATTTAAGGTGGTCTTGGCAGGTTTTCATTGAGCTATAATGATAAGTGTATCGACGGTCCCATACAATGCTTTAGGTAATTTAAACTGATTAATATTTAGTTATATCTTTTTTTCTCTAAACATTTTTTAAAAATTTAAAAAAATAAATTTTAAAATTTAAAATTTTTTTTAGAAAGAATAATTAAAAGAAAATAATACAAATTAAATGTCTCTATTTAACTTAAACTAAAATTAATTGATAATTTAGTTAGCTTTTAGTTTATGTGGTTAACTTAATGGTGTAATTAATTCACAAGAATAGTGTTGTGCGGGAAGTGTATTAAAAATATCCGATCCAGAAAATGAATACTCGAAATGGTTTTATATAGACCAAATTATAAGGCAGGTAATAAACAATAAGCAAATTATAAAAAAGCACAAATGTGAAGCACAACATTATTTGATTAGATAAAATAAACGAATAATATTTACAACAATGTATCAATACTGTTTACAAAAAAAAATTACAAAATCATATAGCATAAACTTTAAAATTGTATTTAATTGAAGAACGTAAATAATGCATTGGAAGAAATTAAAATATTCAATATAATAAATTATACAACGTTGGGATAAGAATAATTATAAAATTGGAAAAATGACAGGTGTGGGTGTACTCCACAATATAGGATAAAAAAAAAAAGTTAGTAATTTCGCAGGTTATCGCTTCGAGTTGAGTTACAAGTTTTAACTTGTCACTGGTTTTCCTTTTAATATTTTCCAAAAATACAATATATCAAGAGCTTTAGTAGGGAAAAAATAATGTAATTACGGGTAAAGAGTAGATTTCGGTAATTATTTCATCTAGAAATGAACATTTCAAGAAACATATATCACCTATACTTCGAAATGTTATTTGAAACTTTTATTTCTTGATAAAATGATTACCAAAATCTACCGATTACTCATAATTATATTTTCTTTTATTTACTAAAGCTCATTTTAACTTGTATTTTTGGAAAATATTAATACTGGAACGAAAAAACCGTTAAACTTATTGTAACTCACTCATCTGCGGAACAGATACTAAAATAAATTAGTATACTTAAATAATCGTATACAAATAGAACATTAATTCGGCTTTTGACTAACATTTGACAACAATCAGCAGTTTTAGGCACTAAAAACTTTAGTGAGGAATTTTTAAAGAAGTGATTTTTAACGTGTTCTTATGTTTTATCTTTTTTAAATTAAAAAAATAAGTGTAACCAATATCAATTATTTTTATAATAATATAACAATTGTTAGTTATGTCCTCTTCCAATCTTCCTTGTACGACGGACGATAGCTGTAACAACATATTCATCCAACGAGGGAGGAAACAGGTGTTCTTAGCACGTGTTTCAGACAACGGGCCCGTCACTTCGTGTTGCTAAACTTTTTCTTATCGTGTAACTCAAACGCTCAATACCGACCGAAGGTGAAATAACAATAAATTTTGAATGATATGTTTAATGGACTTATTAAAAAAAAATATATGAGAATAAAAGGTTTCAAAATCGTGTACATCCATTATCTTCAAAAAATTATTCTTTTTTTAAAGTTTTTAATGCCAGAAATTATGTATTAGACGTGTTTGTTTAAAGCCGTCGTCTAAATCCTTCAATGACCAATACAAAAAGATTCCATTTCCTATCAAAAGTTCCAATCCATTACATTAAATGAAAATTGTTGGATGTATGAAAAATCGAAACTAATTCCATATATTGTTTAATTAAATAAAGTGATTTGTTTTAAGAATGTGTATTTTATTAATTGTTTATCAACCATAAACTAAACAGATATCAATGTTTTCTGATCTTAGCCAGGTACATACAACATATTTTTTATATTAAACGAAATTAGAAAAAGGAAGATCATAAAAAAGGTTCTGTAATTATTGTTTGAAGTGAATTGTTACCCAAATAACTAATAATAATAAAAACAATTTGTTAAATAGATTATTTTTTGAAATTGGAAGATCATATATATAATTAATGTATCGGAAAAAAAGCAGTACCACTATAACCTATGAAGGGACATTTATGATGGTAGAGATTAGAATGTTTCTAGGAAAACGGTTGTGCAAGGAGTTGATTACGCTCAACCACCAGGCATTTCCCCCGCATATGGCTACCTAGTATAAGTGGCTGGGTGAGCCCCAGGAGGGTTTCCGGAACCCACATCCATCCCCGGCTCTTAAAAGATTAAAGTCTACCACAGCTGGATTCGCCGAAGGTCCCGGCACAGCAACTCAGAACAGAAAAAAATCAGTTTTAATCGGAATTTTTTAGCATAAAATGACTCTAGTTTTGAAACTAAAATAAAAAGTCCATTATATTTCCGAGTCCATGGCCCAGCGAACAAGATCGCTACATAATATAAACAATATTTAAATTAGATAGGTCACGAGATAGATTGACGGGAAAATTAGAATCATGACATAACCCGGTATTGGCTTCATGATCTGCAACAGGCGAGGAAATTTTCGCTCCACTTAACTCAGAACAGCAATCACTTTGCTATTACACGCTGTAAATAGGAATGAAAAAAAAAATCATGCTATTCATTAAAATCTCCATTCAAGCGAAAATAGTCTATTTAAATTAAAACTGTCATTAACAATCTAATAATTGATACTGGATAGGAAAGCAGTCGAGTGGAATATTAAGATTATTTGCATATTCAAGTTTTTCTTACTCTTAAGGCTTCTAAGTACTTATAAATTTAAGTCAAATTATATTTAAGTTGATATTATCATATAAAATGCCGAGACAAATAATCAGTTGATTATCTATTTACGATTACATATTTTGATTGAAATGACAAATAAAATATTAGATGTTAGAAGAAGATTATTGTAAAGGAAAATAACTTCAAATATACAATATTTGTACTTTCATGAAAATACCTCTCACGCCTACTCACGCCTTCAAAGCGGAAATTGAGATCTGCTGGGTCTCACAAAATATTGATAGATGTCGGGAGAACCCTCTGTTGGATATAGAACGGAGACTGTCGGATCTTCAAAAAAAAAAGTTTACATTCACTTCAGTCGAGTAAGTCACTTTCTTCAAACGGTATGTTTTTTTGTTTCTTTATCGAATAAGATCCAAGCTCCGGAAAATCTCATTTCGCGCCTGAAATGTAAACAGGTTGTCTTGAAAGGCACGGAAATATTTTAAGATGCGATATCAGACGACAGCAGCAACAAATCAGCTCATATAGATACATAACTGATTCCAAAGGGTTAAATAAGATATTTAACAAATTTTCTTTAGTACAGCCACGTTTTTTTGTTAAATAAATAGAAATTAGGTAAATATTCATCTGCAAATACATCGTCGTAAATAAGAAGGATTGAACATTCAGATATTGGATACATTAAAAAACAAAAACCTGTACTACAACAACCCTCGGGCAATGCATATGGTAGAGAATGTATTGTTTTAAGCACAACGGTTATGCAGGGAAATGATTTGTCTATCACGATTAATTCTATACACATTAATCATAATTAATAATCAATTCTAATAATCTTTACAAAGAGATAAACTTTTATATAAGTTAAAAAAGCGTTAAGATGACACCTTTAGAGCGAAATGAAGTTCAGGCATGATTATCCCGGATTGCGCTAAACAATGAGTAGGGCCTATGTTGTTAGTAGTTAAATTGTAAATAAATTAATTTTACAGTCAACTTAACTACTAACAACGTTTAATGTTGTAGTTTTCATAAGTAAATAATTTCGCTAACCTTAAAATTCTACTAATCTTTATCATTCTATTAATCCTAATCAGCTCATCATAATTTTTCCAAGAAAATAAATGTGATATGTAGTGTATTTTTGTATTTCACTTGAGTCCAATTGATTTTTTCACCTATTAAGATCTAATTAGACTAGGATGTCCAGCAAGAACTCTAACTCATCTAAGTAAAGAATCTATTTCCCATTAAATAGATGCGACCATATTTCACCCATTAGTTTTAATAATCACGAAATTTCAAAGAAATATAAATCAAATTGAACACTTTGTATGCTTTGTATATATTTAGGTATATTTGCATTCACACAAATATATATAAAAAAACCTCTAACACTACAACCCGTGAATGGGCCTGGGGTTTAGTACATGGTAGAAACTGTACTGTTTCATGGACAACGGTTTTGCAAGTTGACATGCCCTAGGTCACGCTCAACCGCCATATCCCCCCCTTATTTTTATAATATTTTATAGAGGCTGGGTGGGCCCCAGGAAGGTCCTACATTCTATATGATCCACCCCCCGCTGCAAACAGACAAATATATATGTATATATATATATATATATATATATATAGAGAGAGAGAGAGAGAGAGAGAGAGTGAGAGAGATACAGATCATTAGTTTCAATTCAGAATAGCAAATGGCTGTTATATAGGATTGACATTGAAACCGCTTCTCCTAATTCAATCTTGAGGCCATTAATTAAACAAGCAAGGAGGAGGAAACTAATTTAGTGTTAATATAAATAGCAGTCATCAAACCGAGGCGAGCGGCCTATTACTCATTATTATTCCTTGGCAGTTGGCGTTTGATCTCGCACATCGGGAAATAAAAGAGAGCCTTTGGATTGCGAGATTGGTTCGAGCCTGAGGCGACGCTAAGCTCTCTCTATCCAGCCATTGTCTTCCATCTTCCAGGCGATTTGATAGCTCCAGAGCTGTATCTCCAATCCTCCAGAAGGACTACTTACTTCCAAACATACGGCCTGGAAGGGGCTTAGCGAACTTTCAGGATTACCGATCTACTTACTTCAATACGAGCTTTAATACGACAACTATCTGATTCTAAAAACATCCCGGCAATTATAATAAAACGGAACGCCTTTAGTCAGATTATCGAGATATCTTTCAATCATTAGACTAGTCTCCTCGATGATTTTAGAGCTTTTACCTACTTGTTAATAGTACTTAAAATTGTTGGCCAGGTAACTCAGCGGTAACAGCCGGGGATGGACTCTCAGGGTTCTAGGGGAGGTGTATCTCAGATGTCACTTCCCTGCACAACCGTTGTTCAAGAAACATTAAAGTCTTCATCATCTCCAACGCAAGACCCTTCATGGGTTGTAATGGTACAGGCTTTTCGTTTCTTAAAACCATTCCGGGGCTCACGCATGAAGTGACCCAAAGTACACTTAATTTGGAGAAAAAAAAAGAGGCGGTTGAGTGTGATCTCGGTCAAATCATCTTCCTGCGCAACTGTTCGCTAGAAACAGAAAGTCTTAAACCAATATACCTTAAACTACAACCCAGGTGGTCTATGTTAATTAAAACAATTATAAATAACAATTTTGGTCTGCGGAATTTCCTGTGGAATTCCGAATTGACCAATCAATTTTCACATTAACCATAAGAATGAAAAAGGTGTTAAAATGTTAAAAGTATTTTTAAAAATTTATTAGGAATAACTCCGAGATTGTATTTTTAAATTTTCAAATTATATATGATTAAAATCAAGCTTTATCTTCAGCTTGTGGAAAAAGATAATGGGTTAAAAAATTAATTAGAATTTTATTGAGCATCGCTTTTCAATAATTGAAAACGAATTGTTGATCTCGTAATTCCTTCATAAATATTTAAAGAGCAGCATTAGGTGCTGCGCTATTGTTAATTGTTTCTTTTTTTGTTTGTATCATTATATATATACTTGTATAAAGATCTTTAAATGTTAAAAAGTGTATACAATTAGCTCACTAAATGTTATTTTTTTATTTTAGTCATAACAATAACCCCCCATTTTCTTCACAAATAAGCCTTATATAGCCTTGTGAAACAAATAAAATTCTGTTTGTGTTACTTCGATTGTGTAAATACTTCTTCCTTTCAACAATGAATAAAATTAAGTTGAATTTAAATAAACAGAATACTGTTGTACTAAAACTACATTAGAACCGAGAAACAGATGTATAAACAATAATATAATAAGAAATAATGGCATTTTATAACAATGAACTCAACGTTTACATTTTTCATTATTTTTGCCTATCTAAAATAGGCATCTTTGAAGTAGATATTAAATTCGTTCCAGACTCATTGAAAATTTTTCAATTTTTTGACTGTACTTATAATGCACAGTGGAATTGGAGAATAACCCATTGTACTTAGTTTGATGTGCCTTCAGCACTAATAAATATATATTAACTGAACAAGCCCAGCAGGTAAACTAATACAGCTTATTAAAGAATTTATAATTTACAAAAATTCTAAAATATGAATATTAATTTCTAATTTTATTAAAAACAATTACGCTCCAAGTCCATCAGAAAAAACACTAAGTAGCCAAACAAGATAAGGGCACTGAGTGGGAAGAAAAGTTGTGATATTACATATAATAGACATTATACTATTATATATAATAATAAACTTTTTTTATTTTAATATTGAAGCAGCACAGTGAAATAATTAAAGAATATTTATGAAACAGAAGAAAAACCGACAAAATGGGAGGAATTGAAAATTGGTATTATTAAAAGTCTTGCCTGCAGCGGGATTAATAATAATAAAAAAACAAAACTCTACCACTGCAACCCGTGAACGGGTCTGGGGTTCAGTACATGGTAGAGACTGTTCTGTTTCAATGACAACGGTTGTGCAGGGAGGTGATTTGTCCTAGATCACGTCCAACCGCCTGATTTTAACCCTATTTCGGGTAACCACTCTATATACAGAGGCTGGGTGAGCCCCAGGAGTGTCCTCGATCGTGTATGGTCCATCTACGGCTGCAAACAGTCTTTAATAAAAGTCTTGCCTGCAGCGGGGTTAATAATAATAATAAGGCTCAGCGAACCCGAAGGCCGACAACACCAATCTCTGCTTACAACTTCCATCCACGGACCACTACCCAAACCCAAATCCACTCTTAACGAAATCTTCCCATCTACGCTTCGGTCTAACCCTCAGGTGCTTCCCAGTTGGTACACCGCTTTTTCAGTTTTAAATTTTAAGAATTATGAATTTTTAAATGACCATTTGAAAAAAATGAACTAAAGTATGTACAAATATATACGTTGTACCCCTACATCATTAAAAAATATCTTGAAGAAAATAAAGTATTATAAATAACTGATTTCGAATAACTTTTAATTTTAATTTATTAATTGTAAATCTTTCTACAGCCCTGTGAATAAGTGTTTAAGTCGGATTTTGCCAACTTAAGTACAAGGAACTCGTTTAGAAGAAAATTATACTCAACCACTTATTCACCGGAGCTTTAGATTTAGTAATTATGAAAAGAAAGAAATTATTTGTTGTTTTCGTAAAAAACATAAAATGACTATCATTGGAATATTATCTTAAGATATAATACGTACCATGAATAAATAAAACCATTATAATCAGTAAAAACAGGGACTGTTGCTACATAAAACTTCAAGTCCACTCAATGCAGACTTTATTATGTTGTACCATAAATATGAAGGGAAAAGCTTCATTTATACCTCAAGGTAATTTTTATAGCTGATAGTATTTTATGACACTAATATATGTTTTAGCCTCCTGTTGGCTTAATAGTAATTCAAACGTAATGGCGCGCATAAAATTATGAATAAACTTGAGATAATAAAACCGCACATGCTCTTCTAGTTTTATTACCATGTAGTAAATCCCCGGCACACAATTTTAAATCACTTTTGAAAAAAAATACATATATATTTACTTAACGCATTTTTATAATTATTTCAGGTTTACAAATATCAACTGCGCAAAATCGGATAGGGATAACCACTAATTTTGTTTTACTTACTTGTTTATTTTGTTTTAACTTAATAATAAGTTAGCAATATAATTTTTGCCTAGTATATTTCAAATTACGATAGAAGTTGAAAATGTTCCTAATATTTTTTTTAACAACTTTTCCCCAACAATTTTCCGGAAAAACTGTTGCTAAATGCATCAATTACGCTTCCTACATTTTCTTAAGATCTTTTCACTTTTAATTAGACTGACTCATTGGTAATTTTATAACAAGGAAGTTTTCTTTATTTTTAATTATTTACCAGGACGCGTAAAAAATAATATTATTAATTTAATATCAATAGTAAAAACTTATACAAAAGCCAACAAGCCAATAAAAAATTAAAAATTTTTGGCACATTCAGTAATATAAAAATAATTTAAAAAAATTAAATAATATATATGAATGAAAATGATTTACAATTTATGCTAATGATTCAGGACGGTGATTATATTTAAAGCACAAACACATTGCGTTAAAGATAAGTTAAAATTTCATTTGATTTTTATAAAGAGTAATATTGATTCACTGATGGTAAATATACAATATTTTTACAACTGAAAAGTATTGTCGAAGAAAGTACTTTCCCCTTAAGAATTTTTTGTTTTCTCATTATTACGGTTTGTATGACATTAATTTCACTTTCTTTTTTCTAGTTATTAAAATTATTTTCAATTAATATTTTTTTTTTAAACATTCGCTGTTATATTTACACACACACACACATATATATATTTTTTTTAAAACAAAATATGAATTATTTATACACATTCTTCTACTACAAAGTTGTGGTAATTAATTATAATGTTATATACAATTTATAATTTTAACAGTTTTTCTGTGATGAATCGATATTCTATATCAGAAAGTTATTCAATTTAATTCAAATCCGTTATATTATTTTTCCGTGTTAAACAAGAATTTATCATAAAAAATGATCAATAAATATAACCCGATTTCCTCGATAACCTCCCAAAATAACATTTTTCCGAATGTTTATTATCCAAACCTTCGGTTAGAAAGCCCCTCAATCATTTGAGGAGAAGCTGATTGTTAGTAATAACTGACTTAATATCAAACAATACATTAAATATTAAAGTTAATTTTTCGTACTCACAAGGGAAATTTCAGCTTTCTTAAATGAAAACAGTTTTCATGAATAAAAAAAGGAGATACGGTTGCTTCGATGATTGCCATGAAAAATTAATTTTATTATTATATTATTTATTATTATAATTATTATTTGCGAGCTAATTTATAGTATACATAAGTGGAAGCTACGTGTAATGGTTATTAAAAATTTCATTAACTGATTGGTTGGTTATTTTTAGACTAATTCCCTCAATCATGAACCAAAGAAAACTAACACATTTAACAATAATTACATATAACAATTATAGACAAATACTTATGATTCGAAAATATCAAGTGTACCATATTTTTCCTTTGGCTCTTTACTTGATATTATTGATGATAAAATAAATAATTACCCGTTTCATTAATTTCTTTTAGTTATCAGTTTTTGGTATTCTTAAATTGTTTATGTAAATAAATTTAAAATCCATGGGAAGCGCTTAATGGTTTCGCATGCCAGCATATTGCTTCCATATTTCGATAACGACTTGACAATTCGGCTCGAAATAAAAAAAAAAAGTTAAAATAACGTTAATTACGATATACAATTGTGTTTTTACGTTTAGCATATATATTGGTTTTCTCCTATTTAAAGATTTCTCCTATTTAATATTTTCAGTTTACATGCCCTATAAAAATTAAAGGGATTATATAGGCATTTTTTCCAAAATAATAGAAAAACAGGCATTTAGAACTTTTTTTCACATATCAGTCATTTTTAAATAATATATGGAAGTATTTGTTAAATAAATTTTACAATAAAATTAACGACACTTAACTAAAACATGAAACTTAAATAAGGAGATTCACCAAGTCCTAGGCAATGAACTGAATAAGTCATCATAAACTCATCACAACAAGCTCCAAGACCTACATTCCAACACCGCCTTGGATCGACCAAAGAATTCATAGCTGTAATTTGTGGTTTTATATTTCTTGAATTACGGTACAGAGATCGATCTCTTATTTTTTATTTTATTTTTTGCGTTTCTTTTTCATTTTTTCCAACTTGGCAAGAGCTACAGAAAGTGGGGGACTTTAATACTTTTATTTTAACATTGTGAAGAAAGAAATATATATATGTATGTGTATATATAAAGAATTGAAAAATAGAATTGGTTTTGATATGTAATAAATATGTGTTCGTGATGCAATATTACATTGATGTAACTATATTAATTCAGATTCGGAAGATTGCCTTTTTCATAAACTTTATGATTGAAATCAATAGTTAAACTTGATTCAAATTTAAAATAAAATTAATGACTATAGAATAAAACAAGGAAATAGAATAACTACAATATTATTATTTACAGGAAAACAATTTTTATTTAAAATCACGTCTACGCTATTGACCCAATCAGTCTAAACGACGTTGAACAAAACCGAATAAAAATTTAAAAAAATATCTTTTGAGCAGATATGAAAATCGTAAATTTTTCGCTGAAACCGTATTAATTTTTTTGAAACTTGATGACAGGAATAAACTGTTAATTTAAAATGAATAAATTCATAGATTGAATAGAAAATTAAATGATCTTTCTATACAATGAACATGAAATTATAAAATAATGGTTTTTTAAAACAAATAGTTTATTAAAATAAATTGAATTAGTTTAATAGTATTATCAGACTTGTATACATATAGTAAATTAATAATTTATTTATACATATTGCGTAATAATTAATTCATTATGTTTTAACTGCATTTTTCGTTCATTTTTTAAACTTGATTAAATAAATTTTAAAAAAACAACAGATTTATAACGTGCAATTGTAAAATATTTTACTTTTTATTATTTAATATAAAACTTTTATCATCCTTTTATGCAAATAATAAATGTATACACAACGGATAATCATAAATTCGTTATTTTTAAATGATTATTTTCAAAACTTAATGAGTGGAATAAATTATTATTTTAGAAAGTGTAGAAATAATATGTATTTTTTATTAGTTAGTATAATTGTTTTATCATCCTATCTCTGTATCTATATTATAAATTTATAATCATTGTATACATATAGAATAATAATAAATTCGTTAATTATTAACTGAAACTACATATATTTTAAGATTTAATCAGCAGAACAAATTATTAATCTAGATGCATTGGTTAAATCAAATAAAGGAAATGGAGCAGCGTGAAATTATAAAACAGTATATGTGTCTTTATGTACAATAGTTTTATCCCTGTATACATTCAATAAATTAATTTTATTGAAAACATTTGTTTTTAAATATACCAACAGAATAGCAATAAAATTATCATACACACCCTTCTAAAAGTAGTACAAAATACCAATTGAAGCAAATACATGTTAAAAACTTTCACTGCACTATTATTACGAACTAATCACTGAATCATTTGGTATGTGTGGGAAAGGACGGCTGGATGGGTTAGAGGACTGCAGAGCACAGGTCTGTATTTCCATAGCCCGGAGGCTGTACTGACTGAAAGTTGGTACTTGATGACGTACCTTGTATCCACCGCAGCGGTGGCACGTCACAACGTGCCCTGGGGGGTAGGACATGTCCCAGGGGGTACCCGGCACTGGCCGTCTGCTACAACTCTGTCTTCGCTCTGGTGGGGGACCCCCTCTTCGCGCTCTGTGGAGGGGCGGCCGAAGAGTCCGAGGAAAAAGGAAACCTACGCCGGATGGGGAAGAAGTCTTCGACCGGCCGAAAAAGAGAGCTGAAGATCGATGGATCCACGTCCTTCCTCGAGGAAGAAGAATTACCATATCCGTAAGTAATTCAACAAAAGTAATAGTGTCTGATCGTCGAGTTTCTCCTCAATATTACTTTCAGCTCTTAGCGATAGGTATGTTCATCAAGCATCAAGGATCATCTGAGTCGTGGGCTTAGTAGCAACGCCTTCCTCACACTCTCATAAATAAAAATATAAACCAATAATTCTACATTATATTACAAGCCATAGTATTGTGGAGGGAGGGAGGTAATTTGTTCGAGAACATGCTCAACCTTCAGTTATTTCCCCCTATTAATGGTACCCACTTGATAGTGGATGGGTGAGCTCCATGAGGATCTACGTACAGGGTCATCAGTGACTAATAACAAAAATCCTAAAATAATTTAAAAAAATAACCAAAGTGAAAGGAAACCTATGAAGAATATAAAACACTAGGACTGCGATCACAAAAGGTACTGGGTGAGTCCCAAGAGGGTCTCCTGATCCCCAATGAACCATTCTCGACTTCTAACTGATTAAATAAATAATCTGACAAAGGGGTAGTTGAATCCATCAATCTATTCGAAAAATACACAAATAGTCTAAAAAATCAAAAATATAAGCTATACTAGAAAATAAACGAAATGAATATAATATAATACATAAACATCATAAATAATTAACAAAATAACTCTTCGAAGTAATTCAAAAATACAACAATCTTCCTGGGGAAAAAAACAATTTTAAAACTCAAGATATTATAAAAGCTGCCAACGTCTTAAATTTAATTTATTTAAAAATTTAAACAGTTTATTATAGGAAAACCGGAAGGTAATTTATCCGAGATCACGCTCAACCGCAAGGTTTTACCCAGTATTTTGGGTACACATTTTACACTGGTTGAATGAGACTCAGCAGGAGACAAATACCAAAATAAAACAACATCCATTAAGCAAAAAAAAACTCAAATAAAAATAAACTATCGATGAATCTCAGAAGAGCGTCTTTTCTCTTAAAAACGAAAATATTTAAAAATGATTACCATAAAAATGACAATTAATAAAAATAAATTATAAATAATATATTGACGTATGTCAACAAGATCCTACTTAAAATAATGTTCAACGAACAATCCTCCCCGTGTATACATCGAAAAAATTGCTAGAACGCGGGGATATAGGATCGGTGAAGAGAACGGATTTGTCTGACTTGGATACGACCCCTGGTACCTCAGTGACTTAGAGCACTGCTACGGAGAAGCAGACTCCCGGATTTGAATCCCGGCGAGGGCAAGTCTTTTCTCTTCAAAAAAGAAATATTTAACTTTTAGGATGGACTGACAGAGAATTTCAAAAAGCCAAATTATTTTCGGAATTTCCGAGTTGAGGCTAGATCAAAGTGGATCTATTCCAGGCCAAGACCAAATTATACCACTACGACAGTGTGGACAAAATTTATGTCGGGATACCATAAATTTTTTTAATAGTATATTTACATGTATTTAAGTGTGATATTTCTTTTTTAAATAGAAAAATATGCGATGTTAGCATGACCAAGCCGTCAATAACAGCTATCATTTTTCTTAATGTGAGCTAAAAGAATTCAGGGCATTTTTATAAAATTTACTATTCTCAATATATATCTTTTGAATAACGTTCACACGAAACTCTGATATGAAGTATTTATTTTCTATTTCGTAGAAGAAAATTCCGTGGTAAAAAAAATACAATAAGAAAAAAATAAATCAAACCTCAACCATTTACTGGATCACGAAAAAGAAAAAAAAAACGTTTATCGTATCCGTTTTTTGGTTTGCAAATACTTTTGACGAGCAGCTCGATTTTTAAGTGCATAGGCTGAAATATTTATACTAGAATGAATTCGATCAAGAAAAAATATTTTATATATTTATTTTCACAGGAATTTATGAAGCAGCTCACTTGAATATTAACTCTTCGAAGAGGCAATTATTTATTCTGATCAGCTCAAATCAGAAAATTCCTTCCGGAATTCGCCCTATAAAGAAATTCTGTATAAATTAATAATAAAATAGAGCAGTACATTCATGAACCCTCAATTTATTTAATACATTAAAATCGAAAAGGATAAATACGATTTTTTATTAACCATTTATTTTATAGTACTTTTCTGATATTCCAATAAATTAATTCAATTAATTAAGGCCCATCTAAAAAAAATCTATTAAGTGCTATGTGTCATAGTCTAAATATGTAATCATTTGGAATCGTTTTATGTGATTTACGTAATAAAAATAAATCACATAAAACGACCATATTTATCACGATATAATAAAAAATCTAATTTATTAGAAGGAAATTAATCGACGGTAATTAAGAGAAGTTAATCTGGACTTAATTGGAGACTTGTTGGAAAGAAATCCCTGGTCATTATGGGCGAGATACCGGATCAGTTAACGAGGCACTTTCAAAGAACTATTGGGAAACCTAAAAACCTGGTATCATCCGAATACTTCGGTCACAGGACCTGCACTTAAAGCTTCTGTATGGGCTAGCAGGTTTAATAGATTGACGGAAGATAAAATTTCAATTATCAGAAATACTATAATCTGCCGATGGGCAACTGTAGTGCAGCATGGCTCTCCAAGGTCGTAGTTAAGTTGCATCCTAATCAAGATCCCTGGAGACCAGAAATACTAATCTGTCATTAATTTAAACATTTTAAAAAAATCAAATTTTTATTATGATAGCAAATTTGATCTTCTTTTTTAAATACTTGGTTATGAAGTTAACTGATTATAAATAATTGTGCCTAATGCAAAACATAAATTAAATAAAAAATCTTCATTTTTATTTAAAATCGTGACTCTGGAACAATTTTACATGGTTATTTAGGGTTTGGAGCGGAGTGGCTCAGTGGTAGAGCACTGAGTTTTCATGCCGGAAATCCTGGTTCAAATTCCCCTACAGGCGATGACTTTTATTTAGTCTGTATGCAGCGGGAGATGGATCATATACAATCTAGGACCCTCCTGGGGCCCACCCGGCCTCTATAAAATATTATAAAAATAGGGTACCCGAAGTAAGGGAGAAAAATCTGGCGGTTGAGCGCAACCTAGGTCAAATCACCTCCTTGCAGAACCGTTGTCCATGAAACAGAACATTCTCTACCATGTACTGAACCCTAGACCCTTCATGGGTTGTAGTGGTACAGTTTTTTTTAGATAGGGTTTGAGTGTAATGAACAATCTTGCAACAATTTGATTTATTTTTATTTTTGTGTTAGTTTTCTATAATATCTTGCAGCTTGTATATATTTTTGGTATCGGTTTCTTAGGTTGTCGCTTAGAATTCCAGCAAGTTTAAATGTTTGATCAGTTTCAATTTTCTCGAAAATGAGAATAATTTTATGACTTTTATTGCATAATGGAGATAACATAACGCGGAATTGCGAAGCATGCACATCGTCACGAAGATTAAGATGGGTCTGTAAAGTTACTGGGCTTAGTAACGAACGAATTCCTAAGATGTTAATAAGAGCTTCTTTGCCGACTGGGAAGCGCCTGAGGGGTAGACCGAGGCGTAGGTGGGAATATTGCGGTAAGAGTGATCTGGCGAATTAAGGGTTTGGGTTGAAGTCCGTGGACAGAAGTTTGTAAGCAGAGGTTGGTATCGGCATCGAGCCTTCGGGTTCACTAAGCTTTATTATTATTATCCATAACTGACACCTACTGTTCAGGTTGTATAATCATCTATACTTCAAAATGTTTGTTGGAAAGTTCATTTTTTAACGAAATGATTACCGAAATAATTCCCAACATATAAAAAAGGCAAGGAATGAAAAGTCTAATAATTCATTCACTGAATGAAAACCTTTTTCCAGTCATTTGCGCAATACAACTTTATTATATGGAAACGTTTCGACTATATGTCATATTCCATCCATCTAAGAACTTAATCTTTATCATCTTGAAAAGAGTTACAAGTCAACATTTATCTGTAAATTATTAAATACAATCACAACAATATAACAAATGCACATTTCTTAAAATCGTCCATAAATAGAAGAAGTATAGATATCTTTTTTATTCTTAATTGTCATTTACTAAAAATTTTTTCTTGGAGGTCCATTGTCCTCCATGGTCCTTTTGTTAATAGTTTTAACTTTGGTCTCTATTTATACTATATTTTATTTATATTTACATAGTAAAAATTTTTCATTTAAATCTACCATAATTAAATTACAAATTAAAAAATCTATACGTAAAATTTATTAAGTTAACAACATTATTTTATTTTTAATATATTTTTGTCAGTTATACACGTTCTTAATTTAAATAAATCAGGTAGGACTTAAAAGAATAGAGACCAAAGTTTAAACTATTAACAAAAGGACCATGGAGGACAATGAACCTCCAAGAAAAAAATTTTAGTAAATGACAATTAAGAATAAAAAAGGTATCTATACTTACTTCTATTTATGGACGATTTTAAGAAATGTGCATTTGTTATATTGTTGTGATTGTATTTAATAAGTTACAGATAAATGTTGACTTGTAACTCTTTTCAAGATGATAAAGATTAAGTTCTTAGATGGATGGAATATGACATATAGTCGAAACGTTTCCATATAATAAAGTTGTATTGCGCAAATGACTGGAAAAAGGTTTTCATTCAGTGAAGGAATTATTAGATAAATTCAATCCAGTTTACATCCTTTCAAAAAGGAATGAAAAGTTAAAGCTTGTTGTGACTTAATTCGAAGCGACAACATGCGAAACCTCAAATATACACACATACACTATTTTTTGGCACAATATATTTCAAAAACAAAAATTAAAGCGTTTCATAATAACTTTCCGATGAACACGTTGAAGAAGTCAACTTTTGGCTAACCATTATTTCAACATTTTACAGTCAGAAAGTGTTTTAAAATAAATGGTTCCTACCCAAGTAATATACAAACTGCTACTGAGAACTGCCGCAAACAAGTTCACCAGGACCCCAGCCTATAAACTATCATTTCACGAAGCACTCACAACTTCAGTCATCGATCCTTCGCTAAGCTATCATTAAAACTTCTCTTACATTTCTCTCCCAACCCCGCTTGCAGTTGGAAAATCTATACTCCTGGGACATTAGGAACACATCATAAGTTCAATATATCAAAGATAAAAATGAAATACCAAACAATTCTGAACTTATTTATGGATTTTTTGTGGAATTAAAACTCTTGAATTATAAACTCCCAAGTCATCGTATGTATAATAAAATACACCTGACCCTAAAAATTCAAATTAATATACATAATAGACATTTACAGCTAAAACGTGATATGAGGTATATCAGGATCCAATAGTATTGCATTCCAAACACGTAATTTCAATATATCCTTATATAACATAACTTAACCAAGAAACTTTTCAGCTTTGTTCTGGCAGTTTTGGTCCATGCCTACTCGAGTATAATTATAGAGATTAGAACTTGTATTGTGAATATGCACGCACTTTTACAAGATATATTACACAAACATCGCTATCAGTCATAATAAAAAAATGGTACTGCACTAGTGATGTAAATTTATTTTGTTTTAATTTTCTAAGCCTAATTTTCCTAGATATATTCCAGATGAAAAATCCAGCATTCTATAATAATAAAATTAATACATTTAAAAAATTAAACGTTTACATTTCTGAACTAATATAAAACATAAATACAAAAAATTAACAATCATTAAAAACACCTGTAAGTAATCCACGGTTCATGATTTTTTTCAGCCGTGATTATGCCTAAATGCCAGGCCAAATGATTTAAGACGCTTGAAAGAAGTTATTAAAAAGAAATTCGGCAGCATTTTACTAGGATAAATTTGTAATAAAAAGAAGATATATATATAAACACACTAAATAGATTTATTAATAAGAAACATTTTATAAGGTTCACATGAAAACATGACTAGCAGAATATCGAACATCACAGTAAAAGCGAATGATTTACAAGTGACTCACATAAGTGGATTCAATAAAGAGCGCAGAACCCAAGTTCACAAATGAGATTATTTATAATTGAAATTAATATTTAATTAAAATATCTTCCTTCCAAATAACAATTACAAAGAAGCCAAATTGATTTGGTAAAGGAGAAAACCCGCCGGAACCCGCAATATATACTTTTTTTCAAAAGCATTCCGCAAAAACCCAACGAACTCTTAATGCGAAGGAATGCCACGTATGAAGGAAGGAAAATCAGCGACCACCGTAACTGTCGGAGTCTACTGCAAAAAGATATTTGCAAATTTTTCCGTTTTTTTTTTTTTTTGCAATTTAAAGCCAGTTTCTTGTTACTCAATGATTTGTGTAACTTTGTGCTGATATGGCTAATCGGACGATGCTACAGCGGGAGCTCTAAATTTTGCCTATCCAGGTTTATTAGGATAGGGATTTTTAACAAGTACCTGACATCGTACAGGCTCGGGACCCCCGTTTAACGTCCCTTCCGAAGGACGGCGTAACTAAGGATTTTTTACTCCCATTAAAAAATCCTAGGGCCACCTGCCGGGCTACAAACCCGCGATCTCGGACTTAGTAGTTTGTTACGCTAACCACTAGACCACAAGTCACCCCAATGATTTGTAGTGGTTTGGTTTTTATTATTTAACATTACTGTAAGCAGTAAAAAAAAATGGTTTGAGCTCATGAATAGATAAGTACAAAATACATAAGTAATAACAACGAAGTACTTACGAAGTTGAAAGTCACATAACTTTCAAGAAGACAATTATTCATTAAATATATTTACGTTTTCTATGTCCCTAACGGTTCAATTTGTAAATATAACCAAATCCACTTAAAATAAATAAATAATAATTTATTTTATTGTGACTATTTATGAACACGTCGTATGGGAACTAAGCATGATCAAACCAGAAGAAGTTTGAATTATCTCTATCATTCAAGTTGGCAATCGGACAGGTTTGGCTTGAGCGAGTGAGAGAGCCAAGTACTTCTTCATAAGACTGTCGTGCCTGTAATGTAATAGGTAAAGAAAATATCAGGATCGTAACAAATTAAAAAAAAATTAAATGTTTGGCATATGAGAAGACCCATGTTTACAATCTTCTCGAAAAGTGTCCCTTATGAAATATTGAATTATTCACAGAGCACTACCCGCCAGATAGATTTTAACGCAATCCTCCCACCTAGGCTTCGGTCTACCCCTCAGCCGCTTCCCAGTCGGCACAGCGCTTATTAACTTTTAATGAATTCGTACGTTCCTAAGTCCAGCTACTTTACAAACCCATCTTAATCTTCGCAAACCATCACGATATTAACTGGGTGCATGCTTCGCAGTTCCGTATTGTGTAACCTCTTAAATTCTCCAGTAGTCTCATCCTTTTTTGGACCGAATATTTTACGGCACACCTTGTTTTCAACTACCTCAAGCCTTTGTTCATCCTTGTGTACATGTATATTACCTATAATGCACCGCTACGTAGGATACATAAATAAATAAATATTTTTTAAAAATAAACAAACTTGATTTAATAAAAACTTTATACATATTAAACTAGCGACCCACCCCAGCTTTGCTAGGGTGATAAGGCATATTATGCCTATCTAATTTGTCTGTGTAATGTATTTTTTTTTATCACGTACCGGCTACTAAGGACCACGTGAATATCATTGGCTAGGCTTCTTTGTGAGTCTTGATTTTCTCTGTTACCATCTCAGCTAATGCACTTTATTATATAGAAATTATAAAAATAAAAACAAAACCAAATATTTCTTACTACACGAATTTATTATTTTGCAGTTTAGATAATTGGACGGGTCAAATTGAACAGGCAAGCTGTGTCTTGGGCGTGAAACCCATCCATATTCCAACCCATTACACAAAACCTCGACAAATTATATACCTAAACCTTACTGGTGAATCACTCTATCTATTGGTGAAAACTGCATCAAATCTGTGCAGTAGTTATTGTGTTTACCGCGAAAAAATTCTGCCGAGGATTTTGTTTTATAATATGTATAGATTAACGCCTTGAATCGACTGTGGAATACTCGCGACAATGGAATTCCAGACTAGCAGGTGTTTGATATAGCAGAGCAGTTTAGCAGGCCCGGAGGATGCTAAAACGCAGCGCAAGGGAACAAATTTAGTATTTAATTGGAACATTATGTAGATGGGCCCATTTGAGTGTTTGAGTAGACACCCACTAAATCAGCCCTGCTCCATCCGTTACAGCACTTCACTTCACTGCAATTTCCTCACAGTTTCGTTCTAAACAAGCATCAGATAGCGCGCGATAAACTGTCCGCATAAACTAAATAGCTTTAAAAAAAAAACAAATCAGCAAACTTAAAACACGTTTTCACTCGCAATTCGGCAGACAATAAAAATAACGGAAACTTCATGGAAATCGATTCGATTGGCATGGAAATGAAATACCAGAGAAGTCGTCTCCGAATTGTGAAGATTCAACCAATACAATTAGGGATGGATAGATACTGGATTTTTCTGTATCTGATACTTTTACTTGATACTTTTGTAGTTGAATACAGATATCCCGACTATTACTCTTCTAATACGCTGCACAGAAGCCTTTCTTGGGGCATCAGTTTTTGTTATCATTTTTAAAGGAAAAAGAGTTATTCGCCGAAATAGTAACCTGCACAAGACATCAAATGATTAAAATCGTGTTTTTTATTGGTTAATTATTTTTTGAAAGCTTTGGAATTGAACAATAAAAAATATATTTTAACCCTACCTCAAACTTTTACTATACACGTTCCAAGACACGTAGAATTTGAGTTGTAATACAAAATTTGTCTGTCCGACCCCGCACGCTATACTCTTTAAAACGCTATAGCTGTTTTGTTTTGTTTGCACCCGATTGCAATCATTTATGTCGATTGCCTTTACTTTATGGTATAGATATATCCATTAATGAAACCCGTTACTGTTAACTAATTTCATAGTTTATTTTCGTTTCTACATATGTGATAAGTGACTAATTACAGATTATATTGATAATAAGTGAAAACTTGTTCACTATTATTTTTACTTATTTATTTATTAATACTAAGGGGAGATGCGGCGAAATTGGTCTTTCGCCGATAATCAAATCAGGGGAGCTTAAATCAGTGGTTGACTATTGCTTATTATTTATTTATTATTAAAAAGACCGTTATTAATAGTAGATAATAATTTTTTTTAAATCCGTGAGAAGATGTAATTTTATTGACAAAATGAGCTTGGTTTGTTTTGGCGGTAGGGATGGGTAAGGTTGTATCAATCTGACCGTATCTGATACTTGTATCAATTGATACAACAGTATTAGGTACATTTCGAATGTATCTGATAATTGTATCAACTACTTTTTAGTATCAGATTGATACACCTTACCCATCCCTAAATACAATTGCTGCGAAAGGCCGCTATATATGACAATATCTGGAATTTTAGGAGTACCTAAATAAATGCGGTAAAGGGCATTGATGAGGTAGTTTAAAAGTCCCTTAGAATCGGTACCTAAAAACATATAAGTACACACTCTAACAGCCTAAAATGACAACAGATATATTAATGAGTTTGGTCAAAGCCTTATATTGATGGGAAGTAGAAAATCGAAGTGCCTCTGCATCTTTTTAATAATCATTAAAGGCCTCTGCTTCATAGCAAATTGGAAATTCCTAGAAGGTACTTTTTTCCTCTTCCTCAATGAAGGTAATCTCATTTTTTTTAAAGTATACTACTTTTGGAATAATCGGATTCACCCGGCATGACTTTTCCAAATAAGGTAGAATAATGAGACGCCACAAGAACGGCGGGAAAATAAAAGGGGAATCCTTTTTTAAGTTAAGGCAATGCTGAAAAAGAAAAACACGCTGTATTAGATGCACATAAAAAACAAATTGACGAAAACATATTTTCGTATGAATAAAAAACAAATATAGTGTTTTTAAAGTGAAAACTACTTTAGTCTCGTTGAACGATTATCAGTAGGGAAAAACTTCGCGTCACCGACAAGAAGCTCGTGACGTGTTGCACGAGATAGGCGAAGCGGCCTGGGTATGAGTTGTACGATTTGGTTTTAATTAATTTATGTCAAATGTTTAAATTCGTATAAGAATAATAATCTTTAACTTAAGGGTCGATTAATAATTGTGCTTTATTAAACAATAACAAATAAAACATTTCGTTTTCACTAAAAAATATATTTTTCAAATATGTCTTTATAAAACCTTTGACAATATACAAATGATATTTAGTTGCGACTTTAATATCAACTTTGCATATGATAAAAATCGACCACCAATTGAATTTCTAAATAATGGTTTGACCATGTCTAATGATAAAAAATTCAGTACTACAAACTATAAAATGAATATCGATGCAGTTTTTACAATTACGAAAATTCCTACATATTTGTTTCTTGTTACATATTTTTTTATAATTATTTTTTAATTGTTTTAATTTTTTAATATTTTTATTTTGAAGACATGTCCATTCTCTTCACTGATCCCATTTCCTAGTGTTCTCGCAATTTGCGACAGACATGTGGGAGACCCGGGTTTGAATCTCAAATATTTTTATTCTCTTCAAAAATAAAAATATTTAAAATTATAACAATTAATATACAAATAAAATAATTATTTATAATTGGCCATAACACGTTAGGACAATAACTCGACGAAATATAGATACCAAATTTAGCTTCATTCGGAGTAATACAGTTTAACTTCTCGCCAATAGCAATAGTAATATAATTTGAATGGTTCTCCAAATCCTTCATCGATGAGGCAATAGAGAAGTTTTGGATGCTACGTTGAGAAACAGGAGTTACGGAGGATGTCGGGTTCACTGGCTTTAAACTCAAGTTGCGCTCCAGCAAAGGGCAAACTAAATGCCATGACACTTCACGCTTTTGACAAACAACTTGGACATTTAAAGTTTCCCTTCTCTTGTCTATTTAACATCTTTTTACAGATTTCATTTTTTAAAAATCCTAAGTACCTTTAAAATGAACTAAACCTACTTAGAAGGTATTTATCAACATAAATAATAGATTAAAACATGCTATAATTGGAAACAAAACTAAAATGTACAAAATAATTTTTAATTAGTTTAATATCATAATAGAGCGATGAAAAAAAAAAATGTTATCCTAAGATATTTTCAAAATGACTCTACTCATATCAACATCAGCCAATAAAGTATTTACAACAATTATCAACAAGCATACCACGTTTATTTACGATAAAATTAATATTTTTGTTCATAGATTTATTCTTATTTTCTGTTTGTTTTCCATTGTTCAGACTTAAATTGTTTTTTGTTTTGTACCACTCGCTGGTACGGAGTAGTATGATATAGCAAAAACCAGTACCATGACGAACCATGAAGGGTATTAGGTTAAGTATAAGGTAGAGTTTATTATTTTCAAGCTAACTGTTGTGCAAAGATGTGATTTCTCTGAAATAGAGCCTAGCCGCCAGATCAATCACCCCAAGGCTTAGTACAGTAAATTGAATTTTTACGTCCATCGCACTCTTCTTACTTTAAACTTAATGAAGATTATTTTCTACTTTTTAGTTTGGCTGGCTATAAGCGCATTTTCGTACTCATGTTTTTGTTGTGTACATATTTTTCTATTTTCATAATATAAAAAACTTCCCAGTTGATCCTGCCAGTAGTCATATGCTTATCTCAAATATCAATCCATGATTACATATTCCTTAGTACTTAGCACGAGACATTTCCGTGTCTACGGATTGAAAATCGAGTTCAAACATTCCCATACCTATATACCTACATAAGCTAATTAAAGAGTGTTATAACAATGTGCTCGAACAACACAAGTGTAATAAATTTATCATAAAAAAGTATATAAATTATAATTTTCTATCATAAAACATAATTCTTAATTCTCAAAACTAATCAATAAACGAATAAAAAATCGAAAGCCTAGAACATGGGAATGATACAATATTTATTACGAATAATAAAATATAGAAGGTAATAAAATCGCTCTTCCTTATCAAGTATGAGAATAATCGTTCTGTAGCGTCGGACCCATCATCACCATTGTTGTATATTTCTTTTCAATCAACAACGAATAGATGCTAATGAATCCTAGTAATTACAAGTCTTTTGTCTTTAGTAATTACATTCTTTAATTGAAAATTATTCTTTGAACCTGCCATGTCAAGAAATGATATTGTGGCATAGTCCGCTGTAATATGATAATAGTGAATTTTGAAATAATGATATGACTTCACAACATATACATGCTACTATTTTGTTTAATATACATACTAAATTTATACGTAATGAAATAAAAAATTATAATAAAAGATTTTAAGGATCGCTATATACAGTCAATTAATATAAACACACGTTAATACAAACAATGTTTCGAGATTTATGAGATTTATTTATGTTTATAGTATCGTATGTGTTCGAATATATTTATGTCTTGGCAGTGAATAACAGGTTTTTATTCAGTTTATAATAAATAATTATACTACAACATAAATTATAATATAATTATATTTAATTACTCCAATAGAACAGAAAATTTAATTAATTAATATATAAAAGTACAAATTGAATACATAAATTATACCAAAGACAGATTAAAAGATATTACTATATTACTAATATATTACATTATAGTATTATATATTAATAATATATTATATACCATATTAATAATATTTTATATATTATATAATATAATATATTATAGTACCAGAGATTGGTACGAAAACATTAAAAAAAAAATTAAATATACTAAATTAAACATATTATGATCTCAATAATGATAAAATAAGGACCAAAGATAAATCGCAAACGGCACGAGGCACATCCGAGATAAGAAATCAAATCGTACTATTTAAGACCCAAGCTATCTATTACCGGCTAAGAGATATAGTTTATGAAAACCGTTTAAGAGAAGTAAAAAGAAAAATAATGGGTAGCTGACAAATAAAATCATAAATCTGAACCATGATAGTAACTAAGGGGACTATACAAACCCGAGCGAAGGCTAGCGCTAATTAAATACAAGTTAACCGGAGCGATGATTTACTGGCACTAGCCAGCGAGTTCTCTCATGATTTATCGTCGCTTCCATCTCCAGCAACTTGTAGGCCGCTCCCGATTCCTAATTAATAAGTCTCTTAAATTTCAATGTTTCGAAAGAAATGACAAATTCCGTTTCCAAGCTACTAATTGACTTTATTGAACTTTGTGAGCCCGAAAGGTTAAAAAACGTTTAGATCAGTAAGTAATTCGAGCGAAGTGTTTGGTAATATTTGAAGACTGTATACAACAAGGTATCATGTCAGCATATAGGTCAGTGGCCAAGAGTATAGGGGGCCTTCTAAAAAAAGTAGATATTCTTCATATCGAATTGCTATTTCGATAGATTTGATAGCTCCGAAATGAAGTGAAGTATGAGTACTAAATTTGACTGAAAATGGTCTTAGAGTCACCATCTCCTCATACATGCTATGTCCAAGACCCAGGCAGGTGGCCTTAGGATTTTTTAAAGGCAGTAAAAAATCCTGAGTCATGCCTTCTTTCGGTAGGGTCGAAATGGCGGTGCCAAGTCTCAGGTGTACTCTTACTTACCTGATATACCTGGATAGGCAAAACTTAGGACTCCCATTGTATCGCCCGATTAGCCAGGTGGTATATAATAAATAGTACTATAAAATTACGTTAAATTAATAAAGCAAACAAAAAAAACAACAAATATAATTGCTTTCTAGTTAGAAATCATTTTCCCATAGTTCACATTTTTCATCCTTTATCTATGTATTCCATCCTTTCATATCTAAGAATATTCATTACTTTAATCCTTGTCATAACGCTAATAAAACAATAAGTATGATTTAATACTTATAATATAATTGTGTTGTGGTCGGTATTTGAAATATAATTGTGAGATTTTCGAGAGGGAAAACAACCTTTTCCTGCAACCATTGAGTAATCCTATCCATTACTCAACTAAAAATGGTGTGAAAAGTCCCCCTTTTCCCCCACTAGTGAGGAAAAATAGCAGCCACCTAGATCAAATTCGACAATCAGCACTCTGTTATTTTAAATGTCAAACGGTTGTATCATAATATTATTCATTTTATATTCCTAAAATCCTAAAATGAATAAATTTAGAACTATTTTGTATTTAATTCAAGATAGATTGTATTTATTTTGAGGCGATTTTAAAGAAATATTTAATATAACCTTAAATGTATTAGAACCTTCACACATCAGAAATTTGGAGATCTAGCATTAGCATTACCCAGAAGCGCTAGTGTAGTTTTAACAAATCTAAAGTTCCACCTTTAATTTCTTAATTTTTAAATGTTGCAGGAAAAATGTAATATTTAACACGTGAGAAAATTGCTTATAACACCCTCGTTTAATTACTAAACTCCCCTTTGGCTCGTGTAATAAAATTCACTCGGTTGTAATAGAGTGCAACTTTCCTCACTAGTCAAACAAATAACTATTATTGCACCTATTTCTGAGTAAACTCAAATCAATGAGAAAATCTGGGAGAAATCTGGAAGCTCTCAAATATGTCTATTTAATTTTTTTATCATTAAATTAATCGTATTTTATTTTATACGAGGATTGTAATTCGTTCTGCTCGGAAAAAACCCAAAACCTGCGTGGTTTCTTTCTCTTTATGAAATCCTTTATTTTATTTAATGCAAAATATTCAATATTTCATAACAATTCTAAGTGGGTACTTTAATTTTAATAGGATTAAAATCTAAGTAAGGTGATAAAGATAAGTCCTTAACTGAACTTCAATTTCTAGAATATAAGGACCTCTACTAATACGTTGAGTACCTACTGTTCTTCCTATGCCTTATCCGTTTCAGACTTTTGTTATTAACATGGCCAACTTAATTTTGTTGGCGGAACTTCTAAATACTTGGACAGCTGTGAGACCAAACTACTTTCTTAAATTATTCAGTTATGAGTGACTCTTTCTTCTCCAATTAAACAATATCTGCATAATTTGTGAAATGGAAGTCAGTCCACTTTAAAGGGCCAGAAAATACACCTCTGGCTGTCATGAAAAATAAAGAATGTGCTATATTTTTTAACTTAGATTTTCCATTGAAGATACTGGAGAAATAATGGATTTATTGTAAAACAAAGCTGATAGTGATGTCAAACTGGAACGCAGACGGGAACCAGGAAGTATTTACATATATAAATATAAGTAAATACATCATTAAATCAATGATGGGAAAGGATAATTGTAAAAAAAATGAATAAAAATTAAGTATAGGTCAACTTTTCCGAACATGAAATCTTTATTTGGATTCATGAAGATTAATAGCATTCTTAGTGATGTAATTAGTTAATCTCCTTCTACAATAATAGAATTGCGTTAATTGGTATATGCAAAAAAAATGTCAGTAATGAATATGAGCTTAAGATCATGCGAACCTCTCAGCAAAGAAAAATAACCTACTACGATATCAACTAGCAATAATTCGTGCCCTGAAACACCTCTGCCATTACCATAATGACTGTTGCAAAATCCACTAATGGTTCAAATATATATTCATCTAGTAATATAAATGACGAGGCAAGTTCGGTATTTATTCACAGAGCTCTTCCTCCCAACAGGTCAGAATCGACAGGGAGCCAGGTAGATTTACGATCAATTAGAAAATATGAATAATGACGGAATAGTATTAATTAATAATAAAATATCGCTGAGGACTGATAATGTTTTCAAGATCGAAAGCGGCCAGTTGCTGGGCCGACCGCTGACATAAGTAATTGTGGAGATGTATTGCCCCGGATCGGAAGGACAGTATTAGATTCCAGAGGCGGTGATCTATAGCTTCGTTTTTAGTTCCCGGCCATCAATTGCGGCTATTAGAACTTCACAATGAATCCATCCTTTATCTCCGCCACGCTGAAATATTACCCTGTCAGCTACAAATTAAAAAAGTACCAAAAAGGTTTATTTAATATCTGAACTAATAGAGCTCAAGTGACTGGTTTAATTCAATAGTAGCGTTGCAGGCCATTACTTGGAACCGGATGTAGGTTAGAATTTACGAAGATTTAGAAAGGTGGCATGATCAACTCCAGGCTCAACCATAATCCAAAAAAGAGAAAGGAACCCGCTTTATTGAGCCTGGGTTAACCCAAGAAGGGCTTTTTATCTAATTATATGATGACCCATAAATAACAGAACTGTTAATGAAATGAAGAATAACTGTACCGTATGATCGAAAAAGTTTCCTAAGCACCAAATGCTTTTCAACAGCACAAAAATGAAAAAAATTAAAAAAGTACATAAAATAACAAACATCCAGAACTATAAATATCTACAAAATAACAAGAATATTCTACACAAATTGAAACTACTCACTCTCACGAAAAAACTGGTACGCACCTGGA